>CM048601.1:15010000-20010000 GCA_026413675.1 Populus pruinosa
TCTCCTTCTTCGCCCAAACCTACCACCCTGCCAACATATGTACAACTCTAACAGAAGCAAAAAACCATGCGTAGTGGTATGGATACTTACAAAATCAAGACTGAAATCTTTGGCTGATAGAAATGGATAAATAATGAACCAGAACACACAATCAGTGAGCACAACAGCACCTGCACACATCTGTTCATGGATAGAAAAGAAAAGATTAAGCAAGGCATTTCATCAGCTTACCTTTCATACATGAGGCAACACCATTTAAAATGTATATAAGACACTTACAGAAGCAGGCAGCAAATTAATAAATTAGTCAAAAGAAAATGGGAAAATAATGGAGCACTAAAGTTGCATTAGAGCAAACATAATAACCATCCAGAATAAAGACAAAAAGGGTATGATTATGGGCACAACTTTATTCAAACCGGTGGATTTCTGACCTGTGAGCAGGGTTAACAGATCAGAGGCACTTAATCATCAGCACGCGCCATCAAGGGTATATATCTTTGCATAATTCAAATCAGAGAGACTTATGGGTTCACCAAATACCAAGTACTTGGTGTTATATATCCACAAATGAATCTTAATATAACTTTTACTGTTTACAGACATGAGTTCTTGGTTCTTATAAGTCTAAACTAAGCCTAGCCATTCTAAAAAATAATCAACCGGAAGCAAAGCAATCCCATTCTAACTTCTCTTTGCCTTGGAGAAAATATAATTAGCTACGAAACTTCTAGTATGGATTAAGCCAACACCTTACAGATTAAGATTACTCATGGTTGGAAAAAGTTGTCTATTGGCTGGTAGTAGGTATGGAAGTAGAGCACCAACGACAGCATTCCTACCAAATCACCTTTCCTAATATCCACCATCAATAATTGGATCTCTCCACTTGAAGAGATGGATCAAGTTCAATGGTGGCCAGTATGCCTCTTCTGCATGTGTGTCAAGCATGTCAATTAAACAACATTTATTATTTCCCTTCTATCTATTTTTGTGAGAAATTACTCCCCATTCTTTCACAAAATGACTGCGCAAGTGCTGTCACTTCATTACCAGAGCATTCCAGACCAAGAAATATAAATGGTCTGAAAGCTATCTTTGTGAATTTTCAACAACATGGTCTTTGCCCAACAATCTCAAAATCCCTTAAGCCATACACTTTCTATCTTTCCATAGTTTTGTTGAACAAGTGTCAGAACCTGACCCTTTTGGTGATGCTTTAGATCTTGATAAACAACTCATAAAGATCACCATACAATGCTACTCTCTCTCTCTCTCTCCATACATACATCCACATACATACATACACATACATATATACATATACATATATATACACGTATACATTACATGCATACATACATACATACATACATACATACATATATATATATATATATATATATATATATATATATATATTCCTCATTTCAAGTTGAGACTTTCAACAGAAACATATAAAGAGAATCAAGGCTAATTACCTCCTCATGGAAAGAATGAAAGAAACGTGAGAACTTACCTCATCAAGGCCAAAAAATAGAAAATCAAATGTTCATTGTTCAATTGAAGCTAAGGAAGCTGATTGTTAAACAAGAACTTACCTGAAAAGCAATTTGAAAAACATAGCCCCACGAACTTGCAATTTGGCGAGTGCGAGGTTCTTGGCTGGTATCTAAACTTTTGTCTGAGGTAGATATATTCACAATTTCTTCTCCAGGTGTTGGAGCTATGTAAGTGCCTCTTTCTGCATCTAAAGTCTCATGATTCACCTGATCACCACCCAATACACAGCGATAGTAGCAGCACCCATAAATGGAAACTGAAAATCCCATCTGCAAATTGAATTTCAAAGCATCAGTAACTTATGCAAACTGAGATTGATCAAATTAATCTTTGAGTAGCCACCCTTTATCCAAAACCTAATGAATTTTGGGAAACATTGATATATAAATGGCTCTTATACAGTTATACTGACACTCATATGTTTCTTCAGGGTTAACTGAAAAGAAACCATTCCTTGGACATCATCAAAATGTATAAACAGATCTACAAGAAAAATACCGCAAAATAGATTGTCACCAACGCAAATGTCCACCTGCACAGTGAAAGGAAGAAGAGAAAGGAAAAAAAAAAAATCAGATATGCAATGAGAAACAATGAAAATTTCTTTTCTTTTGCTTAGTTGCTTATAAGGATAAACAGGAACAACATTGTTGCCACAACTGTTTGTCCATCTAGGGAGGCTTTCATCCCCACCTAAAGGAAAAGACTCAAAGAGTTGGATGACCAATAGAGTGCAGATAATTGGAAATCCATGTGTTCAACCTGTGCACCATACAATTTACAGAAAACTTAAACAACATTCTGTACAGATAACCATCATACCCGCATTTCAGAGAAATCTTCAAAATGGTTCCCCTATTCAACTTGTATTGAAATATCTTTGAGTAAAATTACGATGAATGCTATAAAGGTCAGTGACTTACTGAGTATAAAAGTAAAAAATGCCCCCTCCATCAGTAACCACATTTGCTGTGATCAATGATAAAAGAACAAAAAAAGCGATAATCCTAAACGCAAGCAGCCAAGCCGGATGGATTGTTTTCACACAAGTATTCCAAGCTTCATCTTTGTACAAAAACCCTGGTGTTTCTTGCTGATTTTCTCTCCTCTCCGATTCCTTAGACCCTTCATTTTTCCATATTAGAATTGCTGCTAAAACCATAGATATTAAAATAAAGAGAGCGCAAAGGAAGAATCTCCAGTTCAACCAGTAACCCGGTAAGGTTGTATCAGCAGTCATGATTGGCTGCCAAGTATGCGTATGCTTTGAGGATCCTGATAAGAAACTCAACAAATTACTCAAACTTGCTCCACTGATCATCATATTTTACGATTAGATTCAGTTTTGAAAATCAAAGCAAATTAGATGAAGCTGTAAGTTCCAACTTCCAAGATATTAAGATAAGATTTCACATTTTGCTAAACAGGTAAATCACACAAAAAAAAATCTAAACCCATCCACTGCAAGAAAACCATCGACGTAAAAAAGAAAGGGACCACAAGAATCAAATGAAGTGGGATAAATTTGCTAAAATAGTATTGTGGGGATTTCAAATGTAGATGAAGTAAAGACTCCAAGCAAGGAATAAATAAAATAAAAACTACCAGCAAGCAAGGAATGAAGGATGCTACTACAATAAATGAAAAAAAAAAGAAAAAAAAAGAGAGATTCTTTGCTTTATATGCAATTTAGTTTTTATTAGATCAGAAGAGACAAGCGTCTTTGAAACTTACAGCTGAGGGATAGAATCAAGAAGATTCTTAATTTTCTTATTTCTCCTCCTTATCCTCCTCCTATTCTCTATCTGCACACTTTCTGTAAGGACATGACATAAACAGCAGCAACGTAAAGGAAAATCAGTTGGTAGTTTTTGCTTTGCAACTAGTCTCCTGTCTTTTTAATGGTCAGGGGGTGGGGCAGCGTATGGAGATCGCAAGGCGGTGATCGGAAGAGACAGGATTTTGATTGGTTTAATTTTTTATCTCGATCTAATAATAAACATAATATTCTAGAGGAAAGAAACCCGGCACATTTAAGTTGTGATTTTAGTAAATTATGTTTTAGTCCCTAAAATCTGAAGCTAATTATAACTTTGCTCGTTTATTTAAAACCAGCATTGTAGAAGTTATAGAGAAATTAGAATCAATATTTCTTCAATAAATTGTGTTATTTAGAAAAATATTAAGAATCAAGGTACAATCAATTCCAAAACTTGGGAGAAAATTAGTAGATTTGATAAGAGGATTTATCATGAAAATTATTCATAAATCCCACTATTATGTGACAATCCTTGATACATTGAATAATTTCTAAGTTTAGGGACTAATGTATAATTTACTCTTCTAACTCTAGACGGATCCGACCGCCGGACCTCCGGGTACGAGCAGGTAAGGGAAGATACGAGTTTGACACATTTTCTTTTTTCTTGTTCTCGTGGAAATAATACAGCCACAAGTAAATACAGCCATAAGAATCCTTTTTGGCATAGAACTCCATTTTTTTATATAGTTTAATAAATATTCTTCATCATAAATAATTTAATATTCCCTGTTTTTTTGCTTTACATTCGGGGACAGCGGAACATTTACTAAGAGCAAAAGGATAGGCTACAAATACACACAAGAGAGGCATTCGGCTGAGGAGGAGGCCCGCACTTGCCATGCAATAGCATTTGCCTTGCGAGCAAGAAAGGTTGATAAGCACACCAGACAGATCCTTCTTCCATTTTCATTTTTTATCGAGCTTCCCTGCTATCAGATCAATGGATAATGACCCCGGAGGGGCTGAGGTTTCTAGCTCTTCAAAGGATTCGCTATCATAGTATTCATCATCACTATACATGTCATCTTCAGAAAAAATTTCACTTTGAGAATCATCTTCAAATTTTGAGATTGAGTTGCTGCTACCATCTTCACTAGACATAACTAAAGCAGGGTAGGAGTGTTCCGTGGCCTGCGAAATACCCTCAAACTCCTCAACTTTTCTCAAAAGAGCATCAGGACCCATATCAATCTCATCTAGCAAAATTGCCTTGTTTGACTCAAGGGCACGCTTCCACAGGAGCATCATTTTAGGGCTTGAGCTCACTATTTTGGCAGAGTTATCACAATCATCATCAGACTTGCCTGAAAATATCAGTGAAATAAACAAAAAGGAGATATTAGAGCTGTAACGTTGTGAAATTAGCTCCTAGTCATGTAGGATTACTATTATTAAGTTCAGGGGAACAAACAGACAACGGCAAATTAGCCACATTATCAAGCAACAATGTCAATCGATTGTTGTGGCTTGAAAAAGGATTGAGATGCATTTCAAAGATACAAAAAAGTTGAAAACGACCTCCTAAATGTGGTGAAGAAACAAAATACCATGTGAATCCAGATTCCAATGTTCACCAGCAGTTTGTGGCTAGTCAACCAATTCTATGGTTGCTCGATAATTAAATGCACGTCTGATCATTATTTGCAACTGGGGAGGGGTAAAAACGGGGAACAAAACAGATTGCAAAAAGAGGAGAGAAACTGCATAAGTGGGCTCCTCCTCCCTAAATAATATGATGCTTTCAGCAACGCAGTTTCTAGGAAACTGCTTTCTGACAACAATTGATTTGGACCTCTTTGAATTTTTCAATAACAATTGCCTGCCAGATCAAGTGGGACAGAGCTTTTCCTGTAATTAACTAAGTTCTAGTGGCCATAAGAATTTTCCTAGATATTGCACACCTTGAAATCATCCTGATATTCAATTACTGTTCATGAGATTCACTATCTTCAGTCATGGCTGTGATATGTCCCAACTTCCACGTACCAATTATCTGAAAAGCTACCTTTACAGCATTTTGTTCTCCTATCTAACAATTACACAGCCAACAGAATCAGTTGAGAGTTACACTGAGATAGGACCATGAATCAAGGCTTCCAATTTCAGTCAATATGCAAATCACATGTTCCAAAACTACTGGTTGAGATGAAAATTGATTAAGGCTTCCAATTTTAGTCTAAACCAGCCAACATATACGCGCTACGCTGCTGCAGGTAGGATTAAAAGCCAACTTTTAATGCAAAAAAAGGAATGGACATGCATTGTTAATGTGTTTTCTAGCATCATGAAAAAATTTAATTGTGAATAAAAAAGTTGATGTGTATTTTTAATAAAATAAATAAAAAATTATATGCAGTTCTTTTTTTTTTAAACAAACACATTTAAGATGGTGATGATGAATTGAAGGCCAAAAAAATAAGGTTGAGTGCTTGGCCTGCATGTCAGGCCCATATGCTTTGCCTTCTTTTTCTTTGATAGGGCGGATGGTTGTCCACCTCATTTAAAAAACAAAAAAAACAAAAAACAAAAAACAAAGTAGATAAAATGTCACCAACTATGGCAGATGAAGCATTGTCTACCTTAATAGATTCAGACCACCTGAAAGTTAGGTTCCGATTTATTTTACCTAAAAAATCATTTTTCAACTCATTTGTGACCTGAAAACACCTTCCAGACCTCAACAGACCCATTTCTAGTTCCAAATCTAAGAGTGTTCAAAACAATTGATCCATCTGTAATATTTGCATTATTTAACTTAACTCAACTTGTTAAAGTCGAATAATATGAATATTACAGATGATAGCAAATTAAAAAACCCAATAAATGGATATCATGGGTTAGGTTTTTAAAACCCAAGAAACTCAACCCAATTTGTATATCCTCTTTTTCTTTTGTCTTTATATTTGATAGTTTATGAATTCAACATTTATTTTTATTTTATTTATAAATGTTTTGGTTCCAAAGTTTTTGTTAGTGGTTTCCTATTAGACTTCTTTAACGTAAAAAATTGACATGTCTCTTTGCTAGAGAGGAAGGGAAGGTAACTACAATGGTGCAAAGTATGAAAATTAGACATAACATTGAGGTACCATGACACCTATAGTCTATGTTGTACTTCTGCCTCTAAATACAGACTTATTAGAATTAGCAATATAAGCTCAACTCGTAAATATTTGTAATGTCCACAAAAACTTTACTCCAACCTTATATATTCAATTTGCCCAAGTCCAAAAAATAATTGAATGAATTGGGTTTACAATTTGTAAAATATCATATGTTTGGTTGAAAAGAATTACGTACCCAAACCCGACCCAAGTATATCCGTGAACACCCCTACTCAAATCAGCCTAGTCGATCAAAAAACTAAACTGAATAATTTTTTTTTCGAGCCCCGATCTATTTTTGGGCAAGACAGGTGATAAAAAACACTTTGAATGAAACTCCTCTTGTTAAATGGAATCCATGACACCAAGTACAGCTTTTTAAATGCTGAAACATGACCAACCAACAATTTCTCTCTCCTCAACCATTTTCCAACAGCTTTTCCTCTCCTCTCTCAACTCATAGACTGAAATGTAACTAAAATAAATTTTTGGATCAAAACTTAAAATCCTAAAACTAAGGGAACCATCAAAAATTCAATGAAGAATGTGGACAAAAATGTATTTTTTATGCAAATTTGAGATAGGCCATGCAAGTTTTACGGTTTTTAGTTTGGTTCCTTTTCTTTTAATTATGTCCTTATGCTATAAATTCAAATAATATATAATTAAGTTTGCCTCTAATCAAGCTCTGAAATCTATATAAAAAAACCCTTAAATTGAATATAATAAGGGAAGAAACTATCAACTCATAAAACACCAAAAAAAATTCACTTTTGAAATCCATGGTGAATTGTGAGAGAAGCCACAATTCTTTTGTTTTTTTTTTTTGGTTAGTTTGGTCTCTTTTCATCTATTTGCGTCCTTGTGCTACAAATTTAAACTATATCTAATCAAGTTTTGCCAATAATCAAGCCCTGAAATTTGGAGAGAGAAAACCCTTAAATTTTCAAGAAATTCCTGACTCACGAAACACTATAAACAGCATATGTTTAGTAAAAAACGTTTTGTGACCAAAAAACAAATCCCTGTTGAAATCCACATAAATGTGACAGAAGCCACAGTTCAAAACACCACAATAAAACCACCACAAGATTTTATTTTTTATTTTTTTGTAACATGTAAATCACATGTTCCAAAACTCCAGGATAAGAAAAAAATTGATCAAGCCTGAGAAATTGCTGTTGCAAAGTCTAGTATCCTTGTTCAATTAATAGGCAATATCAGTAGTTGTCTTCTAAAGTCATGCAAATGCAATGCGGCTACTCACTGTCTCCTCTCTAACACATACCTGAATCATCAGAACCGCTTGCAATATCTAATTCAGCAGGAAATGAAATGGAAGGTTGAGCTTCTGGATACATTGATTTCCAATCTTGTCCCCTCCACATCAGTATCTGCTCATCATCAAAAGACAACAGCACACAAGGGACCAAATCCTGTCAAGAGATGAAAAGGGTTTAGGAAACTTCAAACACATTATCCAGAGGCCAGAATAACTAGGACATGCTGTAGAGTAAGGAATTCAAACATGAGTAATCAATGTTCAATATTCAACATATTTTTCTACACTTGCACAGCACGCTGTAAATTCATTGATGCTCTAATAAGTGCCCTACATCCATACGACCATGTCAATGTCTTTAAGAGGTTTGCCAACTCCATTAGAACAACAAGATTCGAGAAAAAAAATTCCATGCCACTAATTTATTGGCTACAGACAAACATAGTGGATGAGGAAAAGCTTGCATGCAATGAGCAACTCCAACCAATGAGAAGATTGTCAGCTTTGCAACCCTGATTCAAGCCCCCAAATTGAGTGGCATGGATAGGCTGAAGCTTTCATACAGGTTCTGTTCTCAACGACTAACAATGAGGTTAAGACTGTATATTAATCCTACTGAAAAATAGAAAAGAAAATAAAAGATCCTCATTATGAAATTTTGCAAGGTAATTCACAAAACTTGGTTCAATTATTGAGTGCTATCACATGATCTTACAAACTTCATAGCTATCACACAATGGTTCACAACGATTTTAATGCTTGACAACAGCAACTTTTTTCTTTCGAAGCAGAAAGTGATGCTTCCAATGAAAAGCTAACAGGCATATCAAAGAAAATCTGATCCTGTTTTAATTCATAACCATTAATCAGCCAAATATTCATATTAGATTTCCCTTTACATATGATTAGTTTGCAGGAGGTTTCCATGTAAAAGTCCTCTTTCCGGTTTTTATCATTTTTTTTCCAGTGCATACATCTTGTCCCTAACTTTATATGCAACAATGTTTTTGCTTTCATTGATTACCTTAAGCTTAGCACCCAACTTCTTGTAATCACTAGGTTCCATCCCTTTGCAGTCAACCTTCACCAATGGACTTCCTTCAAAAGCAGTCCTAACATCTCTTACCAATGTAATGTACACTCCATTTTTTGCTGCAGATTGAATAACAAAGAAAGATATTTGTAACAATTACTTACGAGTGAAAAATAAAAAGCAGGAGGAGGAAGGGAGGTGGTATTGAGTTTCAGTGATGAACACATCAATTTTGTCTATAAAAGGTGCATGCATGTTAGTATACTCCTCACAACAGAAAAAGTTCAGTGTTTATGAGGTATCTGTAAATGTAAGATATCTTGAGAAAACCAGATGCCTCAGAAGAGAAATAAGAACACATACAAAACGCAAAATCTAAGAAAGTAACATAATAATAACTTTTACTTCTAAAAATCCTACATTAAGAAGACAAAAATTCATATATGTGTGGGAAGTGGAGTGCCATAGCCATCATTGCACCATTGCTTTCAAACAAGAATAAATTTATTTTGCCGTTTTACACATTCAGAAACTTATTACTTATAACAAGGGCAACAAAGTAGGTAGGACATTCCAATATGAAAGATGAAATGGGTTATTTACCTAATTTACATATCGGCAGAAGATTCTTCCCTTTCTTCCGAAATTCATCTGCTTCAGCTTTTGTCAATCCTTCAGGAGCTTCTTGAATAAGTTTTGGGTAGACCGGAGCAGCTGGTTTCCAGAGCATTACCGGGTATTGGGGACGAGTTCTGTAGTTGTAATTTCTGCCACGAAAAAGATAAACTACGCCACCAACTCGGTGGATGATCTTTCCTCCAGTTTTTTCCTAGCATCAGAATAAAACAAAATGCATAGTATCAGGCACTAATTACTTGCAAAGTTCATAGCAATATGCTTAAACTGATATTGCATGGCATAACAACACTGACACTAAAAAACATAGGTACCTCCAAATGCCGGCAAACATTATCCATATCTACAGTGGGAACACCCTTACAACGAACTTTACAAACCCGCCTTCGCTTCCAATGTGAGTGTACTAACTCCAACATATTATGAGTCAATCCATCCCTCCCTGGGTGCCCGCCCGCCCAATTCAAATCAATCAATCAATCCAAAAGCAATACAGAGAAATAAATGCTATGAATATCATGTTTTAAGAAAGAAACTCACCGAGATTAACCTGTCTGTTATCAGACAAATGAGGCTTAATAAGCATTTTAATCTCCCATGTCTTCAAAGGTTCCCCGAGTATCTCCTCCCTGGATTTCCCTTCCTCTGGAAACTTCCCGAACGGGTAAGGCCCGGGCATTTCCACATACTTGACCCCTTTTTTACCTGCTGGAGGCGGATTAAACGAATCGAAAACCGGAATCTTCTTCTTGCTGGTTTTCAAGGGGGGTTTGCCAGTCCAAGGTCGCGGCATTGTGGGTGGCGCAAAGGGCAAGAAAGCCGGCTCCCGGATGGCCAGTGGCTTCACTTTAGGAGTCTCTGAATAGCTGAATTGGAACTCGAATGGAGCCCCCGGGAGAAGATAGGATACACCGGAGTCACCAACAAGGACAGAGCGGTCACCGTCTGACGCGATGACCCCACCACCATCTTTAACGGGCTTGTAGTACTTGGTTCGAAGATGGGGGATTTTGAATGCAGGGTTGGCAGAATTTTTGGATTTTTTGAGAGGAGGAGGGTATTTGGGGATGGGAATGGGAGGTGGAGGAGGAGGAGGAGGAGGAGGAGAAGAGGAAGCAGTTGGGTCCTTTCCGAGTGGAAGCGAAGAGAAGAGGTTAAGACCTGGAGTTGGCAATGAAGCCACAATCGCCATGGATTAATTATCTCTTCAAGAGATTAGATTACCAGAGAAATGGAGAGGTTTTTCTTGGTTTTTGTTCTCCGTTGCTGCGACCTTCAGAGTGGAAGATAGAAAGCGAGCCAAGATATTATTGTGACAGGATTTTATATATTTTAAAAATTCGTTTAAAACTTGGGCCTTTCATTTTATTTTTCCAATTAATTATTGTTTTTTATTAAATAAGAATAAAATGAATAAAAGAGAAATACATAAGACTGTGATTAAAAAAATTTAAGAAAAAAAATAATGCAGACATTACTAAAGGTTTTTCAGCAGCAAAAAAAGTTAAATAAGGTATTGGTTGATTTATTGACGTGAACTGATTGATTTAATAGATTTAAAAATAATAGAAAGAATAAGTTGTTCCAGTTTTATATTGTTATGGATTTCTGATTATTGCATGAGAACAGATACATCTTCCAAGTTTTTTTCCTTTCCAATATATTTCTACTGGAGCTTCTCCCATTTCTTTTTTATATAGTATAATGATGCAACTCAAATAATTATTTTGATTAAAGAAAAAATTAAAATAATTTTTGTTTTTAAAATATTAAAATAATAATATATTAAATTGATTCAAATTAATTTGTTAAAATTATAATGCTAATTATAAGATTATAATAATCCTCGTATAAAACAAATTAAAATAAATTTAAAGCATAATTCTTAATCAATATAAAATTAAAAAATAAAATTAAAAAAATTATTAAAAAAATAAAACCGAGATAACTTTACAAAAAATAAATAAAAATAAATTATAAAATTTAATTTTCGATAAACTCAATATTAAATGATGAATTTAAAAAAATAATCAAAGAAAAAAACATCAAAAAATAACATTAATGAACTAAGGTTAACACGTCAAATTTATAACTTGAATAATCTAAAAAAACTTAAAATATATATTAATTTAACTTTGTTAATATTACAAACTTAGATTATAGAATTAAAATAATCACTTATTAAAAAATAAATTTAAATCTCAAATAACTAAATTTTTATCATGTCATACTGGTCAACTCTCTTTAATTTTTTACAAAACTCAACTCAATTCTACATTAACTAGTTAAATTAAATTGGGTTTAAAACAATTTATGTCTAGTTTAATGACTATTAATAGGCAAAATACACTTTCATATTTATAGTTTCATTGACATTCCATTTGCACCTTTATGATTTAAGATTTTTTAATTTTATTTTTATAGGTTTTTGAAATTTTTAATTTTATTATTTATTACTGAAAAATTAACAAAAAAAATTCACTTTTATTTATATTTATATTTTAGTTTCTTTCTTTCCTCTCGGGTTTTTGCGTATGGTAACTCATAAAAATATTTGAAAACTAAAAAGAATTCAAAAACTGGATTGAATTTAATTCAATTCAATTCCAGATAAAATTAATTAAATTATATTATATTATTTAGAATACCTGTAAAATTAAATTGAATTAAAAATCTTTATTATCTTGCTTGTAATTCAAAAATCATTTTTTATGTTAAAAAAATATTTATTTTTGTTTTGTGTGAGAATAGAATCCATAAATTATTTTATTGAATTTATATACTATTAATTGTATAGTAATTAAGTTCTCCCTATAATGATACCATTATAAAAATATAAAAGTATTGTGTGTTTATTTTAATGTTAGTGGATAAAAAATTGGAACTATTATTATGGTGAAAATATAAAACCCATATTTATCAAAGATCTTGTTTATTTTTGTATTTTAAAAATATTTTTTAAAAAATTAAAATATTTTTATTTTTTTCTTACTTTAAATTAATATCTTTTTAGTACTTTTAAATTATTTTAATATTTTGATCTCAAAAATAATTTTTTAAAATAAAAAATATTATTTTAATATATTTTTAAATAAACAATACTTTGAAAAATAATTATTATTATCTTTTCAAACACCTTCTAAATAAAAATAATAATTTTAAACTTATAAAAGATAAAAATTCGAGGAATTCATGACCGTCATGTACAAATTTAAATAGTGACTATAATTATAATAATAATTATTTCTTTCAAGTGTTTTTATTTAAAAATATATTTAAATAATATTTATTTTTATTTTTAAAATTTTATTTTTTATATTTGCATGTTAAAAATATTCAATATTATCAAAACAAATTATTTAAACAAAAATTACTTTTAATTTTTTAAATTAACTTTCTAAACAAGTCTTACTCATAACCTCTTTCAAACTTTTAAACATGTAAAAAGTTAAGTTATCTTTTTTATAGTTCTGTTTATTTTTATATTTTAAAAATATTTTTTAAAAATATTTTTATTTTTTATTTAATTTAAATTAATATTTTAAGATTATTTTAATATATAAATATTAAAAATAAAAAATATTATTTTAATATATTTTAAAATAAAAATACTTTAAAAATCAATTACAATAAACTATGTATTCTAAATAAATAGTAATCCCGTGATGCGCCACTACATGTATTGTTAGTCGTGGTGCGCGCAAGCTGGCCAGGACACCCACGTTAATCTAAAAAAAAAAAAAAAAAAACACTGCATAAAAAAATAAAAAACCATGTATGATAAACGCAGACATCAAATGGCAAGTACCCTGCTCTCGATCAATAAAAAACCATCAATTACATCGATGATATTGGTTTAGTAGTACAAGAGGCTGGTTTTCTTTTATTATATCGGGTTTAAGTTTTTAAGTATATGTTTATTATCCTCGCGATATTTTACAAATTTATTAAGTTTATAAAGTATTTAGTGTATTATTAAATTAATCATGGTATATAATATAAATAAAATAAATAGATAAAAAAATAAAAAACAATCAATGTCTATCCCATAAATCATTGTCCTGGAATACTGGCCTGCCTAAGAAAGTCGGGATGTTTACTTTTTTACGCCATTAATTAAAATAATAGTTAGTTTCCATTGGTTTTTTATTTGAAGTTACCGTAGTAAATTAAAGATTTTCATGTATAATTTGCTTTTATTTATTTTTAATGATTTTAATTTATTCGGAATTCAAATTAATATTTTCTTAAAATAATTTTAAATACAAGAATTGATTTAACTCTTTAAATTACATTAAGTTTTTAAAGATTCCAAATAACCTGAAAAGGTACTTGAAACTAGAATAGTAAAACCGATCGAGAGCTTTTAAACTAGATAAATAAAAATATAAAATTGGTGAACTTACAGGGCAAAATAAAACTCTCTATGATGGGGATCGAGAGGTCCATCCCACACCACACTATATAGCTCAAGATCGGCCACATCTTTCGGTGAAAAAAAAAAAAAAAACCTGCATAAAAAAGTTATAAAGCCTCTTTATATTATATAATATTCATTAATAAAAAAAGGACAATGATACTAAATATTCTTAAAAGTTTCTAAAATTAATTGATCCTGGCTATCATGAAATATAGTGCGAAAACTGAAGGATATTAGAAGGAGAAAAGAATAAAAAGCAATCTTAAATAAAATAAAGAAGGCAATTTATACAATGTCACGACACCAAGGGCCCAAATTTGTTTAACCCTATCGATTAAGCAATGACCCAATTATAACAAACATATATATATATATATACATATATATATATATATACATATATATATATATATATATATATATATATATATATATATATGTTGTGGGGCTTGAACTTGGTGTACGTACGTAAGTGTTGTAAGGTTGGCTAAGACACAGTTGCCAACCATGATCAATTCGTTATCATTGATTTTACTAAATATTTGTTTGGTAATAAGATAGAAGTGATTTTTTAAAAGAAATATATTAAAAACAATATATTTTTTAAAAAATTTATATTAATATATTAAAATTATTAAAAAAAAAAAAATACTTTAAAAATAATAAAACACATCTTAAAGTGAAATACTCATCTATAAAAAAAATCATCAAAAAAGTTAAAGATCAACTGTAACTCTAATTAACTTTCCGTCAACAGCACGATCTTCGTAGACAACGGTTTTCTTGCAAGTGAAAATGGACGGCTATAAATGAAGTGTTAAAGGGTACTCACGCTAGGATTTAAACTAGACTGGTGGCATGCATGGAATGAGTTGCTTGCCGGCTCAAATCTTTTCTAATAAAACAATGATGATATCACTTTTAAAAGAGTAAAAATATTTGGTATCCGAAGCATTAATTCAAATATATTAAATAAGTTTGGATAATTTAATAATATAATTATAATTTTTTTTAATTTTAATAAAAAAACAAAAAAAAATAACAATAACCAATAAAAAATAAATATTTATCAATATTAAAAAATAATATCCTATATTTTTAAAAGATCTTGATGGTCTTATTCAATATCAATGTAAAATTTCAATAATAATAATATAACTTCTCAAAAAATAATAATTTAAACTCAATTACTAATAAATAAAAGTTAAAGAATAAACTCAGAAAAAAATAATTTTTAAAAAGGGCTAAAAAAAAATAATTGTAATAAGCATGTCAAATTAATGGTCTTGTAAGTTTGGAATAATTCCATGCAAAAAAATAAAAAGTAAAACAATGAATGTCAAGTTCTAAGAAAACTAAACAATGAAAGATAAATCTAGAAAAAAAATAATTAAAAAAAACTAAAAATACTTAAATTAACTAGAGTTAATGCACCTATCCTACAACTCAGGATATAAAATATGGATAATTTTATAAAAAAAAAGTAACAAAAATATTGAATCTAAAGACCTAATAATGTTAATAGTTAAAAAAAAAAATCTAAAATAGATCAAAATCAAATGAGGTTGATCATCAAAATCCATAACTTGGATCTTGAATCGAGTTACTCTACAAAAAGCAAACATGCAAAATTTATAAAGAAAAATTTTCAATCATTCAAAATTAAAAAGAAAAAAAATAGTAATTAAAAGAATATGAGAATCAAATCTAGCATAAAAATTATATATATATATATATATATATATATATATATATAAGGGATGAAATTGAAAAATAATATAAATCAAGAAAAAGATAAAAAAACAAAAAAATAGCAATAAAAAGAATAAAGATCAAATTTGGTATAAAAATTAAAAAAAATAGTATAATAAGGAATTAAATTGAAAAATAAAATAAATCAAGAAAGTAATAACAAAAATAACAATCAAATATGATAAATAAAAAAATAGAGAATAATTAAATTAAAAAACAATTTTAATTTTATAGATTATTTTAGATAAAACAAATAAAAAAATATAGATGGTATCCAAATAAAAATAAAATTGAAGGGCTTCAATAAATTGGAAGACTTGACAAAAGAATTAAGAAGAAGAGAAAAAAAATTATAGGTACCGAACATATGGTTCGTCCCATACATGCACCTCCTAGATAATAGGGAGCCATTAGGGGAGATTCTAATGCCTCTTCTAAAACTGAGAATTTTTAATAATATTTATATTTATTAAAATATTAAATTATTTCACAATGAACTTAATATAACAAAAACAATCATGATAAAAATACAAAAAGATTACTTTATTGTAGTGATATAATCTTTGATAATTATTGAGATATATATTGATATTTATAAAACTCATAAAAAAATAGTTTCAAGGTAGTTTGAAGATATTTTTTTATTAAAAAATAATTAAAAAAAATATCAAAGTATTTTTCACAATGATTTTGGCCTATAAGAGAGTTGAAAAACAATTTTAATTTTATAAATTATTTTAAATATATAAAAAAAAATATTGATCAAATCCAAATAAAAATAAAATTAAAAAAAAAGGATTGCTTCAAGAAATTGAAAGGTTGGACACGAGAATTGAGAAGAAAAAAGAAAACAAATGAAAATAAATAAAATGTTGTTAGCGCCAAATATGCGGTTCATTCCATACTCATGTCTCTCAAGTAATGAGGGGGGCTGTTGGGGAGATTCTAAAGCTGTAATAAACTTTTATGCTGAAATAATATTTATATTTATTAAAATATCAAATTATCTTGTAATAAACTTGATATAACAAAAAAAATCATGATAAAAATACCAAAAAAAACCATTGAAAGCCAATTCAACAAGTTTTGCTTTTAAGAGTATATATATAGATGAAAATATTAATATCGTAATGACTGGATATTGCCGATATTGTCCTATCATCTTTATGCTGAAAAGTGGTTGTTTTGTCGAATATATATTACTTGCAACACTCCTATATGTGGAAGTATGGAGAGAACATATTCAGTATAAGAAAAAGATTCCTATAGTAACTCACTCATGGACTGTGATATTTTTGTAAATCTTGAGGATGATTTTGTCTCATAATTTAAGAATTTGTGTCAATTAGCTTAATTTATCCTCTGTTTTTTCTCCAATATATTTTCACAAGGAGTCTGATAAAAGGGCTGGATTACCGGATGACAGCAATATTGACATGCTCGGCGCAGGCTAGGAATGCCAGTGGTAGCTGTACAGCAATAACTCAACGTATCGTGACTTGGTTTATTCGCCAAAAATGGAAGACTCAAGATTTAATTTCACAGATTTATTATCGGACGATCGATCAATGTATTAGTGCAGGCAATACAATTGTCCCATTCTTCCTCTATCTGTATAATTTTTCAAAATTGTTTCTTCCAGCTCCGAAATCTCAAACCCCATCTGCTAGAGCTAGCATGCAAGCACATGCACAGGTCAACAGCAAAAGGGAAGTTCGAGTTATATTGTGGGATAAAAGGAAAGAAAAACTGGCAAGGTAGATGTGAGACATTAAGGAAGGAGCAGCTTGAAAGGAAATAAATAATGGGATGGGAAGTAGCATGAACAAGGAGAGCACAGAAAATGGGAGCGAACCCTTCTCCTTGTCAATTATTCTTACCTTCTCTGATCAGCAAAGCCAAATGCTAAGATGCCTCCTTTCCATCTCCATACACTCTTCTACAGACCTACCCTCCTTCCTGTTATGGTAAAACAGCTTGATGGACTCTCACTCTCTCTCTCTCATGAATGATAGAGCTGCTCAACAGAGGTGGAGTAAATAACAAAGAAAACAACACATGAAACAAATAGGCATAGTCAGTTCCATTTACTTACCATCATAGAAATTTGGACCACTCTCCCTCAACCTCAGATATTGAGGCTGAAGTTTCCAAGGGTTGTTTTTAGTAGCATTAAACTAATCTGAAATAAAAAAAAGTATGATCAGATGGGAATTCTTTAAAGTAAACGATCAGACAGAAGTGCTAATTATCCTAATTAAGTAGGTCAACAGACAAAATTGATTTATTGTAATCTGTGGCAACAGCCTTATGGAAAGTACATTATGTACGCATAATGAGACTATGCACCTCATTACATTAATTGGCATAACTCATACGTTAAAAACATGTCTAAAGCCTATAAATTCTTCCAATCTATAAGAAGACCCGCGTACTTCTCTGTGCTTCTCCCCTCTCTCTCGCTCTCTCTCTCTCTCTCATGCACAGGGAGACACAGACAGCCACAAGCACCTAGCAAGCTAGTCACCTACTAAAATGTCAACATTGAACCATCTCTTCGATCCTCCGGATCAGATTTGCTATGTACAGTGTGGTTTTTGTACCACCATTTTACTTGTAATGCACTGCATCTGCATAGAGTTTCACTAAATATTAATATCCCGTGCAACTTTTAATTATCTTGTGTTCTCTCTCTCTCAAATGCTGTAGGTAAGTGTTCCATGCAGCAGCTCATCCACGGTGGTGACTGTGATATGTGGGCACTGCTCCAGCCTCCTCTCAGTCAACTTGACGAAAATCGCTTTTCTCCCTTTCAATCTCTTAACTCCTCTCAGCCATGATCATGAGGTATATTACTTCTCAATTGATCAGGTTCTATTAATTAAAATATCCAAGCTGTTAGTTTTTTCTTCTCGATCTTCCCCTTTTTTATTTTTCCTGAGAATTTATTAGTAGCTAGCTTAATTTATTAGCATATTGAAGTTCTTTTATGTCCAGTGGATAAATCTTTGAACTTGTTTTTCCCTCCAGCAAAAACAAATGCATAGTCCAGACGAAGTCAATGCTCAAAAAGGCTTAGACACGCAAAGTTCATTCATTGTAATCGCTTCTGACAATGATGAAGATATTGATAAAGTTAATCCAGTGAATCGTGTCATTAATAAACGTAAGTTTAACAAATTTATCGAGCCATATTATAGTAAATTTCTTGTTAATTTTTTCTACTTAATTATTAGCTAATCAATTGAACTATTTATCTCTACAGCCCCGGAGAAAAGACAGAGAGCACCATCGGCTTATAACTGCTTCATCAAGTAAGCAATATTAGTTAAGATATTATATTAATTAGTACATGATCGATTTAGCCTTGATATATTACTATGTTCTTACAAAAATATATTCAGCAGAGAAGAGATTAGAAGGCTTAAAACTGAAAATCCAAACATGGCTCACAAAGAAGCCTTCAGTACAGCTGCAAAAAATGTAAGTTAATTTTCTGGAGTAACCAATAATTAGCTAGCTAGGTAGATTTCTGAAACTCAATCATGCACTGAACCAAATCGAGGGAAATGAAAACGAGCTAGTAAATTTCGTCAAATTACTCAACTGATTTAAAGTAACATATTGTATTTTAATTCAAATTGATCACGTTTAACTCTTTTCAGTGGGCCCATTGCCCCCATGTCCACTACAAAGATGATGGAGAGAGCAATGGCTTGGAAGAGGAGAACAGCACATGGTCCACTGATGCAGCTGAGGTATATAGCTAGAGTAGCATTATACGTGGAATGTTTTTTCTTTCTAGGAATGAAAATATTGTGCAGAACATGGATGACTGATCACGGAAATTTTTATTAGGTTGCTAATAATTGTTAACACACACACACACAAGAGGAAAAACAGTTCAGTTTTTGAATCACTATTCCAAATCTAGTCACTTTCTAGCTAGCTAATTTCTCCATGTTACTACTACATCTAAAATTTATGAAATAGCCTTTTGGGGTCATTTTGAACGCGCTGTAAAGACTTCTGTGACACTTGACTTTTGTAGTATTTTATGCCACTGAAGTGGATGCATGACTTTCTGTTTGAAACGTTTCAGGTCAACATAGAAAGCAAAGGTTTCCATGAAAGAAAGGTTCCAAGGCATTACATGTGGGCAAAGACACCCTTTGAATGATCGAGACTTCTATAAACTGGAAAAAGAATAAAATTGTTTCTCTTTTAGGGTTTGGGTTCGGTTTAGATCTCATGTCCATTTAAGGTAGATGCTCTCGGGAATGAGATTCACTGCAAGTTGTGAAAGACTGACTGACTATAAGAAACTTAAGGTTTTCAAGGTGTTTAATGATATTGGATCGATGCATGTTCTGTCGCAAGGACACCAATTCACTTGAATGTTGATCTAGCTTGCTCTCTGATAAGATTGACTAGCGAGATTTTCTATAAATTTTCAACTAAACCCATCACTCCTATACTCATCTGTCATCACCAACCTCCTCCTCTCTGGTTTGGATAATGTCTGGTGGAGAACCCTTTCCGTCGTTCCGATGCTCGGTGCAGAGATCACAAAATTACGTCCATCCAAGAAAATTAGTGCAGAGATTTGGCATAACAAGTTACGTTTAAAATTGTGATATTAAATTAAACATATTTTAAAATATAGAGATATGTCAAAATTAATTAATGGTTAATAAACAAGAATTATTTACAATCTATTTTGCATTTAGAAATCATGTTAAGAAACATGTGACGCTAAGGGAGGGATGAAGTTAGGATTATTTGCTAGGAGAATCAAAATTAATATAATAAAATATAATATTTGTTTTAATTTATTGTACATGGATGGATGGTAAAAAAAACTATATAATTTAGTCTTATTCAAATATCTTACTAGAAATATATAATGATTTTTGTATAAGAAACAATGTTTGGAGTAATACCAAATTAAATCAAAGTAATAATGTTAATTTCATCTTCTTAATATATCAACTATTTTAATATTGCTGGTCTTTATACATATTAAATATAAACATACAAAATAGATATGTAAGAAACATTAGCTAAAGCGAAGAATTATTTATGTTTGATAAACTTTTAAATAAAATAAAAAATAAAAAATAATGATTCTTATATATTTATTTTAATTGTACTCATTATTTTTCAATAGAATAGAAATCATTGATTATTATATTAATTGTGAATCTTTCAACAATTTCTTTTTCTATATAGATAATGAAATAATTTGTAAGAAAATCATCCTTCATCTGATTATGAAGTCTTGTTTTAACAATTTTCATCGCTGAAAAAGCTCTTTTAGTAATTTCTGCTGAAATAGGAAGAGTCAAAATAAACTAAATCAATATGTCAACTAGTATTCTATTTCAACTAATCATTGATATAAATCAGCAATCAATGACATGTTCTTTTCAACAATTTCTTTTTCTATATAAACAATGAAATAATTTGTAAGAAAATCATCCTCCATCAGATTGTGAAGTCTTGTTTTAACAATCTTCATCATTGAAAAAACTCATTTAGTAGTTTCTGTCAAAACAGGAAGAGTCAAAATAAGCTGAATCAACATGTCAACTAGTGGATAAATTGTTAATTTTTCTGTTTCAACTAATCCTTGATATAAATTAGCAATCGATAACATGTTCTTTAACTTTGGATAATTAGTTACATCAAGCTCATAATTCTACAACTGAAGTTTCAAATGAATTTTTTCTTGGTCAGAAAAATTTTCAGGATAAAACTTGTTAACAAGTAAGCCTATATCTTCAACATTGAATAATTTATAGCTATAAAACTTAAAAAGCTTGATTTCCTGCTCATTAAATTTATTATTTAGCACTTGTAATTATTTATCAATTATAGTTGTAAATATATCAACTAAGTAGTGATATTCAACTACTACTTTTGTTTTTTACTACGAGATCGTCCCATACTAAAAAAACAAGCTTTCATAACAGGAACTTCAATGTCTTGATGCTTACAAAATGATGTCAATTCTTCTAAAAGAGTTTTCCAACTATCATTTTTTAACTTCTGAATTAAAGTCTTTGTGGTAGTCACCAAATGCATAACATTTAAAATGTCTTGAGATTTTTGTTACAGGGCTTGACAAAGCATGTTAATAATTCCCATAACATTCTTCATTATATGTAAGATTAATGCAAAATCAAATGACACTATCAACTTAAATGAAAAAACTGCATCACCATGTTGAGAATAAGTAAATCCATCTAAAGCAATGTTTTCGAGAATCAAGCAAGTTGCCTCATACATTTTTATCAAACTGCAAATTAATTTGAAGTATATACTCCATATGTTATCTCCATGTTGTTGCAAACCACCTACTTGATTAACTCCTTTACCCATTTTAATCTCACCAATATCAACTAAATGTTCAGTTATGGCCGCTTGAAAAGCCCATAATTCATTATTACGCTTATAAAAAGCACTAACAATGTTAATAATAAAATAAAATTCTGAAAGAAAGTGTGAATATCATATATTTCTCTAGTTGTAATAAGAGCCAATTATAATTGATGAGCTAAACAATATACATAATATTTTTAAGGGCAATCATTAATGAATAAAGCTTGCAAATCATTCCACTCTTCACACATATTATTAGCACCATCATACCTTTGGCCCCAATATTTCGAATATCAAAATTATGATGAGATAAAACAAAAGAAATCTTTGCCTTAAAAGCTGAAGCAATTGTATCTTTGACATGAATTATATCAAAAAAAGTTTCTCGTATAAATCCACTTCTATCAACAAACCTGACATGACTAAAAGATTGATATATTCTCCCAAGTGCAGGAGTGTTGAAGTAACAAATAACCCGAAAAAATTGAGATCGAATCATAGAAAGTTAACTATATAAATTATAAATAATGATGATGATGATGATGATGTGGTGGTGGTGGTGGTGGTGGTGAGTTAAAGAGGACTTTGAGATGCAAGATTAATATGAAGATTAAACAATAACAAAAATAGTTGTCAAGTTTAAATGATGCATTAATGGTATTTTAAACAAGTATGGTATAAACTCCTTTTAATACCCAACTATAAACCATACACAAAGGAGGTTCCAATCAGATTATAAATTATAAACATGATTACATTAGTTATTTTATTCAAATAATGCTAATACTTGTAAATGTTGTTAGATATCCATGATGCTAATTTATGTTAACAACAAATTAAGTTTCTTTCATAACATAGGTGTCGGTTATACCATATAGTTGGGCCATTGAAGTGTTAAGTATTTGTTGTACAAGAGTTATACAACATAAATCTAGATTAACCATTTAACAATCAAAGTATTAAAAGTGAACAGGATAATAAATACAAAACATGTTAGTATTAAACAATAAAATCCATGTTGAGTTTATACTATACTTATTCTTACATCATTAGTGTAACCTTTTCACATTGACATAATAAACTTAACTAAACATAATGAAAGAGAGAAATATAAATAAACAAGATAAGAACATAAATAAGATGTAAGTTAACTAAGTAAAGGAAAAGAAATAAAAAGCATAAATAAGAGATTAATATAACCAAAACTTAAGCATTATAAAAATATAAAGAGAGAGAGCAAGAACCTGATCTTAATATGAAAACCAAGAAGCCTAAATGCATGGAAAATACCTCATTTTATAGGCTAAAATTTAGAACTATTAATTTGATGACTAATTATTAAGTTGATGGTCTCTTCTTGACCTAATAACAATCCTTATCTTATTGGTTGACAAAAACATCATATTGATAACATCAAGATTTGAACAGATAGTCTTCATGAAAGTTCTGGAAAATTATCTTTGCTTTCCAATAAAAATAATAATTGATGCATTTGGACTTTTAGAAGTCAAGATATAGGCTGAACACTGAACAATGTCTGGATTGCAGAATAGATTCAGACTTTTTTTTTTATTATAAGATTTGGATTTCCAAATGACAAAATTGAGTCTTAAAATCTTATGAATGTTTTAGGCTTATGTCTTAGATTTCTAGCTATATAAACCAAACTGAAATCCAATATTTACAGCTACAGATATGACTTAATGATTGAATAGTGTTCCAGTTTGAATTAAATCAGTATATCTTTTCTAAGCTTAGCCTTTTCTTTGTCCTTTTACTTTTAATAGTTTATCATATCAATCAATTCTTTGAATTGTGAGATATACCTGTATTTAAATGAGCATTTATCATATTAAACCTATCTTATATTATCAGACTTGTTAATATAAAACATGCTTAAATTAAGAAATTTAATGATACTTTAAGTGCAATATGATGATATAAAGCCTTACTGAAACTATACTTTTAATTGCTAATCAAAACCTAATAATCAATAACTAAATAAAATCTTGCACCATCAATCTCATGATGAATTAAAGCCTGGAAGTTTTTAGCAAAGACATACAAAATTTCTTTTTGAATTTGATGTGAGGTGTATTTAGCATTTTATGAAGCATTACCCAAAACAATAACACCTACTTGATTATTGTATAATGCTAAAAGGTCTATTATTTCAAGAAAATTACATCAGTTTTTTGATTTTAGATGTTCATCATGCCTTCCAAAAGCACATGCTTGAAATGTGAGCCAACAAATAATATCTATTGAAACTTTAATATGTAATTGATTATTTAGAATTTCTTAAGTAGTTTGCCTCTTAACTACCTTCTTAATATGACATGACTAATCTTTCAAAATTTTCAAGTGCTTAGTAGCAAATCTATGAGCTGAATTTGAATATTTTCCCATATGAGTAAAAAAAGCCCACTATTCCCTATCATTAACTTTCTTCTAATAATTAAATCCCTTAATAGTAAATGTCTCTGATCTTGGCTTTCCAAATGATTTACTTGGAAATAAATAGCAAGAGAAATAAAATGCAATATTTTTCTCTGAATATTCAAGCCACGGATAACTTTTGAACCAATAAAACTGAAATTGATGAGGATTCTTTTATTAGTCAACAAATATTTAGACATTAAAGGTTGATATTGCCTTAGAATAATGTATGCCCTTCGAATTTCATGTTGTTGATTAAAGGGGTATTCCTAAATTTAAGGACGATTGCTTGAATCTCTAATTAAATGAGCAATGTCGATTATAGCAAGAGGTTGCTTACTAATCAACGCAAGTTTGTAAATTGAAGCATATTAAGGCTGCTTAACTATAACTTCAACACTACACATTGGAGTTGGTTTACTAGGCTATAAGTTATCAATATTTTTTTTCTAAAAAAAATTAATTCTTCTTATTTTGTTCATGGTTCAATCTAAAATCAAAATATATATTATGAGAAAAAATTGATAATTTTGGTCACTCTGCTAAAAACTAAACATACAAAAAAATCCAAGCATAATCAAAATGAACCAATAAAATATATCTAATTAATTAGAAAAAAATCATTATAACAAGAATTCAAAAAACAATTGGTAGAACTAGAATATCTGAGAAAAAAAAGGGAGAAAAAATGGTAGAATTATATAAGAAAACCTCATCAAATTATTAACAAACATCTCAAAACAAAACAAAACAAAAATAAATTTCAAATTTAAGTTACCTTGTTTTGTTTGATGGAAGATAATTAATTGGTGGCTTTGCTTCAATATTTTCACAGGAAAATTTTGCTTGTGATTTGTATTTTTATTTATGTTTTTGATTGGTTGTAGGATTTATATTAGGGCTGCGTAATGTAAAGTACATTGATGACTTTATATTCTTTTCTTTCCATGTAGGTATATAAAATCAAGAGTAAATTTAAAGAAAATCAAGTCAAGAGTAAAGTCACACTTAATTATTGTAAGAAGGCCCACCTCTTTAAAATAAAAAAAATATGACAGCTTATTACACTTAATTATTGATTAGTAATTGAAAATGCATTTTTATTAATGTTTTATATTATTATTTTACACTTGAAGTATCAATAACTCCCTAATTAGAGTATGCTTTATAATATCATGTCTAATACTATAAGATACTTTTAATTTATGGTAAATGTTTATCTTAAATACAGATCTATCTTATAAATAAAAAGATTGATGAATGATTTTAACTGCTAAAATTGAGAAGAAAAAAAGAGGGCTAAGTTTAGAAAAGAGATGCTGGTTTAGTCCAAACTGGAACATTATTTAGTTATTGGGTCATATCTAGAGCTGTAGATTTTGGATTTCAGTTTGGTTTATATGGCTAGAAAGCTAAGATATAGATTTAAAAATTCATGAGAATCCAAGACTCAATTCTGTTGTTTGGAAGTCCAAATCTTAGTATTAAAAGAGAAGTTAGAATTTGTCTTACAGTCTAGATACTTTTTAATGTTCAGCCTATATCTCGAGTTCTATAAGTCCAAATGCATTGACTTTTTTTGTTGGAAAGTTGAGATAATGTCTTAGAACTTTCATGAAAACCATATGTTCAAATTCTAATGTTAGCAAGGAAATTTTCTATAGACAAGAAGATAATGATTGTTACCAAAGTTAAGATGTGACCACCCACTCAACAATTTGTCATCAAATTTATAGTTTTAAATTTTGTCCTGTAAAAGGAGGCATTTGCTATGAATTTAGACATTTTGGTTTTCATATCAAAATCATGTTCTGACTTTTTTTTTTAATATTTTTGTAATGCTTAAGTTTTTCTTATATTAATTTCTTATTTATACTTTTCATTTCATTTCCTTTACTTTTCATAATAAATTTAACTAACCTTGATAACTTATATCTTATTTATGTTCTTATCTTATTTATTTATGTTTCTCTCTTTTATTATGTTTAGTTAAATTTATTACGTCAGGGTGAAAAGGTTACACTAATAATGTAAAAATAAGTATAGTTGATTTGTACTTAAAAATACATTTTTTATCAAGGTTTTATATCATAATTTTGCACTTGAAGTATCAATAACTCCTTAACTAAAACATGTTTTATAATAACATATCTAATAATATAAGATACCTTTAATTTATGGTATGTTTATTTTAAATATAGGCTTATCACATAAATGAAAGGATTGATTGATGAATTTAAGAACTGGAATTGAAAGGACAAAGAGATGGCCAAATTTAGAATAGAGATGCCGGTACAGTCCAAACCGGAACATTATTTGGTAATTGGGTCATATCTAGAGTTGTAGATCTTAGATCTAGGTCTACTTTATATGAATGGAAAGGTAAGACATAGGCCTACAACTTTCATATGGAGCTCAATACTTAAAAAGGTCATTTTCAAGTCCAAATTATAGCAACAAAAAAGAAGTCTGAATTTGTCCTCCAGCCCGAGCACTGTTCAGTATTTGGTCTATATCTGGAGTGCTAGAAGTCCAAATGACCTCAATTATTTATAAAAGAAAGTTAATACAATTTCCTACAATATTTATATTTTCAAGTGGTTTTAATTTTGACGTTATCAATGATGTTTTGGGCAGACAAGAGAAAATAAGGATTGTCACCAAGTCAAGAGTTGGTCACCCACTCATCAATTAGTCATCAAATCAATAGTTTTAAATTTTGGCCTACAAAAAGAGGTATTTACCATGAATTTAGGTATCTTGGTTTCCAGATCAAGATCATGCTCTTGCTTTCTCTATTTGTATTTTTTGTAATGTTTATGTTTTGCTTTCATTATATCAAGTTTATGCCTTTCATTTACTTAGTTAACTTTTATCTTATTTATGCTCTTATTTTGTTTATTTATTTTTCTTTCTTTCATTATGTGTAGTTAAGTTTATTATGTCACGGTGAAAAGGTTACACTAATGGTGTAAGAATAAGTATAGTGTAAACTTAAGATGGACTTTAATGTTTGATACTAACATGTTTTGTATTTGTTATCTTGTTTACTCTTTAATACTTTGCTTGTTAAATGACTAATCTAGATTTATGTTGTATAACACTTAGTACAATAAATACTTGGCATTCTCATAGCCTATATTGTTTGGTATAACCGACACCTAAGCTATGAAAGGAACTTGATTTGTTGTTAACATAAGTTATAATCATGAATGCCCGACGAGATTTATAAGTATTAGCGTTAATCAAATAAGATAACTAATGTGATCATGTTAACAATTTATAATCTGACTGGAACCTCCTTTGTGTGTGGTTTCCAATTGAATAATAAGAGTTTATACTATACTTGTTTGACATACCATTAGTGGAACCTTTAACCTTGATATTTGTTATTATCATTGTTTAATCCTTACATTAATATTCTATCTCAAAGTTCTCATCATCTTCTTTTTCTCCTCCTTTTTCTTTATTATTATTATTATTATTGTTGTTGTTGTTATTTTGTTGGTGTTATTGTTATTATTGTTGTATTATTATCATTTATAATTTATACAATTAACCTCCCTATGGTTCGACCCTGGTCTTGCCGGCTTATTTATTAGTTCGACACTCCTGCATTTAGGAGAAGACATTAATCTTTTAGTTGTGTCAAGTTTTTGCGCTGCTACTAGGGAGGTAAGTTCTTGTACAAATTATAATATTTATTTTATTTTCTCTTTTCACTTTTCTTGTATATAACTTGGTTTTTTTCTCTTATTTCTTCTTCTTTTGTTTTCTTTTTTCTTTTATTTTATTTCTACACGTGCATGAGAATGTGCTCATGTATAACAAGTAGTAGACTTTTTAGGGTATCCTCATTATTTTTAGAAAATATGGCTGAAGAAGATAATCATTCATTTCATAATGAGAATAATGAGAATAACCGTGTTAGAACACTTAGAGACCACATGAATTCCACAAGAACAAGTGTACCATCATGCATAGTTTTTGCTCCTGATGCATCTCATTTTAATTTTAAGCCAGACATTGTTCAACTTTTACCTTCCTTTCATGGCTTAGATTTAGAAAATCCATACTTGTATTTAAGGGAATTTAAGGAGGTTTGTAACACCTATAATGACTCAAATTGTAGCATGAACACTATCAAATTAAAACTTTTTCCTTTTTCATTAAAAGATAAAGCTAAAATATGACTATAAAATTTGAGATCAGGATCCATTCATGCTTGGGATGAAATGCAACAGTAGATTTTAAAGAAGTTTTCCCATCTCATAGAATAAACTCTTTCAAAAGACAAATCACCACTTTCACTCAAAAACCAGGAGAAATATTTTACTAATGTTGGGATAGGTATCGAGACTTGCTTAATACTTGCGCTCATCATGGTTTTGAAACATGGAGATTGGTTTCATATTTTTATGAAGGGTTAACAACTAGATATAGGCAAATGGTTGAGTTGATGTGCAATGAAACTTTTGAAGATAAAGACCCTGATGAAGCAATGGAGTACTTAGACTTGTTAGCTGAAAATGCTCAAAATTGGGACACCGCGGGTACTTATGAGGCACCGAGTAAAATTCAACCTCATATATCTAGTGGAGGTATGTATAACCTTAGGAAAGATCATGACCTTCAAGCCAAGTTTGCATCTTTAGCTAGAAAAGTCGAGGCACTAGAATTGAAAAAGAGTGGTAAATTAAAATCTATTGAAAACATTGTGTATCAAATATATGAAACAAATGAACACTCAATCAATAACTGTTCAACCTTGCCTTCTTTTAAAGAATGTCTCCATGAACAAGCCCATGTTGTAGATAGTTTTCAAAGGGCTAACCACAACCCATACTTATAAACATACAATCTTGGTTAGAGAAATCACCTAAATTTCAGTTGGAAGAGTGATAATAACAATGTACAAACTTTATAACCACCGTTTCAAGCACACTATAATTTCCAAATTCTCATGGATATGCACCTTCTTATGCTCCACCTCCTAGAAGAAATCTTGAGGAAACATTGCATGCATTTATTGAAAAGCAAGAGACAATCAATACTCAACTTGCTCAAAACATGATAGATTTTAAAGATATTCTTGCAAAATTGACATATGCTCTCAGTTTTCAAAAGAAAGGTAAGTTTCCATCTTAACCACAATAAAATCCCAAGGGGAAATACAAAGTAAATGCAAGTAGTTCCGGAAGCCAACACATAGATCAAATCAAATCAGTCACTACTCTTCATAGTGGTAAGGTTACTGAAAACCCACTCTTGAACCATGCGAGAAAGATGACGAGTCAATCTTTGAGGATAAGGAAGGGGTTGAATCTGAAATTTACAAAGAACAAAATGATTCCCTACCAGCGCTTCCATTTCCTCATGCTATAACCAAATAAAGAAAAGTCAATCATAACTCTGAAATCTTTGAAACTTTCAAACAGGTAAGAATCAATATCCCTTTTGATACGACCAAAAGATTGATGTCTTCTCCCAAGTATAGGAGTGTCGAAGTAATAAATAACCCGACAAGATCGGGGTCGAACCATAGGGAGGTTAATTGTACAAATTATAAATAAAAACAACAACAACAACAACAACAACAACAACAACAATAAAGAAAAAGAAGGAGAAGAAGAAGAAGAAGAAGATGATGAGAACTTTGAGAAGAAATATTAATGTAACGATTAAACAATGATAATAACAAATGTCAAGATTAGAGATTCCACTAATGGTACGTCAAACAAGTATAATATAAACTCTTATTATTCAATTGGAAACCACACATAAATGAGGTTCCAATCAGATTATAGATTGTCAACATGATTACATTAGTCATCTTATTCGATTAATGCTAATACTTGTAAATCTCGTCAAGCATTTATGATTATAACTTATGTTAACAACAAATCAAGTTCCTTTCATAGCTCAGGTGTCGGTTATACCATACAGTATGGGCTATGAAAGTGCCAAACATTTGTTGTACCAAGTGTTATACAACATAAATCAAGATTAGTCATTTAACAAGCAAAGTATTAAAGAGCGAACAAGATAACAAATATAAAACATGTTAGTATCAAACATTAAAGTCCATATTAAGTTTACATTATACTTATTCTTACACCATTAGTGTAACCTTTTCACCTTGACATAATTAACTTAGTTAGACATAATGAATGAAAGAAAAATAGATAAACAAAGTAAGAACATAAAAGTTAACTAAGTAAAGAAAAGGAAATGAAAGGCATAAACTTGATATTAATGAAAGCAAAGCATAAACATTACAAAAAATACAAAGAGAGAAAGCAAGAGCATGATCTTGATCTGGACACCAAGATGTCTAAATGAATGCAAATGCCTCCTTTTATAGGCCAAAATTAGGAACTATTGATTTGATGACTAATTGATGAGTGGGTAGCCAACTCTTGACTTGGTGACAATTCTTATCTTCTCTTGTCTGCCCAAAACGTCATTGATAACATCAAAATTAGAGCCACTTGAAAACTTAGAAGTTTTAGGCAATTGTCTCAGCTTGCTTGTTGAAAACATTTAGCTCATTTGGACTTCTAGAACTCCAGATATGGCCAAAATACTGAACAGTGCTCGGGCTGGAGGATAGATTCAGGCTTTTTTTGTTGCTGCTATAATTGGGACTTTGAAATGACTGTTTTAGATCTTGGGCTCCAAATAAAAGTTGTAGGCCTACGTGTTACCTTTCCATCCATATAAAATAGACCTAAATCTGACATCTATAGCTTCAGATATGACCCAATTACTGAATAGTGTTCCGGTTTGGATTGCACCAACATCTCTTTTCTAATTTTGGTCATCTCTTTGCCCTTACAATTAAAGTTTTTAAAGTCATCAATCAATCCTTTTATTTATATGATAGACCTGCATTTAAAATAAACATTTACCACAAATTAAAGGTATCTTATATTATTAGATATATTATTATAAAACATACTTTAGGTAAGGAGTTATTGATACTTCAAGTGCAAAATAATGATATAAAACCATGATAAAAATGCACTTTTAAGTACTAATCACCGTTGCTGGATGCTATTAAACAAGTTTCTCATTATACTAAATTTTTGAAAGATCTATGCACTGTAAAGAGGAAACTGAATGTGAAAAAGAAAGCCTTTTTAGCCAAACAAGTAAGTATCATTCTTCAGAACAATAATGCTTTAAAATATAAAAACCCTGATTGTCCTATAATTTCTTGCTTTATTGGAGAACATAAAATTGAAAGAGCCTTACTTGATTTTGGAGCTAGTATGAATTTACTTCCATATTCAGTTTTTCAAAGTCTCAATCTAGGTGAGTTAAAACCAATTTCTGTAACTCTTTTACTTGCTGATAGATTTGTAAAAGTGTATAGAGGAATGGTCAAAGATGTGTTAGTACAAGTTGATAAATTCATTTATCCTATGAATTTTATTGTCTTGGATACATAACTTATTGAAACAAGTAATTCATTTCCTATTATTTTAGGATGTACATTTCTTGCAACTTCTAATACATTGATTAATTGTAGGAATGAACAGATGAAGCTATCTTTTAGAAACATGGCATTGGAGATGGATATTTTCAACATTTGCAAACAACCTGCAGATGATAATGATTCACAGGAAATAGATCTTATTGATGAATTAGTTTATGATCAATTTAAATTTACCGTGAGTAAAATAGAGTTTGATGAATATGAAGATGTGCAAATAATTTATTCTTAAGAAGAAATAATATATGAAAAAAGCACAAAAAATGTTGATGTGAATCTTTTGTAAAGAGTAATATCAAATTCAACATCTGACATCACACCAATCAATGATTACTTTCTTGACGAATCCTTACTTTCTTTTAGTTCAATGCCTTGGTATGATAAAAATATCAATTGTTTTGCTTCAGGAGATTTGCCAGCTGATTAGAGTACCCAAGACAAAGAAACGTTTTCAAACGAAGTGAAGAACGTTTATTGGGATGACCCTCACTTATTTAAATATTGTCCTAATCAAATATTTCAGAGATGTATTCCCGACAATGAGGTACGTAGTGTATAATAGAAGAGATTGTTGTTGTTGTTATTATTATTGTTGTATTATTATCATTTATAATTTATACAATTAACTTCCCTGTGGTTCGACCTTGGTCTTGCCGGGTTATTTATTACTTCGACACTCCTGCACTTGGGAGAAGACATCAATCTTTTAACCGTGTCAATAGTATAAACTCAACATGAACTATAATGTTTAATACTAACTTATTTTGTATTTGTTATCTTGTTCACTTTTTAATACTTTGCTTATTAAATGGTTAATCTAGATTTATGTTGTATAACCCTTGGTACAACAAATACTTAACACTTTTATAGCCCATTCGTATGGTATAATCGACACCTATGCTATGAAAGAAATTTGATTTGTAGTTAAGATAAGTTATAATCATGAATACCTGACAACATTTATAAGTATTAACACTATTCAAATAAGATAACTAATGTAATCATGTTAATAGTTTATAATCCAATTGAGACCTCCTTTGTGTGTGGTTTCTAGTTGAGTAATAAAAAAAGTTTCTACTATACTTGTTTGAAATACCATTAATATATCCTCTAACATTTATAATTATTTTATCCTTGTTCAATCCTTACATTAATCTTACATTTCAAAGTCCATTTCAACTCATCATCATTATCATCATTATTATTTATAATTTATATAGTTAACCTTCATGTGATTTGACCTTAGTCTTGTTGGATTATTTATTACTTTAACACTCCTATATTTGGGAGAAGACATCAATCTTTTAGTCGTGTCAAGTTTTTGGTGTTATTGCCGGGGTGGTAAATTATTGTATAAATTATAATATTTATTTTATTTTCTCTTTTCTCTTTTCTCTTACTTTTTTTTTATGTTTTGTCTTTTTTCCTCTTTCAGTCTCTCCTAAAAATACATGAGAGTTTGGTCATGTACATTGATTAGTACTTAAAAGTGCATTTTTATCATGGTTTTATATCATCATTTTACACTTGAAATATCAATAACTCTTTAACTAAAGCATGTTTTATAATAATATATCTAATAATATAAGATACCTTTAATTTATGGTAAATATTCATTTTAAATATAGGCTTATCACATAAATGAAAGGATTGATTGATGACTTTAAGAACTTAAATTGGAAGGGCAAAGAGATGACCAAAATTAGAAAAGAGATGTCGGTGCAATCCAAACCGGAACATTGTTTGGTAATTGGGTCATATCTAGAGCTATAAATCTCAGATTTAGGTTTACTTTATATGGATGGAAAGGTAAGACAGAGGCCTACAACTTTCATATGGAGCCTAAGATCTAAAAAGGCCATTTTCAAGTCTAAATTGTAGCAACAACAAAGAAGCCTGAATCTGTCCTTCAGTTAACACCTAGAGATAGGCAAATGGTTGAATTAATGTGCAATGAAACTTTTAAAGATAAAGACCCTGATGAAGCAATGAAGTACTTAGACTTAGTTGAAAATACTCAAAATTAGGATACCGCAGGTACTTATGAGGCACCGAGTAAAACTCAACCTCATACATCTAGTGGAGGTATATACAACCTTAGGGAAGATTATGACCTTCAAGCCAAGTTTGCATCTTTAGCTAGAAAAGTCGAGGCACTCGAATTGAAAAAGAGTGGTCAATTAAAATCTATTGAAATTATTATGTGTCAAATATATGAAACAAATGAACACTCAACCAATAACTATCCAACCTTGCTTTTTTTTTTTAAAAGAATGTCTCCATGAACAAGCCCATGCTTTAAACAGTTTCTAAAGAGCCAAACACAACCCATACTCCTAAACATACAACCCTGGTTGGAGAAATCACCCAAATTTCAGTTGGAAGAGTGAGAAGAACAATGCACAAACTTCACAACAACCGTTTCAAGCACACCACAATTTCTAAAATTCTCATGGATATGCATCCCCCCTTATTCTCCACCTCCTAGAAGAAATCTTGAGGAAACATTGCATGCATTTATTGAAAAGCAAGAGAAAATCAATAGTCAACTTGCTCAAAACATCATAGATTTTAAAAATACTCTTGCAAAATTAACATCTGCTCTCAGTTTCCAAGAGAAAGGTAAGTTTCCATCTCAACCACAACAAAATCCTAAGGGGCATTACAATGCAAATACAAGTAGTTCTGGAGGCCAACACATGGATCAAGTCAAATCAGTCACTACTCTTCGTAGTGGTAAGGTTATTGAAAAACCTTCTCTTGAACCTTATGAGAAAGATGATGAGTCAATCTATAAGGGTAAGGAAGGGGTTGAATATGAAAATTGCAAAGAAAAGACTGGTTCTCCACCAGCACTTCCATTTCCTCAAGCCATGACCAAACAAAGAAAAGTCAATCACAACTCTGAAATTTTTGAAATTTTCAAATAGGTAAGAATCAATATACCTTTGTTGAAATTTTCCTATGCTAAATTTTTGGAAGATCTATGCACTGTGAAGAGAAAACTGAATGTGAAAAAGAAAGTCTTTCTAGTCGAACAAGTAAGTGCTATTCTTCAGAACAATAATGCTTTGAAATATAAAGACCCTGGTTGTCCTACAATTTCTTGCTTTATTAGAGAGCATAAAATTGAAAGAGCTTTACTTGATCTTGGAGCTAGTGTGAATTTACTTCTATATTCAGTTTTTCAGAGTCTCAATCTAGGTGAGGTAAAACCAACTTCTATATCTCATTTACTTACCGATAGATCTATAAAAGTGCCTAGAGGAATAATTGAAGATGTGTTAGTACAAGTCGATAAATTCATTTATTCTGTGGATTTTATTGTCTTGCACACATAACCTGTTGAAGTATGTAATTCATTTCTTGTTATTTTAGGACGTCCATTTCTTGCAACTTCTAACGTATTGATTAATTGTAGGAATGGACTGATGAAGCTATCATTTGGAAACATGACATTGGAAATGAATATTTTTAATATTTGCAAGCAACTTAGAGATGACAATGATTTACAGGAAGTGGACTTTACTGAAAAATTAATTCATGATCAATTTCTAACCACTTCTAGTGAAATTGAGATTAATGAATCTAATGATTTGCAAATGATTTATTTTTAGGAAGAATTAAAGACAAGTAATTGGAGGCCACAAATTGAGAAATTGCCACCACGATCAATTAAGTCCATACCTTCAAGTGTTCAACCATTAAAACTTGATTTGAAGTCGTTGCCATCTAATCTCAAACTCATTTTTAGGAGAAAATAAAACTTTTCCGGTAATAATCTCTTCCAAACTTAATACACATTAAGAAGGTAAGTTATTACAAACTCTGAAAATGCATAAAAATGCATTAGGATGGACCATAACTGAAATAAAAGGAATTAGTACACACAAAATTTATTTAGAGGAAAATGCTAAACCCTCTTGAGAAATGTAATGAAGGCTAAATCTTAATATGAAAGAAGTAATGAAAAATGAAGTCATTAACCTTCTAGATAATAAAATCATTTATCCTATTTCTGACAGCAAATGGGTAAGTCCTACCCTAGTTGTACCCAAGAAGTCTGGAGTCACTGTGATAACAAATGAGAACAGTGAGTTAATTCCCGCTAGAACTGTTACTGGTTGGCGCATGTGCATTGACTATAGGAAACTTAATTCAATGACTAGAAAATATCATTTTTCTTTACCTTTCATGGATCAAATCCTAGAAAGAGTTGCAGGTCATGAATTTTATTGTTTCCTAGATGGCTATTCGGGTTACAACCAAATTGAAATTGCATTTGAAGATCAAGAGAAGACTACTTTCACATGTCCATTTGGTACTTTTGCATATCAAAGGATGCCTTTTGGATTATGTAATGCACCAGCCACATTTCAAAGATGCATGCTTAGTATATTTAGTGATATGGTTGAACATTTTCTTGAGATTTTCATGGATGATTTTTATGTTTTTGGCGATTCATTTGATGATTGTTTGACTAACTTAGAAAAGGTTTTGACCAGGTGTGAAGAGAAAAATCTTGTGTTGAATTGGGAAAAATATCACTTTATGGTAACAAACATTATTGTACTTGGTCACAATGATTTATCAAAAGGAATTGAGGTTGGCAAATCTAAAATCGAGTTAATTGCAAACTTGCCAACACCAAAATCTATTAAAGATGTTAGATCATTCCTAGGACATGCTGGTTTTTATAGAAGGTTCATAAAAGATTTTAGTGTAATATCTAAGCCTTTAAGTAACCTTCCAACAAAGGATACTATTTTTGAATGGACTGAACATTGTGAAGAAGCCTTTGTTAAACTTAAAACTTTCTTACTTGTGCTCTTATCATTCAACCTCCCGATTGGTCATTACCTTTTGAAATAATGTGTGATGCTAGTGATTATGCCATAAGTGCTGTTTTGGGACAAAAAAAAAGATAAGAAACCTTATGTAATTTACTATGCAAGTAAAACTTTAAATTATGCCATAAGTGCTGTTTTGGGACAAAAAAAAAGATAAGAAACCTTATGTAATTTACTATGCAAGTAAAACTTTAAATAATGCTCAAATGAATTATACCACCACTGAAAAATAATTACTTGTAGTAGTATTTGCATGTGAAAAATTTAGATCTTATCTAGTTGGCTCACCTGTTATTGTTTTTAGTAATCATGCAACATTGAAATATCTTCTTTCTAAGAAAGATTCTAAGGCTAGATTGGTGCAGTGGATTTTATTACTTCAAGAATTTGATATCACAATCAAAGATAAGAAAGGTAGCGAAAATGTTGTCGTAGATCACTTGTCAAGATTGACAACAGATTCGAAAACTGACATCACACCAATCAATGACTACTTTCCCGATGAATCTTTATTTTTCATCTCTACAATGCCTTGGTTTAATAATATTGTCAATTTTGTTGTTTCAGGATAATTGTGAGCTCATTGGAATACCCAAGATAAAAAAAAGTTCTTGAACGAAGTGAAGAACTTTTATTGGGATGACCCTTATTTATTCAAATATTGTCCTGATCAAATATTTCAAAGATGCATTCCTGATAATGAGGTGAGTAGTGTCATTAAATTTTTTCATTCTGAGGCATGTGGGGGCCATTTCTCGTCAAGAAAGACAACTGCAAAAATCTTATAAAGTGGATTTTATTGGCCCACTCATGTTCAAAGACTCATATAAAGATTGATTTTTTTATGTTTCTTTTTGAGTGATTTTTGCTAGTTTCTCTCACCCCGGTCAAATGGTGGATAACGGTACTTCGTGAATTAAGTCGGTTTTTTCAGTTTTCCATAATAACTGATATTTGTGTATATATTTGTGCAATTCTTTGAATCACTCTTCCAATTCTCATTTGAAAATGGACACTAATCTTGAAAAATTGAAAAAGTATTTTCCTACTCTGCCTTAGAATGCGATTACAAAAATTTACCATGCTAGATGTGCAAGATTGAGATTGTTCATGAATCATGGAATTCCTGAACATATTCGCTAGTTGATTGAAGCAAATATTCTATTATTAGGTGAGTCCTCTAACTCCTTGATTTCACACATGTTTGGAACAGGTAAAAGTACTTTTGTAAAGAAATGTCATGCAAAATGACTGAAAGTCTGTCATCGATGTGCTAGATGGACTTGTAATACATAATGTCATTCTTTAGGAATGGTATGTATAAACCGTGAAGATAAAATACAATTCATTAAGGATGACCTAAGTAAGGAGTCTTTAGATAATCTTCTATTGACTCTTGAGACGCATCCTAGTGGAGATGTACATCATGCAATTCATGATTTATGGCCACTATTTCATAAAGAACATAATCGACTTAGTCTTGGGAATCTGACTAAAAAAGACCCTGTTTGCCAATTTTTAAGAAAACTAGATGGGAAGCCTATTCCTCACCCATAGAGGGCGTTTAAGCTGTTCTTGGATGTAAAACCAAGGGAAAATGTGAGCCACAATCACAACTACCTGTATATACACATGTTTTTTTTTAAAGTAAATAAATAAATAAAGAGAGAGAGAGAGAGAGAGAGTGAGAGTGAGACTCCAACTGGCCTACATATAAGTGGTATGATTGTCTTTCTAATTTCTCATCTATAAAATCCTCTCTTCCTTCCCTTTATTTCTACTCAACCTATACATTCAACAAATACAGAAGTGTGTAGAAATGACAAGTTCCTCAGGTCATCATTTAAGAAATATTTGTGTTTTTGGTGGATCTAGTCCTGGGAAAGAAAAGGAGTTTTTAGAATCAGCAAATCATATTAGTCAAGTGCTAGCTGAGAGAAAGATTAATTTAGTGTATAAGGGAGCCAGTCTTGGGTTAATGGGAGGTGTGTCAATAGTTGTATTTTTAGGAGGTAGTCAAGTTTTGGGGGTCGTCCCTGAAGTTTTAGCACAAGGGGACATCATTGGAAAAACAATTGGAGAGGAACTTTAGGTCTCTATAATGTTAGCTCGAATGAATGCAATGTTTAACCATGCTGATGCCTTCATTGCTTTACCAGGTGGTCTAGGCACATTGGAAGAGATCTTTCATATTTCCTTTTGGGCCCAACTACACATTCACCATAAACCCATAGGTTTGTTAAATGTTAATGGTTATTATGATAAGTTGTTGTCTTTTCTTGATCATGCTGTGGAATATGAATTTTTAACATCTTCTACATGACAAATCATAATCTCTGTTGCTACTGCTAAATAATTGATTGACCAACTATAATCTTTTATTCCTGTAATTGATCCTTCCATAATTCACATAAATTGGTCAACTAAAGAAAGCCGTAAAAAACTTAGATTGAATTTGAGCCTTTATTTGTGAATCTTTGTGTCTTTTGGTTTTATTATTGTGTTTTGTTATTTCTTATATTTGTTTTAGTGTGTTTTAGGTTTGTCAGTGTTCGTTATTTCAGGTGATATCTTCTATACTATATCTTTCTACCTTTAAACATTGAGGACAATGTCTCGTTTTAGTTGAGGGGGAGAGGGTAGTACCTAAAAAAACTATGTTTTCTATTTCATAAACCATGTGCAAAATTGTTGTTACTATAATGGCAGAGTAAGGTGAACTTTTTATGACTCTTGAGATGCATCTTAGTAACCATTCGTAACAAGGTCTATCATAATACTTCCTGAAATATTCAGATTTACAAACTCTCGCATTGTTATCACTTAATTCTACTCATATACTTATTTAACATGTATTCTTAAACCTTAATTTACACACACACACACACACACACTTTAAACATAAGATTGTGGGTTCCATATTGGATTATTACATTATTTATGTTCTTTTGTTAAAGGTAACAACTAAGGAAAACGGATAGTACATAATTAAAAAAAAAAGAAAAAAAAGAAAAAAGAAAAAAGAAAAAAGAAAAAAGAAAAAAGAAAAAAGAAAAAAGAAAAAAAATGATAATAATAAAAATATGGATAAGTTTGGTTTCGTAGCCTCCCTAACCTAAGCAATTAAGCCCGAAGGGGTGTTTTAACACCTAATACCCTAAAGTTAACTAACTTGGGAGCTATTGGCCCAATGCTTGTTACATGGGTTGAGGAGAAAAGCTTAAGGGAATCAAATATTGCACTATCTACATATCAGTATCTACGACCTGAGTTACTAAGCTCGTAGAGGTGTCTTAACACCTAATACCCTAAGACCAACTGGTCTGGGAGTCATTAGCTGAAAGCTCGTTACATGAGTTAAAGATGCATGGTGTTTTAAATTATATGTATATATATATTAAAAAAAAAGATAAAAATAATAATCCCAACCTAAGAAAGTTAATCTTAAACATTAAAACAAAAATTTTGTTTTCTTCCAAGAAAAGCCCCATAATTATATGTTGATACATTGAGCACAAAAAAAAAGGTTTATGAATATCTTGTTAAAAGGTATTGAGCAGGTATATAAATTTAACGAGAGTTTGTTTATCTGGATAGATTAATGGAAGTTAAATGATGACTACCTTGCTTTGTGGAATTTGCACAATATTTTTCTATTTTAATGCTTTGATTACTAGGGACTAGTAATAAGCTAATTGGGGGGGGTGTGATTGATACTTAAAAGTGTATTTTTATCAAGGTTTTATATCATCATTTTACACTTGAAGTATCAATAACTCCTTAACTAAAACATGTTTTATAATAATATATCTAATAATATAAGATATCTTTAATTTGTGGTAAATGTTCATTTTAAATGCAGGCCTATCAGATAAATGAAAGGATTGATTGATGAATTTAAGAACTAAAATTGAAAGGATAAATAGATGGCCAAACTTAGAAAAAAGATGTCGGTGCAATTCAAACTGGAACACTGTTTGGTAATTGAGTCATATTTGGAGCTATAGATCTTAGATCTAAAAATGCCAGTTTCAAGTCCAAATTGTTGCAACAACAAAGAAGCCCAAATCTGTCTTCCAGCCTGAGCACTGTTCAAAATTTGGCCCATATCTGGAGTTCTAGAAGTCCAAATGAGCTGATGTTTTCAAGTGGCTTTAATTTTTATGTTATCAAAGACGTTTTGGGTAGACAAGAGAAGATAAAGATTGTCACCAAGTCAAGAGTTGGGCACCACTCATCAATTAGCCATCAAATCAATAGTTCCCAATTTTAGCTTATAAAAGGAGGCATTTGCCATGCATTTAGGTATCTTGGTTTTCAGATCAAGATGATTCTCTTGCTTTCTCTCTTTGTATTTTTTGTAATGTTTATACTTTGCTTTCATTAATATCAAGTTTATGCTTTTCATTTCCTTTCATTTACTTAGCTAACTTTTATCTTATTTATGTTTCTATTAAGCTTATTTTTTGTTTTTTTTTTCATTCATTATGTCTAGCTAAGTTTATTATGTCAAGGTGAAAATGTTACATTAATGGTGTAAGAATAAGTATACTGTAAACTTAATATGGACTTTAATGTTTGATACTAAAATGTTTTATATTTGTTATCTTGTTCACTCTTTAATACTTTGCTTGTTAAATGACTAATCTTGATTTATGTTGTATAACACTTGGTACAACAAATGCTTAGCACTTTCATAGCTGATACTGTATGGTATAACCGACCGACACCTAAGCTATGAAAGGAACTTGATTTGTTGTGAACATAAGTTATAATCATAAATGCTTGATGACATTTACAAGTATTAGCATTAATTGAATAAGATGACTAATGTAATCATATTAACAATTTATAATCTGATTGGAACCTCCTTTGTGTGTGGTTTCCAATTGAATAATAATAGTTTATACTATACTTGTTTGACATACCATTAGTGGATCCTCTAACCTTGACATTTGTTATTATCATTATTTAATCCTTACATTAGTATTTCATCTCAAAGTTCTCATCAACTTTTTTTCTTTTTGTTCTTCTCATTCTCTTTCTTTATTATTATTATTATTATTATTATTATTATTATTATTATTATTATTATTATTATTATTATTATTACTATTATTATTGTTGTTGTTGTTGTTGTTATTGTTATTATTGTATTATTGTTATTTATAATTTATACAATTAACCTCCTTATGGTTCGATCCCGGCCTTGCCGGGTTATTTATTACTTCGACACTCTTGCACTTGGGAGAAGACATCAATCTTTTAGTCGTGTCAAACATAACACCAATCACATGATGCGGTGGATAGAGTGATGATGCACCCTTTCGATGGTGAATTCTAGAAACATTTTAACATTATGCATCTCTAGTTTTTAGTTGATATAAGGGACATGCATCTTGAGTTATGTATAAATAATCTAATTTATTCGGGTAATTTGTTTCTCCTTATTCTTCATGGCAAGCGATACTCACTATTTACAACTTGCCACCAAGAATGTATATGAGGTTGAAGTTCAAGTTTTTATTACATTCTTACTCGATCCTAATAGTTTAGGTTAGATTATAGATGTTTGTCTTTAACCATTGATTAATAAGTTAAAGTAGTTATGGTCATCCCAAGCTTTAACTTATGATATATCAAGGAAATAATTTTTTTTGATAGAGATAGCTTTGATGTGGACTATCAATATTTTTCCAACTTATAAAATGATTTATGGTTGAAGCACGCATGAAAAACTAGCATGTTCATATTATGTTGAAAATAACAAGGCATTTACCTTAATAAACAACTGTAAAATATCTTCTTTTTTCTATTGTCACTTGTGGTTCTTGCTAATAGATCACATGTTCAAAAGTAACTTTTTTATTGTTAGAGTTTAGAGAGATGTTGTACTACCACTTCTTTCAGGTGAAAATTTGTATAGTATGGTGTCAGAGTACAATAATATTGTGATTGGTTTTCAATCCAATAAATAGAAGTTTTCTAGTTTTGGTTTGACCTATAATTGGGTAAAACAAAGTATTTTTTAAAAGCTTCTTTATTGGAAGATCAATCTTCTTTACCATAACCTTGATGCCATGCATATAGAATAAAATGTGTTTGAGAATATTTTCAACGTGATTATAGATATGAAGGGGAAGACAGAGGACAACATTAAGACTCTAATGGATATAACTTTGTTTTGTAATTTGAAAAATATAGAGTTAGTTTATGTTGAGTCATGGATCGCAATACCCAAAGCCAATTTTGCCTTAAACAATAATGTACAGTTATTTGTCTACCAATGACTTGAAAGTCTATGTTTTTCTAATGGACATGCCTTGAACATATCAAGGTTGGTGAATTTAAAGGATTGCAGATTATATATAATAAAAAGTCATGACTGCTATATATTTATACAAACACACATTTCATTATCTTACTAGGATTTATTGTAAAAGAGGATATGAGATGCATTCACGAAGATCAATCACTTCTTAGATATATGTGTTCTAACAAGTTACAGACTCAACACATAGAGAGATTTGAAACAAATATCATCGAGATAATATACATACTTGAGATGATATTTCCTCTATTGTTTTTTAACTTGATGGAGCATCTACTTATACATTTATCATTTAAGAAAAAAGTTCAAGACTTAAACCAATATAGATGAATGTATCTATTCAAGAGATTAAAGTTTACACATGTATCATAATTAACATTTTATTGTCTCTCTTTGCATATTTTAAAAAAAAAATTATTTAATTCTATATAAGTACTTGTTCAACCTTAAAAGGCACATGAATTTTATCATGGCTGAGAATATTTTTATTAATGTTGACACTAAATACTTGAATGGATGTTGTTACTAATTTTTGGGACCCCACATCAATAAAAAAATCAAAAAAATATTGGAAGAAAAAAAAGATATGTTAGTGAGAAGAGAATATTAAACGCCAAAGAAATTACTGAAGACTAGTTGAGGGAGATTAAATATACATGATTACAATTTTTATGATAATGTATTTTTGACCGATGAAGGCCCAATTAACAAAGAAAATTAATTTGAGGAAAATTCAAAATTGAATGTTTAACGACTCATTTAGAATTTTCCAAGTTTATTTGAATTTATTAAGGGCTTAGTTGCTAAAAACATTGATTTTTAAAAGTTAATTTGGTTTTAATTGGAAGAAATTAAAGTATGGGGGTCAAGTTGCAATTTTTAGGAGTTTACTTGATTAAATCAGTGGTTTAATTGCATAAAAATTAAATTTTGATAGAAGAATAAGGACTTGATTAAATAAATCAAAAACCAAGGATCAAACTGAAAAACACACGTGAATATAGGGGCTGGAATTAACCAAATCAGGGGTTAAATTAATGAAATTGGAAGTTTGTTGGCCAATTGAGGGTCAAAATACATAAATTCAGAACTGAGGACCAAAATGAAAAAGACAACCAACTTAAGTGTTGATATTTGAGTTTGGTAGGGGTTAAATTGCATACAATTTAAAACTTTTTGGTGTCCATTATAGGTGTATGTGCCATAATTGAAATAACAATAACTAAATTATAATTTTGCCATATCTCAAATCAAAACCCTAATTTCTAGGGTTTTAACCTAGACGATGTGTCATTCAGCCTGTCGCATCTTGGCGATGAGCATGATGTTTTGATAACCCTTCCTAGAGAGGGGATTACTTTTGGAGTCTTTGTTTTTGTGAAAAAAGGAGTTGCCACCTAGTATTATAGTCACTATGAAACCTAATTGGTCGTTTAGAGATTCTAAAGCAAATGACTGGTTAGGTAAAAGGAAGTTATTAACACCCTTGGTACGCTCTAGCTAAAGTAAGTTACTTAGTGTTTTTTGTTTGCCTTGCTATGATATTGGTGTTCTCTAATCAATTTTTTTAGGATAAGTTTGTTATGATGAATGATTTGAGTTTGAAGTCTTAAAGTAAGAATCCTTGGCCAATATAGATTATACCTTTAGATATGTTTACAAAGTACCAAAGGGAACCAATGTAGATCTCTTGAAATTTGTGTTTGATTCAGACTAAATTTATTAAGATAGAAATACAAGGAGATTCAATGTGCTTTAAAAAGCTTATTTTTTTCTTGGTATTTCAAGTGTTCGCAACTTGTAAATCGTAAAGAAGAGGAACAAAGATTTAGAAATCTAAGGAAATTTAGAGCAATTTAAAAGTCTATTTTTGTCTTAGTATTTTATACTCTCACGGCTCATAAACCATGGAGTAAAAAAACTAAATTAAAATGTCCTCAATTATAATCGAGGCTTCTTTCAATAATGTGTGATAATTTATTTATTTAAAAAAGATATTTTGGATATTAACCACTTGGGGTTTCTTTATCCAAACATTAGCAGTAAATAATAACAAGTTATTCCTGATAATATTTTGGATATTCATCCATTTGGAATTTTTTTATCCAAATATTAACGTTGAATAATAAATGAATTTTCTCAAAAATAAGATTTTTGGAATATTGGAATATTGGCTAACACCCTTTGGACTTTTACAAATATGTTGTAAAATCTAAAATACAAGAAAATAATTTTTTAGTTTGAAAAATCCATGCTAAAACACTTTTTTAAAACTTCAAATATTTTTTTTAATAAAAACCGTTCAAAACATGTTAGGGCATTGGCCATCTGCAATATAGAAGAAAATATTTTTTTTGCTTTTTTTAGACATATATATTTTTACAAAAAACCACAAAACAAATACACAAAAAAAACCCTATGATATTACATGTTTTTTTTTGGGCTGGGTTTAGCTCAGCCCATATAGGAAGGCTGAACCCAGCAGGCCTAATCGGTTCATTAGTCCAAACCAGTGACCTAATTAGGCACTGTTATAGGTTGCATATGTGAATTACTCACGCATGCATTGCACAGTGTGAAGGTAATTAATTTACCTTCATACAATGCCAAACGCTAAGAATACAAGTGCAAAAAAAAAAGAGAAGAGAAACAACTTACCTGGTCTATTAGTGATTGGGTTTTTTCTACCCTTCCCTTTTTTGTTTGCGTTTGTCTATTCTTCTTTGTATCTTGTTCATTTGCCCTTTATCATCTTTTTTTGTCAATTCTTCTACTAATGTTCTCTCTGAAGATGATGAGGAAGATGGCGATGAAGGTGTGTTATGCTGGTTGAGTTCACACCTTTGTCTCTGTGTTTTTCTACTTTTAATAGTGCTGTTGTTGGTTTTCTCTTTCATTACTCTTCCTCCCTTTCTCATCTTTTTATTCTCTTTTCTTTACTTCTCCTCTATTTCTTCTTCTCTACTTTGTATCCTTTTTTTTCCTTTCACATTCCAGTCAAGGTTTTTCTTCTATCTCCTAGTATCAAAGAAAAGCCCCTTTCTTTCTCCTTGTTTTGCCAGTATCTCTCCCCTTTTTTTTTTGGTCTTTTCTCCCTGTTTTTACTTTCTTTTCTCACTAGGTTTTCTTTTTAAGGGGGTGGCTGCTTCGTTTTTAAAAGATGAGAGGGGGTACTACTCTCTAGAGAGGGTTCGGATTTAGGTTTTTTCCCTTTTATGTTTCCCTCACTTTTCTGTTCTAAAACCCCCCCTCATATAACGTAAACCCTAGGAAAAATAATAAATAAATAAAAGTGAAGAAATTCATGCATATATTTAAATAAAAACAGAAATTTAGAAATTTTTTAATATAAATTTCCAGGCAAAATAATTCGAGACATTATAATAAATCTGGTACTATTAAGGGTTGAATTTAATTGAAAAGAATAATAAACTTAAAGGAAAAAGGAGGTCTAAATACAAATAAGGGATAATATAGAGTATAAATACTCTCTCCTCACCAATAAAATCTGTAGGAACCATGAGGAGAGAAAATAGGGAGTTTTATACCCATTCTTGAGAAATCAAGAGAGAAACACTAAAATTTTAAGAACCCATCCAAGATTAAGAGCTTAAAGATGGGATAAATAATTGAGAGCAAAAGATTACCAAGAGATTGAATAAGAAGAAAAGAAAGGAGGGAAATTGAACAAGAAGAAAAGAAAGGAGGGAGTTAAAAATCTTCAACTAGTTGAAGATCAAAATCTTAATTTGTACCGGGTAAGGTATTCTAAACATGATCTTAAAAAGAATTCATTTTTAAATTTGATAAAGAATTAATGCCTTGATATTGAATTATAGGTTAAGGTTCTTATACATAAATTGGGGAAAAAGTACTTATTGTTGAGATTAAGTTAATTCATGTGTGTGGTATGTAGTTTATGAAAGTATTGTGTGAAAGGGAGGGGGAGATGAATCTGGACAGACTTGTCTCCTAACTTTTGATGAGATTTCAGGTAGAAAAATGAGGGGATTATGATCTAATTCCTTATAAAAATTGTAGACTTGAATGTTAGCTAACCAAGGAAAGTGGTCTCGCTCAATTTAGAGATGTAGAACTCCAGTTATGGGTTACCAACTAAGACTGATTATGTAGGGCAGTAGGACTAATTAATAAATGAACAATTTGGAGTATCTTTGAGGCAAACTATATTCTCCTTCCCAGAGAACTAGTAGCCTCATGTCTTAGCTTTCCAATGAGATCAATCTCACTTAAAATGGAGTTTTAGAACTTTAGATATAGTTAAAAATCTAATGAGTGTTCAGATAGTAACAATTAGAAATTGGACAGTAATAGTTCAAAATCAAACAGTAACATTTTAAAGTTATGCAATAACTGTTAGAAAAGTCAAATAGTAACAGTTTAAAATCAAACAGTAACAGTTCAAAGTTAAACAGTAACGATTGGAAAAGTGAAACAGTAACAGTTCAAAGTCAAACAGTACCAGTTCAAAATTAGACAGTAACAATAAACTTTTATGTGGATACTATAACCAAGAACATAAAAGAATTGAGTCATATAAACACTTGTATATTGAGATATTAACTTTGAAAATATACATGATATATCTATGTATGTTATTATGAGGAAATGAACATGCATAGAAAGTAATATATGAGTAATGGATGAATATGAATTCTCTATAATATTAGCTTGAAGAAATCATAACAAAAAAAATAAAAAAAACTTCCTTGTGATTTAGGAGGAGCAACCAGGATTGGATTTTCTATTAGGGGAGTTTATGAGACAGGCAAAGTAGGTGCGTGATTTTCACTCCTATTTGCACTTATACAATTTAGAATCCTTCTCATGGATGCAATTATAATAAATATCATGTTCAATGTAAATAAAGCCTACTGTATTTACAAGATTAGCTTCGGCTAGTGGCATCCGTGATAAGATTGCTGGGAAATGATTTACATGATTAGCTTTGGCTAATGACATTCATGATATGATTGTCGGGATATAAATTATATGATTAGCTGCGGCTAATGGCATCTGTGATAGGATTACCGGGAAATGAATTACAGGATTAAACCTTGCAAGGTCACCCAGATTATGTAAGTAAATAAGATTATTCAATTAAGAATATGCAAATGAGTGTTAATCGGGTTTAAAAGATTTACATGTAAAATATAAGTTCTTTGTTAGAATTCTTATGGATTTGATAAAAAATTAATACTTCATTACATAAGCATATATATATATATATATATATATATCAACATAATGGTATGTTTATTTAGGTAACATGTCCATCAAACATCCAAGAAGATCATTAATTGATGACTCTAATTTGTGAAGCTTATGTAAATATTTAACTTAAAATAAAAGGTAATTAACATGTTTATGTAATATACTTTTGTACAAATCTTAATGTATTTATAAAGGTTCAGCTTAGCATTTAGTATTTTAGTTATCTTGTAATTAATCTTTTTGAAATCTGTGAGAACACTTCTTATATTGTAAATACATTCTTTGCATGTTTGTATTATTTTTTCCTTTAAATTTCATGATATGATATGTTGGACTATGTTCATATTGAACTTACTCGTAGGATATGATGTGTTGGACTATGTTCATATTGAACTTACTCGTAGGATATATATATTGTGTGGATTGTATGAGGTGTGAAATTATGAGGTTTGATTTAAGGTTTGAAATTAAAAGAGCTTGTGATGATGTGTTGATTGAGTAAACTGATAGTAGTCGATAACTTGGGATGTCCTAAATGTAAATGAAACTTTGCTGAATTTTTAGAAATAAAAATTTTTTTACCTTTAAATAAACAGGATAGATTGGAATCTTTTAACATTGATCGAGTCGTACAGTCGGACTATTACATGAATGGAGGTTCATATATAAAGGAACCTCTATACGTGATATTCATGGAAAAAATTCTAGTAATTATTGAAGAGATTCTCTTTTATAAACAACCACTACAATTTCTATGTTTATGATCTTTTAGATTGCAATGATTTATTTTCCACAACCAGCACCCATCAATTCCTACATCTATGGTATTTTATATTGCAGTAATTATTTTTCATTAATGATTCCTTGATATTAGCCTTGAGGATCTATGTTACTGCCACACATTCTTTTCTTTTTTCTATTACAAAGCCATCTATTTCTATAATTATATAGGCTTGGAGACCAACTCTAATGTTCCCTCATCTTGACCGTATGTGCAGCAGGAATGGATACTGAAAAAGAAACGAAATTACATACTGGGGTAGACTCTGTACTCAAAAAGTGAATGAATAATACCATGCTAATTAATTCAACTATGGGGCTATTTCATATGCAATATGGTTTTTTTAAAATGAAAGGTTGCAACAACGTTATTTGGAAGAAAAAAAAAATATTCCCCTAACATGGTTGCATAACAAATGAAATTATAATAAAATTTTCCAATCCAGTCCTTCTTTTTTTCAAATCCTTCTGATTATTACTTAAAGATGTATTTTTACTAAGGTTTTATATCATCATTTTTCACTTGAAGTATCAATAACTGCTTAACTAAAACATGTTTTATAATAACAAGTATGATAAAATAAGATACCTTTAATTTATGGTAAATGTTCATCTTAAATGTAGGCCTATTACATAAATAAAAGGATTGATTGATGAGTTTAAGTACTGAAATTGAAAGGACAAAGAGAGGGCCAAACTTAGAAAAGAGATGCTAGTTTAACCCAAATTGGAACACTTTTTGATAATTGGATCATAATTGGAGTTATAGAACTTGAATTTAGGTCTGTTTTATATGTATGGAAAGATGGCCTAAAACTTTCATGGGAAGGCAAGACTTAGTTTTACTGTTTGGAAGTCCAAATCTTAGCAACAATGTAGAAGTTTGAATCTATCCTATAACCCAAATACTATTTAGTTTTTAGCCCATATCTTGAGTTCTAGAATCCTAAATAACCTTAATTTTCTAGAACTTTCATGATTTAACTTTGTTTGAATTCTGATGTTAACAATGATATTTTATTCAGACAAGAAGATAAGGATTGTCACCAAGTCAAGAGTTAGTCACCCATTTAATAATTAGTTAACAAATTAATAGTTTTTAATTTTGGCCTATAAAAGCATGTATTTGCCATACTTTTAGACATCGTGATCTTTAAATCAAGATCATGCGTAAGTTTTGCTTATATTAATATCTTGTTAATACTTCTCATTTCCTTTCCTTTACTTAATTAAATTTTATCTTATTTATGTTCTTATCTTGTTTATTTATGTTTCTCTTCTTTCATTATGTTTAGTTAAGTTTATTGTGTTAAGGTGAAAAGGTTACAGTAATGATGTAGGAATAAGTATAGTGTAAACTTAACATGGACTTTAATGTTTAATACTAACATGTTTTTTATTTGTTATCTTATTCACTCTTAATACCTTGGTTGTTAAATGGTTAATCTAGATTTATGTTGTATAACCTTGGTACAATAAATGCTTGGTAGTACAAACTATATAGTATAACCAATGGCTGTGCTATGAAGAGAACTTGATTTGTTGTTAACATAAGTTATAATCATGAATACCTGATAATATTTACAAGTATTAGCATTATTCAAATAAGATAACTAATGTAATCATGCTAACAACTTATAATCCGATTGGAACCTTTGTGTGTGGTTTCTAATTGAGTAATAAAAAGAGTTTATATTATATTTATTTGAAATACCATTAATGGATCCTCTAACCTTGAACTTTGTTTTTATCAATTTTGATCCTCACATTGATTTTCTATCTCAAAGTTCTCATCAACTTCTTTATTACTACTACTACTACTACTATTGTTATTGTTGTTGTTGTATTAATGTTGCTTATATTTTATACAATTAACCTCCCTATGGTTCGATCTCAATCTTGTTGGGTTATTTATTATTTTGACACTCTTACACTTAGGAGAAGACATCAATCTTTTGGTTATGTTACCTTCAATGAAACCAAATAACATTATAAAAAATGGTCTTTAATTAACACGATAAATTCTTGAAACATTATATCGAGTCCCTCAAATCATATTTTCAAACTCAGGTTAGGATCTTTTTTGCAATAGGATTCTTTACTTTCATGTTTAAATATTTAAGGGGAATATCTTGACCTTTTGATATCAAAATCAAGTGATTTAAAATTTCAAAGTTATCTACATGTCTAGAACTACAACTTTGATGAAGGATTCAAAGTGAGAAAAAATTGTTTTAAAGAATAAAATCTGGTAGCAATTTAGTTGGTCAAAAGGGTCTCATAATCTAATTCAAAAACAAACAATGCCGAGAATCCAAATCTGAATGAGAGTTTACCATAAGAATAGTAAGCCTTAGGATTTAATAAAGGTGAAGGTTAATTCTTCAATATATCATGAGTGATATAATATATTTAGGATGGTTAGATATCGTACAAAACCAAGTTAGAATCAGAGTCTAATTTGGAATTAAAAAAATTATAACATCAATATAATCAGTTTTTCTAGTGCAAATTCTGATGGATTTATCTAACCTTAAAAATTAGATTAAAAAAAAATCTAGCATCATGAAGACTCTTAGCCAGTCTAAAAAACCTGATGATTTTGATAGCAAAAGGAATGGATAAATAGGGCATAAAACAGCTTAAACAGGATTCAACAAACATTTCTTATTTCTCTACTTTTCTCAATCTTACAGCAAATATGAGCTACACTCTTGCACTCAGTTCAAAAAAGATACACCGTCTTCAATAGTGGGGTATAAAAATGAGTAACAATATAGCCGTTGTTCATTATTTTCATTGGCAGTTCATGATGATTAGATTGACACATTTCAAGAGCTCTTTTTGGAGTTCTGGACCTCTAAATGACATGAGGTTTTTTGAAAATAAAAAGGAGCATCCCCTCTACTGTACAACCCTATTTCCATGAAATTAAATGTTTACATCATAATTTTTTTCATGGAAGTCCCTAACATTTTGTCACTAATCAATCATGAAAATTGACATGTGCCCTAACTTCTACATGCTGAGTTGACCTAGTGCATGACATGTGGGCATTCTTATTACAAATCAAGAATTGGCATGGAAAAGACTCTCATGGCATATAAAAAACTTAGCTACTTTTCAATCACACCTAAACTGTAAAGGTTATTCATGTCACCAAAGACTGTTGGGCACAATGCATGACACCAATCATATGATGTAGTTGATGCAGTGATGATGCATCCTTATAAGGGCGAAGCACAGAGACACTTTAATAATATACATCCTCATTTTTCAGTTGAATCAAAGAACATGCATTTTGAGTTGTATACAAAAGGATTCAACCTATTCGGTTCATTTGCTACTTCTTATCTTATTCGGTAATACCCGGTTCAAATAGTTCAATCTAGAATATAAATATTTATCTTTGATTGTTGATTGATAAATTGATGCAGTTGTGATCCTCCAAGGCTGACTTATGATATATCAAGAAAATCAAGTTTTCTTATGAGGGCAACTTTGATGTGGCCTATCAATGATTTTCTAGATTATGGAATGGTTTCTAGTTAGAGCATGTATGGAAAACTAGTATGTTCATATTATATGAAAATAACAAGGCATTCACGCTAACAAATAAAGGTAAAGTTTTTTTTTATTACCATAAAAATTTCTTGTCAATGAATCACAAGTACAGAAAGAACATAAAAAATTTTTTTGTTGGCAAAGTTAAAAAGGATGTTGTACCCCTGGTCTTTCTTGTGAAGAATTGCATGATGTTATATCAAAGTATGATGATATTGTATTTGGTTTCCAATCTGGTAAGTAAAAGTTTCCTGATTTTGATTTGACCTATTACTGGGTATAGTGAAGTATTTTCCAGGATCTTCTTTGCCATAACCTTGATGTCATGCACATAAAAAAGATTGTGTTTAAGAACATTTTTAAGTTATAGATGTGAAGAGGAAGATAATGGACAACATTAAGGCTATAACATCAAAGTTGGAGTTAGTTTTTGACAGGTCATAGTTCACAAAACTAAGAGCAAGCTTTATGTTAGAGAAAAATACATAACTACTAGTCTACCAATGACTTAAGAGTCTGTATTTTTTATGGACATGCATCCAACATATTAAGGTTGGTTAAACTTGAGGAATGCAGATAATATAGAATGAAGAGCCATAACTTCCATGTGTTTATACAAACACTTATTCCATTAGCTAATTATGATTTGTTGCCAGAAGGGATATGAAATGCTCTCACGGAGATTAATCATTTCTTTAAAGATATATGCTCCAACAAGTTACGTACATATAACATTAAGAGGCTTGAAATTAATATCGTCAAGATAATATGCAAATTTAAGATAATATTCCCACTATTATTTTAACTTGATGGAGCATCTACCCATACATTTACTATATGAGATAAAAATTGAAGGACTAGTCCAGTATATATGGATATATCTATTGGAGAGGTTGGATATTACCGATGTAATGTAATTCGTAAAGTATTTTGATTGTTTTTCTTTATTGAAAATATTTGTTTAATTCCATACAGTTATTTATTCAATTTTAAGAAAAAGGTAAGAACAAGACACATGTTAAGACTTCGATATGTGAAGCCTATATTGTTGAGGAGATCTCAATATTTTTCTTATATTATTTCGAACCTCATTTGAGAGTGATAATCAATCGCTTTCCATGATATGATGAAGATGGTGAAGTGTCTTCTAGTAGGAACTTATTAATATTCTCCAATCTTGGATGACCCATACCTATAAATATCATAAAAGAAAAATATTTGTCTAAAATAGAGTTTAAGAAGCACATAATTATGTTTTAGTTTACTATGATGAGTTGAGACTTTTTATTCAGTAAATATATGTATTATTTAAGCTTTGTTATAAATATACTATTTATATATTATAATATCATAAAGTCATATAATTTTGAAAACCTTATAGGCAATATCAGCAATATTTATTGTCTACTAACTCACAGTTGATCGAATCTCAAATCTTTCAATTACAAGATGAACAATATGTTACATGGTTTAAAACAAATGTAAGTATTATTACAAACTCATTATCTCTTGCAAGTTATTGTATTCCATTATATAATTCTCATTTACTATTCATTATCATACTTGATATACAAGGTTTATCAAATGGCAAGGAGTCTTAATGTTTTATTATCTTTATTAAGCATGAGGCCTTGAAAGAAAATTTAAGTGCTATAACAGGAATTTTGTCAATGAAAATGTATTTCATACTAAAAAATACGAGCATGGGAAAAAAATCATATAACAATAGTGTTTGTGTTATGGGATCAACTTGTAGTAAGTTTGAAAATAACTATTATAATAAATTAGAAAATGTCATCAAATTGTAATATCATAGTGATTAGTACTTAAAAGTACATTTTTATCAAGGTTTTATATCATCATTTTGCACTTGAAGTATTAATAACTCAACTAAAACATGTTTTATGCTAATATATCTAATAATATAAGATACCTTTAATTTATGGTAAATATTCATTCTAAATGCAGGCCTATCACATAAATGAAAGGATTGATTGATGAGTTTAAGAACTAAAATTGAAAGGACAAAGAGATAGCCAAAGATAGAAAAGAGATGCCTTTATAGTCCAAACTAAAATACTATTCGGTAATTGGATCATATTTGGAGCTATAAATCTCGAATTTAGGTCTACTTTATATGGATGGAAAGGTAAGACATAGGCCTACAACTTTCATAAGAAGCCTAAGAGTTACAAAGGTCATTTTCAAGTCTAAATTGTAGCAACAATAAAGAAGTTTGAATCTGTCCTACAACCTGAGCATTGTTCAGTGTTTGGCCCATATCTGGAGTTTTAGAACTCCAAATAACCTCTATTATTTTTTTTTTCTGAAAAGCTAAGATAATTTTATATAATTTTCATGTTTTTAATTGGTTCCAATTCTGACATTATCAATGACGTTTTGGCAGCAAGAGAAGATAAGGATTGTCACCAAGTCAAGAGTTGGCCATCCACTCATCAATTAGTTATCAAATCAATAGTTCCTTGCTTTCTCTCTTTGTATTTTTTGTAATGCTTAAGTTGTGCTTTTATTAATATCTTGTTCATGCCTTTTATTTCCTTTTCTTTACTTAGTTAACTTTTATCTTATTTATGTTTTTATTTTATTTATTTATTTTTCTTTCTTTAATTATGTTTAGTTAAGTTTATTATGTCAATGTGAAAAGGTTATACTAATGGTGTAAGAATAAGTATAGTGTAAACTTAACATGGACTTTAATGTTTGATACTAACACATTTTATATTTGTTATCTTGTTCACTCTTTAATACTTTGCTTGTTAAATGACTAATCTTGATTTATGTTGTATAACACTTGGTAGAACAAATGCTTGGCACTTTCATAGCCCATATTGTATGGTATAATCGACACCTAAGCTATGAAAGGAACTTGATTTGTTGTTAACATAAGTTATAATCATGAATACTTGACGAGATTTACAAGTATTAGCATTAATTGAATAAGATAACTAATGTAATCATGTTAACAATTTATAATCTGATTGGAACCTCCTTTATGTGTGGTTTCCAATTGAATAATGAGAGTTTATACTACACTTGTTTGACATAGCATTAATGGATCCTCTAACCTTGACATTTATTATTATCATTGTTTAATCCTTATATTAATCTTTCATCTCAAAGTTCTCATCAACTTCTTCTTTTTCTTTATTATTAGTACTACTACTACTACTATTATTACTATTACTATTGTTGTTGTTGTTGTTGTTGTTGTTGTTGTTGTTGTTGTTGTTAACTATAATTTATACGATTAACTTCCCTATGGTTGGACCCCAGTCATACTGGATCATTTATTACTTCGACACTCCTTAACTTGGAAGAAAATATCAATCTTTTAGTCGTATCATATAGTGAGCATTTTTATTCAAATGCTATTGATATTATACCATTGATAGAGAAATTAGAGTAGATCCCCACTATGGTTTGGTTGAAATTAAAAGCTAGACTCCACAATGTAAACAATGTTTTTATTTTCGCAAAACAATGCCAACAAGTTTATTATATATATATATACCCCTTTCTTTAGAAAGGATTGATCAAGAGTTGATTGATTATCCATTTTAAAAATGAAACCTAGGGGTTGTGTCGAGGTTGTTTAGGATGAGAATGAAAATATAAGTATGAGATATGATGTCTTTCAAGTCAGTGAGTTAGTTGAACCATATCGAGTTACTCTATCGATTAACTTAGAAGAAAGTTTAAATTTTTGCTTCTTTGATTATAGTCTTGTTGAAGTTGACTTAGATGAGTTGAATGTTATTCTAAGTTTTAGGGGATAAGCATAAGTTGATAAAGATGATGATGATGATGATATAAACATTGAAGATGGCGATGAAGTTGATGATGATTCAATTGAAGAAGAAGAAGAAGAAAATTCTAACCAAGTATTAAAACATGAAAGTGTAAATGAATTTTTATAATGTAATATAGAATGGCAAGGTTATAAAGAATACTAGTAGTAGTAGTATAAAGAAAGAGAAGAAGAAGAAGATGATGATGAGAACTTAGAGATAGAATATTAATGTAAGAATTAAACAATGATAATAACAAATGTCAAGGTTAGAGGTTCCACTAATGGTATATCAAACAAGTATAGTATAAACTCTTATTATTCAATTGGAAACCACACACAAAGGAGGTTCCAATCAGATTATAGATTGTTAACATGATTACATTAGTAATCTTATTCAATTAATGTTAATACTTGTAAATCTCATCAAGCATTCATGATTATAAATTATGTTAACAACAAATCAAGTTCCTTTCATAGCTCAAGTGTCGGTTATACCATACAGTATGAGCTATGAAAGTGCCAAGCATTTGTTGTACCAAGTGTTATACAACATAAATCAAGATTAGTCATTTAACAAGCAAAATATTAAAGAGTGAACAAGATAACAAATATAAAACATGCTAGTATCAAACATTAAAGTCCATATTAAGTTTACATTATACTTATTCCTACACCATTAGTGTAACCTTTTCACCTTCACATAATAAACTTAGCTAGACATAATGAAAGAAAAAAAATAAATAAACAAAATAAGAACATAAATAAAATAAAAGTTAACTAAGTAAATGAAATGAAATGAAAGGTATAAACTTGATATTAATGAAAGCAAAGCATAAACTTTACAAAAAAAATACGAAGAGAGAAAGCAAGAGCATGATCTTGATCTGAAAACCAAGATGTCTAAATGCATGGCAAATGCCTCCTTTTATAGGCTAAAATTGGGAACTATTGATTTGATGACTAATTGATGAGTAGGTGACCAACTCTTGACTTGGTGACAATCCTTATCTTCTCTTGTCTGCCCAAAACATTATTGATAACGCCAAAACTAGAGCCACTTGAAAGCATGAACGTTGTAGGGAATTGTCTCAGCTTTCTTGTATAAACAATTCAGCTCATTTCGACTTCTAGAACTCTAGATATGACCAAAATACTGAATAATGCTCGGGCTAGAGGACAGATTCGGGTTTCTTTGTTGTTGCTATAATTTGGACTTGAAAATGGACTTTTTAGATCTTAGGCTCCATATGAAAGCTGTAGGCCTATGTCTTACCTTTCCATCCATATAAAGTAGACCTAAATCTGAGGTCTATAGCTCTAGATATGACATAATTATCAAATAGTGTTTCAGTTTGGATTACATCGACATCTCTTTTCTAAGTTTGGTCGTCTCTTTATCCTTTCAATTTTAGTTCTTAAATTCATCAATCAATCCTTTCATTTATGTGATAAGCCTGTATTTAAAATGAACATTTACCACAAATTAAAGGTATCTTATATTATTAGATATATTATTATAAAACATACTTTAGTTAAGGAGTTATTAATACTTCAAGTGCAAAATGATGATATAAAACCTTGATAAAAATACACTTTTAAGCATCAATCAGTAATCATGTTAATTATTTATAATCCGATTGGAACCTTCTTTGTATGTGAATTCCAGTTGAGTAATAAAAAGAGTTTATACTTGTTTGAAATACCATTAGTGAATCCTCTAACCTTGATATTTATTTTTATTATTTAATCTTCACATTAATTTTACATATCAAAGTCCTCTTTAACTTATTATTATTATTATTATTATTATATAGTTAACCTTCTTGTAATTATCCATCAAATTTGTGTAAAAGTGTAGAACTAAATCAACACCATGTAGTAAACATATGGTCATAGCTAATTCTTTTAGCAGCGAGAATTACATATCCTTAAGTGCTGACCAAAAACAGGCACCTGTGGTGACTCACGACACTGCCTCTTCTAGTGCGATTTCACGACGCAGAGGGAGTATACCTTCACAGCGAGGTCAATTAACCTGCAAGTACGAGACACACTAAAAGGATGGCATTTCAATATAAGTTTGTTTTGGTTTTAGTTTTTTTTTTTTTACTTATAACATAATTTATGAACAACTAATTAATATTTTATTATTTTTAGTTATTTTTAGGTTCACAAACATTGAGGCTGCTCGAGTAATAATATTGGCATTTCAATCACCGATGGAGATTCTATTATTTCAATAGAGTCAAGTCTCTAGACATCCTCATTGGAGACCTTATATCAATGCATGATTTTGAAGATTTAAGGTTAGTGTTAACTTTAAATTTTATTTATTTTTTATGTTATATTAAAATTATTGATTTGTTTTTAATAAATTATTTATACAAAGAATAAATTCAAGTGGGATAGCGCTCATTACAATGTTACGAGGAAAGTGTAGAAGAATCATGCATTAACTAGGTAACATCGAAAATAATATGATATTTTTAAAAAATATTATATTTTAAAATCTAATCTGTCATTAACTCATATAAAAGTCATTAATGGAAGTAGGTTGTGTGGCTTTTGGTATGAAATGTAGAAAAAGCAAAAAAAATATGCTAGAAATAACGATCTATAAAGCTGGAATGACATGGCGGTTTGGAGCAATTCAGGTTTTCATACATCTCGGAGGATATATGGGTGTAATATATCCAACATGTGATGTCTGAGCGGTTCACACGACACTCACAGTCCGGTGTCAACAACCAGAACTGGCAATGGTTCGGTGACCACGCATATTGGTAACTCCATTTCATTCATTGCACATGCAAACCGAATGGTAAGATTAATTTTAATAAAATCTATTATTAATTAAATTGCAATATTTTTTTCTTACAGACTATGTGTCTTGGATGTGAGTCGAGCCTAATGAAGTTGTTTGTAAAAACACATATGTGGAGTGAAAACTGCTAAAGGGGGGTGCAATAGTTCATTGACAATCGTAGTCAACACTCCGTGGTATGTTTGTTTTATCATTTTATTTTCTAAGTTATTATTTTCTTGAATTGAATGTGATGATTTCTTTTTTAATTTTCAAGAGACATATAATAACTGGTTGAAAGAGAGATACAAGGACGATCCTTCAACCCACCTGGATTTTGATTTGGATTTATGGATGGAGGTAAGATCATTTAGTGGATTTGATAAGAATCAAATGTACTGACTCTCCAACACTACGACTGAGAACTTGTAGGTGGCCCGTTGTGTCTCAACTATTGAGAGCTCCCAATCAATAATGAGCACCTAGTCTAAAGAAATCATGGCCTTGAAACAACACACGACTTATCTCACTAAGCAACATTAACAACTTTTGATGGATTATGAACAACTTCGCTAGATGATCATGAACATAAGATCACAAATGGGCATGTACGCCTCTTTTTTGGCCATATAGTCCTGAGAACGACCAGTCTCCTCCTCTTTTAACTCGCCAGTATTCTATTTTAAGTTGTTTTGTACAATTAAAATTGTAATGAATATTTAGATTTTATGTCATTTAAATGTTTTTTACATTTTTCAATTTTATTTGCTAAATTAGTTTTTCTACTATTATTCTATACAATTTTATATTATTTTTCTACACAATTTTATTTTTTACAATATTTTTAAACTATAACTTATGGATTTACAGATGGCATTATATCATCTGTATGTTTCATTTTGTTAGTATATTCTAGAGAGTTTGGAAAAAATTACTACCTATATCACTATCACCGATGAAATTATTCCATCAACATATTTCCGGTGAGAATTTTTTTTGGTGCTTATTTTTCATTTGTAAATCATCAGTTTTTATTTTTTTTTACTAATATAATTAGCGATAAATCATTGAATTACTGATGAATGTTATTATGATGGATGTGTGCTGTTAGGAAATTCATTGGTAAATTTTACACTAACAAAATGGTAATGTTATACTGAAAATATTCTGTTGATAAAACTGTTAAATATTATAGTGAATAACATTGGCCTTTAGATTGTCGATGAAAATTTCTTTGTTTCAATAAAGTTAGGATTCCAAATATCCTGGATGGAAATCGCATGTCAATGCATGGTTTTCAAGGTTAGTATTAACTTAAATATTTTTTATGTTAATTTGGATCATTTATTGTAATTATTGAAATTTTGTACTTTAAGATGAAATCTAAATGGGAGAGAAATAATATTGCGAGGAAGGTTTGGGAGACTCACACTACAATTAGATAAGAATGAATTTATGATATTTTTTTTATTCCAAATATTAAAATTTTATTTTTCATTTACCAATAAATAATTAATTTGTACTATATATGCTATGTGATTTTTTGTATGAGGCACAAAATAAAGCCAAAAAACATGTAAAAGAAAAACAAAAAAGCTTTTAGGCTAAAATAACGTAGCAGTTTGGAAGGATAGTTTGGAAGGATTTCAAACTATCATACAACTTAGAGGCTGTATGAGTAAAGAATACACACACATACACTTTACAACTTTCAAAATATATATAAAAAATTAATTAAAAAATTAAAAATATTTGGGTAAAAAAATCATATAATCAACAATAAATTTTTCATCGTTGATTGTAATTAGTTTCTAAATTAGGAAAGAAAAATTCATTGATGATTCACTACAACTGGTGCATTTTGCATTTAATTAACAACGGATTTTCCCTTCTTATTTGTAAACAATGGATGTTTTATTGTTCTTATATTAGCAATGAAAAAATTCATTGCTGATAAATCAACAATGATAAATTTGCATCTAATATTGTTTGTTGTTGATTACATTGCTAAATGTTTTCAAAAATAAATTTTTGTTTTATTTACAATGAATTAAATAATTGCTAATAGCTTTATTTTTTTAGTAGTGATACTAGTTATTTTGGATCTATTTAATTATTTAGATTAATTCTCTAATATTTATAGAAAAAAATATTAATGGTTTTCACAGAAAGAAATGAAACAAAGATAAGAAAACATTGATATCCAAGACTATGGGAAAGCTAGTCCCCGGAGGATTACATAACCAGGGTTAACAACTCTGCAAATGTCCTCTTATCCCCGAAGGAATTACATAACCAGGGTTGACAACTCTGTAAATGTCCTCTTATTTTTTTTCTTGTATCCTATTAATTATATCACATTCAACTATAATACTGTAGTTGAGGCCTGAGGGCATGTACCGTCCAAACCCTAGCTACCATTCATCATAAATGTAGCTTTTATACCCACGTACTTCCCGATGATCGTGGAGTGTTTGCAAGTCGTCCCATCATGGACTTTAATTTTATATTTCCCTTGTTAATCTCAACACCCTTCGAGTACGCCTGCCTGAAAATTATAAATACGAGTTGATGTAATTCGCAATATTTTTAGCGCCATACATCTGCAGATGCAAGGTTATGGCTGCTAAAGCTAGCTTAGTTATCAAGAAATTAACGGATACATGGTTTGCGAGCATTTTGTACTAGTAAATGTATATGCATGACGTCTATCTAGAATACGTGACAGTGGCATACAGTCCTTAATTCTCGTACATATAAATAATTTTGTGCAATTAATGAATTTCTTTAAATGATATGTAAGTTCTGGGATAATTTGCTCTTACTCGTGAAATGCCTTGGAGAAATTGAATGGAAATATGCATGAAAGAAGTCCCTATTCTCCTTCTGTAGTTCTTTCCACACTGCAAGAAATACATACATATACAAGTCAAGTATATTTATTAGCTAAAGAAGCCAAAACTATCGTGAGAAAACCATTGAGATCGATCAAGTGACCTGTAAGTGTAACAAGTGGATGAACGCTAGCATGCTTAGCCAGTGCCTTCACGCATTGGTCTCTACTCATGTGAAGGAGCAAACATCTCTCTATCAGATGCTGAACCTGGTATATGCATATGTCCGTACAAAACAAAAGCACAGTAAATCTGAATCAAGGTAGTACTCCAGATAGTGCAAAATACATGTCCGAATATTCTTCAAGATATAAAAATTAAAATCTACGTGAGCTGGGGGTTGAGGGGCCGGATCGCACCAACTTACCATCCTAATGTAGCTATGTGGGTGGCAATGCAAGCAAGGAAGACGATGGTGGTGGCCGTAATGATACATGCTCTCCTAGCTAGCCGTTAAACGGAAGGGGACAAAACAGAGGAAAAAACTAAGAAACAAAGACTAGGAAGAGAAGGAAATAGAGGACAAGAAACAAGATGCAAAAAGCGCAAGGAAGAGAAAGGAAGGCATTTGGAGGTTTTCATATCACAGCACATATGTACCGAATAAATAAAGAGAGTGATTGTTATCCTCAGATATCCGAGTGAAGGGCCAAAAAACCACAAGAAACCTAAATGATAGATTCACCTCATCTTCAGAAGATAAGAGAATTGGTTGTAGTTTGGAGCCTTAAACATTTTGGATTTTCGTGGCCTACCTCGTAGCCACTCGATCGATGTTCAAGCACCACCTTGCATTAAAAGGACTCCTCCCTAGCTGCCTATACCGGGTCCTACACTCTTCAAAGGCCTACGAAGGTTCAGTGGTTCTTGTTGCAAAATCATGCACACAAAAAGTCCAAAAAATAGGATTATCCATTGAAAGACCCCTCACCTGGAGGGTTGCTATCAATGCTAGCATCCATCAATTTTACCCTTAATGTCATTGAGGATTTTCAATCATATCCTTCCATTTGTTTTCCGTCCAAAATCGTTGATATATGAAAAACATATGAAAAATCTTTGAAGAAAGATCCTGATACAAGTATGAGATAAAAAAAATCCAAGAATCACCAAAATTAGTGATAAGAATATCTTTATTTAGAATTTTTCTCTCCTACTTGTATTTTTTTTTAAATGAATTCCATTGAGTGAAACCTTTAAGATCTTATATTGTTTTTTTTTTTTGAATTTAGAGTGGGATAATTATAACAAATTTTGGTAATGAAACATTGAAAACAAATAAAAAGTAAAAATATTAAAATTTAAACTTCTTCAATTTTGAGTTTTAATTGGATTCAATTTTTCTTTCTATTATTTCAACCGTAAATTTTTATGTATTTTTTCAACATTTTAAGACTAAATGGGATTCAAAATACTTAGTTTAAATTAACGCTTTCTTTTTTATCATTATAAATTTAATTAATCTTTAAATTCTAAAGCTTCCACGTGGCTGTTCAATGGATTTTGCTGGCAGATTTGGATGGAAAGTAGGTGGAAGGATATAATTGAAAAACTAAGATAATATTAAGGTAGAATTGAAAGATGTGATCAGTGAAGGGTAACATTGATAAATTTTAAGTATTTTTTGGATGTTGTTGGTTAATGTTGACAACAACCTTGATCTCAATGTAGTGTGAGGTGTTAACATTATTGCAATCCTAAACCATTAAACAATTATTATATTATAGAAGATTCTTAAAAAAAACTGTGTTTTATTATTCACATGCTTATATAGATTATTGTGGATTTATTGTATGTTTTTTCACTTTAATTATCAAACTTTTATTTTAACAAGTTAACTCTAAATTAAAGGTTGATTGTTTATGGTTTTTTAGACAATGAAAACACTAGAAGGAGGATCGAAATGAAAAATGCGGTCAAAATGAGTGGTGTTAAAAGTTTACACAAGAAATACATTTTGATCTTTCATCTTTACAAATAATATAATTTAGGTCGTTTTGAATGTCTAAGATTCAATTTTGATCCAAAACTTCATTCTCCTTAGATTTTTGTCCATGGTTAGAGAGAGAAGCTCACTGAATTCTAACATTAAAGAGAGAAAATGAGTGTTTAAAATGATTTTATCCTTTAAAATTATCAATCTTAATACCACTGAGTTGCATTCGTTGAGAAAGATTCCACTTAAATGTTTTTAAACCTTAAAATTGCCTATAGGTCTAAGGTAGGGAAGAGTTTTGGTTTTGGGTTTTTGTGTGTTTTTTAGATTTTTATGGTCATTTATGATTTAATAAGGTATTTAAAGTCAAAAATATGTTTGTAATATTAAAAACAAAACTTTAAATTTCTGACTATTTGTAGCTAGAATCTAAAGAGTTCTAGAAAATGTGTTATTTGTTTTAGTTTTTTTATAAAAAATAAATAAAGTGGACAACTCTAAGCTTTAAAAAAAAATCAAAGGGCATGCAAGCCCTTTCCTAATAAGCTAGGTACCTGATCTGACCTCTCTTCTTCTACCTTTTTATATGTCTTTTTTTTAAAAAATAATTTTAAAATTTATAGTTCAATTAATACCCATTCTTTATTATTTTTATCGCTGACACGACTAAAAAGTTGATGTCTTCTCCCAAGTGTAGGAGTGTCGAAGTAATAAATAACCCGGTAAGACCGGGGTCGAACCACAGGGAGGTTAATTGTACAAATTATAGACAACAATTATAAACAATAATAATAACAACAACAATAACAATAACAACAACAACTATAATAATAATAATAATAAAATAATAATAATAATAATAATAGTAGTAGTAGTAGTAGTAGTAGTAGTAGTAGTAGTAGTAGTAGTAGTAGTAGTAGTAGTAGTAATAAAGAAAGAGAAGAAGAAGAAGATGATGAGAACTTGGAGATGGAAAATTAATGTAAGGATTAAACAATAATAATAACAAATGTCAAGGTTAGAGGTTCCACTAATGGTATATCAAACAAGTATAGCATAAACTCTTATTATTGAATTGGAAACCACACACAAAGGAGGTTCCAATCAGATTATATATGTTAACATGATTACATTAGTCATCTTATTCAATTAATGCTAATACTTGTAAATCTCGTCAAGCATTCATGATTATAACTTATGTTAACAACAAATCAAGTTCCTTTCATAGCTCAGGTGTCGGTTATACCATACATTATGGGCTATGAAAGTGCCAAGCATTTGTTGTACCAAGTGTTATACAATATAAATCAAGATTAGTCATTTAACAAGCAAAGTATTAAAGAGTGAACAAGATAACAAATATAAAACATGTTAGTATCAAACATTAAAGTCCATATTAAGTTTACATTATACTTATTCTCACACCATTAGTGTAACCTTTTCACCTTGACATAATAAACTTAGTAAGACATAATGAAAGAAAGCAAAATAGATAAACAAAATAAGAACATAAAAGCTAACTAAGTAAAGGAAAGGAAATGAAAGGCATAAACTTGATATTAATGAAAGCAAAGCATAAATATTACAAAGAATACAAAGAGAGAAAGGAAGAGCATGATCTTGATCTAGAAACCAAGATGCCTAAATGCATGGCAAATGCCTCCTTTTATAGGCCAAAATTGGAAACTATTGATTTGATGACTAATTGATAAGTGGGTGGCCAACTTTTGACTTGGTGACAATCCTCATCTTCTCTTGTCTGCCCAAAATGTCATTGATAACATCAAAATTGGAGCCAGTTGCAAACATGAAAGTTGTAGGCAATTGTCTCAGCTTTCTTGTGTAAACAATTCAGCTCATTTAGACTTCTAGAACTCCAGATATGGCCAAAATACCGAACAGTGCTCGGGCTGGAAGAGAAATTCGAGCTTCTTTGTTGTTGCTACAATTTGGACTTGATAATGACCTTTTTAGATCTTGGGCTTCATATGAAAGTTTAGGCCTATGTCTTACCTTTCCATCCATATAAATTGGACCTAAATCTGAGATATATAGCTCTAGATATGACCCAATTACCGAACAGTGTTCCGGTTTGGATTGCACCGACATCTCTTTTCTAAGTTTGGCCATCTCTTTATCCTTCTAATTTAAGTTCTTAAAGTCATCAATCAATCCTTTCATTTATGTGATAGGCCTGCATTAAAAATAGACATTTACCACAAATTATAGGTATCTTATATTATTAGATACATTATTATAAAACATATTTTAGTTAAGGAGTTATTGATACTTCAAGTGCAAAATGATGATATAAAACCATGATAAAAATGCACTTTTAAGGAGTTATCTTCCCTTGGTTTTACGTCCAAGAACGGCTTAAACGCCCTCTATGGGTCGGGGATAGGCTTCCCATCCAGTTTTCTTAAAAATAGGCAAACAGGGTCTTTTTTAGTTAGATTCTCGAGACTAAGTCGATCATGTTCTTTATGAAATAATGGCCATAAATCATGAATTGCACGATGCACATCTCCACTAGGATGCGTCTCAAGAGTCAATAGAAGATTATCTAAAGACTCCTTACTCAGGCCATCCTTAATGAATTGTATTTTATCTTCACGGTTTATAGATACCATTCCTAAAGAACGACATTGTGTATTACAAGTCCATCTAGCACATCGATGACAGACTTTCAGTCATTTTGCACGACAGTTCTTCGCAAAAGTGCTTTTACCTGTTCTAGGCATGTGTGAAATGAAGGAGTTAGAGGACTCACCTGATAATCGGACCTTTGCTTCAATCAACCAGCGAATATGTTCAGGAATTCCATAATTCATTAACAATCTCAATCTTGCACATCTAGCACGGTAAATTTTTGTAATCGCATTCTGAGGCAGAGCGGGAAAATACTTTTTCAATTTTTCAAGATTAGTGTCCATTATCAAATGAGAATTGGAAGAGAGATTCAAAGAATTGCATAGATATATACACAGATATCAATAATTATGGGAAACTGAAAGAACTGACTTAAGTCATGGAGTACCGTTATCCGCCATTTGACCAGGGTGAGAGAAACTTGCAAAAATCACTAAAAAAGAAACACAAAAACAATGTGAGAAAAAAAAATAATCAACCTTTTGATTAGGAAAATTATTTGAATAAGGTAGGGTCATCACAATAAAAATTCAAACCAGTTGATTCATTTTCATTAGGAAAATTATCAAAGTGAGCTTTCAAACGATGTCCATTTTCCTTAAAATCATTGTCATTCATTGAATTCTCAATATCACAGGCCCTATACGGATTGCTTCATCTTGATCTTAGCTCTATAGGGAATGAATAGAGTTGAGAATTATAAAACAAAATTTTTTGACCAGTATCAATCTTTTGACAATTTTCACAAGTTTTGCAGAATGCATGCGTGTCCTTGAACATGGTGGGCCACTAAAATCCATTTTGAAAGATTTTTGTAGCTGTCTTTTTTGACGAGAAACAACTTTCACATGCTTCAGAATGACAAAGTTTAATGACACTACTTACCTCATTGTCGGGAATGAATCTTTGAAATATTTGATCAGGACAATATTTGAATAAGGTAGGGTCATCACAATAAAAATTCTTCACTTCTTTCAAAAACTTTTCTTTGTCTTGGGTACTCCAATCAGTTGGCAAATCTCCTAAAGAAAGAAAATTGATATTTTTATTATACCAAGGCATTGGACTAAGAGAAAGTAAGGATTCGTTAGGAAAGTAATCATCCATTAGTGTGATGTCAAATGTCAAATCTGTTGTCACTGTTGACAAAGGATTCGCATCAACATTTTCGGTGCTTGTTTCATCCGTGATTTCTTCCTCAGAATAAACAATTTACAAATATTCAGTTTCATCCAATTCATTTTTACTTAAAGTAGATTCAAGTTGATCATAAACTAATTCATTAATATGATCTACTTCTTGTAAATCATTATCATCTCCAAGTTGCTTGCAAATGTTGAAAATATTCATCTCCAATGTCATGTTTCCAAATAATAGCTTCATCAGTCCATTCCTACAATTAATCAATGCGTTAGAAGTTGCGAGAAAGGGACGTCCTAAAATAACAGGAAATGAATTACATGCTTTAACAGGTTCTGTGTCCAAGACAATAAAATCCACAGGATAAATGAATTTATCGACTTCTATTAACACATCTTCAATTATTCCTCTAGGCACTTTTACAAATCTATTAGCAAGTAAAAGAGATATAGAAGTTGGTTTTAACTCACCTAGATTGAGACTCTGAAAAACTGAATATGGAAGTAAATTCACACTAGCACCAAGATCAAGTAAGGCTCTTTCAATTTTATGCTCTCCAATAAAGCAGGAAATTGTAGGACAACCAGGGTCTTTATATTTCAAAGCATTATTGTTTTGAAGAATAGCACTTACTTGTTCGGCTAGAAAGGCTTTCTTTTTCACATTCAGTTTCCTCTTCACAATGCAAAGATCTTTCAAAAATTTAGCATAGAAAGGAACCTGTTTAATAGCATCCAACAAAGGTATATTGATCCTTACCTGTTTGAAAGTTTCAAAGATTTCAGAGTTGTGATTAACTTTCCTTTGTTTGGTCATGGCTTGAGGAAATGGAAGCGCTGGCGGTGAATCAGTCATTTCTTTGCAATTTTCAGATTCATCCCCTTCCTTACCCTCAGAGATTGACTCATCATCTTTCTCATAAGGTTCAAGAGAGGGTTTTTCAATAACCTTACCACTACGCAGAGTAGTGACTGATTTGACTTGATCCATACGTTGGCTTCCAGAACTACTTGCATTTGCATTGTATTGCCCTTTGGGATTTTGTTGCGGTTGAGATGGAAACTTACCTTTCTCTTGGAAACTAAGAGCAGATGTTAATTTAGCAAGAGTATCTTTAAAATCTGTCATGTTTTGAGCAAGTTGAGTATTGATTGTCTCTTGCTTTTCAATGAATGCATGCAATGTTTCCTCAAGATTTCTTCTAGGAGTTGGAGCATAAGGAGGTGCATATCCATGAGAATTTTGGAAATTATGGTGTGCTTGAAATGATGGTTGTGAAGTTTGTGCATTGTTGTTCTCACTCTTCCAATTGAAATTTGGGTGATTTCTCCAACCAGGGTTGTATGTGTGGGAGTATAGGTTGTGGTTGGGCCTTTGGAAACTGTTTAAAGCATGGGCTTGTTCATGGAGACATTTCTTAAAAGAAGGCAAGGTTGGACAATCGTTGGTTGAGTGTTCATTTATTTCATAAATTTGACACACAATGTTTTCAACAGATTTTAATTGACCACTCTTTTTCAATTCTAGTGCCTCGACTTTTCTAGCTAAAGATGCAAACTTGGCTTGAAGGTCATGATTTTCCCTAAGGTTGTACATGCCTCCACTAGATGTATGAGGTTGAGTTTTACTCGGTGCCTCATAAGTACCCGCGGTGTCCCAATTTTGAGCATTTTCAGCTAACAAGTCTAAGTACTCCATTGCTTCATCAGGGTCTTTATCTTCAAAAGTTCCATTGCACATCAATTCAACCATTTGCCTATCTTTAGGTGTTAACCCTTCATAAAAATATGAAACCAATCTCCATGTTTCAAAACCATGATGAGGGCAAGTACTAAGCAAGTCTCGATACCTATCCCAACAGTGGTAAAATGTTTCTCCTGGTTTTTGAGTTAAAGTGGTGATTTGTCTCTTGAAAGAGTTTGTTCTATAAGATGGGAAAAACTTCTTTAAAAACTGTTGTTGCATTTCATCCCAAGCACGAATGGATCCTGGTCTGAAATTTTGTAGCCATGTTTTAGCTTTATCTTTTAATGAAAAAGAAAAAAGCTTTAATCTAATGGTGTTCATGCTACAATTTAAGTTATTATATGTGTTACAGACCTCCTCAAATTCCCTTAAATGCAAGTATGGATTTTCCAATTCCAAACCATGAAAAGAAGGTAAAAGTTGAATAATACCTGGTTTAAATTTAAAATGAGATGCATCAGGAGGAAAAACTATACATGATGGTACACTTGTTCTTGTGGGATTCATGTGGTCTCTAAGTGTTCTAGCACGGTTATTCTCATTATTTTCATTATGAAGTGATTGATTATCTTCTTCAGCCATATTTTCTGAAAATGATGAGGATACCCTACAAAGTCTACCACTTGATGTACATGACCACACTCTCATGCACGTGTAGGAATAAAAAAAAAAAAAAAAGAAGAAAGCAAAAGAAGGAGGAAGAAAACAAAATAAAAAGAAACAAAAGAAAAGAAACAAACTTATATACAAGAAAAGTGAAAAGAGAAAATAAATACTATAATTTATACAAGAACTTACCTCCCCGGCAACGACACCAAAAACTTGACACGACTAAAAGGTTGATGTCTTCTCCCAAGTGTAGGAGTGTCAAAGTAATAAATAACCCGGCAAGACCGGGGTCGAACCACAGAGAGGTTAATTGTACAAATTATAGACAACAATTATAAACAACAATAATAACAATAATAACAACAACAATAACAATAACAACAACAACTATAATAATAATAAAATAATAATAATAATAATAATAGTAGTAGTAGTAGTAGTAGTAGTAGTAGTAGTAATAAAGAAAGAGAAGAAGAAGAAGATGATGAGAACTTGAAGATGGAAAATTAATGTAAGGATTAAGCAATAATAATAACAAATGTCAAGGTTAGAGGTTCCACCAATGGTATATCAAACAAGTATAGTATAAACTCTTATTATTGAATTAAAAACCACACACAAAGGAGGTTCCAATCAGATTATATATTGTTAACATGATTACATTAGTCATCTTATTCGATTAACGCTAATACTTGTAAATCTCGTCAAGCATTCATGATTATAACTTATGTTAACAACCAATCAAGTTCCTTTCATAGCTCAGGTGTCGGTTATACCATACAGTATGGGCTATGAAAGTGTCAACCATTTGTTGTACCAAGTGTTATACAACATAAATCAAGATTAGTAATTTAATAAGCAAAGTATTAAAGAGTGAACAAGATATCATATACAAAACATGTTAGTATCAAACATTAAAGTCCATATTAAGTTTACACTATACTTATTCTTACACCATTAGTGTAACCTTTTCACCTTGACATAACTAACTTAGCTAGACATAATGAATGAAAGCAAAATAGATAAACAAAATAAGAACATAAAAGTTAACTAAGTAAAGGAAAGGAAATGAAAGGCATAAACTTGATATTAATGCATGGCAAATGCCTCCTTTTATAGGCCAAAATTGGGAGCTATTGATTTGATGACTAATTGATGAGTGGGTGACCAACTCTTGACTTGGTGGCAATCCTTATCTTCTCTTGTCTACCCAAAACGTCATTGATAACGTCAAAATTGGAGCCAGTTGAAAACATGAAAGTTGTAGGCAATTGTCTCAGCTTTCTTGTGTAAACAATTCAACTTATTTGGACTTCTAAAACTCCAGATATGGCCAAAATACCGAACAGTGCTCGGGCTGGAAGACAGATTCGGGCTTCTTTGTTGTTTCTACAATTTGGACTTGATAATGACCTTTTTAGATCTTGGGCTCCATATGAAAGTTATAGGCCTATGTCTTACCTTTCCATCCATATAAATTGGACCTAAATCTGAGATATATAGCTCTAGATATAACCCAATTACCGAACAGTGTTCCGGTTTGGATTGCACCGACATCTCTTTTCTAAGTTTGGCCATCTCTTTATCCTTGCAATTTAAGTTCTTAAAGTCATCAATCAATCCTTTCATTTATGTGATAGGCCTGCATTAAAAATAGATATTTACCAAAAATTATAGGTATCTTATATTATTAGATACATTATTATAAAACATATTTTAGTTAAGGAGTTATTGATACTTCAAGTGCAAAATGATGATATAAAACCATGATAAAATGTACTTTTAAGTACTAATCAGTCGCATATGGACGAGTGATGTTAGGGGTCAAGGAGTCGCTACCTAGTTGTTTAGTTCAGGATCGCAGATCACTAGGAAACCACGGTATGCTAGTCTTATCAGAAATTTTAAAAGTAGGTGACTAGTTGTTGCTAGGAAAGGTATTAGCACCCCTAACATACCCTACTTGAGGTAAGGTGTATTGTATTGGTTTAAATGTGGTTTAAAGGGTTTGATGAGTTTCTAACCAGTGAAGTTTATGGTTTCGGGTAGAGATTTATTCGTGCGAATAAATCTAGTATTTTGAATTTATTATGAACTTGCATGCTCAAGTGAATTCTTATGGAAAGGGTTCATGTAAGAGCCTTGACATGATTTATCTATCTTGGAAGGAGAAAGCGTTTTTCACAACTTGTATGTTGTGGTAAAAAATACCCCCAATTAAAATGAATGAATATTTAAAATAATTTTAAGAATTTTCTAGTTAGTTTATGATATTTAAATATCAACATGCTTATAAGTCTAATATTTATACCAGAATATTAACCATTAATTCTCATGAATTGAAATTTTAGAGGTTATTGAAATATTGGTCAAATTCTCATGAATTCAGTAAACTAGTTATTAAATCTAAAATGCATGGAAATATTTTTTTTAAATTTTATATGAAAATAATAAAACAACATATTTTATTTTCTTTAAGTAAGATATGATATATATATATATATATATATATATATATATATATATATATAAAGAGACTTTGTCGTATGCAATTTAAAATAGAAATTGTATTTTTGAAAGAAATATTTTTTGTTATTTTTTTGGGAAGGGAACTAATTCATTTAGTATTGAAAAAATGCATCGCATTTAGATCACAAATACAAATATTAAATATGAAAGGGTAAAAAAAGGGTGGGGAAATCAAAATTAATTGCAAAATTGTTATCTAAACCTTTGAAAATTTAACTAAAATCATGACACGATGAAAAGATTAATGTCTTCTCTCAAGTGCAGGAGTGTCGAAGTAATAAATAACCCAGCAAGAATGGGGTTGAACCACAGGGAGGTTAATTGTATAAATTACAAATAACAATAATACAACAACAACGACAACAACAACAACAACAACGACGACGACGACAACGACAACAACAATAACAACAACAACAACAACAACAACAACAACAATAATAATAATAATAATAAATGAGAAGAAAAAAAAAGATGAGAACTTTGAGATTGAATATTAATGTAAGGATTAAACAATGATAAAAACAAATGTCAAGGTTAAAGGATCCAGTAATGGTATGTCAAACAAGTATAATATAAACTCTTATTAGTCAATTAGAAACCACACACAAAAGAGGTTCCAATCAGATTATATATTGTTAACATGATTACATTAGTCATCTTATTCGATTAATGCTAATACTTGTAAATCTCATCAAGCATTCATGATGATAACTTATGTTAACAATAAATCAAGTTCCTTTCAAAGCTCAGGTGTCAGTTATACCATACAGCATGGGCTATGAAAGTGTCAAGCATTTGTTGTACCAAGTGTTATACAACATAAATCAAGATTAATTATTTTACAAGCAAAGTATTAAAGGGTGAACAAGATAACAAATACAAAACATGTTAGTATCAAACATTAAAATCCATATTAAGTTTACACTATACTTATTCTTACACCATTAGTGTAACTTTTTCACCTTGACACATTAAACTTAACTAAACATAATGAAACAAAAAAAATATAAATAAGATAAAAGTTAACTAACTAAAGGAAAGGAAATGAAAGGCATCAACTTGATATTAATGAAAGCAAAGCATAAACATTACAAAAAATACAAAGAGAGAAAACAATAGCATGATCTTGATCTGGAAACCAAGATGCCTAAATACATGGCAAATGCCTCCTTTTATAGGCCAAAATTGGGAACTATTTATTTGATGACTAATTGATGAGTGGGTGATCAACTCTTGACTTGGTGACAATCCATATCTTCTCTTGTATGCCCAAAATGTCGTTGATAACGTCAAAATAGAAGCCACTTGAAAACATAAACATTGTAGAAAATTGTCTCAACTTTCTTGTGTATAACATTCAGGTCATTTGGACTTCTAAAACTCTAGATATGGGTCAAACATTGAATAGTGCTCGAGTTGGAAGATAGATTCGGACTTCTTAGTTGTTGCTATAATTTGGACTTCAAAATGGCCTTTTTAGATTTTGGGTTCTATATAAAAGTTGTAGGCCTATGTATTACCTTTCCATCCATATAAAGTAGACCTAAATCTGAGATTTACAACTCCAGATATGACCCAATTACCGAATAGTATTCTCGTTTGGATTGCACCAGCATCTCTTTTCTAAGTTTGGTCATCTCTTTGTCCTTTCAATTTCAGTTCTTAAATTCATTAATCAATCCTTTCATTTATGTGACCTGCATTTAAAATGAGAATTTACCATAAATTAAAGGTATCTTATATTATTAGATATATTATCATAAAACATGCTTTAGTTAAGGAGTTATTGATATTTCAACTGCAAAATGATGACATAAAACCTTGATAAAAAATACACTTTTAAGTACTAATCAAATCATGTTCGGCAAAATATGATATTATGTTTTAAATCAAACAATATATTCAATAGTGTCCAAATATTATGCAAAACAATAAATATTTGGTTCCAAAATTTCACAATTTTAGCAACTTTTCCAAAAATAATTGAAGTTCATAAATTAATTTTTCAAGGTGTTTAGCGTATCCAAGAGCTACTAGAATCAAGCTAGAGGTGTAGGAATAGTGGTGGCGCATAGTCTCCACTATCAGTGAAGCAAGAAGAACATTGAATATGGACCAACTATTACTCTTTTTTCTCCTAGTGTTGTTGGTAAGTGTAACCGCTACCTACAAAAAAAAAAAGCAAGACAAACATAAATAATATGTTATTTTCTCCTCCAGATCTATTTTTTTTTTATTCTTTATTTTTTTAGCTACAACTATGTTAGCTGAAAATGGGGTAGTGTGATTACCATTGTTAGTGATACTCCTCTGATGCTCTTGGTTAGAAACAAAACACAAGGTTGTTGGATCTTGGCTTCATTGTTGATGGTTCATTAGTACTTAAAAGTTTATTTTTATCAAGGTTTTATATCATCATTTTGCACTTGAAGTATTAAAGCATGTTTTATAATAACATATCTAAATGCAGGTCTATTAAACAAATAAAAGGATTAATTGATGAGTTTAACTACTGAAATTGAGAAGATAAAGAAATGGTTAAGTTTAGAATAGAGATGCTAGTTTAGTCCAAACTAGAACCATATTCAGTCATTGGGTCATATTTGGAGTTGTAGATCTTAGATTTCAATTTAGTTTATATGACTAGGAAGTTAAGACATAAGACTAAAGCATTCATAAATAATCTCAAACTCAATTCTGCTATTTGGAAGTCCAAATCTTAGCAACAAAAGAGAAGTAAATATCAATCATGTAGCCTAGACATTATTCAGTGTTTAACATTTATCTCGAGTTTTAAAAGTCCAAATGACCTTAATTGTTTTTGTTAGAAAGCAAAGACAATGTCCTAGAACTTTTATGAATGTAGTCTGTTCAAATTATGATGTTTTGTTCAGAAAAAGATAAGGATTGTTACCAAGTCAAGATATGGCCACCTACTCAACAAATAAATAGTTTTAAATTTTGACCTATAAAAGAAGGTATTTTCTATGCATTTAAACATCTTGATTTTCATATCAAGATCATATTCTTACTCTTTTTTTTATATATATTTTTATAATACTTAAGTGTTGCTTTCATTAATATCTTATTTATGTTTTTCATTTCCTTTTCTTTACTTAGTTAACTTATACCTTATTTATATTCTTATCTCATTTATTTATATTTCTCTCTCTCATTATGTTTAGTTAAGTTTATTATATCAAGGTAAAAAGGTTACACTAATGGTATGAGAATAAGTATTGTATTAAACTCAACATAGACTTTAATGTTTGATACTAACATATTTTGTATTTGCTATCTTGTTCACTTTTAATACTTTACTTGTTAAATGGTTAATTTAGATTTATATTGTATAATCCTTGGTACAACCAATACTTAACACTTTTATAGCCCAACTAATTAGTACTTAAAAATACATTTTTATCATGGTTTTATATCATCATTTTGCACTTGAAGTATCAATAACTCCTTAACTAAAACATGTTTTATAATAATATATCTAATAATATAAGTGATTAGTACTTAAAAGTGCATTTTTATCATGGTTTTATATCATCATTTTGCACTTGAAGTATCAATAACTCCTTAACTAAAGCATGTTTTATAATAATATATCTAATAATATAAGATAGCTTTAATTTATGGTAAATGTTCATTTTAAATGCAGGCCTATCACATAAATGAAAATATTGATTGATGACTTTAAGAACTTAAATTGCAAAGGCAAAGAGATGGTCAAACTTAGAAAAGAGATGTCGGTGCAATCCAAACCGGAACACTGTTCGGTAATTGGGTCATATCTGGAGCTACAGATCTCAGATTTAGGTCCAATTTATATGGATGGAAAGGTAAGACATAGGCCTATAACTTTCATATGGAGCCCAAGATCTAAAAAGGCCATTATCAAGTCCAAATTGTAGCAACAACAAAGAAGCCCGAGTCTGTCTTCCAGCCCGAGCGCTGTTCGGTATTTTGGACATATCTACAGTTCTAGAAGTCCAAATGAGCTGAACATTTTACACAAGAAAGCTGAGACAATTTCCTACAACTTTTATGTTTACAACTGGCTCCAATTTTGATGTTATCAATGATGTTTTGGGCAGACAAGAGAAGATAAGGATTGTCACCAAGTCAAAAGTTGGCCACCCACTTATCAATTAGTCATCAAATCAATAGTTCCCAATTTTGGCCTATAAAAAGAGGCATTTGCCATGCATTTAGGCATCTTGGTGTTCAGATCAAGATCATGCTCTTCCTTTGTCTCTTTGTATTTTTTGTAATGTTTATGCTTTACTTTCATTAATATCAAGTTTATGCCTTTCATTTCCTTTCCTTTACTTAGTTAACTTTTATGTTGTTATTTTGTTTATTTGTTTTCCTTTCTTTCATTATGTCTAGCTAAGTTAATTATGTCAAGGTGAAAAGGTTACACTAATGGTGTGAGAATAAGTATAATGTAAACTTAATATGAACTTTAATATTTGATACTAACATGTTTTATATTTGTTATCTTGTTCACTCTTTAATACTTTGCTTGTTAAATGACTAATCTTGATTTATGTTGTATAACACTTGGTACAACAAATGCTTGGCACTTTCATAGCCCATAATGTATGGTATAACCGACACTTGAGCTATGAAAGGAACTTGATTTGTTGTTAACATAAGTTATAATCATAAATGCTTGACGAGATTTACAAGTATTAGCATTAATTGAATAAGATGACTAATGTAATCATGTTAACAATATATAATCTGATTAGAACCTCCTTTGTGTGTGGTTTCCAATTCAATAATAAGAGTTTATACTATACTTGTTTGATATACCATTAGTGGAATCTTTAACCTTGACATTTGTTATTATTATTGTTTAATCCTTACATTAATTTTTCATCTCCAAGTTCTCATCATCATCTTCTTCTTCTCTTTCTTTATTATTATTACTATTATTAGTATTACTGTTGTTGTTGTTGTTATTGTTGTTTTATAATTGTTGTTTATAATTTGTACAATTAACCTCCCTGTGGTTCGACCCCGGTCTTGCCGGGTTATTTATTACTTCGACACTCCTGCACTTGGGAGAAGACATCAATCTTTTCATCGTGTCAAGTTTTTGGCGCCGTTGCCGGGGAGGTAAGTTCTTGTATAAATTATAGTAGTTATTTTTTTCTCTTTTCACCTTTCTTGTATATAACTTTGTTTCTTTTCTTTTGTTTCTTTTTATTTTGTTTTCTTCCTCCTTCTTTTGCTTTCTTTTTTTTTTTTTTTATTCCTACACATGCATGAGAGTGTGGTCACATACATCAAGTGGTAGACTTTGTAGGGTATCCTCATCATTTTCAGAAAATATGGCTGAAGAAGATAATCAATCACTTCATAATGAAAATAATGAGAATAACCGTGCTAGAACACTTAGAGACCACATGAATCCCACAAGAACAAGTGCACCAACATGTATAGTTTTTCCTCCCGATGTATCTCATTTTAATTTTAAACCAGGTATTATTCAACTTTTACCTTCTTTTCATGGCTTGGAATTGGAAAATCCATACTTGCATTTAAGGGAATTTGAGGAGGTGTGCAACACATATAATAACTTAAATTGTAGCATGAACACCATCAGATTAAAGCTTTTTCCTTTTTCATTAAAAGATAAAGCTAAAACATGGCTACAAAATTTGAGACCAGGATCCATTCGTGCTTGGGATGAAATGCAACAACAGTTTTTAAAGAAGTTTTTCCCATTTCATAGAACAAACTCTTTCAAGAGACAAATCACCACTTTCACTCAAAAACCAGGAGAAACATTTTACAAATGTTGGGATAGGTATCGAGACTTGTTTAGTACTTGCCCTCATCATGGTTTTGAAACATGGAGATTGGTTTCACATTTCTATGAAGGGCTAACACCTAAAGATAGGCAAATGGTTGAATTGATGTGCAATGGAACTTTTGAAGATAAAGACCCTGATGAAGCAATGGAGTACTTAGACTTGTTAGCTGAAAATACTCAAAATTGGGACACCGCGGGTACTTATGAGGCACCGAGAAAAACTCAACAACATACATCTAGTGGAGGTATGTACAACCTTAGGGAAGATTATGACCTTCAAGCCAAGTTTGCATCTTTAGCTAGAAAAGTCGAGGCACTAGAATGAGTGGTCAATTAAAATCTATTGAAAACATTTTGTGTCAAATCTGTGAAACAAATGAACACTCAACCAATGATTGTCCAACCTTGCCTTCTTTTAAGGAATGTCTCCATGAACAAGCCCATGCTTTAAACAGTTTTCAAAGGGCCAACCACAACCCATACTCCCAAACATACAACCCTGGTTGGAGGAATCACCCAAATTTCAGTTGGAAGAGTGAGAACAACAATGCACAAACTTCACAACCACCATTTCAAGCACACCACAATTTCCAAAATTCTCATGGATATGCAACTCCTTATGCTCCACCTCCTAGAAGAAATCTTGAGGAAACATTGCATGCATTCATTGAAAAGCAAGAGACAATTAATACTCAACTTGTTCAAAACATGACAGATTTTAAAGATACTCTTGCTAAATTAACATCTGCTCTTAGTTTCCAAGAGAAAGGTAAGTTTCCATCTCAAACACAATAAAATCCCAAAGGGCAATACAATGCAAATGCAAGTAGTTCCGGAAGCCAACACATGAATCAAGTTAAATCAGTCACTACTCTGCGCAGTGGTAAGGTTATTGAAAAACCCTCTCTTGAACCTTATGAGAAAGATGATGAGTCAATCTCTGAGGGTAAGGAAGGGGATGAATCTGAAAATTGCAAAGAAACGATTGATTCACCGCCAGCACTTCCATTTCCTCAAGCCATGACCAAACAAAGGAAAGTCAATCACAATTCTGAAATTTATGAAATTTTCAAACAGGTAAGGATCAATATACCTTTGCTGGATGCTATTAAACAGGTTCCTTCCTATGCTAAATTTTTGAAAGATCTATGCACTGTGAAGAGGAAACTGAATGTGAAAAAGAAAGCCTTTCTAGCTGAATAAGTAAGTGCTATTCTTCAAAACAATAATGCTTTGAAATATAAAGACCCTGGTTGTCCTACAATTTCTTGCTTTATTGGAGAGCATAAAATTAAAAGAGCCTTACTTGATCTTGGTGCTAGTGTGAATTTACTTCCATATTCAGTTTTTCAAAGTCTCAATCTAGGTGAGTTAAAACCAACTTCTATAACTCTTTTACTTGCCGATAGATCTATAAAAGTGCCTAGAGGAATAATTGAAGATGTGTTAGTACAAGTCGATAAATTTATTTATCCTGTGGATTTTATTGTCTTGGACACACAACCTGTTGAAGTATGTAATTCATTTCCTATTATTTTAGGACGTCCATTTCTTGCAACTTCTAATGCATTGATTAATTGTAGGAATGGACTGATGAAGCTATCATTTGGAAACATGACATTGAAGATGAATATTTTCAACATTTGCAAGCAACCTAGAGATGATAATGATTTACAAGAAGTGGACTTTACTGAAAAATTAATTCATGATCAATTTCCAACCACTTCCAATGAAATTGAGATTGATGAATCTGATGATTTGGAAATGATTTATTTTCAGGAAGAATCAAAGACAAGTAATTGGAGGCCACAAATTGAGGAATTGCCACCACGACCAATTAAGTCCATACCTTCAAATGTTCAACCACCAAAACCTGATTTGAAGTCGTTGCCATCCAATCTCAAATACTCATTTTTGGGAGAAAATGAAACTTTTCCGGTAATAATCTCTTCCAAACTTAATGCACATCAAGAAGGTAAGTTATTACAAACTCTGAAAATGCACAAAAAAGCATTAGGATGGACCATAGCTGATATAAAAGGAATTAGTCCTTTGATTTGTACACACAGAATTTATTTAGAGGAAAATGCTAAACCCTCTAGAGAAATACAACGAAGGCTAAATCCTAATATGAAAGAAGTAGTGAAAAATGAAGTCATTAAGCTTCTAGATAATGAAATCATTTATCCTATTTCTGACAGCAAATGGGTAAGTCCTACCCAAGTTGTACCTAAGAAGTCTGGAGTCACTGTGATAACAAATGAGAACAATGAGTTAATTCCCACTAGAACTGTTACTGGTTGGCGCATGTGCATTGACTATAGGAAACTTAATTCAATGACTAGAAAAGATCATTTTCCTTTACCTTTCATGGATCAAATCCTAGAAAGAGTTGCAGGTCATGAATTTTATTGTTTCCTAGATGGCTATTCAGGTTACAACCAAATTGAAATTGCATTGGAAAATCAAGAAAAGACTACTTTCACATATCCATTTGGTACTTTTGCATATCGAAGGATGCCTTTTGGATTATGTAATGCACCAGCCACATTTCAAAGATGCATGCTTAGTATATTTAGCGATATGGTTGAACATTTTCTTGAGATTTTCATGGATGATTTTTCTGTTTTTGGCGATTCATTTGATGATTGTTTGACTAATTTAGGAAAGGTTTTAACCAGGTATGAAGAGAAGAATCTTGTGCTGAATTGGGAAAAATGTCATTTTATGGTAACAAACGGCATTGTACTTGGTCACATTGTTTCATCAAAAGGAATTGAGGTTGACAAATCTAAAATCGAGTTAATTGCAAACTTGCCAACCCCAAAATCTCTTAAAGATGTTAGATCATTCCTAGGACATGCTGGTTTTTATAGAAGGTTCATCAAAGATTTTAGTGTAATATCTAAGCCTTTAAGTAACCTTCTAACAAAGGATACTATTTTTGAATGGACTAAACATTGTGAAGAAGCCTTTGTTAAACTTAAAAACTTGCTTACTTGTGCTCCTATCATTCAACCTCCCGATTGGTCATTACCTTTTGAAATAATGTGTGATGCTAGTGATTATGCCGTAGGTGCTGTTTTGGGACAAAGAAAAGATAAGAAACCTTATGTAATTTACTATGCAAGTAAAACTTTAAATAGTGCTCAAATGAATTATACCACCACTGAAAAAGAATTACTTGCAGTAGTATTTGCATGTGAAAAATTCAGATCTTATCTTGTTGGCTCACCTGTTGTTGTTTTTAGTGATCATGCAGCATTGAAATATCTTCTTTCTAAGAAAGATTCCAAGGCTAGATTGGTGCGGTGGATTTTATTACTTCAAGAATTTGATAACACAATCAAAGATAAGAAAGGCAGCGAAAATGTTGTCGCAGATCACTTGTCAAGATTGACAACAGATTCGAAAACTGACATCACACCAATCGATGACTACTTTCCTGATGAATCTTTACTTTCTGTCTCTACAATGCCTTGGTTTGTTAATATTGTCAATTTTCTTGTTTCAGGATAATTGCCAGCTCATTGGAGTACCCAAGATAAAAGAAAGTTTTTGAACGAAGTGAAGAACTTTTATTGGGATGATCCTTATTTATTCAAATATTGTCCTGATCAAATATTTCGAAGATGCATTCCTGACAATGAGGTAAGTAGTGTCATTAAATTTTATCATTCTGAGGCATGTGGGGGCCATTTCTCATCAAGAAAGACAATTGCAAAAATCTTACAAAGTGGATTTTACTGGCCCACCATGTTCAAAGACTCACATGCATTCTGCAAGTCTTGTGAAAATTGTCAAAAGTTGGGATCTATTTCAAAACGTCACATGATGCCTTTAAACCCTATTATTGTCATTGAGATCTTTGACTGTTGGGGTATAGATTTCATGGGCCCATTCCCTCCATCATTTGGTTTCTTATACATATTAGTCGCAGTAGATTATGTTTCAAAATGGATAGAGGCAATTCCAAGTTGAAACAATGATCACAAAACAGTGATAAAGTTTTTGAAAGAAAATATTTTGAGTCGATTTGGAGTCCCTCGAGCCATAATAAGTGATGGTGGAACACATTTCTGCAACAAGCCATTTGAGTCTTTAATGAAGAAATATGGAATCACACATAAAGTTGCCACCCCTTATCACCCTCAAACAAGTGGACAAGTAGAGCTTGCTAATAGGGAGATCAAACATATTTTGGAGAAAACAATGAACCCTAATAGGAAAGACTGGTCTTTAAGACTTAATGATGCACTTTGGGCTTATCGAACTGCTTATAAAACATCATTAGGTATGTCACCTTATAGACTAGTTTATGGAAAACCTTATCACTTGCCTGTGGAACTTGAACATAAAGCTTATTGGGCTATTAAAGCTTTCAATTCAAATCTGGATGATGCTAGTCAACTGCGAAAATTACAAATAAATGAGCTTGAGGAAATAAGAAATGATGCATATGAAAATTCAAGAATTCATAAAGCAAGAATAAAAGACTTTCATGACAAGAAAATACAGAGAAAAACCTTCAATGTTGGTCAAAAAGTCTTGCTTTATAATTTTCGACTGCATTTATTTCCTGGAAAATTAAGATCAAGATGGAGCGGTCCTTTTATTGTGAAACATGTGTATCCATATGGGGCCTATGACATCGAGAATCCAAAGAATGACAATGTTTTCAAGGTAAATGGACATCGTTTGAAAGTTTACTTTGACAATTTTTCAGTTGAACATAACTCTATTGAATTGGGTGATCCTGTATATAAAGATTGATTTTATTTTATTTTATTTTTGTTTTTTATATAAATATTGATTTTATTTTATTTTATTTTTGTTTTTTTTTAGTGATTTTTGTAAGTTTCTCTCACCCCAGTCAAATGGCGGATAACGGTACTCCATGACTTAAGTCGGTTCTTTCAGTTTCCCACAATTACTGATATCTGTGTATATATCTGTGCAATTCTTTAAAGCTCTCTTCCAATTCTCATTTGAAAATGGACACTAATCTTGAAAAATTGAAAAAGTAATTTCCCGCTCTGCCTCAGAATGCGATTACGAAAATTTACCGTGCTAGATGTGCAAGATTGAGATTGTTAATGAATCATGGAATTCCTGAAGGTATTCGCTGGTTGATTGAAGCAAAGGTCCGATTATCAGGTGAGTCCTCTAACTTCATTTCACACATGCCTGGAACAGGTAAAAGCACTTTTGCAAAGAAGCGTCGTGCAAAATGACTAGATGACTGTCATCGATGTGCTAGATGGACTTGTAATACACAATGTTGTTCTTTAGGAATAGTATCTATAAACCGTGAAGATAAAATACAATTCATTAAGGATGGCCTGAGTAAGGAGTCTTTAGATAATCTTCTATTGACTCTTGAGACGCATCCTAGTGGAGATGTGCATCGTGCAATTCATGATTTATGGCCACTATTTCATAAAGAACATGATCGACTTAGTCTTGGGAATCTGACTAAAAAAGACCATGTTTGCCAGTTTTTAAGAAAACTGGATGGGAAGCTTATCCCCGACCCATAGAGGGCGTTTAAGCCGTTCTTGGACGTAAAACCAAGGGAAGATGTGAGCCACAATCACAACTACCTGTACATACACATGTTTTTTTTTTCAAAAGTAAATAAATAAATAAATAAAAAGAGAGAGAGAGTGTGTGAGACTCTAGCTGGCCTACATATAGATGTTATGATTGCCTTTCTACTTTCTCATCTATAAAACCCTCTTTTCCTTCCTTTCATTTCTACTCAACCCATACATTCAACAAATACAGAAGTGTGTAGAAATGGCAAGTTCCTCAAGTCATCAAATAAGAAATATTTGTGTTTTTGGTGGATCTAGTCCTGGGAAAGAAAAGGAGTTTTTAGAATCAGCAAATCATCTTGGTCAGGTGCTAGCTGAGAGAAAGATTCATTTAGTGTATAGGGGAGGCAGTCTTGGGTTAATGGGAGGTGTGTCAATAGCTGCATTTTTAGGAGGTAGTCAAGTTTTGGGGGTCGTCCCTGAAGCTTTGGCACAAGGGGACATCATTGGAAAAATAATTGGAGAGGAACTTCAGGTCTCCACAATGTCGGCTCGAATGAATGCAATGTTTAATCATGCTGATGCCTTCATTGCTTTACCAGGTGGTCTAGGCACATTGGAAGAGATCTTTCATATTTCCTCTTGGGCTCAATTGCACATTCACCATAAACCCATTGGCTTGTTAAATGTTAATGGTTATTATGATAAGTTGTTGTCTTTTCTTGATCATGCTGTGGAACAGGAATTTCTAACATTTTCTGCACGACAAATCATAATCTCTGCTACTACTACTGAACAATTGATTGACCAACTACAATCTTTCATTCCTGTGATTGATCCTTCCATGAGTCGCATAAATTGGTCATCTACGGGAAGCCGTAAAAAGCTTAGATTGGATTTGAGCCTTCATTTGTGAATTTTTGTGTCTTTTGGTTTTATTATTGTGTTTTGTTATTTCTTATTTTTGTTTCAGTGTGTTTCAGGTTTTGTCAGTGTTCGTTATTTCAGGTGATATCTTCTATACTCTATCTTTCTACCTTAGAACATTGAGGATAATGTCTCGTTTTGGTTGGGGGGAGAGGGTAGTAGTTGATAAAAAAAAAATTGTTTTTCATAAAGCATGTGCATAATTGTTGTTACTAGGATGGCAGAGTAAAGGAGCTCTTTTGTTAAAGTGACTCTTGAGACGCATCTTAGTAACCATTCTTAACAAGGTCTATTATAATACTTCCTGAAATATTCAGGTTTACAAACTCTCGTATTGTTACCACTTAATTCTGCTCATATACTTATTTAACATGTATTCTTAAACCTTAATTTACACACACACACACACTTTAACATATGATTGTGGGTTGCATATTGGATTATTATTACATTATTTATGTTCTTTTGTTAAAGGTAACAACTAAGGGAAAGGGATTGTATATAATTAAAAAAAATTAAAAAAAAAAAGAAAAAAAATGATGATAATAAAAATATAGACAAGTTTGGTTTCGTAGCCTCCCTAACCTAAGCAATTAAGCCCGAAGGGGTGTTTTAACACCTAATACCCTAAAGTCAACTGACTTGGGAGCTATTGGTCTAACGCTTGTTACATGGGTTGAGGAGAAAAGCTTAAGGGAATCAAACATTGCACTATCTATATATCAGTATCTGCGACCCGAGTTACTAAGCTCGTAGGGGTGTCTTAACACCTAATACCCTAAGACCAACTGGTCTGGGAGTCATTAGCTGAAAGCTCGTTACATGGGTCAAAGATGCATGATGTTTTTTTGTATGTATATAGATTTTAAAAAAAAAAAGAAAAAAAAAAGAAGAAGACAAAAATAATAATCCCAACCCAAGGAAGTTAACCTTAAACATTAGAACAAAAATTTTGTTTTCTTCCAAGAAAAGCCCCATAATTATGTGTTGATACATTGAGCACAAAAGAAAGGTTTTTTAATATCTTGTTAAGTGGTATTGAGCAGATATATAAATTTAATGAGAGTTTGTTTATCTGGATAGATTAATGGAAGTTAAATGATGAATACCTTGCTTTGTGAAATTTGCAAATTGTTTTAATGCTTTGATTACTAGGGACTAGTAATAAGCTGGTTGAGGGGTGTGATTAGTACTTAAAAGTGCATTTTTATCATGGTTTTATATCATCATTTTGCACTTGAAGTATCAATAACTCCTTAACTAAAGCATGTTTTATAATAATATATCTAATAATATAAGATAGCTTTAATTTATGGTAAATGTTCATTTTAAATGCAGGCCTATCACATAAATGAAAATATTGATTGATGACTTTAAGAACTTAAATTGCAAAGGCAAAGAGATGGTCAAACTTAGAAAAGAGATGTCGGTGCAATCCAAACAGGAACACTGTTCGGTAATTGGGTCATATCTGGAGCTACAGATCTCAGATTTAGGTCCAATTTATATGGATGGAAAGGTAAGACATAGGCCTATAACTTTCATATGGAGCCCAAGATCTAAAAAGGCCATTATCAAGTCCAAATTGTAGCAACAACAAAGAAGCCCGAATTTATCTTCCAGCCCGAGCACTGTTCATTATTTTGGACATATCTAGAGTTCTAGAAGTCCAAATGAGCTGAATTGTTTACACAAGAAAGCTGAGACAATTTCCTACAACTTTTATGTTTACAACTAGCTCCAATTTTGACGTTATCAATGACGTTTTGGGCAGACAAGAGAAGATAAGGATTGTCACCAAGTCAAAAGTTGGCCACCCACTTATCAATTAGTCATCAAATCAATAGTTCCCAATTTTGGCCTATAAAAAGAGGCATTTGCCATGCATTTAGGCATCTTGGTTTTCAGATCAAGATCATGCTCTTCCTTTGTCTCTTTGTATTTTTTGTAATGTTTATGCTTTACTTTCATTAATATCAAGTTTATGCCTTTCATTTCCTTTCCTTTACTTAGTTAACTTTTATGTTCTTATTCTGTTTATTTGTTTTCCTTTCTTTCATTATGTCTAGCTAAGTTAATTATGTCAAGGTGAAAAGGTTACACTAATGGTGTGAGAATAAGTATAATGTAAACTTAATATGAACTTTAATATTTGATACTAACATGTTTTATATTTGTTATCTTGTTCACTCTTTAATACTTTGCTTGTTAAATGACTAATCCTGATTTATGTTGTATAACACTTGGTACAACAAATGCTTGGCACTTTCATAGCCCATAATGTATGGTATAACCGACACCTGAGCTATGAAAGGAACTTGATTTGTTGTTAACATAAGTTATAATCATGAATGCTTGACGAGATTTACAAGTATTAGCATTAATTGAATAAGATGACTAATGTAATCATGTTAACAATATATAATCTGATTGGAACCTCCTTTGTGTGTGGTTTCCAATTCAATAATAAGAGTTTATACTATACTTGTTTGATATACCATTAGTGGAATCTCTAACCTTGACATTTGTTATTATTATTGTTTAATCCTTACATTAATTTTTCATCTCCAAGTTCTCATCATCATCTTCTTCTTCTTCTTCTCTTTCTTTATTATTATTATTATTATTATTATTATTATTATTATTATTATTATTATTATTATTATTATTATTATTATTACTGTTGTTGTTGTTATTGTTGTTTTATAATTGTTGTTTATAATTTGTACAATTAACCTCCCTGTGGTTCGACCCCGGTCTTGCCGGGTTATTTATTACTTCGACACTCCTGCACTTGGGAGAAGACATCAATCTTTTCGTCGTGTCAATAAGATACCTTTAATTTATGGTAAATGTTCATTTTAAATGTAGGCCTATCACATAAATGAAAGGATTGATTGATGAATTTAAAAATTGAAATTGAAAGGATAAAGAGATGACCAAACTTAGAAAAGAGATGTCGGTGCAATCCAAACCGAAACACTGTTCAGTAATTGGATCATATCTGGAGCTGTAGATCTCAGATTTAGGTCTGCTTTATATGGATGGAAAGGTAAGACATAGGTCTACAACTTTTATATGAAGCCCAAAATCTACAAAGGTCATTTTCAAGTCCAAATTGTAGCAACAATAAAGAAGCCCGAATCTGTCCTCCAGCCCGAGCACTGTTCAGTATTTTAGCCATAACTGGAGTTCTAGAAGTTCAAATGAGCTGAATTGTTTACACAAGAAATATGAGACAATTACCTATAACTTTCATGTTTTTGAGTGCTCTAATTTTGACGTTATCAATGACGTTTTGGGCAGACAAGAGAAGAGAAGGATTGTCATCAAGTCAAGAGTTGGTCACCCACTTATCAATTAGTCATCAAATCAATAGTTTCCAATTTTGGCCTATAAAAGGAGGCATTTGCCATGCATTTAGGCATCTTGGTCTCCAGATCAAGATCATGCTTTTGCTTTCTCTCTTTGTATTTTGTTTTGTAATGTTTATGTTTGCTTTCATTTATATCAAGTTTATGCATTTCATTTCCTTTCCTTTACTTAGTTAACTTTTATCTTATTTTGTTTATTTATTTTTCTTTCTTTCATTATGTGTAGCTAAGTTTATTATGTCAAGGTGAAAAGGTTACACTAATGGTGTAAGAATAAGTATAGTGTAAACTTAATATGGACTTTAATGTTTGATACTAACATGTTTTGTATATGATATCTTGTGCACTCTTTAATACTTTGCTTATTAAATTACTAATCTTGATTTATGTTGTATAACACTTGGTACAAGAAATGGTTGGCACTTTCATAGCCCATATTGTATGGTATAATCGACACCTAAGCTATGAAAGGAACTTGATTTGTTGTTAACATAAGTTATAATCATGAATGCTTGACGAGATTTACAAGTATTAGCATTAATTGAATAAGATGGTTAATGTAATCATGTTAACAATCTATAATTTGATTGGAACCTCCTTTGTGTGTGGTTTCTAATTGACTAATAAGAGTTTATACTATACTTGTTTGACATACCATTAGTGGATCCTCTAACCTTGACATTTATTGTTATCATTGTTTAATCCTTACATTAATATTCTATCTCCAAATTCTCATCATCTTCTTCTTCTTCTCTTTCTTTGTTGTTGTTGTTGTTGTTATTGTTGTTATTACTGTTGTTATTGTTTATAATTATTGTTTATAATTTGTACAATTAACCTCCCTGTGGTTCGATCCCGGTCTTGCCGGGTTATTTATTACTTTGACACTCCTGCACTTGGGAGAAGACATCAATCTTTTCGTCGTGTCACCAACCATATGGTTTAATTGATACTACTACTATGAAAAGAACGTGATTTGTTGTTAACATATGTTATAATCATAAGTACCTAACAACATTTGCAAGTATTAGCTTTATTCAAGTAAGATAACTAATGTAATCATATTAACAATTTATAATCTTATTGGAACATCTATTATGTGTGGTTTCTAGTTGAGTAATAAAAAGAATTTATACTATATTTGTTTGAAATACCATTAATGGATCTTCTAATTTTGATAATTATTTAATTCTTATATTAATCTTACATCTCAAAGTCCTCATCATCATCATTATCATCATTATTTATAATTTATTTAGTTAATCTTCCTATAGTTTGATCTCGGTCTTGCCAGATAATTTATTACTTTGACACTCTTACACTTGGGAGAAACCATTAATTTTTTGGTCGTGTCAATAATGGATGCTGGAATCATGATTATTGATTAAGATAGAGGTTGCTGAAGAAATAGAGAAAATCATTAATCTGTTTTGGCTTTTTTTTTATAAGAGGCAATAATGGATGGTTGGATTATGAGCATGCAGTTGAAGATGGAATGAAACTGAGGTGCTAGGGTCTATGTTATGATAAGAAAAAGCTAGGAGGAAAACTATTAATGATGATGACAATAATGATGGAGAGAGATGACAAGGGTAAGTCTATGCATTAGTGTTTTGGGTTAATGTTGAATCAGTGCTATGGTGGAGCTAAGGGAATGATTGGGGTAGTGTTTGGAAGAAATGGATGGTTGTTCAGTGACTAAGATGAAGAGGTTATGTGTAGGTGAGAAGGTCATTGGTGTATAGAGAGAGAGGATTTCGATGGAGGATTAGGAAACTATGGTTTGAACAATGATGGTTGGCAACATTGTTGTTCAAGTTGTTGGTGTAAATGTTGATATTGTGGTTTTGTTAGGAAAGATAAGGGTTGAAAATGATAGTTTTTTTTTATATGGCTGGTAACTCCTTTTATTAAGATAGGGTTAAGGTTTTGGTTAATGTTGGTTGAAGGCTTGATTTAGGTATAATGGGCTTAGGTTTTTTTTTTATGTTGTATAGGTATGGGGAAAGCATGTGTGGAAATTACTTTTTTCTTTATTTTTTTTTATTTTTTAGTCCCCATGAAAATTCTCTCATAAAATTCCTCTTTCCCTTTGTATGCGTGTGTGTAACCATCCATTTATAGGTAAATTTTTCTTTGGTTTAAAGACAAAACAAATCAAGATTAATCATTAAATTTCAAAAATGAATCTTTACCACTCATTTGATAACTCAGAGGCAAAGCAAAAAAATATAATCCTTAGATTAAGAGAATTAATTATGGATCATCTAATTAGAAACTAGGTTATTTGCTAAGGGGGTTTTCAATTTTAGAATTAATCATTTCCCTTCCACAATTACAAATAGGTTACTAAAACAATAACCATGTTTTTTTTTTATTATTTTATTTTAAATTCTTTAAAAAAGATGTTGTAAATAACGAAAAGCTATCAAGAATATTTTTTTTTAAATAGGGTCAATTTGGTAACAACAATTTTTTTGGATCATCTAGCATTTTTTTTCAAATAGTGATTTTTTAAATTATTTATAAATGAGCTTTATTTTAAAAATAAATATGCTTATTTTTGGATATTCTTTTGAATATATGCAGCCTAGAATAATATTTTTTTTTTATTAAATTAATTTTATATGTATTGGTTTCTATTATCATTTAATTTAATTAAAAAATTATTTTAATAAAAAAATTATTGAACACAATCGAGTAAATAATATCTGTTTCAAGATTAAATATTTTCATCTATATATGTTTTTTAATTTTTCTAGTTTTATTTTTAGTTATTATTAATAACATTGGTTTTATTTGTTTACATAAATTGTTCTTAATTTATTTAATTAGATATATAAATAAATTTTTTAATATAAATTTAAAGATTTTTTTATAAAAAAACATGTTGAAAAACTATAAATAGTTAATTTTTTATTAAAAAAATATTTGAACACGAGCGAAATGGCCCGCGAAATGGCCCGTGAAATACAAGGCGAAATGGCCAGTGAAATACAAGGGTTGTGCTTTAAACATTATAAAAAGAAAGAAACGAAATTACGCTTTTAAAAAAAAAAAAAAGTAATTATCCTCTCATATTTACAAATTTCATCTCATCAAATATCTTCAACTGCAGCTCATCAAGCCATCCTCTTGGTAAATTTCTGTTTTAAAGTCCTAAATCCATTGACGACTCTTCATATTTCTCTTTCGGCATAGAACAAATTCCACTGGAAGCAATCAAATTGTTTGGAAACTTAACGTTTTATATCAAAACTCTAATTAAAAAACCAAAATAATTTGAAGATAAAATTGATACTTGCGCAATTCATAATATATATGTGAAGAAAAACAAAACTTGCTTGGCCCTGAATAATTTTATAAACATGAAGGGTTGAGTAATTTGTTTCTTGAAAGCAAGGATTAAAATCTCATTCCTCTTCAATCTATGACCATCCACTAGGTTGGCAGGGGACCATTGCAAATTTTGGTTAGCTAAGGTTTTTATTTATTTTTATATTTTGAAAATATTTTAAAAAATTAATTTTTTATTTAAAATTAGTATTTTTTTAATATTTTCAAATCATTTTAATTAATGAAAAAGACTCAAGTTTTGGTTTTTCGGACAAAACAAAAGCACATAAAGGACGTGTTAAATGCGAAATCCACCATTGCCTGGCCTTTTGACTATGCGCCAAATGATTTGTACCATGCGTGACTGCCCTTTGGTCGATAGTTTGTATTCGCCTGCTTTTCTTTCTCCTGCGTTTTAAACGCAAAAACAATGTGAGACCCATGAATAGTAAGTTACTGTTTTTTCTTTACTAAACGAGTTGCATCTGCGTTTTATTTAAAACGCAGATGCAACCTCATTACCAAACGCCTTCTTTGAGTCTCCATGCATGAGGGAATACATTAGATCGGACAACGTTATATTAATGTCACAACTACTTTGGATATTCTATTCTTACCTTTTGACACGTTGTTGATTTTTTTAAAATTTAAATTATTAAATTCGAAATGAATGTTGAATGATAAACTAAATCAATCGGGCAGTTTATAAATGGTGGAATTTGAAATATGATTGGTTATTTTCCTTTATAAATACAAAAGGACATGAATCCATTTTATTTTATAAATACTAATTGATTAAAAAAAGGGTTTACATTTGCATTCTTACTGCCATTGGTCGATTCGGGATTTTAAGACTGATTTTTAACATTTTACAGTTTTTAAGAATAAATGATCTAATTCATTAAAAGCTATATTTCATTGCCCACCAGGATTGAATTCAAAAAAATATTCAAAATTCTAATTTTGAGATGAAGGGAACAATTTCAATCCTCTCATGGATATACCAATAGATATTATTTGTGAGTAATCCCATCAATATAAAATAATTTATATGACTAGATTATATATGTATTCTTTAATTATTTATCATATAATTAAAATTACAACTTAACTCAATAACGTACAATAATTTTAGTTTTATGTATAATAATAAAATTATAAAAATAAATGTTTCATTATCATGTAATAATAAATTCATGTTATTATCATTACATTAGAATTAATTTTGTCTAGAAATATTACATTATAATTAATTTCATTATACATTCATATTATACAAATTAATCAGAATTGTCATTTTTTTCTTCAAATTCATGATCATCATGTTTATTATAATCTTTTATAATAATTACAATTATAATCTTTATTGACTTTTGTATGTCCGTTAATTTTTAAAATATCATTTAACTCAACATCAACATCAGCATCAACCAAAATAATCTCAATAATACAGAAATTTGAATTTTCTTTTAAGTCAATAGACGAATCAACTCGACATGGATTAAATAACACATCAAGTTGAAAAACATCATCTCTCGCAATTACTTCATCATTATTATCTTGAAAAACTTGGACACGACTCCTAGGTTTGGTTTTCACTATAAATAACCAATAAACTCTTAAATGAGATCTCTTCTAAAAATAAGAGAGTATGTATAATAAATTTGCTGACATTATTTAATGAAAATAAAAATATTATTGATGTTTGAGAGTTTAAACTTTTTAATAATTTTGACCAAACCATGATGAAGATCTATTCTAATCCGTTTATCTGTGGAATCATACCAATAATATTTAAATTAAAAAGATTTTATTTTATTCATTATGATATTACAATTCAATTTAGCTTTTTATAATAGTCAACTTCAAACTGATTAAAAGTTGATTATTTAACATAAACCTCACTATTATATGTTTTTATACCCTAAACATATTTTTCAATATGAAAAAAATGTTCCTTGACAAAATACTTGTTACTACACTTCACTTTTTTTGAGGACTTAGACATAATAAATTCAAAGTAACATTAACATTTCCTTCTAATTGATAAATCTAGTATAAGAATTACAACCATTAATGGTTAATAAGAAAAGTATAATAAAATTAAGTATTTCAATAATTAAATATAATTAAATAGTTCTTACATGTGTTCTAAACCACGTGAAAAATTATTTATCTTGTAATTAAAAAATTTAAAATTCAATCAACTATAAGTTTTGGGATGGTAAAAAATAATGATGTTGTCAACGAGGGATTATTTAATATATCAATATATAATGATATAAGAGATATTTTTTTTAAAGTAATGACATACTAATTATTATACTTACTAAATAAAACATCTTGGTTAATCACAATTAAAAAGCACATAATTATATGCATATTAAATTAGATTTTTGTCATGGATCTTCCACTTACAATATTTTTTTATACAAGTTGTTTAGGACAAGAAAATATTAACAAGTTCTCACTCAACAATATTTTGTAACACTATAAGATTTCCTCATGATAAATGCAATTTTCATAAGCCTTGAACTTAGGAAAAATGAGGATTTTTTTTTTCAATATCTATAACATTTTAGTTGCACATATAATTTACCATAATAAATAATAAATGGTTAAGGAAATAAATTAGCATTTGATGTAATAGAAACATAATGGCTAAGAAATGAGAAAAATATAAATACTTTTTTCATTGGATTACAACTCTAAAAAATTTAATAATATCCAAACTACTCCTAATATAAGAAATTTCACGTTACCCTTTACTTGAAATTTTGACAATGGTAAAAAAATATAGGGAATGCATGTGATCGATGAAATGAAAAATTACCATGCTAAAATGAATAAAATTAACCTTCGATGAGGTTTTGAAAATAAAAATCAAAGAAAAATTGATCCCCTCTTGCATGTTAAAAAAATTTGGCAGGGCTAAATGAAGAAAAAGAAAAATTACATTTGACTAAGTGAGGATTGTAGTGTAGATGAAAATATATTTAATGGGGTTAAGTAATGCATAAACAAGTAAAATGTAAATGGAGAAAAAAATATAATCTTACTAAATTAAAATGTTTGGCCAAATAAGGAAAGAAATAAAAGGTTGGAAGTCAGCAACCAGTATTACTAATAGGGTCAGCTACCAAATCCTCATCTATCGATGTGAGATATTACAATTCACCCTCTTTAAGGAGCCCGACGATCTTATCGGCACAACTAGACAGCCAATAAGGCCAGCTCTGATACCAAATACCAAATATCACAATTTGGCCCAACTTAGTAATATATTATCTATTTTAAGCCTTACCACCCTTACGGATTTGTTTCTAGTGATCATGCATGGCCTCAAAATGCATGTAACAAGTCAGCAACTAGTACTAGTAACATGATTAAAACATTGATGTCTTCTCCCAAATAGAGGAGTGTCGAAGTAATAAATAACCCGGCAAGATCGAGGTCGAACAACAGGGAGGTTAATTGTATAAATTATAAATGATAATAATACAACAATAATAACAATAATAATAACAACAACAACAACAACAACAACAACAACAACAATAACAACCACGATAATAATAATAATAGTAGTAGTAGTAGTAATACCAATAATAATAATAATAATAAAGAAGAAGATGATGATGATGATGATGATGATGATGATGAGAACTTTGAGATGGAATATTAATGTAAGGATTAAACAATGATAATAACAAATGTCAAGGTTAGAGATTCCACTAATAGTATGTCAAATAAATATAGTATAAACTCTTATTATTCAATTGGAAACCACACACAAAGGAGGTTCCAATTTGATTATAAATTGTTAATAGGATCATATTAGTTATCTTATTCGATTAATGCTAATGCTAATACTTATAAATCTCGTCAGGCATTCATGATTATAACTTATGTTAATAACAAATCAAGTTCCTTTCATAACTCAAGTGTCGGTTATAACTTATACTATATGGTATAGTATAAGTTATGAAAGTATTAAGTATTTGTTGTACCAAGTGTTATACAGCATAAATCAAGATTAATCATTTTACAAGCAAAGTATTAAAAAGTGGATAAGATAACAAATACAAAACATATTAGTATCAAACATTAAAGTCCATATTAAGTTTATACTATACTTATTCTTATACCGTTAGTGTAACCTTTTCACATTGACATAATAAACTTAGCTAGACATAATGAAAGAAAAAAAAATAGATAAACAAAATAAGAACATAAATTAGATAAAAGTTAACTAAGTAAATGAAAGGAAATAAAGGTATAAACTTGATATTAATGAAAGCAAAGCATAAACATTACCAAAAATACAAAGAGAGAAAGCAAGAGGATGATCTTGATATGGAAACCAAGATGCCTAAATACATGGCAAATACCTCCTTTTATAGGCCAAAATTAAAAACTATTAATTGGATGACTAATTCAAGAGTGGATGACCAACTTTTGACTTGGTGAAAATCCTTATCTTCTCTTGTCTTTCCATCCATATAAAGTAAACCTAAATCCAGATCTACAGCTCTAGATATGAACCAATTTACTGAATAGTGTTTCGGTTTGAACTACATCGGCATCTCTTTTCTAAGTTTGACTATCCTTCTATCCTTTCAATTTCAATTCTTAAATTCATCAATCAATCTTTTTATTTATATGATAGGCCTAAATTTAAAATGAACATTTACCATAAATTAAAGGTATCTTATATTATTGATTGATACTTAAAAGTGTATTTTTATCAAGGTTTTATATCATCATTTTGCACTTGAAATATCAATAACTCCTTAACTAAAATATGTTTTATAATAATATATCTAATAATATAAGATACCTTTAATTTACGATAAATGTTTATTTTAAATGCAGGCATATCACATAAATGAAAGGATTAATTGATGAATTTAAGAACTAAAATTGAAAGGATAAAGAGATGGTCAAATTTAGAAAAAAGATGTCGATGCAATCTAAACTAGAACACTGTTATATAATTAGGCTATATCTGGAGCTATAGACCTCATATTTAGGTCTACTTTATATAGATGGAAAGGTACGACATAGGCCTACAATTTCATATGGAGCCCAAAATCTAAAAAGGTCATTTTCAAGTCTAAATTGTAGCAACAACAACGAAGCCTAAATCTGTCCTCCAACTCGAGCACTGTTCAGTATTTTGGCCATATCTGGAGTTCTAAAAGTCAAAATGAGCTGAATTGTTTACACAAGAAAGCTGAGACAGTTTCCTACAATTGTCATGTTTTTAAGTGGCTCTAATTTTGATGTTATCAATAATGTTTTTGGCAGACAAGAGAAGATAAGGATTGTCACCAAGTCAAGAGTTGGTCACCCACTCATCAATTAGTCATCAAATCAATAGTTTCCAATTTTGGCTTATAAAAGGAGGCATTTGCCATGCATTTTGGCATCTTGGTGTCCATATCAAGATCATGCTCTTGCTTTCTCTCTTTGTATTTTTTGTGATGTTTATGCTTTGTTTTCATTAATATCAAGTTTATGCATTTCATCTCCTTTCCTTTACTTAGTTAACTTTTATTTAATTTATGTTCTTATTTTGTTTATCTATTTTTCTTTCTTTCATTATGTCTAGCTAAGTTTATTATATCAATGTGAAAAGGTTACACTAATGGTGTAAGAATAAGTATAGTATAAACTTAATATGGACTTTAATGTTTAATACTAACATGTTTTATATTTATTATCTTGTTCACTCTTTAATACTTTGCTTGTTAAATTATTAATCTTGATTTATGTTGTATAACACTTGGTACAACAAATGCTTGGCACTTTTATAGTTCATACTGTGTGGTATAACCGACACCTGAGATATGAAAAGAACTTGATTTGTTGTTAACATAAGTTATCATTATGAATGCTTAATGAAATTTACAAGTACTAACATTAATTAAATAAGATGATTAATATAATCATGTTAACAATCTATAATCTGATTGGAACCTCCTTTATGTGTGGCTCCAATTGAACAATAAGAGTTTATACTATATTTGTTTGACATACCGTTAGTGGATCCTCTAACCTTGACATTGTTTGTTATCATTATTTAATCCTTCATTAATTTTTCATCTCAAAGTTCTCATTAACTTTTCTTTTTCTACTTCTTCTTCTTTTTCTTTATTAATATTATTATTATTACTGCTACTATTAGTAGGAGTAGTATTATTAGTATTATTATTGCTACTATTATTATTGTTATTATTATTGTTATTATTGTTGTTGTTTATAATTGTTGTTTATAATTTGTACAATTAACCTCCTTATGCTTCGACCCCAGTCTTGCCGGGTTATTTATTACTTCGACACTCCTACACTTGGAAAAATACATCAATCTTTTAGTCGTGTGATTAGTACTTAAAAGTGTATTTTTATCAAGGTTTTATATCATCATTTTGCACTTCAAGTATGAATAACTCCTTAACTAAAGCATGTTTTATAATAATATATCTAATAATATAAGATACCTTTAATTTGTGGTAAATGTTCATTTTAAATGCAGGCTTATCACATAAATGAAAGGATTGATTGATGAATTTAAGAGTTAAAATTGAAAGGATAAAAAGATGGCCAAATTGAGAAAAGAGATGCTGGTGCAATCCAAACCGAAATGTTGTTTGGTAATTAAGTCATATCTGGAGCTATAGATATAAGATTTAGGTATACTTTATATGGAAGGAAAGTTAAGACATAGGGCTATAACTTTCATACGAAGCTGAAGATCTAAAAAGGTCATTTTCAAGTCCAAATTATTGTAACAATAAAGAAGCCTAAATCTATCCTCCAGCCCAAGCACTGTTCAGTATTTTGGCCATATCTAAAGTTCTAGAAGTTGAAATGAGCTCGTGTTTTTACACAAGACAGCTGAGACAATTGCCTACAACTTTCATGTTTTCAACTAGCTCCACTTTTGACGTTATCAATGATGTTTTGGGTAGACAAGAGAAGATAAGGATTGTCACCAAGTCAAGCGTTGGTCACCCACTCATCAATTAGTCATCAAATCAATAGTTCCCAATTTTGGCCTATAAAAGGAGGCATTTGCCATGCATTTAGGCATCTTGGTGTCTGACACGACTAAAAGGTTGATGTCTTCTCCCAAGTGCAGGAGTGTCGAAATAATAAATAACCCGGCAAGACCGGGGTCGAACCACAAGGAGGTTATTTGTATAAATTATAAATAACAACAATAACAACAACAATAACAACAACAACAACAACAACAACAACAACAACAACAATAATAATAATAATAGTAATAATAATAATAGTAGTAGTAGTTGTTGTAGTAGTAGTAGTAGTTGTAGTAGTAGTAATAATAATAATAATAATAATAATAAAGAAAGAGAAGAAGAAGATGATGATGATAACTTGGAGATGGAAAATTAATGTAAGGATTAAACAATAATAATAACAAATGTCAAGGTTAGAGGATCCACTAATGGTATGTCAAACAAGTATAGTATAAACTCTTATTATTCAATTAGAAACCACACACAAAGGAGGTTCCAATCAGATTACAGCTTGTTAACATGATTACATTAATCATCTTATTCAATTAATGCTAATACTTGTAAATTTCGTCAAGCATTCATGATTATAACTTATGTTAACAACAAATCAAGTTCCTTTCATAGCTCAGGTGTCGGTTATACCATACATTATGGGCTATAAAAGTGCCAAGCATTTGTTGTACCAAGTGTTATACAATATAAATCAAGATTAGTCATTTAACAAGCAAAGTATTAAAGAGTGAACAAGATAACAAATATAAAACATGTTAGTATCAAACATTAAAGTCCATATTAAGTTTACATTATACTTATTCTTACACCATTAGTGTAACCTTTTCACCTTGACATAACTAACTTAGCTAGACATAATGAAAGAAAGCAAAATAGATAAACAAAATAAGAATATAAAAGTTAACTAAGTAAAGGAAAGGAAATGAAAGGCATAAACTTGATATTAATGAAAGCAAAGCATAAACATTACAAAAAATACAAAGAGAGAAAGGAAGAGCATGATCTTGATCTGAACACCAAGATGCCTAAATGCATGGCAAATGCCTCCTTTTATAGGCCAAAATTGGGAACTATTGATTTGATGACTAATGGATAAGTGGGTGACCAACTTTTGACTTGGTGACAATCCTTATCTTCTCTTGTCTGCCCAAAACGTCATTGATAACGTCAAAATTGGAGCCAGGTAAAAACATGAAAGTTCTAGGCAATTGTCTCAGATTTCTTGTGTAAAAACTTCAGCTCATTTGAACTTCTAGAACTCCAGATATGGCCAAAATACCGAACAGTGCTCGGGCTGAAAGATATATTCGGGCTTCTTTGTTGTTACTACAATTTGGACTTACAAATGGCCTTTTTAGATCTTGGGCTCCATATGAAAGTTGTAGACCTATGTCTTACCTTTACATCCATATAAATTGGACCTAAATCTGAGATCTGTAGCTCCAGATATGACCCAATTACCGAACAGTGTTCCGGTTTGGATTGCACTGACATCTCTTTTCTAAGTTTGACCATCTCTTTATCCTTGCAATTTAAGTTCTTCAAGTCATCAATCAATCCTTTCATTTATGTGATAGGTCTCCATTAAAAATAGACATTTACCACAAATTATAGGTATCTTATATTATTAGATACATTATTATAAAACATATTTTAGTTAAGGAGTTATTGATACTTCAAGTGCAAAATGATGATATAAAACCATGATAAAAATACACTTTTAAGTATTAATCACACCCCTCAACCAGCTTATTACTAGTCCCTAGTAATCAAAGCGTTAAAACCTTTCTGCTCAAATTTCACAAAGCAAGGTATTCATCATTTAACTTCCATTAATCTATCCAGATAAACAAACTCTCATTAAATTTATATATCTGCTCAATACCTCTTAACAAGGTATTAATAAACCTTTCTTTTATGCTCAATGTATCAACACATAATTATGGGGCTTTTCTTGGAAGAAAACAAAATTTTTGTTCTAATGTTTAAGGTTAACTTCCTTAGGTTGGGATTACTATTTTTGTCTTTTTTTTTGTTTTAACTCTATATACATATAATTTAAAAACATCATGCATCTTTAACCCATGTAACGAGCTTTCAGCTAATGACTCCCAGACCAGTTGGTCTTAGGGCATTAGGTGTTAAGACACCCCTACGAGCTTAGTAACTCGGGTCGTAGATACTGATATGTAGATAGTGCAATGTTTGATTCCCTTAAGCTTTTCTCCTCAACCCATGTAACAAGCGTTGGGCCAATAGCTTCCAAGTCAGTTGACTTTAGGGTATTAGGTGTTAAAACACCCCTTCGGGCTTAATTGCTTAGGTTAGGGAGGCTACGAAACCAAACTTATCTACTTTTTTATTATCATCATTTTTTTTCTTTTTTTTTCTTTTTTTTTTCTTTTTGTTTTTTAATTATATACAATCCATTTCCCTTAGTTGTTATCTTTAACAAAAGAACATAAATAATGTAATAATCCAATATGCAACCCACAATCATATGTTAAAGTGTGTGTGTGTAAATTAAGGTTTAAGAATACATGTTAAATAAGTATATGAGCATAATTAAGTGGTAACAATACGAGAGTTTGTAAACCTGAATATTTCAGGAAGTATTATAATAGACCTTGTTAAGAATGATTACTAAGATGCGTCTCAAGAGTCACTTTAACAAAAGAACTCCTTTACTCTGCCATCCTAGTAACAACAATTATGCACATGCTTTATGAAATGAAAAATAATTTTTTTTTATAAACTACTACCCTCTCCCCCCAACCAAAATGAGACATTGTCCTCAATGTTCTAAGGTAGAAAGATAGAGTATAGAAGATATCACCTGAAATAACGAACACTGACAAAACCTGAAACACACTAAAACAAAAATAAGAAATAACAAAACACAATAATAAAACCAAAAGACACAAAAAATCACAAATAAAGGCTCAAATCCAATCTAAGCTTTTTACGGCTTCCCGTAGATGACCAATTTATGCGACTCATGAAAAGATCAATCACAGGAATGAAAGATTGTAGTTGGTCAATCAATTGTTCAGCAGTAGTAGCAGAGATTATGATTTGTCGTGCAGAAGATGTTAGAAATTCCTGTTCCACAGCATGATCAAGAAAAGACAACAACTTATCATAATAACCATTAACATTTAACAAACCTATGGGTTTATAGTGAATGTGCAGTTAAGCCCAAGAGGAAATATAAAAGATCTCTTCCAATGTGCCTAGACCACCTGGTAAAGCAATGAAAGCATCAGCATGGTTAAACATTATATTTATTCGAGCCGACATTGTGGAGACCTGAAGTTCCTCTTCAATTGTTTTTCTAATGATGTCTCCTTGTGCTAAAGCTTCGGGGACGACCCCCAAAACTTGACTACCTCCTAAAAATGCAGCTATTGACACACCTCCCATTAACCCAAGACTGCCTCCCCCATACACTAAATGAATCTTTCTCTCAGCTAGCACCTGACCAAGATGATTTGCTGATTCTAAAACCTCCTTTTCTTTTCCAGGACTAGATCCACCGAAAACACAAATATTTCTTATTTGATGACTTGAGGAACTTGCCATTTCTACACACTTCTGTATTTGTTGAATGTATGGGTTGAGTAGAAATGAAAGGAAGGAAAAGAGGGTTTTATAGATGAGAAATTAGAAAGGCAATCATAACACCTATATGTAGGCCAGCTGGAGTCTCACACACTCTCTCTCTCTTTTTATTTATTTATTTATTTACTTTTGAAAAAAGCATGTGTATGTACAGGTAGTTGTGATTGTGGCTCACATCTTCCCTTGGTTTTACGTCCAAGAACGGCTTAAACGCCCTCTATGGGTCAGGGATAGGCTTCCCATCCAGTTTTCTTAAAAACTGGCAAACATGGTCTTTTTTAGTCAGATTTCCAAGACTAAGTCGATCATGTTCTTTATGAAATAGTGTCCATAAATCATGAATTACACGATGCACATCTCCACTAGAATGCGTCTCAAGAGTCAATAGAAGATTATCTAAAGACTCCTTACTCAGGTCATCCTTAATGAATTGTATTTTATCTTTACGGTTTATAGATACCATTCCTAAAGAATGACATTGTGTATTACAAGTCCATCTAGCACATCGATGACAGACTCCTAATCGTTTTGCACGACGCTTCTTTGCAAAAGTGCTTTTACCTGTTCCAGGCATATGTGAAATAAAGAAATTAGAGGACTCGCCTGATAATCGGACCTTTGTTTCAATCAACCAGCGAATATCTTCAGGAATTCCATGATTCATTAACAATCTCAATCTTGCACATCTAGCATGGTAAATTTTTGTAATCGCATTCTGAGGCAGAGTGGGAAAATACTTTTTCAATTTTTCAAGATTAGTGTCCATTTTCAAATGAGAATTGGAAGAGAGATTCAAAGAATTGCACAGATATATACACAGATATCAGTAATTGTGGGAAACTAAAAGAACCGACTTAAGTCACGGAGTACCGTTATCCGCCATTTGACCGGGGTGAAAGAAACTTGCAAAATCACTCAAAAAGAAACAAAAATAAAATAAAATAAAATCAATCTTTATATACAGGATCACCCAATTTAATAGAGTTATGTTCAACTGAAAAATTATCAAAGTAAACTTTCAAACGATGTTCATTTACCTTGAAAACATTGCCATTTTTTGGATTCTTGATGTCATAGACCCCATATGGATACACATGTTTCACAATAAAAGGACCGCTCCATCTTGATCTTAATTTTCTAGGAAATAAATGCAGTCGAGAATTATAAAGCAAGACTTTTTGACCAACATTGAAGGTTTTTCTCTGTATTTTCTTGTCATGAAACTCTTTTATTCTTGCTTTATGAATTCTTGAATTTTTATATGCATCATTTCTTATTTCCTCAAGCTCATTTATTTGTAATTTTCGCAGTTGACTAGTATCATCTAGATTTGAATTGAAAGCTTTAATAGCCCAATAAGCTTTATGTTCAAGTTCCACAGGCAAGTGACAAGGTTTTCCATAGACTAGTCTATAAAGTGACAGACCTAATGATGTTTTATAAGCAGTTCGATAAGCCCAAAGTGCATCATTAAGTCTTAAAGACCAGTCTTTCCTATTAGGGTTCACTGTTTTCTCCAAAATATATTTGATCTCCCTATTAGCAAGCTCTACTTGTCCACTTGTTTGAGGGTGATAAGGGGTGGTAACTTTGTGTGTGATTCCATATTTCTTCATTAAAGACTCAAATGGCTTGTTGCAGAAATGTGTTCCACCATCACTTATTATGGCTCGAGGGACTCCAAATCGACTCAAAATATTTTCTTTCAAAAACTTTATCACTGTTTTGTGATCATTGTTTCGACTTGGAATTGCCTCTATCCATTTTGAAACATAATCTACTACGACTAATATGTATAAGAAACCAAATGATGGAAGGAATGGGCCCATGAAATCTATACCCCAACAGTCAAAGATCTCAATGACAATAATAGGGTTTAAAGGCATCATGTGACATTTTGAAATAGATCCCAACTTTTGACAATTTTCACAAGACTTGCAGAATGCATGTGAGTCTTTGAACATGGTGGGCCAATAAAATCCACTTTGTAAGATTTTTGCAGTTGTCTTTCTTGATAAGAAATGGCCCCCACATACTTCAGAATAACAAAATTTAATGACACTACTTACCTCATTGTCAGGAATGCATCTTTGAAATATTTGATCAGGATAATATTTGAATAAATAAGGATCATCCCAATAAAAGTTTTTCACTTCGTTCAAGAACTTTCTTTTATCTTGGGTACTCCAATGAGCTGGCAATTGTCCTGAAACAAGAAAATTAACAATATTAGCAAACCAAGGCATTGTAGAGACAGAAAGTAAAGATTCATCGGGAAAGTAGTCATCGATTGGTGTGATGTCAGTTTTCGAATCTGTTGTCAATCTTGACAAGTGATCTGCGACAACATTTTCGCTGCCTTTCTTATCTTTGATTGTGATATCAAATTCTTGAAGTAATAAAATCCACCGCACCAATCTAGCCTTGGAATCTTTCTTAGAAAGAAGATATTTCAATGCTGCATGATCACTAAAAACAACAACAGGTGAGCCAACAAGATAAGATCTGAATTTTTCACATGCAAATACTACTGCAAGTAATTCTTTTTCAGTGGTGGTATAATTCATTTGAGCACTATTTAAAGTTTTACTTGCATAGTAAATTACATAAGGTTTCTTATCTTTTCTTTGTCCCAAAACAGCACCTACGGCATAATCACTAGCATCACACATTATTTCAAAAGGTAATGACCAATCGGGAGGTTGAATGATAGGAGCACAAGTAAGCAAGTTTTTAAGTTTAACAAAGGTTTCTTCACAATGTTCAGTCCATTCAAAAATAGTATCTTTTGTTAGAAGGTTACTTAAAGGCTTAGATATTACACTAAAATCTTTGATGAACCTTCTATAAAAACCAGCATGTCCCAGGAATGATCTAACATATTTAAGAGATTTTGGTGTTGGCAAGTTTGCAATTAACTCGATTTTAGATTTGTCAACCTCAATTCCTTTTGATGAAACAATGTGACCAAGTACAATGCCGTTTGTTACCATAAAATGATATTTTTCCCAATTCAGCACAAGATTCTTCTCTTCACACCTGGTCAAAACCTTTCCTAAGTTAGTCAAACAATCATCAAATGAATCGCCAAAAACAGAAAAATCATCCATGAAAATCTCAAGAAAATGTTCAACCATATCGCTAAATATACTAAGCATGCATTTTTGAAATGTGGCTGGTGCATTACATAATCCAAAAGGCATCCTTCGATATGCAAAAGTACCAAATGGACATGTGAAAGTAGTCTTTTCTTGATCTTCCAATGCAATTTCAATTTGGTTGTAACCCGAATAGCCATCTAAGAAATAATAAAATTCATGACCTGCAACTCTTTCTAGGATTTGATCCATCAAAGGTAAAGGAAAATGATCTTTCTAGTCATTGAATTAAGTTTCCTATAGTCAATTCACATGCGCCAACCAGTAACAGTTCTAGTGGGAATTAACTCATTGTTCTCATTTGTTATCACAGTGACTCCAGACTTCTTAGGTATAACTTGGGTAGGACTTACCCATTTGCTGTCAGAAATAGGATAAATGATTTCATTATCTAGAAGTTTAATGACTTCATTTTTCACTACTTCTTTCATATTAGGATTTAGCCTTCGTTGCATTTCTCTAGAGGGTTTAGCATTTTCCTCTAAATAAATTTTGTGTGTACAAATCAAAGGACTAATTCCTTTTATATCAGCTATGGTCCATCCTAATGCATTTTTGTGTATTTTCAGAGTTTGTAATAACTTACCTTCTTGATGTGCATTAAGTTTGGAAGAGATTATTACCGGAAAAGTTTCATTTTCTCCCAAAAATGAGTATTTGAGATTAGATAGCAACGGCTTCAGATCAGGTTTTGGTGGTTGAACACTTGAAGGTATGGACTTAATTGGTCGTGGTGGCAATTCCTTAATTTGTGGCCTCCAATTACTTGTCTTTGATTCTTCCTGAAAATAAATCATTTCCAAATCATCAGATTCATCAATCTTAATTTTACTGGAAATGGTTGGAAATTGATCATGAATTAAATTTTCAGTAAAGTCCACTTCCTGTAAGTCATTATCATCTCTAGGTTGCTTGCAAATGTTGAAAATATTCATCTCCAATGTCATGTTTCCAAATGATAGCTTCATCAGCCCATTCCTACAATTAATCAATGCATTAGAAGTTGCAAGAAATGGACGTCCTAAAATAACAGGAAATGAATTACATACTTCAACAAGTTGTGTGTCCAAGACAATAAAATCCACAAGATAAATGAATTTATCGACTTGTACTAACACATCTTCAATTATTCCTCTAGGCACTTTTATATATCTATTGGCAAGTAAAAGAGTTATAGAAGTTGGTTTTAACTCACCTAGATTGAGACTCTGAAAAATTGAATATGGAAGTAAATTCACACTAGCACCAAGATCAAGTAAGGCTCTTTCAATTTTATGCTCTCCAATAAAGCAGGAAATTGTAGGACAACCAGGGTCTTTATATTTCAAAGCATTATTGTTTTGAAGAATAGCACTTACTTGTTCGGCTAGAAAGGCTTTCTTTTTCACATTCAGTTTCCTCTTCACAGTGCAGAGATCTTTCAAAAATTTAGCATAGGAAGGAACCTGTTTAATAGCATCTAGCAAAGGTATATTGATCCTTACCAGTTTGAAAATTTCAAAAATTTCAGAGTTGTAATTAACTTTCCTTTGTTTGGTCATGGCTTGAGGAAATGGAAGTGCTCGCGGAGAATCAATCGTTTCTTTGCAATTTTCAGATTCAACCCCTTCCTTACCCTCAGAGATTGACTCATCATCTTTCTCATAAGGCTCAAGAGAGGGTTTTTCAATAACCTTACCACTGCAAAGAGACTTGATCCATGTGTTGACTTCCGGAACTACTTGCATTTGTATTATATTGCCCCTTAGGATGTTGTTGCTGTTGAGATGGAAACTTACCTTTCTCTTGGAAACTAAGAGCAGATGTTAATTTAGCAAGAGTATCTTTAAAATCTGTCATGTTTTGAGCAAGTTGAGTATTGATTGTCTCTTGCTTTTCAATGAATGCATGCAATGTTTCCTCAAGATTTCTTCTAAGAGGTGGAGCATAAGGAGGTGCATATCCATGAGAATTTTGGAAATTGTGGTGTGCTTGAAATGGTGGTTGTGAAGTTTGTGCATTGTTGTTCTCACTCTTCCCATTGAAATTTGGGTGATTTCTCCAACCAGGGTTGTATGTTTGGGAGTATGGGTTGTGGTTGGGCCTTTGGAAACTGTTTAAAGCATGGGCTTGTTCATGGAGACATTCCTTAAAAGAAGGCAAGGTTGGACAATCGTTGGTTGAGTGTTCATTTGTTTCACAGATTTGACACACAATGTTTTCAACAGATTTTAATTTACCACTCTTTTTTAATTCTAGTGCCTCGACTTTTCTAGCTAAAGATGCAAACTTGGCTTGAAGGTCATGATCTTCCCTAAGGTTGTACATACCTCCACTATATGTATGAGGTTGAGTTTTACTCGGTGCCTCATAAGTACCCACGGAGTCCCAATTTTGAGCATTTTCAGCTAACAAGTCTAAGTACTCCATTGCTTCATCAGGGTCTTTATCTTCAAAAGTTCCATTGCACATCAATTCAACCATTTGCCTATCTTTAGGTGTTAACCCTTCATAGAAATGTGAAACCAATCTCCATGTTTCAAAACCATGATGAAGGCAAGTACTAAGCAAGTCTCGATACCTATCCCAACATTGGTAAAATGTTTCTCTTGGTTTTTGAGTGAAAGTGGTGATTTGTCTCTTGAAAGAGTTTGTTCTATGAGATGGGAAAAACTTCTTTAAAAACTGTTGTTGCATTTCATCCCAAGCACGAATGGATCCTGGTCTCAAATTTTGTAGCCATGTTTTAGCTTTATCTTTTAATGAAAAAGGAAAAAGCTTTAATCTGATGGTGTTCATGCTACAATTTAAATTATTATATGTGTTGCAGACCTCCTCAAATTCCCTTAAATGCAAGTATGGATTTTCCAATTCCAAACCATGAATAAAAGGTAAAAGTTGAATAATACCTGGTTTAAAATTAAAATGAGATGCATCGGGATGAAAAACTATACATGATGGTGCACTTGTTCTTGTGGGATTCATGTGGTCTCTAAGTGTTCTAGCACGGTTATTCTCATTATTTTCATTATGAAGTGATTGATTATCTTCTTCGACTATATTTTCTGAAAATGATGAGGATGCCCTACAAAGTCTACCACTTGATGTACGTCACCACACTCTCATGCACGTGTAGGAATACAATAAAAGGAAGAAGAAAACAAAACAAGAAGAAACAAGAGAAAAGAATCAAAGTTATATACAAGAAAAGAGAAAAGAGAAAATAAAATAAATATTATAATTTATACAAGAACTTACCTCCCCGGCAACGACGCCAAAAACTTGACACGACTAAAAGGTTGATGTCTTCTCCCAAGTGTAGGAGTGTCGAAGTAATAAATAACCCGGCAAGACCGGGGTCGAACCACAGGGAGGTTATTTGTACAAATTATAAATAACAATAATACAACAACAATAATAATAACAACAATAATAATAATAATAATAATAATAATAATAATAATAGTAGTAGTAGTAGTAGTAGTAGTAGTAGTAGTAGTAATAGTAATAGTAATAATAATAACAATAATAAAGAAAGAGAAGAACAAGAAGATGATGATAACTTGGAGATGGAAAATTAATGTAAGGATTAAATAATAATAATAACAAATGTCAAGGTTAGAGGTTCCACTAATGGTATATCAAACAAGTATAGTATAAACTCTTATTATTGAATTGGAAACCACACACAAAGGAGGTTCTAATCAGATTATTTATTGTTAACATGATTACATTAGTCATCTTATTCAATTAATGCTAATACTTGTAAATCTCGTCAAGCATTCATGATTATAACTTATATTAACAACAAATCAAGTTCCTTTCATAGCTCAGGTGTCGGTTATACCATACATTATGGGCTATGAAAGTGCCAAGCATTTGTTGTACCAAGTGTTATACAATATAAATCAAGATTAGTCATTTAACAAGCAAAGTATTAAAGAGTGAACAAGATAACAAATATAAAACATGTTAGTATCAAACATTAAAGTCCATATTAAGTTTACATTATACTTATTCTTACACCATTAGTGTAACCTTTTCACCTTGACATAACTAACTTAGCTAGACATAATGAAAGAAAGCAAAATAGATAAACAAAATAAGAACATAAAAGTTAACTAAGTAAAGGAAAGGAAATGAAAGGCATAAACTTGATATTAATGAAAGCAAAGCATAAACATTACAAACAATACAAAGAGAGAAAGGAAGAGCATGATCTTGATCTGAACACCAAGATGCCTAAATGCATGGCAAATGCCTCCTTTTATAGGCCAAAATTGGGAACTATTGATTTGATGACTAATTGATAAGTGGGTGGCCAACTTTTGACTTGGTGACAATCCTTATCTTCTCTTGTCTGCCCAAAACATCATTGATAACGTCAAAATTGGAGCCAGGTGAAAACATGAAAGTTCTAGGCAATTGTCTCATATTTCTTGTGTAAAAGATTCAGCTCATTTGGACTTCTAGAACTCCAGATATGGCCAAAATACCGAACAGTGCTCGGGCTGGAAGACAGATTCGGGCTTCTTTGTTGTTGCTACAATTTGGACTTGCAAATGGCCTTTTTAGATCTTGGGCTCCATATGAAAGTTGTAGGCCTATGGCTTACCTTTACATCCATATAAATTGGACCTAAATCTAAGATCTGTAGCTCTAGATATGACCCAATTACCGAACAGTGTTCCGGTTTGGATTGCACCGACATCTCTTTTCTAAGTTTGACCATCTCTTTATCCTTGCAATTTAAGTTCTTCAAGTCATCAATCAATCCTTTCATTTATATGATAGGCCTGCATTAAAAATAGACATTTACCACAAATTATAGGTATATTATATTATTAGATATATTATTATAAAACATATTTTAGTTAAGGAGTTATTGATACTTCAAGTGCAAAATGATGATATAAAACCATGATAAAAATGCACTTTTAAGTACTAATCAGTGTCCAGATCAAGATCATGCTCTTGCTTTCTCTTTTTGTATTTTTTGTAATGTTTATGCTTTGCTTTCTTTAATATCAAGTTTATGTCTTTCATTTCCTTTCATTTACTTAGTTAACTCTTATCTTATTTATATTCTTATTTTGTTTATTTATTTTTCTTTCTTTCATTATGTCTAGCTAAGTTAATTATTTCAAGGTGAAAAGGTTACACTAATGGTGTAAGAATAAGTATACTGTAAACTTAATATGGACTTTAATGTTGATGCTAACATGTTTTATATTTGTTATGTTGTTCACTCTTTAATACTTTGCTTGTTAAATGACTAATCTTGATTTATGTTGTATAACACTCGGTACAACAAATGCTTGGCACTTTTATAGCTCATACTATATGGTATAACCGACACCTAAGCTATGAAAAGAACTTGATTTGTTGTTAACATAAGTTATAATCATGAATGCTTAATGAGATTTACGAGTATTAGCATTAATCGAATAAGATGGTTAATGTAATCATGTTAACAATTTATAATCTGATTGGAATGTTGTGTGGTTTCCAATTGAACAATAAGAGTGTATACTATACTTATTTGACATGCCATTAGTAGAACCTCTAACCTTGATATTTGTTATTATCACTGTTTAATCCTTTCATTAATATTCCATCTCAAAGTTCTCATCTTCTTCTTCTTCTTCTTCTCCTTTTTTTTCTTTATTATTATTGTTGTTGTTATTGTTGTTGTTGTATTCTTGTTATTTATAATTTGTACAATCAACCTCCCTGTGATTCGACCCCGGTCTTGCCGGGTTATTTATTACTTCGTCACTTCTGCACTTGGGAGAGGACATCAACCTTTTAGTCGTGTCATCGTGTCAATTATTAGATATGTTATTATAAAATATATTTTAATTAAGGAGTTACTGATACTTCAAGTGCAAAATAATGATATAAAACCATAATAAAAATGCACTTTTAAGTACTAAACAACTACTAATAAGGCTAGTTATCAAATCATCACCTGTCGATGTGAGATATCACACATTTCCCCACTGTCAGCATGCATTGGAATGTGATTGATTTTTACACTTTAGCAAGGCTCAAAATAATATGAGATAAATATTAAGATATTTTCAATAATATAAATCTCGAATATCGAAGTCTTAACATGCATATCTGCATGAGATTAAATGAATGTTTTGAACTAAAATAAAATAATAAAAATTTAATTATGATACATGTGTAATATCTAATTTCTCGAATGGATATTTTTATCTATTCTAAATTAGGCTTTCAAATTTTTCCTAAAATGATAAATATATAGGTAGATGTTCCATTTAGTTGAAGAACGATTGAGAGAATATCATATCATGTTTGTAAATTGTTTGGCCGATATTCGTTTCAAACATCTCTATGTGATGTGTATGTAACTTGTTAGAGCCATATATCACTAAAGAAGTGATTTATTTTTTTAAAGGCATCTCATATCTCATTTGGCATCAAATCTTTGTAAGTTAGTGGAATAAGTGTTTGAATAAATACATAATAATCGTGACTCTTCATTTCATACAATCTACAATCCTTTAAATTCATCAATCTAAATATGTTCTAAGTATATCCATTAGAAAAACACAAACTCTTAAGTTATTTGTAAATATGAAACAATGCATTCTTGTCTAAGGTAAAACCAGTTTGGGCTTTACAACTGATGACTCATAATACACCAACTCCATATTTTTACGGTGGTAAAACAAAGATATATTCATTTTAGCCTTCATGTTGTTCTTTTTCTTCCCTTTCACATCCATAATCATGCTAAAAATATTTTCAAACATGTTCTTTTTAATGTGTATGGCATTAAGGTTATAGTTGAGGAAATTGTCTTTCAATAAGAAAGCTCCTAAAACATATTTCGCTTTACTCAATTATAGGTCACACTAAAACTAAGAAAATTATGCTTACCAGATTGAAAACCAAACATAATATCATCATTCTATTACACCACGTCATACAATTCTGCACTTGACGATAGTGACAATACAATATCACTTTCAACTTTACCAACAAAAAATCCATTTCTATTCTTTATGTACTTGTGATTAGTTGGTAAGAACAATCAGTGACAATAAAAATAAAAAAAACTTTGTCGCTAATTTATAACATGAAAGCCTTGTAATTTTCCATATAGATAGACATGTTAATTTTTTTATGTGTGCTCCAACTATAAATCATTCCATATATAAATAATCATTAATAATCCACATTAAAGTTGCCTTCATCTTAAGATTTTGTTTTATTAACATATCATAAGTAAAAGTCTTAGATGACCACAACTATTTGAATTGATTAATTAATGTTTAAAGACAGATATCTATATTTTGACCTACACTATTAGAACTAAATATGATCATGAATAAACATATGAACTCTGACCCCATACACATCCTCGGTGGCAAGTTATAAACCATGAGTATCATCGACCAAAAATCAAAGGAGTAGGAAATGACCCGAATAAATGGAATATGTCTATCTATATAGGTTTTACCATCGGATAAGTGCAATATAACTCCATCTATCACATCACGTGGATGATGTCTTGCCATATGATTAGTAGTATTTGAAAACATAAATAACTTTTATAGTCTATAAGAGATTAAAAGGTATTTATGTTTTTTATATGCAATAAAAGTCCTTTCCCTGTGAGTTTTAGGTTTATAACAATCATGCCTATATGTTCTACACTCGATTAACTTTGCATTTTTAAAGTAGTAAAATATACTGAAGTTTGGACACATGTCAGTTTTTTACTATCCTAGGTTGAGGGGTTTCATCATTGATTTAACAACATGAAAGTTCTTTTATCAACCTATTCCTTTCAAATAAAATACATCTTCGTCATTCAATAATTATATCGTAATTGGCCTTACTCAATCCATAATCTAATTTAATGGTGAAAACTAGTGCAATAACCAATAATTTACTGTAATTTGTGCACCTATCTTATAATGGTTCATTAGAGTCTTTTAAAAAATCAAAAAACTTAAACGCGTCTGCATTTAGTTTTTTATCTATAATTGAGCATTCACCTGCATAATTCCAAGTCATTTCCTATATATATATTCATTTGTCCGCACTTCACTATAGGTTGAACCATGTTTTTAAAAACATAAAAAAGTAGTTATTATGAGCATAGAGAGTTTTTTGCAATGCTATGAACTCAAGCAAGACAATAAATCTTTAAAAGCTGACTCGATGTGAATTGGTTTATTTAAAAGGTTTAGAGGAAATCTAGATGACCTTTTTTTCATTTTCAAAAACTGAAGTTGAACGATAAATTTTTTTAAAAAAATAATATAGTAAAAAAATAAAAGATAATGTCAAGCCATGTAAACTTTTCAAACCAACAATCTGGTATATTAGATAAAAACAAAAAAAAACATACATGAAAAAGTAGTGAAACTCATTTCCCAACCAATTTAACATTAAATGATGAATTATAACTATTATTATTATTATAACAATTAATTTTCTGATTGTTATTATTATCATTATTAATATTTTCATTATTACAGCTCCCACCATTACTACTATTATCAATAAGAAATATTATAATAATTATTAATATTATTATTTTGATCATTATCATTATTGTTGTTATTATAATTTTTATTATTGTTATAATTATTATCACTACTAGCATAACTAATATTACCTTTATTATTATTATTATTATTATTACAGTTATAACCATAACAACAAATATTATTACTATTACAATTACCACCACTACCACTACCACTATTACTGTCATCATAATCACAATTATTATTGTTGTTGTTGTTGTTGTTGTTATCACAATTATTACTATCATCGTCATAATTATTGACATCATAGCCACTACAACCATTATAATAAACTACTAATACTATTACTATCATCATCATCATCATCATTGTTATTATTATTATTATATCAAAAATCATAAACTTGTTTTGAATGATATAATAAAAAAATAATAAAAGTTTGACAAAAAGGCATACGAAACAAATAAGAAATCAAACAAAAAAGGATCAAAATAAAATAAATATTATTTCTATTGAAAAAAAAAACCATAAATTTGATTTAAAGGGTAAAATTAAAAACTATAAAACTTTGACAAAAGAGTCAAGGGAAAAAATAAGAAATCAAAAGTAGAAGGATCGAATTGAAAAAATTAATATACAAAAATTAGAATTAAAGGACTAAATTATAAACAAATAAAGTTCTAACAAAAAAGAAAATGAATAGAATAAAAAATAAAAACTAAAAGGATGGATTATGAAACATTAGCAAAAAATAGAGACGGATTTAGAAGTATTGAAACTATAAAAAAATAAGGACTAAAATAAAAAGTAAAGCATGTAAGAAATTGTAATTTAAGGAAAAAATTGAAACAAAAAACTTTTATCAAGGAAACAAGGACAAAATAAGAAATTCAAAAAATGAGGACTGAAATTGAAAAGCAATAAACAAAGAGGACAATTGTGCACTTGAGCTATTGGTTAAGAGAAAAGAAAGAAAAAAAATCAATTATCGATAGCAATCCAACAATTATAAGCCCACAAACATCACACCATGTGAAAGATAACATGACTACGCCTTTAGGGAGATGGCAAATGGCCAGATTTGGCCACCAAGTGGTATCACATGCACCACCTGAATGGTGCAGACATTACCCACTCACTGGTGCAAGAAGAACATGTGCCATGAGTTTTTTTGATTAAAAAATTAAAATTAAAATATAAAAATACCAAAACACCCCTTATAACTTTCTTAATTATACAAAATACCCATGTGAAATTAACAAAATATAGTCAAAGGCAAAGCTTTTTTTTTTTTCCTTGTCTTTTCTAAGGTTAAAAACATGCTTTTACTGTACATGGAAAGTAGAAAAACAGAAAACATCCTTATTCAACAATCTTTTTTTTTATTTTGAAGATAAAGAAATATTTTTATTATTACAAAGCTTGTGAAAACTTAAAAAAGTTCTTTATTGTGTTAAAAAATTTAAAAATAATAAAAAACCAAAAACCCCAACTTGAAGGCTTAATTTTTCTCTATTCAAGGGTAAAAAAGTAATATCCATGGTAATCCATGCCAATAAAACACCTATGCATTTTAGCTTTTGTTAATGACAACGTTTGTTTACGCGTTTGTAGTAGTGTTTCAAATGAAATGCAACTCCTACATGTTTGGTAAAGGAAAAAACAGGATTTACTATTTATGGACCTTGCCTTTTATTGCATTTACAATGCAGGGTTGATCGATGTAACTTCCTTTGTTATATTTGTGTTACAACACAATAAACAATAGCGCGCCTTACAGAAACACAAAGGGAGGATTCAACTAGCTTTACTCTTTTTTCTTTTCCTTTCCCTTCTCTTTTTACACCATGTCTCTACTATTCTACTACGTGAACAGTGGAAAGCAACTCCATTACCAGTCTGGCCCAAATTTAAATGCATTGAATCGGGTCTGTCTCAAACCTAAATACATTAAATTGGGTGTGACCCAGTAAAACAAAAAAATCCAAAGAAATTTCTCAGATATTGTGTTTTATTAGAAAAATTAATGTTTAACATGATTCAATAGTAATATATAATTACATTTAAAGGAGATCGTATGATTGAGTAGCATTTTTAAAATTTGATCGCAATCCTAATTTTATTCATGATGATATTTTACATGATGTTGTTGCATTTTCAAAAAATTATAGAAATTATAGTCGTTTGAATATATTTCATACGTGATGAAATTAAACATAGTTTAATGCAATAATAAAAAATATTTTATATAAAATATTATTTATTTTATGATATAATAGCATTAGTTAAATCGTTAATATTTCAATTAAAAACCATCAATATTAATATATGTCTTTTTTAATTATTTTATAATCTCAATTTTAAAATCATTCTTTAACTAAATATACTAAATTATTTTTTATTCAACTTTAATTTTAACCATACTTTTAATTAAATATATATTTTTTTAAATTAATCTTAATTAAAAATATTTTTTATAAAATATTTTTTTTAAACTATATCCATATATATGAATGGAATGGATCTAAGGTGGCGTGGCTTGTTTATCTATTTAAAATTCTAAATCCGTGAAGAAAGATCACGAAGCACCTGGACAGTTCGTCGTTTTGCTACACCCGCCAATAGAGGGTAGAGTGGGACCCAGGAAGAAAGAGCAAGGGAGCCAACCCAACCCACGCCCTCCTTTTCCCGCTTTTTATTAAATTCTTCTTTTGATGGGCCTCCCCTCCTATCCGACGCACCCACCACGACGACACCTTCTCATGATTTTTTTTTTTTCATAATTAAATAATAATAATAATAATTAGCTAACCTAAAAAGCAGTTAATGCCCTTCTCTTTACGTAAATGCCCATATTCATTCCCTCACTTACCATTACCTTGTTAGGTGATCTGAACTTCCGTGTTGAAATGATGTGATTTGGAAACTTGGAATCGTGAATTCTAGCCGTCATTAAAGAATAGGTCTCAAAAGTTTTAGCTATTAAATGTTTTTTTATTATTATTCTACAGTATAATAAGAACTTTCAGTGCGTGGGTTTTTGGCCTCCGTTAAAAGAAAAATAAATTCATTATTTATTGATAATTGAAACCATCAAGATTTCTTTCTTTCTTTTCTTCTTCTCGATAGTAACATATATCATTAAGTTAATGACCAGTCATCTATGCTTTGATGGTAAACGGCATTTGAGTCCTGTAATATACTAAAATTGACGGGAGAATCGACGTGTCCATATACTTATTTTACTGTAGACTCCAATAGTGGAGTCACGTTTGTAACTTTGATAAAAATAAATAAATTGTGCCTTTGATTGAGAATTTAATTGAGAAGTATTTTGATATTTTTATATGAGTTATTTATTGTAATAGCATTAATAAAAATAATAGATTATAGTGGTGGTACTAGTTGTAATAATGATAATAATGATGATAATAATAATAATAATAATAATAATAGTGATAATTGTGGTAGTAATAATGATACTGTTAATGGTAAACATAGTTGTAGTAGTAATAGTTGTGATAGTGGTCGTTATTGTCATAGTAATTATAGTTGTAATAATAATGATAATAATAATGATGATATCACTAATGAGATTTGATATATGATATATAGAAATTTAATGATACGAGCGATTTTAATTTGTAGTACATTAAGAAGTGTGACTTGTTAATTCAAAGGTTTATTTAAGACACTAAAAGATATGTACGATTTACCTAAGGCTATGTACGATTTATCTAAGGCTGTAAATGATAAGGAGAAACAAGATACTATAAAAATAACATATAGTGTTATTGAACTTTGTTTGTATAGTGAGATTCTAAGAAAGGTGTTAAGAACACTATAATTGTTGGATTTTAGACAAAGTTGAAAAATCTTCACATAACTAAATTTATGACAAGTTGATTGTATCTAAAACATTGATCGTATACTCTCTGAATGAAAGAAGATATGCCTATTAAAGATCATTTTAATGAATTCAATAAAGTAGTTTTAGATCTGTGAAATATTAATGCCAGGGTTGAAAAATGAGGATCAGATTTTAATTTTATTATATCTGTTATCTCCATCTAATGATTATTTTATTGATATTTGTTGTGAGGAAGATACTTTTTTAATTTAAAAGATGTCAATGCTTTCTTAAACTCTAAGGAGTGAAAATACAAGTCTTAAAGAGTTATAATGATGATGTAAAGGGCTTGATTATGAAGTGCATAACAAATAATAATGGTTCATATAGTGGAGACAAGTCTCGATCAAAATCAAAATCTATGAAAATTAAATAGTTTAAATGTTATGAAGTATGTCACTTTAATAAGAACCATCCAAATAAAAAGTTAAGTGAAAGAAAAAGAAAATCGCTAATGCTACAGATACTACTAGTGAAGGGGAAATTTTTTATGATGTTGAAAATATTCTAGTCGTATTTATTGGTACCTCAAGTGACGGGTGGATATTTAATTTCAGTTGCATATTTCATATTTATCCTAATAAAAATTGGTTTGACACTTATAAAGTTATCAATGATATTACTTTATTAAAAGACAATAAATAACTTTTTGTTATTAGTGTGGATGCAATTCAAATTAGAATGTACAATGGGATTGTTAAAACATTAGAAGTTCAACATGTTCCAGAGATGAAAAAGAATTTAATTTCCTTGAGTGTTATGGATTCCTAAAGTTATGGTTTTCATGCTAAAGGTGGAGACTTGAGGGTTTGTAAGGGTGCTCTTGTTATAATAAAAGAAAAGTTGGTTAATGGTTTTTACCATCTTCAAGATTCAATAATTATTAATTAAATTAATATATTGTTTTTTTGTTGGTTCAGATAGTGCTTCCATCTAGTCATGACACATACTACTAGAATATATGAGGAAAATAAAATTTGTTGTGTGGTCATAAAATAAGTAAATAAAGATTTATATGAGAATTGTGTTAATGATAAATAATGAACGTATAATAAAATTCAGTACAACTATCCATCATATCAAAGGTATTGTGGATTAAGTTTATTCTAATATTTGGGTTCCTTTTATGATGTCAAAAGGTGAAGCACAATATATATTGAATTTATTTATGGTTATTTTAGAAAGGCCTGGGTGTGTTTTATGAAGAGAAAAAATAATGTATTCATTACAATTAAGCAGTGAAAAGCTTTAATTAAAAAGAAAATTGATAAGAAAATCAAGTGTTTAAAAACTAATAATGGTTTGGAATTCTACCCAAGTGAGTTTGATGAATTGTATAGGAATGAAAGAATCATTAGATATCGCATTGCTAGGAATACACCATAATAAAATAAAATTCCAAAATTTATGAACAAAATACTTTTAGAAAAAACATGTTGTATGCTCTTATAATCTAGATTGTAAAAATTAATAATAATAAATTCTGCTAATATAATTAACATGGCTTGTTATCTAATGAATAGATCTCTATTGATAATTTTAAAGTTTAAGACTCCATGTGAAGTAACAAGTGTTAATAGAATCAGTTAAATCTTATATATTGGAGACAATATTATATAAAGGAGCAATAAGCCCTTTTAATTGGTGTTTGTTCTTTCTCTAATGAAAGTCAAATTTGCTAACTTTAAGTCAGATTCATTTACATCAACAAGGAATTTTACCTTGTTTCATCAAATAATGCCTACCATAACTTATGAAAGGACTACTAATAGTATCTTAGTTTATGAAAGGACTACTAATAGTATCTTAGTTAGAAAGGATTGGAAGAAAGATGATTCTATCATAAAGCTTAAATTAAATTAGTGATGGAATGTTTTATGTTAGAAAAAAAATATTATTTTTGTCTATCAACTCACCTCTTACTCTATTATGAGCTTGGTCTCTTTTCTCCTGATGTTGATGAACTTATGATTTGTATGGGAAGCTTAAATGTGAAGGTTTAAACAGATTTTCTTGCTTCCATTTAATTAAAAAAAATAACAAAGCTAGTTTAACTATCTTTTCTTATTATATGTGTTGGATAAAAAAAAGAAGAACCCTGGGTCTTGTTCTCTTACTGATTACTCTAAGATAAGAATATTTGGATATCATATTTATGCTTATATTAAAAAGATAAACTTTTAATGATAAAGCCTATTTTTATAATTAAGTTCAAGCATTGCTTGGACTTGGTTGATTTATGTAGTACTTAAAAGGTTTTTGGTGGAGGCAATTAAAAAGAAGTTTAGTTTTTGTAAATTGACTCAATTAAGTGAAGATGAAGATTTATTGAGTTTATCTTAAATTATAGGCATAAGTAAGAAAAGAAATACCAATGTGTTTAATTTGTATATAAAAGCCTAAAATTAATATGTTCTAGAGCAAGTTTAGTTTTGTTTGTGGGTGCTTATGTTCTCTACACTTTAATGACTAGGGAGAAAAGAGAAAATATAAGTTTTTGAATTATTTTGGAATTTGGGATGAGATATTAATTTTATACAATGCCTTATTATTATTTACTTTTTTACAATAAATGTTTTTTGATCGTTTCACTCATTAAATAGGTCTAAGTTGTTGATCTAAATAAATCTTGTGTATACTTTAGTGTGATTGATTATGTTTTTATATACACACACTTGCCCATCAATTTAAGATTTTATGGTTATTTTCATTATATGGACAAACTTGATTGAAACTTAGTCATGTTAATGCCAAGAAAAATAAAATAAAAAAAAATTGTATAGTTAATTTAAGTTGACTCGATAACTTATAAATTGATCTTATAACTCAATCATTCAGAAAAATTCTTTTATAAAGTTTGCTAATTATGATATGCACCATTCTTGATTTCTTAACAAAAAAATTATTAATAAAAAAAACATAGAAAAAAAAGGAATAACTATTACCTCTTTTTCCTAATAAGACCTCTTCAGTTGTTATAATATGGTTAGTGAGTTATTCCAAAGTAGGTAATTTTTTTTTTATTTCACTAAGAGTCCATTTATTTTATTTTATGTAGTGTGGTATATTTTTATCCTGATAACATATTTGAAAATATATAATTAATTAATATATATTATAATTTTATATGAATCTTATTAAAAATTCTTTTTCAAAACTTTAGTTAAAAAAATTTGTGATTTATATTCTTTAAATTTAGTTTTTGAAATTATAATAATTAAAACTGTTAGAATATCAAACACATTATAAGTTTCCAAATCAATAGACTAAATCCAAATATACACAATCTAATTATTAACATAAATAAATAATATTTAAAAAATAAATATAAGTACATATTTAATATTTTTTAATATAAAAGAAGGAAACATTTCAAATCAATGGCAAATAATAAAACAAAACTTTCGTATTCTTTGTTTACATTTTCAATTGTAAAGTTTTTATCAAAATATTTTTAGGATGGTAATAGATATTCATGAGTTGAGTTTCTTAATATTTATATTTTATTTATTATTTATGAAATAATAAATTTAAATATTTATAAATTATTTATTTAGTTATGGGTATGCATTATTTAATTATTATTTATTACTTAAAAAAATAATATATATGTGTGTTGTCAATATTAAAAACAATTATTGTATTAAAAAAATATAAATATTCTACAAATATATCTATATAGCATACATATATATTACAAGTTAAAATCAAGTAAATTTTAATAAATTTAATAATATTTATATCTTACTCATTACCTATTAAATAATATAATTATTCAAAAACTTTTTATTCATTTAAATTGAGTGATGTTAATACCTATTAAATTTAGATTAAATTGTCTTCCTGTGTTTTTTTTTATAAAGTCAATATTGCTTGGAATATATATATATATATATATATATATATATATATATATATAAAGTTTTTCTCTCCATTTTTATTAGTGATTTTTTGTATTGCATTGATTTTACTAGCAAGAAAGAAGGGAAGGAAATTCAGTGTTTGCGTAAACCAGTTTACGCAAAAGCAGTCCGTGGCAGGCAGTCACTGCCACCTCACTTTTTTTTTTTTGTCTGTACAATACATCAAACCATACCACCAATGCATTAAATTTAAAAGGAAATAAAAAAAAAAAAGAATTTTCAGAATAATTTATTTCTCTTATTATTTTTTTCTCCAACTCCCACTCTCCAACCGCAACATCCTCGTCTCCCTGCCCTTATAACCATCCCACCACCATAACCAATTTTTTAACCTTCTTCCGTTACTATTTCTATTGTTGTTCTTATTATCATTATCATTATTGTTATTCTTTTGGGTTATCGAGTTGATGATGCATGTGGGTTTCTTTCAGATCGTATATATGATTGATTTTTTTCTCTCAAAATATTTTTTTTTTCGAGGTATGCTCAAGTTCTTCTTTTTTCTTTTTTGATGTTGTTGCCTGGTCTGTCTGTAGATGGATTGACATGTGATGTATGTTTTGCAGGATCGTTGTGCTCTCTGAGCGAAATCATCTAGCATATTGAGGTATTTTTGGCCCTGTTTTTGTTTTCTTTTCCCATCTCTTTTTCTGGGTTGGATGGTTTCTATTTCTTTTGTGAATCTTGATGGTGATCTGAATCTTGTTGCTTCTCAGATATGCTTTTTATATATTTTTTTCCTTTTTTTTCCAAATTTAAGAAGTCAATTTACATTTCCATGTGTATTTATCACAAAACAAAAACAAAATCTTCCTTTTTTTTTTTTTTGAACTTATCTTATGATTTTCAAGAGACTTAAGTTTTAAGTTTTCATCTTTTGTTCACAATTCACATACCAGTTGTCCATCTTGCCACAAAGCATCTTTCTTTCTGATGTTATTCTTCTCTATCAGTTAATTTAGTCGCTTAACATCCTCATTCCTCATTCCTCATCTTATTTGCTTCAAAGTTAAAGGGAAAACACTTTTTCAACGGTTAATTACTATTATTATTCTATATATGAAATACTTTTAATAGTATAATTGGAGATATTATTCTGGGTTAATTCCCTTTTTTTTATTCTTTCATCTATTTGCCTTTTATGATGATGCATGGTGATCATCTTTAGGCCCTTTGCACTTTCAGTTTAGCATATTGAAATTTTTGAATCCTATTATTTTTTATACCATGTAGTGATGGTTAAGCGGGGCTGGTGTACGAATGCATTTCTTCCCAGCAAGCAATGCGACCCCATCAAAGTGGGTCAGTGTTTAGTCTCACTAACATAATGGAAGCAGCATTGAACTAAGAGAAAAATAATCCTCGAGCTATTGGTTAAGTGGCAGGAAGGCTTGATTCCCTCGTTATCATCTTAGATTCATATTCAAGGAGTTGTGAAAAAGAAATTTCGTGTGAATGCACTGTTTGACAATGGGGAAGCCCACTCCTGCAAGAACTCAGCCTTGATGTGTGAAAGCTTCCTTGAAGATATCTGACCATTAGAACCAAAAGAATAATTGGGCAACAGTAGCCTAAGAATAGTACGAGGGATACTAACACTGCTAAAATCTAAGATAGTGTTGTGTTATTTATTTAAGGAGTGATGTGATAGATTAAGTCCTGCAATGATTGCAATATGTGATGTTAGTAAAAAGTTTTGTAGAAGTGTTAGCACCCCCAAAATTACTCTTACGACAGCCAAGCTTTGTGCACAAATTCCTTGCATTTGTGCTGGATGATACTTGCATATTGTTGTCTTTTTCAAACTCTTTTCCTTTGAGCACTGCATCCTGTGTATTTGGTTGTGTTGCTTCTAGAACCTGTGCAAGTGTCTAACCTGTTTAAAAATAATTATGTCTTATAGCAGTGCATGTACTTCATTTGCCCTGTGTAACATGACTGCAAGCTTTATATGGTTTTAAAATAATGTATCAATGTGTCTCAGACTCTTGGAACAATTGTGTTGCCTCAAATCCTATACACCTTGTCTTCTGTGCATTCTTACGTATTGATGACTATGCTTTATACACCTCATATCTTAGTATGTATTGTATCTGTAGTATGAAGTATGTGCCACCTAGCTAGCTTAACTGGCTGCGGCATTGATGTGATGATGTGTCTATGTTTTCTTACAGGTATCATCAGGCATCCGCATTTCCAGGTTTGAATGATCATCATAATATTGAATTTTTAAGTTTGAGCCCGAGTTGAATTATTTGAGGCAAGTCTTCACAGTTAGCCTAACATGCATGTCATTTGAAACATCAATTTGTTGAAAAGAAAATTTGTCTCTTCCAATTAGTTTGAGTAGTGATTTTAGATATGGAATTTGGTTATGTGATCTTGTGAACCATCTGCTTCTTCTTCTTCAGGTGAAATATCACTTGTAGTTGTGCCATTCCTAAGCTGTTATAACTTTATGATAAATTTGGTTTTGCTGGCAAGAAAATGTTGGGGGGCAACAACGGCAATTCTTTGCTTCCTGTTTTGATGGATGAGAATCATATTCCTTATCAGACTAACACAACAAACCAGTTGCAGTTGTTTGGTAATTGTGAGTTCTCATCTCATTAAGTGATATTCTTTTTTATTCTTAGTGCTTGATTCTATAAATTGTCTATGGTGTATGTGTCTCTACTCTGTTTGCTCGTGGTCCTCTCTAGCACATGAATTAAATGATTTACTATGTTAAGTGTGATGTAATAAACGTCTTAGGTATGGTCATGTGATAATGAGCTTCAGGTAACAGGTGCTCTTAATTAAATGTTATTAGTTCCTGAACCAGTTTTGTGGGATGTGTTATGATAACAAGGCATTATGCATCTATTGAAAAAGGAATGGTTATCTGGGTTTCTTCTTCTTCTTTTTTGTTTTTTTTTTTTCATGAATATTTTGGGTTTTCATCTACTTCTAGTTTATTGTGGAGTTCGAATTTACATAATAGTGTATAATACTATCTAGTATTCAGCGTCTTAATTTCTTCAAGGATGTTGAACTGTTTAGGAGTTTTCTATAATATTTATCAATTCTCCTGTTATTTCTTATTTGCATTTCCATTTCCTATCAATTATCCTCACTTTCTATTTAGAACTACAAGAATTGTGTTGCCTGTAAGAAGAGAACCTATTCGTTATGATAGTTAGGGCTTTGACAATGAAACCTTTTTTGGAATCAAACACACCACTTTCATTCCTCAGAATGTGAGGGATCTATGCTAGATTGTCGTGAACTCATAATTCAAGTTCATACCTTTTATAGTCCTTTCATTACAGGAATGGGATTAAATAATTAACCAAGTAAACAGAAATCAAGAATAAAAGATTACTAATTGTCTCACTTACTGAAAATGGATATCAAATCTTGAATTACTTCTTTGGTTATAGTTTGACATGCTCACTCTCTTCCTGCTCCTTCCTTTTCTTTTTGTTCTTTTCAAGATAAAGTGGTTTGATTGATCTGTACTATGTCATTGGTTGTTTTAGTGGCAGCTGGATGCAGCATTGATCCAGTGAATTATTTTGGAAATGAACATGGAACTCCTATCCTCTGTGCCAATAAACGTGGAAGGGAAGCAGAAGATTTTGGCAGACAGCAAAAGCTACAGATTTCCTTAAATTATAACATTTGTCAAGATGAAGCTGACCGCTCAGCAAGCATTCCAAACCCAAACCCTGTTTCAACTGGGTTGCGTCTATCTTATGATGATGAAGAACACAACTCATCCATAACTTCTGCAAGTGGAAGTCTGAGTGCTGCACCTTCAATCATCCTGTCCCTTGGTGACAATATGAGGACTGAGCTTGATCGGCTGAACGATGAGTTTGATCAGTATATCAAGATTCAGGTATCGGGTCACACTAACACTTCTGGCATGCTGTTATGCTACATGCTATTAAACTATCTCTGCATTCTTATCTCATTCCCACTGCTTGCAATTTTGTGCATGATTTCCAAATTGAAATGATTTCTCATGTTTCTGAGTGTTTAGTGGGACTAGATCAATTATTATGAAGTTTTCTTTGTTTTGATAAGATGAAGTTCTTGGATTCATGATTACCTGATTGGATACCAGACACCCCCCCCCAACCCACCCCCCTTTTTTTAATTTGGGGTGGGGTGGTTTACATTGATGATCGTGCGGGATCAAACCATCTACTTATATATTAGTGTATGCGTTGTTAATTTTTGCCTTTAAATGAATCTCCTCAAACAGGAGGAGCACTTGGCTAAGGGGCTGAGGGACTTGAAGCATAGACATATTTCTTCTTTGCTTTCTGCCATGGAGAAGGGTGTGAGCAAGAAGCTACAGGAAAAGGACAGAGAAATAGAGAAAATAAACCGTAAAAACAAGGAGTTGATTGAGAGAATAAGGCAGGTGGCTGCTGAAGCCCAGAACTGGCACTATAGAGCAAAGTACAATGAATCAATTGTCAATGTCCTGAAGAGCAACCTCCAGCAGGCAATTTCACAGGGCGCTGATCAAGGGAAGGAAGGATTCGGAGACAATGAGATTGATGATGCTGCCTCTTACATTGAACCTAACAACTACCTGAACTTTACAGGTCACCCTGCAAAGCCTCTCCTCTGGAATTATCAAGGCTTGAAGGAACATGTGACATGTCGAGCATGCAAAACAAGGGAAGTGTCCATGTTGTTAATGCCCTGCAGGCATCTCTGCTTGTGTAAAGAATGTGATGCGTTAATCAATGTTTGTCCTGTATGCCGGTTGATCAAAACTAATAGTTTTCAAGTTTACTTGTCCTAAAATATGGAGTAAATCACTCAAAAGTAATCTACATCCATTATACGAGATTACATGTCAAACTGTTCTTTACCTGACGCATAAGATGTATGTCTAGTAACTTATCTTTGAAAGATGAAAGCTTCCATTGGCTCTGATCTTTTACCTGCTGCCCGAATGGTGCTCTCTCTCTCTCTCTCTCTCGTCCCTTGTTATTCTTTTCCTTATAGTATTTATCGCCTGCCTTACAACTTTGGAGCCCTATACATGCAGTGGTCTCTGGATATATAAGTATTGTAGTGATGCTTCATGTTTTGGACTCGCCTCAGTCACAGCAAGAATCAAGCAGGTTCATAGTGCAATAAATCTCAAGCTAAAGGAAGCCCATCTCACTGCAGATGTGCTCGTGGGTAATATCATAAGCCCACTGATCAAATACACTAAATGTGCTGTTATTTGATCAAGGCTGAAAAATACGGGATAAATAATATTAAATGCACTGAAAAGTATGCTGAATTTTAGCAGAAAATCGTTTCGTGTTATTATTATTTTTCAAATCACAAACAAAAGGTATTTCTGAGCTAGCTTACATGTTAATCAAGACTAAATTTTCTCTGAATAATATTAAAGATGCTGACAGAACCAAAAAAATCAAAGAAAAAAAATAAATCTTCTTTATGAGTTAAATCTCTTTACTTTAATAGGAAGACAAGATGGTCTATGTTAAAATTAATTATCATGTGTTTTTTTTAATATTTTGATATCAAAAATAATTATTTTAAAATAAAAATATATATTATTTTGATATATATTCAAACGAAAAATATCTTGAAAAACATTTATAAATTAGTATGTTCTACTTATTTGAATAAGGGTTGAATTGTATTAATCCATTACTTAATTTCAGAACCAGAATTGAAGAAGTATACTTGTTTTTATTGAAATTCCTTCCCTGTCCTAGGCTTGGCTGGCCTAGCACAGGATTCCTCCATGTCAGAAGCGTTTGTGCTGCTTCTAAATCTGTCAGAACTGGCTAAATAAACTAGTGCCAATTGGATCCAGAATCCCCATACTTGCCTTTTAAAATTTTAATTTTTATATATGAGAAATTTAGTCCCTTCAACTGGCATGTTCAAAGACGACAAATTGTGTCATGAATTATTTTGATTGCAAGGATCTCGTCATCTAGATGCCAACTGTGTTTAAATCCAAATAAATTAGTTAGCATCTAATTTCGATTCTATTAATAATTGGAAGGATTGAAGAGATATTAATGAAAATCCCAAACAAGGAAGGCAACAGGCCCTTTACAGATTCTCATTTGTCACGTCTTGTGGTCATGCCGTGCCTAGATGATATAATTTAACATGAACTTGGCGGATATAGATATATGTTATAGTTATCTAATAAGATACATTATGAATATTATAAAATTTATATCTTTTATTTTGTGTTAAAATAATAAATAGCATTCAACTATTAAATATTTAATTTTTTTTATATATAATAAATAATAAATAAAATATAAATATAACAATAAAAATTGATATATGGATATTTGTTGTCATTTCTATACTAGTTTTTTTTTTTTTTTAGAACAAGGGATAAGTTAAGTAATTACCTAGTCACTTGTGTCCCTGTATTATAAAATTTGGTATTCACGGTTATAGGGGGTAGAGTTTGGATTCATAATTACATCCAGCCAAACTTATAATATTTAACAAATTATAAAATTGTTTTATTCAATTATTTTTTTGGATTCAAGTAGGTTGGATATATCATATTAAATGAAATTTTTTATGAATATTATAAATACCTATAAATTAGATTTATATTACTAATTTTAATGTGTCATTATTTAGAGGCGTACTTATATCATAGATTATAAATGTGATGACACTCAAAATTGTTCTATTTTGATAGGACGAGTAAAGTCAGGGTAAATAATAAAAATATTACACAAAATCAAGTTTTTTACAATACTCCTAGGGAATTATTATTTGATTGTTTATAAATAATTTTTTTTATAAAAAACCATCTAAAGTTTTACTTTTATCATCCCATGATTCATTTTCATCTAAAATTATAATATACTTTAAAACTTAAAATAAATAATTTACATTTAATAGTTATACTTTCTTCCCTCGTCATAATCATCTCCTTGTGATTATTTTGGAAGGACCACACCAAAAATTCGTACAATAATGTTACTCTCATGTTGTGCAAGTCAATATAGTTTTATCTTAGTTTTGTTAGGAAAATTCAGAACAACCGGACATCAATTTACCCGGATCAATTCAGCGGAATACAATTACAATTCACAAGTTCCAATTCTTTTCCTCTTTGTACAGTAAAACAGAATCAAACAATGATGAAAAATAATGCAAATAATCACAAAATCAACACCAAGATTTTTAACGTGGAAAACCCGATGCAGGAAAAACCACGGGACCGTAGTCCACCTAAAAACTTCCACTATCAACAAATAATGGGTTCACAATCATTCTTCCTCAGATTCAACTAAGGGATACAACATATATGTCATCAAGAACAACTTATTCTCGGATTACAACAAGATTAAAGGAGAATTATTTAAGAAAAACTCACAAAACTGACAGCCCTGTTTTCTGTCAAAAAGGCCAGCTTCCACACCACCAATCTTCGATCCAACCGTTCAGAATGAAGATCAACGTGTCTAGAAGCTGCTGTCAAAATCTCAGCCCGATCCAACGGTGAACGAGCTGGAAATCGAAGAAAGAATAAAGGCTGCTCTGCTGCCTTTTCTTCTCTTTTTCTCTCTTGATTTTCTTCTCCTCTCTTCTCTTTTAAAATCTGTTGCTACAGTACCCGAACCACTTAATTTTAAAGTGGTCAGCTGCCTCTCTTCTCAATAAATGTGGTGGTCCCACTATCACATGGTGTGGGACCATACACAACAAATCTCCCCCTCACACACCATGTGAGGAATTCACCATACCAACGATCAATATGTAAAATTCAATTTAGGAGGCTCTAACAAGCCTGCTTCCTTTCTGCAAAACTCAAACTTCTCTCTCGGTAGAGGTTTGGTCATCATGTCAGACACGTTGTCATTAGTATGGATCTTCTCAACAACAAATGACTTCATCTCCATAGCATCTCGAATCCATTGATATCTAACCTCAATGTGCTTTGATCGAGAGTGAAAGTAGGATGCTTACTGAGATGGATTGCACTTTGACTGTCACAATGCAACACAAAGTTCTCTTAAACTAAGCCAAGTTCATGCAAGAACTTCTTCATCCATAACAACTCTTTGCCCCCTTCAGTAAGAGCAATATATTCGGCCTCTGTAGTGGATAATGCAACACATTTTTGCAACCTTGATTGCCATGAGACTGCTCCCCCTGCAAACTTCATCAAGTATCCTGATGTGGACTTTCTAGAATCAACATCACCAGCCATATCTGCATCTGTGTATCCATCCAACACAGGTTTATCATTACCAAAACATAAACTGAAACTAGAAGTACCTTTGAGATACCTGAGTATCCATTTCACTGCTGACCAGTGTTCTTTACCAGGATTAGAGAGGAACCGACTAACCACACCAATTGCATGAGCTATATCCGGCCTTGTGCAAACCATGGCATACATCAAGCTACCAACTGCGGATGTATAAGGAACCTTTTTCATCTCATCTTTTTCTTCATCACTTGAAGGACACTGCTTAGAACTTAGTTTAAAGTGGCTTGCAAGTGGAGAACAAACAGATTTGGAGTTGCTCATGTTGAATCTCTCAAGTACCTTTTGAACATATCTCTCCTGAGATAGCCAAAGTTTTCCCTTTTTCCTGTCACGTGTGATCTTCATACCAAGAATCTGTTTTGCTGGTCCCAAGTCTTTCATTGCAAAAGACTTGCTCAACTCTTCCTTCAACATCTGAATCTTCTTAGCATCATGGCCAACAATCAACATATCATCCACATATAATAAAAGAATAATAAAGTTTCCATCTGGAAACCTTTTCATAAATACACAATGATCAGAAGTGGTCTTGTCATAACCATGATCCACCATAAAAGAATCAAACTTCTTATACCATTGTCTTGGAGCTTGCTTTAACCCATATAAGCTCTTTTTCAACTTATAAACTAGCTGCTCTTTACCTTTTGCTTCAAACCCTTCAGGCTGCTCCATGTAGATCTCCTCATCCAAATCACCATGGAGAAAGGCAGTTTTCACATCAAGTTGTTCTACTTCAAGATTCAAACTAGCAGCTAAGCCAAGCACAACTCTGATTGAAGACATCTTGACCACTGGTGAAAAGATTTCTTCAAAATCAATACCCTTCTTCTGACCGAAGCCTTTCACAACCAATCTTGCCTTGTACCTTGGCTGTGAGCAATGTTCATCAATTTTCAACCTGAACACCCATTTGTTCTTGAGTGCCCTGTTACCTTTAGGAAGCTTCATTAACTCAAAAGTATGGTTTTCATGCAAGGATTTCATCTCTTCTTGCATTGCTTTCAACCACTCACTTTTCTTCTCATGTGACATAGCTTCATCAAAGCATTCTGGCTCTCCCCCATCAGTGACCAACACATACTCATGAGGAGAATATCTGGTGGAAGGTTGGCGAGGTCTAGTTGACCTTCTCAATTGTGGCTCATCTGGAGCTTCCTACATAACCTGTTCAGGAATGACATCTACATCATTATTAGCTACTTCAGGATCACCAACTAATGGCTCAATAAGAGAACCACCATTATCATCATTTTACAAGTCTCCCCCATGATTAGCAGGCATCAAAGATAACTGTGGAGTAGGTCTTGGATTTGAATTAGTTGGAATAAAAATAGTAGACTCTGTTTTCTCCTTTTGTTCAAAGTCTTCAATGGTTTGATCTTCAAAGAAGATAACATCTCTGCTTCTCACAATTTTCTTCTCCTTTGGATCCCACAACCTATAGCCAAACTCATCATCTTCAGAGCCCAAGAAAATGCACTGCTTTGTCTTGCTGTCAAGCTTAGACCTTTCATCTCTAGGAACATGTACAAATGCCCTGCATCCAAACACTCTTAAGTGTGCATAAGAGACATCTTTTCCTTTCCAAACTCTATCTGGAACATCAAATTCAAGAGGAACTGATGGAGAAAGGTTGATCATCGCAACTTCAGTCTTCATTATTTCACCCCAAAAGGACTTAGGCAGCTTTGCATGAGAGAGCATACATCTAATTCTTTCAACAATGGTTCTGTTCATTCTCTCAGCCACTCCATTCTGCTGTGGAGTCTTAGGAATTGTCTTCTCCAACTTGATACCATGTTCCCTGCAGTACTTCTCAAAAGGACCCCTGTATTCACCACCATTGTCAGCTTGAACACATTTGAGCTTTCTACCAGTTTCTCTTTCAACTCTGGCATGGAAATCCTTAAAGACATCAAACACCTGATCTTTGGATTTCAAACAAGTGGCCCAAATTTTCCTGGAGTGATCATCAATAAAACTAACAAAGTACAATGCACCTCTAAGAGACTTGTCAATCATAGAGCAAACATCAGTATGAACTAAATTAAGAACATGTGATCTTCTATGTGAAGGTGATCTTTGAAATGCAACTCTGTGTTGTTTGCCAACTAAACAATGAGTACATGTGTTCAAGTTCATACCTTTTAATGGAAGGTAGTTCTTCTTGGCAAGGATGCCAAGGCCTTTCTCACTTAAATATCCAAGCCGCTTATGGCACAGATCAGTAGAGCAATCTTCAATTGCATTCACCTCCCTTTTGATCACCTTGGCTTGTGACATGTAGAGACCTATTTTCTTCCCTTTAGCAACAATCAGGGAATTTCTGGAGAGCTTCCATTTACCATCTCCAAAGTAATTGTGATAGCCTTTTTCATCAAGAGTACTTGTAGAGATCAAGTGTAGGCGCATATCAGGCACATGCCTAACATCTTTGAGTAGCAACTTGCACCTAGTATTGGTTTCCAACCAAATGTCTCCAATGCCCACAACATTAGCCATCCCTTGATTTCCCATCCTAACTTGACCAAAGTCACCAGCAATGTAGGATGTGTAAAAATCACGTCGGGGTGTAACATGGTAAGAAGCTGCTGAATCTGCAACCCAGGTGGTATCCTGACATGCAAGATTAACACAACCATCATCACAAACAATGGCAACATCACCATCATATACAACTACAGCTGTACCATTCTCTTCATTCTTGTCTTCATCTTTACCCTTTTTATCTCTTTTATACTTTCTGCAATCCTTTTGCATATGCCCAGGCTTGTCACAATAATAGCATTTAAAACCCTTCCTTGACTGAGATCTTCCTCTTGGCTTCCATTTGCCTTTTCTATTGCTGGATTCTCTATCTTGCTTGCTGTGAGAGAACCTGCTTGGACTTCTCCCTCGACTTTCTGTAACAAGTGCATGAGACTCAGAAGTGCTTGTGCCTTTCCTCCTCTTCTCTTCATTGAGGATACAATCCTTCACTGTTTTCAAAGTGATCTTCCCATTCGGAGTAGAATTGCTAAGTGACACCACCAAAGTCTCCCAACTATCCGGCAATGAACTCAGTAGGATTAGTGCTTGCATTTCATCAGCTAACTCTAGATTCATCAATGACAACTGATTCAAGAACCCTTGGAATACATTTATATGCACTGAAGCATCTTCACCATCTCTATACTTCAAATTCACAAGGTCTCTAATTACAAAAACCTTATTTTATGCACTCTCCTTAGCAAATGTTTCTTCCAACATCTTCCAAACTGTATAACAGTCATGTTCTTGAGAAATATGATTAATGGACTTAGAAGATACCCATTTTCTAACATTAGCAGTAGCCTTTCTATTTAGTCCATTCCATTTTGCATCATCCATATCATCAGGCTTTATTCCTTTACATTCAATCGGCAAAGCCAAATCATTGCAATATAAGTGATCCTCCATCATTGTTTTCCATAAAAAATAATTTGAGGAAGTAAGCTTTATCATGCCCGAATCTTTCTTTTCCATTTTAACTGCACAAGAAATTCAATCTACACAACCTGGCTCTGATACCACTTTGTTGGGAAAATTCAGAACAACCGGACACCAATTTACCCGGATCAATTCAGCGGAATACAATTACAATTCACAAGTCCCAATTCTTTCCCTCTTTGTGCAGTAAAACAAAATCAAACAATGATGAAAAATAATGCAAATAATCACAAAATCAACACCAAGATTTTTAACGTGGAAAACCCAATGCGGGAAAAACCACGGGACCGTAGTCCACCTAAAAACTTCCACTATCAACAAATAATAGGTTCACAATCATTCTTCCTCAGATTCAACTAAGGGATACAACATATATATCATCAAGAACAACTTATTCTCGGATTACAACAAGATTAAAGGAGAATTATTTGAGAAAAACTCACAAAACTGACAGCCCCGTTTTCTATCAAAACTGCTAGCTTCCACACCACCAATCTTCGATCCAACCGTTCAGAATGAAGATCAACGTGTCTAGAAGCTACTTCAAAATCTCAGCCCGATCCAACGGTGAACGAGCTGGAAATCGAAGAAAGAATGAAGGCTACTCTGCTGCCTTTTCTTCTCTTTTTCTCTCTTGATTTTCTTCTCCTCTCTTCTCTTTTAAAATCTGTTGCTACAGTACCCGAACCACTTAATTTTAAAGTGGTCAGCTGCCTCTCTTCTCAATAAATGTGGTGGTCCCACTATCACATGGTGTGGGACCATACATAACAAGTTTGTATAGTTTTGAGCATGGCAAAATAAAATGGTATTAGGAGTTGGGAGTTGCCTCAAATGTGAGTTCATTTTTTGAAAACCCAAATTTCAAACTTGCTCGAAACCCATAAGAATCTTCGTGATTTCTTTATTATCCAAAAGCCGTTTTGTATCTCACATGGCAAATTCAAGCATATTTATCGAAAACAATTAATTTTTTATTCAATTATTTATCAATTAAAAAATAAACAAGAGAAAAGAAAAGAGAAAGAATAAAATGACAAAGCATAAAATCAAGATTATTTAATAAAAAAGCATTGATTAACACAAAACTATAATGTATTTATTTTATTACATGCTAAAAAATACAAAAGATTAAAAGCAAATATAACAATTGATTCACATTTAATCTTATATTTAAGGATAAAATTCAATAAAAATTCAATATTAAATAATAATTTGAAAAAAGGATAAAAAACCAAAAGGCCACTAAAAAAATTATGAGTTTGATGAAAAATCTATATATATATATATATATATATATATGTATGTATGTATTTTTATAAGGGATGGAAAACTGTCATTCACATCTTCTTTTCTTAAAAAAATAAATTAATGACATGTTATACATCGCATAAAAGCAAATATTACATCCCTTTGCTAGAACCTTCAAACTTGACATTACACATATGTTAAGTATTGAGCTATGACATTAAATTGTTACCTAAACAATTAAAAGAGCATTCAACCTAGTTTACTATTTATATAAATAGTTAAATTGACCAGACTTGTATTTAACAAGGTCCAACTTCTTTGATGGTAAGTCCTAGAGATCAGAGCCAACGAATGTATCATGATCTTCAATTCCGGATTTGGGAGGTGGGCTTTGCTTTGCAAAGAGAAAGTTAAGAGTCGTTTAGGAGGTTTCCTAGGATTAAAGCGAGATTATACATTGCCATTATTGGATTTACTTTGTGAGGTATGAGAGGAAGAGAGTATGGTTATAAAACTACACTTGGTAAAATAACCGGCTTATAAGAGAATTTTTAATATGTATATTTGATTTTTAAATATTTTAGTTATTTTATACAAGATAATTAAAATTTTAGATCTTTTTTTGAACTATTGATCTCGTGAGAAATTAATGTGTTTTCAGATACTAGGTTAATAAGTAGATATAATCCGGCAATAAAGCCGAATATTGATTGAATTAGACCTAAATTTCCTACACTTCAAATATTCTCTGTTTATAACTCTTATCTCAAGTCTCAGAGGTCTAAAAATTACAAGATTGGTGTTGTTTGAAAGAAGATTCAATTTTCTATAATTTCTTTAGAAGTAAAGAACTTTGAATTTTCACGTTTCCTGCATCAAATCTGGCCCACAATGTCAGGTTAGGAAGGAATTCAAATTAAAAAAAACTGTCTTCACTCCAGCGGGGATAAAAAGGCCACAATATAAAAGAAAAAAAAGAAGGGTTTGCAAGAGAAAGGAGGCATACATAGAAAAACCCAAAAAGAGACTAAAGAAAAAAGGAGGAGGCGGCACCAACAGGAACAAAAAAAGAATAGAAGCAAAAATATTGAAGACCGGGAGGACACCTATCTATTCAATTGAAATTCTCTACTTTTGAGTGATGTTCATCATATCAAGTTTGTTTCTCTTTAATTTAACTATGGATTAGACTTTTATTCTGGGATTTTTGATGTAATCTTAATATGAAGATGTGAACAATTTCTTCAATTGAATTATTACATTAAGATGTTGAGTATTTCACTCTATGTGTAATGCTTGCGTGTGTTTGGCCAACATTTGCATGATTTAGAATTCAATTTGAAACTAAGAAGTGATGATTGTTTTAGCTATTGTTTGAAATAACTTAAGAAATCTATAGGATAGAGATATCCTAGAAACTTTTGTAATCATTACAGGTTTTACAGTACTTAATAAATTTCACCAAGTTTAGAACTTTCGTAGAGTATATAAAATTTATTTATAAAAATAATTTATTGATGCTCGAGACAGATTAATATTTACATAGAAAAACTTGATTATCAACATTAGGAGTAATTAATTCAATCGAGAGAGTTCACATAAGCATAGTTACGATAAGTTAGAAATCCTAGAACCAGTATAATTGAATTCATTAATATTTAATCATTTGGTTGTTTGTTTTTTTAATTATTAATTTTTGTTTCATAAACTATCTCATTCGATTCCTCAAATAGATCATAATTTAAAAGATCTTCATAATTAGTAGTAATTTTTACAAATCGTCGTAGAACTCTACTCATCATTTTATTAGTTGTTACTATTCAAGCATTTGCGAAATTAACCAACAAGTTTTTGGCTCTGCTCCCAAGTGCAGGAGTGTCGAAGTAATAAATAACTCAGTAAGAATGGGGTCGAACCACAAGGAGGTTAATTGTATAAATTATAGATAACAATAATACAATAACAACAACAACAACAACAATAGTAGTAGTGGTAGTGGTAGTGGTGGTGGTAGTAGTAATAAAGAAGAAGAAGTTGATGAGAACTTTAAGATGGAAGATTAATGTAAGGGTTAAATAATGATAACAACAAATGTCAAGGTTAGAGGATCCACTAATGGTATGTCAAACAAGTATAGTATAAACTCTTATTATTCAATTGGAAACCACACACAAAGAAGGTTCCAATCATATTACAAATTGTTAACATGATTACATTAGTTATCTTATTCGATTTATGCTAATACTTATAAATCTCGTCAGACATTCATGATTATAACTTATATTAACAACATATCAAGCTCATTTCATAACTCATGTGTCGATTATACCATACAACATGGGCTATGAGAGTGCCAAATATTTGTTGTATCAAGTGTTATAGAACATAAATCTAGATTAGTCATTTAACAAGCAAAGTATTAAAGAGTTAAAAAGATAACAAATAGAAAACATGTTAGTATCAAACATTAAAGTCCATGTTAAGTTTACACTATACTTATTCTTACACCATTAGTGTAACCTTTTCACTTTGATATATAAACTTAATTAAACATAATGAAAGAAAGAAGAAAAAATAAAAATAAAAATAATATAAAAGTTAACTAAGTAAAGGAAAGGAAATGAAAGACATAAAAAAAATATTAATGAAAGCAAAACTTAAGTATTACAAAAATACAAAGAGAAAAAACAAGAGCATGATCTTGATTTGGAGACCAAGATGCCTAAATACATGGTAAATACCTCCTTTTATAGGCCAAAATTAGGAACTATTGATTTAATGACTAATTGATGAGTGGGTGGCCAACTCTTGACTTGGTGATAATCCTTATCTTTTCTTGTTTGCCTAAAACGTCATTGATAACGTCAGAATTAGAACCATTTAATAACATGAAAGTTGTAGGAAATTGTCTCAGCTTTCCAGGAAAAAAAATGGAGGTCATCTGGACTTCTATAACTTCAGATATAGGCCAAATGCTGAACAGTGCTTGGGCTGCAGGATAGATTCAGACTTCTTTGTTATTGCTATAATTTGGACTTGAAAATGACTTTTTTAAATCTTAGCTCCATATAAAAGTTGTAGGCCTATGTATTACCTTTCTATCCATATAAAATAGACCTAAATTTGACATTTATAACTCTATATATGCCTCAATTATTAAATAGTGTTATTATGTGATAGGCCATCTCTTTTTTAAGTTTGATCATCTTTTTGTCCTTTCAATTTCAGTTCTTAAACTCATCAATCAATCCTTTCATTTATGTGATAAGCCTATATTTAAAATGAACATTTACCATTAATTAAAGGTATCTTATATTATTAGATATGTTATTATAAAACATGCTTTAGTTAAGGAATTATTAATACTTCAAGTGCAAAATGATGATATAAAACCTTGATAAAAATGCACTTTTAAGTACTAATCACTCTCCCCAACCAGCTTATTACTAGTCCCTAGTAATCAAAACATTAAAATAGAAAAACCATTTACAAATTCCATAAAGCAAGGTATTCATTATTCAACTTTTATTCTATCTGGATAAACAAACTCTCATTAAATTTATATATTTGCTCAATACCTCTTAAACAAGATATTAATAAACCTTTCTTTTATGCTCAATATATCAACACATAATTATAGGGCTTTACTTAGATGAAAACAAAATTTTTCTTCTAATGTTTAAGGTTAATTTTCTTGGGTTGAGATTTTTTTTCTTTTATTTTTTTAATATATACACATATAAATTTAAACACGATGCATCTTTAACCCATGTAATGAACTTTTAGTTAATGACTCCCAGACTAGTTGGTCTTAGGGCATTAGGTGTTAAGACACCCGTACGAGCTTAGTAGCTCGGGTTACAGATATTGATACGTAGATAATGCAATGTTTGATTCCTTTAAGCTTTTTGCCTTAACCCATGTAATAAGCGTTGGACCAATAGCTCCCAAGTCAATTGACTTTAGGGTATTATGTGTTAAAAAACTATTTCGGGCTTAATTACTTAGTTTAAGAAGGCTATAAAACCAAACTTATCTACATATTTATTATCATTATTATTTTTTTTGCTTTTTTTTGCTTTTTTTTTGCTTTGTAAATTATATACTATCTATTTCCCTTAGTTGTTACCTTTAATAAAAGAACATAAATAATATAATAATCCAATGTGCAACCCACAATCATATGTTAAAGTGTGTGTGTGAAAATTAAGGTTTAATAATGCATGTTAAATGAGTATATGAGCAGAATTAAGTGATAATAATGTGAGAATTTGTAAACCTGAATATTTCAAGAAGTATTATAATAGACTTTGTTAAGAATGATTACTAAGATGTGTCTCAAGAGTCACTTTAGCAAAAAAGCTCTTTTACTCTATCATCGTAGTAACAACAATTTTGCACATGCTTTATGAAATGAAAAACATAGTTAGTTAAAAAAAATTTCAACTAATACCCTCTCCCCCCAACTAAAATGAGACATTGTCCTCAATGTCCTAAACTAGAAAGATAGAGTATAGAAGACATCACCTGAAATAACAAAAACTAACAAACCTGAAACACACTGAAACAAATATAAAAAACAACAAAATACAATAATAAAAGCAAAAGACACAAAGATTCATAAATGAAGACTCAAATCAAATCTAAGCTTTTTACAGCTTTTCTTAGATGACCAATTTATGCGACTTATGGAGGGATCAATTACAGGAATGAAAGATTGTAGTTGGTCAATCAATTGTTCAGTAGTAGAAGCAGAGATTATGATTTGTCATGAAGAAGATGTTAGAAATTCCTATTTCACAGCATGATCAAGAAACGACAACAATTTATCATAATAGCCATTAACATTTAACAGACTTATGAGTTTATGGTGAATGTGCAGTTGGGTCCAAGAGAAGATATGAAAGATCTCTTTTAATGTGACTAGACCACCTGGTAAGGCAATGAAGGTATTAACATGGTTAAATATTACATTCATTTGAGCAAACATTGTGAAGACCTGTAGTTCCTCTCCAATTGTTTTTTCAATGATGTCCCCTTATGCTAAAGCTTTGGAGATGACCCCTAAAACTTGACTACTTCCTAAAAATACAACTATTGACACACCTACCATTAACCCAAAGTTGCCTCCCCCATACACTAAAACACTAAATGAATCTTTCTTTCAGCTAGCACCTGACCAAGATAATTTGCTGATTCTAAAAGCTTCTTTTTCTTTCCTAGGACTAGATCCACCGAAAACACAAACATTTCTTATGTGATGACCTGAGGAACTTTCCATTTGTACACACTTCTATATTTGTTGAATATATAGGTTAAGTACAAATGAAAGGAAGGAAGAGAGAATTTTATAGATGATAAATAAAAAAGACAATCATACCACCTGCATGTAGGCTAGCTGGAGTCTCTCTCTCTCTCTCTATTTATTTATTTTTAAACAAGCATGTATATGTACAGGTAGTTATGATTATTGACACGACTAAAAGGTTGATGTCTTCTCCCAAGTGCAGGAGTGTCGAAGTAATAAATAACCCGGCAAGACCGGGGTCGAACCACAGGGAGGTTAATTGTATAAATTATAAACAACAATTATAAACAACAATAATAGCAATAGCAGCAGCAACAACAACAACAACAACAACAACAACAACAACAACAACAATAATAATAATAATAATAATAATAATACTAGTAGTAGTAGTAGTAGTAGTAGTAGTAGTAGTAGTAGTAGTAATAATAATAATAATAATAATAATAATAATAATAATAATAATGAAAGGGAAGAAGAAGAAGATGATGATGATGATGAGAACTTTGAGATGAAATATTAATTAAACAATGATTGTAAATCTCGTCAAGCATTCATGATTATAACTTATGTTAACAACAAATCAAGTTCCTTTCATAGCTCAGGTGTCGGTTATACCATACATTATAGGCTATGAAAGTGCCAAGCATTTGTTGTACCAAGTGTTATACAACATAAATCAAGATTAATCATTTAACAAGCAAAATATTAAAGAGTGAACAAGATAACAAATATAAAACATGTTAGTATCAAACATTAAAGTCCATATTAAGTTTACATTATACTTATTCTTACACCATTAGTGTAACCTTTTCACCTTGACATAATTAACTTAGCTAGACATAATGAAAGAAAGAAAAATAGATAAACAAAATAAGAACATAAAAGTTAACTAAGTAAAGGAAAGGAAATGAAAGGCATAAACTTAATATTAATGAAAGCAAAGCATAAACATTACAAAAAATACAAAGAGAGAAAGGAAGAGCATGATCTTGATCTGGAAATCAAGATGCCTAAATACATGGCAAATGCCTCCTTTTATAGGCCAAAATTGGGAACTATTGATTTGATGACCAATTGATAAGTGAGTGGCCAACTTTTGACTTGGTGGCAATCCTTATCTTCTCTTGTCTGCCCAAAACGTCATTGATAACGTCAAAATTGGAGCCAGGTGAAAATATGAAAGTTGTAGGCAATTGTCTCAGCTTTCTTGTGTAAAACATTCAGCTCATTTGAACTTCTAGAACTCCAGATATGGCCACAATACCGAATAGTGCTCGGGCTAGAAGACAGATTCGGGCTTCTTTGTTATTGCTACAATTTGGACTTGCACATGGCCTTTTTAGATCTTCAGCTCCATATGAAAGTTGTAGGCCTATGTCTTACCTTTCCATCCATATAAATTGGACCTAAATATGAGATTTGTAGCTCCAGATATGACCCAATTATCAAACAGTGTTCCGGTTTGGATTGTACCGACATCTCTTTTCTAAGTTTGACCATCTCTTTGCCTTTGCAATTTAAGTTCTTAAAGTCATCAATCAATCCTTTCATTTATGTGATAGGCCTGCATTTAAAATGAATATTTACCATAAATTAAAGGTATCTTATATTATTAGATATATTATTATAAAACATGCTTTAGTTAAGGAGTTATTGATACTTCAAGTGCAAAATGATGATATAAAACCATGATAAAAATACACTTTTAAGTAATAATCACACCCCCCAACCAGCTTATTACTAGTCCCTAGTAATCAAAGCGTTAAATAGAAAAACAATTTGCAAATTCCACAAAGCAAGGTATTCATCATTTAACTTCCATTAATCTATCCAGATAAACAAACTCTCATTAAATTTATATATCTGCTCAATACCTCTTAACAAGATATTAATAAACCTTTCTTTTGTGCTCAATGTATCAACACATAATTATGGGGCTTTTCTTGGAAGAAAACAAAATTTTTTGTTCTAATGTTTAAGGTTAACTTCTTTGGGTTGGGATTATTATTTTTGTCTTTTTTATCTTTTTTTTTTTAAATCTATATACATATAATTTAAAAGTATCATGCATCTTTAACCCATGTAACGAGTTTTCAGCTAATGACTCCCAGACCAGTTGGTCTTAGGGCATTAGGTGTTAACACACCCCTACGAGCTTGGTAACTCGGGTTGCAGATACTGATTTGTAGATAGTGCAATGTTTGATTCCCTTAAGCTTTTCTCCTCAACCCATGTAACAAGCGTTGGGCCAATAGCTCCCAAGTCAGTTGACTTTAGGGTATTAGGTGTTAAAACACCCCTTCGGGCTTAATTGCTTAGGTTAGGGAGGCTACGAAACCAAACTTATCTACATTTTTATTATCATCATTTTTTTTCTTTTTTTTTTCATGTTTTTGTTTTTTAATTATATACAATCCCTTTCCCTTAGTTGTTATCTTTAACAAAAGAACATAAATAATGTAATAATCCAATATGCAACCCACAATCATATGTTAAAGTGTGTGTGTGTAAATTAAGATTTAAGAATACATGTTAAATAAGTATATGAGCAGAATTAAGTGGTAACAATACGAGAGTTTGTAAACTTGAATATTTCAGGAAGTATTATAATAGACCTTGTTAAGAATGGTTACTAAGATGCGTCTTAAGAGTCACTTTAACAAAAGAACTCCTTTACTCTGTCATCCTAGTAACAACAATTATGCACATGCTTTATGAAATGAAAAACAATTTTTTTTTTATCAACTACTACCCTCTCCCCCCAACCAAAACGAGACGTTGTCCTCAATGTTCTAAGGTAGAAAGATAGAGTATAGAAGATATCACTTGAAATAATGAACACTGACAAAACCTGAAACACACTGAAACAAAAATAAGAAATAACAAAACAAAATAATAAAACCAAAAGACATAAAAATTCACAAATGAAGGATCAAATCCAATCTAAGCTTTTTACGGCTTCCCGTAGATGACCAATTTATGCGACTCATGAAAGGATCAATCACAGGAATGAAAGATTGTAGTTGGTCAATCAATTGTTCAGCAGTAGGAGTAGAGATTATGATTTGTCGTGTAGAAGATGTTAGAAATTCCTGTTCCACAGCATGATCAAGAAAAGACAACAACTTATCATAATAACCATTAACATTTAACAAACGTATGGGTTTATGGTGAATGTGTAGTTGAGCCCAAGAGGAAATATGAAAGATCTCTTCCAATGTGCCTAGACCACCTGGTAAAGCAATGAAGACATCAACATGGTTAAACATTGCATTCATTCGAGCCGACATTGTGGAGACCTGAAGTTCCTCTCCAATTGTTTTTCCAATGATGTCCCTTTGTGCTAAAGCTTCGGGGACGAGCCCCAAAACTTGACTACCTCCTAAAAATGCAGCTATTGACACACCTCCCATTAACCCAAGACTGCCCCCCCATACACTAAATGAATCTTTCTCTCAGCTAGCACCTGACTAAGATGATTTGCTGATTCTAAAAACTCCTTTTCTTTCCTAGGACTAGATCCACCGAAAACACAAATATTTCTTATTTGATGACTTGAGGAACTTGCCATTTCTACACACTTCTGTATTTGTTGAATGTATGGGTTGAGTAGAAATGAAAGGAAGGAAAAGAGGGTTTTATAGATGATAAATTAGAAAGGCAATCATAACACCTATATGTAGGCCAGCTGGAGTCTCACAATCTCTTTCTCTCTTTTTATTTATTTATTTATTTACTTTTGAAAAAAAAAAAAGCATGTGTATGTACAGGTAGTTGTGATTGTGGCTCACATCTTCCCTTGATTTTACGTCCAAGAACGGTTTAAACGCCCTCTATGGGTCGGGGATAAGCTTCCCATCCAGTTTTTTTAAAAACTGGCAAACAGGGTCTTTTTTAGTCAGATTCCCAAGACTAAGTCAATCATGTTCTTTATGAAATAGTGGCCATAAATCATGAATTGCACGAAGCACATCTCCACTAGGATGCGTCTCAAAAGTCAATAGAAGATTATCTAAAGACTCCTTACTCAGGCCATCCTTAATGAATTGTATTTTATCTTCACGGTTTATAGATACCATTCCTAAAGAACAACATTGTGTATTACAAGTCCATCTAACACATCGATGACAGACTTCTAGTCGTTTTGCACGACGTTTCTTTGCAAAAGTGCTTTTACCTGTTCCAGGCATGTGTGAAATAAAGAAATTAGAGGACTCACCTGATAATCGGACCTTTGCTTCAATCAACCAGCGAATATCTTCAGGAATTCCATGATTCATTAACAATCTCAATCTTGCACATCTAGCACGGTAAATTTTTGTAATCGCATTCTGAGGCAGAGCGGGAAAATACTTTTTCAATTTTTCAAGATTAGTGTCCATTTTCAAATGATAATTGGAAGAGAGATTCAAAGAATTGCACAAATATATACACAAATATCAGTTATTGTGGGAAACTGAAAGAACCGACTTAAGTCACGAAGTACCGTTGTCTGCCATTTGACCGGGGTAAGAGAAACTAGCAAAAATCACTCAGAAAGAAACACAAAAAAAAGTGAGAAAAAAAAATAATCAACCTTTATCTATAAGATCATTCAAACCAGCTGATTCATTTTCACTAGGAAAATTATCAAAGTAAGCTTTCAAAAGATGTCCATTTTCCTTAAAATCATTGTCATTCATTGAATTCTCAATATCACAGGCCCCATAAGGATTGCTCCATCTTAATCTTAGCTCTTTAGGGAATGCATAGAATTGAGAATCATAAAACAAAAGTTTTGCAGAATGCATGGGTGTCTTTGAACATGGTGGGCCAATAAAATCCATTTTGAAAGATTTTTGCAACTGTCTTTTTTTACGGGAAATAACTTCCACATGCTTCAGAATGATAAAGTTTAATGACACTACTTACCTCATTGTCGGGAATGAATCTTTGAAATATTTGATCAGGACAATATTTGAATAAGTTAGGGTCATCACAATAAAAGCTCTTCACTTCGTTCAAAAACTTTTCTTTGTCTTGAGTACTCCAATCAGCTGGCAAATCTCCTAAAGTAAGAAAATTGATATTTTTATCATACCAAGGCATTGGACTAAGAGAGAGTAAGGATTCGTTAGGAAAGTAATCATCGATTGGTGTGATGTCAGATGTCGAATCTCTTGTCACTAGTGATAAAAGATTCGTATCAACATTTTCGGTGCTTGTTTCATCTGTGATTTTTTCCTTAGAATAAATCATTTGCAAATCTTTAGATTCATCCAATTCATTTTTACTTAAAGTAGATTCAAGTTGATCATAAACTAATTCGTCAATATGATCTACTTCTTGTAAATCATTATCATCTCGAGGTTTCTTGCAAATGTTGAAAATATTCATCTCCAATGTCATGTTTCCAAATGATAGCTTCATCAATCCATTTTTACAATTAATCAATGCGTTAGAGGTTGCAAGAAACGGACATCCTAAAATAACAGGAAATGAATTACATGCTTCAACAGGTTCTGTGTCCAAGACAGATTCGGGCTTCTTTGTTGTTGCTATAATTTGGACTTGCACATGGCCTTTTTAGATCTTCAGCTCCATATGAAAGTTGTAGGCCTATGTCTTACCTTTCCATCCATATAAATTGGACCTAAATATGAGATCTGTAGCTCCAGATATGACCCAATTACCGAACAGTGTTCCGGTTTGGATTGCACCGACATCTCTTTTCTAAGTTTGACCATCTCTTTGCCTTTACAATTTAAGTTCTTAAAGTCATCAATCAATCCTTTCATTTATGTGATATGCCTGCATTTAAAATGAACATTTACCACAAATTAAAGATATCTTATATTATTAGATATATTATTATAAAACATGCTTTAGTTAAGGAGTTATTGATACTTCAAGTGCAAAATGATGATATAAAACCATGATAAAAATACACTTTTAAGTACTAATCAATTATGGCTCACATCTTCCTTTAGTTCTACATCTAAAAACGGATTAAACGTCCTCTATGGGTTGAGAATAGGCTTCCCATCTAGTTTTCTTAAAAACTAGCAAACACGGTCTTTTATAGTCAGATTCCCTTGACTATACCAAGCATGTTCTTTATAAAAATGGGTTTATAAATCATGAATTGCACGATGCTTATCTTCACTATGATGAGACTTAAAAGTCAATAGAAGGTTATCTAAAGATTCTTTGTGTTTTGAAATAAATCCCACATTTTAATAATTTTCACAGGTTTTGCAGAATACATGTGAGTCCTTAAACATGGTGGGCTAGTAAAATCCACTTTGAAAGATTTCTACAGTTTTTTTTTACGAGAAATGATCCCCACATGCCTTAAAGTGACAAAATTTAATGACACTACTTACCTCATTGTTAGGAATGCATTTTTAAAATATTTGATCAGGACAATAATTGAATAAGTAAGGTTGAATAAGTAAAGGTCATCATAATAAAAAATTTGCACGTCGCTCAAAAATTTTCTTTATCTTCAGTACTCTAGTGAGCTGGCAAAAATCCTTTCTCTTAAAAACTAAGAGCAGATGTAAATTTTACAAGAGTATCTTTAAAATCTGTTATGCTTGGAGCAAGTTAAGTGTTAATTGTCTCTTACTTTTCAATGAATGCATACAAAGTTTCCTAAAAATTTCTTCTTAGAGGTGGAGCATAAGGAGGTGTATATCTATGAGAATTTTAGAAATTATGGTATGCTTAAAACTCTGGTTATGAAGTTTGTGCATTGTCACTTTTCCAACTAAAATTTGGGTGATTTCTCAAACCAGGGTTGTATGTTTGCGAGTATGGGTTATGATTGGGCCTTTGAAAACTATTTAAAATATAAGCTTGTTCATGAAGACATTCCTTAAAAAAGACAAGGTTGAACAGTCATTGGTTGAGTGTTTATTTGTTTCATATATTTGACATGCAATGTCTTGAATAGATTTTAATTGACCACTCATTTTCAATTCTAGTGCCTCGACTTTTCTAGCTAAAGATGCAAACTTGGATTGGAGTACATGATCTTTCCTAAATTTGTACATATCTCCACTAGATACATGAGGATGAGTTTAACTAAGTGCCATATAAGTACCCGCAGTGTTCTAATTTTGAGTATTTTCAGCTAATAAATCTAAGTACTCCATTGCTTCATCAGGGTTTTTATCTTCAAAAGTTCCATTGCACATCAATTCAACTATTTTTCTATCTTTAGGTGTTAACCCTTCATAGAAATGTGAAACCAATTTCCATGTTTCAAAACCATGTTTCAAAACCATGATACCTATCCCAACATTGGTAAAATGTTTCTCCTAGTTTTTGAGTGAAAGTGGTGATTTATCTTTTGAAAGAGTTTGTTCTATAAGATGGGAAAAACTTCTTTAAAAACTGTTGTTGCATTTCATCCCAAGCACGAATGGATCCTGGTTTTAAATTTTGTAGCCATGTTTTAGCTTTATCTTTTAATGAAAAAGGAAAAGGCTTTAATCTAATGGTGTTCATGCTACAATTTGAGTTATTATAGGTGTTATAAATATCCTCAAATTCCCTTAAATGCAAGTATGGTTTTTCTAAATATAAGCCATGAAAAGAAGGTAAAAGTTCAATAATGCTTAGCATAAAATTAAAATGAGATACATCAAGAGGGAAAAACTATGCATGATGGTACACTTGTTCTTGTTGGATTCATGTGGTCTCTAAGTGTTTTAGTATGATTATTCTCATTATTCTCATTATGAAGTGATTGGATATCTTTTTCGGCTATATTTTCTAAAAATGATGAGGATACCCTATAAAGTCTACCACTTAATGTACATAACCATACTTAAATTTGAGTTATTATAGGTGTTATAAATATCCTCAAATTCCCTTAAATGCAAGTATGGTTTTTCTAAATATAAGCCATGAAAAGAAGGTAAAAGTTCAATAATGCTTAGCATAAAATTAAAATGAGATACATCAAGAGGGAAAAACTATGCATGATGGTACACTTGTTCTTGTTGGATTCATGTGGTCTCTAAGTGTTTTAGTATGATTATTCTCATTATTCTCATTATGAAGTGATTGGATATCTTTTTCGGCTATATTTTCTAAAAATGATGAGGATACCCTATAAAGTCTACCACTTAATGTACATAACCATACTTAAATTTGAGTTATTATAGGTGTTATAAATATCCTCAAATTCCCTTAAATGCAAGTATGGTTTTTCTAAATATAAGCCATGAAAAGAAGGTAAAAGTTCAATAATGCTTAGCATAAAATTAAAATGAGATACATCAAGAGGGAAAAACTATGCATGATGGTACACTTGTTCTTGTTGGATTCATGTGGTCTCTAAGTGTTTTAGTATGATTATTCTCATTATTCTCATTATGAAGTGATTGGATATCTTTTTCGGCTATATTTTCTAAAAATGATGAGGATACCCTATAAAGTCTACCACTTAATGTACATAACCATACTTGACACGACTAAAAGATTGTTGTCTTCTTCCAAGTGCAGGAGTGTCGAAGTAATAAATAACCCAACAAGACTAGGGTCGAACTACAAGGAGGTTAATTGTATAAATTATAAATAATAATAATACAATAATAATAACAACAACAACAACAACAACAATAATAATAAAGAAAAAGAAGGAGAAGAAGAAGAAGAAAGGTTGATGAGAACTTTAAGATGAAAAATTAATGTAAGGATTAAATAATGATAACAAACAATGTCAAGGTTAGAGGATTCACTAATGATATGTCAAACAAGTATAGTATAAACTCTTATTATTTAATTAGAAACCACACACAAAGGAGGTTTCAATCAGATTATAGATTGTTAACATGATTACATTAGTCATCTTATTCAATTAATGCTAATACTTGTAAATTTCATCAAAACTTATGTTAACAACAAATTAAGTTCCTTTCATAGCTCAGGTGTCGGTGATACCATACAGTATGAGCTATGAAAGTGCCAAACATTTGTTCTACCAAGTGTTATACAACATAAATCAAGATTAGTCATTTAACAAGCAAAGTATTAAAGAGTGAACAAGATAACAAATATAAAACATGTTAATATCAAACATTAAAGTCCATATTAAGTTTTTACTATACTTATTCTTACACCATTAGTGTAACCTTTTCACCTTGACATAATAAACTTAGATAAACATAATGAAAGAAAGAAAAATAAATAAATAAAACAAGAACATAAACATGACAAAATTTAACTAAGTAAAGGAAAGGAAATGAAAGGCATAAACTTGATATTAATGAAAGCAAAGCATAAGCAATACAAAAAAAATACAAAGAGAGAAAGCAAAAGCATGATCTTGATTTGAAGATCAAGATACCTAAATACATGGCAAATGCCTCCTTTTATAGGCCAAAATTGGAAACTATTGATTTGATGACTAATTAATAAGTGGGTGACCAACTCTTGACTTGGTGATAATCCTTATCTTCTTTTATCTGCCAAAAACATCATTGATAACATCAAAATTGGAGCCACTTGAAACATGAAAGTTGTAGACAATTGTCTCAGCTTTCTTATGTAAACATGTTAGCTCATTTGGACTTCTAGAACTCCAGATATGGCCAAAAGACTGAACAGTGCTCGGGCTGGAGGACAAATTCAGGTTCTTTGTTGTTGCTATAATTTGGACTTGAAAATGGCCTTTTTAGATCTAGGCTCCATATTAAAGTTGTAGGCCTATGTCTTACCTTTCCATCCATATAAAATAGACCTAAATCTAAGATCTATAGCTTTAGATATGATCCAATTATCGAATAGTGATCCGGTTTGGATTGCACCGACATCTCTTTTCTAATTTTGGTCATCTCTTTGCCCTTGCAATTTAAGTTCTTAAAGTCATCAATCAACCTTTCATTTATATGATATGCTTGCATTTAAAATGAACATTTACCATAAATTAGAGGTATCTTATATTATTAGATATATTATTATAAAACATATTTTAATTAAGGAGTTATTGATACTTCAAGTGCAAAATGATGATATAAAATCTTAATAAAAATACACTTTTAAGTGCTAATCACACAATTAGCAAACACCAGTAGATTCATGACTGAAACAAATACCAATTTGTAGAACCAAACAGCTTCAATTCAAAATTTAGAGGTTCAAGTTGGTTAGTTAGCCAACATGCTCACGGGTAGACAACAAGGAAATTTACCAAGCACAACTAAAATTAATCCTAATGAGTAATGCAAGGCCATAACTTTAAGAAATGGAAAAAAAGTGGAGTAGACTGCTAGAAACAAAAGTGTAGGAAGAAAAGAGGAGGAGTAAGGGGCCAAACCACTTTAGAATATGAAAAATCTGATCCTCTGCTAGAACCAACACAAGAAATAATGTAGAGAATTCCATTTCCACAATGTCTCAAGAAGAATAAACTTAATAAGCAATTTTCTAAATTTCTTGATGTGTTTAAAAAATTACAAATTAACATTCCTTTTACAGATGCTCTTAAACAAATGCCTAGCTATGTAAAATTTTTAAAGGACACCTTCTCAAACAAAAGAAAGATAGAGGAATATGAGGTTGTTGCTTTTACTGAGTAATGAAATGCCATTTTGCGGAAGAAACTGCCTCCTAAACTTAAGGATCCAGGGAGTTTTACTATACCATGTTCCATTGGAAATTCTATATTTGAAAAATATTTATGTGATTTAGGTGCAAGTATTAATCTCATGCCTTTATCTATCTTTAAGAAGCTTGGTTTAGGTGAAGTAAAGCCAACTACAGTAGCATTGTAGCTAGTTGACAAGTCATTGAAGCATCTAAGAGGAATAATTGAAGATGTATTGGTGAAAGTTGGCAAGTTTATCTTTCCAGTAGACTTCATCACAGTGGATATGGAGGAGGATAATGAGATTCCTATCTTGCTTGGTCGACCATTCTTGGCCACTAGAGGTGTGTTAATTGATGTGAAGAAAAGAGAGCTGCGGTTAAGGGTGAATGAAGAGGAGGTGATTTTTAATGTGTTCAAAGCCATCAAATAACCAGATATGGAGGAAAGCTGTTTCAACATTCAAGTTGTGGAATCCTTAATTAGTAACAAAGTAAAGCTTCCAATTGACCCATTAAAAGCATGTCTTTTAAATAAGGTATGGGAGAAGGATGCTGAGATAGCAGAATATACATGTTGGATGGACTGAACCTAACCGTAGAAGATACTTTAAAGATTTGGGACAATCAACACCAAAAATAAAATCAACTAGTGAACAAACATCGGTTTTGGAATTACAACCTCTGTCAAAACACCTTCAATATGCTGGAGAAGCTTCCATTATCCTATGATAGTCTCTGCAAAGCTATCTAAAACAAAGAAAGAAAAATTATTGAGGGTGTTAAGAAAACATAAGGCAGATCTCGGGTAGGTATTGGCAGGTATCAAAGGCATCAATCCCTTTATTTGTATGCATAAAATTCTATTAAAGGATGAAGTCAAGCCAACAATAGAACATCAGAGAAGGCTTAACCTAACTATGAAAAAGGTAGTATCAAAAGAAGTTCTGAAATGGTTAGATGTTGGTGTTATTTATCTAATCTCTAACAGCTCATGGGTGAGCCCAGTCCAAATTGTGCCAAAAAAAGAAGGAATGACAGTGTAAGGGATGCAAATAACAAATTGATACCTATTAGACCAGTAACTAAATGAAGGATTTGTATGGATTATTGAAAGCCCAATAAGGCAACACGCAAAGATCACTTCCCCCTACCATTCATTGATCAGATGCTGGACATGTTAGTTGGGCATGAATATTACTGTTTCTTAGATGGTTATTCGAGATACAACCAAATAGCCATTGCACCTAAGGACCAAGAGAATACCACTTTCACTTGCCCTTATGGTTCTTTTGCTTTCAGAAGAATGCCTTTTAGGTTATCTAATGCACTAGCTACCTTTCAGAGGTGCATGATGGCTATCTTTTTAGATATGGTGGAGCAGATCATTAAGGTCTTCATGGTTGACTTTTCTATATTTGGAACTTCTTTCGATGATTGCCTTGTAAAGTTGGCATTGGTTTTGGAGTGTTGTGAAAAGACAAACTTGATATTGAACTAGAGAAAATGTCACTTCATGGTAAAGGAAGGTATAGTGTTAGGGCACCGAATTTCAAAAAAAAGAATAGAGATAGACAAAGCTAAAATTGAGGCTGCCAACTACAGTCAAAAGGGTTAGGAGTTTCCTTGGTCATGCAAGATTTTATAGGAGGCTCATCAAAGACTTCTCTAAAATATCCAAACCACTATGTAGTTTGCTGCTAAAGACACAAAGTTCCAGTTTGATGAGGAATACAAGACAACCTTTATGCTATTGAAAGAAAGGTTAGTTACAGCTCCTATTGTAATTGCACTGGATTGGAATAAATCATTTGAGTTGATGTGTGATGTAAGTGATTCTGCAATTGGAGTAGTAGTAGGACAGTGGAAAAATAATGTGTTTCACACCATATATTATGCCAGTAGAACACTCATCAATGCCCATTTAAATTACGCCATAACCGAGAAAGAGTTGTTTTTTGTGGTCTATGTATTTGATAAGTTTTGGCCTTACCTTATGCGAAACAAAGTGTTGGTCTATACTGATAATGCTACAATTAAACAACTAGTGTCTAAGAAAGATGTCAAGCCTAGACTCATCCATTGGATCCTGTTATTGCAAGAATTTGATGTAGAAATTAAAGATAAAAAATGGACTGAGAACATGGTGGCAGATCATCTTTCAAGGCTGGAATTGACATAATAGTTGGAGCCTAAACTAATGAATGTTTTCCTAATGAAAGACTTTTAGCAATTTCCACTAACAAATTCTTTCCTTGGTATGCAGATTATGTCAACTTTCTTGCAGATAAGATCATACCGCCAGATTTTTCTTACCAATAAAAGAAGAAATTGTTTTTTAAAGTCAAACACTACTTTTGAGAGGAGCCAATACTGTATCAGTATTATGCAGATCAAGTCATCAAGAGGTGCATTCTAGAAGAGGAAATGACAAACATATTGAAGCACTGCCACACACTTGAATATGGGGAGCATTTTGGAACACAACGCACTACAGCCAAAGTTCTGTAGTCAGGTTTTTATTGGCCCACTATATTTAAAGATGCTTATGCTTTTGTTATTGTTTGTGATAGATGTTAGCATACTGGGAATATATCTCGATGAAATGAAATTCCACTGCAGAATATCTTAGAAGTTGAATTATCTGATGTTTAGGGCATCAATTTCATGTGACCTTTTCCTTCATCCTATATCAACAAATACATTCTCTTAGCAGTTAATTATGTATCAAAATAGATCGAGGCAATTACAACATCTATAAATGATGGCAAGATGGTACTTAATTTTTTACGAAAGAATATCTTTACTAGATTTGGTACTCCTCAAGTTATCATTAGTGATGAAGGAACTCATTTTTGTAACAAGCAGTTTGAAGCACTGTTATCTAAGTATGGAGTCAAACACAAAAGAGCATTGGTTTATCATCCTCAGACAAATAGCCAAACAGAGGTATCAAATAGAAATGTGAAGCAAATCTTAGAGAAAACAGTAAGTAATTCTTAAAAAGATTGGGCAAGAAAGCTAGATGATGCATTATGGGTATATAGGACATCATTTAAAACACTATTGGGAATGTCTCCATATCGATTAGTTTTTGGGAAAGCATGTTATTTTCCTGTTGAATTAGAGCATAAGGCACTTTGGGCAATGAAACAATTGAACATGGATCTGCAGGTTGCAGGTGAGAAAAGAATTTTGCAACTTAATGAGATGGATGAATTTCATAATGAGTCCTATGAGAATGTTGAGATATATAAGGAAAGAACCAAGGCATGACATGACAAACACATTGTACGCGAGGAGTTTGTCCCTAGTCAGCAAGTATTAGTTTTCAATTCACGGCTCTATTTGTTTCTTGGTAAGCTAAAATCACGGTGGTCAGGACCATTTACAGTTGTGAAGGTATTTCCTTATAGAGTAGGAGAGGTCACTCATGATGAAAAGGGAACATTCATAGTGAATGGGCAGCGTCAGAAGCATTATAGGAATGAAGAGTCTATTGGAAAAAAGTGATGATATCCCTCTCACTTCATCTTAGTTAAATGGAAAAGTCAAGCTAATGACTATAACTAAGCGTTAATTGGGAGGCAATCCATATATAAAAAAAAAAAAGAAAAACCTTTCTTTGTTTATTGAGTTGTGCAAGGATTGATCATACAAGCAAATAACTAGGAGCAACAACAAACTCACACCCACATAGTCAAAAGGAAGTATTCGTAAGCCTTTATATTCTTTGTTTTTCCATTAAGGACAATGTGATATTTAAGTTTGAGGGAGACATTGCATGCTTTGACTATGAAAGACACTGCACACTAGAACCATGAAAAAAAAGGGTGAAACGTGATATGCATTTAAGACCAACTTTGGCATTTTTTAGGTGCTTCATGATGTATCCATAATATCTTATAAAGTTGGATTAAGCATGACTATTTTCTTTTGAATTATTAATGTACACTTTTCCAGCACAGTCATGTGAATTGTGTAGTTATGCATAAGAGATAAATGTGATGTTCTCTCTTGTTATTACCTTTTAAGAAAAATATTAAAACAACGAGTGATAAAGAGTATGAAAGTGAATGAATAAGTATATGATGTGTATCTACTCCAATGTTTTAAGTTGCTTAGTAACTAGGAGTATTCATCAGAAATGTTTACTTTTACGTCAAACGATAGTTTAACATATGATTATGCAAATATTTTAAGTTTATGACATGTTAAGTAACCGGATGCATTTATCACAAATATTTGTATTCGCGTCAAAAGACAAGTGATAAATTTAAAAAAAAATCACCCTTGTCAAAAGACAAGTAAAAGTGTGTTATTACTCCTAAAGTTGGCTACCTTGTTTAAAATAATAACAATACTAATAATAATGGCAGAATGATTGTACACGATTCAAGGATGCTAAACACATGAAACACATGGATGAGTTGGAATTGTGTACAACGGTCTGCACAGAGAGTAGGAATGCTTAGTTTTCTATTATCTAATATTGTTGATTGATACTTAAAAATATGTTTTTATCAAGGTTTTATATAATCATTTTGCACTTAAAGTATCAATAACTCCTTAACTAAAGCATGTTTTATAATAATATATCTAATAATATAAGATACCTTTAATTTATGGTAAATATTTATTTTAAATGTAGGATTATCACATAAATGAAAGGATTGATTAATGAATTTAATAATTGGAATTGAAAGGACACAAACTTAGAAAAGAGATGTTGGTGCAGTCCAAACTAGAACACTGTTCAGTAATTGGATCATATCTAGAGCTGTAGATCTCAAATTTAGGTCTACTTTATATGGATGGAAAGGTAAGACATAGGCCTATAACTTTTATATGGAGCCCAAGATCTAAAAAGATCATTTTCAAGTTCAAATTGGAGCAACAACAAAGAAGTCGGAATCTGTTCTCCAGCTCGAGCATTTTCAATATTATGGTCATATCTAGAGTTCTAGAAGTCAAAATGATCTAAATTTGTTACATAAGAAAGCTTAGATAATTTCTTACAACTTTCATGTTTTCAAGTGGTTCCAATTTTGATGTTATCAATGATATTTTTAGGAGACAAAAGAAGATAAGGATTGTCATCAAGTCAAAATTTGGCCACCTACCCATCAAATCAATAGTTCTCAATTTTGGCCTATAAAATGAGGCATTTTCCATGCATTTAGGCATCTTGGTTTCCAGATCAAGATCATGCTCTTGTTTTCTTTTTTTGTATTTTTTGTAATGTTTATGCTTTGTTTTCATTAATATCAAGTTTATGCCTTTCATTTCCTTTCCTTTACTTAGTTAACTTTTATCTTATTTATGTTCTTATTTTGTTTATCTATTTTTCTTTCTTTCATTATGTCTAGCTAAGTTTATTATGTCAAGGTGAAAAGGTTACACTAATGGTGTAAGAATAAGTATAGTGTAAACTTAATATGGACTTTAATGTTTGATACTAACATGTTTTGTATTTGTTATCTTATTCACTCTTTAATACTTTGCTTGTTAAATGACTAATCTTGATTTATGTTATATAACACTTGGTACAACAAATGCTTGACATTTTCATAGCCCATATTGTATGGTATAACCGACACCTGAGCTATGAAAGGAACTTGATTTGTTGTTAACATAAGTTATAATCATGAATGCTTGACAAGATTTACAAGTATTAGCATTAATGGAATAAGATAACTAATGTAATCATGTTAATAATTTATAATCAGATTGGAACCTCCTTTGTGTGTGGTTTCCAATTGAGTAATAAGAGTTTATACTATACTTGTTTGACATATCATTAGTGGAACCTCTAACCTTGATATTTGTTATTATCATTGTTTAATCCTTACATTGATATTCCATCTCAAAGTTTTCATCTTCTTTTTCTTCTTCTCTATCTCTTTCTTTACTACTACTACTACTACTACTACTACTATTTCTATTAGTATTGTTGTTGTTTATAATTTTCGTTTATAATTTTTACAATTAACCTCCCTGTGGTTTGACCTCGGTCTTGCCGGTTTATTTATTACTTTGACACTCTGCATTTAGGAGAAGAAATTAATCTTTTAGTTGTGTCAATTATTTATGAGTTAAGTCAAGAAGTGAATGCTACACGATGGAGGTAAATAGTGTTTGTATATTTATCCATTAGATTGACATCATATTAAAATTGAGGACTCAACCAAAATCCAGCTGCAAAGCTTCCTATATAATTGTTAATCCTATTTATTGTTAATGATGTTTAAGACATGTTGCACCTTAGTCCTTTTTTCTTGGAAATCTCCTCAACATTTCTTCATTTGCAGAATTGATAGCCTCATATAAATATCCCATATCAGGTCTATTATTACTATCAATAATTCATATAACTCGAACTAATGGTTCGGTCATGTCTACAATTGATGCACATTCTTCCCAAAATATAGAGTTTAATACACTATCAACAAACATTTTTCCTTTGCTATCTTTAGCATAAGTAGAGAAGACCCATTTTGCAGATGTCACCATAACTTTTAAATTATCTTTGTGTACTAAAATGCTTTGCAAAATAATGAAATTAGTAGCAAAGTGAGTATGAGCTTACCGATGTTTTTATTTCCCTTAAATGAACTTCCTCATTAAATAAAATGAATAATAATGATTAAAATGCACTTTGTAATACTAGAAGCATGATCAACAACATAACAAATTGACTGTAGCTTACTAATATCTTGGAGTATGAGGTTAATGCAATGAGCAGGACAAGAAGACCAAAATATTGAAGGAAATTCCTCCACCAACAATTTACTAGCAGCAACATAATTAGAAGTATTATTAGTCACTATATGCATAGTATTTTTAGGCCTAGCAAAAAAAAAACCTCTCTAAACAACTTATGCAGCAATATAACTGTTTTTGAGGTCTTTGATGCATCCACTATTTTTTTTAAAAAAAAAAGTTTCTTTAAGACAATGTAGTAAAAAATTAATAAAATTTCTTCTCTTTTAATTTGTTCATCCATCAATCATCAATGTGCAACCAATTTTCGTTCAAGTTTCTCGATAACTCAATCGTCTGTGCTAGGTAATAACCATGAAAAGCATGAAACATTGGTCCCTCACAACTAGGATCCATGGTTGTTATACCATCTATAGCATACTGATAGTAAACAAAGTTAACAACATTGAATAATACACATGCATCAATCTTTCATTTTGCTATAGTAAAATCACATCGTTCGATAACTTCTTTGTTTTTCCAACAATTTTTTATGGATTTTTTAGCACCATAAGTTGATTTTGGAATAAAATATACCTATAATATTGCATTTTCTTTTTGCTTTCCACAACTTGCAATCAATTGTTTAATAGCACCAATGATTTTACTATGTTTTTATTGGCAACATTCGATGCTAACATTTGCTTCTTACCATTGGCTTCAACATAATCATCATTATTATCATTGTCACCACCTTTACAATTATCTTTTAATTGTCTAATCATCCTTTTTTTTTTAATGATTAGTACTTAAAAGTGCATTTTTATGAAGGTTTTATGATTAGTACTTAAAAGTGCATTCTCATTAAGGATTTATGTCATCATATTGCACCTAAAGTATCATTAAATTCCCTAACAAAAGCATGTTTTATATTAGCAAGTCTAAAAATATAATATACCTTTAATTCATGGTAAATGTTCATCCTAAATGCAGGTCTATCACATAAATAAAAGGATTGATTGATGAGTTTAAGGATTGAAATTGAAAGGATAAAAAGAAGGCCAAACTTAGCAAAGTGTTGCTGGTGCATTCCAAACTCGAACACCGTTCAGTAATTTGATCATATCTGGAGCTGTAGATATCAGATTTAGGTCCATTTTATATCGATGGAAAGGTAAGACATAGACCTACAACTTTCATATGAAGTCAAAGACTCAGTTCTGCCGTTTTCAAGCTCAAATCTTAGCAACAACGAAGACGTCAGAAGCTGTCCAGAAGCTCAAGCACTATTCGGTTTTTGGCTCATATCTTGAGTTCTAGAAGTCCAAATGAGCTCTGGTTTTTTTTTATGGAAAGCTGAGACAATTGCCCACAGCTTTCACAATTCAGTTGGCTATAATTCTGATGTGAGCAATAACGTTTTGGCCAGCCAACAATATCAAAAATCAGCCCACAATATCAAAAAAACCAGCAGCCATTAATGTCAAAAACCAGCCACCAAATCAATGGATGCCCACCAATTCTTCAATCAATCAATAGTTCTGAAACTTGGCCTATAAAAGGAGGCATTGTCCATGTATTTAGTCATATTAATTTTCAGATCAAAGTTATCTTCTTGCTTTCTCTCTACATCTTTGTAATGTTCAAGTTTTCTTTTATGCTATAGTAATCTCTTGTTTATGCTCTTTCATTTCCTTTCCTATACTTAGTTAGCTTATATTATGTTTATGTTCTTATATTGTTTATTTGTGTTTTTCTCCTTCTTAATGTTTAGCTAAGTTAATTATGTCAAGGTGAAAAGGTTTCTCTAATGGTGTTAGAATAGGTATAATATAAACTCAACATGAGCTTTAAATGTTTATATCCAAGAAAGATTGTTATTAACATGTTTTATCTTTTTATCTTACTAATTCTTAATACCTTGCTTATTAAATGTTTAATTTAGATTTGTGTTGTATAATATTTGGTACATCAAATGCTTGATCTTTCATAGTTTTCGGCCGAAATCGTTATTATGATAGAAACTTGATTTGTTGTTAACATAAACTAGCAACATGAATGCTTGATGATATTTATAAGTATGGTATTACTTATATAAGATAATTAATATGATCATGTTAGTAATTTATAATGAGCTAATAACGAGAAATCATCCGATTAGAACCTCCTTTGTGTGTGGTTTCTAGTTGAGTAATAAAAAGAGTTTATATTATATTTATTTGAAATACCATTAGTGAATCCTATAACCTTGACATATGTTTTGTTATTGTTTAATCCTTACATCAATATCACATCCCAAAACTTTCTTCAACTTCTTTTCTGTTATTATTCTCTTTAAATCTTTTTCTTTATTTGTAATTTATATAATTCACCTCCCTGTGGTTCGACCCCGGTTTTGCCGGGTTATTTTACTTTGACACTCTTGCACTTGGGATAAGACATCAACTCTTTGATCGTGTCAAATTTTTGGCGCCGTTGCCGGGGAGGTAAGTTCTTGTATAAATTAAATATTTTATTTTATTTTATTTTCACTTTTATTTGTTTTTCTAATTGTTGTTTCTTTTTCTTTTTCTTTTTTTTCTTTTCTTTTCTTTTGTATTTGTATGAGAGTTTGGACACGTACATTAAGTGGTAGACTTTCTAGAAAATCCTCATTTTCTTCAGAAAACATGGCCGAAGAAGATAACCAATCAATTCATAATGAGAATAATGAGAATAATCGTGTTAGAACACTTAGAGATCATATGAATCCAACAAGAACAAGTGCACCATCATGTATTGTTTTTCCTCCTGATGCATCTCATTTTAATTTTAAGCCAGGTATTATTCAACTTTTACCCACTTTTCATGGCTTAGAATTAGAAAATCCATACTTGCACTTAATAGAATTTGAAGAAGTTTGTAACACTTATAATGACTTAAATTGTAGCATGAACACCATCAGATTAAAGCTTTTTCCTTTTTCGTTAAAAGATAAAGCTAAAACATGGCTACAAAATATTAGGTCAGGATCCATTCATGCTTGGGATGAAATGCAACAACAGTTTTTAAAGAAATTTTTCCCTTCTCATAGAACAAACTCTTTCAAAAGACAAATCACCACTTTTACTCAAAAACCAGGAGAAACATTTTATAAATGTTGGGATAGATATAAAGATTTGCTTAATACCTGTCCTCATCATGGTTTTGAAACATGGAGATTGGTTTCACAATTTTATGAAGGGTTAACACCTAAAGATAGACAAATGGTAGAATTGATGTGCAATGGAACTTTTGAAAATAAAGACCCTGATGAAGCAATGGTACCTAGAGTTGCTAGCTGAAAATGCTCAAAATTGGGACACCACAGGTACTTGTGAGGCACCAGGTAAAACTCAACCTCATACATCTAATGGAGGCATGTATAGCCTTAGGGAAGATCATGACCTCCAAGCCAAATTTGCATCTTTAGCTAGAAAAGTTGAGGCACTAGAATTAAAAAAGAGTGGTCAATTAAAATTTGTTCAAGAAATTGTGTGTCAAATTTGTGAAACCAATGAACACTCAACCAATGATTGTCCCACGTTGCCTTCTTTTAAGGAATGTCTCCATGAACAAGCCAATGCTTTAAATAATTTTCAAAGACCAAGTCATAACCCGTACTCACAAACGTACAACCCTGGTTGGAGAAATCACCCAAATTTCAGTTGGAAGAGTGGTAATAATAATGTACAAACTTCACAGCCACCATTTCAAACACAACATAATTTTCAAAATTCTCATGGATATGCACCTCCTTATATTCCCCCTCCTAAGAGAAATCTTGAGGAAACATTACATGCATTCATTGAAAAGCAAGAGACAATTAACACTCAAAATGCTCAAATCATGGCTGATTTGAAAGATACTCTTGCAAAGTTCACATCTGCTCTTAGTTTTCAGGAGAAAGGTAAGTTTCCATCTCAACCCCAGCAAAATCCCAAAGGGTAATACAATTCAAGTACAAGCAGTTCTGGAAGCCAACATCTGGATCAAGTCAAATCAGTCACTACTCTCCGCAGTGGTAAGGTTATTAAAAAACCTATTCTTGAACCTTGTGAGAAAGAAGATGAGTTAGTCTCCAAGGGTAAGGAAATGGTTGAACCTGATCATTGCAAGGAAGAGACTGATTCCCCACCAGCACTTCCATTTCCTCATGCTATGACCAAACAAAGGAAAGTCAATCACAATTCTGAAATCTTTGAAACTTTCAAACAGGTAAGGATTAATATACCTTTGCTAGATGCTATTAAACAGGTACCATCTTATGCTAAATTTTTGAAAGATCTATGCACTGTAAAGAGAAAATTGAATGTGAAAAAGAAAGTCTTCTTAGTCGAACAAATAAGTGCCATTCTTCAGAATAATAATGCTTTGAAATATAAAGACCCTGGTTGTCCTACAATTTCTTGCTTTATTGGAGAACATAAAATTGACAGAGCTTTACTTGATCTTGGAGCTAGTGTGAATTTACTTCCATATTCGGTTTTTCAAAGTCTAAATCTCGGTGAGTTAAAACCTACTTCTGTTACTCTTTTACTTGCTGATAGATCTATAAAAATGCCTAGAGGAATAGTTGAAGATGTGTTAGTACAAGTTGATAAATTCATCTTTCCTGTGGATTTTATTGTCTTGGATACACAACCTGTTGAAGCATGCAATTCAATTCCTGTTATTTTAGGACGTCCATTTCTTTCAACTTCTAATGCATTGATTAATTGTAGGAATGGAGTGATGAAGTTATCTTTTGGAAACATGACATTAAAAATGAATGTTTTTAACATTTGCAAGCAACCTGGAGATGATAATGATTTACAGGAAGTCGATTTTATTGAAAAAATAATTTATGATCAATTTGAAAATTTTTCCAATGAAACTGAGTTTAATGAATCTGAAGATTTGCAAATGGTTTGTTTTCAGGAAGAATCAAAGGCAAATATTTGGAGACCAAAAATTGAGGAATTGCCACCACGATCAATTGGGTCCATACCTTCAAGTGTTCAACCACCAAAACCCGATTTGAAGCCATTACCATGTAATCTCAAATACTCATTTTTGGGAGAAAATGAAACTTTTCCGGTAATAATTTCTTCCAAACTTAATGTTCATCAAGAAGGTAAGTTATTACAAACTCTAAAAATGCACAAAAATGCATTAGGATGGACCATAGCTGACATAAAAGGAATTAGTCCTTTGATTTGCACACATAAGATTTATTTGGAGGAAAATGCTAAACCCTCTAGAGAAATGCAACGAAGGCTTAATCCTAATATGAAAGAAGTAGTGAGAAATGAAGTCATTAAACTTCTAGATAATGGAATCATTTATCCTATTTCTGACAGCAAATGGGTAAGTCCTACCCAAGTTGTACCTAAAAAGTCTGGAGTTACTGTGATAACAAATGAGAAAAATGAGTTAATTCCAATGAGGACTATTACTGGTTGGCGTATGTGCATTTACTATAGGAAACTTAATTCAATGACTAGAAAAGATCACTTTCCTTTACCTTTCATGGATCAAATTCTAGAAAGAGTTGCAGGTCATGAATTTTATTGTTTCCTAGATGGTTATTCAGGTTACAACCAAATTGAAATTGCATTTGAAGATCAAGAGAAAACTACTTTCACATGTCCATTTGGTACATTTGCATATCGAAGGATGCCTTTTGGATTATGTAATGCACCAGCCACGTTTCAAAGATGCATGCTTAACATATTCAGTGATATGGTTGAACGCTTTCTTGAGATATTTATGGATGATTTTTCTGTTTTTGGTGATTCATTTGATAATTGTTTAACTAATTTGGAAAAGGTTTTGAACAGGTGTGAAGAGAAGAATCTTGTGTTGAATTGGGAAAAATGTTATTTTATGGTAACAAACGGCATTGTACTTGGTCACATTGTTTCATCAATAGGAATTGAGGTTGATAAATCTAAAATTGAGTTAATTGCCAACTTGCCAACACCAAAATCTGTTAAAAATGTTAGATCATTTTTAGGACATGCTGGTTTTTATAGAAGGTTTATCAAAGATTTTAGTATAATATCTAAGCCATTGTGTAACCTTCTAACAAAGGATAATGTTTTTGAATGGACTGAATATTGTGAAGAAGCCTTTGTTAAACTTAAAAACCTGCTTACATCTGCTCCTGTTATTCAACCTCCTGATTGGTCATTACCTTTTGAAATAATGTGTGATGCTAGTGATTATGTCGTGGGTGCTGTTTTAGGACAAAGAAAAGATAAGAAACCCTATGTCATTTACTATGCAAGTAAAACTTTAAATAGTGCTCAAATAAATTACACAACCACTGAAAAAGAATTACTTGCTGTAGTATTTGTGTGTGAAAAATTCAGATCTTATCTTGTTGGCTCACCTGTTATTGTTTTTAGCGATCATGCAGCGTTGAAATATCTTCTTTCCAAGAAGGATTCTAAAGCTAGATTGGTGCGGTGGATTTTGTTACTTCAAGAATTCGATATCACAATCAAGGATAAGAAAGGCACCGAAAATGTTGTCGTGGATCATTTGTCAAGATTGGCAACTGATTCGAAATCTGACATCACACCAATTGATGACTACTTTCCTGATGAATCTTTACTTTCTGTCACTACAATGCCTTGGTTTGCTAATATTGTTAATTTTCTTGTTTCAGGACATTTGCCAGCGCATTGGGGCACCCAAGACAAAAGAAAGTTCTTGAACGAAGTGAAAAACTTTTATTGGGATGACCCTTATTTATTCAAATATTGTCCTGATCAAATATTTCGAAGATGCATTCCCAACAGTGAGGTAAGTAATGTCATTAAATTTTGTCATTCTGAGGCATGTGGGGGTCCTTTTTCGTCAAAAAAGACAGCCGCAAAAATCTTACAATGTGGATTTTATTGGCCCACCATGTTCAAGGACACACATGCATTCTGTAAATCTTGTGAAAATTGTCAAAAGTTAGGATCTCTTTCAAAACGTCACATGATGCCTTTAAGCACTATTCTTGTCATTGAAATCTTTGACTGTTGGGGTATAGATTTTATGGGTCCATTTCCTCCATCATTTAGTTTTGTGTACATATTAGTCGCAGTAGACTATGTTTCAAAATGGATAGAAGCAATTCCAAGTCGTAACAACGATCATAAAACAGTCATTAAGTTTTTGAAAGAAAACATTTTGAGTCGATTTGGAATCCCTCGGGCCATGATAAGTGATGGTGGAACACATTTCTATAACAAGCCATTTGAGTCTTTAATGAAAAAAATATGGAATCACACACAAAGTTGCCACCCCTTATCATCCCCAGACAAATGGACAAGTAGAACTTGCTAATAGGGAGATCAAACAAATCTTGGAAAAAACAGTGAACCCTAATCGAAAGGACTGGTCCTTAAGACTTAATGATGCACTTTGGGCCTATCGAACTGCTTTTAAAACATCATTAGGTATGTCACCTTATAGGTTGGTTTATGGAAAACCTTGTCATTTGCCTGTGGAACTTGAATACAAAGCTTATTGGGCTATTAAAGCTTTCAATTCAAACCTGGATGATGCGAGTCAGTTGCGTAAGTTACAAATAAATGAGCTTGAAGAAATAAGAAATGATGCATATGAGAATTCAAAAATTTATAAAGCAAGAATCAAAGACTTTCATGATAAAAGAATCTTGAGAAAAACATTTGATGTTGGTAAAAAAGTTTTGCTTTATAATTCTCGACTCCATTTATTTCCTAGAAAGCTAAGATCAAGATGGAGCGGTCCATTTGTTGTGAAACATGTATATCCTTATGGGGCCTTTGATATTGAGAATCCAAAGAATGGTAATGTTTTCAAGGTCAATGGACATCGTTTGAAAGCTTACTTTGATAATTTTCCTAGTGAAAATGAATCCATTGGTTTGAATGATCCTGTATATGAAGGTTGATTATTTTGTTTTTCTCATATTTTTTTTGTGTTTCTTTTTGGTGTGACTTTTGTTTTGCGAGTCTTTCTCCAACCCCCATCAAATGGCGGATAACGGTACTCCGTGACTCTTAAGTCGGTTCTTTCAGTTTCCCATGATAATTGATATCTCTGTATATATTTGTTCAATTCCTTGTTCCTTCTCTTTTCTTTACATCTCTTCTGCACTTCTCTTTAAAAACAAAACAAAAAATGGACACCACTCTTGAAAAATTGAAAAAGTATTTTCCTGCTCTGCCTCAGAATGCGATTACAAAAATTTACCGTGCTAGGTGTGAAAGATTGAGGTTGTTAATGAACCATGGAATTCCTGAAGATATTCGCTGGATAATTGAAGCAAAGATCCGATTATCAAGTGAGTCTTCCAACTCTTTTATTTCATACATGCCTGGGACAGGTAAAAGCACTTTTGCAAAGAAACGTCGTGCAAAACGACTAAAAGTCTGTCACCGATGTGCCAGATGGACTTGTAATACAAAATGTCGTTCTTTAGGAATGGTATCTATAAACCGTGAAGATAAAATACAATTCATTAAGGATGGCCTGAGTAAGGAGTCTTTAGATAATCTTCTATTAACTCTTGAGACGCATCCTAGTGGAGATGTGCGTCGTGTAATTCATGATTTATGGCCTCATTTTCATAAAGAACATGATCGACTTAGTCTTGGGAATCTGACTGAAAAAGACTCTGTTTGCCAGTTTTTAAGAAAACTGGATGGGAAGCCTATCCCCGACCCATAGAGGGCGTTTAAGCCGTTCTTGGACGTAAAACCAAGGGAAAGCTGTGAGCCACAATCACAACTGCTTGTACATACATTTTTTTTAAATATATATCTATATATATAATAATAAAATAATACCAATAAATAAATAAATAAAAAAGAAAGAGAGAAAGAGTAAAACTTCAGCTAGCCTACATATAGGTGGTATGCTTTGCATTTTCAATTGTTCATCTATAAAATCTTCTCTTCCTTCCCATCATTTCTACTCAACCCATTCATTCAGCATATATATAAGTGTGTAGAAATGGCGAGTTCCTCTGTTTCTAAAATAAAAACTATTTGTGTTTTTGGTGGATCTAGTCCTAGGAAAGAAAAGGAGTTTTTAGAATCAGCAAATCATCTTGGTCGGATACTAGCTGAGAGAAAGATTCATTTAGTGTATGGGGGAGGCAGTCTTGGGTTAATGGGGGGTGTTTCAATAGCTGCATTTGTAGGAGGCAGTCAAGTTTTGGGGGTTGTCCCTAAAGCTTTAGCCGAAGGGGACATCATTGGAAAAACAATTGGAGAGGAATTACAGGTCTCTACAATGTCTGATAGAATGAATACAATGTTTAACCATGTCGATGCCTTCATTGCCTTACCAGGTGGTCTGGGTACATTGGAAGAGATCTTTCATATTTCCTCTTGGGCCCAACTGAACATTCACCATAAACCTATAGGTTTGTTAAATGTTAATGGTTTTTATAATAATTTGTTCTCTTTTTTTGATCAAGCTGTGGAACAGGAATTTCTAACATCTTCGGCACGACAAATCATAATCTCTGCTGCTACTGCTGAACAATTGATTGACCAACTACAATCTTTCATCCCTGTAATTGATCCCTCCATGAGTCAACTCAATTGGTCAAACATGAAACGCCATAAAAAGCTTAAATTGGATTTGAGCCTTAGTTTGTGAAAAATTATGTCTTTTGGTTTTATTAATAGCATAATATTTGTGTTTTGTTGTTTCTTATATTTGTTTTAGTATGTTTCAGGTTTGTCAATAGTCGCTGTTTCAGGTGATATCTTCTACACTCTATCTTTTTGCTTAGAACATTGAGGACAATGTCTTGTTTTGGTTGGGGGGAGAGGGTAGTAGTTGATATTAAAAAAAAAAATTTATTATTTAAACCATTTGCAAAACTATTGTTACTAGGATGGCAGAGTAATGGAGGAACTTTAGTGACTCTTGAGACGCATCTTAGTAAACATTCTTAACAAGGTCTATTATAATACTTCTTGAAATATTCAGGTTTACAAACTCTTGGATTGCTATCTATAGATTCTGTTTATATGCCCATCTAACAAGTATTTTTAAACTTTCATTTTCACACACACACTCGAATATATGATTGTGGGTTGTATATTGGATTATTACATTATTTGTGTTCTTTTGTTAAAGGTAACAACTAAGGAAAAGGGATAATATATAATATGCAAAAAAAAAACCAAAAAAAAAAGAAGAAAATAAAAACAAAGTAGATAAGTTTGGTTTCGTAGCCTCCTTGACTTAAGCAAATAAGCCCGAAGGGGTGTTTGAACACCTAGTACCCTAAAGTCAACTGACTTGGGAGTTATTGGCCCAGTGCTTGTTACATGGGTTGAGGAGAAAGCTTAAGGGAATCAAACACTGCACTATCTACATATCAGTATTTGCAACCCGAGTTACTAAGCTCGTAGAGATGTCTTAACACCTGATGCCCTAAGACCAACTGGTCTGGGAGTCATTAGCCGAAAGCTCGTTACATGGGTTCAGGATACATTGTGCTATAAATTCTTGCTTTCAAAAAAAAAAAAAAAAAAGAGAAGATAACAATCCCAACCCAAGGAAGTTAACCTTAAACATTAAAACAAAAATTTTGTTTTCTTCCATGAAAAGCTCCATAGCTATGTTTTGATTTATTTAGCACCAAAAGAAGGTTTACTAATATCTTGTTTAAGAGGTATTAAGCAGATATATAAATTTAATGAGAGTTTGTTTATCTGGATAGATTAATAGAAGTTAAATGATGAATGCCTTGCTTTGTGGTATTTGCAAATTATTTTTCTATTTTAATGCTTTGATTACTAGGGACTAGTAATAAGCTGGTTGGGGGGTGTGATTAGTACTTAAAAGTGCATTCTTATTAAGGATTTATGTCATCATATTGCACCTAAAGTATCATTAAATTCCCTAACAAAAGCATGTTTTATATTAGCAAGTCTAAAAATATAATATACCTTTAATTCATGGTAAATGTTCATCCTAAATGCAGGTCTATCACATAAATAAAAGGATTGATTGATGAGTTTAAGGATTGAAATTGAAAGGATAAAAAGAAGGCCAAACTTAGCAAAGTGTTGCTGGTGCATTCCAAACTCGAACACCGTTCAGTAATTTGATCATATCTGGAGCTGTAGATATCAGATTTAGGTCCATTTTATATCGATGGAAAGGTAAGACATAGACCTACAACTTTCATATGAAGTCAAAGACTCAGTTCTGCCGTTTTCAAGCCCAAATCTTAGCAACAATGAAGACGTCGGAAGCTGTCCTGCAGCTCAAGCACTATTCGGTTTTTGGCTCATATCTTGAGTTCTAGAAGTCCAAATGAGCTCTGGTTTTTTTTTATGGAAAGCTGAGACAATTGCCCACAGCTTTCACAATTCAGTTGGCTATAATTCTGATGTGAGCAATGACATTTTGGCCAGCCAACAATATCAAAAATCAACCCACAATATCAAAAAAACCAGCAGCCATTAATGTCAAAAACCAGCCACCAAATCAATGGATGCCCACCAATTCTTCAATCAATCAATAGTTCTGAAACTTAGCCTATAAAAGGAGGCATTGTCCATGTATTTAGTCATATTAATTTTCAGATCAAAGTTATCTTCTTGCTTTCTCTCTACATCTTTGTAATGTTCAAGTTTTCTTTTATGCTATAGTAATCTCTTGTTTATGCTCTTTCATTTCCTTTCCTATACTTAGTTAGCTTATATTATATTTATGTTCTTATATTGTTTATTTGCGTTTTTCTCCTTCTTAATGTTTAGCTAAGTTAATTATGTCAAGGTGAAAAGGTTTCTCTAATGGTGTTAGAATAGGTATAATATAAACTCAACATGAGCTTTAAATGTTTATATCCAAGAAAGATTGTTATTAACATGTTTTATCTTTTTATCTTACTAATTCTTAATACCTTGCTTATTAAATGTTTAATTTAGATTTGTGTTGTATAATATTTGGTACATCAAATGCTTGATCTTTCATAGTTTTCGGCCGAAATCGTTATTATGATAGAAACTTGATTTGTTGTTAACATAAACTAGCAACATGAATGCTTGATGATATTTATAAGTATGGTATTACTTATATAAGATAATTAATATGATCATGTTAGTAATTTATAATGAGCTAATAACGAGAAATCATCCGATTAGAACCTCCTTTGTGTGTGGTTTCTAGTTGAGTAATAAAAAGAGTTTATATTATATTTATTTGAAATACCATTAGTGAATCCTATAACCTTGACATATGTTTTGTTATTGTTTAATCCTTACATCAATATCACATCCCAAAACTTTCTTCAACTTCTTTTCTGTTATTATTCTCTTTAAATCTTTTTCTTTATTTGTAATTTATATAATTCACCTCCCTGTGGTTCGACCCCGGTCTTGCCGGGTTATTTTACTTTGACACTCCTGCACTTGGGATAAGACATCAACTCTTTGATCGTGTCATTTTATATCATCATTTTGCACTTGAAGTATCAATAACTCATTAACTATAGCATGCTTTATACTAACATATCTAATAATATAAGATACCTTTAATTTATGGCAAATATTCATTTTAAATGCAGACCTATCACATAAATAAAAGGATTGATTGATAAGTTAAGAACTAAAATTGAAAGGACAAAGAGATGGCCAAACTTAGAAAAGAGATGTCGGTGCAGTCCAAACCGAAACACTATTTAATAATTGGATCATATCTGGAGTTGTACATCTTGTATTTAGGTTTACTTTATATGTATGGAAAGGTAAGACATAGGCCTACAACTTTTATATGGAGCCCAAGATTTAATAAGGCTATTTTTAAGTCTAAATTGTAGCAACAATGAAAAAGTCTGAGTCTATCCTGCAGCTCGAACATTATTTAGTATTTCACCCATATCTAGAATTTTAGAAGTTCAAATGACCTCCAATTTTTTTCTGGAAAACTAAAACAATTTCCTATGACTTTCATGTTTTCAAGTGGTTTCAATTCTGACATTATCAACGATGTTTTGGATAGACAAGAGAAGATAAGAATTGTTACAAAGTCAAGAGTTGGCCACCCACTTATCAATTAATCATCAAATCAATAGTTTCCAATTTTGGCCTATAAAAGAAGGCATTTGCCATGCATTTAGGCATCTTGGTTTCCAGATCAAGATCATGCTTTTGCTTTCTCTCTTTATATTTTTGTAATGCTTAAGTTTTATTTTCATTAATATCAAGTTTATGCCTTTCATTTCATTTCCTTTACTTAGTTAACTTTTATCTTATTTATGTTTTTATTTTGTTTATTTATTGTTCTTTCTTTTACTATGTTTAGTTAAGTTTATTATGTAAAGGTGAAAAGGTTACACTAATGGTGTAAGAATAAGCATAGTGTAAACTCAATATGGACTTTAATGTTTGATACTAACATGTTTTGTATTTGTTATCTTGTTCACTCTTTAATACTTTACTTGTTAAATGAATAATCTAGATTTATGTTGTATAATACTTGGTACAATAAATGCTTAGCACTTTCATAGCCCATACTGTATTGTATAACTGACACCTGAGTTATGAAAGGAACTTGATTTATTGTTAACATAAGTTATAAGTATGGATGCCTGAAATATTTACATGTATTACCATTAATCAAGTAAGATGACTAATGTAATCATGTTAACAATTTATAATATGATTGGAACCTTCTTTGTATGTGGTTTTCAATTGAGTAATAAGAGTTTATACTATACTTATTTGACATACCATTAGTGGATTCTCTAACATTGACATTTATTGTTATCATTGTTTAATCTTTACGTTAATCTTCCATCTCAAAGTTCTCATCAACTTCTTCTTCTTCTTCTTCTTCTTTTATTGTTGTTGTTGTTGTTGTTGTTGTTGTTGTTGTTACTATTGTTTCATGTTGTTGTTGTTGTTACTATTGTTCTTGTTATCTATAATTTATACAATTAACTTTCTTATGGTTCGATCCCGGTCTTACCGGGTTATTTATTACTTTGACACTCTTGCACTTAGAAAAAGACATTAATATTTTGATCATGTCACATTTGATGACAAACATCTAGAAGATAATTATAAAATTATTCCACTTCTTTTTTAATTCTAGCTAAATGTTGCTTGAATCGATTAATGTCTATACCCGTAAAAACTTTGGTATGATATAAGCATACTAATTTGTTTTTCTTACATCTCATAGTAAGTTCAAGAGCTTCTTTATAATGACCCCATCCCAAAGTTGTTTTTTCTCTTATACCACTTGATATTAACATGAAAATTGAAGGTTTAAATGAAGGAGTAGTTAAAGTATCATTATGTGAAGTGCTACCATTTTGAAAAGATATTTTAAAAACTTTTAATAGGTTTAATGAATGAGTAGTTAAAGTATCATTATGTAAAGTGCTATCATTTTGAAAAGATATTTTAAGGACCTGTAATAGACCAAATCAAATACTAATTAAAATATATTTAGTTTATCTTATTAAAATAGCAAAAAAAATTGATCTTATAAAGAAAGAAAAAAAAATCTCACATGTAAGAGTATGAAAATGAAAAAACAGTTAAACATAATATATAACAAACCAAATACTAAAAGCTAATCTTTTAATGCAGAAACTGTACATGTGAGAAAAAGTGATGAAGCAAGAATATTAATGTAGACATGAATTTCCAACATAAAAGGTCAAGCCATTGGCCACCGCATTAAATCACATCAGCATCTCTGTAGCTTGATAAAAAAAAATGCACATATCTCCCTATGCCTTTCTGCAAATAATTGAACTGACAAACTAAAAAGACAATGAAATGAATATATTAATTTAGAGGCAACTTTAGGCATTTTTCCAATAGCATCATTCGTTAACTCCAATGACCTATTCAGTTTCTTCCCCCCCGCCCCCCTCTCGATCAACCCAGATTCTCATTCCTTGTTTCGCTTGTTTGGTAACATCTAAGAGCCACCAAATTGATTTTCATGGATTTCATTGTTCACGAGGATAGATAATATTTGCATGAACAACAGTAAACAATTATTGATATATTTAAGGAAGCAGAGTAGCTAATTCTCTTAGTATTTAATGGGTTTAATGGGGTTAATTAACTGAAAAAACAAAGGATCCAGAGAGATCAACTCACTCGTTCCCACAAAAAACTCGAAAAAAAAAAAACAATTCAAAGTTGTGCCAATAATTCAAACACTTAGCTGAGATAATATTTTAAAATTTATCATAATAGATAATCTGTATAAGAATTACGAGTTTTAAATCCAAACATAAATAGTAAACTCTTGATTGTTTAAACAATATAAGTAACAAAATATAAATGATTAATGACTTTCACCCTAACTAGTTAACTGCCTATTTCCTACAATGATCCATGATTTTTCTATCTACTGCTCTATTGGTAGAGTCTTGAAAATTACAAGGGTAAGAAAGATTTAAATAATCCTAAAATTAAAAAAATACATGGTTCTTACCTTGGTTTGAAATTTTAGAAAAGTAATAGCTTCATCTACTTAGATTACCTCCTTGAGATACAGATCTCTTGTTTTTTCAAACTTCAGATAAAGAAATTAAGGCAGAATACATGGTTCTTTTCATTTGGTGTTAGTAAAGTTATATATATATATATATATATATATATATATATATATATATATATAAACATACATACATACTAGTTCTCACCCAGGTTAGCCCAGGTTATAGGCCGACCAGTCAAGTTTTATTGGGTTCTTTAATTTAGTGGTCTTTCACTTAGCCCGAACCAATTCAGCCACTAGATTAAGTAGATCCCGAATCGATCTGGTAGGCCAACCTGGATTTAATAATTATGGGAGAGAGCAATGAGGGATGGATAATTATGTTTTGATAATAAATCAGGTAATTACTTTATGTTATGCTATGAGTTTTATTTTTTCTTTCCAAAAAACTATCGGGCATGTGAATTACTTTGATGTATCTTTTTACATAATAAAATTTAAAGTATAAATAAAAAATTCTATGTAAGTATCTAATTAAATAAATTGATAATCATTTATATAAATAAATAAATAAATTTATTAACAACAACCAAAATAAAAATTAAAAACATTAAGAAATGAATATACATCAATATATTAAATCACCTAAAAAGATATATTCATTTAATTAGCTTTACTGAACTTGTTTATTTAAATCAATAAAAGATAAACTCACACCTAAAAAATTTCGTGACCTAAAACATACAAATAATTAAAATTGATTGAATAAACTTACATCCTAAAATAATATTACTCAAGGCTGAATATGTTAAAAATATTATTTAAAAATAAATATTTTCTATTTTGAAAAATAAAGTTCATATGCATATATATATATATATGAATTATAATAATATATTAAAAAATTAATCATGAACAAAACAATTATTAAAAAAATATTCAATAAAAACATACAAAACTCGTGATCCAAGTCATGAGATCATGATAAACTCATAAAAAAATTAAAGATAATCACAAAATTAATATTTTAAAAAATAATGATGAACAATAGGATTATACAAAGCCAAATTCTCAACAAATTAAATGTCGAAAGATAAAAATAAGAAAAAAAATCAATAACACAAAATGATCTAAAACAATAAGAGTGAAAATAAAAAATAATAATTAAAGGGTAAAAAAAATTTAATTAGAGGGTTATATTGAATTGAAAAATAGTTTTATAAAAAAATAATAGTTAAATTTAAAAAAATTAAAAAATAAATTTTTTGATTGAATGATGAAATTAAAAAAAAATAATAAAAGAACTAAGAAAAAAATTAAAAATTAAAAATTAAAAAAAGGAATTAAAATAAAAAAAATATGAGAAATGTAACCGTCAAAAGACTAAGCTGAAAAAAAAATTATAAAAGAAATAAAAATAAAATAAAAACAATAAGAACTAAAACTGAAAATTAAAAAAAAAGGATAATAATATATTTTATCTTACAGGAGAGAAAAAACATTTAAAAGTAAAAAAAAATATCAATAATAATCTGACAATCATATTTTGTCATGCACTGTATAATATGAAAAAAGACACATGCATCCAAATAGATAACATTAAAATCAGTTTTAGCCACTAGGTGACGCCAAACACGTCTCCTAAATAGCCACGCCCTTTATAGTTTACTAAATATAATATATGTCTAATGTTTCACTGAACAACACGCAATTTATAGTTTATTAAATATAATGTTAAAATATTTTATGCAAATATACACAATAATTCGTAATATTTGACAGCAGCACCATCCAACTTGCAAGGGTAAGCTTCCAATTTGCATGTGCGTGCACAGGGTATTGCATGCACAGCTTCATAAGCAGGTACAATTATGGTGTGACATGCGTCCCTTCGATTGGACACATTGTGGGTCGCACTAAATAGCTTATGTTACTGGCCATTTCACTCGAGGAACGGCACAAAAGAGAAGTCTCTGAATATTATCCAGAAAATAATAATAATAATTAAAATTAAAAAAAAAAAAGAAGCAAAGGCAAAAGTTTAGGAGCTCAAGGTAATCCGTGACATGCCTTGGGTTAGATTTGCATGAATTCAGGCTCTTTGTAATGAAAACAAAGGGGGCTAGGACAAGGCAGTTTTTTGTCTTTATAATCTTAAGAATCTTAGAGAGAGTTATGATGGTGTGCGCGCACAAGCAAATTCACATGCACCATCTACAGCAAAGCCGCAGCTAAAATCATTTTTTGTGTCACTTCTTGGTGTTCTAGAATGACCCGTGACCTCACCCCATTTTTTCTCCTTGAGAAAAATATATTAAATAATTATAAACAGTAAAAGAACCAATAGTCTGATAGAAAAGATGGAATCATTTCATGTAAAATATATAATTTATAATTTATATTATTTTTTAAATTTATTTAGATATAGAATTTATATAAATATACATCAATTTGTACTTAGATAAATAAAAATAATAAAATTTAAATTCGTAATTATATAATTATTAAGATGGCAACATGAACTAATTCAATCTAAAAATTTAAGTTTTTAAGTTAGGTTTTTTTTATTTTTAAAAGATAAAAACTTATTTTATTACAATTTTTTTAAAAAAAATTATTTATTCTTATTTTTAGTCTTTGACTAAGTATATTATTTATAATGATAGTTAAGCTAATTCCCTCATCTCCATTTCCATTATTATTAAGTTATTATGTGAAATTTTTAGCTATGAGGTGGCATTTTTAAATCAATTTTAAATCATTAGGTAAGATATCAACACATAATTTATATTATTTTTTAATTTATTTTTTAAATAAAAGTTTTTTAACCTTGAAACTTGTAAAAATATACACTAACTTATATTTAATTTTTATTAAATAAATTAGGATAATGAGATTCAAACTTATAATAGTATGATTATTAATATTTTAATATCATGTTAAAAAATTAATTTAACTTAAAAATTTAAATAATTACCTAAGTTTTTTCTCCTTTTTATCTTTTAAAGATAAGAACTTATTTAATAACTATTTAAAAAAAATATTTATTCTTATTTTTACTCTTTAACTAAGTATATTATATATCCTCTATTTTAAGACACTAACTGTTTATTATTATTAGGAAAAAAAAATCTTTTTCAACCAGCCGAGCTAGAAGTGTTCATTTTCGGTTCGCTTCAGTTTTTATAAAAAAAAGTAACCAAATCAGGAAAAAAAAATTTGAAAAAAAAACCGAAACCGGGTCAAACCGACCGGTTTCGGTTCAGTTTGGTTCGGTTTTTAAAGGGAAAAACCGGTTCAAATAAGTTTGGCTCGGTTTTTTCAGATTGGCTCGGTTTTGGCTCGGTTTTCTCGGTTTTGGCTTGATTTTTCCGGTTTGGTTCGGTTTTGGCTCGGTTTTTTTCCGGTTTCGGTTCGGTTTGGTTTTCAGGTTTTTTGATTATAAAACCGAAACTAAACCGAATCAACTGATTTTTTCAAAATTTTATTTAGTTTAATCAGTTTTTTTTTATTCAGTTTTTTTAATTTTTTTTTTTTAATTTTCTTAGTTTAATTAATTTTTTAATTTTTTTAAACACCCTAAAGCCGAGCTGATGTGCTGACATGACAGCTGATAAACAGGAAAAACCCAAAAAGCATAATCTGGGGGATGGAAGGGTGGCAGTGACGAGGCTATTAATTATGGTGGTCCCAATCCAGATTGCAGCATACACTTTTTGTCCACCTTGAAAATCTTAATTCCTCACAATTCCTTATGACACGTGTCACTACTGCACAGTGGCTGGTGTGTCAATTTATTTCTTCCGGAAGGTGTCGTACGTATTTACCGATTCTTCTATTTGTTTTTGGTGTTTTTACGAATGCGAGAATACATGTACCTCAAGAACTCTACGGGGCTGCTTGGAGAAGTGATTCCAATTTGCAATATATTAATTGTAATTGCATTGTTAAACGACAATAAATGATTAACCAACTAATACCTAGTTATTATAGTCATTAAATAGTTCTTTTGCACTTGCTAAGCTACAAATTAAATTAAAATCTTTTTAAACCTAAAAAAGATTGTTTAACCGCAAATAAAATATTTGTTATTAAGTTTGACGTGGCATGTTAATATTAAATTCTCTACACTTAATTCTTTATTTATTTTTAGTTTAAAATTAACTTTATAAAAATTATGACTCGGTTAACTTAATAGATTTAAAATAACTTAAACAATCAATAAAAAAACATAATTTAATTTTAAAAAAAAATTAAAAATAATATATTTTCTTTAATATTTGAATGATAAAATATTATATTAACTTGAGTTTTGCAACTTAATTAACTGAAACCACTATTTTGATGATAGAATTCATTGAGTTTAATAACTTGCTTTTTAAGCTTTTTTTTTTATTTAATATTATGATAACAAAAATACATGCCTACAAAACTAAGCACCACACAAATATCAAGATACTTTTTTGAGACTGTAATAATCTCACATAAAGCAAACCAAAATAAATTATAAAAATCAATTTAAAATCAATTAAATTTTAAATAATAAAATTGAAGAAAAAAATTCAATTGAAAAAAAGAAAAAACACAAGAACTATTTGTATTGTTATAAAATTAGACCAATGAGTCAACCTTGAAACCTCATTATCTAATTACTTGCCTAACTCAGATTTAAAATTAACTTGCATGAGAGTTGACTTTACATGATCTAATTGATTTGGCACGTCAAAAAGCAATTCAAACGGTTGATAAAAGCATGTTTGATTTTAAAAAAATTTCAAGATGATATTTTTTTAATATTTATACAATAACATATTAAATTGATCTAAGTTTTATAGCTTAACTTGTAAAACATGTGACCCCATATCATGGACTCCATCGTTTCAAAAATTTATCTTTTAAAACTATTTTTTATTTAATGATATAGTAACAAAAATAGTGTTTATAAAAATTAAGCATCAATCAAATATCAAAATATTTGTTAGAGATTGCGATAATCTCATAGAAAAAAAACTAAAATAAATTATGACAACCAATTCAAAATTAATAAAAAATTGAAGAATAAAATCAGAAAAAAAGGTATAATTAAAAAAATAAAAAGTTAAAAAGGTTTGAAAAATTAAGAAAATTAAAATTGAGGTTGTAGGCCTAAGCTTAAGAATTCAAATGGGTAAATAGATTGATTAAGCATCCTATATTTTAGTTTTTTTTTTTCACTTAAACTCCATTTTTTTTAAGATTATAGTTTATATCCTATAACTTACAAGGTCATATCAATTTACATCCTCATTGTGATGCATGCAAAAAAAAAAAAATCAATGAAAACATGATTATTTACAAGATTACTATTATATTTTATTTCATAACTAAAAACTAGCCATCACATGTTAAAAATTAGAAATTTACCATCACATTTAAAAAGCTTAATCAAATAGAATTTAAAAAAAAAAAACGTGGTGGAGATTTGTAGAGGTTTGGCATCAAATACCAACTTTACCATCACATTATAACCGGTTTTTTACCCCTCATTTTCCAATACATTTTCACCAAGATAAAAGGAATTTATACTTTCCAATACATGTCAAACTATACAGTGGAGCTGAGTTTCCGTGTACAATGGATAGATGCCACTAAATTATTGGCTTATGCTATGTTATGTTATGAATCACCTCAATGTAAAAACAATTATTTAATTATTGTTAATGTATTTTATAATACTAAAATAATTTAATTATTAACTCAAAATATAATATATACTAGACAATAATATTTTTATAAATATTAATCTAATAATATATTAAATAATATTTATTTTTAAATATTAAAATAATAAAATAGAGGATCGACTTAGTTTAACTCATGGAATATTTAACATTAGTTATAAAATTTTGATAACTTAATAAAAAAATAAAAAAAATTATAAAAGTTAATCTCTAATCAAACTTATAACATCCCCACTTTTCTTTCTCAAACAAATTCTCAATTTAACATAAAAATTTAAATTTTTTTTTCATTAACATATTAATAGAATGCTTAAATGTAATTAATTAACATTAAACATTATCTAACACATACATATAATTTTCATAATATACAATAAAAACATCCCATATATAAACAGGATTGTTATATTCTGTTTATTCATAAAGAATATTACAATCCTTAAAAAAAGTATCATTTAAATGTTTTATATTATTTATTTTTAAATATATATTTTTTAAAAAATCATACTATAAATATCTAAAAAGTGTTCACAAAAAAAGGGAAGAACTGTGATGGTATTAAAACAAAAAATAATATTTTATCAAAATAATATCGTACAATGCAATACACTAATTCAATTTAATTTCACATAATGATATCTTTTTCAAATACTTTATTAGGACTCAAATATATTTATATGTGTTCTATTATTGGGTATTAATTTCTCACCAGGAACATTAGTTTAACCGTCTGTATACCAGGCACTAGTCTCTCACAAGGGATACTAGTTAAATTGCCCTTTTACCAGACACTGATCCTAACTAGGAACACTACTCCAACTACTTTTTTATTAGGCATTAGTTATTTTTCAGTCAATAAACATTAACTTTTGAGATTTTTAATAAAATATTTTTAATTATATAGATAAATTAAATAAATTTCTTATAAGAAAAGACTAGGTGCCGGACGCCTGCCTACCAAGTGTGCATGACTAGTGGCTATGCTTTTTTCCAGAGCCTTTTACCTCTTCCATTTCTATAAAAATCCATAAATCCATAGGAGTTCAATACAATATCAACTTATTCTTTTTCTTGCACACTTCATAACATACTCAATTTTTCTATTGATCACGCATGAAATGAAATTCCAAGAATTATTTTTTAATATTTGTATTCAATCGAGAATAATTATATCTACACAATTTTACTAGTCAAATCACCATATTTTTTCAATTATTTTAATACAACCATGTAATATTCCATACACTAATTCTTCTTTTTATTTATTATAACCAAGTTATGTTTTTCTTGTCTCCAAAAATAATTGTGTATCTATTCAATTAACATTAAATTCCAATATATTTAGTTGATTATCGTTAACATATTCAATTAACATTAACATTAATTTTTTGTATCTATCATTTTTAAAGAAATGAGCAATTTCTTTCTCTTGTTTCTTTATTTAAGAATTGCTAAATTTCAACCCAAAAAGTGAAGGGGTGATTCTTCATTAATTTCAAGTCTCGAATCTTTATTTAGATTTAGTTCATTTATAGAAGCATGATGATTTTCTCATCTCACCAATTCAATACATATCCTCCAAATTTTTTTTTATCTAGCCGAATTCTTTCATTTTAAAGAGGGGAATATTTTTTTTTATAAATCAAGTTTTAAGCCACTATTTAAACCTAATTCTTCCATTCAAACACAATTAAAAAAAAATTCTCTTTAATAATTTCTCATTTGAAATTATTATTCCCTCATTGATTCTACCTTTAATGCATTTTACTAAGCTTTTCTTTTCTATTTGAAACCATCATCTCTTATTTAATCCAATTGGCTAAAGTTCTCAATTATTCTTTTTCATCACACTTGAACACGTACCACTTACCCCATTAAAAATATTTCTTTTCATGTTAAGTTTCAATTTAATCAAATACATTTTCCTTTTTTTTCTTCCTTTGATTCCTTTATCAACCATGCATTCAATTATTCAACTAACCCAAATAAAAATAATTAAATCAACATTCATTCAATAATTTCTATTTCGCCAATTTTCTCTAAATTGCCAATTTTTTTATCTAGATGGAAAATGGGTATTCTTTATTATTCTTTCAATTAATGACTAAGCCAATAATTGTCTATGCCAAACACAATTACATAAAAAAAAACACCCAATCATCTACCAATTCATTTAACTCTAACTAATCACAAACAAAGCATAACATTAAATCAATGAAATCAATTATCACTACTAGGTTTCTTACCATCAATTAATAAAGAATAAAAGATCAAAATTTTCTAGAACAATCCTTCTTTTCACTTTGTCTCCAATACAATTCTATTTAAAAAAAGGATAAAAAAATCAAGTCAATTCTGGTGAATCTGCAAAAATTATGACTTGAGTCATTAGATCAAGATAACTCTATAGAAAGCAAATAAAAAAATTATCAAGCCTAATTAAAAAGATATTCAATTAAAAATAGACAAAAGAAAAAGAAAAAACTCAACTTTTCAAACTCATGAATCGAGTCATGATATTAAGATAAACCCATAGAAAGATAATACAAACAAATTATGAAGTTTAATTTTTAATTAACCTAGTGTTGAAGATGAAATTAAAAAAATGATTAATTTGAAAAAGAAGGCTAAAAAAATAACACGAGTCAACTTAGGTTAACCTATTAAACTCATAATTTGGATCATGAGATCAAGATAAATTCATAGAAAAAATAAAAAAAATACAAAACCTCACTTCTAATATATTTAATGTTGAAGATTGAAATAAATAAAAAAACCTAAATCCATGAGACACCATATAACCCAACATAATTTAAAAAAATAATAATATGAAATATGATTCCTAAAATATAATATTGAACAATAAAAAAAAGAACTAAAAGAAAAAAAAGAAAATTGATTTGGTGAAGGGTGAATTGAAAAAAAAATATTCTAATGAATAACATTTTATGGGTGTAGCTATATTGATTTAGCCATATTCTTTAGTGTTTTGTTACTTGAAAAAATATATATAAAAAACAAAGATTGAGTTGTTGGAGAGCGAAATTAAAAAGATATATTGAATTTAAAAATAACCCAAATAAATAAATAGAGTCAACTCGGGTCAACTTGTCAAACTTGTGACTTAGGTCATGATATCAAGACAACTTCATAGAAAACAAATAAATAAAATTACAAAGTCCAATTAAAAAAATCAATTAAAAAATAATAAAAGTTAACTCAGGTTAACTTATCAAATCTGTGACTCAAGTAATGAAATCAAGATAATTTCATAGAGATCAAATAAAAAAATTAACAAGCTTAATTTTCAATTAATCCCATGTTGAAAGATAAAAATAAAAAAAAATTATAAAAAAACAAAAAAAAAAAACTAAATTCATAAAACGAATATATAACCTAGCAAAAAAAAATCTACAAAAATTATAAAGAAATATTCTTTAAATGGTTAAATATTAAATGATAAAATTAAAAATAAAATTAAAAATAAATCGATGAAAAGTTAAATTAAAAACCAAATACAAAATAATATTATAATAAATAATATTAAATGATTTATGTAACCATTACCAAATTTCAAACGAAAAGGGAAGGGTAATTCTTCATTAGTTTGAAGTCTCAAATCTTTATCTAGATTTAGTTTATTTATTGCAACATGGTAATTTTTTCATCTCACCAATTCAACACATATCTTTCAAATATATTTAGTTATTTATTTTTATCCTGGCCGAATTATCATTTCAAAAAGGGGAAGATATTTTTTTTTAATCCAAGTTTTAAACCACTATTTAAACCTAATTCACCTATTCGAGCACAATTAATTTTTTTCTTTTTAATAATTTTTCATCCAAAATTATTATTCCCTCATTAATTCTACCTTTAATGCATTTTACCAAGTTTTTCTCTTCTATTTGAAACCATTATCTCTTACTTTATCCATAATGCCAAAGTTCCAAGTTGGATAAAAATCTATTTTTTTATTGTTTTTTTCATCATACTTGTATACATGCCACTTTCCCCGTTAAATATATTTCCTTTTATATTAAGTTTCAATGATTGTCCATTACAATAAAAAAATTACATCAAAACAACATGAAATCAAAGTCATTTAACACTAACTAAACACAAATGGAGCATAACATTAAATCAATGAAATCAATAATCACCATTAGTTCCTAAGGCTCGACTTCTTTATTTTAATTCTGGTCCAATAATATTTCAATTTCCTTCGATTTCTCACTTTCTAATTAAATTAGATCTCCTTCAATTTAAATTTAACCCGTGATATTTTCCGCACATAATTAATTAAATTTAATTAATTAAATTTAATAATTTATCATTCTAAATAAATTTAATTAAACCAAGGTTCACAAAATAAATGTTTAATTATGGAATTGAACACAAAATTAAATTAAAAAAGAAAAAAACTACTTAAGTCAACCTTCCAAATCAACATCCTTGATCATGAGATTGAGATAACTATATAGAAAGCAAATAAAAAAAATTCAATTTCCAACTAATTCAATGTTAAAGAATGAAATCGAATAAAATAAATTAAAAAAACTAAAAAAATCCAAGTCAACTTAAATGAATTTAGTAAACTCATGTCCTAGATCATGAGATCGATATAACTTTATAAAAAATAAATAATTTTTTTTACAAAGATTCATTTCTAACAAATCTAGTGTAGAAGACTAAAGTTGATAAAAAAAAACTTAATTCATGAGATCAAGATAATTTCATATAAAACAAATTGAAAACATATTGCACAACTCAATTTCCAGAACAATTTAATATTAGAGGATCAAATTAAAAAAATCAATAAAAAAAAATATTGAGTTGTTGGTGTAAAGATATCAAATGCTTTAGTCATGTCCCATGCCAAAAGATTAGAGAGTAGAATGGTTAGAATGCTATTAGTAGTTGTTAGTCTTGTTTGTCAGTTAAAAGAATTAGTTAGTATTGTTTAGTAAACAATAGATAATGTGAATAAGCTTTCTAAAATCACATTCAATTAATAAAACAATGAATCAAAATAGATTTTCTTCTTCCTCTTTGTTTAACAAAATCTTTCCCTGTTTTTTTTCATCTCTCTTTATTTCTTTTTTGTGTGTAAATCTTACTATTCTAACATGGCATCAGAGCTTAGGGATTCTTAATCTTAAGATCTTAGCTTTCACACTTTATGATTTTGTACTACTATTCTAATTTTGACTTCATTCTCATCTTATTCATGAAATGCTTCTGTATTCATTGATATGTCTATTATCTATTTGATATATTATCAAACTGAAAATTCTTCAAATCTTTAACTTTTTACAAGATTCTTCCTTCTAAATCTTTAATTCTCTTCTTTTCTGTTTCTTGCACTTTAAAAAATGGTACTACTTCTCAACTTCAGATTGTTCAATCTCCTATTAATCTTTGATTCTCTTCTTTTCTACTTCTTGCACTCTTAAAAAATGATGGGTTCTTCTCAGCTTTAGATTGTTCAATCTCCTATCACTTATTTGCTTTCTACGGGTTCTATTGTTGTGATAGCTTGATGATATAAATTACTAGTTTCAATCTTATGCTTGGCTCTTCCAAGCTTGTGATTAAGAGGGAATGTAAAAATATCAAATATTCTAGTCCTGTCACATATTAAAAGATTAGAGAATGAAATGGTTTGAATATCATTAGTAGTTGTTAGTCTTATTTATCGATATTGTAAATAAGCTTCATACTGTAACAATATATAAACTGATATTAAATAAAAAAATAATATTAAATTAATAAAACAATGAATCCTAACAATTTTTTTTTTTTTAGTTTAACAGAATTTTTCTCTGTTTTTCTTCATCTTTCTTTATTTTTTTATTTTTTTGTGTAAATCTTACTATCCTAATAGTTGGAAAATAAAGTTAAAAAAATAAACCAATTCAAGTGGGTTAACATAATTAATGAAAAGCAAATTACTAAACCAACCTAATTAATTAAAATAAACTTATGTTCACGTGTCTATTTCCATTTAGATATATATTTTCATACATGAAAGAAGCACTCTAATAGAGGATTGAGTTTTAAAAAAACCACCCACGTTGACATTCTCATAAGATTATTTTCTTAGCGTACGTATTCCTTGAAATACGAATTCTAAGAAATGATCCAAAAAAAAGTTCAGGTCATCCACAGAGCTGGATGACAGGGCATGGAGTTTCATGCCTCGGTAGTGGCTGGGGCAGTGTCCCAAGAATTAATAATGGAGTGGATGAAGAAGAAACTCTATAATGGAGTTCACGAGAGGAGAACAAGTTGTTCACGAGCCCATATTATATGCACAAAAAGACGGCCAGCCAACAACGTCCTCTTTCTTTTCATCAGTCTATTTCGTTTAATCAAGTGGCTGTCTCGCAGCTTGCAAACCACCGAAAAAAGTGTATACTAAGACCTTGCATTACATGTGTGTATTGTACTTGTATACATGTGCCAATTAAAGCTTATACATACATAATTATAACTCTGCATCTTGTATCATAACCCCCCCTTTTTATAGCGTATTTTCAGCTTTTTCTTTTTCTTTTTTGTTTTTACTAACCATAAATATTAAATTAACTTTTTTTGTTTTTACTAACCATAAATATTAAATTAACTAAGTTTCTAAAATTCTAAAATTAATCATTATATAAATTTATTATGATTCTGATATTTATGATACTCAAAATGATATCTAAAAAATAATCTTAAAACTTAATCAGTTAAACTATGTTTCTCATGATTATATATCTTCAATTTTTATATTTATTAGTAAAAAAATACATAACATAATAAAATATCCGTTTAATTTGTTCAAGTATATTTGAGATTTAACACAAGAAATATTTAAAATCTATAAATATTATTGATATTATGTCTCTTTATATAAATTGAAATATATTAACCTGTCTAGATATTAACTCATTAATTAGCCTACTAAAATTATAAATCAAGATGGTTTTTTGAAAAAAAACTTATATGACTGTACGGTTAATTTCTACCATGAAGGGTAGTTTCTCAAGAATTAGGTATTTTTTTTATCAGTATTTTGAGATTAGATTTTTGTTGAAGGCAAGAAAAGAGAAGAGAAGCCATGATGTAACCTAGCTATGAATTCCTTTCTCTTTAGTTTGAAATTTAAAGTATATATCTAGACATCAATCATCGAAATTAAATTGTTTTCTCAAACAACTTTTTTAAAATAATGATATGCATGGGAGGAGACATCTCATCAGTTTTTTTTTTTTTTTAAATTTCTTTACGATAACCCTCTTTTGTATCTACTAGGATTAAGATTTTAATAATTAAAGGTTATTAAATTTTAAAACTTGTAGAATTAATTAAAATAAAAGCTGATATAAATATCTATATTAATAAAAATAAATAGAAAAAGATCTTTAACAGTTGAGCTGTGACTGAAGCTGTATGTAGTTTACAAATACACTACAATGGATGACATATTAATTAAATTCCTTTTTCTTTCATTAGATTCTGCTTCATTGGTGAGATTAAACATGTGACGTCAAAGAAAAAATTTCTTTGATCTTGCAGTTTGTTTGCTGATGTGCCAAATTAGTGTTGGTTGGACACTCTAATATTATTCCATAAACAGAGCCAAAATCGTACGCATCATAATCTTCCAAGAAAAAGCAAAACCATGGGCGTACTGGATGTTTCCTTCTTGCAGTTTCTGCAAGTACTTGATGCATTGGAATTAATGGGTCCTGTAACCCCTGCTTTCCCTTTCTTTCTCAAGAAGGGGCAGGCCAGGGAGAGAATAAAAAAAGATGTGGCCAAAACTGAAGTCAAGAGAGGCCATCTGTTCTCTCTTGAGACAATTTCCATCTGTCAAGAGAAAAAAATTGAAGTCTCCTTGGATTAAAGGGAAATTGGAACCCTTGTTTAAAGGGAAAGAAGGAGCTAAATTGGAGGCTAGCTTGAAGTTTGTGGCCATGGTTGAGTGGTCGAGACCAGAGACTCAAGCTGGGGACAGAACAAAACTCTAAGCCCGTGATCGTTGCATGTGACCATAAAGAACTGTTATAATCAGTTCCCTTGACACCTTGTAGAAGCACTCACGTGCGTCCTATCTTTTAGTCTTGGCACAAATGAGTCCAGGAAATTTCCTTAACCAGGTAAAAACCCAAATGGGTTCCAAATATCATTAAGAAACAAGAAATTCAAGTCATGACAACGAGGTTCAAACTATAGTATAAGATTGTGTTGTGTTAATGTTTCCCCAAAAAAAAAAAAATTTTGGAACCCAACTCAATTTAATTGATTGATGCAGAATTTGATAAACGAGTCAAATTAAAAAAAAAGAAGAAAAATTTGATATAATTCAATTATATGATAAGATCCAATTAAAAATTTGGTTATAATTTATTAATTTTTATTTTTTAATTAAAATAATATTATAACATTTACCCTCATCAAAACCAAAACCCAAAATCTAGATACTATACCGGACTACCCACCAAGTTAGGTCGGCAAGAAATAAATATATTTTTTCAAATAATTTTATGTCTTATGAAATATGCTAAATTATAACTTGTAATGATAACAAATGAAGAATGTGTTCGCGCGCATACAAATGGACGAGTCACATGCAACAAAACTTTGACACGTGTTGCCCAACCGAATTTTGTCCCAACCAAAATTCACAGAGTAATTAATTAAAGAGAGAAAAAAGAGAAAAAAGAATGAACACTATTAGTTAATACTTAATAATAGAATTATCAAAAGATACGGAATAATCTTTATACGGTTTCATGAGCTTAGGCCAGCCCCCCTATATAAACCCTAGTACCATCAATCGTTACCTGACAGTCTCAAGAGCTCCCCTGTTCTGAAATACACATAGCTCACTCTCTCTCTCTCTCTCTCTCCCCGAGCCACATAATGGTAAACATGAGGGGGTTTCGTTTTAGATGCCTCACATTCATGCTCTTCATTGCTTTTCTAGTATGGTCTTCAAGTTTTCATACCTGCATTGCTAGAAGAGGCAAGCACTGGAGGGAAAGCAGGGGAAACTTCGCTTCTCTGGCAAAAAAGAAAGGAAAAAACCAGGGCAACCGCCACCAGAAACATCATAATGGAGTGTCCAAACCAAAACCCCCTCCACAAAAAGCTCCATCATTGCCTCCTGCTCCGAAAGAAGATGCGCCAGCACCCAGCCCACCACAGAAAAGCTCCACCACCTTTAATGTCCTTGATTTTGGGGCCAAAGGTGATGGAAAGAGCGATGATACAAAGGTATTCATTTCACTCTTTTTATATCGAAATATTTGACGTTACTCAACATTTCGTAATTGCTTGTTATATGTAATATTAAGATGGTAAATGCAGGTTTCATTATTATTATTTTTTTCAACTGGAATATCTTTTTGGTACACAAAATGTCACCTTCATAGGCCCTCATTTCACATGCATAGAGAACATTATGTCTCAATTCTTCTGGAAACATGATTTGCATTTAAAAAGATACATGCAATGCAATTTAAGGTAGACTCAATTAATAATCAACAGATAATGACTCCTTCATCTTTCACATGAATTCCAAGAGCACATCATTGCTACATTCAATACTTAGTGTTTTTTCCCCTGAAAAATGAATAATAATAATTGCTTACAGTTATGCACAAACCAACACTAACCGGGATCCTCAGAGTACAGTTACTGTTATAGTTACTTACTATACAGCTAGTTGACATGGTGGCCGGTGCTATGCAGGCATTCCAAGCTGCATGGGCAGAAACTTGTAAAGTGGCGGCATCAACGATGAGCGTTCCAGCGGAATATGTATTCCTTGTGGGGCCTATTTCTTTCTCTGGTCCGTACTGTCAAGCAAACATCGTATTTCAAGTAAGTATCAGATATAGAATATGCAATTCATGCACTTCATATTGATGAGTGATGATATAACGAATTTTTTCCTCAGCTGGATGGCACAATTATTGCCCCAAAAAACTCCAATGCTTGGGGTAGAGGTCTCTTTCAGTGGCTTGAATTCACAAAGCTTGTAGGAATCACAATTCAGGGAGGAGGCACCATAGATGGAAGTGGCTCAGTATGGTGGCAAGATTACCCATTTGAAGATCCCATTGACAACGAATCGGAGTTCATTGTTCCACTGAACAACACAGCACAACAACACCCACCGATGCCAGTAATTACCTTCTATTTGTTTTAACTTTCACTGCAATTATTTTTCTGCTATTGATCTCAACCTGATCATGCTTCTTTTCCGAATTGTGTTGTAGATAAGAAATGAACTTAGCGGGAAAATGCCGAGCATCAAGCCCACCGTAAGAAATACGTGAAAACTATGAAGATTTCTATTGCAGTTCACGAGCATGCACTTCATAACATGATTGGCATTCTTTCTTTTTTCAGGCACTAAGATTTTATGGAAGTTTCAATGTGACGGTCACAGGCATAACAATTCAAAACAGTCCACAATGCCATCTCAAGTTTGACAATTGCATAGGAGTTGTGGTGCATGATATGAGAACCTCATCTCCCGGAGACAGTCCAAATACAGATGGAATCCACCTACAGAACTCCAAAGATGTGCTAATTCACAGCACTGATCTAGCTTGCGGTAATTACATTAGTTGAAGATAAATATCATATTTAATTAAACAATGTGGTCCGCAGGGTGAACTTGAAAAACAAACATAAATCTGATGAGTCAAATAGAATAATTAATAGAGGCATAACCAACACAAAAAGACACAGCACACGGATGCTGCTGTTGGAATTACAGACAAAAGAACGCCACATAATTTAGATATCTGGTGGAGGATTCTGATTACAAATTGGTATAATCTTATCCTTTTCATGAACTTCTCGTTTAGACATTCAACAACCACTGTTTATTTGACATGTAGCAACCACCCCCACATTATGAGTATTTTGGCTATTAGTCATTTGACACGTGCCATGCCCTAAATTATTATCAAGTTCCAATATAGGACTAGATTTGGCCCCAGAGACACAAGAATACACCTTTTGTTGCATGCCATCAATTTTTCTTTTGTCCTTATCAGTGATTAGAACATATGCTTCCATCCCTTATCTACTACTATGCTTTCTAAGAAAAGGCCTCACAACATGTATCACAATATATACATAAAAATAATAATTAAACAGGTCAATATGTCAAGCAAGTACGAAACAAGCTGTTAAAATCCAGAAATGACAGCATTAATATAAGTTCACAGCACCTCAAATATAGATAAACGACTTGGAAACCAAGTAGGCAATGCAGTTTCAAACTCAAAGTCAATTAATTTGAACTAGATAGCAGACCTAAGAGGTCCTTATGTCATAATTATTCCAAAATGAAATGTTTAAATGTCATGATTTATGCAGGAGATGACTGTGTTTCTATACAAACTGGATGCTCAAATGTATACATACACAATGTTAATTGCGGACCAGGACATGGAATCAGCATCGGAGGTCTGGGAAAGGATAATACCAAAGCCTGTGTCTCAAACATCACCGTGCGAGATGTTGTTATGCATGGCACAATGACAGGTGTCAGAATTAAGACATGGCAGGTATTCTTCATATCCGCAATACCATATTTTTCAAAAAATTTAAGCGCAACCAGCAATCTAGTTGATTTGTGGGGGTTCTAAAAAAAAACACATTTTAAACCAAACACAGAACGAGCAAGAAATGGTATATTACATAATTAACAAAGATATGAGATGAAGTGAAGCTTTCCAGTTTCAAAAGGTCCACGCTATTTTAATGCTCTTGCACACACCTCTGTCTATTAAATATTTCAGAATGAGAACATTCTCACATGCTTTTTCTCTTTTGAGAATAGAATGAACATTCTACCTGAAACATCGAAATCAGAAAGAGTAATTCGAACTGCAAAACATACTATTCTGTCTTTTCATATGCATGACATCCCCAAGCACGTGCCATTTCTTATGTAGCTTGCAAGGTTTTCATAAACCAAAATGTAGTGTTTTCAATTCAACCAAGTTTCTCATTGCGTGACACACATCCGATTTCATCTGTGACTGCTGCAGGGTGGATCAGGCTCTGTGCAGGGGGTATTGTTCTCAAACATTCAAGTTTCTGAGGTTCAACTTCCAATTGTGATTGATCAATTCTATTGTGACAAGAGCAAATGCAAAAACCAAACATCAGCAGTGGCTCTATCAGGAATCACCTATGAAAAAATAAGAGGGACATACACCGTAAAACCCGTACACTTTGCCTGCAGTGATGCTCTACCATGCATGGATGTAAGTCTAACTACCATAGAGCTACAACCACAAAAAGAACAGTATCACCTCTACGATCCATTCTGCTGGCAGACTTTTGGAGAGTTGAACACTCCTACCATGCCTCCAATTAGCTGTCTACAGATTGGCAAGCCATCAAGCAACCGGCCTCAGACAGATCATGATACATGTTGATCTCGGCCCAATTTATTATTGGTGTATTGACTTGTGTGGTTGTTATGATTTCCCAACCCCTATCACGCCATTAGCTTTATGAGGTAAAGTTATTTATAGCCAACAAGAATTTTTAAGGGAATCCTTCTTCCTTAGCAATTAGCAGAATTAATTTATGTGAGATTGTATACAAGCATTTGTTAGAGTCTGAAAATAGAGTATGAGGTAGTCTGGTTTGCTACTACATAATGGATTGTTTGAGACTATACTATCTAGTGCTTGATTTGTTCATGTGAAATAAATAAATATTCTATAGATATTCAGATTTTCAAATTGACCGTATAGCTTGAGAAGGATCCTTCACAAACAAAACTCGTTTACCTCTTCTTCCCTTTCTAAAAGCTCTCCTTCTCAATTGGAGAAACCCTAACTTCCTATATCAGCTAGTACTTTTCTAAATTTCAGGCTCATTAGTTCTTTATAAGTTAAAACCTTGCAAGACAAGCTAAAGGTTTGCTTTTGTGGGTTCAGCTTTCACTGAAGTCCTAAAATTGCTACATCAGTGACAAACAATCCATCTCAATAAAGGAGGCAAGTTCATTTCAAATTTCATCTTCCAATGTATGGATTTCTCAGTAAGATTCTAAAGTTTTGTTGTTAGATATTCATGAATTCAGTATGAACTTTATTTTCTTCAAAACCCATAATTATTGTCATCTCTCAGACACATCTCATCAAATAATAAGAGTACAAATAAATCTCATTTTCTATCATATCTTAAAAATTCATGCGGGTTGCCCCCAATGAACTGCTTTATCTGCTTCCATGCCTGTCAATTTTTGGAAACCCCAGACAAACCTGACTCTGTTATTTCCTTATTCAAAAAACACAGTTTCTCTGGAACCCAAATCTCAAACCTCATTAAACGAGCCCAAAATTACTCCTGCGCAATCCCAAAAAAACTTTATGATTATGTGAAAGGAAGACCTAATGCCAACCTTCAACATCATTTCCAAGAAAGGTTGTCATTCTTAGTTCCTATATGATTCAGTGGTTAATTAGTTAAATGGATAATTTTCTGAACATCAATGAAGTAGAAAAAGAGAAAAATATTCGAAAGATTTTTGAATGTCCTGTTTCTCCGATCAAGAGACATGAGTATCCTCTTGAAGGTTTACGTGGGTGGATCGAGTCAATATTGTTTGGAAAAGATATTATTTTTTAAAAGAAAAAATGGGTTTAAAAATCATTCAAATGGAACGCGTTTAATTTTATTTATTAATTTTTCTATTCAGGGAATTCTCCATTATGTAAACCAAAAAAGAAAAATTGATTTTAAAAGTTGAATTGTTTGGGAAAAAAGAGAAGGTGAAACATGTTAAAAGAAATTTAGTGAAATGAGTTCTCATGGACTTTGGCAAAAAAATAAAAATAAAAAACTTGAGTTAAAAGCACCTTTTATTTTAGATTTTGAGTTAGAAGGACTTGGGAAAACTTTGCAAGAGAAATGTTTTTCCCCCCTTTCCTTTAACAAATTATGATGAGTCTACCAGTTTTGGAAAAGCAATTTTAATTCTTGAAAAAAAAAAAGAAGAAGAAGAAGGAAAAAGAATAAAACATTATTTAAAAGAAATTATATATATATATAACAAGAGCTTTGTTTTGGCTTTATTTTATATATATATATATATATATATATAAAATAAAGCCAAAACAAAGCTCTTGTTAAAATTCAAAAGACAAGTTGAAATATATATATATATATATATATATATATATATATATATATATATATATATATATAAAATAAAGCCAAAACAAAGCTCTTGTTAAAATTCAAAAGACAAGTTGAACTTGCATCTCAGAACAACATGACAAGTTAATCATAACAAGATTCCACGGCAAAGATAAGGTAGCGATTATTCAGGTTTTGGGTTTGCTCACCCAATCATAACAAGATTCCACGGTAAAGATAAAGTAGCGATTATTCAGGTTATTCAGGTTTTGAGTTTTCTCTCTATCCTAAGTTTAAATCTTTTTAAAATTATTAGAAATTTAAAGTCTGTGAAATCAGTCGAGATACATTAACTCGAACACTTACATTAATTAAAAAAAGAAGAAGATTCCATGGCAAAGAGTGATGTATTTTATGCCCTTTATGTGCAAAAACCTCAAGATGAAGCTACTATTTAATGGCCAGGGTACCATGCCCATCTCAAAAGGATAACGAAAATAAATTACGAGCTGAAATTAACTCAAATGATAGACTACACTAACTTTTTATCATTATCAAACACAGAAAACAACAGGATAGCAAATTCATTCTCTGCAGACTGATACCGCTCTAGAGTCATCAGAATGTCCATCATATATCACTAGTAAAGCGTTTTTAGCTCATTTGAATTGGCTTGAACCAAAACTTAACGCTTAAATTACAAACAACTCACGCAAGATTGACTTCTACATCTCAGTTGACACACTCTAAAAACTGAACAAGTCAAATCATGTAAAGGAGTAAAGTGATGAATCAATTTATAGAATAACACAAACATACATACAGAAGCTATTGCAAATCAAAAGAAATCAAAGCAGCAGAGCAAGTGTCAACCACAAGTGGCTAATCAAGTCAAGGCATACTAGGATTTCAAACACTCATATTAACAGATGACATTAATCCAAGATGACGCCTGTAACTAATGTATTCTAGCTTTGAACCCAGATCAATCTCATGGGTTTAGAGATTATACCTGAAAAGAGATTGCTATAATCCATCCATCCTCCTGCCTTTTCACCTTCTAAATGATGTCGCTAATCCCAAGGCTTGTCTATGTGTATGAGATCATATCTTCTGATTTCCTCATTCGAAACAAATTTCTCTCAATGCCTTGCGAATCATAGTAGAAACCCTTCTCTTTCTATCTCAAGAAGCCCCCGAATATTTCTTTTTTCTCAAAAAAACTCTTCTCTTCTTTCGACAGTAGACTCTCTCCATGTCACGGCATGAGAGAGCGTGGACGAAGCGTTGTGAAAGCCAGAAAGAAGAGAGAGAAAGGTGGAGGATTTCGGGTATTGGGCCTAATTTTGGGCCAAGGAAAGATTTCTTTCTTTCGGGCTATAAACGGGTCAGGCATTGTTTGTTCGGCCTTCATTTTGGTTTCCCTCTTCTTTGGAAAATTAAAAAAACAAAAATTGTTATTAAGAAAAATCAATGTTTATTTCACCATATATTATAAATTGGACCAATTTATGAGATTTTTTTTAATTTCTATTTATTTATCAAAGCTCGCGTCCCTAATTTAACATAATGTCTTCTCCATAATTTTATTTTCTTGGTCATTTGGGTGTTTGAGAATATAATAATAATTATTTTTTATTTAAAAATATATTAAAATAATATATATTTTTTAAATAGTTTTTACACTAAAACATCAAAATAAAAAAATAACTTTTAGAAATGCTGTTTGTGATGCAATTTCAAACTGCCCATAAATTCCATATTTTATGCCTATTTAAATGATATCCATAGAAATTGACGAGTTATATTGTTAAATAGTGTATTTACAATGCTAATAAAGTTTATGAAAAATAATAATATAATTTATGTGATTTTTTGATTTTTCAATCAAATAAGTCAAAAGTAATTTAATACAATATTAAATAAAAAAAACCTTTCTACAGTTTAAATATCTTTTTTTAGTGGTCACAACCAATTAAGGAGGAGAAATCACACATTCACTCACATGTTATTGTTTATATGATAATAATATTTTTTTTATATTTAAATATTAAAATAATTAAGAATTATATTTTTTTTTTCAATTTTTTTGTATAAGGTTATCGTGGTCTTAAAACATATTTTGATAATAGATTGGTGTTTAATTTTATAATTTTATATTTTTTCTATCATATTATTAAATAAAAATAGTTTATCATATTATTAAATAAAAAATAATTTAAAAAAAATATAATTATTATGAATTAGATTTTATAATTTATTCTAATTTATTTTTATGAGATTTTCACGATCTTAAAAAAACTTATTAGCATTAGGTTAGTGCTCAGGTTTTTTAGCATATATTTTTTATAATATTATTAGATAAAAAATAATTTTAGAAAAAATATTTAAAATTTAGTTTCATGAATTATTTTGATTTAATTTTTATGATGTTATCATAGTATATAAAAAAGACATCTTAATATTAAGTTTGTGCATAGTTTTGCAAGCGCCTATTTTATACTATATAGTTAAAAAAATAATTTTAAATAATAAAGTTATTAAATTCAATATAGTTCATGATCCAAGTCATTAGTTTGTTAGGTTAACCTAAATTAATTCAGATTAATAAAATATATTGTTATTTTGATAATTTTTAAGAAAACATATCATCTTCAAAATATTTTTAAAATTAAATCATATATTTACTAATTATCTGAGTTTTCTTTAACTGATCAAATTAACTAGGTCACGTTGTTAGAACTACTATATAATTTAATTTAAAGCTCAAATAAAACAAGGAATATGATTGGGAAGTTTTATATTTAACCCATTAAATTGAATTTAATGACATTTTAAAAATAAAAATATTATTTTTTCACATGTAAATTGTTTTTTATCTTATTGCAGCGCAACTGAAGAAATTATCTAGATAATATCTATTAGACTACCAATCTTATTAGTTAGTTATTTTTTAAAAAGGTGGATTAACTAAAAACTTGAATTTTCATTTCTTTATTTGAATAATGGTAATGATTTTGTTAATTAATATTAGCAGTGCTTGTTTCCTTGGGCTAATCGGATGGTTACTATTATTTCTACTTAATAAATCTTTAACTAAACAAATAATGATTTAGGATTAATAATGATTTTGTACTTTCTTTTAAAAAAAATACTTCGCATCCACTGTGACTGATGTATTTCTCTTTCTCTTTTTTTCTTTAATTAATGGATTTTTCAGACACAATCTTCCTAACAAATTTTCAAAAAATTAAATAAATAAATTTTTGATTGTAAATCAATCAAAATGCACTACCGAAAATTTTTTAAAATAATAATAACTTTTTATTGTTGTTATTATATGGTCATCACAAGCAGGTTTGTGTGTATAATTTTGTGATCACTTTGTTTGATCACATAATTTTGGTAAATTAACATTGGTGTGTGATCATTTTATATAATTACAGACTAAATTTTTAGTAGCAAATCCCCTATTATTTTGTAATGTCTTTATTAGTTGTTGTGATAAATAAGTTGAGAGTTTTGAAAAACCAGCTTTTCTCACTTTAATTATAAGAGCTATATATATAACCTTAGATGAGAAATTGTATTGATGAAAAAGTAAACCATGGGAAATTGTATGCCTAAGTTATCAAAGTACTCTTTTCATAGTAGCTCAGTGATCAGTTATTGAATTATACATAAAAAAACATATTTTACTTATAAAATATGCATTGTCAAGATAAATAAAGATAAGATACTGAAGTGAGCCAACAACAATTCGATAAAGCATATAATCTAATAATATATTTTTATTATGTTGAGTAAGAGTCATGATAGCTGATATGGGAGGAGAAATGCATTTAGCAGTCAACATATTCGACTTGAGAGAAGATCACAAATATAATTTTGTTGAGTTAAGAATAACTCATATGCTGTGAAGTAAGCTTTGACCTCATAAAGAAATGTAATAAGTCAAATTCCTTAACATAAATGTAGTTTGTAACATTGTGATTAAGTTGGCAATGAGAGTTAGATTTAGACCTATGATGATTATATCATTGATATAAATCAAAATGCACACAGAGATAGGGCTTTGGTATATAAATAAAGATGCGTTAGACTTTAAAACTATAAAGCCTATGTCAAGTAATTTAGAGCCGAGAAAACTAAGATCATGATGTTTGCTTGATTCCATAAAGAGACTTATGCATATGGTATACATTGATTTGGAAAGTTAGGATGTTTGAAACTTGGTGGTTGGATCATGTATATACCTTTATCATAAAGTCATGAAGGAAGGAATTTTTAACATCTCATTATCAAATGGTCCAATTTGAAAAAAAAAAGTTATCAAAAGAATTAAATGAATCATGATTGGTTTAATTACATGACTAAAAATCATGCTAAAGTCAACTCTTTCTTGTTGGTGGTATTAACATGACTAAAAGATTAATGTCTTCTCCCAAGTGCAGGAGTGTCGAAGTAATAAATAACCCGGCAAGACTGGGATCGAACCACAGGAAGGTTAATTATACAAATTATAAATAACAATAATACAACAACAATAACAACAATAACAATAATAATAGTAACAACAACAACAACAACAACAATAGTAGTAGTAGTAGTAATACTAATACTAATAATAATAATAAAGAAGAAGAAGAAGAAGAAGAAGAAGAAGATGATGATGAGAACTTTGAGATGAAATATTAACGTAAAGATTTAACAACGATAACAATAAATATCAAGGTTAGAGGATCCACTAATGGTATGTCAAACAAGTATAGTATAAACTCTTATTAGTCAATTGGAAACCACACATAAAAGAGGTTTCAATCAGATTATAGATTGTTGACATGATTACATTAGTCATCTTATTCAATTAATGCTAATACTTGTAAATTTTGTCAAGCATTCATGATTATAACTTATTTTAACAACAAATTAAGTTCCTTTCATAACTCAGGTGTCGGTTATACTGATTAGTACTTAAAACTGTATTTTTATCATGATTTTATATCATCATTTTGCACTTGAAGTATCGATAACTCCTTAACTAAAGCATGTTTTATAATAATATATCTAATAATATAAGATACATTTAATTTATGGTAAATATTCATTTTAAATGTAGGCCCATCACATAAATGAAAGGATTGATTGATGACTTTAAGAACTTAAATTGCAAAGGCAAAGAGATAACCAAAATTAGAAAAGAGATGTCGGTGCAATCCAAACCGGAACACTGTTCAATAATTGGGTCATATCTGGAGCTACAGATCTCATATTTAGGTCCAATTTATATAGATGGAAAGGTAAGACATAGGCCTAAAACTTTCATATGGAGCCCAAGATCTAAAAAGGCCATTTTCAAGTCCAAATTGTAGCAACAACAAATAAGCCTGAAGCTGTCCTCCAGCCTGAGCACTGTTCTCATATTTTGGCCATATCTGGAGTTCTAGAACTCCAAATGAGCTGAATATTTTACACAAGAAAGCTGAGACAATTTCCTATAACTTTCATGTTTCTAGTGACTCCAATTTTGACATTATTAATAATGTTTTAGGCAGATAAGAGAAGATAAGGATTGCCACCAAGTCAAGAGTTAATTACCCACTCATCAATTAGTCATAAAATCAATAGTTCTCAATTTTGGCCTATAAAAGAAGGCATTTGCCATGCATTTAGGCATCTTGGTCTCCAGATCAAGATCATGCTCTTCCTTTCTCTCTTTGTATTTTTTGTAATGTTTATGCTTTGCTTTCATTAATATCAAGTTTATGTCTTTCATTTCCTTTCCTTTACTTAGTTAACTCTTATCTTATTTATGTTCTTATTTTGTTTATTTATTTTTCTTTCTTTCATTATGTCTAGCTAAGTTTATTATGTTAAGGTGAAAAGGTTACACTAATGGTGTAAGAATAAGTATAATGTAAACTTAATATGGACTTTAATGTTTGATACTAACATGTTTATATTTGTTATCTTATTCACTCTTTAATACTTTGCTTGTTAAATGACTAATCTTGATTTATGTTGTATAACACTTGGTACAACAAATGTTTGGCACTTTCATAGTTCATACTGTATGGTATCGACACATAATTATAGGGCTTTTCTTGAAAGAAAACAAAATTTTTATTTTAATGTTTAAGGTTAACTTTCTTGGGTTGAGATTATTATTTTTGTCTTTTTTTTAATATATATACATATAATTTTAAACATCATGCATCTTTAACCTATGTAACGAGCTTTCAGCTAATGACTCCCAGACCAGTTGGTCTTAGGGCATTAGGTGTTAAGACACCCTTACGAGGTTAGTAACTTAGGTCGCAGATACTAATATATAGATAGTGTAATGTATAATTTCCTTAATCTTTTCTCCTCAACCTATGTAATAAGCGTTGGGTCAATAGCTCTCAAGTCAGTTGACTTTAGGGTATTAGGTGTTAAAACACCCCTTCAGGCTTAATTGCTTAGGTTAGGGAGGCTACAAAACCAAACTTATCTATATTTTTATTATTATAATTTTTCTTTTTTCTTTTTCTTTTTTTTGTTTTTTTTAATTATATACTATCCATTTTCCTTAGTTGTTACCTTTAACAAAAGAACATAAATAATGTAATAATCCAATATGCAACCCACAATCATATGTTAAAATGTGTAAATTAAGGTTTAAAAATACATGTTAAATAAGTATATGAGCAGAATTAAGTGATAAAATGTGAGAGTTTGTAAATCTAAATATTTCAAGAAGTATTATGATAGACCTTGTTACGAATGATTACTAAGATGCGTCTCAAGAGTCATAAAAAGTTCTCCTTACTTTGCCATCATAATATCAATAATTTTTCACATGCTTTATGAAATAGAAAACACAGTTAGTTTTTTTTTTAGCTACTACCCTCTCCCCCCAACTAAAATGAGACATTGTCCTTAATGTTTAAAGGTAGAAAGATAGAGTATAGAAGATATCACCTGAAATAACGAACACTAACAAACCTGAAAACACGCTGAAACAAATATAAGAAACAACAAAACATAATAATAAAATCAAAAGACACAAAAATTCACAAATGAAGGCTAAAATCCAATTTAAGCTTTTTACAGCTTTCCTTAGTTAAACAATTTATATGACTCATGAAAAGATCAATTACAGGAATGAAAGATTGTAGTTGGTCAATAAATTGTTTAGCAGTAGTAGCAGAGATTATGATTTGTCGTGCAGAAAATGTTAGAAATTCCTCTTCCACAGCATCATCAAGAAAAGACAACAACTTATTATAATAACCATTAACATTTAACAAACCTATGAGTTTATGGTGAATGTGCAGTTGGGCCCAAGATGAAATATGAAAGATCTCTTTCAATGTGCCTAGACCACCTAGTAAAGCAATGAAGGCATCAACATGGTTAAACATTGCATTCATTCGAGCTGACATTGTGGAGACCTGAAGTTCCTCTCCAATTATTTTTCCAATGATGGTGCCTTGTGCTAAAACTTCGCGGACGACCCCCAAAACTTGACTACCTCCTAAAAATACAGCTATTGACACACCTCCCATTAACCTAATACTACCTCCCCTATACACTAAATGAATCTTTCTCTCAGCTAGCACTTAACCAAGATGATTTGTTGATTCTAAAAACTCCTTTTCTTTTCTAGGACTAGATCCACCGAAAACACAAATATTTCTTATATGATGAACTGAGGAACTTGCCATTTGTACACACTTCTATATTTGTTGAATGTATAGGTTGAGTAGAAATGAAAGGAAGGAAAAAAGGATTTTATAGATGAGAAATTAGAAGGGCAATCATACCACTTATATGTAGGCCAGCTGGAGTCTCTCACACACACACTCTCTTTATTTATTTATTTATTTATTTACTTTTCAAAAAGCATATGTATGTACAGATAGTTGTGATTGTGGCTCACATCTTTTCTTGGTTTTACGGCCAAGAACAGCTTAAACGCCCTCTATGGGTTGGGGATAGGCTTCCCATCCAGTTTTCTTAAAAACTGGTAAACATGGTCTTTTTTAGTCAGATTCCCAAGACTATGTCAAGCATGTTCTTTATCAAAATGAGTTCATAAGTATGAATTGCATGATGCTTATCTAGACTATGATGAGACTTAAGAGTCAATAGAAGATTATCTAAAGACTCTCTGTGTTTTGAAATAAATCCCACCTTTTGACAATTTTCACAGGTTTTACAGAATGCATGTGATTCCTTGAATATGGTGGGCCAATAAAATCCGCTTTGTAAGATTTCTACAGTCCTCTTTTTTGACGAGAAATGATCCCCACGTGCCTTAGAGTGAAAAAATTTAATGAAATTACTTACCTCATTGTCAAGAATGCATCTTTGAAATATTTGATCAGGACAATAATTGAATAAGTAAAGGTTATCCCAATAAAATTTTGCACGTTGCTCAAAAATTTTGTTTTGTCTTTGGTACTCTAGTGAGCTGACAAAAATCCTGAAGCAAGAAAATTGATATGTTTAGCAAACCAAGGCATTGATTGGTATGATGACGGGTGTTGAATCTATTGTCACTTTTGATAAAAGATCCGCATCAATATTTTCAGTGCCTTTTTCATCCTCGATTTCTTCCTAATTGCATTTGCATTGTATTGCCCCTTAGAACATGGCATGAGGAGATGGAAGTGCTGGTGGGAATTTAGTCTTTTCTTTGCAATGTTCATATTTAACCCTTTCTTTACCCTTAGAGATTGACTCATCATCTTTCTCACAAGGTTCAAGAATTGGTTTTTGAATAACCTTACCACTACGAAAAGTGATGACTGATTTGACTTGATCCATGTGTTGACTTCCAAAACTACTTGCATTTGCATTGTATTGCCCCTTAGAATTTTGTTGTGGTTGAGATGGAAACTTACCTTTTGACACGACTAAAAGGTTGATGTCTTCTCCCAAGTGCAGGAGTGTCGAAGTAATAAATAACCCGGCAAGACCGGGGTCGAACCACAGGGAGGTTAATTGTACAAATTATAAACAACAATTATAAAACAACAATAATAACAATAACAATAACAACAATAATAATAATAACAATAACAATAACAATAATAATAATAATAATAATAGTAGTAGTAGTAGTAGTAGTAGTAGTAGTAGTAGTAGTAGTAGTAAAGAAAGAGAAGAAGAAGAAGATGATGATGATGAGAACTTCGAGATGAAATATTAATGTAAGGATTAAACAATAATAATAACAAATGTCAAGGTTAGAGGTTCCACTAATGGTATATCAAACAAGTATAGTATAAACTCTTATTATTGAATTGGAAACCACACACAAAGGAGGTTCCAATCAGATTATATATTGTTAACATGATTACATTAGTCATCTTATTCAATTAATGCTAATACTTGTAAATCTCGTCAAGCATTCATGATTATAACTTATGTTAACAACAAATCAAGTTCTTTTCATAGCTCAGGTGTCGGTTATACCATACATTATGGGCTATGAAAGTGTCCAGCATTTGTTGTACCAAGTGTTATACAACATAAATCAAGATTAGTCATTTAACAAGCAAAGTATTAAAGAGTGAACAAGATAACAAATATAAAACATGTTAGTATCAAACATTAAAGTCCATATTAAGTTTACACTATACTTATTCTTCCACCATTAGTGTAACCTTTTCACCTTGACATAATTAACTTAGCTAGATGATTAGTACTTAAAAGTGCATTTTTATCATGGTTTTATATCATCATTTTGCACTTGAAGTATCAATAACTCCTTAACTGAAATATGTTTTATAATAATGTATCTGATAATATAAGATACCTATAATTTATGGTAAATGTCTATTTTTAATGCAGGCCTATCACATAAATGAAAGGATTGATTGATGACTTGAAGAACTTAAATTGCAAGGATAAAGAGATGGTCAAACTTAGAGAAGAGATGTCGGTGCAATCCAAACTGGAATACTGTTCGGTAATTGGGTCATATCTGGAGCTACAGATCTCAGATTTAGGTCCAATTTATATGGATGGAAAGGTAAGACATAGGCCTACAACTTTCATATGGAGCCCAAGATCTAAAAAGGCCATTATCAAGTCCAAATTGTAGCAACAACAAAGAAGCCCGAATCTGTCTTCCAGCCCGAGCACTGTTCGGTATTTTGGCCATATCTGGAGTTCTAGAAGTCCAAATGAGCTGAATTTGTTACACAAGAAAGCTGAGACATTTGCCTACAACTTTCATGTTTCAACTGGCTCCAATTTTAACGTTATCAATGATGTTTTGGGCAGACAAGAGAAGATAAGGATTGTCACCAAGTCAAAAGTTGGCCACCCACTTATCAATTAGTCATCAAATCAATAGTTCCCAATTTTGGCCTATAAAAGGAGGCATTTGCCATGCATTTAGGCATTTTGGTTTCCAGATCAAGATCATGCTCTTCCTTTCTCTCTTTGTATTTTTTGTAATGTTTATGCTTTGCTTTCATTAATATCAAGTTTATGCCTTTCATTTCATTTCCTTTACTTAGTTAACTTTTATGTTCTTATTTTGTTTATTTATTTTTCTTTCTTTCATTATGTCTAGCTAAGTTAATTATGTCAAGGTGAAAAGGTTACACTAATGGTGTAAGAATAAGTATAATATAAACTTAATATGGACTTTAATGTTTGATACTAACATGTTTTATATTTGTTATCTTGTTCATTCTTTAATACTTTGCTTGTTAAATGACTAATCTTGATTTATGTTGTATAACACTTGGTACAACAAATGCTTGGCACTTTCATAGCCCATAATGTATGGTATAACCGACACCTGAGCTATGAAAGGAACTTGATTTGTTGTTAACATAAGTTATAATCATGAATGCTTGACGAGATTTACAAGTATTAGCATTAATTGAATAAGATGACTAATGTAATCATGTTAACAATATATAATCTGATTGGAACCTCCTTTGTGTGTGGTTTCCAATTCAATAATAAGAGTTTATACTATACTTGTTTGATATACCATTAGTGGAACCTCTAACCTTGACATTTGTTATTATTATTGTTTAATCCTTACATTAATATTTGATCTCTAAGTTCTCATCATCATCATCTTCTTCTTCTTCTCTTTCTTTATTATTATTATTATTATTATTAGTACTACTACTACTACTACTACTACTACTACTACTGCTACTACTACTACTACTACTACTACTATTATTATTATTATTATTATTATTATTATTATTGTTATTATTATTGTTATCGTTGTTGTTGTTATTGTTGTTTATAATTGTTGTTTATAATTTGTACAATTAACCTCCCTGTGGTTCGACCCCGGTCTTGCCGGGTTATTTATTACTTCGACACTCCTACACTTGGGAGAAGACATCAATCTTTTCGTCGTGTCAAGTTTTTGGCGCCGTTGCCGGGGAGGTAAGTTCTTGTATAAATTATAGTATTTATTTTATTTTCTCTTTTCACTTTTCTTATATATAACTTTGTTTCTTTTCTTTTGTTTCTTTATATTTTGTTTTCTTCCTCCTTCTTTTGCTTTCTTCTTCTTCTTTTTTTTTATTTTATTCCTACACGTGCATGAGAGTGTGGTCACGTACATCAAGTGGTAGACTTTGTAGGATATCCTCATCATTTTCAGAAAATATGGACGAAGAAGATAATCAATCACTTCAAAATGAGAATAATGAGAATAACCGTGCTAGAACACTTAGAGACCACATGAATCCCACAAGAACAAGTGCACCATCATGCATAGTTTTTCCTCCTGATGCATCTCATTTTAATTTTAAACCAGGTATTATTCAACTTTTACCTTCTTTTCATGGTTTCGAATTGGAAAATCCATACTTGCATTTAAGGGAATTTGAGGAGGTGTGCAACACATATAATAACTTAAATTGTAGCATGAACACCATCAGATTAAAGCTTTTTCCTTTTTCATTAAAAGATAAAGCTAAAACATGGCTACAAAATTTAAGACCAGGATCCATTCGTGCTTGGGATGAAATGCAACAACATTTTTTAAAGAAGTTTTTCCCATCTCATAGAACAAACTCTTTCAAGAGACAAATCACCACTTTCACTCAAAAACCAGGAGAAACATTTTACCAATGTTGGGATAGGTATCGCGACTTGCTTAATACTTGCCCTCATCATGGTTTTGAAACATGGAGATTGGTTTCACATTTCTATGAAGGGTTAACACCTAAAGATAGGCAAATGGTTGAATTGATGTGCAATGGAACTTTTGAAGATAAGGACCCTGATGAAGCAATGGAGTACCTAGACTTGTTAGCTGAAAATGCTCAAAATTGGGACACCGCGGGTACATATGAGGCACCGAGTAAAACTCAACCTCATACATCTAGTGGAGGTATGTACAACCTTAGGGAAGATCATGACCTTCAAGCCAAGTTTGCATCTTTAGCTAGAAAAGTCGAGGCACTAGAATTGAAAAAGAGTGGTCAATTAAAATCTGTTGAAAACATTGTGTGTCAAATTTGTGAAATAAATGAACACTCAACCAATGATTGTCCAACCTTGCCTTCTTTTAAGGAATGTCTCCATGAACAAGCTCATGCTTTAAACAGTTTTCAAAGGGCCAACCACAACCCATACTCCCAAACATACAATCCTGGTTGGAGAAATCACCAAAATTTTAGTTGGAAGAGTGACAATGCACAAACTTCACAACCACAGTTTCAAGCACACCATAATTTCCAAAATTATCATGGATATGCACCTCCTTATGCTCCACCTCCTACAAGAAAGTTTGAGGAAACTTTGTATGCATTCATTGAAAAGCAAGAGACAATCAACACTCAACTTGCTCAAAGCATAATAGATTTTAAAGATACTCTTGCAAAATTCACATCTGCTCTCAATTTTCAAGAGAAAGGTAAGTTTACATCTCAACCACAGCAAAATCTTAAGAAGCAATATAATGCAAATGCAAGTAGTTATGGAAGTCAACACATGAATCAAGTCAAAACAGTCATTACTCTTCGCAATGGTAAGGTTATTAAAAAACCCACTCTTGAACCTTGTGAGAAAGATGATGAGTCAATCTCTAAGGGTAAGGAAGGGGTTGAATCTAAAAATTGCAAAGAAACGACTGATTCTCCGCCAGCACTTCCATTTTCTCATGCCATGACCAATCAGGAAGAAATCGAGGATGAAAAAGGCATCGAAAAGGTTGATGCGAATCTTTTATCAAAAGTGACAACAGATTCGACACCCGACATCACACCAATCGATGATTACTTTCCTGATGAATCTCTACTTTCTCTTAATTCAATGCCTTGGTTTGCTAAAAATATCAATTTTCTTGCTTCAGGATTTTTGCCAACTCATTGGAGTATTGAAGACAAAAGAAAATTTTTGAGCAACGAGCAAAATTTTTATTGGGATGACCCTTACTTATTCAATTATTGTCCTGATCAAATATTTCAAAAATGCATTCTCGACAATGAGGTAAGTAATTTCATTAAATTTTGTTACTCTAAGGCATGTGGGGATCATTTCTCATAAAAAAAGAGGATTGTAGAAATCTTACAACGTGAATTTTACTGGCCCATCATATTCAAGGAGTCAGATGCATTCCGCAAAAATTGTGAAAATTGTCAGAAGGTGGGATTTATTTCAAAACACAGAGAGTCTTTAGATAATCTTCTATTGACTCTTAAGTCTCATCATAGTCGAGATAAGCATCGTGTAATTCATGACTTATGAACCCATTTTCATAAAGAACATACTTGGCATAGTCTTGGAAATCTGACTAAAAAGATCATGTTTGCCAGTTTTTAAGAAAACTGGATGGGAAGTGACACGACTAAAAGGTTGATGTCTTCTCCCAAGTGCAGGAGTGTCGAAGTAATAAATAACCCGGCAAGACCGGGGTCGAACCACAGGGAGGTTAATTGTACAAATTATAAACAAAAATTATAAAACAACAATAATAGTACTAACAATAACAATAATAATAATAATAATAATAACAATAATAATAATAATAATACTACTACTAGTAGTAGTAGTAGTAGTAGTAATAATAATAATAATAATAATAAAGAAAGAGAAGAAGAAGATGATGATGATGATGAGAACTTAGAGATGAAATATTAAAGTAAGGATTAAATAATAATAATAACAAATGTCAAGGTTAGAGGTTCCACTAATGGTATATCAAACAAGTATAGTATAAACTCTTATTATTGAATTGGAAACCACACACAAAGGAGGTTCCAATCAGATTATATATTGTTAACATGATTACATTAGTCATCTTATTCAATTAATGCTAATACTTGTAAATCTCGTCAAGCATTCATGATTATAACTTATGTTAACAACAAATCAAGTTCCTTCCATAGCTCAGGTGTCGGTTATACCATACATTATGGGCTATGAAAGTGCCAAGCATTTGTTGTACCAAGTGTTATACAACATAAATCAAGATTAGTCATTTAACAAGCAAAGTATTAAAGAGTGAACAAGATAACAAATATAAAACATGTTAGTATCAAACATTAAAGTCCATATTAAGTTTACATTATACTTATTCTTACACCATTAGTGTAACCTTTTCACCTTGACATAATTAACTTAGCTAGACATAATGAAAGAAAGAAAAATAGATAAACAAAATAAGATCATAAAAGTTAACTAAGTAAAGGAAAGGAAATGAAAGGCATAAACTTACTATTAATGAAAGCAAAGCATAAACATTATAAAAAAATACAAAGAGAGAAAGGAAGAGCATGATCTTGATCTGGAAACCAAGATGCCTAAATGCATGGCAAATGCCTCCTTTTATAGGCCAAAATTGGGAACTATTGATTTGATGACTAATTGATAAGTGGGTGGCCAACTTTTGACTTGGTGACAATCCTTATCTTCTCTTGTCTACCCAAAACGTCATTGATAACGTCAAAACTGGAGCCAGGTGCAAACATGAAAGTTGTAGGCAATTGTCTCAGCTTTCTTGTGTAAAAAATGCAGCTCATTTGGACTTCTAGAACTCCAGATATGGCCAAAATACCGAACAGTGCTCGGGCTGGAAGACAGATTCGGGCTTCTTTGTTGTTGCTACAATTTGGACTTGATAATGGCCTTTTTAGATCTTGGGCTCCATATAAAAGTTGTAGGCCTATGTCTTACCTTTCCATCCATATAAATTGGACCTAAATCTGAGATCTATAGCTCCAGATATCACCCAATTACCGAACAGTGTTCCGGTTTGGATTGCACCGACATATCTTCTCTAAGTTTGACCATCTCTTTATCCTTGCAATTTAAGTTCTTCAAGTCATCAATCAATCCTTTCATTTATGTGATAGGCCTGCATTAAAAATAGACATTTACCACAAATTATAGGTATCTTATATTATTAGATACATTATTATAAAACATGCTTTAATTAAGGAGTTATTGATACTTCAAGTGCAAAATGATGATATAAAACCATGACAAAAATGCACTTTTAAGTACTAATCACACCCCTCAACCAGCTTATTACTAGTCCCTAGTAATCAAAGCGTTAAAACAATTTGTAAAATTCACAAAGCAAGGTATTCATCATTTAACTTCCATTAATCTATCCAGATAAACAAACTCTCATTAAATTTATATATCTGCTCAATACCACTTAACAAGATATCAATAAACCTTTCTTTTGTGCTCAATGTATCAACACATAATTATAGGGCTTTTCTTGGAAGAAAACAAAATTTTTGTTCTAATGTTTAAGGTTAACTTCCTTGGGTTGAGATTATTATTTTTGTCTTTTTTTCTTTCTTTCTTTCTTTTTTTAAAAAATCTATATACATATAATTTAAAAATATCATGCATCTTTAACCCATGTAACGAGCTTTCAGCTAATGACTCCTAGACCAGTTGGTCTTAAGGCATTAGGTGTTAAGATACCCCTACGAGCTTAGTAACTCGGGTCGCAGATACTGATATGTAGATAGTGCAATGTTTGATTCCCTTAAGCTTTTCTCCTCAACCCATGTAATAAGCGTTGGGCCAATAACTCCCAAGTCAGTTGACTTTAGGGTATTAGGTGTTAAAACACCCCTTCGGGTTTAATTGCTTAGGTTAGGGAGGCTACGAAACCAAACTTATCTACATTTTTATTATGATCATTTTTTTTTCTTTTTTCTTTTCTTTTTTTCTTTTTTTCAATTATATACAATCCCTTTCCCTTAGTTGTTACCTTTAACAAAAGAACATAAATAATGTAATAATCCAATATGCAACCCACAATCATATATTAAAGTGTGTGTGTGTAAATTAAGATTTAAGAATACATGTTAAATAAGTATATGAGCAGAATTAAGTGGTAACAATACGAGAGTTTGTAAACCTGAATATTTCAGGAAGTATTATAATAGACCTTGTTAAGAATGGTTACTAAGATGCGTCTCAAGAGTCACTTTAACAAAAGAACTCCTTTACTCTGCCATCCTAGTAACAATAATTATGCACATGCTTTATGAAATGAAAAAAATTTTTTTTTTTTATCAACTACTGCCCTCTCCCTCCAACCAAAACGAGACATTGTCCTCAATGTTCTAAGGTAGAAAGATAGAGTATAGAAGATATCACCTGAAATAACAAACACTGACAAAACCTGAAACACACTGAAACAAAAATAAGAAATAACAAAACACAATAATAAAACCAAAAGACACAAATTTTTACAAAAAAAATTCAAATTGCAATTGTGATTGTGGCTCACATCTTCCCTTGGTTTTACGTCCAAGAACGGCTTAAACGCCCTCTATGGGTCGGGGATAGGCTTCCCATCCAGTTTTCTTAAAAACTGGCAAACATGATCTTTTTTAGTCAGATTCCTAAGACTATGCCAAGTATGTTGTTTATGAAAATGGGTTCATAAGTCATGAATTACACGATACTTATCTCGACTATGATGAGACTTAAGAGTCAATAGAAGATTATCTAAAGACTCTCTGTGTTTTGAAATAAATCCCACCTTCTGACAATTTTCATAGTTTTTGCGGAATGCATCTGACTCCTTGAATATGATGGGCCAGTAAAATCCACTTTGTAAGATTTCTACAGTCCTCTTTTTTGATGAGAAATGATCCCCACATGCCTTAGAGTAACAAAATTTAATGAAATTACTTACCTCATTGTCGAGAATGCATTTTTGAAATATTTGATCAGGACAATAATTGAATAAGTAAGGGTCATCCCAATAAAAATTTTGCTCGTTGCTCAAAAATTTTCTTTTGTCTTCAATACTCCAATGAGTTGGCAAAAATCCTGAAGCAAGAAAATTGATATTTTTAGCAAACCAAGGCATTGAATTAAGAGAAAGTAGAGATTCATCAGGAAAGTAATCATCGATTGGTGTGATGTCGGGTGTCGAATCTGTTGTCACTTTTGATAAAAGATTCGCATCAACCTTTTCGATGCCTTTTTCATCCTCGATTTCTTCCTGATTGGTCATGGCATGAGAAAATGGAAGTGCTGGCGGAGAATCAGTTGTTTCTTTGCAATTTTTAGATTCAACCCCTTCCTTTCCCTTAGAAATTGACTCATCATCTTTCTCATAAGGTTCAAGAGAGGGTTTTTCAATAACCTTACCACTGCGTAGACTGATGACTGATTTGACTTGATCCATGTGTTGACTTCCATAACTACTTGTATTTGCATTGTATTGCTCCTTGAGATTTTGCTGTGGTTGAGATGGAAACTTACCTTTCTCTTGGAAACTGAGAGCAGATGTTAATTTTACAAGAGTATCTTTAAAATCTGTCATGTTTTGAGCAAGTTGAGTATTGATTGTCTCTTGCTTTTCAATGAATGCATACAAAGTTTCCTCAAAATTACTTCTAAGAGGTGGAGCATAAGGAGGTGCATATCCATGAGAATTTTGGAAATTGTAGTGTGCTTGAAATGGTGGTTGTGAAGTTTGTGCATTGTTGTTCTCACTCTTCCAACTAAAATTTAGGTGATTTCTCCAACCAGGGTTGTATGTTTGGGAGTATGGGTTGTGGTTGGGCCTTTGGAAACTATTTAAAGCATGGGCTTGTTCATGGAGACATTCCTTAAAAGAAGGCAAGTTTGGACAGTCATTGGTTGAGTGTTCATTTGTTTCACATATTTGACACACAATGTTTTCAACAGATTTTAATTGACCACTCTTTTTCAATTCTAGTGCCTCGACTTTTCTAGCTAAAGATGCAAACTTGGCTTGAAGGTCATGATCTTCCCTAAGGTTGTACATACCTCCACTAGATGTATGAGGTTGAGTTTTACTTGGTGCCTCATAAGTACCCGCGGTGTCCCAATTTTGAGCATTTTCAGCTAACAAGTCTAAGTACTCCATTGCTTCATCAGGGTCTTTATCTTCAAAAGTTCCATTGCACATCAATTCAACCATTTGCCTATCTTCCGGTGTTAACCCTTCATAGAAATGTGAAACCAATCTCCATGTTTCAAAACCATGATGAGGGCAAGTACTAAGCAAGTCTCGATACCTATCCCAACATTTGTAAAATGTTTCTCTTGGTTTTTGAGTGAAAGTGGTGATTTGTCTCTTGAAAGAGTTTGTTCTATGAGATGGGAAAAACTTCTTTAAAAACTGTTGTTGCATTTCATCCCAAGCACGAATGGATCCTGGTCTTAAATTTTGTAGCCATGTTTTAGCTTTATCTCTTAATGAAAAAGGAAAAAGCTTTAATCTGATGGTGTTCATGCTACAATTTAAGTTATTATATGTGTTGCACACCTCCTCAAATTCCCTTAAATGCAAGTATGGATTTTCCAATTCTAAGCCATGAAAAGAAGGTAAAAGTTGAATAATACCTGGTTTAAAATTAAAATGAGATGCATCAGGAGGAAAAACTATGCATGATGGTGCACTTGTTCTTGTGGGATTCATGTGGTCTCTAAGTGTTCTAGCACGGTTATTCTCATTATTCTCATTATGAAGTGATTGATTATCTTCTTCGGCCATATTTTCTGAAAATGATGAGGATACCCTACAAAGTCTACCACTTGATGTACGTGACCACACTCTCATGCACGTGTAGGAATAAAATAAAATAAAAAGAAGAAAGCAAAAGAAGGAGGAAGAAAACAAAATAAAAAGAAACAAAAGAAAAGAAACAAAGTTATATACAAGAAAAGTGAAAAGAGAAAATAAAATAAATACTATAATTTATACAAGAACTTACCTCCCCAGCAACGGCGCCAAAAACTTGACACGACTAAAAGGTTGATGTCTTCTCCCAAGTGCAGGAGTGTCGAAGTAATAAATAACCCGGCAAGACCGGGGTCGAACCACAGGGAGGTTAATTGTACAAATTATAAACAAAAATTATAAAACAACAATAATAGTACTAACAATAACAATAATAATAATAATAATAATAACAATAATAATAATAATAATACTACTACTAGTAGTAGTAGTAGTAGTAGTAATAATAATAATAATAATAATAATAAAGAAAGAGAAGAAGAAGATGATGATGATGATGAGAACTTAGAGATGAAATATTAAAGTAAGGATTAAATAATAATAATAACAAATGTCAAGGTTAGAGGTTCCACTAATGGTATATCAAACAAGTATAGTATAAACTCTTATTATTGAATTGGAAACCACACACAAAGGAGGTTCCAATCAGATTATATATTGTTAACATGATTACATTAGTCATCTTATTCAATTAATGCTAATACTTGTAAATCTCGTCAAGCATTCATGATTATAACTTATGTTAACAACAAATCAAGTTCCTTCCATAGCTCAGGTGTCGGTTATACCATACATTATGGGCTATGAAAGTGCCAAGCATTTGTTGTACCAAGTGTTATACAACATAAATCAAGATTAGTCATTTAACAAGCAAAGTATTAAAGAGTGAACAAGATAACAAATATAAAACATGTTAGTATCAAACATTAAAGTCCATATTAAGTTTACATTATACTTATTCTTACACCATTAGTGTAACCTTTTCACCTTGACATAATTAACTTAGCTAGACATAATGAAAGAAAGAAAAATAGATAAACAAAATAAGATCATAAAAGTTAACTAAGTAAAGGAAAGGAAATGAAAGGCATAAACTTACTATTAATGAAAGCAAAGCATAAACATTATAAAAAAATACAAAGAGAGAAAGGAAGAGCATGATCTTGATCTGGAAACCAAGATGCCTAAATGCATGGCAAATGCCTCCTTTTATAGGCCAAAATTGGGAACTATTGATTTGATGACTAATTGATAAGTGGGTGGCCAACTTTTGACTTGGTGACAATCCTTATCTTCTCTTGTCTACCCAAAACGTCATTGATAACGTCAAAACTGGAGCCAGGTGCAAACATGAAAGTTGTAGGCAATTGTCTCAGCTTTCTTGTGTAAAAAATGCAGCTCATTTGGACTTCTAGAACTCTAGATATGGCCAAAATACCGAACAGTGCTCGGGCTGGAAGACAGATTCGGGCTTCTTTGTTGTTGCTACAATTTGGACTTGATAATGGCCTTTTTAGATCTTGGGCTCCATATGAAAGTTGTAGGCCTATGTCTTACCTTTCCATCCATATAAATTGGACCTAAATCTGAGATCTATAGCTCCAGATATGACCCAATTACCGAACAGTGTTCCAGTTTGGATTGCACCGACATATCTTCTCTAAGTTTGACCATCTCTTTATCCTTGCAATTTAAGTTCTTCAAGTCATCAATCAATCCTTTCATTTATGTGATAGGCCTGCATTAAAAATAGACATTTACCACAAATTATAGGTATCTTATATTATTAGATACATTATTATAAAACATGCTTTAATTAAGGAGTTATTGATACTTCAAGTGCAAAATGATGATATAAAACCATGACAAAAATGCACTTTTAAGTACTAATCAGGAAGCCTATCCCCGACCCATTGAGGGCGTTTAAGCTGTTCTTGGACATAAAACCAAGGGAAGATGTGAGCCACAATCACAACTGCGATTTGAATTTTTTTGTTTGTTTGTAAAAACTTGTGTCTTTTGGTTTTATTATTGTGTTTTGTTATTTCTTATTTTTGTTTTAGTGTGTTTCAGGTTTTGTCAGCGTTTGTTATTTCAGGTGATGTCTTCTATACTCTATCTTTCTACCTTAGAACATTGAGGACAATGTCTCGTTTTGGTTGGGGGGAGAGGGTAGTAGTTGATAAAAAAAAAATCATTTCATAAAGCATGTGCATAATTGTTGTTACTAGGATGGCAGAGTAAAGGAGCTCTTTTGTTAAAGTGACTCTTGAGACGCATCTTAGTAACCATTCTTAACAAGGTTTATTATAATACTTCCTGAAATATTCAGGTTTACAAACTCTCGTATTGTTACCACTTAATTTTGCTCACATACTTATTTAACATGTATTCTTAAACCTTAATTTACACACACACACTTTAACATATGATTGTGGGTTGCGTATTGGATTATTACATTATTTATGTTCTTTTGTTAAAGGTAACAACTAAGGGAAAGGGATTGTATATAATTAAAAAGAAAGAAAAAAAAATGATGATAATAAAAATGTAGATAAGTTTGGTTTCGTAGCCTCCCTAACCTAAGCAATTAAGCCCGAAGGGGTGTTTTAACACCTAATACCCTAAAGTCAACTGACTTGGGAGCTATTGGCCCAACGCTTGTTATATGGGTTGAGGAGAAAAGCTTAAGAGAATCAAACATTGCACTATCTACATATCAGTATCTGCGACCCGAGTTACTAAGCTCGTAGGGGTGTCTTAACACCTAATGCCCTAAGACCAACTGGTCTGGGAGTCATTAGCTGAAAGCTCGTTACATGGGTTAAAGATGCATGATGTTTTTAAATTATATTTATATACATTTAAAAAGAAAAAGAAAAAAAAGAAGTAAAAAAAAAAAAGACAAAAATAATAATCTCATCCCAAGGAAGCTAACTTTAAACATTAGAACAAAAATTTTGTTTTCTTCCAAGAAAAGCCCCATAATTATGTGTTGATACATTGAGCACAAAAGAAAGGTTTATTAATATCTTGTTAAGAGGTATTGAGCAGATATATAAATTTAATGAGAGTTTGTTTATCTGGATAGATTAATGGAAGTTAAATGATGAATACCTTGCTTTGTGAAATTTGCAAATTGTTTTAGCGCTTTGATTACTAGGGACTAGTAATAAGCTGGTTGGGGGGTGTGATTAGTACTTAAAAGTGCATTTTTATCATGGTTTTATATCATCATTTTGCACTTGAAGTATCAATAACTCCTTAACTGAAATATGTTTTATAATAATGTATCTAATAATATAAGATACCTATAATTTATGGTAAATGTCTATTTTTAATGCAGGCCTATCACATAAATGAAAGTATTGATTGATGACTTGAAGAACTTAAATTGCAAGGATAAAGAGATGGTCAAACCTAGAGAAGAGATGTCGGTGCAATCCAAACCGGAACACTGTTCGGTAATTGAGTCATATCTGGAGCTACAGATCTCAGATTTAGGTCCAATTTATATGGATGGAAAGGTAAGACATAGGCCTACAACTTTCATATGGAGCCCAAGATCTAAAAAGGCCATTATCAAGTCCAAATTGTAGCAACAACAAAGAAGCCCGAATCTGTCTTCCAGCTCGAGTACTGTTCGGTATTTTGGCCATATCTGGAGTTCTAGAAGTCCAAATGAGCTGAAGTTTTTACACAAGAAAGCTGAGACATTTGCCTACAACTTTCATGTTTTCAACTGGCTCCAATTTTAACGTTATCAATGACGTTTTGGGCAGACAAGAGAAGATAAGGATTGTCACCAAGTCAAAAGTTGGCCACCCACTTATCAATTAGTCATCAAATCAATAGTTCCCAATTTTGGCCTATAAAAGGAGGCATTTGCCATGCATTTAGGCATCTTGGTTTCCAGATCAAGATCATGCTCTTCCTTTCTCTCTTTGTATTTTTTGTAATGTTTATGCTTTGCTTTCATTAATATCAAGTTTATGCCTTTCATTTCATTTCCTTTACTTAGTTAACTTTTATGTTCTTATTTTGTTTATTTATTTTTCTTTCTTTCATTATGTCTAGCTAAGTTAATTATGTCAAGGTGAAAAGGTTACACTAATGGTGTAAGAATAAGTATAATATAAACTTAATATGGACTTTAATGTTTGATACTAACATGTTTTATATTTGTTATCTTGTTCACTCTTTAATACTTTGCTTGTTAAATGACTAATCTTGATTTATGTTGTATAACACTTGGTACAACAAATGCTTGGCACTTTCATAGCCCATAATGTATGGTATAACCGACACCTGAGCTATGAAAGGAACTTGATTTGTTGTTAACATAAGTTATAATCATGAATGCTTGACGAGATTTACAAGTATTAACATTAATTGAATAAGATGACTAATGTAATCATGTTAACAATATATAATCTGATTGGAACCTCCTTTGTGTGTGGTTTCCAATTCAATAATAAGAGTTTATACTATACTTGTTTGATATACCATTAGTGGAACCTCTAACCTTGACATTTGTTATTATTATTGTTTAATCCTTACATTAATATTTGATCTCTAAGTTCTCATCATCATCATCTTCTTCTTCTTCTCTTTCTTTATTATTATTATTATTATTATTGTTATTATTATTATTAGTACTACTACTACTACTACTACTACTACTACTACTACTACTACTACTACTACTACTACTAGTATTATTATTATTATTATTATTATTGTTATTATTATTGTTATCGTTGTTGTTGTTATTGTTGTTTATAATTGTTGTTTATAATTTGTACAATTAACCTCCCTGTGGTTCGACCCCGGTCTTGCCGGGTTATTTATTACTTCGATACTCCTACACTTGGGAGAAGACATCAATCTTTTCGTCGTGTCACTAGACATAATGAAAGAAAGCAAAATAGATAAACAAAATAAGAACATAAAAGCTAACTAAGTAAAGGAAAGGAAATGAAAGGCATAAACTTAATATTAATGAAAGCAAAGCATAAACATCATAAAAAATACAAAGAGAGAAAGGAAGAGCATGATCTTGATCTGGAAACCAAGATGCCTAAATGCATGGCAAATGCCTCCTTTTATAGGCCAAAATTGGGAACTATTGATTTGATGACTAATTGATAAGTGGGTGGCCAACTTTTGACTTGGTGACAATCCTTATCTTCTCTTGTCTGCCCAAAACGTCATTGATAACGTCAAAATTGGAACCACTTGCAAACATGAAAGTTGTAGGAAATCATCTCAGCTGTCTTGTGTAAAAACTTCAGCTCATTTGGACTTCTAGAACTCCAGATATGGCCAAAATACCGAACAGTGCTCGGGCTGGAAGACAGATTCGGGCTTCTTTGTTGTTGCTACAATTTGGACTTGATAATGGCCTTTTTAGATCTTGGGCTCCATATGAAAGTTATAGGCCTATGTCTTACCTTTCCATCCATATAAATTGGACCTAAATCTGAGATCTGTAGCTCCAGATATGACCCAATTACAGAACAGTGTTCCGGTTTGGATTGCACCAACATCTCTTCTCTAAGTTTGACCATCTCTTTATCCTTGCAATTTAAGTTCTTCAAGTCATCAATCAATCCTTTCATTTATGTGATAGGCCTGCATTAAAAATAGACATTTACCACAAGTTATAGGTATCTTATATTATTAGATACATTATTATAAAATATGCTTTAGTTAAGGAGTTATTGATACTTCAAGTGCAAAATGATGATATAAAACCTTGATAAAAATACACTTTTAAGTACTAATCACACCCCCCCAACCAGCTTATTACTAGTCCCTAGTAATCAAAGCGTTAAAATAGAAAAACAGTTTGCAAATTCCACAAAGCAAGGTATTCATCATTTAACTTCCATTAATCTATCCAGATAAACAAACTCTCATTAAATTTATATATCTGCTCAATACCACTTAACAAGATATTAATAAACCTTTGTTTTGTGCTCAATGTATCAACACATAATTATGGGGCTTTTCATGGAAGAAAACAAAATTTTTGTTCTAATTTTTAAGGTTAACTTCCTTGGGTTGGGATTACTATTTTTGTCTTTTTTTTTGTCTTTTTTTTTAACTCTATAATTTAGAAACATCATGAATCTTTAACCCATGTAACGAGCTTTCAGCTAATGACTCCTAGACCAGTTGGTCTTAGGGCATTAGGTGTTAAGACACCCCTACGAGCTTAGTAACTCGGGACGCAGATACTGATATGTAGATAGTGCAATGTTTGATTCCCTTAAGCTTTTCTCCTCAACCCATGTAACAAGCGTTGGGCCAATAGCTCCCAAGTCAGTTGACTTTAGGGTATTAGGTGTTAAAACACCCCTTCGGGCTTAATTGCTTAGGTTAGGGAGGCTAAGAAACCAAACTTATCTACATTTTTATTATCATCATTTTTTTTCTTTTTTTTTTCTTTTTTTCTTTTTTTTTCTACTTTTTGTTTTTTTTAATTATATACAATCCCTTTCCCTCAGTTGTTACCTTAGGTTAGGGCATTAGGTGTTAAGACACCCCTACGAGCTTAGTAACTCGGGACGCAGATACTGATATGTAGATAGTGCAATGTTTGATTCCCTTAAGCTTTTCTCCTCAACCCATGTAACAAGCGTTGGACCAATAGCTCCCAAGTCAGTTGACTTTAGGGTATTAGGTGTTAAAACACCCCTTCAGGCTTAATTACTTAGGTTAGGGAGGCTACGAAACCAAACTTATCTACATTTTTATTATCATCATTTTTTTTCATATTTTTTTTAATTTTTTTTCCTCTTTTTTTTCATGTTTTTGTTTTTTTTAATTATATACAATCCCTTTCCCTTAGTTGTTACCTTTAACAAAAGAACATAAATAATGTAATAATCCAATATGCAACCCACAATCATATGTTAAAGTGTGTGTGTGTAAATTAAGGTTTAAGAATACATGTTAAATAAGTATATGAGCAGAATTAAGTGGTAACAATACGAGAGTTTGTAAACCTGAATATTTCAGGAAGTATTATAATAGACCTTGTTAAGAATGATTACTAAGATGCGTCTCAAGAGTCACTTTAACAAAAGAACTCCTTTACTCTGCCATCCTAGTAACAACAATTATCCACATGCTTTATGAAATGAAAAATAATTTTTTTTTATCAACTACTACCCTCTCCCCCCAACCAAAACGAGACATTGTCCTCAATGTTCTAAGGTAGAAAGATAGAGTATAGAAGATATCACCTGAAATAACGAACACTGACAAAACCTGAAACACACTAAAACAAAAATAAGAAATAACAAAACACAATAATAAAACCAAAAGACACAAGTTTTTACAAACAAAAAAAATTCAAATCGCAGTTGTGAATGTGGCTCACATCTTCCCTTGGTTTTACGTCCAAGAACAGTTTAAACGCCCTCAATGGGTCGGGGATAGGCTTCCCATCCAGTTTTCTTAAAAACTAGCAAACAGGGTCTTTTTTAGTCAGATTCCCAAGACTAAGTCAAGTATGTTCTTTATGAAAATGGGTTCATAAGTCATGAATTACACGATGCTTATCTCGACTATGATGAGACTTAAGAGTCAATAGAAGATTATCTAAAGACTCTCTGTGTTTTGAGATAAATCCCACCTTCTGACAATTTTCACAGTTTTTGCGGAATGCATCTGACTCCTTGAATATGATGGGCCAGTAAAATTCACTTTGTAAGATTTCTACAATCCTCTTTTTTGATGAGAAATGATCCCCACATGCCTTAGAGTAACAAAATTTAATGAAATTACTTACCTCATTGTCGAGAATGCATTTTTGAAATATTTGATCAGGACAATAATTGAATAAGTAAGGGTCATCCCAATAAAAATTTTGCTCGTTGCTCAAAAATTTTCTTTTGTCTTCAATACTCCAAAGAGTTGGCAAAAATCCTTAAGCAAGAAAATTGATATTTTTAGCAAACCAAGGCATTGAATTAAGAGAAAGTAGAGACTCATCAGGAAAGTAATCATCGATTGGTGTGATGTCGGGTGTCGAATCTGTTGTCACTTTTGATAAAAGATTCGCATCAACCTTTTCGATGCCTCTTTCATCCTCGATTTCTTCCTGATTGGTCATGGCATGAGAAAATGGAAGTGCTGGCGGAGAATCAGTCGTTTCTTTGCAATTTTCAGATTCAACCCCTTCCTTTCCTTTAGAAATTGACTCATCATCTTTCTCATAAGGTTCAAGAGAGGGTTTTTCAATAACCTTACCACTGCGTAGAGTAGTGACTGATTTGACTTGATCCATGTGTTGGCTTCTGGAACTACTTGCATTTGCATTGTATTGCCCCTTAGGATTTTGTTGTGGTTGAGATGGAAACTTACCTTTCTCTTGGAAACTGAGAGCAGATGTGAATTTTGCAAGAGTATCTTTAAAATCTGTTATGCTTTGAGCAAGTTGAGTGTTGATTGTCTCTTGCTTTTCAATGAATGCATACAAAGTTTCCTCAAAATTTCTTGTAGGAGGTGGAGCATAAGGAGGTGCATATCCATGATAATTTTGGAAATTATGGTGTGCTTGAAACTGTGGTTGTGAAGTTTGTGCATTGTCACTATTCCAACTAAAATTTTGGTGATTTCTCCAACCAGGGTTGTATGTTTGGGAGTATGGGTTGTGGTTGGGCCTTTGGAAAGTGTTTAAAGCATGGGCTTGTTCATGGAGACATTCCTTAAAAGAAGACAAGGTTGGACAATCATTGGTTGAGTGTTCATTTGTTTCACAGATTTGACACACAATGTTTTCAACAGATTTTAATTGACCACTCTTTTTTAATTCTAGTGCCTCGACTTTTCTAGCTAAAGATGCAAACTTGGCTTGAAGGTCATGATCTTCCCTAAGGTTGTACATACCCCCACTAGATGTATGAGGTTGAGTTTTACTCGGTGCCTCATATGTACCCGCAGTGTCCCAATTTTGAGCATTTTCAGCTAACAAGTCTAAGTACTCCATTGCTTCATCAGGGTCTTTATCTTCAAAAGTTCCATTGCACATCAATTCAACCATTTGCCTATCTTTAGGTGTTAACCCTTCATAGAAATATGAAACCAATCTCCATGTTTCAAAACCATGATGAGGGCAAGTACTAAGCAAGTCTCGATACCTATCCCAACAATTATAAAATGTTTCTCCTGGTTTTTGAGTGAAAGTGGTAATTTGTCTCTTAAAAGAGTTTGTTCTATGAGATGGGAAAAACTTCTTTAAAAACTGTTGTTGCATTTCATCCCAAGCACGAATGGATCCTGGTCTCAAATTTTGTAGCCATGTTTTAGCTTTATCTTTTAATGAAAAAGGAAAAAGCTTTAATCTAATGGTGTTCATGCTAGAATTTAAATTATAATATGTGTTGCACACCTCCTCAAATTCCCTTAAATGTAAGTATGGATTTTCCAATTCTAAGCCATGAAAAGAAGGTAAAAGTTGAATAATACCTGGTTTAAAATTAAAATGAGATGTATCAGGAGGAAAAACTATGCATGATGGTGCACTTGTTCTTGTGGGATTCATGTGGTCTCTAAGTGTTCTAGCACGGTTATTCTCATTATTCTCATTTTGAAGTGATTGATTATCTTCTGCGGCCATATTTTCTGAAAATGATGAGGATATCCTACAAAGTCTACCACTTGATGTACGTGACCACACTCTCATGCACGTGTAGGAATAAAATAAAATAAAAATAAGAAAGCAAAAGAAGGAGGAAGAAAACAAAATAAAAAGAAACAAAAGAAAAGAAACAAAGTTATATACAAGAAAAGTGAAAAGAGAAAATAAAATAAATACTATAATTTATACAAGAACTTACCTCCCCGGCAACGGCGCCAAAAACTTGACACGACTGAAAGGTTGATGTCTTCTCCCAAGTGCAGGAGTGTCGAAGTAATAAATAACCCGGCAAGACCGGGGTCGAACCACAAGGAGGTTAATTGTACAAATTATAAACAACAATTATAAAACAGCAATAACAACAACAACAATAGTAATAATAATAATAATAATAATAATAATAATAATAATAATAATAATAGTAGTAGTAGTAGTAGTAGTAGTAGTAGTAGTAGTAGTAGTAGTAGTACTAATAATAATAATAACAATAATAATAATAATAATAATAAAGAAAGAGAAGAAGAAGAAGATGATGATGATGAGAACTTAGAGATGAAATATTAATGTAAGGATTAAACAATAATAATAACAAATGTCAAGGTTAGAGGTTCCACTAATGGTATATCAAACAAGTATAGTATAAACTCTTATTATTGAATTGGAAACCACACACAAAGGAGGTTCCAATCAGATTATATATTGTTAACATGATTACATTAGTCATCTTATTCAATTAATGCTAATACTTGTAAATCTCGTCAAGCATTCATGATTATAACTTATGTTAACAACAAATCAAGTTCCTTTCATAGCTCAGGTGTCGGTTATACCATACATTATGGGCTATGAAAGTGTCAAGCATTTGTTGTACCAAGTGTTATACAACATAAATCAAGATTAGTCATTTAACAAGCAAAGTATTAAAGAGTGAACAAGATAACAAATATAAAACATGTTAGTATCAAACATTAAAGTCCATATTAAGTTTACACTATACTTATTCTTCCACCATTAGTGTAACCTTTTCACCTTGACATAATTAACTTAGCTAGACATAATGAAAGAAAGCAAAATAGATAAACAAAATAAGAAAATAAAAGCTAACTAAGTAAAGGAAAGGAAATGAAAGGCATAAACTTAATATTAATGAAAGCAAAGCATAAACATCATAAAAAATACAAAGAGAGAAAGGAAGAGCATGATCTTGATCTGGAAACCAAGATGCCTAAATGCATGGAAAATGCCTCCTTTTATAGGCCAAAATTGGGAACTATTGATTTGATGACTAATTGATAAGTGGGTGGCCAACTTTTGACTTGGTGACAATCCTTATCTTCTCTTGTCTGCCCAAAACGTCATTGATAACGTCAAAATTGGAACCACTTGCAAACATGAAAGTTGTAGGAAATCATCTCAACTATCTTGTGTAAAAACTTCAGCTCATTTGGACTTCTAGAACTCTAGATATGGCCAAAATACCGAACAGTGCTCGGGCTGGAAGACAGATTCGGGCTTCTTTGTTGTTGCTACAATTTGGACTTGATAATGGACTTTTTAGATCTTGGGCTCCATATGAAAGTTATAGGCCTATGTCTTACCTTTCCATCCATATAAATTGGACCTAAATCTGAGATCTGTAGCTCCAGATATGACCCAATTACCGAATAGTGTTCCGGTTTGGATTGCACCAACATCTCTTCTCTAAGTTTGACCATCTCTTTATCCTTGCAATTTAAGTTCTTCAAGTCATCAATCAATCCTTTCATTTATGTGATAGGCCTGCATTAAAAATAGACATTTACCACAAGTTATAGGTATCTTATATTATTAGATACATTATTATAAAACATGCTTTAGTTAAGGAGTTATTGATACTTCAAATGCAAAATGATGATATAAAACCTTGATAAAAATGCACTTTTAAGTACTAATCACCTTTCTCTTGAAAACTGAGAGCAGATGTTAATTTTGTAAGAGTATCTTTAAAATCTGTCATGTTTTGAGCAAGTTGAGTATTGATTATCTTTTGCTTTTCAATGATGCATACAAAGTTTCCTTAAAATTTCTTGTAGAAGGTGGAGCATGAGGAGCTGCATATCTATAATAATTTTGAAAATTGTGGTGTGCTTGAAATGATGGTTGTGAAGTTTGTACATTGTTATTATCACTCTTCCAACTGAAATTTAGGTGATTTCTCTAACCAGGGTTGTATATTTGCAAGTATGGGTTGTGGTTGGCCCTTTGGAAACAGTTTAAAGCATGTGCTTGTCCATGGAGACATTCCTTAAAAGAAGGCAAGGTTGGACAATTATTGGTTGAATGTTCATTTGTTTCATATATTTGACACAATGTTTTTAATAGATTTTAATTGACCACTCTTTTTCAATTTAGTGCCTCGACTTTTCTAGCTAAAGATGCAAACTTGACTTGAAGGTCATGATCTTCCCTAAGGTTGTACATACCTCTATTAGATGTTTGAGGTTGAGTTTTACTCAGTGCCTTATAAGTACCCACGGTGTCCTAATTTTGAGCATTTTTAGCTAACAAGTCTAAGTACTCCATTGCTTCATGAGGGTCTTTATCTTCAAAAGTTCCATTGCACATCAATTCAACCATTTACCTATCTCTATGTGTTAACCCTTAATAGAAATATGAAACCAATCTCCATGTTTCAAAACCATGATAAGGGCAAGTACTAAGCAAGTCTCGATACCTATCCCAACATGGAAAAAACTTCTTTAAAAACTGTTATTGCATTTCATCTCAAGCACAAATGGATCCTGGTCTTAAAGTTTGTAGCCATGTTTTAGCTTTATCTTTTAATAAAAAAGGAAAAAGCTTTAATTTGATGGTGTTCATGCTAGAATTTAAACTATTATATATGTTGCACACCTCCTCAAATTCCCTTAAATGCAAGTATAGATTTTCCAATTCTAATCCATGAAAAGAAGGTAAAAGTTGAATAACACCTGGCTTAAAATTAAAATGAGATGCATTAGGAGGAAAGACAATACATGATGGTGCACTTGTTCTTATAGGATTCATGTGGTCTCTAAGTGTTCTAGCACGGTTATTCTCATTATGAAATGATTGATTATCTTTTTTATCCATATTTTCTGAAAATGATGAGGATACCCTACAAAGTCTACCACTTGATGTACGTGACCACACTCTCATGCACGTGTAGGAATAGAATAAAAGAAAAAAGAAAATAAAAGAAGAAAAAAAATAAGAGAAAAGAAACAAAGTTATATACAAGAAAAGTGAAAAAATAAAATAAAATAAATACTATAATTTATACAAAACTTACCTCCTCGGTAACGGCGCCAAAAACTTGACACGACTAAAAGATTAATATCTTCTCCCAAGTGCAGGAGTGTCGAAGTAAGAAATAACCTGGCAAGACCGGAGTTGAACTATAGGGAGGTTAATTGTACAAATTATAAATAACAATAATAACAATAACAACAACAACAACAATAATAATAGTAATAACAGCAATAATAATAATAATAATAATAATAATAATAGTAGTAGTAGTAGTAGTAGTAGTAGTAGTAGTAGTAGTAGTAGTAATACTACTACTACTACTACTACTAATAATAATAATAATAATAATAAAGAAGAAGAAGAAAAAGAAGAAGATGAGAACTTTGAGATGGAATATTAATATAAAGATTTAACAATGATAACAATAAATATTAAGGTTAGAGGATTCACTAATGGTATGTCAAACAAGTATAGTATAAATTCTTATTATTCAATTGGAAACCACATACAAAGGAGGTTCGACATCTGACATCACACCAATCGATGATTACTTTTCTAACAAATCCTTACTTTCTTTTAGTCCAATGCGTTGGTATGATAAAAATATCAATTTTCTTGCTTTAGGAGATTTGCCAGCTGATTGGAGTACTCAAGACAAAAAAGTTTTTGAACAAAGTGAAGAATTTTTATTGTGATGACCCTAACTTATTCAAATATTGTCTTGATCAAATATTTCAAAGATTCATTCCCGACAATGAGGTAAGTAGTGTCATTAAACTTTGTCATTCTAAAGCATGTGGAAGTTATTTCTCGTCAAAAAAGACATCTGCAAAAATCTTTCAAAATGGATTTTATTAGCCCACCATATTCAAGGACACGCATGCATTCTGCAAAACTTGTGAAATTGTCAAAAAGTTGATACTGGTCAAAAAGTTTTGTTTTATGATTCTCAGCTCTATGCATTCCCTAAAGAGCTAAGATTAAGATGGAGCAATCCTTATGGGGCCTGTGATATTGAGAATTCAATGAATGACAATGTTTTTAACGAAAATGAACATCGTTTGAAAGCTTACTTTGATAATTTTCCTAGTGAAAATGAATCAACTGGTTTGAATAATCTTGTAGATAAAGGTTGATTTTTTTTTTCTCACATTGTTTTTGTGTTTCCTTTTTAGTGATTTTTGCTAGTTTCTCTCACCCCGGTGAAATGGCGGACAACAGTACTCCATGACTTAAGTCGGTTCTTTAAGTTTCCCACAATAACTGATATTTGTGTATATATTTGTGCAATTCTTTGAATCTCTCTTCCAATTCTCATTTGAAAATGGACATTAATCTTGAAAAATTGAAAAAGTATTTTCCTGCTTTGCCTCATAATTCGATTACAAAAATTTACCGTGCTAGATGTACAAGATTGAGATTGTTAATGAACCATGGTATTCCTGAAGATATTCGTTGGTTGATTGAAGCAAAGGTTCGATAATGCACAAACTTCACAACCACCATTTCAAGCACACCAGAATTTCCAAAATTCTCATGGATATGCACCTCCTTATGCTCCACCTCCTAGAAGAAATCTTGAGGAAACATTGCATGCATTCATTGAAAAGCAAGAGACAATCAATACTCAACTTGCTTAAAACATGACAAATTTTAAAGATACTCTTGCAAAATCAGTCACCACTCTACTCTTAGTTTCCAAGAGAAAGGTAAGTTTCCATCTCAACCACAACAAAATCCCAAGGGGCAATATAATGCAAATGCAAGTAGTTTTGGAAGTCAACACATGCATCAAGTTAAATCAGTCACCACTCTGTGCAGTGGTAAGGTTATTGAAAAACCCTCTCTTGAACCTTATGAGAAAGATGATGAGTCAATCTCTGAGGGTAAGGAAGGGGTTGAATCTAAAAATTACAAAGAAACAACTGATTCACCGTCAACACTTCCATTTCCTCATGTCATGACTAAACAAAGGAAAGTCAATCACAATTCTAAAATTTTTAAAATTTGCAAACAGGTAAGGATCAATATACCTTTGCTGGATGCTATTAAACAGGTTCCTTCCTATGTAAATTTTTAAAAGATCTATGCACTGTGAAAAGGAAACTGAATGTGAAAAAGAAAGCCTTTTTAGCTGAACAAATAAGTGTTATTCTTCAGAACAATAATGCTTTGAAATATAAAGACCCTGGTTGTCCTATAATTTCTTGCTTTATTGGAGAGCATAAAATTGAAAGAGCCTTACTTGATCTTGGTGCCAGTGTGAATTTACTTCCATATTCAGTTTTTTAGAGTCTCAATCTAGGTGAGTTAAAACCAACTTCTATATCTCTTTTACTTGCCAATAGATCTATAAAACTGCCCAGAGGAATAATTGAAGATGTGTCAGTACAAGTCGATAAATTCATTTATCTTGTGGATTTTATTGTCTTGGACACATAACCTGTTGAAGTATGTAATTCATTTCATGTTATTTTAGGATGTTGACACGATGAAAAGATTGATGTCTTCTCCCAAGTGTAGGAGTGTCGAAGTAATAAATAACCCGGCAAGACCGGGGTCGAACCACAAGGAGGTTAATTGTACAAATTATAAACAACAATTATAAAACAGCAATAACAACAACAACAATAGTAATAATAATAATAATAATAATAATAATAGTAGTAGTAGTAGTAGTAGTAGTAGTAGTAGTAGTAGTAGTAGTAGTAGTAGTAGTAGTACTAATAATAATAATAATAATAATAATAATAAAGAAAGAGAAAAAGAAGAAGATGATGATGATGAGAACTTAGAGATGAAATATTAATGTAAGGATTAAACAATAATAATAACAAATGTCAAGGTTAGAGGTTCCACTAATGGTATATCAAACAAGTATAGTATAAACTCTTATTATTGAATTGGAAACCACACACAAAGGAGGTTCCAATCAGATTATATATTGTTAACATGATTACATTAGTCATCTTATTCAATTAATGCTAATACTTGTAAATCTCATCAAGCATTCATGATTATAACTTATGTTAACAACAAATCAAGTTCCTTTCATAACTCAGGTGTCGGTTATACCATACATTATGGGCTATGAAAGTGTCAAGCATTTGTTGTACCAAGTGTTATACAACATAAATCAAGATTAGTCATTTAACAAGCAAAGTATTAAAGAGTGAACAAGATAACAAATATAAAACATTATTGTTTTGAAGAATAGCACTTACTTGTTCGGCTAGAAAGGCTTTCTTTTTCACATTCAGTTTCCTCTTCACAGTGCATAGATCTTTCAAAAATTTAGCATAGGAAGGAACCTGTTTAATAGCATCCAGCAAAGGTATATTGATCCTTACCTGTTTGAAAATTTCATAAATTTCAGAATTGTGATTGACTTTCCTTTGTTTGGTCATGGCTTGAGGAAATGGGAGTGCTGGCGGTGAATCAGTCATTTCTTTGCAATTTTCAGATTCATCCCCTTCCTTACCCTCAGAGATTGACTCATCATCTTTTTCATAAGGTTCAAGAGAGGGTTTTTCAATAACCTTACCACTGCGCAGAGTAGTGACTGATTTGACTTGATCCATGTGTTGGCTTCCGGAACTACTTGCATTTGCATTGTATTGCCCCTTGAGATTTTGTTGTGGTTGAGATGGAAACTTACCTTTCTCTTGGAAACTGAGAGCAGATGTTAATTTAGCAAGAGTATCTTTAAAATCTGTCATATTTTGAGCAAGTTGAGTATTGATTGTCTCTTGCTTTTCAATGAATGCATGCAATGTTTCCTCAAGATTTCTTCTAGGAGGTGGAGCATAAGGAGGTGCATATCCATAAGAATTTTGGAAATTATGGTGTGCTTGAAATGGTGGTTGTGAAGTTTGTGCATTGTTGTTCTCACTTTTCCAACTGAAATTTGGGTGATTTCTCCAACCAGAGTTGTATGTTTGGGAGTATGGGTTGTGGTTGGGCCTTTGGAAACTGTTTAAAGCATGGGCTTGTTCATGGAGACATTCCTTAAAAGAAGGCAAGGTTGGACAATCGTTGGTTGAGTGTTCATTTGTTTCACAGATTTGACATACAATGTTTTCAACAGATTTTAATTGACCACTCTTTTTTAATTCTAGTGCCTCGACTTTTCTAGCTAAAGATGAAAACTTGGCTTGAAGGTCATGATCTTCCCTAAGGTTGTACATACCTTCACTAGATGTATAAGGTTGCGTTTTATTTGGTGCCTCATAAGTATCCGCGGTGTCCCAATTTTGAGCATTTTCAGCTAACAAGTCTAAGTACTCCATTGCTTCATCAGGGTCTTTATCTTCAAAAGTTCCATTGCACATCAATTCAACCATTTGCCTATCTTTAGGTGTTAACCCTTCATAGAAATATGAAACCAATCTCCATGTTTCAAAACCATGATGAGGGCAAGTACTAAGCAAGTCTCGATACCTATCCCAACATTTGTAAAATGTTTCTCCTGGTTTTTGAGTGAAAGTGGTGATTTGTCTCTTGAAAGAGTTTGTTCTATGAGATGGGAAAAACTTCTTTAAAAACTGTTGTTGCATTTCATCCCAAGCACGAATGGATCCTGGTCTCAAATTTTGTAGCCATGTTTTAGCTTTATCTTTTAATGAAAAAGGAAAAAGCTTTAATCTGATGGTGTTCATGCTACAATTTAAGTTATTATATGTGTTGCACACCTCCTCAAATTCCCTTAAATGCAAGTATGGATTTTCCAATTCTAAACCATGAAAAGAAGGTAAAAGTTGAATAATACCTGGTTTAAAATTAAAATGAGATGCATCAGGAGGAAAAACTATACATGATGGTGCACTTGTTCTTGTGGGATTCATGTGGTCTCTAAGTGTTCTAGCACGGTTATTCTCATTATTCTCATTTTGAAATGATTGATTATCTTCTTCGGCCATATTTTCTGAAAATGATGAGGATACCCTACAAAGTCTACCACTTGATGTACGTGACCACACTCTCATGCACGTGTAGGAATAAAATAAAAGGAAGAAGAAAATAAAAGAAGAAGAAACAAGAGAAAGGAAACAAAGTTATATACAAGAAAAGTGAAAAGAGAAAATAAAATAAATATTATAATTTATACAAGGACTTACCTCCCCGGCAACGGCGCCAAAAACTTGACACGACGAAAAGATTGATGTCTTCTCCCAAGTGCAGGAGTGTCGAAGTAATAAATAACCCGGCAAGACCGGGGTCGAACCACAGGGAGGTTAATTGTACAAATTATAAACAACAATTATAAAACAGCAATAACAACAACAACAATAGTAATAATAATAATAATAATAATAATAATAATAATAATAATAATAGTAGTAGTAGTAGTAGTAGTAGTAGTAGTAGTAGTAGTAGTAGTAGTACTAATAATAATAATAATAAAGAAAGAGAAGAAGAAGAAGATGATGATGATGAGAACTTAGAGATGAAATATTAATGTAAGGATTAAACAATAATAATAACAAATGTCAAGGTTAGAGGTTCCACTAATGGTATATCAAACAAGTATAGTATAAACTCTTATTATTGAATTGGAAACCACACACAAAGGAGGTTCCAATCAGATTATATATTGTTAACATGATTACATTAGTCATCTTATTCAATTAATGCTAATACTTGTAAATCTCGTCAAGCATTCATGATTATAACTTATGTTAACAACAAATCAAGTTCCTTTCATAGCTCAGGTGTCGGTTATACCATACATTATGGGCTATGAAAGTGTCAAGTATTTGTTGTACCAAGTGTTATACAACATAAATCAAGATTAGTCATTTAACAAGCAAAGTATTAAAGAGTGAACAAGATAACAAATATAAAACATGTTAGTATCAAACATTAAAGTCCATATTAAGTTTACATTATACTTATTCTCACACCATTAGTGTAACCTTTTCACCTTGACATAATTAACTTAGCTAGACATAATGAAAGAAAGCAAAATAGATAAACAAAATAAGAACATAAAAGGTAACTAAGTAAAGAAAATGAAATGAAAAGCATAAACTTAATATTAATGAAAGCAAAGCATAAACATTACAAAAAATACAAAGAGAGAAAGGAAAAGCATGATCTTGATCTGGAAACCAAGATGCCTAAATGCATGGCAAATGCCTCCTTTTATAGGCCAAAATTGGGAACTATTGATTTGATGACTAATTGATAAGTGGGTGGCCAATTTTTAATTTGGTGACAATCCTTATCTTCTCTTGTCTGCCCAAAACGTCATTGATAACGTCAAACCTGGAGCCAGTTGTAAACATGAAAGTTGTAGGAAATTGTCTCAGATTTCTTGTGTAAACAATTCAGCTCATTTGGACTTCTAGAACTCCAAATATGGCCAAAATACCGAATAGTGCTCGGACTGGAAGACAAATTCGGGCTTCTTTGTTGTTGCTACAATTTGGACTTGATAATGGCCTTTTTAGATCTTGGGCTCCATATGAAAGTTGTAGGCCTATGTCTTACCTTTCCATCCATATAAATTGGACCTAAATCTGAGATCTGTAGCTCCAGATATGACCCAATTACCGAACAGTGTTCCGATTTGGATTGCACCGACATCTCTTCTCTAAGTTTGACCATCTCTTTATCCTTGCAGTTTAAGTTCTTCAAGTCATCAATCAATCCTTTCATTTATTTGATAGGCCTGCATTAAAAATAGAGATTTACCACAAATTATAGGTATCTTATATTATTAGATACATTATTATAAAACATATTTTAGTTAAGGAGTTATTGATACTTCAAGTGCAAAATGATGATATAAAACCATGATAAAAATGCACTTTTAAGTACTAATCAGATGTCCATTTCTTGCAACTTCTAATGCATTGATTAATTGTAGAGCTTGCTAATAGGAAGATCAAACATATTTTGGAGAAAATAGTGAACCCTAATAGAAAAGACTGGTCTTTAAGACTTAATGATGCACTTTGGGCTTATTGAACTGCTTATAAAACATCATTAGGTATGTCATCTTTTAGACTAGTCTATGAAAAACCTTGTCACTTGCCTGTGAAACTTGAACATAAAGCTTATTGGGCTATTAAAGCTTTCAATTCAGATCTGGATGATGCTAGTCAACTGCGAAAATTACAAATAAATGAGCTTGAGGAAATAAGAAATGATGCATATGAAAATTCAAGAATTCATAAAGCAAGAATTAAAGAGTTTCATGACAAGAAAATACTGAGAAAAACATTCAATATTGGTCAAAAAGTCTTGCTTTATAATTCTCGACTGTATTTATTTCCTGGAAAATTAAGATCAAGATGGAGCGGTCCTTTTATTGTGAAACATGTGTATCCATATGGGGCCTATGACATCGAGAATCCAACAAATGACAATGTTTTCAAGGTAAATGGACATCGTCTGAAAGTTTACTTTGATAATTTTTCAGTTGAACATGACTCTATTGAATTGGGTGATCCTGTATATAAAGAATGATTTTTATTTTATTTTTATTTCTTTTTTAGTGATTTTTGCTAGTTTTTCTCACCCCGGTCAAATGGCGGATAACAGTACTCCGTGACTTAAGTCGGTTCTTTCAGTTTCCCACAATAACTGATACTTGTGTATATATTTGTGCAATTCATGATCAATTTCCAACCACTTCTAGTGAAATTGAGATTGATGAATCTGATGATTTGCAAATAATTTATTTTTAGGAAGAATTAAAGCCAAGTAATTGGAGGCCACAAATTGAGGAATTGCCACCACGATCAATTAAGTTCATACCCTCTAGAGAAATGCAACGAAGGCTAAATCCTAATATGAAGGAAGTAGTGAAAAATGAAGTCATTAAGCTTCTAGATAATGAAATCATTTATCCTATTTCTAATAGCAAATGGGTAAGTCTTACCCAAGTTGTACCCAAGAAGTCTGGAGTCACTGTGATAGCAAATAAGAACAATGAGTTAATTCCCACTAGAACTGTTACTGGTTGGTGCATGTGCATAGAAAACTTAATTCAATGACTAGAAAAGATCATTTTCCTTTACCTTTCATGGATCAAATCCTAGAAAGAGTTACAGGTCATGAATTTTATTGTTTCCTAGATGGCTATTCAGGTTACAACCAAATTAAAATTGCATTGGAAGATCAAGAGAAGACTACTTTCACATGTCTATTTGGTACTTTTATATATCGAAGGATGCCTTTTGGATTATGTAATGCACCAACCACATTTCAAAGATGCATGCTTAGTATATTTAGTGATATGGTTGAACATTTTCTTGAGATTTTCATGGATCATTTTTCTGTTTTTGGTAATTCATTTGATGATTGTTTGACTAACTTAGGAAAGGTTTTGACCAGGTGTGAAGAGAAGAATCTTGTGCTGAATTGGGAAAAATGTCATTTTATGGTAACAAACGGCATTGTACTTGGTCACATTGTTTCATCAAAAGGAATTGAGGTTGACAAATCTAAAATTAAGTTAATTGCAAACTTGCCAACACCAAAATCTCTTAAAGATGTTAGATCATTCCTGGGACATGCTGGTTTTTATAGAAGGTTCATCAAAGATTTTAGTGTAATATCTAAGCCTTTAAGTAACCTTTTAACAAAGGATACTTTTTTTGAATGGACTGAATATTGTGAAAAAGCCTTTGTTAAACTTAAAAACTTGCTTACTTGTGCTCCTATCATTCAACCTCCTGATTGGTCATTACCTTTTGAAATAATGTGTGATGCTAGTGATTATACCGTAGGTGCTGTTTTGGAACAAAGAAAAGATAAGAAACCTTATGTAATTTACTATGCAAGTAAAACTTTAAATAGTGCTCAAATGAATTATACCACCACTGAAAAAGAATTACTTGCAGTAGTATTTGCATGTGAAAAATTCAGATCTTACCTTGTTGGCTCACCTATTGTTGTTTTTAGTGATCATGCAGCATTGAAATATCTTCTTTCTAAGAAAGATTCTAAAGCTAGATTGGTGTGGTGGATTTTATTACTTCAAGAATTTGATATCACAATCAAAGATAAGAAAGGCAGTGAAAATGTTGTCGTAGATCACTTGTCAAGATTGACAACAGATTCGAAAACTGCCATCACACTAATTGATGACTACTTTCCCGATGAAACTTTACTTTCTGTCTCTACAATGCCTTGGTTTGCTAATATTGTCAATTTTCTTATTTTAGGACAATTGCCAACTCATTGGAGTACACAAGATAAAAGAAAGTTCTTGAATGAAGTGAAGAACTTTTATTGGGATGATCCTTATTTATTCAAATATTGTCCTGATCAAATAGTTTGAAGATGCATTCCTGATAATGAGGTAAGTAGTGTCATTAAATTTTATCATTCTGAGGCACGTGGGGGCCATTTCTCGTCAAGAAAGACAACTGCAAAAATCTTACAAAGTGGATTTTACTGGCCCATCATGTTCAAAGGCTCACATGCATTCTACAAGTCTTGTGAAAATTGTCAAAAGTTGGGATCTATTTCAAAACATCACATGATGCCTTTAAATCCTATTATTATCATTGAGATCTTTGATTGTTGGGGTATAGATTTCATGGGTCCATTCCCTCCATCATTTGGTTTCTTATACATATTAGTCGCAGTAGATTATGTTTCAAAATGGATAGAGGCAATTCCAAGTCGAAACAATGATAAAATTTTTGAAAAAAAATATTTTGAGTTGATTTGGAGTTCCTCGAGCTATAATAAGTGATGGTGGAACACATTTCTGCAACGAGCCATCTGAGTCTTTAATGAAGAAATATGGAATCACACACAAAGTTGCCACCCCTTATCACCCTCAAATAAGTGGACATGTAGAGCTTGCTAATAGGGAGATCAAATATATTTTGGAGAAAATAGTGAACCCTAATAGAAAAGACTGGTCTTTAAGACTTAATGATGCACTTTGGGCTTATCGAACTGCTTATAAAACATCATTAGGTATGTCACCTTATAGACTAGTCTATGGAAAACCTTGTCACTTGCCTGTGGAACTTGAACATAAAGCTTATTGGGCTATTAAAGCTTTCAATTCAAATCTAAATGATGCTAGTGAACTGCGAAAATTACAAATAAATGAGCTTGAGGAAATAAGAAATGATGCATATGAAAATTCAATAATTCATAAAGCAAGAATTAAAGAGTTTCATGACAAGAAAATACTGAGAAAAACATTCAATGTTGGTCAAAAAGTCTTGCTTTATAATTCTCGACTGCATTTATTTCCTGGAAAATTAAGATCAAGATGGAGCGGTCCTTTTATTGTGAAACATGTGTATCCATATGGGGCCTATGACATCGAGAATCCAACAAATGACAATGTTTTCAAGGTAAATGGACATCGTCTGAAAGTTTAGTTTGATAATTTTTCAGTTGAACATGACTCTATTGAATTGGGTGATCCTGTATATAAAGAATGATTTTTATTTTTTTTATTTCTTTTTTAGTGATTTTTGCTAGTTTTTCTCACCCCAGTCAAATGGCTGATAAGTATTTTCCCGTTGGTTCTTTCAGTTTCCTACAATAACTGATATCTGTGCATATATTTATGTAATTCTTTAAATCTCTCTTCCAATTCTCATTTGAAAATGGACACTAATCTTGAAAAATTGAAAAAGTATTTTCCCGCTCTGCCTTAGAATACGATTACAAAAATTTACCGTGCTAGATGTGCAAGATTGAGATTGTTAATGAATCATGGAATTCCTGAAGATATTCGCTAGTTGATTGAAGCAAAGGTAAAAACACTTTTGCAAAGAAGCGTCATGCAAAACGACTAAAATTCTGTCATCAATGTGCTAGATGGACTTATAATACACAATGTCGTTCTTTAGGAATGGTGTCTATAAACCGTGAAGATAAAATACAATTCATTAAGGATGGCCTGAGTAAGGAGTCTTTAGATAACCTTCTATTGACTCTTGAGATGCATCCTAGTGGAGATGTGCATCGTGCAATTCATGATTTATGACCCTATTTTCATAAAGAACATGATCGACTTAGTCTTTGGAATCTGACTAAAAAAGACCCTGTTTGCCAGTTTTTAAGAAAATTAGATGGGAAGCCTATCCCCGACCCATAGAGGGCGTTTAAGCCGTTCTTGGATGTAAAACCAAGGGAAGATGTGAGCCACAATCACAACTACCTATATATACACATGCTTTTTCAAAAGTAAATAAATAAATAAATAAAAAGAGAGAGAGAGAGTGTGAGACTCCAACTAGCCTACATATAGGTGTTATGATTGCCTTTCTAATTTCTCATCTATAAAACCCTCTCTTCCTTCCTTTTATTTCTACTCAACTCATATATTCAACAAATATAGAAGTGTGTAGAAATAGCAAGTTCCTCAAGTCATTGACACGACTAAAAGGTTGATGTCTTCTCCCAAGTGCAGGAGTGTCGAAGTAATAAATAACCCGGCAAGACCGGGGTCGAACCACAGGGAGGTTAATTGTACAAATTATAAATAAAAATAATACAACAACAATAACAACAACAACAACAACAACAACAATAATAATAATAATAATAGTAGTAGTAGTAGCAGTAGTAGTAGTAGTAGTAGTAGTAGTAGTAGTAGTAGTAGTAGTAGTAGTAGTAGTAGTAGTAGTAATAATAATACTAAAGAAAGAGAAGAAGAAGAAGATGATGAGAACTTGGAGATGGAAAATTAATGTAAGGATTAAACAATATTAATAACAAATGTCAAGGTTAGAGGTTCCACTAATGGTATATCAAACAAGTATAGTATAAACTCTTATTATTGAATTGGAAACCACACACAAAGGAGGTTCCAATCAGATTATATATTGTTAACATGATTACATTAGTCATCTTATTCAATTAATGCTAATACTTGTAAATCTCGTCAAGCATTCATGATTATAACTTATGTTAACAACAAATCAAGTTCCTTTCATAGCTCAGGTGTCGGTTATACCATACATTATAGGCTATGAAAGTGCCAAGCATTTGTTGTACCAAGTGTTATACAACATAAATCAAGATTAGTCATTTAACAAGCAAAGTATTAAAGAGTAAACAAGATAACAAATATAAAACATGTTAGTATCAAACATTAAAGTCCATATTAAGTTTACATTATACTTATTCTCACACCATTAGTGTAACCTTTTCACCTTGACATAATTAACTTAGCTAGACATAATGAAAGAAAGAAAAATAGATAAACAAAATAAGAACATAAAAGCTAACTAAGTAAAGGAAAGGAAAGGAAAGGCATAAACTTGATATTAATGAAAGCAAAGCATAAATATTACGAAGAATACAAAGAGAGAAAGGAAGAGCATGATCTTGATCTAGAAACCAAGATGCCTAAATGCATGGCAAATGCCTCCTTTTATAGGCCAAAATTGGGAACTATTGATTTGATGACTAATTGATAAGTGGGTGGCCAACTTTTGACTTGGTGACAATCCTTATCTTCTCTTGTCTGCCCAAAACGTCATTGATAACGTCAAAACTGGAGCCAGTTGGAAACATGAAAGTTGTAGGCAATTGTCTCCGCTTTCTTGTGTAAACAATTCAGCTCATTTGGACTTCTAGAACTCCAGATATGGCCAAAATACCGAACAGTGCTCGGGCTGGAAGACAGATTCGGGCTTCTTTGTTGTTGCTATAATTTGGACTTGATAATGGCCTTTTTAGATCTTGGGCTCCATATGAAAGTTGTAGGCCTATGTCTTACCTTTCCATCCATATAAATTAACCTAAATCTGAGATCTGTAGCTCCAGATATGACCCAATTACCGAACAGTGTTCCGGTTTGGATTGCACCGACATCTCTTCTCTAAGTTTGACCATCTCTTTATCCTTGCAGTTTAAGTTCTTCAAGTCATCAATCAATCCTTTCATTTATGTGATAGACCTGCATTAAAAATAGACATTTACCACAAATTATAGGTATCTTATATTATTAGATATATTATTATAAAACATGCTTTAGTTAAGGAGTTATTGATACTTCAAGTGCAAAATGATGACATAAAACCATGACAAAAATACACTTTTAAGTACTAATCACACCCCCCAACCAGCTTATTACTAGTCCCTAGTAATCAAAGCGTTAAAATAATTTGCAAATTTCACAAAGCAAGGTATTTATCATTTAACTTCCATTAATCTATCCAGATAAACAAACTCTCATGAAATTTATATATCTGCTCAATACCTCTTAACAAGATATTAATAAACCTTTCTTTTGTGCTCAATGTGTCAACACATAATTATGGGGCTTTTCTTGGAAGAAAACAAAATTTTTGTTCTAATGTTTAAGGTTAACTTCCTTGGGTTGGGATTATTATTTTTGTCTTTTTTTTTTTAAAAAAATATACATATAATTTAAAAACATCATGCATCTTTAACCCATGTAACGAGCTTTCAGCTAATGACTCCCAGACCAGTTGGTCTTAGAGCATTAGGTGTTAAGACACCCCTACGAGCTTAGTAACTCGGGTCGTAGATACTGATATGTAGATAGTGCAATGTTTGATTCCCTTAAGCTTTTCTCCTCAACCCATGTAACAAGCGTTGGGCCAATAGCTCCTAAGTCAATTGACTTTAGGGTATTAGGTGTTAAAACACCCCTTCAGGCTTAATTACTTAGGTTAGGGAGGCTACAAAACCAAACTTATCTACATTTTTATTATCATCATTTTTTTTCATATTTTTTTTAATTTTTTTCCTTTTTTTTTCATGTTTTTGTTTTTTTTAATTATATACAATCCCTTTCCCTTAGTTGTTACCTTTAACAAAAGAACATAAATAATGTAATAATCCAATATGCAACCCACAATCATATGTTAAAGTGTGTGTGTGTAAATTAAGGTTCAAGAATAAATGTTAAATAAGTATATGAGCAGAATTAAGTGATAACAATGCGAGAGTTTGTAAACCTGAATATTTCAAGAAGTATTATAATAGACCTTGTTAAGAATGGTTACTAAGATACGTCTTAAGAGTCACTTTAACAAAAGAGCTCCTTTACTCTACCATCCTAGTAACAACAATTATGCACATGCTTTATGAAAATTTTTTTTTTATCAACTACTACCCTCTCCCCCCAACCAAAACGAGACATTGTCCTCAATGTTCTAAGGTAGAAAGATAGAGTATAGAAGATATCACCTGAAATAATGATCATTAACAAACCTGAAACACACTGAAACAAAAATAAAAAATGACAAAACACAAATATTATGCTATTAATAAAAAGAAAAGACACAAATTTTTACAAGCTAAGAATCAAATCGCAGTTGTGATTGTGGCTCACATCTTCCCTTGGTTTTACGTCCAAGAATGACTTAAACGCCCTCTATGGGTCGGGGATAGGCTTCCCATCCAGTTTTCTTAAAAACTGGCAAACAGGGTTTTTTTTTAGTCAGATTCCCAAAACTATGCCAAGCATGTTCTTTATAAAAATGGGTTCCTAAGTTGCTTATCTTGACTATGATGAGACTTAAGAGTCAATAGAAGATTATCTAAAGACCCTCTGTGTTTTGAAATAAATCCCACCTTTTGATAATTTTCACAGTTTTTGCAAAATGCATGTGACTCCTTGAATATGGTTGGCCAGGAAAATCCACTTTGTAAGATTTCTACAATCCTCTTTTTTGAAGAGAAATGATCCCCACATGCCTCAGAGTGACAAAATTTAATGAAATTCTTACCTCATTGTCGAAAATGCATTTTTGAAATATTTGATCAGGACAATAATTGAATAAGTAAGGGTTATCCCAACAAAAATTTTGCTCGTTGCTCAAAAATTTTCTTTTGTCTTCAATACTCCAGTGAGCTGGGAAAAATCCTGAAGTAAGAAAATTGATATTTTTAGCAAACCAAGGCATTAAAATAAAAGAAAGTAAAGATTTATCAGGAAAGTAATCATCGATTGGTGTGATGTCGGGTGTCGAATCTATTGTCACTTTTGATAAAAGACCCGCATCAACATTGTCGGTGCCTTTTTCATCATCGACTTCTTCCTCATTGGTCATGGCATGAGGAAATGAAAGTGCTGGCAGGGAATCAGTCTTTTCCTTGCAATATTCAGATTCAACCCCTTCCTTACCCTTAGAGATTGACTCATCATCTTTCTCACAAGGTTCAAGAGTGGGTTTTTTAATAACCTTACCACTGCGCAGAGTAGTGACTGATTTGACTTGATCCATGTGTTGGCTTCCGGAACTACTTGCATTTGCATTGTATTGCCCTTTGGGATTTTGTTGTGTTTGAGATGGAAACTTACCTTTCTCTTGGAAACTAAGAGCAGATGTTAATTTAGCAAGAGTATCTTTAAAATCTGTCATGTTTTGAGCAAGTTGAGTATTGATTGTCTCTTGCTTTTCAATGAATGCATGCAATGTTTCCTCAAGATTTCTTCTAGGAGGTGGAGCATAAGAAGGTGCATATCCATGAGAATTTTGGAAATTATGGTGTGCTTGAAACGGTGATTGTGAAGTTTGTGCATTGTTGTTCTCACTCTTCCAACTGAAATTTGGGTGATTCCTCCAACCAGGGTTGTATGTTTGGGAGTATGGGTTGTGATTGGACCTTTCAAAACTGTTTAAAGCATGGGCTTGTTCATGGAGACATTTCTTAAAAGAAGGCAAGGTTGGACAATCATTAGTTGAGTGTTCCTTTGTTTCACAGATTTGACACACAATGTTTTCAACAGATTTTAATTGACCACTCTTTTTCAATTCTACTGCCTCGACTTTTTTAGCTAAAGATGCAAACTTGGCCTGAAGGTCATGATCTTCCCTAAGGTTGTACATACCTCCATTAGATGAATGAGGTTGAGTTTTACTCGGTGCCTCATAAATACCCGCGGTGTCCTAATTTTGAGCATTTTCAGCTAACAAGTCTAAGTATTCCATTGCTTCATCAGGGTCTTTATCTTCAAAAGTTCCATTGCACATCAATTCAACCATTTGCCTATCTTTAGGTGTTAACCCTTCATAGAAATGTGAAACCAATCTCCATGTTTCAAAACCATGATGAGGGCAAGTATTAAGCAAGTCTCGATACCTATCCCAACATTTCTCCTGGTTTTTGAGTGAAAGTGATGATTTGTCTCTTGAAAGAGTTTGTTATATGAGATGGGAAAAACTTCTTTAAAAACTGTTGTTGCATTTCATCCCAAGCACGAATGGATCCTGGTCTTAAATTTTGTAGCCATGTTTTAACTTTATCTTTTAATGAAAAAGAAAAAAGCTTTAATCTGATGGTGTTCATGCTACAATTTAAGTTATTATATGTGTTGCACACCTCCTCAAATTCTCTTAAATGCAAGTATGGATTTTCCAATTCTAAACCATGAAAAGAAGGTAAAAGTTGAATAATACCTGGTTTAAAATTAAAATGAGATGCATTAGGAGGAAAAACTATGCATGATGGTGCACTTGTTCTTGTGGGATTCATGTGGTCTCTAAGTGTTCTAGTACGGTTATTCTCATTATTCTCATTATGAAGTGATTGATTATCTTCTTCGGCCATATTTTCTGAAAATAATGAGGATATCCTATAAAGTCTACCACTTGATGTACGTGACCACACTCTCATGCACGTGTAGGAATAGAATAAAAGGAAGAAGAAAATAAAAGAAGAAGAAACAAGAGAAAAGAAACAAAGTTATATACAAGAAAAGTGAAAAGAGAAAATAAAATAAATATTATGATTTATACAAGAACTTACCTCCCCGGCAACGGCGCCAAAAACTTGACACGACTAAAAGGTTGATGTCTTCTCCCAAGTGCAGGAGTGTCGAAGTAATAAATAACCCGGCAAGACCGGGGTCGAACCACAGGGAGGTTGATTGTACAAATTATAAATAAAAATAATACAACAACAACAACAACAACAACAACAACAACAATAATAATAATAGTAGTAGTAGTAGTAATAATAATAATATGAAAGAAAGAGAAGAAGAAGAAGATGATGAGAACTTGGAGATGGAAAATTAATGTAAGGATTAAACAATATTAATAACAAATGTCAAGGTTAGAGGTTCCACTAATGGTATATCAAACAAGTATAGTATAAACTCTTATTATTGAATTGGAAACCACACACAAAGGAGGTTCCAATCAGATTATATATTGTTAACATGATTACATTAGTCATCTTATTCAATTAATGCTAATACTTGTAAATCTCGTCAAGCATTCATGATTATAACTTATGTTAACAACAAATCAAGTTCCTTTCATAGCTCAGGTGTCGGTTATACCATACATTATAGGCTATGAAAGTGCCAAGCATTTGTTGTACCAAGTGTTATACAACATAAATCAAGATTAGTCATTTAACAAGCAAAGTATTAAAGAGTAAACAAGATAACAAATATAAAACATGTTAGTATCAAACATTAAAGTCCATATTAAGTTTACATTATACTTATTCTCACACCATTAGTGTAACCTTTTCACCTTGACATAATTAACTTAGCTAGACATAATGAAAGAAAGAAAAATAGATAAACAAAATAAGAACATAAAAGCTAACTAAGTAAAGGAAAGGAAAGGAAAGGCATAAACTTGATATTAATGAAAGCAAAGCATAAATATTACAAAGAATACAAAGAGAGAAAGGAAGAGCATGATCTTGATCTGGAAACCAAGATGCCTAAATGCATGGCAAATGCCTCCTTTTATAGGCCAAAATTGGGAACTATTGATTTGATGACTAATTGATAAGTGGGTGGCCAACTTTTGACTTGGTGACAATCCTTATCTTCTCTTGTCTGCCCAAAACGTCATTGATAACGTCAAAACTGGAGCCAGTTGTAAACATGAAAGTTGTAGGCAATTGTCTCCGCTTTCTTGTGTAAACAATTCAGCTCATTTGGACTTCTAGAACTCCAGATATGGCCAAAATACCGAACAATGCTCGGGCTAGAAGACAGATTCGGGCTTCTTTGTTGTTGCTACAATTTGGACTTGATAATGGCCTTTTTAGATCTTGGGCTCCATATGAAAGTTGTAGGCCTATGTCTTACCTTTCCATCCATATAAATTAACCTAAATTTGAGATCTGTAGCTCCAGATATGACCCAATTACCGAACAGTGTTCCGGTTTGGATTGCACCAACATCTCTTCTCTAAGTTTGACCATCTCTTTATCCTTGTAGTTTAAGTTCTTCAAGTCATCAATCAATCCTTTCATTTATGTGATAGGCCTGCATTAAAAATAGACATTTACCACAAATTATAGGTATCTTATATTATTAGATATATTATTATAAAACATGCTTTAGTTAAGGAGTGATTGATACTTCAAGTGCAAAATGATGATATAAAACCATGACAAAAATGCACTTTTAAGTACTAATCAGTCATCATATAAGAAATATTTGTGTTTTTGGTGGATCTAGTCCTGGAAAAGAAAAGGAGTTTTAAAATCAGCAAATCATCTTGGTCAAGTGCTAGCTGAGAGAAAGATTCATTTAGTGTATGGAGGAGGCAGTCTTGGGTTAATGGGAGGTGTGTCAATAGCTGTATTTTTAAGAGGTAGTCAAGTTTTGGGGGTCGTCCCCGAAGCTTTAGCACAAGGAGACATCATTGGAAAAACAATTGGAGAGGAACTTCAGGTCTCCACAATGTCGGCTCGAATGAATGCAATGTTTAACCATGCTGATGCCTTCATTGCTTTACCAGGTGGTCTAGGCATATTGGAAGAGATCTTTCATATTTCCTCTTGGGCTCAATTGCACATTCACCATAAACCCATAGGTTTGTTAAATGTTAATGGTTATTATGATAAGTTGTTGTCTTTTCTTGATCATGCTATGGAACACGAATTTCTAACATCCTCTGCACGACAAATCATAATCTCTACTGCTACTACTGAACAATTGATTGACCAACTATAATCTTTTATTCTTGTGATTGATCCTTGCATGAGTCGCATAAATTGGTCATTTAAGGAAAGCCGTAAAAAGCTTAGATTGGATTTGAGCCTTCATTTGTGAATTTTTATGTCTTTTTGGTTTTATTATTGTTTTTTGTTATTTTTATTTTTGTTTCAGTGTGTTTCAGGTTTGTCAGTGTTCGTTATTTCAGGTGATATCTTCTATACTCTATCTTTTTACCTTAGAGGACAGTGTCTCGTTTTGGTTTGGGGGAGAGGGTAGTAGTTGATAAAAAAAATTGTTTTTTCATTGAGGACACCTAATGCCCTAAAACCAACTGGTCTGGGAGTCATTAGCTGAAAGCTCGTTACATGGGTTAAAGATGCATGATGTTTTTAAATTATATGTATATACATTAAAAGTAATAACTCCTTAACTAAAGCATTTTTATCATGGTTTTATATCATCATTTTGCACTTGAAGTATCAATAACTCAACTAAAGCATATTTTATAACAATATATCTAATAATATAAGATACCTTTAATTTATGGTAAATTTTCATTTTAAATTCAAGTCTATCATATAAATGAAAGGATTGATTGATGACTTTAAGAACTTAAATTGCAAGGGCAAAGAGATGACTAAAATTACAAAAGAGATGTCGGTGCAATCCAAAGCGGAACACTGTTCGGTAATTGGGTTATATTTGGAGTTATAGATCTCAGATTTAGGTCTACTTTATATAGATGGAAAGGTAAGACATAGGGCTACAACTTTAATATGGAGCCCAAGATCTAAAAAGGCCATTTTCAAGTCCAAATTGTAGCAATAACAAAGAAACCCGAATTTGTCCTCCAGCCCAAGCACTGCTCCGTATTTTGGCCATATCTGGAGTTTTAGAAGTCCAAATGAGCCGAATGTTTTACACAAGAAAGCTGAGACAATTGCCTACAACTTTTATGTTTTCGAGTATTCCAATGTTGTCATTATCAATGACGTTTTGAGCAGACAAGAGAAGATAAGGATTGTCACCAAGTCAAGAGTTGGCCACCCACTCATCAATTAGTCATCAAATCAATAGTTCTCAATTTTGGCCTATAAAAGGAGGCATTTACCATACATTTAGGCATCTTGGTGTCCAGATCAAGATCATGCTCTTCCTTTCTCTCTTTGTATTTTTTGTAATGTTTATGCTTTGCTTTCATTAATATCAAGTTTATGCCTTTCATTTACTTAGTTAACTCTTATCTTATTTATGTTCTTATTTTGTTTATTTATTTTTCTTTCTTTCATTATGTCTAGCTAAGTTAATTATGTCAAGGTGAAAAGGTTACACTAATGGTGTAAGAATAAGTATAATATAAACTTAATATGAACTTTAATGTTTTATGGGTGAGCATGTGGGCCGATCACCCTTGAAAATAGACCACTTTGAATATGAGTGGGTAGAACGCTTGTGAAAATAGACAAGTGTCAGTATGTGGGCAGGTCGCCTTAAAAATAGACCATAGTGAGTATGTGTGGGCAAGACGTCCTTGAAAAGAGACCACTCTGAGTATAAATGGGCAGGTCGCCCTTGAAAATAGACTAGTGTGAGTGTGTGTGGGTGGTCACCCCTAAAAATATACCATTGTGAGTATGTATGGGCAGGTCACCCGTGAAAATAAATCAGTATAAGTATGTGGGCTAGTCGCCCTTGAAAATAGACCACTTTTCTTCAAAAGGAGTAGATCGCCCAGGATAACAGACCACTGGTATATTTTTGTTTGTACAACTAAAATGCAAAAAAAATAGATAAAAGAGTAGGCCAAGTCTGGGCTTTAGGCCCAGTAGGCCTCTAAATGTGTTTGCTAAGGGTGTGTTTGGCAAAACACACCTTTATGCCTTGACCATAATTTTTATGTCTATTCTAGTTTGATGTTTGGCCAAACGAGCCCCTTTTCAATATAAAAAAATTCCAAAAATATTTATAGGTCTTTGTTGATTTATTTGTGGGCCCCTCACACTTTATTTGATTTTTTTCTTTATGCTTGTATTTTTTTGTAAATGTGTTCAATATGTGGATTATTACTGTTAAATGAAAATATGTCATGCAATATTTTTTTTTATTCTATCTAAAAAGGAAAAATAACAATAAAGAATAAACAAGAAAAAAATGACATAGAAAATTTCTTCTTCAAATTCATTTTTCATGAAAATATTCACTAACACCAAAGTCAGTAGTATCATATTTTTGATTGGTGTGATATTTACCAATGCCAGAGTTGAAAATATTCGTTAGAATTATTCACTTACGTCAAAGTCAGGAACATAAAAGGAAGAATAAAAAAAGAAAAAAGGAGAACAAATTCTTAACAATTTTAGAAAAAACCAGCAATGCAACTTGCATTAGGTAGAATACTTAAGGGGTGATAGCATCTTTCCTTTTACATAACCAATCCAATACCATAGAATCTCTGTTGACTAGTTAGGGTTCCTATTGACCATAATACTAGGTGATGACTTCTTGAACAAAACCTTTTCTCCTATAAGAATAAGATGCCAGATATTTGTTCCTTTTCCAATCAAGATTATATTTCTAATCAGTCACTGCAATGTCCGGGTGTGATAGAATGGCGACTCCACCGGGGACTTTAGGACTAAGCTTTACTATTTGTTTTTTTATTGCTAAACCATATTTTTTGTACTGTTTTTTTCTCCTTGTTGTGGCTTTATTAAGTTTATCAAGTTTTATTTATTTATTTTTACTCTTTTTATGATTTTAGCATGCATTGTTTTTCATGTTTATCATGCATAGATATTGGATATGGATCTAAGGTTTTCATGCATCATTTATCTCATTTTTAAATATATGTGGTATCAACTTTAAGATAAGTGGAGGCGTAACGACACCCCAATGGCTTTAGCTTGGATAAGAGTTGCGAAACTATCCAACTCTCGCATGATTGTTTGCTCGATAGTGGTTGGTATACCGAACTGATATTAATCAGTGCCTCTATCTTAACATTGCTTGTAAACCTCATATCAACATTTCAAGGATGATCATTGTGCATGCAAAAAACCGTGGAGACTAGATAGCAAAAATACCCTGATGCATTTAAAGATTAGATCCTATCCTTTAGGTAAATCCATGCATAATTTCACTAAGATAAGCTTAACATGTAAGCATCATTATTATAGGACTTTTGGGTGACATAATGGTTGCTATTCGTGACTCAAATCTAAATTCTTGCAAATGATTGAGGGAGATTGCCTTAGATTGAATGTTAATGAGACATCATTACTCAAAGATATAAAGTGCATAATAAATGACACCAACCGATTGTTTTTTGTTACCAAGTATCAGATAGACGAAGCGGAACTTGCCATGAAATATGGGAGGATTTTGCACCTTTTGATAGTGCCGATATTGTCATCAGCTATAAAAGTCCTGACCCATTTAAGGGATCCCAATTACCAATGTTTCACATTCTAAAATGTCGACATGACACTTGTCATTGAAGAATACAGTGTGTTGACTAATTGATAAGTGGGTGGCCAACTTTTGACTTGGTGACAATCCTTATCTTCTTTTGTCTGCCCAAAACGTTATTGATAACATCAAAATTGGAGCCAGTTGCGACTATGAAAGTTGTAGGCAATTGTCTCAGGTTTCTTGTGTAAACAATTCAGCTCATTTGGACTTCTAGAACTCCAAATATGGCCAAAATACTGAACAGTGCTCGGGCTGGAGATTCGGGCTTCTTTGTTGTTGCTACAATTTGGACTTGACAATGGCCTTTTTAGATCTTGGGCTCCATATGAAAGTTGTAGGCCTATGTCTTACCTTTCAATCCATATAAATTGAACGTAAATCTGAGATATATAGCTCTAGATATGACCCAATTACCGAACAGTGTTCCGGTTTGGATTGCACCGACATCTCTTTTCTAAGTTTGGCCATCTCTTTATCCTTGCAATTTAAGTTCTTAAAGTCATCAATCAATCTTTTCATTTATGTTATAGGCCTACATTTAAAATAAACATTTACCACAAATTAAAGGTATCTTATATTATTAGATATATTATTATAAAACATGCTTTAGTTAAGGAGTTATTGATACTTCAAGTGCAAAATGATGATATAAAACCATGATAAAAATGCACTTTTAAGTACTAATCACACCCCCTAACTAGCTTATTACTAGTCCCTAGTAATCAAAACGTTAAAATAGAAAAACAAATTTGCAAATTCCACAAAGCAAGGTATTCATCATTTAACTTCCATTAATCTATCCATATAAACAAACTCTCATTAAATTTATATATCTGCTCAATACCTCTTAACAAGATATTAATAAACCTTTTTTTTTGTGCTTAATGTATCAACATATAATTATGGGGCTTTTCTTGGAAGAAAACAAAATTTTTGTTCTAATGTTTAAGGTTAATTACCTTGGGTTGGGATTATTATTTTTGTATTTTTTTTTCTTTTTTTTTTAACTCTATATACGTATAATTTAAAAACATCATGCATCTTTAACCCATGTAATGAGCTTTCAGCTAATGACTCCCAGACCAGTTGGTTGATTAGTACTTAAAAGTGCATTTTTATCATGGTTTTATATCATCATTTTGCACTTGAAGTATCAATAACTCCTTAACTAAAATATGTTTTATAATAATGTATGTAATAATATAAGATACCTATAATTTATGGTAAATGTCTATTTTTAATGCAGGCCTATCCCATAAATGAAAGGATTGATTGATGACTTGAAGAACTTAAATTGCAAGGATAAAAAGATGGCCAAACTTAGAAAAGAGATGTCGGTGCAATCCAAACCGGAACACTGTTCGGTAATTAGGTCATATCTGGAGCTACAGATCTCAGATTTAGGTCCAATTTATATGCATGGAAAGGTAAGACATAGACCTACAACTTTCATATGGAGCCCAAGATCTAAAAAGGCCATTATCAAGTCCAAATTGTAGCAACAACAAAGAAGCCCGAATCTGTCTTCTAGCCCGAGCACTGTTAAGTATTTTGGCCATAGCCCGAGCAGTGTTCAGTATTTTGACAATTGCCTACAACTTTCATGTTTTCAGCTGGCTCCAATTTTGACGTTATCAATGACGTTTTGGGCAGACAAGAGAAGATAAGGATTGTCACCAAGTCAAACGTTGGCCACCCACTTATCAATTAGTCATCAAATCAATAGTTCCCAATTTTGGCCTATAAAAGGAGGCATTTGCCATTCATTTAGGCATCTTGGTGTTCAGATCAAGATCATGCTCTTCCTTTCTCTCTTTGTATTTTTTGTAATGTTTACGCTTTCCTTTCATTAATATCAAGTTTATGCCTTTCATTTCCTTTCCTTTACTTAGTTAACTTTTATGTTCTTATTTTGTTTATTTATTTTCTTTTCTTTCATTATGTCTAGCTAAGTTAATTATGTCAAGGTGAAAAGGTTACACTAATGGTGTAAGAATAAGTATAGTGTGAACTTAATATGGACTTTAATGTTTAATACTAACATGTTTTATATTTGTTATCTTCTTCACTCTTTAATACTTTACTTGTTAAATGACTAATCTTGATTTATGTTGTATAACACTTGGTACAACAAATGCTTGGCACTTTCATAGCCCATAATGTATGGTATAACCGACACCTGAGCTATGAAAGGAACTTGATTTGTTGTTAACATAAGTTATAATCATGAATGCTTGACGAGATTTACAAGTATTAGCATTAATTGAATAAGATGACTAATGTAATCATGTTAACAATATATAATCTGATTGGAACCTCCTTTGTGTGTGGTTTCCAATTGAATAATATGAGTTTATACTATACTTGTTTGATATACCATTAGTGGAACCTCTAACCTTGACATTTGTTATTATTATTGTTTAATCCTTACATTAATATTTCATCTCTAAGTTCTCATCATCATCATCTTCTTCTTCTTCTCTTTCTTTATTATTATTATTATTATTATTACTACTACTACTACTACTATTATTATTATTATTATTATTATTGTTGTTGTTGTTGTTGTTGTTGTTATCGTTATTACTATTATTATTGTTTATAATTTGTACAATTAACCTCCCTGTGGTTCGACCCCGGTCTTGCCGGGTTATTTATTACTTCGACACTCCTGCACTTGGGAGAAGACATCAACCTTTTAGTCGTGTCAAGTTTTTGGCGCCGTTGCCTGGGAGGTAAGTTCTTGTATAAATTATAATATTTATTTTATTTTCTCTTTTCACTTTTTTTGTATATAACTTTGTTTCTTTTCTCTTGTTTCTTCTTCTTTTATTTTCTTCTTCCTTTTATTTTATTCCTACACGTACATGAGAGTGTGGTCACGTACATCAAGTGGTAGACTTTGTAGGGTATCCTCATCATTTTCAGAAAATATGGCTGAAGAAGAAAATCAATCACTTCATAATGAAAATAATGAGAATAATCGTGCTAGAACACTTAGAGACCACATGAATCCCACAAGAACAAGTGCACCATCATGTATAGTTTTTCCTCCTGATGCATCTCATTTTAATTTTAAACCAGGTATTATTCAACTTTTACCTTCTTTTCATGGTTTAGAATTGGAAAATCCATACTTGCATTTAAGGGAATTTGAAGAGGTGTGCAACACATATAATAATTTAAATTGTAGCATGAACACCATCAGATTAAAGCTTTTTCCTTTTTCATTAAAAGATAAAGCTAAAACATGGCTACAAAATTTGAGACCAGGATCCATTCGTGCTTGGGATGAAATGCAACAACAGTTTTTAAAGAAGTTTTTCCCATCTCATAGAACAAACTCTTTCAAGAGACAAATCACCACTTTCACTCAAAAACCAGGAGAAACATTTTACAAATGTTGGGATAGGTATCGAGACTTGCTTAGTACTTGCCCTCATCATGGTTTTGAAACATGGAGATTGGTTTCACATTTCTATGAAGGGTTAACACCTAAAGATAGGCAAATGGTTGAATTGATGTGCAATGGAACTTTTGAAGATAAAGACCCTGATGAAGCAATGGAGTACTTAGACTTGTTAGCTGAAAATGCTCAAAATTGGGACACTGCGGGTACTTATGAGGCACTGAGTAAAAGTCAACCTCATACATCTAGTGGAGGTATGTACAACCTTAGGGAAGATCATGACCTTCAAGCCAAGTTTGCATCTTTAGCTAGAAAAGTTGAGGCACTAGAATTGAAAAAGAGTGGTCAATTAAAATCTATTGAAAACATTGTGTGTCAAATCTGTGAAACAAATGAACACTCAACCAACGATTGTCCAACCTTGCCTTCTTTTAAAGAATGTCTCTATGAACAAGCTCATGCTTTAAACAGTTTTCAAAGGGCCAACCACAACCCATACTCCCAAACATACAACCCTGGTTGGAGAAATCACCTGAATTTCAGTTGGAAGAGTGACAATGCACAAACTTCACCACCACAGTTCCAAGCACACCATAATTTCCAAAATTATCATGGATATGCACCTCCTTATGCTCCATCTCCTACAAGAAAGTTTGAGGAAACTTTGTATGCATTCATTGAAAAGCAAGAGACAATCAATACTCAACTTACTCAAAGCATGACAGATTTTAAAGATACTCTTGCTAAATTAACATCTGCTCTTAGTTTCCAAGAGAAAGGTAAGTTTCCATCTCAAACACAACAAAATCCCAAAGGGCAATACAATGCAAATGCAAGTAGTTCCGGAAGCCAACACATGGATCAAGTCAAATCAGTCACTACTCTACGCAGTGGTAAGGTTATTGAAAAACCCTCTCTTGAACCTTATGAGAAAGATGATGAGTCAATTTCTAACGGAAAGGAAGGGGTTGAATCTGAAAATTGCAAAGAAACGACTGATTCTCCGCCAGCACTTCCATTTTCTCATGCCATGACCAATCAGGAAGAAATCGAGGATGAAAAAGGCATCGAAAAGGTTGATGCGAATCTTTTATCAAAAGTGACAACAGATTCGACACCCGACATCACACTAATCGATGATTACTTTCTTGATGAATCTCTACTTTCTCTTAATTCAATGCCTTGGTTTGCTAAAAATATCAATTTTCTTGCTTCAGGATTTTTGCCAACTCATTGGAGTATTGAAGACAAAAGAAAATTTTTGAGCAACGAGCAAAATTTTTATTGGGATGACCCTTACTTATTCAATTATTGTCCTGATCAAATATTTCAAAAAAGCATTCTCGACAATGAGGTAAGTAATTTCATTAAATTTTGTCACTCTAAGGCATATGGGGATCATTTCTCATCAAAAAAGAGGATTGTAGAAATCTTACAAAGTGGATTTTACTGGCCTATCATATTCAAGGAGTCCGATGCATTCCGCAAAAACTGTGAAAATTATCAGAAGGTGGGATTTATTTCAAAACACAAAGAGTCTTTAGATAATCTTCTATTGACTCTTAAGTCTCATCATAGTCGAGATAAGCATCGTGTAATTCATGACTTATGAACCCATTTTCATAAAGAACATACTTGACTTAGTCTTGTGAATCTGACTAAAAAAGACCCTGTTTGCCAGTTTTTAAAAAAACTAGATGGGAAGCCTATCCCTGACCCATTGAGGGCGTTTAAGCTGTTCTTGGACGTAAAACCAAGGGAAGATGTGAGCCACATTCACAACTGTGATTTGAATGTTTTTTGTTTGTAAAAACTTGTGTCTTTTGGTTTTATTATTGTGTTTTGTTATTTCTTATTTTTGTTTTAGTGTGTTTCCGGTTTTGTCAGTGTTCGTTATTTCAGGTGATATCTTCTATACTCTATCTTTCTACCTTAGAACATTGAGGACAATGTCTCGTTTTGGTTGGGGGGAGAGGGTAGTAGTTGATAAAAAAAAATAAAATTGTTTTTCATTTCATAAAGCATGTGCATAATTGTTGTTACTAGGATGACAGACTAAAGGAGTTCTTTTGTTAAAGTGAATCTTGAGACGCATCTTAGTAACCATTCTTAACAAGGTCTATTATAATACTTCTTGAAATATTTAGATTTACAAACTCTCGTATTGTTACCACTTAATTCTGCTCATATACTTATTTAACATGTATTCTTAAACCTTAATTTACACACACACACTTTAACATATGATTGTGGGTTGCATATTGGATTATTACATTATTTATGTTCTTTTGTTAAAGGTAACAACTAAGGGAAAGGGATTGTATATAATTAAGCAAAAAAAAAAAAAAACATGAAAAACAAGAAAAAAGAAAAAAAAAGAAAAACATGATGATAATAAAAAAGTAGATAAGTTTGGTTTCGTAGCCTCCCTAACCTAAGCAATTAAGCCCGAAGGGGTGTTTTAACACCTAATACCCTAAAGTCAACTGACTTGGGAGCTATTGGCCCAACGCTTGTTACATGGGTTGAGGAGAAAAGCTTAAGGGAATCAAACATTGCACTATCTACATATCAGTATCTACGACCCGAGTTACTAAGCTCGTAGGGGTGTCTTAACACCTAATGCCCTAAGACCAACTGGTCAGGGAAGTCATTAGCTGAAAGCTCGTTACATGGGTTAAAGATGCATGATGTTTTTAAATTATATGTATATATATTTTTTTAAAAAAAGATAAAAATATTAATCCCAACCCAAGGAAGTTAACCTTAAACATTAGAACAAAAATTTTGTTTTCTTCCAAGAAAAGCCCCATAATTATATGTTGATACATTGAGCACAAAAGAAAGGTTTATTAATATCTTGTTAAGTGGTATTGAGCAGATATATAAATTTAATGAGAGTTTGTTTATCTGGATAGATTAATGGAAGTTAAATGATGAATACCTTGCTTTGTGAAATTTGCAAATTGTTTTAACGCTTTGATTACTAGGGACTAGTAATAAGCTGGTTGGGGGGTGTGATTAGTACTTAAAAGTGCATTTTTATCATGGTTTTATATCATCATTTTGCACTTGAAGTATCAATAACTCCTTAACTAAAATATGTTTTATAATAATGTATGTAATAATATAAGATACCTATAATTTATGGTAAATGTCTATTTTTAATGCAGACCTATCCCATAAATGAAAGGATTGATTGATGACTTGAAGAACTTAAATTGCAAGGATAAAGAGATGGCCAAACTTAGAAAAGAGATGTCGGTGCAATCCAAACCGGAACACTGTTCGGTAATTGGGTCATATCTGGAGCTACAGATTTCAGATTTAGGTCCAATTTATATGGATGGAAAGGTAAGACATAGACCTACAACTTTCATATGGAGCCCAAGATCTAAAAAGGCCATTATCAAGTCCAAATTGTAGCAACAACAAAGAAGCCCGAATCTGTCTTCTAGCCCGAGCACTATTCAGTATTTTGGCCATATCTAGAGTTCTAGAAGTCCAAATGAGCTGACGTTTTTACACAAGAAAGCTGAGACAATTGCCTACAACTTTCATGTTTTCAGCTGGCTCCAATTTTGACGTTATCAATGATGTTTTGGGCAGACAAGAGAAGATAAGGATTGTCACCAAGTCAAAAGTTGGCCACCCACTTATCAATTAGTCATCAAATCAATAGTTCCCAATTTTGGCCTATAAAAGGAGGCATTTGCCATTCATTTAGGCATCTTGGTGTTCAGATCAAGATCATGCTCTTCCTTTCTCTCTTTGTATTTTTTGTAATGTTTATGCTTTACTTTCATTAATATCAAGTTTATGCCTTTCATTTCCTTTCCTTTACTTAGTTAACTTTTATGTTCTTATTTTGTTTATTTATTTTCTTTTCTTTCATTATGTCTAGCTAAGTTAATTATGTCAAGGTGAAAAGGTTACACTAATGGTGTAAGAATAAGTATAGTGTAAACTTAATATGGACTTTAATGTTTGATACTAACATGTTTTATATTTGTTATCTTCTTCACTCTTTAATACTTTGCTTGTTAAATGACTAATCTTGATTTATGTTGTATAACACTTGGTACAACAAATGCTTGGCACTTTCATAGCCCATAATGTATGGTATAACCAACACCTGAGCTATGAAAGGAACTTGATTTGTTGTTAACATAAGTTATAATCATGAATGCTTGACGAGATTTACAAGTATTAGCATTAATTGAATAAGATGACTAATGTAATCATGTTAACAATATATAATCTGATTGGAACCTCCTTTGTGTGTGGTTTCCAATTGAATAATATGAGTTTATACTATACTTGTTTGATATACCATTAGTGGAACCTCTAACCTTGACATTTGTTATTATTATTGTTTAATCCTTACATTAATATTTCATCTCTAAGTTCTCATCATCATCATCTTCTTCTTCTTCTCTTTCTTTATTATTATTACTACTACTACTACTACTACTACTACTACTACTACTACTACTACTACTACTACTACTACTACTATTATTATTATTATTATTATTATTGTTGTTGTTGTTGTTGTTGTTGTTGTTGTTGTTGTTGTTGTTGTTGTTGTTGTTGTTGTTGTTGTTGTTATCGTTATTACTATTATTATTGTTTATAATTTGTACAATTAACCTCCCTGTGGTTCGACCCCGGTCTTGCCGGGTTATTTATTACTTCGACACTCCTGCACTTGGGAGAAGACATCAACCTTTTAGTCGTGTCATTGGTCTTAGGGCATTAGGTGTTAAGACACCCCTACGAGCTTAGTAATTCGGGTCGCAGATACTGATATGTAGATAGTGCAATATTTGATTCCCTTAAGCTTTTCTCCTCAACCCATGTAACAAGCGTTGGGCCAATAGCTCCCAAGTCAGTTGACTTTAGGGTATTAGGTGTTAAAACACCCCTTCGGGCTTAATTACTTAGGTTAGGGAGGCTACGAAACCAAACTTATCTACATTTTTATTATCATCATTTTTTTTCTTCTCTTTTTTTTTTATTTTTTTTCATGTTTTTTTTCCTTAATTATATACAATCCCTTTACCTTAGTTGTTACCTTTAACAAAAGAACATAAATAATGTAATAATCCAATATGCAACCCACAATTATATGTTAAAGTGTGTGTGTGTAAATTAAGGTTTAAGAATACATGTTAAATAAGTATATGAGCAGAATTAAGTGGTAACAATACGAGAGTTTGTAAACCTGAATATTTCAGGAAGTATTATAATAGACCTTGTTAAGAATGGTTACTAAAATGCGTCTCAAGAGTCACTTTAACAAAAGAATTGCTTTACTCTGCCATCCTAGTAACAACAATTATGCACATGCTTTATGAAATGAAAAACATTTTTTTTATCAACTACTACCCTCCCCCCCAACCAAAACGAGACATTGTTCTTAATGTTCTAAGGTAGAAAGATAGAGTATAGAAGATATCACCTAAAATAACGAACATGGACAAAACCTGAAACACACTGAAACAAAAATAAAAAATAACAAAACACAATAATAAAACCAAAAGACACAAAAATTCACAAATGAAGACTCAAATCCAATCTAAGCTTTTTACGGCTTTCCTTAGATGACCAATTTATGCGACTCATGGAAGGATCAATCACAGGAATGAAAGATTGTAGTTGGTCAATTAATTGTTCAGCAGTAGAAGCAGCGATTATAATTTATCGTGTAGAAGATGTTAGAAATTCCTATTCCACAGCATGATCAAGAAAAGACAACAACTTATCATAATAACCATTAACATTTAACAAACCTATGGGTTTATGGTGAATGTGCAATTGAGCCCAAGAGGAAATATGAAAGATCTCTTCCAATATGCCTAGACCACCTGGTAAAGTAATGAAGGCATCAACATGGTTAAACATTGCATTCATTCAAGCTGACATTGTGGAGACCTGAAGTTCCTCTCCAATTGTTTTTCCAATGATGTCCCTTTGTGCCAAAGCTTCAGGGACGACCCCTAAAACTTGACTACCTCCTAGAAATGCTACTATTGACACACCTCCCATTAACCCAAGACTGCCTCCCCCATACACTAAATGAATCTTTCTCTCAGCTAGCGCCTGACCAAGATGATTTGCTGATTCTAAAAACTCCTTTTCTTTCCCAAGACTAGATCCACCGAAAACACAAATATTTCTTATTTGATGACTTGAGGAACTTGCCATTTCTACACACTTCTGTATTTATTGAATGTATGGGTTGAGTAGAAATGAAAGGAAGGAAAAGAGGGTTTTATAAATGAAAAATTAGAAAGGCTATCATAACACCTATATGTAGGCCAGCTAGAGTCTCACACCCTCTCTCTCTCTCTTTTTATTTATTTATTTATTTACTTTTTGAAAAAGCATGTGTATGTACAGATAGTTGTGATTGTGGCTCACATCTTCCCTTGGTTTTACGTCCAAGAACGGCTTAAACGCCCTCTATGGGTCGGGGATAGGCTTCCCATCTAGTTTTCTTAAAAACTGGCAAACAGGGTCTTTTTTTAGTCAGATTCCCAAGACTAAGTCGATCATGTTCTTTATGAAATAGTGGCCATAAATCATGAATTGCACGATGCACATCTCCACTAGGATGCGTCTCAAGAGTCAATAGAAGATTATCTAAAGACTCCTTACTCAGGCCATCTTTAATGAATTGTATTTTATCTTCACGGTTTATAGACACCATTCCTAAAGTTCGACATTGTGCATTGCAAGTCCATCTAGCACATCGATGACAGACTTCTAGTCGTTTTGCACGACGCTTCTTTGCAAAAGTGCTTTTACCTGTTCCATGCATGTGTGAAATGAAGGAGTTAGAGGACTCACCTGATAATCGAACCTTTGCTTCAATCAACCAGCGAATATCTTCAAGAATTCCATGATTCATTAACAATCTCAATCTTGCACATCTAGCACGGTAAATTTTTGTAATCGCATTCTGAGGCAGAACGGGAAAATACTTTTTCAATTTTTCAAGATTAGTGTCCATTTTCAAATGAGAATTGGAAGAGAGCTTCGAAGAATTGCACAGATATATACACAGATATCAGTAATTGTGGGAAACTAAAAGAACCGACTTAAGTCACGGAGTACTGTTATCCGCCATTTGACCAGGGTGTGAGAAACTGGCAAAAATCACTCAAAAAGAAACACAAAAACAATATGAGAAAAACAAAATAATCAACCTTTATCTACAAGATCATTCAAACTAGTTGATTCATTTTCACTAGAAAAATTATCAAAGTAAGTTTTCAAACGATGTCCATTTTCCTTAAAATCATTGTCATTCATTGAATTCTCAATATCATAGGCCCCATAAGGATTGCTCCATCTTGGTCTTAGCTCTCTAGGGAATGCATAGAGTTGAGAATTATAAAACAAAACTTTTTGACCAGTATCAATCTTTTGATAATTTTCACAAGTTTTGCAGAATGCATGCATGTCCTTGAACATGGTGGGCCAATAAAATCCATTTTGAAAGATTTTTACAGCTGTCTTTTTTGACGAGAAATAACTTCCACATGCTTCAGAATGACAAAATTTAATGACACTACTTACCTCATTGTCGGGAATGAATCTTTGAAATATTTGATCAGGACAATATTTCAATAAGTTAGGGTCATCACAATAAAAGCTCTTCACTTCGTTCAAAAACTTTTCTTTATCTTGGGTGCTCCAATCAGCTGGCAAATCTCCTAAAGCAAGAAAATTGATATTTTTATCATACCAAGGCATTAGACTAAGAGAAAGTAAGGATTTGTTAGGAAAGTAATCATCAATTGGTGTGATGTTAGATGTTGAATCTGTTGTCACTATTGACAAAAGATTCGCATCAACATTTTTGGTGCGTTTTTCATCCGTGATTTCTTTCTTAGAATAAATCATTTGCAAATCTTCAGATTCATCTAATTCATTTTTACTTAAAGTAGATTCAAGTTGATCATAAACTAATTCGTCAATATGATCTACTTCTTGTAACTTATTATCATCGCCAGGTTGCTTGCAAATGTTGAAAATATTCATCTCTAATGTCATGTTTCCAAATGATAGCTTCATCAGTCCATTCCTACAATTAATCAATGCATTAGAAGTTGCAAGAAAGGGACGTCCTAAAATAACAGGAAATGAATTACATGCTTCAACAGGTTCTGTGTCCAAGACAATAAAATCTACAGGATAAATGAATTTATCGACTTGTACTAACACATCTTCAATTATTCCTCTAGGCACTTTTATAGATCTATCAGCAAGTAAAAGAGATATAGAAGTTGGTTTTAACTCACCTAGATTGAGACTCTAAAAAACTGAATATGGAAGTAAATTCACACTAGCACCAAGATCAAGTAAGGCTCTTTCAATTTTATGCTCTCCAATAAAGCAAGAAATTATAGGACAACCAGGGTCTTTATATTTCAAAGCATTATTGTTTTGAAGAATGACACTTACTTGTTCAGCTAGAAAGGCTTTCTTTTTCACATTCAGTTTCCTCTTCACAGTGCATAGATCTTTTAAAAATTTAGCATAGGAAGGAACCTATGTAATAGCATCCAGCAAAGGTATATTGATTCTTACCTGTTTGAAAGTTTCAAAGATTTCAGAATTGTGATTGACTTTTTTTTGTTTAGTTATGGCATGAGGAAATGGAAGTGCTGGCGGTGAATCAGTCGTTTCTTTGCAATTTTCATATTCAACCCCTTCCTTACCCTTAGAGATTAACTCATCATCTTTCTCATAAGGTTCAAGAGAGGGTTTTTCAATAACCTTACCACTGCGCAGAGTAGTGACTGATTTGACGTGATCCATGTGTTGGCTTCCGGAACTACTTGCATTTGCATTGTATTGCCCCTTGGGATTTTGTTGTGGTTGAGATGGAAACTTACCTTTCTCTTGGAAACTGAGAGGAGATGTTAATTTAGCAAGAGTATCTTTAAAATCGGTCATGTTTTGAGCAAGTTGAGTATTGATTGTCTCTTGCTTTTCAATGAATGCATGCAATGTTTCCTCAAGATTTCTTCTAGGAGGTGGAGCATAAGAAGGTGCATATCCATGAGAATTTTGGAAATTGTGGTGTGCTTGAAATGGTGGTTGTGAAGTTTGTGCATTGTTGTTTTCACTCTTCCAATTGAAATTTGGGTGATTTCTCTAACCAGGGTTGTATGTTTAGGAGTATGGGTTGTGGTTGGGCCTTTGGAAATTGTTTAAAGCATGGGCTTGTTCATGAAGACATTCCTTAAAAGAAGGCAAGGTTGGACAATCGTTGGTTGAGTGTTCATTTGTTTCACAGATTTGACACAATGTTTTCAACAGATTTTAATTGATCACTCTTTTTCAATTCTAGTGCCTCGACTTTTCTAGCTAAAGATGCAAATTTAGCTTGAAGGTCATGATCTTCCCTAAGGTTGTACATACCTCCACTAGATGTATGAGGTTGAGTTTTACTCGGTGCCTCATAAGTACCCGCGGTGTCCTAATTTTGAGCATTTTCAGCTAACAAGTCTAAGTACTCCATTGCTTCATCAGGGTCTTTATCTTCAAAAGTTCCATTGCACATCAATTCAACCATTTGCCTATCTTTAGGTGTTAACCCTTCATAGAAATGTGAAACCAATCTCCATGTTTCAAAACCATGATGAGGGCAAGTACTAAGCAAGTCTCAATACCTATCCCAATATTTGTAAAATGTTTCTCCTGGTTTTTGAGTGTAAGTGGTGATTTGTCTCTTGAAAGAGTTTGTTCTATGAGATGGGAAAAAATTCTTTAAAAACTGTTGTTGCATTTCATCCCAAGCACGAATGGATCCTGGTCTCAAATTTTGTAGCCATGTTTTAGCTTTATCTTTTAATGAAAAAGGAAAAAGCTTTAATCTGATGGTGTTCATGCTACAATTTAAATTATTATATGTGTTGTAGACCTCCTCAAATTCTCTTAAATGCAAGTATGGATTTTCCAATTCTAAACCATGAAAAGAAGGTAAAAGTTGAATAATACCAGGTTTAAAATTAAAATGAGATGCATCGGGAGGAAAAACTATGCATGATGGTGTACTTGTTCTTGTGGGATTCATGTGGTCTCTAAATGTTCTAGCATGGTTATTCTCATTATTCTCATTATGAAGTGATTGATTATCTTCTTCGGCCATATTTTCTGAAAATGATGAGGATACCCTACAAAGTCTACCACTTGATGGGCGTGACCACACTCTCATGCACGTGTAGGAATAAAATAAAAAGAAGAAGAAAAAAAAAGAAGAAGAAACAAGAGAAAAGAAACAAAGTTATATACAAGAAAAGTGAAAAGAGAAAATAAAATAAATATTATAATTTATACAAGAACTTACCTCCCCGGTAACGGCGCCAAAAACTTGACACGACGAAAAGATTGATGTCTTCTCCCAAGTGCAGGAGTGTCGAAGTAATAAATAACTTGGCAAGACCGGAGTCGAACCATAGGGAGGTTAATTGTACAAATTATAGACAACAATTATAAGCAACAATAATAGCAATAACAACAACAACAACAACAACAACAACAACAACAATAATAATAATAATAATAATAATAGTAGTAGTAGTAGTAGTAGTAATAATAATAATAATAATAATAATAATAAAGATAGAGAAGAAGAAGATGATGATGATGATGAGAACTTTGAGATGAAATATTAATGCAACAATTAAACAATGATAATAACAAATGTCAAGGTTAGAGGTTCCACTAATGGTATATCAAACAAGTACAGTATAAACTCTTATTATTGAATTGGAAACCACACACAAAGGAGGTTCCAATCAGATTATATATTGTTAACATGATTACATTAGTCATCTTATTCAATTAATGCTAATACTTGTAAATCTCATCAAGCATTCATGATTATAACTTATGTTAACAACAAATCAAGTTGCTTTCATAGCTCAGGTGTCGGTTATACTATACAATATGAACTATGAAAGTGCCAAGCATTTGTTGTACCAAGTGTTATACAACATAAATCAAGATTAGTTATTTAACAAGCAAAGTATTAAAGAGTGAACAAGATAACAAATATAAAACATGTTAGTATCAAACATTAAAGTCCAAGTTAAGTTTACATTATACTTATTCTCACACCATTAGAGTAACCTTTTCACCTTGACATAATTAACTTAGCTAGAGATAATGAAAGAAAGAAAAAGAGATAAACAAAATAAGTATATAAAAGTTAACTAAGTAAAGGAAAGGAAATAAAAGGTATAAACTTAATATTAATGAAAGCAAAGCATAAACACTACAAAAAATACAAAGAGAGAAAGGAAGAGCATGATCTTGATCTGGAAACCAAGATGCCTAAATGCATGGCAAATGCCTCCTTTTATAGGCCAAAATTGGGAACTATTGATTTGATGACTAATTGATAAGTGGGTGGCCAACTTTTGACTTGGTGACAATCTTTATCTTCTTTTGTCTGCCCAAAACGTTATTGATAACGTCAAAATTGGAGCCAGTTGCAAACATGAAAGTTGTAGGCAATTGTGTCAGCTTTCTTGTGTAAAAAATCCAGCTCATGTGGACTTCTAGAACTCCAGATATGGCCAAAATACCAAACAGTGCTCGGGCTGGAAGACAGATTCGGGCTTCTTTGTTGTTGCTATAATTTGGACTTGATAATGACCTTTTTAGATCTTGGGCTCCATATGAAAGTTGTAGGCCTATGTCTTATCTTTCCATCCATATAAATTGAACCTAAATTTGAGATATATAGCTCTAGATATGATCCAATTACCGAACAGTGTTCCCGTTTGGATTGCACCGTCATCTCTTTTCTAAGTTTGGCCATCTCTTTATCCTTGCAATTTAAGTTTTTAAAGTCATCAATCAATCCTTTCATTTATGTTATAGGCCTGCATTTAAAATAAATATTTACCACAAATTAAAGGTATCTTATATTATTAGATATATTATTATAAAACATGCTTTAGTTAAGGAGTTATTGATACTTCAAGTGCAAAATGATGATATAAAACCATGATAAAAATGCATTATTAAGTACTAATCATTGAACTAGAGGGAAGTTAACTATATAAATTTTAAATAATAATAATAATAATAAGAAGAAGAAGAACAACAACAACAATAACAACAACAATGATGATGGTAGTGAAGATGAGTTAAAGAGGACTTTGAGATGTAAGATTAATATGAAGATTATACAATGTTAAAAACAAATGTCAAGGTTAGAAGATACACTAATAGTATTAGAGATAAGTAAGATATAAACTCTTTATTAATTATCAACATGATCATATTAATCATCTTATTTACATAACACCATACCTATAAATTTTATCAAGTATTCATGATGCTAACTTAAAGAAACAATACAAGAACATAAACATGATATAAGTTAACTAAGTATAGTAAAGGAAATGAAAACGCTGAACAAGAGATTAATGAAGGTAAAACTTAAGCATTATAAAAATATAAAGAGAGAGAGCAAAAACATGATCTTGATATAGAAAAAAGATACCCAAATGAATGGAAAATACCTCCTTTTATAAGCTAAAATTCAGAACAATTCATATGGTAATTGATAATTGATGTAGTGGCCAACTATTGATTAGTAGACTTGGTGGATAACATCACTAAAACACTTTGGCTGACTGAATTGACATTAATGCAGTCAGAATTTGGCAAAGTATTCTGCATGAAAGTTGTTGAAAATTATCTTTACTTTCCACCCACCAAATTTCAAATCATTTGGACTGCTACAACTTGATATATGTCTAAAATACTAAGCAGTGTTGTTGGTGGACATGGTGGATAGCCTTTATGGTCTTGTCTGGATAAAATCTCATTTCCACCATCCGAATTTGAGTTGGTCCTCTTTATGGAAGTTATTGGAAATTTCAAATCATTTAGACTTCTAGAACTCTAGTTATGGATAAAACTCTTAGTAGTGGTTGGGCTAGATTGCAAAATAGATTTGGACTTCTTTTTTATGGACAAATTTTGAATTTGAAACTGGTAAATTTGGGTCTTTCCATACCTATGAAGTTGTAAGCCTATTTCTTATCTTTCCAATCATATAAATTAATATGAAATTCAAGATCTATAGCTCTAGATATAATCCAATGATTGAACAGTGTTTGAATTTGAAATGAATTGGCATTTCCTTCATAAGCTTAGCCTTTTCTTTGTCCTTTCACTTCTAATAGTTAATCACATCAATCAATCCTTTAAATTGTGAGAATGCCTACATATAAAATGAGAATTTACCATGAATTAAAAGTATGTTATATTATTAGACTTGTCTTTATAAAACATGTTCTAGTTAAAGAGTTATTGATACTTTAAGTGTAAAATGATGATATAAAATCTTAATAAAAATACATTTTTAAGCACTAATCACACACCCCCAACTAGCTTATTACTAGTAATCAAAACCTTAATATAGAAAAACAATTTGCAAGTTCCCCAGAGCAAAGCATTCATCATTTAATTTCCATTACTCTATCCAAGTAAACAAACACTTATTAAATTTATATATATCTGCTCAATATTGTTGAAACAAGATATTGATAAACCTTTTTTTTTTATGTGCTCAATGCATGAAAACATAGATGATGGGGCTTTTATTAGAAGAAAACAATATTATGTTCTAATATTTAAGGTTAACTTCTTTGGGTTAGGATTATTATTTTTTTTTCTTTTTTTCTTTTTTTTTATACATATAACATAAAACACAATGCATCTTGAACCCATATAATGAGCTTTCAACTAATGACTCTCAGACCAGTTGGTCTTAGGCATTAGGTGTTGAGACACCCCTTCGAGCTTAATAACTCAGGTTGCACATATTGATACATAGATAATGCAATGTTTGATTCTCTTAAAATTTTCTCTTCAATCCATGTAACAAGCGTTGGGCCAATAGTTTCCAAGTCAGTTAACTTGAGGGTATTAGGTGTTAAAACACCCCTTTGGGCATAATTGCTTAGGTTAGGGAGGCTACGAAACTGAACATATCAACGTTTTTATTTCCTTTTTTATTTTATTATCTTTTTTCTCTCTTTTTTTTTTGTAAAATATCATACTATCCCTTTCTTTTAGTTGTTACCTTTAACAAAGAACATAAATAAAGTAATAATCCAATATGCAACCCACAATCATATGTTAAAGTGTGTGTGTGAAAATGAAGGTTTAAAAATACTTGTTTTAATAAGTATATGAGCAGAAGCAATAAATAATAATACGAGAGTTTGTAAACCTGAATATTTCAAGAAGTATTATAATAGACCTTATTAAGAATGTTTACTAAAATGTGTATTAAAAGTCACTTTAATAAAAAAAACTCTTTGAATCTGCCATCATAGTAATAATGGTTTTGAAAATAGAAAACACAACTAGTAAAGTTTTTTTTTTAAGTATCAACTACAACCCCTTCCTCCCAACCAAAACGAAACATTGTCCTCAATGTTCTAAGGTAGAAAGATAGAATATAGAAAATATCACCTAAAATAACGAACACTAACAAACCTAAAACACACTTAAACAAATATAAGAAATAACAAAACAAAATAATAAAACACAAGGTTTCACAAACGACGGCTCAAATCCAATCTAAGGTTTTTACGGCTATCCTTAATTGACCAATTTATGTGACTTATGGAGAGATCAATTATAGGAGTGAAAGATTGTATTGGTCAATCAATTATTCAGCAGTAGCAACAGAGATTATGATTTGTTGTGCTTAAGACGTTAGGAATTCCTATTGCACAACATGATCAAGAAAAGAGAATAATTTATCATAGTAACCATTAACATTTAACAAATCAATGGGTTTATGGTGAATGTGAAGTTGGGCCCAAAAGAAAATATGAAAGATTTCTTCCAATGTGCCCAAACCACCTAGCAAGGAAATGAAGACATCAATATGTTTAAACAATATATTCATTCTATCAGACATTATGGAGACCTATAGTTCCTCTCTAATTATGTTTGCAACAATGTCCCCTTATGCTAAAGCTTTGGGGACAACCCCTAAAATTTGACTACCTCCTAAAAATACAGCTATTGACACCCCCTATTAACCCAAGGCTACCTTCTCCATACACTAAATGAATATTTCTTGTAGCTAATACTTAACCAAGATGATTTGCTGATTCTAAAAACTCCTTTTTCTTTCCCAAGACTAGATCCACCAAAAACATAAATATTTTATATTTAATGTCTTGAGGAACTTGCCATTTCTACACACTTTGATATCTGTGGAATGTGTGGGTTGAGTAGAAATAAAGGAAAGGAAGAGAAGAATTTATAGATGAGAAAGTGAAAATGCAATCATACCACCTATATGTAGGTTAGTTGAAGCCTCTCTCTCTCTCTCCCCCTCTTTTATTATTATTTAAAAAAAACATGTGTATGTATAAGTAGTTATGATTGTGGCTCACATCTTTTGTTAGATTTACATCTAAGAACGACTTAAACTCCCTCTATGGGTCAAGGATAGGCTTCCCATCCAGTTTTCTTAAAAACTGGCAAACATGGTCTTTTTTAGTTAGATTTCCAAGACTATATTAAGCATGTTCTTTATGGAATTATAGCCATAAATCATAAATTACATGATACATATCTTTACTAGGATGCGTCTTAAGAATCAATAGAAGATTATCTAAATACTCCCTACTCAAGCCATCCTTAATGAACTATATTTTATCTTCATGATTTACAGATACCATTCCTAAAGAATGACATTTTGCATTACAAGTCCATCTGGCACATTTATGACAGACTTGCAGTCATTTTGCACGACGTTCTTTGAAAAAGTGTTTTACCTGTTCTAGGCATGTATGAAATAAAAGAATTTAAGGACTCACCTAATAATCAAACTTTTGCTTCAATTAGCTAGCAAATATCTTTAGGAATTCCATGGTTTATTAACAATCTTAATCTTGCACATCTAGCACAGTAATTTTTTGTAATCGTATTTTGAGGTAGAGCAGGAAAATACTTTTTTATTTTTTGAAGAACGTTGTCCATTTTCAAATGAGAAGAGATGTAAAGAAAGGAGAAAGAGCAAAGAATTGAAAAAATATATACATAGATATTAGTTATTATGGAAAACTGAAAGAACCGACTAAAGTCACGGAGCATCGTTATTTGCCATTTGACTAGGATGGAAATAAAATAGCAAAACAAGGTAACACCAAAAGAAAACACAAAATCAATGTGAGAGAAAAAAATATCAATCTTTATATAAAGGATCACCTAATTCAATAGAGTCATTTTCAATTGAAAAATTATCATAGTAAGCATTCACATGATGTTCATTTACTTTAAAAACATTACCATTCTTTGGATTCTCGATATCACAAGCCCCGTATGGATACACATGTTTCACAATAAAAGGACCTCTCCATCTTGATCTTAGTTTTCCAGGAAATAAATGGAGTCAAGAATTATAAAGCAAGTCTTTTGACTAACATCAAATGTTTTTCTTAGTATTTTCTTATCATGAAACTCTTTGATTCTTTCTTTATGAATTCTTGAATTTTCAGATGCATCATTTCTTATTTCTCAAGCTTATTTATTTGTAATTGTCGCAGTTGACTAGCATCATCAAGATTTGAATTAAAAGCTTTAATAGCCTAATAAACTTGATGTTTAAGTTTCACAAGCAAGTGACATGGTTTTCGATAGAAGTCTATAAGGTGACATACCTAATGATGTTTTATAAGTAGTTCGATAAGCCCAAAGTGCTTCATTAAGTCCTAAATATTAGTCTTTCCTATTAGGGTTCACTGTTTTCTCTAAGATCTGTTTGATCTCCTTATTAGCAAGTTCTACTTGTCCACTTGTCTGGGGATGATAAGTGGTTATAACTTTGTAAGTGTTCATTCTATATAGAAATGTGTTCCACCATCACTTATCATAGCTCGAGGGATTCCAAATCGACTTAAAATATTTTCTTTGAAAAATTTTATCACTGTTTTATGATCATTGTTTCGACTTGGAATTGCCTCTATCCATTTTGAAACATAATCTACTGCGACTAATATGTACAAGAAACCAAATGATGAAGGAAATAAGCCTATGAAATCTATACCCCAACAATCAAAGATCCCAACTTTCGATAATTTTCACAAGTCTTGTAGAATACGTGTGAGTCCTTCAACATAGTGGGCTAGTAAAATCCACTTTGTAAGATTTTTACAGTTTTCTTTCTTGATGAGAAATGACCCCCCACATGCCTCAAAATGAAAGAAATTTAATGACACTACTTATTTCATTGTCAGGAATGCATCTTCAAAATATTTAATCAAGACAATATTTGAATAAATAAGTGTCATCCCACTAAAAGTTTTTAACTTTGTTCAAGAACTTTTTTTTTTATCTTGGGTACTCCAATGAGTTAGCAAATATCCTGAAACAAAAAAATTAACAATATTAGCAAACTAAGGTATTGTAGAGACAAAAAATAAGGATTCGTTAGGAAAGTAGTCATTGATTGATATGATGTTAGATCTCGAATCTATTGTCAATCTTGAAGTAACAAATTCTTGAAGTAAAAATAAGGATTCGTTAGGAAATTAACAATTTTTGTGGTGCCTTTCTTGTCTTTGATTGTGATATCAAATTCTTGAAGTAACAAAATCCATCGTACCAATCGATCCTTAGAATTCTTTTTTGAAAGAAAATATTTCAAAGCTGCATGATCACTACAAATAACAATAGGTGAGCTGACAAGATAAGACCAAAATTTTTCACATGCAAATACTACTGCAAGTAATTCTTTTTTAGTAGTGGTGTAATTCGTTTGAGTACTATTTAAAGTTTTACTTGCATAGTAAATCACATAAGGTTTCTTATCTTTTCTTTGACCCAAAATAGCATCCACGACATAATCACCAGCGTCACACATTATTTTAAAAGGTAATGACCAATTAGGAGGTTAAATGACAGTAGCAGAAATAAGCAAGTTTTTAAGTTTAACAAAGGCTTTTTCAGATTGGTCAGTCCATTTAAAAACATTCTCCTTTGGTAGAAGGTTACATAATGGCTTAGATATAACACTAAATTTTTTGATGAACCTTCTATAAAAACCAGCATATCCTAAGGATGATCTAACATCTTTAACAGATTATGGTGTTGGTAAGTTGGCAATTAAGTCAATTTTAGATTTGAAAACCTCAATTCCTTTCGATGAAACAATGTGACTAAGTACAATGCCGTTTGTTACCATAAAATGATATTTTTCCCAATTCAGCACAAGATTCTTTTCTTCACACCTACTCAAAACCTTTTCTAAGTTAGTCAAACAATTATCAAATGAATCACCAAAAATAGAAAAATCATCCATAAAAATTTCAAGAAAACATTCAACCATATCACTAAATATGCTAAGCATGCATCTTTGAAACGTGGCTGGTGCATTACATAATCCAAAAGGCATCCTTTGAAATGCAAAAGTATCAAATAGACATGTAAAAGTAGTCTTCTCGAGATCTTCTAATGCAATTTCAATTTGATTATAACCCGAATAGCCATCTAGGAAACAATAAAATTCATGACCTGCAACTCTTTCTAGGATTTGATCCATGAAAGGTAAGGGGAAATGATCATTGAATTAAGTTTCTTATAGTCAATATATATGCGCTAACCATTAACAATCCTAGTTGGAATTAACTTATTTTTCTTATTTGTTATCATAGTGACTCCAAATTTCTTGGGTACAACTTGGGTAGGACTTACCCATTTGCTATAAAAAATATTATAAATAATTCTATTATCTAGAAGCTTAATGACTTTATTCCTCACTACTTCTTTCATATTAGGATTAAGCCTTTGTTGCATTTCTCTAGAGGGTTTAACATTTTTCTCTAAATAAATTTTATGTGTGCAAATCAAAGGATTAGTTCCTTTTATGTTAGCTATGGTCCATCCTAATGCATTTTTATGCATTTTCAGAGTTTGTAATAACTTACCTTCATGATGTGTATTAAGTTTGAAAGAAATTATTACTAGAAAAGTTTTATTTTCTCCCAAAAATGAGTATTTGAGCTTGAATGGTAATGACTTCAAATCAGGTTTTGGTGGTTGAACACATGAAGGTGTAGACTCAATTGATCATGGTGGCAACTCTTCAATTTGTGGTCTCTAATTACTTGCCTTTGATTCTTCCTGAAAATAAACCATTTACAAATTCTCAAACTTATTAAATTTAATTTCACTAGAAATAGTTTCAAATTGATCATGAGCTATTTTTTCAATAAAGTCCACTTCCTGTAAATCATTATTATCTCCAGGTTGCTTGCAAATGTTGAAAATATTCATCTCCAATGTCATGTTTTCAAATGATAATTTCATCAGTCCATTTCTACAATTAATCAATACATTAGAAGTTGTAAGAAATGGACATCCTAAAATAACAGGAATTAAATTACATGCTTCAATAGTTTGTGTATGTAGGGCAATAAAATCCATAAGATAAATGAATTTATCAACTTGTACTAACACATTTTCAACTATTCCTTTAGGCACTTTTACAGATCTATCAACAAGTAACAGAGTTACAAAAGTTGGTTTTAACTCACCTAGATTGAGATTTTGAAAGACTGAATATGGAAGTAAATTCACACGAACTCCAAGATCAAGTAAAGCTCTTTCAATTTTATGTTCTCCAATAAAGCATGAAATTGTAGGACAACCATGGTCTTTATATTTCGAAGCATTATTGTTTTGAAGAATGACTCTTGTTTGGCTAAAAAGGCTTTCTTTTTCACATTCAGCTTTCTCTTCACAATGCATAGATCTTTTAAAAATTTAGCATAAGAAGGTACCTATTTAAAAACATCCAATAAAGGTAGATTGATCCTTACTTGTTTGAAAGTTTCAAAGATTTCAGAGTTGTGATTGACTTTCCTTTGTTTGGTCACGACATGAGAAAATAGAAGTGTTATCGGGGAATCAGTCTTTTCTTTGCAATGTTCAGCTTCAACCCCTTCCTTACCTTCAGAGATTAACTCATCATCTTTCTCATAAGGTTCAAGAGTGGGTTTTTTAGTAACCTTACCACTGTGAAGAGTGATGACTGATTTGACTTGATTTATGTGATGCTTTGTGAAACTACTTGCATTTGCATCGTATTGTCCCTTGGGATTTTACTGTGGTTGAGATGTAAACTTACCTTTCTCTTGAAAACTAAGAGTATTTTAAGTGTTGATATTCTCCTACTTTTCAATGAATGCATGCAATGTTTCCTAAAGATTTCTTTTAAGAGGTGGAGCATGAGGAGGTGCATATCTATGAGAATTTTAAAAATTATGGTTTGCTTGAAATGGTGGTTGTGAAGTTTGTGCATTATTGTTACCACTCTTCCAACTATAAGAAGAAGATGAGAACTTTGAGAAGGAATATTAATGTAACGATTAAACAATGATAATAACAAATGTCAAGGTTAGAGATTTCACTAATGGTATGTCAAACAAGTATAATATAAAGTCTTATTATTCAATTGGAATCCACACATAAAGGAGGTTCCAATCAAATTATAGATTGTTAACATGATTACAATAGTCATCTTATTCGATTAATGCTAATACTTGTAAATCTCATCAAGCATTCATGATTATAACTTATGTTAACAACAAATCAAGTTCCTTTCATAGCTCAGGTGTCGGTTATACTATACAATATGAACTATGAAAGTGCCAAGCATTTGTTATACCAAGTGTTATACAACATAAATCAAGATTAGTTATTTAACAAGCAAAGTATTAAAGAGTGAACAAGATAACAAATATAAAACATGTTAGTATCAAACATTAAAGTCCATATTAAGTTTACATTATACTTATTCTTACACCATTAGTGTAACCTTTTCACCTTGACATAATAAACTTAGCTAGATATAATGAAAGAAAGAAAAATAAATAAACAAAATAAGAACATAAATAAGATAAGAGTTAACTAAGTAAATGAAAGAAAATGAAAGGCATAAACTTGATATTAATGAAAGCAAAGCATAAACATTACAAAAAATACAAAGAGAGAAAGGAAGAGCTTGATCTTGATTTGGATACCAAGATCCTAAATGCATGGCAAATACCTCCTTTTATAGGCCAAAATTAGGAACTATTGATTTGATGACTAATTGATAAGTGGGTGGCCAACTCTTGACTTGGTGACAATCCTTATCTTCTCTTGTTTGCCCAAAACGCCATTGATAACGTCAAAATTGGAGCCACTAGAAAACATAAAAGTTGTAGGCAATTGTCTCAGATATCTTTTGTAAAACATTCAACTCATTTGGACTTCTAGAACTCCAGATATGGCCAAAATACTAAACAGTGCTTGGGTTGGAGGACAGATTCGAGCTTCTTTGTTGTTACTACAATGTGGACTTGAAAATGGCCTTTTTAGATCTTAGGCTCCATATGAAAGTTATAGGACTATGTCTTACCTTTCCATCCATATAAAGTAGACCTAAATCTGAAATCTATAGCTCCAGATATGACCCAATTACCAAATAGTGTTCTGGTTTGGATTGCACCAACATCTCTTTTCTAATTTTGGTCATCTCTTTGCCCTTGCAATTTAAGTTTTTAAAGTCATCAATCAATCCTTTCATTTATGTGATAGGCCTGCATTTAAAATGAACATTTACCATAAATTAAAGGTATCTTATATTATTAGATATATTATTATAAAACATGCTTTAATTAAGGAGTTATTGATACTTGAAGTGCAAAATGATGATATAAAACCATGATAAAAATGCACTTTTAAGTACTAATCACTCTCCAACCAGGGTTATATGTTTGTGAGTATGTGTTATGATTGGGCCTTTGAAAACTATTTAAAGCATGGGCTTGTTCATGGAAACATTCCTTAAAAGAAGGCAAAGTTGGATGGTCATTGGTTTCACAGATTTAACATACAATGTATTAAACAAATTTTAATTGAACACTCTTTTTTAATTTTAGTCCCTCATCTTTTTTGGCTAAATATGCAAATTTGGCTTGGAGATAATGATCTTCCCTAAGGTTGTACATACTTCTACTAGATGTATGAGGTTGAGTCTTACCTATTACCTCATAAGTACGTGTAGTGTCCCAATTTTATGCATTTTTAGCTAGCAAGTCTGGGTACTCCATTGCTTCGTTAGAGTTTTTATTTTCAAAAGCTCCATTGCACATCAATTCCACCATTTATCTATCTTTAGGTGTTAACCCTTCATACAAATGTGAAACCAATCTCTATGTTTCAAGACCATAATGAGGGCAAGTATTAAGCAAGTCCCGATACCTATCCTAATATTGGTAAAATGTTTCTCTTGGTTTTTGAGTGAAAGTGGTGATTTTTTTTTTGAAAGAGTTATTTTATGAGATGGAAAAAAACGTTTTTAAAAAGTGTTGTTGCATTTCATCCCAAGCTTGAATGGATCCTGACCTAAGATTTTGTAGCCATGTTTTAGCTTTATCTTTTAAAGAAAAAGGAAAAAAGCTTTAATCTGATGGTGTTCATGCTACAATTTAAATCATTATAGATGTTACAAACTTCTTCAAATTCTCTCAAATGCAAGTATGGATTTTCTAGATCTAAGCCATGAAAAGAAGGTAAAAGTTGAATAATGCCTGACTTCAAATTAAAATGAGATGCATCAGGAGGGAAAATTATGCATGAGGGTGCACTTGTTCTTGTAGGATTCACGTGGTCTCTAGGTGTTCTAACTCGGTTATTTTCATTATTCTCATTATGAAGTGATTGGTTATCTTCTTCGGCCATTTTTTCTGAAAATGATAAGGATACCCTACAAAGTCTACCACTTAATGTACATGATCAAACTCTTATGCACGTGTAGGAAGAAAATAAAAAGATGAAGAAAATAAAAGAAGAAGGAAACAAAACAAAACAAAAAAAAAAGTTAGATACAAAACAAATGAAAAGTAAAAATAAAATAAATATTATAATTTATATAAGAATTTACCTTCCCAGGAACAATCTCAAAAACTTAACACGATCAAAAAGTTGATGTTTTATCCCAAGTACAGGAGTGTCAAAGTAATAAATAACCCGACAAGACCGGGGTTGAACCACATGACAGTTAACTATATAAATTATAAATAATAATAATAATAATAATAATAATAATAATAATAATAATAAGAAGAAGAAGAAGAATAACAATGATGATGACTGATTAGTACTTAAAAGTGCATTTTTATCATGGTTTTATATCATCATTTTACACTTGAAGTATCAATAACTCCTTAACCAAAGCATGTTTTATAACAATATATCTAATAATATAAGATACCTTTAATTTGTGGTAAATGTTCATTTTAAATGCAGGCCTATCATATGAATGAAAGGATTGATTGATGACTTTAAGAACTTAAATTGCAAGGATAAAGAGATGGCCAAACTTATAAAAGAGATGTCGGTGCAATCCAAACCAGAAAACTGTTCGGTAATTGGGTCATATCTAGAGCTATATATCTCAGATTTAGGTCCAATTTATATGGATGGAAAGGTAAGATATAGGCCTACAACTTTCATATGGAGCCTAAGATCTAAAAAGGCCATTATCAAGTCCAAATTGTAGCAACAACAAAGAAGCCCGAATCTGTCTTCCAGCCCGAGCACTGTTCGGTATTTTGGCCATATATGGAGTTCTAGAAGTCCAAATGAGCTGAATGTTTTACACAAGAACGCTGAGACAATTGCCTACAACTTTCATGTTTGCACCTGGCTCCAGTTTTGATGTTATCAATGACGTTTTGGGCAGACAAGAGAAGATAAGGATTGTCACCAAGTCAAAAGTTGGCCACCCACTTATCAATTAGTCATCAAATCAATAGTTCCTAATTTTGGCCTATAAAAGGAGGCATTTGCCATGCATTTAGGCATCTTGGTTTCCAGATCAATATCATGCTCTTCCTTTCTCTCTTTGTATTTTTTGTAATGTTTATGCTTTGCTTTCATTAATATCAAGTTTATGCCTTTCATTTCCTTTCCTTTACTTAGTTAACTTTTATGTTCTTATTTTGTTTATTTGTTTTCCTTTCTTTCATTATGTCTAGCTAAGTTAATTATGTCAAGGTGAAAAGGTTACACTAATGGTGTAAGAATAAGTATAATGTAAACTTAATATGGACTTTAATGTTTGATACTAACATGTTTTATATTTGTTATCTTGTTCACTCTTTAATACTTTGCTTGTTAAATGATTAATCTTGATTTATGTTGTATAACACTTGGTACAACAAATGCTTGGCACTTTCATAGCCCATAATGTATGGTATAACCGACACCTGAGCTATGAAAGGAACTTGATTTGTTGTTAACATAAGTTATAAGCATGAATGTTTGACGAGATTTACAAGTATTAGCATTAATTGAATAAGATGACTAATGTAATCATGTTAACAATATATAATCTGATTGGAACCTCCTTTGTGTGTGGTTTCCAATTCAATAATAAGAGTTTATACTATACTTGTTTGATATACCATTAGTGGAACCTCTAACCTTGACATTTGTTATTATTATTGTTTAATCCTTACATTAATATTTCATCTCTAAGTTCTCATCATCATCATCTTCTTCTTCTTCTTTTTCTTTATTATTATTATTATTATTATTATTAGTATTACTACTAGTACTATTATTATTATTATTATTATTATTATTATTATTATTATTGTTGTTGTTGTTGTTGTTGTTGTTGTTGTTATTGTTGTTGTTTATAATTTGTACAATTAACCTCCCTGTGGTTCGACCCCGGTCTTGCCGGGTTATTTATTACTTCGACACTCCTGCACTTGGGAGAAGACATCAACCTTTTAGTCGTGTCAAGTTTTTGGCGACGTTGCCGGGGAGGTAAGTTCTTGTATAAATTATAGTATTTATTTTATTTTCTCTTTTCACTTTTCTTGTATATAACTTTGTTTCTTTTCTTTTGTTTCTTTTTATTTTGTTTTCTTCCTCCTTCTTTTGTTTTCTTCTTCTTTTTATTCTATTCCTACACGTGCATGAGAGTGTGGTCACGTACATCAAGTGGTAGACTTTGTAGGATATCCTCATCATTTTCAGAAAATATGGCCGAAGAAGATAATCAATCACTTCAAAATGAGAATAATGAGAATAACCGTGCTAGAACACTTAGAGACCACATGAATCCCACAAGAACAAGTGCGCCATCATGCATAGTTTTTCCTCCTGATGCATCTCATTTTAATTTTAAACCAGGTATTATTCAACTTTTACCATCTTTTCATGGTTTGGAATTGGAAAATCCATACTTGCATTTAAGGGAATTTGAGGAGGTGTGCAACACATATAATAACTTAAATTGTAGCATGAACACCATCAGATTAAAGCTTTTTCCTTTTTCATTAAAAGATAAAGCTAAAACATGGCTACAAAATTTAAGACCAGGATCGATTCGTGCTTGGGATGAAATGCAACAACAATTTTTAAAGAAGTTTTTCCCATCTCATAAAACAAACTCTTTTAAGAGACAAATCACCACTTTCACTCAAAAACCAGGAGAAACATTTTACAAATGTTGGGATAGGTATCGAGACTTGCTTAGTACTTGCCCTCATCATGGTTTTGAAACATGGAGATTGGTTTCACATTTCTATAAAGGGTTAACACCTAAAGATAGGCAAATGGTTGAATTGATGTGCAATGGAACTTTTGAAGATAAAGACCCTGATGAAGCAATGGAGTACTTAGACTTATTAGCTGAAAATGCTCAAAATTGGGACACTGCGGGTACATATGAGGCACCGAGTAAAAGTCAACCTCATACATCTAGTGGAGGTATGTACAACCTTAGGGAAGATCATGACCTTCAAGCCAAGTTCGCATCTTTAACTAGAAAAGTCGAGGCACTAGAATTAAAAAAGAGTGGTCAATTAAAATTTGTTGAAAACATTGTGTGTCAAATCTGTGAAACAAATGAACACTCAACCAATGATTGTCCAACCTTGCCTTCTTTTAAGGAATGTCTCCATGAACAAGCCCATGCTTTAAAAAATTTCCAAAGGCCCAACCATAACCTATACTCCCAAACATACAACCCTGGTTGGAGAAATCACCCAAATTTCAATTGGAAGAGTGAGAACAACAATGCACAAACTTCACAACCACCGTTTCAAGCACACCATAATTTCCAAAATTCTCATGGATATGCACCTCCTTATGCTCCACCTCCTAGAAGAAATCTTGAGGAAACATTGCATGCATTCATTGAAAAGCAAGAGACAATTAATACTCAACTTGTTCAAAACATGACAGATTTTAAAGATACTCTTGCTAAATTAACATCTGCTCTTAGTTTCCAAGAGAAAGGTAAGTTTCCATCTCAAACACAACAAAATCCCAAAGGGCAATACAATGCAAATGCAAGTAGTTCCGGAAGCCAACACATGGATCAAGTCAAATCAGTCACTACTCTGCGCAGTGGTAAGGTTATTGAAAAACCCTCTCTTGAACCATATGAGAAAGATGATGAGTCAATCTCTGAGGGTAAGGAAGGGGTTGAATCTGAAAATTGCAAAGAAATGACTGATTCACCGCCAGCACTTCCATTTCCTCAAGCCATGACCAAACAAAGGAAAGCCAATCACATCTCTGAAATTTATGAAATTTTCAAACAGGTAAGGATCAATATACCTTTGCTGGATGCTATTAAACAGGTTCCTTCCTATGCTAAATTTTTGAAAGATCTATGCACTGTGAAGAGGAAACTGAATGTGAAAAAGAAAGCCTTTCTAGCCGAACAAGTAAGTGCTATTCTTCAAAACAATAATGCTTTGAAATATAAAGACCCTGGTTGTCCTACAATTTCTTGCTTTATTGGAGAGCATAAAATTGAAAGAGCCTTACTTGATCTTGGTGCTAGTGTGAATTTACTTCCATATTCAGTTTTTCAGAGTCTCAATCTAGGTGAGTTAAAACCAACTTCTATATCTCTTTTACTTGCCGATAGATCTATAAAAGTGCCTAGAGGAATAATTGAAGATGTGTTAGTACAAGTCGATAAATTCATTTATCCTGTGGATTTTATTGTCTTGGACACAGAACTTGTTGAAGCATGTAATTCATTTCCTGTTATTTTAGGACGTCCGTTTCTTGCAACTTCTAACGCATTGATTAATTGTAGGAATGGACTGATGAAGCTATCATTTGGAAACATGACATTGGAGATGAATATTTTCAACATTTGCAAGTAACCTAGAGATGATAATGATTTACAAGAAGTAGATCATATTGACGAATTAGTTTATGATCAACTTGAATCTACTTTAAGTAAAAATGAATTGGATGAAACTCAAGATTTGCAAATGGTTTATTCTGAGGAAGAAATCACGGATGAAACAAGCACCGAAAATATTGATGCGAATCTTTTATCAACAGTGACAATAGATTCGACACCCGACATCACACCAATGGATGATTACTTTCCTAACGAATCCTTACTTTCTCTTAGTCCAATGCCTTGGTATAATAAAAATATCAATTTTCTTGCTTTAGGAGATTTGCCAGCTGATTGGAGTACCCAAGACAAAGAAAAGTTTTTGAACGAAGTGAAGAGCTTTTATTGTGATGACCCTACCTTATTCAAATATTTTCCTGATCAAATATTTCAAAGATTCATTCCCGACAATGAGGTAAGTAGTGTCATTAAACTTTGTCATTCTGAAGCATGTGGAAGTTGTTTCTCGTCAAAAAAGACAGCTACAAAAATCTTTCAAAATGGATTTTATTGGCCCACCATGTTCAAGGACACGCATGCATTCTGCAAAACTTGTGAAAATTGTCAAAAGATTGATACAGGTCAAAAAGTTTTGTTTTATAATTCTCAACTCTATGCATTCCCTAGAGAGCTAAGACCAAGATGGAGCAATCCTTATGGGGCCTGTGATATTGAGAATTCAATGAATGACAATGATTTTAATGAAAATGGACATCGTTTGAAAGCTTACTTTGAAAATTTTCCTAGAGAAAATGAATCAACTGGTTGGACTGATCTTGTAGATAAAGGTTAATTTTTTTTTTCTCACATTGTTTTTGTGTTTCTTTTTAAGTGATTTTTGTTAGTTTTTCTCACCCCGGTTAAATGGCGGATAACGGTACTCCGTGACTTAAGTCGGTTCTTTCAGTTTCCCACAATTACTGATATCTGTGTATATATCTGTGCAATTCTTTGAATCTCTCTTCCAATTCTCATTTGAAAATGGACACTAATCTTGAAAAATTGAAAAAGTATTTTCCCGTTCTGCCTCAGAATACGATTACAAAAATTTACCGTGCTAGATGTGCAAGATTGAGATTATTAATGAATCATGGAATTCCTGAAGATATTCGTTGGTTGATTGAAGCAAAGGTCCGATTATCAGGTGAGTCCTCTAACTTCTTCATTTCACACATGCTTGGAACAGGTAAAAGCACTTTTGCAAAGAAGCGTCATGCAAAACGACTGGATGTCTGTCATCGATGTGCTAGATGGACTTGTAATACACAATGTCGTTCTTTAGGAATGGTATCTATAAACCGTGAAGATAAAATACAATTCATTAAGGATGGCCTGAGTAAGGAGTCTTTAGATAATCTTCTATTGACTCTTGAGACGCATCCTAGTGGAGATGTGCATCGTGCAATTCATGATTTATGGCCACTATTTCATAAAGAAGATGATCGACTTAGTCTTGGGAATCTGACTAAAAAAGACCCTGTTTGCCAGTTTTTAAGAAAACTAGATGGGAAGCCTATCCCCGACCCATAGAGGGCGTTTAAGCCGTTCTTGGACGTAAAACCAAGGGAAGATGTGAGCCACAATCACAACTACCTGTACATACACATGTTTTTTTTCAAAAGTAAATAAATAAATAAATAAAAAGACAGAGAGAGTGTGTGAGACTCTAGCTGGCCTACATATAGATGTTATGATTGCCTTTCTACTTTCTCATCTATAAAACCCTATTTTCCTTCCTTTCATTTCTACTCAACCCATACATTCAACAAATACAGAAGTGTGTAGAAATGGCAAGTTCCTCAAGTCATCAAATAAGAAATATTTGTGTTTTCGGTGGATCTAGTCCTGGGAAAGAAAAAGAGTTTTTAGAATCAGCAAATCATCTTGGTCAGGTGCTAGCTGAGAGAAAGATTCATTTAGTGTATGGGGGAGGCAGTCTTGGGTTAATGGGAGGTGTGTCAATAGCTGCATTTTTAGGAGGTAGTCAAGTTTTAGGAGTCGTCCCTGAAGTTTTGGCACAATGGGACATCATTGGAAAAACAATTGGAGAGGAACTTCAGGTCTCCACAATGTCGGCTCGAATGAATGCAATGTTTAACCATGCTGATGCTTTTATTGCTTTACCAGGTGGTCTAGGCACATTGGAAGAGATCTTTCATATTTCCTCTTGGGCTCAACTGCACATTCACCATAAACCCATAGGTTTGTTAAATGTTAATGGTTATTATGATAAGTTGTTGTCTTTTCTTGATCATGCTGTGGAACAGGAATTTCTAACATCTTCTGCACGACAAATCATAATCTCTGCTACTACTGCTGAACAATTGATTGACCAACTACAATCTTTCATTCCTGTGATTGATCCTTCCATGAGTCGCATAAATTGGTCATCTACGGGAAGCCGTAAAAAGATTAGATTAGATTTGAGCCTTCATTTGTGAATTTTTTATGTCTTTTGGTTTTATTATTGTGTTTTGTTATTTCTTATTTTTGTTTTAGTGTGTTTCAGGTTTTGTCAGTGTTCGTTATTTCAGGTGATATCTTTTATACTCTATCTTTCTACCTTAGAACATTGAGGACAATGTCTCGTTTTGGTTGGGGGAGAGGGTAGTAGTTGATAAAAAAAAAATTGTTTTTCATTTCATAAAGCATGTGCATAATTGTTGTTACTAGGATGGCAGAGTAAAGGAGTTCTTTTGTTAAAGTGACTCTTGAGACGCATTTTAGTAACCATTCTTAACAAGGTCTATTATAATACTTCCTGAAATATTCAGGTTTACAAACTCTCGTATTGTTACCACTTAATTCTGCTCATATACTTATTTAACATGTATTTTTAAACCTTAATTTACACACACACACTTTAACATATGATTGTGGGTTGCATATTGGATTATTACATTATTTATGTTCTTTTGTTAAAGGTAACAACTAAGGGAAAGGGATTGTATATAATTAAAAAAAAAAGAAAAACATGAAAAAAAAAGAAAAAAAACAAACAAAATGATGATAATAAAAATGTAGATAAGTTTGGTTTCGTAGCCTCCCTAACCTAAGCAATTAAGTCCGAAGGGGTGTTTTAACACCTAATACCCTAAAGTCAACTGACTTGGGAGCTATTGGCCCAATGCTTGTTACATGGGTTGAGGAGAAAAGCTTAAGGGAATCAAACATTGCACTATCTACATATCAGTATCTGCGACCCGAGTTACTAAGCTCGTAGGGGTGTCTTAACACCTAATGCCCTAAGACCAACTGGTCTGGGAGTCATTAGCTGAAAGCTTGTTACATGGGTTAAAGATGCATGATGTTTTTAAATTATATGTATATAGATTTTTAAAAAGAAAAAAAGAAAAAAAAAGACAAAAATAATAATCCCAACCCAAGGAAGTTAACCTTAAACATTAGAACAAAAATTTTGTTTTCTTCCAAGAAAAGCCCTATAATTATGTGTTGATACATTGAGCACAAAAGAAAGGTTTATTAATATCTTGTTAAGAGGTATTGAGCAGATATATAAATTTAATGAGAGTTTGTTTATCTGGATAGATTAATGGAAGTTAAATGATGAATACCTTGCTTTGTGGAATTTACAAATTGTTTTTCTATTTTACGCTTTGATTACTAGGGACTAGTAATAAGCTGGTTGGGGGGTGTGATTAGTACTTAAAAGTGCATTTTTATCATGGTTTTATATCATCATTTTGCACTTGAAGTATCAATAACTCCTTAACCAAAGCATGTTTTATAATAATATATCTAATAATATAAGATACCTTTAATTTGTGGTAAATGTTCATTTTAAATGCAGGCCTATCATATGAATGAAAGGATTGATTGATGACTTTAAGAACTTAAATTGCAAGGATAAAGAGATGGCCAAACTTATAAAAGAGATGTCGGTGCAATCCAAACCAGAACACTGTTCGGTAATTGGGTCATATCTAGAGCTATATATCTCAGATTTAGGTCCAATTTATATGGATGAAAAGGTAAGACATAGGCCTACAACTTTCATATGGAGCCTAAGATCTAAAAAGGCCATTATCAAGTCCAAATTGTAGCAACAACAAAGAAGCCCGAATCTGTCTTCCAGCCCGAGCACTGTTCGGTATTTTGGCCATATATGGAGTTCTAGAAGTCCAAATGAGCTGAATGTTTTACACAAGAACGCTGAGACAATTGCCTACAACTTTCATGTTTGCACCTGGCTCCAGTTTTGACGTTATCAATGACGTTTTGGGCAGACAAGAGAAGATAAGGATTGTCACCAAGTCAAAAGTTGGCCACCCACTTATCAATTAGTCATCAAATCAATAGTTCCTAATTTTGGCCTATAAAAGGAGGCATTTGCCATGCATTTAGGCATCTTGGTTTCCAGATCAAGATCATGCTCTTCCTTTCTCTCTTTGTATTTTTTGTAATGTTTATGCTTTGCTTTCATTAATATCAAGTTTATGCCTTTCATTTCCTTTCCTTTACTTAGTTAACTTTTATGTTCTTATTTAGTTTATTTGTTTTCCTTTCTTTCATTATGTCTAGCTAAGTTAATTATGTCAAGGTGAAAAGGTTACACTAATGGTGTAAGAATAAGTATAATGTAAACTTAATATGGACTTTAATGTTTGATACTAACATGTTTTATATTTGTTATCTTGTTCACTCTTTAATACTTTGCTTGTTAAATGAGTAATCTTGATTTATGTTGTATAACACTTGGTACAACAAATGCTTGGCACTTTCATAGCCCATAATGTATGGTATAACCAACACCTGAGCTATGAAAGGAACTTGATTTGTTGTTAACATAAGTTATAAGCATGAATGTTTGACGAGATTTACAAGTATTAGCATTAATTGAATAAGATGACTAATGTAATCATGTTAACAATATATAATCTGATTGGAACCTCCTTTGTGTGTGGTTTCCAATTCAATAATAAGAGTTTATACTATACTTGTTTGATATACCATTAGTGGAACCTCTAACCTTGACATTTGTTATTATTATTGTTTAATCCTTACATTAATATTTCATCTCTAAGTTCTCATCATCATCATCTTCTTCTTCTTCTTTTTCTTTATTATTATTATTATTATTATTATTATTATTATTATTATTATTATTATTATTAGTATTACTACTAGTACTATTAGTATTATTATTATTATTATTATTATTATTATTATTATTATTATTATTATTGTTGTTGTTGTTGTTGTTGTTGTTGTTGTTGTTGTTATTGTTGTTGTTTATAATTTGTACAATTAACCTCCCTGTGGTTCGACCCCGGTCTTGCCGGGTTATTTATTACTTCGACACTCCTGCACTTGGGAGAAGACATCAACCTTTTAGTCGTGTCAATGATGGTAGTGAAGATGAGTTAAAAAGGACTTTGAGATGTAAGATTAATGTGAAGATTACACAATGATAAAAACAAATGTCAAAGTTAGAGGATACACTAATAGTATTAGAGATAATTAAGATATAAACTCTTTATTAATTATCAACATGATCATATTAATCGTCTTATTTACATAACACCATACTTATAAATTTTATTAAGTATTCATAATGCTAACTTATGTTGACAACAAATCAAGTTCCTTTCATAATAATGATGCCAACCGAAGACTATGAAAAATCAATAATTTGATATACCAAGTGTTATACAATATAAATCTAGATTAACTATTTAACAAGGTATTAAGAATTAATAAGATAAAAATGATAAGACATGTTAATAGCAAGTTGTTTAGGATATAAGCATTGAAGTTCATATTGAGTTTATATTATACTTATCCCAACACCATTAGTGAAACCTTTTCACCTTGAAATAATTAACTTAACTAAATATTTTGAAGAAGAAAAACTTAAAAAAATAATATAAGAACATAAATATTATATAAGTTAACTAAGTATAGTAAAGGAAATGAAAAGGATGAACAAGAGATTAATAAAAGCAAAACCTAAGCATTACAAAAATATAAAAAGAGAGAGTAAGAACATGATCTTGATATGAAAAACAAGATGCCTAAATGAATGGCAAATGCCTTCTTTCATAGGCTAAAATTCAGAACTATTCATGTGGTAATTGATAATTGACGTAGTGGTCACCTATTGATTAGTGGACTTGGTGGACAACATCACTAAAGCACTTTGGCTGGCTGAATTGACATTGATTCAATTATAATTTGGCAAGGTGTTCTACATAAACGTTGTTGGAAATTATCTTTTCCTTCCACCGACCAAATTTCAGATCATTTAGACCACTACAGCTTGAGATATGTATAAAATATTGAGTAGTGCTGCTGGTGGACGTGGTGGATAGCCCTCATGCTCTTGACTGGATGACATATCGTTTCCACCATTCGAATTTGAGCAGGTCCTCTTCATGAAAGTTGTTGAAAATTGTTTTTCCCTTCCACCCACCAAATTTCAGATCATTTGGACTTCTAAAACTCCAATTATGTGTAAAACTCTGAATAGTGTTTAGGTTGGATTGCAAGACAGATTCAAACTTCTCTTTTGTGGCCAAACTTTGAATTTGAAAATGGAAAATTTGGGTCTTTCTATACTATGAAAGTTGTAGGCCTATTTCGTATCTTTTTATCCATATAAATTAATATGAAATCCAAAATCTATAGCTCTAGATATGATCCGATGATTGAACAATGTTTGAATTTGAAATGAATTGACATCTCCTTCATAAGTTTAGCCTTTTCTTTGTCCTTTCACTTCCAATAGTTAATTACATCAATCAATCCTTTGAATTGTTAGAATGTCTGCATATAAAATGAGCATTTATCATAAATTATAAGTATCTTATATTATCAGACTTGTCTTTATAAAACATGCTCTAGTTAAGGAGTTATTGATACTTTAAGTGCAAAATAATGATATAAAACCTTGATAAAAATACATTTTTAAGTACAAATCACTAATCCCATATAGAGAGAAAGATAACTCTAGGGGTCTTAGATGGAAGCGACTAGAGGAATTGTTGATTACTAAGAAGGCCAATCTTAGCTTTGGGAGTATTTGTTTTAGTTCTATATCCTTCTACTATGGGAATTATCAGTTTAAAGGCTACTAATTTTTTTATGGAGTATGAAAAGACAAAGATAAACCTATGTGCTACAATTTTAGCCGAAACCTCCTTGTCTCTTAATCATTGCAAGAAAATAGGTAAAGGTTCTATGAGATGTTGTGTCTCATTATTATTCATTAATTAGCAAGCCATATAGAAATAGAGACATCAATATTCAAAAATTTCTAATGGTTTGATCAATAGCCACTCGAGTTGTTCATGTCAGAGGAGTGGGAGAGTTTTTTCGAAAATGACTAAAAGGTAAAATTACAAAGACTTCTATTAAGCATTTTTAATTGAAGAGCTCCGTGAATGAGGAATATGGTAGGTTTAATGAGTTATGGGGAAAAGCCTTAGGTACCATTAATTGGAATAACGGGATATATCAATTATGCACCTGCCTTAGTTGCAAGGCAGCATAGGAACATATAAAATGTCCCTAAGACAATCGACATAACTCTATTTACCGAGGTATATAAAGGGACCACTATAAAGATGCTAGAAAAAATTAAGCAGGATTGGAAATCTTTATTACAGATAAAAAACGAGAATGGATCGAGGAATCCCATGGTTAGCAAAAAATATCTCTAATGGCGTAATAGAGGAGTTACTGATATAATAAAGGTTTTTGAGTCTGTGAGCATTCGAAGAAAGAGGGCAAGCTATGAAGAAGAATTGAGAGAGCAAGTAAAACTGTTGTATTCCGAACTCAAAACAAAGGAGGGTTAAGAAGGTCCGTAAAGCATCAGTTAATTGAGGAAAAGACTATGAGAAAGTTGGCTAAAGAAGAAAGAGACTCAGTGGGCCGAGACTGGAAGAAAGCCATGGATGATTTGGAATCACTAAAAGCCATCAATATGGATAAGACACTTTAGGTAGAAAAGGCTCAGCATTGGGAGGTTCTAGCTGTCAAAACCCAAGCTATAGAAAGAAAGCATTTGACAGATATAAAAGAACTCAAGAGATAGCTAAATGAGGCTGAAATGGAGTTAGGAAAAACTAGGATGATAGTCAAGGCCACTTAGAATTTGAGGCTTGAACTCGATGGTAGTAAAGTTGAGGTAAAAGCATTAAGGACCAAGTTGGTTTAGGAAGAAACGAAGATTGAACAACTGTTAGAAAACTAGAAAATGATGGAGAATCATAATCAAATGTTAGATACTGCTAATAATTCACCGTCCAGAAACAACTTGGTCCATGTTGAAAGGATACGAGAATTACAAGAGCAAATTGATTGAGCTGTAGCTGAAGCCCATTGGTTAAGAGTGGAAGCTCGTCAAGTCAGGGGAGACATCATGAGGTATCAAAGGAGCATGGATAATACTAAGACGTTTCTAAAAGCTATAGCTAATAGAGGCAGTGTCTTTACTCTTGTAATAGATTAGAACAATCATTGTTTGTAATGAAATTTTGACGAGTTAAATAAAAAGGGTCAAGACCCCTATTTTTTATTCACAATGTGTGTATACAAGGCTGAAAGCTCAAATGAAAAAAAGCTCAACAGATCTTGTCTCAACATTTCAACACATATCATATTCGGATCTGACCACACGTTTAAAGAATAGCAATTATTATGTCACCCTCCCAAAAAGCAAATCCATAACCAATGTATTGCATTCATCTTCATGCATGTTTGAACATACACTCATAAACTGTCATAATACTGGATGCCAGGTGAAATATAGGTCCCCCATTAAAACTTAGCAATAACACATGGTTGTGAAAGAAAATAAAAAACAAGGAAAAAGCTTAATTGGAGGCCCAACATCAAAAAGAGTTAGAGAGTCTGAAGGAAGATGTCACTAAGCTTACTAGCCTACTTGAACAGGCTTTAAGATCTAAATCAGGAGAAGGAACATCCACCCAACTAGCTTTCACAACCCAGATTCTATCGATGCCTACGACTCTCTTTAATCCATCAAATTTGAGGACAAGTCGAATCTCATCTGAGTCCTAATACGTTACGCATTTCCTAGCTCAGCTGGTATACCCAATAACGATCCCCCGTGCTGTTGAGCCAACCTTGGCAGAGTCTCACCATGACAAAATGGTAAAAAATGATGGTGTGGAGAAGTGGGCTGCCCTAGAAGAGAGGGTAAGGGCAATTAAAGGAAATAATTTGTATGACCCTGTGAAAGCTACTGAGATATGTTTAGTAACAAATGTAGTTATTCGTAAGAAGTTTAGGGTGCCAAAGTTTGTCAAGTATACTAGGACTTAATATCTAGTGACGCATCTTAAAACATACTGTAATTAGATGGCTGAAGTAGTTGATTCATTTCTTCTAGGACAGTCTAAGTGAAATTGCTCTTACTTGGTACATGCATCTGGACAACACCAAGGTGATGGGATGGAAAGACCTAGTTGATGCTTTTGTTGGGCAATACAAGTTCAATATGGACATAGCTCATGATAAATCCTGCTTGCACACCTTGGAAAAAGGTCAAAAGGAATCCGTGAGAGAGTACACACAAAGGTGGCGCGAAATGGAAGCACAAGTTAATCCACCACTATTGGAAAAGGAGATGATAGGCCTATTCTCTAATACTTTCAAAGCCCCATACTTTGAATATATAGTCGGAAGTTTTGTACAAAACTTCTCTGATTTGGTTGTTATAGCTGAAAGAATCAAGCAAACTGTTCAAATGGGTAAGATTACGGATCCTGGTGAAAAGATGGGTTTTGTTGGACTTAGGAAGGAAGTTGAAATTCACAACATGAGAGATAGGAGTAGAGGAAGAAAACTTAGCAAGATAACTATAATTTCAAACCATTTATGCCCACTTCCTCCGTAGCAAACCTAAATTTTGCATCACCATTTCCTGGAAACCAAAGAAACACCCAAAATAACCTAAACAACCAAGCCAACAACACCTTTCACCTGGGTAGGAATTTCCCTCCAAACTAAAAGCAACTTCCACCACTTTCCATGCCTCTTAGTGAGATGTATCAAAGATTGCTCAGCATTGGCCAAATAGCACATGTTTTTTTGACACCCTTACAACCACCTTTCCCTTAATGGTACTAACCAAACCAAAAATATGAATACCATGCTGGTGCCGCCATCCATAATATTGATGGTTGTGTGGCCTTTAAAAGAAGGAACTTCTAATTCATGAAAGCTGGGTGGATTTCCTTTAACGAATCTCCGAACATAAATACCAACCCATTACTGAACCACACTTCTAAAAGTGGAGGGGTGAATGCTTTGAAAGAAGAAAAAAGGGGTGTTACAATCCTAAGGTTGACAATTAAGAGATTGTATAAAATATTGAAGCAAATTGAGTACCTTAAAACACCTATTAAAAAGCAAACCATAGAACATGAGGTTGAATATTATGAGTATCATCAATATATGGGGCACCATATAAACTCTTGCGAGGAGTTTCAATCGGAAGTAAATGATATGATAGCATTGGGAGTGTTGAGGATAGGGGTGCCCGAAGAAAACATGGTAGGAACTATGACTGGTTTTGATAAAAGAACTGAAGTCTGTAGATATCAACCAATGGATGGGGGACCCCCAAGGATAATTTTGGTCATACTGGCGGGCACAACTAGTGGGCATTATAATGTCTCGCCTCACAATTATGGTTATTCTTTTCATATCACAAGACCAGCTCCTGCTTTTCATACTGAAATTGGAGGGCTAACCTAAAGCGGGAGATGCTTTACTCTTGAAAATATAGAAGACCAAAGAAAGGCCAAAGAAAAAAAAATGGTGGAATTGGCCAAAATGGATGAAATCAACAAACCGGTGAGTGATGAAGAGGCTAATGAATTCTTAACGCTAATGAAGCACAACGAATATAGTATGGTGGACTAATTGAAAAAGACCCCTGTTAGAATCTCCTTATTGTCATTAGTGTTGAGTTTAGAGTTACATAGGAATAAACTCTAGAAGGTCCTTAACAAAGTATATGTTCCTCAAGATATCACGCGGGATTTATAAAGCATTTGGTGAGAAGGATACAAGCTACTAACTATCTCTACTTCACGTATGATGAACTAGATCATGAAGGAACTGGTCATAACAAGCCTTAGATGAGTGATGTATAAAGGCCTTAGATCTATGTCTAATATATATACATGATAAACATGAAAAACAATGCATGCTAAAATAAGTAAAGGAAAAATAAATAAATAAAACTTGATAAACTCAACATAGCCACTACAAAGAGAAAAAATAGTATGACAAATATAGTTTAGCAATAAAAAAAGAAGAAGCAAAGTTTAGTCCTAAGAATTTTCCAGCGGAGTTGCCATTCTGTCACACCCGGATATCGCGGCGACTAATTAAAAATATAATCTTGATTGGAAAAGAAATAGATATCTGGTATCTTGTTCTTTTAGGGCAAAATGTCTTGTTCAAGGAGTTGCCACCTAGTATTATAGCTACTAGGAATCCTAACTAGTCAATAGAGATTTTATGGTGCGAGACTGGTTACGCAAAAGGGAAGATGTTATGATCCCTTAAGCGTCTTACCTAAAGTAGGTTGCATTGCTGGTTTTGTCTAAAATTGCTAAGAATTTGTTCTTTTTTTTCTATTCTTTCTTCCATATTCCTAAATCTAGTGTTAGTGAACAATTCCTACGAATATTTCCAACTCTAGTGTTGTAAATATCATACAAATTCAAAAAAATATGATACTCCTAACTCTAGTGTCAGTGAATATTTTTGCAAAAAATAAATTTGAAAAATAAATTTTCTATGTCATTTTTTTTATTTATCTTTTATTATTATTTGCCCTTTTTAGATGGAAGTAAAAAAAAACACATTGCATGTCATAATTGTGTTTAACTATAATAGTACATAAATTAAGCACATCTATAAAAAATACAAACACAAAGAAAAAAAGTAAAACAAAGTGTACGGGGGCACAAATAAATCAACAAAGACCTCAAATATTTTTGGAATTTTCTGTTATCAAAAGGGGGTTTGTTGGGTCAAATATCAAATTAGAATGGGCATACAAATTATAGTCAAGGAGTAAGGGAGTGTTTTGCCAAACACACCCTTAACAAACACAGTTTGGGTCGGCTAGGCCTAAAACCTAAACCCAACCCACTCTTTTTTTCCTTTTGGGTTGGATCTAGCCCAGCCATGCATGAAAGGTTCACACATGCATGCAACAATAAACATTTAATAATTTTAGTAAGACAAGAAAGAAACTTATCTAGGCGTGTGGTTGTTGGAGGCGAAGTCGAGGGAGACTGGGTTAAAAAATAGGGGTTGAGGGGAGCGGTGGCTAGTATAGGGTTTGTCGTCCCTTTCCTTTTTTATGTCTCTCTTTTTTAGGGTTTCCAGTAATGGCCTCCTCTTAGGGTCTCTTTTTTAGGGTTTCTCTCTAATTGTCCTCCTTTTTTTCTACATGCATTGAGATCATTGTGCAAGAATCCTTTCGCGTGTGAGAAATAAATTTGAAATTGATTATGAATCAAATTTGAAAGCGGATAACCGTTATTATCTTGAAGACAAGGATTATCGTGAAGACATGGATTATCTTGAAGACAGGGATTATCTTAAAGATAAGGGTATAATGAAAAACAAAATACATTATAGTCCCTAGTTTTCATACAAGTTAAAAAATCACACTTTTATCAAAATAAATCTTTGATTTTTTAATTTTACATCTTAACCCTGTAAAATTAAATTAAAAAATCAATGGACCAAAATTGAGTTACAATAGTTAAGCCCCCTCAAGATATGATTTATATTATTCTCTAACACACCCTCTCAAGTGAAAGCTCTTTGAGCTTGAAACATGCACAAATCCACATTACCTTATACTTAATTTTTATCAAATAAATAGGGATGATGAGATTCGAACTCGTGACCACTTGGTCATCAAGGCTCTAATACCATGTCAAAGAACCATCTCAACCCAACAACTTAAGTTGTTAGGTAAAGTCTTAGGATTGTCACCATGTCAAGAGTTGGTCACCCACTCATCAATTAGTTATCAAATCAATAGTTTTCAATTTTGGCCTATAAAAGGAGGCATTTGCCATGCATTTAGACATCTTGGTTTCCAGATCAAGATCATGCTTTTGCTTTCTCTCTTTGTATTTTTTGTAATGTTTATGCTTTGCTTTCATTAATATCAAGTTTATGCCTTTTATTTACTTAGTTAACTTTTATCTTATTTATGTTCTTATTTTGTTTATTCATTTTTCTTTCTTTCATTATGTTTAGTTAAGTTTATTATGTCAAGGTGAAAAAGTTATACTAATGGTGTAAGAATAAGTATAATGTAAACTTACTACGGACTTTAATGTTTGATACTAACATGTTTTGTATTTGTTATCTTGTTCACTCTTTAATACTTTGCTTGTTAAATAAATAATCTTGATTTATGTTGTATAACACTTCGTATAACAAATACTTGGCATTCTCATACCCATACTATATGGTATAACCGACACATAAGCTATGAAAGAAACTTGATTTGTTGTTAACTGTTGCGATGTCGTGGTCGCACAAATTAATTACCCTAGCTTAAAACACAACACACAAGATAGTATAGAGCAAGCAAGGGGTCGATCCCACAATGAAGATTTAGTTCAGATTTTTATGCTATACGTTATGCAATTGGGGGGTTTTGATTTGTGATGATCTAAACTATGGAAGAAATTAAACTAGCAAACAAAATCAATTGAAATCGAAATTTATCAAGAAAACAAACCTTGGTTGCAAGCACACATCCACCAATGGAAATTAGAACCGATCCTTGAAACAAAACTACAATTTATATTCTGAATTTTTATCTTTTCTTAATGTTGGTTAATTAACGGATCCGCCGTATAACTAACCCTAACCAACAAACAATCACAATGTCCGCATTAATGATTTAGTTCAATGGCAGCCCTAAGAACTAGATATTTGAGTGTTCTCCCTAAGTTTAATAATGTAGTTCCGCCACAATTATCAAGCTTAATTACTTCACAAGTTCATACATCACAACTCCAGTTTTGATATCAAACTTAGCAATAAATTGTTCACAATAATAACTTAGAGTTCCGCTCTAGCAATTATCAACAACAATCATAGAAAATATGCATAGGAAAACAACCATACTTATTCATAATATAAATTGAAAATAAAAGGAAGAATAAATCTCACGGTTCTTGAAATCCGAAGGTTTGTTGTGTCCTTGCAACCAAGAAAAGAGCTTAGCCTTGCATAACCATTGAACAACTACTCTTAAAGAATGAAGAGAGCATGATTTTTTTAGGTTTGTAGAGGAGAGAATTTGTGTTTCTTCACTTCTGGCTACTGCCCCCTTCTCTCCTCTCTCTCTTTCTTTCTATATGCTAAGAAACTCCAGTTCCTAATTTACAAAGTAGTCCTCCCTTAAGTTGACAATTGACATTTAAGTACTTCAATAACTATTTTCCCTAAAAAAAGAGAAATAGCCTTCCAAACTCTGACTTAGAGAGCTAAATTGTTGATATAAAAACTTGGATGACGGTTTAGAAGCTTCGAAACGTAATTTGGACTCATTTCTTCACGAAACCTGATTGCTGGCAGAATTCATTTGTCATCTTTGAAAAATCATATCTCCCTCATCTGACATCGTTTTTGGATGAAATTTGGAGCGTTTATAGTCCTTTGAGTCAGGAATCCAAAAAAATTGAGTTCGTATAAATTAGACTTCTATAGCTCCATATATTGAATTTTGAATAGACAAAGGTCAATAGTGGCAGAATGCGAGATTTGACTTTGAAGGATGTGATTTCCATGATCTTCCTCTTTTTATTTTTCTTGCATTACATTTCCAGAAAGCTATGGATGTTAGATTTTTATTGCCACTGGAATCACTTCATTTCGATCTCTAGAACTCACGCTCTGCACAAAACATTGACTGAACATCAAATCTGCCAATTATCTCCAATTTACTCCTTTTTGCATTTTTCATCCAAAAGTGCCTTCAAAACATAAAACAAAGAATATCAAGGCATTTTACATATAAAACATGGACAAAACATTAGGTAAATATGGGTGAAACTATCGAATAATATGGTTACATCAAATACCCCCACACTTAGCTCTTTCTCGTCCTCGAGAAAGGATAAATAAAATTAAATTGAAAATAACCATGATCAATCTCTTAATCTCCCATCAATGTCCAAGAATACAAGCATTATAGATAAGAATATAATAAAAAAGGATAAAATAAATAAAGTTTTATGAATTTGTTTACATGCAAACTTCAAAATTCAATCAATTGTCGGGATTTAAATGAAATCTATGCCATGCCAAAGTGATAGGTCCTCTCATTGATATACACTCCAACACTCATGTGTTTAGGGTTTATATGTTTAAATCTCTCAAATTCAATCAAAGAGTATGTTCTACCATAAGCTTGCTTTTCAATTTCATCTCCATTACTAACATATTACAAACAATGCATGAATCAAAAGGTCTTATTTTCCGGTTGTAATGGGGCTAAGGTTAAGGTGAGGTAAAAGAGAGTAAAAGAAAAGGTTCAAATCAAAGAAAGTAGAGCATTCCGAAAAATGATATTTCAAACAAGATATTCCATCAAAGCTTAGAAATTTTTCATCTTTAATCACCAATGCTCAACTCCTTTTGATTGTAAGCTCTTTTAACATAAAATCTTAAGAACATAAAGGAACATTTTTTTTCTTTTTTTTCTTTTTTTTCTGTAATTTTGCCCATCTTTTCATCAAGCATCACTTCTTCTATCTTTTCACATAATTTCCAACCATAATTCCATGAAGTATCACAAGTACATGCTCTACTAATCCTTGGCCAGGGGAAAAGGAAAATATATATCAAGTTAAGGCTTATACATGGATAAAGCAAAGAAAAGATAAACAAGCTCAAAAGGGGCTCACTAAGGATAATATGTTTTAGGTTGGCTTTTTGATTCAAGTGCTTTAAAATTCCTATTGCTTTTATCATCTTCATGTATATTTGTAATGGAATATAATCTCAATAAGATATGAAGCAAGTTCTAGAAATACATATCATTGAAAAAATGCACACTCAAAGAATACAATGTTGAAAGCTCAAAAACTTGCAGTGGTATAACACTATAAAATCAACATGGTATATTCTCAAAGTCAATCCCTAAACCAATTAAACCTTAAAATTTGCATGCATACTCTTTCATTTGATTTATATCTTCATCTATCTCAATTAATTCTCATACATAATTGACACGACTAAAAGGTTGATGTCTTCTCCCAAGTGTAGGAATGTCGAAGTAATAAATAACCCGGCAAGACCGGGGTCGAACCACAGGGAGGTTAATTGTACAAATTATAGACAACAATTATAAACAACAATAATATCAATAATAACAACAACAATAACAATAACAACAACTAGAATAATAATAATAATAATAATAATAGTAGTAGTAGTAGTAGTAGTAGTAGTAGTAGTAGTAGTAATAATAATAATAAAGAAAGAGAAGAAGAAGATGATGATGAGAACTTGGAGATGGAAAATTAATGTAAGGATTAAACAATAATAATAACAAATGTCAAGGTTAGAGGTTCCACTAATGGTATATCAAACAAGTATAGTATAAACTCTTATTATTGAATTGGAAACCACACACAAAGGAGGTTCCAATCAGATTATATATTGTTAACATGATTACATTAGTCATCTTATTCAATTAATGCTAATACTTGTAAATCTCATCAAGCATTCATGATTATAACTTATGTTAACAACAAATCAAGTTCCTTTCATAGCTCAGGTGTCGGTTATACCATACATTATGGGCTATGAAAGTGCCAAGCATTTATTGTACCAAGTGTTATACAACATAAATCAAGATTAGTCATTTAACAAGCAAAGTATTAAAGAGTGAACAAGATAACAAATATAAAACATGTTAGTATCAAACATTAAAGTCCATATTAAGTTTACATTATACTTATTCTCACACCATTAGTGTAGCCTTTTCACCTTGACATAATTAACTTAGCTAGACATAATAAAAGAAAGCAAAATAGATAAACAAAATAAGAACATAAAAGTTAACTAAGTAAAGGAAAGGAAATGAAAGGCATAAACTTGATATTAATGAAAGCAAAGCATAAACATCACAAAGAATACAAAGAGAGAAAGGAAGAGCACGATCTTGATCTGGAAACCAAGATGCCTAAATGCATGGCAAATGCCTCCTTTTATAGGCCAAAATTGGGAACTATTGATTTGATGACTAATTGATAAGTGGGTGGCCAACTTTTGACTTGGTGACAATCCTTATCTTCTCTTGTCTGCCCAAAACATCATTGATAACGTCCAAATTGGAGCTAGTTGAACATGAAAGTTGTAGGTAATTGTGTTCGCTTTCTTGTGTAAAAAAATCACCTCATTTGGACTTCTAGAACTCCAGATATGGTCAAAATACTGAACAGTGCTCGGGCTGGAAGACAGATTCGGGCTTCTTTGTTGTTGCTATAATTTGGACTTGAAAATGGCCTTTTTAGATCTTGGGCTCCATATGAAAGTTGTAGGCCTATGTCTTACCTTTCCATCCATATAAATTGGACCTAAATCTGAGATATATAGCTCCAGATATGATCCAATTACCGAACAGTGTTCTGGTTTGGATTGCACCGACATCTCTTTTCTAAGTTTGGCCATCTCTTTATCCTTGCAATTTAAGTTCTTAAAGTCATCAATCAATCCTTTCATTTATGTGATAGGCCTGCATTTAAAATGAACATTTACCACAAATTAAAGGTATCTTATATTATTTGATATATTATAATAAAACATGCTTTAGTTAAAGAGTTATTGATACTTCAAGTGCAAAATGATGATATGAAACCATGATAAAAATGCACTTTTAAGTACTAATCAATAATACTCATATTCTCAAAAACCAATGGGAGTTAAAAAGATCAAACACAAATTTTTTTTTTAAGAACAACAAAGAAAACTAAAATAAGAAAATAAAAATTCTCCCAATACCCCCACACTTAAAACACAACATTGTCCTCAATGTTGAAATAAAAGCAAAGGAACATAAGAGAATGACAGAAAATAAATTAAAATACAAAAAAAAATAAAAGATAAGGAAAAAGAGAGCAAATCGGATTTTTCTTTTTGTGTGCTGGGTTGCCTCCCAGTAAGCGCTTTTGTTTTATGTCATTGGCTTGACATGTGGCATGCTCATTCTTCATAGATTGGTTCAGCTAACTCTACAGAAGCGGTGAGTTCTGCCGTCCAACCTTCATAGAAAGGTTTCAAACGATGTCCATTGACCTTGAGTACTTTGCTTGTTTCTAAACTTGTAATTTCAACTGCACCATAAGGAAAAATATTAGAAACAACAAAGGGTCCAATCCAACGAGAGCACAATTTTCCAGGAAAAAGTTTTAAACGCGAATGATAAAGAAGGACTTTATCTCCAACATGAAATTCCTTTCTTGTAAGCATTCAGTCATGAAGATTCTTAATCTTTTCTTTGTAAATCCTTGCATTCTCATAAGCATCATTTCGAATTTCTTCCAACTCTTATAGTTACAATTTTCTTGCAATCCCAGCAGCATCATAATCCATGTTGCATTGTTTAATGGCCCAAAAAGCTTTGTGTTCAAGCTCCACAGGTAGATGACATGCTTTCCCTTAAATCATTCTATAAGGTGCATTCCTATAGGTGATTTATAAGCAGTCCTATAAGCCCAAAGTGCATCTCCAAGGCGTAGACTCCAATCTCGTCGGTTAGGTTGTACTGTTTTCTCCAAAATGGACTTGATTTCTCAATTGGAAGTTTCAGCTTGGCCATTCATTTATGGATGATATGCTGTGGATGTTCGATGAGTCACATGATATTTGCGTAGCAATGCTTCCATGGAATGATTGCAGAAATGAGTGCCATGATCACTGATGATAGCTTTAGGGATGCCAAACCTATCAAATATGTGAGTCCTGATAAAATCTAAAACAACCTTAGCATCGTTAGTTCATGTGGCTTTCGCCTCAATCCATTTGGACACATAATCAACAGCAAGAAGAATATAAAGATTTCCAAATGAAGAAGGAAATGGACCCATAAAGTCAATACCCCAAACATCAAAAATTTCACTTACAAGAATATTTGTTAAAGGCATTTGATTTTTATGAGTGATATTACCTGTTCTTTGGCATTTTTCACATGATTTGCAGAAGTGATATGCATCTTTAAAAATAGAAGGCCAATAAAAACCACTTTCAAGTACCTTGTGGGCTGTTCTTTTTGCTCCAAAATGCCCACCACAAGAATGAGAATGGAATGAAATTCATCCTGTGCTACACATCTCCTTACTACTTGATCCACACAAAATTTCCACAAGTAAGGAGTATCCGAAAAATAATATTTAGCATCAGCTAATAACTTGTCCTTTTAGGATGTAGACAAACCTGGAGGGAATTCTTTGGTGACTAAATAGTTCACCAAATCAGCATACCATGGTCTTGTAGAGGAGTGCAATATATACAACTGTTCATCAGGAAATGTTTCTCTTATTGTTTTAGTTGGAATATCATCGGTCCTCAATCGACTCAAGTGATCAGCCACATGGTTTTCGGCACCTTTTTTGTCTTTGATCTTAAGATCGAATTCTTGTAAAAGTAAGATCCACCTAATCAGTCTTGGTTTGGACTCCTTCTTCTTTAAAAGATACCTGAGAGCTGCATGGTCAGTAAAAACAATGACTTTTGTACCAAGTAGATATGACCTGAATTTTTCAAGAGCAAACACCATTGCAAAAAGTTCCTTTTCAGTTGTATGGTAATTGCATTGTGCTCCATCCAACATGCGAGAAGCGTAGGCGATAACATGCAAATTCTTCCCAATTCTTTGCCCAAGCACAACCCCTACCGCATAGTCACTCGCATCACACATTATCTCAAAAGGATCATCCCAATTTGGTGGTTAGATGATAGGGGCAGATGTGACACGTCTCTTAAGCTCATCATGGGCATCTTTACAGGCTTGATCAAACACAAAATCCACTTCTTTGGCTAATAGTCTGCACAAAGGTGCTGTAATCTTCGAGAAATCTTTGATAAAACGTCGATAGAAACCTGCATGACCTAGAAAAGAACGAACTTCCCTTACGCATGAGGGGTAAGGCAATGATGAAATAACATCTATCTTAGCTTTATCAACTTGTAATCCACGTGAAGACACAACATGCCCAAGAACTATTCCTTGTTCTACCATAAAATAACACTTTTCATAGTTCAAGACAAGGTTTGTTTCAATGCACCTTTTTAGGATCAAAGATAAATTTTCTAGACATTTATCAAAAGAATCACCATACACCGTGAAATCATCCATAAAAACCTCGATTATTCTTTCAACATAGTCAGAAAAAATACTCATCATGCATCTTTAAAAAGTTGCAGGAGCATTACAAAGATCAAAAGGCATTCTCCTATATGCATATGTACCAAATGGACAAGTAAATGTAGTTTTTTCTTGATCCTTAGGATTAATAACAATCTGATTGTATCCACTATATCCATCAAGAAAGCAATAAAAAGACTTACCTGCTAGGCGTTGAAGCATTTGATCTATGAATGGTAATGGGAAATGATCTTTGCGTGTAGAAAGATTGAGCTTTTTGTAATCAACACACATTCTCCATCCACTCAAGATGCGAGTAGGAATGAGCTCATCATTTTTGTTTTTCACCAATGTGACTCTGGTCTTTTTAGGCACCACATGGATTGGCGCCACCCATTTACTGTCAGTAATGAGATAAATGACTCTTGCATCTAACAGTTTTAAAATTTCAGCTTTCACTACCTCCATCATAGGTGGGTTCAACCTCCTTTACAGTTCCCTTGTTGGTTTTGCGTTGTCCTCCAATAGTATGTGATGCATACACATTGAGGGACTAATGCCCTTGATGTCAGCTAAAGTCCATCCAATGGTCGTTTTGTGATCACACAACAACTTCACAGGTTTTTCCTCTTGTATACTTGTCAAACCTTTTGCTATGATAACAGGAAGTGTATTGTTGTCACCAATGAATACATACTTCAAATTATCGGGCAAAGGTTTTAATTCTAACTCAGGGGCCTGTAAAATAGATGGCAAAAGCTTTTTATGTGAGAGTAATAAATCAATAAAGACATTACCATGGGGAACGGTTTGTAAAGCTTGTAAGGCCAATACTGATTCGTGCATGTTTTGGGGAACACATATGTGCCTCTCCATCTCTTCTATCTTGGTGAAATCATTGCCATAGCTCAAAGCTATGCTTAATCCATCTTCGCAATCGAAATCATAAACTTGCTGCACACACTTATCAATTTAGTCATAGCATGTGATAGAATAAACATTGCTATAAGGATATTTCATTGCATCATGAAAATTGAATTCAATTTTTTCATCTCCTACCTCCATAGACAAGGTATCCTTACCACAATCAATCTTTGTGTTGGCAGTTTTCAAGAATGGTCTTTCAAACAATATAGGAGTGCTGGTTGATGAATCACAAGAATCATGTTCCATATCAAGAATATAAAAGTCACATGGAATAACCAAAGTATCAATCTTGACTAGGACATCCTCTATCACACCAAGTGGGTAAACCAAACTACGATCCGCAAGCTGTATTATAATGCTAGTTTTATGCAAAGGCTCAAGACTAAGAGAATCATAAACATGTTTGGGCATAACACTAATGGATGCACCTAAATCACACAAGGCCCTCTTGAAACTAGCATTACCAATAACACATGGGATAGTAAACGCACCTGGGTCCTTTTGCTTCAAAGGCATATTCTTTTGAACAACAGCAGACACAACTTCACCCATACTTACCATTTCATGACCTTTCAATTTGAAAGCTCTCTTGGTAGTACACAACTCCTTTAAAAATTTAGCATACTTGGGAATTTGCTTAATAGCATCAAGCAAATGAATGTTGAGTTCTACTTTTTTGAAAACCTCTAAAATCTCTCTTTCTTTGTCCTCTTTCTTTGACCTAGAAGAACTCAAAGGAAATGGTGGAATTGGTTTAAAACTGGAATTCATTGAGTGAGGAGTTACCTTTGGAGTGTTGGTCGATGTTTTAGTTTGTGAAGGAGGATGATGTTCCTTCTTTGTACTCAATTCAGTTTCTATCTCTTCTTCTTCCTCCATCTCAATTTGTTTTGACCTTTTCTCTTCAAGTTCTTTCCCACTTCTCAGCATGATCGCACTAACATTCTCTTTTGGATTCAATGCTTGAGAGGGCAATTTTCCATTCATTTGTGCCTCCAATTTCCCTACACTTGAAGCTATTTACCCCATTTGCTTCTCCAAGTTGTGAATACTTGACCTTGTTTCCTGTTGAAAAGACATGACATTTTGTTGTAAGGTAACAGTATTAGAAGCCAAAGTTTTCATCATCTCACGAAGATCATCATTGGATGATGACCCCGTAACATTGGAGTTTGTGAATGGAGGGGGTTGTCTTGCTTGATAATTCTGTTGGGGCTGAAATCCATGGGGATGGAATTGGCGACCTTGATTGCCTTGTTAGGATGGGTTGCCATAGAGTAAGTTGGGATGATCTCTCCATCCGGGATTGTACGTGTTGGAAAAGGGATCATATTTACGCTGGGGCTGTCTGTTGAATGCTCCATCAATTGCATGAGCTTGTTCAATGTAATCTTCTTGCATTGTTGGGCACATATCCGAAGCATGTCCTTGTAAGGAGCATATGCTACAAACTTTCACCTGCTGCACATTTCCACAAGCCAAAGAACGCACAAGAGAAGTAAGATCATTAACTTTATTTTCAAGGTTAGAAATACTTACCTCATTTACTCGTTTGTTGGAGAAGTCTCCACGAGTGCCAAACTATTTTGAGTTAGCTGCCATATTTGAGATCAATTGGCGTGCAGCCTCGGGTGTCTTATCCACCAATGCGCCTCCACTTGCAGCATCAATGATACTACGGTCAGTAGGCATCAATCCTTCATAGAAATATTGAATGAGTAGTTGATCGGGTATTTGATGATGAGGGCATTGAATGCATAGTTGCTCAAATCTTTCCCAATACTCGGAGAGTGTCTCTCCATGAGATTGCCGAATCCCACATATTTCGTTCCTTATGTTGGCAACTTGAGATGCTGGGAAATACTTCTCTAGGAAAATCTTTTTCATGGCATTCCAAGTTCCAATAGATCTTGGGAGAATAGAGAAAAACCATGCCTTTTCTACCCCTTTTAAAGAGAAAGGGAAAGCTTTCAACTTAACTTGTTCTTCATCAACTCCATTCGGTTTCATGCCAACACAAACCATATGGAACTCCTTGAGATGAGTATGAGGATCTTCTCCTGCAAGACCATTAAATGTTGGTAACAAATGTATAAAACTAGATTTGACCTCAAAGTTTACATTATTGTCAATGTTTATGCATAGTGGCTGATTTTCCACGTTAGGAGCAGCAAGCTCCTTGAGTGTTTGTTGTCATGCAATAGCCATGGTGTTGAGGCAAGCTTCCTTGCGTAACCTGCGTAAAGTTTTTTCTATTTCGAGATCCAACTGCACTTGAATTTGTTTAGTAGAATGGGTTACTGGCATAAATCATCAAGAAAACTCAAAAGAAACCAATCACACAAGAGACCGAAAACAATGCAAATTGTACAAAAATCCTACGCTAGAAAACTAAAACTACCTAAAACCCTTAGCAAACAGTGGAATTTGGCCTCAATAGGGTGGGGCTAGAAGTACACTACTAGTCTTATTCAGAACGTTGTTTTCCTTCAGGAAAAGAAAAGCTAAAACCTAATTCCACAAACAATTCTGTTTTGAATAGTACCGCCGCAAGAAAAAATTCTGTTTCTCTTTTTTTTTCAGAAATATAAATAAAAAATCACAGCAACTAAAAATAACAGTACAAGCATAAGAATCAACTAAAATTACTTCCCCGGCAACGGCGCCAAAATTTGTTGCGATGTCGTGGTCGCACAAATTAATTACCCTAGCTTAAAACACAACACACAAGATAGTATAGAGCAAGCAAGGGGTCGATCCCACAAGGAAAATTTAGTTCAGATTTTTATGCTATACGTTATGCAATTGGAGGGTTTTGATTTGTGATGATCTAAACTATGGAAGAAATTAAACTAGCAAACAAAATCAATTGAAATCGAAATTTATCAAGAAAACAAACCTTGGTTGCAAGCACACATCCACCAATGGAAATTAGAACCGATCCTTGAAACAAAACTACAATTTATATTCTGAATTTTTATCTTTTCTTAATGTTGGTTAATTAACGGATCTGCCGTATAACTAACCCTAACCAACAAACAATCATAAGCTTAGAGTTCAATGGCAGCCCTAAGAACTAGATATTTGAGTGTTCTCCCTAAGTTTAATAATGTAGTTCCGCCACAATTATAAAGCTTAGTTGCTTCACAAGTTCATACATCACAACTCCGGTTTTGATATCAAACTTAGCAATAAATTGTTCACAATAATAACTTAGAGTTCCGCTCTAGCAATTATCAATAACAATCATAGAAAATATGCATAGGAAAACAACCATACTTATTCATAATATAAATTGAAAATAAAAGGAAGAATAAATCTCACGGTTCTTGAAATCCGAAGGTTTGTTGTGTCCTTGCAACCAAGAAAAGAGCTTAGCCTTGCATAACCATTGAACAACTACTCTTAAAGAATGAAGAGAGCATGATTTTTTTGGGTTTGTAGAGGAGAGAATTTGTGTTTCTTCACTTCTAGCTGCTGCCCCCTTCTCTCCTCTCTCTCTTTCTTTCTATATGCTAAGAAACTCCAGTTCCTAATTTACAAAGTAGTCCTCCCTTAAGTTGACAATTGACATTTAAGTACTTCAATAACTATTTTCCCTAAAAAAAGAGAAATAGCCTTCCAAACTCTGACTTAGAGGAGCTAAATTGCTGATATAAAAACTTGGATGACGGTTTAGAAGCTTCGAAACGTAATTTGGACTCATTTCTTCACGAAACCTGATTGCTGGCAGAATTCATTTGTCATCTTTGAAAAATCATATCTCCCTCATCTGACATCTTTTTTGGATGAAATTTGGAGCGTTTATAGTCCTTTGAGTCAGGAATCCAAAAAAATTGATTCGTATAAATTGGACTTGTATAGCTCCATATATTGAATTTTGAATAGAAAAAGGTCAATAGTGGCAGAATGCGAGATTTGAATTTGAAGGATGTGATTTCCATGATCTTCCTCTTTTTATTTTTCTTGCATTACATTTCCAGAAAGCTATGGATGTTAGCTTTTTATTTCCACTGGAATCACTTCATTTCGATCTCTAGAACTCACGCTCTGCACAAAACATTGACTGAACGTCAAATCTGCCAATTATCTCCAATTTACTCCTTTTTGCATTTTTCATCCAAAAGTGCCTTCAAAACATAAAACAAAGAATATCAAGGCATTTTACATATAAAACATGGACAAAACATTAGGTAAATATGGGTGAAACTATCGAATAATATGGTTACATCATTAACATAAGTTATAATCATGAATGCTTAACGAGATTTACAAGTATTAGCATTAATCGAATAAGATGACTAATGTAATCATGTTAACAATCTATAATTTGAATGGAACCTTCTTTGTGTATGGTTTCCAATTGAATAATAAGAGTTTATACTATACATGTTTGACATACCATTAGTGGATCCTCTAACCTTGATATTTATTGTTATCATTGTTTAATCCTTACGTTAATCTTTCATCTGAAAGTTCTCATCAACTTCTCTCCTTCTTATTCTTCATTATTATTATTATTATTATTATTATTATTACTACTATTACTACTAATTAGTACTTAAAAATGTATTTTTATTGGGGATTTATGTTATTATTTTGCACTTGAAGTATCAATAACTCCTTAATTAAAACATGTTTTATAATAACATATCTAATAATATAAGATACCTTTAATTTGTGGTAAATATTCATTTTAAATGCAGGCCTATCAAGTAAATGAAAGGATTGATTGATGATTTTAAGAACTGAAATTGAAAGGACAAAGAGATGGCCAAACTTAGAAAATAGATGTCGATACAATTTAAACCGGAACACTATTAGGTAATTGGGTCATATCTGGAGCTGCAGATCTCAAATTTAGGTCTACATTATATGAATGGAAAGCTAGACATAGGCCTACAACTTTTATATAAAGCCCAAGACTTAAAAAGGTCATTTTTCAAGTCCAAATTGTAGCAACAACAAAAAAGTTTGAATCTGCTTTCCAGTCTGAGCACTGTTTAATGTTTGGCCCATATTTGGAGTTTTAGAAGTCCAAATGACTTAAATGTTTTATACAAGAAAGCTGAGATAATTTCCTATATCTTTTATGTTTTCCAGTGGCTCCAATTTTGATGTTATTAATGATGTTTTGAGCAGACAAGAGAAGATAAGGATCGTCACCAAGTCAAGAGTTGGTCACCCACTCATCAATTAGTCATCAAATCAATAGTTTCCAATGTTGGCCTGTAAAAGGAGGCATTTGCCATGCATTTAGGCATCTTGGTTTCCAGATCAAGATCATGCTCTTGCTTTCTCTCTTTGTATTTTTTGTAATGTTTATGCTTTGCTTTCATTAGTATCAAGTTTATGTCTTTCATTTCCTTTCATTTACTTAGTTAACTTTTATCTTATTTATGTTCTTATTTTGTTTATTTATTTTTATTTCTTTCATTATGTCAAGCTGAAAAGGTTACACTAATGGTGTAAGAATAAGTATAGTGTAAACTTAATATGGACTTTAATGTTTGATACTAACATGTTTTGTATTTGTTATCTTGTTCACTCTTTAATACTTTGCTTGTTAAATGACTAATCTTAATTTATGTTGTATAACACTTGGTACAACAAATGCTTGGCACTTTCATAGCCCATACTGTATGGTATAACCGATACTTAAACTATGAAAAGAACTTGATTTGTTATTAACATAAGTTATAATCATGAATGCTTGATGAGATTTACAAGTATTAGCATTAATCGAATAAGATGACTAATGTAATCATGTTAACAATCTATAATCAAATTGGAACCTCCTTTGTATGTGGTTTCCAATTAAATAATAAGAGTTTATATTATACTTGTTTGACACACCATTAGTAGAACCTCAAACCTTGATATTTGTTATTATCATTGTTTAATCCTTACATTAATATTTCATCTCAAAGTTCTCATCATCATATTCTTCTTCTCTTTTTTTTTTCTTTACTACTACTACTACTACTACTACTACTAGTATTATTATTGTTACTATTACTATTGTTATTGTTATTGTTACTATTGTTGTTGTTTATAATTGTTGTTTATAATTTGTATAATTAAGCTCCTCGTAGTTCGACCCCGGTCTTGTCGAATTATTTATTACTTCGACACTCCTCCACTTGAGAGAAAACATCAATCTTTTAGTCGTGTCAACTATTACTACTACTACTACTATTATTATTAGTATTATTATTGCTACTATTATTATTTTTATTGTTATTGTTACTATTGTTGTTGTTTATAACTTGTACAATTAACCTCCCTATGGTTCGACCCCGGTCTTGCCGGATTATTTATTACTTCGAGACTCCTGCACTGGGGAGAAGATATCAATCTTTTAGTCGTGTCAAAAACTCTTTGGGTTTGAAACTTATACAGACTCACATTACCTTGTGATTGGTTTTTATCAAATAAATAGAGATAGTGAAATCTGAACTCGTGATCGCTTGACCATTAAGATTCTAATATCATGTCAAAAAACCAATTCAACCCAAAAGTTTAAATTACTATATAAAATCTCAAAATATAATTTATATTATTATCTAAAATTATTTTCTTTTCTCCTCCCTTCTTTTCTTTGATCATTGGGCGGTTCCTTTTTATCTACCACAATAATTCTTAGCCCATGACCAATCAACATCACACTTGATTGGTTATATTATTTAATATTTTATTGGATAGATAATTTAATATTCTATGTGATTTTTCTGGATTTGTGATTTTTTTGGATTCTTTTAGATTTGTATCATTTTTTGAATCCATCAAGTGATTAAATTAATTGCATTCATAATATTAATAATATTATCTCTGTCATATACGAAAGTAATACAAGTTGAATACAACCATCAAATAGTTTGCACCACTAAAACACTAGAGAAGTGCCATTGTCACAAAGTTGAAAAATAATTGTTGAAAGATGTCCCAAACACCAAGTTGCCGGATATCCTATGGTGGAAGGGGCTAAACAAGACTACATGAATGATATTTCACTACTTTGGATGAGAAGCTGAGCCTCAAACTTCTCTTTTGTGTTTCGGAATATCTTAATTTTCTTGTTTTCGTCGTATATAGCCAAACAACTAGGAACCACATTTGAATTACATGGAATAGAAGCAAAGCATCTTCATTCTCAAGTGTCTATATTGTGTAAGTCGCTCTCTTAATTTCCTTCCGATCTCCTATTCCTGTGATTTGGGACCCAGAGGAAAACGCTGAGAATGTCAAATATTAACAGCAATGATATTCTGTCTCAGTCCTGCATACAACGCTATATTATTGTCTTAAGCGAAAAAACGTAGCTACCGTCGGAATATCCTTGATGACAGGAAAAATATAATTAAGAGGCCACGAACATTTTTTGGATTCCCATGTTGTCCGCATCATATAATTGTGTAGATTGTGACCAGACAGACAGAAGCACAAAGAAAAGCTTTGTCCTCCTGCTGCGTTAACTAGCATGATTATACACCAGGGTGCCTTAATATTCCATGATCACTTGACTCATTACTGGATCACCTACTAATAAAAGCTTCGAGGATTCATAGGTTACTTCTACAAACTGTTCAGTGCTTGTCGGTGGTTACTTCCACAACTACAGAAGCAAATCTTCCTTGGATCTTACCACATAAATTAAAGTTGAGACTTCAGATTTGTTTCCTTCCAACGAAGTTTCTAATGCTACTTTAGCTTTTAGGCTTGCTTTTCTAAAGTTGGGATTTCCATTTCATGTACAAGAAAATATGTTTTCACAGAATAAACTAAGAATCGTATGTGTGCTCGTCACAACATCCATGGCAGAAGATGTGCGCAATGACCCTGCCTATGATGCATAACAGCATCACCTTTTTTAATAAAAAAGAATCATTACCGATTTCTTATTCATTTACTGTAAATATTTTATATGCATGTGATAATTAAGTATGTCTCCTTAATTATTATTTTCTTTTAAGAAAATCATTACCGATTTTTCGTTTGATCAGAATCATCAATGCTAAATATTTATAAGCATGTGATAAGTGTGTTTCCTTAATTATTATTTTCTTTTAAGAAAATCATTATCAATTTTTTCTTTGACCATAATCATCAATTATTGTAAATATTTATAAGCATGTGATAAGTATGTTTCTTTAATTTTTTATTTGAGAATAATCAAGTGTAAGTCTCGCATATGATAAGTATGTTAATTTCTTTAATTATTATTAATTTTCTCTTAAGAAAATCATTACCAACTTTTTATTTGATCAGAATCATCAATTGTAAATATTTATAAGCATGTGATAAGTATGTTTCTTTAATTAACTCGTTCGAGGAGAGACCCTTGGAAGTGTTAATTATTCTTTCCACACACAAATCATACTTTACGGTCACTATTAATTAGATGCATTAATCGTTGTTAAAATTGACTAATCCTCCCTTGTCCTATCTATAAATATAATTATTTATACAAGTTATAATTCATGAACTCCTCTTCTTAGCATGCAAATTACCCGGCATTTTAAATGCTATCTTTGATTAATTATTATTTTTTTGTCCGTTGTTTCCCACTATATTACATACTCTACACGTTTTCTTTGAGCATGATGGTTCCACCATACATACATTCCCTTTCCTATTGGAGAGGAGAGTCCATAGTGGAGTTTTTATTTGCTTTTATTTTCTTATTAGCCAATTTATATGCATGCATTTGGTCAAATCTAGTCATTATTAAAGTTTTTTTTTTCTTTTTTTAGTATTAGTGTCTCTCTCTTGAAGATCTCGAATTTTAATTTTTAAAACAAAAATAAAAAACTTTCATGAGTATCAATTTTGTAAGAATAATGGAAAGAGAGAGAGAAGAGAAATTCAAGATCAATGGGATGGATGGATTGTGGAGCCCCGTAATTAAAATCCATAATTCAAAGGGGAACATGGTGCAGTAAAAATCATAAAGGTAAAAGCGATCAAGAAGGACAACAGCGTGATTTATGCTTATATTTCTTGCTTGGAAACATATTTGTGCTTTGCTTGTGCAAGCAGTCAATGTCCGTCCTTGATCCATTTTCCCTTTTTCTGTGTTGTTGACCATAGCCTATTTAGGTCCAATTTTGGATTTTATACTAAAACAAATCAATGTATTTTGGATTTTATACTAAGAAAAAATAAAATAAAAGTTTAAATACAGAGTAAAGTTCATATACCAAAACAAACCATGAGCTAAAAGTGCTTATTCTTTCCTTTTCTTCTCAATATATAGTAAATAATTTTGTTGTAGTTCGTGGTTTATAAATAAATATTAAAATAAAATGTATCGAGCAAAACGAAACAGATGTGGTCTAGAGTTTATATATATATATATATATAATTGTATTTTAAAATAGTGAAAATATATATAGCTCTTAGCTTTACTTTTGTGGATATAGATATATTGTCACCCATACTAAATCTTGAATTTTATTTAGTTTTTTTTTTTATTGCAATACTCATCTATAATTACCAAGTCTTCTACCATTATACGAGGACATGAAAAGGTTAATCAGATTGGATTTGTACTTAAAAAAAAATAAAAGAAATTATCACATGAAATCTTCTAAAAACTTTGGAGATCATACGATGGGAACCCATTATCCATGAGAACTCCATTTTCCGAGATGAGTAAAAGCAGGAGCTTCTAAAATCGTAATGATTATTTAATCTTTAAAAGTTTATAAAGGGTTTTTGAATTTGTATATTGTGATGGATTAACGTGGTATTGAATAATTGATTTATTTTTATATAAATAATATTAACATGACACCTACGACAGGACCTCATAAGGATTGATTTAATCTATAGTTTATATAGATTATATAGCAATCAGAAAATGGTTAAAGCAAATCAATTTTTCTATTTATTTTCATTCAAAGAAAAAAAATTCTATCTGCTTTATTGAGAAATATTCAAATGATTTTATGAATATGTATACCTCAGTACATATGCAGGCAAATACAATAAAAAGATTACCACTTTTACGATATGATCTGCGCCAAAGATGTTGAGAAAAAACACACAGAGAGAGAGGATGCTGAGAATCTCATCAACATTGTTGTCTTCCTTTATAAAGCTCCAAACTACCCAACGGCACAATGCCTCCCTCAAATTGCTCTGAAGTTTCTTCACTTTTTCTAACCTCTCTTCTTCTATCCAGACTTCCGGCAGTCTCTGTCTAGAAAGAAGGAAAGAAAGAAAAGAAAAGAGAATATTTTATTGTAAAAAAAAAAAAGAAATTAAAGGGGATTTTGTATGATTTGCTAACCTAACCACTCTTTGAAAAGGTTAACGTTGGTCACCATTGTGTCCATAGTTTTTAGACATAAATGGCATATAGTGAAAACTAGATTGGTGATCAGTGTTATATATTCCGTGGGTCAGTTTAATTTTTTTTTCATTGTAAAAAGAAAATGGTTAAGATGATGTAAATGTTCCTAAAATATAAAAAATAAAAAGAGATTCAAGTCATTGACTTGAATAAGTTTAATAAGCTTCAATAACATAAATAAAAAAACTAAAAAAGATGCTAGCAAAGAATAAAATGTAAAAAAAATAATTTAAACCCATCTAGGTTAGCACGCTAAATTTGTGATTAATCATGATATCGAGGTAATCTTGTCAAAAAAAATTTGAATAAATCAATAAAATTCAATTATTAAACAACACAATATCAAATGATAAAATTAAAAAAAAATATATAAAAAACATCAGAAAAAAAGATCTAAATCAAGTCAGGTTCACAAGTTGACCTTGCGACCATGTGTGTAATATTGAAATAATCTTATAAAAAAAATCATAAAAAAATTTATGAAGAACAATTCCTAATAAATCAATTATTAAAGAATAAAATAAAAAAAATTAATAAAAAATATAAAAAGACTGAATTCAACTTGTGTTATTACTCAAAACCTGTGACTATAGCCATGAGACTCAAACTAATCTTATGGAACACAAACTCTAAATAACAACAAAGTAAAATTCTCAATCACAAAATAATAAGGGATGAAATTGAAAAAAAAAGAGTAATAAATAGAAAATGGAATAAATTTGACATAAAAATAAATTAAAATTAAATTTTCAAGGATGAATTGAAGATAAAATTCAATTAAAAAAGATTAAAAAAATAAATAGTAATTAAAAGGAAAAAAAATTCAATTTAATATAAAAATTAAATAAAATCAACTAATACAAAAAAAATTGAAAAAAAATCTACAAAGATAAAAAAAATAATAATAACTAGTAATGAAAAGAAAAAAAAAAGCAAATTGTAGAAAAAAATAAATGAAATGAATTTTTCATATTTTACAAAGAAGAAAAGAGAAAAGAAGGAGGTGAAGCAAACAAAATTCACCCTACCAAGATCTTGGTGTGTCTTTTCTACCATCACCACAAAAATATTAAAAAGTCATTTCAACCCAATAATTTAAGCTTTTAAATGAGGTTTTTTTTAGGTTTGAAACTTGTAAGAATCATATTACTTTATGTTTAATTTTTATTAAATAAATAAAAATAATGAGATTTAAACTAAAAATTACTTAGTTATTAAAGTTTTTAAATGAAATTCTAGGTTATATTATTTTCTACAGGAAGGTGATATTTAATTGTCAGATAAGCCTGCATTAACCATTTGAGAGACGTGTGTGTGCTTCTTTTACTCGCTAGGTGTTGTACATGCCCCATTTGTTTACCGGAAAATAGTGTTTTTTCACAAAGTGAATTACAAGAAAATGAATTACTTTTTGATATTTGGCGATGTAATAAAAAATAAGTTGGAAAACAGTTTTTAGTATTTGATTATGTCATGAAAAATGAGCTGGAAAATAACTTATCAATATTTTATTTTTCTCAAATTTATTAAAATAATAATAAACAAATCTTACAAATTAAATAGTTGAATGTGAATGAAATTGAAAAAAATATAATTTTATAAATTATCTCAAATAAAATAAATAATAATCAAATAATAGAGATGAAATCTAAAAAATTTAAAAAAAAGAAAGATAAATAAATTAAAATAATAATAATCAACATTTCATAAATTATTTCAAATAAAATAAGTAACAATCAAAAGAATAAGGACCAAATTTGATAAATAAAAATTTCAATAAAAAATGATAAGAAAAAAACAAATAGAAATTATAAAAATAAGGACCAAAGTTAATATAAAAATAAAATTTAAAAGATGAAATTGAAAAATAAATATTCAAAACAAAACATATATAGCAATTAAAAGTTTAAGGATTAAATTTGATATAATCAGTAAATATTGACATTTCTAAATTTTTTACAACTATTAAAAAATGTTTTTCTTCTAAATTTTTTCAGAAAAATACTTTTCTTGAAACTAAGCCAAATTTTTATTTAACTTGAAAGTGTTTTCTTTTGATTAACTTTTCTAACAACAAACAAACACAAGAAAATTTAAAAAATGACTTCCCAAAAACCACTTTTTAGAAAACAAACATAGTAAAAAAGGAAAGTAATTTTTTAAAAACCAAGTTAAAATTTTCTTTAAATGAAAAGTGTTTTTTATTGACCAAAAAGTGTTTTCTATTAATTAAAATGTATTTTTTTGTTAACTGAAAAATATTTTTTGTTGACCAACTTTTCTAATGATAAATAAATACGAGAAAGTTTAAAAAATAATTTTTTAAAAATCATTTTTCAAAAAATAAACATGATTTTAGTAAAACTTTTGAATGAACCGCTGCATCAATTTCAATTAACATTGTTGGGTCAATGAAAGCTGATTTGTGGAAACGTTTACCTCCATTGTTCCATTTTGAATATTCTTCTAGTGCTTAAGTAATTTTGTCATAGACATTTTAACAAACAGTTTGTATGCAATACACATTTAAACTAGAGAAGAAACAAAATCTTTGGTTTAAGAAAGTTCACAGGTTTACCTCTTTGATGCCTTTTCTTTAGCTTCCCGGAGCAAGTGTCGCCGCCTCATTAGATGGTCACGGAAATTCTGGAGTTCCTAAAGTTCTGGATAATATACATGTAATATAACACCATAAGAAATTCAAGAGGAATTCCAAAAGTTGAGGTTTGTTCAAGTTCAAGAGGACTTTTTGCTACTTTAAAAGCGCAAATAAGCTTATTAAGTATTTCTAAGGTGTTTTTTTGGCTTGTTACCTACTAATAAAGATAAACGCATCATATGTGTTAATTTTTTTCTTTGAAAAAACATATTTATTAGTTGGGCATGACCTTTTTTGTTCTTTTTTTATTATTTTTGTTAGTAATCAGAAAAAAAAGTTACTATACTGATTTATTTACTCTTTATTTTTTTTGGTAATCAGAAACAATAATTCTAGTAAAAAACATTGTTTTCACTATGATAAATAAAAAATACATTAATAAAAAAAATTATTTTAATGAAAAAAAGTTTCACAAACGATTGTATTTTTTTTTTTTTACGTGGGGTGTCCGGGCCAGCTTGCGCGCACCACGACTAATCCCCATGGCCCACTGAATACCCTGCAAATCCAGTAGGCATGTAAAGCACCGCGGGGGTGACAGGCATGCACGCCAAGGCTCGAACCCAGGTGCAGTAGAAGGAGACAAGCCCCTTCCACCGCTAGGCCAAGCCCTAGTTTGCAAACGATTGCATTTTTAGTTTTATAACAAAGCTACAAATAAAAAAAAACTTCTGAAGACATGGACAATTTTCATAAACGAGAATACAAATTAGTTTATGTATAGAAATATAGATACAATGTTAACATATCTTAAACTTGTAAGTTAGCCTACAAATCTCTCTCTCTCTCTCCATATACATATATAATTTCGTTTTTTTTTTTAATTTGCATGCTTGAGTAGAATTAATTTGAAGTCCTTTGCATGCAATTAATGAAGTCACAAGGGCTTAATTTGAGCCAATTTAAGTATATTAGGTTGGACATATGAAAGGTTTCCGATTTTGATATTATGTAGAAGAACCATCCGGGATTTGGCATTGCATGCTGCACTTCTTCTTCAAGAGGCCCACGTCTACCTTCGGTGCTTAAATTTTTCATGTGGAGAATTGACTCCCACTTATATGTGAAATGGTGGAAGATAATATACTTTAATGGCATGTCGATCACCCAATTGATCTTGATGATGACGTCCTCGATCTAATATCTTCTGTGATATCTCAATGGTCTCTTCTGATGATAAGGCTGCATGAACATGAGCTGTAGAAAACACGGTGGTGTTCTTTCATTTTTCTACTCCTGAAAAATTCTACACCACCCATGACGCTGGTCCAGCACTCGTGTCATTGGTTACATTATTTTATTTTATTTTATTTAAAATGATATTATTTTAATATTACAAAATATTAAAACTATTTTAATACGTAGGGTTTTCATTATTTTGATTTTGCTTTTTTCATGATGCAGGGAAAGATTAGATGGTTTGTATTTCTTAAAAAAAATTCTACAGTGTCAAGTGACCTAGTATTTATATGCTTTTTGGCATTGAAAAACTAGTGTGACATCTTCTTTTAGTAGATATATGGGTAAAATGCTAGAATCAGTATAAAAAACCTGTATTAAAAAAACAAATTCCCACGAAAAATATTTTGACCATAAGTTATGAATTTGACCCTAATAAAATTATTTTTTACTACTTTCATCATGGTAGATTTTGTTTTGATAATTAAAGGAAGGTTTTCATTATTTTTAACTTGAAAATTGATTTTGATGGAAAAATAATGATTTTAACTATGATAATCTTAGTTTCATTTAAAAGTAATTTTTTTTTAATTTTGACTAAAAAATCAGATTTACTTGGAAAAAAAAATAGGTTTGGCCTTAACAACCTTGGTTTGCTCGGACAAATATGATCTTGGTCATTTTTTATAAGAAAACTAGTTCTGATCGAAAAATAACAAGTTTGACCTTAATAATTTTGGTTTGATAAAAAAAAATATGATCTAAGTTTATTAAAATAATAAAAGATACATGGAAATTATTATTCACTTTCATCATTGTATCGTGGATTACAATGCTAATCTATAATAGTTTACCTTTTCTTATTATTGAATTTTAGTTATGATTTTTTTAAAAAAATTGTTATTATCAATTTCATCTTTTAATATTGGTGTGGTTAGTTGAGAATTTGGTCTCGTAATTTATTTATTTTTATTTTTTATAGGATTGACCTGATTTGTGAGTTTGTTAAAGTAACTCAAGTTGCCTTGATTTATAATTTTGATGAGGTATCTTTTTTTATCCTCTATTTTTCTCTCATATATGTTTTTTTTATAGAAATAGTTTTAGAGAAAAACTATATTATTAAACTTTATAAACTTCAAGAACCTATTTACAGGTTTGACTATTTGACATGGTTCACGAGTTTAGTAAACACATAGTTTTGAAAACAAAAAAAAAAAATTATAATTTCAGTAAAGTCCATAACCTAATTTGTAGGTTTGGTGTGCTAGCCTTAATTATTTGATTTACAGGTTTGACAAGATTATATACAAGCTGAATATGTTTTTTTTCTTTAATTATTTTTAATTTATTATTTTTTGATTTCATTCTTCAATATTATATTGGTTGAGAAATATAATGCATAATATATTTTTGTTTGCTTTTAATAGAATTATTATTGTCTCAAATAAATGTTTATTTTTTAGTTTGTGATCAATTTTGATTAGTATCTATTTTTATTATATAATTAAATAAAATAGTTTTTAAAAAATATTATTAAATCCAATATAGTTCATGACTCAGATTGCTAGGGAACCAAAGTAGATCTAACTTATCATCGTTTTATATTTTTTTTAAAAAAATATCATCTTGAATTTTTTTTAAAATTAAGTTATATTTTTAGCAGTTATCAAGGTTATATTTAAACTCATGAAATCAATCGATTTAAGTTGAATTAGATCCCACGTAATTTAACTAAAAAATTAAATTAAATAAAAAATCATAAATTAAAAGATTAAAAAATTAACAAACTGAACCAGATTTAATAACAGTATCCAAAGATTCTCCATACTCGAAACATTCTTTTTTAATGGACCGTTAAACTTTGTGTGTCTAATATTAACATCATACCACCCCCATATTACTTTAACAAAACAATACTAGTTCATGATAAGCGTGAAAAGGACGTTATGGAGTTGCATTTAGAGTTCATTTGGCATGAATTTAGACCACATTTTAGTTCTATTTAAGGAGGCCAGGGGCATTCTAAGCGCCAGGTCCATTCTTAGCATTGCTGGTTTGCTTTCCTAAGAAACCTCAAGTACACCAATCTCCTCTGCCTCTCTAATACATTCCAAATAACCTTGTACTATATTCATAGTATATATTAAGCTTCAAAAATCTCAGGTACTATGGCTCCAGGAGTGCCCATGGATGTGATTTCCTGCACCGGCAAGGTTTCCACGGCTAGCACTGGCTACTCTAAAAGGGCCTTTGTAACATTTTTAGCCGGTAATGGGGATTATGTTAAAGGGGTAGTTGGGCTGGCGAAGGGTTTGCGCAAGGTGAAGAGTGCATACCCTCTGGTGGTAGCAATGTTGCCAGATGTGCCTGAGGAACACCGTGCCATTTTGAGGTCTCAAGGTTGCATTGTTCGGGAGATTGAGCCTATTTATCCACCTGAGAACCAGATTCAGTTTGCCATGGCCTACTACGTGATCAACTACTCCAAGCTCCGCATTTGGAATGTACGTGCATTAGCATAATCTTATAAACTTATAGGCAATTTTTTCGATTAGTTACTCTTCTTTAATGGTATAATATATTAATTAAACAGTACACAGACACTTTTAGCGACAAAAATGTAGAGTTTATATATTCAAACTGATGTGACTTTTCCGTATTTTTTTTTTACAAGCTATTATTAATTTTCAAAGCCGTCGAGTTCGTAATTATGTATTTTAACTTGTATCTCAAGTAATATATTTATATATATATATATATATATGCTTCTGTGCGAGTGTGTGTATAATCAAATGATGTTTACCAGAGCTTGAATTCCAAAACCCAACATAATTAATTTATAAAATCAATCCTAATTTTTATAATTAATTAGACTTAAATAGATGAGATGTACAGATACTGTATAGGAATAAAAAGGTCTCTATTCATGCATAGGATTAAGATACCTTGGTGTTTGTTCTGTCTCTAGTAAAAAAAAAAAAGAAGGTCTCTACCTCAGCTTGCGACACAAGTTGGTCGCTAAAAGTTGGTTGTTTATGTAGCAAATGGTCATATAAAAGTATATGTTTGCTTGATTTTCTTGTATGCACAGTTCGAGGAGTACAGCAAGATGATGTATTTGGATGCTGATATCCAAGTGTTCGAGAATATAGACCATCTATTTGACACCCAAGATGGCTACTTCTATGCCGTGATGGACTGCTTCTGTGAGAAAACCTGGAGCCACTCACCACAATACTCTATCGGTTACTGCCAGCAGTGCCCGGAAAAGGTGACATGGCCTGCTGAGATGGGCTCTCCTCCTCCCTTGTACTTCAATGCTGGGATGTTTGTCTTTGAGCCTAGTCGTTTGACTTTTGAGAGCCTTCTTGAAACTCTCCAGATTACCCCACCAACCCCATTTGCCGAGCAAGTAAGTCATAGCATTTATGTATGAAATTAAAGTACATAAACCCTAAATGGATGGGAGATTAACAAGCAGGGAATCATAAATCAAAATCACAAAGTAAAAGTGGGCTGTGAGAGTTAAATGTGTGAGGCACAAGAAAATAATTGTAGTAAGGGATTAGTAGAGTGACACTCAGGCTGGCAAAGTAGGAAATGCCAAATTAATTTTTAATAACAAAGAACAGCTTGTTAATTTATAATTTTCTGATTTGCTTGTGGATATGGCAGGATTTCTTAAATATGTTTTTCCAAAAAACATACAAGCCAATCCCTCTAATGTACAATCTGGTTTTAGCCATGCTATGGCGACATCCTGAGAATGTGGAGGTCGAAAAGGTTAAAGTGGTTCACTACTGTGCTGCTGTAAGTAGTGATCTTCTTCTCTGAATAACATCAAATACTATCTTCAGTTTTAAATCCCATCAAATAAATTACATTTATTATGTGTATTCTTGATTTAGACTCCTTCTGATCTCTTCTATTTTTCGAAAAACAAAAATATAGGGTTCAAAACCTTGGAGATATACTGGCAAGGAAGCTAACATGGACAGAGAGGACATCAAGATGCTAGTGGCAAGATGGTGGGACATATATAATAACGAGTCCCTCGATTTCAAGGGGGGGAACTCAGTTCCAGAAGAAGAAACATTATCGAGGCCATCCATCTTGTCTTCCAAGCCTGAGCCTGCCATTTCCTACATCTCTGCGCCATCTGCAGCCTAAACTTCTTGATTAAGATAGTTTAAAAACTGGTGTAATCCCATCCTTCCTTTAATTTTGTCCTTCAGCATAAACCCTTTTTCAGGCTGCTTGTGCTAATTATTTTCTTGCTCGGTGACTTTACATGCAAGACACTGTGGTGTTATATAAGGTGTTCTTGTATTTGAAATACTATTCATACGAATCTCTATTGGTAAACTAAAAGAATGTCGAAATTAGTCTTTTAAGGTAAACTTCGATCCCTCCTCCTCTTTAATCTAGCTAGTAATTAGCCTTTTAAGGTTATAAGCTTCAAGTCTTATGAACCTAATCTGTATTTTCTTTTCTCAATTTCTGATTATTTTTTTCTCTTTTGATAAACAGCGAAGTCCTAATCTTAATCTTGAGTTATACAAAAGTAGCCCTCCATGCTCCATCAATCAAGTCTTAAAATTTAGTAAATGTTGTCGGCTTTGAAGTAAACTTGTGCTAAAGTAATGATTCCATAGTTTTTTTCAGCCATGTATATCAATGGACATCAACAGTGACGCTAGAGGTGGCGATGATATTTATTTTTAATATATGAACACCGCAGCATCAGATTCTAAAATATCACAATATCAAAATATCAATTGGGTCTTTGATATTTTAATTTTGCAGCAACGTTTGTCCCTCAGACCAAAATCAGTTCAAATTGCCCTTAAATCCAAAAAATGAAGGACACGTGGCATTTTATGATAGGTTTACTTTATAGATTCACCTCTATCCTCAGTTCAGAAAAAAGCAAATATTACGGCAGACTTACAGGCAAAGCAAGGAGTCCCGAGAAAATATATCATCTAAAAGCATGAACGATTAAAGCCCCACATACACTTATTGGTTATTGCTTTAAGAAATTATTATCATACATTCACGATTGAAAAGGATGCGTTTTTTTTTTCCCTTATGAAATAGATCGCTTTGGAGTTTTGAAAAAGACCAAGAAGGAAGAATACAAGGCAGGAGTAAACGTTGAAAATAATTACACATTTCTTTTCGTTTTGAAAAAGACCAAGAAGGAAGAATACAAGGCAGGAGTAAACGTTGAAAATAATTACACATTTCTTTTCGTTTTTTAATTTTTATCTTACTTAGAATAAGAACGTTAAAAAATAATGATTTAGTTTACATGGCATTAACCATCTATTACCGCAAATAAGATTAAAAATACCACATGATCAATGTATTTTGCACTAAAAATTATTTATTGAAAAGTCTTATGAATTCATTATAAAAGTTTAATGGAGGTGAAGAATCAATTTTTTTGAACTCAGTCACATGCTAGACCTAAACTAATATGAATTTGATAAGATGTCGAACTCAATTCCCTATAGCTCAACTACGTGCTAGGCTCAAAGGCTTATAGGTCTGATAATATACCAAACTCAATTCCCTTGAGCTCGACTATACATTACACCTAAATACTTGTGGGTTTGGCAAGATTAGGCTTTGCTACATTCTAGACCCAAGTACTTGTGGATCTTGATAGAAGCCAAACCTAACTCCTTTGGGTTTGGTTACATGCTAGAACTAAATGCTTATAGGTTTAGCAAAATATTAGACCTAACTCCTTTAGGCTTAGCTACGTGTCAGGCCTCAGTATATGTGGGCCTATGGGGGTAACAGACACAACTCATTTAGGCTTAATTACGTGCTAGACCCAGGTGCTTTTAGACCTAAAGGGATGTTAGACTTGAAATCCTTAGGTCTAGAATCATCTAAAACCCTAACGTACAATAAGGGAACCTAAGGTTTTCACCTCTTGATACCTTCGCTATGTAAAAGTCCTTTAAAAGTTGGTTACATATCAATCAACATTAATATTGATTATTACGATTGATCCCATCAACATTAATGTTGTGTACAAAATTATATAGGACTATTTTTTTAGGCACATGATATATACTCTCATCAACACTAATATCATATAAGAAAACACTTACATTAATTTAATGTTGATGCAAGGGACTCCCTCTCCATTTGAGTGTGAAAAGGAAAAAAAAACTTTTGACCCCTTAAGCAAAAAGAAAAATGTTCAAAGTACAAATGTTATAAGTACCTCTAGAACAAAATAGGTTGAAGGTTTACAATTTTTACTTTTTTATAGTATATTCTCAGCATTTATCATACATGAACTAAAAAAAATATTTTTTTTCTTAAAGTTTTATGGTCGTTTATTACAACTCCTCACTATAAATTCATTGACTTAATCATAATAGGGTCTTAAAATCCCACAAATAAGAACTGCTTTGTAGGGATTCAGGCCTTTGTCACCAACCTTTTAGGCCCTTAGTTCTGGAGAATAGAAGATTAACATGAACGTGTGATCATCCATTATCCAAAATCTCAAAAACTCAAGTTTCCTAGCATATTGGATTTTGGAGCATCATTAATTAACGTTATTTATGGAAAAACTATTCAAAAATCCATTAAATGTTCATATAGAATGATTTTTGGACACCTCTAATTGCCATAAATGGTCGACAATCAAGAAAATCCTAGGTTAGGGTATGTTACATACCTCTCCTTAATAATTGGCATATTTGCCACATTAGCTCTCTTAGATTTTCAACAACTCATTAATCAGGTGTAACCCTCATTTAAGTTGTCCTGAAATCTTAGAGGCAACACCAAACCACGCCACCTCAATACACCCTAACAAAAGAGGTACCTCTTCTTGGGTATCTTTTTATGTCCCAGCCTCATAACCATAAGATGCCCGTTTGCTAGAAGACAATTGTCTTACCTTGAGGAAGTGGTGCAAAAAGATGTGGAGAACTCCTTAATTGAATAGCTCATTAACCCTCCAAAGAATCACTCTCATTAACATGAGACATTCGCAATAAACTATTGATTGATATTTAAAAGTGTATTTTTATCAAGGTTTTATATCATCATTTTGCACTTGAAGTATCAATAACTCCTTAACTAAAGCATGTTTTATAATAATATATCTAATAATATAAGATACCTTTAATTTATGGTAAATCTTCATTTTAAATACAGGCCTATTACATAAATGAAAGGATTGATTGATGAATTTAAGAACTAAAATTGAAAGCATAAAGAGATGGCAAAACTTAGAAAAGAGTTATCGGTGCAATCCAAACCATAACACTATTTGGTAATTAGGTCATATCGAGAGCTATAGATCTTAGATTTAGGTCAACTTTATATGGATGGAAAGGTAAGACATATGCCTACAACTTTCATATGGAGCCTAAGATCTAAAAAAGTCATTTTCAAGTCCAAATTGTAGCAACAACAAAAAAGCCCGAATTTGTCCTCTAGCTCGAGCACTGTTTAGTATTTTGGTCATATCTGGAGTTCTAGAAGTCCAAATAAGCTGAATGTTTTACACAAGAAAGCTGAGACAATTTCCTAAAACTTTCATGTTTCAAGTGGCTCTAATTTTGATGTTATCAATGACGTTTTTGGCAGACAAGAGAAGATAAGGATTGTCACCAAGTTAAGAGTTGGTCACCCACTCATTAATTAGTCATCAAATAAATAGTTCCCAATTTTGGCCTATAAAATGAGGCATTTGCCATGCATTTAGACATCTTGGTGTCTAGATCAAGATCATGCTCTTGTTTTCTCTATTTGTATTTTTTGTAATGTTTATGCTTTGCTTTCATTAATATCAAGTTTATGCCTTTCATTTTCTTTCCTTTACTTAGTTAACTTTTATCTTATTTATGTTCTTATTTTTTTAATCTATTTTTCTTTCTTTCATTATGTCTAGCTAAGTTTATTATGTCAAGGTGAAAAGGTTACACTAATGGTGTAAGAATAAGTATAGTATAAACTTAATATGAACTTTAATGTTTGATACTAACATGTTTTATATTTGTTATCTTGTTCACTCTTTAATACTTTACTTGTTAAATGACTAATCTTGATTTATGTTGTATAACACTTGGTACAACATATGTTTGACACTTTCAGAGCTCATACTGCATGGTATAACCAACACCTGAGCTATGAAAGGAACTTGATTTGTTGTTAACATAAGTTATAATCATGAATACTTGACGAGATTTACAAGTATTAGTATTAATCGAATAAGATGACTAATGTAATTATGTTAACAATCTATAATCTGATTGGAACCTCCTTTATATGTGGTTTCCAATTGAATAATAAGAGTTTATACTATACTTGTTTGACATACCATTAGTGGATCCTCTAACCTTGACATTTGTTATTTTCATTGTTTAATGGTTACATTAATATTCCATCTCAAAGTTCTCATCATCTTTTTCTTCTTCTCCTTCTTTTTCTTTATTATTATTATTATTACTATTATTATTAATATTACTACTAGTAGTATTATTATTGTTGTTGTTGTTGTTATTGTTATACTATTATTATTGTTGTTGTTGTTGTTGTTGTTGTTATTATTGTTGTATTATTGTTATTTATAATTTATACAATTAACCTCCCTATGGTTCGACTCCGGTCTTATCGAGTTATTTATTACTTCAACACTCCTGCACTTGGGAGAAGACATCAATCTTTTAGTCGTGTCAACTATCATTATAGATATGATCCCTCTAGCTACTATAAGAAATAACTTAGCGATCAATCTCACCATTCCATATAAGAGTCTTCTAACTCCCCTGACCTAACAAGGTAAGATTTCAAGAAGAGGAATAATTGAGAGATATATCCATGATGAGGCTCATTGCCACTAAGGGATAAATAGTTCCCCCTTATCCATATAGGTTTTATGCACTAATGTCCCTAAAAAGTATATCTCCATATAAAGATGACCTTGGATAACCATGACGGACTGGCAGATCTATGAGATCACATCCAAAACATATACAATAACCTTGAGATAATCATCCAAGACAATGATTACATATATAAGATACTGTCAACTTCTTTTAGAGGGTCAACTAAGGCGTTGTGTAACAATTTAGAGCCAAGCTGCATCACGGGTTTCAAGAATCTTTGTATGAAACTCATGTCATAGTTTAGAACCAGCATGCTAGCTAAAAAGAGCTCCACAAAACTTTTTAGCATAACCTAAATATAAGGAATTCACTTAAGCATATTTAAAAATATATAACAAAGAGAAGCTCAAGGTAGAAGAATTTATTGAGATAATAGCCTCATAAACCATGATAAATAAAGTGAGAACTTTTTATATTGAGAGACTTTTACGCCCTACCTGAAAGAAGCCTAATCAAGGTAAAATAGGTTATGGAAATTCACATCTAGATAGAGAAAGCTAATATTTTATGGAATAGACTTTCTTGTTTTACTAGGAGGCTTAGGAGGAAAATCCCTCTAGACAGATTCGTTCTACTCCTAATAAGGAGAATAACTCGAAGTGAAATTAGAAAAGGTGACACGACTAAAAGATTAATTTCTTCTCCCAAGTGTAGGAGTGTCAAAGTAATAAATAACCCGGCAAGACCAAGGTCGAACCATAGGGAGGTTAATTGTACAAATTATAAACAACAACAATAGTAACAATAACAATAAAAATAATAATATTAGCAATAATAATACTAATTATAGTAGTAGTAGTCGCAATAATAATAATAATATTATTAATAATAATAGTAGTAGTAGTAGTAGTAGTAGTAATAATAATAATAATAATAATAATAATAATAATAATAATAATAAAGTAAGGTATTCATCATTTAACTTTCATTAATCTATCCAAATAAACAAACTCTCATTAAATTTATATATCTGTTCAATACCTCTTAACAAGATATTAATAAACCTTTTGTGCTCAATCTATCAACATATAATTATGGGGCTTTTCTTGGAAGAAAACAAAATTTTTGTTTTAATGTTTAAGGTTAACTTCCTTGGGTTGGGATTATTATTTTTGTCTTTTTTTTTCTTCTTCTTTTATTTTTTTTAAATATATATACATATAATTCAAAAATATCATGCATCTTTAACCCATGTAATGAGCTTTTAGCTAATGACTCTCAGACCAGTTGGTCTTAGGGCATTAGGTGTTAAGACACCCCTACGAGCGGGTCACAGATACTAATATATAGATAGTGCAATGTTTGATTCCCTTAAGCTTTTCTCCTTAACCCATATAACAAGCGTTAGGCCAATAATTCCCAAGTCAGTTGACTTTAGGGTATTAGGTGTTAAAACACCCCTTCGACCTTAATTACTTAAGCTAGGGAGGTTACGAAACCAAACTTATCTACATTTTTATTATTATCATTTTTTTTCTTTTTTCTTTTTTTTTCTTTTTTTGTTGGTTTTTTTTCTTTTTTTTAATTATATACTATCCCTTTCCCTTAGTTATTACCTTTAACAAAAGAACATAAATAATGTAATAATCAAATGTGCAACCCACAATCATATGTTAAAGTGTGTGTGTGTAAATTAAGGTTCAAGAATACATGTTAATTAAGTATATGAGTAGAATTAAGTGATAACAATGCGAGACTTTGCAAATCTAAATATTTCAAGAAGTATTATGATAGACCTTATTATGAATGATTACTAAGATGCGTCTCAAGAGTCATAAAAAGTTCTCCTTACTCTATTATCATAGTAGTAACAATTTTGCACATGCTTTATAAAATAGAAAACACAGTTAGTTTTTCTTTTTTTTAGCTACTACCCTCTCCCCCCAACTAAAATGAGACATTGTCCTCAATGTTTAAAGGTAGAAAGATAGAGTATAGAAGATATCACTTGAAATAACAAACACTAACAAACCTGGAACACACTAAAACAAATATAAGTAACAACAAAGCACAATAATAAAACAAAAAGACATAAAGATTCACAAATGAAGGCTCAAATCCAATCTAAGCTTTTTACGACTTTCCTTAGTTGACCAATTTATATGACTCATGGAAGGATCAATTACAGGAATGAAAGATTGTAGTTGGTCAGTCAATTATTTAGTAGTAGCAGGAGAGATTATGATTTGTCACGTAGAAGATGTTAGAAATTCTTGTTCCATAGTATGATCAAGAAAAGACAACAACTTATCATAATAACCATTAACATTTAACAAACCTATGGGTTTATGATGAATGTGCAGGTGGGCCCAAGAAGAAATATGAAAGATCTCTTCTAATGTGCCTAGACCACCTAGTAAAGCAATGAAAGCATCAACATGGTTAAACATTGTATTCATTCGAGCTAACATTGTGGAGACCTGAAGTTCCTCTCCAATTGTTTTTCCAATGATGTCCCCCTATACCAAAGCTTCGGGGACGACCCCTAAAACTTGACTACCACCTAAAAATACAGCTATTGACACACCTCCCATTAACCCAAGACTATCTCCCCCATACACTAAATGAATCTTTCTCTCAGCTAGCACTTGACCAAGATGATTTGCTGATTCTAAAAACTCATTTTCTTTCCCAAGACTAGATCCATCAAAAACACAAATATTTCTTATATGATGACTTGAGAAACTTGCCATTTCTACACACTTCTGTATTTATTAAATGTATGGGTTGAGTAGAAATGAAAGGAAGGAAAAGAGGATTTTATAGATGAACGGCTTAAACGTCCTCTATGGGTCGGGGATAGGCTTCCCATCCAATTTTCTTAAAAATTGGCAAACAAGGTCTTTTTTAGTTAGATTCCTAAGACTAAGTTGATCATGTTCTTTATGAAATAGTGGTCATAAATCATGAATTGCACGATGCACATCTCCACTAGGATGCGTATCAAGAGTTAATAGAAGATTATCTAAAGACTCCTTGCTTAGGCCATCCTTAATGAATTGTATTTTATCTTCATGGTTTATAGATATCATTCCTAAAGAATGATATTATGTATTACAAGTCCATCTAGCTCATCGATTACAGACTTTCAGTCATTTTGCATGATGTTTCTTTGCAAAAGTGCTTTTACCTGTTCTAAGCATGTGTGAAATGAAGGAGTTAGAGGACTCACCTGATAATCGGACCTTTGCTTCAATCAACCAGTGAATATCCTTAAGAATTTCTTGATTCATTAACAATCTTAATCTTGCACATCTAGCACGGTAAATTTTTGTAATCGCATTCTAAGGTAGAGCGGGAAAATACTTTTTCAATTTTTCAAGATTAGTGTCCATTTTCAAATGAGAATTGGAAGAGAGATTCAAAGAATTGCATAAATATATACATAAATATCAGTTATTCTGGGAAACTGAAAGAACCGACTTAAGTCACGGAGTACCGTTGTCCGCCATTTTACCGGGGTGAGAGAAATTAGCAAAAACCACTAAAAACAAAAACACAAAAACAATGTAAGAAAAACAAAATAATCAACCTTTATCTTCAAGATCATTCACACTAGTTGATTCATTTTCACTAGAAAAATTATCAAAGTAAGCTTTCAAATGATGTCCATTTTCCTTAAAAACATTGTCATTCATTGAATTCTCAATATCATAGGCCCCATAAGGATTGCTCCATTTTAGTCTTAGCTCTCTAGGGAATGCATAGATTTGAGAATTATAAAATAAATTTTTTTGATAATTTTCACAAGTTTTGCAGAATGCATGCGTGTCCTTGAACATGGTGGGCCAATAAAATCCATCTTGAAAGATTTTTGCAGTTGTCTTTTTTTATATGAAATAACTTCCACATGCTTTAGAATGACAAAGTTTAATGACACTACTTACCTCATTGTTGGGAATGAATCTTTGAAATATTTGATCAGGACAATATTTGAATAAGTTAAAGTCATCACAATAAAAGGTCTTCACTTCGTTCAAAAACCTTTCTTTATCTTGGGTACTCTAATCAGCTAGCAAATCTCCTAGAACAAGAAAATTAATATTTTTATCATACCAAGGCATTGGACTAAGAGAAAGTAAGAATTCATTAGGAAAGTAATCATCGATTGGTGTGATGTCAAATGTCAAATTTGTTGTCACTTTTGACAAAAGATCTGCATCAATATTTTTGGTGTGTTTTTCATCCATGATTTCTTCCTCAGAATAAATCATTTGTAAATCTTCATATTCATCCAACTCATTTTTACTTAAAGTAGATTCAAGTTGATCATAAACTAATTCGTCAATATGATGTACTTCTTCTAAATCATTATCATTTCTGGTTGCTTGCAAATGTTGAAAATATTCATCTCCAATGTCATCTTTCTGAATGATAGCTTCATTAGTCCATTCCTACAATTAATCAATGTGTTAGAGGTTGTAAGAAACGGACATCCTAAAATAACAAGAAATGAATTACATGCTTCAACAGGTTCTATGTCCAAGACAATAAAATCCACATGATAAATGAATTTATCGACTTGTACTAACACATCTTTGACTATTCCTCTAGGCACTTTTACAGATCTATCGACAAGTAAAAGAGTTATGGAAGTTAGTTTCAACTCATCTAGATGGAGACTCTAAAAAACTGAATATGGAAGTAAATTCACACTAGCACCAAGATCAAATAAGGCTCTTTAATTTTATGTTCTCCAATAAAGCAAGAAATTATAGGACAACCAGGGTCTTTATATTTCAAAGCATTGTTATTCTAAAGAATGGCACTTACTTGTTTTGTTAAAAAGGCTTTCTTTTTCACATTCAGTTTCCTCTTCACAGTGCATAGATCTTTCAAAAATTTAGCATAGGATGGAACCTATTTAATAGCATCCAGCAAAGGTATATTGATTCTTACCTGTTTGAAAATTTCAAAAATTTCAGAGTTGTGATTGACTTTCCCTTGTTTGGTCACGAAATGAGGAAATGAAAGTACTAGTGGTGAATTAGTTGTTTCTTTGCAATTTGTAGATTCAACCCCTTCCTTACCTTCAGAGATTGACTCATCATCTTTCTTGTAAGGTTCAAGAGAGGGTTTTTCATTAACCTTACCACTACGCAAAGGAGTGACTGATTTGACTTGATCCATGTGTTGGCTTCTGGAACTACTTCCAATTGCATTGTATTGTCCCTTGGGATTTTATTGTGGTTGAGATGGAAACTTACCTTTCTCTTGGAAACTGAGAGCAGATATTAATTTTGCAAGAGTATCTTTAAAATCTGTCATGTTTTGAGCAAGTTGAGTATTGATTGTTTCTTGCTTTTCAATAAATGCATGCAATGTTTCCTCAGGATTTCTTCTAGAAGGTGGAGCAAAAAGAGATGCATATCCATGAGAATTTTGAAAATTATGGTGTGCTTGAGGTTGTGAAGTTTGTACATTGTTATTATCACTTTTTCAATTCCAATGCCTCGACTTTTCTAAATAAAGATGCAAACTTGGCTTGGAGGTCATGATCTTCCCTAAGGTTGTACATACCTCCACTAGATGTATGTGGTTGAGTTTTACTCGGTGCCTCATAAGTACCCACGGTGTCCCAATTTTGAGCATTTTCAGCTAACAAGTCTAAATACTCCATTGCTTCATCAGGATCTTTATCTTCAAAAGTTCCATTGCATATTAATTCAACCATTTGCCTATCTTTAGGTGTTAACCCTTCATAGAAATGTGAAACCAATCTCTATGTTTCAAAACCATGATGAGGGCAAGTACTAAGCAAGTCTCGATACCTATCCCAACATTGGTAAAATGTTTCTCCAGGTTTTTGAGTGAAAGTGGTAATTTTATCTTTTGAAAGAGTTTGTTCTGTGAGATAGGAAAAACTTCTTTAAAAATTGTTGTTGCATTTCATCCCAAGCACGAATGGATCTAAGTCTCAAATTTTGTAGCCATGTTTTAGCTTTATCTTTTAATGAAAAAGGAAAAAGCTTTAATATGATGGTGTTTATGCTACAATATAAATTATTATATGTGTTGCAGACCTCCTCAAATTCCCTTAAATGAAGTATGGATTTTCCAATTCTAAGCCATGAAAAGAAGGTAAAAATTGAATAATGTTTGGCTTAAAATTAAAATGAGATGCATTGGGAGGAAAAACTATGCATGATGGTGCACTTGTTCTTGTGGGATTCATGTGGTCTCTAAGTGTTCTAGCACGGTTATTTTCATTGTGAAGTGATTGATTATCTTCTTCGGCTATATTTTCTGAAAATGATGAGGATACCCTACAAAGTCTACCACTTGATGTACGTGACTACACTCTCATGCACGTGTAGGAATAAAATAAAAGGAAGAAGAAAAAAATAAAAGAAGAAACAAGAGAAAAGAAACAAAGTTATATACAAGAAAAGTGAAAAGAGAAAATAAAATAACTACTATAATTTATACAAGAACTTACCTCCTCGGCAACGACACCAAAAACTTGACACGCCTAAAAGATTGATGTATTCTTCCAAGTGTACGAGTGTCAAAATAATAAATAACTCGGGAAGACCGGGGTCGAACCACAGGGAGGTTAATTGTATAAATTATAAATAGCAATAATACAACAACAACAACAATAATACTAATAATAGTAGTAATGATAATAATAACAGTAAAGAAAAAGAAGGAGAAGAAGAAGAAGATGATGAGAGCTTTGAGATGGAATATTAATGTAACGATTAAACAATGATAATAACAAATGTCAAGGTTAGAGGATCCACTAATGGTATGTCAAACAAGTACAGTATAAACTCTTATTATTCAATTGGAAACCACACACAAAGGAGGTTCCAATCAGATTATATATTGTTAACATGATTACATTAGTCATCGTATTCGATTAATGCTAATACTTGTAAATCTCGTTAAGCATTCATGATTATAACTTATGTTAACAACAAATCAAGTTCCTTTCATAGCTCAGGTGTCGGTTATACCATACAGTATGGGCTATGAAAGTGCCAAGTATTTGTTGTACCAAGTGTTATACAACACAAATCAAGATTGGTTATTTAACAAGCAAAGTATTAAAGAGTAAACAAGATAACAAATACAAAACATGTCAGTATGAAACATTAAAGTCCATATTAAGTTTACACTATACTTATTCTTACACCATTAATGTAACCTTTTCACCTTGACATAATAAACTTAGGTAGACATAATGATAGAAATAAAAATAAATAAACAAAATAAGAACATAAATAAGATAAGAGTTAACAAAGCAAAGCAAAGGAATTGAAAGGCATAAACTTGATATTAATGAAAGTAAAGCATAAACATTATAAAAAATACAAAGAGAGAAAGCAAGAGCATGATCTTGATCTAGACACCAAGACGCCTAAATGCATGGCAAATGCCTCATTTTATAGGCCAAAATTGGGAACTATTGATATGATGACTAATTAATGAGTGGGTGACCAACTCTTGACTTGGTGGCAATCCTTATCTTCTCTTGTCTGCCCAAAACGTCATTGACAACGTCAAAATTGGAGCCATTTGAAATATGAAAGTTGTAGGAAATTATCTCAACTTTCTTGTGTAAACAATTCATCTCATTTTGACTTCTAGAACTCCAGATATGGCCAAAATACTGAACAGTGCTCGGGCTGGAGGATAGATTGGGGCTTCTTTGTTGTTGCAACAATTTGGACTTAAAAATGGCCTTTTTAAATCTTAGGCTCCATATGAAAGTTGTAGGGCTATGTCTCACCTTTCCATTCGTATAAAGTATACCTAAATCTGAGATTTATAGCTCCAGATATGAAACAATTACCAAACAGTGTTCCTGTTTGGATTACACCGATATCTCTTTTCTAATTTTGGTCATCTCTTTGCCCTTGCAATTTAAGTTCTTAAAGTCATCAATCAATTTTTTCATTTATGTGATAGCCTGCATTTAAAATGAACATTTATCATAAATTAAAGGTGTCTTATATTATTAGATATATTGTTATAAAACATGCTTTAGTTAAGGAGTTATTGATACTTCAAGTGCAAAATGATGATATAAAACCATGATAAAAATCCACTTTTAAGTACTAATCAAAAGGCTGGTGAGGGAACATGTTCATCTTCTTGGAAGGAGGTGTTCCTTTATCTTAAATGTTACTCTCGCCAAAGTGGTATTGACTATTAAAGGGAAGGATTATGTTCAGTACCCACCCTTTATGGCATTGTCTTCATATTCCTATACCTCTAGGAAATGTTTTCTTTTCTACAAAGACAACAATACTAAAAATTGCTTCACCCTAAGAAAAGAGGTTGAAAGGTTGATAGTCAATGGATACTTAAAGTAGTTTGTTAAAGGGAAAACCTAATTGAACCAAAATAGAAAGAGCTTGGTCAACCTAACCAGACTCTTCTAGAGATCAATGTGATCTTAAGAGGTATCTTGGCAGGCAGAGACACCATTACTAGTAGAAGGAAATATAAAAGACAGGTTCTCACATTATCTCAACAATAAAGTCCATAGCGTGAACATTTTATTTTAACGCCAGAAAATGGAGAAGGGGGTGACTTATCCCTATAAAAATACCCTGGTCATCTCCATGATCCTTGCTAATCACAGGGCCTATAGGGTATTAATGGACAATGAAAGCTCTATCAACATCCTTTTCAAGGGTGTGATGTCCCAGATGGGATAAATCCTTCAAGGATGACCCTAGTAAAGCCTCTTTTGATCGGGATTGAAAGGTTACAGGCACCAATAAAGGGTGCCTTAAACCTTCTTATCATAATTGGTACACACCTTAGATGTATCACCCTCTAACAACCTTTAATGGTGATGAATATGGCCATATGAAAAAAAAACTTATTTTTTTATAAAATAAGCATGAAACCTTTTTAGAATTTGGTTGTATAAATATGAATGAAAATGTATTTTTATATTTTTTAAAAATTGATGAAAAAGGGTTATTTCTAATAGAAGGTCAATACCTTATAGTGTGAGTCCATTACCCTGATACTAAGTGAAATGGTTGGACAAATATGCAAGGGATCCATAAATAATTTTAAAATGGTCCGTAAACTTTTACAAAAAATTTGGAAGTCATTTAGGGTATGTTTAACAAAATAAAAAAACAAGGAAAAAAATCAATACTAAAAGAAAACAGTAGAGTGTGTTTTCCAAACACACATTTAAAAAACTATTTTTTAAGTGAAAATCGAACATGCTAAATGATTAGTACATAAAAGAGCATTTTTATCATTGTTTTATATCATCATTTTGCACTTGAAGTATCAATAACTCCTTAACTAAAGCATGTTTTATAATAATATATCTAATAATATAAGATACCTTTAATTTGTGGTAAATGTTCATTTTAAATGCAGTCTTATCACATAAATGAAAGGATTGATTGATGACTTTAAGAACTTAAATTGCAAGGGCAAAGAGATGACCAAAATTAGAAAAAAGATGTCGGTGCAATCCAAACTAGAACATTGTTTGATAATTGGGTCCTATCTAGAGTTATAGATTTCAGATTTAGGTCTACTTTATATGTATGGAAAGGTAAGATATAGGCTTACAACTTTCATATGAAGCCCAAGATTTAAAAAAGTCATTTTCAAGTCCAAATTGTAGCAACAACAAAGAAGCCCGAATCTGTCCTCCAGCCCGAGTACTGTTCAGTATTTTGGCAATATCTGGAGTTCTAGAAGAGCTGCGATAATTGCCTACAACTTTCATGTTTTGAGTGGCTCTAATTTTAACGTTAGCAAAGATGTTTGGGGTAGACAAGAGAAGTTAAGGATTGTCACAAACTCAAGAGTTGGCCACCCACTCATTAATTAGTCATTAAATCAATAGTTCCCAATTTTGGCCTATAAAATGAGGCATTTGCCATGCATTTAGGCATCTTGGTGTCCAGATTAAGATCATGCTCTTCCTTTCTCTCTTTGTATTTTTTGTATCGTTTATGCTTTACTTTCATTAATATTAAGTTTATGCCTTTCATTTTCTTTCCTTTACTTAGTTAACATTTATCTTATTTATGTTCTTATTTTGTTTATTTATTTTTCTTTTTTTCATTATGTTTAGCTAAGTTTATTATGTCAAGGTGAAAAGGTTACACTAAAGGAACTTGATTTGTTATTAACATAAGTTATAATCATGAATGCTTGATGAAATTTACAAGTATTAGCATTAATTGAATAAGATGACTAATGTAATCATGTTAACAATCTATAATCTGATTGGAACCTCCTTTGTGTGTGGTTTCCAATTGAATAATAAGAGTTTATACTCTACTTGTTTGACATACCATTAATGGATCCTCTAACCTTGAGATTTGTTATTATCATTGTTTAATCCTTACATTAATATTCCATCTCAAAGTTCTCATCTTCTTCTTCTTCTTCTTCTCCTTCTTTTCTTTATTATTATTGGTGTTGTTGTTGTTGTTATAATTGTTATTATTGTTATTATTGTTATTGTTATTGTTATTGTTATTGTTGTATTATTATTATTTATAATTTGTACAATTAACCTCCATGTGGTTCGACCCCGGTCTTGCCAAGTTATTTATTACTTCGACACTCCTGAACTTAGGAGAAAACATCAATCTTTTAGTCTCGTCAAGTTTTTGGCACTGTTACCGGGGAGGTAAGTTTTGTATAAATTATAATATTTATTTTATTTTCTCTTTTCACTTTCTTGTATATAACTTTGTATCTTTTCTTTTGTTTCTTTTTATTTTGTTTTCCTTTTTCTTTTATTCTATTCCAACACGTGCATGAGAGTGTGGTCACGTACATCAAGTGGTAGACTTTGTAGGGTATCCTCATTATTTTCAGAAAATATGGCCGAAGAAGATAATCAATCACTTCATAATGAGAATAATGAGAATAATCATGCTAGAACACTTAGAGACCACATGAATCCCATAAGAACAAGTGCACCATCATGTATAGTTTTTCCTCCCGATGTATCTCATTTTAATTTTAAATCAAGCATTATTCAACTTTTACCTTCTTTTCATGGCTTAGAATTGGAAAATCCATACTTGCATTTAAGAGAATTTGAGGAGGTCTGTAACACATATAATAATTTAAATTGTAGCATGAACACCATCAGATTAAAGCTTTTTCCTTTTTCATTAAAAGATAAAGCTAAAACATGGCTACAAAATTTGAGACCTGGATCTATTCGTGCTTGGGATGAAATGCAACAACAGTTTTTAAAGAAGTTTTTCCCATCTCATTGAACAAACCCTTTCAAAAGACAAATCACCACTTTCACTCAAAAACCTAGAGAAACATTTTACCAATGTTGGGATAGGTATCGAGACTTGCTTAGTACTTGTCCTCATCATGGTTTTGAAACATGGAGATTGGTTTCACATTTCTATAAAGGGTTAACACCTAGAGATAGACAAATGGTTGAATTGATGTGCAATGGAACTTTTGAAGATAAAGACCCTGATGATGCAATGGAGTACTTAGACTTGTTAGCTGAAAATGCTCAAAATTGGGACACTGCATTCATTGAGGAAACTTTGTAGGCATTCATTGAAAAGCAAGAGACAATCAACACTCAACTTGCTCAAAACATGAAAGATTTTAAAGATACTCTTGCAAAATTAACATCTGCTCTCAGTTTTCAAGAGAAAGGTAAGTTTTCATCTCAACCACAACAAAATCCCAAGGGGCAATACAATGCAAATGCCCTGACCAAACAAAAGACTGATTCTCCGTTAGCACTTCCATTTCCTCAAGCCATGACCAAACAAAGGAAAGTCAATCACAACTCTGAAATTTTTAAAACTTTCAAACAGGTAAGAATCAATATACGTTTGCTAAATGCTATTAAACAGGTTCCTTCCTATGCTAAATTTTTGAAAGATCCATGCATTGTGAAGAGGAAACTGAATGTGAAAAAGAAAGTCTTTCTAACCGAACAAGTAAGTGTTATTCTTCATAACAATAATGCTTTGAAATATAAAGACCCTAGTTGTCCTACAATTTCTTACTTTATTGGAGAACAAAAAATTAAAAGAGCCTTACTTGATCTTGGAGCTAGTGGAATTTACTTCCATATTCAGTTTTTCAAAGTCTCAATCTAGGTGAGTTAAAACCAACTTCTATATCTCTTTTACTTGTCGATAGATCTGTAAAAGTGCTTAGAGGAATAATTGAAGATGTGTTAGTACAAGTCGATAAATTCATTTATCCTATGGATTTTATTGTCATGGACACACAACCTGTTGAAGTATATAATTCATTTCCTGTTATTTTAGGACGTCCATTTATTGCAACTTCTAACGCATTAATTAATTGTAGGAATGGACTGATGAAGCTATCATTTGAAAACATGACATTGAAGATGAATATTTTTAACATTTGCAAGCAACCTGGAGATGATAATGATTTACAAGAAGTAGATCATATTGACGAATTAGTTTATAATCAACTTGAATCTACTTTATGTAAAAATGAGTTGGAGGAATCTGAAGATTTGCAAATGATTTATTCTAAGGAAGAAATCACAGATGAAAAACGCACAGAAAATGTGGATGCGAATCTTTTGTCAAAAGTGACAACAAATTCAACATCTAACATCACACCAATCGATGATTACTTTCCTAACGAATCCTTACTTTCTCTTAGTCCAATGCCTTGGTATGATAAAAATATCAATTTTCTTGCTTTAGAAGATTTGTCAACTGATTGGAGTACCCAAGATAAAGAAAAGTTTTTGAACGAAGTGAAGAACGCTTATTGTGATGACACTAACTTATTCAAATATTATCTTGATCAAATATTTCAAAGTTTCATTCCCGACAATGAGATAAGTAGTGTCATTAACCTTTATCATTCTGAAGCATGTGGAAGTTATTCCTCGTCAAAATAGACAACTGCAAAAATCTTTCAAAATGGATTTTATTGGCCCACCATGTTCAAGGACACGCATACATTCTGCAAAACTTGTGAAAATTATCAAAAAGTTTTGTTTTATAATTCTCAACTCTATGCATTTCCTAGAGAGCTAAAACCAAGATGGAGCAGTTCTTATGGGGCCTGTGATATTGAGAATTCAATGAATGACAATGATTCTAAGGAAAATGGACATCGTTTGAAAGCTTACTTTGATAATTTTCCTAGTGAAAATGAATCAACTGGTTTTAATGATCATGTAGATAAAGGTTGATTATTTTGTTACATTATTTTTGTGTTTCTTTTTGAGTGATTTTTGCTAGTTTCTCTCACCCAAGTCAAATGGCGGACAACGGTACTTTGTGACTTAAGTCGATTCTTTCAGTTTCCTAGAATAATTGATATCTGTGTATATATTTGTGAAATTCTTTGAATCTTTCTTCCAATTCTCATTTGAAAATGGACACTAATCTTGAAAAATTAAAAAAGTATTTTTCCATTTTGCCTCAGAATGCGATTACAAAAATTTACCGTTCTAGATGTGCAAGATTGAGATTGTTAATGAATCATGGAATTCCTGAAGATATTCTTGAAAAATTTACCGTTCTTTAGGAATGGTATCTATAAACCATGAAGACAAAATACAATTCATTAAAGATGGCCTGAGTAAGGAGTCTTTAGATATTCTTCTATTGACTCTTGAGATGCATCCTAGTGGAGATGTGTATCATGTAATTCATGATTTATGGCCACTATTTCATAAAAAACATGATCGACTTAGTCTTGGGAATCTAACTAAAAAAGACCTTGTTTGCTAGTTTTTAAGAAAACTAGATGGGAAGCCTATCCCCAACCCATAGAGGGCGTTTAAGCCGTTCTTGGACGTAAAACCAAGAGAAGATGTGAGCCACAATCACAACTACCTGTACATACACATGCTTTTTCAAAACTAAATAAATAAATAAATAAAGAGAGAGAGAGAGAGAGAGTGTGAGACTCTAGTTGGCCGACATATAAGTGTTATGATTGCCTTTCTAATTTCTCATCTATAAAACCCTCTCTTCCTTCCTTTCATTTCTACTCAACCTATACATTCAACAAAGACAGAAGTGTGTAGAAATAACAAGATCCTCAAGTCATCATATAAGAAATATTTGTGTTTTCGGTGGATCTAGTCCTGGGAAAGAAAAAGAATTTTTAGAATTAGCAAATCATCTTGGTCAATTGCTAATTGAGAGAAAGATTCATTTAGCGTGTGGGGGAGCGAGTCTTGGGTTAATGGAAGGTGTGTTAATAGCTGCATTTTTAGGAGGTAGTCAAGTTTTGGGGGTTGTCCCCGAAGCTTTAGCACAAGGGGACAACATTGGAAAAACAATTGAAGAGGAACTTGGAACTTCAGGTCTCCATAATGTCGGCTCGAATGAATGCAATGTTTAACCATGCTGATGCCTTCATTACTTTACCAGGTGGTCTAGGCACAATGGAAGAGATCTTTCATATTTCCTCTTGGGCTTAACTGCACTTTCACCATAAACCCATAGGTTAAATGTTAATGGTTATTATGATAAGTTGTTGTCTTTTCTTGATCATGTTATGGAACAGGAATTTCTAACATCTTCTGTACGACAAATCATAATCTCTACTGTTATTGCTGAACAATTAATTGACCAACTACAATCCTTCATTCTTGTAATTTATCCCTCCATGAGTCGTATAAATTGGTAAACTAAGTCGTAAAAAGTTTAGATTGGATTTGAGCCTTCATTTGTGAATTTTTGTGTCTTTTGGTTTTATTATTGTATTTTGTTATTTTTGTTTAAGTGTGTTTTAGGTTTGTCAGTGTTCGTTATTTCAGGTGATATCTTCTATACTCTATCTTTCTACCTTAGAACATTGAGGACAATATCTCGTTTTGGTTGGGGGGAGAGGGTAGTAGTTGATAAAAAAAATTGTTTTTCATTTCATAAAACATGTGCATAATTGTTGTTATTAGGATGACAGAGTAAAGGAGCTCTTTTATTAAAGTAACTCTTGAGATGCATCTTAGTAACCATTCTTAACAAAGTCTATTATAATACTTCTTGAAATATTTAGGTTTACAAACTCTCGCATTGTTATCACTTAATTCTATTCATATACTTATTTAACATGTATTCTTAAATCTTAATTTACACACACACACTTTAACTTATGATTATAGGTTGTATATTGGATTATTACATTATTTATGTTCTTTTGTTAAAGGTAACAACTAAGGGAAAGGGATTGTATATAATTAAAAAAAATAAAAAAAAATAAAAAATGATAATAATAAAAATATAGATAAGTTTGGTTTTGTAGCCTCCCTAACCTAAGAAATTAAGCCTGAAGGGGTGTTTTAACACCTAATACCCTAAAGTCAACTAACTTGGGAACTATTGGTCCAACGCTTGTTACATGGGTTGAGGAGAAAAGCTTAAAAGAATCAAACATTGCACTATCTACATATTAGTATTTACGACCCGAGTTCCTAAACTCATAAGAGTGTCTTAACACCTAATGCCCTAAGACCAACTTGTCTAGGAGTCATTAGCTGAAAGCTCGTTACATGGGTTAAAGATGCATGTTGTTTTTAAATTATATGTATATATGTTTTTAAAAAAAGAAGAAGAAAAAAAAGACAAAAATAATAATCCTAACCCAAGGAAGTTAACCTTAAATATTAGAACAAAAATTTTGTTTTCTTTCAAGAAAAGCCCTATAATTATGTGTTGATACATTGAGCATAAAAAAAAGGTTTATTAATATCTTGTTAAGAGGTATTAAGCAGATATATAAATTTAATGAGAGTTTATTTATCTGGATAGATTAATGGAAGTTAAATAATAAATACCTTGCTTTATAGAATTTTCAAATTATTTTTCTATTTTAACGCTTGGATTACTAGGGACTAGTAATAAGCTAATTGGGGGATGTGATTAGTACTTAAAAGTGCATTTTTATCATGGTTTTATATCATCATTTTGCACTTGAAGTATCAATAACTCCTTAACTAAAGCATGTTTTATAATAATATATCTAATAATATAAGATACCTTTAATATGTGATAAATGTTCATTTTAAATGCAGGCCTATCACATAAATAAAAGGATTGATTGATGACTTTAAGAACTTAAATTGCAAGGGCAAAGAGATGACCAAAATTAGAAAAGAGATGTCGGTGCAATCCAAACTGGAACACTGTTCGGTAATTGGGTCATATCTAGAGTTATAGATCTCAAATTTAGGTCTACTTTATATGGATGGAAAGGTAAGATATAGGCCTACAACGTTCATATGGAGCTCAAGATTAAAAAAAGGTCATTTTCAAGTCTAAATTATAGCAACAACAAAGAAGCCTGAATCTGTCCTCCAGCCCGAGCACTGTTTAGTATTTTGGCAATATCTGGAGTTCTAGAAGTCCAACTGAGCTGTATGTTTTACACAAGAAAGCTGAGACAATTGCCTACAACTTTCATGTTTTGAGGGGCTCTAATTTTGACGTTATCAATGACATTTTAGGCAGATAAGAAAAGATAAAGATTGTCACCAAGTCAAGAGTTGGTCACCCACTCATCAATTAGTCATGAAATCAGTAGTTCCTAATTTTGGCCTATAAAATGAGGCATTTGCCATGCATTTAGGCATCTTCATTTCCAGATCAAGATCACGTCTTCCTTTCTCTCTTTGTATTTTTTGTATTGCTTATGCTTTGCTTTCATTAATATTAAGTTTATGCCTTTCATTTCCTTTCCTTTACTTAGTTAACATTTATCTTATTTATGTTCTTGTTTTGTTTATTTATTTTTATTTTTTTCATTATTTTTAGCTAAGTTTATTATGTCAAGGTGAAAAGGTTACACTAATGGTGTAAGAATAAGTATAGTGTAAACTTAATATGGACGTACATGTTTGATACTAACATGTTTTGTTTTTGTTATCTTGTTCACTCTTTAATACTTTGCTTGTTAAATGACTAATTTTGATCTATGTTGTATAACACTTGGTACAAAAAATACTTGACACTTTCATAACTCATACTGTATGGTATAACCGACACCTGAGCTATAAAAGGAACTTGATTTTTTGTTAACATAAGTTATAATCATGAATGTTTGATGAAATTTACAAGTATTAGCATTAATTGAATAAGATGACTAATGTAATCATGTTAACAATCTATAATCTGATTGGAACCTCCTTTGTGTGTGGTTTCCAATTGAATAATAACAGTTTATACTATACTTGTTTGACGTACCATTAGTGGATTCTCTAACCTTGACATTTGTTATTATCATTGTTTAATCCTTACATTAATATTCCATCTCAAAATTCTCATCTTCTTCTTCTTCTCCTCCTTCTTTTCTTTATTATTATTATTATTATTATTATTATTATTATTATTCTTGTTGTTGTTGTTGTTGTTGTTGTATTATTATTATTTATTATTTATACAATTAACCTCCTTGTGGTTCGATCCCAGTCTTGTCGGGTTATTTATTACTTCGACACTCCTGTACTTGGGAGAAGACATCAATCTTTTAGTCGTGTCACTAAACATGTTTTTATGTCTACAAAGGATTTAACCTAGACACAAGGGTTGGGCTAACCAACATAAGCCTAAAGGCCCAAAAACAAGATCCACACTCAGGAAAGAAAAATAAATATCAAAGAGAGATTTTCATTTGAATCCATTTAAGAACATGAAGAACACCCGAAGAAACCTAGAAACTAGGGTAGCAATTTAGACCAAATTACATTAAATTAAAGGCACATAAAGATACAACATAAAAAACTAGAAAGCATTTATGCATTAAACAACAACAATGAGCTCTAATATAGATAAATTGACTCTCACAATAAAGAAACCCTAAACCCAGCATTCAAAAGTTGTAGGGATCAATTAATCTAAAATAAGCTTTAAGAGAACCAAATAAAGTGGTAAAATGATCATTTATATGCTATAGCTTTGATCGAATCTCAAAAGGGAGGCTAAAACATCAAGACATGAGAAAACCCAAATCTTGGTTCAAGGCATTCAAAGCATAGAACCCAAAAATTTATCTCTAAACCCAAAAAAAAAAAAAACAATAAGCTTAAACATAGAAAAAACATAAAAACCTTAAAACAAGGTCTAAATCTAGTAGCCTTGATTTAAACATAAGGGGTGACTTATTCCTCTAAAAATTCCCTGGTCATTTCCATGATCCTTGCTAACCATAAGGTCCATGGGGTATTAATGGACAATGACAGCTCCATCAACATCCTTTTTAGGGGTGTGATGTCCCAAATGGGATAGATCTTTCAATGACCCTAGTAAAGACTCTATTGAAATGGATTGAAGAGTTAGAGGCACCAATAAAGGATGCCTTAAAGCTTCCAATCATAATTAGTACACACCCTAAAGGTATCATCCTCTAGAAACCTTTAATAGTGATGAATATGGCCATATGAAAACAAATAAAATAAAAATATATTTTTAAAAAAATATACATGAAAATTTTTTTAGAATTTAGTTGCATAAATATGAATAAAAACATATTTTTTTATTTTTAAATAAGAAATATTTTTTTGTATTTTAAAAAAATTAATGAAGAAGGGGTATTTTTAATACCAGGTCAGTACCTTATAATGTAAGTCTATTACCCCGATATTAAGTGAAATGGTTGGAAAACTATGCAAGGAATCCATGAATAATTTTAAAATGGTCCCTAAACTTTTACAAATTTTTTGGAAGTCATTTAGGGTTTGTTTGACAAAACAAGAAAACAAAGGAAAAAATCAATGCTAAAAGAAAAGAATAGGGTGTGTTTTCCAAATACACCTTTATCCAAAAATTAGAGGTATAAAAAATGACTTAAGATCAAGTTTGGAAAAAATGCTTTAAGAATTAAAAACCTATTTTTTCTTAAGTGAAAATCAAACATGTCAAATAGGTTTTTATGTGTGGAAAGTGCTTTACCTAGACACGAGGGTTGGGCTTACTAGCGTAAACCTAAAGGCCCAAAAACAAGATCCACACTCAGGAAAGAAAAAATAAAGATTAAATAGAGATTTTCATTTGAATCCATTTAAGAACATGAAGAACACCTGAAGAAACCTAAAAACTAGGGCAGCAATTTAGACCAAATTATATTAAATTAAAGGCATAGAAAGATGCAACATAAAAAACTAGGATGCAATCATGCATATGCAACATAAAAAACTAGGATGCAACCATGCATTAAACAATAATAACGAGCTCTAATATGGACAAATCAACTTTAACAATAAAGAAAACATAAACCTCACATTTAAAAGTTGTAAGGATCAATTAATCTAAAATAAGCTTTAATAGAAACAAATAAAGTTGTAAATGATCATACATATGCTATAGCTTTGATCAAATCTTAAAAGGGAGGCTAAAACATCAAGACATGAGAAAACCTAAATCTTGGTTCAAGGCATTCAAAGCATAGAACCCAAAAATTCATCCTTAAACCTAAAAAGAAAAGCAATAAACTTACACATAGAAAAAACATAAAAATCTGAAAACAAGGTCTAAATCTAGTAGCCTTGATTTAAATATATGGGGTGACTTATCCTTATAAAAATACCTTGGTCTTCTCCACAATCCTTACTAACCACAGGGTTTATGCGGTAATGGACAATGATAGCTCTGTCAACATCCTTTACGAGGGTGTGATGTTCTAAATAGGATAGACCCTAGTAAAGACTTTATTGATTGAGATGGAAGAGTTAGAGGCACCAATAAAGGCTGCTTCAAGGCTTCCGATCATAATTGGTACATATCCTATATGTATCACCCTCCAACAACCTTTAATAGTGATGAATATAGCCATATGAAAATGAATAAAATAAAAACATATTTTTAACAATATATATATATATAACCTTTTTAAAATTTGGTTGTATAAATACAAATAAAAGCATATTTTTGTATTTTTAAATAAAAATATTTTTTTTATTTTTTTGTATTTAAAAATAGATGAAAAGAGGGTATTTTTAATACTAGGCCAGTACCTTATAGTGTTAGTCTATTACCCAAATATTAAGTGAAATGGTTGGGAAAATATGCAAAGGATGCATAAATAATTTTAAAATGGTCCCTAAACTTTTCAAAGTTTTTGGAAGTCATTTAGGGTTTGTTTGACAAAACAAGAAAACAAGGAAAAAAATCAATGCTAAAAAAAGAGTAGGGTGTGTTTTCCAAACATGCCACTATCCAAAACTTAAAGGCATAAAAAATTACTTAAGATTGAGTTTGGCAAAAATGCTTTAATAATTAAAAAGCTATTTTTTTTCTTAAGCGAAAATCAAACATGCCAAACACATTTTTATATCTAGAAAAGGCTTTACCTAAACATGATGGCTAGGCTTACCAGCATAAGCCTAAAGGCCCAAAAACAAGATTCACACTTAGGAAAGAAAAAATGAAGATCAAAGAAAGATTTTCATTTGAATCCATTTAAGAACGTGAAGAACACCTAAAGAAACCTAGAAACTAGGGTAGCAATATAAACCAAATTACATTAAATTAAAGACACAGAAAGATGCAACATTAAAAACTAGGATGCAATACAATGAGCTCTGATATGGACAAATCGATTCTAATAGTAAAGAAACCCTAAACCCCATATTTAAAAGTTGTAGGGATCAATTAATCTAAAATAAGTTTTAAGAGAACCAAATAAAGTTTTAAAATGATCATGTATATATTATAGCTTTAGTTGAATTTGAGAAGGGAGGCTAAAATATCAAGACATGAGAAAACCTAAATCTTGGTTTAAGGCATTCAAAGCATAGAACTCAAAAATTCATCTCTAAACCCAAAAAGAAAAGCTATAAGCTTAAACATAGAAAAAATATAAAAACCTGAAAACATGGTCTTAATGTAGTAGCCTTAATTTAAACATACTTATGTACACTTCTATAAACACAAAAAACATCAACAAAACCTAGAAAATCAATGTACTCGTACCTTGTTCAAGTTTTCTAGCAAATACATTTAGAAATCTAACAAGTTGTTTACATTAATCTACTATATAATCCAAGCTACAATTACATGAATGCATGCTTGTTATGGCCTAGAAATATATCAAAACAAATAAAATGCGAACCAAAAAAATAAACTTTCAAAATGATCCCATAACCAAAAAAAATAAAATAATAACTAATCAAAACAATCATAAAAATTGATAAAACACTTTCTAGGCTAACTTTTATCATCATGTTTAACACTCATAACACATCAACTATATGGATTAATAGAACATGAAGATATAGATACATGTTAAATCATGGCTTAATAAGATATCTTAAATATAAATCTATATTGTCTCTAAACTAATAGCAAGTACTAAAAAATCAATAATTGAATGGACTTAAGGGTTAAATGAAAAATAAGGGAGGGAGGTGCCTATGTTGAAGATTTATTAGTACTTAAAAGTATATTTTTATTAAGGTTTTATATTATCATTTTGTACTTCAAGTATCAATAACTCCTTAACTAAAGCATGTGTTATAATAATGACACGACTAAAAGGTTGATGTCTTCTCCCAAGTGCAGGAGTGTCGAAGTAATAAATAACCCGGCAAGACCGGGGTCAAACCACAGAGAGGTTAATTGTACAAATTATAAACAATAATTATAAAACAACAATAATGACAACAACAATAGTAATAATAATAATAATAATAATAATAATAATAATAATAATAATAATAATAAAGAAAGAGAAGAAGAAGAAGATGATGATGATGAGAACTTAGAGATGAAATATTAAAGTAAGGATTAAACAATAATAATAACAAATGTCAAGGTTAGAGGTTCCACTAATGGTATATCAAACAAATATAGTATAAACTCTTATTATTGAATTGGAAACCACACACAAAGGAGGTTCCAATCAGATTATATATTGTTAACATGATTACATTAGTCATCTTATTCAATTAATGCTAATACGTGTAAATCTCGTCAAGCATTCATGATTATAACTTATGTTAACAACAAATCAAGTTTTTTTCATAGCTCAGGTGTCGGTTATACCATACATTATGGGCTATGAAAGTGCCAAGCATTTGTTGTACCAAGTGTTATACAACATAAATCAAGATTAGTCATTTAACAAGCAAAGTATTAAAGAGTGAACAAGATAACAAATATAAAACATGTTAGTATCAAACATTAAGGTCCATATTAAGTTTACACTATACTTATTCTTCCACCATTAGTGTAACCTTTTCACCTTGACATAATTAACTTAGCTAGACATAATGAAAGAAAGGAAAACAAATAAACAAAATAAGAACATAAAAGTTAACTAAGTAAAGGAAAGGAAATGAAAGGCATAAACTTCATATTAATAAAAGCAAAGCATAAACATTACAAAAAATACAAAGAGAGAAAGGAAGAGCATGATCTTGATCTGGAAACCAAGATGCCTAAATGCATGGCAAATGCCTCCTTTTATAGGCCAAAATTGGGAACTATTGATTTGATGACTAATTGATAAGTGGGTGGCCAACTTTTGACTTGGTAACAATCCTTATCTTCTCTTGTCTACCCAAAATGTCATTGATAACGTCCAAATTGGAGCCCGTTGTAAACATGAAAGTTGTAGGCAATTGTCTCATCTTTCTTGTGTAAAAAATTCAGCTCATTTGGACTTCTAGAACTCCAAATGAGCTGAATACTGATATGTAGGGCATTAGGTGTTAAGACACCCCTACGAGCTTAGTAACTCGGGTCACAGATACTGATATGTAGATAGTGCAATGTTTGATTCCCTTAAGCTTTTCTCCTCAACCCATGTAACAAGCGTTGGGCCAATAGCTCCCAAGTCAGTTGACTTTAAGGTATTAGGTGTTAAAGCACCCCTTCGGGCTTAATTGCTTAGGTTAGGGAGGCTACGAAACCAAACTTATCTACATTTTTATTATCATCATTTTTTTTTTCTTCTCTTTTTTTTTATTTTTTTTCATGTATTTTTTCCTTAATTATATACAATCCCTTTCCCTTAGTTGTTACCTTTAACAAAAGAACATAAATAATGTAATAATCCAATATGCAACCCACAATCATATGTTAAAGTGTGTGTGTGTAAATTAAGGTCTAAGAATACATGTTAAATAAGTATATAAGCAGAATTAAGCGGTAACAATACGAGAGTTTGTAAACCTGAATATTTCAGGAAGTATTATAATAGACCTTGTTAAGAATGGTTACTAAGATGCGTCTCAAGAGTCACTTTAACAAAAGAACTCCTTTACTCTGCCAGCCTAGTAACAACAATTATGCACATACTTTATGAATTGAAAAACAATTTTTTTTTTATCAACTACTACCCTCTCCCCCCAACCAAAACGAGACATTGTCCTCAATGTTCTAAGGTAGAAAGATAGAGTATAGAAGATATCACCTGAAATAATGAATACTGACAAACCTGAAACACACTGAAACAAAAATAAGAAATAACAAAACACAATAATAAAACCAAAAGACACAAAAATTCACAAATGAAGGCTCAAATCCAATCTAAGCTTTTTACGGCTTCCCGTAGATGACCAATTTATGCGACTCATGGAAGGATCAATCACAGGAATGAAAGATTGTAGTTGGTCAATCAATTGTTCAGCAGTAGTAGCAGAGATTATGATATGTCGTGCAGAAGATGTTAGAAATTCCTGTTCCACAGCATGATCAAGAAAAGACAACAACTTATCATAATAACCATTAACATTTAACAAACCAATGGGTTTATGGTGAATGTGCAATTGAGCCCAAGAGGAAATATGAAAGATCTCTTCCAATGTGCCTAGACCACCTGGTAAAGCAATGAAAGCATCAGCATGGTTAAACATCGCATTCATTCGAGCTGACATTGTGGAGACCTGAAGTTCCTCTCCAATTGTTTTTCCAATGATGTCCCCTTGTGCCAAAGCTTCAGGGACGACTCCTAAAACTTGACTACCTCCTAAAAATGCAGCTATTGACACACCTCCCATTAACCCAAGACTGCCTCCCCCATACACTGAATGAATCTTTCTCTCAGCTAGCACCTGACCAAGATGATTTGCTGATTCTAAAAACTCTTTTTCTTTCCCAGGACTAGATCCACCGAAAACACAAATATTTCTTATTTGATGACCTGAGGAACTTGCCATTTCTACACACTTCTGTATTTGTTGAATGTATGGGTTGAGTAGAAATGAAAGGAAGGAAAAGAGGGTTTTATAGATGAGAAATTAGAAAGGCAATCATAACATCTATATGTAGGCTAGCTGGAGTCTCACACTCTCTCTCTCTCTTTTTATTTATTTATTTATTTACTTTTGAAAAAAAAGCATGTGTATGTACAGGTAGTTGTGATTGTGGCTCACATCTTCCCTTGGTTTTACGTCCAAGAACGGCTTAAATGCCCTCTATGGGTCGGGGATAGGCTTCCCATCCAGTTTTCTTAAAAACTGGCAAACAGGGTCTTTTTTAGTCAGATTCCCAAGACTAAGTCGATCATGTTCTTTATGAAATAGTGGCCATAAATCATGAATTGCACGATGCACATCTCCACTAGGATGCGTCTCAAGAGTCAATAGAAGATTATCTAAAGACTCCTTACTCAGGCCATCCTTAATGAATTATATTTTATCTTCACGGTTTATAGATACCATTTCTAAAGAACGACATTGTGTATTACAAGTCCATCTAGCACATCGATGACAGACATCCAGTCGTTTTGCACGACGCTTCTTTGCAAAAGTGTTTTTACCTGTTCCAGGCATGTGTGAAATGAAGTTAGAGGACTCACCTGATAATCGGACCTTTGCTTCAATCAACCAGCGAATATCTTCAGGAATTCCATGATTTATTAACAATCTCAATCTTGCACATCTAGCACGGTAAATTTTTGTAATCGCATTCTGAAGCAGAGCGGGAAAATACTTTTTCAATTTTTCAAGATTAGTGTCCATTTTCAAATGAGAATTGGAAGAGAGATTCAAAGAATTGCATAGATATATACACAGATATCAGTAATTGTGGGAAACTGAAAGAACCGACTTAAGTCACGGAGTACCGTTATCCGCCATTTGACCGGGGTGAAAGAAACTTGCAAAAATCACTCAAAAAGAAACAAAAATAAAATAAAATAAAATAAAATAAAATCAATCTTTATATAAGAAACAAAAACAAAATAAAATAAAATCAATCTTTATATACAGGATCACCCAATTCAATAGAGTTATGTTCAACTGAAAAATTGTCAAAGTAAACTTTCAGACGATATCCATTTACCTTGAAAACATTGCCATTCTTTGGATTCTCGATGTCATAGGCCCCATATGGATACACATATTTCACAATAAAAGGACCGCTCCATCTTGATCTTAATTTTCCAGGAAATAAATGCAGTCGAGAATTATAAAGCAAGACTTTTTGACCAACATTGAAGGTTTTTCTCAGTATTTTCTTGTCATGAAACTCTTTAATTCTTGCTTTATGAATTCTTGAATTTTCATATGCATCATTTCTTATTTCCTCAAGCTCATTTATTTGTAATTTTCGCAATTGACTAGCATCATCCAGATTTGAATTGAAAGCTTTAATAGCCCAATAAGCTTTATGTTCAAGTTCCACAGGCAAGTGACAAGGTTTTCCATAGACTAGTCTATAAGGTGACATACCTAATGATGTTTTATAAGCAGTTCAATAAGCCCAAAGTGCATCATTAAGTCTTAAAGACCAGTCTTTCCTATTAGGGTTCACTGTTTTCTCCAAAATATGTTTTGATCTCCCTATTAGCAAGCTCTACTTGTCCACTTGTTTGAGGGTGATAAGGGGTGGCAACTTTATGTGTGATTCCATATTTCTTCATTAAAGACTCAAATGGCTTGTTGCAGAAATGTGTTCCACCATCACTTATTATGGCTCGAGGGACTCCAAATCGACTCAAAATATTTTCTTTCAAAAACTTTATCACTGTTTTGTGATCATTGTTTCAACTTGGAATTGCCTCTATCCATTTTCAAACATAATCTACTGCGACTAATATGTATAAGAAACCAAATGATGGAGGGAATGGGCCCATAAAATCTATACCCCAACAGTCAAAGATCTCAATGACAATAATAGGGTTTAAAGGCATCATGTGACGTTTTGAAATAGATCCCAACTTTTGACAATTTTCACAAGACTTGCAGAATGCATGTGAGTCTTTGAACATGGTGGGCCAGTAAAATCCACTTTGTAAGATTTTTGCAGTTGTCTTTCTTGATGAGAAATGGCCCCCACATGCTTCAGAATGACAAAATTTAATGACACTACTTACCTCATTGTCAGGAATGCATCTTCGAAATATTTGATCAGGACAATATTTGAATAAATAAGGATCATCCCAATAAAAGTTCTTCACTTCGTTCAAGAACTTTCTTTTATCTTGGGTACTCCAATGAGCTGGCAGTTGTCCTGAAACAAGAAAATTAACAATATTAGCAAACCAAGGCATTGTAGAGACAGAAAGTAAAGATTCATCGGGAAAGTAGTCATCGATTGGTGTGATGTCAGTTTTCGAATCTGTTGTCAATCTTGACAAGTGATCTGCGACAACATTTTCACTGCCTTTCTTATCTTTGATTGTGATATCAAATTCTTGAAGTAATAAAATCCACCGCACCAATCTAGCCTTGGAATCTTTCTTAGAAAAAAGATATTTCAATGCTGCATGATCACTAAAAACAACAACAGGTGAGCCAACAAGATAAGATCTGAATTTTTCACATGCAAACACTACTGCAAGTAATTCTTTTTCAGTGGTGGTATAATTCATTTGAGCACTATTTAAAGTTTTACTTGCATAGTAAATTACATAAGGTTTCTTATCTTTTCTTTGTCCCAAAACAGCACCTACGGCATAATCACTAGCATCACACATTATTTCAAAAGGTAATGACCAATCGGGAGGTTGAATGATAGGAGCACAAGTAAGCAAATTTTTAAGTTTAACAAAGGCTTCTTCACAATATTCAGTCCATTCAAAAATAGTATCCTTTGTTAGAAGGTTACTTAAAGGCTTAGATATTACACTAAAATCTTTGATGAACCTTCTATAAAAATCAGCATGTCCCAAGAATGATCTAACATCTTTAAGAGATTTTGGTGTTGGCAAGTTTGCAATTAACTCGATTTTAGATTTGTCAACCTCAATTCCTTTTGATGAAACAATGTGACCAAGTACAATGTCGTTTATTACCATAAAATGACATTTTTCCCAATTCAGCACAAGATTCTTCTCTTCACACCTGGTTAAAACCTTTCCTAAATTAGTCAAACAATCATCAAATGAATTGCCAAAAACAGAAAAATCATCCATGAAAATCTCAAGAAAATATTCAACCATATCGCTAAATATACTAAGCATGCATCTTTGAAATGTGGCTGGTGCATTACATAATCCAAAAGGCATCCTTCGATATGCAAAAGTACCAAATGGACATGTGAAAGTAGTCTTTTCTTGATCTTCCAATGCAATTTCAATTTGGTTGTAACCCGAATAGCCATCTAGGAAACAATAAAATTCATGACCTGCAACTCTTTCTAGGATTTGATCCATGAAAGGTAAAGGAAAATGATCTTTTCTAGTCATTGAATTAAGTTTCCTATAGTCAATGCACATGCGCCAACCAGTAACAATTCTAGTGGGAATTAACTCATTGTTCTCATTTGTTATCACAGTGACTCCAGACTTCTTAGGTACAACTTGGGTAGGACTTACCCATTTGCTGTCAGAAATAGGATAAATGATTTCATTATCTAGAAGCTTAATGACTTCATTTTTCACTACTTCTTTCATATTAGGATTTAGCCTTCGTTGCATTTCTCTAGAGGGTTTAGCATTTTCCTCTAAATAAATTCTGTGTACAAATCAAAGGACTAATTCCTTTTATATCAGCTATGGTCCATCCTAATGCATTTTTGTGCATTTTCAGAATTTGTAATAACTTACCTTCTTGATGTGCATTAAGTTTGGAAGAGATTATTACCGGAAAAGTTTCATTTTCTCCCAAAAATGAGTATTTGAGATTGGATGGCAACGGCTTCAAATCAGGTTTTGGTGGTTGAACACTTGAAGGTATGGACTTAATTGGTCGTGGTGGCAATTCCTCAATTTGTGGCCTCCATTTACTTGTCTTTGATTCTTCCTGAAAATAAATCATTTCCAAATCATCAGATTCATCAATCTCAATTTCATTGGAAGTGGTTGGAAATTGATCATGAATTAATTTTTCAGTAAAGTCCACTTCTTGTAAATCATTATCATCTCTAGGTTGCTTGCAAATGTTGAAAATATTCATCTCTAATGTCATGTTTCCAAATGATAGCTTCATCAGTCCATTCCTACAATTAATCAATGCATTAGAAGTTGCAAGAAATGGACGTCCTAAAATAACAGGAAATGAATTACATACTTCAACAGGTTGTGTGTCCAAGACAATAAAATCCACAGGATAAATGAATTTATCGACTTGTACTAACACATCTTCAATTATTCCTCTAGGCACTTTTATAGATCTATCGGCAAGTAAAAGAGTTATAGAAGTTGGTTTTAACTCACCTAGATTGAGACTCTAAAAAACTGAATATGGAAGTAAATTCACACTAGCACCAAGATCAAGTAAGGCTCTTTCAATTTTATGCTCTCCAATAAAGCAAGAAATTGTAGGATAACCAGGGTCTTTATATTTCAAAGCATTATTGTTTTGAAGAATAGCACTTACTTGTTCGGCTAGAAAGGCTTTCTTTTTCACATTCAGTTTCCTCTTCACAGTGCATAGATCTTTCAAAAATTTAGCATGGGAAGGAACCTGTTTAATAGCATCTAATAAAGGTATATTGATCCTTACCTGTTTGAAAATTTCATAAATTTCAGAGTTGTGATTACCTTTCCTTTGTTTGGTCATGGCTTGAGGAAATGGAAGTGCTGGCGGTGAATCAGTCGTTTCTTTGCAATTTTCAGATTCATCCCCTTCCTTACCCTCAGAGATTGACTCATCATCTTTCTCATAAGGTTCAAGAGAGGGTTTTTCAATAACCTTACCACTGCGCAGAGTAGTGACTGATTTGACTTGATCCATGTGTTGGCTTCCAGAACTACTTGCATTTGCATTGTATTGCCCTTTGGGATTTTATTGTGTTTGAGATGGAAACTTACCTTTCTCTTGGAAACTAAGAGCAGATGTTAATTTAGCAAGAGTATCTTTAAAATCTGTCATGTTTTGAGCAAGTTGAGTATTGATTGTCTCTTGCTTTTCAATGAATGCATGCAATGTTTCCTCAAGATTTCTTCTAGGAGGTGGAGCATAAGGAGGTGCATATCCATGAGAATTTTGGAAATTATGGTGTGCTTGAAACGGTGGTTGTGAAGTTTGTGCATTGTTGTTCTCACTCTTCCAACTGAAATTTAGGTGATTCCTCCAACCAGGGTTGTATATTTGGGAGTATGGGTTGTGGTTGGCCCTTTGAAAACTGTTTAAAGCATGGGCTTGTTCATGGAGACATTCTTTAAAAGAAGGCAAGGTTGGACAATCGTTGGTTGAGTGTTCATTTATTTCACAGATTTGACACACAATGTTTTCAACAGATTTTAATTGACCACTCTTTTTCAATTTTAGTGCCTCGACTTTTCTAGCTAAAGATGCAAACTTGGCTTGAAGGTCATGATCTTCCCTAAGGTTGTACATGTCTCCATTAGATGTATGAGGTTGAGTTTTACTCGGTGCCTCATATGTACCCGCGGTGTCCCAATTTTGAGCATTTTCAGCTAACAAGTCTAAGTACTCCATTGCTTCATCAGGGTCTTTATCTTCAAAAGTTCCATTGCACATCAATTCAACCATTTGCCTATCTTTAGGTGTTAACCCTTCATAGAAATGTGAAACCAATCTCCATGTTTCAAAACCATGATGGGGGCAAGTACTAAGCAAGTCTCGATACCTATCCCAACATTGGTAAAATGTTTCTCCTGGTTTTTGAGTGAAAGTGGTGATTTGTCTCTTGAAAGAGTTTGTTCTATGAGATGGGAAAAACTTCTTTAAAAATTGTTGTTGCATTTCATCCCAAGCACGAATGGATCCTGGTCTCAAATTTTGTAGCCATGTTTTAGCTTTATCTTTTAATGAAAAAGGAAAAAAGCTTTAATCTGATGGTGTTCATGCTACAATTTAAGTTATTATATGTGTTGCACAACTCCTCAAATTCCCTTAAATGCAAGTATGAATTTTCCAATTCCAAGCCATGAAATGAAGGTAAAATTTGAATAATGCCTGGTTTAAAATTAAAATGAGATGCATCAGGAGGAAAAACTATGCATGACGGTGTGCTTGTTCTTGTGGGATTCATGTGGTCTCTAAGTGTTCTAGCACGGTTATTCTCATTATTCTCATTTTGAAGTGATTGATTATCTTCTTCAGCCATATTTTCTGAAAATGATGAGGATATCCTACAAACTCTACCACTTGATGTACGTGACCACACTCTCATGCACGTGTAGGAATAAAATAAAAGGAAGAAGAAAATAAAAGAAGAAGAAACAAGAGAAAAGAAACAAAGTTATATACAAGAAAAGTGAAAAGAGAAAATAAAATAAATATTATAATTTATACAAGAACTTACCTCCCCGGCAACGGCGCCAAAAACTTGACACGACTAAAAGGTTGATGTCTTCTCCCAAGTGCAGGAGTGTCGAAGTAATAAATAACCCGGCAAGACCGGGGTCGAACCACAGAGAGGTTAATTGTACAAATTATAAACAACAATTATAAAACAACAATAATAACAACAATAATAATAATAATAATAATAATAATAATAATAATAATAATAATAATAATAATAATAATAATAATAAAGAAAGAGAAGAAGAAGAAGATGATGATGATGAGAACTTAGAGATGAAATATTAAAGTAAGGATTAAACAATAATAATAACAAATGTCAAGGTTAGAGGTTCCACTAATGGTATATCAAACAAATATAGTATAAACTCTTATTATTGAATTGGAAACCACACAGAAAGGAGGTTGCAATCAGATTATATATTGTTAACATGATTACATTAGTCATCTTATTCAATTAATGCTAATACTTGTAAATCTCGTCAAGCATTCATGATTATAACTTATGTTAACAACAAATCAAGTTCCTTTCATAGCTCAGGTGTCGGTTATACCATACATTATGGGCTATGAAAGTGCCAAGCATTTGTTGTACCAAGTGTTATACAACATAAATCAAGATTAGTCATTTAACAAGCAAAGTATTAAAGAGTGAACAAGATAACAAATATAAAACATGTTAGTATCAAACATTAAGGTCCATATTAAGTTTACACTATACTTATTCTTCCACCATTAGTGTAACCTTTTCACCTTGACATAATTAACTTAGCTAGACATAATGAAAGAAAGGAAAACAAATAAACAAAATAAGAACATAAAAGTTAACTAAGTAAAGGAAAGGAAATGAAAGGCATAAACTTCATATTAATAAAAGCAAAGCATAAACATTACAAAAAATACAAAGAGAGAAAGGAAGAGCATGATCTTGATCTGGAAACCAAGATGCCTAAATGCATGGCAAATGCCTCCTTTTATAGGCCAAAATTGGGAACTATTGATTTGATGACTAATTGATAAGTGGGTGGCCAACTTTTGACTTGGTAACAATCCTTATCTTCTCTTGTCTACCCAAAATGTCATTGATAACGTCCAAATTGGAGCCCGTTGTAAACATGAAAGTTGTAGGCAATTGTCTCATCTTTCTTGTGTAAAACATTCAGCTCATTTGGACTTCTAGAACTCCAGATATGGCCAAAATACCGAACAATGCTCGGGCTGGAAGACAGATTCGGGCTTCTTTGTTGTTGCTACAATTTGGACTTGATAATGGCCTTTTTAGATCTTGGGCTCCATATGAAAGTTGTAGGCCTATGTCTTACCTTTCCATCCATATAAAGTGGACCTAAATCTGAGATCTGTAGCTCCAGATATGACCCAATTACCGAACAGTGTTCCGGTTTGGATTGCACCGACATCTCTTCTCTAAGTTTGACCATCTCTTTATCCTTGCAATTTAAGTTCTTCAAGTCATCAATCAATCCTTTCATTTATGTGATAGGCCTGCATTAAAAATAGATATTTACCACAAATTATAGGTATCTTATATTATTAGATACATTATTATAAAACATATTTTAGTTAAAGAGTTATTGATACTTCAAGTGCAAAATGATGATATAAAACCATGATAAAAATACACTTTTAAGTACTAATCAAATAACAAGTCTGATACCATAAGATACATTTAATTTATGATAAATATTCATCCTAAATGCAGGCCTATCACATAAATAAAAGGATTGATTGATGAGTTGAAGTACTAAAATTGAAATGACAAAGATAGGGTGAAGTTTAGAAAAAAGATGTTGCTTTAGTCTAAACTGGAACACTATTTGGTAATTAGATCATAACTAGAGTTGTAGTACTTAGATTTAGATCTGCTTTATGTGGATGGAAAGTTATGAAATAAGCCTAAAACTTTCATGTGGAAGGCAAGACTCAGTTCTACTGTTTGGAAGTTCAAATCTTAGCAACAACGTAAAAGTCTAAATCTATCCTACAACCTAGACATTGTTAAGTGTTTAGCCTATATCTCGAGTTCTAAAAGTCCAAATGACCTTAAATTTTTTTTGTTGGAAAACTGGGACAATTTCCTAGAACTTTCATGTGAAAGTTTAGTTCAGATTCTGATATTATCAATTACATTTTATTTAGACAAAAACATAAGGATTGTTATCAAGTCAAAATGTGGCCACCTACTCAAAAATTAGTCATCAAATCAATAGTTTCAAATTTTGGCCTATAAAAGGAGGCATTTATCTTGCATTTAGGCATCTTGGTTTCCGGATTAAGATCATGCTCTTGCTTTTTTCTCTTTGTATTTTTTGTAATGCGTAAGTTTTGCTTTCATTAATATTTTATTTATGCCTTTTATTTCCTTTCCTTTCTTAGTTAACTTTTATCTTATTTATGTTCTTATCTTGTTTATTTATGTTTCTCTCTTTTGTTATGTTTAACTAAGTTTATTATGTCAAGGTGAAAAGATTACACTAATGGTGTAAGAATAAGTATAGTATAAACTCAACATGGACTTTAATATTCGATACTAACATGTTTTATATTTGTTATCTTGTTCACTCTTAATACTTTGCTTGGTAAATGGTTAATCTAAATTTATGTTGTATAACACTTGGTACAACAGATAATTGGTATTTTAATAGCCTAATCATATGGTATAACTAATACTTATGCTATGAAAGGAACTTGATTTGTTGTTAACATAAGTTATAATCATGAATACTTGACAATATTTATAAGTATTAGCATTATTCGAATAAGATAACTAATGTAATCATGTTTACAATTTATAATTTGATTAGAACCTCCTTTGTGTGTTATTTTCAAATGAATAATAAGAGTTTATATTATACTTGTTTAAAATACCATTAATGGATCCTCTAACCTTGACATTTGTTGTTATCATTGTTTAATCCTTACATTGATCTTCCATTTCAAAGTTCCCATCAACTTCTTCTTATTATTACTATTAATATTATTGTTATTATTATCATTGTTGTTGTTGTTGTGTTGTTTTTGTGTTGTTTTTATTTATAATTTATATAATTAACCTCTTGTGATTTGGTCTCGGTCTTACTAGATTATTCATTACTTCGACACTCCTGCACTTGGGAGAAGACATTAATCTTTTGGTTATGTCAAGTTTTTGACGTCGTTACTGGAGAGTTAAATTCTTGTATAAATTATAATATTTATTTTATTTTTTCTTTTTATTTTTTTATATCTAACTTTATTTCTTTTGTTTTGTTTCTCTTTTTGTTTTCTTCTTCCTTTTATTATATTCCTGCACGTACATAAGAGTGTGGTCACGCATATTAAGTGGTAGAATTTGTAGGGTATCCTCATCATTTTAAAAAAAACATGACCGAAGAAGATAATCAATCGCTTCATAATGACAATAATTAGAATAACTATGTTAGAACACTTAGAAACCACATGAATTCCATAAAAACAAGAGTATCATCATGCATATTTTTCCTCCATGATGCATCTCATTTTAATTTTAAGTCAGACATTATTCAAGTTTTATCTTCATTTCATGGCTTAGATTTAGAAAATTCATACTTGCATTTAAGGGAATTTGAGGAGGTCTGCAACACGTATAATGACTCAAATTATAGCATGAACACTATCAAATTAAAGCTTTTTTCTTTTTCATTAAAAGATAAAGTTAAAACATGGCTATAAAATTTACAACCTGCATCCATTCGTGCTTGGGATAAAATGCAATAACAGTTTTTAAAGAAGTTTTTCTCTTCTCACATAATAAACTCTTTTAAAAAACAAATCACCACTTTCACTCAACAACCAGGAGAAACATGTTACTAATGTTGGGATAGATATCAAGATTTGCTTAATACTTGCCCTCATCATGGTTTTGAAACATGGAGATTGGTTTTATATTTTTATGAAGGGTTAATACTTAGAGATAGGTAAATTGTTGAATTGATGTATAATTAAAGTTTTGAAACAAAAACCCTAATGAAGCAATGGAGTACCTAAACTTGATGGCTGAAAATGTGCAAAATTAGGACACTATAGACACTTATGAGGCACAAAGTAAAACTCAACTTCATAAATCTAGTAGAGGTATGTACAGCCTTAGGGAAGATCATGACTTTCAAGTTAAGTTTGCTCTTTAGCTAGAAAAGTCGAGGTACTAGAATTGAAAATGAGTGGTTAATTAAAATTTGTTCAAGACATTATGTGTTAAATCTGTGAAACAAATGAACACTCAACCAATGATTGTCCAACTTTGCCTTCTTTTAAGGAATATCTCCATGAACAAGTTCATGCTTTAAATAGTTTCCAAAAGCCCAATCATAACCCATACTCACAAACTTATAACCATGATTGAAGAAATTACCTAAATTTTAGTTGGAAGAGTGATAATAATAATGTACAAACTTCACAACCACTATTTCAAACATATCATAATTTTTAAAATTCTCATAGATATGTACCTCCTTATGCTTTACCTCCCAAAAGAAATCTTGAGGAAACATTGCATGTATTCATTGAAAAGCAAGAGACTATCAATACTCAAATTGTTCAAAGCATGATAGATTTTAAAGGTACTCTTGCAAAATTGACATCTGCTCTTAGTTTATAAGAGAAAGGTAAGTTTCCATCTTAACCACAACAAAAATCTCAAAAGGCAATACAATGCAAATACAAGTAGTTGTGGAAGGCAACACATGGATCAAGTCATATCAGTCATCACTCTTCGTAGTGGTAAGGTCATTCAAAAACCAATTCTTGAACCTTATGAGAAATATGATGAGTCAATCTCTAAGGGTAAGGAAGTGGTTGAATCTAAACATTACAAAGAAATGACTGATTTCCTATCAGCACGTGCATTTCCTTATTCTAAGGCCAAACAAGAAGAAATCAAGGACGAAAAAGACATTGAAAATGTTGTCATGAATCATTTGTTAAAATTGACAATAGACTCGACTCCAACATTACACAAATTAATGATTACTTTTCTAATGAATCTTTACTTTCTCTTAGTTCAATGCCTTAGTTTGCTAAAAATATCAATTTTCTTGCTAAAAGATTATTACCAAATCTTTTGGATAACCAAGATAAAAGAAAGTTTTTGAGCGGCGTGCAAAAAAATTATTGGGATAATCCTTACTTATTCAAATATTGTCTTGATCAAATATTTCAAAAATGCATTCCTAACAATGAGATAAGTAGTGTCATTAAATTTTATTACTCTGAGGCATGTAGGGATCATTTCTTATCCAAAAAAAGGATTGCACAAATCTTACAAAATGGATTTTACTTGCCTACCATGTTCAATGACTCACATGCATTCTGCAACACTTGTGAAAATTGTCAAAAGATGGGATTTATTTCAAAAACAAAAAGTTTTTAGATAATCTTCTATTGATTATTAAATCTCATCATAGCGAAAATATGCATCGTGTAATTCATGACTTATAACCCTATTTTCATAAAGAATATGCTCGACACAGTCTTAGAAATCTGACTAAGAGAGATCTTGTTTGCTAGTTTGTAAGAAAACTAGATATGAAGCCTATTCCCGACCTATAAAGGGCGTTTTAGCCGTTCTTAGATGTAAAACCATGGGAAGGTATGAGCAATAATCATAATTACCTATACATACACACGTTTTTTTAAAAAAAAAGTATAATACAAATAAATAAATAAATAAAAAGAGTGAGGGAGACTGTAGTTGGTCTATATATAAGTGGTATGATTGCATTTTCAAGTTTTCATCTATAAAATCTTTTCTTTCTTCATTTTATTTCTATTCAACCCATACATTTAACATATATAGAAGTGTGTAGAAGTGTATTTTTATTAAGGTTTTATATCATCATTTTGCACTTGAAGAATCAAAAACTCCTTAATTAAAGCATGTTTTATAATAACATATATAATAATATAAGATACCTTTAATTTATGGTGAATATTCATTTCAATGTAGGCCTATCACATAAATGAAAGGATTGATTGATAAATTTAAGAACCAAAATTGAAAGGACAAAGAAATGGCCAAACTTAAAAAAGAGAAGTTGGTGTAGTCCAAACTACAATATTGTTCGATAATTGAGTCATATCTAGAGTTGTTGATCTCAGATTTAGGTCTACTTTATATGGATGCAAAAGTAAGATATAGGCCTATAACTTTCATATGGAGCCTAAGATTTAAAAAGGTCATTTTCAAGTTCAAATTATAGCAATAACAAAGAAGTCTGAATATGTCTTATAGCCCATGCACTATTTAGTTTTTGGCCTACATCTGAAGTTCTAGAAGTCCAAATGACCTCTATTTTTTTTCTAAAAAAAATGAGACAATTTCCTACAGCTTTCATGTTTTCAAGTGGTTCCAATTTTGACGTTGTCAATGATGTTTTAGGCGGACAATAGAAAATAAGGATTGTCACCAAGTCAACAGGTGGTCACCCACTCATCAATTAGTCATCAAATCAATAGTTCTCAATTGTGGCCTATAAAAGAAGGCATTTGTCATGCATTTAGGCATCTTGGTTTCTAGATCAAGATCATACTATTGCTTTCTGTTTTTGTATTTTTGTAATGCTTAAGGTTTACTTTCATTAATATCAAGTTTATGCCTTTCAATTTTTGTCCTTTACTTAGTTAACTTTTATCTTATTTATGTTCTTATTTTGTTTATTTATTTTTCTTTCTTTCATTATGTTTAGCTAAGTTTATTATGTTAAGGTGAAAAGGTTACACTAATGGTGTAAGAATAAGTATAGTGTAAACTTAATATGGACTTTAATGTTTGATACTAACATGTTTTGTATTTGTTATCTTGTTCACTCTTTAATACTTTGCTTGTTACATGACTAATCTAGATTTATGTTATATAACACTTGGTACAGCAAATATTTGGCACTCTCATAGCTCATACTGTATGGTATAACCGACACCTGAGCTATGAAAGGAACTTAATTTGTTGTTAACATAAGTTATAATCATGAATGCCTTACAAGATTTACAAATATTAGCATTAATCGAATAAGATAACTAATATAATCATGTTAATAATATATAATTTGATTGGAACCTCTTTTATGTGTGGTTTCCAATTGAGTAATAAAAGTTTATACTATACTTTTTTGACATACCATTAATGGATCCTCTAACCTTGACATTTGTTATTATCATTGTTTAATCTTTAATCTTCCATCTGAAAGTTCTCATCAACTTCTTTTTTTTCTTCCTCTTCTTTATTATTGTTATTATTACTACTACTACTATTATTACTACTACTATTATTATTAGTATTAGTATTTAGTGTTATTATTGTTACTATTGTTGTTGTTATATTATTATTATCTATAATTTATAAAATTAACCTCTTTGTGGTTCGATCCTAGTCTTGCCGAGTTATTTTTAAATCTTGGGCTTCATATAAAAGTTGTAAGTCTATGTCTTACCTTTCCATTAATATAAACTAGACCTAAATCTAAGATCTATAGCTTCAGATATGACCCAATTACCTAATAGTATTTCGGTTTGGACTGCATCAGCATCTTTTTTCTAAGTTTAGCCATCTCTTTGTCCTTTCAATTTCAGTTCTTAAATTCATCAATCAATCCTTTCATTTATGTGATAGGCTTGCATTTAAAATAAAAATTTACCATAAATTAAAGGTATCTTATACTATTAGATATGTTATTATAAAATATGTTTTAAGTAAGGAGTTATTGATACTTCAAGTGCAAAATAATAATATAAAACTTTAATAAAAAATGCATTTTTAAATATGAATCATTGTGGACTTAATCTCTAGAAAATTGATGCTCATAACTAAGATGATCTTTACATATCTCATTATCTAGGCACTTTTATCTAATTGATTGTGACCTTTCAAGTTTCCTATATTTATCATTGTAATTATATAAGCACCACTTCTAGAGTATTATGAACGCAACTCAATAGTCATTATACCTGCGTTATGATGGCTTTCCTCAAAATAAATTAAAGAACTTAAAACAACTTGCTTCCTATATTTTCTATTTTTCTATAATTGTAAGCGATTCTTGTAGATAAGGTTTCATGAATGTTAGGTTTTTGTAGCTTTTTCTCTTAGTAAAAATATGAAATGACATTTTTTTTTATGATTTGATGGTCGAGAAGGCTCAAGTTTCAATTTAAGAGTTTTAGAGGCAAGAAAATTTTTAAAGCATTCATTTTACTTATACAAATAATAAAGCATAATTGTAATATTTTAAAGATCTCATTTCATATGGGAAAACATTGCTTACTAACCAAGCTTGCTTGCCTTTGATTAGAAAGAACTTTATTAAGCATGTAATGTGGGTTTTAGATCTTGGTTATGAAAGGAAATGATATTTATAAGCTCAAAAGGTAATTAAAAGATCTCAGAACTAAGAATCACTAGCACTCATTTTGGTTGATGACCTTTTAGATTAAGACTAACTTTGTAAAATGGTCTTGTCATGCCCATAATATTGGTTTAGACTAGCATCATCATACTTATTAATTTTATTTTTATACGACATACTCTACCTTTTTAAATCATTGAATTTATTTACATGCCTAACTTTTATATAGGTACCTTTGGTTTTTTCATTAACCATTGAGAATTATTTTTGTATAAATCTGAGGTCAAATTGTTTTTCTAATCCTTAAACTTACCCCTAGTATGGGGTGTGATCTAAGTCAGGGTTTGTTTGCAAGAAAGATTTTACTAGGCTTAACAAAGACATGCAAAGGATATTTTTCAAGTATTGTGAACAACTTATCAAAGATAATCTTTCATCATTTCAAACACATGTGTTTAGGATCAATAAGCTATACTCTCATCCATTATGATTAGTTGTATATGCAAAATGGTTTCCATCATAATTAAATTATGGATCATTATTCAGTCAATTAAAACTCAACTTGAAGTTAGTTTGAATGGTTCTTTGTTCATTTCTCAAGTTTTTAAGCGTTTGGTCCCCTCATTAGAATATCACTTGAATTTCTAAAACTCACTTGTTAAAAACAAATATTAATTTGACCTTTGAATTTGTATTAATACCTTTGATTTCCCAAAAACTTTTCATCTTTTATGAAAAAGATGTTTTTTTAGCCCATGAGATCATGCAGAGCTTTTTTTAGAGTTTATAAAGAGGAAAATACACTAAAGAATTCTTAGCCAAACTTTGATCTTTATTGATTTATCGACACAATACATTATACATGGTACTTCCTTACAACATTAAAGTTTACAGGTGTAGGTAAATCATCTCTGACTATTTTGGTTAAAAAAGGCTTTCTTTATTAAATATGATCTTTTATAGTTTGAGGCCTATTTATTCTGATACTAGCAAGATCTTTTTTAATACAAGGTCTTTTTCTTTGAATACTCTTGGTCTAATTCTTTTGTTACATGCCTTAGCCATTTTACTCTAGAATAATTGGTGGAAACGAATTGTTGTCTAGCTCTTCTCATTAATTAGATTCAAATGCTAAAACTTTAGTTTTTCCTATTATGATTCTTCAAGTTCTACATCCATCAAGACCCTTAATGATGGAATCTCTACTTTGAAAGGCATCATTGCTTCCATCTCGTATATTAAAAAGTAAAGAGTTGCACTCGTAGAAGTTTTAATTGTAGTGTGGTATATATTAAATGCATACGAAAGCACATTATGTTAATTTTTATAAGTGACTAGCTATTTTAGATGATCTTTTTGAGATTCTTATTAGTTGTCTTGATATCACCATTCATTTTAGGTTTGTAAGAGAAAACTTAAAGTATTTAATCTTCCACTTAGTGCAAAGTCTAACAATCAATTTTCTATTAAAATTCTGAGCATTGTTAGTTATCAATTTTGCCAACAAGCCATAGTGACAAATCAAATCATTTTTTATGAACCTTTTGACCACTTTCTATGTAACGTTTGTATAAGAGTTGGCTTCTACCCATTTAGTGAAGTATTCAATAACCAACAAGATGAATTTATGCTTGTTATTAGTATTTGGATTGATTGGTCCTATAACATCTAATCTCTACATATTAAAAGGCTAATGTGAGGTCATATTAAACAAAGGTGTCAAAAGTGCATTTATCCTATCACCATATACCTGACACTAAAGACATTTCATGAAATAATCAACACAATCCATTTCCATAGTCAACTAGAAGTATCTGAGTTGCTACATTTGTCTTGCCAATGTATCCGTATTAATATGAGTTGTGCAGATTCCCTATAAACTTCTTGTAATGTTTGCTTGGCCTTTTTCTCATTGAAACACCTTAACAAAGTCCCAATAACCTTTTATACATGATTTCACCATCCAAATAATAATCCTTCACCATCCTTTTTAAAGTTTTTGCATTCATTTTGAAGACTCCTAAAAGATGTTCATGATGTTGGATAAACCTTTTAATTGATATCATTGTACCATGATTTTTCATTTGCTATCTTTTCGAGTGAGCAGTATTGAGCTTGGAGATTTCTAACTTTTTAGTAGAATCCTACCCCTACTATTAATTAGTGTCATCAAGGCTTAAGTGACCAAGGCATTAACAAATTGATTATTGTCTCTACTCATATTAGAATTTTATCTCACCAAACTCACTAACCAACTTCAAGAGGAGGTAATCTTAGTATGATCTTAATTTCTCATTCTTAGTTTGTCATTTCTCTTTTACCTAGTAGATAATTAGCATTAATTGTAAATATCAAGTTTTTCAACTTTCAACTCTAAAGTAATTTCTAAACCGATGATACAATCTTCATATTAGATCGTGTTATTAGTGTATTCAAACTACAATTTCACTAAAACATAATGTTGCGTAAGGTTTTAATATTATATATATTGTAATTTACTAAAAATTAAAATTAGACTTCCTATAAAGGGTAAGAAGATATTCTAAAAAGAATATATGTAGTGCCATTTGCCCTCGTAAATATATTTCTAGGCCTTCATCATAAAACTTTAAAAAATTTCTCTTTCCCATGAGACTAATTTTGGAACCAAAATCAACCTCATAATCCTATTACCTATTCATATAGAGAATGAAAATCATATATATACAGCTTTAGTGCACAAGAATTGCTCAAAAGAAAGTCCAACAATAAACAAAAATCTCTTCAAATAAGAAGTCTGAAAAGGTAAAAGGAACTTGAAAAGGACCCTAACAGATAGTATACACATGAAATGCATTTGATATGAAAAAAAAATGAAAAAAAGAATACGAGGGAGGGGGAGGGTGGGGGGTTTGGCTTGTGTTAGTTGGGCGATATGGTTTAATACTATGCTGAAGCTAATCGAGCATGTCTTTGAACATTTCAGGTACTAATGCTGCTCTGATAACGAGTAAACTGCATGCAGCTTGAAAACAGACATTCCCAAAATAATCCCGTAACCTTCCTAAATTTACAACTATAGCCTACATGTGGGCTAACAAAGCTTTACAGCAATCTCAGGAGTTGATAAGAACTTGACACATAGATACATTTACTAGTCCAGGTAACTAAATTCATCCTCACCTTCTTCATATTCTTTGTCTTGATAGTTCGAATCCTGCTCGCAGTCGTCTTCAAAAAGAAAAGGCGCCACCACTTTGCGTTGCCTGGACTTCCTGTCATTCATCTCTATAACTGAAACAATCTTCTCCTGGATACAATCTTCAACAACATCCGCTTCAATTTCTTTTGACTGAAAACCAAGAAGAGAGAAGCATTCTCCTTGAAAGTCTGGATCATTAGATGACAAGATGAGGCCAGCAATAGATCTTGCAAGGTCAGGGGCATGACTGCAAATCTGAGGATAAAGACAATTCCAAACTAAATGATCAGAATGAAGACAAAGATTAAATAGATGAAAGTAGCTTCCATCGTTAAGATGCCTAATTAGTAATACTTAAAGCTGCGTATAGCCAACTAACTAAATGAGAAGTCTTCAATTACTGTTTGAGGAAAAAAACTTCACCATTAAGGATTATGAAGTTCATCAGCTCTTTGGTTTTCGAATGAAGAAACAAACTGAATTGTATAGAAACATGAATTCGCATAATAATTTCAGGGTGAACCGGTGGATTTTACCTTGAGGGCATGTGCACTTAGAAGAATTCCTGGATGTTTCTCCTTCAAATTATTCAATGCAGCTTTAACTGCTTTTTTTATGAGATGCCGTTCAAGTTGAGTTTTATGCCTGCCCAATGGTAACGTGAACTTGATATCAAGTCAAGGAAAATAAAAGCACATGGCACAGCAACATATTAAGCATAACGATTAAGCAAAGAGAAATGAATTGCATGTGAGCTGACATTGGATATTGCTTATGGTAGCAGTGGAGGACCATATCAATTTGAGAATGAGATGGTGAGTCTTCCCACTCTAGTACACAGACACCTTGGTCCACAACGTTCTCCAGAGTCAGTCCATAACTTTTCCAGTCAATGGTAGACAATACATTCAGCGTTGAATGGGAAATTGAACAGGGTGTGAAATCCTTGAAATACAATACCTGGAAATGCACATCAGGTCAGCCAAATCAAATACAAAAAAATGGAAAACATAAGAACAACAAGAAGAATCCAATGACTGGGAAAATTGCAATAATATATGTAAAGCCAGATCAAAATTAACTTCTACAATAACATGATATGCTATAACAATTTTGACTCCGATACTTGCACAATTCTAACAATTTGACCAAACTTGTACAAACAGCTCTTAAACCTTTTTGTGTGGATAAAAACCACATGAATTTCATCTCTCAGCTCTTTTTTCATATGAAAAAAGAAATAAACAGTCTAGAATCTCCCCATTAATAATTTGAGGTCCGGAAAAACAACAGTAAGAAATGATTATCATATTTAACTTTCTGCACTTCAATGTTGCCAATCTCTCTTCATAAAACATGTACCTCTTTCTTGCAAGCCAATCTTGCCAGAATATGTCTGGCGAACTTGATTAATAAAAAGGTCTGTAAAGCGAACAGAGAAGAAAATGATGCGAACCTCTGTTTTAGAACTGCATTCCCTGAAGCAAGGACAGGTTGACTCTATCTCACTTATTATAATCACCACTTCCATCATGATTCCAGAACTCTTATGGCTTTCTGTGCCGCATGCTATTCCACTCCCAACCTTAAGACAATCACTAATCAAACAATGTGTGTCCGTGTGTGAGTGAGTGAGTGACTGAGTGAGTGTGTGTATATACAAGAATTAATAACTTCAATTGGTTATGAGGGGGCTCTTTATCAGGCAGTTTGGTCATGTGGAGTAAAATTAGCCATGTTCCAAACCACCATCTTCTTGTTGTAAAAACAATTATACTGATGAAGTATATGGTGTGCAGAGGGGGGGGGGGTATTCAATGTTTATATAAATGCAGCAGACTCTGGAACGGAAGCAGGGACAAATGTGGTACAAACTTACGAAGTTGCAAAGCAGGTACTGCACTTTTGGGTTAGAGAATTCCCATGCTTTAAAACATAATCTTCAAGGCCTGACTTCAGAAATTCAACATTTGAGATTGAAAGAGGTCCAGGATTGCTTCTATTTGCTAGAAAGACATTTTCACATCTTGATCCAGGAATATCTTCCCGTTCAATCAACAGTTCAATTGCAATATTCTGAAAAAAAAGACGAAGAGCTGGCTACTAGTCAGGACAAAAGTTCCCCAAGGAAAAAAAATTCGTGCACCTAAGTTAACATTTATCATCTTTTAAAGAATCTATGGATAACAAATTCAAGGAAGCTCTTCTTTTTTTTGGAGAGACTGTTCATCATTAGTTTATTAGTTTTAAAGTACATGCCACTGTAATCTACAAGCTGAAGTTTATAGTGCATGTTTCTTGTCTCCAAGTGATATGTGATATTTAGACCAATTAAAAGAACAAACCAGGAAAAAACAATTCGCATAAAAGGAGCAACACTGGTATCTTTAAGCTCATCAACATGTCATAATAGCTGCTGGATTGCTGCTGCTACCATCAATACCTTAAGGCTAACTTTGATCATGGAAACAGAACAGAAAGGAAAGAGAATGGTTAAAATGGTTACAATATTAGCTGTTTGGCCATTTTAACCCTTCTCATTGCCTCCTCTCATTCTTCTCTATCCAAATGGAGGCATGCCTTCCATATGTGCAACAAAAAAGATCAACAATGAGGAATGGAGGCTAAACTTACTGGGATATTCAAGATCATCATCTGCAAAATAAGTAGACAACAAAACATAATAAATAGTGGAAACAATTGATAAAAGTTTCGGCAACTACTTGCTCTATAGAGTATTATAGGAACTTCAAACTGTAAATAAAAATTGGACGGATCATTCTGGATATGTAATATGACAAAAAAATTAAAAATTGCCCATTAGTGCTGAAAGCATTAAATTACAATATTATATTGTTCGCTGACAGTTTCAATGCATAGTTGAAGGAGCAATAAATGCCCTTGCAGAATAAAACTCCAGAGTATATAAGAGGGTTAATTTTTCTCTCTAAACCGGGCAGCCAACTTTCCCATAAAAGCTGGGTTTACAGATCAAATCCTGCAGGTATACCACAGCAGCCCTCATTTTCAGTAACCGAAAGCCCGTACTTGTCAGCATCCATGAGAGAATGTTGTGGTAAAACCTTACTTAAACTAACTAAAAGGTAGATTCATGGAAAGGCATGAAAAAACTTCTCGAGCTATTTTTTTTAAACGGCGTACAGCATGTACAGTTAGTCACAATTCCCAAACTAGCGGTAATACGGATTACATCCTCCATTATGATAGACCAAGATCAACTCAATCCATTGGTATCTAAAACAGTGCCCCTACACAATGCAGCAGTAAAAAGACAGTGGCGACAGCTAGCCCGTTTGAGGATGCGTGGCAGAAGAATTAAATCATTGATATCTCAGTTTTCGTTAATAAGCTTGACACACCATTTCCATTTTGATCTATCAATTATCTTGTACTGCTAGCAATGAAAGCAACGGAACAAGACACAGAGTCTTCAGAATGCAGTCGAACAAACCTTTCGAAAGAAGTGATTGATCTCAGAAACTAAAACATCAATGCTCTCTGAAATGGACAGACATATTTCAGTCCCACTGGAGAAGGAAAAAAAATGCCAATAAATTCATAAGAAATATTAAGGGAAAAAACAGTAATATTAAAACATAACAGCTTAAGCAACATCCTCCATGCCTGAATTTCAGACCGTTCTTAGGATTCGAAGGTAGACGAGTAAGGGTTCTGCTGCTGGAAATGTTTCCCCTTAAATTGAAGTGATAATGATATATCTCATCATCACAAATTGCTGCCATCTCCACAAAGAGATGCCGAACAAGGATCATTAATTTAATCAAAATGCGGTATAAACTTCCCCGTAGTAAAAGGTAAAACGAAAGAGAGAGACAGAATCATTAGAATCAGAAATTACCAGTAGTTTTGACAGAGAGAATTCCATCTGCACAACAAAGCTATGAATGTCATCCAAAATTAATTACTAAATTGAAATAAAACTGGCGTGGTTTACCCCAAAATTCAGCAGAAATAATGCTGCTGCAGTTAAGATCCTGGAATTCTTCCAAGCAGCTACCGATTCCAGTATCAGAAACTGCATTGAAGATTTTAATCGCAGCACTGATTTGACTTCTTTTATATTGTAATCATCGATCGATGGATATGAGTTGAAATTAAAAAAAAATGAAAAGGAAAGAAATAATTACTGGAAATTTGAAGGATGGAAGGAGATGGTGATTTGAGAACGGCAGAGAGCCGGCAGAGTTGTTGAGATAGACGGCATCTTTGAAATGCACAAGATATTAACTGCAACAAGTTCGGTTTCCATCCATCGATTACGGAATGGATAAACAACGAGTATGGAATCGAATAGAATATAAAGGAAAGCAAGCAAAATTACGTGTATGCAAAGATTCGAAGTGGAAAAAATTTCCATTGGATTTTTTTGAAATAGATAGATGAATTATGAAAGGGAACTCCCGCGCTGCTGCACTGTGTATGTTTGCTGATTCGTTTCAAAAAATACTTTATATACATATTAAAATCATTAGTAAATACCTTTTTTATTTCTATATAAAAACATTTTTAAAATACATATGATATAATTTTAAATAAATTATTATATTGACCCATATTTTATAATAAATTAATAATAATTTTTTTCATTAATTAAAAATATTTTAAATAACTTAAATTTGACTAAAATACAAAACTCAAAAATCTAAAATTTACGGTGATATCTCATTCATTATTTAAAAAACAATTATAATTATTTTTATTTTTACATATAAAAAATATTAAAACTACCTTTGAAATATACTAAATAATTTATAAAAAAATATTTAAACTTCCTTTAAAATATCTAAACAAAAATGTTAAATAATATTTTTATAAGAAAATTTATTTTTTCTAAAAACAAACATTGAAACTATCATTTTTAGCATACATAACATAGAATATATTTGTGTAGCATCATTTAACATAATTTTTAAACCATTTACCTCATCAAATCTCAATCTAAAAAAATAAAAGCTCTTTTTGTTTTACCAACTCCTTTTTCAATCATAACTAATATCAACAATCATCATTTCATTACTAAAACATAATTTCATAACTTCATAAATTATAAATATCTACAAACACCTCGGCAACTCAACCATTTAATAAAAACACAAAGCAAGTTAAAATAACTTCTTAATAAAATTTCTTATCTCTTCAAAATAAGAAATTAAAAGATAAATTCCAAGATAAATCAAGTTTTTTTACCTTTATTTTCTCTCTTTTTTGTTGTCCTTTTGAAGGTTGAACCTCTAGGAATTCTTTTAACTTTTCTTATGAAAATCTCTACCTAACACCCTTATATTCCCTAATCTAATTTTTTATATATATTTTTAGTGTGATTTTTGAAAGATTTCTAACTCTTTATTTGTATCTTGCCCCCTTTTACTTTTTTTATATGTATATGAGGCTCTTGTATTTTTTTAATTTCTATATTAACCCCCTATACTTTCTTCTATTTTTACATTAACCCCCATCATTTCTTTTCTTAATACATTGGCCCAATATTTTCTCTTATTTATACATTCGCCCCATAAACTTTTTTTTTTTAATTTCATCCATCTCATTAAATAAACTTATTTTTTATTCAATTAATTTATTTAATTTAGCCATTCCAGTCATCACTTATACTCTTAAAATTTAATAACTTTGAAAATTATTTGATATTTTTATCAACTCTAACATAATAATAGGTCAATTTTGAAATCTTTTAATTTGATTTTTTGTCTAACTCGGGTTTAAAATCAAATCATATAAGAGTTGTTCTAATATAATCCAATTGACTTAGCTAATCCAAAAACATCTTAGCCTATCAGTAAAAAAAATTAGAATGAAATCGAGAAAAAAATTATTAAATTTACTTTAAAAAAAACTCTTGACCCAACTTGCTTGGGTCTAAAATTAAACCATAAGATAATTGTTGTGTCATGACTTGGATGACTTGGTTGATTTAAAGATAACTTGGTCGACTGGTAAAAAAAATATGAGGATGAAATTAAGAAAGAAATAATGAAATTGACCATAAAAAATCATCTTGACCCACAACTCTTTTCTTAACTCAAGTTTAAACTAAACAGCATGGAAATTACCCTCAAGTGATCTAGTCGACTTGGTTGATTCAAAGACAACCCTTACAACTATCCAAAAAAATCTAAGTATGAGTGAGCATTTTCAGTTCAGGTTGGTTTTTTGTATTAAAAAAATAAAGTAAAACTTTTTTTATGTAGTTAGAATCGTATCTAACTGGAAATTGGTTTAAACCAACCATTTGTTGTTCTATTTGGTTTTTTAAAGAGAAAAACCAGTAAAACTTGTAACAATCTCAACTTTTCAAATACTATTCATATAAAAAACCAAGGAAGATATATCTTTATGTGTGTGACTGGTGTCAAGATATTGTTCATACCGTTTAATTACTAAATCCATAATCTTACCTTTTAACTTTAAATAGCTATCATATAACTAAATGCTTTTCCACGCTTTCATTCAATCTAAGAGTAATACATATAGGTTAAATAAAGAAATAACTGATTAATTACTTACATCAATTTTATTTACACATCATATAACTTAGATGATAAAGATAAAATCTTTATATAAAAGTTCAACAAAATAAAGTTTTACATAATTTTCATATACAATACATACTTAATAGACCACATGCAATCAAAATAAAGTTTAACAAAATATAATTATATCAAAATAAAGTTTAACAAAATATAATTATATGTACAAACCCAAAAGGTAATTTCTCTTTTAACCTATTAAACTAAGTAGATATACAAAAGAGACATTAACACATTAACTAAATAGTATAATATTGAGATGAACCTACACATTAATTTATAAAAACACCATAAAATTAATTAAACAATTTAAGAAATTGGACAACATACTATCAAATTTTATTTAAAAAAAAATAGCTCATTATCTAGGTTCTAATTATTATAATAAATTTTCATATCTACCCATTTAACAACGTATCAATCTTAAATTAGGAAATTGATTCTCCTAACTGCTCATTCTCAGGACGTTAGTCCTAACAATAAGAAATTGGTCCAATCTATAGCCCATTTACAGGACACCAATCCCAAACCAGGGAATTGGTTCAAAGAATAACACATTCATAGGACATCAATTCCCACACCAAGAAACTAGCTCAAACAATAACCAAGTCATAAGGCACCATTTCCCAAAATAGAGGATTAGTTCAAACAATATTCTTATAATAAATACTTATAGTAAAACTTCTAACATGTATTTTACAAGAACCATAATTAACTTTAATATAATTATTTAAGATATCGAGCACTTATATGAAATTTATGCTTTGTTGGTCATCTCCTGCTGCTGTTTAGTGATCAAAGTTTCATCTATACCTATAGTACATTATATTAATTTCAAGCTTTGTTTATAACTATACATATTTTTCATGTTCATTCCCTTAATATTTTTAATCAAGAACAGCTCTAAATAGGAGTTACAATTCACCAATTTCACATGGTTTGACATAATTAACTCAAAATATTTTTTTATATTTTATTATAATTAGAGTTATAGAACTCATTTTTTTACGTGGTTTTTTTCTTTAAAAATCTAACACATAGGTCTACAATTTTGATTAAAATAACTAAACTCAATTTTGCTATCTACATGACTAAATTCATAAATTACAGTAACATGAAAAATTATCATGTAAATTTCAGTTTAGACTCTTATTTGATTTTTATCTTATATCTAGCATTTCATCACTCCAGTTTAAGTAAAGTCAGTTGCTGAAAGATAACATTCATTTCTATAATTTTCATGAATGAAATTAGTTTAATTTCCTAGGGTCTTAATCTTAGTGGAGAAACCAAGAAACAAGCTGTCCAGTTTTTTATTTCTAAGTTTAACAAGTATCTAAATGCTTCTTAAGCATTTTTCTATAATTTTTAGCATATATAACATAAAATACATTTAATATCATCATTTAACATAATTCTTAAACCCATTCACCTTATCAAATCCATTTTAAAAATTGAAAGCTCTCTTTATCTTTACTAACATGTTTTTTAAAATAATCACCAATATCAACAACCATCATTCCATCACCAAAACACAATTTTATAACTTCATAAATCATAAATATTTACCAAACAACTCAACCATTTAAGAAAAACACAAATCAAGTTAATTTTTTTCTCTTTTTTTTGTGGCCCCTTTCAAGGTTGAACCCTTTGGAATTCCTTTAACTTCTCTTATGCAAATCTCTACCTAACACCCTTATATTCCCTAATCTAACTTTCTTTTATGTTTTTAGTGTGATTTTTGAAAGATTTCTAGCTCTTTATTTGTATCTTATCCCTTTTTACTTTTTTTTATGTGCATATTAGACCCTTATGTTTTTTTAATTTCTATATTAACCCCTCATACTTTCTTTTATTTCTACATCATTTCTTTTCCTAATACATTGGCCTAATATTTTCTCTTATTTATACATTCACCCTATAAACTCTTTTTTTTTTGTTTTTTTTTTTTAATTTCATCCATCTCATTAAATAAACTTTCTTTTTTGTCAATTCATTTATTTAATTTAGCCTTTCCAGTCATCACTTACACTCTTACTGTGTAATAACTTTGAAAATTTCCAACCACAAGTCTATTTCATTTTAATCAAAACAAAATTTCTCTAATCATCTTTACCATTTTAATTTTTCTCTTTCTCCTTTCCATTTTAGTCTTTAGTCTTTATCTGAGGGTTTACAAAACTTATCGGTTTTTTAGTGGGCTTTTTATAATCACATCTAGTTGATTTTTATATAATAAGGGGGGAAAATCATAAAATAGATCAAATAATTATAGATACTCAACAATAGATACAAATATAATCACAAAAATAGAAGGAAATTTTTTTTTAAAGAAGAAATGAACTTAATCAAACAATACATATATAAATGTAATCATAAAAACTCGTTACAAGTAAAACCTATCCAAACATTGGACCTATTCTTTTTTATACATTAGAAACAATATAAAACTTCATGATTTGACAAAAAGATGAAAATCTTAAGGTTTCGGAACAAAAAAAAGTATAATGTCATTATGAACAGCAAGTTTTTAAAAAAATGAACATGTTTATATTTATTTTTAAAGGTCTAGTTTAGTTTGGTTTAATAAGTTTCATAAGCCTTAAATCAAAACTAAATTGAATCTTCTTTTTTCAATTCTCTAATTTTGTTAATATTTTTTCTTAATTTATTTTTTTAATTTTTCTGCTCACATCTAAGTTTGAGAATGAAATTTATAAAAACAAGGATGAAATTAAAATGAAAAAAAGAAGAAGAAAGGGGTGAATTGAAAGGAAGAAGAAATATGAGTTGAAGCTCCATCAAGATTGTTTATTGTTTTGGTATATAAATAATCTAGAAATGAAGAAATTCAAAAACAAAAAAGTGGAAAATGAAAAAAAAAAAGGTTAAATTAAAAGGAAAAAAAGAAGAAGAAAGATGAGCTTTACTGTTCATTTGGACAACAAAGCTTTATCAAGAAGTAAAAAAATTAAATTTCACCAAATCAATTTAATAATTAAAACTTGATATTTTGCTATGTTAATATTTTATTTTATTCAAATAAAAACTTAACTTGAATTATCTTTTAATTAACCAATAAAGCTAGATTCAAGTATGATAAGGGAGGTGTCATCTCATGATACTAGTGTTGCACTAGATAAATACTATATATTATGTTACAAGTGAACTTATTTGTTTGTCAACACAAAAAACAATGTTTTATGTGAGATGTTTTAAAAGGGATAAGAAAAATCTAAGATTTTGGTAATTGAAAAGAATTATAAGGGCTGTCAAAGCAGTGAACCTTATCACACACAATTAATTTAATTTAAATAAAAATAATTTTTAAAAAAAAACATTAAGGTTGGGAAGAAAATTTTGATTTAACCCTTATTATTTTCAAACTATAGAAAAATCTTATAAAAAGTGAATAAACAAAAATAACAAAATGTTAGTGGATGAAACTAAAAAAAAAGAACTAAAAAAAGGCAAGCCCAGGTCAACTTTGAAAACCCAGGCTAATATCTCAAACCATTAATCCTTTAAATTATAGACTCTAGCTAGCTAAGAATCTCAACACTTGTAAAATTAAATATTAAAAGATAAAATTTAAAAATTTAATTTAATTAAAAAATAAAATTTCTTTTAAAAAAGATAAATTTAAGATTAAAAAAAAAAACCCTAAGGCAACCCTTGTTATTTTTTTTTTAAAAGAAGAAGATAAATCTCATGTAAATAAAATAAATAAAATGTTGGATGATGAAATCATAAAAAAAAAAAAGCTTAACAAAACAAAGTAACCCGAGTGAATCCTGTAAAGTTAAGTTAAACTCTCAAACCTACAAGTCATTAAATTCTTGACTTAGACTCAACCTACAGGCTCAACATCTAGAAACTTAAATATTAAAGGATGAAATCAATTAATTTAATATAATTTAAAAATAAAATTCCTTTAAAAAAACTAAATATAAAAAAAATTAAAAAAAAAAACAAGACAACTTGTGCTATTTTAAAAGTCACTAAAACATCCCATAGAAAGTTTGGACAGAGTGTTGAAGGATGGAAAAAAAGGAAAAGAAACCAAGGAAACTTATGTTAATTTTATAAATCGGGGTTAATCTTTTAAATTCACAACTCGTAATATTCTAGGCTTGAACTAAATTAAGAAGCTAAATACCAAACTAATTAATTGTTAGAAGATGGAATAATAATAAAAAATAAATCAAAAAATTCTTGCAAGGAAAAAAATACAACAATTAAAAAAAAGATTAGATTTGATAGGAAAAAAACTCAAGAATAATGTGATTTGTTTTTTTTATAAAAAACAATTGCAAAAACCATCTAGAATAAAATAAATAATGATAACAAAATGTAACAAATAAAAATATTTATTAGGGTTGAAACTGAAAAAAAATCCTTAACTTCATAAATTATTTTAAATAAAAAAATGCAATAACAAAAATAGGAATGAAATGAGAAAAATATTTAATCTTAGAAATTATTCTTAATAAAAAAATTATAACAAAGAGAATAAGGATAAAACCTTGAGGCACAATTTTAGGGGCTGTTTTGAATTTTTTTAAGGCCATCTCGAAAATCAAGTAGAAAAGAGGGGGGAAAGAAAGGCCACACGTACCACACGAACAATAATCATGTCACACATGCTTTTTATACATGGAGAGGATGCCGAGACATTGTCATTGCCACCAATGAAGTAAGGTTTTGGCCATCAAACAACGTTGCATGCAATGTCTGAATCTACTGGAAATTATCCATGTACTTCCTCGTAGCCTAATATGGCACGAGACATGATCAACTTGTGTTGACGCTTGAGTTAACAACATGGCTCAAAACTTATAATACCATCTCCAAAATAAATTTTGCTTATTTTGATACACTTTAAAAAAAAAACATGAAAGATATAGATATGATTTATTTGTTTACTTATTTTTAATTAACTTAAAATTCTTAATACCTTAACGCAACAACATTTTATTAAGAACACAAATGCAAATATAATTTTTTAATGGATTATTGGATAATTAAGCTATTTGTTTATCAATTTAATTTTAAAAAAAATGTGAAATGACACTTATGGTAGATTTCATAAATAAGATACCACTAATTTATTTTACTTGTCCTATATAGCTGGTTAGATATTGTTTTAACCTTGAAAAATATAAAGATTTAAATAAGTAAAAAAAACTAATGGATTTTAGTTGAAATACTTTTAAAATACTTAAATAGTGATATCTTGAATGACATATTTTTTTATAAAAAAATATTGAAATGATGACATATTGATTAACTTGGACCAATCATGGTTAACTTGCGAAACCCGTTATCTAAGATTTGAGATCATAATAAAATCATGAAATCCATATTGAAACAAATTAGAAAACCTAGTTATAATGAGATAAATATTGAAGGCCAAAAGAAAAAAAACCATAGAATTAAAAAGAGAAAAAAAAATTAACTCAAGTAAATCTATATCAGTGATAGGCACAATGGTGTAGGTCGGGGAAAGTTTTCATTGAAGTAAGAAGAAAAATGTTAAGGTCATATTGAGATTTTTAAAGAACAAGGATATAAGTTTGGTGAATTTAATAATATATAAAAAAGCCTTGATTTAATAACATTAAAAAAAAAGCAAACTCGCGAGAATCTCCTAAACTTGAATTAATATTTCAAAATCATAACTTGTGAAATTTTAAACCCGAACTTAACCAATAAGACTAATTCTCAACCAATTTAATATTAAAGTATAAAATAAAATAAAATAAAAAGAATTAATAGAAAAAAAACTATCAAATAAAAAAAGTAATAATAAAAAGGAAGAAAGATCAAACCTGATAGAAAAAAAATAATAAGGAAAAGATTACAAAAAAAAAAATTTTATAAACCACTCCAAATAAAAAAATGAGGTGATATGAAAAAAGAAAAAATTAAAAATAATTTTTAATTTGAAATAAAAAAGTACAATTAAAAAATAAAGATTAATTTGGAAGAAAAAAAATTAAAAGGTTAATGTGATTTTTGATAGGGCAACATGCAAATCGAGATAGAGAATAGAGATAAAAAAGTGAATTGATGTCAAATTAGAAAAGTGAATTGATGTCAAATTAGACAAAATTACCATGATGTGGCATAATCATGATAATGACTATTGCAAATAGTCACGAGCACCACCCTTAGCTGGCAAAACAAATGACTTGTTGCCATGTGCTAACAGTTTTTTTTTTTTACAAAGATGAAAATGACTCTAAAACCAAGTGACGATAACATAAAAAACAATTATGAAACTACTTGTTAAAAATCTTTAAGGCAAGGGCGATTAATTCATTATATTGTTTAGAGTAAAGTGAAACTCCTGTAAAGCCTCTAGACTTAAGGTCATTTAAAAAAATAAAATTAAGAGCACATAATAATTTAACTATTACAAAACATTTAAAAACAATGTTGCCTCGAAACAAATAAAAAATTAAAAAATTAACCTTATAAAAAAGATCCTTTTACCTCTAAAGTTCAATTCATCATTTTTTATAAAAATAAAATTGTAATTTTACTATTATAATCCATACTAAATCACGACATGTGTATAATAATTTTACTATGTAATTTAAGTTTTGTAACTAGATGTCATGGTCGGTGATGTTGCTGGCTTGTAGCATGCTTGTACATTATCGTGAATTTATGAAAAAAATTATATGAAGAGAAAATGTTGCAATCTACAATATTTTCAAGAAAAAACCTATAAAACTAAATTTTCAACTAGCCTAAAATTAAAAAAATAAAATCAATAAAGATAATTTTAAAAAAAATCAAAAAAAATAAAAAGAAAAAAAAACCAAGTAGGGAAACACTGTAACAATCTATAGTGTTTTATAAGGAATTCTAAAGTTATAATTCTCAACCAGTTCAGTATTAAAAATAATATAATTGATAAAGATAATTTTAAAAAATCATAATAAAAAAACATGTGGGGGAACACTGTAGTAATTCACAGTGTTTTAAAGAAAAAACTAAAAAGTTAAATTCTTAATCAACTTATTGTGAAAAAACAAATCAACAAAAAACAATTCTAGAAAAAAAATCATACAAAAAGAAAAAAACTATGTGGGGAAACACTATAGTAATCCACGATGTTTTAAAGAAAAAAACTATAAATCTAAATCCTCAATCAGTTCAATATTAAAAAAATAAAATAAAAATAATTCTAAAAAAAACAACATAAAAAAATAAAAAAAAAGAAGAAGACAAAATGTCAAAAATAAAAATAAAAAAATAGAAAAAAAACATGTGAAGAAAATTAAAGTTAAATTCTCAACCAACTTAATATTAAAATAATTTAGAAAAACACTGTATGGGAAAAAATCATAAAAAAATTATGTAGGGAAACACTATAATAATCAACAGTGTATTTTTTTTAAACTATAAAGTTAAATTCTCAACCAACTTTGTATAAAAAAATAAATTCGATAAAGACAATTTAAAAAAAATTGATAAAAAACATGTGGGAAAATATTGTAGCAAGATAAAAATTATGTGCGGGAATACTGTAGCAATCCATAGTGTTTTAATGAATTATAAAGCTAAATTCTCAATAAGCTTAATATAAAAAAAATTGACAAAGATAATTATGAAAAAACAAAAAAAAATCATTAAAAAAATGATATGAGAAAACATCGTAGCAATCCACGATATTTTAAAGAAAAAACTAAAAAACTAAATTCTTAACTAGCTCAATAGTCAAAAAAATAAAACCAATAAAAATAATTCTAAAAAAATTAAAAATTAAAAAATTAAAAAACAATTTTAAAAAAAGAAAAAAGAAAAAAGAAAAAAGAAAAAAAATAAAAAAACATGTGGGGAAAGCTAAGCTAAATTTTTAACCAGTTCAATATTGAAAAAATAAATTCAACAAAGATAATTTAAAAAAATATAGGGAAATACTGCAGCAAAAAAAAAAAAAAAACTATGTGAAGAAAATATTATAGTAATGCACAATATTTTTTGATTTAAACCCACGAAGCTAAATTCTTTACCAATTTAAAGATCAGTTTGAAAAAAAAATCACAAAAACAAAATTATATAGAAAAATATTATAATAATCTATGATGTTTTTTTTAAAACAACTACATAGCTAAATTCTTCATCAATTTAATATTTTTTTAAAAAATAAAAATAATTAAGTAAACACCTTGGAAAAAAAAAGAAAAATAAAAAACAACATGTAAAAAGAAAAAGCAAAAAAAATAAAATGGATGGGAAATCACATTCCCCGCGCGTTTTACAGTTCTTTTAATTCTAAACATGGAGTCAGCAGGCTGGCAAGAAACCACCTATCCTACACAACCTATTTTACACTTTTAGATAAAACGCCGTGGGAACTAGAGGGCCGTCATGAACCCACCACCTGCACTTCTAGACAAAACTAGACAGAACTATAAATTGTGTAATTAATTTATGAAGAATTAATAAATATAGTAAACATATAGTTAAATGATCTGCATATCAATAATAATTATAAACTATCTTATGTGAAACATGTTTAAGGTAGAGCTGGCGAGACTAGAATATATGAATTGTCATCGTGATGGATTTTATAGACAAACATGGGACGGGTTGGTACCATTGTTTTAAAAACTATCCATGAACTAATTAACTTAAAACACTGGCATCGAGCTGGACTTTAATAAAAATAAAATAAAAATTAATTTAATGTAATTCAGTTAAAAAATTCCTAAGCTGATCAACTTGTCTAAAATATATTAATTTTTTAAAAAATAATATTAATTTTACAACCTATATCTTGATATGTTCCCTCAAAGTTTGAGGACTGGCTTCATTATTAGGGTAAGATAAAGGCTAACAATTCATGGGAATATTCTCTCCCATTCTCATAATTTGACTCGAATAGTCGTATTCTTGTTGCTCTTTAAACTAATCATTTCCTCCTCTTCAGTAAAAGATGCCGTCCGAGTGTTCTCGACGATAGTGCCGGTCAAACTTGGTTTGCAAGAGCCCACTTTCAAAAGTCAGCAAAAAACTAATATCCACCGGTGCACCTTGTGCCCGATAAAAATGGAATTTCGGGATGGGGGCAAGGCAGGTAATTAGATTGTATGCAGTTATGGGTTCGGAACTTGCTCACTCGTTAATATTTAAGATATGTTTGGTATTATGTTTTAAAAGTATTTTTATAATATTTTATTTTTTATATTAAATTAATATATTTTTTAATTTTTTTAAAATAAGTTTAATATATTGAAATTAAAAATAATTTTTTTAAATAAAAAATAATTTTAATATATTTTGAAATGAAAAATATTTTTAAAAAATTATTATTACACTCTTAAATACATCCCATCCTATTATTATAATATTTTTAAAAATAAATTCGAGAGTCAACTCTCAACATTTGCAATTTGAACCTTTTTAAATTAATATTTTATTGAATATTGTTTTTTAAAAAGTTTAATTGTTTTTAATTTTAAATTAATATATTTTTGATATTTTTAAATTATTTTGATATATTAATATTAAAAATAATTTTGAAAAATAAAAAATATTATATTTATATATTTTAAAATAAAACACACTGTCAAAAACAATTACAATAGCATTTTCAAACACAATGTATCCTGCGCAGGCTGGCGGCCACGATTATTTGTCATGACGTGTATTCACTTTGCCATCGTCTCATCTTATCTGCAGGCAGGGGAAAGTCCAACGTAATCGGAAGAAAAAGAATCAAAATTATTACTCTCTTCAAAATGTTATCAGACCTGCACAGAAAACCAAACTACTTCAATTATTCTCTGTCATGTTCTTTCTATATAACATGAGTCTGGCAATTCCTTAGGTTCACATAATCAGTTTTAGAAACCAAGAAAAGAAACAACAAACACCCAGAGCAGCTCAATCCATTCATCATTGATAAAGATAGATAGAGAGATAAAGGGCAGACGAACTACTTTGATGGATCGTCTCAGAGAGATTGAAACTGATGGGAATTCAAATCCAATTCAAATATCTCGTTTGGCCCTCGATATTGGAGGTATGTGTCTGTTAAATTTCCTTTCTTTTTGTCTTTTCAATTCAATCAATAATAAGCAAACAAAAAGAAATGCTCATCTTGCTTTGCAGGGTCTTTAATCAAATTGGTATATTTCTCGAGAAATTCTGGTGATCATGAGGACCCATTGAATGATAGTGTTCGAATTTCCAATGGTGTTAATGGAAGGCTTCATTTTGCCAAGTTTGAGACGACCAATATCAATGATTGCTTGCAGTTTATTAGTGCCAACAAACTTTTCTTTGGTGGTATGTTCACTATCGTGACCATGACCATCCTTGTTGCCTTTTCTTTTTATCCTTTGTCTTTCTCATTTCTTGAAACTCTAGATGTTATCAACAGTATGGTGTGGTTTTCTTCCTTGCAAACTTTAGGGTTGAGTTTGATTTAAGCTGAACTGATACTTTCATACTCGGCTTGGCTTGCGCTTATTTCGTTATGTTCCGAACTCTTGGTGGTCATGTACATTAATGCGTCAATTTGATGTTCTGAGACATTTTATTTTTCGGGTAAGCTTGGCCTGCTAGGTTGTCAACCTGGCCAGATTTTGTATCTTACTTCATTCTGATGCCTTTTTGGGATGACGCATAAACATTGAAGCCGTCACATGCAGATAGATTTTTTCAAATTTTGCCTACACAGACATGTATCATGCCATTGCTATTTGTTAATGCTGGATTGATCTGATTTTAGCGGTCTTTAATCAAAATGCTACTTGCAGTAGCTGGGGAGGGGGGGGGGGGGGGTGGGCAAACAGGCTGTTATAACTCATTCTGTGATTATATTACTTAGCAGAGGCGTCTTTCTTGGAGTTGCTTCATGTTGATAACTTCCTCATTTATGTGATATTTTTTTGGCCGGTTTTGTTTCTTGCTTACAAAATGAAGGTGAACTCAGGTTTCCAGCATCAAGAAAACCCTACCAATGACAGGAGCTTTATTAAGGTAAGATATAATTGTTTTTTGTTGCCAAACTTCGATTTTGAAGAAGCTAAATCTCTAAAGCCCTGTTATATAATTATAATAATATTCGTTATTATAATTATAAACATAAATTTATTGAGAAAAAATGCAAGTTTTTTTAGGAAACAACTATTCAATTTTTTCTGTCTTAAATCCAGATTTCCTTCTCTGTGATCATAGATTGCCTGTCATACATAGCTTCCCGCTATGCTGAACAATTATTTTAAAGTTAGCTTCTGGTGTTTGATTCTCATGGTGGAAAAACTTGTTTTTAATCTGATGAATTGTTTAGTTTCATTTTTGTGTTGCAAGGTAGTTTTGGGTTTGGAATAGGTACTAAACATGCTACATTGTTAACTAGTTACAATCCATTTGAAGGCCACAGGTGGTGGGGCATACAAGTTCTCTGATCTTTTCAAAGAAAAGCTTGGCATTAGTCTCGAAAAGGAAGATGAAATGGATTGTCTTGTGACGGGAGCAAATTTTTTGCTTAAGGTTGGATTCCAGCACCACATAGTCGCGCACATTTAATATCAGCAAGTTGTTGTCTTTCATTCAAACATTAAAAAAGCTTCATATGAAAAACAATCTCCTGCCCTTTGTCCATGTAGAACCTACTGTTTCTGATTGCTCGTGTGTATACATGCAAAAAACACTTAGCTTGCATGTAATTCTCTCAAGCATTTGGTCTGTACAAAAGATTATTTCAGTTGGTTGCACTCTGTAGACAAATGTCTCATCTCAATTTATATTGATCTTTTTTCTTTTTGATGAAAGTTATAAATGCATCATGATAAGTGCCACGTATTAGTTGCTGTGGGCCCTGGGAGGATATGCTCTTGAATTCAACCTTTTAGAAAATTGAACAATGCAATAACTTGGAGATGTTTTTGTATGGTGTGGCGCTGATATTGGGAGTTCTAGAAAGTGTTGAATCTTCAAAAGAATAAACTTCATGTGCAGAGGGCATTTGCTGACTCTGTCATGCATTAGTAAGTTGCCATAATATAAACCCCATCCCAAGGAAATGCATGCTTGAGGTTTGAATATGGCAATAGATCTAGCCCTAGGTCCTGATTCTTGGTAGATGGTATTGCAAGTGGTATTCTGATGCCACTATTGAAATGAGCTTCTACATCTTAGAAAAGAAAGAGTTTCAAAATTTCTCCTCCTGTTCGGATTTGTTTGCAGTTGAAAAATGTCAATGTATAACTGTGCCTCTCTTCCCTCTTCAACAAAAGGCAAAGTTCCTTTGTTCTGTGTATGTTCAGGAGGGAAACTTTTACCTACCATGCCATGTATTTTTTCCTCCCTTGCTTGATAACAATTAGTAATTGCCCATTCCGTTTCTTGTTCACTTTACTAATGTCCTAGCTGCATGTTGATTATTATTTTGAGTAGGCAGTCAATCATGAAGCTTTTACATACTTGAATGGTCAGAAGGAATTTGTGCAGATTGACCATAATGATTTGTATCCATATCTACTCGTTAATATTGGATCTGGAGTTAGCATGATCAAGGTACTCATATCAGTATCAGATCAGTTTACCTTCATGTTTATGATTTGTTTTATTTATTTAAAATGTTTTTATATGTTAAATGATATTCATTTTTGTGCCAATACAGGTGGATGGAGATGGAAAGTTTGAGCGAGTCAGTGGAACAAGTGTTGGTGGTGGCACTTTTTGGGGTTTGGGAAAGTTATTAACGAAATGCCAGAGGTAGTTTGGTTTGTTTCCTCATCTTTGGCCATCACAGATTCTCTTGTATATAGTTTCATATTTAGTGGATACCGATGCATTTTCTTTCTCAGTTTTGATGAGTTGCTGGAGTTGAGTCAACGGGGAAATAACAGAGTTATAGACATGCTTGTTGGGGATATCTATGGTGGGATGGACTATTCAAAGGTATATTCAAGTCTTTTCTTTAATTTATAAGATTATTTTTTGCCAGTTCACATATTTTCATTTGTCATGTTGAAGTGCCCATTCAGGTTCCTAACAGCTTCATGATTCACATTGATTTTCAATCTTTAAAATTTAACCGCGCAGTTCTTTTCGTATGATGACAGATTGGTCTATCATCTACAGCCATTGCTTCCAGCTTTGGGAGGGCAATTTCTAACAGTAATGAACTTCATGATTATAAACCTGAAGATGTCTCCCGGTCTCTTCTAAGAATGATTTCAAATAATATTGGACAGGTAACTTTCAGTAGGCACATCTGTTTATGTTGTCAAGAAGTATGCTATAAGATTTATATGGTATTAAAATTTAACAAAGGAAAAGTATTTACATACAAAAAATCTCACAAACTGACATGGCAAGTGATGTATGATGAACTTGCCAAGTAATGATTTCACAGGGTGGCATCCTTGCATTAAATGCTATTTCTGTTAGTAAGATTCTCTTGTAGGAATTTTTTGTTTGTATTGCCTTGCTCATTGAACGGACTCATTCTGACAACCATACACCTCAATTGGTTGTTACAGATTTTGTGCTTTGCCATCCTTTTACCAAGTTAGCTCGGAGAAATAAGAGTAAAACCAATAGCCAAGGCTTTTGTAGCTGGATTCATCTAACCTTTGGATATTTAATACTTAGAGATGGTTCCCATCACCTACAGTGCTGTTTAGTCACGATTAAGAAGGGCATAGAATACCTGAGAGCTGGAAGTCGTATCCAAAATTCAACTTTACTGAGTTTCATATGCTATTCACTGCCATAGAAAATTAAATTTACAAGACCTTATGTGGCACGTATAGAAAATTTTGCTTGACATAATTGATTATTTCTGCACTCTGCTTTTTTCTTCTATATCCTCTCATTTGTTCCATGACTTGCCATTTTAAATTTTATTGTTTTGTATCTGGAGTATTGATCACTTAAATTAACAGAGATACCCTGAGTTATTTTTAATTAGTGCTCTGGAGTATTGATCACTTAAATTAACAGAGATACCCTGAGTTATTTTTAATTATTGCACACTTTTTATTCTCTCATTGCCTCTTATTTCTCTGCTCCCAGATCTCTTACTTGAATGCACTTCGATTTGGGCTCAAGCGCATATTTTTTGGAGGATTTTTCACCCGGGGTCATTCTTATACTATGGACACCATTTCCGTTGCAGTTCATTTCTGGTAATTATCTGGGGTTTCACATGTTAACAACAAAATAATTTTTCTATTTGAACAAAAAAATCACTTCCCCTATTTGGAGGGCATTTGTGACTGTCGAGAAGTTCCGTGGTGGATCTTCATATTTTGATAATGAATACCATCCAGCCTGTACAGTCAGCAAGCAAGCAAGGGAAACTTGTTACAGAGATATTCTTACATAATAAAAAACTACCAGTCCTCGTAATTAAAAGTGAAAAAAATCATCAATAATGTTTAATGAAAAGTGAAACGCAATTAAACATTACCAGAGATTCCATGCACTCAACTAATTAGAAATTCGTTTTGTTCTGACAAAACTGAAACAAGTTCATCATTGTTTGGTGATATTATCCTTCTCGCAGTACATATTTTCTCCTTACACTATAAATCATTTTATTTTATTTATTTGGCAGGTCTAAAGGTGAGGCAAAAGCAATGTTTTTGCGGCATGAAGGGTTTCTTGGAGCTCTAGGTGCTTTCATGAGCTATGAACGGCACAGCCTTGGTGACTTGATGGTTAATCAATCAGTGCAGATCCCAGTGCATGCATCCTCTGGTACAGATACAAATTGTAATCCACTTGAGCGGGATTTGACTGAGACTGAGAGCATGCAGTGTAGTGTCTATCAATCTTAGAATTAGCTGAAACTTCCCTTCTTTGTACTTCGGTGTTTGAAGGAAATTCGTTGGTACCACTGGGCAGACTTACAGGTCGAAGAAGTTCATAGCTAGTGTAACATAGTTAAAACATCCCAGGACCAACAAGTTTTATAGAAAGATTTTAGCACCTGTAGCCTAAAAGAATCAGTGAAAAAGTTCAGAGAGAGAGAGAGACATGTCAAAGTAATACTTGTTACTTTCCCTGATTATTTATGTAAATCTATAGCCCCCATTGTAATTTACAGTATTACATTCTGTAACCTCATCCTTCAATAAAATCAATTTCATCATTGCAGATTAATTGAACATGTGAACTTTTACTCAACTAATTTTCTTTTTGTTGATATCTACAAGCGCTGGGGTATTTGAGGATTCCTTGGAATCACCACAACTAGTTCTCCACTACTTTGAACAAGTTGTCCTATCATACCTGGTCTTGCAACCCTTGAAATGACAAGGCTTCACCTCGTTTGTTGCGGGAAAGTTTGCTCACCTGGTATTCCATGAAAATCCACATGATATCCAAGGATTGGATTTGAAGCCAGGACCTGTCCTTGCGGGCTTTTACTTCAACATATTACATTATACTAGAACTGATTAGAATTCCATTTTGATTTTCAACTTTCTGGGGAAACCTAATGCAAATTGTAGCTCAAATATTCCCGTGTTTTTAAAATTAGAGAAATCTCGTTATTACGTTATACAACTTTGGTTTTGCCCAAGACTCTCATTGCCTGATAAAAATTAAAGCAGCTACGATGCGGTAACCACCGAGGATTCATGAGAATGGTACTTCGCCCATGAACTGCAGCTCACTAGATCCTCTTTCCATAACCACTTTCTTCAAGGATTATAATAACAAAGGGCAGCAGATAACCGGTAAGCACAGGCATCAAGAAGGTTGATGAAAGCTCTCCCCTCCTCTAGCAGGGAAATTGCGCACTGCATATTTTGAAGTAGGGTTATCGGAGGTGATACAACAGAAGAGCAGTCACAACAATCTCATTCTTTAGACAGATCACAATACAAATAAGTATTGCTGTTTATCTCTGATGAAATGATACAAATACAATTGGAATATAAATTGCAGTTTAACTGTTACTTGAACCAAAAGATGATCTTTCAGCGGTCAACAATTTTCTAGGACGCTTCTTCGCATTTCTTCTATGTAGTGCCCATCTTTCTTTAATATTAGATGACTTGTGAGGTTGTTTTTCATCATACATGCTCCGATCTTCACATTTTTCAGCATCAAAACCTACCCTGATTCTGCCTGCTTCAGCAACCAGATCATTTACAATCATTTCAGTAGTCCTGGTGGTGATTCCTCTTAGGTACCAGGAAATTGGTGGCGGTGGAACAATTGCTGGTTGGATTAACTGCTCCAAGCTCACCTTGGACCCTATCCTTCCTTTCCCCCCTGTACATGAACAATATTCCGCCAATGTTCTAGGTTTAAATGGATAGCAGATTGCTTCATCAACAAATATAGGTTCCACTTTCCAACAACCTTCGAATCTTTTCATGAACCCAGTTTTCACTTGCTTGAAGTTCATCTGTCAGGCAAGTACCAGACATAAGAGAATTGCCATTGGATTAGACAAGTTTATGGTAATGATGGTGCCCTATTATGGTAGAACTAAAACTATGACTACAAGGTAAATCAGGAGTTAGATGGTGGTTAGCCAACATAATTAGATGAATCAGTTTTTGTATCAACTTGGTTTTTGTTATTGTTACTGCCAAAAGTTCTTCAAAACATTCGTTTTCTCAGGTGAACAGAGAAATCTTGGTCTTGTGGAATTTGAGTTTCCTAAGGAGCAAAGTTATCCAATGATATCTCACCAAATTCACCCAATCTACATGCATTCCCACAACTACCACTCCCCAAAGTGAAAAACCATCCTTATACGTTGTCACATGCATTCCCACTTGCATTTCCACGTTAAGGATTTATTCAAGAATTCTGACTCACAGATAACATGCCATGAAGAGAACAAACAGATCTTCACTGGATGGGTTGAAAACAAGCTTCTGATTACTTATGGCAGCAATAGAAACAGTGGAAAGAAAAATGTTGATCCTTACTGAGTGATCTTGTCTGTTCTGATCAACCGAAACATGAACTGATATGGTCCCTGACCACCAAAGAAATTTCCAAATAGCAGCTTGCTCTACATCAACCACCTGCCTGTGACCTTCATCAAGCAAAACTCTCCTGGATACCACTTCCTAGACATAAAACAGTTTATCCTCACTTCAAAATGGAATTTCAATTGGATGCTTAATACTATTTAATCAAGCAAATAACAGTTACAAGAACAAATCAAATGGACGTCTTTTCTTTTCTTTTCTTTTTTAATTTTAAATTGAAGACTAATTCCCACAACTAAGGAGAACGCGAAAATTTGATGATCTAACCAGCGTTTTAACAAATAGTTATACTTCGGTTGAAATGAAAGCAGCAGATGATGAGAAAGACTCAACTTACCTTGATATTTTTGAAAACTCTCCTATTATCTGGGTCAGTCACAATATCATACACTGCATCTGGGGGCAACCCGATATCCACTCTGGCATTGAGGTTGCAGAGAGAACCTCTTGGTACACTGACCTGCCAAGAATAACATGAGATTCCAAGCACATTAATTTTTTATGACTCAATCAACCCTGCTACTCCTTAGCATTGAAAGGCAACAAACTGGCCAATACGACATGCAGTTTCTTTAAAAGTTGTTCACCTTTATTTGTGGAGGTTGATCAGTCCAGGCAGGATTTTCTCTCCAGGCTTGCAATTGCCTCTCCAAATCAATCCCCAAGGCAGGAGCAGCGGCAGAAGCGGATGATCCTCTCTCTTGTCTCACCAAGTTTTTGCCCTTGCCATCTTTTAATAAGTTCTTGAGTTGTGACTGTTGCAAGATTACAGTAGAATTTCCTTTCATTAAACTATCACAATGCTAATTTATCCAACATGGATGGAAAAAAGACTAACCTTAATACAATCTTGAAGCTTGTTTGGGAGCCGCACAAGAAATGATGGATCAAAAGCTTTGTGGGTTCCATTGCACTTGCTCTTGGGAATTCCTATGTTAGCAATCCTCTCTTCTGCTTCACCCATTAGCCTGAATTCAAAGAATGCGTTCTCTTAAATCCCATGGCAGACAGAAAAAAATCAACAAAACATAAAAAAAATACAATCAAATTACCATTTAGAACTCATATTACAAAATCCAGTTAGTATATCATCATTGAAAGATAAACAAAGCAAAAGAATGAAATCCCACCTTTTTTGTCTTTCTAATCACTAGAATTTTGAGAATAGAAAAGGACTGCCGAGAATTAATACTACTACTACTCCTACTATTTGAAACTAATTAAAGTTAGAGCAGAAAGGTTTCACTTCAAGTTAAAGACAGGACCTATCTGTCTATCTATGAGACTATAGTAATTGATTAAGAATAAAATGGAGAGATCAAGAACTTGCAGCAGAGGCAGCGGTAGAAAATTGACTAGCTGCTGCATATCCTTTCCCTTTTGTAGGGTTAGCAAACAGCAACACGTGATAGAATGGCAAGATCCATGAGGAGTTAAAAACAAACAGTCAATATCAATATTTTAGTTTTTAATTACAATTATATAAATAGAACGACGTTACCTACTTTTTCACTAAGAAAATTGAGACATTTCACCAACCATTCGAACACTCAATCCAGTAATCTCCTCCACATCTAAGGATGTCTGATTTCCATCCGCTTGAAACTATAAGATATTACCAACAACTGTCCCGTTTTGTTTTTTCTCTCGTTTCTCATGAGCTCCCTAACAACGCTTTAATTTGTTCGAGGACTAGCGGCACGAAGGTTCGTTCTATGTCGTCGTGGCGTGAGCTACTCATTTCTGTTTGCCAGAAATCCAGCTACGGTGGACTTCCCTAAGGCGACGCCAGATGTCGTTATCTTTTGCTCGCCTCTCACCTGTACAGCACTGTTAACATGTTTTTTACTGATAATTCTTTTACATAGAAAACAAAACAAAATAAAATAACTGCGGTAGAAAAAAATTTAAAGGATAAAATAAAAATCAGAATTATTATTATAATTTTAATTATTGGAGAGGTTATTGAAAAATCAATCAATGTTTTTTCACTTTAAAAAATTATTTTTAATTTATTTTAATTTAAAATATCTAAAAAACACTTTTAAAATCTTAATACACTCAAGGAAAAACAAAGTTAAGATGAAATAATTTTCTTTTTTAAACATAATCTATTTTTTTAATAAAATAAGGGGTAAAAAACACTTCATTAGAATTCCTCTCATAATATGAATGTTATTAACATTGATAATATTTTTTTAATAACTAGAATATAACCAACTGATAACTTTCTATAACCTTTTTTCTCTTGTTTTATGATGTTTCTTTTCTTTTATTTTTTTAATTAATAAAAAAGGTCAATAAAATAAAGTTTTGGATTAAAATATAAATTTTTTATAAAATAAAAATTAAAAATAAAAATAAAAATAAAAAACTTTGAAAACTAAAAAAATTAAAAACATGCCTCAGTTACAATAAAAATAATAAAAAAAGAGGTTGAAATCTTGTTTTAGTATTAATTTTGATCCTTATAATTTTAATTATATTTAATTAAAAAATTGAATTTAATTTTGTCAAATCAAGGATCAATTTAATGTTGAATTTTTCCTTTTAATTGATGTGAGAAGCCCTTATAAAGTTAATCAAAGTAATTATCAAGCCTAATTCTAAATAAATTAAATATAAAAGGATCACAATAAAAAAAAAATATTGTAGAATTTATAGTACATTCACAATAAAAACCTGATGCTTTATTTTTTTTCTTTTTTAATTATAAGGACAATGATTTAATTCTTTCAAGTGTTGCATGCATTCAGTAACCACAAAACTTTTCAAAGTGTTGGTTTTAGTATAGATTAGTCATATCTATCCATATTGTGATAGGATTTTAAGTTAGTTTTTAATATAAGAAAAGAAAAGTGGTGGTGTTATGGATGTGTTTTTTGATATTATGAATTTTTTAATTGAGAAATAGAAAATGTAGCATTTATGCTTAATAAAATAAATTGAAAAAAATATATGAAATAATAAATAAAAAAATAATTGTTAATGATAATTATATACCAAAACAAAGTTGATCTTTCTAGTAAAAATAAAGTAAGATACACATGCAAATAGTTTACTTTCTCGTTCCTTTTTATTTTGTACATTTTTTTATTTATTTCATCTAAAAGGTAAATTATGGTTACCAAAAACAAATACTTCTCGTTATTATAAATGCATTATATAAATATATTTTTTTATATATAATATAATAGAAAAAAATTAAAGATAAATTAAAATAATCTTTTTAAAGAATTATAAGATTAAAAAAGATTAATTGTTATTAAAAAAATTAAACTAACATGTTTAAAAAATAAAAAGGGGTGTTAATTAAAATTAAAAAAATTAATGAAAAAAAAACAAGCACCGTATAGCTTTGCAACCTAGGCTTGCACACTAGGCTAAGAATAAAAAAGCCTGGGTATGCGCCTCAATTTGGAAGATTGAGCTTGCACATGTGGTTTATTATTTTTTTATTAAAAAAATAGACTATCGACCTTTTATCGAACAACACATTGTTTGTTGTGATAAATGATATGTCGTGTGTTGTAGAATTTTTCAGTTACCATAAAGTTCGAGTTTTAGGATTTAAAAAACTCATTTTTCAATTTCTTTTCACATTAAACACCTAAAATAACATACCAAAAATCTTAATAAATTTATTTTCAACCTCAAAATATCTTTAATGCATCTAAAAAAATTAAATAAATAATATTTTTTCAATCCTTTATCTACTTTTTTTAATAAAATTAAAAGCAATACTATCTCCATTAATCATTTTATAGAAAAACAAATAAATTGGCACTAAAATATTTTTTTTATATAGATGAAATAGGGCTGGTCGATCATTTTCTCTCTCTTATTTTTTCTAATGATTTCTATCCTCACTTAACAGTTAAACCTAAAAAAATAAAAATAAAAATAAAAACATACATGTGAAAACTTTATAACCAAATAATATATAAATTTAAAGCTCATGGACCAAATTATAGTATTTTATTCTTGTTGAATATTAAGTTTTGTATTTTATTTATTTATTTGGTTATTATTTTTTTTTTGTTATTTTTTTTAAAATATACCCTAAAATTCCATTTCACAAAAGTGATTTAATTTTATGATGGACTATTTCTTGGCAATTTACATATTTGAAAGCAAGTAAAATGAAAAAAATAATAATCTCAGCACATAAGCACATAAAAACATGTTAATTTAATTAAAAAGGATGGAATTATAAAGAAATAAAGTTTGATAACTAAACTAAAAAAAATATTTTAGAAGAATAGTATATTCTACGGTCAATATCAAAATAATTCAAATACTCCAACTTTTTTAGTTTCCTTAGTAACTTACTAGATCCTTTGTGTAAGTTGAAAGAAAGAAGTGTTTCTAATAATTACATAGTCAATCGGCCTGCATATGTACACTTATATTTCTAATTAGAAAAAAAAATATTATTTACATTTAAAAAACCATTATGGGCCATTACCAATTATTTAAGGCATTTACTTATCAATTATTTAAGGCATTTCCAATAATTCAAATAGATACAAGATTAGAGCCCTGGTGAGAAAATGTTACATACATAAAAGGTGAGCGCAGAGGCAGAGCCACGAATGTTTCTTTTCTAGGGCTATGAAATATATATATAATTTTTTAAAATTAATAATAAAGTTTTAATTTAAATATACTATCTAAAATATTAAAAAATAAATTTGAAAGTACATAAAATTTAAGTAAAAATAAAAATAAATTTATTATTTAAGTCATATCCTTCAATGTTATGTAGAATATAATTCATCTATAATTAAATCTGAATTGATATTGTAACAATCCCTCAACTGAAATAAAATAATAATCTTATGTTAACTGGAAAATAAAATAATTAATTTTTTTTTCTATCTCAATTCCTCTTTCCTTCACTTGATTCTTTCTTATATTAGTGTTTTATATGTTGTATTTTTCAAGTTTACAAGGTTATTCTTTCATTTTTCTTATTTTTTTTCTTAGATATTTTTTTTTTTACATTTTCCCTTACTTTTCTCTCTTTCTCTCTCGCCTTTGATTTTCTTTCTTTTTCTATTCTACTTCTGCCCAGTTGGCAACATATAAAAGAAAAGAAGAATTGATTTTTTTTAATATTTTTTTAATAGAAAATAATCATTTTACCCTTAATAAGTCGTTTTACTTTTATTTGACAATATTTTTTTTTATTAGCACTACCAAGCTCCGTTGATCCTAAAATTTAAACAAGATTTTATTTAATATATTTTAAAATCTCTTATAAAATTTCAGCTCAATTTGATAGTCGGATTGAAAATTACATTCAATAATGTTAAACTGGTCAAATTGTGATTTTTCATCAAATTTCTGAGTTTCTCCAAAAATTCTAAAATTTTAACCCAAGAAAAAATATTATATTACAAGGCTCCACCCAAATTTTTAGAATTTTTTAATAACTCAATTGAGAATTAAATTTTTTTAATATAAAACTAGTTAAAAAATATTGATAAAATCTTGATATGGGCTAGAGCCCATCCAAGCCCTTAGCATGTCTCTGCTCTTGGATATGTGTCTTGTAAAAATAGATTGCAAAGGGCCAACATTCTTCTAATCTGTAGAAGAAAACTTTCTTGGCGTACATTGTCTAAGAAAACAACTTTCTTGGCGTACATTGTCTAAGAAAACAACCTGATGATGCCTTTGTTTTCCTTTGATATTCCTTAATGTCATTACCATTAAGAAAATTATTAATGTCATTATTAATATTAATACCAATATTGTTAATGTTACTTAACTCAAAATTCCTTTAATTCTCTATATTATCATCAATTTAAATCTTCAAATCATCTTCAGTACCATGACTCTTCATGTCAACATTATTAAGAACTTCTTCTTCATTACCTTTATCTTTTTTACCGTATTTTCTTCATGTTGCGCTATTAATGAGACTAAGCAAATAAAATTTTGATAATCCATCATGTTTTTCTCTCTCGATTATCCAATCATAATCAGATGAAAGATAATCTTAAACTACACTAAAATCATTAGTTTGATTTTTGACTTGGTTATCATTTAATTTCAGATTGCACATTACAAATACCAAGTCATTTTTTTTTATGCAAATGATTTCTTTGGTTTGTATGAATCTAAATAAACAATTTGAATTTATAAGATTCTTATCAAATATTTCAACATTTCAAATAATAGATTTATTACAATTTAGGAAAATCTCAATTGGAAATATCTCTTTAAAGACATTAATATTATTAGAGGACAACATGTAAAATAAACAATTAGCAAGATAAATACTTTTTTTTTTTACGAAACTAAAATTTACTTCTATTTTTTCTTTTGCTTGATCCATTACTTTATATATAAAACTTCTAACTAATTTCTCATGTGAATCAACTAATTGAAAAACTTTAATTATAGGATATGTTGCCTTAATATATATAGTGACGTTATGCCCAAATATGTTGTCCAAAACACAGTTTTGAATTCATTTCTCTTTTTCTATCCTTAAAAACCTATATGACTTCCTCTACTGTTTGGAAATAAACATAGTCATTAGTTGCATTTTATGATCATTCAAGCATCCTAGAGTCAAATATGCAGTAGCTAATTGAGTTACAACAAACTTAATCAAATCCTATTCTTTTGTAAAGTGTCTTGGCATGGTGATTAATACTTAAAAGTATATTTTTATCAAGGTTTTATATCATCATTTAGCACTTAAAGTATCAATAACTCCTTAACTAAAGCATGTTTTATAATAACATATCTAATAATACAAGATACCTTTAATTTGTGGTAAATATTTATTTTAAATATAGGCCTATCACATAAATAAAATGATTGATTAAAGAGTTTAAGAACTGAAATTGAAAAGACAAAGAGATGACCAAACTTAGAAAAGAGATGTTGATGAAGTCCAAACCAGAACACTATTTAGTAATTGGGTCATATCTGAAGTTGTAGATCTTAGATTTAGATCTACTTTATATGGATAGAAAGGTAAGACTGACACGACTAAAAGATTGATGTCTTCTTCCAAGTGTAGGAGTGTCGAAATAATAAATAACCCGGCAAGACTGGGGTCGAACCACAAGGAGGTTAATTGTACAAATTATAAATAACAATAATACAACAACAACAACAATAATAGTAATAACAATAACAATAACAATAACAATAACAATAATAATAATAATAATAATAATAATAATAGTATTAGTAGTAGTAGTAGTAGTAGTAGTAATACTAATAATAATAGTAGTAATAATAATAATAATAATAATAATAATAATAATAATAATAATAATAATAATAATAATAATAATAATAATAATAAAGAAAAAGAAAGAGAAGAAGAAGAAGAAAAAGATGAGAACTTTAAGATGAAATATTAATGTAATGATTAAACAATAATAATAACAAATATCAAGGTTAAAGGATCTACTAATGGTATGTCAAACAAGTATAGTATAAACTCTTATTATTCAATTGTAAACCACACACAAAGGAGGTTCCAATCAGATTATAGATTGTTAACATGATTACGTTATTCATCTTATTAAATTAATGCTAATACTTGTAAATTTCATCAAGTATTCATGATTATAACTTATGTTAACAACAAATCAAGTTCCTTTCATAGTTCAGGTGTCGGTTATACCATACAGTATGAGCTATGAAAGTGCTAAGCATTTGTTGTACCAAGTGTTATACAACATAAATCAAGATTAGTCATTTAACAAGCAAAGTATTAAAGAGTGAACAAGATAACAAATATAAAATATTTTAGTATCAAACATTAAAATCCATATTAAGTTTACACTATACTTATTCTTACACCATTAGTGTAACCTTTTCACCTTGACACAATAAACTTAGCTAGACATAATGAAAGAAAGAAAAATAAATAAACAAAATAAGAACATAAATAAGATAAGAGTTAACTAAGTAAAGGAAAGCAAATGAAAGGCATAAATGTGATATTAATGAAAGCAAAGCATAAACATTACAAAAAATACAAAGAGAGAAAGCAAGAGCATGATCTTGATTTGGAAATCAAGATGCCTAAATGCATGGCAAATGCCTCTTTCTATAAGCCAAAATTGTGAACTATTGATTTGATGACTAATTGATGAGTGGGTGACCAACTCTTGACTTGGTGACAATCCCTATCTTCTCTTGTCTGCCCAAAACGTCCTTGATAACGTCAAAATTCGAGCCACTAGAAAACATGAAAGTTGTAGGCAATTGTCTCAGATTTCTTATGTGAAAACTTCAGCTCATTTGGACTTCTAGAACTCCGGATATGGCCAAAATACTGAACAATGCTCGGGTTGGAGGACAGATTCGGGCTTCTTTGTTGTTGCTACAATGTGGACTTGAAAATGCCTTTTTAGATCTGGGGCTCTATATGAAAGTTGTAGGCCTATATCTTACCTTTTCATACATATAAAGTAGACCTAAATTTGAGATTTATAGCTTCAGATATGATCCAATTACTGAACAGTGTTCCGGTTTGGATTGCACCGACATCTCTTTTCTATGTTTGGCCATCTCTTTATCCTTTCAATTTCAGTTCTTAAATTCATCAATCAATCGTTTCATTTATGTGATAGGCCTGCATTTAAAATGAACATTTACCACAAATTAAAGGTATCTTATATTATTAGATATATTATTATAAAACATGCTTTAGTTAAGGAGTTATTGATACTTCAAGTGCAAAATGATGATATAAAACCTTGATAAAAATGCATTTTTAAGTACTAATCACACCCCCCCAACCAGTTTATTACTAGTTCTTAGTAATCAAAGCGTTAAAATAGAAAAAACAATTTGCAAATTCTATAAAGCAAGGTATTCATCATTTAACTTCCATTAATCTATCCAGATAAACAAACTGTCGTTAAATTTGTATACCTGCTCAATACCTCTTAATAAGATATTCATAAACCTTTCTTTTGTGCTCAATGTATCAACATAAAATTATGGGGCTTTTCTTGGAAGAAAACAAAACTTTTGTTCTAATGTTTAAGGTTAACTTCCTTGGGTTGAGATTATTATTTTTGTCTTTATATATATATATATATATATATATATATATAATTTAAAAACACCATGCATCTTTAACCCATGTAACGAGCTTTCGGTAATGACTCCTAGACTAGTTGGTCTTAGGGCATTAGGTGTTAAGACACCCCTACGGGCTTAATTGCTTAGGTTAGAGAGGATACAAAACCAAACTTATTTACATTTTTATTATTATTATTTTTTTTTCTTTTTTTTTTTAATTATATACAATCCCTTTCCCTTAGTTGTTACCTTTAACAAAAGAATATAAATAATGTAATAATCCAATATGCAACCCACAATCATATGTTAAAGTGTGTGTGTGTAAATTAAGGTTTAATAATACATGTTACATAAGTATTTGAGCAAAATTAAGTGATAACAATGCGAGAGTTTGTAAATCTGAATATTTCAAGAAGTATTATGATAGACCTTGTTACGAATGATTACTAAGATGCGTCTCAAGAGTCATAAAAGTTCTCCTTACTCTGCCATCATAGTAACAACAATTTTGCACATGCTTTATAAAATAGAAAACACAGTTTTTTTTTAACTACTACCTTCTCCCCCCAACTAAAACAAGACATTGTCCTCAATGTTTAAAGGTAGAAAGATAGAGTATAGAAGATATCACCTGAAATAACGAACAGTGACAAACCTGAAACACATTGAAACAAATATATGTAATAACAAAACACAATAATAAAACCAAAAGACACAAAAAATCACAAATGAAAGCTCAAATCCAATCTAAGCTTTTTACGGCTTTCCCTAGTTGACCAATTTATGCGACTCATGGAAGGATTAATTATAGGAATGAAAGATTGTAGTTGGTCAATCAATTGTTCAGTAGCAGCAGCAAAGATTATGATTTGTCATGGAGAAGATATTAGAAACTCCTATTCCACAGCATGATCAAGAAAAGACAACAACTTATCATAATAACCATTAACATTTAACAAACCTATGAGTTTATGGTGAATGTGTAGTTGGGCCCAAGAGGAAATATGAAAGATCTCTTCCAATGTGCCTAGACCACCTGGTAAAGCAATGAAGGCATCAACATGGTTAAACATTGCATTCATTCGATTCGATATTATGGAGACCTGAAGTTCCTCTCCAATTGTTTTTTCAATGATGTCCCCTTGTGCTAAAGCTTCGAGGACGACCCCCAAAACTTGACTAGCTTATAAAAATACAGCTATTGACACACCTCCCATTAACCCAAGACTACCTCCCCTATACACTAAATGAATCTTTCTCTCAACTAGCACTTGACCAAGATGATTTGCTGATTCTAAAAACTCCTTTTCTTTCCCAGGACAATATCCATTAAAAACACAAATATTTCTTATATGATGACGTGAGGAACTTGCCATTTCTACACACTTTTATATTTGTTAAATGTGTAGGTTAAGTAGAAATGAAAGGAAGGAAGAGAGGATTTTATAAATGAGAAATTAGAAAGGCAATCATACTACTTATATGTAGGCCAACTAGAGTCTCACACACACTCCCTCTCTCCCTATTTATTTATTTACTTTTGAAAAAACATGTATATGTACAGGTAGTTGTGATTATGGCTCACATCTTTCCTTGGTTTTACGTCCAAGAACGACTTAAACGCCCTCTATAGGTTGGGGATAGGCTTCCCATCTAGTTTTTTTAAAAACTGGCAAACAGAGTCTTTTTTAGTCAGATTCCCAAGACTAAGTCGATCATGTTCTTAATGAAATAGTGGCAATAAATCATGAATTACACGATGCACATCTCCACTAGGATGCGTCTTAAGAGTTAATAGAAGATTATCTAAAGACTCCTTACTCAGGCCATCCTTAATGAATTATATTTTATCTTTAGGTTTATAGATACCATTCTTAAAGAACGACATTGTGTATTACAAGTCCATCTAGCACATCGATGATAGACTTTCAGTCGTTTTGCACGACGTTTCTTTGCAAAAGTGCTTTTACCTGTTCCAGGCATGTGTGAAATGAAGGTGTTAGAGGACTCACCTGATAATCGGACCTTTGCTTCAATCAACTAGCGAATATCTTCAGGAATTCCATGATTCATTAACAATCTCAATCTTGTACATCTAGCATGGTAAAGTTTTGTAATCCCATTCTGAGGTAGAGCGGGAAAATACTTTTTTAATTTTTTACGATTAATGTCCATTTTCAAATGAGAATTGAAAGAGAGATTCAAAGAATTGCACAAATATATATACTGTGGGAAACTGAAAGAACCGACTTAAGTCAGGGAGTACTCTTATCCGTCATTTGACTAGTATGAGAGAAACTAGCAAAAATCACTAAAAAAAAAAATCAATCTTTATATACAGGATTACCTAATTCAATAGAGTCATGTTCAACTGAAAAATTATCAAAGTAAACTTTCAAACGATGTCCATTTACCTTGAAAACATTGTTATTCTTTGGATTCTCGATGTCGTAGGCCCCATATGGATACACATGTTTCACAATAAAAGGACCGTTCCATCTTAATCTTAATTTTCCAGGAAATAAATGCAGTTGAGAATTATAAAGTAAGACTTTTTGACCAACATTGAATGTTTTTCTTAGTATTTTCTTGTCATGAAACTCTTTAATTCTTACTTTATGAATTCTTGAATTTTCATATGCATCATTTCTTATTTCCTCAAGCTCATTTATTTGTAATTTTTGCAGTTGAGTAGCATCATCCAGATTTGAATTGAAAGCTTTAATAGCCTAATAAGCTTTATGTTCAAGTTCCACAGGCAAGTGACAAGGTTTTCCATAGACTAGTCTATAAGGTGACATACCTAATGATGTTTTATAAGCAGTTCGATAAGCCCAAAGTGCATCATTAATTCTTACAGACCAGTCTTTCCTATTAGGGTTCACTGTTTTTTTCAAAATATGTTTGATCTCCCTATTAGCAAGCTCTACTTGTCCACTTATCTAAGGGTGATAAGGGGTGACAACTTTGTGTGTGATTCCATATTTCTTCATTAAAGACTCAAATGGCTTGTTGCAGAAATGTGTTCCACCATCACTTATTATGGCTCGAGGGACTCCAAATCGACTCAAAATATTTTTGTTTCAAAAACTTTATCACTATTTTGTGATCATTGTTTCGACTTGGAATTGCTTCTATTCATTTTGAAACATAATCTACTGCGACTAATATGTATAAGAAACCAAATGATGGAGGGAATGGACCTATAAAATCTATACCCTAGCAGTCAAAGATCTCAATGACAATAATAGGATTTAAAGGCATCATGTGATGTTTTGAAATAGATCATAACTTTTGACAATTTTCACAAGACTTGCAGAATGCATGTGAGTCTTTGAACATGGTGGGACAATAAAATCCACTTTGTAAGAATTTTTGCAGTTGTTTTTCTTGACGAGAAATGGCCCCCATATGCCTTAGAATGACAAAATTTAATGACACTACTTACCTTATTGTCAGGAATGCATCTTTGAAATATTTGATTAGGATAATATTTGAATAAATAAGGATCATCCCAATAAAAGTTCTTCATTTCGTTCAAGAACTTTCTTTTATCTTTGGTACTCCAATGAGCTGGCAATTGTCCTAAAACAAGAAAATTAACAATATTAGCAAACTAAGGCATTGTAAAGATAGAAAGTAAAGATTCATGAGGAAAGTAGTCATCGATTGATGTGATATCAGTTTTCGAATCTATTGTCAATCTTGACAAGTGATCTGCGACAACATTTTCGCTGCCTTTCTTATCTTTGATTGTGATATCAAATTCTTGAAGTAATAAAATCCACCACACCAATCTAGCCTTAGAATCTTTCTTAGATAAAAAATATTTCAATGTTGCATGATTACTAAAAACAACAGCAGGTGAGCCAACAAGATAAGATCTGAATTTTTCACATGCAAATACTACTGTAAGTAATTCTTTTTCAGTGGTGGTATAATTCATTTGAGCACTTTATAAAGTTTTATTTGCATAGTAAATTACATAAGGTTTCTTATCTTTTCTTTGTCCCAAAACAACACCTACGACATAATCACTAGCATCACACATTATTTCAAAAGGTATACCAATCAGGAGGTTGAATGATAGGAGCACAAGTAAACAAGTTTTTAAGTTTAACAAAGGGTTCTTCACAATGTTCAGTCCATTAAAAATAGTATACTTTGTTAGAAGGTTACTTAAAGGCTTAGATATTACACTAAAATCTTTGATGAACCTTCTATAAAAACCAACATGTCCTAGAAATGATCTAACATCTTTAAGAGATTTTGGTGTTGACAAGTTGACAATTAACTCGATTTTAGATTTGTCAACCTCAATTCCTTTTGATGAAACAATGTGACCAAGTACAATGCTGTTTGTTACCAGAAAATGATATTTTTCCCAATTCAACACAAGATTCTTCTCTTCATACCTAGTTAAAACCTTTTCTAAGTTAGTCAAACAATCATCAAATAAATTGCCAAAAATAGAAAAATCATCCATGAAAATCTCAAGAAAATATTCAACCATATCACTAAATATACTAAGCATGCATATTTGAAATGTGGCTGGTGCATTACATAATCCAAAAGGTATCCTTCGATTTGCAAAAGTACCAAATGGACATGTGAAAGTAGTCTTCTCTTGATCTTCCAATGCAATTTTAATTTGGTTGTAACCCGAATAGCCATTTAGAAAACAATAAAATTCATGACCCGCAACTCTTTCTAGGATTTGATCCATGAAAGGTAAAGAAAAATGATCTTTTCTAGTCATTGAATTAAGTTTCCTATAGTTAATGCACATGCGCCAACCAGTAACAGTTCTAGTGGGAATTAACTAACTTGGGTAGGACTTACCTATTTGCTGTCAGAAATAGGATAAATGATTTCATTATCTAGAAGCTTAATGACTTCATTTTTCATTACTTCTTTCATATTGGGATTTAGCCTTCATTGCATTTCTCTAGAGGGTTTAACATTTTTCTCTAAATAAACTATGTGTGTACAAATCAAAGGACTAATTCCTTTTATATCAGCTATGGTCCATCCTAATGTATTTTTGTGCATTTTTAGAGTTTGTAATAACTTACCTTCTTGATGTGCATTAAGTTTGGAAGAGATTATTACCAGAAAATTTTTATTTTCTCCCAAAAATGAGTATTTGAGATTGGATGGTAGCGGCTTCAAATCAGGTTTTGGTGGTTGAACACTTGAAGATATGGACTTAATTGATCATGGTGGCAATTCCTTAATTTGTGGCCTCGAATTACTTTTACTTGATTCTTTCTGAAAATAAATCATTTGCAAATCATTAGATTCATTAATCTCAATTTCGCTGGAAGTGATTGGAAATTGATCATGAATTAATTTTTAGTAAAGTCCACTTCCTGTAAATCATTATCATCTCTAAGTTGCTTGCAAATGTTGAAAATATTTATCTCCAATGTCATGTTTCCAAATGATAGCTTTATCAGTCCATTCCTACAATTAATCAATGCATTAGAAGTTGCAAGAAATGGACGTCCTAAAATAACAGGAAATGAATTAATACTTCAACAAGTTGTGTGTCCAAGATAATAAAATCCACAAGATAAATGAATTTATCTTCTTGTACTAACACATCTTCAATTATTTCTCTAGGCACTTTTATAGATCTATTGACAAGTAAAAGAGTTATAGAAGTTGGTTTTAACTCACCTAGATTGAGACTCTAAAAAACTCTATATGGAAGTAAATTCACATTAGCATCGAGATCAAGTAAGGCTCTTTCAATTTTATGCTCTCCAATAAAGCAAGAAATTGTAGGACAACCAGGGTCTTTATATTTCAAAGCATTATTGTTATAAAGAATAACACTTGTTCGGCTAGAAAGGCTTTCTTTTTTACTTTCAGTTTCCTTTTCATAGTGCATAGATCTCTAAAAAATTTAGCATAGGAAGGAATTTATTTAATAGCATCCAACAAAGGTATATTGATTCTTACCTGTTTGAAAGTTTCAAAAATTTTAGAGTTGTGATTGACTTTCCTTTGTTTGGTCATGGCTTGAGGAAATGGAAGTGCTGGTGGAGAATCAGTCTCTTCTTCGCAATTTTCATATTCAGTCTCTTCCTTACTCTTAGAGATTGACTCATCATCTTTCTCACAAGGTTCAAGAGTGGGTTTTTTTAATAACCTTACCACTATGAAGAGTGATGACTGATTTGACATGATCCATGTGTTGACTTCCACAACTACTTGCATTTTCATTATATTGCTTATTGGGATTTTTCTGTGGTTGAGATGAAAACTTACCTTTCTCTTGAAAACTGAGAGCAAATGTGAATTTTGCAAAAGTATCTTTAAAATCTGTTATACTTTGAGCAAGTTGAGTGTTGATTGTCTCTTGGTTTTCAATGAATGCATGCAATGTTTCCTCAAGATTTCTTCTAAGAGGTGGAGTATAAGGAGGTGCATATCCATGAGAATTTTGGAAATTATGGTGTCTTTGAAATGGTGGTTGTGAAGTTTGTGCATTGTTGTTCTCACTTTTCCAACTAAAATTTAGGTAATTTCTCCAACCAGGGTTGTATGTTTGTGAGTATGGGTTGTGGTTGGCTCTTTGGAAACTATTTAAAGCATGGGTTTGTTCATGGAGACATTCTTTAAAGGAAAGCAAGGTTGGACAATCATTGGTTGAGTGTTCATTTGTTTCACAGATTTGACACATAATGTTTTCAATAGATTTTAATTGACCACTCCTTTTCAATTCTAGTGTCTCGAGTTTTCTAGATAAAGATGCAAACTTGGCTTGAAGGTCATGATCTTCCCTGAGGTTCTACATTCCTCCACTAGATATATGAGGTTGAGTTTTACTCAATGCTTCATAAGTACCCGCGGTGTCCTAATTTTGAGCATTTTCAGCTAACAAGTCTAAGTACTCCATTGCTTCATCAGGATCTTTATCTTCAAAAGTTCCATTGCACATCAATTCAACCATTTGCCTATCTCTAGGTGTTAATCCTTCATAGAAATGTGAAACCAATCTCCATGTTTCAGAACCATGATGAGGGCAAGTACTAAGCAAGTCTCGATATCTATCCCAACATTGGTAAAATGTTTCTCCTGGTTTTTGAGTGAAAGTGGTGATTTGTCTTTTGAAAGAATTTATTCTATAAGATAAGAAAAACTTCTTTAAAAATTATTGTTGTATTTCATCCTAAGCACGAATGGATCTTGGTCTCAAATTTTGTAGTCATGTTTTAGCTTTATGTTTTAATGAAAAAGGAAAAAGCTTTAATCTGATGGTGTTCATGCTACAATTTAAATTATTATATGTGTTGCAGACCTCCTTAAATTCTCTTAAATGCAAGTATGGTTTTTCCAATTCTAAGCCATGAAAAGAAGGTAAAAATTGAATAATACCTAGTTTAAAATTAAAATGAGATGCATTGGGAGGAAAAACAATGCATGATGGTGCACTTGTTCTTGTGGGATTCATGTGGCCTTTAAGTGTTCCAGCACGATTATTCTCATTATTCTCATTATGAAGTGATTGATTATCTTCTTCGGCTATATTTTCTGAAAATGATGAGGATAACCTACAAAGTCTACCACTTGATGTACGTGACCACACTCTCATGCATGTGTAGGAATAGAATAAAAGGAAGAAGAAAACAAAAGAAGAAGAGACAAAACATTATTGATAACGTCAATATTGGAGCCACTTGAAAACATGAAAGTTGTAAAAAATTATCTCAGCTTTCTTGTGTAAAACATTCAGCTTATTTCGACTTCTAGAACTCCAAATATGGTGAAAATACTAAACAGTGCTTGGGTTGAAGGACAGATTTGGGTTTCTTTGTTGTTGCTATAATTTGGACATGAAAATGATCTTTTTAGATTTTGGGCTCCATATAAAAGTTGTAGGCCTATGTCTCACCTTTCCAACCATATAAAGTAGACCTAAATCTAGGATCTAGAGCTCCAGATATAACCCAATTACTAAATAGTGTTCTGAATTGGATTGCACCGACATCTCTTTTCTAAGTTTGACAATCTTTTTATGCTTGCAATTTTAGTTCTTAAATTCATCAATCAATCCTTTTATTTATGTGATAGGCCTGCATTTAAAATGGACATTTACCACAAATTAAAGGTATCTTATATTATTAGATATATTATTATAAAACATGTTTTAGTTAAGGAGTTATTGATACTTCAAGTGCAAAATAATAATATAAAACCTTGATAAAAATACACGTTTAAGTATGAATCACACTCCCCAACTAGCTTATTACTAGTCTCTAGTAATCAAAACGTTAAAATAGAAAAATACTTTGTAAATTCCACAAAGCAAGGTAGTCATCATTTAACTTCCATTAATCTATCTAGATAAACAAACTCTCGTTAAATTTATATACCTGCTCAATACCTTTTAACAAGATATTCATAAACCTTTATTTTATGCTCAATGTATCAACACATAATTATGGGGCTTTTCTTGGAAGAAAACAAAAGTTTTGTTCTAATGTTTAAGGTTAACTTCCTTGGGTTGGGATTATTATTTTTGTCTTTTTTTTCTTCTTCTTTTTTAATATATATATATATATATATATATATATATATATATATAATTTAAAAACATCTTACATCTTTAACCCATGTAATGAGCTTTCAGCTAATGACTCTCATACCAATAATTTAAAAACATCTTACATCTTTAACCCATGTAATGAGCTTTCAACTAATGACTCTCATACCAATTGGTCTTAGGGCATTAGGTGTTAAGACACCTCTATGAGCTTTGTAACTCGGGTCGCAGATACTGAGATATAGATAGCACAATGTTTGATTCTCTTAAGCTTTTCTCCTCAACCTATGTAATAAGTATTGGACCAATAGCTCCCAAGACAGTTGACTTTAGGGTATTAGGTGTTAAAACACCCCTTTAGGCTTAATTGCTTAGGTTAGGGAGGCTACGAAACCAAACTTATCTATATTTTTATTATTATCATTTTTTTTTATTACAATCCCTTTTCTTTAGTTGTTACCTTTAACAAAAAAATATAAATAATGTAATAATACAATATGCAACCCACAATCATATGTTAAAATGTGTGTGTGTGTAAATTAAGGTTTAAGAATACATGTTAAATAAGTATATGAGCAGAATTAAGTGATAACAATGCGAGAGTTTGTAAATCTAAATATTTCAAGAAGTATTATGATAGACCTTGTTACGAATGATTACTAAGATGCATCTCAAGAGTCATAACAGTTCTTTTTACTCTGCCATCATAGTAACAATAATTTTGCACATACTTTATGAAATAGAAACACAGTTTTTTTTTTAGCTACTACCATCTCCCCCCAACTAAAACAAGACATTGTCCTCAATGTTTAAAGGTAGAAAGATAGAGTATAGAAGATATCACCTGAAATCACGAACACTAACAAACCTGAAACACACTTAAACAAATATAAGAAACAACAAAACACAAATATTATGCTATTAATAAAACCAAAAGACACAAGTTTTTACAAATTAAAATTCAAATCGTAGTTGTAATTGTCGCTCATATATTCCCTTGGTTTTACGTCCAAGAACAGATTAAACGCCTTCTATGGGTTGAGAATAGGCTTCCCATCCAGTTTTCTTAAAAACTGGTAAACATGGTCTTTTTTAGTGAGATTCCCAAGACTATGCCAATATGTTCTTTATGAAAATGGGTTCATAAGTCATGAATTACACAATGCTTATCTCAACTATGATGAGACTTAAGATTCGATAGAAGATTATCTAAAAACTCTTTGTGTTTTGAAATAAATCCCACCTTTTGATATTTTTCACAGTTTTACGGAATGCATGTGACTCTTTGAATTTGATGGGCCAATAAAATCTACTTTGTAAGATTTCTATAGTCCTCTTTTTTTGATGAGAAATGATCCCCACGTGCTTTAGAGTGACAAAATTTAATGAAATTACTTATCTCATTGTCGGGAATGCATCTTTGAAATATTTGACCAGGACAATAATTGAATAAGTAAAGGCCATCCCAATAAAATTTTTGTATGTTGCTCAAAAATTTTCTTTTGTCTTCGGTACTCAAGTTAGCTGGCAAAAATCTTGAAGTAAAAAAATTGATATTTTTAGCAAACCAAAGCATTGAACTAAGAGAAAGTAGAGATTCATCAGGAAAGTAATCATCAATTGGTGTAATGTCGGGTGTTGAATCTGTTGTCACTTTTGATAAAAGATCTGCATCAACATTTTCGATGTCTTTTTCATCCTTGATTTCTTCTTGATTGGTTATGGTATGAGGAAATAAAAGTGGTGGCAGGGAATCAGTTTTTTCCTTGAAATATTCAGATTTAACCCCTTCCTTACCTTTAGAGATTGACTCATCATCTTTCTTACAAGGTTCAAGAGTGGGTTTTTTAATAACCCACTATGAAGAGTGATGACTGATTTGATTTGATCCATGTGTTGACTTCCAAAACTACTTGCATTTGCATTGTATTGCTCCTTTGGATTTTGCTGTGGTTGAGATGGAAACTTACCTTTCTTTTGAAAACTAAGAGCAAATATGAATTTTGCAAGAGTATCTTTAAAATCTATTATGCTTTGAGCAAGTTGAGTGTTGATTATCTCTTGCTTTTCAATAAATGCATATGAAATTTCCTCAAAATTTCTTGTAGGAGGTGGTGCATATTCATGAGAATTTTGAAAATTATGGTGTGCTTGAAACTATGGTGGTGAAGTTTGTGCATTGTCACTCTTCCAACTAAAATTTTGGTGATTTATCCAACTAGGGTTGTATGTTTGCGAGCATAGGTTATAATTGGGCATTTGGAAACTGTTTAAAGCATGGGCAAGGTTAGATAATTATTGGTTGAGTGTTCATTTGTTTCACATATTTGACATATAATGTTTTCAACAGATTTTAATTGACCACTCTGTTTTAAGTCTAATGCCTCGACTTTTCTAGCTAAAGATGCAAACTTGGCTTGAAGGTCATGATCTTCCTCAAGGTTGTACATACCTCCACTAGATGTATGAGATTGAGTTTTACTCGGTACCTCAAAAGTACCCGCAATATCCTAATTTTGAGCATTTTCAGCTAACAAGTCTAAGTACTCCATTGCTTCATCATGATCTTTATCTTCAAAAGTTTCATTGCACATCAATTCAACCATTTGCCTATCTCTAGGTGTTAACCCTTCATTGAAATGTGAAACCAATCTCCATGTTTCAAAACCATGATAAGGGCAAGCATTAAGCAAGTCTCGATAACTATCCCAACATTGGTAAAACGTTTCTCCTGGTTTTTGCATGGAAGTAGTGATTTGTCTTTTGAAAGAGTTTGTTCTATGAGATGGGAAAAACTTCTTTAAAAACTGTTGTTGCATTTCATCCCAAGCACGAATGGATCCTGGTCTCAAATTTTGTAACCATGTTTTAGCTTTATCTTTTAATGAAAAAGGAAAAAGCTTTAATCTGATGGTGTTTATGCTATAATTTAAATTATTATATGTGTTGCATACCTTTTCAAATTCCCTTAAATGCAAGTATAGATTTTTCAATTCTAAGCCATGAAAAGAAGGTAAAAGTTGAATAATGTCTGGCTTAAAATTAAAATGAGATGCATCGGGAGTAAAAACTATGCATGATGGTGCACTTGTTCTTGTGGGATTTGATGACTAATTGATGAGTGGGTGACTAACTCTTGACTTGGTGACAATCCTTATCTTTTCTTGTCTGCCCAAAACATTATTGATAACGTTAAAATTAGAGCCACTTGAAAACATGAAAGTTGTAGAAAATTGTCTCAGATTTCATGTGTAAATAATTCAACTCATTTCGACTTCTAGAACTCTAGATATGACCAAAATACTGAACAATGCTCGGGTTGGAGGACAGATTCGAGCTTTTTTGTTCTTGCTATAATTTGGACTTGAAAATAGCCTTTTTAGATCTTGGGATCCATATGAAAGTTGTAGGTCTATGTCTTACCTTTCCATCCATATAAAGTAGACCTAAATCTGAGATATATAGCTCTAGATATGACCCAATTACCGAATAGTGTTTCGATTTGGATTGCACCGACATCTCTTTTCTAAGTTTGTCCATCTCTTTATCCTTTCAATTTCAGTTCTTAAATTCATCAATCAATCCTTTCATTTATATGATAGTGATTAGTACTTAAAAGTGTATTTTTATCATGGTTTTATATCATCATTTTGCACTTGAAGTATCAATAACTCCTTAACTAAAGCATGTTTTATAATAATATATCTAATAATATAAGCTACCTTTAATTTATGGTAAATGTTTATTTTAAATGCAGGCCTATCACATAAATGAAAATATTGATTGATGACTTTAAGAACTTAAATTGCAAAGGCAAAGAGATGGTCAAACTTAGAAAAGAGATGTCGGTGCAATCCAAACCGGAACACTGTTCGGTAATTGGGTCATATCTGGAGCTACAGATCTTAGATTTAGGTCCAATTTATATGGATGGAAAGGTAAGACATAGGCCTACAACTTTTATATGGAGCCCAAGATCTAGAAAGGCCATTTGCAAGTCCAAATTGTAGCAACAACAAAGAAGCCCGAATCTGTCTTCCAGCCCAAGCACTGTTCGGTATTTTGGCCATATCTAGAGTTCTAGAAGTACAAATGAGCTGAATTGTTTACAGAAGAAAGCTAAGACAATTGCATACAACTTTCATGTTTTCACCTGGCTCCAATTTTGATGTTATCAATGACGTTTTGGGCAGAAAAGAGAAGATAAGGATTGTCACCAAGTCAAAAGTTGGCCACCCACTTATCAATTAGTCATCAAATCAATAGTTCCCAATTTTGGCCTATAAAAGGAGGCATTTGCCATGCATTTAGGCATCTTGGTGTCCAGATCAAGATCATGCTCTTCCTTTCTCTCTTTGTATTTTTTGTAATGTTTATGCTTTGCTTTCATTAATATCAAGTTTATGCTTTTCATTTCCTTTCCTTTACTTAGTTAGCTTTTATGTTCTTATTTTATTTATCTATTTTTCTTTCTTTCATTATGTCTAGCTAAGTTAATTATGTCAAGGTGAAAAGGTTACACTAATGGTGTAAGAATAAGTATAATGTAAACTTAATATGGACTTTAATGCTTGATACTAACATGTTTTATATTTGTTATCTTGTTCACTCTTTAATACTTTTCTTGTTAAATGATTCATCTTGATTTATGTTGTATAACACTTGGTACAACAAATGCTTGGCACTTTCATAGCCCATAATGTATGGTATAACCGACACCTGAGCTATGAAAGGAACTTGATTTGTTGTTAACATAAGTTATAATCATGAATGCTTGACGAGATTTACAAGTATTAGCATTAATCGAATAAGATGACTAATGTAATCATGTTAATAATCTATAATCTGATTGAAACCTCCTTTGTGTGCGGTTTCCAATTGAATAATAAGAGTTTATACTATACTTGTTTGACATACCATTAGTGGAACCTCTAACCTTGACATTTGTTATTATTATTGTTTAATCCTTACATTAATTTTCCATCTCCAAGTTCTCATCATCTTCTTCTTCTTCTCTTTCTTTATTACTACTACTACTACTACTACTACTACTACTACTACTAATATTATTATTATTATAGTTGTTGTTGTTATTGTTATTGTTGTTGTTATTATTGCTATTATTGTTGTTTATAATGTGTACAATGAACCTCCCTGTGGTTCGACCCCGGTCTTGCCGGGTTATTTATTACTTCGACACTCCTGCACTTGGGAGAAGACATCAACCTTTTAGTCGTGTCAAGTTTTTGGTGCCGTTGCCGGGGAGGTAAGTTTTGTATAAATTATAATAGTTATTTTATTTTCTCCTTTCACTTTTTTTTGTATATAACTTTGTTTCTTTTCTCGTGTTTCTTCTTTTTTTGTTTTCTTCTTCCTTTTATTCTATTCTTACACGTGCATGAGAGTGTAGTCACGTACCTTAAGTGGTAGACTTTGTAGGGTATCCTCATCATTTTCAGAAAATATGGTCAAAGAAGATAATCAATCACTTCATAATGAGAATAATGAGAATAACCGTGCTAGAACACTTAGAGACCACATGAATCCCACAAGAACAAGTGCACCATCATGCATAATTTTTCCTCCCGATGCATCTCATTTTAATTTTAAACCAGGTATTATTCAACTTTTACCATCTTTTCATGGTTTAGAATTGGAAAATCCATACTTGCATTTAAGAGAATTTGAGGAGGTGTGCAACACATATAATAACTTAAATTGTAGCATGAACACCGTCAGATTAAAGCTTTTTCCTTTTTCATTAAAAGATAAAGCTAAAACATGGCTACAAAATTTAAGACCTGGATCCATTCGTGCTTGGGATGAAATGCAACAACAATTTTTAAAGAAGTTTTTCCCATCTCATAGAACAAACTCTTTCAAGAGACAAATCACCACTTTCACTCAAAAAGCAGGAGAAACATTTTATAAATGTTGGGATAGGTATCGAGACTTGCTTAGTACTTGCCCTCATCATGGTTTTGAAACATGGAGATTGGTTTCACATTTCTATGAAGGGTTAACACCTAAAGATAGGCAAATGATGAATTGATGTGCAATGGAACTTTTGAAGATAAAGACCCTGATGAAGCAATGGAGTACTTAGACTTGTTAGCTGAAAATGCTCAAAATTGGGACACCGCAGGTACTTATGAGGCACCGAGTAAAACTCAACCTCATACATCTAGTGGAGGTATTTACAACCTTAGGGAAGATGATGACCTTCAAGCCAAGTTTGCATCTTTAGCTAGAAAAGTCGAGGTACTAGAATTGAAAAAGAGTGGTCAATTAAAATCTATTGAAAACATTGTGTGTCAAATCTGTGAAACAAATGAACACTCAACCAACGATTGTCCAACCTTGCCTTCTTTTAAGGAATGTCTCCATGAACAAGCCCATGCTTTAAACAGTTTCCAAAGGCCCAACCATAACCCATACTCCCAAACATACAACCTTGGTTGAAGAAATCACCCAAATTTCAATTGGAAGAGTGAGAACAACAATGCACAAACTTCACAACCACCATTTCAAGCACACCACAATTTCTAAAATTCTCATGGATATGCACCTCCTTATGCTCCACCTCTTAGAAGAAATCTTGAGGAAACATTGCATGCATTCATTGAAAAGCAAGAGACAATTAATACTCAACTTGCTCAAAACATGACAGATTTTAAAGATACTCTTGCTAAATTAACATCTGCTCTCAGTTTCCAAGAGAAAGGTAAGTTTCCATCTCAACCGCAACAAAATCCCAAAGGGCAATACAATGCAAATGCAAGTAGTTTCGGAAGCCAACACATGGATCAAGTCAAATCAGTCACTACTCTGCGCAGTGGTAAGGTTATTGAAAAACCCTCTCTTGAACCTTATGAGAAAGATGATGAGTCAATCTCTGAGGGTAAGGAAGGGAATGAATCTGAAAATTGCAAAGAAACGACTGATTCATCGCCAGCACTTCCATTTCCTCAAGCCATGACCAAACAAAGGAAAGTTAATCACAACTCTGAAATCTTTGAAACTTTCAAACAGGTAAGGATCAATATACCTTTGCTGGATGCTATTAAATAGGTTCCTTCCTATGATCTCTGCACTGTGAAGAGGAAACTGAATGTGAAAAAGAAAGCCTTTCTAGCCGAACAAGTAAGTGCTATTCTTCAAAACAATAATGCTTTGAAATATAAAGACCTTGGTTGTCCTACAATTTCTTGCTTTATTGGAGAGCATAAAATTGAAAGAGCCTTACTTGATCTTGGTGTTAGTGTGAATTTACTTCCATATTCAGTTTTTCAGAGTCTCAATCTAGGTGAGTTAAAACCAACTTCTATAACTCTTTTACTTGTCGATAGATCTATAAAAGTGCCTAAAGGAATAATTGAAGATGTGTTAGTACAAGTTGATAAATTCATTTATCCTGTGGATTTTATTGTCTTGGACACACAACCTGTTGAAGTATGTAATTCATTTCCTGTTATTTTAGGACGTCCATTTCTTCCAACTTCTAATGCATTGATTAATTGTAGGAATGGACTGATGAAGCTATCATTTGGAAACATGACATTGAAGATGAATATTTTCAACATTTGCAAGCAACCTAGAGATGATAATGACTTACAGGAAGTGGACTTTACTGAAAAATTAATTCATGATCAATTTCCAACCACTTCCAGTAAAATTGAGATTGATGAATCTGATGATTTGGAAATGATTTATTTTTAGGAAGAATCAAAGACAAGTAATTGGAGGCCACAAATTGAGGAATTTCCACCACGATCAATTAAGTCCATACCTTTAAGTGTTCAACCACCAAAACCTGATTTGAAGCCGTTGCCATCCAATCTTAAATACTCATTTTTGGGAGAAAATGAAACTTTTCCGGTAATAATCTCTTCCAAACTTAATGCACATCAAGAAGGTAAGTTATTACAAACTCTGAAAATGCACAAAAATGCATTAGGATGGACCATAGCTGATATAAAAGGAATTAGTCCTTTGATTTGTACACACAGAATTTATTTAGAGGAAAATGCTAAACCCTCTAGAGAAATGCAACGAAGGCTAAATCCTAATATGAAAGAAGTAGTGAAAAATGAAGTCATTAAGCTTCTAGATAATGAAATCATTTATCCTATTTCTGATAGCAAATGGGTAAGTCCTACCCAAGTTGTACCTAAGAAGTCTGGAGTCACTGTGATAACAAATGAGAACAATGAGTTAATTCCCACTAGAACTGTTACTGGTTGGCGCATGTGCATTGACTATAGGAAACTTAATTCAATGACTAGAAAAGATCATTTTCCTTTACCTTTCATGGATCAAATCCTAGAAAGAGTTGCAGGTCATGAATTTTATTGTTTCCTAGATGGCTATTCGGGTTACAACCAAATTGAAATTGCATTGGAAGATCAAGAAAAGACTACTTTTGTATATCGAAGGATGCCTTTTGGATTATGTAATGCACCAGCCACATTTCAAAGATGCATGCTTAGTATATTTAGTGATATGGTTGAACATTTTCTTAAGATTTTTGTGGATGATTTTTCTGTTTTTGGCGATTCATTTGATGATTGTTTGACTAACTTAGAAAAGGTTTTGACCAGGTGTGAAGAGAAGAATCTTGTGCTAAATTGGGAAAATTTTCATTTTATGGTAACAAACGGCATTGTACTTGGTCACATTGTTTCATCAAAAGGAATTGAGGTTGACAAATCTAAAATCAAGTTAATTGCAAACTTGTCAACACCAAAATCTCTTAAAGATGTTAGATCATTCCTAGGACATGCTAGTTTTTATAGAAGGTTCATCAAAGATTTTAGTGTAATATCTAAGCCCTTAAGTAACCTTCTAACAAAGGATACTATTTTTGAATGGACTGAACATTGTGAAGAAACCTTTGTTAAACTTAAAAACTTGCTTACTTGTGCTCCTATCATTCAACCTCCCGATTGGTCATTACCTTTTGAAATAATGTGTGATGCTAGTGATTATGCCGTAGGTGCTGTTTTGGGACAAAGAAAAGATAAGAAACCTTATGTAATTTACTATGCAAGTAAAACTTTAAATAGTGCTCAAATGAATTATACCACCATTGAAAAAGAATTACTTGCAGTAGTATTTGCATGTGAAAAATTCAGATCCTATCTTGTTGGCTCACCTGTTGTTGTTTTTAGTGATCATGTAGCATTGAAATATCTTCTTTCTAAGAAAGATTCTAAGGCTAGATTGGTGCGGTGGATTTTATTACTTCAAGAATTTGATATCATAATTAAAGATAAGAAAGGCAGCGAAAATGTTGTCGCAGATCACTTGTCAAGATTGACAACAGATTCGAAAACTGACATCACACCAATCGATGACTACTTTCCCGATGAATCTTTACTTTCTGTCTTTACAATGCCTTGGTTTGCTAATATTGTTAATTTTCTTGTTTCAGGACAATTGCCAGCTCATTGGAGTACCCAAGATAAAAGAAAGTTCTTGAACGAAGTAAAGAACTTTTATTAGGATGATCCTTATTTATTCAAATATTGTCCTGATCAAATATTTCGAAGATGCATTCTTGACAATGAGGTAAGTAGTGTCATTAAATTTTGTCATTCTGAGGCATGTGGGGGCCATTTCTCATCAAGAAAGACAACTACAAAAATCTTACAAAGTGGATTTTACTGGCCCACCATGTTCAAAGACTTATGCATTCTGCAAGTCTTGTGAAAATTGTCAAAAGTTGGGATCTATTTCAAAACGTCACATGATGCCTTTAAACCCTATTATTGTCATTTAGATCTTTGACTATTGGGGTATAGATTTCATGGGCCCATTCCCTCCATCATTTGGTTTCTTATACATATTAGTCGCAGTAGACTATGTTTCAAAATGGATAGAGGCAATTCCAAGTCGAAACAATGATCACAAAACAGTGATAAAGTTTTTGAAAGAAAATATTTTGAGTCGATTTGGAGTCCCTCGAGCCATAATAAGTGATGGTGGAACACATTTCTGCAACAAGCCATTTGAGTCTTTAATGAAGAAATATGGAATCACACACAAAATTGCCACCCCTTATCACCCTCAAACAAGTGGACAAGTAGAGCTTGCTAATAGGGAGATCAAACATATTTTGGAGAAAACAGTGAACCCTAATAGGAAAGACTAGTCTTTAAGACTTAATGATGCACTTTGGGCTTATCGAACTGCTTATAAAACATCATTAGGTATGTCACCTTATAGACTAGTTTATGGAAAACCTTGTCACTTGCCTGTGGAACTTGCACATAAAGCTTATTGGGCTATTAAAGCTTTCAATTCAAATCTGGATGATGCTAGTCAACTGCGAAAATTACAAATAAATGAGCTTGAGGAAATAAGAAATGATGCATATGAAAATTCAAGAATTCATAAAGCAAGAATTAAAGAGTTTCATGACAAGAAAATACAGAGAAAAACCTTCAATGTTGGTAAAAAAGTCTTGCTTTATAATTCTTGACTGCATTTATTTCCTGGAAAATTAAGATCAAAATGGAGCGGTCCTTTTATTGTGAAACATGTGTATCCATATGGGGCCTATGACATCGAGAATCCAAAGAATGACAATGTTTTCAAGGTAAATGGACATCGTCTGAAAGTTTACTTTGACAATTTTTCAGTTGAACATAACTCTATTGAATTGAGTGATCCTGTATATAAAGATTGATTTTATTTTATTTTTTGTTTCTTTTTGAGTGATTTTTGCAAGTTTCTCTCACCCCGGTCAAATGGCGGATAACGGTACTCCGTGACTTAAGTCGGTTCTTTCAGTTTCCCACAATTACTGATATCTGTGTATATATCTGTGCAATTCTTTGAATCTCTCTTCCAATTATCATTTGAAAATGGACACTAATCTTGAAAAATTGAAAAAGTATTTTCCCGCTCTACCTCAAAATGCGATTACAAAAATTTACCGTGCTAGATGTGCAAGATTGAGATTGTTAATGAATCATGGAATTCCTGAAGATATTCGCTGGTTGATTGAAGCAAAGGTCCGATTATCATGTGAGTCCTCTAATTTCTTTATTTCACACATGCCTGGAATAGGTAAAAGCACTTTTGCAAAGAAACGTCGTGCAAAGCGACTAGAAGTCTGTCATCGATGTGCTAGATGGACTTATAATACACAATGTCGTTCTTTAGGAATGGTATCTATAAACCGTGAAGATAAAATACAATTCATTAAGGATGACCTGAGTAAGGAGTCTTTAGATAATCTTCTATTGACTCTTGAGACGCATCCTAGTGGAGATGTGCATCGTGCAATTCATGATTTATGGCCACTATTTCATAAAGAACATGATCGACTTAGTCTTGGGAATCTGACTAAAAAAGACCTTGTTTGCCAGTTTTTAAGAAAACTGGATGGGAAGCCTATCCCCAACCTATAGAGGGCGTTTAAGTCGTTCTTGGATGTAAAATCAAGGGAAGATGTGAGCCACAATCACAACTACCTGTACATACACATGTTTTTTTATTTTCAAAAGTAAATAAATAAATAAATAAAAAGAGAGAGAGAGAGTGTGAGACTCCAGCTGGCCTACATATAGGTGTTATGATTGCCTTTCTAATTTCTCATCTATAAAACCCTCTTTTCCTTCCTTTCATTTCTACTCAACCCATACATTCAACAAATACAGAAGTGTGTAGAAATGGCAAGTTCCTCAAGTCATCAAATAAGAAATATTTGTGTTTTTGGAGGATCTAGTCCTGGGAAAGAAAAGGAGTTTTTAGAATCAGCAAATCATCTTGGTTAGGTGCTAGCTGAGAGAAAGATTTATTTAGTGTATGGGGGAGGCAGTCTTGGGTTAATGGGAGGTGTGTCAGTAACTGTATTTTTAGGAGGTAGTCAAGTTTTAGGAGTCGTTCCTGAAACTTTGGCACAAGGGGACATCATTGAAAAAACAATTGGAGAGGAACTTCAGGTCTCCACAATGTCGGCTCGAATGAATGCAATGTTTAACCATGCTGATGCCTTCATTGCTTTACCAGGTGGTCTAGGCATATTGGAAGAGATCTTTCATATTTCCTCTTGGGCTCAATTGCACATTCACCATAAACCCATAGGTTTGTTAAATGTTAATGGTTATTATGATAAGTTGTTGTCTTTTCTTGATCATGCTGTGGAACAGGAATTTCTAACATCTTCTGCACGACAAATCATAATCTCTGCTACTACTGCTGAATAATTGATTGACCAACTACAATCTTTCATTCCTGTGATTGATCCTTCCATGAGTCGCATAAATCGGTCATCTACGGGTAGTCGTAAAAAGCTTAGATTGGATTTGAGCCTTTATTTGTGAATTTTTGTGTCTTTTGGTTTTATTATTGTGTTTTGTTATTTCTTATTTTTGTTTCATTGTGTTTCAGGTTTTGTCAGTGTTCGTTATTTCAGGTGATATCTTCTATACTCTATCTTTCTACCTTAGAACATTGAGGACAATGTCTCGTTTTGGTTGGGGGGAGAGGGTAGTAGTTGATAAAAAAAAAATTATTTTTCATTTCGTAAAGCATGTGCATAATTGTTGTTACTAGAATGACAGAGTAAAGGAGTTCTTTTGTTAAAGTGAGATAGGCCTGCATTTAAAATGAATATTTACCACAAATTAAAGGTATCTTATATTATTAGATATATTATTATAAAACATGTTTTAGTTAAGGAGTTATTGATACTTCAAGTGCAAAATGATGATATAAAACCTTGATGAAAATGCACTTTTAAATAATAATCACATTAATCTTCCATTTCAAAGTTCTCATCAACTTTTCTTTTTATTATTATTATTATTATTATTATTATTATTATTATTGTTATTGTTGTTGTTGTTGTTGTTGTTGTGTTATTGTTATTATAGTACTACTACTACTATCACCACTACCATTATTATTGTTGTTGTTGTTGTGTTATTGTTATCTATAATATATACAATTAACCTTCTTGTGGTTCGACCCTAGTCTTGCCAAGTTATTTATTACTTCTATACTCCTGCACTTAGGAGAAGACATTAATCTTTTATTCGTGTCAAGTTTTTGGCACTTTGTCGGGGAGGTAAGTTTTTGTACAAATTATAGTATTTATTTTATTTTCACTTTTCACTTTTCTTGTATGTAAATTTTTTTCTTTTCTTTGTTTCTTCTTTTTTTTTTATTTTCTTTTATTCTATTCTTACACGTGCATGAGAGTGTGGTCACATACACTAAGTGGTAGACTTTGTAGGGTATCCTCATTATTTTTAGAAAATATAACCGAAGATAATCAATCACTTCATAATGAGAATAATGAGAATAACTATGGTAGAACACTTAGAGACCATATGAATCCTATAAAAACAAGTGCACCTTCATGTATTGTTTTCCTTCATAATGCATCTCATTTTAATTTTAAACCAAACATTATTCAATTTTTATCTTCTTTTCATGGCTTAGATTTAGAAAATTCAGACTTGCATTTAAGAGAATTTGAGGAGGTCTATACCATCTATAATGACTTAAATTATAGCATGAACACTCTCAGATTAAAGCTTTTTCCTTTTTCATTAAAAGATAAAGCTAAAATATGACTACAAAATTTAAGACTAGGATCCATTCATGCTTGGAATGAAATTCAAAAATAATTTTTGAAGAAGTTTTTTCCATCCAATATAACAAACTCTTTCAAAAAACAAATCATTACTTTCACTGAAAAACTAGGAGAAACATTTTACCAATGTTGGGATAGGTATTGAGACTTGCTTAATACTTGAAATATGGAGATTGGTTTCACATTTTTATGAAAGGTTAACAATTAGAGATAGACAAATGGTTGAATTGATGTGTAATGAAACCTTTGAAAATAAAGACCGTAATGAAGTAGTGGAGTATCTAGACTTGCTAGCTGAAAATGCTTAAAATTGGGACACTACAGGAATGTATGAGACTCTAAGTAAAATCCAACTTCATATATCTAATGGCGGTATATACAACCTTAAAAAAGATCATGACCTTCAAGCCAAGTTTGTATTTTTAGCTAGAAAAATTGAGGCACTAGAATTGAAAAAGAGCAGTCAATTAAAATCTATTCAAGACATTACATGTCAAATCTGTGAAATAAATGAACACTCAACCAATGATTGTCCAACCTTGTCTTCTTTTAAGGAATGTCTCCATGAACAAGCTCATGTTTTAAATAGTTTCTAAAGGCCCAATCATAACCTATACTTGCAAACATACAACCCTGGTTGGAGAAATCACCTAAATTTAAATTGAAAGAGTGACAAAGCATAAACTTCACAACCACAGTTTCAAACGCATCATAATTTTCAAAATTCTCATGGATATACACCTTTTTATGCTCCACCTCCTAGAAGAAATTTTGAGGAAACTTTATATACATTTATTGAAAAGCAAGAGACAATCAACACTTAACTTGCTCAAAACATAACTGATTTTAAAGATACTCTTGTAAAATTGACATCTGCTCTCAGTTTTTAAGAGAAAGGTAAGTTTCCATCTCAACTATAGTAAAATCTTAAGGGGTAATACAATGTAAATACAAGTAGTTCTGAAAGTCAACACATGGATCAAGTTAAATCAGTTATCACTCTTCGTAGTGGTAAGGTTATTGAAAAACTCACTCTTGAACCTTGTGAGAAAAATGATGAGTCAATCTTTAAAGGTAAGGAAGGGGTTGAATCTGAATATTGCAAGGAAAAGACTAATTCTCCACCAGTACTTCTATTTCCTCATACCATGACCAAATAAAGAGAAGTTAATCATGATTGTGAAATATTTGAGACTTTCAAACAAGAAGAAATCAAGGATGAAAAAGGCACTAAAAATGTTATCGCGGATCATTTATCAAAATTGACAAAAGATTCAACATTCGACATCACACCAATCGATAATTACTTTCTTGTTGAATCTTTACTTTCTCTTAGTTCAATGGCTTGGTTTGCTAAAAATATCAATTTTCTTACTTCAAATTTTTTGCCAAATCATTCGGATAATCAAGACAAAAGAAAGTTTTTGAGCAACTTGCAAAACTTTTATTGGGATAACCCTTATTTATTTAAATATTTTCCTGACCAAATATTTCAAAGTTGCATTCCTGACAATGAGGTAAGTAGTGTCATTAAAGTTTGTCACTCTAAGGCATGTGAGAGTCATTTCTCATAAAAGAAAACAATTGCAAAAATCTTACAAAGTGAATTTTATTGGCCCATCATGTTCAAAGATTCATATGCATTCTACAAAACCAATGAAAATTATCAAAAGGTGGGTTTTATTTCAAAACACAAAGAGTCTTTAAGATAATCTTTTATTGACTCTTAAGTCTCATCATAGTGGAGATGGGTATTATGCATTTTATGATTTATGACTCTATTTTCATAAAAAAAAATGCTTGATATAGTCTTAGGAATCTAACTAAAAAAGAGCAAGTTTGCTAGTTTTTAAGAAAACTGGATGGAAAGCTTATCCTCTATCCATATAGGGCGTTTAAGCCATTCCTGAACGTAAAACCAAAGGAAGATGTGAGCCACAATCACAACTACATGTACATACATATGCTTTTTCAAAAATAAATAAATAAAAAGAGAGTGTGTGTGACTCCAGCTGGCCTACATATAAGTGATATAATTGCCTTTTCAATTTCTCATCTATAAAATCCTCTCTTCCTTCCTTTCATTTCTACTCAACCCATACATTTAACAAATATAGAAGTGTGTAGAAATGGTAAGTTTCTTAGGTCCTCATATAAAAAATGTTTGTGTTTTTTATGGATCTAGTCTTGGGAAAGAAAGAAATTTTTAGAATCAGCAAATCATTGTGGTCAGATGCTAGCTAAGAGAAAGATTCATTTAATGTATGAGGGAGACATTCTTGGGTTAATGAGAGGTATGTCAATTGCTGTATTTTTAGGAAGTAGTGAAGTTTTGAAGGTCGTCCCCAAAGCTTTAGCATAAAGGGACATCATTGGAAAAACAATTAGAGAGGAACTACAGGTCTCCACAATGTCTACTCGAATGAATGCAATGTTTAACCATGTTGATGCCTTCATTGCCTTACTAGGTGGTCTAGGCACATTGAAAGAGATCTTTCAAAATTTTTTTTGGGCCCAACTATACATTCACCATAAACTCATAGGTTTGTTAAATGTTAATGGTTAATATGATAAGTTGTTGTCTTTTCTTGATCATGCTGTGGAACAGGAATTTCTAATATTTTCTACATGACAAATCATAATCTCTGCTGCTATTGTGAACAACTAATTAAGCAACTATAATTTTTTATCCTGTAATTAATCCCTCAATGAGTCGCATAAATTGGTTATCTAAGGAAAGCTATAAAAAGCATAGATTGGATTAGAGTCTTAATTTGTGAATCTTTATGTCTTTTGATTTTATTATTGTGTTTTGTTGTTTCTTATATTTTTTTAAATGTGTTTCAGGTTTGTTGGTGTTCGATGTTTCAAGTGATGTCTTCTATACTCTATCTTTCTACGTTAGGACATTGAGGACAATGTCTTGTTTTAGTTGGGGGGAGAGGGTAGTAGTTGATATTAAAAAAAAATAACTGTATTTTCTTTCTTATAAACCATTTACGAACTGTTGCTACTAAGATGATAGAGTAAAGTACGCATCCAGCAAAAGTGCTGGTTTTGTTGATTAGACAAACCATTAAATTACTAGAAAATAAAAACAATTAATAAATTCAAAATTCATTTCTTGATTTTGTTCTATTTTAATTTCTTATAACACATATCTCTTAAAAGAACAATAGAGTTCTTTAGAAATTTAGAACTCTGTTGTTCGTGTAAAACATATACTATTTCTCCATCTCCAAAGTTTCTAGATTGTGACTCTAATAACTGACCTTAAGTTCTAAAATCAGATGTAGTAGATTTTGTTATTAAGATATATTTGTATGTCAAATGTATATGAATAAAATATACAAGAGCACAGGGATTAAAAGAAACAATTTACTCTCTTTTTTATATTTTGATGTTTAGAAAGGCTGATAATCAAAACCTAATAGATATCCATCTTAACTTAGTGAATACAATCAATGATAATGTCCATACTAGCTTACTGATATGACATTAAAGATTAAATTCTCATAAGAAAATCATCGAAACAAAATTGATTACAAGTTACAAAGCTATAGTTCCATCATCTCTTTAAATATACAATTCCATTTCTTCTGTTAGCTCTTAGGTCAAAGATCCTAAGTTCCTAATTGCTACTAACAAATTTTTTTAAATTCTTTATTAATAGAGTTTTACTTTGAAAGCTTAATTATTGTTCTTAAATCATTCATAAGTCAAAACCTAAAATTGAATAGAAAAAACAAAAAGTTTTCACTAGAGGGGTGGAGGGGTTTGTTTGCCATTAAAATGAGTAAGGGAAGAAATTAAGGAAAACAAAAATTCCTCTTCATTTCTTTAGATAGAGTGGAAATGACAATAAAAAGGTTTGAGATCAACATTTTCATAACAAAATCTAATCTCTTTTAGATAAGTCATTCACTTTTAAATTGTTGTATATGTTATAAGAAATTAAGATCACTCAATTACTTCAACTCCCGCTAATTAGTTTTCCTTGTAGTTATCAACTAAAAAAACTAATTTAGAAGCTTTATAGACAAAAAAAAAACTTTAAGGTTATAAATTACTTACTGGTAGATTACAATTTGTAGATATAATTATTTTCCACCTATATTGATTGATTTGCTTCTAGGAATAGAAGTTAGTGGAAATTTAAAGAATCTAGAGGATGTCGTCGCCTGTCGCCTATCAATGAGTGAAAATAAAGAAAGAGAGAAGGCTGAAGATGAAAGAGAAGCAGATCGTAGTGATGGTTTATTTTGGAACATTGAAAGGACTTTAAGAAAGAGAGGCTAGGTTTTTGACTTTTTGGTGCAGTATATATATTTCTTATAAACTCATAAAATCAGGTTTAAAATCATGATTTTACACGATTTCAATCAATTTTAATGATTTTATATGATTTTATCACTATTTGAGTTTTAGCTTAAACGAAAAAATGTGTCTGGATTTAGACTTTTTTTTTCATTAGGAATGAAGAAATTATTAACAAACCATCACTTCTACTCTAAAACGCCAAGCAACTGACAATAGAAATGATACTCAAGTCTAATTTCCTTTGTTTAGCATAGAAAAAACCAAGTTACATGCCGATTTATTTATATCAATATCTTATTTTGTTTGCATTTTCTTCAGCCTATTCATTCATTTAGTCACATATTGACACGACTAAAAGATTGATGTCTTTTTCCAAGTGTAGGAGTGTTGAAGTAATAAATAACTCGGCAAGACCGAGGTCGAACCATAGGGAGGTTAATTGTACAAATTATAAATAACAATAATACAACAACAATAATAATAGTAACAACAACAACAACAACAATAATAGTAACAATAATAATAATAATAATAATAAAGAAAAAGAAGGAGGAAAAGAAGAAGATAAGTTGATGAGAACTTTTAGATGAAAAATTAACGTAAGGATTAAACAATGATAACAAACAATGTCAAGGTTAAAGGATCCACTAATGGTATGTTAAACAAGTATAGTATAAACTCTTATTATTCAATTGGAAACCACACACAAAGGAGGTTCCAATTAGATTATACATTGTTAACATGATTACATTAGTCATCTTATTCAATTAATGCTAATACTTGTAAATTTTGTCAAGCATTCATGATTATAAATTATGTTAAGAACAAATCAAGTTCCTTTCATAGCTCAAGTGTCGGTTATACGATACAGTATGGGCTATAAAAGTGCTAAGCATTTGTTGTACCAATTGTTACACAACATAAATTAAGATTAGTCATTTAACAACAAACTATTAAAGAGTGAACAAGATAACAAATAGAAAACATGTTAGTATCAAACATTAAAGTCCATATTAAATTTATGCTAAACTTATTTATACACCATTAGTGTAACCTTTTTACCTTGACATAATAAACTTAGCTAAACATAATGAAATGAAGAAAAATAGATAAACAAAATAAGAACATAAATAAGATAAAAGTTAACTAAGTAAAGGAAAGGAAATGAAAAGTATAAACTTGATATTAATGAAAATAAAGCATAAACATTACAAAAAATACAAAGAGAAAAAGCAAGAGCATGATCTTGATGTGGAAACCAAGATGCCTAAATGCATGGCAAATGCCTCCTTTTATAGGCCAAAAATGGAAACTATTGATTTGATGACTAATTGATGAGTGGGTGATCAACTATTGACTTAGTGACAATCCTTATCTTCTCTTATCTGCCCTAAACATCATTGATAACGTCAAACTTGGAGCCACTTAAAAACATAAAAGTTGTAGGAAATTATCTCAGCTTTCTTGTGTAAATGATTCAGCTCATTTCGACTTCTAGAACTCTAGATATGGCCAAAATACTGAACAGTGCTCGAGTTGGAGGACAGATTCGGGTTTCTTTGTTGTTGCAACAATTTGGACTTAAAAATGGCCTTTTTAAGTCTTGGGCTCCATATGAAAGTTGTAGGTCTATGTCTTACCTTTCCATCCATATAAAGTAGACCTAAATCTGAGATCTATAGCTCTAGATATGGCCCAATTACCGAATAGTATTCCAATTTGGATTGCACTGACATCTCTTTTCTAAGTTTGACCATCTCTTTATCCTTTCAATTTCAGTTCTTAAATTCATCAATCAATCCTTTCATTTATGTGATAGGCCTGCATTTAAAATGAATATTTACCACCAATTAAAGGTATCTTATATTATTAGATATATTATTATAAAACATGTTTTAGTTAAGGAGTTATTGATACTTCAAGTGCAAAATGATAATATAAAACCTTGATAAAAATACACTTTTAAGTATCAATCACACCCCCCAACTAGCTTATTACTAGTCCCTAGTAATCAAAACATTAAAATAGAAAAATACTTTGTAAATTCCACAAAGCAAGGTAGTCATCATTTAACTTCCATTAATTTATCCAGATAAACAAACTCTCATTAAATTTATATACCTGCTCAATACCTCTTAACAAGATATTCATAAACCTTTATTTTATGCTCAATGTATCAACACATAATTGTAGGGCTTTTCTTGAAAGAAAACAAAAATTTTGTTCTAATGTTTAAGGTTAACTTCCTTGGGTTGAAATTATTATTTTTGTCTTTTTTTTTAATATATATACATATAATTTAAAACACCATGCATCTTTAACCCATGTAACGAGCTTTCAACTAATGACTCCTAGACTAGTTGGTCTTGAGGCATTAGGTGTTAAGACACCTCTACGAGCTTAGTAACTCGGGTCGCAAATACTGATATGTAGATAGTGCAATGTTTGATTCCCTTAAGCTTTTCTCCTCAACCCATGTAACAAGCGTTGGGCTAATAGCTCCCAAGTCAGTTCACTTTAGGGTATTAGGTGTTAAAACACCTCTTCAGGCTTAATTGCTTAAGTTAGGGAGGCTACAAAACCAAACTTATCTACATTTTTATTATTATCATTTTTTTCTTTTTTTTTAATTATATACTATCCCTTTCCCTTAGCTGTTACCTTTAACAAAAGAACATAAATAATGTAATAATCCAATATGCAACCCACAATCATATATTAAAGTGTGTGTGTGTAAATTAAGGTTTAAGAATACATATTAAATAATTATATGAGCAGAATTAAGTGATAACAATACGAGAGTTTGTAAATCTGAATATTTCAAGAAGTATTATGATAGACCTTGTTACGAATGATTACTAAGATGCGTCTCAAGAGTCATAAAAAGTTATCCTTAATCTGCCATCATAGTAACAATAATTTTGCACATGTTTTATGAAATAGAAACACAGTTAGTTTTTTTTTTTAGCTACTACTCTCTCCCCGCAACTAAAACGAGACATTGTCCTTAATGTTTAAAGGTTGAAAGATAGAGTGCAAAAGATATCACCTGAAATAACAAACACTGACAAACCTGAAATACACTGAAACAAATATAAGAAACAATAAAACACAATAATAAAACCAAAAGACATAAAAATTCACAAATGAAGGCTCAAATCCAATCTAAGCTTTTTACGACTTTCCTTAGTTGACCAATTTATGTGACTCATGGAAGGATCAATTATAGGAATGAAAGATTGTAGTTGGTCAATCAATTGTTGAGTAGTAGCAGCAGAGATTATGATTTGTCGTGTAGAAGATGTTAGAAATTCTTTTTTCACAGTATGATCAAGAAAAGACAACAACTTATCATAATAACCATTAACATTTAACAAACCTATGGGTTTATGGTGAATGTGCAGTTGGGCCCAAGATGAAATATGAAAGATCTCTTCCAATGTGCTTAGACCGGCTGGTAAAGCAATGAAGGCATCAACATGGTTAAACATTGCATTCATTCGAGCTGACGTTGTGGAGACCTGGAGTTCCTTTCCAATTGTGTTTCCAATGATGTCCCCTTGTGCTAAAGTTTCGGGAATGACCCCCAAAACTTGACTACCTCCTAAAAATGCAACTATTGACAAACCTCCCATTAACCCAAGACTACCTCCCCTATACACTAAATGAATCTTTCTCTTAGCTAGCACTTGACCAAGATGATTTGCTGATTCTAAAAACTCATTTTCTTTCCTAGGACTAGATCCACTGAAAACACAAATATTTGTTATATGATCACCTGAAGAACTTGCAATTTCTACACACTTCTGTTTGTTGAATGTATGGGTTGAGTAGAAATGAAAGGAAGGAAGAGAGGATTTTATAGATGAGCAATTAGAAAGACAATCATACCACCTACATGTAGGCCAGCTAGAGTCTTACTCTCTGTCTCTCTCTCTCTCTTTTTATTTATTTATTTGTTTACTTTTGAAAAAGAAGTGTATGTACAGGTAGTTGTGATTATAGCTCAGATCTTCCCTTGGTTTTACATCCAAGAACGTCTTAAACACCCTTTATGGGTCGGGGATAGACTTCTCATCCAGTTTTCTTAAAAACTAGCAAACAGGGTTTTTTCTAGTCAGATTCCCAAGACTAAGTTGATCATGTTCTTTATGAAATAGTGGCTATAAATCATGAATTACACGATGCACATCTCCACTAGGATGTGTCTCAAGAGTCAATCGAAGATTATCTAAAGACTCCTTACTCAAGCCATCCTTAATGAATTGTATTTTATCTTCACGATTTATAGATACCATTCCTAAAGAACGACATTATGTATTACAAGTCCATCTAGCACATCGATAACAAAATTTCAGTCATTTTGCATGATGTTTCTTTAGAAAAGTGCTTTTACCTGTTCCAAGCATGGGTGAAATGAAGGAGTTAGAGGACTCATTTGATAATCAGACCTTTGCTTCAATCAACCAGTGAATATCTTCAGGAATTCCATGATTCATTAACAATCTCAATCTTGCACATCTAGTAAGGTAAATTTTTATAATTGCATTCTGAGGTAGAACAGGAAAATACTTTTTCAATTTTTCAAGATTAGTGTCCATTTTCAAATAAGAATTGGAAGAGAGATTCAAAGAATTTCACAAATATATACACAGATATTAGTTATTATGGGAAACTGAAAGAACCGACTTAAGTCATGGAGTACTGTTGCCTGCCATTTGATCGGGGTGAGAGAAACTAGTAAAAATCACTCAAAAAAACACAAAATAACTCCCACATGCTTTAGAATGACAAAATTTAATAACACTACTTACCTCATTGTTGGGAATGAATCTTTGAAATATTTGATCGAGACAAAATTTGAATAAGTTAGTGTCATCACAATAAAAGTTCTTCACTTCGTTCAAAAACTTTTCTTTATCTTGGGTACTCCAATCAGCTGGCAAATCTCCTAAAGTAAGAAAATTGATATTTTTATCATACCAAGGCATTGCACTAAGAGAAAGTAAGGATTCGTCAGGAAAATGTAATCATTGATTGGTGTAATGTTAGATGTCGAATTTTTATCATACAAAGGCATTGGACTAAGAGAAAGTTATAGGAAATTGTCTGAGCTTTCTTGTGTAAAACATTCAACTCATTTCGACTTCTAGAACTCCACATATGACCAAAATACTAAACAGTGCTCGGGCTGGAGAACATATTCGGGCTTTTTTATTGTAGCAATAATTTGGACTTGAAAATGACCTTTTTAGATCTTGGGCTCCATATGAAAGTTATAGGCCTATATCTTAACTTTCCATCTATATAAAGTAGACCTAAATCTGAGATCTATAGCTCTAGATAAGACATAGACCTACAACTTTCATATGGAGCCTAAAATCTAAAAAGGTCATTTTCAAGTCTAAATTATTGCAACAACAAAGAAGCCCGAATCTGTCCTCCAGCCCCAGCACTATTCTATATTTTGGCTATATCTGGAGTTCTAGAAGTCAAAATGATCTAAATGTTTTACATAAGAAAGCTGAGACAATTTCCTATAACTTTCATGTTTTGAAGTGGCTCCAATTTTGATGTTATCAATGACGTTTTGGGCAAACAAGAGAAGATAAAGATTGTCACTAAGTCAAGAGTTGGTCACCCACTCATCAATTAGTCATCAAATCAATAGTTCCCAATTTTAGCCTATAAAAGGAGGCATTTGCCATGCATTTAGGCATCTTGGTCTCTAGATCAAAATCATGCTTTTTCTTTCTCTCTTTGTATTTTTTGTAATGTTTATGCTTTGCTTTCATTAATATCAAGTTTATGCCTTTCATTTCATTTTCTTTACTTAGTTAACTTTTATCTTATTTATGTTCTTATTTTGTTTAGTTATTTTTCTTTCTTTTATTATGTCTAGCTAAGTTTATTATGTCAAGGTGAAAAGGTTACACTAATGGTGTAAAAATAAGTATAGTGTACACTTAATATGGACTTTAATGTTTGATACTAACATGTTTTGTATTTGTTATCTTATTCACTCTTTAATACTTTGCTTGTTAAATGACTAAACTTGATTTATGTTATATAACACTTGGAACAACAAATGTTTGGCACTTTCATAGTTCATATTGTATGGTATAACCAACACCTGAGCTATGAAAGGAACTTGATTTGTTGTTAACATAAGTTATAATCATGAATGCTTGATGAGATTTACAAGTATTAGTATTAATCGAATAAGATGACTAATGTAATCATGTTAACAATATATAATCTGATTGGAACCTCCTTTGTGTGTGGTTTCCAATTGAATAATAAGAGTTTATACTATACTTGTTTGACATACCATTAGTGAATCCTCTAATCTTGACATTTGTTATTATCATCGTTTAATCCTTACATTATTATTTCATCTCCAAGTTCTCATCATCTTCTTCTTCTTCTCTTTCTTTATTATTATTATTACTACTACTACTACTACTACTACTACTACTACTATTATTGTTGTTGTTGTTGTTGTTATTGTTGTTATTGTTTTTGTTGTTGTTGTTGTTACTATTATTGTTGTTTATAATTTGTACAATTAACCTCCTTGTAGTTCGACCACGGTCTTGCCGGGTTATTTATTACTTCGACGCTTCTGCACTTGGGAGAAGACATCAATCTTTTAGTCGTGTCAAGTTTTTGGAGCCGTTCCGGGGAGGTAAGTTTTGTATAAATTATAATATTTATTTTATTTTATTTTTTTACTTTTCTTGTATATAACTTTGTTTCTTTTCTCTTGTTTCTTCTTCTGTTGTTTTTTTCTTCCTTTTATTCTGTTCCTACACGTGCATGAGAGTGTGGTCATGTACATCAAGTGATAGACTTTGTAGGGTATCCTCATCATTTTTAGAAAATATGGTCGAAGAAGATAATCAATCACTTCATAATGAGAATAATAAGAATAACCTTGCTAGAACACTTAGAGACCACATGAATCCCATAAGAACAAGTGCACCATCATGCATATTTTTTCCTCCTGATGCATCTCAATTTAATTTTAAGCCAGATATTATTCAAAATTTACCTTCTTTTCATGGCTTAGAATTGAAAAATCCATACTTGCATTTTAGAGAATTTGAGGAGGTTTGTAACACATATAATAATTTAAATTGTAGCATGAACACCATCAGATTAAAGCTTTTTCCATTTTCATTAAAAGATAAAGCTAAAACATGGCTATAAAATTTAAGACGAGGATCCATTCGTGCTTGGGATGAAATGCAACAACAGTTTTTAAAAAAGTTTTTCCCATCTCATAGAACAAACTCTTTCAAAAGACAAATCACCACTTTCACTCAAAAATCAGGAGAAACATTTTACTAATATTGGGATAGGTATCGAGACTTGCTTACTACTTGCCCTCATCATGATTTTAAAACATGGAGATTGGTTTCACCTTTTTATGAAGGGTTAACACCTAGAGATAGATAAATGGTTGAATTGATGTGCAATGAAACTTTTGAAGATAAAGACCTTGATGAAGCAATGGAGTACTTAGACTTGTTAGGTGAAAATGCTCAAAATTAGGACACCGCGGGTACTTATGAGGCACCAAGTAAAACTTAACTTCATACATCTAGTGGAGGTATGTGGAACCTTAGGAAAGATCATGACCTTCAAGCCAAGTTTGCATCTTTAGCTATAAAAGTCGAGGCACTAGAATTGAAAAAGAGTAGTCAATTAAAATCTGTTCAAAACATTATGTGTCAAATATGTGAAACAAATGAACACTAAACCAATAATTGTCCAACCTTGCCTTCTTTTAAGGAATGTCTCTATGAACAAGTCCATGCTTTAAACAGTTTTCAAAGGCCCAATCAGAACCCATACTCACAAACATACAACCCTAGTTGAATAAATCACCAAAATTTCAATTGGAAGAGTGACAATGCACAAACTTGATATTAATGAAAGAAATAAGGAGGTGCATATCCACAGTTTCAAGCACACTATAATTTTCAAAATTCTCATGGATATGCACCTCCTTATGCTCCACCTCCTAAAAGAAATCTTGAGGAAACATTGCATGCATTTATTGAAAAACAAGAGACAATCAAAACTCAACTTGCTCAAAACATGATAGATTTTAAAGATACTCTTCCAAAATTAACATCTACTCTTAGTTTCCAAGAAAAAGGTAAGTTTTTATCTCAACCACAACAAAATTCTAAGGGGCAATATAATGCAAATGCAAGTAGTTCCGGAAGCCAACACATGGATCAAGTCAAATCAGCCACTACTCTTCGTAGTGGTAAGATTATTGAAAAATCTTCTCTTGAACCTTATGAGAAAGATGATGAGTCAATCTCTGAGGGTAAGGAAGGGGTTGAATCTGAAAATTGCAAAGAAAAGACTGATTCTCCGCCAGCACTTCCATTTCCTCAAGCCATGACCAAACAAAGAAAAGTCAATCACAACTCTAAAATTTTTGAAATTTTCAAACAGGTAAGAATCAATATACCTTTGCTAGATGCTATTAAACAGGTTCTTTCATATGCTAAATTTTTCAAAGATCTATGCACTATGAAGAGGAAACTGAATGTGAAAAAGAAAGTCTTTCTAGCCGAACAAGTAAGTGCTATTCTTCAGAACAATAATGCTTTGAAATATAAAGACCCTGGTTGTCCTATAATTTCTTGCTTTATTGGAGAACATAAAATTGAAAGAGCCTTACTTGATCTCAGTGCTAGTGTGAATTTGCTTCCATATTCAATTTTTCAGAGTCTTAATTTACGTGAGTTAAAACCAACTTCTATAACTCTTTTACTTGTCGATAGATCTATAAAAAGTACCTAGAGGAATAATTAAAGATGTGTTAGTACAAGTCGATAAATTCATTTATCCTATGGATTTTATTGTCTTGGACACAGAACCTATTGAAGTATGTAATTCATTTCCTGTTATTTTAGGACGTTCGTTTCTTGCAACTTCTAACATATTGATTAATTGTAGGAATGGACTAATGAAGCTATCATTTGAAAACATGACATTGGAGATGAATATTTTTAACATTTGCAAGCAACTTGGAGATGATAATGATTTACAAGAAGTAGATCATATTGATGAACTAGTTTATGATCAACTTGAATCTACTTTAAGTAAAAATGAGTTGGAGGAATCTGAAGATTTGCAAATGGTTTATTTTGAGGAAGAAATCATGGATGAAAAATGCACAAAAAATGTTGATGTGGATCTTTTATCAAAAGTGACAACAAATTTGACATCTGACATCACACCAATCGATAATTACTTTCCTAATGAATCCTTACTTTGTCTTAACCTAATGCTTTGGTATGATAAAAATATCAATTTTCTTGCTTTAGGAGATTTGCTAGCTGATTGGAGTACCCAAGACAAAGAAAAGTTTTTAAACGAAGTGAAGAATTTTTATTGTGATTACCCTAACTTATTCAAATATTGTCCCGATCAAATATTTCAAAGATTCATTCCCGACAATGAGAATGCGATTATAAAAATTTACCGTGCTAGATGTGCAAGATTGAGATTGTTAATGAATCATGAAATTCCTGAAGATATTCACTGGTTGATTGAAGCAAAGGTCCGATTATCAAGTGAGTCCTCTAACTCCTTTATTTCACACATGCCTGGAATAGGTAAAAGCACTTTTGTAAAGAAACGTCGTGCAAAACGACTGAAAGTCTGTTATCGATGTGCTAGATGGACTTGTAATGCACAATGTCATTCTTTAGGAATAATATTTATAAACCGTGAAGATAAAATACAATTCATTAAGGGTGGCCTGAGTAAAGAGTCTTTAGATAATTTTCTATTGACGCTTGAGACGCATCCTAGTGGAGATGTGTATCTTGCAATTCATGATTTATGGCCACTATTTCATAAAGAACATGATCGACTTAGTCTTGGGAATCTGATTAAAAAAAACCTTGTTTGCCAGTTTTTAAGAAAACTGGATGGGAAGCCTATCCCCGACCCATAGAAGGTGTTTAAGCCTTTCTTAGATGTAAAACCAAGGAAAGTCGTGAGCCACAATTACAACTACCTATACATACACATACTTTTTTAAAAGTAAATTAATAAATAAATAAAAAGAGAGAAAGAGAGAGTGTCTGAGACTCTAGCTGGCCTACATATAAGTGGTATGATTGCCTTTCTAATTTCTCATTTATAAAATCCTCTCTTCCTTCCTTTCATTTCTACTCAACCCATACATTCAACAAATACAGAAGTGTGTAGAAATGGCAAGTTCCTCAAGTCATCATATAAGAAATATTTGTGTTTTCGGTGGATCTAGTCCTGGGAAAGAAAAGGAGTTTTCAGAATCAGCAAATCATCTTGGTCAAGTGCTAGTTAAAAGAAAGATTCATTTAGTGTATGGGAGAGGCAATTTTGGGTTAATGAGAGGTGTGTCAATAGCTGTATTTTTAGGAGGTAGTCAAGTTTTGGGAGTCGTCCTAGAAGCTTTGGCACAAGAGGACATCATTGGAAAAATAATTGGAGAGGAACTTTAGGTCTCTATAATGTTGGCTTGATTGAATGCAATGTTTAACCATGTTGATGCCTTTATTGCATTACCAAGTGGTTTAGGCACATTGAAAGAGATCTTTCATATTTCCTCTTGGGCCCAACTACACATTCACCATAAACTCATAGCTTTGTTAAATGTTAATGGTTATTATGATAAGTTGTCTTTTCTTGATCATACTGTTAAACAAGAATTTCTAACATCTTCTGCACGACAAATCATAATCTCTGCTACTACTGCTAAACAATTGATTGACCAACTACAATCTTTCATTCCTGTAATTGATCCTTCCATGAGTCGCATAAATTGGTCAACTAAGGAAAGCCATAAAAAGCTTAGATTGGATTTGAGCCTTCATTTGTGAATTTTTATGTCTTTTGGTTTTATTATTGTGTTTTATTGTTTCTTATATTTGTTTCAGTGTATTTCAGGTTTGTCAATGTTTGTTATTTCAGGTGATATCTTCTGTACTCTATCTTTTTACCTTTAAACATTAAGGACAATGTCTCGTTTTAGTTGGGGGGAGAGGGTAGTAGCTAAAAAAAAAAAACTAACTGTGTTTTCTATTTCATAAAACATGTGTAAGATTGTTGTTACTATGATGGCAGATTAAGGATAACTTTTTATGAGTCTTGAGATGCATCTTAGTAATCATTCGTAACAAGGTCTATCATAATACTTCTTAAAATATTCAGATTTACAAACTCTCGTATTGTTATCACTTAATTCTGCTTATATACTTATTTAACATGTATTCTTAAATCTTAATTTACACATACACACTTTAACATATGATTGTGGGTTGCATATTGGATTATTACATTATTTATGTTCTTTTGTTAAAGGTAACAACTAAGAGAAAATGGATAGTACATAATTAAAAAAATAAAAAGAAAAAAAAAGAAAAAAAAATGATAAGTTTGGTTTCGTAGCCTCCCTAATCTAAGTAATTAAGCCTAAAGGGGTGTTTTAACACCTAATACCCTAAAGTCAACTGACTTGGGAGCTATTGGCCCAACACTTGTTACATGGGTTGAGGAGAAAAACTTAAGAGAATCAAATATTGCACTATCTATATATCAGTATCTACGACCCGATCTCGTAGGGGTGTCTTAACACCTGGTGCCCTAAGACCAACTGGTTTAAGAGTCATTAGCTGAAAGCTCGTTACATGGGTTAAAGATGCATGACGTTTTAAATTATATGAAAGGATTGATTGATGACTTTAAGAACTGAAATTGAAAGGATAAAGAGATGACCAAACTTAAAAAAGAGATGTCGGAGTAATCCAAACCGAAATACTATTCGGTAATTGGGTCATATCTAGAGTTATAAAAGGAGGTATTTGCCATGCATTTAGATATCTTGGTCTCCAGATCAAGATAATGCTTTTGCTTTCTCTCTTTGTATTTTTTATAATGTTTATGCTTTGCTTTCATTAATATCAAGTTTATGCCTTTCATTTCATTTCCTTTACTTAGTTAACTTTTATCTTATTTATGTTCTTCTTTTGTTTAGTTATTTTTCTTTCTTTCATTATGTCTAGCTAAATTTATTATGTCAAGGTGAAAAGGTTACACTAATGGTGTAAGAATAAGTATAGTGTACACTTAATATGGACTTTAATGTTTGATGCTAACATGTTTTGTATTTGTTATCTTGTTCACTCTTTAATTCTTTGCTTGTTAAATGACTAATCTTGATTTATATTGTATAACACTTGGTACAACAAATGCTTGACACTTTCATAGTTCATACTGTATGGTATAATCGACACCTGAGCTATGAAAGGAACTTGATTTGTTGTTAACATAAGTTATAATCATGAATGTTTGACAAGATTTACAAGTATTAGCATTAATCAAACAAGATGACTAATGTAATCATGTTAACAATATGTAATTTGATTGGAACCTCCTTTGTATGTGATTTCCAATTGAATAATAAGAGTTTATACTATACTTGTTTGACATACCATTTGTGAATCCTCTAACCTTGACATTTGTTATTATCATCGTTTAATCCTTACATTAATATTTCATCTCCAAGTTCTCATCATCTTCTTCTTCTTCTCTTTTTTTTTTATTATTATTACTATTATTGTTGTTGTTGTTGTTGTTGTTGTTGTTGTTGTTGTTGTTGTTGTTGCTATTATTATTGTTTATAATTGTTGTTTATAATTTGTACAATTAACCTCCCTATGGTTCGACCCCGGTCTTGCTGGGTTATTTATTACTTCGACACTCCTGCACTTGAGAGAAGACATTAATCTTTTAGTCGTGTCAGTTATGATACTTCTTTTTCAACTAAAATTTAATGAGAATCATATAATATTTAGATTGATTACTAGGCTTATTTGAGTTGATTTTTGAATTGTTGATTATATGGCATCTAGAAAAAATTCTTCTAGTAGTAGGGTTGATGTGGGATGGAAACATGATATAAATATCGATAAGAATTTAAGAAAAGTTCAGTACAGGTATTGTCAAAAAATTATCAATTGAGGTATTGTTGTATGTGTTATAAGAAATTAAGATCACTCAATTACTTTAACTCCCACTAATTAGTTTCCCTTGTAGTTATCAACTAAGAAAACTAATTTAGAAGCTCTATAGACAGAAAAAAAAAACAGAAAAACTTTAAAGTTATAAATTACTTACTTGTAGATTACAATTTGCAGATATAATTATTTTCCATCTATATTGATTAATTTGCTTCTAGGAATACAAGTTAGTGGAAATTTAAAGAATAAAGAGGATGTTGTCACCTGTCGCCTACCAATAAGTAAAAAAGAAAGAAAGAGAGAAGGCTAAAGATAAAAGAGAAGCAGATTGTAGTGATGGTTTGTTTTGGAACATTGAAAGGACTTTAAAAAAGAAATGCTAGGTTTTTGATTTTTTGGTGCAGAATATATATTCCTTATAAACTCATAAAATTAAGTTTAAAATCATGATTTTACATGATTTCAATTAATTTTAATGATTTAATATAATTTTATCACTATTTGAGTTTTTAAATTAATTTAACATGATAAATATTTATTGAAATGTAAAACCATGTTTAAAATCATGATTTTACATAATTTCAACCAATTTCAATGATTTAATATAATTTTATTAATTTTTCAAATTTTTAAGTTGATTTACACGATTTCGCTTAGTTACACGTGATTTTTGTTACATTGAAAAATTGAGGAGATAGCCACTTTCCAATGTATCCTCGCTTAAATAGCCCACTCCAACCCTTTGTTAAACAAAAATATTGAACCAAGAGCATGTTGATATATATATATATATATATGAATGTTGAGTTTAAAGTTAAAATTTTTCAATTCTTGGATGATGCTTGATTATATGTGCTCAAAGATTTCTACAAAAGACAGGCAGGTTTCTTAGGATAGCGTGATCAACTGGTAATAAAGTATTGTAGTTACAAAATAAATTAAAGGAGCTCGTATATTTCACGGTGCTATACATTTTTTTTTCATTTATTTGGTTTATGTAGTATTAAGAGTTTATGTTTGAAGACCTAAACTTTTTTTTTTTTTTTCAGTTATTGTTAGATGCGAGAAGAGTGATAAAGTCTCCAGAAAAGAAAAGAAAAATAAACTTTGGGTGGGCCAAATTCCTATAACAAAAAAAAATTAATTTTAATGTTAATAGAATGTCTAAGAGAGATTACTTTGATAAAGATGGTCCTAATATTTAATCATGATATGATAAAAAAAATATCAAAACCTAATTTTTTTTATTCATATTGATCTAGAGTTTTTAGTTTAATTAAAGAGTGTTTTGGATTTATAAATGATTATATATTGTAATGTCTTTAGATGAAAATATATTAAAAATTAAATTTATAAAATTTGTAAAATTAAACCTTAATTTTTCAATTAAAATTTATTCTCTGATCATTAAAAAAACCATACATGCCTTATTTTTTTAAATGCAAGATGCATGTTGGCTTGTTTTTCCAGATCTAGGTGTGCCTATACTTTGTTTAATAGCTTTTTATTTTTTTATTTTAAAATAAAAATCACTCTAAATATAATCATTAAAATAATATTTAAAAAATCATTCCATGAAATAAGATTAAAATTCTTTTAACAATTACTTTATGAGTAATTATGTATAAACATATCATACAGAATTATTTAAAAAAAAAAACTCTTTTTATGAGTAATGGTGTTTTTCGTTTTCATATTATATCATGTTTTTATTTTTAAAACAATGATTCTTATATAATTTTGTTTTTGTCAAAAGGAAATGTATTAATAAAGGAAGTTTTGGTTAAATAAACATTTTTTTATCCTTAATTCAAATCATTGGAAGTTTTTACAAATATTTATTTTAATTATCTTTAGTTTTTATTAAAAAAAACCTTATTATTAATAAAAAAACATGTTTTTATTAAAAAAAGACATGAATAAATAAAGGAATTCTTGACTATATATATATATATATTTTTTAATTTAAATTATTAACTGTCCCATGAATATCTATTTTAATCATCATAAAATTAAATAAACTAGATTCAGGGCACAATTTAATTTCATGAGTAATCTATTACTCATAATGCTGAGAAAAAGATAAGGTGAAATTAAAATAAATCTAACAAAAACTATTAATAAAATGGTAGCCAAACTTATGAATACAAAAATAATCATAATAACTTACTAATATTTCTTTTTTTAGATCATAAGCCTTCATCCCAAAGTCTAAAAATCCCCAAATGATTCTCATACTCTTCCCCCATTTCAATAATTTTACTTTTAGTTAATTTTTTTTCTTATTTTAATCACTCCATGATCATCCTAACGAAAAATAGGCCCCGATGTGATGGAGGCTTTTCATTCCTCGTAAATAAGTTCACTTTAGTCCCCACATGCCAAATGTTTTCCCACACCTGTTATCATACGACAAAAAATACTTAAAATTGATCCTAAATTTTGAAATTCTTCTAAAATTATGTTTATTGCAAAATCATACAAATTTCTTTTGGCCAACATCACCTCGTTATAGCAATTTCTTAATAAAAATATTGATCCAATTCTTAGAAATGGTTTGAAAAAAATATTTAGATTTTAAATTTTTCTTTATAAATAATTTAAATTGTCCACTGATAAGTTCTATAATTAACCTATTTAAATTAGAGAGGTGCAAATTACTATAGCAATCTCGTTTTGATGCTTTTTTTCCTGCATTTTCAAAATCAAAGGTGAAATTGAGAATTTTTAATTCTTTGAAGGTTGCATAGGCAAAAACCTACTAAGAAAAATGTAAAACTTCTTCTCTAATTAAAGGACTTGTTTGCATAATTATAAGAGCTTAGGACCAAAATGTACTAATGCGTTTGTGCCGAAAGAATCTGTCAGAAGTGTGTATCAGGGCATCATTTCCCTAAATTATATCATTACTCCAATCATAGAAAAGAAGATCCGGCTCCAGAATCCATTTGTCAAAAAGAAACGAATAAAGATGACAATCAACGGAGTGCGATCTATCATGTGTGTGTGAATGGGAAAAAACAGTGCCAGATGTGTCGCATTTCCCAGTTTCAAACTTCGAATTCTGTGTTCCAAAGTTGCTGCTTGCCTGCAGCTTGGACCGCAGACCGAACGAACTCTCCACGCCAGAACTTTCGACAGTGTCCCACAATTTCTTTACCCTTTTCAAAATAAGTTCTATCACTTCGCAGCAAAAACCTGGTGATGGCTGCATCTATTTGTTGATTTAATCTTATATCATGAAGAGCATCTTTTCATTTCATATATGTGTTACTTAGTTGCACTTCTCTTTCAAGAATCAATCAGGCAATTTCCCCTTAAAAAGAAGTGTTGCTGTAACATCAGAGCCCTACATGTATGAAAAGGCCAATACATGGATGCTTGGATCAACTTCGGACGGGGTAATGGATGGCTAGGGAACAAAAACCTTCGTAATTATCTCAATGATTACTCGAGGAATGTCAAGCACTAATAATAGAAGTTGCTGCTTTACATGTGTCTTTGAGAATCTTGTTACCTTAAGACTACCAAATCTTTCTTTCTCTAGTTACAAAGCAAGTGGTGCCAAAAGCACCTTCTCCGCGGTAAAGAACACAGAATATCTTTATAGTATTGTCTCTTTATTAAAGAACGTTCTTTAATTTCTTTATTGAACCTGAAGGGGGATAAAAGAAAATCACTAATACATATTTGAAACCCAATAATACGTAAACCCTTTCATAGGCAATGCCATTGCTTGCCCCGTGAGTTTACCTTAGTCTTCCTTGATTAGTCTGCACTCAAAGAACAAGAGAGGCAGAGAGGTGGTAATTATAAGCTTAACCCAATTATTTTTCTATCATCAACCAAGAAAAATGTCTACACAGCAGCCTCAACAGCAGCAGCAGCAGCCTGTTGTCCTTTACCCAAACACTGTCGCCAGGCAGACCCCATCTTCCCACTCAAATGGGTCATTTGGAACCGTTTTTATAGTCCTGGCAGTGATTGTTGTTATATCATCAGCTATTGCTTGCTGTCTTGGCAGGATTTGCAACAAGCGTCTAAACAAGCAGAAAGTCAATAACAACAAGACCAGTCTGCAGCACAGCCAACACAATCCCACCTTTCGTCCCAAGGATAGGGAAAGCGATCTTGAATTTGGGTTTGACAAGGGATTTCCAACACCCAGGAATGCTAACATGAAAGGATCAGACCCCAGAGGCCACAAGCCCTTCGGAAATGGTCATTTCAGTGGTAGAGGTGAAACAAACACTTCTGCTGGTGATCATGGCGAGCCCAATGCTGCTCCATGAATGAGTTAATTTCTTTGGTATATTCACCTACCTCGGCCTACTTGGCTGGTGCCGTTTCTATCAAAATCTGTTTCCTCTAATTTCCATTGCAGCTAGTTTGAAATACTATGTAATTATTATTTGAAACAAGTGCATTGGCTTTTATCATTTTAATATACAGTGATTAAGCTCATTGGAGGAATATTCCTGTCAACATCTTTACTTCAACTCTTTCAACCATTCATTCAATCCTTGTGTTTTATAATTTTTAGCCAACTAACTAGTTAATCCCTTTAGTTAAAAAAACTCAATATTCAATCTCTGTATTTTTATATCTGTTTGCGTTGATATTCCTTCTCTCAATTTATTTCTAATCAATTTTTTCAATCTCCATAATGAACATTAAAAAAATAATTTAAAAAGAATCGTCAACAAAATATTGACAGTCAACTTTAGTATTATGTTCATTACCAAAGCTCAAATTACAAAATTATAAAAAATACAAGGACTAAGAATTATTATTCCCTCACCTCACACAACTTGATCTAGGGACAAAATTATAAATTCCAAACTCAAAATGACTATCTCACAAGCCAGAAGGACTAGATAATTATTTATTGTTAGTCGAGCATGAGATTCTATTTTATTAATTGTCCATAGTTTAGTTGAGTAACTATGTTTATATAATATTTTTTGATGAATTCATGAAAAAAACCTCTCACAAAAATTGGATTGTTTAATGGCTACCATTCCAGATAAAATTTTGTGGGCTTGATTATGAATGTATAGCATTTGTTGTATTTTTTCAAAAAAATCACTTGTTACACAAGAAATTTTTTAGTATTTAAATTAATAAATACATAAAAAAATAATATACAAGAAAATATATAATAAATTTGAAATATTTAATTTATGAACCTTTCTATTTACTTGGGTCATGTTAGCTTGTCTCAAAATATTGAGAATTGCACAGTATTTAATTAGTGAAAATATTAGTGCGCACTGTTAATTCCAATGTTTTATATTGTCATTGATGTCAAGGTTGATGAATGTTAGTAATTTATCAACTAGAAATAACCATGGACTAAGAAATGAGATGTGATTGCATAGAATGTGAAGCATATTTGTACTGTTGATTATTAGATAGAAAATGTGATGTAAATTTGTATAAAAGTATGTGTTTGTAAAGAATTTGTTAGTAAAAGAATAATGTGTGCAAATGCATTGCACAACATTACATTTTGAGTCCTTGAAATTTTTAAAATTGTTTGGTATATGTGTAGTGGACAATTAGTATGGTGAAAAAGTGGGATCAATGATGTGAGTTAACACTGAGAATCTTGCAAGGTGTTGAGTTGAGTACTTTTTGGATCAAATCTAAAGAAAAAAAAACGAGATTGTGTGAAGATCATGCCATTTGGACCTAGCCTAAACCACGTGGGACTATAACCACACTGCTGGATGGAGCTCAAATGAGAAAATGATTTTTTTTTAAATTATCCTACATCATCAATTTCTCTAATAGAACTATAGTTTCGAAACAAGTTTTAATATCCTCAAATAAATTTTATATATCAGATTTAAGTTATATATCATTATTGAATTAGTTTCTGAACACAAATCTAAAGAGCTTATAAGTTCCTTTTCCTCTCAACATTAAATTTTTATGTTGTGTTTTTCTGAAATCATTTTATTGCTAACATATTTCTTTAGGCTCTAGAAAGAAAGAATAAATGAATAAATTATTAGTTTAATATATTATATAGCTAATCGGTTGGTTAAACATGATGTTATTATATTCATGTAAAAATATATTTATTATTAATAAATACTTAATTCATCTTTAATATTCATGTAATATTAGATTAATGAATATAATATTTGATTTATAAATTTAGAGTAAAGATAAAATTCATGAGACAAAAGTACTTTACAAATGAAATTATAATATTATAATTATATGATTTATGTTACATCAAAACATTATTTTTAAAATGTTCTTAGTTGATGTCCTCTTAAATACTAGATATTTATTAGAGTCGTAGAGACCAATATATATTTTTTTTTTTATGAAAAGAAGCAATTATTCTCATAAGTTAAGATATAAGAGATACCTAGAACTAATATATAGGTGCTTGTCAAAAAACATGTTCACTGAATTCATCTATATAAGAATTACATATGGAGAGATCATTTATTTCTATGAAAAGGCTCACATAATGATTGTATAATTGATCCCTAGACTTGATATCACTATATTATATCATATAAAGAATGTTATAATCTGATATGATTACATGTTATCTTAATTGATGTAATGAAAAGACATATATTGAGTATAATGTGAATCATATGAAAGTATATGAATAATTAAGAAATAATTCTTCACCCTAGGTGAATTACAATTTTTTTTATCTATTATCAAATTGTATTGATTGAAAAATCCTTGGCCAAGGTGGAATGAGATTTGAAAAGAATTTCAAATCTTATTTAAACGATCAATGATTATTAAGTAGAGAATAATCATGATTTAATATGAAAGATATACTTCATGCTTTAATACTAAATCAAAACATTATTGATGAAATAATATTAGTTACATTAAGAAAAAAGTCACTGAAGTGCTAAGCTAAACCACTAATTTTTTTTTTCTAATATTTGGGGGGATTATGATATGTTATTAGACGATACACGTAATCTTAAAATATAAATTAATTAATTATTGAATTAATAATAAATTAAATTATTTAATTAGAATTCTATTTTATATTTGGGCCAACATATTAGGAATCTAATGAGTCATACACATTAATAACTATTAGTTAGAAATTAAACTGAGATGATTTAATTAAGTATGTCTTGATTAAGATATATTTTAAAAATGAAGGGCTAGAGTATATTACATTTCTAGACCTAATAAAATCAAATAAGAACTTAATAAAGTTAATTTCTAAAATAGTCTTTAATTAACATATGAATATTATTTAGGGGACAAATTAATATTTTTTTAATTTATAGGGTTTTTTTAGATTTTTTTATAAACAATAAGTTATACTTTTTACTCTTTAAGGGGGTTATTTGTTAGATGAAAAATTATGTAAGTACAAAAATAGAGATCTAATAGTCTATGTATAATTATCCCTTTCTTCAAAATAAAGATTTAAAAGATTGTTTATTAGTGGTTCGTGTGAATTATTATTAGAGGCAGGATAATTGAGCAACTTGTGGTTTGCGACTATCTAACTTTTATAAAATTATTCAAAGCTGAAAAAAATCATATCTTTAAGTAATATATCATTTAACAACTCTTTATCTATATTACAAAATCCTAAGGACTTTTAAATATATTTTTTATTTGTTTTCATTGTGTGTATGATCAATATTTAGAAAATCCAACATAAATAAGCTTCTTTTTTTGTGAATATCTTCAGTAAAAAGTCAAGTACAACATGTTCCTGTAGGTGTAAACTTTAGTTTTTCCCCTTGTAATTTATCAATTTTATACTCTCTCTTTATGAATTAGAATTTTCTAATATCACCCTCTTATTTTTTAAAAATTTCTATGTTATCCCTAAACATTAACTAGCTATCAAATTTGAAGGGAGCACACCAAAATCATTAAGTTTAATCACATGTACGATGAGTTGAAGGAAGATGGAGTACAAAAGTGAAGAAAAAGAGGTGAAAATGTGACTTTTTAATAATATGTTAAAGGTAAATATAAAAAAAATATTTTAAAAACTATAAGGGTAGCATTTATGGGTCCAAAATGGAGTTTACCCAATCCTTTCTATTATCTAACATGGCTTTCTTCTGGTATCAATATTGCAACCACGTTTAGTTATGCAAGACTATAGACCAATGAATATGGCAGAAACTCATTCATTTTGATTTGTAACATAAATATGAATATGGCAGAAACTCATTCATTTTGATTTGTAACATAAATATTAGATAACTTACTCTTGGTTCCCTACAAGGCAGATCAAAAGTTAGGAATTATTTGTTTTTCAAATATTCAAATGTATTAGACTAGTGAACAAGCATATTTAGTTTATCATAATAAGACAAGTTAAATATAAATTTTTTTAAGAAAATATTAAAATTCATACAAGTTTAAATCTATAAGCATTTTAAAAAAAACTCAAAGCAAACAAACTCTTACCATAAATATAATAATATAATTCTAGCATGCATACTAATAATAAAAATATTCATGTTTAATTAAAATAAAAGAGGGTACTTGTTAAAGCATTTAAATTCATAAAACTCTTGTTGTCATCTTGTATGAATCATTTACCTAAAAGCTTTATTGCTTTATTATTTATCCTTAAGTTTAGATGCACTTGTAAATGAGTTCTTTGAACAAAAGGTTATAGAACTAAAATATCTCTTAAGAATATGAATCTAAACTCTATACTTGGAACGTAAACTGAAGTATAGAAAGAGAAGAAAACACTAAAATATAGGGAAAGGAAGAGTGAATAAAAATTTGAAAAATATTATATAAAACTATTCCTTCACCCCTTTTTTATGGTGTATTTTCAAAGGTAAAAAGTTGAACAATTAATTCCAACCATTATCAAACTTTGATTAGCTATCATAAATCAAGAATTAAATATAAATATAATAGCTATAAATTTGTAATTTTTAATTGTAAAAATTGTTCAAATTTGCAACAAAAGCTTCTAGAAGAGACTATTGGTAAAAATAATTTTTTGTTGCCAAAATATTATTTTAAAATAAACTCAAACTTAGACCCTACTCAAAGCCCTTATCGATCCAACACACACATGGGTTTTTAATCCAAAGCCCATTTTATCTAAAAACTATCCTTTATAAAATCTTGGTCACAATTTAGATTCAATTTGAACTTTTTAACTTTCCACTTTAGAAACACCAAGAATATTTTGTTTCTTTTCTATATTGGATAAAGTTCATCTAAAGAGTTTTGAGTATCATCAAAATATAACAACCAAGATTTTTTTAGATCAATTTATCATTTATCTATATATAAGTTATTTAAAATATGTTAATGTTCCATGTTAAAAAACTTATGTTGGGGATTAAATTCCAACAAAGTTTTAACCCAAGAAGTGAGTGGACCTCAGTTTTAATTTGACCTCAGATATGCTCGTTGACCATGTTTTGACAAATTTTCCAAAAATCCCATATGTGAATGAAATTATCTATATAGTTTGAAAACAACTTGAAGATTTATTAAAAAAAAAATACTAATTTGATAGATCATTAAATTAAAATAGGTAGATTTTATCTTTAAATTTTTTTTAGTGAAATATTATTAAATTTACTCGCTAAATAGTGAGCATGATATCTTGAACTATTCACATTTTATGTAGACCAAAACAATAACACTCATATAGTTCTTTATCTAGAGATTGTTTTTAGTTCTTATTGTTGTGTTTATTTGTTGCCCTAAACAACTCTTGGATTTAAATAAATGATCATATTTTTTATTTATATAGGTGATCTTGCACTAAAAGTATTATATTATACTTTATTTAGTGTACTAAGAAATCAAAATCATTAAAAGCACCACTTATCATTTATCACGTTGCAACTAACACTTATTTCATCATAAAAATAAGTAATAAATAATAATTTTCATTATTTATCTGTTGTTCCATATTAAGAATATTATTTAATATATTTCTTAATCTATATTTAAAATTTTATATAATAACTATCAAAATAACTTCATTAATAACTAGCTTATAAGTTATCAAAGGAAAAGACAATACATTGTTTTGATTGTCCATTGGATTAGTAAAATGATGCAAACAAAATAGCTAGTGTTGCGATGTCATGTGACACGATCAAAAGAATTATATGTTCTTTCAAGTACAGGAATGTTGAAGTAATAAATAACTTGGCAAAACCGGAGTCGAACCATAGGGAGGTTAATTGTATAAATTATGTATAATAATAATACAACAACAACAACAATAACAACAATAATACTAGTAATAGTAGTAGTAGTAGAAACAATTGTTATAGTAGTAGTAGTAGTAATAGTAATAATAATAATACTAATAATAATAATAAGAAGAAAGAAGAATAATAAGAAGTTGATGAGAATTTTAAAATAGAAGATTAACGTAAGGATAACAACAAATGTCAAGGTTAGAGGATCCACTAATGGTATCTCAAACAAGTATAGTATAGACTCTTATTACTCAATTAAAAACCACACACAAAGAAGGTTCCAATCAAATTATAAATTGTTAACATGATTACATTAGTTATCTTATTCGAATAATGTTGATACTTGTAAATGTTGTCAAACATTCATGATTATAACTTATGTTAATGACAAATCAAGTTCCTTTCATAACTCAGGTGTTGGTTATACCATAGAGTATGGGCTATGAAAGTATCAAGCATTTGTTGTACCAATTGTTATATAACATAAATCTAGATTAGTCATTTAACAAGCAAAGTATTAAAAAGTGAACAAGATAACAATACAAAACATGTCAGTATCAAACATTAAAGTTCATGTTAAGTTTACACTATATTTATTCTTACACCATTAGTGTAACTTTTTCACCTTAACATAATAAACTTAACTAAATATAATGAAAGAAAAAAAAGATAAATAAAATAAGAACATAAATAAGATAAAAGTTAACTAAGTAAAAAAAAGAAAATGAAAGACATAAACTTAATATTAATGAAAGCAAAACTTAAGAAATACAAAGAGAGAAAACAAGAGCATGATCTGGATCTGGAAACCAAAATGCCTAAATGCATGATAAATGCCTCGTTTTATAAGCTAAAATTAGAAACTATTGATTTGATGATTAATTGATTAGTGGGTGACCAACTCTTAACTTGGTAACAATTCTTATATTCTCTTATTTGCCCAAAACATCATTGATAACTTCAGAATTAAAACCACGAAAGTTGTAAAAAATTGTCTCAACTTTCCAAGAAAAAAATGGACGTCATTTGGACTTTTAGAACTCTAGATATGAGCCAAACACTAAATAGTGTTTGGTGACATGACACGACTAAAAGATTGATATCTTCTCCCAAGTGCAGGAGTGTCGAAGTAATAAATAACCCGGCAAGACCAGGGTCGAACCACAGGGAGGTTAATTGTACAAATTATAAACAACCATTATAAACAACAATAATAGCAACAACAACAACAACAACAACAACAACAACAACAACAATAACAATAATAATAATAATAATAATAATAATAATAATAGTAATAATAATAATAAAGAAAGAGAAGAAGAAGAAGATGATGATGATGAGAACTTTGAGATGAAATATTAATGCAACAATTAAACAATGATAATAACAAATGTCAAGGTTAGAGATTTCACTAATGGTATATCAAACAAGTATAATATAAACTCTTATTATTCAATTGGAAACCACACATAAAGGAGGTTCTAATGGGATTATAGATTGTTAACATGATTACATTAGTCATCTTATTCAATTAATGCTAATACTTGTAAATCTCGTCAAGCATTCATGATTATAACTTATGTTAACAACAAATCAAGTTCCTTTCATAGCTCAGGTGTCGGTTATACCATACATTATGGGCTATGAAAGTGCCAAGCATTTGTTGTACCAAGTGTTATATAACATAAATCAAGATTAGTCATTTAACAAGCAAAGTATTAAAGAGTGAACAAGATAACGAATATAAAACATGTTAGTATCAAACATTAAAGTCCATATTAAGTTTACATTATACTTATTCTCACACCATTAGTGTAACTGTTTCACCTTGACATAATTAACTTAGCTAGACATAATGAAAGAAAGAAAAATAAATAAACAAAATAAGAACATAAAAGTTAACTAAGTAAAGGAAAGGAAATGAAAAGCATAAACTTAATATTAATGAAAGCAAAGCATAAACATTACAAAAAATACAAAAAGAGAAAGGAAGAGCATGATCTTGATCTGCAAACCAAGATGCCTAAATGCATGGCAAATGCCTCCTTTTATATGCCAAAATTGGGAACTATTGATTTGATGACTAATTCATAAGTGGGTGGCCAACTTTTGACTTGGTGACAATCCTTATCTTCTCTTGTCTGCCCAAAACGTCATTGATAACGTCAAAATTGGAGCTAGTTGCAAACATGAAAGTTGTAGGCAATCATCTTAGCTTTCTTGTGTAAAACATTCAGCTCATTTGGACTTCTAGAACTCCAGATATGGCTAAAATATCGAATAGTGCTCGGGCTGGAAGACAGATTCGGGCTTCTTTGTTGTTGCTATAATTTGGACTTGATAATGGCCTTTTTAGATCTTGGGCTCCATATAAAAGTTGTAGGCCGATGTCTTAACTTTCCATCCATATAAATTAGACCTAAATCTGAGATATATAGCTCCAGATATGACCCAATTACCGAACAGTGTTTCGGTTTGGATTGCACCGATATCTCTTTTCTAAGTTTGACCATCTCTTTATCCTTGCAATTTAAGTTCTTAAAGTCATCAATCAATCCTTTCATTTATGTGATAGGCCTGCATTTAAAATAAACTTTTACCATAAATTAAAGGTATCTTATATTATTAGATATATTATTATAAAACATGTTTTAGTTAAGGAGTTATTGATACTTCAAGTGAAAAATGATGATATAAAACCATGATAAAAATGTACTTTTAAGTACTAATCATGACACGACTAAAAGGTTGATGTCTTCTCCCAAGTGTAGGAGTGTCGAAGTAATAAATAACCCGGCAAGACCGGGGTCAAACCACAAGGAGGTTAATTGTACAAATTATAAACAACAATTATAAAACAACAATAACAATAGTAATAATAATAATAGTAATAATAATAATAATAATAATAATAATAATAATAATAATAATAATAATAATAATAATAATACTAGTAGTAGTAGTAGTAGTAGTAGTAGTAGTAGTAGTAGTAGTAGTAATAATAATAATAAAGAAAGAGAAGAAGAAGAAGAAGAAGATGATGATAACTTGGAGATGGAAAATTAATGTAAGGATTAAACAATAATAATAACAAATGTCAAGGTTAGAGGTTCCACTAATGGTATATCAAACAAGTATAGTATAAACTCTGATTATTGAATTGGAAACCACACACAAAGGAGGTTCCAATCACATTATATATTGTTAACATGATTACATTAGTCATCTTGTTCAATTAATGCTAATACTTGTAAATCTCATCAAGCATTCATGATTATAACTTATGTTAACAACAAATCAAGTTCCTTTCATAGCTCAGGTGTCGGTTATACCATACAATATGAGCTATGAAAGTGCCAAGCATTTGTTGTATCAAGTGTTATACAATATAAATCAAGATTAGTCATTTAACAAGCAAAGTATTAAAGAGTAAACAAGATAACAAATATAAAACATGTTAGTATCAAACATTAAAGTCCATATTAAGTTTACATTATACTTATTCTCACACCATTAGTGTAACCTTTTCACCTTGACATAATTAACTTAGCTAGACATAATGAAAGAAAGAAAAATGGATAAACAAAATAAGAACATGAAAGCTAACTAAGTAAAGGAAAGGAAATGAAAAGCATAAACTTAATATTAATGAAAGCAAAGCATAAACATTACAAAAAATACAAAAAGAGAAAGGAAGAGCATGATCTTGATCTGGAAACCAAGATGCCTAAATGCATGGCAAATGCCTCCTTTTATAGGCCAAAATTGGAAACTATTGATTTGATGACTAATTGATAAGTGGGTGGCCAACTGTTGACTTGGTGACAATCCTTATCTTCTCTTGTCTGCCCAAAACGTCATTGATAACGTCAAAATTGGAGCTAGTTGCAAACATGAAAGTTGTAGGCAATTGTCTCAGCTTTCTTGTGTAAACAATTCAGCTCATTTAGACTTCTAGCACTCCAGATATGGCCAAAATACCGAACATTGCTCGGGCTGGAAGACAGATTTAGGCTTTTTTGTTGTTGCTACAATTTGGACTTGATAATGGACTTTTTAGATCTTGGGCTTCATATGAAAGTTGTAGGCCTATGTCTTACCTTTCCATCCATATAAATTAGACCTAAATCTGAGAAATATAGCTCCAGATATGATCCAATTACCGAACAGTGTTCCGGTTTGGATTGCACCAACATCGTTTTTCTAAGTTTGGCCATCTCTTTGCCTTTGCAATTTAAGTTCTTAAAGTCATCAATCAATATTTTCATTTATATGATAGGCCTGCATTTAAAATGAACATTTACCATAAATTAAAGGTATCTTATATTATTAGATATATTATTATAAAACATGCTTTAGTTGAGGAGTTATTGATACTTCAAATGCAAAATGATGATAAAAAACCATGATAAAAATACATTTTTAAGTACTAATCATTTGGGCTGTAAGACAGATTCGAACTTCTTCATTGTTGCTATAATTTGGACCTCAAAATGACCTTTTTAAATCTTGGGCTCATTAAAGTTGTATATCTTACCTTTCCATCTATATAAAGAGATCTAAATTCGAGATCTAAAGCTCCAAATATGACCTAATTACCGAATAGTGTTCCGGTTTGGACTAGACCAACATCTTTTTTCTAAGTTTGGCCATCTTTTTGTCCTTTAAATTTCAGTTCTTAAACTCATCAATCAATCTTTTCATTTATGTGATAGGCTTGCATTTAAAATGAATATTTGCCATAAATTAAAGCTATCTTATATTATTAGATATGTTATTATAAAACATGCTTTAGTTAAGGAATTATTGATACTTCAAGTACAAATTAATGATATAAAACCTTCATAAAAATACACTTTTAAATACTAATCATCCCCCAGCTAGCTTATTACTAGTCCATAGTAATCAAAGCGTTAAAATAGAAAAATAATTTGCAAATTCTATAAAGTAAGGTATTTATCATTCAACTTCCATTAATCCATCCAGATAAACAAACTTTCATTAAATTTATATATATCTACTCAATACCTCTTAAACAAGATATTAATAAAAAAAATTTTTGTACTCAATATATCAACACATAGTTATAGGAATTTACTTGAAATAAAATAAAATTTTTGTCTAATGTTTAGGTTAACTTCCTTGGATTGGGATTTTAAAAAAAAATATATATATATATATATATATATATATATATATATATATATATATACATGTAACTTAAAACACAATGCATATTTAACTCATGTAATGAGCTTTTAGCTAATGACTCCTAGACTAGTTGGTCTTATGGCATGAGGTGTTAAAACACCCCTACGAGTTTAGTAACCCGGGTTGTAGATACTGATATGTAGATAGTGCAATGTTTAATTTTCTTAAGCTTTTCTCCTTAACCCATGTAATAAATGGTGGGATAATAGCTCCCAAGTTAGTTGACTTTAGGGTATTAGGTATTAAAACACCTCTTCAGGGTTAATTGCTTAAGTTAGGGAGGCTATGAAACTAAACTTATCTATATTTTTATTATCATTTTTTTTCTTTTTTTTTTACAAATTATATACTATCCCTTTCCTTTAGTTTTTACCTTTAACAAGAGAACATAAATAATATAATAATCCAATGTCCAACCCATAATTATATGTTAAAGTGTGTGTATGAAAATTAAGGTTTAAAAATACATGTTAAATGAGTATATGAGTAGAATTAAGTGATAATAATATGACAGTTTATAGACCTGAATATTTCAAGAAGTATTTTGATAGACCTTGTTTTGAATATTGCAAATAACCATTGAAAAATGTTAACCAAAATACGTGTCATGAGTCAATAAAATTCCTCCTTACTCTACCATCTTAGTAACAACAGTTTACAAATGGTTTATGAAAAAGAAAACACAATTAGTTTTTTTTTTAATATCAACTATTACCCTCTCCCCCTAACCAAAATGAGACATTATCCTCAATGTTTTAAGGTAGAAAGATAAAGTATAGAAGATATCATTTGAAACAGTGACTACTGACATATCTGAAACATACTTAAATAAATATAAAAAACAACAAAACACAAATATTATGCTTTATTAATAAAACCAAAAGACATAAATTTTTATAAACTAAGACTTAAATCATAGTTGTGACTGTGGCTCACACCTTCTTTTGATTTTACGTCTAAGAACGGCCTAAACGCCCTCTGTAGGTCGGGGATAAGCTTCCCATTCAATTCTTTTAAAAACTGGCAAATAAGGTCTTTTTTAGTTAGATTCCCAAAACTAAGTTGACCATGTTCTTTATAAAAATGGAATCCTAAATCATGAATTTCATGATGCATATATCCACTATGATGAGACTTAAGAGTCAATAGAAGATTATATAAAGACTCTTTGTGTTTTGAAATAAATTCCCACCTTTTGATACTTTTCACATGTTTTGCAGAATGCATGTGAATCCTTGAACATGGTGGGCCAATAAAATCTATTTTGTAAGATTTTTACAATCATTTTCTTTAATGAGAAATGACCCCCGCATGCCTTAGAGTGACAAAATTTAATGACACTACTTACCTCATTATCAGAAATGCAACTTTGAAATATTTGATTAGGATAATATTTGAATAGGTAAGAGTCATCCCAATAAAAGTTTTGCACATTGCTCAAAAACATTCTTTTATCTTGGTTATCCAAATGAGTTGAAAAAAAATCCTGAAGCAAGAAAATTGATATTTTTAGCAAACTAAGGCATTGAACTAAGAGAAAGTAAAGAATCAACAAGAAAGTAATCATCAATTGGTGTGATGTCGGATGTTGAATTTATTGCCAATTTTGACAAATGATTCGCGACAATATTTTCGGTGCCTTTTTCATCCTTTATTTCTTCCTATTTGAAAGTTTCAAAGATTTCACAATCATGATTAAATTTCCTTTGTTTGGTCACGGCATGAGGAAATGGAAGTACCGGTGGGAAATCAGTCTTTTTCTTGCAATATTCAGATTCAACCCCTTCATTACTCTTAGAGATTGACTCATAATCTTTCTCACAAGGTTCAAGAGTGGTTTTTTCAATAACCTTACCACTACAAAAAGTGATGATTGATTTGACTTGATTCATATATTGACTTCCAGAACTACTTGCATCTGCATTGTATTGCCCCTTGGGTTTTTGCTGTGGTTAAGATAAAAACTTACCTTTCTCTTGAAAACTAAAAGTAGATGTGAATTTTGCAAGAATATCTTTAAAATCTGTTATGCTTTAAGTAAGTTAAGTGTTGATTGTCTCTTACTTTTCAATGAATGAATACAAAGTGTCCTTAAAATTTCTTCTATACGGTGGAGTATAAGGAGGTGCATATCCATGAGAATTTTAGAAATTATGGTGTGCTTGAAACTATGGTTATGAAGTTTATGCATTGTCACATTTCCAACTGAAATTTATGTGATTTCTCCAACTAGGGTTATATGTTTGCGAGTATGAGTTGTGGTTGGGCTTTTGGAAACTAAGCTTGTTCATAGAGATATTCCTTGAAAAACGACAAGGTTGGACAGTCATTGGTTTCATAGATTGGATACACAATGTTTTGAATAGATTTTAATTTACCACTCCTTTTCAATTCTAGTGCCTCGACTTTTTTAGCTAAAAATGCAAACTTTGTGATTAATACTTAAAAGTGCATTTTTATCAAGGTTTTGTATCATTATTATGCACTTGAAGTATCAATAACTCCTTAACTAAAGCATGTTTTATAATAATATATATAATAATATAAGATACCTTTAATTTATGGTAAATGTTCATTTTAAATGTAGGCCTATCATATAAAGGATTGATTGATGAATTTAAGAACTGAAATTGAAAGGATAAAGAGATGGCTAAACTTAGAAAAGAGATGTCGGTGCAGTCCAAATCAGAACACTATTCGGTAATTGGGTCATATCTGGAGCTGTAGATCTCAAATTTAGGTCTACTTTATATGGATGGAAAGATAAGACATAGGCTTACAACTTTCATGGATCGCAAGATCTAAAAAGGCCATTTTCAAGTTCAAATTGGAGCCACAACAAAGAAGTCTGAATTTGTCCTCTAGCCCGAGCACTGTTTAGTATTTAGGCTATATCTGGAGTTCTAGAAGTTCAAATGATCGAAATGTTTTACACAAGAAAGCTGAGATGATTTTCTACAACTTTCATGTTTTCAAGTTGCTCCAATTTTGACATTATCAATGATATTTTGGGCAGACAAGAGAAGATAAGGATTGTCACCAAGTTAAGAGTTGGCCACCTACTCATCAATTAGTCATCAAATCAATAGTTCCCAATTTTGGCCTATAAAAGGAGGTATTTGCCATGCATTTGGGCATCTTGGTGTCCAAATTAAGATCATGCTCTTGCTTTCTCTCTTGTATTTTTTTGTATTGCTTATGCTTTGCTTTCATTAATATCAAGTTTATACCTTTCATTTCCTTTCCTTTACTTAGTTAACTTTTATCTTATTTATGTTCTTATTTTGTTTATCTATTTTTCTTTCTTTTATTATGTCTACTAATTTTATTATGTCAAGGTGAAAAGGTTACACTAATGGTATAAGAATAAGTATAGTATAAATTTAATATGGACTTTAATGTTTAGTACTAATATATTTTATATTTGTTATCTTGTTTACTCTTTAATACTTTGCTTGTTAAATGACTAATCTTGATTTATGTTGTATAACACTTGGTACAATAAATGTTTGGCACTTTCATAGCCCATACTGTATGGTATAACCGATACTTGAACTATGAAAGGAACTTGATTTGTTGTTAACATAAGTTATAATCATGAATGCTTGATGAAATTTACAAGTATTAGCATTAATTGAATAAGATGACTAATATAATCATGTTAACAATCTATAATCTGATTAGAACCTCCTTTGTGTGTGGTTTCCAATTAAACAATAAGAGTTTATACTATACTTGTTTGACATACCATTAGTGAAACCTCTAATCTTGATATTTGCTATTATCATTATTTAATCCTTACATTGATATTCCATCTCAAAGTTCTGATCTTCTTTTTCTTCTTCTCTATCTCTTTCTTTACTACTACTACTACTACTACTATTTCTATTAGTATTGTTGTTGTTTATAATTGTCGTTTATAATTTGTACAATTAACCTCCCTGTGGTTCGACCCCGGTCCTGCCGAGTTATTTATTACTTCGACACTTCTGCACTTGGGAGAAAACATTAATCTTTTAGTCGTGTCACGTGGCTTGAAGGTCATGATCTTCCCTAAGGTTGTACATACTTTTGTTAGATGTATGAGGTTGGATTTTACTTGGAATTTCATACATGCCTATAGTGTCCTAATTTTGAGCATTTTCAGCCAACAAGTCTAGGTATTCCATTGCTTCATTAGGGTCTTTATCCTTAAAGGTTTCATTACATATCAATTCAATAATTTACCTATGTTTAAGTGTTAAGCCTTCATAAAAATATAAGATCAATATTTATTTTTCAAAACCAAGATGAAGACAAGTATTAAGCAAGTCTCAATATCTATCCCAACATTGATAAAATATTTCTCCGGGTTTTTTAGTGAAAGTGGTGATTTGTCTTTTAAAAGGGTTTATTCTATAAGAATAGAAAAAAATCTTTAAAAACTATTATTGCATTTCATTCAAAGCACGAATGGATCCTAGTCTCAAATTTTATAGCCATGTTTTAGCTTTATCTTTTAATGAAAAAGAAAAAAGCTTTAACTTGATGGTGTTCATGCTACAATTTGAGTCATTATACATGTTACAGACCTCCATAAATTCTCTTGAATGCACGTATAAAATTTCCAAATCTAAGCTATGAAAAGAAGGTAAAAGTTGAATAATGCCTAGTTTAAAATTAAAATGAGATGTTTCACGAGGGAAAACTATGCATGATGGTGCACTTGTTCTTATGAGATTCATGTGGTCTCTAAGTATTCTAACATGGTTATTCTTATTATTTTCATTATGAAGTGATTGATTTTCTTCGACCATATTTTCTGAAAATGATGAGGATACCTTACAAAGTCTACCACTTAATGTACATGACCACACTTTCATGCACGTATAGGAGTAGAAGAAAAGGAAGAAGAAAACAAAAGAAAAGAAATAAAGTTATATACAAGAAAAGTGAAAAGAAAAAATAAAACAAATAATATAATCTATATAAAAAATTTACCTCTATAGCAATGGCGTCAATAACTTGACTGGATCAAAAGATTGATGTCTTCTCTCAAGTGCAGGAGTGTCGAAGTAATAAATGACCCAACAAGACCGGGGTTGAACCATATGGAGGTTAACTGTATAAATTATAGATAATAATAATATAACAACAATAACAACAACAACAATAACAATAATAATAATAATAATAATAATAATGAAGAATAAGAAGTTGATGAGAACTTTGAGATGGAAGATTAATATAAGGATTAAATAATGATAATAATAAATTCAAGGCTAGAGGATCCATTAATGGTATGTCAAACATGTATAGTATAAACTCTTATTACTCAACTGGAAACCACACACAAAGGAGGTTCCAATCAGATTATAAATTCTTAACATGATTACATTAGTTATCTTATTTGAATATGCTAATACTTGTAAATGTTGTCAGACATTCATGATTATAACTTATGTTAACAACAAATCAAGTTCCTTTCATAGATTAGATATCGGTTATACCATAGAGTATGAGCTATGAAAGTGTTAAGCATTTTTTGTACCAAGTGTTATACAACATAAATCTAGATTTGTCATTTAACAAGCAAAGTATTAAAGAGTGAATAATATAACAAATACAAAACATGTTAGTATCAAATATTAAAGTCCATTTTAAGTTTACACTATACTTATTATTACACCATTAATGTAACCTTTTCACCTTAACATAATAAACTTAACTAAATATAATAATAAACAAAATAAATAAACAAAATAAGAATATAAATAAGATAAAATTTAACTAATTAAAAGAAAGGAAATAAAAGGCATAAACTTAATATTAATGAATGCAAAAACTTAAGCAATACAAAGAAAGAAAGCAAGAGTATAATCTTGATCTAGAAACCAAGATGCCTAAATATATGGTAAATGCCTCTTTTTATTGGCCAAAATTAGAAACTATTGATTTGATAACTAATTGATGAGTAGATGACCAACTCTTGAGTTGGTGAAAATCCTTATATTCTTTTGTCTGCCTAAAATGTTATTAATAACATCAAAAATAAAACCACTTGAAAAAAAAAAGTTGTAGGAAATTGTCTTGGTTTTTTAGAAAAAAAAATGGAGGTCATTTGCACTTCTAGAACTCCAGATATGGGCCAAAAACTGAACAGTGTTCAGGCTGCAGGACAGATTCAAACTTCTTCGTTGTTGCTATAATTTGAACTTGGCCTTTTTAAATCTTGGACTCTATAAAAGTTATAGGCATATTTCTTACCTTTCCATCCATATAAAATTGATCTAAATTTGAGATTTACAGCTCTAGATATGACCTAATTACTAAAGAATGTTCTGGTTTGGACTGCATCAGCATTTCTTTTCTAAGTTTGGTCATCTCTTTGTCCTTTCATTTGAGTTCTTGAACTCATCAATTAATTATTTTATTTATGTGATAGGCTTGTATTTAAATTGAACATTTATCATAAATTAAAGATATCTTATATTATTAGATATATTATTATAAAACATCCTTTAGTTAAAGAGTCATTGATACTTTAAGTGTAAAATAATGATATAAAACCTTGATAAAAATACACTTTTAAATACTAATCATCATGGTCACATAAATTAATTACCCTAGCTTAAAACACAACACACAAGATAATATAAAATAATCAAGGGGTTGATACCACGAGGAAGGTTCAAGTCAGATTTTTATGCTAGATGATATGAAACTTGGAGGGTTTTGGATGTTATCTAGGCTAAAGCAAAAAAAATTAGAAATTTATCAAGTAAAATTAAATAAAATTAAAAAATTATCGAGAGAACAAACCTTGGTTGCAAGCACACATCCACCTACAGAAATCAAAACTAATCATGGAAATGAAACATCAATTTATATTCTAAATATTTATCTCTTCTTAACATTGGTTAGTTAACGAATCCGTCGTATAACTAACCCTAAACATCAAACAACAACAATGTCCGTACTAGTCATTTAATTCAATGACAACTTTAAGAACTAGATAAGTTGATTAATCAAGAAAACATAATTGTTTGTCATTTATGTTTGATTTGATCGAATGTTCTTCCTCAGATTAATAATGTAGATCCGCTATAATTATTAAACTCAATTGCTTTATAAGTTCATATACCACAACTCCGGTTTTGATATCAAACTTAGCAATAGATTGTCTACAATAATAACTTAGAGTCTACTTTAACAATTAAAATAAAAAATCATAGGAAAAATTAGCATAGGAGAACAAACATATTCATCATATAAATTAAAAAGAAAAGGTAAAATAAATCTTACAGTTATTGAAATCTGAAGGTTTTTATGTCCTTACAACTAAGAAAAAGTGTTTAGCCTTACATGTTTATTGAACAACTAATCAAAAAGAAGGAATAAGGCATAATTTTAAGTTTCTTAGAGGAGGGGGGCATTTTTATCTTCTTGGGTGGCTGCCCCCCTTCTCTTCTCTGATTCTTTTTATATCCTAGGAAACCTTAGTCTCTATTTTACAAAATAGTCCTCCCTTAAGTAGACAATTTACATTTAAGTACTTCAATAACTATTTTCCTAAAAAAAAAAGAAATAGTCTTGCATGAAATCTTCAAGCTTTGACTTAGAGGAGCTAAATTGCTAAAATAAAAACTTGGATGTTAGTTTAGAAGCTTCAGAATATAATTTGAACTCATTTCTTCATGAAACTTGTTTGCTAGCAAAATTCAGTTATCATTTTAAAAAAATCATGTCTCCCTTATATGACATATTTTTTAGCTGAAAGTTTAAGCGTTCATACAACTTTGAGTCTGGAATCCAAAAAAATTGAGTTTACATCAATTGAACTTCTGTAGCTCTAGATATTTAAGCAAAATGGTTGAAGGTCAACATCGGCAGATTGCGAGATTTGACTTTGAAAGCTGCGATTTCCATGCTCTTTCTTATTTTATTTTCTTGCCTTAGATATCCAAAAAAGTATGGATATTAGCCTTTTAATGTTACTAGAATCATTTCATTTCAACCTTTAGAACTCATACTCTGCACAAAACATTGATTAAAGATCAAATCTACCAATTATCCTTTAATTTACTTCTTGTTGTATCTTTCATCCAAAAGTGCCTTCAAAACATAAAATAAAGAATACCAAGGCATTTTATATATAAAATATAGGTAAAAAAACTAGTTAAATATGGGTAAAACTATTGAATAATATGGTTGTATCAGCTAGCTAAATAAGATATACTAAGCAATTACTTTGTTTATTATTTCTCACCATCATTTTTTTCTTCAACTTTAGTAATCTACATTATTCTATTGAAAAAAAAATATAATCATTTGCATTGCCAAGTAATATTGTAGAAATAAAGTTTGCAATCAAACAAATGCCATAATTATTTTTTTAACCAATTATTAAATATTTATTTCATTAATAATTTATTACTTAAGATCGTCACATTAAACAATGAAATACTAACAAATCAAAAACACTTTGGAGACAAATTATATCATTATTAGCAAACAAAGGCTAAGATTTAATTACCATGAAATTTTTCTACAAATCAAGTTATCTTCCAAAATTAATAAAATGTTTTAAGCTATATTGACAAACCTAGAGGATTAATATGCACAACCTAAAAACTTGGCAACTCTAAATGCAAATAAGCAATATGATGATGATGGGTTCAACAATCTAAAATTCAAAAAATAAAAATAAAAATGAGTAGAAATAAAAGTATTAATAAGTTAAATAAGTAAATTAGCATGTAATGAGCAAGAATAGTATTGAATAATGTTTCCAATCATCTTATTTATGATTTATCAGGACTTTATAATCATGTTCTATGGTCATCCATCATCGTATTTTGATAGGATCAAAATATTGATGTTTTCTCCCAAGTGCAAGTGTGTTGAAGTAATAAATAACCTAGCAAGATCGAGGTTGAACCACAAGGAGATTAATTGTATAAATTATAAACAACAATAATATAAGAACAATAATAATAATAGTAATAGTAGTAGTAGTAATAGTAGTAGTAAAGAAAAAGAAGAAGAAGAAGTTTATGAGAATTTTGAGATGAAAGATTAACGTAAGAATTAAACAATGATAACAAAAAATATCAAGGTTAGAGCATCCACTAATGGTAGGTCAAAACAAGTATAGTATAAACTCTTCTTATTCAATTAGAAACCAGACATAAAGGTGGTTCCAATTAGATTATAAATTGTTAACATGATTGCATTAGTTATCTTATTTGAATAATGCTAATACTTGTAAATATAATCAAACATTCATGATTATAACTTATGTTAACAACATATCAAGTTTCTTTCATAGCACATGTATAGGTTATACCATATGGTGGAGCCATAAAAGTGTCAGTATTTGTTGTACCAAGTCTTATACAACATAAATTTAGATTAGTCGTTTAATAAGTAAAGTATTAAAGAGTGAACAAGATAATAAATATAAAACATGTTAGTATCAAACATTAAGGTCCATGTTGAGTTTATATTATGCTTATTCTTACAGCATTAATGTAATCTTTTCACCTTAACATAATAAACTTAGCTGAACATAATGAAAGAAAGAAACATAAAGAAACAAAAGAAAAACATAAATAAGATAAAAGTTAACTAACTAAAGTAAAGAAAATGAAAGGTATAAACTTGATATTAATAAAAGCAACACAAAGAGAGAAAGTAAGAGCATGATCTTGGTTTGAAAACCAAGATGTCTAAATGCATGGTAAAGGCCTCTTTTTATAGGACAAAATTAGAAATTATTGAGTTTGATGACTAATTGATGAGTGGGTGGTCAACTCCTGACTTAGTGACAATCCTTATCTTCTCTTGTTTTCCTAAAAAATCATTGATAACATCATAATTGGAACCACTTATGAAAGTTTTAGAAAATTATCTTAGCTTTCCAGGAAAAACAATTGAGGTTATTTGGACTTTTAGAACTCTAGATATGGGTCAAAACTAAAAAGTATTCGGGCTGCAAGACAAATTCAGACTTTTTTGTTGTTGCTATAATTTGGATTTGAAAATAGCATGTTTAAATCTTAGGCTCTAATGAAAGTTGTAGGCCTATGCCTTACCTTTCCATGCATATAAAGTAAATTTAAATCTGAGATCTACAACTCTAGATATGATCTAATTACCAAATAGTGTTGCGGTTTAGACTACACTAATATCTCTTTTTTAAATTTGATCATCTCTTTGTCCTTTTAATTTCAGTTCTTAAACTCATCTATCAATCCTTTTTTTTATGTCATAACCTATATTTAAAATGAACATTTATCATAAATTGAAGGTATCTTATATTATTAGATATGTTATTATAAAACATGCTTTAGTGAAGGAGTTATTGATATTTCAAGTGAAAATGATAATTTAAAACCTTGATAAAAATGTACTTTTCAGCACTAATCACACCCTCCACCCAACTTATTACTAGTCCCTAGTAATGAAAACGTTAAAATAGAAAAATAATTTGTGAATTCTACAAAGTAAGGTATTCATCATTCAACTTGCATTAATCTGTCTTGATAAACAAACTCTTATTAAATTTATATATCTGTTTATAAACAAGATATTAATAAACCTTGCTTTTGTGCTCAATATATCAACATATAGTTATGAGGTTTTACTTGGATGAGAACAAAATTTATATTCTAATGTTTAAGGTTAACTTCTTTGGGTTGAGATTTTTTGTTTATATATATATATATATATATATATATACACACATGTAACTTAAAAGATAATGTATCTTTAACCCATATAACGAGCTTTCGGCTAATGACTCCTAGACCAATTGGTCTTAGGGCATTAAGTGTGGAGACACCCCTAAGAGCATAGTAACTCGGGTTGTAGATAGTGATATATAGATAGTGTAATGTTTAATTCCCTTAAACTTTTCTCCTCAACTCATGTAACAAGTGTTGGGCCAATAGCTCCCAAGTTAGTCGAGTTTAGGGTATCAAGTGTTAAAACACCCTTTTAGGTTTAATTGCTTAGGTTAGGGAGGCTATGAAACTAAACTTATTTACATTTTTATTGTCATTATTTTTTCTTTTTCTTTTTTCTTTTTTTTTAAAATTATATATTATCTATTTTTCTAAGTTGTTAGGTTTAATAAAAGAACATAAATAATGTAATAATCCAATGTATAATCCACAATCATATATTAAAGTGTGTGTGAAAATTAATGTTTAAGATTACATGTTAAATGAGTATATGAGCAAAATTAAGTGATAACAATGTGAGAGTTTGTAAACCAGAATATTTCAATAAGTATTATGATAGACCTTGTTAATAATGCTTATTAAGATACGTCTCAAGAGTCACTTTAACAATAGTGCTCTTTTACTCTATCATCCTAGTAACAATAATTTTACGCATGCTTTATAAAATAGAAAATATAGTTAGTTAAATTTTTTTCAACTACTACCCTTTTCCCCTAACTAAAATGAGACATTGTCCTCAATGTCCTAAAGTAGAAAGATAGAGTATAGAAGATATCATCTAAAATAACGAACACTAACAAACCTAAAACACACTTAAACAAATATAAGAAACAATAAAACACAATAATAAAATCAAAAGACACCAAGATTCATAAATGAGGGCTTAAATCCAATCTAAGTTGTTTACAACTTTCCTTAGTTGATCAATTTGTGCGACTCATAGAGGGATCAATTACAGGAATGAAATGTTTGTTGAATGTATGAGTTAAGTAGAAATGAAAGGAAGGAAAAGAGGATTTTATAGATGAGAAATAAAAAAAACAATTATACCACCTATATATAGGCAAGTTAAAGTCTCACATTCTCTCTCTCTCTCTCTCTTTATTTATTTATTTATTTATTTTAAAAAAAGCATGTGTATGTACAGGTAGTTGTAATTGTGGCTCACATCTTCCCTTAGTTTTACATCCAATAATGACTTAAACACCCTTTATGGGTCAGGGATAAGCTTCCCATTTCGTTTTCTTAAAATAGGCAAAATAAGGTCTTTTTTAGTTAGATTTCTAAGACTAAGTCGATCATATTCTTTATGAAAATGAGGTTATAACTCATGTATTGCATGAGGCACATCTCCACTAAGATGCGTCTCAAGAGTTAATAAAAGATTATCTAAAGACTCTTTACTTAGGCCATCCTTAATGAATTGTATGTTATCTTCATGGTTTATAGATACCATTCCTAAAGAATGATATTATGCATTACAAGTCCATCTAGCACATCAATGACAGACATTCAGTCATTTTGCACGATGTTTCTTTGCAAAAGTGTTTTTACTTGTTCCAAGCATGTGTGAAATGAAGGAATTAGAGGATTCACCTGATAATCGGACCTTTGTTTCAATTAGTCATTAAATATCTTCAGAAATTCCATGATTCATTAACAACCTTAATCTTGCACATCTAACATGATAAATTTTTATAATCGCATTCTAAGGTAGATCGGGAAAATACTTTTTTAATTTTTCAAGAGTGGTGTCTATTTTCAAATGAGAATTGGAAAAGAGATGTAAAAAAAAGAGAAAGAACAAGGAATTGAACAAATAGATTCATAGATATAAGTTATTATAGGAAATTGAAAGAACTCACTTAAAAGTCACGGAGTACCGTTATCTGCCATTTAACTAGGGTGAGAGAGACTAACAAACCAAGAGTCACAAATAAAAAAAACACAAAAATAATGTGAGAAAAATAAAATAATCAATATTTATCTACATGATCATTCAAATTAATGGATTCATTGTACTAGAAAAATTATCAAAGTAAGTTTTCAAACGATGTTCATTTACCTTAAAAACATTGTCATTCTTTGAATTCTCAATATCAATGGCCCTATAAGGATACATATTGCTTGACCGCTTTTTATGATTGGCTTATTTTACCTCGTATGTGCACAAGTATGCGATGTAGCAATTAACTCGGTAAGATCGATGCCATATCCACAAAGAGCTAGATTTGGAAATTAAGTTAGGTAACAAAAAAAATCAAGAGAAATTAAATTAATAATAACTTGGTTGAAAAATCAAGCAATCTCTATTCCAAAATAAAAGTTTATGCATAAAAATTCAAGACTAATTTCTAAAATTTTATTGCAATAATAAAATATTCATGAAAAAAATGAGAAGATAAACATTAAGATTCATGCATATCTTAAAGAACTCACCTTAACCACCATCATCCTTGATTTAGATCCAAGAAAGAGATTAGCCAACCATGATTATGTATAAGAACACTTTAATAAACATGAAATAACTTGAATCAAACTAAAATAATAAGTTTTACAAACTAAAGAACTAAAATCTACAAATAAGAACACAACACCATTTCAGTAAAAATTCAAACATAAATATAATGCTAACTTTCGACAGCAATTTAGACTATCGTAAAAGCCTTTTATGGAGATATATATTAGAGATATATTTATAGAAAATTTTGTCACCTTTTTAGATCATTAAAGAATAACTTATTTGGACACATGAGTCAAAAGTTATGGGCAAAACACCGAAAGGTATTTTGAAAAATCAAATCAGGTCAGCTTTGCAATCACTTTGGTACATGTTTTTCTTCCCTATTTATAAGCTATTTCTTTCTCTCTTTTTTCTTACCTAAAATAATGCAATAATATTCCCTCCAGCTTTCTATCCATGTGCTTGCCTTTTTGAATGAATGGATTATCCAAAATAAATCAATTTTTATTTATTGTGTGGACATGTAAGATCATGGATTGTGTTTGGGCTGACTTCAAGGCTGATTTAGGGCTGAATTTAAGCATCATATAAGGATATAAATGTACTTATTATTTGGGCTAAGATTGACATTGAAACATTGAGTGTTTGATGGTTAAAGTTTGCATACAATATAAGGTAAATTTGGACTTGAAATATATCATATGATAATCTTTTCTAGGATTGGAATAGAATTGATTTTTTGAGGAAAATTTGGAACACTTATTTGAACCAAGATTTGCTCCAAACTTCAACTAAATTTCTCTTTAATTTTGTTTTTCTGAATTTTGACATTAAATTTTTTGACATAATTCATTTAAACTCCACAAACCTAGCAAAACATTAAAAGAAACTTCATTACTAAAAAGCACATCAATTATTATAAAAAACCAAATAAAAAAAAATATTTGTGTAAAATAAAAGACTTAATAATATTTTTGATGCACAATCATAAATGTTAATGGACTGCTCTATCTTGATCTTAGCTTTGCAGGAAATAAATGGAGTCAAGAATTATAAAGCAAAACTTTTTGACCAATATCAACTTTTTAACTATTTTCACAAGATTTACAGAATGTCGTGTCCTTAAACATGGTGGGCCAATAAAATCCATTTTGAAAGATTTTTGCAGCTGTTGTTTTTTAAGAGAAATGACTCTCACATGCTTCAAAATGACAAAGATTAATGACACTACTTACCTCATTGTTAGGAATGCATCTTTGAAATATTTGATGAAGATAATATTTGAATAAGTTATGGTCATCTCAATAAAAGTTCACTTCATTCAAAAACTTTTCTTTGTCTTGGGTACTCCAATAAGCTAGTAAAGCTCATGAAGCAAGAAAATTAATATTGTTATCATATTAAGGCATTGGACTAAGAGAAAGTAGGGATTTGTGATATGATCAAAAGATTGATATCTTCTCTCAAGTGCAGGAGTGTCGAAGTAAGAAGTAACTCAGCAAGACTGGGGTCGAACTATAGGGAGGTCAATTTTATAAATTATAGATAACTATAATACAACAACAAAAATAACAACATTAGTAACAACAACAACAACAACAATAATAATAATAGTGGTAGTAGTAATACTAATAATAAAAAAAAAGTAAAAGATAAGAACTTTGAGATGATTTTGATCTGGAAACCAAGATACTTAAATCGATGGAAAATGCCTCTTTTTATAGGCTAAAATTAGGAACAATTGATTTGATGACTAATTAATGACTAGTTAGCCAACTCTTGACTTGGTGACAATCCTTATCTTCTCTTATCTCCCCAAAATATCATTGATAACGACATAATTGAAACACTTCAAAAATAAAAGTTCTAGAAAATTATCTCAGCTTTTTAGGAAAAGAAATTGAGGTCATTTGAACTTCTAGAACTCTAGATATGGGTTAAACACTTAACAGTATTTTGGCTGCAAGACATATTCAAACTTTCTTCTTGTTGTTATAATTTGGACTTGCAAATGACCCTTTTAAATCTTGGGTTCATGAAAGTTATAGGTCTATATCTTACCTTTACATCCATATAAAGTAGACCTAAATCTAAGATTTACAACTCCATATATGACTAATTAGTACTTAAAAGTGCATTTTTATCATGGTTTTATATCATCATTTTGCACTTGAAGTATCAATAATTCCTTAACTAAAGCATGTTTTATAATAATATATCTAATAATATAAGATACCTTTAATTTATGGTAAATATTTATTTTAAATGCAGGCCTATCACATAAATGAAAGGATTGATTGATGACTTTAAGAACTTAAATTACAAGGGCAAAGAGATGACCAAAATTAGAAAAGAGATGTCGGTGCAATCCAAATCGAAACACTGTTCAGTAATTAGGTCATACCTGGAGCTATAAATCTCAAATTTAGGTATACTTTATATGGATGGAAAGGTAAGACACAGGTCTATAACTTTCATATGGAGCCCAAGATCTAAAAAGGCCATTTTCAAGTCCAAATTATTAGAACAACAAAGAAGCCCAAAGCTGTCCTCCAGCTCAAACACTATTCAGTATTTTAGCCATATCTGGAGTTTTAGAAGTCCAAATGAGATGAATTGTTTACATAAGAAAGCTGAGACAATTGCCTACAACTTTCATGTTTTCGAGTGGCTCCAATTTTGACGTTATCAATGACGTTTTGAGCAGACAAGAGAAGATAAGGATTGTCACCAAGTCAAGAGTTGACCACCCACTCATCAATTACTCATCAAATTAATAGTTCCCAATTTTAGCTTTTAAAAGGAGGCATTTGCTATGCATTTAGGCATCTTGGTTTCCAGATCAAGATCATGCTTTTGCTTTCTCTCTTTGTATTTTTTGTAATGTTTATGCTTTGCTTTCATTAATATCAAATTTATGCCTTTCATTTCCTTTCACTTACTTAGTTAACTTTAATCTTATTCATGTTCTTATTTTGTTTATTTATTTTTATTTCTTTCATTATGTCTAGTTAAGTTTATTATGTCAAGGTGAAAAGGTTACAGTACTGGTGTAAGAATAAGTATAGTGTAAACTTAATATGGACTTTAATGTTTGATAGTAACATGTTTTATATTTGTTATCTTGTTCACTCTTTAATACTTTGCTTGTTAAATGACTAATCATGATTTATATTGTATAACACTTGGTACAACAAATGCTTAACACTTTCATAGCGCATACTGTATGGTATAACCGACACCTGAGCTATGAAAGGAACTTGATTTGTTGTTAACATAAGTTATAATCATGAATGGTTAACGAGATTTACAAGTATTAACATAATTCGAATAAGATGACTAATGTAATCATGTTAACAATCTATAATATAACTGGAACCTCCTTTGTGTGTGCTTTCCAATTGAACAATAACAGTTTATACTATACTTGTTTGACATACCATTAGTGGAACCTCTAACCTTGATATTTATTATTATCATTGTTTAATCCTTACATTAATATTCCATCTCGAAGTTATCATTATCTTCTTCTTCTTCTTCTCCTTCTTTTTCTTTATTATTATTATTATTATTATTATTATTATTATTATTATTATTATTAGTAGTGGTAGTAGTAGTATTACTATTACTATTACTATTATTATTAGTGTTATTACTACTACTACTATTATTGTTGTTATTACTATTGTTGTTGTTTATAATTGTTGTTTATAATTTGTACAATTAACCTCCCTGTGGTTTGACCCCGATCTTGCCGGGTTATTTATTACTTCGACACTCCTGCACTTGGGAGAAGACATTAATGTTTTCATCGTGTCAATGACCCAATTACCGAATAGTGTTCTAGTTTGGACTACACCAACATCTTTTTTCTAAGTTTGGTCATCTCTATGTCCTTTCAATTTTAGTTCTTAAACTCATCAATCAATCCTTTTATTTTATGTGATAAACCTGTATTTAAAATGAACATTTACCATAAAGTAAAGGTATCTTATATTATTAGATATGTTATTATAAAACATGCTTTAGTTAAGGAGTTATTGATACTTCAAGTACAACATGATAATATAAAACCTTCATAAAAATGCACCTTCAAGTACTAATCAATTTGTTAGGAAAGTAATCATTGATTAGTATGATGTCAAATGTTGAATCTATTATCACTCTTTGCAAAAGATCGGCATCAACATTTTTTATGCCGTTTTCATGTATGATTTCTTCTTGAGAATAATCATTTGCACATTTCATATTCATCAAACTCTATTTTACTCATGGTAGATTCAAATTAATCATAAACTAATTTGTTAATAAGATCTACTTCCTGTGAATCATTATCATCTCCAAGTTGTTTGTAAATGCTGAAAATATTCATCTCCAATATCATGTTTTCAAAAGATAGCTTCAGATGTCCATTCCTCCTTGACAATGGCTTTAAAAACTTGACACAACTAAAAGATTGATATCTTCTCCCAAGAGTAGGAGTGTCGAAGTAATAAATAACCTGACAAGATCGGGGTTGAACCACAAGGAGGTTATTTGTATAAATTATAAACAACAATAATATAACAACAACAACAATAATAATAGTAACACTACTACTAATAATAGTAATAGTAATAATAATAGTAATTCCTCCTCGACCCTAGTCTTGTTGGGTTATTGACACGATGAAAAGATTGATGTCTTCTCCTAAGTGCAGGAGTGTCGAAGTAATAAATAACCCGGCAAGATCGGGGTTGAACCACAAGGAGGTTATTTGTATAAATTATAAATAACAATAATATAACAACAACAACAATAATAATAGAAACACTACTACTAATAATAGTAATAGTAATAATAATAGTAATTCCTCCTCGACCCTAGTCTTGTTGGGTTATTGACACGATGAAAAGATTGATGTCTTCTTCCAAGTGCAGGAGTGTCGAAGTAATAAATAACCCGGCAAGACCAAGGTCGAACCACAAGGAGGTTAATCGTACAAATTATAAATAACAACAATACAATAACAATAACAATAACAATAACAATAACAATAACAATAATAGTAGTAGTAGTAGTAGTAGTAGTAGTAGTAGTAGTAATATTAATAATAATAAATAAAAAGAAGGAGAAGAAGAAGAAGATGATGAGAACTTTGAGAAGGAATATTAATGTAACGATTAAACAATGATAACAAACAATGTCCAGGTTAGAGATTCCACTAATGGTATGTCGAACAAGTATAATATAAACTCTTATTATTCAATTAGAAACCACACATAAAGGAGGTTCCAATCAAATTATAGATTGTTAACATGATTACATTAGTCATCTAATTCGATTAATGCTAACACTTGTAAATCTCGTCAAGCATTCATGATTATAACTTATGTTAACAACAAATCAAGTTCCTTTCATAGCTCAGGTGTCGGTTATACCATACAGTATGAACTATGAAAGTGCCAAGCATTTGTTGTACCAAGTGTTATACAACATAAATCAAGATTAGTTATTTAACAAGCAAAGTATTAAAGAGTGAACAAGATAACAAATATAAAACATGTTACTATCAAACATTAAAGTCCATATTAAGTTTACATTATACTTATTCTTACACCATTAGTGTAACTGTTTCACCTTGACATAATTAACTTAGCTAGACATAATGAAGGAAAGAAAAATGGATAAACAAAATAAGAACATAAAAGTTAACTAAGTAAAGGAAAGGAAATGAAAGGCATAAACTTGATATTAATGAAAGCAAAGCATAAACATTACAAAAAATACAAAGAGAGAAAGGAAGAGCATGATCTTGATCTGGAAAACCAAGATGCCTAAATGCATGGCAAATGCCTCCTTTTATAGGCCAAAATTGGGAACTATTGATTTGATGACTAATTGATAAGTGGGTGGTCAACTCTTGACTTGGTGACAATCCTTATCTTCTCTTGTCTGCCCAAAACATCATTGATAACGTCACAATTAGAGCCAGTGAAAAACATGAAGTTGTAGGTAATTGTCTCAGCTGTCTTGTGTAAACAATTCAGCTCATTTGGACTTCTAGAACTCCAGATATGGCCAAAAAACCGAACAGTCCTCGGGCTGGAAGACAGATTCGGGCTTCTTTGTTGTTGCTACAATTTGGACTTGAAAATAGCCTTTTTAGATCTTGGGTTCCATATGAAAGTTGTAGGCCTATGTCTTACCTTTCCATCTATATGAATTGGACCTAAATCTGAGATCTATAGCTCTAGATATGACCCAATTACCAAATAGTGTTCCGGTTTGAATTGCACCGACATCTCTTTTCTAAGTTTGGCCATCTCTTTATCCTTGCAATTTAAGTTCTTAAACTCATCAATTAATCCTTTCATTTATGTAATAGGCCTGCATTTAAAATGAATATTTACCACAAATTAAAGATATCTTATATTATTAGATATATTATTATAAAACATGCTTTAGTTAAGGAGTTATTGATACTTCAAGTGCAAAATGATGATATAAAACCAAGATAAAAATGCAATTTTAAGTACTAATCAGTTATTTATTACTTTGACACTCCTGCACTTAGGAGAAGACATCAATCTTTTAGTCAAATTCAAACTTCTTTGTTGTTGTTACAATTTGGACTTAAAAATGACATGTTTAAATCTTAGGTTCTAAGAAAGTTGTAGACCTATGTCTTACCTTTCCATCCATATAAAGTATACCTAAATCCGAGATCTACAGCTGTAGATATGACCCAATTACCAAACAATATTCTGATTTGGATTGCACTAGTATCTCTTTTCTAAATTTGGTCATCTCTTTGTTCTTTCAATTTCAGTTCTTAAATTCATCAATCAATCATTTTATTTATGTGATAGGCCTACATTTAAAATGAATATTGACACGACAAAAAGATTGATGTCTTCTCCCAAGTGCAGGAGTGTCGAAGTAATAAATAACCCGGCAAGACCGGGGTCGAACCACAGGGAGGTTAATTGTACAAATTATAAATAACAATAATACAACAACAATAACAACAACAACAACAACAACAATAATATTAATAATAATAATAGTAGTAGTAGTAGTAGTAGTAGTAGTAATAATAATAATAATAAAGAAAGAGAAGAAGAAGAAGAAGAAGATGATGATAACTTGGAGATGGAAAATTAATGTAAGGATTAAACAATAATAATAACAAATGTCAAGGTTAGAGGTTCCACTAATGGTATATCAAACAAGTATAGTATAAACTCTGATTATTGAATTGGAAACCACACACAAAGGAGGTTCCAATCACATTATATATTGTTAACATGATTACATTAGTCATCTTGTTCAATTAATGCTAATACTTGTAAATCTCATCAAGCATTCATGATTATAACTTATGTTAACAACAAATCAAGTTCCTTTCATAGCTCAGGTGTCGGTTATACCATACATTATGGGCTATGAAAGTGCCAAGCATTTGTTGTACCAAGTGTTATATAACATAAATCAAGATTAGTCATTTAACAAGCAAAGTATTAAAGAGTGAACAAGATAACGAATATAAAACATGTTAGTATCAAACATTAAAGTCCATATTAAGTTTACATTATACTTATTCTCACACCATTAGTGTAACCTTTTCACCTTGACATAATTAACTTAGCTAGACATAATGAAAGAAAGCAAAATAGATAAATAAAATAAGAACATAAAAGTTAACTAAGTAAAGGAAAGGAAATGAAAGACATAAACTTAATATTAATGAAAACAAAGCATAAAAAATACAAAGAGAGAAAGGAAGAGAATGATCTTGATCTGGAAACCAAGATGCCTAAATGCATGGCAAATGCCTCCTTTTATAGGCCAAAATTGGGAACTATTGATTTGATGACTAATTGATAAGTGGGTGGCCAACTTTTGACTTGGTGACAATCCTTATCTTCTCTTGTCTGCCCAAAACGTCATTGATAACGTCAAAACTGGAGCCAGGTGCAAACATGAAAGTTGTAGGCAATTGTCTCAGCTTTCTTGTGTAAAACATTCAGCTCATTTGGACTTCTAGAACGCCAGATATGGCCAAAATACCGAACAGTGCTCGGGCTGGAAGACAGATTCGGGTTTCTTTGTTGTTGCTACAATTTGGACTTGATAATGGCCTTTTTAGATCTTGGGATCCATATGAAAGTTGTAGGCCTATGTCTTACCTTTCCATCCATATAAATTGGACCTAAATTTGAGATCTGTAGCTCCAGATATGGCCCAATTACCGAACAGTGTTCCGGTTTGGATTGCACCGACATCTCTTCTCTAAGTTTGACCATCTCTTTATCCATGCAATTTAAGTTCTTCAAGTCATCAATCAATCCTTTCATTTATGTGATAGACCTGCATTAAAAATAGACATTTACCACAAATTATAGGTATCTTATATTATTAGATACATTATTACAAAACATATTTTAGTTAAGGAGTTATTGATACTTCAAGTGCAAAATGATGATATAAAACCATGATAAAAATGCACTTTTAAGTACTAATCAAATATTTACCACAAATTATACGTATCTTATATTATTAGATATTTTATTATAAAACATGCTTTAGTTAAAGAGTTATTGATACTTCAAGTGCAAAATGATGATATAAAATCTTAATAAAAATGCATTTTTAAGTACTAATCAATAATGTACCAGGATTTCACACATGTATTACTCAATTCTGGAATATAAAAGTTATCAAGCATTTCTTATTTCCCTATAATAGAGAAACCTCTAATTTAACAACGCATCAAAAAGTTATCCACATCTCACAGTATTCACAAACCTAAAACTACTGAAGTCGATTTGTTTAGTAAAGGTTTTGGTTTCTAAAATGCATAATCCAAAAATCATAAGGAAGCCATTCTTAACCAGGGAAACCTAACACTACCAAATCCTTGTCCACTGATAAATAAAATAAAAAAATAATCATATAACAGGCTGATAAAATTTATAAAAAAAATTGATAGAAAATTTTTTTAACAAAAAATGTTGGGATCAACAATTACACTCTATTTCAGTTACTAAATTTACAGATAAAGATAGAAAATGCTATACTGATCCCAATTCAATAGCCATGCTAAATTGTCATGATAAGTTAAAAAAGAATAACAAATGCAAGTTGTAACATTTGGATCGAGTAAAACCTATAGTCATGTTTTCTTTCACTTCTTAAATTGCCTTCATCATTGGTAAAATTGCTCAAATAATGGCACCATGAAGAAACAAAATATTAAAATGCATCATTATTGTCTCCATTTGTTTCAAATAATAAAAATCAACATAACTACAAATAATGAAAACCAACATAACTACATACTAGTTAAAAAAAACCTTCAAAAATTAATTAAATAAAAAAATTAAATTAACTAATTATAAAATCCAAAAACAATTCTTATCCAATTCAATTTCAATTTCAAAAATTTAAAATTAAAATCTAATATATATATATAAAAAAGTTAAAATACGAATCATTTTACTAACCCAAAATCAAACTCACATTCCTACAATTTGCTCGTTAAAAACTTTATCCTTATCTCTCATTGATTTTTATTACAATCCTAAATTAAATTAAAAAAACATCACCAATCTCTCTCTTTTTGTGTCTCAAACTACTTGTACAAAAGAAGTTTGGTATGCAAAAGTAAACTTCCCAAGCTTTGTATGGAAGAAGTTGGGAAGCTTTGTTAAAAAGCCAGCTGTCATATATATTTTTTACCATGAATTATGCACAAAATTTTCCATCCTTCTGATAACACATTACCCATATATTTTCTTCGAAAAACAACACACATACACCCAACAAAAAAAAAATCAAAACCCTGTAAAAAGTCTCACTACTTCCATATTTGACAAATAATTTGCAATAAATCTACAAAATTATTTTATAAAATTAGTTAATAAAATAATATTTATTCTCTTTAAATTATAAATATAATCTTTCAAATATGAGTTTTTGATTATACCTGCTATCTTAATTTTTCACACCGTGTTTGTTTCCTACAAGATGGAATTTTTAAAAGCATAAATTAACTAGAGAAGAGGTTAAGAAAATAACAAATTATGTTTTTGAAAAATGATGCATGACAGAGATAGGTTTCTAAAGAAGGAATTGAAAGGGACATATAGGTTTGATTTCTGGAGAAGGAATAAAAAGAGAGATATGGGTTAATTAGTTTTTAGAGAAGTATAGAAAGGGATATGAGGTTCTTCTAGAGAATGAAGAAATTTTGCAACTGCAGGGTTCTCTTTTGTTTTCAAGGTATAGATGGACCTATAAATAAGTAATACATAATTATTATTTATTATTTTTTTATAAAAGTTAAAATTTATTTTTTTTATCAGCAATTATATTAGCAATGGCCAATCCATTGCTAATTCTTAATATATTAATTTCTAATTTTTTATTGTTAATCTATTGCTAAAATTATGTTTAAATTATTTTTAATGCTAGCAACTTATGTTAATAACCCTCTTTTTTAGTAGTTTTGTGATAGATTTGAATTGCAAACAAAAAGGGTTTTGATTATATAGTTGATGGAGGAGGAGATTGTTTTCAACCTCCAGAAGAAGTTGAGGAAACAAATTCATCAGTAGAGGGACGTATCACAGGAGCAAGAGAAGGGGATTGAACAAATGGAGGAGGCGACTCGTTCTTTGCAGGGGTATGAGGAGAAGGAGAGGGTGATGGAAGTGATGATTTTGGTAGTGGTGATGAATATGACGAAGTGGAATTTGAGACTAATGGTGGGCTAAGAGGTGGAGAAGAGTTGGAACTCAAACGGTGGTGATGAGGATGGTAATGATGAAGGAGGAGACTTTAAAGTGGCCCGTGGAGGAGAAGATGATATAGGTATTGATGGGGAATCACCCTTGGTAAACAGTGTTAGCGAAGTTGACGAGTCGTCATTGATGACTAATGATTCTTTGTCAACAAGAACTAGAGGTAAATAGCCTAAACTGAAGGTGGAATTTGTGCTAACGGGCTAAGAAAGCAACTCACTCGATGAAGAACCCGGCAGCGACTCCCCCTACCAAGTTTGACATTATCCTAATCTTCCTATTTATAATGAATTTTTACTATATATATATGACTTTCTTTTCTCTCCCCTCTTTCCTAATTTCCTAATGGAATTTTAGGTTTCTCTCAAATGCTTTCACAAAATATTCTACAAGATTTTCTATGGTAATTAAACAAGATCTTTCTTGTCATTAGTTTCCTCCTGTGCATGCATACGTAAGGCAATCCCATTAACCTAAGACTACTATTTTCTCAATTTGCTTATCAAAATTTGAAGATGCCCTTATAGACCACACTTAAGAAATCTTGAAAATGTGCTTGCACATCATCCCTAGTTAAGCATAGTCAAACAAGGGAATCTATCCATCAATCTATGCTAAACCCAAAAAGACCATGCGAAGATGTTTACGGATCAAAGAGGAACAAAACAAGAAAAAGAACCTGGAAATGTGTGAGAGAGCGCACGAATAATCAAGATTGATTTGCAAAAAGCGTTGATCGATCCCATGAAAAGCGTAAAAGGGGTGTCTTCTCTCTTCTTGTCTCCTGTGCTCTCTCTCAAAAACTTCAAACAACCTTACCTTCAAATTCTCTTTGCCTTTTTAAGACAGATGATTTTTATTGCTCTTATCTTATCTTTCATATTATTGCGCGCGCGCTCTTTCTCCTCTCTCAGGCACTTGGAGGCATGATTTCCGTTATTTCTAACCACCACTCTTTCTGTTTTTCTTTCTTTATTTTATATATATATATATATATATATATATATATATATATATATTTGTACATGAATCTCTTCACGGGTTACCTCGCATAATTAATTAGGGTTGACCCATATTATAAAGCAATTATGGTTCTCAAAATGGATATATTGATTAGTACTTAAAAGTGTATCTTTATCATGGTTTTATATCATCATTTTGCACTTGAAGTATCAATAAATCCTTAACTAAAACATGTTTTATAATAATATATCTAATAATATAAGATACCTTTAATTTGTGGTAAATGTTCATTTTAAATGCAGGCCTATCACATAAATGAAAGGATTGATTAATGACTTTAAGAACTTAAATTGTAAGAATAAAGAGATGGTCAAACTTAGAAAAGAGATGTCGGTGCAATCCAAACCAGAATACTATTCGGTAATTGGGTCATATCTGGAGCTATAGATCTCAGATTTAGGTCCAATTTATATGGATGGAAAGGTAAGACATAGGCCTACAACTTTTCTGTGGAGCCCAAGATCTAAAAAGGTCATTTTTAAGTACAAATTGTAGCAACAACAAAGAAGCCTGAATCTATCTTCCAGCCCGAGCATTGTTCGGTAGTTTGGTCATATCTAGAGTTCTAGAAGTGCAAATCAGCTGAATTTTTTACACAAGAAAGAGAGACAATTTCCTACAACTTTCATGTTTTCAACTAGCTCCAATTTTTACGTTATCAATGACGTTTTGGGCAGACAAGAGAAGATAAAGATTGTCACCAAGTCAAGAGTTGGCCACCCACTTATCAATTAGTTATCAAATCAATAGTTCCCAATTTTGGCCTATAATAGGAGGCATTTGCCATGCATTTAGGCATCTTGGTGTTCAGATCAAGATCATGCTCTTTCTTTCTCTCTTTGTATTTTTTGTAATATTTATGCTTTGCTTTCATTAATATTAAGTTATGCTTTTCATTTCCTTTTCTTTACTTAGTTAGCTTTCATGTTCTTATTTTGTTTATCCATTTTTCTTTCTTTCATTATATCTAGCTAAGTTAATTATGTCAAGGTGAAAAGGTTACACTAATGGTGTAAGAATAAGTATAATGTAAACTTAATATGAACTTTAATGTTTGATACTAACATGTTTTATATTTGTTATCTTGTTTACTCTTTAATACTTTGCTTGTTAAATGACTAATCTTGATTTATGTTGTATAACACTTGGTACAACAAATGCTTGGCACTTTCATAGCCCATATTGTATGGTATAACCGACACTTGAGCTATGAAAGGAACTTGATTTATTGTTAACATAAGTTATAATCATGAATGCTTGATGAGATTTACAAGTATTAGCATTAATTGAATAAGATGACTAATGTAATCATGTTAACAATTTATAATCAATTGGAACCTTCTTTATGTGTGGTTTCCAATTGAATAATAAAAGTTTATATTATGAATCAGCTGGTTTGAATGATCTTGTAGATAAAGGTTGATTATTTTGTTTTTCTCATATTTTTTTATTTCTTTTTTTTAGTGATTTTTGTTAGTTTCTCTTACCCCGGTCAAATGGCGGACAACGATACTCCGTGACTTAAGTCGGTTCTTTCAGTTTCCCATAATAACTGATATTTGTGTATATATTTGTGTAATTCTTTGAATCTCTCTTCCAATTCTCATTTGAAAATGGACAATAATCTTGAAAAATTGAAAAAGTATTTTCCCACTCTACCTCAGAATGCGATTACAAAAATTTACCGTGCTAGATGTGCAAGATTGAGATTGTTGCTGGTTCACTGAAGCAAAGGTCCGATTATCAGGTGAGTCCTCTAACTCCTTCATTTCATACATGCCTGGAATAGATAAAAGCACTTTTGTAAAGAAGCATTGTGCAAAACGATTGAAAGTCTGTCATCGATGTGCTAAATGGACTTGAAATACACAATGTCGTTATTTAGGAATGGTATCTATAAACCAGGAAGATAAAATACATTTCATTAAGGATGGCCTAAGTAAGGAGTCTTGGGGGAGGTAGTCTTCGATTAATGGGAGGTGTATCAATAGCAGCATTTTTAGGAGGTAGTCAAGTTTTAGGGGTCGTCCCTGAAGCTTTGGCACAAGGGGACATCATTGGAAAAACAATTGGAGAGGAACTTCAGGTCTCCACAATGTCGGCTCGAATGAATGCAATGTTTAACCATGTTGATGCCTTCATTGCTTTACCAGGTGGTCTAGGCACATTAGAAGAGATCTTTCATATTTCCTCTTGGGCTCAACTGCACATTCACCATAAACCCATAGGTTTGTTAAATGTTAATGGTTATTATGATAAGTTGTTGTCTTTTCTTGATCATGCTGTGGAACAGGAATTTCTAACATCTTCTGCACGGCAAATCATAATCTCTACTGCAACTGCTGAACAATTGATTGACCAACTACAATCTTTCATTCCTGTGATTGATCCTTCCATGAGTCGCATAAATTGGTCATCTAAGGAAAGCCGTAAAAAGCTTAGATTGGATTTGAGCCTTCATTTATGAATTTTTGTGTCTTTTGGTTTTATTATTGTGTTTTGTTATTTCTTATTTTTGTTTCAGTGTGTTTCAGGTTTGTGAGTGTTCGTTATTTCAGGTGATATCTTCTATGCTCTATCTTTCTACCTTAGAACATTGAGGACAATGTCTCGTTTTGGTTGGGGGGAGAAGGTAGTAGTTGATAAAAAAAAAATTATTTTTCATTTCATAAAGCATGTGCATAATTGCTGTTATTAGGATGGTAGAGTAAAGGAGCTCTTTTGTTAAAGTAACTCTTGAGACGTATCTTAGTAACCATTCTTAACAAAGTCTATTATAATTGATTAGTACTTAAAAGTGCATTTTTATCATGGTTTTATATCATCATTTTGCACTTGAAATATCAATAACTCCTTAACTAAAATATGTTTTATAATAATGTATCTAATAATATAAGATACCTATAATTTGTGGTAAATGTCTATTTTTAATGCAGGCCTATCAAATAAATGAAAGGATTGATTGATGATTTGAAGAACTTAAATTGCAAGGATAAAGAGATGGTCAAACTTAGAAAAGAGATGTCGGTGCAATCCAAACCAGAACACTGTTCGGTAATTGGGTCATATCTAGAGCTACAGATCTCCAATTTAGGTCCAATTTATATGGATCGAAAGGTAAGACATAGGCCTACAACTTTCATATGGAGCCCAAGATCTAAAAAGGCCATTATCAAGTCCAAATTGTAGCAACAACAAAGAAGCCCGAATCTGTCTTCCAGCCCGAGCACTGTTCGGTATTTTGGCCATATCTGGAGTTCTAGAAGTCCAAATGAGCTGAATGTTTTACACAAGAAAGATGAGACAATTTTCTACAACTTTCATGTTTGCACCTGGCTCCAGTTTTGACTTTATCAATGACGTTTTGGGCAGACAAGAGAAGATAAGGATTGTCACCAAGTCAAAAGTTGGCCACCCACTTATCAATTAGTCATCAAATCAATAGTTCCCAATTTTGGCCTATAAAAGGAAGCATTTGCCATGCATTTAGGCATCTTGGTTTCCAGATCAAGATCATGCTCTTTCTTTCTCTCTTTGTATTTTTTGTAATGTTTATGCTTTACTTTCATTAATATCAAGTTTATGCCTTTCATTTTCTTTCCTTTACTTAGTTAGCTTTTATGTTCTTATTTTGTTTATCTATTTTTCTTTCTTTAATTATGTCTAGCTAAGTTAATTATGTCAAGGTGAAAAGGTTACACTAATGGTGTAAGAATAAGTATAATGTAAACTTAATATGGACTTTAATGTTTGATACTAACATGTTTTATATTTGTTATCTTGTTCACTCTTTAATACTTTGCTTGTTAAATGACTAATCTTGATTTATGTTGTATAACACTTGGTACAACAAATGCTTGGCACTTTCATAGCCCATAATGTATGGTATAACCGACACCTGAGCTATGAAAGGAACTTGATTTGTTGTTAACATAAGTTATAATCATGAATGCTTGACGAGATTTACAAGTATTAGCATTAATTGAATAAGATGACTAATGTAATCATGTTAACAATATATAATCTGATTGGAACCTCCTTTGTGTGTGGTTTCCAATTCAATAATAAGAGTTTATACTATACTTGTTTGATATACCATTAGTGGAATCTCTAACCTTGATATTTATTATTATTATTGCTTAATCCTTACATTAATATTTGATCTCCAAGTTCTCATCATCATCATCTTCTTCTTCTTCTCTTTCTTTATTATTATTATTATTATTATTATTATTATTATTATTAGTACTACTACTACTACTACTACTACTATTATTATTATTATTATTATTATTATTACTGTTGTTGTTGTTGTTGTTGTTGTTGTTTTATAATTGTTGTTTATAATTTGTACAATTAACCTCCCTGTGGTTCGACCCCGGTCTTGCCGGGTTATTTATTACTTCGACACTCCTGCACTTGGGAGAAGACATCAATCTTTTAGTCATGTCAAGTTTTTGGCGCCGTTGCCGGGGAGGTAAGTTCTTGTATAAATTATAGTATTTATTTTATTTTCTCTTTTTACTTTTCTTGTATATAACTTTACTTCTTTTCTTTTGTTTCTTTTTATTTTGTTTTCTTCCTCCTTCTTTTGCTTTCTTCTTCTTCTTTTTATTTTATTCCTACACGTGCATGAGAGTGTGGTCACGTACATCAAGTGGTAGACTTTGTAGGGTATCCTCATCATTTTCAGAAAATATGGCCGAAGAAGATAATCAATCACTTCATAATGAAAATAATGAGAATAACCGTGTTAGAACACTTAGAGAGCACATGAATCCCACAAGAACAAGTGCACCATCATGCATAGTTTTTCCTCCTGATGCATCTCATTTTAATTTTAAACCAGGCATTATTCAACTTTTACCATCTTTTCATGGTTTGGAATTGGAAAATCCATACTTGCATTTAAGGGAATTTGAGGAGGTGTGCAACACATATAATAACTTAAATTGTAGCATGAACACCATCAGATTAAAGCTTTTTCCTTTTTCATTAAAAGATAAAGCTAAAACATGGCTACAAAATTTGAGACCAGGATCCATTCGTGCTTGGGATGAAATGCAACAACAATTTTTAAAGAAGTTTTTCCCATCTCATAGAACAAACTCTTTCAAGAGACAAATCACCACTTTCACTCAAAAACCAGGAGAAACATTTTACAAATGTTGGGATAGGTATCGAGACTTGCTTAGTACTTGCCCTCATCATGGTTTTGAAACATGGAGATTGGTTTCACATTTCTATGAAGGGCTAACACCTAAAGATAGGCAAATGGTTGAATTGATGTGCAATGGAACTTTTGAAGATAAAGACCCTGATGAAGCAATGGAGTACTTAGACTTGTTAGCTGAAAATGCTCAAAATTGGGACACTGCAGGTACATATGAGGCACCGAGTAAAACTCAACCTCATACATCTAGTGGAGGTATGTACAACCTTAGGGAAGATCATGACTTTCAAGCCAAATTTGCATCTTTAGCTAGAAAAGTCGAGGCACTAGAATTGAAAAAGAGTGGTCAATTAAAATCTGTTGAAAACATTGTGTGTCAAATCTGTGAAACAAATGAACACTCAACCAACGATTGTCCAACCTTGCCTTCTTTTAAGGAATGTCTCCATGAACAAGCCCATGCTTTAAACAGTTTCCAATGGCCCAACCATAACCTATACTCCCAAACATACAACCCTGGTTGGAGAAATCACCCAAATTTCAATTGGAAGAGTGAGAACAACAATGCACAAACTTCACAACCACCGTTTCAAGCACACCACAATTTCCAAAATTCTCATGGATATGCACCTCCTTATGCTCCACCTCCTAGAAGAAATTTTGAGGAAACAGTGCATGCATTCATTGAAAAGCAAGAGATAATTAATACTCAACTTGTTCAAAACATGACAGATTTTAAAGATACTCTTGCTAAATTAACATCTGCTTTTAGTTTCCAAGAGAAAGGTAAGTTTCCATCTCAAACACAACAAAATCCCAAGGGGCAATACAATGCAAATGCAAGTAGTTCCGGAAGCCAACACATGGATCAAGTCAAATCAGTCACTACTCTGCGCAGTGGTAAGGTTATTGAAAAACCCTCTTTTGAACCTTATGAGAAAGATGATGAGTCAATCTCTGAGGGTAAGGAAGGGGTTGAATCTGAAAATTGCAACGAAACGACTGATTCACCGCCAGCACTTCCATTTCCTCATGCCATGACTAAACAAAGGAAAGTCAATCACAACTCAGAAATTTTTGAAATTTTCAAACAGGTAAGGATCAATATACCTTTGTTGGATGCTATTAAACAGGTTCCTTCCTATGCTAAATTTTTGAAAGATCTCTGCACTGTGAAGAGGAAACTGAATGTGAAAAAGAAAGCCTTTTTAGCCGAACAAGTAAGTGCTATTCTTCAAAACAATAATGCTTTGAAATATAAAGACCCTGGTTGTCCTACAATTTCTTGCTTTATTGGAGAGCATAAAATTGAAAGAGCTTTACTTGATCTTGGAGCTAGTGTGAATTTACTTCCATATTCAGTTTTTCAAAGTCTCAATCTAGGTGAGTTAAAACCAACTTCTATATCTCTTTTACTTGCCGATAGATCTGTAAAAGTGCCTAGAGGAATAATTGAAGATGTGTTAGTACAAGTCGATAAATTCATTTATCCTGTGGATTTTATTGTCTTGGACACAGAACCTGTTGAAGCATGTAATTCATTTCCTGTTATTTTAGGACGTCCGTTTCTTGCAACCTCTAACGCATTGATTAATTGTAGGAATGGACTGATGAAGCTATCATTTGGAAACATGACATTGGAGATGAATATTTTCAACATTTGCAAGCAACCTGGAGATGATAATGATTTACAAGAAGTAGATCAGATTGATGAATTAGTTTATGATCAACTTGAATCTACTTTAAGTAAAAATGAATTGGATGAAATTGAAGATTTGCAAATGGTTTATTCTGAGGAAGAAATCACGGATGAAACAAGCACCGAAAATGTTGATGCGAATCTTTTGTCAACAGTGACAACAGATTCGACATCTGACATCACACCAATCGATGATTACTTTCCTAACGAATCCTTACTTTCTCTTAGTCCAATGCCTTGGTATGATAAAAATATCAATTTTCTTTCTTTAGGAGATTTGCCAGCTGATTGGAGTACCCAAGAAAAAGAAAAGTTTTTGAACGAAGTGAAGAATTTTTATTGTGATGACCCTACCTTATTCAAATATTGTCCTGATCAAATATTTCAAAGATTCATTCCCGACAATGAGGTAAGTAGTGTCATTAAACTTTGTCATTCTGAAGCATGTGGAAGTTATTTCTCGTCAAAAAAGACAATTGCAAAAATCTTGCAAAATGGATTTTACTGGCCCATCATATTCAAAAAGTCAGATGCATTCCGCAAAAACTGTGAAAATTTTCAGAAAGTGGGATTTATTTCAAAACACAGAGAGTCTTTAGATAATCTTCTATTGACTCTTAAGTCTCATCATAATCGAGATAAGTATCGTGTAATTCATGACTTATGAACCCATTTTCATAAAGAACATACTTGGCATAGTCTTGGGAATCTGACTAAAAAAAGATCATGTTTGCTAGTTTTTAAAAAAACTGGATAGGAAGCCTATCCCCGACCCATTGAGGGCGTTTAAGCTGTTCTTGGACGTAAAACCAAGGGAAGATGTGAGCCACAATCACAACTGCGATTTGAATTTTTTTTTGTTTGTAAAAACTTGTGTCTTTTGGTTTTATTATTGTGTTTTGTTATTTCTTATTTTTGTTTCAGTGTGTTTCAGGTTTTGTCAGTGTTTGTTATTTTAGGTGATATCTTTTATACTCTATCTTTCTACCTTAGAACATTGAGGACAATGTCTCGTTTTGGTTGGGGGGAGAGGGTAGTAGTTGATAAAAAAAAAATTGTTTTTCATTTCATAAAGCATGTGCATAATTGTTGTTACTAGGATGACAGAGTAAAGGAGTTCTTTTGTTAAAGTGACTCTTGAGACGCATCTTAGTAACCATTCTTAATAAGGTCTATTATAATACTTCCTGAAATATTCAGGTTTACAAACTCTCGTATTGTTACCACTTAATTCTGCTCATATACTTATTTAACATGTATTCTTAAACCTTAATTTACACACACACACTTTAACATATGATTGTGGGTTGCATATTGGATTATTACATTATTTATGTTCTTTTGTTAAAGGTAAGAACTAAGGGAAAGGAATTGTATATAATTAAAAAAAAAGAAAAACATAAAAAAAAAAGAAAAAAAAGAAAAAAAAATAATGATAATAAAAATGTAGATAAGTTTGGTTTCGTAGCCTCCCTAACCTAAGCAATTAAGCCCGAAGGGGTGTTTTAACACCTAATACCCTAAAGTCAACTGACTTGGGAGCTATTGGCCCAACGCTTGTTACATGGGTTGAGGAGAAAAGCTTAAGGGAATCAAACATTGCACTATCTACATATCAGTATCTGCGACCCGAGTTACTAAGCTCGTAGGGGTGTCTTAACACCTAATGCCCTAAGACCAACTGGTTTGGGAGTCATTAGCTGAAAGCTCGTTACATGGGTTAAAGATGCATGATACTTTTAAATTATATGTATATAGATTTAAAAAAAAAAAAGAAAAAAAAAAGACAAAAATAATAATCTCAACCCAAGGAAGTTAACCTTAAACATTAGAATAAAAATTTTGTTTTCTTCCAAGAAAAGCCCCATAATTATGTGTTGATACATTGAGCACAAAAGAAAGGTTTATTAATATCTTGTTAAGTGGTATTGAGCAGATATATAAATTTAATGAGAGTTTGTTTATCTGGATAGATTAATGGAAGTTAAATGATGAATACCTTGCTTTGTGAAAATTGCAAATTGTTTTAACGCTTTGATTACTAGGGACTAGTAATAAGCTGGTTGGGGGGTGTGATTAGTACTTAAAAGTGCATTTTTATCATGGTTTTATATCATCATTTTGCACTTGAAATATCAATAACTCCTTAACTAAAATATGTTTTATAATAATGTATCTAATAATATAAGATACCTATAATTTGTGGTAAATGTCTATTTTTAATGCAGGCCTATCAAATAAATGAAAGGATTGATTGATGACTTGAAGAACTTAAATTGCAAGGATAAAGAGATGGTCAAACTTAGAAAAGAGATGTCGGTGCAATCCAAACCAGAACACTGTTCGGTAATTGGGTCATATCTAGAGCTACAGATCTCCAATTTAGGTCCAATTTATATGGATCGAAAGGTAAGACATAGGCCTACAACTTTCATATGGAGCCCAAGATCTAAAAAGGCCATTATCAAGTCCAAATTGTAGCAACAACAAAGAAGCCCGAATCTGTCTTCCAGCCCGAGCACTGTTCGGTATTTTGGCCATATCTGGAGTTCTAGAAGTCCAAATGAGCTGAATTTTTTACACAAGAAAGATGAGACAATTTTCTACAACTTTCATGTTTGCACCTGGCTCCAGTTTTGACTTTATCAATGACGTTTTGGGCAGATAAGAGAAGATAAGGATTGTCACCAAGTCAAAAGTTGGCCACCCACTTATCAATTAGTCATCAAATCAATAGTTCCCAATTTTGGCCTATAAAAGGAAGCATTTGCCATGCATTTAGGCATCTTGGTTTCCAGATCAAGATCATGCTCTTTCTTTCTCTCTTTGTATTTTTTGTAATGTTTATGCTTTACTTTCATTAATATCAAGTTTATGCCTTTCATTTTCTTTCCTTTACTTAGTTAGCTTTTATGTTCTTATTTTGTTTATCTATTTTTCTTTCTTTAATTATGTCTAGCTAAGTTAATTATGTCAAGGTGAAAAGGTTACACTAATGGTGTAAGAATAAGTATAATGTAAACTTAATATGGACTTTAATGTTTGATACTAACATGTTTTATATTTGTTATCTTGTTCACTCTTTAATACTTTGCTTGTTAAATGACTAATCTTGATTTATGTTGTATAACACTTGGTACAACAAATGCTTGGCACTTTCATAGCCCATAATGTATGGTATAACCGACACCTGAGCTATGAAAGGAACTTGATTTGTTGTTAACATAAGTTATAATCATGAATGCTTGACGAGATTTACAAGTATTAGCATTAATTGAATAAGATGACTAATGTAATCATGTTAACAATATATAATCTGATTGGAACCTCCTTTGTGTGTGGTTTCCAATTCAATAATAAGAGTTTATACTATACTTGTTTGATATACCATTAGTGGAATCTCTAACCTTGACATTTATTATTATTATTGCTTAATCCTTACATTAATATTTGATCTCCAAGTTCTCATCATCATCATCTTCTTCTTCTTCTCTTTCTTTATTATTATTATTATTATTATTATTAGTACTACTACTACTACTACTACTACTACTATTATTATTATTATTATTATTATTACTGTTGTTGTTGTTGTTGTTGTTGTTTTATAATTGTTGTTTATAATTTGTACAATTAACCTCCCTGTGGTTCGACCCCGGTCTTGCCGGGTTATTTATTACTTCGACACTCCTGCACTTGGGAGAAGACATCAATCTTTTAGTCGTGTCAATAATACTTCCTGAAATATTCAGATTTACAAACTCTCGTATTGTTATCACTTAATTATGCTCATATACTTATTTAACATGTATTCTTAAACCTTAATTTACACACACACTTTAACATATGATTGTGGGTTGCATATTGGATTATTACATTATTTATGTTCTTTTGTTAAAGGTAACAACTAAGGGAAAGGGATTGTATATAATTAAGAAAAAAACATGAAAAAAAAAATAAAAATGAAAAAAAAAATAAAAAAATGATGATAATAAAAATGTAGATAAGTTTGGTTTCGTAGCCTCCCTAACCTAAGCAATTAAGCCCGAAGGGGTGTTTTAACACCTAATATCCTAAAGTCAACTGACTTGGGAGCTATTGGCCCAATGCTTGTTACATGGGTTGAGGAGAAAAGCTTAAGGAAATCAAACATTGCACTATCTACATATCAGTATCTGCGACCCGAGTTACTAAGCTCGTAGGGGTGTCTTAACACCTAATGCCCTAAGACCAACTAGTCTGGGAGTCACTAGCTGAAAGTTCGTTATATGGGTTAAAGATGCATGATGTTTTTAAATTATATGTATATATTTTTTTAAAAAAAAAAAGAAGACAAAAATAATAATCCCAATCCAAGAAAGTTAACCTTAAACATTAGAAAAAAAATTTGTTTTCTTCCAAGAAAAGCCCCATAATTATGTGTTGATATATTGAGCACAAAAGAAAGGTTTATTAATATCTTGTTAAGAGGTATTGAGCAGATATATAAATTTAATGAGAGTTTGTTTATCTGGATAGATTAATGGAAGTTAAATGATGAATACCTTGCTTTGTGAAATTTGCAAATTTGTTTTCTATTTTAACGCTTTGATTACTAGGGACTAGTAATAAGCTGGTTGGGGGGGTGATTAGTACTTAAAAGTATATTTTTATCATGGTTTTATATCATCATTTTGCACTTGAAGTATCAATAAATCCTTAACTAAAACATGTTTTATAATAATATATCTAATAATATAAGATACCTTTAATTTGTGGTAAATGTTCATTTTAAATACAGGCCTATCATATAAATGAAAGGATTGATTAATGACTTTAAGAACTTAAATTGAAAGGATAAAGAGATGGCCAAACTTAGAAAAGATATGTCGGTGCAATCCAAACCGGAATACTATTCATTAATTGGGTCATATCTGGAGCTATAGATCTCAGATTTAGGTTCAATTTATATGGATGGAAAGGTAAGACATAGGCCTACAACTTTTTTATGGAGCCCAAGATCTAAAAAGGTCATTTTCAAGTCCAAATTGTAGCAACAACAAAGAAGCCCGAATCTATCTTCCAGCCCGAGTACTGTTTGGTAGTTTGGCCATATCTGGAGTTCTAGAAGTCCAAATGAGCTGAATTGTTTACAAAAGAAAGCTGAGACAATTTCCTACAACGTTCATGTTTTCAACTGGCTCCAATGTTGACGTTATCAATGACGTTTTGGGCAGACAAGGAAAGATAAGGATTGTCACCAAGTCAAGAGTTGGCCACCCACTTATCAATTAGTCATCAAATCAATAGTTCCTAATTTTGGCCTATAATAGGAGGCATTTGCCATGCATTTAGGCATCTTGGTGTTCAGATCAAGATCATGCTCTTCCTTTCTCTCTTTGTATTTTTTGTAATATTTATGCTTTGCTTTCATTAATATTAAGTTTATACTTTTCATTTCCTTTCCTTTACTTAGTTAGCTTTCATGTTCTTATTTTGTTTATCCATTTTTCTTTCTTTCATTATATCTAGCTAAGTTAATTATGTCAAGGTGAAAAGGTTACACTAATGGTGTAAGAATAAGTATAATGTAAACTTAATATGGACTTTAATGTTTGATACTAACATGTTTTATATTTGTTATCTTGTTTACTCTTTAATTCTTTGCTTGTTAAATGACTAATCTTGATTTATGTTGTATAACACTTGGTACAACAAATGCTTGGCACTTTCATAGCCCATATTGTATGGTATAACCGACACCTGAGCTATGAAAGGAACTTTATTTATTGTTAACATAAGTTATAATCATGAATGCTTGACGAGATTTACAAGTATTAGCATTAATTGAATAAGATGACTAATATAATCATGTTAACAATCTATAATCCAATTGGAACCTTCTTTATGTGTGGTTTCCAATTAAATAATAAGAGTTTATATTATACTTATTTGACATACCATTAGTGGAATCTCTAACCTTGACAATTTTTATTATCATTGTTTAATCGTTACATTAATATTCCTTCTCCAAGTTCTTATCATCATCTTCTTCTTCTCTTTCTTTATTATTATTATTATTATTATTATTATTATTATTATTACTACTACTACTACTACTACTACTACTATTATTATTATTATTATTATTATTATTATTATTACTATTACTATTACTATTATTACTAGTACTACTACTACTACTACTACTACTATTATTATTATAGTTATTGTTGTTATTGCTATTATTGTTGTTTATAATTTATATAATTAACCTCCCTGTGGTTTGACACTCCTGCACTTGGGAGAAGACATCAACCTTTTAGTCGTGTCATATATCTTAATGAAACTTTTTTATCTCTTTTTCCTCACCGAAATATAATATTTGATATTTTAAGGTAGTTTTATCAAAATAAAATATTGAGTTTTATAGCTTAATTTAAATTAATTAAAAAATAAAATAAATTTAAAAACTAAAAATCAAATATGATTTTGAACATATAATAGTTAATTTAATAGATAAACTAGATTAAACCAAGTAAAATATTAATTAACTTTTAAAAAACTTCTAGTCTAACTAGAGACTGGATTTTAAATCAATTTGCTAAGCCGATGCAAATTTAATAACTATATAACTATGTATTAAATTTTTTGTAACTTGTTTAGCTGTTGCTAATTTTAGTTATGAAATAATCATCATTATTTTGATTATGCTATTTGCATATTCTTTTATAACTTCTATTTTAGAGTAAATTAAGTGAATGATCAATTATTCAATTGTACTCTTCTCACGTCAGTGCTAGCGTGATATATCATCATAGTTAAATCCTACCTATTAGATTCTTGAAGGGTAGAATTATTTCATATAATTATTAAGTTTAAAAATAAATTTATTGTCCTAATTTGTTCACATTAACTATAGCAGGTGAAAAAACTTTTCCTTCTAGTCAAAACTTGTTTTATGCATGGTAAAAAAAAACTCTAAGTCTATCTAATTTCTCATAAAAACTCTATTTTTTTAATTCAAAAAATCAGATTTATATAATTTTAACACTAATTTAAAAGATCCGGTATTAACTAAAATTTCTATTTGATAAATTGATAAATTAAAATAAACTTATTTCGAACAAGCTTGTAGCATGTTGTATTTATGTTTAATTAATTGGGAAAATTACCAACATATTATCACAAACTCCATTAATTCACTAAAACACTCTTACGCTGTGTGATATAAAGCGAGCAGATAGAAATTTGAATTTGGAGAATTATGGAATAAGTTTTTTTATCTTTTTTAAAAGAGGCCATTGCATATAAAAGCATTAAAATATATATGAAATAATTATTAAAGTTCCATTAGCTCCGCCCATATATTTTTATCCTAAAAAACCTTTTATCACGAATGAATTGTTCCTTTTCTGTATCCTTATATTAAATTTATCATAGGTTGGAGTAGCCAAAGATGGAGTGCAGGCTTATTTTGTTATATGAAATATTTTTATTTGTTTTTTTCTTAAAACTTTTTTATTTTATTTTCAATTAAATAAAAAATAAATTACATTTATTTTCTATAAACAAAGACGATATTCAAATATTAGGAACTAATCTAATTCAATGGTTATATATACACGCGCGCGCGCAAAATATTTACACTCAAAACCCATACTCTCGTATAATTACAAATATTTAAATGTTTTGAATGCTTATCCATTGAATAGTTCAGCCGATTTCATAATTGTTTAGTTGCATTAATAATAATTTTCATTACAACAATTTTTATTTTCTCCATTACCTTTTCAACTAACTAATATAACTATTTTTTATATACATTTTAAATTTATAAACACAAAACATAATTGTTTTGTAATAGTTATTTGTTTTGTGTTTATAAATTTACGAAACAATTATATATTTGGTAATAATTTTTTTAGAAAAGTTTAAGTTTTAATGATTCCAGTTTATTTAATTATTTTGCAATGAGAGAATGATATTTTCATCGTGTAACCTAATATCCAACAAATATACTGATATTAAAATAAAAACAATAGTTCTAAAACTATGTATAAATACATCAATTGTGTCAAAATGTCTAATTCCACTAAAATATCCTTTAAATAAATTTTTTTTATTACTTTAATTTCTTTCAAATACCACAAATTTTTTAATTTTTTTATCAAATTTATAATGTGTTATATACTAAAATAATTTAAATCATGAGCAAAGCTTAGCTTTGTTGCATTAAATATAAAAATATATTCTTATTTCTTGTTTTAAATTTATGTATATATAAAATCAGATATGAAAAATTGTTTTGTGTTGATGATTCAAATTATTATTTCATGATTTATTTAATTTAGAATATTTGATTTTTTTGTGTGTGATTAGAATATTTCATGATATAACATGTTAGAAAGGAAGGGGATGTCAAGCTTAATACCCACATGACAAGGAATTAATAAAAACTAATCTTATAATTTAGTATTGTTAATTAAATATAATTTGCAGCAATATTTAATTATTTTATGATAAATATAATTATTTTTGCTAATTCAAATTTCTTACCACCATAACAAGTCATAGGAGGTGGTGAATTTCAAACAAAATATATTTTGCAATGTTTTCTTATTATTAAAGTAAATGAAATAAAATAAAATAAAATAAAGAATGATATATATAAGAAAAGTTGTGAAAAATAAATAATTGATATAATATTTTTTTATGAAAGAATAAAGAAATTAATAAAATGAAACACATTCATTAACATGAAAGATGCTATACGGTTAAAAATTTTATCCTAAAATTCATCTTTATATGATAGTCTAATCCAAACTATACTAATCTTATCTTATCCTTTCATTTATATTTGTCTATAATTATGTGTTTTGTTCATCCAATTAAGTTCGCACAATTGACTTGTCATAAGTAAAGAACTAATATAAGTAGATAAATTTAAAAGCACATGATATATATAGAAAAATAGTTTAAAATTTATTATTCTCATAATAAAGAATTCACACAATACAAGTGTATGCATTATTCATAAAGCTTGTATGCTATATAGTCAAGGCTTTTCATGTCTATTTATAGACAGGTATAAGAGATTTCAAAGTATAAAATTATTATCCCTACTTTTTATGAAGCAGTGAGGAACTTTATTCCATATGTTACCAGGAATTTACTTAGTGATTTTGACTCATTTCTTAGTGTCTTGAAGAGCAATCTTGATCATGCCCCCATGATCTGGACACTAATCCTTTATATAGCCATGATCATTACCACTGTAACAACCCACTACATTGTTATAACTATAACCTATAATTTGTTTGTTTAAATGTTAGCCTTTTACTAAAATTTCAGTTGTGTTTGTCTATCATATGAGTACAAATATATTGCGAAGCTAAAATTCAATACTTGTGGGAAGTAAAAGGATTCTTATGATATAAAAAGACTATTTGAAGATATCTTTTACTATAAAAGTCTCCTCAAAGAATCTATAAGAATAAACGATTCATCATTTCTCTTAGATATTGAATGGATAACAAAAGATTGTGAGAACTAAAACTTCCTACATACTTAAGTTTTTGTCCTTGTTGATTTCTACTTCATTAGAATGAGAATGTCATTCATGTTAGCATATTTAAGATGCATAAAAGATGATAACATATGTCACTTATAGTCCAATTCCTTCTATTCTAACATGCATATTGATTAGTACTTAAAAGTGCATTTTTATTAAGGTTTTATATCATCATTTTGCACTTGAAGTATCAATAACTCCTTAACTAAAGCATGTTTTATAATAACGTATCTAATAATATAAGATACCTTTAATTTATGGTAAATATTTATTTTAAATACAAGCCTATCACATAAATGAAAGGATTGATTGATGAATTTAAGAACTGAAATTGAAAGGACAAAGAGATGGCTAAACTCCAAAGAAAGATGTCAGTGCAATCCAAACCGGAACACTATTCGGTAATTGGATCATATCTGGAGATGTAGATCTCAGATTTAGGTTTACTTTATATGGATGGAAAGGTAAGACATAGGCCTATAACTTTCATGAGCCCAAGATCTAAAAAGGCCATTTTCAAGTCCAAAGTGTAGCAACAATAAAGAAGCCCGAATTTGTCCTCCAGCCCGAGCATTGTTCAGTATTTTAGCCATATCTAGAGTTTTAGAAGTCAAAATGAGTTGATATTTGCACATAAGAAAGATGAGACAATTTACTACAACTTTCATGTTTTCAAGTAGCTCTAATTTTGACATTATCAATGATGTTTTGGGTAGACAAGGAAAGATAAGGATTGTCACCAAGTCAAGAGTTGGTTACCCACTCATCAATTAGTCATCAAATCAATAGTTCCCAAATTTGTTCTATAAAAGGAGGCATTTGTCATGCATTTAGGCATCTTGGTCTCTAGATCAAGATTATGCTCTTGCTTTCACTCTTTCTATTTTTTGTAATGTTTATGCTTTATTTTCATTAATATCAAGTTTATGCCTTTCATTTCCTTTCCTTTACTTAGTTAACTTTTATCTTATTTATGTTCTTATTTTGTTTACCTATTTTTCTTTCTTTCATTATTTCTAGCTAAGTTTATTATGTCAAGGTGAAAAGGTTACACTAATGGTGTAAGAATAAGTATAGTGTAAATTTAATATGGACTTTAGTGTTTGATACTAACATGTTTTATATTTGTTATCTTGTTCACTCTTTAATACTTTACTTGTTAAATGATTAATCTTGATTTATATTGTATAACACTTGGTATAACAAATGCTTGGCACTTTCATAGCGTTTAATGTATGGTATAACCGACACCTGAGCTATGAAAGGAACTTGATTTGTTGTTAACATAAGTTATAATCATGAATGTTTGATGAAATTTACAAGTATTAGCATTAATCGAATAAGATGACTAATGTAATCATGTTAAGAATTTATAATTTAATTAGAACCTCATTTATGTGTGGTTTCCAATTGAATAATAAGAGTTTATACTATACTTATTTGATATACCATTAGTGGAACTTCTAACCTTAACATTTGTTATTATCATTGTTTAATCATTTCATTAATATTCTATCTCCAAGTTCTCATCATCTTCATCTTCTTCTCTTTCTTTATTACTACTACTACTACTACTACTAGTATTATTATTATAGTTGTTGTTGTTGTTGTTGTTATTGTTGTTATTGTTGTTTATAATTGTTATTTATAATTTGTACAATTAACCTTCTTGTGGTTCAACCCCGATTTTGCTGGGTTATTTATTACTTCGATACTCCTGCACTTGGGAGAAGACATCAATATTTTAATCGTGTCATATATATAAAGGTTTATCTAAGACTATTAATTTGTTTAATGGCACTACATAACTTAGGATTGCGTGAACTTCATTTCCTAAGCATTTTCTCTATGCTTGGGCTAGAATACACTTTCCTCATGACTATTATTGATAATGATTCTTCTTCGCCTATGATTAGGATATTTAAAGGAACCTTAAATATTATAACCCAATTCTTTACCCTCTATTTCTTACTTTTTTGAAAAATCCAAAAATAATAGCAAACAAATAACAAAAAATAAATAAATAACTATTTTTTTTATGTATTTGCGTTGTTTTTAGCATTTTCAACATCTTTTTAAAAGAATTAAGAATTTAAAATTTTATTAAGTCAATGTTGGCATTGCATTTTTTTTCAAAATATTAAAATATAAGAAAAGTAAAAAAAGTAAAAAAAAATTGAAGTTAAGCAAAAATGCAAAAAAGGAAAATAAAGGACCAAAATTTTTTATTTGTTTAGGAACCAAACAATTAAGAAAAAAGGAACAAATTTGTTTTGCTTATCAATAGGTGGTTGTACTACACATAAAGGAGGATGAATTTTAAAAAGAATTAGTTAGAGAAAAAATTATACACATACAAAAATATTCTCCCACCTACCAATTCACACACCTAAACAACACAAAAAAAAACTCTAGACCCATTATTCCTAAACCAACCATTAGCTACATAACAAAAAAAAAACACCCATCTTTAACCTCCTATCTCTTAGCCAACCTTCTCTGGCCAAACGCCACCGTCTTTTTCAACTGAGACCAATCCACCATCTTCAATGACAACCCTCCTAACAAGCCTTTAACCCAAACTATAGTAAGTAACTCCTTTTCCACACAACTATCCTTTTCTCTTTAGCTTAATTGTGGACTAATAACTCCTTCTAAATAGCAACAAACAATTCCTACTGTTTTCCACCTATAAGCCACTATAACCTTAACCACCATAAGAAGTTGCCCATACACCCAAACCAAAGCTTGCAATAACCAATCCTTTCCACTCGATAATATTTCCTCTCTCATAAGACCATCTCCATAACATCAATCTCCTTCTTTCTTTCTGAGAATAACTTCTTTTTATTTTTTTCCATCATTTCTTGGGTCCTCAATAATCAGCCTTCCAATCGATAACCTTGTTTTGCTCTCTTGGCCTCAACACCATAAGTGGTGGTGAGTTTTTCCAAGCCAATAAACTAACAAAGACCCATCAATGCATGTTTCACCTTCATAACAAATAACTATTCACTTCATCATCGATTAAAACTAGATATCAATGATGCCTTACCTTATATAACACCTCACTTATCCATTGAAACTAGACCAGCCAACAGTGAAAAAAGAAGAAGAAACAAAACCAACCTAACCATGGAAAAGGAAAGTAGATCTAAAGAAAACAAAAATCAATTGTTGTTAATGTAGTTTTGTGTGTGTGTGTGTGTGTGTGTGTATGTGTGTGTATGGTGGCAACACTCACCACTAGCATAAGAAGTGAAGAAGAAGATTTTTTAGATTCACCAATTTTCCTTTCTCACTAGTGACGATGTGTGATTCTAAGTGTCGGTAGTGATGGTGGTGCATGGAACCCAAATGCCATCATTGTTTCTCCATTTCTAGCATTATATAGCAATCCCTTCAAGATATCCTCAGCCTTTGAAAGGTTTATTTTGGGATTCAGATGGTTTTTTTTTGTTATGAGTTGTGTTTAATTACAATGTTGTGTAAATATTTGTAATTATATGAGTGTATGGGTTTTATTAGTAAAAGAGATGGATATGTGTTTTTGCATTTTCTTAAATGTTCTGAATACTTAAAACTAAAAAGGATAAAATAATTAAATGTTTTAAAAATATGGCTAAGTTTCTCAAAAATAAAAAATAGATAATCATATTTGTATAAATAACAAAAATCAATACATAGCATGATTTAACATCTTTAAAAATGCATAATCTTATGGAGTTGAAGAACATGATGCATATGGCTATAAAGGTGAAGAAGCAGTTTAAACAAAAAAGGTACCATTAGACAAAGCAAACCATTAGGTCATTTGAAACCCGATTGGAAGTCTAACACTAGGGGTGATCCATCATAATAGAATAAGGAGCGAAATGTTGAATACCCTAGAAAAAAGAAAGACACCTCGATCGATGTTAAAGGTAACAATGTTACTCTTACTTCTCGTAACAATGATGTTAAATGCTTTTATTGTTTGAGTTTTGGTCATATTGCTTCATAGTGTTCAAACAAAAGAGTCATAATTATAAAGCTAATAATGAGGTTGAGATTGATAGGAAGGATGAAAGGGAAAAGATGTCACCATTAGATGATGTTGATAATGTTTTTGTTAAGTAACCAATTAAGGGAGAGACATTTATAGTGAGAAGAGTATTATATATGTATATCATGGTGGATGATTTAGAAGATCAGAAAGACATATTCCACACGAGATGTTATGTTTATAATAAGGTATGTACCTTAATTATAAATGATGATAGTTGCACCAATATAGCTAATGTTGAATTTGTGAGAAAGTAGGCATGCAAATTACCAAACATCGCATATCTTATAAATTATAGTGGTTGAATGATGGTGATGAAGTGAAAGTGAATAGATAGGTTTTGATTTCTTTTTCTATTGATAAATATTGTGATGAGGTGTTATGTGATGTTGTGTCAATGAAAACTAGTCATGTGTTCCTTGGTGAACCATAATAGTATGATATGAAAGTTATGCATGATGGATTGATAAATAAATATTCTTTTAAGATAAATAAAAGATCTATAACTCTTGTTTCTTTAAAACCTAAGTAAATATATAAGGATCAATTGAAATTGAAGAAGGAGTTCAAGAATATATTATTTAAAAATGAGAGCTTGTATATTAGAAAGATCTTTTTTGCTAACAAGGTTCTTCTTAGTTTTAATGATAATGTTATTCTTTAGCTTGGTATTGATTTATTGATCTTAAAAGATGTTTTTCATGATACATATTCAAGGTTGAATCTTTTTAAAAAGGTAGAGCATGATGTAAACCAAGTTAGATATGAAATTGGCCTTAAAATATCTACTAGCCAGTTCTGTAAGATTGATAATATCTTTCAAACTGTATATCATAATGGGATGAAATTTTATAGGAAGATACTATACATATCGAATTATATTTTAATAATTTTTTAGATTAAATGGAGTTTGAGAGTATATCATATATGAGGGTCAAAGTTACCAAATAAATTTTGTCAAATCTGTCAAACTAGACCTTTGTATACTATTTAAGACATATCTAGAGACACATATGGAATTTTATTGCTTTTCAAGTTGGACAGGAAACTGGACATCCCTAAATTTCTAAAAATAACATGTTTAAAGTTAAGACTCAAAATCTACTAAGAATATGCAAAAATTAGAGATTTAGGCTACATTGAGGGATTCTGGCATACAAACTTTGTTTTTATTATTTAATTTTGAATAATTATTTTTAATTTGAATTTGTTCAACCACATTAGACATTTTTTAAGGATTTATTTCATTATTGAACTTATATTAGTTGATTACTAGTTTAAGTGTATTAGCTTGCAACCCAAAAGGTGTCCATCTGTGCAATTCTTTGAATCTCTCTTCCAATTCTCATTTGAAAATGGACACTAATCTTGAAAAATTAAAAAAGTATTTTCCCGCTCTGCCTCAGAATGCGATTACAAAAATTTACCATGCTAGATGTGCAAGATTGAGATTGTTAATGAATCATGGAATTCCTGAAGATATTCGCTGGTTGATTGAAGCAAAGGTCCAATTATTAGGTGAGGGCTCTAACTCCTTCATTTCACACATGCCTGGAATAGGTAAAAGCACTTTTGCAAAGAAACATCGTGCAAAACGACTAGAAGTCTGTCATCGATGTGCTAGATGGACTTGTAATACATAATGTCGTTCTTTAGGAATGGTATCTATAAACCGTGAAGATAAAATACAATTCATTAAGGATGGCCTGAGTAAGGAGTCTTTAGATAATCTTCTATTGACTCTTGAGACGCATCCTAGTGGAGATGTGCATCGTGCAATTCATGATTTATGGCCACTATTTCATAAAGAACATGATCGACTTAGTCTTGGGAATCTGACTAAAAAAGACCCTGTTTGCCAGTTTTTAAGAAAACTGGATGGGAAGCCTATCCCCGACCCATAGAGGGCGTTTAAGCCGTTCTTGGAAGAAAAACCAAGGGAAGATGTCAGCCACAATCACAACAACATGTACATACACATGCTTTTTCAAAAAGTAAATAAATAAATAAATAAAAAGAGAGAGAGTGTGAGACTCCAGCTGGCCTACATATAGGTGTTATGATTGCCTTTCTAATTTCTCATCTATAAAACCCTCTTTTCCTTCCTTTCATTTCTACTCAACCCATACATTCAACAAATACAGAAGTGTGTAGAAATGGCAAGTTCCTCAAGTCATCAAATAAGAAATATTTGTGTTTTTGGTGGATCTAGTCCTGGGAAAGAAAAGGAGTTTTTAGAATCAGCAAATCATCTTGGTCAGGTGCTAGCTGAGAGAAAGATTCATTTAGTGTATGGGGGAGGCAGTCTTGGGTTAATGGAAGGTGTGTCAATAGCTGTATTTTTAAGAGGTAGTCAAGTTTTAGGAGTCGTCCCTAAAGCTTTGGCATAAGGGGACATCATTGGAAAAACAAGTGGAGAGGAACTTCAGGTCTCCACAATGTCGGCTCGAATGAATGCAATGTTTAACCATGCTGATGCTTTCATTGCTTTACCAGGTGGTCTAGGCACATTGGAAGAGATCTTTCATATTTCCTCTTGGGCTCAATTGCACATTCACCATAAACCCATAGGTTTGTTAAATGTTAATGGTTATTACAATAAGTTGTTGTCTTTTCTTGATCATGCTGTGGAACAGGAATTTCTAACATCTTCTGCACGATAAATCATAATCTCTGCTTCTACTGCTGAACAATTGATTGACCAACTACAATCTTTCATTCCTGTGATTGATCCTTCCATGAGTCGCATAAATTGGTCATCTATGGGAAGCCGTAAAAAGCTTATATTGGATTTGAGCCTTCATTTGTTGTTAACATAAGTTATAATCATGAATGCTTGACGAGATTTACAAGTATTAGCATTAATTGAATAAGATGACTAATGTAATCATGTTAACAATATATAATCTGTTTGGAACCTCCTTTGTGTGTGGTTTCCAATTCAATAATAAGAGTTTATACTATACTTGTTTGATATACCATTAGTGGAACCTCTAACCTTGACATTTGTTATTATTATTGTTTAATCCTTACATTAATTTTTCATCTCCAAGTTCTCATCATCTTCTTCTTCTTCTTTTTCTTTATTATTATTATTATTATTACTACTACTACTATTACTATTACTACTACTACTACTAATATTATTATTAGTATTATTATTATAGTTGTTGTTGTTATTATTGCTATTATTGTTGTTTATAATTGTTGTCTATAATTTGTACAATTAACCTCCCTCTGGTTCGACTCCGGTCTTGCCAGGTTATTTATTACTTCGACACTCCTACATTTGGGAGAAGACATCAACCTTTTAGTCATGTCATTATTATAAAACATGCTTTAGTTAAGGAGTTATTGATACTTCAAGTGCAAAATGATGATATAAAACCATGATAAAAATACACTTTTATGTACTAATCATTAACAACAAATCAAGTTCCTTTCATAGCTCAAGTGTCGGTTATACCATACAGTATGAACTATGAAAGTGACAAGCATTTTTTGTACCAAGTGTTATACAACATAAATCAAGATTAGTTATTTAACAAGCAAAGTATTAAAAAGTGAACAAGATAATAAATATAAAACATGTTAGTATCAAACATTAAAGTCTATATTAAGTTTACATTATACTTATTCTTACACCATTAGTGTAACCTTTTCACCTTGACATAATTAACTTAGCTAGACATAATGAAAGAAAGAAAAATATATAAACAAAATAAGAACATAAAAGTTAACTAAGTAAAGGAAAGGAAATGAAAGGTATAAACTTGATATTAATGAAAGCAAAGTATAAACATTACAAAAAATACAAAGAGAGAAAGGAAGAGCATCTAAGTTTAGGTGCAATTTAAGTTTGGCCATCTCTTTATCCTTGCAATTTAAGTTCTTAAAGTCATCAATCAATCCTTTTATTTATGTGATAGGGCTGCATTTAAAATGAATATTTATCACAAATTAAAGGTATCTTATATTATTAGATATATTATTATAAAACATGCTTTAGTTAAGGAGTTATTGATACTTTAAGTGCAAAATGATGATATAAAACCATGATAAAAATGCAATTTTAAGTACTAATCACACCCCCCAACTAGCTTATTACTAGTCCCTAGTAATCAAAGCGTTAAAATATATTTGTTTTTTGTAAATTCCACAAAGCAAGGTATTCATCATTTAACTTCCATTAATCTATCCAGATAAACAAACTCTCATTAAATTTATATATATGCTCAATACCTTTTAACAAGATATTAATAAACCTTTCTTTTGTGCTCAATGTATCAACACATAATTATAGGGCTTTTCTTGGAAGAAAACAAAATTTTTGTTCTAATGTTTAAGGTTAACTTCCTTAGGTTGGGATTATTATTTTTGTGTTTTTTTTCTTCTTTTTTTTTTAAATGTATATACATATAATTTAAAAACATCATGCATCTTTAACCCATGTAACGAGCTTTCAGCTAATGACTCCCAAACCAATTGGTCTTAGGGCATTAGGTGTTAAGACACCCCTGCGAGCTTAGTAACTCGGGTTGCAGATATTGATATATAGATAGTGCAATGTTTGATTCCCTTAAGCTTTTCTCCTCAACCCATGTAACAAACGTTGGGCCAATAGCTCCCAAGTCAGTTGACTTTAGGGTATTAGGTGTTAAAACACCCCTTCGGGCTTAATTGCTTAGGTTAGGGAGGCTACGAAACCAAACTTATCTACATTTTTATTATCATCATTTTTTTCTTTTTTCTTTTTTTCTTTTATTTTTCTTAATTATATACAATCCCTTTCCCTTAGTTGTTACCTTTAACAAAAGAACATAAATAATGTAATAATCCAATATGCAACCCACAATCATATGTTAAAGTGTGTTTGTAAATTAAGGTTTAAGAATACATGTTAAATAAGTATATGAGCAGAATTAAGTGATAACAATGCGAGAGTTTGTAAACCTGAATATTTCAGGAAGTATTATAATAAACCTTGTTAAGAATGGTTACTAAGATGCGTCTCAAGAGTCACTTTAACAAAAGAGCTCATTTACTCTATCATCCTAGTAACAACAATTATGCACATGCTTTATGAAATGAAAAACAATTTTTTTTTTTAATCAACTACTACCCTCTCCCCCCAACCAAAATGAGACAGTGTCCTCAATATTCTAAGGTAGAAAGATAGAGTATAGAAGATATCACCTGAAATAACGAACACCAACAAACCTGAAACATATTGAAACAAAAATAAGAAATAACAAAACACAATAATAAAACCAAAAGACATACAAATTCACAAATGAAGGTGTAAATCCAATTTAAGCTTTTTACAGCTTTCCTTAGATGATCAATTTATGCGACTCATGGAAGGATCAATCACAAGAATGAAAGATTGTAGTTGGTCAATCAATTATTCAGCAGTTGCAGTAAAGATTATGATTTGTCGTGCAGAAGATGTTACAAATTCTTGTTCCACAACATGATCAACAAAAGACAACAACTTATCATAATAACCATTAACATTTAACAAACTCATGGGTTTATGGTGAATGTGCAGTTGAGCCCAAGAGGAAATATGAAAGATCTCTTCCAATGTGCTTAGACCACCTGGTAAAGCAATGAAGGCATCAACATGGTTAAACATTGCATTCATTCGAGCCGACATTATGGAGACCTGAAGTTTCTCTCCAATTGTTTTTCCAATGATGTCCCCTTGTGCCAAAGCTTTAAGGACGACCCCTAAAACTTGACTACCTCCTAAACATATAGTTATTGACACACCTCCCATTAACCCAAGACTGTCTCCCTCATACACTAAATGAATCTTTCTCTCAGCTAGCACTTGACCAAGATGATTTGCTGATTCTAAAAACTCCTTTTCTTTCCTACAACTAGATCCACCAAAAACACAAATATTATGGGTTGAGTAGAAATGAAAGGAAGGAAGAGAGGGTTTTATAGATGAGAAATTAGAAAGGCAATCGTAACACCTATAATAGGCCAGCTGGAGTCTCACACACTCTCTCTCTTTTTATTTATTTATTTATTTATTTATTTACTTTTGAAAAAGCATGTGAATGTACAAGTAGTTGTGATTGCGGCTCACATCTTCCCTTGGTTTTACGTCCAAGAACGGCTTAAACACCCTCTATGGGTCGGGGATAGGCTTCCCATCTAGTTTTCTTAAAAACTGGCAAACAGGGTCTTTTTTAGTCAGATTCCGAAGACTAAGTCGATCATGTTTTTTTATGAAATAATGGCCATAAATCATGAATTACACGATGCACATCTCCACTAGGATGCGTCTCAAGAGTCAATAGAAGATTATCTAAAGACTCCTTACTCAGGCCATCCTTAATAAATTGTATTTTATCTTCATGATTTATAGATACCATTCCTAAAGAACGACATTGTGTATTACAAGTCCATCTAGCACATTGATGAGTACCGTTATCCGTCATTTGACTGGGGTGAGAGAAACTAGCAAAAATCACTTAAAAAGAAACACAAAAACAATGTGAGAAAAAAAAAATCAACCTTTATCTACAAGATCATTCCAACTAGTTGATTCATTTTTACTAGGAAAATTATTAAAGTAAGCTTTCAAACAATGTTCATTTTCCTTAAAATTATTGTCATTTATTAAATTCTCAATATCACAGGCCCCATAAGGATTTCTCCATCTTAATCTTACCTCTTTAGGGAATGCATAAAGTTGAGAATTATAACACTTGGTACAACAAATGCTTGGCACTTTCATAGCCCATAATGTATGGTACAACCGACACCTGAGCTATGAAAGGAACTTGATTTGTTGTTAACATAAGTTATAATCATGAATGCTTGACGAGATTTACAAGTATTAGCATTAATTGAATAAGATGACTAATGTAATCATGTTAACAATATATAATTTGATTGGAACCTCCTTTGTGTGTGGTTTCCAATTTAATAAGAAGAGTTTATACTATACTTGTTTGATATACCATTAGTGGAACCTCTAACCTTGACATTTGTTATTATTATTGTTTAATCCTTACATTAATTTTCCATCTCCAAGTTCTCATCATCTTCTTCTTCTTTTTTTTCTTTATTATTATTATTATTATTACTACTACTACTACTATTACTATTACTACTACTACTACTACTACTACTACTACTATTATTATTATTATTATTATTATTATAGTTGTTGTTGTTATTGTTGTTGTTGTTGTTATTATTGCTATTATTATTGCTGTCTATAATTTGTACGATTAACCTCCCTGTGGTTCGACCCCGGTCTTGCCGGGTTATTTATTACTTCGACACTCCTGCACTTGGGAGAAGACATCAACCTTTTAGTCGTGTCAAGTTTTTGGCGCCGTTGCCGGGGGGGTAAGTTTTGTGTAAATTATAATAGTTATTTTATTTTCTCCTTTCACTTTTCTTGTATATAACTTTGTTTCTTTTCTCGTGTTTCTTCTTCTTTTATTTTCTTCTTCCTTTTATTTTATTCCTACACGTGCATGAGAGTGTGGTCACGTACATCAAGTGGTAGACTTTGTAGGGTATCCTCATCATTTTCAGAAAATATGGCCGAAGAAGATAATCAATCACTTCATAATGAAAATAATGAGAATAATCGTGCTAGAACACTTAGAGACCACATGAATCCCACAAGAACAAGTGCACCATCATGCATAGTTTTTCCTCCTGATGCATCTCATTTTAATTTTAAACCAGGTATTATTCAACTTTTACCTTCTTTTCATGGTTTAGAATTGGAAAATCCATACTTGTATTTAAGGGAATTTGAGGAGGTTTGCAACACATATAATAACTTAAATTGTAGCATGAACACCATCAGATTAAAGCTTTTCCCTTTTTCATTAAAAGATAAAGCTAAAACATGGCTACAAAATTTGAGACCAGGATCCATTCGTGTTTGGGATGAAATGCAACAATAATTTTTAAAGAAGTTTTTCCCATCTCATAGAACAAACTCTTTCAAGAGACAAATCACCACTTTCACTCAAAAACCAGGAGAAACATTTTACAAATGTTGGGATAGGTATCGAGACTTGCTTAGTACTTGCCCTCATCATGGTTTTGAAACATGGAGATTGGTTTCACATTTCTATGAAGGGTTAACACCTAAAGATAGGCAAATGGTTGAATTGATGTGCAATGGAACTTTTGAAGATAAAGACCCTGATGAAGCAATGGAGTACTTAGACTTGTTAGCTGAAAATGCTCAAAATTGGGACACTGCGGGTACATATGAGGCACCGAGTAAAACTCAATTTCATACATCTAGTGGAGGTATATACAACCTTAGGGAAGATCATGACCTTCAAGCCAAATTTGCATCTTTAGCTAGAAAAGTTGAGGCACTAGAATTGAAAAAGAGTGGTCAATTAAAATCTGTTGAAAACATTGTGTGTCAAATTTGTGAAACAAATGAACACTCAACCAACGATTGTCCAACCTTGCCTTCTTTTAAGAAATGTCTCCATGAACAAGCCCATGCTTTAAACAGTTTCCAAAGGCCCAACCACAACCCATACTCTCAAACATACAACCTTGGTTGGAGGAATCACCCAAATTTCAGTTGGAAGAGTGAGAACAACAATGCACAAACTTCACAACCACCGTTTCAAGCACACCATAATTTCCAAAATTCTCATGGATATGCACCTTCTTATGCTCCACCTTCTAGAAGAAATCTTGAGGAAACATTGCATGCATTCATTGAAAAGCAAGAGACAATTAATACTCAACTTGTTCAAAACATGGTAGATTTTAAAGATACTCTTGCTAAATTAACATCTGCTCTCAGTTTCCAAGAGAAAGGTAAGTTTCCATCTCAACCACAACAAAATCCCAAAGGGCAATACAATGCAAATGCAAGTAGTTCCGGAAGCCAACACATGGATCAAGTCAAATTAGTCACTACTCTGCGTAGTGGTAAGGTTATTGAAAAACCCTCTCTTGAACCTTATGAGAAAGATGATGAGTCAATCTCTGAGGGTAAGGAAGGGGTTGAATCTGAAAATTGCAAAGAAACGACTGATTCACCGCCAGCACTTCTATTTCCTCAAGCCATGACCAAACAAAGGAAAGTCAATCACAATTCTGAAATTTATGAAATTTTCAAACAGGTAAGGATCAATATACCTTTGCCGGATGCTATTAAACAGGTTCCTTCCTATGCTAAATTTTTGAAAGATCTCTGTGATTAGTACTTAAAAGTGCATTTTTATCATAGTTTTATATCATCATTTTGCACTTGAAGTATCAATAACTCCTTAACTAAAGCATGTTTTATAATAATATATCTAATAATATAAGATACCTTTAATTTGTGGTAAATGTCTATTTTTAATGCAGGCCTATCACATAAATGAAAGGATTGATTGATGACTTGAAGAACTTAAATTGCAAGGATAAAGAGATGGTCAAACTTAGAGAAGAGATGTCGGTGCAATCCAAACCGGAACACTGTTCGGTAATTGGGTCATATCTGGAGCTACCAATCTCAAATTTAGGTCCAATTTATATGGATGGAAAGGTAAGACATAGGCCTACAACTTTCATATGGAGCCTAAGATCTAAAAAGACCATTATTAAGTCCAAATTGTAGCAACAACAATGAAGCCCGAATCTGTCTTCCAGCCCGAGCACTGTTTGGTATTTTGGCCATATCTGGAGTTCTAGAAGTTCAAATGAGCTGAAGTTTTTACAAAAGAAAGCTGAGACAATTGCCTACAACTTTCATGTTTACAACTGGCTCCAATTTGGATGTTATCAATGACGTTTTGGGCAGACAAGAGAAGATAAGGATTGTCACCAAGTCAAAAGTTGGCCACCCACTTATCAATTAGTCATCAAATCAATAGTTCCCAATTTTGGCCTATAAAAGGAGGCATTTGCCATGCATTTAGGCATATTGGTGTTCAGATCAAGATCATGCTCTTCCTTTCTCTCTTTGTATTTTTTGTAATGTTTATGCTTTACTTTCATTAATATCAAGTTTATGCCTTTCATTTCCTTTCCTTTACTTAGTTATGTTTTATGTTCTTATTTTGTTTATTTGTTTTTCTTTCTTTCATTATGTCTAGCTAAGTTAATTATGTCAAGGTGAAAAGGTTACACTAATGGTGGAAGAATAAGTATAGTGTAAACTTAATATAGACCTTAATGTTTGATACTAACATGTTTTATATTTGTTATCTTGTTCACTCTTTAATACTTTGCTTGTTAAATGACTAATCTTGATTTATGTTGTATAACACTTGGTACAACAAATGCTTGGCACTTTCATAGCCCATAATGTATGGTATAACCGACACCTGAGGTATGAAAGGAACTTGATTTGTTGTTAACATAAGTTATAATCATGAATGCTTGACGAGATTTACAAGTATTAGCATTAATTGAATAAGATGACTAATGTAATCATGTTAACAATATATAATATGATTGGAACCTCCTTTGTGTGTGGTTTCCAATTTAATAAGAAGAGTTTATACTATACTTGTTTGATATACCATTAGTGGAACCTCTAACCTTGACATTTGTTATTATTATTGTTTAATCCTTACATTAATTTTCCATCTCCAAGTTCTCGTCATCTTCTTCTTCTTCTTTTTCTTTATTATTATTATTATTATTACTACTACTACTATTACTATTACTACTACTACTACTAATATTATTATTAGTATTATTATTATAGTTGTTGTTGTTATTGTTATTGTTGTTGTTATTATTGCTATTATTGTTGCTTATAATTGTTGTCTATAATTTGTACAATTAACCTCCCTGTGGTTCGACCCCGGTCTTGTCGGGTTATTTATTACTTCGACACTCCTGCACTTAGGAGAAGACATCAACCTTTTAGTCGTGTCACCAAAGAAAGCCTTTCTAGCCGAACAAGTAAGTGCTATTCTTCAAAACAATAATGCTTTGAAATATAAAGACCCTGGTTGTCCTACAATTTCTTGCTTTATTGGAGAACATAAAATTGAAAGAGCCTTACTTGATCTTGGTGCTAGTGTGAATTTACTTCCATATTCAGTCTTTCAGAGTCTCAATCTAGGTGAGTTAAAACCAACTTCTATATCTCTTATACTTGCCGATAGATCTGTAAAAGTGCCTAGAGGAATAATTGAAGATGTGTTAGTACAAGTCGATAAATTCATTTATCGTGTGGATTTTATTGTCTTGGACACAGAACCTGTTGAAGCATGTAATTCATTTCCTGTTATTTTAGGATGTCCGTTTCTTGCAACCTCTAACGCATTGATTAATTGTAGGAATGGATTGATGAAGCTATCATTTGGAAACATGACATTGGAGATGAATATTTTCAACATTTGCAAGCAACCTGGAGATGATAATGATTTACAAGAAGTAGATCATATTGATGAATTAGTTTATGATCAACTTGAATCTACTTTAAGTAAAAATGAATTGGATGAAACTGAAGATTTGCAAATGGTTTATTCTGAGGAAGAAATCACGGATGAAACAAGCACCGAAAATGTTGATGCGAATCTTTTGTCAACAGTGACAACAGATTCGACATCTGACATCACATCAATCGATGATTACTTTCCTAACGAATCCTTACTTTCTCTTAGTCCAATGCCTTGGTATAATAAAAATATCAATTTTTTTGCTTTAGAAGATTTGCCAACTGATTGGAGTACCCAAGACAAAGAACAGTTTTTGAACGAAGTGAAGAATTTTTATTGTGATGACCCTACCTTATTCAAATATTATCCTGATCAAATATTTCAAAGATTCATTTCCGACAATGAGGTAAGTAGTGTCATTAAACTTTGTCATTTTGAAGCATGTGGAAGTTATTTCTCGTCAAAAAAGACTGCTGCAAAAATCTTTCAAAATGGATTTTATTGGCCTACCATGTTCAAGGACACGCATGCATTCTGCAAAACTTGTGAAAATTATCAAAAGATTGATACTGGTCAAAAAGTTTTGTTTTATGATTCTCAACTCTATGCAGTCCCTAGAGAGCTAAGACCAAGATAGAGCAATCCTTATGGGGCCTGTGATATTGAGAATTCAATGAATGACAATGATTTTAAGGAAAATGGACATCGTTTGAAAGCTCACTTTGATAATTTTCTTAATAAAAATGAATCAACTGGTTTGAATGATTTTGTAGATAAAGGTTGATTATTTTGTTTTTCTCACATTTTCTTTTTTATGTTTCTTTTTGAGTGATTTTTGCTAGTTTCTCTCACCCCGGTCAAATGGCGGATAACGGTACTCCGTGACTTAAGTCGGTTCTTTCAGTTTCCCACAATTACTGATATTTGTGTATATATCTATGCAATTCTTTGAATCTCTCTTCCAATTCTCATTTGAAAATGGACACTAATCTTGAAAAATTGAAAAAGTATTTTCCCGCTCTACCTCAGAATGCGATTACAAAAATTTATCGTGCTAGATGTGCAAGATTGAGATTGTTAATGAATCATGGAATTCCTGAAGATATTCGCTGGTTGATTGAAGCAAAGGTCCAATTATTAGGTGAGTTCTCTAACTCCTTCATTTCACACATGCCTGGAACAGGTAAAAGCACTTTTGCAAAGAAACATCGTGCAAAACGACTAGAAGTCTGTCATCGATGTGCTAGATGGACTTGTAATACACAATGTTGTTCTTTAGGAATGGTATCTATAAACCGTGAAGATAAAATACAATTCATTAAGGATGGCCTGAGTAAGGAGTCTTTAGATAATCTTCTATTGACTCTTGAGACGCATCCTAGTGGAGATGTGCATCGTGCAATTCATGATTTATGGCCACTATTTCATAAAGAACATGATCGACTTAGTCTTGGGAATCTGACTAAAAAAGACCCTGTTTGCCAATTTTTAAGAAAACTGGATGGGAAGCCTATCCCCGACCCATAGAGGGCGTTTAAGCCGTTGTTGGATGTAAAACCAAGGGAAGATGTGCGCCACAATCACAACTACCTGTACATACACATGTTTTTTTCAAAAGTAAATAAATAAATAAATAAAAAGAGAGAGAGAGAGAGTGTGAGACTCCAGCTGGCCTACATATAGATGTTATGATTGTCTTTCCAATTTCTCATTTATAAAACCCTCTCTTTTCCTTCCTTTCATTTATACTCAACCCATACATTTAACAAATACAGAAGCGTGTAGAAATGGCAAGTTCCTCAGGTAATCAAATAAGAAATATTTGTGTTTTCGGTGGATCTAGTCCTGGGAAAGAAAAGGAGTTTTTAGAATCAGCAAATCATCTTGGTCAGGTGCTAGCTGAGAGAAAGATTCATTTAGTGTATGGGGGAGGCAGTCTTAGGTTAATGGGAGGTGTGTCAATAGCTGCATTTTTCAGAGGTAGTCAAGTTTTGGGGGTCGTCCCTGAAGCTTTGGCACAAGGGGACATCATTGGAAAAACAATTGGAGAGGAACTTCAGGTCTCCACAATGTCGGCTCGAATGAATGCAATGTTTAACCATGCTGATGCCTTCATTGCTTTACCAGGTGGTCTAGGCACATTGGAAGAGATCTTTCATATTTCCTCTTGAGCTCAACTGCACATTCACCATAAACCCATAGGGTTGGTGTCTTTTCTTGATCATGCTATGGAACAGGAATTTCTAACATCTTTTGCACGACAAATCATAATCTCTGCTACTACTGCTGAACAATTGATTGACCAACTACAATCTTTCATTCCTGTGATTGATTCTTCCATGAGTCGTATAAATTGGTCATCTACGGGAAGTCGTAAAAAGCTTAGATTGGATTTGAGCTTTCATTTGTGAATTTTTGTGTCTTTTGGTTTTATTATTGTGTTTTGTTATTTCTTATTTTTGTTTCAGTGTGTTTCAGGTTTTGTCAGTGTTCGTTATTTCAGGTGATATCTTCTATACTCTATCTTTCTACCTTAGAACATTGAGGACAATGTCTCGTTTTGGTTGGGGGGAGAGGGTAGTAGTTGATAAAAAAAAAATTATTTTTCATTTCATAAAGCATGTGCATAATTGTTGTTACTAGGATGGCAGAGTAAAGGAGTTCTTTTGTTAAAGTGACTCTTGAGACGCATCTTAGTAACCATTCTTAACAAGGTCTATTATAATACTTCCTGAAATATTCAGGTTTACAAACTCTCGTATTGTTACCATTTAATTTTGCTCATATACTTATTTAACATGTATTCTTAAACCTTAATTTACACACACACTTTAACATATGATTGTGGGTTGCATATTGGATTATTACATTATTTATGTTCTTTTGTTAAAGGTAACAACTAAGGGAAAGGGATTGTATATAATTAAAAAGAAAAAAAAAGAAAAACATGAAAAAAAAAAGAAAAAAAAAGAAAAAAAAGAAAAAAAATGACGATAATAAAAATGTAGATAAGTTTGGTTTCGTAGCCTCCCTAACCTAAGCAATTAAGCCCGAATGGGTGTTTTAACACCTAATACCCTAAAGTTAACTGACTTGGGAGCTATTGGCCCAACGCTTGTTACATGGGTTGAGGAGAAAAGCTTAAGGGAATCAAACATTGCACTATCTACATATCAGTATCTGCGACCCGAGTTACTAAGCTTGTAGGGGTGTCTTAACACCTAATGTCCTAAGACCAACTAGTCTGGGAGTCATTAGCTGAAAGCTCGTTACATGGGTTAAAGATGCATGATGTTTTTAAATTATATGTATATACATTAAAAAAAAAAGACAAAAAAAAACAAAAATAATAATCCCAACCCAAGGAAGTTAACCTTAAACATTAGAACAAAAATTTTGTTTTCTTCCAAGAAAAGCCTCATAATTATGTGTTGATACATTGAGCACAAAAGAAAGGTTTATTAATATCTTGTTAAGTGGTATTGAGCAGATATATAAATTTAATGAGAGTTTGTTTATCTGGATAGATTAATGGAAGTTCAATGATGAATACCTTGCTTTGTGAAATTTGCAAATTGTTGTAACGCTTTGATTACTAGGGACTAGTAATAAGCTGGTTGAGGGGTGTGATTAGTACTTAAAAGTTCATTTTTATCATGGTTTTATATCATCATTTTGCACTTGAAGTATCAATAACTCCTTAACTAAAATATGTTTTATAATAATGTATCTAATAATATAAGATACCTATAATTTATGGTAAATGTCTATTTTTAATGTAGGCCTATCACATAAATGAAAGGATTGATTGATAACTTGAAGAACTTAAATTGCATGGATAAAGAGATGGTCAAACTTAGAGAAGAGATGTCGGTGCAATCCAAACCGGAACACTGTTCGGTAATTGGGTCATATCTGGAGCTACAGATCTCATATTTAGGTCCAATTTATATGGATGGAAAGGTAAGACATAGGCCTACAACTTTCATATGGAGCCCAAAATCTAAAAAGGCCATTATCAAGTCCAAATTGTAGCAACAACAAAGAAGCCCGAATCTGTCTTCCAGCCCGAGCACTGTTCGGTATTTTGGCCATATCTGGAGTTCTAGAAGTCTAAATGAGCTGAATTTTTTACACAAGAAAGCTGAGACAATTGCCTACAACTTTCGTGTTTACAACTGGCTCCACTTTTGACGTTATCAATGACGTTTTGGGCAGACAAGAGAAGATAAGGATTGTCACCAAGTCAAAAGTTGGCCACCCACTTATCAATTAGTCATCAAATCAATAGTTCCTAATTTTGGCCTATAAAAGGAGGCATTTGTCATGCATTCAGGCATCTTAGTTTCCAGATCAAGATCATGCTCTTCCTTTCTCTCTTTGTATTTTTTGTAATGTTTATGCTTTGCTTTCATTAATATTAAGTTTATGCCTTTCATTTCCTTTTCTTTACTTGGTTAACTTTTATGTTTTTATTTTGTTTATCTATTTTTGCTTTCTTTCATTATGTCTAGCTAAGTTAATTATGTTAAGGTGAAAAGGTTACACTAATGGTGTAAGAATAAATATAATGTAAACTTAATATGGACTTTAATGTTTGATACTAACATGTTTTATATTTGTTATCTTGTTCACTCTTTAATACTTTGCTTGTTAAATGACTAATCTTGATTTATGTTGTATAACACTTGGTACAACAAATGCTTGGCACTTTCATAGCCCATAATGTATGGTACAACCGACACCTGAGGTATGAAAGGAACTTGATTTGTTGTTAACATAAGTTATAATCATGAATGCTTGACGAGATTTACAAGTATTAGCATTAATTGAATAAGATGACTAATGTAATCATGTTAACAATATATAATATGATTGGAACCTCCTTTGTGTGTGGTTTTCAATTTAATAAGAAGAGTTTATACTATACTTGTTTGATATACCATTAGTGGAACCTCTAACCTTGACATTTGTTATTATTATTGTTTAATCCTTACATTAATTTTCCATCTCCAAGTTCTCGTCATCTTCTTCTTCTTCTTTTTCTTTATTATTATTATTATTATTACTACTACTACTATTACTATTACTACTACTACTACTAATATTATTATTAGTATTATTATTATAGTTGTTGTTGTTATTGTTATTATTGTTGTTATTATTGCTATTATTGTTGCTGTCTATAATTTGTACAATTAACCTTCTTGTGGTTCGACCCCAGTTTTACTGGATTATTTATTACTTCAACACTCCTACACTTGAAAGAAAACATCAATATTTTAGTCGTATCCTTAATCTAAAATGCAATCCAAATTCCGAATCTCAAATTTATTAGATCACTCTACGAAGCGGGGTCGGTTTAACAACAATGCACTAAACTAGCCCAAGGAAAAGATTATTTGGATGCTTTCCTTCTTCCCTGTGCCTGTTGCTCTCTTTCTTCGGGTCAGAAACGCAGAAAAATATTCTGTTCGATCGCTATAAAAGGTATATATAACCAGAGCAAACTGAGACACAACTAACGTTTGAGGTATGGATCTTCTTCTAAACCTCGTTTCTTGTCTTGTTGTTCCCATTTGTTTCTTAATTCTCTGATACATAATAATTTCTCAGCAGACTCATGGAACTCTAAATAATCATGCTTGGTTATGTTTTGCTATGAATGCAATTCTCTAGTCTTAAAGAATTGAATTGAATTGAATTTTGAGTTCAAAACACTGTTTTTTTGGTATAATTTTGCAAAATGATCAAAATATTTTTCATTTTGGAATTATACCATATCATGGATGAGGTGAATCTGACATGCATCTTTGTATTCGTTGGATTTTAGCCCCTCTTTGTAAGTACACACTTCAATCTATCTGCCAAAACATGACTCAGACAGACAGCAAATGTGAGCATATCACCGTTCGCACTGTCACTCAGACTTCTCCATGTCCTATACTCTCATGTGTAGAGAAAGCACCTAAATATGCTCATGTTTCACTTATACCAGTTGCTGATTCAGATCAAAGTTCATGCAATCAACCATCAGCATCCGGGGTCTTGCAAGATGTACACATAGTAAGATTATTGGAACTCTCCTTCCATGTACAAATGGTCTTTTCATTATTGCTATATTCTTCTTGTATATTACATAATCTTCAAGGTTGTTGCAGTATTTGCTGTTTCCTAGAACTAGATTATGCTGGAGTTCTTCATATTGGACAAGTTGATGATTTGGTTATTTTATTAGTCGCCGCTGTTGATGGAGGATTTTCTTGAACTTGCTAGAGAAAACACAGAGAAGGATCTTGAAACATGTGGGGTTCTTGGTGCTTTCCTTGTAAGATTCATGTTTTTGTTCATACTCTCTGTAACTGAAATGCTTTCTTTTATAGTCTTTAGGCATTTTAACAAATGTTAATGATTTTTTATGGTTTGCACATCACATATTTGGTCTTATTCTAATTGGGTTCTAAATGAACTTCTTTAATTTATAAATTTCTCTGTTGTTCCTCTCCTTGCTATTTTCAAAGAATTGCTACCTCTTTCCAATTGGATATTCTCACATACATGCAGTAAAAATCTGCACTCAATATCTATTTCATCTGTGGTGTAAAAGCCCCAAACCGCCCCCCCCCCCCTGCTACCTCTCCTTGCTATTTTCAAAGAATTGCTACCTCTTTCCAAAAGTAAAAATCTCACATACATGCAGTAAAAATCTGCACTCAATATGGCAGCCTGCTTGGAAAATGTGCTAAATCTTAGTCATGTACCAGTTTGGCTGGGGTATAATCCACCACTTTTATCATGTATGCATGCTGATATAGAGATCTTGACTAGCTATCTATATTCTTCCAATTTTTCCACTAATTAAACTACTTTCTGTGTTGGTTGTTGCTGTTTTTGATAGTCTGTTTTCATAATCTTTTGGATTACTGGTTGCTAGTGATCATGCTTTGCATTGTTTCCAATCATTGATGCTATACTGGTCTGAGATGTGGAGATTAATTTGACATGATGATTTCATATTGAATCTCGTTTCTATGCTATCCTCATGATATCAGGAGCATGGAACCTATTATGTCACCACTCTAATAATACCAAAACAAGAATCAAGTTCCTCTTCTGTGAGCTCCTGGAGCCTTTTTACTCTTTTTAATTGGGTTCAAGATGTCATTTGATGTGACGTTTATATGGCCTAATTTCTTAACCAATAACATTGACGACAGTGCGAGGCTTTAAAAGAGGAAGAGTTTTTTGCCATACAGAATGAACGTTCTCTTTTTCCTGTTGGGTGGATTCATGTATGTTTTTTATCCTGTATTTTTTTTCACCTTGTAATCTCAAATATTTCTTCATGAACATGGTATTATAAGTTATATAAATGTTAAATTTTTCTTAAAACTAAAAGTATAATGTTCTGCTTTCAGACACATCCTTCTCAAAGCTGTTTCATGTCATCAATTGACCTCCACACTCACTTTTCATACCAGGTAATTGACTGACCTGCAGATCTGTTAGTATAGATTGAGCAGTTTTCATTCTTGTTCCTGTGATTGCGCTGCTCAGATTCAATTAATCCTTGTCAAGCTATCATTTTAAAGATTGGCAAGGTCAATATTCTGTTTTGTCACAATTGAAGGCCTTAATTTTCTTACACTAGCACCTTTAGATTTGACTCTAAGTAATGGAATATACCCAATTGATGAATATATGCTTGGAATCTCTAGCTTTGGTTCTTGGCTGACAAGCATAGGACCTGTACTTCCCCCCTCTCCCCTATTTGGGGGAATCAGAACTATTGAGATGAACATCCATTGGGCCTGGTACCTAATTGTTACTATTAGTTCTCATCTAGTTTTTCTCTGTTTTCCTTGCATCGATGAGGTTAAATTTAAAATTTGACTAATTTAGTTGTTTCTGTATGCTTTCAGGCAATGGTACCTGAGGCATTTGCCATTGTCATGGCTCCAACTGATAAGTCAAGGTGTGTAATTCATTCACTGAACTATATGATTAGCCTCTGTCACTATTCAGAGCCTCTGTCACTATTCAGGGCCATTTTTACTGTCCAATTCTTTTTAAATGGCTTTTTTTAAGCCTCCACAGATATTCTCTATTAACACCCTCTATTTTCCTCATAGAATCTATGAACAATCAGTCCATGTTACTGTAGACATCAGTATCTGTTACATAAGGTTAATTTGTCTTTGTTGACTTTATTTCACCAAAGATCCTTGGCACAAGTGTCATCAACTCATTCCTTTCTCGCCAACCTTCCACCTCGAGAAACACTTATTTTCTGTTTTGCATTTGTTCTCTAATTGCTACATAAACTCTGAATCTCGTATTTCTAAATTTGCTTTTGGATCTTCAGGTTGAGCACTTTGAAGGTAAAACAAAAGGAAACAAGGCATTGATTATCTGTTTACTAATTTATGTACCAGTCCATTTCAAATCACGAATCAGCACAATTCAATTTCACCTAGTGATTCAGTTAATTTTCAAACAAACTATGTTCATGTTTAGAAAGTTTAAAGAGAAAAAAGCTACCGAGGTATCCAAGTATGAACAAGGCACATAAGATCAGCCATGTCATTCGCAGAAATAAAAAATACTTACCTGTAACAGCGGAAATATTGGCATGATAAAATATTACAATCCTTTAATGTTTAACAACGTTTACTCCAGCAATACCTAGATGCTTAAAAGGTAAACAAAACAAAAGCAGATGGTTCTATATATCCATGTGGAGCGGATCACATTTAGTTCCATGCACCACTTAATTTTGGTATGCAGGAGCTATGGAATATTCAGGTTATCTGAACCAGGTGGCATGCGTGTTCTGAAAGAGTGTGAAGAGTCAGGGTTTCATCCTCATGGAGAACCAGCAGATGGGAGCCCCATTTACGAGCACTGCACCAATGTATACACAAATACTAATCTGAGATTTGAAATCTTTGACTTACGCTGATCTATCTTATTGGTCTGCAACTGCATGTGCATGACGGCACAGATCCAGGGTTCAAGTTAACACTAACATGACCCTAGCCACTACTTGCAGCAAATATGGGTTGAGGTATCAAGACATGGTACCAGGGAATGCATATATATATATATATATATATATATATATATATATATATATAAATTGAATCAGCGCTTTCCTTGAATGGGGGTGTTTGTGGTTTCTGGCTGTCATAATAATGAGTTCATGACTGTTCATGAAATCAAGAGATGAATGCTTCCTCTTTAATATGTGTATCTTGATCAGATTATGCCCGGTGTTTTCCTGATTTTATTGACCTGCAGAATATGAATATATATTTTTTACTGGATGACAAGACTTATGCCACCTTCACTGGGGGTGTCTTATTCCAAAGTGTGTATAAACTTATAAAGCGTTCAATCACAAACTACATTTTGGTATTTTGTTTGCTGATTTTTTTTATACCTTCCTCTTTAATATGTGTATCTTGATCAGATTATGCCCAGTGTTTTCCTGATTTTATTGACCTGTAGAATATGAATATATATTTTTTACTGGATGACAAGACTTATGCCACCTTCACTGGGGGTGTCTTATTCCAAAGTGTGTATAAACTTATAAAGCGTTCAATCACAAACTACATTTTGGTATTTTGTTTGCTGATTGTTTTTTATACCTTCCTCTTTAATATGTGTATCTTGATCAGATTATGCCCAGTGTTTTCCTGATTTTATTGACCTGCAGAATATGAATATATATTTTTTACTGGATGACAAGACTTATGCCACCTTCAATGGGGGTGTCTTATTCCAAAGTGTGTATAAACTTATAAAGCGTTCAATCACAAACTACATTTTGGTATTTTGTTTGCTGATTTGTTTTTTATACCTTCGGCTCATAGGTTCAGACACACAGGCAGAACCATGTACTAGATTTAAAGAGAGAGTAAGAGCATTGAGATGGTTAAACTCAGGAGTGTTAATTGATATTAACATGTCATATTCAGGATGTATTAAGTTAGTGATGTCTTCGAGCATGAGTTGTATAGTTAGTGTTAAATCTTCAAAGATGAATTTATCATTAAATTTTAATCAGCATATTGAGCAAGGTAGCACAACACAATTCACGTTGACCTCTTTCAATAAACAGTTCATGTCATGTTGATATAATCATTGAACTCAAACTTTCTCTTAAAGGACTAATTGTTTTGATAGGGGCTCAAGAAAGTTTTGCCAATAATGTTGGCTTCCGCATCTAGCAGTAATTTTTTCGAAACCCCCATTACGTTGGACAGTCTAATTGTTTGTGGTTATGGCTATTCACAGAGATGAACACTTGCTCAACAGAAGGATTCATGTAAACATGTAAGAGAGATGCCAAGAATGAAGCACGATCTCTCTTAACAAACTAGCTATGTCTTGAGTAGTGAGCAGGTGTTGATCAAGTATTAACATAACTCCTAAAAAAATCCAAAGTCTAATCAACTTCGACTTTACAAACCTCTAGATTTAGAAACTAGTCTAAAAGGGATGAATGTTCCTGCTGAGATCGCTAACGTTGGTGAAAAAACCAAAGATATCCCGCCTGTATGGCAAATATGATTTTTGTTTATCCCCATCCTTGATCGCTCTGTTCCTCAGATAATGCAGTTCGTGTGCTGACGACGACGACGACGACACCCTTTTACTGCTCTGCTCTTTTCTCTTCACAACCACCACATCCTTCTTCTTCGTCTTCTTCTCAGCACCTATCTTTTCGGAAGTAGCAGCTGCTGCTGTTGTTGTTGTTGAAAGATGTTTAGAAGTAGAATCTTCATGATTGAAGAAGACGAAGGCATCCTTTCCATCACTGTTACTTCGAAGAACAAATTCTCGAAACCTCCTAAGCTTCGAGAACCCCGTGGAGTTGCTCTTCCTGCATGTCTGTTGATCCGGCAAGGCTTTGCTACCCCCTGTCCACACGCAGCACGGTCCCTCAGCTTCGTTGCGTTCTTCCACGAACATGAACGGACCTCCTCCTCCTGCTGCTGCTGCTGCTGCTTTATCATCATCAATGAACAGGGGACCACCATCTCGGTTGAATAAAGGGAAAATGGGCCTGATCTGCCCGTTTTGGAATATATCATCAGCTGATATCAGCGATCCCGATGGGTTTGTGCATAAGAAACTGAACTCTTCTTCTTCTTCTTCTTGATCTCGTACTACTGGTGGTGGATGTGGATTCTGGTTGTAAGAAACCAGCTCATTTTCTGCAGACTCGGTTGCTGCAGTAATGGAGCGTTCATTAACCTTCGGACTCACCTGCATTGCTCAACCACTCCGAAAAATTCAATTATCTCTCTAGGAATTCAATTTCTTGTTCGAAAGAGAAAGAGGTTGGCTCGTACTTGAATCTTTCAATAAATAAATAGAGGTAGGTAGATGGAGCCAGTTTTATTTATTGACCAAGACTAAATTGAAAAGGCGCGTAAGAAGCCGAGTGCCGATTTGTTCTGTGGGTATCCCGAAATATCGTCAGTACTTTCGATCCATCGACTATTCTTGGAGTTCACATGTTACCCCCGCAAGTAAGCGTGTTTGTTGACTCACTAATTTTTTTTTTTTTTTAAGAATAATGAATTTTACTAGAAGTTCCTAGTTATTGACCGCCGTTTCGTCACCTTCTTAATAATAATAATAAAAAAAATGCACTGGCTTTGTGTCAATTGCGAAAAGTTGATGTGTTTAATAAAATAAATAGAAAATAAATGTCATCAGAAGTTTTTGACATTAATTAAAAGTTTTTGACATCAAAAAAAATAATGTACTGGCTTTTTGTCAATTTTAAAAAGTTGAAGTGTGTTTAATAAAATAAAACTAGAATTATAATATGAAAAAATAAATGTCAAAAGAAGTTTTTAACAGAATATAAATGTCAACAGAAGTTTTTAACATTAATTAAAAGTTTTTAACATTAAAAAAAAAATGTACTGGCTTTTTGTCAATAGTAAAAAGTTGATGTGTGTTTAATAAAATATATCTAGAATTATAATATGAAAAAATAAATGTCAAAAGAAGTTTTAAACATTAATTAAAAATTTTGTTAGGAAGTTAAGAAATAAATATATATACATCATGATATATGATCTTGTGTCATGAAAAGCTCTCTATTTTTTTTATCTAATTATATAAATTATTTTTTGGTTAAAAAAATTAATAATTTAAATTTTATTGAAACAATTTTTTTAATTTTAATTCCTATTTTCTTATTAATATATTTTCCTAACAAAAAAGTATAGCTTTTTGAGCTATGTTATTAACTGATTAAAAATTGAAAGCAATTAAATAAATATTTAAAAAATTAAATAATTTAAAGTGAGGATAAAAAGGCACTCAATTATATTATTAATCCAATTTCTCTATTTTTTAACATTTATTTATCAACATAATTGTTTTCTAAATAAAACCTCTTCAGAACTATAAAAAGCAAGTTTTAATAAAAATATAAAAAATTTCTTAATAATTTTAGTGCTATTTTAATGTTTTTGTTAAATTAAGAGGTTGATGTGTTGATTGTTATTTGTATAGGTAGACAAGATGTTATCTATTATTCCATATTTTAGCTGTCAAAAAGTTAAGACTTAAATTTTAGGGTTTGAAAAACTTATTTTTAAAATTATTTTCAGGTTTCAGACATCCAAGAAAGACTCTATTAGCCTTAATAAATTTATTTTTTAATATTAAATCACCCATTAATCCATAAAACAATAAAAATTAACCTGAATTAGAAGGAATTTTCAAAGCCTAGTCTATTTATTATAGCAAGATGAAAGATTAAAAACATCTAAATAATACTTTTCTTGACATAAAGAACCCAATGATATCAAATTTGTCCTTTTTATAGCTATAAAGTGGCCAACTAACAATTGAATCTCTCTTTTTCTATATTTCAATGACTCTCCTTACAATTTCTCTAAAAATAAATAAAACAAAGTTTTGAACTTGAACTAAAAATCATAAAAAAACAGACCAAAATTTTAAAAAAGTGCACCTCATGCACAATTAATAAAAAGGAAAAAAGTATGTTTTATGTTAAATATGATCCCTGAAATTTTAATTACTTTTAAATAATAAAATTGAATCATATTATACCAAATTGAGCAACAACATAATGTCATTATATACTTTTCAAGACTACGAGAACTTCAAAGTAAGCTAATTATCACACCCTCACCAGCGGAGCGCTACGATCCTAGATTGATTTTTGGGTTTTTTTGATTTGATTTATAGACAAAAAAATCATCACTTAGTATTTTGATCACTAAAAACCGTAACTAGTCTTTTAGAGATTCTAAGGTAAAGGATTGGTTACATAAAAGGAAGGTATTAACACCCCTAGTACGTCTTATCTAAAGTAAACTACTTGGTGTTTGGTTTACTTTATAATTGTTATGGTTTTGGTGTGTTGGTTAACACGACTGAAAAATTGATGTCTTCTCCCAAGTGCAAGAGAGTCAAAGTAATAAATAACCCAGCAAAACCGGGGTTGAACCACAGGGAGGTGAATTGTATAAATTATAAATAACAACAACAACAACAACAATAATGACAATAATAATAATAATAATAATTAAGAAAAAAAAGAGAAGGAGAAAAAGAAGATGAGAACTTCGAGATGGAATATTAATGTAAAGATTAAACAATAATAATAACAAATGTCAAGTTTAGAGGTTCCACTAATGGTATGTCAAACAAGTATAGTATAAACTCTTATTATTCAATTGGAAACCACACACAAAGGAGGTTCCAATCAGATTATAGATTGTTAACATGATTACATTAGTCATCTTATTCAATTAATGCTAATACTTGTAAATTTCATCAAGTATTCATGATTATAACTTATTTAACAACAAATCAAGTTCCTTTCATAGCTCGGGTGTCGGTTATACCATATAGTATGGGCTATGAAAGTGTCAAGCATTTGTTGTACCAAGTGTTATATAACATAAATCAAGATTAGTCATTTAACAAGCAAAGTATTAAAGAGTGAACAAGATAACAAATACAAAACATGTTAGTATCAAACATTAAAGTCAATATAAGTTTACACTATACTTATTCTTACACCATTAGCGTAACCTTTTCACCTTGACATAATAAACTTAGCTAGACATAATGAAAGAAAGAAAAATAAATAAAAAAAATAAGAACATAAATAAGATAAAAGTTAACTAAGTAAATGAAATGAAATGAAAGGCATAAACTTGATATTAATGAAAGCAAAGCATAAACATTACAAAAAATACAAAAAGAGAAAGCAAGAGCAAGATCTTGATCTGGAAACCAAGATGCCTAAATGCATGGCAAATGCCTCCTTTTATAAGTTAAAATTGGGAACTATTGATTTGATGACTAATTGATGAGTGGGTGACCAACTCTTGACTTAGTGACAATCCTTATCTTCTCTTCTCTGCCCAAAATGTTATTGATAACGTCAAAATTGAAGCCACTTGAAAATATGAAAGTTGTAGAAAATTATCTCAACTTTCTTGTATAAATAATTCAACTCATTTGGACTTCTAAAACACCATATATAAGCCAAATAATGAACAGTGCTTGGGCTGGAAGACAAATTCAGACTTCTTTGTTGTTGCTATAATTTGGACTTGAAAATGGCCTTTTTAGATCTTAGACTCCATATGAAAGTTATATACCTATATCTTACCTTTCCATCCGTATAAAGTAGACCTAAATCTGAGATCTACAGGTCCAGATATGACCCAATTACTAAATAGTGTTCTGGTTTGGATTGCACCGACATCTCTTTTCTAAGTCTGTCCATCTTTTTATCCTTTTAATTTCAGTTCTTAAATTCATCAATCAATCCTTTTATTTATGTGATAGGCCTGCATTTAAAATGAACATTTACCACAAATTGAAGATATCTTATATTATTAGGTATATTATTATAAAACATGCTTTAGTTAAGGAGTTATTGATACTTCAAGTGCAAAATAATGATTTAAAACCTTGATACAAATGCACTTTTAAGTATCAATCACACCCCCCAGCTAGCTTATTACTAGTCCCTAGTAATCAAAGCATTAAAATAGAAAAATACTTTGCAAATTCCACAAAGCAAGGAAGTCATCATTTAACTTCCATTAATCTATCCAAATAAACAAACTCTCATTAAATTTATATATATGCTCAATACCTCTTAACAAGATATTCATAAACCTTTCTTTTGTGCTCAATGTATCAACACATAATTATGAGGCTTTTCTTGGAATAAACCAAAATTTTTATTTTAATGTTTAAGGTTAAATTCCTTGGGTTGAGATTATTATTTTTGTCTTCTTCTTTTTTTTTTTTTAATATATATACATATAATTTAAAACACTATGCATCTTTAACCTATGTAACCAGCTTTCAGCTAATGACTCCCAGACCAGTTGGTCTTAAGGCATTAGGTGTTAAGACATCCCTACGAGTTTACTAACTTGGGTTGGAGATACTGATATATAGATAGTGCAATGTTTGATTCCCTTATGCTTTTCTCCTCAACCCATGTAACAAGCGTTAAGCCAATAACTCCCAAGTCAATTGACTTTAGGGTATTAGGTGTTAAAACACCCTTTCGGACTTAATTATTTAGGTTAAGGAGGCTACAAAACCAAACTTATTTATATTTTTATTATTATCATTTTTTTCTTTTTTCTTTTCTGTCATTTTAATTATATACTATCCCTTTTCCCTTAGCTGTTACCTTTAATAAAAGAACATAAATAATGTAATAATCCAATATGCAACCCACAATCATATGTTAAAGTGTGTGTGTGTAAATTAAGGTTTAAAAATACATGTTAAATAAGTATATAAGCATAATTAAGTGATAACAATACGAGAGTTTGTAAATCTAAATATTTTAAGAAGTATTATGATAGACCTTGTTACGAATGATTACTAAGATGCATCTCAAGATGCGTTTCAAGAGTCATAAAAAGTTCTCCTTACTATACCATTACAGTAACAATAATTTTGCATATGCTTTATGAAATAGAAAACATAATTAGTTTTTTTTTTAGCTACTATCTTCACCCCCCAACTAAAATGAGACATTATCCTCGATGTTTAAAGGTAGAAAGATAGAGTATAGAAGATATCACTTGAAATAACGAACACTGACAAACCTGGAACACACTAAAACAAATATAAGAAACAACAAAACACAATAATAAAACCAAAAGACACAAAAATTCATAAATGAAGGCTTAAATCCAATCTAAGCTTTTTATGGCATTCCTTAGTTGACCAATTTATGCGATTCATGGAAGGATCAATTACAGAAATGAAAGATTGTAGTTGGTCAATCAATTGTTCAGTAGTAGCAGCAAAGATTATGATTTGTCGTGCAGAAGATGTTAAAAATTCCTATTCCATAGTATGATCAAGAAAAGACAACAACTTATCATAATAACCATTAACATTTAACAAACCCATGGGTTTATGGTGAATGTGTAGTTGGGCGCAAGAGGAAATATGAAAGATCTCTTCTAATGTGCCTAAACCACCTAGTAAAGCAATGAAGGCATCAACATGGTTAAACATTGCATGCATTCGAGCTGACATTGTGGAGACCTGAAGTTCCTCTCCAATTGTTTTTCCAATGATGTCCCCTTGTGCTAAAGCTTCGGGGATGACCCCTAAAACTTGACTACCTCCTAAAAATACAGCTATTGACACACCTCCCATTAACCCAAGATTGTCTCCCTCATACACTAAATGAATCTTTCTCTCAATTAGCACTTGACCAAGATGATTTGCTGATTCTAAAAACTCCTTTTCTTTCCCAAGACTAGATCCACCGAAAACACAAATATTTCTTATATGATGACTTGAGGAACTTGCCATTTCTACACACTTTTGTATTTGTTGAATGTATAGTTTGAGTAGAAATGAAATGAAGGAAGAGGGGGTTTTATAAATGAGAAATTAGAAAGGCAATCATAACACCTATATATAGGCTAGTTGGAGTCTCATACACTCTCTCTCTTTTTATTTATTTATTTATTTACTTTTGAAAAAGCATGTGTATGTATAGATAGTTGTGATTGTGGCTCACATCTTTCCTTGGTTTTACGTCCAAGAACGGCTTAAACGCCCTCTATGGGTCGGGAATAGGCTTCCCATCCAGTTTAGTCAGATTCCTAAGACTATTTCAAGCATATTCTTTATGAAAATGGGTTCATAAGTCATGAATTACACGATGGTTATCTCAACTATGATGAGATTTAAGAGTCAATAGAAGATTATCTAAAGACTCTTTGTGTTTTGAAATAAATCCCACCTTTTGATAATTTTTACAGGTTTTGGGGAATGCATGTGATTCCTTGAATATGGTGGGCCAAAAAAATCTGCTTTGTAAGATTTCTACAGTCCTTTTTTTTTTACAAGAAATGATTCTCACGTGCCTTAGAGTGACAAAATTTAATGAAATTACTTACCTCATTATCGGGAATGCATCTTTGAAATATTTGATCAGGACAATAATTGATTAAGTAAAGGTCATCCCAATAAAAATTTTGCACGTTGCTAAAAAAATTTCTTTTGTCTTCGGTACTCTAGTGAGTTGGCAAAAATCCTGAAGCAAGAAAATTGATATGTTTAGCAAACCAAGGCATTAAACTAAGAGAAAGTAGAGATTCATCAGGAAAGTAATCATTCATTGGTGTGATGTCGGGTGTCAAATCTGTTGTCACTTTGATAAAAGATTCGCATCAATATGACATGAGGAAATGGAAGTGTTGGTTGAGAATCAGTCTTTTCTTTGTAATTTTCAGATTCAACCCCTTCCTTACGCTTAGAGATTGACTCATCATCTTTCTCATAAGGTTCAAGAGTGGGTTTTTCAATAACCTTACACTACGACGAGTAGTGACCGATTTGACTTGATCGATGTGTTGGCTTCTAGAATTACTTGCAATTGTATTGTATTGTTCCTTGGGATTTTGTTGTGGTTGAAATGGAAACTTACCTTTCTCTTGAAAACTCAGAGCAGATGTTAATTTTGCAAGAGTATTTTTAAAATCTGTCATGTTTTGAGCAAGTTGAGTATTGATTGTCTCTTGCTTTTCAATGAATGCATACAAAGTTTCCTCAAAATTTCTTGTAAGAGATGGAGCATAAGGAGGTGCATATCCATGATAATTTTGGAAATTATGATGTGCTTGAAATTGTGGTTGTCAAGTTTGTGCATTGTTGTTCTCACTCTTCCAACTAAAATTTGGATGATTTCTCCAACGAGGGTTGTATGTTTGTGAGTATGGGTTGTGGTTAGCCCTTTGGAAACTGTTTAAAGAATAAGCTTGTTCATTGAGACATTCCTTAAAAGAAGACAAGGTTGGACAATTATTGGCTGAGTGTTCATTTGTTTCACATATTTGATACACAATGTTTTCAACAGATTTTAATTGACCACTCTTTTTTAATTTTAGTGCCTTGACTTTTCTAGCTAAAGATGCAAACTTGGCTTGAAGGTCATGATCTTTCCTAAGGTTGTATATACCTCAACTAAATGTATGAGGTTGAGTTTTACTCGATGCTTGTACATACCTCCACTAGATGTATGAGGTTGAGTTTTACTCGGTGCCTCATAAGTACCCGTAGTGTCCTAATTTTGAGCATTTTCAGCTAACAAGTCCAAGTACTCTATTGCTTCATCAGGTTCTTTATCTTTAAAAATTCCATTACACATTAATTCAACCATTTGCCTATCTTTAGGTGTTAACCCTTCATAAAAATGTGAAACCAATCTCCATGTTTCAAAACCATGATGAGGGTAAGTACTAAGCAAGTCTCGATACCTATCCTAACATTAATAAAATGTTTTTCCTGATTTTTAAGTGACAGTGGTGATTTATCTTTTGAAAGAGTTTGTTCTATGAGATGGGAAAAACTTTTTTAAAAACTGTTGTTGCATTTCATCCCAAGCACGAATGGATCTTGGTCTCAAATTTTATAGCCATGTTTTAACTTTATCTTTTAATAAAAAAGGAAAAAGCTTTAATTTGATGGTGTTCATGCTACAATTTAAATTATTATATGTGTTGCAAACCTCCTTAAATTCTCTTAAATGCAAGTATGGATTTTCCGATTCTAAGCCATGAAAAGAAGGCAAAAGTTGAATAATGTCTAGATTAAAATTAAAATGAGATGCATCGGGAGGAAAAACTATGCATGATGGTGCACTTGTTCTTGTAGGATTCATATGGTCTCTAAGTGTTCTAGCACGGTTATTCTCATTATTCTCATTATGAAGTGATTGATTATCTTCTTCGGCCATATTTTTTGAAAATGATAAGGATACCCTACAAAGTCTACCACTTGATGTATGTGACCACACTCTCATGCATGTGTAGGAATAGAATAAAAGGAAAAAAAATAAAAAAAGAAGAAACAAGAGAAAAGAAACAAAGTTATATAGAAGAAAAGTGAAACGTGAAAATAAAATAAATATTATAATTTATACAAAACTTACCTCCCCGGCAACAACGCCAAAAACTTGACATGACTGAAAAATTGATGTCTTCTTCCAAGTGTAGGAGTGTCGAAGTAATAAATAACCTGGCAAGACCGGGGTCGAACCACAGGGAGGTTAATTGTACAAATTATAAATAACAATAATACAACAATAACAATAACAACACCAACAACAATAATAATAGTAGCAATAATAACAACAACAACAACAACAACAACAACAATAACAATAATAATAATAATAATAATAATAATAATAATACTAGTAGTAGTAGTAGTAGTAGTAGTAGTAGTAGTAGTAGTAGTAGTAGTAGTAAAACTAATAATAATAATAATAATAATAATAATAATAATAATAATAATAAAGAAAAAGAAGGAGAAGGAGAAAAGGAAGATGAGAACTTCAAGATGCAATAGTAATGTAATAATTAAACAATGATAATAACAAATATCAAGGTTAGAGGTTCCACTAATAGTATATCAAACAAGTATAGTATAAACTCTTATTATTCAATTGAAAACCACACATAAAAAAGGTTCCAATCAGATTATAGATTGTTAACATGATTACATTAGTCATCTTATTCAATTAATGCTAATACTTGTAAATTTCATGAAGCATCCATGATTATAACTTATGTTAACAACAAATCAAGTTCTTTTTATAGCTTATGTGTTGGTTATACCATACAATATGGGCTATGAAAGTGCCAAGCAGTTGTTGTACCAAGTGTTATATAACATAAATCAAGATTAGTCATTTAACAAGCAAAGTATTAAAAAGTGAACAAGATAACAAATACAAAACATGTTAGTATCAAACATTAAAGTCCATATTAAGTTTACACTATACTTATTCTTACACCATTAGCGTAACCTTTTCACCTTGACATAATAAACTTAGCTAGACATAATGAAAGAAAGAAAAATAAATAAACAAAATAAGAACATAAATAAGATAAAAGTTAATTAAGTAAATGAAATGAAATGAAAGGCATAAACTTGATATTAATGAAAGCAAAGCATAAACATTACAAAAAATACAAAGAGAGAAAACAAGAGCATGATCTTGATTTAGATACCAAGATGCTTAAATGCATGACAAATGCCTCCTTTTATAGGCCAAAATTGGAAATTATTGATTTGATGACTAATTGATGAGTGGGTGAACAACTCTTGACTTGGTAACAATCTTTATCTTCTCTTGTCTGCCCAAAATGTTATTGATAACTTCCAAATTGAAACCACTTGAAAACATGAAAGTTGTAGGAAATTGTCTTAGCTTTCTTGTGGAAAATATTCAGCTCATTTGGACTTCTAGAATTCCATATATGGGCCCAATACTGAACAGTGCTCGGGCTGGAAGATAGATTTGGACTTCTTTGTTGTTGCTATAATTTAGACTTGAAAATGACCTTTTTAGATCTTGAGCTCCATATGAAAGTTCTAGCCTATGTCTTACCTTTCTATCCATATAAAGTAGACCTAAATCTGAGATCTACAGGTCCAGATATGACACAATTACCAAACACTGTTCTGGTTTGGATTGCACCGACATCTCTTTTCTAAGTTTGGTCATCTCTTTATCCTTCAATTTCAGTTCTTAAATTCATCAATCAATCCTTTCAATTATGTGATAGACATGCATTTAAAATGAACATTACCACAAATTAAAGGTATCTTATATTATTAGATATATTATTATAAAACATGCTTTAGTTAAGAAGTTATTTATACTTCAAGTGCAAAATGATGATATAAAACCTTGATAAAAATACACTTTTAAGTATCAATCATTGGTATTTTGTAATCCCATTAGTTTTTCTATGTTGGATTCAAACTAAATTTATTAAGATAGAAATTTAAAGAGATTTCATGTGCTTTAAAAGCTCATTTTTCCTTTAGTATTTCAAGAGTTTGGGACTTGTAAATCGCGAGGAGGAGGGATAATGATTTAGAAATCTAGGGTGTTTTAAAAACCTAATTTTACCTTAGTGTTTTATACTTTAACGGCTCGCAAACCGTGGAGTAAAAACCTAAATTGTCCTCGATTACAATCAAGGCTTCTTTGAAGGATGTGGATGACTTATTATTCCTAGAAAATTATTTTGGATATTTACACTTAGGGTTTCTTTATCCAAATATTAATAGTGAATTATAAGAAGTTATTCCCCATAATATTTTAGATATTCATGCCTTTGTGATTTCTTTATCCAAACATTAACGGTAAATAATAAATGAATTCCCCCCAAAAATAAGATTTTTTTATTTTTTAGAATATTGGCTAATACCCTTTGGAGTTTTACAAACATGTTGCAAAATCGATAAATGCAAGAAAATAATTTTTATTGTGTATAAAAAATCTATAAGGGCTTATATATAGTTTAAATATATCTCTATTTAGGAAAGATTCAATGATTAATTTTAGGATGCAAATCCCTGCTGATTTGCAGTAAAGAAAACGCAAAAAGAAACTGAAATATCCTAATTCCTATTGTGATTTTAGCTCTTAGTTTCCATTAATCAAGGGGTAGTATAACTCCTTTCTTTCCTTTCATAGCTGGGACCAAGAGGTAACAACTATTTCTTTTGAAATGAGGAAATAAAAACATGGTCTATAACTCTCCAATTAGCAAGACAAGCATGGAAACCAGCAGGAAATTTACAAAGAAAAAAAGGAAAGAAATCAGATGGGTAAGGGTGCATGCTGCAAAGTCTTGTTTTTCTTATTCGATGTGGTAGAAATCCTGTCATTTATGATGATCCAGGCCCCCTCTCTAGCTTTCAATATCCTTCTTCATTTAAATCCCTCACTTTAGCACTTTTCGATTCAATCCTTGGTTAAAAAAAAAATCCTTCAAATCATGCCCGCGAACTTCGGCTAAACCCTTCTTATGACAAGATTCTCTACTTTCACATTCAAATGGGAATATCTTAAGCTTGTGATATTAAAATCATATGATTTAAAATCCTAAATTTATTTACATGTCTAGTGACACGACGAAAAGATTGATGTCTTCTCCCAAGTGCAGGAGTGTCGAAGTAATAAATAACCCGGCAAGACTGGGGTCGAACCACAGGGAGGTTAATTGTACAAATTATAGACAACAATTATAAACAACAATAATAGCAATAATAATAACAACAACAACAATAAGAACAACAACTATAATAATAATAATAATAATAATAATAATAATAATAATAATAGTAGTAGTAGTAGTAGTAGTAGTAGTAGTAGTAGTAGTAGTAATAATAATAATACTAATAATAATAAAGAAAGAGAAGAAGAAGAAGATGATGAGAACTTGGAGATGGAAAATTAATGTAAAGATTAATCAATAATAATAACAAATGTCAAGGTTAGAGGTTTCACTAATGGTATGTCAAACAAGTATAGTATAAACTCTTATTATTCAATTGGAAACCACACACAAAGGAGGTTCCAATCAGATTATATATTGTTAACATGATTACATTAGTCATCTTATTCAATTAATGCTAATACTTGTAAATCTCGTCAAGCATTCATGATTATAACTTATGTTAACAACAAATCAAGTTCCTTTCATAGCTCAGGTGTCGGTTATACCATACATTATGGGCTATGAAAGTGCCAAGCATTTGTTGTACCAAGTGTTATACAACATAAATCAAGATTAATCATTTAACAAGCAAAGTATTAAAGAGTGAACAAGATAACAAATATAAAACATGTTAGTATCAAACATTAAAGTCCATATTAAGTTTACACTATACTTATTCTTCCACCATTAGTGTAACCTTTTCACCTTGACATAATTAACTTAGCTAGACATAATGAAAGAAAGGAAAACAAATAAACAAAATAAGAACATAAAAGTTAACTAAGTAAAGGAAAGGAAATGAAAGGCATAAACTTGATATTAATGAAAGTAAAGCATAAACATTACAAAAAATACAAAGAGAGAAAGGAAGAGCATGATCTTGATCTGAACACCAAGATGCCTAAATGCATGGCAAATGCCTCCTTTTATAGGCCAAAATTGGGAACTATTGATTTGATGACTAATTGATAAGTGGGTGGCCAACTTTTGACTTGGTGACAATCCTTATCTTCTCTTGTCTGCCCAAAACGTCATTGATAACGTCAAAACTGGAGCCAGGTGCAAACATGAAAGTTGTAGGCAATTGTCTCAGCTTTCTTGTGTAACAAATTCAGCTCATTTGGACTTCTAGAACTCCAGATATGGCCAAAATACCGAACAGTGCTCGGGCTGGAAGACAGATTCGGGCTTCTTTGTTGTTGCTATAATTTGGACTTGATAATGGCCTTTTTAGATCTTAGGCTCCATATGAAAGTTGTAGGCCTATGTCTTACCTTTCCATCCATATAAATTGAACCTAAATCTGAGATATATAGCTCTAGATATGACCCAATTACCGAACAGTGTTCCGGTTTGGATTGCACCGACATCTCTTTTCTAAGTTTGGCCATCTCTTTATCCTTGCAATTTAAGTTCTTCAAATCATCAATCAATCCTTTTATTTATGTGATAGGCCTGCATTAAAAATAGACATTTACCACAAATTATAGGTATCTTATATTATTAGATACATTATTATAAAATATATTTTAGTTAAGGAGTTATTGATACTTCAAGTGCAAAATGATGATATAAAACCATGATAAAAATGCACTTTTAAGTACTAATCACACCCCCCAACCAGCTTATTACTAGTCCCTAGTAATCAAAGCGTTAAAATAGAAAACAAATTTTCAAATTTCACAAAGCAAGGTATTCATCATTTAACTTCCTTTAATCCATCCAGATAAACAAACTCTCATTAAATTTATATATCTGCTCAATACCTCTTAACAAGATATGAATAAACCTTTCTTTTGTGTGGTTAATGTATCAACACATAATTATGGGGCTTTTCTTGGAAGAAAACAAAATTTTTGTTCTAATGTTTAAGGTTAACTTCCTTGGGTTGGGATTATTATTTTTGTCTTTTTTTTCTTTTCTTTTTTTTTTTGCTTTTTTTTTTCAACTCTATATACATATAATTTAAAAACATCATGCATCTTTAACCCATGTAACGAGCTTTCAGCTAATGACTCCCAAACCAGTTGGTCTTAGGGCATTAGGTGTTAAGACACCCCTACGAGCTTAGTAACTCGGGTCGCAGATACTGATATGTAGATAGTGCAATGTTTGATTCCCTTAAGCTTTTCTCCTCAACCCATGTAACAAGCGTTGGGCCAATAGCTCCCAAGTCAGTTGACTTTAGGGTATTAGGCGTTAAAACACCCCTTCGGGCTTAATTGCTTAGGTTAGGGAGGCTACGAAACCAAACTTATCTACATTTTTATTATCATCATTTTTTTTCTTTTTTTTTCTTTTTTTTTCATTTTTTTCATGTTTTTTTTCTTAATTATATACAATCCCTTTCCCTTAGTTGTTACCTTTAACAAAAGAACATAAATAATGTAATAATCCAATATGCAACCCACAATCATATGTTAAAGTGTGTGTGTGTAAATTAAGGTTTAAGAATACATGTTGAATAAGTATATGAGCAGAATTAAGTGGTAACAATACGAGAGTTTGTAAACCTGAATATTTCAGGAAGTATTATAATAGACCTTGTTAAGAATGGTTACTAAGATGCGTCTCAAGAGTCACTTTAACAAAAAAACTCTTTTACTCTGCCATCCTAGTAACAACAATTATGCACATGCTTTATGAAATGAAAAACAATTTTTTTTTTTTATCAACTACTACCCTCTCCCCCCAACCAAAACGAGACATTGTCCTCAATGTTCTAAGGTAGAAAGATAGAGTATAAAAGATATCACCTGAAATAACGAACACTGACAAAACCTGAAACACACTGAAACAAAAATAAGAAATAACAAAACATAATAAAACCAAAAGACAAAAATTCACAAATGAAGGCTCAAATCCAATCTAAGCTTTTTACGGCTTTCCTTAGATGACCAATTTATGCGACTCATGGAAGGATCAATCACAGGAATGAAAGATTGTAGTTGGTCAATCAATTGTTCAGCAGTAGAAGCAGAGATTATGATTTGTCGTGCAGAAGATGTTAAAAATTCCTGTTCCACAGCATGATCAAGAAAAGACAACAACTTATCATAATAACCATTAACATTTAACAAACCTATGGGTTTATGGTGAATGTGCAATTGAGCCCAAGAGGAAATATGAAAGATCTCTTCCAATGTGCCTAGACCACCTGGTAAAGCAATGAAAGCATCAGCATGGTTAAACATTGCATTCATTCGAGCCGACATTGTAGAGACTTGAAGTTCCTCTCCAATTGTTTTTCCAATGATGTCCCCTTGTGCCAAAGCTTCAGGGACGACTCCTAAAACTTGACTACCTCCTAAAAATGCAGCTATTGACACACCTCCCATTAACCCGAGACTGCCTCCCCCATACACTAAATGAATCTTTCTCTCAGCTAGCACCTGACCAAGATGATTTGCTGATTCTAAAAACTCTTTTTCTTTCCCAGGACTAGATCCACCGAAAACACAAATATTTCTTATTTGATGACCTGAGGAACTTGCCATTTCTACACACTTCTGTATTTGTTGAATGTATGGGTTGAGTAGAAATGAAAGGAAGGAAAAGAGGGTTTTATAGATGAGAAATTAGAAAGGCAATCATAACACCTATATGTAGGCCAGCTGGAGTCTCACACACTCTCTCTCTCTTTTTATTTATTTATTTATTTACTTTTGAAAAAAGCATGTGTATGTACAGGTAGTTGTGATTGTGGCTCACATCTTCCCTTGGTTTTACGTCCAAGAACGACTTAAACGCCCTCTATGGGTCGGGGATAGGCTTCCCATCCAGTTTTCTTAAAAACTGGCAAACAGGGTCTTTTTTAGTCAGATTCCCAAGACTAAGTCGATCATGTTCTTTATGAAATAGTGGCCATAAATCATGAATTGCACGATGCACATCTCCACTAGGATGCGTCTCAAGAGTCAATAGAAGATTATCTAAAGACTCCTTACTCAGGCCATCCTTAATGAATTGTATTTTATCTTCACGGTTTATAGATACCATTCCTAAAGAACGACATTGTGTATTACAAGTCCATCTAGCACATCGATGACAGACATCCAGTCGTTTTGCACGACGCTTCTTTGCAAAAGTGCTTTTACCTGTTCCAGGCATGTGTGAAATGAAGGAGTTAGAGGACTCACCTGATAATCGGACCTTTGCTTCAATCAACCAGCGAATATCTTCAGGAATTCCATGATTCATTAATAATCTCAATCTTGCACATCTAGCACGGTAAATTTTTGTAATCGCATTCGTTATCCGCCATTTGACCGGGGTGAAGAAACTCGCAAAAATCACTCAAAAAGAAACAAAAATAAAATAAAATCAATATTTATATAAGAAACAAAAATAAAATAAAATAAAATAAAATAAAATCAATCTTTATATACAGGATCACCCAATTCAATAGAGTTATGTTCAACTGAAAAATTGTCAAAGTAAACTTTCAGACGATGTCCATTTACCTTGAAAACATTGCCATTCTTTGGATTCTCGATGTCATAGGCCCCACATGGATACACATGTTTCACAATAAAAGGACCGCTCCATCTTGATCTTAATTTTCCAGGAAATAAATGCAGTCGAGAATTATAAAGCAAGACTTTTTGACCAACATTGAAGGTTTTTCTCAGTATTTTCTTGTCATGAAACTCTTTAATTCTTGCTCTATGAATTCTTGAATTTTCATATGCATCATTTCTTATTTCCTCAAGCTCATTTATTTGTAATTTTCGCAGTTGACTAGCATCATCCAGATTTGAATTGAAAGCTTTAATAGCCCAATAAGCTTTATGTTCAAGTTCCACAGACAAGTGACAAGGTTTTCCATAGACTAGTCTATAAGGTGACATACCTAATGATGTTTTATAAGCAGTTCGATAAGCCCAAAGTGCATCATTAAGTCTTAAAGACCAGTCTTTCCTATTAGGGTTCACTGTTTTCTCCAAAATATGTTTGATCTCCCTATTAGCAAGCTCTACTTGTCCACTTGTTTGAGGGTGATAAGGGGTGGCAACTTTGTGTGTGATTCCATATTTCTTCATTAAAGACTCAAATGGCTTGTTGCAGAAATGTGTTCCACCATCACTTATTATGGCTCGAGGGACTCCAAATCGACTCAAAATATTTTCTTTCAAAAACTTTATCACTATTTTGTGATCATTGTTTCGACTTGGAATTGCCTCTATCCATTTTGAAACATAATCTACTACGACTAATATGTATAATAAACCAAATGATGGAGGGAATGGGCCCATGAAATCTATACCCCAACAATCAAAGATCTCAATGACAATAATAGGGTTTAAAGGCATCATGTGACGTTTTGAAATAGATCCCAACTTTTGACAATTTTCACAAGACTTGCAGAATGCATGTGAGTCTTTGAACATGGTGGGCCAGTAAAATCCACTTTGTAAGATTTTTGCAGTTGTCTTTCTTGATGAGAAATGGCCCCCACATGCCCCAGAATGACAAAATTTAATGACACTACTTACCTCATTGTCAGGAATGCATCTTCGAAATATTTGATCAGGACAATATTTGAATAAATAAGGATCATCCCAATAAAAGTTCTTCACTTCGTTCAAAAACTTTTCTTTGTCTTGGGTACTCCAATCAGCTGGCAAATCTCCTAAAGAAAGAAAATTGATATTTTTATCATACCAAGGCATTGGACTAAGAGAAAGTAAGGATTCGTTAGGAAAGTAATCATCCATTGGTGTGATGTCAAATGTCGAATCTGCTGTCACTGTTGACAAAAGATTCGGATCAACATTTTCGGTGCTTGTTTCATCCGTGATTTCCTCCTTAGAATAAATCATTTGCAAATCTTCAGATTCATCTAACTCATTTTTACTTAAAGTAGATTCAAGTTGATCATAAACTAATTCATCAATATGATCTACTTCTTGTAAATCATTATCATCTCCAGGTTGCTTGCAAATGTTGAAAATATTCATCTCCAATGTCATGTTTCCAAATGATAGCTTCATCAGTCCATTCCTACAATTAATCAATGCGTTAGAGGTTGCAAGAAACGGACGTCCTAAAATAACAGGAAATGAATTACATGCTTCAACAGGTTCTGTGTCCAAGACAATAAAATCCACAGGATAAATGAATTTATCGACTTGTACTAACACATCTTCAATTATTCCTCTAGGCACTTTTATAGATCTATCGGCAAGTAAAAGAGTTATAGAAGTTGGTTTTAACTCACCTAGATTGAGACTCTGAAAAACTGAATATGGAAGTAAATTCACACTAGCACCAAGATCAAGTAAGGCTCTTTCAATTTTATGCTCTCCAATAAAGCAAGAAATTGTAGGACAACTAGGGTCTTTATATTTCAAAGCATTATTGTTTTGAAGAATAGCACTTACTTGTTCGGCTAGAAAGGCTTTCTTTTTCACATTCAGTTTCCTCTTCACAGTGCATAGATCTTTCAAAAATTTAGCATAGGAAGGAACCTGTTTAATAGCATCCAGCAAAGGTATATTGATCCTTACCTGTTTGAAAATTTCATAAATTTCAGAATTGTGATTGACTTTCCTTTGTTTGGTCATGGCTTGAGGAAATGGAAGTGCTGGCGGTGAATCAGTCGTTTCTTTGCAATTTTCAGATTCAAACCCTTCCTTACCCTCAGAGATTGACTCATCATCTTTCTCATAAGGTTCAAGAGAGGGTTTTTCAATAACCTTACCACTGCGCAGAGTAGTGACTGATTTGACTTGATCCATGTGTTGGCTTCCGGAACTACTTGCATTTGCATAGTATTGCCCCTTGGGATTTTGTTGTGGTTGAGATGGAAACTTACCTTTCTCTTGGAAACTGAGAGCAGATGTTAATTTAGCAAGAGTATCTTTAAAATCTGTCATGTTTTGAGCAAGTTGAGTATTGATTGTCTCTTGCTTTTCAATGAATGCATGCAATGTTTCCTCAAGATTTCTTCTAGGAGGTGGAGCATAAGAAGGTGCATATCCATGAGAATTTTGAAAATTATGGTGTGCTTGAAACGGTGGTTGTGAAGTTTGTGCATTGTTGTTCTCACTCTTCCAACTGAAATTTGGGTGATTTCTCCAACCAGGATTGTATGTTTGGGAGTATGGGTTGTGGTTGGGCCTTTGAAAACTGTTTAAAGCATGAGCTTGTTCATGGAGACATTCTTTAAAAGAAGGCAAGGTTGGACAATCGTTGGTTGAGTGTTCATTTGTTTCACAAATTTGACACACAATGTTTTCAACAGATTTTAATTGACCACTCTTTTTCAATTCTAGTGCCTCAACTTTTCTAGCTAAAGATGCAAATTTGGCTTGAAGGTCATGATCTTTCCTAAGGTTGTACATACCTCCACTAGATGTATGACGTTGAGTTTTACTCGGTGCCTCATATGTACCCGCGGTGTCCCAATTTTGAGCATTTTCAGCTAACAAGTCTAAGTACTCCATTGCTTCATCAGGGTCTTTATCTTCAAAAGTTCCATTGCACATCAATTCAACCATTTGCCTATCTTTAGGTGTTAACCCTTCATAGAAATGTGAAACCAATCTCCATGTTTCAAAACCATGATGAGGGCAAGTACTAAGCAAGTCTCGATACCTATCCCAACATTTGTAAAATGTCTCTCCTGGTTTTTGAGTGAAAGTGGTGATTTGTCTCTTGAAAGAGTTTGTTCTATGAGATGGGAAAAACTTCTTTAAAAATTGTTGTTGCATTTCATCCCAAGCACGAATGGATCCTGGTCTCAAATTTTATAGCCATGTTTTAGCTTTATCTTTTAATGAAAAAGGGAAAAGCTTTAATCTGATGGTGTTCATGCTACAATTTAAGTTATTATATGTGTTGCAGACCTCCTCAAATTCCCTTAAATGCAAGTATGGATTTTCCAATTCTAAGCCATGAAAAGAAGGTAAAAGTTGAATAATGCCTGGTTTAAAATTAAAATGAGATGCATCGGGAGGAAAAACTATGCATGATGGTGCACTTGTTCTTGTGGGATTCATGTGGTCTCTAAGTGTTCTAGCACGGTTATTCTCATTATTTTCATTATGAAGTGATTGATTATCTTCTTCGGCCATATTTTCTGAAAATGATGAGGATATCCTACAAAGTCTACCACTTAATGTACGTGACCACACTCTCATGCACGTGTAGGAATAAAATAAAAGGAAGAAGAAAATAAAAGAAGAAGGAAGAAAACAAAATAAAAAGAAACAAAAGAAAAGAAACAAAGTTATATACAAGAAAAGTGAAAAGAGAAAATAAAATAAATACTATAATTTCTACAAGAACTTACCTCCCCGGCAACGGCGCCAAAAACTTGACACGACGAAAAGATTGATGTCTTCTCCCAAGTGCATGAGTGTCGAAGTAATAAATAACCCGGCAAGACTAGGGTCGAACCACAGGGAGGTTAATTGTACAAATTATAGACAACAATTATAAACAACAATAATAGCAATAATAACAACAACAACAACAACAAGAACAACAACTATAATAATAATAATAATAATAATAATAATAATAATAATAATAATAATAATAATAATAGTAGTAGTAGTAGTAGTAGTAGTAGTAGTAGTAGTAATAATAATACTAATAATAATAAAGAAAGAGAAGAAGAAGAAGATGATGAGAACTTGGAGATGAAAAATTAATGTAAAGATTAATCAATAATAATAACAAATGTCAAGGTTAGAGGTTTCACTAATGGTATGTCAAACAAGTATAGTATAAACTCTTATTATTCAATTGGAAACCACACACAAAGGAGGTTCCAATCAGATTATATATTGTTAACATGATTACATTAGTCATCTTATTCAATTAATGCTAATACTTGTAAATCTCGTCAAGCATTCATGATAATAACTTATGTTAACAACAAATCAAGTTCCTTTCATAGCTCAGGTGTCGGTTATACCATACATTATGGGCTATGAAAGTGCCAAGCATTTGTTGTACCAAGTGTTATACAACATAAATCAAGATTAATCATTTAACAAGCAAAGTATTAAAGAGTGAACAAGATAACAAATATAAAACATGTTAGTATCAAACATTAAAGTCCATATTAAGTTTACACTATACTTATTCTTCCACCATTAGTGTAACCTTTTCACCTTGACATAATTAACTTAGCTAGACATAATGAAAGAAAGGAAAACAAATAAACAAAATAAGAACATAAAAGTTAACTAAGTAAAGGAAAGGAAATGAAAGGCATAAACTTGATATTAATGAAAGTAAAGCATAAACATTACAAAAAATACAAAGAGAGAAAGGAAGAGCATGATCTTGATCTGAACACCAAGATGCCTAAATGCATGGCAAATGCCTCCTTTTATAGGCCAAAATTGGGAACTATTGATTTGATGACTAATTGATAAGTGGGTGGCCAACTTTTGACTTGGTGACAATCCTTATCTTCTCTTGTCTGCCCAAAACGTCATTGATAACGTCAAAACTGGAGCCAGGTGCAAACATGAAAGTTGTAGGCAATTGTCTCAGCTTTCTTGTGTAACAAATTCAGCTCATTTGGACTTCTAGAACTCCAGATATGGCCAAAATACCGAACAGTGCTCGGGCTGGAAGACAGATTCAGGCTTCTTTGTTGTTGCCATAATTTGGACTTGATAATGGCCTTTTTAGATCTTGGGCTCCATATGAAAGTTGTAGGCCTATGTCTTACCTTTCCATCCATATAAATTGAACCTAAATCTGAGATATATAGCTCTAGATATGACCCAATTACCGAACAGTGTTCCGGTTTGGATTGCACCGACATCTCTTTTCTAAGTTTGGCCATCTCTTTATCCTTGCAATTTAAGTTCTTCAAATCATCAATCAATCCTTTTATTTATGTGATAGGCCTGCATTAAAAATAGACATTTACCACAAATTATAGGTATCTTATATTATTAGATACATTATTATAAAATATATTTTAGTTAAGGAGTTATTGATACTTCAAGTGCAAAATGATGATATAAAACCATGATAAAAATGCACTTTTAAGTACTAATCATCTAGAACTATAACTTTAATGAAGGATTCAAAGTGAGATAAAATCATTTTAAAGAATAAAATTTGGCAGTAATTTGGTTGGTCAAAAAAGGTCTCCCAATCTAATTTAGAAACTGACAATGCCAAGCATCTCGATATAAACGACAGTATAACCTAAGAATAAATCAATAAAATTTGTGACAGAAATAATTTTTTTAGTGCAAAATTCGGGTTAGGATCCTTCTCGCGGCAGAATTCTCTAATTTCATGTTAGATATTCAAACGGGAATATCTTGAGCTTTTGATATCAAAATCAAGCGATTCAAAAGCCCAAAGTAATCTATGCATCTAGGACTATAACTTTAATGAAGGAGTCGAAGTAAGATAAAATCATTTTAAAGAACATAATCTAGTGGTAATCTAGTTGGTCCTAAAGGTTCTTGATCTGACAATGCTGAGCATCCAAATCTGATTAGGAGTCTACCCTAAGAACAGTGATCCCTAGGATTCAATAAAGGTCTAGATCAATTTTTCAATATGTCATGAGTGATAGAATATAGCTAGGATGATCAGATATCGTACGAAACAAATCATAATCAGAGCCTAAATTTGAACAAAAAATTGCAACACAGGAGAGCCAGTTTTTTTAAGTGCAACTTTTGAGATGTTTATCCAACCTTAAAGACTAGATAAACAAGGAAAGAATTTAGTACTATGAAGACTCCTAATCAATCTAAGAAAACCTGATGATTTTGGTGGCTAAGGGGAAGCATAAAGAGAGTAGAAAAAAAAGCTCAAACAGGGTTTTGAAAAAATATATTTCTTTCTCTATTTCTTTCAATCTTCTAACAAATATGAGTTAAACTCCTACACTTAGTTCAAAAGAGGTATACACCATTTCCAGCACGCGGGGTCTAAAAATGAGTAACAACAACTGCCCCCTCTTTACAATGCTTACAAAGAAACTTGTAAAGTGCTTCGCATAGTAAGTGTTGTAAAGATAAATTGTCTGATCATGTTAAAACTTAGTACTTTTTTCTAAAAATGATCTTAATATCGAGTGAGAGGCCCCTCTATAAATTCTTAGAAAACTCCACGCTTTTTTAAAAATAGTTTCAATATCAGGTGACCGACCCCTCCTAAAATTTTTAAAAAACTCCATGCTTTTCTAAGAAATGGTCTTAATATCAGATGATATATCCATCTTAAAATTCTTAGAAAACTCCACGCTTTCCTAAAAAACGGTCTTAATATCAGGTGACTTGCCTTTTTTAAAATTCTTAGAAAACTCCAAGTTTTTTTAGAAAACGGTTTCATGATCACGTAACCGGCCCCTCTTAAATTTTTTAGAAAACTCCATACTTTTCTAAGAAATGATATCAATATCGGGTGATCTGCCCATCTTAAATTTTTTAGAAAACTCCACGCTTTTCTAAGAAATGGTTTCAATATCAAGGACTGGTCCTTTTTAAAATTCTTAGAAAAGTCCACGCATTTCTAGGAAATGATCTCAATAATATATGACCTGCCCATCTTAATTTTTTTTTAGAAAACTCCATGCTTTTCTAAGAAATGGTCTCAATATCAAGTGATTGACCCCTCTTAAAATTCTTAGAAAACTCTAAGTTTTTCTAAGAAACGATTTCAATATTAGATGATCAGCCTATCTTAAATCCTTTGAAAACTCCACGCTTTTATAAGAAACGGTTTCAATATCAAATGACTAGCCTTTCTTAAAATTCTTTGAAAAATCTATGTTTTTCTAAGAAATGGTCTTAATATCATGTGACTTGCCCATCTTAATTTTTTTTTTAGAAAACTCCATGCTATTCTAAAAAATTATCTCAACACAAGTGACCGACCCCTCTTAAAATTCTTAGAAAACTTCATATTTTTCTAAGAAACGATTTTACTATCACGTAACTAGCCCCTCTTAAAATTCTTAGAAAATTTCATGCTTTTCTAAGAAACGGTCTCAATATTGGGTGACCTGCCCATCTTAAAATTTATAGAAAACTTCACACTTATCTAAGAAACGGTTTCAATATCAAGTGACCGGCCCCTCTTAAAATTTTTAGAAAAATCCATGCTTTTTTAAGAAATAGTCTCAATATCGGGTGACTTGCCCATCTTAATTTTTTTTAGAAAACTCCATGCTTTTCTAAAAAATGATCTCAATACAGGTGATTGGCCCCTATTAAAATTCTTAGAAAACTCCATGCTTTTCTAAGAAAGGGTTTCACTATCAGGAAACTAGCCCCTCTTAAAATTCTTAGAAAACTCCATGCTTTTCTAAAAAACGGTCTCAATAACGGGTGACTTGCCCATCTTAAAGTTCTTAGAAAACTCCATGTTTTTTTAAGAAACAGTCTCAATATCACATGACTGGCCTATCTTGAAATTCTTAGAAAACTTCATGCTTTTCTAAGAAATGGTTTCAATATCAGGTGACCTGCCCATCTTAAAACATTTTTCAGAAAACTCCATGCTTTCCTAAAAATGGTCTCAATATAGGGTGATCGGCCCCTCTTTAAATTCTTAGAAAACTCCATGCTTTTCTAAGAAATAGTTTCAATATCAGGTGACCGACTCCTTTTAAAATTCTTATAAAACTCTATACTTTTCTATGAAATGGTTCGATATTGAGTGACCTGCCCATCTTCATTTTTTTTAGAAAAATTTCACGCTTTTCTAAATAATGGCCTCAATATCAGGTGAACAACCCTTTTTAAAATTCTTAGAAAACTCCATGGTTTTTAAGAAATGATTTCAATATCGGGTGACCTGTCCATCTTAAAATTTTTGGAAAACTCCATGCTTTTCTAATGAATGGTCTCAATATCGGGTGACTTGCCTATCTTAAAATTCATAGAAAACTCCATGTTTTTCCTAAGAAACAATCTCGATATCAAATGACCTTCCTATTTTAAAATTTTTAGAAAAATTCAACATTATTCAACACTTTTTCTAAACAATGGCCTCAATATTGGGTGACCTAACCGTTTTAAGATTTTTAGAAATACTCCATGCTTTTAGAAATCATCTTATCTCAAGGAATGAAGTAGTGTTGGTTCACAATTCCTATCATTTTTCATAGTTTCGTTGACCTTAGATTTTGTACCTCAACAGTTCCTAAAAACTTGGAAACTTATTGTCTTTTGTCACACCTTTTCCTGCCAGGTTAGTGTTATGACAATATAGCATGCATGTTTTTTATTACCTATTTTGGAAGCACAGGGCCCTCTTTTTATTGTTGCCTTCTTTGAGCTCTTATTTTCATTTGTTCGGCCGACCTGTCCATTGTAACCAATATGTGCTCCACATGCTGCATTTCCTACCTTTTTCATGCTTGATGAAGAGATCTCCAATTCCATATGTAACCCTTTCTTGCTCCATTGAGTATTGTCCATTCTTATTAATTTAAAATGAAAACTCAAAAGATTTGGTTTTGTTCATAAAAACCAAAACTTTCAATGCAATTAAGAATTCTTATAAAAGATGTTTTTTTAGAAGTTTTTATGATGATACTCCTTTGGGCTTTAGTTTACTATGGACCTATATGTGCACTTTTTACCCCAATATGGTGTGCAATACCTATTAGTTTTAAAATTGGTTTGGTTCCCTCCAATTGATGGAGTTATTTCCTTATTCATTTATAAGAAAAGAGTGTGTTTTAAGTAAAAGATTTTAAATGCTATGAGATCGTGCGATTTATGAAAAAAGGTGCTTTTCAGGGAGAAATAATGGCCGAACATTATTTTATTGATTAGGAAATTACGAAAGACATCAAGCGTAATATTTTCTTACAAAGTCAAAATTCACTAGCATAACTAGATATTCTCCATCCATTCTAGATAATAGCGAAGCTTCTCCTGAGAATGATTTCTTCACAATATAAGGGCCCTCATAGTTTGGTGCCTATTTACTTTAATCTTCTCCTAGTGAAGGCAATACTATCTTTAGGTACATGATCTTCTTCATGGAATCCTCGAGGTCGAACCTTCTTATCGTATGATTTGGTCATCCTTCTTTGGTAAAGTTAATGATGACAAATTATGGATATCCTCTTTTCATTGATTAGATTCAGTTGTTTATATCTAACTTTTGTCGATTCTACTTTTTCCAGCTCAAAGTCTAATAGTACAACCAATGAGGGGATTTCCACTTCTATAGACATCACCTTCTCCATTCCATATACCAAAGTGTACGAGGAGACTCTTGTTGAAGTTCCAGCTGTGGTGCGGTATGCATGAAAAGCAAATGGCAACATTTAATGCCAATCCTTATAGGTGACTACCATCTTCTGAATAATCTGTTTAACATTCTTGTTAGCAGCTTCTACCACACCATTTATCTTTAGCTGACACGATCAAATAGTTGATGTCTTATCCCAAGTGCAGGAGTGTCAAAGTAAAATAACCCGGCAAGACCAGGGTCGAACCACAGGGAGGTGAATTATATAAATTACAAATAAAGAAAAAGATTTAAAGAGAATAATAACAGAAAAGGAGTTGAAAAAAGTTTTGGGATGTGATATTGATGTAAGGATTAAACAATAACAAAACATATGTCAAGGTTATAGGATTCACTAATGGTATTTCAAATAAATATAATATAAACTCTTTTTATTACTCAACTAGAAACCACACACAAAGGAGGTTCTAATCGGATGATTTCTCGTTATTAGCTCATTATAAATTACTAACATGATCATATTAATTATCTTATATAAGTAATACCATACTTATAAATATCATCAAGCATTCATGTTACTAGTTTATGTTAACAACAAATCAAGTTTCTATCATAATAACGATTTCGGCCGAAAACTATGAAAGATCAAGCATTTGATGTACCAAATATTATACAACACAAATCTAAATTAAACATTTAATAAGCAAGGTATTAAGAATTAGTAAGATAAAAAGATAAAACATGTTAATAACAATCTTTCTTGGATATAAACATTTAAAGCTCATGTTGAGTTTATATTATACCTATTCTAACACCATTAGAGAAACCTTTTCACCTTGACATAATTAACTTAGCTAAACATTAAGAAGGAGAAAAACACAAATAAACAATATAAGAACATAAACATAATATAAGCTAACTAAGTATAGGAAAGGAAATGAAAGAGCATAAACAAGAGATTACTATAGCATAAAAGAAAACTTGAACATTACAAAGATGTAGAGAGAAAGCAAGAAGATAACTTTGATTTGAAAATTAATATGACTAAATACATGGAAAATGCCTCCTTTTATAGGCTAAGTTTCAAAACTATTGATTTATTGAAGAATTGGTGGGCATCCATTGATTTGGTGGCTGGTTTTTGACATTAATGGCTGCTGGTTTTTTGATATTGTGGGCTGATTTTTGATATTGTTGGCTGGCCAAAACGTCATTGCTCACATCAGAATTATAGGCAACTTAATTATGGAAGCTGTGGGCAATTGTCGCAGCTTTCCATAAAAAAAAACCAGAGCTCATTTGGACTTCTAGAACTCAAGATATGAACCAAAAACCGAATAGTGCTTGAGCTGCAGGACAGCTTCCGACGTCTTCGTTGTTGCTAAGATTTGGGCTTGAAAACAGCAGAACTGAGTCTTTGACTTCATATGAAAGTTGTAGGTCTATGTCTTACCTTTCCATCGATATAAAATGGACCTAAATCGGATATCTACAGCTCCAGATATGATCAAATTACCGAACGGTGTTCGAGTTTGGAATGCATCAGCAACACTTTGCTAAGTTTGGCCTTCTTTTTATCCTTTCAATTTCAATCATTAAACTCATCAATCAATCCTTTTATTTATGTGATAGACCTGCATTTAGGATGAACATTTACCATGAATTAAAGGTATATTATATTTTTAGACTTGCTAATATAAAACATGCTTTTGTTAGGGAATTTAATGATACTTTAGGTGCAATATGATGACATAAATCCTTAATGAGAATGCACTTTTAAGTACTAATCACACCCCCCAACCAGCTTATTACTAGTCCCTAGTAATCAAAGCATTAAAATAAAAAAATAATTTGCAAATACCACAAAGCAAGACATTCATCATTTAACTTCTATTAATCTATCTAGATAAACAAACTCTTATTAAATTTATATATCTGCTTAATACCTCTTAAACAAGATATTAGTAAACCTTCTTTCGGTGCTCAATAAATCAAAACATAGCTATGGAGCTTTTCATGGAAGAAAACAAAATTTTTGTTCTAATGTTTAAAGTTAACTTCCTTGGGTTGGGATTGTTATCTTTTTTTTTTCTCTTTTTTTTTAAAAAAGCAAGAATTTATAGCACAATGTATCTTGAACCCATGTAACGAGCTTTCGGCTAATGACTCCCAGACCAGTTGGTCTTAGGGCATCAGGTGTTGAGACACCCCTACGAGTTTAGTAACTCGGGTTACAAATACTGATATGTAGATAGTGCAGTGTTTGATTCCCTTGAGCTTTCTCCTCAACCCATGTAACAAGCACTGGGCCAATAACTCCCAAGTCAGTTGACTTTAGGGTACTAGGTGTTCAAACACCCCTTCGGGCTTATTTGCTTAAGTCAAGGAGGCTACGAAACCAAACTTATCTACTTTGTTTTTTTTATTTATTTATTATTATTATTATTATTTGCATATTATATACTATCCCTTTCCCTTAGTTGTTACCTTTAACAAAAGAACACAAATAATATAATAATCCAATGTGCAACCCACAATCATATGTTCGAGTGTGTGTGTGAAAATGAAGGTTTAGCAATACTTGTTAGATGAGCATATAAACAGAATCTATAGATAACAATCCAAGAGTTTGTAAATCTGAATATTTCAAGAAGTATTATAATAGATCTTGTTAAGAATGTTTACTAAGATGCGTCTCAAGATTCACTAAAGTTCCTCCGTTACTCTGCCATCCTAGTAACAATAGTTTTGCAAATGGTTTAAATAATAGAAAATAAAGTTACGTAATAACAATTTTTTTTTTTTAATATCAACTACTACCCTCTCCCCCCAACCAAAACGAGACATTGTCCTCAATGTTCTAAGCAAAAAGATAGAGTGTAGAAGATATCACCTGAACAACGACTATTGACAAACCTGAAACACACTAAAACAAATATAAGAAACAACAAAACACAAATATTATGTTATTAATAAAACCAAAAGACACAATTTTTCACAAACTAAGGCTCAAATCCAATTTAAGCTTTTTATGGCGTTTCATGGTTGACCAATTGAGTTGACTCATGGAGGGATTAATTACAGGGATGAAAGATTGTAGTTGGTCAATCAATTGTTCAGCAGTAGCAGCAGAGATTATGATTTGTCGTGTCGAAGATGTTAGAAATTCCTGTTCCACAGCTTGATCAAGAAAAGACAACAAATTATTATAAAAACCATTAACATTTAACAAACCTATAGGTTTATGGTGAATGTTCAGTTGGGCCCAAGAGAAAATATGAAAGATCTCTTCCAATGTACCTAGACCACCTAGTAAGGCAATGAAGGCATCGGCATGGTTAAACATTGTATTCATTCTATCAGACATTGTAGAGACCTGTAATTCCTCTCCAATTGTTTTTCCAATGATGTCCCCTTCGGCTAAAGCTTTGGGGACAACCCCCAAAACTTGACTGCCTCCTACAAATGCAGCTATTGAAACACCCCCCATTAACCCAAGACTACCTCTCCCATAGACTAAATGAATCTTTCTCTCAGCTAGTACCCGACCAAGATGATTTGCTGATTCTAAAAATTCTTTTTCTTTCCCAGGACTAGATCCACCAAAAACACAAATAGTTTTTATTTTAGAAATAGAGGAACTCGCCATTTCTACACACTTCTATATATGTTGAATGAATGGGTTGAGAAATGATGGGAAGGAAGAGAAGATTTTATAGATGAGAAATTGAAAATGCAAAGCATACCACCTATATGTAGACTAGCTGAAGTCTCACTTTCTCTCTCTTTCTTATTTATTTATTTATTTATTACTATTATTTTATTATTATATATATAAACAAATATGTATGTACAAGCAGTTGTGATTGTGGCTCACAGCTTTCCCTTGGTTTTACATCCAAGAACGGCTTAAACGCCCTCTATGGGTCGGGGATAGGCTTCCCATCCAGTTTTCTTAAAAACTGGCAAACAAGGTCTTTTTCAGTCAGATTCCCAAGACTAAGTCGATCATGTTCTTTATGAAAATGAGGCCATAAATCATGAATTGCACGATGCACATCTCCACTAGGATGCGTCTCAAGAGTTAATAGAAGATTATCTAAAGACTCCTTACTCAGGCCATCCTTAATGAATTGTATTTTATCTTCACGGTTTATAGATACCATTCCTAAAGAATGACATTTTGTATTACAAGTCCTTCTGGCATATCGGTGACAGACTTTTAGTCGTTTTGCACGACGTTTCTTTGCAAAAGTGCTTTTACCTGTCCCAGGCATGTATGAGATAAAAGAGTTGGAAGACTCACCTGATAATCGGATCTTTGCTTCAATTATCCAGCGAATATCTTCAAGAATTCCATGGTTCATTAACAACCTCAATCTTTCACACCTAGCACGGTAAATTTTTGTAATCGCATTCTGAGGCAGAGCAGGAAAATACTTTTTCAATTTTTCAAGAGTGGTGTCCATTTTTTGTTTTGTTTTTAAAGAGAAGTGCAGAAGAGATGTAAAGAAAAGAGAAGGAACAAGGAATTGAACAAATATATACAGAGTTATCAATTATCATGGGAAACTGAAAGAACCGACTTAAGAGTCACGGAGTACCGTTATCCGCCATTTGACCGGGGTTGGAGAAAGACTAGCAAAACAAAAGTCACACAAAAAAGAAACAAAAATATGAAAATAAAATAAAATAATCAACCTTTATATACAGGATCATTCAAACCAATGGATTCATTTTCACTAGGAAAATTATCAAAGTAAGCTTTCAAACGATGTCCATTGACCTTGAAAACATTACCATTCTTTGGATTCTCAATATCAAAGGCCCCATAAGGATATACATGTTTCACAACAAATGGACCGCTCCATCTTGATCTTAGCTTTCCAGGAAATAAATGGAGTCGAGAATTATAAAGCAAAACTTTTTGACCAACATCAAATGTTTTTCTCAAGATTCTTTTATCATGAAAGTCTTTGATTCTTGCTTTATGAATTTTTGAATTCTCATATGCATCATTTCTTATTTCTTCAAGCTCATTTATTTGTAACTTACACAACTGACTCGCATCATCCAGGTTTGAATTGAAAGCTTTAATAGCCCAATAAGCTTTGTATTCAAGTTCCACAGGCAAATGACAAGGTTTTCCATAAACCAACCTATAAGGTGACATACCTAATGATGTTTTAAAAGCAGTTCGATAAGCCCAAAGTGCATCATTAAGTCTTAAAGACCAGTCCTTTCGATTAGGGTTCACTGTTTTTTCCAAGATTTGTTTGATCTCCCTATTAGCAAGTTCTACTTGTCCATTTGTCTGGGGGTGATAAGGGGTGGCAACTTTGTGTGTGATTCCATATTTCTTCATTAAAGACTCAAATGGCTTGTTACAGAAATGTGTTCCACCATCACTTATCATGGCCCGAGGGATTCCAAATCGACTCAAAATGTTTTCTTTCAAAAACTTAATGACTGTTTTATGATCATTGTTACGGCTTGGAATTGCTTCTATCCATTTTGAAACATAGTCTACTGCGACTAATATGTACACAAAACCAAATGATGGAGGAAATGGACCCATAAAATCTATACCCTAACAGTCAAAGATTTCAATGACAAGAATAGTGCTTAAAGGCATCATGTGACGTTTTGAAAGAGATCCTAACTTTTGACAATTTTCACAAGATTTGTAGAATGCATGCGTGTCCTTGAACATGGTGGGCCAATAAAATCCACATTGTAAGATTTTTGCGGCTGTCTTTTTTGACGAAAAATGACCTCCACATGCCTCAAAATGACAAAATTTAATGACATTACTTACCTCATTGTCAGGAATGCATCTTCGAAATATTTGATCAGGACAATATTTGAATAAATAAGGGTCATCCCAATAAAAGTTCTTCACTTCGTTCAAGAACTTTCTTTTGTCTTGAGTGCCCCAATGCGCTGGCAAATGTCCTGAAACAAGAAAATTAACAATATTAGCAAACCAAGGCATTGTAGTGACAGAAAGTAAAGATTCATCAGGAAAGTAGTCATCGATTGGCGTGATGTCAGATTTTGAATCAGTTGTCAATCTTGACAAATGACCCGTGACAACATTTTCGGTGCCTTTCTTATCCTTGATTGTGATATCGAATTCTTGAAGTAACAAAATCCACCGCACCAATCTAGCTTTAGAATCCTTCTTGGAAAGAAGATATTTCAACGCTGCATGATCGCTAAAAACAATAACAGGTGAGCCAACAAGATAAGATCTGAATTTTTCACACGCAAATACTACAACAAGTAATTCTTTTTCAGTGGTTGTGTAATTTATTTGAGCACTATTTAAAGTTTTACTTGCATAGTAAATGACATAGGGTTTCTTATCTTTTCTTTGTCCTAAAACAGCACCCACGGCATAATCACTAGCATCACATATTATTTCAAAAGGTAATGACCAATCATGAGGTTGAATAACAGGAGCAGATGTAAGCAGGTTTTTAAGTTTAACAAAGGCTTCTTCACAATATTTAGTCCATTCAAAAACATTATCCTTTGTTAGAAGGTTACACAATGGCTTAGATATTATACTAAAATCTTTGATAAACCTTCTATAAAAACCAGCATGTCCTAAAAATGATCTAACATTTTTAACAGATTTTGGTGTTGGCAAGTTGGCAATTAACTCAATTTTAGATTTATCAACCTCAATTCCTATTGATGAAACAATGTGACCAAGTACAATGCCGTTTGTTACCATAAAATGACATTTTTCCCAATTCAACACAAGATTCTTCTCTTCACACCTGTTCAAAACCTTTTCCAAATTAGTTAAACAATTATCAAATGAATCACCAAAAACAGAAAAATCATCCATAAATATCTCAAGAAAGCGTTCAACCATATCACTAAATATGCTAAGCATGCATCTTTGAAACATGGCGGGTGCATTACATAATCCAAAAGGCATCCTTCGATATGCAAATGTACCAAATGGACATGTGAAAGTAGTTTTCTCTTGATCTTCAAATGCAATTTTAATTTGGTTGTAACCTGAATAACCATCTAGAAAACAATAAAATTCATGACCTGCAACTCTTTCTAGAATTTGATCCATGAAAGGTAAAGGAAAGTGATCTTTTCTAGTCATTGAATTGAGTTTCCTATAGTCAATGCACATGCGCCAACCAGTAATAGTCCTCGTTGGAATTAACTCATTTTTCTCATTTGTTATCACAGTAACTCCAGACTTTTTAGGTACAACTTGGGTAAGACTTACCCATTTTCTATCAGAAATAGGATAAATGATTCCATTATCTAGAAGTTTAATGACTTCATTCCTCACTACTTCTTTCATATTAGGATTAAGCCTTCGTTGCATTTCTCTAGAGGGTTTAGCATTTTCCTCCAAATAAATCTTGTGTGTGCAAATCAAAGGACTAATTCCTTTTATGTCAGCTATAGTCCATCCTAATGCATTTTTGTGCATTTTTAGAGTTTGTAATAACTTACCTTCTTGATGAACATTAAGTTTGGAAGAAATTATTACCGGAAAAGTTTCATTTTCTCCCAAAAATGAGTATTTGAGATTACATGGCAATGGCTTCAAATCGGGTTTTGGTGGTTGAACACTTGAAGGTATGGACCCAATTGATCGTGGTGGCAATTCCTCAATTTTTGGTCTCCAAATATTTGCTTTTGATTCTTCCTGAAAACAAACCATTTGCAAATCTTCAGATTCATTAAACTCAATTTCATTGGAAAAATTTTCAAATTGATTGTAAATTATTTTTTCAATAAAATCTACTTCCTGTAAATCATTATCATCTCCAGGTTGCTTGCAAATGTTAAAAACATTCATTTTTAATGTCATGTTTCCAAAAGATAACTTCATCACTCCATTCCTACAATTAATCAATGCATTAGAAGTTGCAAGAAATGGACGTCCTAAAATAACAGGAATTGAATTGCATGCTTCAACAGGTTGTGTATCTAAGACAATAAAATCCACAGGAAAGATGAATTTATCAACTTGTACTAACACATCTTCAACTATTCCTCTAGGCATTTTTATAGATCTATCAGCAAGTAAAAGAGTAACAGAAGTAGGTTTTAACTCACCGAGATTTAGACTTTGAAAAACCGAATATGGAAGTAAATTCACACTAGCTCCAAGATCAAGTAAAGCTCTGTCAATTTTATGTTCTCCAATAAAGCAAGAAATTGTAGGACAACCAGGGTCTTTATATTTCAAAGCATTATTATTCTGAAGAATGGCACTTACTTGTTCGGCTAAGAAGGCTTTCTTTTTCACATTCAATTTTCTCTTTACAGTGCATAGATCTTTCAAAAATTTAGCATAAGATGATACCTCTTTAATAGCATCTAGCAAAGGTATATTAATCCTTACCTGTTTGAAAGTTTCAAAGATTTCAGAATTGTGATTGACTTTCCTTTGTTTGGTCATGGCATGAGGAAATGGAAGTGCTGGTGGGGAATCAGTCTCTTCCTTGCAATGATCAGGTTCAACCATTTCCTTACCCTTGGAGACTAACTCATCTTCTTTCTCACAAGGTTCAAGAATAGGTTTTTTAATAACCTTACCACTGCGGAGAGTAGTGACTGATTTGACTTGATCCAGATGTTGGCTTCCATAACTGCTTGTACTTGAATTGTATTGCCCTTTGGGATTTTACTGGGGTTGAGATGGAAACTTACCTTTCTCCTGAAAACTGAGAGCAGATGTGAACTTTGTAAGAGTATCTTTCAAATCAGCCATGGTTTGAGCATTTTGAGTGTTGATTGTCTCTTGCTTTTCAATGAATGCATGTAATGTTTCCTCAAGATTTCTTTTAGGAGGGGGAATATAAGGAGGTGCATATCCATGAGAATTTTGAAAATTATGTTGTGTTTGAAATGGTGGTTGTGAAGTTTGTGCATTATTATTACCACTCTTCCAACTAAAATTTGGGTGATTTCTCCAACCAGGGTTGTACGTTTGTGAGTACGGGTTATGACTTGGTCTTTGAAAATTATTTAAAGCATTGGCTTGTTCATGGAGACATTCCTTAAAAGAAGGCAACGTGGGACAATCATTGGTTGAGTGTTCATTGGTTTCACAAATTTGACACACAATTTCTTGAACAGATTTTAATTGACCACTCTTTTTTAATTCTAGTGCCTCAACTTTTCTAGCTAAAGATGCAAATTTGGCTTGGAGGTTATGATCTTCCCTAAGGCTATACATGCCTCCATTAGATGTATGAGGTTGAGTTTTACCTGGTGTCTCACAAGTACCTGTGGTGTCCCAATTTTGAGCATTTTCAGCTAGCAACTCTAGGTACTCCATTGCTTCATCAGGGTCTTTATTTTCAAAAGTTCCATTGCACATCAATTCTACCATTTATCTATCTTTAGGTGTTAACCCTTCATAAAATTATGAAACCAATCTCCATGTTTCAAAACCATGATGAGGACAGGTATTAAGCAAGTCTTTATATCTATCCCAACATTTATAAAATGTTTCTTCTGGTTTTTGAGTAAAAGTGGTGATTTGTCTTTTGAAAGAGTTTGTTCTATGAGAAGGGAAAAATTTCTTTAAAAACTGTTGTTGCATTTCATCCCAAGCATGAATGGATCCTGACCTAATATTTTGTAGCCATGTTTTAGCTTTATCTTTTAACGAAAAAGGAAAAAGCTTTAATCTGATGGTGTTCATGCTACAATTTAAGTCATTATAAGTGTTACAAACTTCTTCAAATTCTCTTAAGTGCAAGTATGGATTTTCTAATTCTAAGCCATGAAAAGTGGGTAAAAGTTGAATAATACCTGGCTTAAAATTAAAATGAGATGCATCAAGAGGAAAAACAATACATGATGGTGCACTTGTTCTTGTTGGATTCATATGATCTCTAAGTGTTCTAACACGATTATTCTCATTATTCTCATTATGAATTGATTGGTTATCTTCTTCGGCCATGTTTTCTGAAGAAAATGAGGATTTTCTAGAAAGTCTACCACTTAATGTACGTGTCCAAACTCTCATACAAATACAAAAGAAAAGAAAAAAAAGAAAAAGAAAAAGAAAAAGAAACAACAATTAGAAAAACAAATAAAAGTGAAAATAAAATAAAATAAAATATTTAATTTATACAAGAACTTACCTCCCCGGCAACGGCGCCAAAAACTTGACACGATCAAAGAGTTGATGTCTTATCCCAAGTGCAGGAGTGTCAAAGTAAAATAACCCGGCAAGACTGGGGTCGAACCACAGGGAGGTGAATTATATAAATTACAAATAAAGAAAAAGATTTAAAAAGAATAATAACAGAAAAGGAGTTGAAGAAAGTTTTAGGATGTGATATTGATGTAAGGATTAAACAATAACAAAACATATGTCAAGGTTATAGGATTCACTAATGGTATTTCAAATAAATATAATATAAACTCTTTTTATTACTCAACTAGAAACCACACATAAAGGAGGTTCTAATCGGATGATTTCTCGTTATTAGCTCATTATAAATTACTAACATGATCATATTAATTATCTTATATAAGTAATACCATACTTATAAATATCATCAAGCATTCATGTTACTAGTTTATGTTAACAACAAATCAAGTTTCTATCATAATAACGATTTCGGCCGAAAACTATGAAAGATCAAGCATTTGATGTACCAAATATTATACAACACAAATCTAAATTAAACATTTAATAAGCAAGGTATTAAGAATTAGTAAGATAAAAAGATAAAACATGTTAATAACAATCTTTCTTGGATATAAACATTTAAAGCTCATGTTGAGTTTATATTATACCTATTCTAACACCATTAGAGAAACCTTTCACCTTGACATAATTAACTTAGCTAAACATTAAGAAGGAGAAAAACACAAATAAACAATATAAGAACATAAACATAATATAAGCTAACTAAGTATAGGAAAGGAAATGAAAGAGCATAAACAAGAGATTACTATAGCATAAAAGAAAACTTGAACATTACAAAGATGTAGAGAGAAAGCAAGAAGATAACTTTGATCTGAAAATTAATATGACTAAATACATGGACAATGCCTCCTTTTATAGGCTAAGTTTTAGAACTATTGATTGATTGAAGAATTGGTGGGCATCCATTGATTTGGTGGCTGGTTTTTGACATTAATGGCTGCTGGTTTTTTGATATTGTGGGCTGATTTTTGATATTGTTGGCTGGTTAAAACGTCATTGCTCACATCAGAATTATAGCCAACTGAATTGTGGAAGCTGTGGGCAATTGTCTCAGCTTTCCATAAAAAAAAAACCAGAGCTCATTTGGACTTCTAGAACTCAAGATATGAGCCAAAAACCGAATAGTGCTTGAGCTGCAGGACAGCTTCCGATGTCTTCGTTGTTGCTAAGATTTGGGCTTGAAAACGGTAGAACTGAGTCTTTGACTTCATATGAAAGTTGTAGGTCTATGTCTTACCTTTCCATCGATATAAAATGGACCTAAATCGGATATCTACAGCTCCAGATATGATCAAATTACTAAACGGTGTTCGAGTTTGGAATGCACCAGCAACACTTTGCTAAGTTTGGCCTTCTTTTTATCCTTTCAATTTCAATCCTTAAACTCATCAATCAATCCTTTTATTTATATGATAGACCTGCATTTAGGATGAACATTTACCATGAATTAAAGGTATATTATATTTTTAGAATTGCTAATATAAAACATGCTTTTGTTAGGGAATTTAATGATACTTTAGGTGCAATATGATGACATAAATCCTTAATGAGAATGCACTTTTAAGTACTAATTATTAGCCTATATAGCGAGGAATTAGAATGCTTGATTTTTCATTTAACATAGAGTTCTATTATCATCTTGCTATTGAAGTTCTAGGTATTATTAATCTTTTCTAGTGGACCATATCAACAGATCAAATCTCTTTCCATAAATTTCTTCAACACCTTTTACTTCCACATCATCCAAACATCTCAACAAAGTTATGTCAGATGATTTCTTACACAAAGTTTCCCATTAAGATAGAAATTCATTACTGATTAATACTTAAAAGTGTATTTTTATCAAGGTTTTATATCATCATTATACACTTAAAGTATCAATAACTTCTTAACTAAAGCATGTTTTATAATAGCATATCTAATAATATAAAATACCTTTAATTTATGGTAAATGTTCATTTGAAATACAGGCCTATCACATAAATGAAAGGATTGATTGATGAATTTAAGAACTGAAATTGAAAGGACAAAAAGATGACCAAACTTAGAAAAGAGATGTCGGTGTAGTCCCAACCAGAATATTATTCGGTAATTAGGTCATATCTAGAGTTGTAGATCTCAGATTTAGGTTTACATTATATAAATGGAAAGGTAAGACATAGGCTTGCAACTTTCATATGGAGCCCAAGATTTTTAAAGGTCATTTTCAAGTCCAAATTATAGCAACAACAAAGAAGTCCAAATCTGTCCTTCAGCCCGAGCATTGTTCAATATTTAGACCATATATGGAGTTCTAGAAATTTAAATGACCTTAATTTTTTACACAAGAAAGCTGAGACAATGTCCTACAACTTTCATGTTTTCAAGTTCTAGCACGAGCGCTGTTTAATTTTTAGCCCATATCTAGAGTTCTAAAAGTCTAAATGACCTTCATTTTTTTTCTGAAAAGCTGAGATAATTTCCTATAACTTTCATGTTTTGAAGTAGTTCCAGTTCTGATATTATTAATGACATTTTGGGTAGATAAAAGAAGATAAAGATTGTCACCAAGTCAAGAGTTGACCATCTATTCATTAATTAGTCATCAAATCAATAGTTTCTAATTTTTGCCTATAAAAGGAGGCATTTGCCATTCATTTAAGCATTTTGGTTTTCAGATCAAGATCTTGCTCTTGTTTTCTCATTGTATTGCTTAAGTTTTGCTTTCATTAATATCAAGTTTATGTCTTTCATTTCCTTTTCTTTACTTGGTTAACTTTTATCTTATTTATGTTTCTTTACTTCATTATATTTAGCTAAATTTATTACGTCAAGGTGAAAAAGTTATACTAATAGTGTAAAAATAAGTATAGTATAAACTTAACATGGACTTTAATGTTTAATACTAACATGTTTTGTATTTGTTATCTTATTCATTCTTTAATACTTTGCTTGTTAAATGACTAATCAAGATTTATGTTGCATAACACTTGGTACAATAAATGCTTAGCATTTTCATAACCCATACTGTATGGTATAACTGACATTTAAGCTATGAAAGGAACTTGATTTGTTGTTAACATAAGTTATAATCATGAATGCCTGATGAGATTTACAAGTATTAGCATTAATAGAATAAGATAACTAATGTAATCACGTGAACAATTTATAATATGATTGAAACCTTCTTTATATGTGGTTTCCAATTGAATAATAAGAGTTTATTGATTAGTACTTAAAAGTGCATTTTATTAAGATTTTATATCATCATTTTGCACTTGAAGTATTATCAATAACTCCCTAACCAAAGCATGTTTTATAACAATATATCTAATAATATAAGATACCTTTCATTTATGGTAAATGTTCATTTTAAATGCAGGCCTATTACATAAATAAAAGGATTGATTGATGAATTTAAGAACTGAAATTGAAAGGATAAAGAGATGGCCAAACGTAGAAAAAAGATGTCGGTACAATCCAAATCGGAACACTGTTTGGTAATTGGGTCATATCTAGAGTTATAGATCTCCAATTTAGGTCTACTTTATATGGATGGAAAGGTAAGCCATAGGCCTAAAATTTTCATATGGAGCCCAAGATCCAAAAAGACTATTTTTAAATCCAAATTGTAGCAATAACAAAGAAGCTCAAATCTCTCCTCCAGCCCGAGCACTGTTCGGTATTATGGCCATATCTGGAGTTCTAGAAGTCAAACTGAGTTGAATGTTTTACACAAGAAATCTGAGATAATTTCCTACAACTTTCATGTTTTCAAGTGGCTCCAATTTAGATGTTATCAATGACATTTTGGGTAGACAAGAGAAGATAAGGATTGTCACCAAGTCAATAGTTGGTCACCCACTCATGAATTAGTCATCAAATCAATAGTTTCCAATTTTGGCCTATAAAAGGAGGCATTTGCCATGCATTTAGGCATCTTGGTCTCCAGATCAAGATCATGCTCTTACTTTCTCTCTTGGTATTTTTTGTAATGTTTATGCTTTGTTTTTATTAATATCAAATTTATGCCTTTCATTTCCTTTCCTTTACTTAGTTAACTTTTATCTTATTTATGTTCTTATTTTGTTTATCTATTTTTCTTTCTTTCATTATGTCTAGCTAAGTTTATTATGTCAAGGTGAAAAGGTTACACTAATGGTGTAAGAATAAGTATAGTGTAAACTTAATATGGACTTTAATGTTTGACACTAACATGTTTTGTATTTGTTATCTTGTCCACTCTTTAATACTTTGCTTGTTAAATGACTAATCTAGATTTATGTTGTATAACACTTAGTACAACAAATGCTTGACACTTTCATATTCTATACTGTATGGTATAACCGACACCTGAGCTATGAAAGGAACTTGATTTGTTGTTAGCATAAGTTATAATCATGAATGCTTGACGAGATTTACAAGTATTAGCATTAATCAAATAAGATGACTAATGTAATCATGTTAACAATCTATAACCTGATTGAAACCTTCTTTGTGTGTGGTTTTCAATTGAACAATAAGAGTTTATACTATACTTGTTTGACATACCATTAGTGAATCCTCTAACCTTGACATTTTTTTATTATCATTGTTTAATCGTTACATTAATATTCCATCTCAAAGTTCTCATCTTTTTCTTCTTCTTTTTCTTCTCCTTCTCCTTCTTTTTCTTTACTACTACTACTACTACTACTACTACTACTATTGTTATTGTTATTGTTGTTGTTATTGTTGTTATTGTTGTTATTATTATTGTTGTTTATAATTTTTACAATTAACTTTCCTATGGTTTGACCCCGGTCTTACCGTGTTATTTATTACTTCGACACTCCTGCACTTGGGAGAAGACAACAATCTTTTCATCGTGTCATTTATATTATACTTGTTTGACATACTATTAGTGAATCCTCTAACCTTGATATTTGTTGTTATCATTGTTTAATCCTTACGTTAATCTTCCATCTCAAAGTTCTCATCAATTTCTTCTTCTTCTTCTATTACTACTACTACTACTACTACTACTACTACTACTACTACTACTACTACTACTACTACTACTACTATTACTATTACTATTATTATTATTAGTATTCTTATTACTGTTAATATTAGTATTACCACTATCATTGTTGTTGTTATTGGTATTATTGTTGTTGTTATTTATAATTTGTAAACTCCTTGTGGTTTGATCCCGGTCTTGTCGGGTTATTTATTATTTTGATACTCCTGCACTTAAAAGAAGACATCAATCTTTTGGTCGTGTCAATTACCAACCTTTTCAAAATCTTCTTGTTAATTTTGGATGCCCCCTAGATATGTCTGGTTTTGGATGAAATTCTCGATATCATAGTACCAAGGGTTTCCATCTATTTCTCTTTCAACTATGCAACAATGAGCTGGGTTATTTCTGATATCAATGTGTACTGATTGTACCTTATGCCCAAAGTCTACTCTAGCCATAGAAGCTAGTGTGACCAAAGTGTCGAGAAAATGGTTTCCTTTCCTTTCTAGATGGGTGAACTTTATTTTGTCAAATTCTATAACCAATTTAGACATGTATTCTTGGTAAGGTCTCAACTTCTCGTCCTTGGTTTGCAAATAATAAAAATTGAGTCTCCATACATATCTATCTTTCTAATATTCAACTTTAATGTCACCTTTAAAACAAGATTGCAAGCTTTATACTCCTATGTTGTTATTGCACCCAAACTGTAATTTAACTAAAACCGAATACTGCTTTTTATTAGAAGAGATTATCATTGCATCAGCTCTATTACCACATATGTTTATAGCACCATCAAAGTATATAGTCCATCAATATAATTTCCCTTTCTCATGAGGTACTACTTCATTTTTTTGAAAGCTTCTTCACACTCTTATTCCAAATTCTAAGATTCTTATTCCTTAACACTCGAAGATTGGGTCATAAGTATTGGTTAATTGGGATATATACCGAGCAATGTAATTCAATTTTCTTAATAACTTTTGTTACATCCTTCTCAATCTTGGGAGTTGGCATAAATTGAATAGCCTTTACTTAACCAGGGTCGACTTCTATCATAAATCCCAACAACTTCCCAAATTTCACCCTGAATGAACACTTTGCATGGTTAAGCCTCAACTTCTACTTCCTTAGTCTTTCAAACAATTTCTTCAATATTTGGACATGATTCTCTCCATCTCTAGATTTAGTAATCATGTCATCCATGTATACTTCAATCTCTTCATGCATCATTTTACGAGATAGAGTTATTTGGTCGTTTGGTAGATGGCCCTACCATTCTTTAACCCAAATGGCATGACCTTGTAACAAAAGGTTCCCCATGGTGTTACAAATATTGTCCTTTTCTTATCCTCTTCCACCATTTTTATTTGATTGTAGCCCCAAAAATCCATCCACAAAGGAATATATGGAGCTACGTGTTGTATTGTCAACTAACACATCTAAGTGTGGTAAACAAACTCTAATTTTATCTTCCTTTTTAGGTATTACTGATTGATACTTAAAAGTGTATTTTTATCAAGGTTTTATATCATCATTTTGCACTTGAAGTATCAATAACTTCTTAACTAAAGCATGTTTTATAATAATATATCTAATAATATAAGATACTTTTAATTTATGATAAATGCTCATTTTAAATGCAGGCCTATCACATAAATGAAAGGATTGATTGATGAATTTAAGAACTGAAATTGAAAGGACAAAGAGATGGCCAAACTTAGGAAAGAGATGTCGGTGCAGTCCAAACCGGAACACTATTCAGTAATTGGATCATATCTATAGTTGTAGACCTCAGATTTAGGTCTACTTTATATGGCTGGAAAGGTAAGGCATAGGCCTATAACTTTCATATAGAGCCCAAGATCTAAAAAAGTCATTTTCAAGTTCAAATTGAAGCAACAATAAAGAAGCCCGAATCTGTCCTCCAACCTAAGCAATGTTCAGTATTTTGGCCATATCTAGAGTTTTAGAAGTCAAAATGATCTGAATTTTTTACACAAGAAAGCTGAAACAATTGCCTACTACTTTCATGTTTCAAGTGGTTTCAATTTTGACGTGATCAATGATGTTTTGGGTAGACAAAAGAAGATAAGGATTGTCACCAAGTCAAGAGTTGGCCACCTACTCATCAATTAGTCATCAAATCAATAGTTTTCAATTTTGGCCTATAAAAGGAGGCATTTACCATGCATTTAGGCATCTTGGTGTCTAGATCAAGATCATGCTCTTGCTCTCACTCTTGTATTTTTTTTTTGAATTATTTATGCTTTGCTTTCATTAATATCAAGTTTATGTCTTTCATTTCCTTTCCTTTACTTAGTTAACTTTTATTTTATTTATGTTCTTATTTTATTTATCTATTTTTCTTTCTTTCATTATGTCTAGCTAAGTTTATTATGTTAAGGTGAAAAGGTTACACTAATAGTGTAAGAATAAGCATAGTATAAACTTAATATGGACTTTAATGTTTGATACTAACATGTTTTGTATTTGTTATCTTACTCACTCTTTAATACTTTGCTTGTTAAATGACTAATCTTGATTTATGTTGTATAACACTTGGTACAACAAATGCTTGGCACTTTCATAGCCCATACTATATGGTATAAGCGACACCTGAGCCATTAAAGGAACTTGATTTGTTATTAACATAAGTTATAATCATGAATGCTTGACGAAATTTACAAGTATTAGCATTAATTGAATAAGATGACTACTATTAGTATTATTATTGCTACTATTATTATTGTTGTTGTTATTGTTACTATTGTTGTTGTTTATAATTGTTGTTTATAATTTGTACAATTAACCTCCCTGTGGTTCAACCCCGATCTTGCCGAGTTATTTATTACTTTGACACTCCTGCACTTGGAAGAAGACATCAATCTTTTAGTCATGTCAATTACCACTATGTTAGACACCCATTATGGATATTTTACTACATCTAGAAAACAGGTGTTTCACAACTTTTCAATTTCTACCTTTACTTTGATTAAGACATCCGGATTGATTCGATTAATGCTAATACTTGTAAATATTGTCAAGCATTCATGATTATAACTTTTGTTAACAATAAATCAAGTTACTTTCATAGCTCAGGTATCAGTTACATCATACAATATGGGCTATAAAAGTGTCAAGCATTTGTTGTACCAAGTGTTATACAACATAAATCTAGATTAGTTATTTAACAAGCAAAGTATTAAAGAGTGAACAAGATAACAAATACAAAACATGTTATTATCAAATATTAAAGTCTATGTTAAGTGTACACTATACTTATTCTTACACCATTAGTCTAATCTTTTCACCTTGACATAATAAACTTAACTAAACATAATGAAAGAAAGAAAAATAAATAAACAAAATAAAAACATAAATAAGATAAAAGTTAACTAAAAAAAAGGAAAAAAATTGAAAGGCATAAACAAGATATTAATAAAAATAAAACTTAAGTATTACAAAAATACGAAGAGAGAAAGTGAAAGGATGATGTTGATCTGGAAACCAAGATGCCTAAATACATGGTAAATGCCTCCTTTTATAGGCCACAATTGAAAACTATTGATTTGATGACTAACTGATGAGTGGGTGGTCAACTCTTGACTTAGTGACAATCCTTATCATCTATTGTCTGCCCAAAACATCATTGATAACGTCAGAATTAGAACCACTTGAAAACATGAAAGTTGTAGGAAATTGTCTAAGCTTTCTAGGGAAAAAGAATAGAGATTATTTGGACTTTTAGAACTCCAGAAATGGGTCAAAAACTTATCAGGGTTCAGGCTATAGAACAAATTTAGACTTCTTTGTTGTTGCTACAATTTGGACTTGAAAATGATCTTTTTAAATCTTAGGCTCCTATAAAATTATAGGCCTATGTTTTACCTTTCCATCAATGTAAAGTAGACCTAAATCTGAGATCTATAGTTCTAGATATAACCCAATTACCAAACAGTATTCTGATTTGGACTATACCAGTATTTCTTTTCTAAGTTTGGCCATCTCTTTATCCTTTGAATTTCAGTTCTTGAACTCATCAATCAATCCTTTCATTTATGTCATAGGCCTACATTTAAAATTAATATTTACCATAAATTAAAGGTATCTTATATTATTAGATATATTATTATAAAATATGCTTTAGTTAAGGAGTTGTTGATACTTCAAATGCAAAATGATGATATAAAACCTTGATAAAAGTACATTTTTAAATACTAATCACGTATCTAAGCCAAACATATCCTCATAGGACCAAGCAAAAATATCTACATAATCTCGAAGTAACCAATTCTTCTTTTTCTTTAGGAGTGATGATAGTCCCTATCTTTAATTTTTCTCTTTTTTTCTCATCGCCCACATTTATGATTTCAAGTTAGTTTCTCTCTAACGGGTTTCCAAGGTTGTTCATGTTGTCCTATTTTCATCTCATTCTTCCTCTTCTACAACCATTATATACTCTTTAAAGTTTGGTCATTCATCTTAGTGTAAAGCATAGGTGTTCGTTTTGGAAGATCCACTTTGAAAATGGAAAGTGATGTGTAAAAACATTAAGATGAACTTTTAAAAATGCATGATCTTATTAAAGGGAAAAAACTTTGTCTCAAAACATTTGCTCAAGCAAACTGATTAGGTACATAACATCATTCTAAATGCCTTCAAAATCTTGTTTGGTACTAAGCTTTTGGGTATGGCCTTTCTTTGTTTTCCATCCTTTTCTTTAATCGAGTGTTGTGGATTCTAAAAGGGGGATCTATTTTTCTAAGTTTGCGAATGCATGCATAGATGTATAAGATAATGCATGATTGTGATAAGAATGCATTTGGATATTGGGTATGGATGCAGCCTTCTTTTAAATGAATAATAGCCACCACCTTATAAACATAGGTTCTCTTGTCACATTGCTTTGCTAGAAGTACTGCCTTTCAAATCATTTGCTTAAATCATATTCACTAAGAGATAAATTTTGCATAAGAAGATAGGTCAACACCTTTTTCATTAATGTTTGACAAGTTTATTACATTTAGAAATAAAAAGAAAATATAATATTTTAATCCCTTTCCTCAACAAACTCTCTAGCCAAAGGTAAAAAGATAAAGTTGTGGTTCTCAATCTTCCGTAGAAAAGCATCAGTTTCAGATAAGCTTTGGCGATAGCGAATGATGTCCCCTCCCACATTGATTCTAATAATCTAAGCATGTGCAGTAGCTTCATCTATTTGCTCATCTATCTTGGTCATCTTTTCTATAAGTAAGATATTGGTTCTGTTCAAAGCCAACGTGGGTTTTGTTCAAAGTAGTGTTGTTGGCGTCGATTTGATCCTTGCATGTTTTCATTGTTGCTAGCTTCTTGTCCAAATACTTCACCTTTTCGCATTCCTTGTCAAGTTTTATCCTTATAACATTTATCTCATTCTTTTTAACCACCAACTCTGCTTCAATAGCCTTGAAACCTTTCTTTTTACTCTTTTCCTTTACAATCTCCGTTAAATAGCTTTCCAACTCCATATATTTCTTGTTCAAATCCTCATACTTCCCAATCTTATCCATCAGTTTGAATTGAACTTGTGTGAATTTTTCTTGGTAATATTTTGTGCTTTCTTGTCAATCATTAAAGTCAATCTCCATTGCTTCAAGTTAAGAGCAACTTTACATCTAATCCAAACTCACCCCTCCTAGCTCCTTCTCACTTTTTTCCCTAGCAATTTTCTCCTCGCCCAACTTTAACTCAAGCTTTGTTATTTTTACATCTCTTGATTATATTTGCTCATCTACAAATGCTCTTCGTTTATCCCCTTCCAACATCATTTCTTCCAATGTTGCCTTGTCTTTTCTGCTTTTGCTCAACTCTATTTGACGTTGTTCTAGTAGTCTTCTTAACTCCTCTTTATTATTTACCTTTTTCCTTTTAATTTGCTCTTCTATAGTTTAGGGAGATTTGACTTCTACATAAGGTATGGCTGAAGCAGCTAAGTCTCTCTATCGTGCATATCCTTCACTTGCACATGGATTTTTTTTAAACCTTTTATCTCAACCAAAACCAGATGCTTCTATTCTTATTTGATGATCTCCAAATCATCTTGTGCAATAGGATCGTTGAATAAACCAAATAATTGAGCAATTTCCATAGTCCTTAGAACAAACTCCATGCTCCTAAGTTGCCTTACCACTAGGGCAGGAGCATAACTCATATAACCTGTAATCCTTACCAATGACACCCAACTTCTTTATCTATAACTCATAAAGACTTTCACTATTGTTACCCATGGGGCTCTTCACTTAGAATAACTATTAGGCAGACCTTCTAATTTATCAAGCAAACCTTAGTTATTTAGATCTCCCCATTCTTCTTTTTTTACTGTCTTCAGGGTCTTTGGTTGAACCATAAAAAATTATTAAAGACAAGCCTTCATTTTGATTAGGCTAACCATTCAGATATACATCAACTACATGCAGCATCTCATTGCTTCTTTTCTGATCCTCCAATAATGGTTAAGTGTCAGGATGGTTTTAGCTAAAATGTTAGCCACTAGATTGATTTGTGTATTCTTATACTCTACATAAACAGCAGTGGCCTCCAAACTCACTACATCCATTTGGCTTAGAAACAACAGAAGGCCAAATATACCCAAGGCAATCAATCTCCCTTTTTCTTATTTGACTTCTTTTCCAGTTCAATTTCTAGCATCCTTCATTTTAGACTGGTAGTATTCTTTTCTAAAAAAAAATTTTAATTGAAGATTCTACGTAGTTTTGATAGTTTAGAGATGATCTTGTCAGATCTTAAAGGAAAATAAATCCTACACAAATTGTTTAGAAACTTAGTTAACTTTTCATATTCCTCCATAGTGGGATATAGGTTTATACTTCTAAAAAAAAAAAAGCAATGGTAGTCTGGATCCTAAAAATGAACCAAGGCTCGCATAGTTGGGCTTAAAACTACTACCCTTGTAATTTCCACTAAACATCTGTATTTCATAAAAAATGCATCCTTATCCACATTTTGAAAGTAATTCATTAACTTATTCACCTCATTCATAATATAATTCAGGTTCTTGATTGCTGACAGTTTCTTAGCATCACTTCTAAAGTAGTCACTTTCAGTCAATTGAGATAGTTCAGAATTTTTTCCATATTCTATGTTGGAAAATTTAGCAATGGTGGTCATTTCATTCACAAGTCCTGCAATTCAAGATGCCTTGGGGTTAGACTTATTTTGATGCAAAAGATATTATCGAGCATACACCTTAAGGATATGTTCTAGTTCTTTTACGTGAGATATAAGGTAGGTTTACTACTTGGTCTTTAAAAAGGATCTCTTGTTATCCTAGTGATCACCCTTATAAAAGCAATATAGGGGTTTAGTAGATAATGAGATGTTACGTGTACCAATCACTATGAGTCTAAACACTCAGCAAAGAGTTGGGGTTTACACAAACTTAAACCTTGACTCAAGTCATAAGGCAAGTTGCTAGTTCCTCACTTAACTTAAAGTTAAATATATGGGCCCTCAAAAAGATAATAATAATAAAGTGATGCATGGTGATTAGTACTTAAAAGTGTATATTTATCATGGTTTTATATCATCATTTTGCGCTTGAAGTATCAATAACTATTTAACTAAAGCATGTTTTATAATAATATATCTAATAATATAAGATACCTTTAATTTATGGTAGATGTTCATTTTAAATGCAGGCTTATCACATAAATGAAAGGATTGATTGATGATTTTAAGAACTTAATTGCAAGGGCAAAGAGATGACCAACATTAGAAAAGAGATGTCGGTGCAATCCAAACTAGAACACTGTTCGGTAATTAGGTCATATCTAGAGCTATAGATCTTAGATTTAGGTCTACTATATATGGATAAAAAGGTAAGACATAGGCCTATAACTTTCATGTGGAGCCCAAGATCTAAAAAGGCGATTTTCAAGTCCAAATTATAGCAACAACAAAGAAGTCTGAATCTATCCTCTAGCCCGAGCACTGTTCAGTATTTTGGCCATATCTGGAGTTCTAAAAGTCCAAATAAGCTGAAGTTTTAACACAAGATAGATGAGACAATTGCCTACAACTTGTTTTCAAGTGGCTCCAATTTTGACGTTATCAATGACGTTTTGGGTAGACAAGAGAAAATAAGGATTGTCACCAAGTCAAGAGTTGGCCACCCACTCATCAATTAGTCATCAAATCAATAGTTCATAATTTTGGCCTATAAAAGGAGACATTTGCCATGCATTTAGGCATCTTGGTCTCCAGATCAAGATCATGCTCTTGCTTTCTTTCTTTGTATTTTTTTGTAATGTTTATGCTTTGCTTTCATTAATATCAAGTTTATGGCTTTCATTTCCTTTCCTTTACTTAGTTAACTCTTATCTTATTTATGTTCTTATTTTGTTTATTTATTTTTCTTTTTTTTATTATGTCTAGTTAAGTTTAGTATGTCAAGGTAAAAAGGTTACACTAATGGTGTAAGAATAAGTATAATGTAAACTCAATATGAACTTTAATGTTTGATACTAACATGTTTTATATTTGTTATCTTGTTCACTCTTTAATACTTTGCTTGTTAAATAACTAATCTTGATTTATGTTATATAACACTTGGTACAACAAATGCTTGACACGTTCATAGTTCAAACTGTATGGTATAACCGACATCTGAGCTATGAAAGGAACTTGATTTGTTGTTAACATAAGTTATAATCATGAATGCTTGACGAGATTTACAAGTATTAGCATTAATCGAATAAGATGACTAATGTAATCATGTTAACAATCTATAATCTGATTGGAACCTCCTTTATGTGTGGTTTACAATTGAATAATAACAGTTTATATTATACTTGTTTGACATACCATTAGTGGAACCTCTAACCTTGACATTTGTTATTATCATTGTTTAATCGTTACATTAATATTCCATCTCAAAGTTTTCATTTTCTTCTTCTTCTCCTTCTCCTTCTCCTTCTCCTTCTCCTTCTTTTTCTTCATTACTACTACTACTACTACTACTACTACTACTACTACTACTACTACTAGTATTATTATTATTATTATTATTATTATTATTATTATTATAGTTATTGTTGTTGTTATTGTTATTGTTATTATTGTTGTTATTGTTGTTATTTCTATTATTGTTGTTTATAATTTGAACAATTAACCTCCCTATGGTTCGACCCCGGTCTTGCTAGGTTATTTATTACTTCAACACTCCTGCATTTGGGAGAAGACATTAATCTTTTCGTCGTGTCAAGTTTTTGGCACCGTTGCCAGAGAGGTAAGTTCTTGTATAAATTATAGTAGTTATTTTATTTTCTCTTTTCACTTTTCTTGTATATAACTTTGTTTCTTTTTTCATGTTTCTTCTTCTTTTGTTTTCTTCTTCCTTTTATTCTATTCCTAAACGTATATGAGAGTATGGTCACGTACATCAAGTGGTAGACTTTGTAAGGTATCCTCATGATTTTCAAAAAATATGGTCGAAGAACATAATCAATCACTTCATAATGAGAATAATGAGAATAAACGTGCTAGAACACTTAGAGACCACATGAATCCCATAAGAACAAGTGCACCATCATGCATAGTTTTTCCTCCCGATGCATCTCATTTTAATTTTAAGTCAGGCATTATTCAACTTTTACCATCTTTTCATGGCTTAGAATTGAAAAATCCATACTTGCATTTAAGGGAATTTAAGGAGATCTGCAACACATATAATAATTTAAATTGTAGCATGAACATCATAAGATTAAAGGTTTTTCCTTTTTCATTAAAAGATAAAGCTAAAACATGGCTACAAAATTTAAGACTAGGATCCATTCGTGCTTGGGATGAAATGCAACAACAGTTTTTGAAGAAGTTTTTCTCATCTCATAGAACAAACTCTTTCAAAAGACAAATCACTACTTTCACTCAAAAACCAGGAGAAACATTTTACCAATGTTGGGATAGGTATCGAGACTTGCTTAGTACTTGCCCTCATCATGGTTTTGAAACATGGAGATTGGTTTCACATTTCTATAAAGGGTTAACACCTAAAGATAGGCAAATTGTTGAATTGATATGCAATGGAACTTTTGAAAATAAAGACCCTGATGAAGCAATGGAGTACGTAGACTTGTTAGCTGAAAATGCTCAAAATTGGGACCCCGTGGGTAGGTATGAGGCACCGAGTAAAACTCAACTGATTAGTACTTAAAAGTGCATTTTTGTCATAGTTTTATATCATCATTTTGCACTTGAAGTATCAATAACTCCTTAACTAAAGCATGTTTTATAATAATGTATCTAATAATATAAGATACCTTTAATTTGTGGTAAATGTCTATTTTTAATGTAGGCCTATCAAATAAATGAAAGGATTGATTGATGACTTGAAGAACTTAAATTGCAAGGATAAAGAAATGGTCAAACTTAGAGAAGAGATGTCGGTGCAATCCAAACCAGAACACTGTTCGGTAATTGGGTTATATCTGGAGCTACACATCTCAGATTTAGGTCCAATTTATATGGATGGAAAGGTAAGACATAGGCCTACAACTTTCATATGGAGCCCAAGATCTAAAAAGGCCATTATCAAGTCCAAATTGTAGCAACAACAAAGAAGCCCGAATCTGTCTTCCAGCCCGAGCACTGTTCGGTATTTTGGCCATATCTGGAGTTCTAGAAGTCCAGATGAGCTGAATGTTTTACACAAGAAAGCTGAGACAATTGCCTACAACTTTCATGTTTGCACCTGGCTCCAGTTTTGACGTTATCAATGACGTTTTGGGCAGACAAGAGAAGATAAGGATTGTCACCAAGTCAAAAGTTGGCCACCCACTTATCAATTAGTCATCAAATCAATAGTTCCCAATTTTGGCCTATAAAAGGAGGCATTTGCCATGCATTTAAGCATCTTGGTGTTCAGATCAAGATCATGCTCTTCCTTTCTCTCTTTGTATTTTTTGTAATGTTTATGCTTTGCTTTCATTAATATTAAGTTTATGCTTTTCATTTCCTTTCCTTTACTTAGTTAGCTTTTATGTTCTTATTTTGTTTATCTATTTTTCTTTCTTTCATTATGTCTAGCTAAGTTAATTATGTCAAGGTGAAAAGGTTACACTAATGGTGTAAGAATAAGTATAATGTAAACTTAATATGGACTTTAATGTTTGATACTAACATGTTTTATATTTGTTATCTTGTTCACTCTTTAATACTTTGCTTGTTAAATGACTAATCTTGATTTATGTTGTATAACACTTGGTACAACAAATGCTTGGCACTTTCATAGCCCATAATGTATGGTATAACCGACACCTGAGCTATGAAAGGAACTTGATTTGTTGTTAACATAAGTTATAATCATGAATGCTTGACGAGATTTACAAGTATTAGCATTAATTGAATAAGATGACTAATGTAATCATGTTAACAATATATAATCTGATTGGAACCTCCTTTGTGTGTGGTTTCCAATTCAATAATAAGAGTTTATACTATACTTGTTTGATATACCATTAGTGGAATCTCTAACCTTGACATTTGTTATTATTATTGCTTAATCCTTACATTAATATTTGATCTCCAAGTTGTCATCATCATCATCTTCTTCTTCTCCTCTTTCTTTATTATTATTATTATTATTATTATTATTATTATTATTACTACTACTACTACTACTATTATTATTATTATTATTATTATTATTATTATTATTATTATTATTATTATTATTACTATTGTTGTTGTTGTTATTGTTGTTTTATAATTGTTGTTTAATAATTGTTGTTTATAATTTGTACAATTAACCTCCCTGTGGTTCGACCCCGGTCTTGCCGGGTTATTTATTACTTCGACACTCCTGCACTTGGGAGAAGACATCAATCTTTTAGTCGTGTCAAGTTTTTGGCGCCGTTGCCGGGGAGGTAAGTTCTTGTATAAATTATAGTATTTATTTTCTCTTTTCACTTTTCTTGTATATAACTTTGTTTCTTTTTATTTTGTTTTCTTCCTCCTTCTTTTGCTTTCTTCTTTTTTTTTATTTTATTCCTTCACGTGCATGAGAGTGTGGTCACGTACATTAAGTGGTAGACTTTGTAAGGTATCTTTATCATTTTCAGAAAATATGGCTGAAGAAGATAATCAATCATTTCATAATGAAAATAATGAGAATAACCGTGCTAGAACACTTAGAGACCACATGAATCCCACAAGAACAAGTGCACCATCATGCATAGTTTTTCCTCTCGATGCATCTCATTTTAATTTTAAACCAGGTATTATTCAACTTTTACCATCTTTTCATGGTTTGGAATTGGAAAATCCATACTTGCATTTAAGGGAATTTGAGGAGGTGTGCAACACATATAATAATTTAAATTGTAGCATGAACACCATCAGATTAAAGCTTTTTCCTTTTTCATTAAAAGATAAAGCTAAAACATGGCTACAAAATTTAAGACCAGGATCCATTCGTGCTTGGGATGAAATGCAACAACAATTTTTAAAGAAGTTTTTCCCATCTCATAGAACAAACTCTTTCAAGAGACAAATCACCACTTTCACTCAAAAACCAGGAGAAACATTTTATCAATGTTGGGATAGGTATCGAGACTTGCTTAGTACTTGCCCCCATCATGGTTTTGAAACATGGAGATTGGTTTCACATTTCTATGAAGGGTTAACACCTAAAGATAGGCAAATGGTTGAATTGATGTGCAATGGAACTTTTGAAGATAAAGACCCTGATGAAGCAATGGAGTACTTAGACTTGTTAGCTGAAAATGCTCAAAATTGGGACACTGCGGGTACATATGAGGCACCGAGTAAAACTCAACCTCATACATCTAGTGGAGGTATGTACAACCTTAGGGAAGATCATGACCTTCAAGCCAAATTTGCATCTTTAGCTAAAAAAGTCGAGGCACTAGAATTAAAAAAGAGTGGTCAATTAAAATCTGTTGAAAACATTGTGTGTCAAATCTGTGAAACAAATGAACACTCAACCAACGATTATCCAACCTTGCCTTCTTTTAAGGAATGTCTCCATGAACAAGCCCATGCTTTAAACAGTTTCCAAAGGCCCAACCACAACCCATACTCCCAAACATACAATCCTGGTTGGAGAAATCACCCAAATTTCAGTTGGAAGAGTGAGAACAACAATGCACAAACTTCACAACCACCGTTTTAAGCACACCATAATTTTCAAAATTCTCATGGATATGCACCTTCTTATGCTCCACCTTCTAGAAGAAATCTTGAGGAAACATTGCATGCATTCATTGAAAAGCAAGAGACAATTAATACTCAACTTGCTAAATTAACATCTGCTCTCAGTTTCCAAGAGAAAGGTAAGTTTCCATCTCAAACACAACAAAATCCCAAAGGGCAATACAATGCAAATGCAAGTAGTTCCGGAAGCCAACACATGGTTCAAGTCAAATCAGTCACTACTCTGCGCAGTGGTAAGGTTATTGAAAAACCCTCTCTTGAACCTTATGAGAAAGATGATGAATCAATCTCTGAGGGTAAGGAAGGGGATGAATCTGAAAATTGCAAAGAAACGACTGATTCACCGCCAGCACTTTCATTTCCTCAAGCCATGACCAAACAAAGGAAAGTCAATCACAACTCAGAAATTTTTGAAATTTTCAAACAGGTAAGAATCAATATACCTTTGCTGGATGCTATTAAACAGGTTCCTTCCTATGCTAAATTTTTAAAAGATCTCTGCACTGTGAAGAGGAAACTGAATGTGAAAAAGAAAGCCTTTCTAGCCGAACAAGTAAGTGCTATTCTTCAAAACAATAATGCTTTGAAATATAAAGACCCTGGTTGTCCTACAATTTCTTGCTTTATTGGAGAGCATAAAATTGAAAGAGCCTTACTTGATCTTGGTGCTAGTGTGAATTTACTTCCATATTCAGTTTTTCAGAGTCTCAATCTAGGTGAGTTAAAACCAACTTCTATAACTCTTTTACTTGCCGATAGATCTATAAAAGTGCCTAGAGGAATAATTGAAGATGTGTTAGTACAAGTCGATAAATTCATTTATCCTGTGGATTTTATTGTCTTGGACACACAACCTGTTGAAGTATGTAATTCATTTCCTGTTATTTTAGGACGTCCATTTCTTGCAACTTCTAATGCATTGATTAATTGTAGGAATGGACTGATGAAGCTATCATTTGGAAACATGACATTGGAGATGAATATTTTCAACATTTACAAGCAACCTAGAGATGATAATGATTTACAGGAAGTGGACTTTACTGAAAAATTAATTCATGATCAATTTCCAACCACTTCCAATGAAATTGAGATTGATGAATCTGATGATTTGGAAATGATTTATTTTCAGGAAGAATCAAAGACAAGTAATTGGAGGCCACAAATTGAGGAATTGCCACCACGACCAATTAAGTCCATACCTTCAAGTGTTCAACCACCAAAACCTGATTTGAAGCCGTTGCCATCCAATCTCAAATACTCATTTTTGGGAGAAAATGAAACCTTTCCGGTAATAATCTCTTCCAAACTTAATGCACATCAAGAAGGTAAGTTATTACAAACTCTGAAAATGCACAAAAAAGCATTAGGATGGACCATAGCTGATATAAAAGGAATTAGTCCTTTGATTTGTACACACAGAATTTATTTAGAGGAAAATGCTAAACCCTCTAGAGAAATGCAACGAAAGCTAAATCCTAATATGAAAGAAGTAGTGAAAAATGAAGTCATTAAGCTTCTAGATAATGAAATCATTTATCCTATTTCTGACAGCAAATGGGTAAGTCCTACCCAAGTTGTACCTAAGAAGTCTGGAGTCACTGTGATAACAAATGAGAACAATGAGTTAATTCCCACCAGAACTGTTACTGGTTGGCGCATGTGCATTGACTATAGGAAACTTAATTCAATGACTAGAAAAGATCATTTTCCTTTACCTTTCATGGATCAAATCCTAGAAAGAGTTGCAGGTCATGAATTTTATTGTTTCCTAGATGGCTATTCGGGTTACAACCAAATTGAAATTGCATTGGAAGATCAAGAAAAGACTACTTTCACATGTCCATTTGGTACTTTTGCATATCGAAGGATGCCTTTTGGATTATGTAATGCACCAGCCACATTTCAAAGATGCATGCTTAGTATATTTAGCGATATGGTTGAACATTTTCTTGAGATTTTCATGGATGATTTTTCTGTTTTTGGTGATTCATTTGATGATTGTTTGACTAATTTAGGAAAGGTTTTAACCAGGTGTGAAGAGAAGAATCTTGTGCTGAATTGGGAAAAATGTCATTTTATGGTAACAAATGGCATTGTACTTGGTCACATTGTTTCATCAAAAGGAATTGAGGTTGACAAATCTAAAATTGAGTTAATTGCAAACTTGCCAACACCAAAATCTCTTAAAGATGTTAGATCATTCCTGGGACATGCTGGTTTTTATAGAAGGTTCATCAAAGATTTTAGTGTAATATCTAAGCCTTTAAGTAACCTTCTAACAAAGGATACTATTTTTGAATGGACTGAACATTGTGAAGAAGCCTTTGTTAAACTTAAAAACTTGCTTACTTGTGCTCCTATCATTCAACCTCCCGATTGGTCCTTACCTTTTGAAATAATGTGTGATGCTAGTGATTATGCCGTAGGTGCTGTTTTGGGACAAAGAAAAGATAAGAAACCTTATGTAATTTACTATGCAAGTAAAACTTTAAATAGTGCTCAAATGAATTATACCACCACTGAAAAAGAATTACTTGCAGTAGTATTTGCATGTGAAAAATTCAGATCTTATCTTGTTGGCTCACCTGTTGTTGTTTTTAGTGATCATGCAGCATTGAAATATCTTCTTTCTAAGAAAGATTCCAAGGCTAGATTGGTGCGGTGGATTTTATTACTTCAAGAATTTGATATCACAATCAAAGATAAGAAAGGCAGCGAAAATGTTGTCGCAGATCACTTGTCAAGATTGACAACAGATTCGAAAACTGACATCACACCAATCGATGACTACTTTCCTGATGAATCTTTACTTTCTGTCTCGACAATGCCTTGGTTTGCTAATATTGTCAATTTTCTTGTTTCAGGACAATTGCCAGCTCATTGGAATACCCAAGATAAAAGAAAGTTTTTGAACGAAGTGAAGAACTTTTATTGGGATGATCCTTATTTATTCAAATATTGTCCTGATCAAATATTTCGAAGATGCATTCCTGACAATGAGGTAAGTAATGTCATTAAATTTTGTCATTCTGAGGCATGTGGGGGCCATTTCTCATCAAGAAAGACAACTGCAAAAATCTTACAAAGTGGATTTTACTGGCCCACCATGTTCAAAGACTCACATGCATTCTGCAAGTCTTGTGAAAATTGTCAAAAGTTGGGATCTATTTCAAAACGTCACATGATGCCTTTAAACCCTATTATTGTCATTGAGATCTTTGATTGTTGGGGTATAGATTTCATGGGCCCATTCCCTCCATCATTTGGTTTCTTATACATATTAGTCGCAGTAGATTATGTTTCAAAATGGATAGAGGTAATTCCAAGTCGAAACAATGATCACAAAACAGTGATAAAGTTTTTGAAAGAAAATATTTTGAGTCGATTTGGAGTCCCTCGAGCCATAATAAGTGATGGTGGAACACATTTCTGCAACAAGCCATTTGAGTCTTTAATGAAGAAATATGGAATCACACACAAAGTTGCCACCCCTTATCACCCTCAAACAAGTGGACAAGTAGAGCTTGCTAATAGGGAGATCAAACATATTTTGGAGAAAACAGTGAACCCTAATAGGAAAGACTGGTCTTTAAGACTTAATGATGCACTTTGGGCTTATCGAACTGCTTATAAAACATCATTAGGTATGTCACCGTATAGACTAGTCTATGGAAAACCTTGTCACTTGCCTGTGGAACTTGAACATAAAGCTTATTGGGCTATTAAAGCTTTCAATTCAAATCTGGATGATGCTAGTCAACTGCGAAAATTACAAATAAATGAGCTTGAGGAAATAAGAAATGATGTATATGAAAATTCAAGAATTCATAAAGCAAGAATTAAAGAGTTTCATGACAAGAAAATACAGAGAAAAACCTTCAATGTTGGTCAAAAAGTCTTGCTTTATAATTCTCGACTGCATTTATTTCCTGGAAAATTAAGATCAAGATGGAGTGGTCCTTTTATTGTGAAACATGTGTATCCATATGGGGCCTATGACATCGAGAATCCAAAGAATGGCAATGTTTTCAAGGTAAATGGACATCGTCTGAAAGTTTACTTTGACAATTTTTCAGTTGAAAATAACTCTATTGAATTGGGTGATCCTGTATATAAAGATTGATTTTATTTTATTTTATTTTATTTTATTTTTGTTTCTTATATAAATATTGATTTTATTTTATTTTATTTTTGTTTCTTTTTGAGTGATTTTTGCGAGTTTCTTCACCCCGGTCAAATGGCGGATAACGGTACTCCGTGACTTAAGTCGGTTCTTTCAGTTTCCCACAATTACTGATATCTGTGTATATATTTGTGCAATTCTTTGAATCTCTCTTCCAATTCTCATTTGATAATGGACACTAATCTTGAAAAATTGAAAAAGTATTTTCTCGCTCTGCCTCAGAATGCGATTACAAAAATTTACCGTGCTAGATGTGCAAGATTGAGATTGTTAATGAATCATGGAATTCCTGAAGATATTCGCTGGTTGATTGAAGCAAAGGTCCGATTATCAGGTGAGTCCTCTAACTTCTTCATTTCACACATGCCTGGAACAGGTAAAAGCACTTTTGCAAAGAAGCGTCGTGCAAAACGACTGGATGTTTGTCATCGATGTGCTAAATGGACTTGTAATACACAATGTCGTTCTTTAGGAATGGTATCTATAAACCGTGAAGATAAAATACAATTCATTAAGGATGGCCTGAGTAAGGAGTCTTTAGATAATCTTCTATTGACTCTTGAGACGCATCCTAGTGGAGATGTGCATCGTGCAATTCATTATTTATGGCCACTATTTCATAAAGAACATGATCGACTTAGTCTTGGGAATCTGACTAAAAAAGACCCTGTTTCCAGTTTTTAAGAAAATTGGATGGGAAGCCTATCCCCGACCCATAGAGGGCGTTTAAGCCGTTCTTGGACGTAAAACCAAGGGAAGATGTGAGCCACAATCACAACTACCTGTACATACACATGCTTTTTTCAAAAGTAAATAAATAAATAAATAAAAAGAGAGAGAGAGTGTGTGAGACTCCAGCTGGCCTACATATAGATGTTATGATTGTCTTTCTAATTTCTCATCTATAAAAACCCTCTTTTCGTTCCTTTCATTTCTACTCAACCCATACATTCAACAAATACAGAAGTGTGTAGAAATGGCAAGTTCCTCAAGTCATCAAATAAGAAATATTTGTGTTTTTGGTGGATCTAGTCCTGGGAAAGAAAAGGAGTTTTTAGAATCAGCAAATCATCTTGGTCAGGTGCTAGCTGAGAGAAAGATTCATTTAGTGTATTGGGGAGGCAGTCTTGGGTTAATGGGAGGTGTGTCAATAGCTGCATTTTTAGGAGGTAGTCAAGTTTTAGGAGTCATCCCTGAAGCTTTGGCACAAGGGGACATCATTGGAAAAACAATTGGAGAGGAACTTCAGGTCTCCACAATGTCGGCTCGAATGAATGCAATGTTTAACCATGTTGATGCTTTCATTGCTTTACCAGGTGGTCTAGGCACATTGGAAGAGATCTTTCATATTTCCTCTTGGGCTCAATTGCACATTCACCATAAACCCATAGGTTTGTTAAATGTTAATGGTTATTATGATAAGTTGTTGTCTTTTCTTGATCATGCTGTGGAACAGGAATTTTTCACATCTTCTGCACGACAAATCATAATCTCTGCTACTACTGCTGAACAATTGATTGACCAACTACAATCTTTCATTCCTGTGATTGATCCTTCCATAAGTCGAATAAATTGGTCATCTACGGGAAGTCGTAAAAAGCTTAGATTGGATTTGAGCCTTCATTTGTGAATTTTTGTGTCTTTTGGTTTTATTATTGTGTTTTGTTATTTCTTATTTTTATTTTAGTATGTTTCAAGTTTTGTCAGTGTTCGTTATTTCAGGTGATATCTTCTATACTCTATCTTTTTACCTTAGAACATTGAGGACAATGTCTCGTTTTGGTTGGGGGGAGAGGGTAGTAGTTGATAAAAAAAAAAAATTGTTTTTCATTTCATAAAGCATGTGCATAATTGTTGTTACTAGGATGGCAGAGTAAATGAGTTCTTTTGTTAAAGTGACTCTTGAGACGCATCTTAGTAACCATTCTTAACAAGGTCTATTATAATACTTCCTGAAATATTCAGGTTTACAAACTCTCGTATTGTTACCACTTAATTCTGCTCATATACTTATTTAACATGTATTTTTAAACCTTAATTTACACACACACACTTTAACAAATGATTGTGGGTTGCATATTGGATTATTACATTATTTATGTTCTTTTGTTAAAGGTAACAACTAAGGGAAAGGGATTGTATATAATTAAAAAAAAAACATGAAAAAAAAAATAAAATAAAAAATGATGATAATAAAAATGTAGATAAGTTTGATTTCGTAGCCTCCCTAACCTAAGCAATTAAGCCCGAAGGGGTGTTTTAACACCTAATACCCTAAAGTCAACTGACTTGGGAGCTATTGGCCCAACGCTTGTTACATGGGTTGAGGAGAAAAGCTTAAGGCAATCAAGCATTGCACTATCTACATATCAGTATCTGCGACCCGAGTTACTAAGCTCGTAGGGGTGTCTTAACACCTAATGCCTTAAGACCAACTGGTCTGGGAGTCATTAGCTGAAAGCTCGTTACATGGGTTAAAGATGCATGATGTTTTTAAAGTATATGTATATAGAGTTAAAAAAAAAAAGAATAAAAAAGACAAAAATAGTAATCCCAACCCAAGGAAGTTAACCTTAAACATTAGAACAAAAATTTTGTTTTCTTCCAAGAAAAGCCCCATAATTATGTGTTGATTCATTGAGCACAAAAGAAAGGTTTATTAATATCTTGTTAAGTGGTATTGAGCAGATATATAAATTTAGATAGATTAATGGAAGTTAAATGATGAATACCTTGCTTTGTGAAATTTACAAATTGTTTTAACGCTTTGATTACTAGGGACTAGTAATAAGCTGGTTGGGGGGTGTGATTAGTACTTAAAAGTGCATTTTTGTCATAGTTTTATATCATCATTTTGCACTTGAAGTATCAATAACTCCTTAACTAAAGCATGTTTTATAATAATGTATCTAATAATATAAGATACCTTTAATTTGTGGTAAATATCTATTTTTAATGTAGGCCTATCAAATAAATGAAAGGATTGATTGATGACTTGAAGAACTTAAATTGCAAGGATAAAGAAATGGTCAAACTTAGAGAAGAGATGTCGGTGCAATCCAAACCAGAACACTGTTCGGTAATTGGGTTATATCTGGAGCTACACATCTCAGATTTAGGTCCAATTTATATGGATGGAAAGGTAAGACATAGGCCTACAACTTTCGTATGGAGCCCAAGATCTAAAAAGGCCATTATCAAGTCCAAATTGTAGCAACAACAAAGAAGCCCGAATCTGTCTTCCAGCCCGAGCACTGTTCGGTATTTTGGCCATATCTGGAGTTCTAGAAGTCCAAATGAGCTGAATGTTTTACACAAGAAAGCTGAGACAATTGCCTACAACTTTCATGTTTGCACCTGGCTCCAGTTTTGACGTTATCAATGACGTTTTGGGCAGACAAGAGAAGATAAGGATTGTCACCAAGTCAAAAGTTGGCCACCCACTTATCAATTAGTCATCAAATCAATAGTTCCCAATTTTGGCCTATAAAAGGAGGCATTTGCCATGCATTTAAGCATCTTGGTATTCAGATCAAGATCATGCTCTTCCTTTCTCTCTTTGTATTTTTTGTAATGTTTATGCTTTGCTTTCATTAATATTAAGTTTATGCTTTTCATTTCCTTTCCTTTACTTAGTTAGCTTTTATGTTCTTATTTTGTTTATCTATTTTTCTTTCTTTCATTATGTCTAGCTAAGTTAATTATGTCAAGGTGAAAAGGTTACACTAATGGTGTAAGAATAAGTATAATGTAAACTTAATATGGACTTTAATGTTTGATACTAACATGTTTTATATTTGTTATCTTGTTCACTCTTTAATACTTTGCTTGTTAAATGACTAATCTTGATTTATGTTGTATAACACTTGGTACAACAAATGCTTGGCACTTTCATAGCCCATAATGTATGGTATAACCGACACCTGAGCTATGAAAGGAACTTGATTTGTTGTTAACATAAGTTATAATCATGAATGCTTGACGAGATTTACAAGTATTAGCATTAATTGAATAAGATGACTAATGTAATCATGTTAACAATATATAATCTGATTGGAACCTCCTTTGTGTGTGGTTTCCAATTCAATAATAAGAGTTTATACTATACTTGTTTGATATACCATTAGTGGAATCTCTAACCTTGACATTTGTTATTATTATTGCTTAATCCTTACATTAATATTTGATCTCCAAGTTGTCATCATCATCATCTTCTTCTTCTCCTCTTTCTTTATTATTATTATTATTATTATTATTACTACTACTACTACTACTACTACTACTATTATTATTATTATTATTATTATTATTATTATTATTATTATTATTACTATTGTTGTTGTTGTTATTGTTGTTTTATAATTGTTGTTTATAATTTGTACAATTAACCTCCCTGTGGTTCGACCCCGGTCTTGCCGGGTTATTTATTACTTCGACACTCCTGCACTTGGGAGAAGACATCAATCTTTTAGTCGTGTCATCAACCTCATAGATCTAGTGGAGGTATGTACAACCTTAGAGAAGATCATGACCTTCAAGCCAAGTTTGCATCTTTAGCTAGAAAAGTCGAGGCACTAAAATTGAAAATGAGTGGTCAATTAAAATCTGTTGAAAACATTGTGTGTCAAATCTATGAAACAAATGAACACTCAACCAACGATTGTCCAACCTTACCTTCTTTTAAGGAATGTCTCTATGAACAAGCCCATGCTTTAAACAGTTTCCAAAGGGCCAACCATAACCCATACTCACAAACATACAACCCTGGTTGGAGAAATCACCTAAATTTTAGTTGGAAGAGTGAGAACAATAATATACAAACTTCACAACTACCATTTCAAGCACACCATAATTTTTAAAATTCTCATGGATATGTACCTCCTTATGCTCCACCTTTTAGAAGAAATCTTGAGGAAACATTGCATGCATTCATTGAAAAGCAAGAGACAATCAATACTCAACTTGCTCAAAACATGATAGATTTTAAAGATACTCTTGAAAAATTAACATCTGCTCTCAGTTTTCAAGAGAAAGGTAAGTTTCCATCTCAACCACAATAAAATCCCAAGGGGCAATACAATGCAAATGCAAGTAGTTCCGGAAGCCAACACATGGATCAAGTCAAATCAGTCACTACTCTGCGCAGTGGTAAGGTTATTGAAAAACCCTCTCTTCAACCTTATGAGAAAGATGAAGAGTCAATCTTTAAGGGTAAGGAAGTGGTTGAATTTGAAAATTACAAAGAAATAATTGATTCTCCGCCAGCACTTCCATTTCTTCATGCCATAACCAAATAAAGGAAAGTCAATCACAACTCTGAAATCTTTGAAACTTTCAAACAGGTAAGAATCAATATACCTTTGTTGGATGCTATTAAACAGATTCCTTCCTATGCTAAATTTTTGAAAGATCTATGCATTGTGAAGAGGAAACTAAATGTGAAAAAGAAAGTCTTTTTAGCAGAACAAGTAAGTGTCATTCTTCAGAACAATAATGCTTTGAAATATAAAGACCCTGGTTATCCTACAATTTCTTGCTTTATTGGAGAGCATAAAATTGAAAGAGCCTTACTTGATCTTGGTGCTAGTGTGAATTTACTTCCATATTCAGTTTTTTAGAGTCTCAATCTAGGTGAGTTAAAACCAACTTCTATATCTCTTTTACTTGTCGATAGATCTATAAAAGTGCCTAGAGGAATAATTGAAGATGTGCTAGTACAAGTCGATAAATTCATTTATCTTGTGGATTTTATTATCTTGAACACAAAACTTATTGAAGCATGTAATTCATTTCCTGTTATTTTAGGATGTTTGTTTCTTGCTACCTCTAACGCATTGACTAATTGTAGGAATGGACTGATGAAGCTATCATTTGAAAACATGACATTAAAGATGAATATTTTCAACATTTGCAAGCAACCTAGAGATGATAATGATTTACAAGAAGTAGATCATATTGACGAATTAGTTTATGATCAACTTGAATCTACTTTAAGTAAAAATAAATTGGATGAATCTGAAGATTTGCAAATGATTTATTCTGAGGAAGAAATCACGGATGAAAAACGCACCGAAAATGTTGATCTTTTGTCAATAGTGACAACAGATTTGACATCTAACATCACACCAATCGATGATTACTTTCCTAATGAATCCTTACTTTTTCTTAGTTCAATGCCTTGGTATGATAAAAATATCACTTTTTTTACTTTAGGAGATTTGCCAGCTGATTGGAGTACCCAAGAAAAAGAAAAGTTTTTGAACGAAGTGAAGAGCTTTTATTGTGATGACCCTAACTTATTCAAATATTGTCCTGATCAAATATTTCAAAGATTCATTCCGGACAATGAGGTAAGTAGTGTCATTAAACTTTATCATTCTCAAGCATGTGGAAGTTATTTCTCATCAAAAAAGACAGCTGCAAAAATCTTTCAAAATAGATTTTATTGGCCCACCATGTTCAAGGACACGTATGCATTCTGCAAAACTTGTGAAAATTATCAAAAAGTTGATACTGGTCAAAAAGTTTTGTTTTCTAATTCTCAACTCTATGCATTCCCTAAAGAGCTAAGATTAAGATGAAGCAATCCTTATATGGCCTATGATATTGAGAATTCAATGAATGACAATGATTATAAGAAAAATAGACATCGTTTGAAAGCTTACTTTGATAATTTTCCTAGTGAAAATGAATCAACTGGTTTGAATGATCTTGTAGATAAAGGTTGATTATTTTGTTTTTCTCATATTGTTTTTGTGTTTCATTTTGAATGATTTTTGCTAGTTTCTCTCACCCCGGTCAAATGGCGGACAACGGTACTCCGTGTCTTAAGTCGGTTCTTTCTGTTTCCCACAATAACTGATATTTGTGTATATATTTGTGTATATATTTGTGCAATTCTTTGAATCTCTCTTCCAATTCTCATTTGAAAATGGACACTAATCTTGAAAAATTGAAAAAGTATTTTCCCACTCTGCCTTAGAATGCGATTACAAAAATTTACCGTGCTAAATGTGCAAGATTGAGATTGTTAATGAATCATGGAATTCCTGAAGATATTTGTTGGTTGATTGAAGCAAAGGTCCGATTATCAGGTGAGTCCTCTAACTCCTTCATTTCACATATGTCTGGAACAGGTAAAAGCACTTTTGCAAAGAAACATCGTGCAAAACGACTAAAAGTCTATCATCGATGTGCTAGATGTACTTGTAATACACAATGTCATTCTTTAGGAATGGTATGTAAAAACATGAAGATAAAATACAATTCATTAAGGATGACCTGAGTAAGGAATCTTTAGATAATCTTCTATTAACTCTTAAGATGCATCCTAGTGGAGATATGCATTGTGTAATTCATGATTTATGGCCACTATTTCATAAAGAACATGATCGACTTAGTCTTGGGAATCAGACTAAAAAAGACCATGTTTGCCAGTTTTTAAGAAAACTGGATGGGAAGCCTATCCCCGACCCATAGAGGGCGTTTAAGTCGTTCTTGGACGTAAAACCAAAGGAAGATATGAGCCACAATCACAACTATCTCTACATACACATATTTTTTCAAAACTAAATAAATAAATAAATAAAAAGTGAGAGAGAAAGTATGAGACTCTAGCTGGCTTACATATAGGTGGTATGATTGCCTTTTTAATTTCTTATCTATAAAACCCTGTGATTAGTACTTAAAAGTGCATTTTTATCATGGTTTTATATCATCATTTTGCACTTGAAGTATTAATAACTCCTTAACTAAAATATATTTTATAATAATGTATCTAATAATATAAGATACCTATAATTTGTGGTAAATATCTATTTTTAATGCAGACCTATCACATAAATGAAAGGATTGATTGATGACTTGAAGAACTTAAATTGCAAGGATGAAGAGATGGTCAAACTTAGAGAAGAGATGTCGGTGCAATCCAAACCGGAACACTGTTCGGTAATTGGGTCATAACTGGAGCTACAGATCTCAGATTTAGGTCCAATTTATATGGATGGAAAGGTAAGACATAGGCCTACAACTTTCATATGGAGCCCAAGATCTAAAAAGGCCATTATCAAGTCCAAATTGTAGCAACAACAAAGAAGCCCGAATCTGTCTTCCAGCCCGAGCACTGTTCGGTATTTTGGCCATATCTGGAGTTCTAGAAGTCCAAATGAGCTGAATTTTTTACACAAGAAAGCTGAGACAATTGCCTACAACTTTCATGTTTGCACCTGGCTCCAGTTTTGACGTTATCAATGACGTTTTGGGCAGACAAGAGAAGATAAGGATTGTCACCAAGTCAAAAGTTGGCCACCCACTTATCAATTAGTCATCAAATCAATAGTTCCCAATTTTGGCCTATAAAAGGAGGCATTTGCCATGCATTTAGGCATCTTGGTGTTCAGATCAAGATCATGCTCTTCCTTTCTCTCTTTGTATTTTTTGTAATGTTTATGCTTTGCTTTCATTAATATTAAGTCTATGCCTTTCATTTCCTTTCCTTTACTTAGTTAACTTTTATGTTTTTATTTTGTTTATCTATTTTGCTTTCTTTCATTATGTCTAGCTAAGTTAATTATGTCAAGGTGAAAAGGTTACACTAATGGTGTAAGAATAAGTATAATGTAAACTTAATATGGACTTTAATGTTTGATACTAACATGTTTTATATTTGTAATCTTATTTACTCTTTAATACTTTGCTTGTTAAATGACTAATCTTGATTTATGTTGTATAACACTTGGTACAACAAATGCTTGGCACTTTCATGGCCCATAATGTATGGTATAACCGACACCTGAGCTATGAAAGGAACTTGATTTGTTGTTAACATAAGTTATAATCATGAATGCTTGACGAGATTTACAAGTATTAGCATTAATTGAATAAGATGACTAATGTAATCATGTTAACAATATATAATCTGATTGGAACCTCCTTTGTGTGTGGTTTCCAATTCAATAATAAGAGTTTATACTATACTTGTTTGATATACCATTAGTGGAACCTCTAACCTTGACATTTGTTATTATTATTGTTTAATCCTTACATTAATTTTCCATCTCCAAGTTCTCATCATCATCTTCTTCTTCTCTTTCTTTATTATTATTATTATTATTATTATTACTACTACTACTATTATTACTACTATTACTACTACTACTACTATTATTATTATTATTATTATTATTATTATTACTACTACTACTACTACTACTATTGTTGTTGTTGTTATTGTTGTTTTATTATTGTTATTTATAATTTGTACAAATAACCTCCCTGTGGTTCGACCCCGGTCTTGCCGGGTTATTTATTACTTCGACACTCCTGCACTTGGGAGAAGACATCAACCTTTTAGTCGTGTCACCCTGTCTTTCTTCTTTTCATTTCTACTCAACCCATACATTCAACAAATAAAAAAATGTGTAGAAATGGCAAGTTCCTCAGGTCATCATATAAGAAATATTTGTTTTTTCGGTAGATCTAGTCCTGGGAGAGAAAAAGAGTTTTTAGAATCAGCAAATCATCTTGGTCAGGTGGTAGCTGAGAGAAAGATTAATTTAGTGTATGGGTTAATGGGAGGTGTGTCAATAGCTGCATTTTTAAGAGGTAATCAAGTTTTGGGGGTCATCTCCGAAGCTTTAGCACAAGGGGACATCATTGGAAAAACAATTAGATAGGAACTTAATTCTGCTCATATACTTATTTAACATGTATTCTTAAACCTTAATTTACACACACACACTTTAACATATGATTGTGGGTTGCATATTGAATTATTGTATTATTTATGTTCTTTTGTTAAAGGTAACAACTAAGGAAAAGGGATAGTATATAATTAAAAAGAAAAAAAGAAAAAAAATGTTGATAATAAAAATGTAGATAAGTTTGGTTTCGTAGCCTCCCTAACCTAAGCAATTAAGCCTGAAGGGGTGTTTTAACACCTAATACCCTAAAGTCAACTGACTTGGAAGTTATTGGTCCAATGCTTGTTACATGGGTTGAGGAGAAAAGCTTAAGGGAATCAAACATTGCACTATCTATATATCAGTATCTGCGACCCGAGTTATTAAACTCGTAGGGGTGTTTTAACACCTAATGCCCTAAGACCAACTAGTTTGGGAGTCATTAGCTGAAAGCTCGTTACATGGGTTAAAGATGCATGATGTTTTTAAATTATATGTATATATATTAAAAAAAAAAGACAAAAATAATAATCTCAACCCAAGGAAGTTAACCTTAAATATTAGAACAAAAATTTTGTTTTCTTCCAAGAAAAGCCTCATAATTATATGCTGATACATTGAGCACAAAAGAAAGGTTTATTAATATCTTGTTAAGAGTTATTGAGCAGATATATAAATTTAATAAGAGTTTGTTTATTTGGATAGATTAATGGAAGTTATATGATGAATACCTTGCTATGTGGAATTTGCAAATTGTTTTTCTATTTTAACACTTTGATTACTAGGGACTAGTAATAAGTTGGTTGGGGGGTGTGATTAGTACTTAAAAGTGCATTTTTATCATGGTTTTGTATCATCATTTTGCACTTAAAGTATCAATAACTCCTTAACTAAAGTATGTTTTATAATAATATATCTAATAATATAAGATACCTTTAATTTATGGTAGATGTTTATTTTAAATACAGGCCCATCACATAAATAAAAGGATTGATTGATGATTTTAAAAACTTAAATTGCAAGGGCAAAGAGATGACCAAAATTAGAAAAGAGATGTCGGTGCAATCTAAACCGGAACACTGTTTGGTAATTGGGTCATATCTAGAGCTATAGATCTCAGATTTAGGTCTACTATATATGGATAGAAAGGTAAGACATAGGCCTATAACTTTCATATGAGCCCAAGATCTAAAAAATCCATTTTCAAGTCCAAATTATAGCAACAACAAAGAAGCCCCAATCTGTCCTCCAGCCCGAGCACTGTTCAGTATTTTGGCCATATCTGGAGTTCTAGAAGTCCAAATGAGCTGAAGTTTTTACACAAGATAGATGAGACAATTGCCTACAACTTGTTTTCAAGTGGCTCTAATTTTGATGTTATCAATGATGTTTTAGGCAGATAAGAGAAGATAAGGATTGGCACCAAGTCAAGAGTTGGCCACCCACTCATCAATTAGTCATCAAATCAATAGTTCCTAATTTTGGCCTATAAAAGGAGGCATTTGCCATGAATTTAGGCATCTTGGTCTCCAAATCAAGATCATGCTCTTGCTTTCTTTCTTTGTATTTTTTGTAATGTTTGTCGTATGTCAAAAAAAAATCTGCGCGGTGTCGGCTCTGATGATTTTTCATTGTTATTATTTGATTTGATCTTGTTGGATTCGTTAGGAGTCGCCACCTAGTATTTAATTGAAGGTTACTAGGAAACCCGGTTGTACTGGTCTTGTCAGAGATTCGCGGGTAAGGGACCGGTTGTGGTTAGGGAAGGTATTAGCACCCCTAACGCACCCTACCTGAGGTAAGCTGCTTCATGGACTTGATGTGTTAAAGAAGTTTTAAAAATTTTGTCTTTTCATCAGATTTTAGAAATACAACTTCCGTACAAGTTTGTACTTCTACACCGTGATCCAATCAAAATATTAAATTCTTCTTTATTCTCTGTAATTTTATCATAAATAAAAAAAACATTCATAAGACAAATACAAACACACACACCTGTATTTTTTCTTTTCTTTTTTTTATATTTACAAAATACAAATAAAAAACAATTAAATTAAAATTACATTACATAATTGTTAAATTACAAAACAACCCTTAAAAACCCTAGAAATCGCAAGGAAGGCCTTCTGGACAGGGTGAACAGTGCATGTGAATAGTGCATGTGAACAGCCCTTACATAATTATTACTCGTTGACCACTGGCGGCGTGGGTTCGTGCGCCACCACAAAACGCTAGAAAAGCTGCGGTCAGTCACAGATTCATCCGCTCTTCCCATCGCCACTGGTGTGACCTGCAAAAGTACAAAAAAAAACACAACAGGCAATGTGTTTTGATCTTCTTTCATGATTTTTGAATCTGCCTTTCTCTTCCCCTTCAGATCTGCAGATTGGCTTTTTCCTGAGTTTCGTCTTCTCTTGTGCTTTAAGTGACTGGCAGAGTCGCGGGTTGTTGAGTGGTTCACCGAGCAACTCGTACGGTCGGTTACCCACTAGATCAGGTAAATCATCGGCCCTTCTTTCTTCTTTGATTGGTGGTGGTCGTGGAAGGAGCGCCAGTGAATGGGTTGTTGTCGACTGCTGCGCAGCTGCTGGTGGTCTTCTGTGGCTGCTGCTGAGTCGTTGATGGCGGGTGGATCTGTTCGCTGACCCGTAGAGGGAGGCCGATGGGTCGGCTGAGAGAGAAGAAGAACGACGTTGGTTTCTCCTCGGCGTGTGGTTGAGCTAGGGTTGTTGAAGCTGCAATAGAAGACTAGCCGGGGAGAGGAAAGTGATGGGGTGTTTCGACTGGCTGGTTCTCTGTGGGGGGAGCTTAGTGGCCGGCTGTGAAGGAGGAGAAAAATGGCCAGAAGGAGGGGAAGAAAATGAGGGACGGCCAGAAAAGATAAAGAGAGAAAAAAATGACCAGAGTGGGGGCGCTGCTCCTTTAGCTTTCTCTGGTCTTCGAAGGAAAAAATGGCTAGAAGGGCTAAAGGTTTAGCCCTTGTGCAGGGGGAGAAGGAAACGGTTGGGGTGGAGGGTAAGAGGCGGCGTAGGGAGAAAAAAAAATTGAATTAGGGTTTCTCTTTCCCCTTTTTTTTTGTCAAAATTGCCCCCTCTTTTTTTCTTTGTGTTAAAGGTTGCTATTTATAGGCAAAATGTTGCTTGGATTTCAAAATTGGTCCCTCAATTTTATTTTTTTATAAATTTTTATTTTTTTGATTTTTTTATATTTTTTTGAAAACAAGCAATATCAACATCGACTCAATAAGAAAAATCAATGATTTTAAAAATAACGCGTTAAAAGTTGAACGCGTTCCAAATATCTTTGAAAATTTAAATTCTTTTGAGATGATGTTGAAAATGCTAAAAATGATGCAAATATATTTAAAAATATATTTTTTGAATTTTCATTATTTTTCTCTATTTTTAGGATTTTTTTCTAAAAATTTATCAGAATATGGATAAAAATTGGGGAATAACCCAGAATTGGGTTATGACAATGTTTATGCTTTGCTTTCGTTAATATCAAGTTTATGGCTTTCATTTCCTTTCCTTTACTTAGTTAACTCTTATCTTATTTATGTTCTTCTTTGTTTATTTATTTTTCCTTCTTTTATTATGTCTAGTTAAGTTTATTATGTCAAAGTGAAAAGGTTACACTAATGGTGTAAGAATAAGTATAGTGTAAACTCAATATGAACTTTAATGTTTGATACTAACATGTTTTATATTTGTTATCTTGTTCACTCTTTAATACTTTGCTTGTTAAATAACTAATCTTGATTTATGTTGTATAACACTTGGTACAACAAATGCTTGACACTTTCATAGTTCATACTATATGGTATAACCAACACCTAAGCTATGAAAAGAACTTGATTTGTTGTTAACATAAGTTATAATCATGAATGCTTGACGAGATTTACAAGTATTAGCATTAATCGAATAAGATGACTAATGTAATCATGTTAACAATCTATAATCTGATTGGAACCTCCTTTATGTGTGGTTTCCAATTGAATAATAAGAGTTTGTATTATACTTGTTTGACATAGCATTAGTGGAACCTCTAACCTTGACATTTGTTATTATTATTGTTTAATCGTTACATTGATATTCCATCTCAAAGTTTTCATTTTCTTCTTCTTCTCCTTTTCCTTCTCCTTCTTTTTCTTTATTACTACTACTACTACTACTACTACTACTACTAGTATTATTATTATTATTATTATTATTATAGTTGTTGTTATTGTTATTGTTATTATTGTTTTTATTGTTTTTATTGCTATTATTGTTGTTTATAATTTGTACAATTAACTTTCCTGTGGTTCGACCCCGGTCTTGCCGGGTTATTTATTACTTCGACACTCCTGCACTTGGGAGAAGACATTAATCTTTTTGTCGTGTCACATGGCTATACCATGTATGACAGAATGTAAAGATACATGCTAAAACTTTTAAATAAAGTAAACCATTTATAACAATCAGAGAACAACAAATACATAACATAAACAATCAAAATTACCAAGCCTAGTCTTAGGGTCCCTAGTGAAGTCATTATCTTGTCGCACCCTCGCTAGCGACGCATGGCGACATGGTGATCCTTGATTGATTTTGCAGTCTTTTGTTTTGATTTAGATAAAGGAATCACCACCTAGTATTTTGGTTACTAGGAATCCTAACTGATCTTTCAGAGATTCTAAGGCAAGGGACTGATTGCGTAAAGGAAATGTATTAGCACCCCTAATATGCCCTGCCTAAGGTAAGTTATTTGGTGTTTAGTTTGCTTTATAATTGTTATAGTGTTAGTGTTTTGTAATCCCATTAGTTTTTCTAGGTTTGCTTTATAATTCAATCTTATTTTTCCCTTAGTATTTCAAGAGTTTGCGACTTGTAAATTGCAAGAAGGAGGGTCAAAAATTTAGAAATCTAGAGCGCTTTTAAAACCTATATTTGCCTTAGTGTTTTATACTTTCATGGCTCATAAATCATGGAGTAAAAAATTAAAATATCCTCGATTATAATCAAGGCTTGTTTCAAAGATGTGTGATGACTTATTATTCCTAGAAAATTATGTTAGATATTTACCATTTATGGTTTCTTTATCTAAATATTAATAGTGAATTATAAGAAGTTATTCCCAATAATTTTTAGATATTCATCCCTTTGGGATTTCTTTATGCAAACATTAACAATGAATAATAAATTAATTTCCCTCAAAAATGAGATTTTTTATTTTTTAGAATATTGGTCAATACCCTTTGGAGTTTTACAAACATGTTGCAAAATCCATAAATGCAAAAAAATAATTTTGTTTCTATTTAAGAAATTCATACGAAAACACATTTTTGAAACTTTTAATATTTTTTTGTATAAAAAAAAACTTTCAAAACATTTTAGGATATTGGTCGTATGTAACACACAAGGAAAAAAACAAATTTTGGTGTGTGTGTGTGTGTTTGTGTGTGTATATTTGCAGCATTGCATCAAAAAATCAGGTATTCTAAATGTGAGATTGATATTTAAAAAAAAAAGATTTAAACCTTAAAATAAATATGCAAAAAAAAATCATAAATCTTCTTTTCTATCTCTATTTTTTTTCCAAAACAAATTAGTAGGCCTAGCCGAGTCACTTGCCCAAGTGACCCAATTAGACACAAAGAAACAAAAGGGCGCAATCCTCTCAATAAAAGTAAAATGCATGTAAAGAGACCATGTTACTATTCGAGTGAATTAAAATTCACTTGAACAATCCAAACACAAAGCATAAAAATAAATGTTGCAAGAGGTGAAGAGAAAACAGACCTAGGAACAGAAGCAAAGAAGATCTAGCAACGTTGAAAGCGTGATGGTTGATCCGTGTTCGTTTGTTTCAAATCTTTTCCTCTTGCTCTATATTTGCATCTATTTTTCTGGGTTTTTTCTTTCCTCTACGTCTTCGTCACTCTCTCTCCAACGGGTTCCTGCACTTTCTTCTTCCCTTTTCTGCAGATTTTATATACAGAAAAATGAAGCAAAGATCGACAAGTAGTCCCTACTTGTTTATGATTTCTCTTCTTTTTCTTTTTCTTTTTCTTTTTTCTCTTTTACTGCATGCCTTTCTGATCTCACAATAGTGCAAGAATGAAAGAAAGAAACACCCTCGTTCATTTTTTTTTTTCTACTACGTGCCATTCTTGCACTTTTTTTTGTTTTTCTTTTCTTGTTTTTTTATTTTTTTTCTTCCCTACTAGGTCATTAAAAGGGCTTATATATAGTTTAAATATATCTTTATTTAGAAAAGATTCAATGCATTAATTCTAGGATGCAAATCCCTATTTTGATTTCAGCTGCTAGTTTTCATTGATCAAAGGCTGGTACATCTCCTTTCTTTCCTTCCATAGCTAGGACCATGAGGCACTAGCTATTTTCTTTGAAATGAGGCAATAAAAACATGGTTTTTAGCTCTCCAATCAATAAAACAAACATGGAAACCAGCAGGAAATTTGCAAAGAAAAAAAGAAAAGAAATCAGATGGGTAAGGGTGTATGCTATAAAGTCTTATTTTCCTTATTTGATGTGGTAGAAATCCTATCATTTATGATAATTCAGCCCCCCTATCCAGCTTTCAATATCCTTCTTAAATTAAATCCCTTATTTTAGCACTTTTCAATTTAGTCCTTAATCCAAAAAAATTCTTTGAATCAAGCCCGTAAACTTGAGATAAACCCTTCTTGCGGCAAGATTCTCTGTTTTCACATTCAAATGAGAATATTTTAAGCTTATGATATTGAAATCACATGATTCAAAATCCTAAATTTATCTATACATCCAAGACTACAACTTTGATGAAGGATTCAAAGTGAGATAAAATCCTTTTAGAGAACAAAATCTGGTACTAATCTGGTTGGTCAAAAAGGGTCTCCCAATCTAATTTAGAAACTGACAATGCCAAGTATCTCGATATAACTAAGAGTATGACCTAAGAATAAATCAACAAAATTTATGACAAAAATAGAGTTTTTTTAGTTTGAAACTTGGGTCAGAATCCTTCTCACAACAGAATTCTCTACTTTCATGTTAGATATTCAAACGGGAATATCTTGAGCTTCTAATATTGAAATCAAGAGATTCAATAACTTAAATTTATCTTCGCGTCCAAGACTATAACTTTGATGAAGGAGTCAGAATGAGATAAAATCATTTTAAATAACATAATCTGACAGTAATCTAGTTGGTCAAAAAGGTTATTGATCTGGCAATGCTAAGCATCCATATCTAACTGAGAGTTTGTTCTAAGAACCGTGATCCCTAGGACCCAATAAAGGTGTAGATCAATTTTTCAACATGTCATGAGTGATAGAATATAGATAGGATAGTCAGATATCATACGAAACTAAGTCAGAACTAAAGCCTACATTGGAGCAAAAAATTGTGATAGCAGTAGAACCAGTTTTTTTCTTAGTGCAACTTCTAAAAGATTTATCCAACCTTAAAGACCAAATAAAAAAGGAATGAATTTAGTATTATGAAGACACTTGATCAATTTAAGAAAACTTGACGATTTTAGCAATAAAGAGGAAGGATAAGGAGAGCAAAAAACAAGCTCAAACACAGTTTTTCAGCAAACATGAGTTAAACTCCTACACTCAGTTTAAAAAAGGTATACACCATCTCCAGCACGTGAGGTTCAAAAATAAGTAACAAAAATGAGTAACAACACAAACAAAAATAAATTATCATCCTCAAATCCTAGTAAATGCAATGTATGAGGATGAAATATAAAAAAATAGAAAATGTTCTAAAAAAATAAATAAAAAGAAAACAGTGTTTCAATCTATAGTATTTTCTTCCATAATCTATATGAAATCAATAGCTTATTTAATTTTTTTTAAATATAATTATAGTTTTGTTTCCATTAATAACAATATCTTTGTTTTTTTATTTTATCTCATTATTGAATTATCTCTAATTTAGGGATTTTGCTTCCCTAAATGATAGCATTACTATAGTTGTTAAATCCAATTTGATCTCATGAGTTGGATTTGAAACTTGGTGACTCAAAACCTGACTTGGGGTCGGAGTTTAATTTGAATCTGAAAAGACAATGATATAATGTGTCATCACCTAAATTTCACCTTTTATAAAAATAAGCAATTTGGATTAAAAAATGTATTGGGAAAATTTGGTAGAATTTTTAAGAAAAGCATAAATATTATAAGATAATTAAAATAAAAAAAGTGAAAAACATAATTAAGGATAAAATTACACAAATAATGAATTTTCAAAAAGCCATGACTAGATAAAACAATTACAAAAGGCTAAGGATAATCTTAAGGGACAATTAGAGGTTTAATTAAAAACAAAACTGAATATAAAAGGGTTGAAAATGGAAGAACAGCATCAATTAAAAGACTAGGCACCAAAATAAAAAATGTGGAAAAGTTTGATGGTTGTGTTAATTCAATCAATGGCTTAATTAAAGAAGAAATTGAAATTTAAAGTTAATTTAATAAAACAAAATAATTATTTAAATTAAAAAGGTTCTATTAGTTTAAACAGGGACATACTTGAAATGAAATTTAAGACTACAGTCAATTTGGCTACAGTTGCGAACTAAAGGACCAAGAATTACGTTATAAGATGCATAAAAATATAGGGACCAAATCAAGTTGGGACATAAGTGAAATGAAAAAAATAATTAAAGAAAAAGGTTCGATTATTAGCTAAATTGAATATGTGTATAAACCAAGGATTAAAAAAAACGAGTGTTTAAAGTTTCAAATCTAAATTAGACTATTTAAAATGGTGTCGTTAATTTTCAACCCAAAATCCTAAATTAGCCCAAGACAAAAATGACATCGCTCAATGTTAAATGAAACGGTGAGTTTCATAAGAAATAATGTTTCAATAAGTAAGAAAAAGGATAAAACCAATGTTATTTTATACAGTACAATTCAATGTCTTTTTCCTTTACCCAACCAATTCACAAGAGTCAATGTTACATAGTACCACTCTTCATGCCTACTTTATGCCTGTTATCCTTTAGCAATCAAGACAAACAACATACCTAACCCTCTTATTGACATACTCTTTGTAATCTCAAGCTAGAAACTTGCAACTTTCAACCCCAAATTGATTACAACAACAACAACAAAACAATCATTACCCCAACCATTCATAAACTATAGATATATGACCTCGTCATTTTACCAACCTAGGATTTAGGCAAGAAGAAATAAAAATTTTAAAGAACAACTATGATGGCTTCTCAAAGATCAAGGTTGTTGATCTTGCCAACAAAAAGATCTAGAGGTTCTATTTTCATATATAAAAAGGGTCACCAAAACCCTTTATAGACTAGGAATAATAGAGTAGAAGAGTGGAAAGAATAGGAAAAAAAGGGAAATAAATGAAGTGAGAGAAAAAAGACAAAGAAAATAAGAAAGGAAAAAAAAACAACAAGGAAGGAAATAGTGGAGGAATAACCGGAAAAAAAAACAAAAAAGAAAAATTTTGAACATGAAGCCTACATCTTCTGCTACAAAAATAGCCTAGCCATAAAACCCCTCCTAGCCTTCAATAAGACAACCATGAACTCTAAAAAAAAAAACTTCAAAGGCCTTATTAATAGTTTACACACCACAACAACATTTCCTAGTGTCAAAATCGGTCCTGATTTTGATAAAAGCAAAAACCAAAAATAGTAGAAAACTCATTTGGGTTAAGGAATTTATGAGCATACTCTAATCAAGTTGGAGGAGTTCTATATAAACCCCAAGGTTAAAATTCGATGAAAAGATTTCCTTGTTAGAAGATATTATCTAAGTTAAGGTCTTCAATCATCATTCTCCATTAATATTTGTTTGATTATCCTTGTATATGTTTCCTCTTTTATGCTAGTTTTTTTTTAGTATTTTAAATAGCACATCATAAGAAACTTTAAACTGTTAGTTTACTTGCTACTCCTCTCTAACTTATAAGGGACTATGGTCAAGTACCCCAATCCATGTTTATTATTAACCTTAGCTATTTGCTTAGTGTTCAAAATATATTTTTTTCTATTTCTTTAACAACCCTAAGTAATTCAAGGTTCTCCAGTGGACAAGTATCAACCCTATTGCCCTTAGCTTGATCCTAATTGATCCTAACTCCTATAAAACCTTTAATTTCTAGTGTTCCTGGTCTAAATGTAAAGTTATTAATGTAGGCTATATGTTTTCTTTTCATCAAATTTATCTCTACAAAGAATGCTAAGTATGTATAAATTACCTCAAGATAAGTCATTTTAAACTTCATTTCACGTAAACTTACCATGCTCCATACAAATACCAAACACTCCACGTGACTACTCTCCACCAATAATACACTCATGTCAAAACATCTTGAAAAAATATCATACAGAGAAGTTTTAACAAGTGGAACTTCAAATGTGAAATAAAATATCTTAGAGAGAAGTTTTAGAGATATCCTTTTTTTCCCTTTTATATGGAGAAAAATAGATATATTTTTTAAGTTTTTATAGTAATACTGATGAAACATGATTTATCATTATTTTTAGAAAAATACTTTTTAGTTGGCCCAAACTCGTTTTAACTACAACCCAGGCCCTGAAGGGACATTAAAAACATGATTTGAACCTAAATCGTAGTCATGGCTCTAAGCACCAGGTACACACCAACATCTATGGGCTTGGATGTAACACTTGAGCCACGTCATTGGGCGCATGCCTAGCACCATATAGGCTCAACTAACACGCTTGAGTCTAGGTGCTAGCCTAAGCCTAGTGCCTTTATATGTTCAAGCATGATATCCGATCCAAGACGCTAGGTGCATGCTCAGGACTCCATGGTCTCAAGCCTCACACTTGAACCCAAGATATTGTTAAACATTCTTCGCTCCAACATGTGTTCCAACTCCTTTTAGACCTGACTTTGTGACCTCTTAACACTTTTCTCCGTAAATTTTTATTTTATTTTTTTAATCAAATACTTATCCTTTTTGTCTATACCCTACTCAATCTCCACCCCTCTCTAGGTGTATAATGGTTTTCCTATGACTTGTAAATTTTCATCTCATTAATACAATGTAAAGCTAAGCTATTTATTCATCATTAATGTTTGTATCATAAATATTTATTCATCATTAATACTACAAGGGTAAAATAATTTTCCAACCTTCTCTCTCAAGCCAAAAAACAAGGTTCACGAGGTATAAATTCTATATGAATCATCTAGGTAAAAGATTTAAATTTTCATTCTCAAAGATATATATATCTTCTTAAAAAGCATTCATTTCATACCAAAAGAAGAACAAATGATTTTATTCTTATAATTTAATGCTCTTTAACATATTTATTATACTTTTTCTCTATAATTATATTAATTTAAGCATCTGATGGTCTCTAAATCCATCCAAATAAGACTTTTTTTGTAGTAATCATGATCCTTTCATAAAGAGAGATCTTCTTTTAATATGGAGAGCGGATTTAATTGAATGAGCAATTGGTTAATCTGTAATCCTTATATTTTTTAAAAGAGACCATTTCATATAAAAGCATTAAAAAATATATGAAATAATTATTAATGTTCCATTAGCTTCGCCCATGTCTTTTTATCCTGAAAAAACTTCTCTCATGAATGAATTCTTCCTTTTTCGTATCCTTGTACCAAATTTATCGTAGGTTAGAGTAGCCGAAGATGGATGCAAGCTTATTTTGTTCTATGAAATATTTTTATTTGTTTTTTTTACAACTTTTTTATTTTATTTTCCTTTAAATAAAAAAGAAATTGCATTTATTTTCCATAACAAAGATGATATTCAAATATTTGGAACCAATATAATTCAATGGTTATATATATAGTTTTAAGCATTCAAAATATTTAAGAAAATACAAAAACACACATCCATCTCTTTTACTAATAAAACTCATACACTCATATAATTACAAATATTTATGCAACACTGTAATTAAACATAAATCATAACAAAAAAAATAAAAAAATCATTTAAATCCTAAAATAAACCTTTTATAGGCTGAGGATATCTTGAAGGGACTGTTATATGGTGCTAGAAATGGAGAAAAAAATGGTGGCATGTGGGTTCCATGCGCCACCATCATTGCCGGCATGTGGAATCACACATCATCACTAGTGAGAAAGGAAAACTGGTGGATCTAAAAAATCTTCTTCATCACTTTGTTCTTGTGCCAGTGGTGAGTGTTGCCACTTTAAATACACACACACACATACACACACTAACAACAATCAATTTTTATTTTTTTATATCTATTTTCCTTTTTCATAGCTAGGTTGGTTTTGTTTCTTTTTCTTTTTTCACTGTTGGCTGGTCTAGTAAATAAATGAGGTGCTATATAAGGTAGGACATCATTGATATCTTGTTTTAATCAATAATGAAGAGAATAGTTGTTGCCTGTGAAGGTGGAACATGTATTGATGGGTCTTTGTTGGTTCATTGGCTTGGAGAAACTCACCACCACTTGTGGTGTTGAGGCCAAAAGAGGAAAACAAGATTATCAATTGGAAGGTTGGTTATGGAGGACTCGAGAATTGATGCAAAAAATAAGAAGAAGTTATTATCGGGTAAAGAGAAAGAGATTGATGTTATGTAGATGGTCTTGTGAGAGAGGAAGTAGTATCAAGTGGAAAGGATTGGTTATTGCAAGCTTTGGTTTGAGTACATGGGTAACTTCTCAAGGTGGTTAAACTTATAGTGGCTTATAGGTGGAAAATGATAGGAATTGTTGGCTATTGTTTGGAAGAAATTATTGGTCCACAATTAAGCTAAAGAGAAAAGGATAGTTGTGTGGGAAAGGAGTTGCTTACTATAGTTTGGGTTAAAGGGTTGTTATTGAAGGTGGTGGGTTGGCCTCAATTGAAGAAGACGATGGCGTTTGGCCAAAAAAGGTTGGCTGAGAGACGGGAGGTTAAAGATGGGTGTCTTTTTTTTGTGGCTAATGGTTGGTTTAGGAATAATGGGTCTAGCGGTTTTTTTGTGTTGTTTGGGTGTGTGAGTTGGTAGGTGGGAGAGTGTTTTGGTATGTGTGTAATTTTTCTCAAACTAATTCTCTTTAAAATTTATCCTCCTTTTTGTGTGGTATAACCACCTATTTATAAGCAAAACAAATTTGTAATTTTTCTCTTAATTCTTTGGTCTCTAACCACCTAAAAAAATTTGGTTCCTTATTTTCCTTTTTTGCATTTTTGCTTAACTTGTTCAAATATTTTTTTTACTTCTCTTATTTTTCTTATATTTTAATATTTGTTTTAAAAAGGTAATGTCAACATCGACTCAATAAAATTTTAAATTCTTAATTCTTTTAATAAGACTTTGAAAATGCCAAAAACACTGCAAATATATCAAAAAAATAGTTTTTTATTTTATTTTTTGTCGTTTTTTTGCTATTTTTTGGATTAAAAAAGGTAAAAAATAGATGGTAAAGAATTGGTTTATAACATTTAAGGTTCCTTTAAATAGCCTAATCATAGGCAAAGAAGAATCATTGTTAATAATAATCATGAGGAAAGTGTATTCTAGCCCAAGCATAGAAAAAATGCTTAGGAAATGAAGTTCATGCAGTCCTAAGTTTTGTAATGCCATTAGACATATTAATAGTCTCAGATAAACCTTTATATATGCATGCCAGAATAGAAGCAACTAGACTAAAAGCGACACATGTTGCCATTTTTTAAGCAACCTTAAACATGCTAACAAGAATGAAATTCTCATTCTAATGAAGTAGAAATCAACAAGGATAAAAACTTAAGCATGTAGAAAGTTTTACTCCTCATAATTTTTTGTTGCCCATTTAATACCTAAGAGAAATTATGAATAGTTTATTCTTATAAATTCCTTTAGGAGACTTTTATAGTAAAAGATATCTTCAAATGGTCTTTTATATCATAAGAATCCTTTTGTTTTCCATAAGCACTGAACTTTGGCTTTGCAATATATTTGTAATCATGTGACAGACAAACACAACTGGAATGTTAGTAGAGGGTAACATTTAAATAAACAAATTATAGGTTACAGTTACAACAATGTAATGGGTTGTTATAGTGGTAATGATCATGGCTATATGAAGGATAAGTGTCCAAATCATGGGGGCATGACTAAGATTGCTTCTCAAGACACTAAAAACATGAGTCAAAATCACTACCTAAGCTCCTAGAAACATATGGGAGAAAGTTCTTCACTACTTCATAAAAAGTAGAAATAATAATTTTATGCTTAGAAATATCTTATACCTGTCTATAAATAGGTTTGGAAAGCCTTGACTATATAGCATACAGTCTTTATGAATAGCTGACACGATTAAAAAATTGATGTCTTCTCTCAAGTGTAAGAGTGTCGAAGTAATAAATAACCCAACAAGATTGAGATCGAACCATGGAGAGGTTAATTGTATAAATTATAAACAACAACAATACTAATAACAATAACAACAACAATATTAATAGTAGTAGTAGTAGTAGTAGTAGTAGTAGTAGTAGTAAAGAATAAAAAGAAGAAGAAGAAGAAGAAGTTGATGAGAACTTTGAGATGGAAGATCAATGTAAGGGTTAAACAATGATAACAACAAATATCAAGGTTAGAGCATCCACTAATGATATGTCAAACAAGTATAGTATAAACTATTATTATTCAATTGAAAACCACACACAAAGGAGGTTCCAATCAAATTATAAATTGCTAACATAATTACATTAGTTATCTTATTTGATTAATGCTAATACTTGTAAATATTGTCAAGCATTCATGATTATAACTTATGTTAACAACAAATCAAGTTCTTTTCATAGCTCAAGTGTTGGTTATACCATACAGTATAGGCTATAAGAGTGCCAAGTATTTGTTGTACCAAGTGTTATACAACATAAATCAAGATTAGTTATTTAACAAGCAAAGTATTAAAGAGTGAACAAGATAACAAATACAAAACATGTTAGTATCAAACATTAAAGTCCATATTAAGTTTACATTATACTTATTCTTACACCATTAGTGTAACCTTTTCACCTTGATATAATAAACTTAGCTATACATAATGAAATAAAAATAAATAAATAAACAAAATAAGAATATAAATAAGATAAAAGTTATCTAAGTAAAGAAAATGAATTGAAAGGCAAAAACTTAATAATAATGAAAGCAAAACTTAAGTATTACAAAAAATACAAAGAGAGAAAGCAAGAATATGATCTTAATCTGGAAACCAAGATGTCTAAATGCATGGCAAATGCCTCCTTTTATAGGCTAAAATTGGAAACTATTGATTTGATGATTAATTGATGAGTGGCTGGTCAACTCTTGACCTAGTGACAATTCTTATCTTCTTTTATCTCCCCAAAACTTCATTGATAATGTTAGAATTGGAACCACTTAAAAACATAAAAGTTATAGGAAATTGTCTCAACTTTTCAAAAAAAAAATTAGAGGTCATTTGGAATTCTAGAACTTCAGATATGGGTCAAACACTGAATAGTACGCGGGCTAAAGAACAAATTCGGACTTCTTTATTGTTGCTACAATTTGGACTTGTAAATAATCTTTTTAAATTTTAGGCTCCACATAAAAGTTGTAGGCCTATATCTTACCTTTTTATCCATATAAAGTAGACTAAAATTAGAGATCTACAACTTCATATATGACCTAATTACTTAACAGTATCCCGATTTGGACTGCACCAACATTTCTTTTCTAAGTTTGGTCATCTCTTTATCCTTTCAATTTCAGTTCTTAAATTCATCAATCAAGCCTTTCATTTATGTAATAGACCTGCATTTAAAATGAATATTTACCACAAATTAAAGGTATCTTATATTATTAGATATGTTATTATAAAACATGTTTTAGTTAAGGAGTTATTAATACTTCAAGTGCAAAATGATGATATAAAAACTTGATAAAAATGCACTTTTAAGTACTAATCACATTCCCTAACAAGCTTATTACTAGTCCTTAGTAATCAAAGTGTTAAAATAGAAAAACAACCTACAAATTCCATAAAGCAGGTATTCATCATTAAACTTCTATTAATCTATCCGGATAAACAAACTCTTATTAAATTTATATATCTGCTTAATACCTCTTTAACAAGATATTAATAAATCTTTTTTATGATATACATAGTTATGGGGGCCTTTTTTAAAAGAAAACAAAATTTTTATTCCAATGTTTAAGGTTAGCTTTCTTAGGTTGGGATTATTATTTTTTTCTTTTTCTCTCTTTTTTTTCTTATTTTTTAATATATATACATATATCTTAGCTCTCTAGGGAATAAATGGAGTCAAGAATTATAAAACAAAACTTTTTAACCAGTACCAACTTTTTGATAATTTTTACAAGTTTTGCAGAATGCATGAGTGACCTTGAACATGGTGAGGTAATAAAATCAATTTTGAAAACTTTTCGCAACTGCTTTTTTTACAAGAAATGACTGTCACATGCTTCAAAATGACAAATTTTAATGACACTACTTATCTCATTGTCAGGAATGCATCTTTGAAATATTTGATCAGGATAAAATTTGAATAAGTTAAGGTCATCACAATAAAAGTTTTGCACGTCGCTCAAAATTTTTCTTTTATCTTCTATACTTTAATGAGCTGGCAAAAATTCTATTATCAATATTAGAAAGTAAGGATTCATTAGGAAAGTAATCATCGAATCTATTATCACTTTTGACAAAAGATCCATATCAATATTTTTGGTGTGTTTTTCATTGTGATTTCTTTTTGAGAATAAATCATTTGCAAATCTTCAGATTCATCTAACTTAGTTTTACTTAAAGTAGATTCAAGTTGATTATAAACTAATTCCTCAATATGATCTACTTCTTATAATTCATTATCATCTCCAAGTTACTTGCAGATGTTGAAAATATTCATCTCCAATGTCATGTTTTTAAATGATAACTTTATTACTCATTCCTACAATTAATCAATGCATTAAAAGTTATAACAAACAGACGTCCTAAAATAATAGGAATTAAATTACATGTTTCAACAGGTTATGTGTTCAAGACAATAAAATCCACAGGATAAATGAATTTATTAACTTATACCAATACATCCTTAAGTATTCCTCTAAGTACTTTTACAGATCTATTGACAAGTAAAAGAGTTACAGAAGTTGGTTTTAACTCGCCTAGATTGAGACTTTGAAAAACTAAATATGGAAGTAAATTCAATTTAAGTAAGGCTCTTTCAATTTTATGTTCTCTAATAAAGCAAGAAATTATATGATAACCAGGATCTTTATATTTCAAAGCATTATTGTTCTGAAGAATGGCACTTACTTATTCGACTAAAAAGGTTTTCTTTTTCATATTCCATTTCCTCTTCACAATGCATAGATCTTTCAAAAATTTAGCATAGGAAAGAACTTGTTTTATAACATCCAGCAAAGGTACATGGATCCTTACCTGTTTAAAAGTTTCAAAGATTTTAGAGTTGTGATTGACTTTTCTTTGTTTGGTCATGGCATGAGGAAATGGAAGTGCTGGCAGGGAATCAATCTTTTCTTTGTAATTTTCAGATTCAACCGCTTCATTACCCTTAGAGATTGACTCATTATCTTTCTTATAGGGTTCAAAAGTGGGTTTTTTAATAATCTTATCACTGCAAAGAGTAGTGATTGATTTGACTTGATCTATGTGTTGGCTTCTAGAACTACTTACATTTGTATTGTATTGCCCCTTAGGATTTTGTTGTGGTTGAGATGGAAACCTACCTTTCTCTTAGAAACTGAAAGCAGATGTCAATTTTACAAGAGTATTTTTAAAATCTGTCATGTTTTGAGTAAGTTGAGTACTGATTGTCTCTTATTTTTTAATGAATACATACAATGTTTCCTCAAGATTTTTTCTAGGAGATAGAGCATAAAGAGCTGCAAATCCATGAAAATTTTGGAAATTATGATGTGCTTGAAATGGTGGTTATGAAGTGTGTACATTGTTATTATCACTCTTCTAACTGAAATTTGAGTGATTTCTCCAACTAGGGTTATACATTTATGAGAATAGGTTGTGGTTGAGCTTTTAAAAAATGTTTAAAGCATGGGCTTATTCATGGAAATTTTCCTCAAAAGAAGGCAAAGTTAGATAGTCATTAGTTAAGTGTTCATTTGTTTCACATATTTGACACACAATGTCTTGAACAGATTTTAATTGACCACTCTTTTTTAATTTAGTGCCTCGACTTTTCTAGCTAAAGATGCAAACTTGGCTTAGAGGTCATGATCTTCCTTAAGGTTGTGCATACCTCCACTAGATTTATAAGGGTGAGTTCTACTCAGTGCCTCAAAAATACCTGTAGTGTTCTAATTTTGAGCATTTTCAGCTAATTAGTCTAAGTACTCCAATGCTTTATCAAGGTTTTTATCTTTAAAAGTTCCATTACACATCAGTTTAACCATTTGCCTATCTCTAGATGTTAACCCTTCATAAAAATATAAAACTAATATCCATGTTTCAAAACCATGATGAGGGCAAGTATTAAGCAAGTCTCAATATCTATCCCGATATTGGTAAAATGTTTCTCATGGTTTTTGAGTGAAAGTGGTGATTTGTCTTTTGAAAGAGTTTGTTCTATGAGATGGAAAAAACTTCTTTAAAAACTGTTGTTATATTTTATTCCAAGCACAAATTGATCTTGTTATCAAATTTTGTAGCCATGTTTTAGCTTTATCTTTTAATGAAAAAAGAAAAAGTTTTAATCTGATGGTGTTCATACTACAATTTGATTTATTATAGGTGTTACATACCTCCTCAAATTCCCTTAAATGCAAGTATGAATTTTCTAAATCTAAACCATGAAAAGAAGGTAAAAGTTGAATAATGTCTGACTTAAAATTAAAATGAGATGCATTAGGAGGAAAAACTATACATGGTGGTGCACTTGTTCTTGTGGGATTCATGTGGTCTCTAAGCGTTCTAACACAGCTATTCTCATTACGAAGTAATTGATTATCTTATTCGGCCATATTTGTTGAAAATGATGAGGATACCTTACAACGTCTACCACTTAATATATGTGACCACACTCTCATGCACATGTAGGAATAAAATAAAAGGAAGAAGAAAACAAAAGAAACAAGAAATAAGAAAAAAGAAACAAAGTTATATACAAGAAAAATGAAAAGAGAAAATAAAATAAATACTATAATTTGTACAAGAACTTACTTCCCCAGCAACGACTCTAAAAACTTGACACCACTAAAAGATTGATGTCTTCTTCTAAGTGTAGAAGTAATAAATAACCCCGCAAGATCCGGGTCGAACCATAGAGAGCTTAATTGTATAAATTATAAACAACAATTATAAACAACAATAATAGTTACAACAACAACAACAACAATACTAATAGTAGTAGTAGTAAAAATCCTAATAATAATAATAATAATAATAATAATAAAGAATATGAAGAAAAAGAAGAAGAAGTTGATGAGAACTTTGAGATGGAAGATCAATGTAAGGGTTAAACAATGATAACAACAAATATCAAGGTTAGAGGATCCACTAATGATATGTCAAACAAGTATAGTATAAACTATTATTATTCAATTGGAAACCACACACAAAGGAGGTTCCAATCAAATTATAAATTGCTAACATGATTACATTAGTTATCTTATTCGATTAATGCTAATACTTGTAAATATTGTCAGGCATTCATGATTATAACTTATGTTAACAATAAATCAAGTTCTTTTCATAGCTTAAGTGTTAGTTATACCATACAGTATGGGCTATAAGAGTGCCAAGTATTTATTGTACCAAGTTTTATATAACATAAATCTAGATTAGTTATTCAATAAGCAAAGTATTAAAGAATGAACAAAATAACAAATACAAAACATGTTAGTATCAAACATTAAAGTCCATATTAAGTTTACACTATACTTATTCTTACACCACTAGTGTAACCTTTTCACCTTGACATAATAAACTTAGCTAAACATAATGAAAAAAATAAATAAATAAACAAAATAAGAACATAAATAAGATAAAAGTTAACTAAGTAAAGGAAAGGAATTGAAAGGCGAAAACTTGATAATAATGAAAGCAAAACTTAAGCATTACAAAAAATACAAAGAGAGAAAGCAAGAACATGATCTTGATTTGGAAACCAAGATACCTAATGCATGGTAAATGCCTCATTTTATAGGCTAAAATTGAGAACTATTGATTTGATGACTAATTGATGAGTGGGTGACCAACTCTTAACGTGGTGACAATCCTTATCTTCTCTTGTCTGCCCATAACGTCATTAATAACATCACATGAAAGTTGCAAAAAATTGTCTTAGCTTTCAGGAAAAAAAATAGAGGTTATTTGAACTTTTAGAACTCTAGATATGAGTTAAACACTAAATAGTGCGTAGACTGGAGGACAGATTCAGACTTCTTTTTTATTGCTATAATTAAGTCATAAGTTGAACTTTGTAGGCCTATATCTTATAATCTTGGGCTCCATATAAATGTTGTAGGCCTATATCTTACATTTTCATCCCTATAAAGTAGACCTAAATCCAAGATTCACAACTCTAGATATGACCCAATTACCGAACAGTGTTCTGTTTTAGACTACACCAACATCTCTTTTTTATGTTTGGCCATCTCTTTTTCCTTTCAATTTCAGTTCTTAAATTAATTAATCAATTTTTTTTATTTATATAATAAGCCTGCATTTAAAATGAACATTTACCACAAATTAAAGGTATCTTATATTATTAGATATGTTATTATAAAACATGTTTTAGTTAAGTAGGTATTGATACTTCAAGTGCAAAATAATAATATAAAACCTTAATAAAAATATACTTTTAAGTACTAATCAATAGCGCATACACTTGTATTATATGAATCCTTTATCATGAGAATAATAATGGTTAAAATATTTTTCTATATATATCACGTGCTTTTAAATTTATCTACTTATATTAGTTCTTTGTTAATGACATGTTGATTGTGAGAACTTCATTGAATAAATAAAATACATAATTGTAGACAAACATGAAAGAAAAGATAAGATAAGATTTAGTATAGTTTGGACTAGACTATCATATAAAGATGAATTTTAAGATAAAAATTTTAACCTTGTATCACCTTTCATGTTAATGAACGTGTTTTATTTCATTAATTTATTTATTTATTTTATAAAAAATATCATGTCAATTATCTGTTTTTCACAACTTTTCTTATATATCTTGTTTTTTATTTAATTTTATTTACTTTAATAATAAGAAAAAATTGCAAAATATATTTTGTTTGAAATTCACCATCTTATATGACTTGATATGGTTATAAGAAATTTGAATTAGAAAACATAATTATATTTAATTAGCAATACTAAATTATATAATTTTTTTAATTAATTTCATGTCATATGGGACATCCCCTTCATCCCTTTCCTATGAAATATTCTAATCACACACCAAAAATAAACAAATATTCTAAATTTATATTAGATAAATCATGAAGTAATACCTTGAACCATCAACATATAACAATTTCTCATATTTGATTTTATATATACATAAATTTAAAAAAAGAAGATTTTTTTAATACAATAAAACTAAGAATTGCTCATAATTTAAATCATTTCAGTATATAACACATTATAAATTTGGTAAAAAAATTAAGAAATTTTTCATATTTGAAAGAAGTTGAAGTAATAAATTAATAAAATTTATTTAAAGGATATTTTAGTTGAATTAAACATTTTGATGCAATTTATGTTTTTATAAATAGTTAAGTTTTTTAGTAATAAATTGAAAACGTCAAGTTAAAGTTTTTTAAGTTTGAATTATTATACCAATTTTAATAATAATTCAAAAAATTAATTGACCATATAATTATTATTTTTAAGTTTCAAAAGCGTTTTTAATCCAAACCATAATAATAACAATAACAATAAAAATAACATATTAACAACTAAAAAAAATAAGTTTAATTATTCATATGAATAATTAACCAAGTTTTTATAATTTTATAATTATTTAATTAATAATTTCATGTTGTAGCTTGATGGTTAGCATTATGTGTAATCATGGGTTTGAGACTCAAGGATACAAATTATTAACTTTAATGTGAAAAATAATTATAAGTTTTTTATTCAAAAAAATAATAAGTTGTTAACTTTTTATTGAAAAAAAAAAAAAAAAACAAAAACTAGTTCAACCATGTTAGCTACTCAAGCGTGCTTATCACACTTATCTTGATTCTTTTATATGTTTTTTGGGGTTTTTAGTTTTTTTTATCTTTTATGTTTTTAATTTTATTATTTAATATGATTTTTTTCTCGTGCACGTGGATTTTATTGGAATAGTCATATAACTTTTTTTTATTGACTCTTTATATTTTTTTAGTTTTTTTTTTATTTTTTTAATTATATTATTTAATATGAATTTTTTTATATTATCATTCAGTATTCAGTTGATAATAAAATAATTTTTTATTTTTTATTATATAATAAAAAAATAATTTAATTTAATAGAATTTATAATTTGAGTTAATTTAAGGGCTTGATTAATGTTGGTGTGCATTATTTTTTTTTTGTTTTGAACTAAAATCATGTTGATACCATGTTTACGTAATTTAATTTAAAATTCAAATTAATGATAGAGATGGATTGGGATTTTTTAGACATGATTATTATTATTATACTGAGTTTAATAATACTACAGAAATATTTATGACAATCTATACATTATTTTTTTATGTTCGGACGAATTTGGATCCAACCTGCAATGAAAGCACACAGAATAAACAATTAACCATCTATTATTGTCCAGAACGAGTTTAATTGAACTTATTTCATCTCTCGAGTGAATTTCCAGTGTTGATTAGGAACAAGAAAACAACTGAAATTTAAGTTAAACAGCATCTGCATTTGACTGCTGTTATCTATCTATTTATTTGTACTTTTACGAATATGTTTGGTTGGATAGTGGCTTTGGGGACCTGAGAACGAAAGATGAAGGAATCGTCATCTATAGGATAGATCATGCCCTTGTTACCTCACCCTTCACTTTCTTTATCCTCGGGGGAGCTTTTTTTATGTCTACAGCCTCTCAGTTTTAAAAAGTCTGTCCCTACAATGACTCCTGTTCTTCCTCATCCATCTCTGTCTCTTATCTGGTCCCGTTCACTTGGAAGAAAGCTAACCTTCCATCAAAGAATCCTTCTGCCTCTAATTGTTTCTGCAAGACTTGGTGGAAATTAGGGAGTCCCATTTTGCAGCCACTTTTCCCACTACAGGTCATTGATTTCCCTCTGTTTATCTAGTTTTCATGAGTTGCACTACGAATTCTGAAATTATACATATTATACTGAACGTTTCGACAATCATCTGCAAGTTTTCTGCATTTAGTATCTCTGGGTTTTGGCCAATGGAGCCTTGTAAGAGTCATGTTGTCCATTCCTTCAAACAAGGAGCTAGCTAGCTTTATGCCATCCACGCACGTCCATGGATAAGGACCGCAGTAAACCTCGCCTTAATTTGTATTTGAGACTCACTTGTATATATTTTATCGGCCATTTTTTCCTTGAAAACTCATCAAACATGGCGAGCGAAGTCAGTAGCGATGGGGTCACTAAAGGCGGTGGCCTAGTTGCCAGTTTGAAACTGTCATGCATCCAATTTCTTTCTTTTCTTTACTTTTTGTTTATTCTCATCATGCTGAGTCCACACATGACCACTTCTACAGGGATGATTAATTTTATTTTATTTTAGTTTTCCCTTTGTTCAATTTCACAGGTGGAATAGAGGAGGACCTGAAGAGAAACCATGGTTGGAAAATTTGGAAAGTGCATCCTCTGTTGTAGAAGCCAGGTGTCGGTAAAATATTAAATTTCTGCATGTTGACTATTCTCTTTTAATTGGGCAAAGTATTTTTCCTTCTTTTTTTTTTTTTAATCTTGTCAGCTTTTATGATAATTAATTCCCAAGTTGTCTCGCTTGACTAGAATTAATTAGTTTAGAAATGGGAGAAAACTATACATTAATTATAATCTCAATAAACTAATACTCAGTAAATTAATACTATCAACTAAATAATATTTTTATTTGATTCTAATTTAAAGTTAAAATGTTAAAAAAAATATAGTGGTTTAATTATACACCCTTGTACAATTTAAAATCAGCTGGACTGTGCACAAAATAAACAACAAAATAAAAAAAATAAAAAACAAAAACTATATACTAAATTTTGGAATATTAAATGAAAATGAAGAAACAATTTTTTTTTTTAACCTATGAGATGAATCATGCTACAATAGACTTGTCACTGTCGAGAAAAAAGAAGAAGACAGAAGACAATAAGCATAATTCTTTTTTAATAGTGGGATATGTAGTTGCCCGCGTTGGGAAGGAATTTTTGGTCAAACAAAAATCCTGGTCAATTAGGACGATTGAACTGAAGACCTCTCACAAAACATGATGAAAGAAGACGGATTTCCAAGGCAGGACTTGGTGGACCGGTCGTCGAGAAATTAAATCTATCGGTTGCTTGAGGACACCTTTGAATGTTTTCTTTCAAGACTTCAATGTTCGTTGTCGTTTTAAAATATTAGTTATTGATGAAAACTTCTTTCTTTTTCAAGAAAAAAAATGCTTGGTTAGTTTCTTAGCATGTTTATTTGTCAAAAAATAATTTTTTATGAAAAATAAAATTTTAAAAAATAAATTATTTTTTTATATTTAATAGTATAATAAAAAATAAATTAAAAAATAATTTTTAGTATTTGGTTATGTTATATAAAATAAGTTGAAACATAACTTATTAATATTTTTTTAAGTTTATTAAAATAATAAAAAACAAATCTTACAAATTAAAAAAATAAATAAGAATGAAATTGAAAAAATATAATTTAATAAATTATCTTAAATAAAATAAATAATAATCAAAATAATAGAGATCAAATCTAAAAAATAAAAAAGTAAAATATGAATAAATTAAAATAATAATAATTAATATTTCATAAATTATTTCAAATAAAATTAGTAACAATAAAAAAAATACATATCAAATTTGATAGATAAAAAATTTCAATAAAAAATAATAAGAAAAAAATAAATAAAAATTATAAAAATAAGGACCAAAGTTAATATAAAAATTAAATTTTAAAAGATGAAATTAAAAAATAAATATTTAAAATAAAATATATTTAGCAATCAAAAGTTTAAGGACTAAATTTAATATAATTAGCAAATAATATGACATTTCTAATTTTTTCATAATTTTCAGAAAGTATTTTCCATCTAAAATTTCTAGAAAAATACTTTTTTAGAAACCAAGTTAAATTATTTTTTACTAGAAAATATTTTCTATTAATTAACTTTTATAATATCAAACAAAAACTATAAAATTTAAAAAATAATTTTTAATAAATCACTTTTTAAATAATAGATACAGCCCTAATATTAATTCTCTTATTATTTTCACTTTTCCCTTCTTATACCTCTCACTTTATTTATTTATTTATTTATTATTCTCTTAAAGACACCAATTAATAGAAATTAATCTGATTGCATAATTTTTGTTTCTTATAAAAAACTATAATCTAAACATCAATGCACACATGATATTTTAACACATACATCCATTATAAACGAAATTTTGAATTTCGCAGGACAATATATTACTCAAAATGAAGTCATTTTCTTCTTTGTTTTTTCTCACTCTTATTTTTAAATTTTCTGATTTCTTTTTTGTAAAGCACTGTTATTAGCATAATTATTTATCTGTGGCCCAGCTGACCTAATCAAATCCAACATGGTCACTATATAAAAATCAATATTATTTTAATAAAAATCAATTGACTTAGGTTTTAGATTATAATTATAATTTTTTTTTTTTTTGAGATAGATTTATCGAGATGGCTTTAACCGTCCCCGAAAAGAGTTAATTACCTTCTCTTCTAAAAAGTAATCAACGCGGGACATCATGCACATTTGTGGCTGGAACCACGTGTCAACAATCATACGTAGATTTAGTTGACTTGCCTCCCGTAACATCCGCCGGTCATTCAAAACCGTTGGGCTACCTATTTCCGGCCGGCATCCTTAATCCACGAGTTCAATAACCGTCTGATCAATTCACTTCTGATCATGATAATTATCTGCCACAAAGATCCCTCGCCTCCTTGTCTCTTCAGATTCCATGAGAGAGAACAAAAATTGTTAGAAGAATATGAGAAGACAGAACTGGTTGGATTTGTTCCCATAAGATAACGCGTTCCATGTTGTGTGTGGTGTGATAACGTCATCCTTGAACTGTACATCTTCCTCCATCTACAACATCTTTCCAATATCCCATTGGTTAATATAACTTTTTTTTTTATTTTTCATGAATATATTTATTATTAACAAAAGTATAATGTGTTTATAAAAATTATATACCAGAATATTTTTATTAATTAAAAAAATTAAAATTATACCTGGTTAATTTCACATCATATAAGGAATAAACGTAAAAAAATAAAAACATATTTAATTAAAAAAACAAAAATAAATCTATTATTGATAGAGCTTTAAAATGAATTTTTATACTTTAAAATAGAAAATACAAATAATTTATTTTTAATGTCTATCTTTGTTTTGTTTTGTTTTGTTTATATATATTAAAATTTATATTTTTTTTTCTTTTTAAGTGTGTATATATATATTTGTGTGAAGCAACTAGCGAAGGTAGAACGATTAAGCACCTGTGATTAGGTAGCTCATTCTCACACACAAAGCAGGGGAAGAATCCTTGGGAGAGAGAGAGGTCTGTAGCAGATGCTTCTTTGAGTATATGCACCGATCCCGATTCATCATTTTGTGAAATTACAAACTGTTGCAGATTTTGTTCCTTCACCTTCTTTTCTTCTTTTTTCTGTTTCAATTTTCCACTCTAATCATTCTTTGACAAGCTGGTTCAGCTTGCCATACGATTAGCAGTATCTCATCAATCTCCATGTGTTGCTGTGACTGTGATGTTGTTTTGATCGTAGATGCTTTTGATCTCTTTCTTTCTGCATGTCATGAGTCCCCAGAAATATTACCGTATATGTATGGATTGATCTGTTACTGATAGTTATGTTATAATAGGTATAATCAACCCTGTTAGAATATTGACAATCACAAGCTCAGTGATTCATTATGGATCTGATCCAGTTGAGTGTGTTAATAATAAATCTTCTGGTCTCTTTCTCTAACATCTATTTCGTTTGATTGGAATTAACAGAAGGAAGAAGACATGTCAAACGAATCATACGAGGATGCCATTGCAGGACTGAGCAAGCTTCTCAGGTACCCTACTGATCATGAATTTCCTCCATTAATCCCCAAACAAGCAACTTGAGATTCACTCACAGAAAGTACCGCTAATTATTTTCATGAAATTTTCAGTCATTTTCATTCCTCACTTAAGAATCGTCCATATTTGACTTTCTTAAACGCGTATTTTAATCTTAATTAGACTAGTACTATATTAAAATTACTATGTGCGTGGGGCCCATAAAGGAGAGGCCACGACTGGGCTTAACTGACTGTTCTATCTGACCTCCACAACAGTGTGAAAGCTGACCTCGGGAGCGTCGCCGCCGCAAAGATCAAGCAGATAACGGCCGAGTTAGAGGCGGCCAGTTCGAAAGGATTCGACCCGGTTGAGCGTATAAAAACCGGGTTTGTCCACTTCAGGACAGAGAAATATGAGTACGTCTTTTAAGCTTTTTCCTTTTCGAGTTTTACTCTTTTTTTGTTTATTACTACTCCATTTCCATTCTGCTGCTAAAGTACCTTTTTGCCCTCTCCATGTGCTTGTATCATTGATGATCATTGCCTTCTTATCTTCTTTCAAAAACAAAATTTACGGTTCTCTTATCAGGGATGATAAGCTTATAAGCAGCCGTTGTTGAAGTACTCGTGGCTGAAATCAGGCCTGAAATATTAATGTTTTCGTACATTACTGATCACCTTTCTAAAGGTGATTGCAAATCGCAAGCAGTAGGGGCAAAACGGGGCTAATAATCATCACATGAATGTGTTTTCTTTTCTTTTTCAGGAAGAATCCAGACCTGTACGGTGCCCTTGCTAAAGGCCAAAGCCCGAAGGTAAGTCTTTATTTGTTGAAATAAATAATTTCCTATTGTCCTATGGCTCTCCAACCAATGGAAAATGTTTACAATATTGTGTGCAATTTGGAATCCCACTAGCCATACCTAACCAGAGATAGATGGAGGGCGAGGTCTACGAAACCTTGGAACCCAAATTTGACTTGTGCAGGGATTACGGTGATAATACTGTTGGGAGGTGTAGAAATATTTATTTTTTAAAATATTTTTTATTTAAAAATTTATTAAATTAATATTTTTTATTATTTTTAAACAATATTTTTTATATAACATATCAAAATATAAAAAATAATTTTAAATTAAAAATTAAAATTTACCTATTCCTATTTGTAATGTGTTATTAAAAAGGCTTGTTACCTAGTGCTTTTATTTCGTAAATTTTGTTTATTTTTGTTTTTTTAAAAAATTATTTTTTTTTGTTTTTTGTTTAAAGTTAATATTTTCAAATTTTTAGATATGTTAATATTAAAAATAATTTTTTAAATATAAAAAAATATTATTTTAATATATTCTAAAAAAATACATTTTAAAGTTATTATTCTCCAGCAAAATAACTTCATCAAATTCCTGATCAATTAGTAGGGTAGGATTAAAACCTTGCACTGTTCGCATCATGATGACTCCTTTTTGTTTTCGTTTATTATCCTCCACCAAAAATACCTTATTCAAATTCCTGATCAATGAGTAGGGTAGGATTAAAACCTTACACTGTTCGATGATGATGACTCTTTTGTTTTCATTTATTTTATTATTTTTCTCAACTGATCAATCATTGCGAGACATGGGCTGAGTTAACTCAACTAATCCTATTAAATTAAATGCAGTTTATGGTGTTTGCTTGCTCTGATTCTCGGGTCTGCCCTTCCCATATCCTCAATTTCCAACCAGGGGAGGCGTTTATGATCCGAAACATCGCCAACATGGTCCCACCTTATGATAAGGTTTGCATTATATGCACCTTTCCTGATTACAGCTTCTTTAACTCCTTTAATTTTGGATAGAAAGAAGACTTTTCACGGTGGGTCTATTTATTTATAGACTCCATGGGTACTAAAATGAGAAGTATCAATTTTTAAAAAAAAAATAGAGAGGAACATGGGCAGATGGGTTAGTAAATTGGAAATTCTAAAATAAGCTTCTATCTATATAATTGAGTGGTATTTTGGCCGAGATAAGGCGGTGAGATCAGCGATACGTATCTAACGTTTCGAAAGTATAATTGTGTCTTTTGGTGACGATAAAAAGAAAAAAAAGAAAAAAAAAAAAAGAAAGTACAGTGTTTTCCATCAATTATTTGTGGATTATCCGTTTTACACTTTTGTTTGACTCGGTTTACTTCTGCAGACAAAATATTCAGGTGTGGGGGCAGCCATTGAATACGCAGTGTTACATTTGAAGGTCGACACTATCCTTGCTTTCTATTACTGCCATTATTATATTACATTATCGTTATACTGCCGGGGGGGTTTAATATGGAACTGGTTGAATGTGCGATTTTACACGCACCGGCCAAAGAGTTTCGAGGATTTGAAAGGAAAAGAACTTACAAAGGTTTTTTTGATGAACAACGCTTACCCCTTTTGACGAACTTATTACCGATGGGTTGCCTGGACATGAAACATGAACCTGGGGCGGTGAGAGTTACACTTGATTACATTATTGTACTTTTCTCACTGTGTTTTCTTTCGGGAGCTTAGGTGGAGAGCATTGTAGTCATTGGTCACAGCTGTTGTGGCGGTATAAAGGGGCTCATGTCCATCCCAGATGATGGGTCCACTGCTAGGTAACCATCTGCTGATTACGTATATTTAATTTCCATCGGCATTAATATTATATACAAGTACTTCGTTCCATATATACAAGTACTTCGTTCCATATATACAAGTTGAATTGTTCAAATATAGCCCCAATCAAAGAAAATGAACATGTAGGGCATCATTCAAGAACATTGAAAATCATATGATACTATTGCAATAATGGTTTTTAATGATTGGAAAATTGAAAATCAGTGTATTCTTAACAAAGAAGCTATCAGGGGGCCAAAAAATAAAAAAAGTTGGTTATTTGGCATGTTCCTGCACAGAGCTTGTCCGTTGGTTTGCTAGTGGCTCCAATCCATCCTAAAGTTCCTTTTAGCTTCTGTTTTCTATTCTTTAAAGAAAAAAAAAAAAGCAATAGGGACTAGGGAGGAGGCAATGGCAGATGCTTCTCTCCTAGAACTTATTTATAACACCCGTGACTGCCTTTCCTTTCCTTCATCACCTGTGAGTTTCCGCTTTACTACGGAGGACCTTCGGTTTTCGCTTTATTTAAAAAGACCTGTAGAGTAGTTTTTTATTCTCTCTTATGTTCCGACATTTTCGAGGCATAAGAAAACATGGGTGCTGCTGAATTATAGACAAAACTGTGGGATTAATTTAGTATTCCGAGATTGTAACAGTGTTCCTTGTATGTTTGTGTGCGCGCGTGAATTGGACATATTATTCTGATTATTTTTTTCTTTTCTGCTCTGGTTTGTGTAATGTAGTGACTTCATAGAAAATTGGGTGAAGATCTGCTCAGCAGCCAAGTCCAAGGTGACGGAAAAATCCGCCAGTTTAAGTTTCGCAGAGCAATGCCACAACTGCGAGAAGGCAAGTCAGAGCATCTACAGTATTTAATCTCTGGAAGCTCATCTTAGATTTAAATATATTTATTCTCCAAAAGAAAATAAATACCATTGTTGGTTTTTTGGGAGAAACCATATTAATTCTTAAGAAAAAGTAATTGGTCCCCTTGAATCTACGATTGTTCTAATATATAGTTCTCTGTGCCCTCGTGCAGGAGGCTGTTAATGTGTCGCTGGGGAACCTGTTGACATATCCATTTGTGAGAAACGCCGTGGTGAACGACGCCGTGTCGCTGAAGGGTGCACACTACGACTTTGTCAAGGGAACTTTCGAGCTGTGGGATCTGGATTTCACAATTTCCCCATCCATTTCTGTCTGAGCTGTACGTGTCAAATTTCAATAATATTTGGCAATGTGAAACTTTAGCCGGCTGAATCTTAAATTTTAGTCTCTGCTCATTCTCTAGTTTCCGAATCTTGTTTCTCTATAAATATTGCTTCAATAATATTGACTCGTTATTACTCAATTATCAAAAAAAAATTAAGTTAATAATCATATGCAATATTCTTTCACTTGCTTTTTTAATTAATTGATTAATATTGATCCAATATTGATAAATACCTGAAACATTATTCTTAATGTTTTTCGCTTTTTTTCTACTGTTTTTTTATGTTAACATTATTCTTTTTATAGTTTTTGTCATTAGCATTAAAGTTGTAAAAAAAAAAAAATTTGACACGACACAAAATATATATTATAAACTTGAATCATAAATTTGAATATTAAAATCATAAATAAAATATTTTAACTAATTATATATTAACAATTTTAATAAAGTAGTAATTAACAATATAACACAATTAAAATAAAAATAAAAATAAAATAAACAATAAAAAAATCCGAATATTTTTATTTTATTCACATTGATTCCTCTATTTCTGAGACAAATCGATTCACTTACTTTATTACCTATAAGAAATGAATCCCTTTAAATTTTAATAGATTATTTAACATTAATTACTTTTAAAATTAAGCATATCAATTTACAATTTTTATTCTATATATTTGCCAACTAAAATATAGTAATATATTAATTGATAAGTTAATAGTTTACAAAAAAATTGTAAAGAATGAATAGGTATTATAATTTTTTGAAAATAAAATCTACAAATAACTTATATTATTAAAAAAGTTATGATAATTATAGTCAAATAAAGCCCTTGATTTTTCAAATTGCACAAGTTTTACAAGATATAAATTTAAAATAATAAAAATATTAAAGTGCAGATTACCAAAATATATAATTTTATATTTTTTCAAACTTGTAAAATCAGTCTGATTTTAATGATTTTACCGAGTTTGATCAATTTTACTAATTTTTGAGTTTTAATCTAATTTGACATGTTTGATATATGTTGACTCGTATAATTGTAAGATTTTAAAAGTCAACTTGTTTTTTTAACAATATTGCTTAGCACCATTGAAAAAGACACTTCATGTTTTTAGGTATAAGATTTTTATTGATGCACATTTTGATATTTAAAATTTACTCTAGTTCTTATATTTTATTTTTCTCTTATAAAAAAGTCCTTAATTGAAAGTATTTGATCATTTTGTTTTATAATAAATATAATTCAATCACTATCATATCAAATCATATACTTGGTCAAAATTAGTCTAACAATTTAAATGAGTTGATGAATAAAGTAAAAGTTTAGTGAATTTAAATAAGTATACTTGTTTAAAAAAAAACATTTTATATAATATTGATATCTATTATGATAATTTTTATTTTAAAAAAATTATTTCCCTCATTTTAACCTAAAAAATTAATTGAGACAAAAATTAAAAAAGAAAAGAAGGAAAAAAAATCATAGTAGATGTATGATATTATAGAAATGAATTCTATCTCAAAGTAAGTAATAGCTCAATCCTTAAATTCTTAATTGTTTTTGTTTAATTGGATTGATTTTTCATGGATATGATTATTTTTTTATGATTTTAATTGATATTATTGTGATTTTGTTGAATTCTTGTTTCCTATAATATCATATATTTATTTTATTTCTTTTTACAGTTTACTATTTAACATTTAAGAGCTTAATAAATAAAAAACAATGACTAAATTGTATTTATTATAAAATATGAGAACAAAAAAGCTTTAAGCTAAAGGACTTTTTTATAAGTAAACAAAACATGGAGACCAAAAATAAGATTTTTAAAAGTTTTTAGAGACTAAAATATATGTTAATGAAAATTTTATAGTGAAATAACATGAGATATGTCAATTTTTAATGGTACTAATAGATGGAAGGGTATGATGATAACAAAACCATGATGTAAGATGATAAATACCATGACATAAAATTTGTTCAAAATATTATTTGTCAAATCTTCAAAACTAATAAACATTCAACTAATGATTGTCTAACTTTGTCTTTTTTTAAGGAATGTCTTCATGAATAAACTCATGTTTTAAATAATTTTTAAAGGTCCAATCATAACCCACACTTGCAAACATACAATCCTAGTTGGAGAAATCATTCAAATTTTAGTTGGAAGAATGATAACAATAATGCACAAACTTCACAGCCATCGTTTCAAGCACACCATAATTCCTAAAATTCTCATGGACATGCACCTCTTTATGCTTCCTCTTTTAATAGAAATCTTGAGGAAACATTATATGCATTCATTGAAAAGTAAAAAACAATCAATACTCAACTTGCTCAAAAGATGATAAATTTTAAAGATGCTCTTGTAAAATTGACATCTGCTCTCAATTTTCAAAAGAAAGGTAAGTTTCCATATCAATCACAACAAAATTTCAAGGTGTAATAAAATGCACAACAAAATTTCAAGGGGCAATAAAATACAAATGCAAGTAGTTTCAGCGCATAGATCAAGTCAAATCAGTCATCACTCTTTGCAGTCATAAGGTTATTGAAAAATCCACTCTTGAACCTTATGAGAAAGATGATGAGTTAGTATCTGAAGGTAAGGAAGGGGTTGAATCTAAACATTGTAAAGAAAAGACTAATTTCTCATTAGTACTTTCATTTCCTCATGCTATGACCAAACAAATAAAAATCAATCACAACTCTAAAATTTTTGAAACTTTCAAACAAGTGAGGATCAATATACCTTTGTTGGATACTATTAAATAGGTACCTTCATATCTAAATTTTTGAAAGATTTGTGCACTATAAAGAGAAAATTGAGTCTTTTTAGCCTAACAAGTGTCATTCTTCAAAACAAGTGTCATTCTTCAGAACAATAATGCTTCGAAATATAAAGACCTTGGCTGTCCTACAATTTCATACTTTATTGGAGAACATAAAATTAAAAGAGCTTTACTTGATCATAGATTTAGTGTGAATTTACTTCTATATTCAGTGTTTCAGAGTCTTAATCTAGGAGAGTCAAACTATAGGGAGATTAATTGTATAAATTATAGATAACAATAATACAACAAAAATAACAAGAATAATAGTAGTAGTAGTAGTAGTAGTAGTAATAATAATAAAAAAGAAAAAAAAGTTGATGAGAACTTTGAGATGGAAGATTAATATAATAATTAAACAATGATAACAACAAATGTCAAGGTTAGAGGATTTACTAATGGTATGTCAAATAAGTATAGTATAAATTCTTATTATTCAATTGGAAACCACACACAAAAAAGGTTCCAATAAGATTATAAATTGTTAACATGATTATAATAGCTATCTTATTCAATTAATGTTAATACTTGTAAATCTCATCAAGCATTCATGATTATAACTTCTGTTAACAACAAATCAAGTTCCTTTCATAGCTCAGGTGTCGCTTATATCATACAATATAAGTTATGAAAGTGTCAAGCATTTGTTGTACCAAATGTTATACAACATAAATCTAGATTAGTCATTTAACAAGTAAAGTATTAAAGAGTAAACATGATAACAAATATAAAAAATGTTAGTATCAAACGTTAAAGTTTATGTTAAGTTTTCACTATACTTATTATTATACTATTAATATAACCTTTTCACCTTGTGATGCAGATCAACCTAACACCAAGCATAATCATGCTAACAACCCATCGGAGGTGCCAATTATATATTATCCATTTTTCTTAGTTGTTACCTTTAATAAAAGAACATAAATAATGTAATAATTCAATGTGCAACCCACAATCATATATTAAAGTGTGTGTGAAAATTAAGGTTTAAGAATACATATTAAATGAGTATATGAGCATAATTAAGTGATAACAATACGAGAGGCTGCAAACCTGAATATTTCAAGAAGTATTATGATAGACCTTGTTAAGAATGGTTATTAAGATGCGTCTTAAGAGTCACTTTAACAAAAGAGCTCATTTACTCTGTCATCATAGTAACAACAACTTTGCACATGCTTTATGAAATAGAAAACACTGTTAGTTAATTTTTTTATCAACTACTACCCTCTCCCCCCAACCATAACGAGACATTGTCCTCTATGTCCTAAAGTAGAAAGATAGAGTATATAAGACATCACCTGAAATATCGAACACTAACAAACCTGAAACACACTTAAAACAAATATAAAAAACAATAAAACACAAATATTATACTATTAATAAAACCAAAAGAGACAAGTTTTTATAAACTAAAATTCAAATCGTAGTTGTGATTGTGGCTTACATATTCCCTTGGTTTTATGTTCAAGAACGGCTTAAACACCCTCTATAGGTCAAGGATAGACTTCCCATCCAGTTTTCTTAAAAACTGGCAAACATGGTTTTTTTTAGTCAGATTCCCAAGACTATGTCGAGCATGTTCTTTATGGAATAGTGACCATAAATCATGAATTGCACGATGCACATCTCTACTTGCATGTGTCTCAAGAGTCAATAGAAGATTATCTAAAGACCCTTTACTCATGCCATTCTTAATGAATAGTATTTTATCTTCACGGTTTATAGATACCATTCATAAAGAATGACATTGTGCATTGCAAGTCTATTTGGTACATCGATGGCAGACTTTCAATTGTTTTACACCATATTTCTTTGCAAAAGTGCTTTTACCTATTCCAGGCACGTGTGAAATGAAAGAATTGGAAGACTCACTTAATAATTAAACCTTTGCTTTAATTAGCCAGCGAATCTCTTTAGGAATTCCATGGTTTATTAACAACTTCAATCTTGCACACGTAACTTGATAAATTTTTGTAATCATATTTTGAGGCAAAGCTGGAAAATACTTTTTTAATTTTTCAAGAATGGTGTCCATTTTTTAAGAGGAGAAGTGGAAAAGAGATGCAAAGAAAAGAGAAGGAACAAGGAACTGAAAAACTATATACACATATATCAATTATCATGGAAAACTAAAGGAACCGACTTAAGAGTCACGGAGTACCATTATTCATAATTTAACCGAGGTGAGAGAGACTAGCAAACCAAGAGTAAAAAAAAATACAAAAACAATGTGAGAAAAATAAAATAATCAACCTTTATCTACAAGATCATTCGAACCAGTGTATTCATTTTCACTAGGAAAATTATCAAAGTAAGCTTTCAAACGATGTTCATTTACCTTAAAAACATTGTCATTCTTTGAATTCACAACATCAAATGCCCCATAAGGATACACATGTTTCTCAATAAATAGACTGCTCCATCTTGATCTTAGCTCTTTAGGGAATAAATGGAGTTGAGATTTATAAAACAAAACTTTTTGACCAGTATCAACTTTTTGATAATTTTCACAAGTTTTGAAGAATGTAAACGTGTTCTTGAACATGGTGGGCCAATAAAATTTATTTTGAAATATTTTTGCATATGTTTTTTAACGAGAAATGACTCCCACATGCTTCAAAATGAAAAAGTTTAATGACACTACTTACCTCATTATCAAGAATGGATTTTTGAAATATTTGATCAGAACAATATTTGAATAGATACGGGTCATCCTAATAAAAGTTCTTCACTTCGTTCAAAAACTTTTCTTTATCTTAGGTACTTTAATTTCTTTACAAATCTCCTAAAGCAAGAAAATTAATATTTTTATCATACCAAGGCAATGGACTAAGAGAAAGGAAGGATTCATCATGAAAGTAATTATCAATTGGTGTGATGTCAAATGTCGAATCTATTGTCACTCTTGATAAAAGATCTACAACAACATTTTTTATGCCTTTTTCATCTATGATTTCTTTTTGAGTATAATTCATTTGCACATCTTCAGATTCATCAAACTCTATTTTACTCACGGTAGATTCAAATTCATCATAAACTAATTCATCAATAAGATCTACCTCTTGTGAATCATTATCATCTCTAGGTTATTTGCAAATGTTGAAAATATTTATTTTCAATATCATGTTTCCAAAAAATAACTTTATCTGTCCATTCCTACAATTAATTAATGCATTAGAAGTTGCAAGGAACGAATATCCTAAAATAACAGGAAATGAATTACATGTTTCAACAGTTTGTGTGTCCAATACTATAAAATCCACAGGATAAATAAATTTATCAACTTATACTAACACATCTTCAACTATTCCTCTAGGTACTTTTACAGATCTATTAGTAAGTAAGAGAGTTATAGAAGTTGGTTTTAACTCACCTAGATTGAGACTCTAAAAAACTAAATAGGAAAGTAAATTCACACTAGCTCCAAGATCAAGTAAGGCTCTTTCAATTTTATGTTCTCTAATAAAACAAAAAATTATAGGACAACTAGAGTCTTTATTTTTAAAAGCATTATTTTTTTTTAAAGAACGACACTTACTTGTTTGGCTAAAAAGACTTTCTTTTTCACATTTAGTTTCCTCTTCACAGTGCATAGATCTTTGAAAAAATTTGCATAGGAAGGAACATGTTTAATATCATCCAACAAATGTATATTGATGCTTACTTGTTTGAAAGTTTTAAAGATTTTAGAGTTATGATTGATTTTTGTTTATTTAGTCATGGCATAAGGAAATGAAAGTGCCCGCGGGAAATTAGTCTTTTCTTTGTAATTTTCAGATTCAACCCTTTCCTTACCCTCAAAGATTGACTCCTGATCTTTCTCACAAGGTTCAAGGTGGGCTTTTCAATAATCTTACCATTGTAAAGAGTAGTGACTGATTTGACTTGATCCATGTGTTAGCTTCCAAAACTACTTGCATTTGTATTGTATTGCCCCTTGGGATTTTGTTGTGGTTGAGATGAAAACTTACCTTTCTCTTAGAAACTATGAACAAATTTTAATTTTACAAGAGTATCTTTAAAATCTGTCATATTTTGAGCAAGTTGAGTATTGATTATCTCTTGCTTTTCAATGAATGCTTGCAATGTTCCTTCAAGATTTCTTCTAGGAGGTAGAGCATAAGGAGTTGCATATCCATAAGAATTTTGAAAATTATAATATGCCTAAAATAGTGGTTGTGAAGTTTGTTGATTAGTACTTAAAAGTGCATTTTTATCATGGTTTTATATCATCATTTTGCACTTGAAGTATCAATAACTCCTTAGCTAAAACATGTTTTATAATAATATATCTAATAATATAAGATACCTTTAATTTATGGTAAATGTTCATTTTAAATACAAGCCTATCACATAAATGAAAGGATTGATTGATGACTTTAAGAACTTAAATTGAAAGGACAAAGAGATGGCCAAACTTAGGAAAGAAATGTCGGTGCAGTCCAAACCAGAACACTATTCAGTAATTAGATCATATCTAGAGTTGTAGATCTCAGATTTAGGTCTACTTTATATGTTTGGAAAGGTAAGACATAGACCTATAACTTTCATATGGAGCCCAAGATCTAAAAAGATCATTTTCAAGTTCAAATTGGAGCAACAATAAAGAAGCCCGAATATGTCCTCCAACCTAAACACTATTCAGTATTTTGGTCATATCTAGAGTTCTAGAAGTCAAAATGATCTGACTTTTTTACATAAGAAAGCTGAGACAATTGCCTACAACTTTCATGGTTTCCAAGTCTGATGTTAGCAATGAAGTTTTGGGCAGACAAGATAAGATAAGGATTGTCACCAAGTCAAGAGTTGGCCACCCACTCATCAATTAGTCATCAAATCAATAGTTCCCAATTTTGGCCTATAAAAGGAGGCATTCGCCATGTATTTAGGCATCTTGGTGTCCAGATCAAGATCATGCTCTTCCTTTCTCTCTTTATATTTTTTGTAATGTTTATGCTTTGCTTTCATTAATATTAAGTTTATGCCTTTTATTTCCTTTCCTTTACTTAGTTAACTTTTATGTTCTTATTTTGTTTATCTATTTTTCTTTCTTTCATTATGTCTAACTAAGTTAATTATGTCAAGGTGAAAAGGTTACACTAATGGTGTAAGAATAAGTATAATTTAAACTTAATATGGACTTTAATGTTTGATACTAACATGTTTTGTATTTGTTATCTTGTTCACTCTTTAATACTTTGCTTGCTAAATGACTAATCTTGATTTATGTTGTATAACACTTGGTATAACAAATGCTTGACACTTTCATATAGCATACTGTATGGTATAACCGACACCTGAGCTATGAAAGGAACTTGATTTGTTGTTAACATAAGTTATAATCATGAATGCTTGACGAGATTTACAAGTATTAGCATTAATCGAATAAGTTGACTAATGTAATCATGTTAACAATTTATAATCTGATTGGAACCTCTTTTATGTGTGGTTTCCAATTGAATAATAAGAGTTTATATTATACTTGTTTGACATACCATTAGTGGAATCTCTAACCTTGACATTTGTTATTATCATTGTTTAATCCTTACATTAATATTCCATCTCAAAGTTCTCATCTTCTTCTTCTTCTTCTCCTTCTTTTTCTTTATTATTATTATTATTATTATTGTTGTTGTTGTTGTTGTTGTTGTTGTTGTTGTTGTTGTTACTATTGTTGTCGTTTATAATTTGTACAATTAACCTCCCTGTGGTTCGACCCCGGTCTTGCTGGGTTATTTATTACTTCGACACTCCTGCACTTGGGAGAAGACATCAATCTTTTCATCGTATCATTTGTACATTGCTATTATCACTCTTTCAACTAAAATTTAGGTGATTTCTCTAACCAGGGTTATATATTTAAGAGTATGGGTTGTGGTTGGGCCTTTGGAAACTGTTTAAAGTGTGGACTTGTTCATGGAGACATTTCTTAAAAGAAGGCAAGGTTGGACAGTCATTGGTTGAGTGTTTATTTATTTCACATATTTAACACACAATATTTTCAATATATTTCCATTGACCACTCTTTTTCAATTCTAATGTCTCGACTTTTCTAGCTAAAGATGCAAACTTAGCTTGGAGGTCATGTTCTTCTCTAAGGTTGTACATACCTCCACCAGATGTTGGAGGTTGAATTTTATTTAGTGCCTTATAAGTACGTACGGTGTCCGAATTTTAAGCATTTTTAGCTAATAAGTCTAAGTACTCTATTGCTTCATCAAGGTCTTTATCTTTAAAAATTATATTACACATCAATTCAACCATTTGCCTATATCTAGGTGTTAACCCTTCATAAAAATATGAAATGAATCTCCATGTTTTAAAACCATGATGAGGGAAAGTATTAAGTAAATCTCAATACCTATCCCAACATTAATGTTAATACTTGTAAATCTCGTCAGGCATTCATGATTATAACTTATGTAAACAACAAATTAAGTTCCTTTCATAACTTAGGTGTTAGTTATACCATACAGTATGGGCTATGAAAGTGTCAAGCATTTGTTGTACTAAGTGTTATACAACATAAATCTAGATTAGTCATTTAACAAGTAAAGTATTAAAGAGTGAATAAGATAACAAATATAAAACATGTTAGTATCAAACATTAAAGAAAAATAAATAAATAAAATAAAAACATAAATAATATAAAAGTTAACTAAGTAAAGGAAAGAAAATGAAAAACATAAACTTGATATTAATGAAAGTAAAACATAAGCAATACAAAAAATACAAAGAGAAAAAACAAAAGCATAATCTTGATTTGGAGACCAAGATGTTTAAATGCATGGCAAATGCTTCCCATTATAGGCCAAATTGAGAACTATTGATTTGATAACTAATCAATGAGTGAGTGGTCAACTCTTGACTTGATGATAATCCTTATCTTCACTTTTCTACATAAAATATCATTGATAACATCAGAATTGCCACTAGAAAGTTACAAGAAATTGTCTCAGCTTTCCAGAAAAAAGAATTGGAGGTCATTTGAACTTCTAGAACTCCAGATATAGGCTAAACACTGAATAATTTTCGGGTTATAGGATAAATTCAAACTTCTTTATTGTTGCTACAATTTGGACTTAAAAATGATCTTTTTAAATCTTGGGCTCATATGAAAATTGTAGACCTATTTCTTATATTTTCATCCATATAAAATAGACTTAAATTCAAGATCAGCTCTAGATATGACTTAATTACCGAACAATGTTTTAGTTTAGACTGTATTAGTATTTTTTTCTCTAAGTTTGGTCATCTATTTGTCCTTTTAATTTCAATTCTTAAACTCATCAATCAATCCTTCCATGTATATGATAGGCCTATATTTAAAATGAACATTTTCATAAATTAAAGTTATCTTATATTATTAGATATGTTATTATAAAACATGCTTTAGTTAAGGAGTTATTGATACTTCAAGTGCAAAATAATGATGTAAAACCTTAATAAAAATGCACTTTTAAGTAATAATCAGTGAGTTAAAACCAAACTCTCTTACTTGTTAATAGATATGTAAAAGTGCTTAGAGGAATAGTTGAAGATATGTTAGTACGAGTCGATAAATTCATTTATCCTATGGATTTTATTGTCTTAGATATATAGCTTGTTAAAGTATGTTATTCATTTCCTGTTATTTTAGTATGTTCATTTCTTGCAACTTCTAATGCATTGATCAATTGTAGGAACGGACCAATAAAGTCATCATTCTTTACCTTTCATGGATCAAATCCTAGAAAGAGTTGCAGGTCATGAATTTCATTATTTCCTAGATAGTTATTCAGGTTACAACCAAATTAAAATTGCATTAGAAGATTAAGAGAAGACTACTTTCACATGTCCATTTAATACTTTTGCATATCAAAGGATGTCTTTTGGATTATGTAATGCACCGACCATGTTTCAAAGATACATGCTCCATATATTTATTGATATGGTTGAATATTTTCTTGAAATTTTTATGGATGATTTTTCTGTTTTTGGCAATCATTTAATGATTGTTTGACTAACTTGGAATAGGTTTTGAGCAGGTGTGAAGAGAAGAATCTTGTATAGAATTGGAAAAAATGTCACTTTATTATAATAAACAGCATTGTAGTTGATCACATTGTTTCATTGAAAGGAATTAAGGTTGATAAATCTAAAATCAAGTTAATTGTTAACTTACCAACACTAAAATCTATTAAAGATGTTAGATCATTCTTAGGACATGCTAGTCTTTATAGAAGGTTTATCAAATATTTTAGTGTAATATCTAAGCCATTGAGTAACCTTCTATTAAAGATTTTAGATACTATTTTTGAATGGACTGAACATTATGAAGAAGCCTTTATTGAACTTAAAAACTTGCGTACTTCTGCTCTTATTATCCAACCTCCGGATTGATCCTTACCTTTTGAAATAATGTGTGACACTAGTGATTATGCCATGGGTGCTATCTTGGGATAAAGAAAAGATAAGAAACCTTATGTGATTTATGTTTAGTACTTAAAATTGCATTTTTGTTAAGGTTTTATATCATCATTTTGCATTTGAAGTATCAATGACTCCTTAACTAAAACATGTTTTATAATAACATATCTAACAATATAAGATACCTTTAAATTGTGGAAATATTCATTTTAAATGCAGGCCTATCACATAAATAAAAGGATTGATTGATGAATTTAAGAACTGAAATTGAAAGGATAAAAAGATGGCCAAACTTAGAAAAGAGGTGTTGATACAGTCCAAACCAGAATACTATTCAGTAATCGGGTCATATCTAGAGTTGTAGATCTCGAATTTAGCTCTACTTTGTATGGATGGAAAGGTAAGATATAAGCCTACAACTTTCATATGGAGCCCATGATTTAAAAAGATCATTTTCAAGTCCAAATTGTAGCAACATTGAAATATCTTTTTTCTAAGAAAGATTATAAGGCTAGATTGGTGCAGTGGATTTTATTACTTCAAGAATTTGATATCACAATCAAAGATAAGAAACGCAAAAAAAATGTTGTCGTCGATCATTTGTCAAGATTGACAACATATTTGAAAACTGACATCACACCAATCAATTATTACTTTCCAGATGAATCTTTACTTTCTGTCTCTATAATGTCTTGGTTTGCTAATATTGTCAATTTTTTTATTTCAGGATAATTGCCAGCTTATTGAAGTACCCAAGATAAAAGAAATTTCTTGAATGAAGTGAAGAACTTTTACTGGGATGACCCATATTTATTCAAATATTGTCCAGATCAAATATTTCAAAGACGCATTCTTGATAATGAGGTAAGTAGTGTTATTAAATTTTGTCATTCTAAGGCATGCGGGGGTCATTTCTCATCAAAAAAGAAAATAACAAAAATCTTAGAAAGTGGATTTCACTAGCCCACCATGTTTAAAGACTCACATGCATTCTGTAAGACTTGTGAAAATTATCAAAAGTGAGGATCTATTTCAAAACATCACATGATGTCTTTAAATCTTATTCTTGTCATTAAGATGTTTAACTATTGGGGTATAAATTTCATAGGGCCATTTCCTCTATCATTTGGTTTCTTGTATATATTAGTCGTAGTATATTATATTTCAAAATGGATAGAGAAAATTCCAAGTCGAAACAATAATCATAAAACAGTGATAAAGTTTTTGAAAGAAAATATTTTGAGTCGACTAGCATGATAAGTGATGGTGAAACACATTTCTGCAACAAGGCATTTCAGTCTTTAATGAAGAAATATGGAATCACACACAAAGTTGCCACCTCTTATCACCCTCAAACAAGTACACAAGTAGAGCTTGTTAATAAGGAGATCAATCATATTTTAGAGAAAACATTGAACCCTAATAGGAAAAATTAGTCTTTAAGACTTAATGATGCACTTTGGGCTTATCGAACTGCTTATAAAACATCATTAGATATGTCACCTTATAGAATAGTCTGTGAAAAACCTTGTCACTTGCGTGTAGAACTTGAACATAAAGCTTATGAGGCTATTAAAGCTTTCAATTCAAATCTTGATAATGCTAGTCAATTGCGAAAATTACAAATAAATAAGCATGAGGAAATAAGAAATGATGCATATAAAAATTCAAGAATTCATAAAGCAAGAATCAAAGAGTTTCATGACAAGAAAATACTGAGAAAAACATTCAATGTTGGTCAAAAAGTCTTACTTTATCATTCTCAACCACATTTATTTCCTGGAAAACTAAGATCAAGATGGAGCGATCCTTTTATTGTGATATCGAGAATCTAAAGAATGACAATGTTTTCAAGGTAAATGGATATCGTTTGAAAGTTTACTTTGATAATTTTTCAGTTGAAAATAACTTTATTGAATTAGGTGATCGTGTATATTAAGATTTTTTTTCCTCACATTCTTTTTGTGTTTCTTTTTGAGTGATCTTTGCTAATTTCTCTCAACTCGGTCAAATAGTGGACAATAGTACTCCATGACTTAAGTCGGTTCTTTTAGTTTTCCATAATAACCAGTATCTGTATATATATTTGTGCAATTTTTTGAATTTCTCTTCCAATTTTCATTTGAAAATGGACACTAATCTTGAAAAATTAAAAAAGTATTGTTCTACTTTGCCTCAGAATGCTATTACAAAAATTTACCATGCTAGATATGTAAGATTGAGGTTGTTAATGAATCATATAATTCCTAAAAATATTCGCTGGTTGATTGAAGCAAATATCCGATTATCAAGTGAGTCCTCTAATTCCTTCATTTCACACATGCTTGGAATGAGTAAAAGCACTTTTGCAAAGAAATATCGTGCAAGATGACTGAAAGTCTGTCATCAATGTGTCAAATGGACTTTTAATGCACAATGTCATTATTTAGGAATGGTATCTATAAACCACGAAGATAAAATACAATTCATTAAGGATGTCTGAGTAAGGAGTCTTTAGATAATCTTCTATTAACTCTTGAGACGCATCCTAATGGAGATGTGCATCATGCAATTCATGATTTATAGCCCTATTTTCATAAAGAACATTGATTACTTAAAAGTGTATTTTTATCAAGGTTTTATATCATCATTTTGCACTTGAAGTATCAATAACTCCTTAACTAAAGCATGTTTTATAATAACATATCTAATAATATAAGATACCTTTAATTTGTGGTAAATATTCATTTCAAAAACAGGCTTATCACATAAATGAAAGGATTGATTGATAAATTTAAGAACTGAAATTGAAAGGACAAAAAGATAGCCAAACTTAGAAAAAAGATGTCAGTGCAGTTCAAACCAGAACACTATTCCATAATTGGGTCATATCTAGAGCTGTAGAACTTAGATTTAGGTCTATTTATATGATGGAAAGGTAAGACATGAGCCTACAACTTTTAATTGAGCTTTAAATAGGCCATTTTCAAGTCCAAATTGTAGCAATAATAAAGAAGTCTGAATATGTCCTCTAGCCTAACCACTGTTCAATGTTTGGCTCATATCTAGAGTTCTAAAAGTTCAAATGACCTCAAGTTCTTACCCTAAAAAGCTAAGATAATTTTCTCCAACTTTCATGTTTTTCAATGGTTCCAATTCTAACATTATCAATGATGTTTTGGCCGACAAGAGAAGATAATGATTGTCACCAAATCAAGAGTTGGCTACCCACTCATCAATTAGTCATCAAATCAATAGTTTCTAATTTTGGCTTGTAAAAGGAGGCATTTGCCATGTATTTAGGCATCTTGGTTTCCAGATCATGATCATTCTCTTGCTTTCTCTCTTTGTATTTTTTTTAATGTTTATGCTTTGCTTTCATTAATATCAAGTTTATGCCTTTCATTTCCTTTCATTTATTTAGTAAACTTTTATCTTATTTATGTTCTTATGTTGTTTATTTATTTCTCTTTCTTTCATTATGTTTAGATAAGTTTATTATGTCAAGGTGAAAAGGTTACACGAATGGTGTAAGAATAAGTATAGTGTAAATATAATATGGACTTTAATTTTTTATACTAACATATTTTGTATTTGTTATCTTGTTCACTCTTTAATACTTTAATTGTTAAATGACTAATCTAGATTTATGTTGTATAACACTTGGTACAACAAATACTTGGCACTCTCATAGCCCATATTGTATGGTATAACCAACACCTGAGTTATAAAAGGAACTTGATTTGTTGTTAACATAAGTTATAATCATGAATATTTGACGAGATTTACAAGTATTAGCATTAATCAAATAAGATGACTAATGTAATCATGTTAACAATTTATAATCTAATTGAGACCTTCTTTGTGCATGGTTTTCAATTGAATAACAAGAGTTTATACTATACTTATTTGACATACCATTAGTGGATCCTCTAACCTTGATATTTTTTGTTATCATTGTCTAATCCTTACATTGATCTTCCATCTCAAAGTTATCATCAATTTCTTCTTTATTATTATTATTATTATTATTATTATCATCATCATCATCATCATCATTATTATTATTACTATTATTACTATTATTGTTGTTGTTGTTGTTGTTGTTGTTGTTTTATTGTTATATATAATTTATACAATTAACCTCTATGTGGTTTGATCCCGGTCTTGTTGGGTTATTTATTACTTCGACACTCCTACACTTGGGAGAAGACATCAAAATTTTCATCATGTCAAGTTTTTGGCGTCGTTTCTAGGGAGGTAAGTTCTTGTACAAATTATAATTTTTTTTCACTTTTCTTGTATATAATTTTGTTTCTTTTCTCTTGTTTCTTCTTCTTTTGTTTTCTTCTTTCTTTTATTTTATTCCTACACGTGCATGAAAGTGTGGTCACATACATTAAGTGGTAGACTTTGTAGGGTATCCTCATCATTTTTAAAAAAATATGGCCGAAGAAAATAATCAGTCACTTCATAATGAGAATAATGAGAATAACCATGTTAGAACACTTAGAGACCACATGAATCCCATAAGAACAAGTGCACCATCATACATAGTTTTTCCTCCTGATGCATCTCATTTTAATTTTAAGCTAGAAATTATTCAATTTTTACCTTTTCTTCATGGCTTAAATTTAGAAAATTCATTCTTACATTTAAGGGAATTTGAGGAGGTCTGTAACACGTATAATAACTTAAATTATAGTATGAACACCATCAAATTAAAGTATTTTCTTTTTTCATTAAAAGATAAAGCTAAAACATGGCTATAAAATTTGAGACTAAGATTCATTCGTGCTTGGGATAAAATACAACAATAATTGTTAAGGAAGTTTCTCCCATCTCATTAAATAAACTCTTTCAAAAGATAAATCACCACTTTCACTAAAAAACCAAGAGAAATATTTTACCAATATTAGGATAGGTTTTAAGACTTGCTTAATACTTTTCTTTATCATGGTTTTAAAACATGAAGATTGGTTTTATATTTTTATGAAGGGTTAACACTTAAAGATAGGCAAATGGTTGAATTAATGTGCAATGAAACTTTTAAAGATAAAAAACCTGATGAAGCAATTGAGTACTTAGACTTGTTAGCTAAAAATGCTCAAAATTAGGAAACAACGGGTACTTATGAGGCACTGAGTAAAACTCAACCTTATACATGTAATAGAGGTATATATAACCTTAGGGAAAAGATCATGACCTCTCAGCCAAGTTTGCATCTTTAGCTAGAAAAGTCGAGGCACTAGAATTGAAAAAGATTGGTAAATTAAAATCTGTTGAAAACGTTGTGTGTCAAATATGTGAAACAAATGAACACTCAACCAATAACTATCTAACCTTGTCTTCTTTTAAGAAATGTCTTTATGAACAAGCTTATGCTTTAAACAGTTTCCAAAGGGTCAACCACAACCCATACTCGCAGACATACAACCCTGGTTAAAGAAACCACCCAAATTTTAGTTGGAAGAGTGATAATAACAATATACAAACTTCATAATCATCGTTTCAAGCACACCATAATTTTTAAAATTCTCGTAGACATGCACCTCCTTATGCTCCACCTCCTAGAAGAAATCTTAAGGAAACATTGTATGTATTCATTAAAAAGCAAGAGACAATCAATACTCCACTTACTCAAAACATGATGATTTTAAAGATACTCTTGCAAAATTGACATCTGCTCTTAGTTTTCAAGAGAAAGGTAAGTTTCCATCTCAACCACAACAAGATCCCAAGGAGCAATACAATGCAAATGCAAATAGTTCTAGAAGCTAACACATGGATAAAGTCAAATGAGTCACTCCTCTTTGCAACGGTAAGGTTATTGAAAAACCCACTCTTGAACCTTGTGAGAAAGATGATTGGTCAATCTCTGAGGGTAAGGAAGGGATTGAATCTGAAATTTGCAAAGAAAAGATTGATTCTCGCTAGCTTTTTCATTTCCTCATGCCATGACCAAACAAAGAAAAGTCAATCACAACTTTAAAATCTTTGAAACTTTCAAACATGTAAGGATCAATATACCTTTTTTGGATGTTAATAAATAGGTTCCTTCTTATACTAAATTTTTAAAAGATCTGTGTATTGTAAAAAGAAAATTGAATGTGAAAAAGAAAATCTTTTTAGCCGAACAAGTAAGTGTCATTTTTCAGAACAATAATGCTTTGAAATATAAAGACCCTAGTTGTCCTATAATTTCTTGCTTTATTGGAGAACATAAAATTAAAAGACTCTTACTTGATCTTGAAGCTAGTGTGAATTTACTTCCATATTTAGTTTTTCAAAGTCTCAATCTAGGTGAGTTAATACCAACTTTTATATCTCTTTTACTTACCGATAGCTTTGTAAAAGTACCTAGAGGAATACTTAAAGATGCCTTAGTACAAGTTGATAAATTCATTTATCCTGTGGATTTTGTTATCTTGGACACACAACCTGTTGAAACATGTAATTCATTTCTTGTTATTTTAGGACATTTGTTTCTTGCAACTTCTAATGCATTGATTAATTGTAAGAATGGACTGATGAAGCTATTATTTGGAAAGATGACATTAGAGATGAATATTTTTAATATTTACAAGAACCGTGGAGATAATAATGATTTATAAGAAGTAGATCATATGGAATAATTACTTTATGATCAACTTGAATTTACTTTAAGTAAAAATGAGTTAGATGAATCTAAAGATGTGCAAATGATTTATTCTCGGGAAAAAATCATGCATGAAAAATGCTTCGAAAATATTAATGCGGATCTTTTGTCAAAAGTGACAACAGATTCGACATCTGACATCACACCAATTGATAATTACTTTCTTGATGAATCCTTACTTTCTCTTAGTCCAATACCTTGGTATGATAAAAATATCAATTTTTTGCTTCAAAAGATTTGCCAACTGATTAGAGTGCCCAAGATAAAGAAACATTTTTGAATGAACGAAGAACTTTTATTAGGATGACTCTAACTTATTCAAATATTATCTTGATCAAATATTTTAAAGATACATTCCTGACAATAAGGTAAGTAATGTCATTCAACTTTGTCATTATGAAGCATCTGAAGTTATTTCTAGTAAAAAAAGACAGTCATAAAAATCTTTCAAAATGGATTTTATTGGCCCACCATGTTCAACGACTCATATGCATTTTGCAAAGCTTGTAAAAATTGTCAAAAGTCAGGATTCATTTCAAAACATAAGGAATCTTTAGATAATCTTTTATTGACTTTTAAGACATATCTTGGTGGAGATAACCCATACTGTATGGTATAACTGGCAGTATGGTATAGTCGACACCTAAGCTATGAAAGGAACTTGATTTGTTGTTAACATAAGTTATAATTATGAATACCTGATGAGATTTAGAAGTATTAGCATTAATCGAAGAAGATAGCTAATGTAATCATGTTAACAATTTATAATCTGATTGGAACCTCCTTTATGTGTGGTTTCTAATTGAATAATAAGAGTTTATACTATACTTATTTGGCATACCATTAGTGGATCCTTTAACCTTGACATTTATTGTCAACTATTTAATCCTGACGTTAATCTTCTATCTTAAAGTTCTTATCAACTTCTTTATTACTACTACTACTACTATTACTATTACTACTATTGTTGTTGTTGTTGTTGTTGTTGTTGTTGTTGTTGTATTATTGTTATCTATAATTTATACAATAACCTCCCTATGGTTCGACCCTGATCTTGTTGGGTTATTTATTACTTCGACACTCCTACACTTGGGAGAAGACATCAATCTTTTGGTCGTGTCAATTTACTATACAAGTAAAACTTTAAATAGAGTTTAAATGAATTAAACCACCAATGAAAAAGAATTACTAGCAATAGTATTTGCAACTAAAAAATTCAGGTCTTATCTTATTGGCTCACCTATTGTTATTTTTAGTGATCATGCAACATTGAAATATCTTTTTTCTAAAAAGATTCTAAAGCTAGATTAGTGTGGTGGATTTTGTTACTTCAAGAATTTGATATCACAATCAAAGACAAGAAAGACACTAAAAATAGACAAGAAAGACACTAAAAATATTATCGGAGATCATTTGTCAAGATTGACAATAAATTCAAAATCTGACATCCAATTAATCGATGACTACTTTCCTGATGAATCTTTACTTCCTGTCTCTACGTTGCCTTAGTTTGCTAATATTGTTATTTTTTTTTGTTTCAAGATAATTGTCAGCTCATTGGAGTACCCAAGATAAAAAAAAGTTCTTGAACAAAATGAAGAATTTTTATTGGGATGACCCGTATTTATTCCAATGTTATCCTGATCAAATATTTAAAAGATGCATTCCTGATAATGAGGTAAGTAGTGGCATTAAATTTTGTCATCCTGTTTCATATGAGGGTCATTTCTCATCAAGAAAGACAACTGCAAAAATCTTACAAAATAGATTTTACTAACCCACCATGTTTAAGGACTCGCATGCATTTTGCAAGACTTGTGAAATTATCAAAAGTTGGGATATATTTCAAAACATCACACGATACCTTTAAATCTTATTCTTGTCATTAAGATATTTGACTATTGGGGTATAGATTTCATGGATCTATTTCCTCTATCATTTGGTTTCTTGTACATATTAGTCGTTATAAATTATGTTTCAAAATGGATAGAGGCAATTCCAAGTCGAAATAATAATAAAAAAAAAACAACGATAAAATTTTTAAAAGAATATAGTTTGAATCAATTTGAAATGCCTCAAGTCATGATAAGTTATGATGGAATACATTTCTGCATAAATCATTTAAGTCTTTAATAAAGAAATAGGGAATCACATACAAAGTTGACAACCCTTATCACCATCAGACAAGTGGACAAGTTAAGCTTATTAACAGAGAGATCAAACAGATCTTGGAGAAAACATTGAACTCTAATAGAAAAAACTAGTCTTTAAGACTTAATGATGCACTTTAGGCTTATCAAACTGCTTATAAAACATCATTAGGTATGTCACCTTATAGATTAGTCTATAGAAAACCTTATCTTTTGCTTATGAAACTTGAATATAAAGCTTATTGGGCTATTAAAGCTTTTAGTTTAAACCTTGATGATGCTAGTCAACAGTAAAAATTACAAACAAATGAGCTTAAAGAAATAAGAAATGATGCATATAAAAATTCAAGAATTCATAAAGAAAGAATAAAAGAGTTTCATAACATGAAAATACTTAGAAAAACATTCAATGTTGGTCAAAAAGTCTTACTTTATAATTATTGATTCCATTTATTTCTTAGAAAACTAAGATTAAAATAGAGCGGTCCTTTTATTATGAAACATATATATCCATTTGGGGCCAGTAATATTGAGAATCCAAAGAATGATAATGTTTTCAAGTCTTTCTTCAACTCTAGTCAAATGGCGGATAATGATACTCTATGACTCTTAAGTCGGTACTTTTAGTTTCTTATGATAATTGATATCTGTGTATATATTTATTCAATTCCTTGTTCTTTCTCTTTTATTTGCATCTCTTTTCCATTCTCATCTAAAAAATAGATATCATTCTTGAAAAATTAAAAAAAATATTTTCCTGTTTTGCCTCAAAATACGATTATAAAAATTAACCAAGTTAGGTGTGCAAGATTGAGGTTGTTAATAAACCATAAAATTCTTAAAGATATTCATTTCCTAATTAAAGTAAAGGTCTAGTCATCAGGTGAGTCCTCTAATTCTTTTATTTCACACATGCTTGGAATGGATAAAAGTACTTTTACAAAGAAACGTCATGCAAAATGACTGAAAGTCTGTCACTGATATGCCAGATGGACTTATAATGCATAATGTCATTCTTTAGGAATGATATTTATAAACTGTAAAGATAAAATACACTTAATTAAAGATGACCTAAATAAGAAGTCTTTAAATAATCATTTATTAACTCTTAACACGCATCCTAATGGAGATGTGTATCGTGTAATTCATGATTTGTAGCCCCATTTTCATAAAGAACATGATTAAATTAGTCCTAGAAATCTGAATTAAAAAGACCTCGTTTGTTAGTTTTTAAGAAAACTAGATAGGAAGTTTATCCTCAATCCACAGAGGGCGTTTAAGTCGTTCTTGGATATAAAATCAAGGGAAAATATGAGCCACAATCACAAATACAATTTAAGCCTTAATTTATAAGAACTTGTATCTTTTGGTTTGGTTAATAGTATATTATTTTGTTTTGTTATTTCTTATATTTGTTTAAGTGTGTTTCAGGTTTGTCAATGTTTGTTGTTTCAGATGATGTCTTCTATACTCTATCTTTCTACCTTAGAACATTGAAGACAGTATCTCATTTTGGTTGGGGGGGAAGGATAGTAGTTGGTATTAAAAAAATAACTATGTTTTCTATTTTATAAACCATTTACAAAATTGTTATTATTAGGATAACAGAGTAAAGGAGTTTTTTTTTTAAATGACTCTTGAGACTCATCTTAGTAAATATTCTTAATAAGGTTTATTAGAATACTTCTTGAAATATTCAGGTTTACAAACTCTTGTATAGTTATCACTTTATTTTGCTCATATACTCATTTAACAAGTATTTTTAAACCTTTATTTTCACACACACACATAAACTTTAATATATGATTGTGGGTTGTAAATTGAATTATTATATTATTTATGTTTTTTGGTTAAAGGTAAGAACTAAGAGAAATAGATAGTATGTAATTTGAGAATAATAATAATAATAATAATAATAATAATAATAATAATAACAACAACGTAGATAAGTTTGGTTTTGTAGCCTCTTTAACATAAGCAATTAAGCTTGAAGGGGTGTTTTAACACCCAATACCCTAAAGTCAATTAACTTAGGAGTTATTGGCTCAACACTTGTTACATGGGTTAAAGAGAAAAGGCTAAGGGAATCAAACATTATAATATCTATGTATTAATATTAGCAACCCGAGTTACTAAGCTCGTAGGAGTGTCTCAACTCCTAATATCCTAAAACCAACTGGTCTAGAAGTCATTAGCCGAAAGCTCGTTACATGGGTTAAAGATGCACTGTGTTTTAAGTTATATGTATATATATTAAAAAACAAGAGAAAATAATTTCAACCCAATGAAGTTAATCTTAAACATTAGAACATACTTCTGTTTTCATCCAAGTAAAGCCCCATAACTATGTGTTGATATATTAAGCATAAAAAAAAGATTATTAATATCTTGGTAAAGAGATATTGAGCATATACAAATTTAATGAGAGTTTATTTATCTAGATAGATTAATAGAAGTTGAATGATGAATGTTTTGCTTTATGAAATTTACAAATTGTTTTTCTATTTTAATCTTTGACTACTACGAACAATAAGGTAGTTAAGAGGTGTGATTAGTACTTAAAAATATATTTCTATCAAGGTTTTATATCATTATTTTGTACTTGAAGTATCAATAATTCCTTAACTACAACATGTTTTATAATATCATGTCTAATATATAAGATGTCTTTAATTTATAGTAAATATTCCTTTTAATTATAGGCCTATCAAATAAATAAAATGATTAATTGATGAGTTTAACTATTGAAATCGAAAAGATAAAGAGAGGGTGAAACTTAGAAAAGAGATGTTGGTTTAGTCCAAACTATAAGACTGTTCAGTCATTGGATCATATATGAAGCTGTAGCTCTTGGATTTTAATTTGGTTTATATGGCTAAAAAGCTAAGACATAGGTGATTAGTACTTAAAAGTGCATTTTTATCATGGTTTTATATCATCATTTTGCACTTGAAGTATCAATAACTCCTTAACTAAAATATGTTTTATAATAATGTATCTAATAATATAAGATACCTATAATTTGTGGTAAATGTCTATTTTTAATGCAGGCCTATCAAATAAATGAAAGGATTGATTGATGACTTGAAGAACTTAAATTGCAAGGATAAAGAGATGGTCAAACTTAGAGAAGAGATGTCGGTGCAATCCAAACCGGAACACTATTCGGTAATTGGGCCATATCTGGAGCTACAGATCTCAGATTTAGGTCCAATTTATATGGATGGAAAGGTAAGACATAGGCCTACAACTTTCATATGGAGCCCAAGATCTAAAAAGGCCATTATCAAGTCCAAATTGTAGCAACAACAAAGAAGCCCGAATCTGTCTTCCAGCCCGAGCACTGTTCGGTATTTTGGCCATATCTGGAGTTCTAGAAGTCCAAATGAGCTGAATTTTTTACACAAGAAAGCTGAGACAATTGCCTACAACTTTCATGTTTGCACCTGGCTCCAGTTTTGACGTTATCAATGACGTTTTGGGCAGACAAGAGAAGATAAGGATTGTCACCAAGTCAAAAGTTGGCCACCCACTTATCAATTAGTCATCAAATCAATAGTTCCCAATTTTGGCCTATAAAAGGAGGCATTTGCCATGCATTTAGGCATCTTGGTGTTCAGATCAAGATCATGCTCTTCCTTTCTCTCTTTGTATTTTTTGTAATGTTTATGCTTTACTTTCATTAATATCAAGTTTATGCCTTTCATTTCCTTTCCTTTACTTAGTTAACTTTTATGTTCTTATTTTGTTTATTTGTTTTCCTTTCTTTCATTATGTCTAGCTAAGTTAATTATGTCAAGGTGAAAAGGTTACACTAATGGTGTAAGAATAAGTATAGTGTAAACTTAATATGGACTTTAATGTTTGATACTAACATGTTTTATATTTGTTATCTTGTTCACTCTTTAATACTTTGCTTGTTAAATGATTAATCTTGATTTATGTTGTATAACACTTGGTACAACAAATGCTTGGCACTTTCATAGCCCATAATGTATGGTATAACCGACACCTGAGCTATGAAAGGAACTTGATTTGTTGTTAACATAAGTTATAATCATGAATGCTTGACGAGATTTACAAGTATTAGCATTAATTAAATAAGATGACTAATGTAATCATGTTAACAATATATAATCTGATTGGAACCTCCTTTGTGTGTGGTTTCCAATTCAACAATAAGAGTTTATACTATACTTGTTTGATATACCATTAGTGGAACCTCTAACCTTGACATTTGTTATTATTATTGTTTAATCCTTACATTAATATTTCATCTCTAAGTTCTTATCATCATTATCTTCTTCTTCTTCTTCTCTTTCTTTATTATTATTATTATTATTATTATTACTACTACTACTACTACTACTACTACTACTAGTATTATTATTATTATTATTGTTATTATTATTATTATTATTGTTATTGTTAGTACTATTATTGTTGTTTTATAATTGTTGTTTATAATTTGTACAATTAACCTCCCTGTGGTTCGACCCCGGTCTTGCCGGGTTATTTATTACTTCGACACTCCTGCACTTGGGAGAAGACATCAACCTTTTAGTCGTGTCAAGTTTTTGGCGCCGTTGCCGGGGAGGTAAGTTCTTGTATAAATTATAGTATTTATTTTATTTTCTCTTTTCACTTTTCTTGTATATAACTTTGTTTCTTTTCTTTTGTTTCTTTTTATTTTGTTTTCTTCCTCCTTCTTTTGCTTTCTTCTTCTTTTTATTTTATTTTATTCCTACACGTGCATGAGAGTGTGGTCACGTACATCAAGTGGTAGACTTTGTAGGGTATCCTCATCATTTTCAGAAAATATGGCCGAAGAAGATAATCAATCACTTCATAATGAAAATAATGAGAATAACCGTGCTAGAACACTTAGAGACCACATGAATCCCACAAGAACAAGTGCACCATCATGCATAGTTTTTCCTCCTGATGCATCTCATTTTAATTTTAAACCAGGCATTATTCAACTTTTACCTTCTTTTCATGGCTTAGAATTGGAAAATCCATACTTGCATTTAAGGGAATTTGAGGAGGTGTGCAACACATATAATAACTTAAATTGTAGCATGAACACCATCAGATTAAAGCTTTTTCCTTTTTCATTAAAAGATAAAGCTAAAACATGGCTACAAAATTTAAGACCTGGATCCATTCGTGCTTGGGATGAAATGCAACAACAGTTTTTAAAGAAGTTTTTCCCATCTCATAGAACAAACTCTTTCAAGAGACAAATCACCACTTTCACTCAAAAACCAGGAGAAACATTTTACAAATGTTGGGATAGGTATCGAGACTTGCTTAGTACTTGCCCTCATCATGGTTTTGAAACATGGAGATTGGTTTCACATTTCTATGAAGGGTTAACACCTAAAGATAGGCAAATGGTTGAATTGATGTGCAATGGAACTTTTAAAGATAAAGACCCTGATGAAGCAATGGAGTACTTAGACTTGTTAGCTGAAAATGCTCAAAATTGGGACACTGCGGGTACATATGAGGCACCGAGTAAAACTCAACTTCATACATCTAGTGGAGGTATGTACAACCTTAGGGAAGATCATGACCTCCAAGCCAAATTTGCATCTTTAGCTAGAAAAGTCGAGGCACTAGAATTGAAAAAGAGTGGTCAATTAAAATCTGTTGAAAACATTGTGTGTCAAATCTGTGAAACAAATGAACACTCAACCAACGATTGTCCAACCTTGCCTTCTTTTAAGGAATGTCTCCATGAACAAGCCCATGCTTTAAACAGTTTCCAAAGGCCCAACCACAACCCATACTCCCAAATATACAACCCTGGTTGGAGAAATCACCCAAATTTCAGTTGAAAGAGTGAGAACAACAATGCACAAACTTCACAACCACCGTTTCAAGCACACCACAATTTCCAAAATTCTCATGGATATGCATTTCCTTATGCTCCACCTCCTAGAAGAAATCTTGAGGAAACATTGCATGCATTCATTGAAAAGCAAGAGACAATTAATACTCAACTTGTTCAAAACATGACAGATTTTAAAGATACTCTTGCTAAATTAACATCTGCTCTTAGTTTCCAAGAGAAAGGTAAGTTTCCATCTCAAACACAACAAAATCCCAAAGGGCAATACAATGCAAATGCAAGTAGTTCCGGAAGCCAACACATGGATCAAGTCAAATCAGTCACTACTCTGCGCAATGGTAAGGTTATTGAAAAACCCTCTCTTGAACCTTATGAGAAAGATGATGAGTCAATCTCTGAGGGTAAGGAAGGGGATGAATCTGAAAATTGCAAAGAAACAACTGATTCACCGCCAGCACTTCCATTTCCTCAAGCCATGACCAAACAAAGGAAAGTCAATCACAATTCTGAAATTTATGAAATTTTCAAACAGGTAAGGATCAATATACCTTTGCTGGATGCAATTAAACAGGTTCCTTCCTATGCTAAATTTTTGAAAGATCTCTGCACTGTGAAGAGGAAACTGAATGTGAAAAAGAAAGCCTTTCTAGCCGAACAAGTAAGTGCTATTCTTCAAAACAATAATGCTTTGAAATATAAAGACCCTGGTTGTCCTACAATTTCTTGCTTTATTGGAGAGCATAAAATTGAAAGAGCCTTACTTGATCTTGGTGCTAGTGTGAATTTACTTCCATATTCAGTTTTTCAGAGTCTCAATCTAGGTGAGTTAAAACCAACTTCTATAACTCTTTTACTTGCCGATAGATCTATAAAAGTGCCTAGAGGAATAATTGAAGATGTGTTAGTACAAGTCGATAAATTCATTTATCCGGTGGATTTTATTGTCTTGGACACACAACCTGTTGAAGTATGTAATTCATTTCCTGTTATTTTAGGACGTCAATTTCTTGCAACTTCTAATGCATTGATTAATTGTAGGAATGGACTGATGAAGCTATCATTTGGAAACATGACATTGGAGATGAATATTTTCAACATTTGCAAGCAACCTAGAGATGATAATGATTTACAGGAAGTGGACTTTACTGAAAAATTAATTCATGATCAATTTCCAACCACTTCCAATGAAATGGAGATCGATGAATCTGATGATTTGGAAATGATTTATTTTCAGGAAGAATCAAAGACAAGTAATTGGAGGCCACAAATTGAGGAATTGCCACCACGACCAATTAAGTCCATACCTTCAAGTGTTTAACCACCAAAACCTGATTTGAAGCCGTTGCCATCCAATCTCAAATACTCATTTTTGGGAGAAAATGAAACTTTTCCGGTAATAATCTCTTCCAAACTTAATGCACATCAAGAAGGTAAGTTATTACAAACTCTGAAAATGCACAAAAAAGCATTAGGATGGACCATAGCTGATATAAAAGGAATTAGTCCTTTGATTTGTACACACAGAATTTATTTAGAGGAAAATGCTAAACCCTCTAGAGAAATGCAACGAAGGCTAAATCCTAATATGAAAGAAGTAGTGAAAAATGAAGTCATTAAGCTTCTAGATAATGAAATCATTTATCCTATTTCTGACAGCAAATGGGTAAGTCCTACCCAAGTTGTACCTAAAAAATCTGGAGTCACTGTGATAACAAATGAGAACAATGAGTTAATTCCCACTAGAACTGTTACTGGTTGGCGCATGTGCATTGACTATAGGAAACTTAATTCAATGACTAGAAAAGATCATTTTCCTTTACCTTTCATGGATCAAATCCTAGAAAGAGTTGCAGGTCATGAATTTTATTGTTTCCTAGATGGCTATTCGGGTTACAACCAAATTGAAATTGCGTTGGAAGATCAAGAAAAAACTACTTTCACATGTCCATTTGGTACTTTTGCATATCGAAGGATGCCTTTTGGATTATGTAATGCACCAGCCACATTTCAAAGATGCATGCTTAGTATATTTAGCGATATGGTTGAACATTTTCTTGAGATTTTCATGGATGATTTTTCTGTTTTTGGTGATTCATTTGATGATTGTTTGACTAATTTAGGAAAGGTTTTAACCAGGTGTGAAGAGAAGAATCTTGTGCTGAATTGGGAAAAATGTCATTTTATGGTAACAAACGGCATTGTACTTGGTCACATTGTTTCATCAAAAGGAATTGAGGTTGACAAATCTAAAATCGAGTTAATTGCAAACTTGCCAACACCAAAATCTCTTAAAGATGTTAGATCATTCCTGGGACATGCTGGTTTTTATAGAAGGTTCATCAAAGATTTTAGTGTAATATCTAAGCCTTTAAGTAACCTTCTAACAAAGGATACTATTTTTGAATGGACTGAACATTGTGAAGAAGCCTTTGTTAAACTTAAAAACTTGCTTACTTGTGCTCCTATCATTCAACCTCCCGATTGGTCATTACCTTTTGAAATAATGTGTGATGCTAGTGATTATGCCGTAGGTGCTGTTTTGGGACAAAGAAAAGATAAGAAACCTTATGTAATTTACTATGCAAGTAAAACTTTAAATAGTGCTCAAATGAATTATACCACCACTGAAAAAGAATTACTTGCAGTAGTATTTGCATGTGAAAAATTCAGATCTTATCTTGTTGGTTCACCTGTTGTTGTTTTTAGTGATCATGCAGCATTGAAATATCTTCTTTCTAAGAAAGATTCCAAGGCTAGATTGGTGCGGTGGATTTTATTACATCAAGAATTTGATATCACAATCAAAGATAAGAAAGGCAGCGAAAATGTTGTCGCAGATCACTTGTCAAGATTGACAATAGATTCGGAAACTGACATCACACCAATCGATGACTACTTTCCTGATGAATCTTTACTTTCTGTCTCTACAATGCCTTGGTTTGCTAATATTGTCAATTTTCTTATTTCAGGACAATTGCCAGCTCATTGGAATACCCAAGATAAAAGAAAGTTTTTGAACGAAGTGAAGAACTTTTATTGGGATGATCCTTATTTATTCAAATATTGTCCTGATCAAATATTTTGAAGATGCATTCCTGACAATGAGGTAAGTAGTGTCATTAAATTTTGTCATTCTGAGGCATGTGGGGGCCATTTCTCATCAAGAAAGACAACTGCAAAAATCTTACAAAGTGGATTTTACTGGCCCACCATGTTCAAAGACTCACATGCATTCTGCAAGTCTTGTGAAAATTGTCAAAAGTTGGGATCTATTTCAAAACGTCACATGATGCCTTTAAACCCTATTATTGTCATTGAGATCTTTGACTGTTGGGGTATAGATTTCATGGGCCCATTCCCTCCATCATTTGGTTTCTTATACATATTAGTCGCAGTAGATTATGTTTCAAAATGGATAGAGGCAATTCCAAGTCGAAACAATGATCACAAAACAGTGATAAAGTTTTTGAAAGAAAATATTTTGAGTCGATTTGGAGTCCCTCGAGCCATAATAAGTGATGGTGGAACACATTTCTGCAACAAGCCATTTGAGTCTTTAATGAAGAAATATGGAATCACACACAAAGTTGCCACCCCTTATCACCCCCAAACAAGTGGACAAGTAGAGCTTGCTAATAGGGAGATCAAACATATTTTGGAGAAAACAGTGAACCCTAATAGGAAAGACTGGTCTTTAAGACTTAATGATGCACTTTGGGCTTATCGAACTGCTTATAAAACATCATTAGGTATGTCACCTTATAGACTAGTCTATGGAAAACCTTGTCACTTGCCTGTGGAACTTGAACATAAAGCTTATTGGGCTATTAAAGCTTTCAATTCAAATCTGGATGATGCTAGTCAACTGCGAAAATTACAAATAAATGAGCTTGAGGAAATAAGAAATGATGCATGTGAAAATTCAAGAATTCATAAAGCAAGAATAAAAGAATGTCATGACAAGAAAATACAGAGAAAAACCTTCAATGTTGGTCAAAAAGTCTTGCTTTATAATTCTCGACTGCATTTATTTCCTGGAAAATTAAGATCAAGATGGAGCGGTCCTTTTATTGTGAAACATGTGTATCCATATGGGGCCTATGACATCGAGAATCCAAAGAATGACAATGTTTTCAAGGTAAATGGACATCGTCTGAAAGTTTACTTTGATAATTTTTCAGTTGAACATAACTCTATTGAATTGGGTGATCCTGTATATAAAGATTGATTTTATTTTATTTTATTTTATTTTATTTTTGTTTCTTATATAAAGATTGATTTTATTTTATTTTATTTTTGTTTCTTTTTGAGTGATTATTGCAAGTTTCTTTCACCCCGGTCAAATGGCGGATAACGGTACTCCGTGACTTAAGTCGGTTCTTTCAGTTTCCCACAATTACTGATATCTGTAATGCGATTACAAAAATTTACCGTGCTAGATGTGCAAGATTGAGATTGTTAATGAATCATGGAATTCCTGAAGATATTCGCTGGTTGATTGAAGCAAAGGTCCGATTATCAGGTGAGTCCTCTAACTTCTTCATACTACTACTACTACTACTACTACTACTACTAGTATTATTATTATTATTATTGTTATTATTATTATTATTATTGTTATTGTTAGTACTATTATTGTTGTTTTATAATTGTTGTTTATAATTTGTACAATTAACCTCCCTGTGGTTCGACCCCGGTCTTGCCGGGTTATTTATTACTTCGACACTCCTGCACTTGGGAGAAGACATCAACCTTTTAGTCGTGTCAATAGGCCTAAAACATTGATGGAATGCAAGACTCAATTCTACTGTTTGGAAGTCCAAATCTTAGTAACAATGAAGAAGCCCGAATCTGTCCTACAACCCAGATATTGTTTAGTGTTTAACTCATATCTTGTTCTAGAAGTCCAAATGACCTTAATTTTTTTGTTAGAAAGTAGAGAAAATTTTCTACAACTTATGATGAAGTCTGTTCAAATTCTTATGTTAGCAATAACATTTTATTCATATAAGAAGATAAGGGTTATCATCAAGTCAAGATGTGGTCACCTACTCAGCAATTAGTCACAAACCAATAGTTTCTAATTTTGACCTATAAAAGGAGGTATTTGTCATGCATTTAAGCATCTTGGTTTTCAGATCAAGATCATATTCTTACTCTCTCTTTATTGTAAACAATTTAGCTCATTTGGACTTCTTGAACTCCAGATATGGCCAAAATACCAAACAATGCTCGGGCTGGAAGACAGATTCAGGCTTTTTTATTGTTGCTACAATTTGGACTTGATAATGGCCTTTTTAGATCTTGGGCTCCATATGAAAGTTGTAGACCTATGTCTTACCTTTCCATCCATATAAATTGGACCTAAATCTGAGATCTATAGCTCCAGATATGACCCAATTACCGAATAGTGTTCCGGTTTGGATTACACCGACATCTCTTTTCTAAGTTTGGCCATCTCTTTATCCTTGCAATTTAAGTTCTTAAAGTCATCAATCAATCCTTTCATTTATGTGATAGGCCTGCATTTAAAATAAACATTTACCACAAATTAAAGGTATCTTATATTATTAGATATATTATTATAAAACATGCTTTAGTTAAGGAGTTATTGATGCTTCAAATGCAAAATGAAAATATAAAACCATGATAAAAATACACTTTTAAGTACTAATCAACTTGTTAAATAGATAATCTAGATTTGTGTTGTATAACACTTAGTATTACAAATACTTGGTAATTTTATAGCCTAACCGTATGGTATAACCGACATTTATGTTATAAAAGAAGGTTTATTTGTTATTAACATAAGTTATAATCATGAATATCTAATAACATTTACAAGTATTAGCATTATTTGAATAAAATAATTAATATAATCATGTTAATAATTTATAATCTAATTGGAATCTTCTTTATGTGTGGTTTCCAGTTGAGTAATAAAAAGAGTTTATACTATACTTGTTTGAAATACCATTAGTGGATCCTCTAACTTTAATTATTATTTTATCCTTACATTAATCTTACATCTCAAAGTACTCTTCAATTCATCATCATCATCATTATTATAATTATTATTTATAATTTATACAGTTAACCTCCCTATGGTTCGACCCCGATCTTGTTGGGTTATTTATTACTTTGACACTCTTGCACTCGGGAGAAAACATTAGTCTTTTGGTTGTGTCAATAAACAAATAATATAGCTATAGAAAGCTTTTATACTTATTTCATACACAACATTAAATATTGATGGGAAAAACCTTATCATATAATTAATTTCGATACATATTTTTCATTTCTTTCCTTTACTTTCTCGTTTTATGATCTTTATAAAAATAGATTTGAAGATTTATAGAGCAAACTCTACCCTTTTTTTAGAAGACAATTGTTATTCTTGGTGCTTCCACTTAAAGATTTTCTCTTCTTTTAAATGAAATTAAATGGACCCTTATAGAGTCACATCTAACCTTAAGAGTAAAGGCATTACTTTCTCTGGTAATGAGTTTAGGTTTCGAATAGGAACTAAAGGAAGCGGTAAAGAATAAGGGTCCACCAGATTAGGTCCCAAGACTAAAGAAGGTGTAACTTCAAGGTCCAACTCTAGTAAAAGGGAAGATAGTTCTTGTCACTAAAAAAGCCATTTCCCGATGCTTTAAAGGAGACCTAAGAAATAGAAAGGGCACCCTAAAACCCTAAAGATTATGCTCTTAGTATCTTAGGCTTGTCACTAAAAAAGCCCTTTCCCGATGCTTTAAAAGAGACCTAAGAAATAGAAAGGGCACCCTAAAACCCTAAAGATTATGCTCTTAGTATCTTAGGTATTGAGGAGGTAGATTTTGCCAATGGTTGACAACTTGGGAGTATGTGGCTCAATTTCTCATAAGGGATGAAAGGATTCATCAAGAGACATTGATTTTCGCATGAGGACATTACGAGATTACATTCCCTCTATGCATATATGAATAAGGATACTCATTCCCTTTTTCATGGGTTTGTGAATGACATTTTTAAGTGTTATATATTGGGCTTAAGCCAACTATACCTCAATGGATAAGTGGTCTTCTTGGATTTTGACAAGTTTCTTGGATTTTGTGGTATCAAGGCTATAACAAACCTTTTAAGAAATATTACCAGTTGGTTACGAGCTCTGATGATGGCAAGACATATTATTAGTTAGTTACGAGGATTTAAATCCACAATTTTTTATTTGGATTACAAGGTGGTTAGCCATTCCATAATCATTGATTGTGTAATTTTTTTTACTTGTTATGCATTTTTAAAAGTGCTAGTATGTTGTAAATGTTGAGTCAAGCTTGATGAAAGTGTTGATAGAAGAATTGATGTTGGTTTAATATTTGAATGTGTAAAAACGTAGTGGGTAACAATTCAATTTATTGTGTTTAAATGTATTGTAATGTTTTGAGATTTTTAGTAATGTGATTTTTTTATGATAAACTATTTAGATTATTGAAATTATGATTGAATGTTGTTATGGCATATAAATAAATAATGAATCAAGTCTTAATTTGATGTATTATGTGATAATTTCATTTATGTTATATTAAGGTTTTATTTAGTTTGAAGTAAGTTAAAGTTTCTCATAATTAAAGCTTGAATTTGAAATTGGATGGCTTAATGATGTTTAATGTCATGTGCATGTAAGTTAGTTGAGCAAATTAAAAAAGGAAAATTTATCTTTTTATTTTTATAGGATTTCAGCAATGTGAAAAGAAAATATAAAGGAATGAATTGTTGTTATGGAATCTTGGTAATAACGTGTTAGTGTAATCAATTAATTATTGGGTTAATTGTGAAAAAAATGAAAGAAAATACACCCCTACCTATATTAATCTATTCAGCCAAAATGGGAATCTTTTAAGGAATAATTAGTTGATAAAATTAATATTGATTTTTCAATATGATATTGTTGTTAAGAAATTTAAATAATGATATATATGTTAGTTGAAAGAATTTTTAAAGAAAATTCCCATCTTCATGTTTTGGATGTTTTAGCGAGCCAAATATATGAAAGTTATGGATTTTGCTTAGTAAAATTTAATTGTGGATTGTTGTGGGTAGAAATCATGCTATATTGATTATTAAACTGTAACCATAAAATATATAATTTATTTAAATTAAGAAAATTATTTGAGGTGATTAATTTAATGAAATAAATTACATTTGAAAGATAAATTATTGTATGAAAAATTGATAATGGGTCGTTGATACATGAGAGGCTATTAAGAGAGCACCGAGATGGGTCCTGCATATTGTGCTGAGACTTCATGCTTAATGGGTTAGTAACAATATTAGTATTTTTATCATTATTTTTTCTTTTTTTATTACTATTATTATTATAACTATTATTATTTGTATTATTATTAGTACCATTATTATTATCATTATCATTACAAAAAGGTAAAGGAATCAAAATAAAAAAATAAAAGCAAAAAACCCAAATTAAAATTATTATTATTAAAAAAAATCATAAACTTAACTTGAAAGATAAAATTAAAAGTCATAAAGTTTTTAATAAAAACAAGAAAGATATCAAAATAGAAGAATAAAATAAAAAAATATTATATATACAAATCAAAATTGAAAAATTGAAAATAAATAAATAAAACTTTAATAAAAAAACAAAAATAAACAATCAAAACTTAAAAAACTTAATTTGAAATATTAAAAATAATAATGATCAGAATATATTTTTTTATATAAGAGTGAGGGAAAAAACTATCATGCATCATAAAAAAAATGACAAGAAATAAAATAAACTGATATAAATATATTTTTTTTATTAAAAAATATTACACATGTTATCTAAAGTAAATAATAGTTATACGTGTCAATAATTTTTTTATTTTAAAAATATTAATAGTTAAATTTCTTGATTTTAAGTGTATATTTATAATTTAACTAGATAAAAAAACTTAATACTTAATTGTTATTTTAATGATAACTTGATTATTTTACTGTTTATAAAAATATTATATCGAATAGAAAAAACAAGACTAATCCCGGTTTAAATACAAGAATTTTGTTTTTTGGAAGGACATAAACATCACTTTTACTGTTATGGTAAATAGTGAATTGTATGAAATCACCTCCACGCTCTTTGTTCAGCCGACTCTGACGGCTACGCTTTTCACTCACTCACTCAGATTGGATCTGATCTCATCTCTCGCACTCCATTTCGCAGGTGAAATCCCTAACCCTAGCTTCCCTAAAATAATGCATGTTTCCCAATTTTGTTGTTATGAAATTGTGTCAAATGCCTACGTATCGATCTGTTCTTGGCGATGGAATTTGTATTTCGATTGAAGATGATGATGATGATTTATTTATAATGGAATTGTACCGATCTGTAATTCAGTTGGTTAAAATTTTGGATGTGGTATTTGTTTCTGCAGGTGAAAATGGCAGAATCAAAACCAGGATTGAGGAAGCCTGTATTCACCAAGGTTGAGCAACTCCGCCCAGGCACTGGTGGCCATACTCTCACTGTCAAGGTTGTTAGTGCAAAGATGGTATTACAGAAGGGTCGAGCTGATGGTCCTCAAGTACGCCAAATGAAAATTGCTGAATGTTTGGTCGGGGATGAGACTGGATTGATTATCTTCACTGCTAGAAATGATCAAGGTTTTTTTTTTAATTTTTTGAATTTTTTTTGAATCAGCAAATAGTTATTCTAGTAGTGTGTGGCTTATTGGTTCCTAGTGGTTGTTATCAGTTCATGGATTCTAGGACGTTAGACCCTCTTCCCTATACCCTAGTTGACTTTTGTGTGATTAAGTAGTCGTAGCATGAATTTTGTTCAAATGGGCTCTTTCTTTTTTGAGTGACATTCAATATTGTTCTGGGAAAGCTTTCAATCATTTTTTTTATGACTTTTCTTTCTGTGAAACTCTTAACCTTGCACACATGATCTGATAAGTGAGAGCGTGGATTACTTTGGGAAAGATGTTTGGGTTAGACGTTCAATCAAAAGTGATAAATCTTCACCAGACCATTGTGAATGTTTTAACCATTTTCACTGCCACTCCAAATAAATGAGATCGAAATTTTCTTGAGTTTTGTCCTTTGACAATTTGGTTGAGGCGGCATGTGTTAACTTGGTTTCTTCATCTGTTGAAACAAGGAACTGATGAAAATTCAGATTATGTGACTATCTAGTTTTTGACTTTTTGCTGGTTTTATTAAACTCTTCTTATTTTTGTTTAGTGGACTTGATGCAAGAGGGTACTACTGTGATCCTACGCAATGCGAAAATCGACATGTTTAAAGGATCAATGAGGCTTGCTGTGGACAAGTGGGGCCGTGTTGAAGTCACTGAACCTGCTGATTTCACTGTGAAGGAAGATAACAACCTATCGCTGATTGAATATGAACTCGTAAACGTCGTTGAAGAATGACTTGAGAATGGTGTTTGCTACTCAACTTTGAAAGGAGAATAAAAAACAACTCCAGAAAAAGCACATCACTGTTAGAGGACATATTAAACCCAAAATGCTTGTGGAAGTTCATTTAGGAAAGAGTACATCTGCAACCTAATACTGCTCCAGTTTATTTTCCCATAAATCCAGCAGCAGCCTTTGATTGGACTTCCAAACAGATGGTAATGGCTGTGAACCAATGAGTTCAAGCAGCTTCCGTTTGGAACTTGGTTTTGGTTTTTGCTTACTCCCTTTTTATTTGTGAACAGTTGTTGATCTTGCACTACTTTGCCATGATAGATAAAAAAACGATCGAAAGTATGTTCGTTTCTTGCTAACTCCTATCTTTACTGAAATACACGATTGGACACTCGATCAAGCCCTCCGCTTTAGTTATAGTTAATTTAAGAGAGCATTTCCTTGCGATGGATAGTTTGCTTGGAAGCTTAGATGTTTCAATAGGCTTGCGGATCAGTTAAATCTGCGTAACTGCTGTCTAGGTCAATCTAGGAGCAGATTTCTTTCCCCAGAAAATAATTGAAAATGCCTAACAAGTATTCTGAACTTTGAACTAGAAATGAAGTTTGGAATGCAGTATTCACACAAGAAGAAGAAGAGACAAGACATCTCTTGAGAAAACCTTAGTAATCTTGCCAAGGGATGCTATCTCGAATATTCAACACAGCACGCGTATTCAGTCAATGTAAGACTTAAGGCGTCCTCAAGCACACACAGCACAAGCAAAGGGCTGACCCAACCGTAGGATTTTTTGAGCAGAGACAGGACTTGCTCCTTAACAAAACCATGGCGATTATTACAAGGCAGACTGTCCCATATATTCAACACAACATTGGGATCAGCTTGGGTAAGAAGGATTTCGGGCTTTTCCATTATGAAGTTAGAGCTCTGCGCTGACACTTGATTAGCTATGAGAGTTCAAGGACGTCTTTTATCAGAGGACGTGATGTTTGATTCCGAGCCCATCCCCAAATGAGCTAGGTTCAGGCCCAAGTCCTTGTCTTTATCTTTTATTATTATTTTTATTTTAAGATATTTTTCACATATATAATTGTATTAAATTTACGTTGTATCTATGATAATTGTTTTTGGCGCCATATCGTTATTCAGATTAGTAATTTATGTAGATATCATCAGTTATTGAAAATTATCTCATAAGATTGAAATATGACTAGGATTATTGCTTAATTTGGTAACTATTTGGTTTATGGTGTTTTTTTTTTATTAGTTCATGGAAACTAGCATTATGAATTTAATTTTATTTGAATTAATTGAACAAAATTTTAATAATAATGCATGTGTAGAAATTATTAGGATACACAAAAGTATCAACCAAGCACCACTTCCTTAAAAAATAATTAATTGAGTATTTTTCCTTTTGAATTTAATTTTAAGACATAAATACTCCTCACTAACCTTTTTTTTTTCTTTCCAAGAATAAAATACCCCTCACTACAATTGCCTATGACCAATCTCAAAGAATTAAAAAAAAAATCCCTGATATAATCGTAGGTCTTGGGAATTGGTTTGTTTGCCATACCAAATATTAATGCAGTGGAAGTTTCATAACAGGCATGATGTATTTTAAGGGGCATATGATTAAATTAATTCAGATTAATATAAACAAATGAATATAAAATAAATTTTTTTGGAATTTTTATTAATTTTTTATTCTAAAAGTGCATGTTTTAACTTAAATACAAAGTGATTATATATAGACTAAACTACTAAATAAAAATATTACTCTACCCTTAATAAATAAAACAAAATAAATATATAGTTTTTAACATCTCCTATCAAACTCACAAGCGACAGCAACAAAAATCGAGAGTTTGTTAATTAGAAAACAAAAACAAGAAATGAATTACGACTTGATAAGGAAATTTGCAATGTGCAAGGAAAAAGAAACAAGAGGCAGAGTGATAGTGTCATACTTAATATGATAACGAGTAAGATGATAATCAATCTCAATATGCATAGTTCATTCATAAAAAACCAAGTTGTGAGCAATATGCATAGAACTCTAGTTGTTACAATACATAGGAGTAAGATGAGAAAAGGAAACTCCCATATTCACAAGTAACCAATGTAATTAAACAATCTCTTTAGTAGTAGATACCATAACATAATATTGTGCTTTGGTTGAGGATTGAAAAACAATAGATTATTTCTTACTCTTCCAAGAAATCAGAGAATTATCTAAAAAGATATATAACCTAGTAACATACTTGCGACCTGTGGAATCACTATAATGATCAGTATCAAAGTATACATGCAACTTAAAGAAAGAGGTGAATGAAAGTAAAAGACTCCGAAAAACTGTACCTCGAAGATATTGTAAAATAAAAAAAAATGGCTACTTAGTGAACAATAGTATGAGAAACAACAAACTAACTAATAACATAAAAAATATATGTGATATCTGTATGAGTAATAGTGAGTATATCAAGTTCCCAACAATATTACGATATAAAGTAGAATCTATCAAAGGTAAACTATTAAAAGAAGAATACCTTGCATTCACTTCAATGAGAGTATCTATAGTTTTGTTCTTAGTAAGATTAGCCCATCAAGAATATCTATAACATATTTCAACTGAGAAAAAAGGTTACCTAAAGGTGAGTAAGCTACCTCAATATCCAAAAAATATTGAAGAGAACTCAAATCATTCATTTCAAACTGTCTAGCCAATTTTGTCTTCAAAACTAAAATATTATTAATGTCATCACTAGTTATAATCAAGTCATCAATATATAAGAATAAAATTATTCGACCTACAACAATGCACTTATTTGAGAGATAAGATTACAACAGACAATTTCTCAAATCAAGCACAAGGTACTTATTTGAGACCATATAATGCTTTCTTGAGCTTACAAACATACCTAGAGTCATACGAAAAGCTAGGAAGAGGCGTCATATAGACTTCTTCTTAAAGATCTCCATTTAGGAAGGCATTTTTAACATCAAACTATAAGATATGTCATTGACAAAACGAAGCTACAACAATAAAACAATGAATAATAGTCACTAGTTAGATGCCTGCGCTACGTAGCGAGCTAACCTTTTATTTTCATAACAAATAGTGTAAAAATTTATAATACAAAAAATAATATTCTTTCAATATTAATAATAATTTCTTTCAAATTTATTGATTATTTTATTAATAGTATTAATCATAATAACAATAATAATATTTATCACATAATAATTATATTAAGAATTTCAAGGATGATTACAACACAAATAATAATATTTTTTAAATCAATATTTTGACTTATAATAAAAATAATAATATTTACAACACAAATAATAATATTATTAATATAAATATTTTGAATTATAAAAGAGAAAATAATATTTATATAAATACTTTGAATTATAAAAGAGAAAATAATATTTATAACACACATTAATATATTAAAAAAAACTAACATGGGGTTAGGCATGGACGCGTCCAAGTCCAATACGGAGTTGGATGCAGACACATCCAGGTCCAATATGGGGTTGGGCGTAGATGACACGATCAAAAGATTGATGTCTTCCCTCAAGTGTAGGAGTGTCGAAGTAATAAATAACCCGGCAAGACCGGGATCAAATCACATGGAGGTTAATTATACAAATTATAAATAACATTAACACAACAACACTAACAATAACAACAACAACAATAATAATAGTAATAACAACAACAATAATAATAATAATAATAATAATAATAATAATAATAATAATAATACTAGTAGTAGTAGTAGTAGTAGTAGTAGTAGTAGTAGTAGTAGTAATTATAATTATAATAATAATAAAGAAAAATAGGAAGAAGAAGAAGATGAGAACTTTGAGATGCAATATTAACGTAAAGATTTAACAACGATAACAAACAATATCAAGGTTAGAGGATCCACTAATGGTATGTCAAACAAGTATAGTATAAACTCTTATTATTCAATTGGAAACCACACACAAAGGAGGTTCCAATCAGATTATAGATTGTTAACATGATTACATTAGTCATCTTATTCAATTAATGCTAATACTTGTAAATTTCGTCAAGCATTCATGATTATAACTTATGTTAACAACAAATCAAGTTCCTTTCATAGTTCAGGTGTCGGTTATACCATACAGTACGGGCTATGAAAGTGCCAAGCATTTCTTGTACCAAGTGTTATACAACATAAATCAAGATTAGTCATTTAACAAGCAAAGTATTAAAGAGTGAACAAGATAACAAATATAAAACATGTTAGTATCAAACATTAAAGTCCATATTAAGTTTACATTATACTTATTCTTACACCATTAGTGTAACCTTTTCACCTTGACATAATAAATTTAGCTAAACATAATGAAAGAAAGAAAAATAAATAAACAAAATAAGAACATAAATAAGATAAGAGTTAACTAAGAAAAGGAAAGGAAATGAAAGACATAAACTTGATATTAATGAAAGCAAAGCATAAACATTACAAAAAATACAAAGAGAGAAAGCAAGAGCATGATCCTAATTTAGACACCAAGATGCCTAAATGCATGGCAAATGCCTTCTTTTATAGGCCAAAATTGGAAACTATTGATTTGATGACTAATTGATGAGTGGGTGACCAACTCTTGACTTGGTGACAATCCTTATCTTCTCTTGTCTACCCAAAACGTCATTAATAACATCAAAATTAGAGTCACTACAAATATGAACGTTGTAGACAATTGTCTCATCTTTCTTGTGTAAAACATTCAGCTCATTTGAACTTCTAAAACTCTAGATATAGCCAAAATACTGAACAGTGCTCGGGCTAAAGGACAGATTCGGGCTTCTTTGTTGTTGCTATAATTTGGACTTGAAAATGACCTTTTTAGATTTGGGTTCCATATGAAAGTTGTAGGCCTATATCTTACCTTTCCATCCATATAACGTAAACTAAATCTGAGATCTATAGCTCCAGATATGACCCAATTACCGAATAGTATTCTGGTTTGGATTGCACTAACATCTCTTTTTTAATTTTGGTCATCTTTTTGCCCTTGTAATTTAAGTTCTTAAAGTCATCAATCAATCCTTTTATTTATGTGATAAGCCTACATTTACAATGAATATTTACTATAAATTAAAGGTATCTTATATTATTAAATATATTATTATAAAACATACTTTAGTTAAGGAGTTGTTGATACTTCAAGTACAAAATGATGATAAAAATACACTTTTAAGTACTAATCAGTAGATGTGTCTAGGTCCAACTTAGAGTTGGTCACGATCAAGTCCAGACCCAACACAAGGTTGGGCATGGACGCATTCAGACCCAACATAAGGTTGGGCGAGATGAGTCCCGAGCCAACATGGAGTTGGCTGCAGTTATAGCCAAACGCAATGTAAGGTTGGGCAAAGATACATCCAAGACCAACATGGAGTTTACCATAGTCGCGAACATTCCCAATATAGGGTTGAGTGTGGATGTGTCGAGGCCTAATATGGATGTGATCGTTATCGCGTCCAATCCCAACTTGGGGTTAGGCGGGGACTTATCCAAGCCAACATGTAATTGGTCATGGACGTGTTAATACCCAACCTGAAGTTGGTCACGGTCGCCTCCAGACCCAACTTCAGGTTGGGCATAGACGCATCTAAGTTGAACATAGAGTTTGATGCAGTCACATCCAGACCTAAAGTGGGGTTAGGCATGGACGCGTCCAGGCCTAACATGGGGTTGGCCGGTAATGCATCCAAACCCAACATGGGGTTCGACGTTGGCGCATGATTAGTACTTAAAAGTGCATTTTTATCATGGTTTTATATCATCATTTTGCACTTGAAGTATCAATAACTCCTTAACTAAAATATGTTTTATAATAATGTATCTAATACTATAAGATACCTATAATTTATGGTGAATGTCTATTTTTAATGCAGGCCTATCACATAAATGAAACGATTGATTGATGACTTGAAGAACTTAAATTGCAAAGGCAAAGAGATGGCCAAACTTAGAAAAGAGATGTCGGTGCGATCCAAACCGGAACACTGTTCGGTAATTGGGTCATATCTGAAGCTATATATCTCAGATTTAGGTCCAATTTATATGGATGGAAAGGTAAGACATAGGCCTACAACTTTCATATGGAGCCCAAGATCTAAAAAGGCCATTATCAAGTCCAAATTGTAGCAACAACAAAGAAACCTGAATCTGTCTTCCAGCCCGAGCACTGTTCGGTATTTTGGCCATATCTGGAGTTCTAGAAGTCCAAATGAGCTGAATGTTTTACACAAGAAAGCTGAGACAATTGCCTACAACTTTCATGTTTACAACGGGCTCCAATTTTGACGTTATCAATGACGTTTTGGGCAGACAAGAGAAGATAAGGATTGTCACCAAGTTAAAAGTTGGCCACCCACTTATCAATTAGTCATCAAATCAATAGTTCCCAATTTTGGCCTATAAAAGGAGGCATTTGCCATGCATTTAGGCATCTTGGTTTCCAGATCAAGATCATGCTCTTCCTTTCTCTCTTTGTATTTTTTGTAATGTTTATGCTTTGCTTTCATTAATATCAAGTTTATGCCTTTCATTTCCTTTCCTTTACTTAGTTAACTTTTATGTTCTTATTTTGTTTATCTATTTTGCTTTCTTTCATTATGTCTAGCTAAGTTAATTATGTCAAGGTGAAAAGGTTACACTAATGGTGTAAGAATAAGTATAGTGTAAACTTAATATGGACTTTAATGTTTGATACTAACATGTTTTATATTTGTTATCTTGTTCACTTTTTAATACTTTGCTTGTTAAATGACTAATCTTGATTTATGTTGTATAACACTTGGTACAAGAAATGCTTGGCACTCTCATAGCCCATAATGTATGGTATAACCGACACCTGAGCTATGAAAGGAACTTGATTTGTTGTAAACATAAGTTATAATCATGAATGCTTGACGAGATTTACAAGTATTAGCATTAATGGAATAAGATGACTAATGTAATCATGTTAACAATATATAATCTGATTGGAACCTCCTTTGTGTGTGGTTTCCAATTCAATAATAAGAGTTTATACTATACTTGTTTAATATACCATTAGTGGAACCTCTAACCTTGACATTTGTTATTATTATTGTTTAATCCTTACATTAATTTTCCATCTCCAAGTTCTCATCATCTTCTTCTTCTTCTCTTTCTTTATTATTATTAGTACTACTACTACTACTACTACTACTACTACTACTACTACTACTATTATTATTATTATTATTATTATTATTATTATTATTGTTGTTGTTGTTGTTGTTGTTGTTATTGTTATTTTATAATTGTTGTTTATAATTTGTACAATTAACCTCCCTGTGGTTCGACCCCGGTCTTGCTGGGTTATTTATTACTTCGACACTCCTGGACTTGGGAGAAGATATCAATCTTTTCGTCGTGTCAGCGCATCCAGGTCTAACATGGAGTTGGGCGCGGTCTCATTTAACCCATTGTAGGGTTGGGCAGGAACGCGTCCTAGTTCAATATAGAGGTGGCCTCAAACTCGTCCAAACCCAATGTGAGATTGGGTATGGACGCGTCTAGATTCAACTATTACCACCAAAGAGAAACCATATAGTTGATTTGAAGGATAAAATAAAAAATTATTATTATTATTATTATTATTATTATTATTATTACTATTATTATTATTTGTGCCATAAAAATTATCATTGAAGGTATTAATATTAAAAATACTATTATTTATATTATAAATACTACTATTTCAATTATAGTTCAAAACATTAAATCAAAAATATTATTTTTACGGTACAAATAATTTTATTTTTATTATAATTTAAAGCATTAATAGACGTTCAGCTCTTGCCTCATAGCGTACGGGTTTGGTTGTTTGCCCCAGACAAGGCAGCCCAAGTGCTAGGTGTCCCTACATGAAGACATGGGCGAGGCTCACGCACAAGGAAAGGCAAGCTAGACCCAATGCCATGTGGCATTTAGGCCTAACCCAGCGTAAGGGTAGGTTAGCCCAAACACTAGGTGTCCTCATGTGGGGGCTCAAGCCTGGCTAATGACCAAGACAGCTTCACCAAAACTCGAACTAGTCATTTTCTCCTTAATCATTTCTTCAAAGCAAAATACATCCTAATAAAAAGATAACTACACCCCTCATCTGTTGTCCTTGTAACTCCTTGTGGCGAGGGCTAGGCTACCATTACACTACTTCAATCCACAATGCTTTGAGGCTTGGTAAACAATAAAAAGAATATTGAGCCCTTTATTAAAAATGCTATTATTTGTGTTATAAATATTACTATTTCTATTATAATTAAAGGCATTAATATCAAAAATATTATTATTTGTGATACAAAGATTATTATTTTTATTATCATTGAAAGTATAATACTAAAAATAGTATTAGTTGTGATAAAAATATTTTTTTGTTGTTATAATTGAAAGTATTAATATTAAAAATAGTATTATTTATTTTCTGAATATTATGATTTTTATTATAATTCAAAGTATTAATATAAACAATACTATTATTTGGGGTATAAATACTATCATTTGTATTACAATTGAACTAATAATATTTAGAACACAAATTATAATATGTTTGATATTAATACTTTTAACTTTAATAAAAATAATTATATTTATAAGAAAAATAATTATATTTAGAAACTCAAGATCCAATAGCTCTATGTCCTAATATAAGACCAATTAGCCCTGGGCACAAGGCAAGCCAGCCTTAGTGCCACGTCGGGTCTGACATAGTGCATAAACAGGGCAACCTAAGAGCCAAGTCTCGTCATGTGGTGCACGAGTCTAGCTATGCACCTAGCAAGGCAACTCCAGCGCCACACTAAACTCGGGTATGACCTAGCACGAGCATCGGGTGTCCCCATATTAGGGAGCGGGCCTGGCCCATTCCCAGGGTAAGGGTAAGCCAACCTTAGTACCACGTGTGGCTCGAGCTTGACCCAACACAAGGGTAAGTTAGCCCTAGCCTCAGGTGTCCTCTCATAGAGGCTTAAGTCTAGCTGACTCCCAAGGCAACTTTACTAAAACTTAAATTGACCATTTGTTATTGACACAGCTAAAAGATTAATGTCTTCGCTCAAATATAAAAGTGTTAAAATAATAAGTAACCCGATAAGACCAGGATTAAACCACATAGAGGTTAACTATATAAATTATAAACAACAACAATAGTAATAGTAGTAGTAAAGAGAACTTTGAGATGTGGTGTTGATATAAAGATTAAACAATGATAAAAATAATTGTCAAGGTTAGAGGATCCACTAACGGTATTTTAAATGTATTAAACTAGTGAACAAGCATGTTTAGTTTATCATAATAAGACGCGCTAAACATAAAAAAAGAATAAATCTAAAATATTATACGAAACTATTCTTTTGCCCTTTTGTATAATTTATGAGCATATAAAAAGAGAAGAAAATACTAAAATATGAGGTAAGGAAGAGTGTATAAAAATCTGAAAAATATTATACGAAACTATTCTTTCACCCTTTTGTATAATGTATTTTTGAAGCTAAAAAGTTCAATAATTAATTCCAACCACTATCCAAATTTGATTTATTATCATAAATCAAGAACTAAATTTGAATATAGCGGCTATAAATTTGTATTTTTTTAGTTGAAAAAATTATTCAAATTTGCAACAAAAGCTTCTAAAAGAGACTATTGGTAAAAATAATTTTTTCTTGCCAAAATATTATTTTAAATAAACCTAAATTTAGGCCCGACTCGAAGCCCTTTTTGAGCCAAAAAAACATGGGGATTTAAAATCCAAAGCCTACTTTACCTAAAACCTATCCTATATAAAATCTTAGGTGTAATTTAGATTCAATTTTAACTTTTTAACTTTCCACTTTAAAAACACCAAGAATGTTTTGTTTCTTTTTTATATGGGATAAAGTTCTCTTAAAGAGTTTTTAGTATCATCAAAACATATCAACCAAGGTTTTTTTAAATCAATTTATCATTCACCTATATATAATTTATTTAAAATATGTTAATGTTCCATGTTAAAAAGCTTATGTTAGGGATTAAATTCCAATAAAGTTTTAATCCAAGAAGTGAGTGGACCTTAGTTTTAATTTGATTTCAAATGTGCTCATTGACCATCTTTTAACAAATTTTCCAAAAATCCCATATGTGAAAGAAATTATCTATCTAGTTTGAAAACAACTTAAAGATTTATTAAGAAATACTAATTTTATACATCATTAAATCAAGATACATAACTTTTATCTTTAAATCTTTTTTAGTAAAATATTATCAAATTTGCTTACTAAATAGTGAATATGATATCTTGAATTATTCATCTTTTATGTAAACCAAGACAATAACATTCATATAGTTCTTTATTTAGAGATTATTTTTTGTTCTTATTGCTGTGTTTATTTTGGCCGTAAACAACTCTTGGATTCAAAGAAATGACCATATTTCACATTTATATAGGTGATCTTTCATTAAAAATATTCTACTATACTTTATTTAGTGTACCAAGGTATCAAAATCATTAAGAGCACCATTTATCATTTATCATGTTGTAACTAACACTTATTTCATCATAGAAATAAGTAAGAAATAATAATTTTATAGTGCTACCGAGAATGTTATATGACTTAGCCTTTCATTTAAAACTAGATCTTGAAATCTTCAATCAACTAAGTATAATTATCATCATTACACTCTTTCATCTTTAAAGGTTTTAACCTTATTCCCTTCAATAAAACATACATAAGCTTTATTAACAAATATTTGGTTAGAGGATCCATAATATTTTCCTTTGATTATGTCTAGTTAATGGAAATCATTTTATACGATAGCAAGTATTTAAGAGTATTATATATGCGACATATATATTTAGACTTTCCATTATATTAATATTTTATGGCCTTCTGATATCCTGGTTTCTGCTAACATGGAATATATATCCTTTAAGAAATTTTGAATCTATTCAACTTCATCTCTAGTTTTATCAAGAGCAATAAACTCTAATATCATCGTGGATCTTCCGACATATATTATTTTAGAGAATATCCATAATACAACTATTCTTGACTTAGTAACAATCTTTATCTTATTATCTGAACAAAACATCATTGCTAACATCAGAGTTCTAAGAGATTATCTCATCTTCCAACCAAAAAAAAAAATTGAGATTATTTCGACTTTTAGAACTCAAGATATAGGCTGAACACTGAATAATATCTAGATTGCAAGACAGATTCAAACTTCTGCATTCTTGCTAAGATTTGGACATTCAAACAGCAGAATTGAGTTTGTATTCCCATAAATGTTTTAGGCTTATGTCTTAGCTTTTCATCCATATAAAGCAAACTCAAATCCAAGTTCTATAGCTCCAGATATAACCCAATGATTGAACAGTATTCTACTTTGGATTGAGCTAGCATCTTTTTTCTAAAATTCACCCTCTTTTTGTCTTCTCAATTTCAGTAGTTGAACTCATCAATCAATCTTTTTATTTACATGATAGGCTTGCATTTAAGATGAACATTTACCTTAAATTAAAGGTATCTTATAATATCAAACTTCTTATTATAAAACATATTTTAGTTAAGGAGTTATTAATACTTAAAGTGCAAAATGATGCTATAAAACCTTGATAAAAATGTATTTTTTAGTATTAATCACTCATGAACTATCCATTCAATACCAAATGCATCCTAGTAAAAAGACACCCCCACCCCTCCCCTACTGCCCTTGCAATTCTTTGTGGCAAGGGTGGGCTACCATTAAACAGATCCAATCCATAATTTTTTGAGTCTAGGTAAATAATAAGAGGGGCATTTAGCCTTTTTAATATATTGTGTAATTTTTACAACGAGGGCAAATATGTCCTCACTATTGAGTATCCTTTTGCAATCAACCTAACTTTATATTCCTCAATAGACCTATCAGAATTAGTGTTGATCTTATACATCCAACAATAACCAACAACAATCTTACTAGAAGGTAGAGGAACCAAATCCCTAGTATATGTCTTATGCAAAGTAGAAAGTTCCTCATCCATAGCTTGTTACCAAAGGGGATCAAGAATTACCTCTATATAGGTAGAGGGCTCAAAAAGATAATAAATAAAAGTTAAAAATGAAGTAAATGATGAAGAATAATAGGAATAAGCAAAGTCTGGTAGTTTTATGAACTTACAAATACGTATGAATTAACGTAAAGGTGGATCCATAATCTCAAATGGAGCTTAGAGAATTGTAGATGAGAATGGAGCTTCAGGTGTGCTGGAGAGTAAAGTGTCAGTACTTGCAAGATGATGAGTTTAAATTGATCGAACATGGGAAGGGATACCTAAGGTACTAGGAACCTAAGATTATAAACTACTAAAATCCTCAGAAAAATGAATCTAGTCAAGTTATGAGTAGTAGATAGAATAGAAAATAAAAGTTATATGCTCTAAAAAGACAACATGAAAAAACATATAAAGTTTCTCATTTATTGGATTAAAACATCAACACTCATTTTTACCTTCATCATAAGCCAGAAAGACACAAATAGTAGATCGAAATGATAACTTTTTACATTCTACATGTGAACGAAGAATGAAACAAGTACAACCAAAAACTTTAAAAGAGGAATAATCAAGGATATACCCATATAACTTTTCAAATGGAGACAAACCTAAACTATGAGATAATGGAATGGTATTTACAAAAGCAGACAATAAGAAAGAATGAGCAGTTTCAACAATGTACCCATGTTTTTTTTTAGCAACTTTATTTTGCTCAAAGGTACTGTATATAAAGTTTGGTGAATGGTTTTATCAAAGGCAAACAACTAATAAAATTTATTAGATGTGCATTCTCTATCTAAATCACACCTAAAGCATTTGATTAGAGTAGAATGTTGAGTTTTGACAAGAGTTTGAAATGTTATATATATCTCAAAAAATTCGTAACAATGTTTTATTAAATAAACTCAATAATAGTAAGTATGATCATCAATAGAAAAATATAATATTGAGACCCTCTTTTTATAGCAGCAAGCGAATATCCTCATATATCAGATTAAATCAAGTCAAATGGTGAAAAAAATAAAAATACTTTAATTAAAAGGTAAAGTGAGAAAATTCTACCAGTTTACATCCACTATAATTAGAAATGTCACATCTTTTTAAATTTTCTAAAGTTCTTGTGGATGTCAAAAATCACAAATGAGAGACATAACATAACATAAACGAGAATGTTATAAATAAAAACTAAAAGATGAAGGACTCAAATGAAAAGTAGACAAATCAACAATACTAGTAGTAGTGGCGATGACAACTAACACTTTTAACTCATCTAAAATGTATAATCCATTCTTCTTACGACCTCCCCCAATTAGCTTCTGAGACTGTAGATCTTGTACACAACAAAAAAAAAAGGAAAAAATAACTAAATAATCACCAGAATCACATAATTGGCTAATAGAAGCAAGATTCAATTTGAGGTTCAGAATAAGTAAAACACTAGAAAGAAACAAGAGAAGTGTGACAACAGAACCAACACCTGCTATGGGCATGAGAATGTCATCAGTAGTGATAACAGGAATGGAAGGTGAAGGGGTCATAAAGGTAAAAGATGAAGAATCTAGAGACATATGATGTGAAGCACCATAATCCAAGACCCATTCAAAAGATGATATACTTGAAAAACTATGAAACAACTGACCCGTAAAAGGAGAAACAAACATTATTTGTGGTTGTCATAAGAGAAACTTTTGAAATTACTTAGCTAGAGTACTAGGATCAATGATGGGGCCTAATGAAGCTACTGCTGCAATATTAAGGTATGGTGGTTTATAACCTTACGGTGGTCTATGAGCATTAGATTGTGAATGGCTGTCATACTTCCAAGCTTAATTCTTTTTATCTTAATTTGGGACATTAAGCCTTCCACTAACCTCTTTGCTTACAAAAATAATAAAAAAAAAGGAAGAAGAAAAAGAAATTGATGAGAACTTTGAGATGGAAGATTAACGTAAGAATTAAACAATGATAACAATAAATGTCAAGGTTAGAGGATCCACTAATGGTATGTCAAACAAGTATAGTATAAACTCTAATTATTCAATTGTAAACCATACACAAATGAGATTCCAATCAGATTATAGATTGTTAACTTGATTACATTAGTCATCTTTTTGATTAATGCTAATACTTGTAAATCTTATCAAGCATTCATGATTATAACTTATGTTAATAACAAATCAAGTTTCTTTCATAGCTCAGGTGTCAGTTATACCATACAATATGGGCTATGAAAATGCCAAGCAATTGTTGTACCAAGTGTTATACAACATAAATCAAGATTAGTTATTTAACAAGCAAAGTATTAAAGAGTGAACAAGATAACAAATATAAAACATGTTAGTATCAAACATTAAAGTCCATGTTAAGTTTACACTATACTTATTCTTACACCATTAGTGTAACCTTTTCGCCTTGACATAATAAACTTAGCTAAACATAATAAAAGAAAGAAAAATAAATAAATAAAATAAGAACATAAATAAAATATGAGTTAACTAAGTAAAGGAAAGGAAATGAAAGGCATAAACTTGATATTAATGAAAATAAAGCATAAACATTACAAAAATATAAAAAGAAAAAGTAAGAGCATGATCTTAATCTAGACACCAAGATGCCTAAATGCATGGAAAATACCTTTTTTTATAGGCCAAAATTGAAAACTATTGATTTGACGACTAATTGATGAGTGGGTGACCAACTCTTGACTTGGTGACAATCCTTATCTTCTCTTGTCTGCCCAACACGTCATCGATAATGTGAAAATTAGAGTAGCTTGAAAACATAAAAGTTGTAGGAAATTGTCTCATATTTCTTGTGTAAAAAATTCAGGTCATTTGGACTTCTATAACTCCAGATATGGGTTAAACACTGAACAGTGCTCGGGTTGGAAGACAGATTCGGACTTCTTTGTTGTTGCTATAATTTGGACTTGAAAATAGTCTTTTTAGATTTTGGGCTCCATATGAAAGTTGTTAGACCTATGTGTTACCTTTCCATCCATCGAACAGTGTTCCGGTTTGGATTGCACCGACATCTCTTTTCTAAGTTTGGTCATCTCTTTGTCCTTTCAATTTAAGTTCTTAAATTCATCAATCAATCCTTTCATTTGTGTAATAGATCTGCATTTAAAATGAACATTTGCCACAAATTAAAGGTATCTTATAGTATTAGATATATTATTATAAAACATGCTTTAGTTAAGGAGTTATTGATACTTCAAGTGCAAAATGATGACATAAAACCTTGATCAAAATCACTGTAAAGGTTTTGTTAAAAACTGTATTAATCATTGTTCTTCTCTACACTCAATATAGACACCACATGGCTTTAACTTTGTCGATTTTGTAAGAGCCAACTGATCCCAAAAATCTGTCATAGCAGAATAAAATCCTTAAATATTCATATTCTTCTTATAAAGAGCTCGTATATATTCTCTAATTGATACTATTTTGTAAAATTTGATTGCGTAAATAACTTTTACAAATAATCTCAAATCTCATTTACTATCTCATATTTCATCAATTGTGTATATATGGAATGCTTAACAAAATTATTGATCCAAGTAATAATCTTTGCATTGTTTGCTTCCCATGTATCTATCGGAACAACTTCCCCCTCCTCAGTATTCTTAGGTATTGCATAAGTTCCATTAACATATTTCTACATTTTCTTACCCTTAAGGAAATTTCTCATTAGATAACTCCAATACAAATAATTCTTTTCATCCAACTTTATACTCACAAACTAAAGTAAATCATCTCTTTCGATAGCCATAATTAACAAACAAAAATAACCAAAATGCATAGCAAAAAACAAAGTACCATATTGCAAAAACAAAACAGATATAATAGAAACTAAACATGTATCTTCTTGAAATTATACGATTACTCCAAAACACAACATAAATTACAGAAACTGAATGCAAATATCAAATTGCAGAAGCTAAATGAAAGATAAAACACCAGATTTTACATAAGTGAAAGACAAAATATCACTAAAAAAATTTTATAAACTAAACTGATAATACTATTCTAGTCGAAAGTTGTGATTGAGATTAAGTTTTGTTTCATAAAATCAACTCTGATATTATATTAAATTAATTCTAATTAATACAAAAGAAATGCAACCATAAAAGAGAAGGAAGCTGGAATTCTCATTAATCTTTTTATTTTAAAAATGTATGCTTTAACTTAAATATCACATGATTATATATATATATAATAAACTAAAAATATTATCATACTTTTAATAAATAATACAAGATAAATATATAGTTCTTAACACAGATCTTAGGAGGGGCAATGAAAGAAATATTTTCCTGTAATAAGATTTAATCAAAACAGGATGCAATTTTAATAAATAAAAAAATATTTGAAATTACTCTTACAATTTTTTTAGAAATCTTGGAATTAAATTAAAGTTTTTAGTTTGGAATCTTTGAAGATATCGGTTTGAATTTCAAATAGAATTAAATTACTAAAAAAATAACCAAAAATAAATTAAAGTAGAGACACTCTAATTTGTTACTGTAATTCCTTTTGAAATTTACTTTAGAAACAATACTCCAAAATTTTAACCTCACGTTAAAACTAAAAGGCAAATAAATCATAACTTCATTAACAAAATCATAAAATATATATGAAGAAAGAAAAAGTCATTCTGAAAAAAAAAAAGTCACTCCCGACAAAGTGTGGAAAGAGACAAACACTTTCTCAGAAAATAAATAAGCCTTGAATCGTCATGGCTATTCTGATAAAAAATCAGTACAAACATAACAGTACAGTACCATGCTCTCAATTTAAAGGTCACCACATTCATGTGTATGATAATTCAAATTGATGGAAAGGGAGTAATATAGCTTCTCTATTTTATAAAGAATCTACGATGCTAGGACTTCATTCATGATTTAAGTATGCAATATATATACTCTCCATATTTTATTCATGTAGAAACTTGATGGATTAACATATTTTTATTTTTAATTTCTTGATTTTTATTTAAAGGAATAAGAGGTTGGGTGCCAGATTCAGTAATTTTTTAACATAGTCAAGCACTGACCTACACGCAAACAAGTATATTTGTTTTCCTAAAAAAATCAGATATTTTTTCTTTAATAAATTTAGAAATATTTTTTCTCTTTGACAAATAAAAATTAAATGTCATTAGAAAAAGAAGACCTTTGAGTACTCAACTAGATAAAAAAGGTAAGGAGAATGAGCCATAAAGGTCCATTATCATCGGCAAAAAAAGGTTTTTAATCTTTATAAGCTACAAAGACTTATTATCATCCGAAAAAAAAGTTTTTAATTTTAATATATATTTATTTTTAAAGTCTTTCTTTAAAATATTATATTTTTTTATAAAATATATTTATTTAAGTATTGGAAAGTTTTAAATTCAGAGTAAATATTTTAATTAAGAGTTGATACATTTAGTATTGGAGATATTAATATTGTGATAGTAGCGAGATAAACAAATTGAAAAAATACTAAATGAAAAGGTAATTTCAATTATTACCCAAATAATATTTTATATGTACATGATTATTAATATTTTATATGTACATGATTATTCTATCTATAGCCATATACTTCACACCGTGCTACGAGCCAAACTTTACCAGGGAGGAAAACATAACATTTGACCGTTATCAAAGGAGTATTTCTAAAATCCTAGTCAAATTTATTGTTTTAATTAAAAGTCAAAACCCTAACTTCAATTATTTTCTTACATGTTGTTTATTAAATCAAGGGTAAATCACAAAACTCCCCCAGCGATATTATGAAATTACACAAGCTTACAGATTTGACAGAAACCATCTCATATTTAATCTACAAACTCCTCTTTTATATAAAGATTACCCTCAATATTTTTTGAAATCACCCCTTAACATTAAGGGCATTTTAGATGGAAAGGGAAACTTTTGAAATGTCTTCGAGTTTTGGATTAGTGACCGCGATTTCATGGTGCGATCAGTTTGATGAGAACATTATAATTTATTACAAGATCAAAACCAACAAATATTCATAAATCAAACATAAAAAAAAAAAAAGAATTTCATGGTGATCAATATCATAATTATAAGATATCCATTTACCAGTTCCTTCAATGCATGGTGTACGATAAAAGGCCCCAGATGAGTGGGGAAGATGACTGGTGGGCACCAAGGAGAAACTCACGTACAAGTTGAGCACTTGGAGCTATAATCAAACATGGAAAACAGAGAGTAAGTGGGAATCTGGCATTATCTGCTACCACGCCTCCTACTACCATAATGAAAAAAGGGCCACTCATTTGAATGATAACGAAAAAGAAGAGCCTTTAGGGCACCAACTTAATAAAAGAAGAGAGACAGAGGCTGCCAAGTTAAAAGAGAGAAGAATGGAAAACGTTGATGCTAGTGTTTCAAAAAAAAAAAAAAAAAGTTGATGGATGTTACGAATCATAGACGTCATACATGACATGAACAAAAATGATGATAAAAATTTAATTATAATCTTACCCTAACAAAATTTTATTGTCAGATAAATTAAACTTATTATATTTCTTTTCCATTATATACCAATTTATATAACAAATAAAAACTTAAATAATATAATTTCTTTTTTAATCATCCATAAACCTCTACAGTGCCTTATTGAAACTATAAGAATGCTTAAAAATAAGTCCACAAGAGCCAATAATTAAATTCTAAAAACTAATAAAAGCAAATACAAAATTATATCCTTGATTATATATGTGTGTATGAGATCACATTATTTCTACTCCTTTAAATGGAAAATTTTATAATTTTTATTTTATTTCTTAAGCATCGCTGCTACTAAAGATTTAATTTTTATTCATGCATATATTTTAAATAAGATAGAATAAATCTGCACTCATGTCTATATTCATGCATATATTTTTAATATTTCCTAAGATAATATCATAATAATTTCCAAATTAAAAACATAGACATGAGTGCAGATTTATTCTATCTTGTAATGATATTAAAAATCTGCACTCATGTCTATATTCATGTTAAAAATAAAGTCCTTTAAATGAAAGAATTTTCAAAGTTTGTAATGATAACGTAATAATCATGATGATAAACTTTTGTGGACCTTGAATAAGATTATATTCACATTTTAAAATTATGTATATGTATTATATATAAATGGCTTTCTTAAATTTTATTCCTACATAATATTTTTTTATTTTTTATAATTAATTATAAAATTTCTATAAAATTCTTATTAATACAAATACAACACATGTGCCAATAATATTATTATAGTTAAGTGCATGAGTCTAAAAATCCCCCAATATTAAATAAACTAGTCATTGTACCCTCATAAATATTAGTTTGACACTAGAAGAGTAGTTGAGTAAATCATTAACAAAATAAAATAAAATAAAAATTATAACATTAATTCTATAAATTTTGTAAATTATTCTACTGATCTCCAATTCATTATGTATGAGTTGCTCATAGATTCAAAATTTTTAGTAAAACCTCAACAAATTTTAAGGTCATTAAGCCTTGTACATATTATATAAGATATTCTACATATTTTATCCACATTCATTTATAGTTCTCAATTGCACTTAGCTTAAATAAAAAAGCATTACATGATTTGATATTTTTATTAAAAAATAATAAAAGTGAAAATGAAATAAAATTTAATACTTATATTAAAATCAATTTATGAACAACTTAAGGGACCTTATTTTACGATTGAGATGATATTTAATACATTTTTCTTGTTTTATGCTAAAAAGAAATATGCAATATATATTTGAAATAAATGTTTATAATACAATGTTTTATTTGGTTTAAACAAGAATAATTTACAATAAATATATTGTATAAAGTTGTCATATAAACTTTTTTTTAAATTATCTTTAACTTCTCTCTCCGTATCTTACATAATTGTTAACATATGAATAATTATATTTTATAACAAATGACTTTATAAATTTAATTGTTTTATTTGTTTTATTACCAACTTATCAATCCTCTTGATCATTAGATTTTATAAATTTGCTTTAGTTTTAGTATTATAATTAATTTGTCAAATTTATTATCCAGGTCATGAAATCCTAATACTTCTATAAAAAATAAATTATTAAATTTAATTTCCAATCAACTCAATATTGAATAATAAATTTTAAAAAATCAACAAAAAAAATAAAAAACCCAAGTCAACAAGCTTCACATGTGACCCATATCAGAAAATCATTATAACTTTATAAAAAAACAAATATAAAATAAATTTTGAAGTTTAATTTCTAATCAACTTAATATTGAAGGATTAAATTGAAAAATATTCAAATAAAAAAAGGACAAAAATAATGACTCGGGTCAATATAGGTTAACCTGTCAAATAAGAACAAGAACCTGAGTCAATGTAGGTTAATCTATCAATCCAAAGCAAGAAGACCGAGATAATTTTATAGAAAGCAAATAAAAAAAATTAAAATCTAATTCTCAAACAATTTAAATCTTGAAAGATACAAATAAAAAAAATCATTTAAAAAAAAACTCGAGTTAACCTGTCTAAATTGTAAAACTCATAACGAGATCATAAGAATAATGCACTCACACATACTACACTCCTCATCACAATTTTATAATTAAGTAAACAAATCCTTAAAGAAACTATCTTATCAAGATCCATTGTTCAACAACTGGACATGTTTAAACTGGTGTTACTTGTTTTTATTAACAATATACTAAAACATGTAGGGTTTCTATTGTAACAAATTTTATTGTGAACTACCTCATTTATCATTATGTCTTGAAATAGTTAATGTGTTTTTTTTAAATTAATTTCATCCTTAAACTTTTTTTTTTGCACAATAGAGCCATTTTGAGTTCAAATTTACATCCAATTACATATTTTTTTAAGAAAATGTTAGATTGCAAGTCAGAGGATAAAGATAGCATGTCAAATAGGTGGTGAAATTGATTTCTTACAAAAACAATTATTTTAACACCCTATCTTTTTTTATTTATAGGTAATCAGTTCTTTGAGTTTTTAAAAATTCAATTTTTGTACTAAAGCTCTTTTCCCTTATTTTTCAATATTTTTCTTTGAGAAAAGAAAGGCTTGCCAAATTATGACTTAGAAAGAAAATAATTATTTACACTTATTTTGACCATTAACATGGTTGAAGCTTTTGTCATTGGGTTACACTTGGTGAGAGGAGTTTTATTGCGATTTTCTTAAGCCTTGATATTGTCTAAAAAATATCTAAGTTGAAGATAAAAAACTTATTTGGTTTAATTTTATTATTTAAGCTTTTTTGGGTTTATTAGGTTGCTAAATTGGTTTTTATATGTTTTAAAATTGGTTTTTAGGTGTTTTTTTGCTTAAAATAGGTTAAGAAATTGATTTGTTGGAATAAAAACCCATAGCCCTGATTTCTCCACCATCATAGTAGAGGCTAAAATTTGGGTTGAAAGATGATGTGTTGTTTGCCTTTGTAGGCGATGCATTGTCTTTGTATTTCAATAGAAAAACATAAAAGGTCATATCTTATTAAATAATAATAAAAAAATGTTCATGCTTGCGGCTTAGGCTTAAAGGTCTATATATTTGAGCTATTCCTTCTAGAGGCCTAGTGCGCTAAGCCATAAGCCAGCCCTGCTAGGCTTTCTTAGCCTTTTTTACTAGGTAAAGAAAAAAATCAACTTGGTTTGTTACATGACCTGAATTATAACCACAATATTCAATCTATTTTTTTAATTCATTTTTAGTACCTTAACTGTTTTTGAAAAAAGCAATCTCACCCTTCATTATAAATGATCTTTTTTAAATTAACTTAAAAATAAAAAAATAAAGTCTCATGTTTTGTTATCAATAATTTGCTTTGTTGTTTCATTGTTATGAGCTTGTTATTTTTTTCTTTTAAAAAAAGATATTTCATTAGAAAATATCACATTCGCTTTATTATCATGTAAATCTATTAAATAAAAAATTCATTCAATCTAATGAAGTACATGACTTGCATTAAGAGTTTAGTTAGTTAATTTAAATTCACTTGTATTTTCATTGAAAAAAATTAGGTGTTTTTTTACCAATTTAATCCTTGAATATTGAATTAATTCAAGATTTAGGTTTTTAGTTTTTTTTTTAAGATTATCCCATAATTTCTGCTTATCAACCGGAATAACCTAGGTTGATCCAATGTGTTTCTTCCTTAATATTAGATAAAAATATCTTCTTATATGCAACTAATTTTAAATTCATGCATAAAATATTTTTATTTTAAAAAAACACGTTAGCAATATCTATATTGTTTTTTGTTTGATTATGATTTTTTTTTAGTGGCAGGAAGCAACAAGCAGCTTATGTGTCACTTTGGTGTCAATGAATTTTATTTTATAACTGTAGCTTGACCTAAGAGTTTTTTTCCTTCTCCTTGCCCAATGAGGTAAGTCTAACCACGGGAATTATTTTGCCTTCGAGTTAATTTTATTTTTTGAGATGTATTCTTAGTTTTTTGTGGTTATGGATAGCTTTATCAAGGTATTTAGCGTGTTTTCTAGATGTTTTGGGTAAAAAATAGATTTATAGGACATGTCGTCTACTGCCTTTAAAAAAAAATGGTCCATCCCTTTAAGAAATTAAAAAAAAAAACAAAAGATAGGATGAAGCACGTAGGTTGGAAGGACGTAGGTTGTTTTTTTAATGTCTAATTCCACGCAATTGATCTCCTTTTTTTCTTTTCTATTTTATATTTGATTTAAAAAATTGATAAAATAAATCATTAAACCCAATTAAGTTTATTATCTAGGTAGCAATTTGTCGAGTTAATCTATGACATCTAGGGTATTCTATATTTTTTTTTATTTAATTTGAACCTAAAAGAATGTAATTTCATCTTTTATTGTTAATCATCTACCTTTGTTATTTTAGCTCCACGTGTTTTTCATGGTTTTTTTATTTTTTTAAAATATATTATTTTTCACTAAAAAAATCATACGTGTAATTAAATAAAAAATAATCTCTGAGATAAAAAAAATATTTAATCTAATTATGTGCATAACTTTTATCACGGGTTTGCTTAAAGGACTCAATTTCACTCTATTTTTTTAAATCAAATGTTGTTTTTCACCAATTTTATTTAAAAATATCGAGTTAATTCAAGATTGAACTTTCAATTTTTGTTTTATCCCCGCAAGCAAGTCAGTCCAAGTTAATTTACATGGATCAAATATTTTTTTTTATCTTGGTAGTGCATCAAAATATCATTCAATTTATTATTAAAAATAATTTTTTTCATAAGACACATTATTAATACCTAAATTTTTTTACCTTTAAAAAAAAATATTATGACCATTGGCATAATGCGAAATAATGAGCTAGTTTAGTAAAATGCGTCTTAACACCCTCATTATTAATTTATTTTTCTTGAACTAATATAAAATATAATCATAACCACTTAATCGGTTTCTATGAATTAAAAGCATCTTTTTTTTTTCTTTTGTTAATGATAATTGCTCGTACTTGACTTTGATTTGGAATACAAGCATAAACATACATGAAATCAACAATTAAAATTTAATTAGACTAAGTAAATAAATACTATTTTATTAAATACTATAAAAGCCATAATTCGTTCAATACAATGCAATCATACTAAAGATATTATTTCAATCCCATATGATATACATGTTTTGGTAAAGCTACACATAAATTAGCCCCACAAAAAAAGTGATGTCTCCACCATATGATATACTTCAAATGGCTTTCCTTGCTAATAATATCTGTCCAGTAAAATGAATATAATCAATGCAATAGCAAAGTTTGAGCTAAAAAAATTAAAAATAAAAAGTAAAAAAAAATCCACCAATTTGACTTTAATGTAGTGGTACCAAACGATTGTAGAATAGTGTAAGAAAAACAATAATCGTGAATTATTATACTGTTATATAGCAGTTTATTCAAGTATTGTTTCCAATTATAAAGGTTTCAGTGTATTAAAACTTGTACTATCATTTTAAATACATGACCAATCATTTTCTCTATTGATACTATAATTATTTTTGGAATATCTTTTTAAAAATAATGATATACTAGATCTAACATTTTTAATTTAAAAAATCTATTAAACCCAAAAACACATGACTTCGATGTAATTCTAAAACCAAAACATTTATGTTCATCAACCAAACCCCGTATATCTTGGAATTAGCAATATTTTGGAATTAGCAATATACCTAATCCAATAAATTTAAGTTTAGTCACCAGTTAAACTTATAAAAACATGAGCTTGGCAAGATGCAAGATCTAAAATACTTGAGTTGAGTTGTTAGTTAAACCCAACAAAATATTAGCTTAATAAGATGTCAGATTCTACATGCTTGTATTCAATCGTCACCTGAACCAAAGAAAATATGTCAAGTCCTAGATGAACACCTAAACTAAAAGTGTTATGAGTTGGATAAATCATCATATTTTTTTAATCTAGTTTGGGTTACATCTCATGTCTTTAGTATCCAATACTAAAGAATCCTGAATTATTTATATATAAGGTAATGAATATCTCTATACATTTATAAATATATAAAAGATATTTTCAAGGATCTATAACATTTACCATCTTATTAATGATATGTATGAAATATTTGTTCTTTATTAATGCCACCAAAAGCAATGGAGTTTTTAGTAATTTTTCTCTAAAAATGACAATAGTCAAGGAGTATAAACATCTTCGGAGTCATCCAGGTAAGGGTTTAGAACCTTTTTATTTCTTAAGAGCTTATATATATGTCAGAGTATTAATTACCCTAAAACATAAAAACAAACATCATTTGTTCTTGAAATTTAAAGTTTTTTTAAGTTATTTATTATCTTTGTCATCAAATGGTCTTTAAGTCCCCTATTTCTTCAAGTACTTAGAGTATTATTGTTAATTTAGTGCTTCGTAAGCTAAAAAGAAAAAAATATTTATTTAAATATCTTGATTGACTATTACCCACAAACTAACTACCATGTTATATAAATATTCTGGTTTTTAAGACATCATTATCTATATAAATGTTATGTTTGATTTTATTGATATTTCAATGGATTAAACTTTTATTTTGACCAAAAACCAACTAAAATTTCCTTCTTTGATATTTTCAAATACCTTAATAGAGTTAACATTACAGGAATCAAATTACACCAACAATTGCAAATATAAAGTGTATATTGGAACACTAATTAGCATATAATAAATGTCTTTTAGCTTATTAATATTAGATGTGTGCTAGTTCACTTTCAAATGAAAAAAAAATTAAGAGAATATAATCACTTTAATTTTTTATGTTTCTTGGTAAATATCAAGTAAAATGAAATACAATGCTAATCTCATATTTTATTGTTTCGGATCAGCTTCCAAATTAAGGTAATTATTGATTGAATTAGAAACTAGCTGGTGTTAATATTGAGATAATTAATAAGAGTCCATAAGGGGACACTCCAAAGACAACAGAGGCAATCAAGACTTGGAACAAAGACTTTAACACAAATCTTGAAAGACATATATGTTAGGAATTTAGAAATGAAGAACAGTTGAATTATTCAACAAGAAAAAAAAAGAAATAATTGATAAAGGAAAATGTGCAAAGGTTGAGAAACTTTTTCATAAAGAATCAATTTATTGACTAATATTATTGGAGACATGCATCATATTTTAATTCATACTGCATGTTTAGTAAATATTTCATGGATTAATGGATGAGTTACAAGTGATTGGTAGTACTTGTAGAAAGTTACTTAACTTCTCAACTTTTTTATTTAATGATAAGTATATTGCTAAATTAGATTGTAAATTAATCAATAATTTTAATAATGAACCTTTTGTGTTAGTCTACATTTAAAAAGATTTTAATAATATATCTCTTACATCAACTTTATCTCTCATGTGCAACGTCGCAGCGATCATCTTTCTATATCAAGATCTTTATGTGCGGGTGAAAAGAATAATAAATTATTATTCTTCATTAGTTAAATAAGATTTGGGGTTATCCCTAATATTTTGATAATTATGAACCCTAACAGGTTTTTAGAGTTTGCATAAAGGGACTTGTTATGTATAGAAAATATAATATCACTCGTAGTAAACCATACCTATAATAAGTTACATTGTTCATTTGCCTGATTATAAAGGCATTGCTATGTTTTTTTAACCATTGATCTATTTACTAGTCAAAGCAGGTCCATCTTTGTAGAGTGAACCATGATTTTATGGGTCATGACTAACCATTTTAAATTCTAAACAAATTTTTTTAAATTCTAAACAATTTTTTTATGTTTTTATTTCTTTTAATATTTAGGGATACACCTTACATATTTGTTTATAACCTTTGGTATTAAAATAAAATTTTTTTTTTTTTTGTGTTTTTGAAAGATAGATCAAGTCCTTATGGATTTAATAAACTTATTATTGAATCCAAAAATACATGCAAAGATATATAAAAACTATTTTTATTGAATTTTAGTAGTTTAAAATGTTAAATCATGCCATGTATTTTTCTTATTTTTTAATGCAAATATGATTTTTATTCAAGAGACTTAGTCATATATAATTAAAATGTTCAACTGTATTTTTTAAAAAGAAATTTTTTATTATATTTTTTTTTGCAAAGAAATTGGTTTAGTTAATATTGGAAAAGCACCTTACCTGTAGGTCACAATCCAAATATTAAATAATAAAGAGAAAAATATAATAACCATAAAACATTTATTGCAAATAGATCCTTTGAAGGTACAAAATTGAATTAAATAAAAAAAATTATGTTTGGCAAACACTAAAAAAAATACTGCTAGAAAAATTAGTAGAATGTGTTTATCAAACATGCTTTTAGCTAAAAATCAGAGGACTAAAAGTTTTTGTTAAGGTCGTGTTTGGTAAATGCAACTTAAGAATAGGAGAAAATATTTTTCCTTTTGAAAATTTTTAACCACCCAAATATGCTCTTAACCCAGAAATCATGTTCTCAATTTCAACCAATTCATGTTAAATCAAAGGCACAAAAACATGGATTATGAAATATTAAAGCATAATGATGAATTGGATAAGGAAAAAACAACCCAAGAATGGCTTGGAATCATGTTCAATAGACAATACTTAAACCTAGATATTTAAAACTGAAAAAGATTGATTGGCATAAATCAAGCTTTTAAGGGACACAATAATAGTAAAGATCAATGACATATAGGTTTTAATTTTGATCAAAGTACATAAATCAAGCTAAAACATCAATTTATAGGAAAATAAAAAACTCAACTTAAGAACATTCAACCCAAACATAGAAATACCTAAAAATTACTCCCGATAGCTTAAACCCAGAATCAAGGCTTAAACCAATAACAATTACTCCAAACATACTTGTACTAACTTATCAAAACTCTAAAAAACATAAAAAGAAAGAAAAGAAAAACAAATGGAAACATAAAATAAAAATCTAACTATACAAAATTCAGAAAGAAAAAAAGGTATATTATTGACCACAAACACTATTTTATTAATTTTAACATCTATTCTAGACACATATCATCATTAACTTAGCTTCATCAACCCAACATTTTATCAATAATAACACATAGTAATATTTTGTTAAGAAACAAAATGAATCAAAATAGATTTGTTCACTAAACAAAACACCTAAGTGACACGACTAAAAGATTGATGTCTTCTCCTAAGTGCAAGAGTGTCGAAGTAATAAATCACCTAACAAGACCGGGGTCGAACCACAGGGAGGTTAAATGTATAAAATATAGATGACAATAACAACAACAACAACAATAATAATAATAATACTAGTAGTAGTAGTAGTAGTAGTAGTAAAGAAAAAGAAAAAGAAAACGAAGAAAAGTTGATGAGAACTTTGAGATGGAAGATTAACGTAAGGATTAAACAATGATAACAATAAATGTCAAGGTTAGAAGATCCACTAATGGTATGTCAAACAGTTATTATTCAACTAGAAACCACACACAAAGAAGGTTCCAATTAGATTATAGATTGTTAACATGATTACATTAGTCATCTTATTCAATTAATGTTAATACTTGTAAATTTCATCAAGCATTCATGATTATAACTTATGTTAACAACAAATCAAGTTCCTTTCATAGCTCAGGTATCGGTTATACCATACAATATGGGTTATGAGAATGTCAAGTATTTGTTGTACCAAGTGTTATACAACATAAATCAAGATTAGTCATTTAACAAACAAAGTATTAAAGACTGAACAAGATAACAAATACAAAACATGTTAGTATCAAACATTAAAGTCCATGTTGAGTTTACATTATACTTATTCTTACACCATTAGAGTAACCTTTTCACATTGACATAATAAAATTATCTAAACATAATGAAAGATAAAAAAATAAACAAAATAAGAATAGAAATAAAATAAGAGTTAACTAAGTAAAGGAAAGGAAATGAAAGACATAAACTTGATATTAATGAAAGCAAAGCATAAATATTACAAAAAATATAAAGAGAGAAATTAAGAGCATGATTTTGATCTGAAAACCAAGATGCCTAAATGCATGGCAAATGCCTGCTTTTATAGGCCAAAATTAGGAACTATTGATTTAATGACTAATTGATGAGTGGGTGATCAACTCTTGACTTGATGACAATCATTATCTTCTCTTGTCTACCCAAAACATCATTAATAACCTCAAAATTAGAGCCACTTGAAAACATGAAAGTTGTAGGAAATTGTCTCAGTTCTTATGTAAAACATTCAGGTCATTTAGACTTCTAAAACTTCAGATATGAGCCAAACACTAAATGGTACTCAAGCTGGAAGATAAATTCAGACTTCTTTATTGTTGCTACAATTTGTACTTGAAAATGGTCTTTTTAAGTCTTGGGTTTCATATGAAAGTTGTAGGCCTATGTCTTATCTTTCTATCCATATAAAATAGATCTAAATCTAAGATTTATAGCTCTAGATATGACCCAATTATAGAATAGTATTTTGGTTTGTATTGCACCAACATCTCTTTTCTAAGTTTGGCATCTCTTTATCCTTTCAATTTCAGTTTTTAAATTTATCAATCAATCCTTTCATTTATGTGATAGACCTACATTTAAAATAAACATTTACCACAAATTAAAGGTATCTTATATTATTATAAAAAATGTTTTAGTTAAGGAGTTACTGATACCTCAAGTGCAAAATGATGACATAAAACTGATTAGTACTTAAAAGTGCATTCTCATTAAGGATTTATGTCATCATATTGCACCTAAAGTATTATTAAATTCCCTAACAAAAGCATGTTTTATATTAGCAAGTCTAAAAATACAATATACCTTTAATTCATGGTAAATGTTCATCCTAAATACAGGCCTATCACATAAATAAAAGGATTGATTGATGAGTTTAAGGATTGAAATTGAAAGGATAAAAAGAAGGCCAAACTTAGCAAAGTGTTGCTGGTGCATTTCAAACTCAAACACCGTTCGGTAACTTGATCATATCTAGAGTTGTAGATATCAAATTTGGGTCTATTTTATATGGATAGAAAGGTAAGACATAGACCTACAACTTTTATATGGACTCAAAAACTTAGTTCTGCCATTTTCAAGCTCAAATCTTAGCAACAACAAAGACGTCAGAAGTTGTCTTGCAACTCAAACACTATTCGGTTTTTGGCTCATATCTTGAGTTCTAGAAGTCCAAATAAGCTCTGGTTTTTTTTGTTAGAAAGCTGAGAAAATTGTCCACAACTTCTAAAATTTAATTGGCTATAATTCTGATGTGAAAAATGATGTTTTGGCCAGCCAACAATATCAATAATCAGCCTACAATATCAAAAAAAAACAGTAGCCATTAATGTCAAAAACCAGCCACCAAATCAATGGATGCCTACCAATTCTTCAATCAATCAATAGTTCTGAAACTTAGCCTATAAAAGGAGGCATTGTCCATGTATTTAGTCATATTAATTTTCATATCAAAGTTATCTTCTTGCTTTCTCTCTACATCTTTGTAATGTTCAAGTTTTCTTTCATGCTATAGTAATCTCTTGTTTATGTTCTTTCATTTTCTTTCCTATACTTAGTTAGCTTATATTATATTTATATTCTTATATTGTTTATTTATGTTTTTCTCCTTCTTAATGTTTAGCTAAGTTAATTATGTCAAGGTGAAAAGGTTTCTCTAATGGTGTTAGAATAGGTATAATATAAACTCAACATGAGCTTTAAATGTTTATATCCAAGAAAGATTGTTATTAACATGTTTTATCTTTTTATCTTACTAATTATTAATACCTTAATTATTAAATGGTTAATTTAGATTTGTGTTGTATAGCTGACATAAAAGGAATTAGTCCTTTGATTTGTACACACAAGATTTATTTGGAGGAAAATGTTAAACCCTCTAGAGAAATGCAACGAAGGCTTAATCCTAATATGAAAGAAGTAGTGAAGAATGAAGTCATTAAACTTCTAGATAATAGAATCATTTATCCTATTTCTGATAGCAAATGGGTAAGTCCTACCCAAGTTGTACCTAAAAAGTCTGGAGTTACTGTGATAACAAATGATAAAAATGAGTTAAATCCAATGAGGACTATTACTGGTTGGCGTATGTGCATTGACTATAGGAAACTTAATTCAATGACTAGAAAAGATCACTTTCCTTTACCTTTCATGGATCAAATTCTAGAAAGGTTGCGGGTCATGAATTTTATTGTTTTCTAGATGGTTATTCAGGTTACAACAAAATTGAAATTACATTTGAAGATCAAGAGAAAACTACTTTCACATGTCCATTTGGTACATTTGCATACCGAAGGATGCCTTTTGGATTATGTAATGCACCAGCCACGTTTCAAAGATGCATGCTTAGCATATTCAGTGATATGGTTGAATGTTTTCTTAAGATTTTTATGGATGATTTTTCTGTTTTTGGTGATTCATTTGATAATTGTTTAACTAATTTCAAAAAGGTTTTGAATAGGTGTGAAGAGAAGAATCTTGTGTTGAATTGGAAAAAATGTCATTTTATGGTAACAAACAGCATTGTACTTGGTCACATTGTTTCATCAATAGGAATTGAGGTTGATAAATCTAAAATTGAGTTAATGGTCACCTTGCTAGCACCAAAATCTGTTAAAAATGTTAGATCATTTTTAGGACAAGCTGGTTTTTATAAAAGGTTTATCAAAGATTTTAGTATAATATCTAAGCCATTGTGTAACCTTCTAACAAAGGATAATGTTTTTGAATGGACTGAATATTGTGAAGAAACCTTTGTTAAACTTAAAAACCTACTTGCATCTGCTCTTGTCATTCAACCTCCTGATTGGTCATTACCTTTTGAAATAATGTGTGATGCTAGTGATTATCTCATGGGTGTTGTTTTAGGACAAAGAAAAGATAAGAAATCCTATGTGATTTACTATGCAAGTAAAACTTTAAATAGTGCTTAAATAAATTACACAACCACTGAAAAAGAATTATTTACAGTAGTATTTGCATGTGAAAAATTCAGATCTTATCTTGTTGGCTTACTTGTTATTGTTTTTAGATCATGCAGTGTTGAAATATCTTCTTTCTAAGAAGGATTCTAAAGCTAGATTGGTGCAGTGGATTTTGTTACTTCAAGAATTCAATATCACAATCAAGGATAAGAAAGGCACCGAAAATGTTGTCGCGGATCATTTATCAAGATTGACAACTGATTCGAAATCTGACATCACACCAATCGATGGCTACTTTCCTAATGAATCTTTACTTTCTGTCACTACAATGCCTTGGTTTGCTAATATTGTTAATTTTCTTGTTTCGGGACATTTGCCAGCGCATTAGGGCAGCCAAGACAAAAGAAAGTTCTTGAATGAAGTGATGAACTTTTATTGGGATGACCCTTATTTATTCAAATATTGTCCTGACCAAATATTTCAAAGATACATTCCCGACAATGAGGTAAGTAATGTCATTAAATGTTGTCATTCTGAGGCATGTGGAGGTCATTTTTTGTCAAAAAAGACAGCTGCAAAAATCTTACAATGTGGATTGTATTGGCCCACCATGTTCAAGGACATGTATGCATTCTGCAAATCTTGTGAAAATTGTCAAAAGTTAGGATCTCTTTCAAAATGTCATATGATGCCTTTAAGTACTATTCTTGTCATTCAAATCTTTAAATGTTGGGGTTTAGATTTTATGGGTCCATTTCCTCCATCATTTGGTTTTGTGTACATATTAGTCGTAGTAGATTATGTTTCAAAATGGATAGAAGCAATTCCAAGTCATAATAATGATCATAAAACAGTCATTAAGTTTTTGAAAGAAAACATTTTGAGCCGATTTGGAATCCCTCGGGCCATGACAAGTGATGGTGGAACACATTTCTGTAACAAGTCATTTGAGTCTTTAATGAAGAAATATGAAATCATATACAAAGTTGTCACCCCTTATCACCCCTAGACAAATGGACAAGTAGAACTTGCTAATAGGGAGATCAAACAAATCTTGGAAAAAACAGTGAACCCTAATCGAAAGGACTGGTCTTTAAGACTTAATGATGCACTTTCGGCCTATCAAACTGCTTTTAAAATATCATTAGGTATGTCACCTTATAGGTTGGTTTATGGAAAACGTTGTCATTTGCTTGTGGAACTTGAATACAAAGCTTATTGGGCTATTAAAGCTTTCAATTCAAACCTGGATGATGCTAGTCAACTGCGTAAGTTACAAATAAATGAGCTTGAAGAAATAAGAAATTATGCATATGAGAATTCAAAAATTCATAAAGCAAGAATCAAAGACTTTCATGATAAAAGAATCTTGAGAAAAACATTTGATATTGGTCAAAAAGTTTTGCTTTATAATTCTCGACTCCATTTACTTCCTAGAAAGCTAAGATCAAGATAGTGCGGTCCATTTGTTATGAAACATGTATATCCTTATGGGGCCTTTGATATTGAGAATCCAAAGAATGACAATGTTTTCAAGATCAATGGACATCGTTTGAAAGCTTACTTTGATAATTTTCCTAGTGAAAATGAATCCATTGGTTTGAATGATCCTATATATAAAGGTTGATTATTTTGTTTTTCTCATATTTTTGTTTCTTTTTTGCGTGACTTTTGTTTTGCTAGTCTTTCTCCAACCCCGGTCAAATGGCGGATAACGGTACTCTGTGACTCTTAAGTCGGTTCTTTCAGTTTCCCATGATAATTGATATCTCTGTATATATTTGTTCAATTCCTTGTTCTTTTTCTTTTCTTTACATCTCTTCTTCACTTCTCTTTAAAAACAAAACAAAATAAAAATGGACACCACTCTTGAAAAATTGAAAAAGTATTTTCCTGCTCTGCCTCAGAATGCGATAACAAAAACTTACCGTGCTAGGTGTGAAAGATTGAGGTTCTTAATGAACTATGGAATTCCTGAAGATATTTGCTGGATAATTGAAGCAAAGATCTGATTATCAGGTGAGTCTTCCAACTCTTTTATTTTTGATACATGCCTGGAACAGGTAAAAGCACTTTTGCAAAGAAAAATCGTGTAAAACAACTAAAAGTCTGTCACCGATGTGCTAGATGGACTTGTAATACAAAATGTCATTCTTTAGGAATGGTATCTATAAACCGTGAAGATAAAATACAATTCATTAAGGATGGCTTCAGTAAGGAGTCTTTAGATAATCTTCTATTAACTCTTGAGACGCATCCTAGTGGAGATGTGCATCGTTCAATTCATGATTTATAGCCTCATTTTCATAAAGAATATGATCGACTTAGTCTTGAAAATCTGACTAAAAATGACCATGTTTACCAGTTTTTAAGAAAATTGGATGGGAAGCCTATCCCCGACCCGTAGAGGGCATTTAAGCCGTTCTTGGATGTAAAACCAAGGGAAAGCTGTGAGCCACTATCACAACTGCTTGTACATACATATTTGTTTATATATATATATTAATAATAAAAAAAAGATAGAGAGAGAGAGAGTGAGACTTTAGTTAGCCTACATATAGGTGGTATGCTTTGCATTTTCAATTTCTCATCTATAAAACCTTCTCTTCCTTCCCATCATTTCTACTCAACCCATTCATTCAGCATATATAGAAGTGTGTAGAAATCACGATTTTCTCTATTCCTAAAACAAAAACTATTTGTGTTTTTGGTGGATCTAGTCCTGGGAAAGAAAAAGTGTTTTTAGAATCAACAAATCATCTTGGTCGAGTACTAGCTAAGAGAAAGATTCATTTAGTGTATGGGGGAGGCAGCTTTGGGTTAATAGGGGGTGTTTCAATAGCTGCATTTGTAGGAGGCTGTCAAGTTTTAGGGGTTGTCCCCAAAACTTTAGTCGAAGGGGACATCATTGGAAAAACAATTGGAGAGGAATTACAGGTCTCCACAATGTCTGATAGAATGAATACAATGTTTAACCATGCTGATGCCTTCATTGCCTTACCAGGTAGTTTGGGTACATTGGAAGAGATCTTTCATATTTCCTCTTGGGCCTAACTGCATATTCATCATAAACCTATAGGTTTGTTAAATGTTAATGGTTTTTATGATAATTTGTCGTCTTTTCTTGATCAAGTTGTGGAACAGGAATTTCTAATATCTTCAGTACGACAAATCATAATCTCTGTTGCTACTGCTGAACAATTGATTGACCAACTATAATCTTTCATCCTTGTAATTGATCCCTCCATGAGTCAACTCAATTAGTCAAACATGAAATGCTGTAAAAAGCTTAAATTGGATTTGAGCCTTAGTTTGTGAAAAAATATGTCTCTTGGTTTTATTAATAGCATAATATTTATGTTTTGTTGTTTCTTATATTTGTTTTAGTGTGTTTCAAGTTTGTCAATAGTCGTTGTTTCAGGTGATATCTTCTACAATCTATCTTTTTGCTTAGAACATTGAGGACATTGTCTCGCTTTGGTTGGGGGGAGAGGGTAGTAGTTGATATTAAAAAAACAAATTGTTATTAAGTAACTATATTTTCTATTATTTAAACCATTTGCAAAACTATGGTTACTAGGATGGCAGAGTAACGGAGGAACTTTAGTGACTCTTGAGATGCATCTTAGTAAACATTTTTAACAAGGTTTATTATAATACTTCTTAAATATTCAGCTTTACAAAGTCTTGGATTGTTATCTATAGATTCTGTTTATATGCTCATCTAACAAGTATTTCTAAACCTTCATTTTCACACACACACTCGAACATATGATTGTGGGTTGCACATTGGATTATTATATTATTTGTGTTCTTTTTTTAAAGGTAACAGCTAAATGAAAGGGATAGTATATAATATGTAAAAAAAACAAATATAATAATAAAAAAGAAAAAAAAACAAAGTAGATAAGTTTGGTTTCGTAGCCTCCTTGACTTAAGCAAATAAGCCTGAAGGAGTGTTTGAACACCTAGTACCCTAAAGTCAATTGACTTGGGAGTTATTGGCCCAGTGCTTGTTACATGGGTTGAGGAGAAAGCTTAAGGGAATCAAACACTACACTATCTATATATCAGTATTTACAACCCGAGTTACTAAGCTCGTAGGGGTCTCTCAACACATGATGCCCTAAGACCAACTGGTCTGAGAGTCATTAGCCGAAAGCTCGTTACATGGGTTTAGGATACATTGTGCTATAAATTCTTGCTTTTTAAAAAAAAAAGATAACAATCCCAACCCAAGGAAATTAACCTTAAACATAAGAATAAAATTTTTGTTTTCTTCCATGAAAAGCTCCATAACTATGTTTTGATTTATTGAGCACCAAAAGAAGGTTTACTAATATCTTGTTTAAGAGGTATTAAGCAGATATATAAATTTAATGAGAGTTTGTTTATCTAGATAGATTAATAGAAGTTAAATGATGAATGGCTTACTTTATGGTATTTGCAAATTATTTTTACATTTTAATGCTTTAATTACTAGGGACTAGTAATAAGCTAGTTGGGGGGTGTGATTAGTACTTAAAAGTACATTCTCATTAAGGATTTATGTCATCATATTGCACCTAAAATATCATTAAATTCCCTAACAAAAGCATGTTTTATATTAGCAAGTCTAAAAATATAATATACCTTTAATTCATGGTAAATGTTTATCTTAAATGCAGGTCTATCACATAAATAAAAGGATTGATTGATGAGTTTAAGAATTGAAATTGAAAGGATAAAAAGAAGGCCAAACTTAGCAAAGTGTTGCTGGTGCATTCCAAACTCAAACACCGTTCAGTAATTTGATCATATTGAGAGTTGTAGACATCAGATTTAGGTCTATTTTATATGGATAGAAAGGTAAGATATAGATCTACAACTTTCATATGGACTCAAAGACTCAGTTTTGTCATTTTCAAGCTCAAATCTTAGCAACAACGAAGACGTCGGAAGTTGTCTTGCAGTTCAAACACTATTCGGTTTTTGGCTCATATCTTGAGTTCTAGAAGTCCAAATGAGCTCTGTTTTTTTTTTTTTTGTTGGAAAGCTGAGACAATTATCCATAACTTCCACAATTTAGTTGGCAATAATTCTGATGTAAGAAATGATGTTTTGGCCAGCCAACAATATCAATAATCAACCCACAATATCAAAAAAACAGCAGTAATTAATATAAAAAACCAGCCACCAAATCAATGGATGCCCACCAATTCTTCAATCAATCAATAGTTCTGAAACTTAGCCTATAAAAGGAGGCATTGTCCATGTATTTAGTCATATTAATTTTCAGATCAAAGTTATCTTCTTGCTTTCTGTCTACATCTTTGTAATGTTCAAGTTTTCTTCCATGCTATAGTAATCTCTTGTTTATGCTCTTTCATTTCCTTTCTTATACTTAGTTAGCTTATATTATCTTTATGTTCTTATATTGTTTATTTATGTTTTTCTCCTTCTTAATATTTAGCTAAGTTAATTATATCAAGGTGAAAAGGTTTTTTTAATGGTGTTAGAATAGGTATAATATAAACTCAATATGAGCTTTAAATGTTTATATCCAAAAAAGATTGTTATTAACATGTTTTATCTTTTTATCTTACTAATTCTTAATACCTTAATTATTAAATGGTTAATTTAGATTTGTGTTGTATAATATTTGGTACATCAAATACTTGATCCTTCACAGTTTTCGGCCAACATCGTTATTATGATAGAAACTTGATTTGTTGTTAACATAAACTAGCAATATGAATACTTGATGATATTTATAAGTATGGTATTACTTAGATAAGATAATTAATATGATCATATTAGTAATTTATAATGAGCTAATAACAAGAAATCATCCGATTAGAACCTGCTTTGTGTGTGGTTTTTAGTTGAGTAATAAAAAGAGTTTATATTATATTTATTTAAAATACCATTAATGAATCCTATAACCTTGACATATGTTTTGTTATTGTTTAATCCTTACATCAATATCACATCCCAAAACTCTCTTCAACTGTTTTTCTGTTATTATTCTCTTCAAATCTTTTTCTTTATTTGTAATTTATATAATTCACCTCCTTGTGATTCGATCCTGGTCTTGCCGGGTTATTTTACTTTGACACTCCTTCACTTGGGATAAGACATCAACTCTTTGATCGTGTCAAAAACCTTGATAAAAAATACACTTTTAAGTACCAATCACTAAGCATACTAGAATACCTCTTAATAACATCAAGTTACAGTCCTAAAACAACTAATTATGCATCAAATCCAATCTTGAACACACATATGCATATAAACACAAATATTAATAACCAAAGCATAATATATGAACAATAAGCAGTCAAACAATAATTTAAATCAAGCATTAAAAGAGAAGGGGATGTACCTATTAAGCTACACGTCCTTATAAAAGGTAGGTGTATATCTTATAGATGCAATGCTATTTTTGTTTCTATTCCCTTTGTTCATGTAGTTTTTTTGTTTCTTCTATCTTTATTTTCAATTCCTGATTTATATCTTTTTCACACTTTAAATACTAATTCTTTGGATCCTTTTTAAAATAAAACTTAAGGACTACTTTCTTATAGACCTCTCGATGCTCAAAATCATGTGTTTTTTTATAAGAAAACCAAAATATAAAGTTACAAAACCATGATGGTTTTGCCAAAAGATTTATAAAAACTTCTTATTTTTTCTTTTCTCAAACCTTCCTCTCTAAAATTGGTGGTGTATGGTCTTCTTTTTATCTTCTTATAAACTAAAATCCAGCATGATAAAATAGCCTTAAAGTTTTTTCTTTCATGGTAAATTTGTTCTTTACTCATAGATGATTGGGTTAGATATTTTTTTCAAAACCATTGTAAAGATTAAGACATAAACGTACCATTGATATACTGAAAATCTTGTAGAATGTATGTAAATCTACTATCAAGAACAAACCACACTTGATTTGGAGTTCTAATATCTTACATTCGTTGATTGGAAGGTTAGCCCTTAATCATCTTGTATTTTCTCATTTAAGGAGGTATATTAGGAACAGGATGTTATTAAGTTCATTTGCCCAGAAGTAACATCTCTTTTAGCCTTTTTGATAGAGGAAAAACAAGACACCTGGACCAAACAATATGCCATTCATTATCTTCGTTAAAGTCTGAATGACACATTATTTGTTTAACCCCTAAAAATTAGGGTTTTTAATAGGATTTTAGGAAACTTCAATTTAGTTCTTATTCTTCTAATTTCAATATATACACTCTTAATTAACCCGAAACATCTTAGTCTTTTCATTTACATCTTTGGAAACATAGATTAAGACCCTTTAATTCACATGCTTTAACTTATATAGCTTAACTCCTATTTCTCATCAAACTTTTAATTTATCTCAAATTAACCCTTGGTTTGATCAATTTTAATTCCAAAATTTTTACACCTTTTGTAATTTGGTCCTTGATTCTGAAGTTTTGCAAATAAGTTATTAATTAAACTTTACACTTGAAATTTCTTTCAATTAAACTCATAATCACATCAAATTGGTTCTTTAAAATTTCAATCAGGCTTTTTTTTCTTCTAATTATTACATATCAACATGAAATAGGGCTTTAAATTTAATTTTTCTTTAATTGAATCCACAAAACCCATTAGAAATTTGATTAAGTCCTTAAACTTAATTAATTCTTTTAATTTTTTCCAAAGTAACTTGCAAAATTATTTTTTGCTTCACTCATGTCGAAAAGTAAGTTAATTAAACTTGTCAGAAGTTTAATTAAATCCTTAAACCCAATTAATTCTTTCAATTTTGGTCAATGGACTTTAACCTTAAACTTTGTTTCAAATAAGTCTTTTTTCAACCTCTTGTCAAAATATATCGATCATATTATTCTTTTGGCATTTTAAATTGTTGTAGCTCAAGGGTTTGTCTCTTCTTGTCCCTAAAATATTATTGGATTTTTAATTTTTAATTTTTTAATTTTTGAATAATAAAATAAAAGGAAAGATATATATTTTTTTAAAAGAATTTTAAGGAATCCAAAGTTAGGTTATGACAAATCTAGTATTAATAAGATCATGAAAAAAGTTTTAGACAAAAATTAGGTTTTTCATAGCTAGATCATGTGTGGGTTATTAATGTAACTAGGTTGGCCTCTAATTGTTGGACTTGATTGAATGGCTAAATGTTTGCTTGAAAAAACAAGTCCTTTAAAGAACACGAAAGCTCTCTATGCTTAAGTCAATAAAGGTTGAAAAAAAAATAATGTACAAAAAAAGAAACAAATGAAGTTGTAAAGAGTTTGTATTTAGTTATAGTTTATATATGGTGTTCGCCTTAACTAGATAGCCTAAAATGACTTTGTATGGACTTGTCTATTGTGACTTGTCATTGGTTAATGATAACTAGATGTATTTATAAACCCAACTCATAAACTCCATGAAAAAACAAGATGTGTTAATGGTGAAAAAATTAGTGCTCACCATTGATTGTGGAACTAGCAATCCATCGTTACTTATCATATTGCTTTCATACAGCAAAAAACCATTTGCTAGCCATGATATTTGTTGGTTGTTGTGTTATGTTATAATTGTTGTGTTATGCAATGGTTGGTGAAAATATAGGTAATTATCATCATTATTAGCATAGAAAAGGTTGGATATCATGCATGGAAAAAGTTATAGTTGCATAGAAAATATTGTATGCATTGATTTTCTATGTGCATGATTTATAGCAACTTTAGGAAAAACACATAACAAGGTTTGGTAGGACAATATTAGATAAATTAGATGTCTTTGATGTGCTAAAACTTGGATTATCCCAACAACTAGAAAAAAGCTTGTAACTACTCAAATAATTAAATTTTTTATTTTATTTTTAAAAACTTTATATATCACTATTTGTCTTCTAAATCTTGTATACCGTCGTGTTAAGAAGACATTAATTAACATAAATGAGAAAAGAAAATATATCATGTATAAATATTACCTTTGTGACTATACTCACGTGGTTGCATGAACGACCTTTAATTTTAGCGCAATGCTGGCAAGAAAAATGTTATTTTAAAAAACAAAATTCATATTTTGAGCTGAAGTTTTTTATAAATATTGTTAAAATTATAATTTACTTCCAAAATTAATTTCAAAATTATTCAAGGCTGTTTACTGTACGATAATTATGCTTTGCATTCTATTTAAGAAGAATTTTTATAATGGTAAAAAAAAATCAAAATAAACGAAGATTAAAAAAATTCGTGAAACTATATATATTATGACTTTTTTTTTAATGATCATCTTGTAGCAGTTCATAATGTATCACGAAAGAGCCAAATCAAGCATTGTGATCTTTTTCTGCCAATAAATTAATAACAAAACCTTAGTGAGATACTCAGAAGCAAAAAGAACAGGAAAAGTAATATATAGTGTCGGAAACAACTCTTGTACGTAGTTGGGTAGAATCTTTCGGCAACTAAAGCCTTGACGCTGGTTGGAAATTTGTATTTTTTTAAAAAACAAAATAGCATGTAAATTAAAAGTTGTAGAAGAATAATACTATTTAAAATAAATAAATGAAATAGAATATTTTTTACCTTTTCAATCTCGCTTTTGAACCATTTTAATATTGTTATTTGTAAGTAAGATAAGATATTTGTTATATTTTCAAATAATAATATTTAAATTAATATGTTTTTTAAGCATAAAAACTACTAACCAACTAGTCCAACTAGTCAGATGAATGCAATTCTATAATTGATTTATTGTTTCACATAAATAATAATTTTATAATATTTTTAGAATATATTTTATGAATAAAAATATATTTTTTGTTCAATTTATAGATTTAAAAATAAATTCTAATTAAAAATTTAAAAAAATTATTGTTTACATGGTAATTTTTATGAGTGATTTTGAGAGTCTATCATAACTAACTAGGGGTTAACTAAATAAATTGCATAGAAAGCTAGTAGATATATTTATATACCAATGAAACAGATTTAGGAATAGAAAGAGATTTGGTTATACCATACTAACATAATAATTTAAAAAAACCAAAATAAAACTGTTATTCTAACTATTAAATTTTAAAATTTTAAAAATATCTTTCTATGATCTTGATTTTAACAATTTTAATGATATATAATTTTTTTTATAAATAGTCAATAAGTTAATTTTAAATTTAAATAAGTATCATGAATATAAACGATTAAAATTTTATCATAATTTTAGCCTGTAACACACAATAAATATTACGGTTGAAAACAGCGAATTAAAAAGAAGCTATTTAAGAAGAAGAAGTATTGCTTCGGCATTTTACATCCTAATTGCCATATCCTATAAATTCCAAATGAGTTGTCTTTTAGCAAGAAATGGAAATCCAAATCCGTGTGGCTGCACATGAGGAAGACAACAAATGGGCATACAAACAAACTCCTAGATCTCTCAAATCAAGAATGGAGTTTTCATCCACTCATATCAAATCAAGCCATCTATATATATATATATATATATATATATATATATATATATATGGTGTATGGTCCTGTCACTTGCAAACAAACGTCAGCAAACTAGCTTGGTAGTCCCATTACTCAAATCTTTTTTAATCATTAAACAAAGCAAGTGTCTATCGAATGGAACATGTGAGGACTTGGAGACATATAGAGATAGCTATTTGTGATAATCAGTGCGGCTAGCTACGAGCATGTTCATGGAACCGACACCCGTCCTTCTAGTTCTCTCTCTAATTGTCTCTCGGAACATTTAGCATGTTCATCTCCACATGGATGGGTACCTTTTTTTACTTTAAATTTTTGTTTTAAAAGAATTATATAAATAATATAAAAGAATTATTTTATTTAGATATAATAATCACTATGAAATCCCAGCAATAATTATCCTTCACATGTGTTGCCGTGAATTACTATTATTAGTTTTTTTGTTATAGAAAAATAAGCAAAATGCTTTTGTTTACCAAATTTATTTACAAAATATAAATTAAATTTGACTGGAGTCAACTTGAAGTCATCGAAGGAAAAACGTGACCTTAATTAGCTCTTTATTTTTTAATTTTTTTCCTTCGAACGATGCTTTCATAAATGGCTGCAGGTTTAGCCGGCTCTCTTTCATCTTCTCTCAAAAGAATGGCTGGCATTTTATTGCAAAAACAAAACGTGTAGGTGCCTTGGAAGTTAGTGGGAATCAAACAAGTTTGATCTTTTCGCACAACAAAATAATCATCGAGGAATGAATCATTGAATTTTAGATATTGTTAGCATCTGCGACAACCTCCTATCTTCAACTGCTTTTTTTATTATTATTAATATAAATATTCTAACTAACTTATCCTTTAATAATTTTTTAAAATTTTTTATATTATAAACGCTTTAGATATAATTTACAGATAAATAATCACTTTTAAAAATCAAATCATAAAAAAAGATTTATTTAAGGTCTCAAGGTTTCTAATTGATTGTATATTTATATATGAATTAAAAAATTTAAATTAGAAACGTCCTCTCCTTCTAATAAATTTCTTACCATTTAGTTATTGCTAGCTAAAATACTTGCTTCCTTCTTTTTTTAAACAGACAAAAAGATCATATCAATTAATACGTGTGTTCTGCATGGATTTTGGGTTTTGTCAAATTAAGAATTACATGCACAATGATTATGTTACTTAATTTAAGGAGAGTCAAATCTATTTCAATCAACTAACTTCAAGATTTTTTATAAGCGGAATTTTAATATAACAATTAAAAAAAAACATTGAGCTTTGAACCCGAGAGGTGGTCGTGTAACCACCTCAATTTTATTTTATTTTATTTCTGAGATTAAACAAATACATTAATATAAAGTTTGCCCTGAAATTTTATTATTATTGAAAATCGAGCAGCATTTTCTGTATTTGATGACACTACTATCTAAATATTCAATCACATCCGATCATTCAGATAAAGTATACTCATTAACATATGTTATTTATACTTATTATATTGCACAAAGTAATTACATTGTATTGATAATTATCCTTCAAGATTAAAGAAATTATAACAACAAAATTAAGAGAATATATAAAAACATCACATTTTATCCAACTAAAAAGTGTTAACTAGTAAATTACATGTCATCACATATAAACTAGAATAAGTTTAATATTTCATATTGTCATTGTTATTAAGTTACTAAGTTTTAGGTTCCAATACATTAATCCAAAATGAAGTTATATTATTACCTAAACTATAACAAAAAGGAGATCATAAGAACAATTCAACCAAATTATAGATGAGTTGGAAAAAACTTATAACAGTAAAAAAAAAATAATTAATATAATATAATATAATATCTATTTTAGAAAAATATTTATTACTATTATCATATTTTTTTTCTCGCTAATTATTCTTAGTCTTATAATTTATCATTGTCCCATTTATTATTACTTCACAACAAAATCCATTTTCATTATCACTTTATATTAATATGAATATTTATGATATTATTGATTATTTTACTTGATAATGTGATTATACCAGGAATGATATTCATTATTATTACTCATCATTTTTCAAATTACAATTTAATTTTTGTCAATATTATACCCTTAATGTCATTACTTACCTTTACCTGGTAATTGATCAATGCAAATGAAAACATTTATTATTATTAATAATCACCTTTTCTCAAGTGAAAAATTAATTTATGTTGATATCAATACATATGATATCATAAATTATTTTCATCTAGTAATTAATACATATTAAAAATGATATTCATCTTTATCACTAGTCACTTTTTATTAAATGACTAATTAATTTATACCTATATCAATACTGATGATATCATATATTATCTTCACTTGATAATTAATCAATGCTGACAAAAATATTTATTATTATTAGTAGGAGTTCTTTTTTAAGTGACTAATTAATTTTATGTTGATATCAATATCCATAATATCATTAATTACTCCACCTAGTAATTAATCAGTGTTGATAATAAAATTTATCGTAATCATTGGTCACCTTTTTCTTATTTGACTAATCAATTTATGTCAATATTAATACCTATGATATAATTAATCACCTCACTTGGTAATTAATTCATAATGACAACAATATTCATTGTTATTGTTACTCATCTTTTCTCAAGTGACTAATCAATTTACACTGATTTTTACATTACTACTATCATTTTTCATTCTTATTTTAAATGACTAATTACTTGACTACTTTAATTTTTTAAAATTACTTTCTTTTATCATAAAGATCTCATCATTATCTACTTTAATTTTGCTATTATCATTATGCTCCAAGTTCTTTTGATGACTAATCAAATTTCCTTCTTCTATATTAATTCCCTTTACAAAATTTATATATAATCTATTTTCTTGGCATTTATTTAAAGCAAAACAATAAATAATCAAAAAGGTAAGATGTATTACTAAATTATTTATTGTAGTCACTATTGTACATATCTGCTGAACATAAAGTCTTACACCTCTCATCTATGGCCTTCTTGCAGTGATGTCCTCTATAATATCATAACCAATACTATCAATATTTTTATAAACACATCATTGGTCACTTTTTTTTTATTTGACTAATCAATTTATGTCAATATCAATACCCATAATATAATTAATTACCTCACTTGGTAATTAATTCATGCTGACAACAATATTCATTGTTATTGTTACTCATCTTTTCCCAAGTGACTAATCAATTTACACTGATTTTTACATTACTAATATCATTTTTCATTCTTATTTTAAATGACTAATTACTTGACTACTTTAATTTTTAAAAATTACTTTCTTTTATCATAAATATCTCATCATTATCTACGTTAATTTTGCTATGGCCTTCTTGCAGTGATGTCCTCTATAATATCATAACCATTACTATTAATATTTTCATAAACACAATTAGGGACTCTATTTGGCCCCTCACTTTTATCTAATAAATCTTCAATAATTTTCAACGGATAATTTCATTTATATTCATATTTTTTTATCATAAATTCAATTATTCTTTTCTCAACAATTATCATCTCTCTAATACTATAAAATAATAATTTATTATTTAATAGATTTCATCACCAATTATTCAATTTTCTTCTCTTAGATTCTACACTTTGTCGACCCTAGAGGCCTTTCTTTTCTTTTCTTTTTATCATTTAGCATCCAATCTTAACCTAATTTAGTTATAATTAGCTCAATTAAACCTATTAAACTTATCAATTTTATCAAAAATTCGAACAACATTCCTTCTTTATACTCTCTTTCTTTATAGTTGAATATGCATCCTTGTAAAGGAATGAATTTTCCTTAAATTTCTATAATTTTTCCACTTTTTTAATCTTTATTCATGCTTCTAAACTTAATTATAACAAAAACAAATGTCCTTACAATTATCATAACAATAAAATTTCATTTTCCATAATACTCAAACATTACTTTAAACCTCAACATGCTAAAATTTTCAAAACCAAACACAATAAAAGTTGTTCCTACATTGAAATAACAAATACTCAAAGAAAAATTTGGAAGAAAATTAAAGCTTCCCTTCACCTTTTCTTTCCTCTCTCTCTAACACCAAACTTTCTCCTTTAAGCCTTTAAACCTTTTATAATCACTCATTTTTCTTTTTTGATCGCTCTTTAGCCTTTTTTAGTTTTTAAAGCCACTAGTTTTAAAAGATATATCAAGAAATTTGAAGAACAAAATTCAAAAACCATAACTCCCTCTCTTAACTGAGCTATTTTCCTTAAGTTAAGGAAAAAGAGTATTCATACTTTTTATTTTATCTATTTACAAATTGACCCCTAATGATTTTAATGTCCTTTATTTTTCTCCTCATACTTTTTATAAATTTTAATATAACACCCAACTTTCTTATTGTTTAATCCACTCTTTAATATCCATTTAAATAATTATCATTGTAATGTGTGTGTAGGTTAAATTTTTTATTATTTTTATTAGGGGTTTACAAATGGTATGTGTTTAACTCATGTTTCAAAATAAAAAGAAAATAATATAGATATAAAACAAATCTAAAATAATTTTAAAATGAATTTTTGTATAAAAAATAGTATAGAAAAATATATTATCCCGAGATGGTAGTCAATTACTATCTAATACTAATATTAAAGTCTAGAAAAGAATATTCATAGCTAATAGATTTAGAAGGTGTCTAGGATAGATTTTGCTTTTGTTTTTATGTGCTTTTCAAACTTTTTTATATATGTTAATTGGGAGGATTTATATATAAAGTCCACATCTCTTAAAAATAGTAATATAATTAAGATAATCCTAAATATTAATCAGTGATTCAAAAATATAGAATTAAATGAGCATGTTTAATATATATAGACACACATGTATATACATATTGTTAGACAACATTTAAACATTCAGTCCTGTAAAGCATAAGATAAAGTACCAGCATACAAAGTAATGAAGACTTGGGGTAAGTAAAGGCTTAGAAATAATAAAAAATTAATTTTTTTAACTTTATAATCAAGTTTTTTAATATTAAACTTTTCATCTTGGGTCAAAGCAGATTTTAAAAATTATTAAAATGAAAATAATGTCCTCATATCTATTAAAGCATGAAATATAATAATTATCTCTTCACTCATCATAATTATTCGTGCTCACCTTTTTTATGCTCTCAAGTTACCTCTCTATCAAACATAAATGTTGAAGAAAACTCTAAATACAAATTTGTTGCCCTTTTTGTCACCTTTTTTTTTTTTATTTTGGTGTTGATAAAGTAGAAAATAGAAATCCTAAAGGTACAATAGCCTTAAATAATTAAAATTTTTATGCTTTATCAATAAGTTTTAGGCTTTCAAACACGTTTTGAAGAGTGAAAACCTGTTATTTGGACTTTTATGAAAATTCCCTCAAATTAAAAAAACATTATAGTTATTGATTATAGTTATTATTCATAGAACTTTTATTTCTTAATTACTAGTCAAAATATAATATCAAATTGCATGAATAAAATGAAATTTCATGAGTCTAAATTGGGCTGATGAGTAGGGTGTTCATTATCTTGCGAATCGACAATGTGATGAGAGCCAAGTTCAATAAAGTTTTCAATAATAAAGCAATCAAGGTTACTATGAAACCAAATGAGAAATAAGGTTTCAGAAAGAGTTGAAGTTAGTTTTTTAACCTTATAAAACATGTAGAAAATAGTTGAATTAGTTTTGGCTTTAATTGAGAGATAGCTTGATTTTATAGGGAGAGCTTCATTGCATAATCTGCTTATGGGATATGTCATATAGTATAATGCTTTCTTTGTCAAAGAAACTATTGGTTAAAACTAGAAAATGAAATACAAACTTAAAGGAAACATAATGGAGAATATTAAAGTTATCTATAGTTCAAAAAATAATAACTTTATTAATTTTATCTCTTGTAAATTTAGTCTTATCTTATCCCTTATTAATATCACTTATCTAGTCTTTGAATTTGTAACAACTACATTGTACAATCCTTATAAAAATGAGTTTTACTAATGATAGAGATAAGTTAAAAAATAGTCTTTATGGTATCAGAACCTTTTTCCTTCAACTAGAATGTTTATTATAACCTCAACTCTTGAATATATTATTGTTAACATTAAACTTACATGTAATAGTGACACTTACATTATTGTCTTCAATGTTATTTCTTAACTTCTTATGAAACTAACACCTTCCTATTTTTTTTATGGTATGCTCAATTGATGTCTTTACTTGTAGGTTATAACATTCGAGGATATCTTGAGGGCATCAATGTTTATTTATCAAAAACACTACCTAATCCAACCACTGGATCATCCCCTATAAATGCTTCAAATCCTACCTTTTAGCGTTAGGTTTGGTAATATAATTGTATTCTTCATACAACTCTTGCCACAGTTTTTGAATCAGTTATTGCAACTTCCTCTACTGCTATTGATGCATAGTTAAAATTATAGCAATTATATGTCATCCGTTCACGCATTCATGTTATGCATCTCAAGGAAAAGTTAGCTCTTATTCAATGAGGGACTCAATCAATTTCAAAATAACTTAATATCATGAAAAGCTTAGTTTACCAACTTGAAGTCATTAATTCTTTTATCTTTATAAATGACATAAATCTCTTTGTTTATAATGGCATAGGAGCTAATTTTTATGACATAATAACCACAATAAGAGCTCATAAGACATCTCTCACATTTGAAGAACTCTATAGCACATTAATAAGCTATGAAAATCACTTGAAACACATTGATAATTCCATCTCAAGACTGACTGTCACTGTTGATGTTGCTTAATGCATCTGCTCCTTCAAATCATTTTGTTTTGCACTATTTTCTCCAGGATATTCAAGATCCAATCAATAACGTTACGGTTTCAAAGAAAAATCAGGTAAACATATACTTGTTTATCAACTCTATAACATCAAAGGGAACTCAGTCAAGACACGTAACGAGGTCTTTAAGCCAAAGTATGCAAACTATGCAGCAAAAGATGGATCAAGCGATAAAAAATGGTTGATGGATTTTGCCACTTCTCATCACATTGCCTCTAATCTTTCCAATGTATCAGAACCCTTAAAGTATAATGGAACCTATAAAGTTATCATTGGTGATATCTCAAGCTTGCGAGTGACACATGTCAGCTCTTTGACATTGAATTATCCCTCACAACCTTTTTTCTTCCCTAATACTATTTGAGTTCTATACATTTATAAAAGTTTAATCTATGTGCATAATTTTACTTATTCAAGCAAAGATTACAATGAATTTCATCTATTTTGTTTTCTTGTGAATTATCAAAGCAAGAGGATAACACTTATTTGCAATGAATATTAAAAGAGCGTTTATCTACTACTAAAGTTATCAACCATTATGAATTCATCAATCCTAGCACTTTTTGGTGAACATACCTCAACTAATGGCTGGCACAAACATTTTAATCATCCAACTAATAAAATTTGCCATTATATAATTCATTATTTTTCTCTTCCTTATTTAAATTCTAAAAAAACTTTTTTTTTGATAAAAATCAAACATGTCAAAAACACCATTATGGTTGGAATGGACTCAGCCCAACCACATGGGTTGAGCTTCCTAACCCAAAGCCTAAGCCTATAAACACAACTTAGAATGGATGGACTTTAGTGTAGAGCACATAAGTCATGGTGAACTAGACTCATTATAAATGAATAAATATGGATAGTTAATTGATCGGGTACTAGTGTTTATTGCTTGGAAATCATAAGAGGAATATTTGAACTAATGTGTGTTCCTCAAGATCACGTGCAAGAAAAATTAAAAATAAAAGGCTTACCTTACATTTAGCATAGTGATGATTATTTCCTATAAATCGAATAAAGCAAATAGTCCCCAAGTATAGATTTTGATGTAAAATAGGGATATGAAATTGTGTATATGGTATTCTTTCCAACAAAAAGATAAAAGATGATATTTGTGAAAGGACAATATAATGAAATGACTTGATAAAAGAATGTATAAAAAAAGCAAGAACTAATAGGAGGATTGGATCCAGCAACGGTGGGAAGTGTTAGGAACCAATTAGACAACTGAAAGATTAACTTTATTGGTTGTACACAGTCAATCTTATCATATTTTATAAAGAATTATGAAAGTGTTGTTTTATAAAAATTATATATATGGTTAATATTAGATTCCTTATACTGATGTGTGTAAAAACAAAAAAAAAATCTACTAATTAAATTTCATCATGTGTTATCTTTATTTTATTTTTACATAAAAGGATAAAATAAAATTGAAATAAATGACATAGAAAATAAATGAGTCTTCATATATTTCTTGGTCAATAAAAGGTTGATACTTGAAATAAGATATTCAAGGTATCTTATCATAAATATAAAATCTCATTAATAAAAATCAACTAATAAATCATGTCATGTGGTATTAGAAAAGTACCTGAAGGCCCCTTTAAATCTCTATAAATAGAGGACCTTAACCTGAAAAGAAATTCTTGGGGAGATACAAATCTTCTTTAAGCATTAAAATTTCTTAAGCCTCTTTCATCTACACTTAAAGTCTACAAAAAACAAATATCTATTGGATCATGCCTAAATGTCCTATAAGAGTTCTTCAACAACACTTTAAAGATAAATTAAAGGTACTTTTAAAAGCATCAAATTATCAAGTGTTACTTCGCAATACACGCCCAAATTCATATTCTTCCAAAGCACAAGTCTTGGCTTGATTTCACAAATAAATCATCACCATATATCAAATCCAAGAAAAGAATCAAAAGATTTTCTTATTCTTTTGAAAGAATACTTTACATAAAGATTGTACCCGATCATATATTTAATATAATCATAACTATATACATGTGTGGTTGTTTAATTTAAGGTACTCAAAATTGTTTCTTCAATGTGATTATAAAGATTTAATATGGTTTTTATCTCTTACATGTTTTATTATTGTTTAATGAAATGAGACTATATTTACCTTTAGTTTTATGCTAAAGTAAGTTATTTCTAGCATTTATTTTACATTTAGAATGGTAATGTAATGTGTTTAGTTTATGTAGCAACATGTTATTGATGAGATTTGTTGAATTGTGGACTTGAGGCCATGAGTTACATGAATACTGATAGGATAAGTTGAAATTGATTAAACATGATATTAGATTATACAAGCACCATATGATAAATTATTTGGTAGAGCCCCGTTTAAAGAAAACTTTATTGAAATTTTAGAACATATAACCAGAATCAAAATCCTAGTTGTTTAGCTTTAAAGGTAGGATATTTATAACAAAAATATTTTCAAACTGAAACTTTACTACTAAATGTTCCATAAAATTTAATGAAATTAAGTGGTATTTTTCAAAATAAAGGATAAAAAAGTGCGGTAAGATCAAAATGGATCATAAACCTAAAATTTAAATGTATTTATAATTCTAACAAGATTAAAGTTTAATCAAGATTGTTGGGAAGTATAAATGTGAAGCTTTTTAAGTAACAAGATTAAAGTTTAATCAAGATTGTTGGAAAGTATAAATGAGAAGCTTTTTAAGTATCCTCTAGAGGCTTAGAAGCTTTTGAGAAATCTTTATTATTTAAAGAGCTTCTTAAAGACCTTCTTTTGAAGAAGTTTTTTTGTTGAAAAACTTTTATGGAATATTTAGATTTGATCCAATAAAGTTTCATTCTTTATATACATCAAGAGTAGATTAAGGAGGCTTAAAAGTTTTTAAAAAAGCTTCATTACTTAAAAAGTTTATAGCGAAGAAAATTTTATATCTCCTGGAAGAATCCTTCCCCTTTTGGTTTTTAGGGTAAGGCCCTTTATTTATAAAGATTTGCGAGAGTTTTCAAGTCCTTTATCGTTGCCATGTGAAATTATTTTATTGGTTAATTTTTATTTATGGCATCTTAAATTTGCAACAAGATATCTTGAATATCTCATTCTTTTGTAAACCTTCCATTGAAAAAAAAATTTAAAAATTTATTTATTTTTCATGTCATTTATTTTTATTTTATTTTATTTTTCATGAAAAAATAAATTAAAAATGACATATAAAAAATTTTGATTGATAGAAAACTTTTTATTTCTAAAATTATAGACACATTTTACTATTTCATCACAACATTGTGATTACCATTTTACCCTTCCAAAAAGACCAATGGTCTAGGTGTTAGAGATATTTTTAACTTTTTATATGGCATGCTAGTTATTATCAAATTGATCGGGATATAATAGTCTTTTCAATTTTTTAAGCATGATAAAATAGTCTTTTCAGTTTTAATTTACCCATGAAATCAAAATTCTGAAAATTGACATTTAGAGGCTTTTTCATCATTTCACTTTTTAAAACATAATAAAATGACTCAGTTACTCTTAAAAGCAAATTTTTTAAAGCTTGCATCTAGAGGTTTTTTTTTTGTCTTTCAAACCTCTTTTTGTTGTTATTAAGTAGATTGAAGGTAATTTAATCTTTTTAAATATAAATTATTATTAAAATAAAAAAAATGGTTGGTGCGTGAAACACTCGCAATAGGTGTTTACGACTTTAGTGGCCCCTCTTGGTGGACAAAAAAGCCCTCTCATTATGTCATTAGAATCATTGTGGCATCTTCTTTCTGGTAGGGTGGCACGTGGTGGTATATGGGGGATGGATTGTCATTAGCGAGACTTTCTCTTTTTTCTCTCTTTTTTTTTTTCTGGTAGGGTGGCACGTGGTGGCGTACGGGGGATGGATTGTCATTCAAAATTCTAAAGTTGTCCTCTTAATTATTAACATTTCAATTTTAATCCTTATTCTTTTTATTTATATTTTTTTGTTTTTGATCTTTTGTAAAAGTTTAATTATTTTCAATTTCATCATTCAATTTCAATTAATGATATATTATTTTTTTTCAATTAGGTCCTTATTCTTTGATTTTTAATTTTTTCTTCACCTTTTTGTTCAATTTTTATTTATTTTCAAGTTCATTAATTAATCCAAATTTATAATATGTTATTTTCTTTTACAATTTGATCTTTATTTTTTTATTTTTTTTATTTTTATTAAAGAGATTTTTCTTTTTAATTTCACCTTGGATCAAAAATCGTAGTTATTTTCTAATTTATTTTTTATATTAATTTTAAGTATCATTATTTGAATTGTTATTTTTAGTTTTAAAATTTTATTATAATTTATTTTTAATTTATTTTATCTTTTAATATTTAATTAATAAAAAGTTACACTTCGTTGTTTATTATTATTGTTTTTTTATCGTTTCCTGTCTATATTTACTTAGTGATGAAGGCTTTTGCATAGCAATATTCTTAGTCCTGTACTTTCCTTTTTCATCCGAAAAGGAGGTGTTATCTTATCAAGAACTTTCCTTCAATCATTTTATTTCTTATAAATAAACTTGCTTAATGGATAAGGATGTAATAATCCATCAATTATAATGTTGCTCTTAATTAGGTCCCCAAACAAAAAGTGTTTTCAATATTGCCCCTCTTTTAAAAAGTTTGGGCCTAATGTCTTAAAACAAAGCTATTTTCATCATAAATTTTTATGGTGGGATTAATTCGGTCATTTTCGAACCATGAAGGAGGTGTTGGAAACCAGTTGTTTTCGTTATAATAAAGCTCCTGTCTTTTAGGAGCTAGTAAGTTAGTTTGTCAATGCAAGTCAGTATAGTTTGTTAATGCTGACTATGACTCAGTTATTGTTTTATAATTTTCTATTGTTCTGTTACCATAATCTTTGGCTAAGAAGATGTGGTTTGTTTTTCCCTAATTCCAAGTTGTAATGGCTATTTAAGTCAAAGAACGCTACCGAATAAATAGTATTTTCACAGTTAAATTGTGCAAGATTTTTGATATAATAACAATTGGTATCAGAGCCTCTTAACAAGGTCTGATTGTGAATACAAGAGTGAAAAGAAAGATTTGAGTGTTTTTTTAAAATGATAGAAGGAAGCAGCAACGACTATGTGTTTAAGTTTGTGGGATACTATGATCATTGGGTTGAACTGAAAAAGAATCTGCTTCGTTACAAAAAGTATTGGAATGTTGTAGATCATGGCATTATGGTGGATGTCATAGGAGAAGCACAGTCTTTCTCCTTAGTAGTATCAGAAAGTCGTCAACTCACAGATGTTCAACGGAAGGAGTATGAAGAAAACAAGTTAAGGATTTAAAGGTAAAGAATCTTTTATATCAAGCAATTGAAAGAGACATGCTTGAAACCATTCTTGATAAAAGTTCTTCAAAGGCAATTTGGGACTCCATGAAACAAAAATTTCAAGGCTCAACAAAGGTTAAGAGAGCACAATTATAATCATTACGCTGTGATTTTGAAATTCTTCGCATGAACGAAGGAGAAATTATAAATGCCTACTTTGCTAGAGTTTTATCCATAACCAACAAAATGAAGGCTCATGGTGAAAATCTAAATGAAATAATGATCACAGAAAAGATTCTTCGATCAATGATTTCCAAATTCAACTATGTGGTCTATTCAATTGAAGAATCTAACAACATGAATACAATGACTATAGATGAACTTCAGAGCAATCTTTTGGTGCATGAGCAAAGGATGAAAAGTCAAGGAGAAGAAAAGCAAGTTCTTAAAGTTACTTATAAAGACAAAGTAGAAAAAGAAAAGGGATAAAGAGCTTGGAGAGGTGGACGTGGTAGAGGAAGACATAGTTTCAACAGAGCTACAGTGGAATGCTATAAATGTCACAAACTAGGACATTTTTAAAATGAGTGTCCTAGTTGGGAAAAGGGTGCATATTATACCGAGATGGATGAAGAGGAAGAACTTCTACTAATGGTTTACATTTAGGATAAGAAAACAAGCAAAAAAGAGGTTTGGTTTCTAAACTCAAGATGTTCTAATCACATGTTAGGAAATAAAGATTGGTTTATAAAAATGGATGAGCAGTTTAAACACTCAGTCAAGCAGGGCAATAGAGCAAAAATGATGGTGATGGGTAATGAAAGTGTTAAACTTATGACTGCAGGACTAACTCAAGTAGTAAGAGATGTATTTTTCATTCCTGAACTTAAGAATAACCTATTAAGCATTGGACAGCTTTAAGAGAAGGGACTTGCTATTGTTATGAAGGATAAGGCTTGCAAAATATATCATCCTACAAGAGGCCTTATTATGCAAACTCTTATGATAACAAATAAGATGTTTGTTTTACTAGCCATTATGATTACTCAGCCTTCAAACTTTTTAATAGAAATTATGGATAATTCATCAGACCTGTGGCATCGTTGCTATGGATATGTGAACAACAAGAGTCTCAAAACCTTGGGAATCAAACAACTTGTCAAAAGCCTTCCTCAATTCGAAGCAACAAACACAACATGCATAATGTGTCATCATGGCAAACAATATTAAGCAGTCATTCCCAAGAAGAGTCAATGGAGAGCTTTAAGAAGACTTCAACTAATGCATGCAGATTTGTGTAGTCCAATCACTTTAACTTCAAATAGTTTGAAAAAGTACTTATTGTGCTTTATAGATGATTTTAGCAAAAAGGCTTGGATTTAGTTTTTAGCTGAGAAGAATGAAACTTTTACCATGTTTAAAGTAATTAAAAGCTTTGTGGAAAAAGAATCAGAATGTGATATATGCTGTTTGAAAACAGACAAGGGAGGAGAGTTTACTTCTAAAGAATTTAATGTGTTTTATGTTAATCATGGTATTAAGAGGCATTTTACTACTACCTATACTCCTCAACAGAATGAAGTGGTAGAACATAAAAATTGAACTATATTAAACATGGTTTGATACCTGCTTTTAGAGAAGAAAATGCCTAAACTGTTCTGGCCAGAAGCAGTTCGATAGGGACTACATGTTTTAAATAGGAGTCTAACTATGGCTATAAAAAAAAAAGGCCTCTTAAATAGTGTTGGAGTGGAAACAAACCCAATGTTGAGCACTTTATAATTTTTGGTTGTTTTGCAAATGTGCATATTACTGGCAAAGGGAGGACAAAGTTAGATGAAAAGAGTCATAGATGTGTGTTTATAAGTGTTAGTGAAGAATCTACAGCCTATCGATTTTATAATACTAAGATCGAAAAGGTGATTGTAGTAGGGATGTAGTGTTTGATGAGAATAAGAGCTGGAATTGGAGAAAGAGTGATGATGGTATGAGTGATATTTTTACTTGGAAAGATACAAAAAATGATGGAGAAATTAATGACTATAATGAGAAATCAATCGAATGAGATGATTTAGGTACAGAGAGAGTTGAAAATGATATTGACATAGAAGGTGAAAATGATGATACTGCATCAGGGGAGAATGTTGAGGTACTAAAAGATAAAGATGGTGACATTATAGGGGAAAATGGTCTTGCTGCACTAGAAAACAATGTTACACTAGAAAATGATACAACAGGGGAAAATAATTCTTCTATATCTCAAAGAAGAGTTAAACGAACACCTAGATGGATGGATGATTATGTTCATGGAGCTGGTTTTCTTGACGACTCAATGTGTTTTATGGTACATGATGATCCAATATACTTTGATTAAGTAGTAAAACAAAAGAAATGGAGGAAAGCCATGGATTTGGAAATGGAAGTTATAGAAAAGAATAAGACATGGGAACTAGTGATTCCACTAGAAAGGATAAAGAAAATTGGTGTAAAATGATTTTTTTGAACCAAGCTAAATGAAAAGGGAGAGGTAAATAAATGCAAAGCATACCTGGTAGTAAAAGAATATGCTCAGAGATATAGGATCGACTACAGTGAAGTTTTTGCACTTATGGCTCATTGGAACACCATAAGACTGATCTTAGCTCTAGCAACATAAAAAGGATAAACTATTTTCCAACTACACGTCATGAGTGCATTTCTCCATAGTGAATTAGAAGAAGTTGTCTATATGGAGCAATTAGAAGGCTATGTTAGCAAAGGAGAAGAGCATAAAGTCTTGAAACTTCAAAAAGCTCTTTACAGCTTGAAACAGGCTCCAAGAGTCTGGTATAGTAGAATTGAAGGGTTTTTCATGAAAGAAGACTTTAAGAAATGTAATCATAAACACATATTGTTTCATAAACATGCAGATGGAGGTAAATGCATAATTTTAGCCTTTATATGGACGATTTAATTCAGACAGGAAATTATATGGAGCTATGTGAGAAATTCAAGGAATCAATAAAACTAGAATTTGACATGAGTGATTTGGGGAAAATGAAGTATTTCTTAGGAGTAGAAGTTTAATAGAGCTGTGAAGGAATATATTTATGTGAAACAAAGTATGCTAGGGAAATTTTAGAAAGATTTGGAATGAAAGGCTACAATTCAATAAAAAAAATTCTATCGTGCTAAGCATGAAATTAATAAAAAATAGTGGAGAAGATAGTGAGAATTCAACCTTGTTCAAGCAAATAATTGGCAGCTTAATGTATTTGTCAGTTACCAGACTTGACATTGCGTTTATTGTCTGCATGTTAATGAAATTCATGACTAATCCTAAAACATTACATATGGTAGCAATAAAAAAGGTTATGAGGTATGTGAAGGGAACTACTAACTTAGGATTGTTTTATAGAAGAAATGCAGAGAATTTTGAAGATGATCTTAAAGTCTACACTGACAGTGACTATACCGGCAATGTAAAGCATAAAAGAAGCACGTTTGGTTATGTTTTTTTTCTAAGTGAAGGTGCAGTTGCATGGAGCTCAATAAAGCTACCAATAGTGACTCTCTCCACAACAGATAATAGATACAGATTATGTAATGACTCTCTCCACAACAGAAATAGAGTATGTAGTTACTGCTGCTGCATGTCATAGAATTTGAATGAAAAGAGTGCTTAAAAGTCTTGGTTTCTCCTCCTGCAAGTGTGTTAAGATTTTTTATGATAACAATTTTACTATAAAGTTATCAAAAAAATCCAGTTTTTCATGGAAGAACAAAACACATAAACATAAAATTTTATTTTTTACGTGATTTGGTAAAAGAAAGTGTTGTAGAATTAATTCATTGTGGGACTCGTGAGCAAGTGATAGACATCATTACAAAACCTTTGAAGTTGAAATTATTTGCAAGGCTACGTGATCTGCTGGAAGTGCAGAGCATCAAAACCATAAAACTGACTTGTTAGCAAGTGCAGTTTAGGAGAGTATATGTTGGAAACCAGTTATTTTTGTTATAATAAATCTTTTTATTTTTTAGGAGCCAATAAGTTAGTTGGTTAGTGCAAGTCAGTATAATTTGATAGTGCTGATTGTAACTCAGTAATTATTTTGTAATTTTCCTGTTGTTCTGTTACCACAATCTTCGTCTAAGAAGATATGGTTTGTTTTTCCCTAATTCCAAGTTATAATAGCTATTTAAGTCAAAAAAACACTATTGAATAGATTGTATTTTCACAGTTAAATTGTGCATGATCTTTGATATTATAACGGGAGGATCTAATTGAGAATGTTTTTGTTTGAACACTGATGGGAGAGCAATGTGACAGTTGAAGGATAAACATGTGATTTTCCCTTGCTTAAATCATCTCCGACGTTAAGCAAAAACAATTTGATTATAAAATCGTGACCAAAATGTCAGCGAGTCTGCGAAAGATAAATGCGGTAGGTGATCAATCATGACGCAAGTTGGCCCAAGGTTTTCGATAGAATTACGTAGTGTGCCATTTTCACGAGCTTTGTCTCGACCCTTGATGGAGCTAAAAATGCTAATCATTCTAACGGAGATTGGAAAATGGAGTCACGGAAAGAATGTACAAACTACGAACTCCAAAACCTCCGAACGTGTTGCCCCTTGGCGCTGTCCCAATTTCCAATCTACCCTTCCCTAATTCGAGTCAAAGCTAGCTCCCTTGAAACTCCCCCATGCTTCTGCGCTCATGTTGGACAAATCAATCGTGCTTATCATTCGGGGGAGAGGGTTGAACCATGACTCGAAGATTTTTTGGTATTATCTCTTCGAGAAGAGAATATAAATGGGCTCATCTACTGTGTCCACTGGAAATCCTTTTCTAAAAAGCTAATATGTCAGAACTCTTTATATTTATATTTTAAAAATATTTTAAAAAAATTAAAAATATTTTAAATTAGTAGTTTTATGTTTTTGATGTAAAAAATAATTTTTTTAAAATAAAAAATAGTATTTTAATATATTTTTAATAAAAACACTTTAAAAAATAATTATTAATGTATTTTTAAACATATGTTATGCCCTTTGTTTTTAATTAATTAACTTACTAATAAAAAACTTAATTGTTTGTTTTTATATTTAAAAAATATTAAAAAAATAAATTTTTTATTTTTTTATTTTAAATTAATATATTTTTAATATTTTCAAATTATTTTAATAAATTAATATAAAAAATAATTTTAAAAATAACTACGAATACGTTATCAAACAACAGGATACGTGCATTGGTATTTTGAAGCCTCCTCTGTGGCTGGGTACTCTACTTTAAGCCCTATAAATCTCCCCATCCCTCGCTCCCCATCCCACTGCCCCTCTCCCTTCTCTTCCGCACCTTTCCGCTTCTTTCTTTGACTTTGTTTTCTCCTATTTCCCCCGTTGAGATTATGTGCAAGTAATCTAGTATTATCCAAGTAATTTACCCTTTTTCGTGTGATTTGAAATCTGAGTTGCTCACAGCCTGCTTAATTATTATTTGGAATATCACCTCGCTCAACCGACCAGCGTCTTGAGTGTCAAAGCTCGGTAACCACAAGCCGAGAGACCAGCTTTCAAATCCACACCGCTTCTCTTTACAAATTTTAAAAAGGGTTACCCCCCAAGTAAACAATACTCTCTTTTTCTATCCGAGCAGAGACTAGAGCCCTTTGATTTTCATCAAGTCACAGCCCTACAAACCCACCAACATTCTCACTCCTCTCTCCTTAAAAAAATGCAAAATCTTCACCCCATTACCCTTCTTCTGTCCCTTTGCTTCCTCTCATTGTTCAATGTAAGCAAGCCTATCTCTTCTACTTGACTCCCTACTAACTAGCTACTGTTTTCAGTCCTAATCTCTCTGTTTGTTTCTTCTTTCACTTGCATATTCCTTTGACTTGAGTTTTGTTAATTAAAATTAGTGAGTAATTACTTACGGGGTTAATTTGTCATATATAATGTGCTGTGCAACGCAATGCAGGTGAATCATGCAGCAGATGGGAGTAGTGATTCAGCAAACGGTGAGAGCCCATTCACGGCCAAGGCATCTCTAATTCGGTACTGGAACAAGGAGATCCACACGGGTTTACCAAAAGCTGCTTTTCTCCTCTCCAAAGCCTCGCCATTGAGCCCTGTCGATTTGGCAACGTTTTCTAAACTCGCCTCCCAAAATGCTCTCTCCACTCAATTCCCAGCCTTTTGTTCCTCTGCCAAACTCTTCTGCTTCCCCGATTTGTCTCCCAGTCTTGAAAAGCATGACCAAGACTCCCATTTTGCCTTCTACCTCAACAAAAACTTCACCAATTACGGCACTGGTAGAGCTGGTGGAGCTGACTCCTTCAAGAACTACTCCGATGGGATCAATCTCCCGGTTGACTCGTTCCGCCGGTACGGCCGGGACGCTGCTGGACACGACGAGACATTTTCCAATTATGCCCCTGAGACTAACGTTGCCGACCAGAGCTTTAACACCTACGGCGCAGGTGCCACCGGTGGAACTGGAGAGTTCAAGGGGTATAATGTCAGGATAAACAAACCAGATCTCAGGTTTGTGTCCTACTCTGACGGTGCTAATGGGAAGGGCCAGAAGTTCTCGACTTATACAGAGGATGCGAATGCTGGAGACGAAGCTTTCACTAGTTATGGGAAGAATGGGAATGGAGTTCCGAACGAGTTCTCAGGTTATGGGAAGAGTTCGAATGTGATTGGTTCAGATTTCTCCAACTATGGTGAGGCTGGCAATGGGGCTAGTGATACTTTCAAGACTTACGGAGTTGATGGGAATGTTCCAGAGAATAATTACAAGAACTATGGCGATGGTGGGAATGGTGGTGTTGATAGCTTCGCCAATTACAGGGAAAAATCAAACGTGGGGGACGATTCCTTTCAGTCTTATGCCAAGAATTCGAATGCACAGAAAGCAGATTTCGTCAATTACGGAAAATCCTTTAATGAAGGGACTGATAAATTCACTGGTTATGGGAAGGGGGCAGTGGGGCAGCAGATTGGGTTCAAGATCTATGGAGTGAACACCACTTTCAAAGACTATGCAAGAAAAAAGGATGTCACTTTTTCCAAGTACACCAATGCAGGCACTGCTGATGCTTCGATGAAGGTAACTAGTGACAGTTCTGCAAATAAAAACAAGTGGGTAGAGCCCGGAAAATTCTTCCGGGAGTCAATGTTGAAGGAGGGAAGTGAGATGCCAATGCCGGACATTCGAGACAAAATGCCCAAAAGATCCTTTCTTCCCCGCTCCATCATCTCCAAAATACCGTTTTCCACATCCAAAATGGGTCTGATAAAGGAGATTTTCCATGCTAGTGATAATTCAAGCATGGAGCGGATCATTTTGGATGCTGTTGAAGAGTGCGAGAGAGCCCCCAGCCCAGGCGAGACCAAGCGCTGCGTAGGCTCGGCTGAGGACCTGATCGATTTTGTAATCTCTGTATTAGGCCGCAACGTGGCTGTCCGCACGACAGATAACGTGGAAGGGTCGAAGAAAAACGTCACGATTGGAACGATCAAGGGGATCAACGGCGGGAGAGTGACGAAATCAGTCTCTTGTCACCAGAGCCTCTATCCTTACCTGCTCTATTACTGCCACTCTGTTCCTAAAGTGCGGGTGTACGAAGCGGATCTCTTGGATCCCAATAGCAAGACCAAGATCAACCATGGTGTTGCCATCTGTCACCTGGACACATCCTCATGGAGCCCCACCCATGGTGCTTTCTTAGCTCTTGGTTCAGGTCCTGGTCGGATTGAGGTCTGTCACTGGATTTTCGAGAATGATATGACTTGGACTATTGCCGAAGCTTCTTAGTTAATTAAGGAAATGCCTCTTTTTCCCTTTATAATTTGGATTGGAACCGTCTGCTAAGATAACTTTAGCGGCTGTCTCCACCTCAAAATTTAGTTGAATGAGTCTTTTTATTCCTAGTTATGTTAACTACATTACTTTTTCTTCTTGTTTTTGTTTTGTTTTGTTTCAAGAGTGGAGTTCTACCATGTTTTTTTTGGCGAAATGCTTCTTGTTATTGTCATTATTATCAATTATATATAAAATATCTCATTGACTATGAGTTTATGTTTATATCCAAATGGTTAGCTTTTCGTACACGTCCTTGCAATTTATCCCACTCCTGGTCCTAAAATTATTCTCCAGTGTTTTTTTCCTTGGTTAACGTGTTTTAAAACACCACTGAAAATGGGGTGGCAACCTTTTTTCATTTGGTAATTTCCATGGAAGTCTAAATGTTTCTGTAAGTTTTGGTGTTCTAGCAGAGCAAAGAGGAGTTCTCTCTTTTGCTGTGAGGGTTCAAAGTTCTGAGTTTGAATAGTATTCTTACTGTAACAAAAAAAAAGGATCGAAAAGTAAAAAATGTACTCATCCCATAATATATGATATGATGGTATATACTAAATATTCTATCTCAACAATTAAGACATAAAAATGGGATCCATTACAAAAGAGAGGGGGGAGATTCCATAGGAAAGAGCAGTATTTGAGCATTAGAACATCGCCTTTTAACTTCAAATTCCAACACTTCCTAGTTGACGCTTTTTCTCTTTCTTTTTCAAGAAGAATGGTGCATGGGAGTGGTAATTCTAATAATTTATTATTAAAAAAAACATGTAAAACTTGTATATAAATTTTTTTTATTATTAAAAAAAGCATGTAAAACTTGTGTGTATAACTCAGAAAGTTAAGAGTTAAGAAAGTTAACTTTTTTAATAATAATTTTTAAACAAATTATGAAAAAAAATATTTTTTAAAATGTAAATATTAGTTTTTAAGATTATTTAATGCTATGTTTATTTTCTAAAAAGTAATTTTTAAAAATTTATTTTTTAATTTTTTTATATTTATTTATTATTAAAAAAGTTGATCAACAAAAAATATTTTTTAATTAAAAAAATTATTTTTGATTTTCAGGAAAGTGTTTTTTAAAAAAAATTAGACGAAAAATACTTTCTGAAAGCTGTGAAAAATTAAGAAATATTATTTGCTGATTATATCAAATTTAGTTTTTAAACTTTTGATTGTTATATATATTTTGCTTTGAATATTTATTTTTTAATTTCACCTTTTAAAATTTATTTTTTATAATAACTTTGGTTCTCATTTTTAAAATTGTTATTTATTTTTTTTATCATTTTTTATTGAAATTTTTTATTTATCAAATTTGATTCTCATTCTTTTAATTGTTATTTATTTTATTTGTAATAATTTGTGAAATGTTAATTACTATTATTTTAATTTTTTTCAACTTTTATTTTTTTATTCTTAAATTTGACCTTTATTATTTTGATTATTATTTATTTTATTTGAGATAATTTATGAAATTATATTTTTTTTCAATTTCATTCTCATTCAACTTTTTAATTTATAAGATTTGTTTCTTATTATTTTAATAAATTTGAGAAAAATAAAACATTAATAAATTATTTTTCAGCTCATTTTTCATAACACAACCAAACACTGAAAAGTATTTTCTAATTTATTTTTCATTATACTACCAAATATAAAAAAATAAAATTTACTTTCCTGAAATTTATTTTTTTAAATTCATTTTCTAAAAAAATTAACTTTTCAGTAAATAAATAGGGTCTAAGAAAAAGACCTCACTTGATTGAGTTCTTCAATAAAAATAAAAATAAAAATGTACTGGCTAAAAAAATATTGAGTAAATAATAAATTATTCCTTTAATTTTGAAAAACAAATTAAATAGTACTTTAAGTTCGAGAAACTAATTAATAAGTAATTTAAATATGGTTGATCATGCTTAATTTAAGATTCCTCTATTCCAAAAATGCTTTTTTTACCAATCTTTATATATTATCTACTTCTTTTTTATTTATTAAAAAATAAAATAAATTGGAATAGAATATTAGATGGAAAAAAAAAGGATTAAGTTACAAATAAACTTAGAAACATAGGGACTAATTAATTAATTTTAAAGTTACAAATAAACTTAGAAACACAGGGACTAATTCTAATTAATTAATTTTAAAAATTAAAGAAATTATTTAATTTATTTTATGATTAATTTATAAGCTGAAGGTTAGGAATGCAAGTACGTGATGTAGAGAAAACAAGAATTTAATGTAAGCGTAGATTATACCAAATCTTGGAGGAGGTGTTGGTAAGGTGATCTCTTCTTACCCTCTGATTTGTCTTTTTCTTTTTTCTTTTTTCTTTTTTCTTACAAGAACAACTTGCTTTCATTGGATTCTAGACAAGCGTTGTGCATTTTTCTAAAGGTCATATGTCCGAATTCGAGTTCTTGCTTCGTCAAATTGGAGCTCTTCTATGGGGTCGGAGTGGTTATGAGTATGGCTCAGGTTAGTCATGGCACGACTCACAAGAACTCGTTTGAAAAAAATACGAGAGAGATCAAGAGAGAGTTCCCATCCGAAACTATAGAATAATAACTCTTTAACAAGTTTTTCCTTTTCAATATTGCAATTTAAAAAAAAAAAGATTACAAACTTTAGGAAAATGCCATTTCATTGATAGGAAAAATAGCGCACCCATAATTAAAATTTAAATAAAGCTTACAAGTATAAAGTTTGAATTAACAAAAAGAACAAAAAAAAATTGATTGAAGTTGTGATAATTTGAAGGAAGAAAAAAACTAGCATGAGTACATGACTGTTTTTTTAATTAGATGGGAAAATGTTCGTGAGTGTGTATATATTTTAAAAATACATTTTAATTAAAAAAATTAAAATTTTATTTTTTAAAATTTTTATTTTTCAAAAAAACAGCATTACAAACACACTCAAAGAAAAACAGGCAAAAGGATTGCTGCTGAGCACGGGATTAAAGTAGAGATATATCTGAGGATTCTCGAAGGTATACAAAGTCTAAACTTTCGTGCGCCTGTGGGTGGGTGGGTGGGTGGGTGACTCGGCAGTGGTTGGTGACAAGAAAAGGCTACAGAGGGTTGAAAGCAAAGGCTACAGTGGTACGGTATCAATGGTCTTTGGGTTCTCCTCTGCGCCAGCTGCTACATTCAAAAAAAAAAAAAAAAGAGGGCCAGCTCACTACTCGAAAACAAAGCACGCATTAAAAAAAAGAGAGAGAAAAGTAAAAGAGAACTGAGGCGCCAACGAAATTCGGGATCCGGTGGTGAACATGTCTGGGGTTCTGAGTGCTGTTTTGGGCCTTCATCAAATCCCAAATTCTCTTCTGGATGACCCGTTTCCAAGCTTTGGGATCTTCCTCTGGACTCATCTCCGTCTCTTTTTTGTTTCTTAGATGTCGAGAGCTGTGAGATTGAAGTAGCAATTTCTTGAGAAGAGAGAAAATGGTAAATGATTCCAGTCGGCCAAGTTTTTAGCAGTATATTTTGATAAAAAAAAAAACATTATATCGAGAAAGATTTATGAATATAAATTTTTAGGAAAACAAGCATGTGGAGTGTGTCTCAGAATTTCAAGAATTTCCTTTTCCCACCTATCAATGAAAAACAATATATTTTAGACCATTTGAACTATTGAGAATATTAGACTTGTAACTAACTATCAAATCACTAAAAAATAAGAAGAGATAGAGAAAGGGTGAAGAGAATGAACAAGTTTTTCATGATGAAATTACGCTTGTTATAGCTAGGGGCAAAGCAAGAAAAAAAAACTTAAGGGGCTAAATTAAAAAAAATTAAATTTTTAATTATTTTTACAATATTTATAAGAGAGGGGCTAGGAAAAAAATTTCCTGTAGGGGTCAGGGTTCCTGTCAGCCTCCCCCTATCTCTGTCATTGGTTATAGCCCAAAACAGTACGTTTTTTATGAAAGATTGTTTGTTTATGTTGAACGTCCCTTTATTTTTAATTTTTTTAAGGATATATGCTAAGATTTAAAATCCAGCTTAGTGAGTTGATTTAAAATTTATTTAATTTAGAGTTAAAATTAGATTGAATTAAAAAATAATATAAAACTCGGTAAATTTTTTTATTATAACTCATTAATTTTTGGTTTTTTACTAAAATAATATTGATTAAATTTTAAAAAAATTAATTTAAGCGACCCACTTAAAACCTAGAACCAGACTTTAGATCAAATTAAATCAGGTTTAAAAACTATAAACATATGTGTCATACAATAATAACCTCTTTTTTTAGATATTTTTTCTTAAAAAATTATTAATTACGTCTTGGATGTAGGAATATTTGTTTTTGAGTGAGTGTTAAAGAAAATATTAATAATAATTACAAGAATACCTGAACTATTAAACCAACACTACATAAATAAACTTCATAATATTTTAAATTACAAAAGGTGTTAACTATATCAAAAACTATACATTTATTTGCATAATCAAGAAATTAAGTTAATTATTTATGCTTTTGTTGCCAAAAAGATTGTTGAAGAATTGGGTATCAATTACAACGTTAATAAGTTTTTATATGATAAAAGAATATCAGTGCAATCTCTTTTAGTATTTAAAGATAAAAAAAAAATAAGCAAGGAGATTTTTGTATTTTAACATTCCTCGTTGTAATTTCTATGAATAACTAGAATTAAAATTCCTCATATATTTTTAATAAATTCTTTCAATATTTTTATTGGAAAAACCTTTGTTATTGCATAAACAGTTTTATCTTTCTAACTCTTTTAAGAATCTTATTAAAATTTTCACCCCTAGGTTAAATTTATGACTCTCGACCGACACTGTTTTCTATTAAATATGAAATAAATTCTCAGTACCTGATGTAAGGGATACACACCGACACTATTTTATTAGCATGCTGCTGCAGATGGTGAATTTATCTTCGATTTTTTTTTTGTTATCCAGGTTTTTTTCTATAAAAATTTAAAATATAAATAAAATATTCATGCAAGTATCTAATTAGATAAATTAATATTTTTTTTAAATAAAAAATAATAATTAATAATAACTAAAAAATTAAAAAAAATTAAGAGATAGATATAAATCAAGATATTTAATATCACAATATAGGTTATTTTATTTGGTTGTGTTTAATAAATTTATTTTTAAAAAATAATATATAAAAAAAATCAACATACACATAAAATTTATCAAATAAAATAAAAAAATTATGCAAAGTTACACATATTAAAATAAATTAAAAAAAATAATTTTTAATTTTTAAAATAAATATAATCTATAAAAAATATAATAAAATATAGATAAATCACACCAACCTAAAAAATTAAACACATTCAATATAATAAAAAATAATTATTGTTTCAAAAAGGTAAAATAAGCAAAAACAATAACAGAAAAGAATATTAACCAAAATATAAATAAAAAAATATTTTTAAAAATATATGTAAAATTTTTTTTTAAAAAATATAAAAATAATAAAGATAATTATTATAGACCTGATAAGCCAAACCTAACACCTAATCCATGAAGCAAGTGTTCATGTGCAAGCTTGTAAGTCCAAACATATGCGCATGAGTTTTTTGTTTTTAAATTAATGTAACGGATAATATGTTGTTTATCCTATTTTATTAAAAAAAAAATTAAAAAATATTTTGGAAACTTTGCTAAATAAATTCTTACCTCAAAAAACAAAATAAACTGTATCAATATCTAAAACTAATCTGAAAAAGATATTTCATTTTAAAGTCTAAAAACACCTGATTTGAACTCTTCTTGTCGTAAATAACTATTTAATATAAAAATAAATTATTTTGATAACTAAAATCATCATAATGATAACTTTTTTTTCTAGATAGAAATCAAGTAAGTTTTTTTTCTCACAGAAAAAAATAAAAAATAATAAAAATTAAATTTAATATTAAAATTAAATTTTCTAAAATTAAAAGGACCAATCAACTTATAGATTAAAAATATTTGGGCTAATTGTTTTAAAAATAAATTCTAAAGAATCACCTATACCCTAGTTTTTAACTTCCATTATCTATTTTTTATTTAATTTTTCTTTAAAAAACATGCAAATAAATGCTAAAAAAGCTCAACTATGCAAAGTAAAGGTATTGTAACTAAAATAAATAAAAAAACTTTTACAATCCATTCATATTTAATTATGAGAAGGTGAATAGTAGGAAGATCTACAGTAAATGAGCTACGTTGATTATATTATAGAGGGGTGTGCGTGTGTATATACACACACATACACAGGGGTGAAAGTTTTTAAAATGAATTAGCTTTGTTTGCTAAAAAATAGTTTTATTTTAAAAAATTAAATTATTTTTTAATATTTGATAATATAATAATAAATAAATTGAAAAATATTTTTCAGTATTTGATTATATTATGGAAAATAAACCAAAAAATAATTTATTAATATTTTTTTTCCAGGTTATTAAAATAATGAGAATAAAATAAAAAAATTATAAATTATCTTAAATAAAATAAATATTATAAAAAATAATATAAAAAATTAAAAAATTAAAAGATAAAGAAATAATAATAATAATAATTAACATCATATAAATTATTTTAAATAAAATAAGTAACAATCAAAAGAACGAGAATCAAATTTAATATATCAAAAATTTCAATTAAAAAATAATAAGTAAGCAAATAATAATTATAAAAATGAGAATTAAAGTAGATATAAAAATTAAATTTTAAGAGATAAAATTAAAAAATAAACATTTAAAACAAAATATATATAGAAATCAAAAGTTTGAGGAACAAATTTGATATAATTAATAAATAATATGATATTTTTAAATTTTTTACAATTTCTATAAAGTGTTTTCCACTCAAAAAAAATATTTTTTTAAAAATCAAGATAAATTTTTTTGATTAAAATTTTTTTTTGATTAATTAATTTTTTTAAATAATAAATTAATATAAAAAATTTAAAAATAATTTTTTAAAAATTAATTTTCAAAAAACAAAGTGGATAATATATACAGGACAGAAATTTCCTGTGTCCCGGAGCCCGAGTACGTGGCAGAATTGATAAGGGTTAGGAAAATAATGGAGTGCCAAAACTCTTGCCTTTATTTGACGTTGTTACAGACCGATCTTTCTTTTTCACCTTTGTCTTGTATTTCACACCCACCCACCTATCTGTTCTTCTTCTTTTGCTTTTCTTTTAATTCGTAAATCATCTCCTCCCCTTTTCAAGCACGCTGGCAGAAATTGGATGTTGAAAGTTGAAACTACTAGCCAAAGGAGAGAATTTTATCTTCCCTGCTTAAAAAAAAAAAAAAACAGAATATTTGAACAGTAAAGTTCATTTATTTATTTTTTAATTCACCCTTTTTTTCCATTCATTTTCTTTCTAGCTTTATCTTTCTTTTCTTTTAATTTCATATTTAATTTATTTTTTAACAATTACTTGAGTTGTTGTTGGATCAATCATATCAACTAAATTATTTTGGAATAATTTTTAAATAATTTAATTTTAAATTCAGATTAAATAAAAAATCAAATAAAAATGTTTTTTCTACCAATTTTATCATCAAACTTTTTTATTAAACAACATTATCATTTTTTAATCAGTTAAGTTAATCAGGTTTTATTGAATTAATTTTTATATAATTTAATTTTAAATTTAAATTAAATAATAAATCAAATTAAAATTTTCTAAGATTAAATTATAATATAAAATTTAATAATAATATTAAATAATTTTTTATTGTTTAGATTGATTTTTTTTTTCTACTCTAAACTAGCAAACAACCTAAAGATGAAAAGGAATTTGGATTTTAGACCATGCAATTTGCTTAAAATGAATTTTTTTTATATATTTTTAGGTTTTTTTAATGTAATAATGTTAAAAATAATTTTTTTAAATAAAATATTTTATTTTAATATATCTATATTTTTAAAATATTTTAAACCACCGTATTGTAATTCCAAACATGGCTTTAACGGGCTTTCCCATTTAAATTTTCTTAAATGTATTGACTGGTTCGTTTCATGGAGTCTGTCTTTATTAAATAAAAAATTAGCCGTACAAACATAAACGAATTCGAGTACACTTCTGACAGGAAAACAATACTATAGAAAAATCTGGAATTTTTATCTTCAATAAAAACTAAATTGTAAAGATTAAAACTAGAATTTAAAGGAGAAGTTTTATGATGCTGTAATTATCAATACTTAAAGCGTTCTAAAAATAAAGAGAATGCTTATGGGATTACATTAAATATGAACAGTAAAACTTTCATTAAAAAGAAAAAAGAGCTTTTCTTTTTCTTCAGCTTCATTGTCAAATTTTTTTTAACAATTTAATTTTAAAATAGAATTGGGCAAAATGTGAAGTCTCTCTCTATATATATTATTAATGTTATTGTTTTTTTTTAATTTTATTTTCAAATATTTTTTATTTTTTAAAAGAGTTATTGTTGTACGAATCAAGTTAATTGGAACATGTCTGAATACATTATGAGAAAGAAATTATGTTTGGAGGCTGTATATATCAATTTTTTTTTTTTAATTTTATTCTTATATTTTTTTATTGTTCAGCTAAATTATCTTTAAATAAATCAAGTTAACAAGATTATGTTGATATAACAGCCACATAAATTAATTTTAAACTTAAATTAAATAAGTAGTCAAGTTAATATTTTTTTTTTGTTAATTTTATCATTGTTTTTTTAATTTTATCCTCAATTTATTTTTGATTTGAGATTACTTTTAAACTATAAGTTAACTCAATAATGTTAAAACAACTCTTATATAATTTAATTTTAAATTTAGATTAGTTAAAAAATTGAATTGAGAATTTTTTTCTCTATCTCAAACTTAAATTTTTTTTATCAATCAACCAAGTTTCCTCTGGCCTGATAAAATTAATTAGATTATTTTAGTTAATTTTTATATAATTTAATTTTAAATTCAATTAGACAAAATCTTTACAATCAAACTATATAGTAGAAAGCACGATATCCGTACATCGACGTGTTTACAAGATAATGCAGCAAAATGAGCCCAGGCTATAGGGAAAAGATGAGGTGGTCCTTAGACCATCCAATTTGTGGAGCTATATCATGTGTAAGTCAGGCCAGGCCAGGCCAGATATATTTCGGCACTGATGCCTCTTGTATTCAGTCCGAGGAAGCATTATACATGGCTCCGCACTCTACAACGAGCCATGTCGGCTTAGAACTTTCACAGATTTTACAGGGAATTGCTGGGTTTTAGGACACCGGGGAGGTCAAACTTTCATGACACAACTGTATTATTCGAGAAAATTAAGGGTCCATGCGCTTAACGTTACAAAATAATGCGACCAATCACTCACAGGACATCACTTAATGTGTCAATTCAGCCGAGTTCAATCTTTAGAAGACAATCTTGGCCAGCTCCATTTTCTCGAGAAATAGACGAGATTGCTTAATCACAAGTCAATTATCGAGAGATAGTACAGCTCGAGGAGGTTGAAGTTCTATAAATGCAGGCCAGATCAGCTTTGAGAGTGCACCTATTCGTGTAAAATCGTTTCATTTCTCGTGTAGAGATGCTAAAACATGTGCTCAACTCTTCATTTTTTTTATGGCGAGAAAATGACAGTCATACAATGGAGTGATCCTTTCCATGGTTACTAAACATGACCTGAACCGGTGGATTGAATGCCGACTAGCCTCCTCGAACGATATTTCTGGAAAATCTGATCGGAGTTTGCGAAGATGTGTATCACCAAGAAGCTTCCAATCCGAGGATGAAAGAGGTATTACTGTCCATTTATTTTTATATTTTAAAAATAATTTTTTAAAAAAATTTAAAAAATTATTTTAATATATTTTTAAAAACAATCATTATCCAACAATAATATCCAACAATAACAATAATAATGATACATCATTCATTGCTGCATCTGGTCCCATTATTTATTATCAACAGCAGGATTTTTATTAAAACTATCATAAAAAACCTTTAAAAAATAATGGTATATCATCCCCATTATTTATTATCCACGGCAGGGAATTTATTAAAGCTGCCACGCACCGACGCCTCCTATTTAACGATATTTATCCACTTTAATGCCTGGATAGAAGGGCATATTAATTTTGTCCCATCTGTTGGCCGATCAATGCAATAATAATTGTCTTTCCAAAACAATCTAAAAACATATTCGTTGAAAAAAGACCTTAGAATACCCAATAGATTAAAAAAAAGGGGTAGAATGTCATTTATTTTAGAATCTTTTTTTTTTAATGAAATCAACAGATATTTGGAAATCATGTGAAAATTAGACGAGTTCAGTCTTTTATCTATTGCTGGCAATGAATGGATGGAGGTCAGTAGAGGAGACCACAATGTTGATTAAGTTTGTCATAAAAGTGAGAAGTTTGAGATTTAATTGATAATAAAATTATAAATCTAGAACTAAATTGAAGTTTTACATAATTTCTTTCATTAAAAAAAAAGACCAGGGGAGATAATTTTTTAATATGCCTCTCCTGATATTTTTTAAATTTTATTATTTAAAATTAAATTTATTAAGAATCATGTTTTATAATTTTTTAAATTTATGTTTTATAAAATTATCTTAGATTTGTGACCCAAATCACAAGTTGTACATATTAATTTGATTGATTTAAGTTTTTGATTGATTTTTTTTTTGATTTTATATTTTAATATTGGATTGATTAAAAATTAAACTTTATGATTTGTTTTTGTTTTTTTTTATAATATTATTCCTATCTCATTACTTGAGTTATGAGTTTGACGAGTTAAATTTGGATGACTCAAGTTTTTTTCTAGTGAATTTTTTTATTTTTATTTTTTAATATTAGATTAATCAAGAATTAAATTTCATAATTTGTTTCAATCTATTTTCTATTAAGTTATTTTAGTTTCATCACTTTAATTGCGGGTTTAGTAAATTAAATTAGATTGACTTGAATTATTCTTTTAGTTTTTTTAGTTTTATTATTTAACATTAGATTTTATTATTGGTTTTGATTTATTTTATATATGATTACTATAATTTTATGATTGGATATGTGAATTAACATATTACCAATATACTACTTTTTTAATATTTATTTTAAAAATTTTATTTTTATTAGCTATTCATTTTATCTTTGAATTGTCAAAACGACTTAGTAATAATAAAACAATTCCCTTATATATATATATATATATATATATATATATATATATATTATTTCCGTTGTCATTTTGCAACCCAAAAAAAGAAGAAGCAGCATTTAATCTCTTCAGTTCTTGTTCTGCCTACTTCTGTTGACGTATTAACTTGCAAATAAATGAGTTAATATTTTTTAACAATTTTTTAAATTCCAAGAGTTGACCTAGTCAAATTTATATTCCATGAAGTTAAATAATAAATTAGGATGTAGGGTGTGATAAATGTTATATTTTAAAATATTTTTTGTTTAAAATATATTAAAATAATATATATTTTTAATTTTTTAAAATTAATTTTTAACATAAACATAATGAAACAATTCCCTTAGGTATGTAGGGTGTGATAAATATTATATTTTAAAGTGTTTTTTAAATAATATTTTTTAATTTTTTAAAATTAATTATGAACATAAACATCACGAAACAATTCCCTTATATTTTTTTAATTTTTTAAAATTAATTATCAACATAAACATAACAAAACAATTCATATTTTATTTTATTTCCGTTGTCATTTTGCAACCCAAAAAAACAAAAAGCATTTAATCTCTTCAATTCTTATTCTTCGTACTTCTGTTGACGTAAAAGCATAGCCATTTTGTACGATCTGACTACATTAACTTGCAAATAAATGAGTTAATATTTTTTAACATTTTTTTTTTAAAATTCCGAGAGTTCGATCTAGTCAAATTTGTATACACTGAAGTTAAATTACAAATTAGGGTATGTAGAGTGTGACAAATTTTATATTTTAAAGTGTTTTTATTTTAAAATATATTATAATTAACTTTAAACATAAACATATGAAAACCATCCAAATACACTAAAAAATTAATTCTAAATAAAAAATTAAAATTTTAAATAAATTATATTTTAATCACAATACCAAACATCTTTTAATTTATTAAGTCAATTAAATTTGTTCATATCAATAATAGATTTAAATTAAAATCTAATACCGGATTAGACTTCAAATCCCTGATTTTTAAATTAGGTTTGAGTCGATTTTAATCTACAAGATGTGAAATATGCTTTCTTTTTTGGTATTTTTGTTTTTTAGAAAGAGAACATGAGATGGGCTGGATACGGACACAATCGTTTATGATGGGCTGATAGCTTGCCCATCAGAAATGGGCCATTACCATGATTAAAAACCCTATCATATTAATCCATGCTGAATCCTACAATCCTTTCGCGTTTCCATCATCGTGAAAATGGAGATGGCATGTATGTGGACGAGACGCCTGCTGTTGGGAGCCAACTCTGTGCTTGTTGTGAAGCATCCTACAATTGCCTTCTCCACTTTTGCTGGTACTCGTTCAATTCAACCACCTCCACTCATTTCCATTTTCTCTTCCAGCCGTCGCTCCCTTTCAACCACCACCGCCGCTTGTTCACCTCCACTCTATCCTCACTCCGACATTGGTAAGCATATGAAAAGTCCGCAATCATGGGGTTTAAATTCCTTTTTTTTTTTTTTTATAATCATTCACTCTTCTCTTTTTTTTTGGGGTGAGGGTAGGAAATGGTGCCGTGAATGCTGCAGCTGCAGCTGCTATTCCACTGGAAAGCCCGAAGATGCTTCTGAAAGGAATGTCATACACTGAACTCGAAGTATGCATTTGAGCTCGTTTAATTTTTTTTGTGGATTGTTAATTTCCGATACAGTTTTATTTCTCTTGTGGCCGGTTAAGGCACTTTATTTTTCCTTTATCAGTCAATTTGGGCTTTCTAATGCTTACTTTCATAGTAAGCATTGTTCTTATGTGATTGTAGTAGTTTGGCTTTATTTTGTTTATCTTTTCATTTTCTGTGACAATTGGAGGGTAAGCAGCCAGCCGTAGTTGCTTTATTTTCCTTCAGGAAAGGAAGATGCAAACGTTAAAGCTTACAGATTTTCAATAATCTCTTATTTGTTATCGTGGGATTTGTTCCAACAGAAATGGGTTCAATCTCATGGATTCAGACCTGGTCAGGCTATGATGCTTTGGAAGCGCCTGTATGGAAACGGAATATGGGCACATCATGTTGATGAATTGCAAGGCATTCTTCTTCTATCCCATCCTATGTAGTTTTTAATCTTTTTAGTGCCTGTTTGGTAAAGGTTCAACTGCTTTTGTATGCTTTTGGTTTAAAAACAGTGCTTGGTTAAGGTTTGGTTTGTTTTGAAGCTGAAGCACATGACAATTTAAAAGGAAAATGCTTTTCTTTTAAAGCAAAGCAGGCTACCCCTTGGTTTTAACCAGAAGCAAAGCAGGTTATGCGTGGTCTGCTATTTTCTTAAGTAGTAAAAATACATTTTTTTGTTTTAAGAAAAGCGCAACAGTCAATTATCTAACACTGCTTTTACTGATGCCACTTTCATCTCAACTAAGTAGCCAAAGCATAGCACAACATAACAATACTAAACAGGCCCTTACTAAGCTCATTAATGTTGTCAATGACTTTGCAATGTTTATTTCTATTTGTTGACTCTCTAGTTGTTTCACTGTTGAACTTCTTGTGTCTTGCCTTAGAAAAACGCTGAGTCTTATGAACTCTATATTTGTTTTTACCTTGTGTAGGTCTGAACAAAGATTTTGTGAAAATGTTAGGTGAGCATGCCAAATTCAAGGCATTATCTTTGGAAAATATTCTCACAGCATCTGATGGCACTAGGAAGGTATCCATATCTTTACCAATTGTATTCATTCTCTTTTTGTTAGAATTTTTATATTTGTCTTTGTACCTCTTTGTCCCGCTTGTAGGTCACTTATTTTTATGGCTTGAAAAATCAAATTAGCATGTAAGCTTGTGGCAGTTGTACCACTGAGAATCTTCTCATGATTTTGAAACTCACAGGAACTTGCAGATTTTATTTAGGTTGGATGATGATTGGTAATAGAAACTGTTGTTATACCTTGTGATAGGGGTAGGACAACAGTTTGTGTTTCAAGCCAAGTGGGTTGTGCCATGAATTGTCAGTTCTGCTTTACAGGCAGGCAAGCTAATATCTTCCACATTGGGACTTTGTGTTTAAACTATCCATGTTTTTGTCACTAATGAGGTGCATTTTCCTCTTACATGAATCTGGTTTTTCAGGATGGGTTTGAAGAGACATCTGTCCACAGCTGAGATAGTAGAGCAGGCTGTTTTTGCGCAACGTCTCCTAACCAATGAAGTTGGTCCCTTCACTAATGTTGTATTTATGGTAGGTGTATGATCAAGAAAGTCTTTTAGTTTTTGAAAACTTTTCCACTTAGTTTTGACAAAATTAGATCTCAATTGAGCATTATGGATCTACCAAATCAGTGTTATTTGGAATCTTTATTAGGAAAAAAGAATTTTTTCATGACTGCCTCTCCATCACCACTGTCATTATTTATGTAAATGTGGTAGAAAAACTGAGCAACTATGGAGACCTGTCTTCAGTCTACTTTTTTGTTCTTTCATTATAGATTGATACATTTGATTAAAGAAAAATGAAATTCATAATCAGGTACAAGCATGTTAATTGTGGATTTTTGAATTCAAGCTTTAAGCTTAGTTGGTATTTTCTCGTTCTAGGGTTTCTGGATTTTCTCCCAAGCTCATTAGTAAGCTCCAAGCTCCACTCGGAGCAAGCATCTTAAACCCAATACTTAAAATATAAGTAGGTTATGACTGAGACTATCCATTATTTTTATATGTTAGGTATAACAATCACCAAAACACCACATCTCTTCTATGAATTTTCCAAGCAACTGTAAATCTCAAATGATATATGATTCTCTTCCATCAAAATACTACATTAAAAAGCAGTCTTCTGCTGCATGTCTTCTGGTTGTTAAAATGCTGTTCAACAAATGTTGTTATCTACTTTTGTATTATAAGACAGCTGCTGACCAGGAGTTGAACTAATCTTTTCTCCAAGAACAGACTCTTGGATCTTCAAACTTGCCTAGAAAGCTTTGCTAATTATTGGCATAAAAACATGTACCTGCAGGGAATGGGAGAGCCACTTCAAAATATTGACAGTGTTATTAAAGCTGCAGACATTATGGTGCACGACCAGGGCCTTCACTTCAGTCCCCGCAAGGTCACTGTTTCTACTAGTGGGCTTGTTCCTCAGTTGAAACGTTTCCTCCATGAATCCAACTGTGCTTTAGCTGTTAGTTTGAATGCTACGACTGATGAGGTTCATTTCATTCCACTTTATCTTGATTTACTGGAGAAATGTGCACATGTGATTGACCATCTCTGTCATAACAAACTATGCAGGTCAGAAACTGGATCATGCCGATTAATCGGAAGTATAATTTAGGGTTGCTTCTTCAAACGCTTAGAGAGGAACTTGGCGTAAAGAATAACTACAAAGTTCTATTTGAGTATGTGATGCTTGAAGGAGTAAATGACAGGTTAGATCGGCATTTTTTCTTTTGCATTTTTATTCATGTGAGTATTATTGTTTTGTGCAGCCTATGATGTGCAAATGCAGCATTCTTATTTAATCTTAGATCTCCAGATTGACAGTTACATCTCAATTAGTTTTCTTTTGCAACTAAGAAAGATCAAAACTATTTGGTCAATCAATATACCAAGCATATTTATTTGTGTGGCATTTCTATCTGGGATTATCTCGATTTTGGGTGATGATGCTTTGGTTAGGATGTTTTTACTTATGTTGTGTCAGCATGCAGAACACATACTTAAAAACATTTTATCCATGATCCATGGTTTATGGGTATTACATGCAAATTAAAAGGAACTGGTGATAACTAAAATATAAATATATTTATTTACAAAATAGTTACAACACAAATCAAAATAGTGATAAGATTATAACTAGAAACAATTGTAAATACACAGCTGGTAGCTAAATAAATTACATTTGGCAGATCTCAAAGAATGAACAAACATCTACAATTGTGCCCTTAAGAAAGAGAGAAGAAAAAATGATAGACACGCACACTTGTCAGGCGGTGGAGCTCTTCAAACCCTGAGTAGTGCTAGGTAGCTGCTAGGGTGTCATGATATCAGAGACAAGTCCATATGTTGCCCAGGTCATTGAGCCCATTGTCACCTCCAACTGGATAGGGCATAACATATTCAAACCTTTTGCACATAAGGTAACACAAAGGTTTGTTAGCTATGGTGTTCCGATACATTTTAGATTAGATAACCTAATACAACTTCCATAAACACAGTTCGTTCAAACATCCTTTGCAATAGTAATGTTGAAATATTTACAAGGGTTAACAAAATCATTTATTGAATAAAAATATCTTAATGAGGTGCCAGAGAAAAGATTACTGTAAATGATTTATGTTACATGTTCCATTATTTCAGTGGGGTCCAAAATCAATTGTTATTACCAAAAGCAACCTAATATATCCTGTCCTTGTTTAATGAAGTTTCTTCGACAAAAACATGTGAATTCCAAGAAGTTGGACTGTAGCTGAATAATCAGATTCTACGAAGTTGGACTTTAGCTGAATTTGAAACATAAAGAATTACAAAACTAGAGTAATGCCTTTCACTGGTTAACATGTACTCCAGTAGAGAGTGCAATTAGATGGAAACATACCTTAATTACATCAAGAGAAATAATCCTTCCTGGCTCACTGGCATAAGAAAATCCACCTCAAGGTAGGAAAAGAACCCAGGGCACCGAAGGCTAGTTTTGTTAGCCTGGCTGTCATAAAGTAATGACCGACTTTTGGAAAATTGCTCAGCTAAACATTGTGGGCAAAGTTGGCAACATGTCATACTTCTTCAGCCCAGTTCAGTGTAAAAAAAATGCTAAACATTAAGAATAAAGAACAAGAAAAAAAATTCAAGATACTCGTGGTATCATGATCTTAAAGTGGGATCCAATTGCCCATGTGTAGTCTCGGAATTTTTTCTTGTTATTTTTTCTCTCTCAATGTTTTGCATTAGTCTTAGTGTAAATCCATCATTATTGACGTTATTAACTTGAAAATGAGCCTTTTTTGTTTTTCTTGAAAAAGCTTAGGCTTTTTCTTTGCATAGCCTTCATAGCATGTTAATTCAAAAATAGCTTTGGAGTCAATAACCCAAATTTATTTATCTGTTTGAAATTGTTGTATTGTTGTGACAACATAGATAATTGTTTGTTTTCAGTGTTGATGATGCATACAGGCTTATTGATCTTGTTCAAGGCATTCCATGCAAGATCAATCTCATTCAATTTAATCCTCACTGTGGATCCCAGTTTAGACCAACCAGTACAGAGAAAATGATCAAGTTCAGAAATATTTTGGCAGAAGCCAAGTGTGTTGTTTTCATGCGATACAGTAAAGGCGATGATCAGATGGCTGCTTGTGGTCAGCTTGGCAAGCCTGGAGCAATCCAGACTCCCTTAATTCGTGTTCCAGAGCAATTTAAAATGGCTGTAAATGCTTAGATGCGTTCTCGTCATACATTAAAGATGAAGTAGAATTCTTATGTTTGTCAGGTCTTCTTGACATGGAAGGAAAGGTGGAAGGAAAATTGGGATTCCAAATTGTTTTATAACTAGGTCTTCAACATGAAGGTACGTTCAGTGCCTCAAGGGCCTAGGACTCGATTAACTAGCTCTCACACTGATGCTCTATCATTGCTGCTTTCAAGCGGGCCGCGCAATCGCCATTTTCGCCGAGTGGCAGTGTCTCCCACTGACCTCCCCCGTATTGCATAAATGACAAAATCAAGCTTAGCTACTGAGATTGACCGCTAACCGGGATGATATGTTCTGATTGATCGTGCGATAGGAAAGAAAACTTCAACACCAAAGCAGCATTCACCATGATTCTATGATGCCTTGCAATATCAGAACCATGTCGTGTCTCGAATCTTGATTTTTTTTTAAATTTCCCTCGAGGGCATCATGGCCGGCTTGAATGCATATCCCAAGCTTCATTTTGGTGTCTTGATGAATCATTGGTAAGAAGTCCAACGCAAAATTTATGGGATTAGAGGTCCAGAAGAGCATTAAATTAATTGGATCTCAATCGTTAAGAGAACATTCAGACAAGTCATAATTTTTGAATTTGTTGCCTCGAAATTGCTATAATTATTAACAAATATGGAAAAAAGAACTGGTTTTTCCAGGTGCGGTGAACAGTGAAGCAGCTCCTCTTTTCTTTCCATTTTCATCTTTTTAAAATTTTGTTCCTGGATTTTTTTTCTTTTTGATTTAATTCTTGCGTCCAATAAAATTTTAAATTTTAGTGGAAAGATAAAATTAAAATTAAAAGTGAGAGGATTACAATGTAAGATTAAAAAAATTATTGGCCAACCTCAGTTAGAATTTTTAGTTGGGTTCAAAAATTTATTTTGTTGATTTTTTATTTTTAGGTTTGACTTAAAAAAAAGAAAACTATTGAAAACAATAGAGGGGAGACTTGTTGGTTGGTCACATTGCGCAACAAAAGTGGTCGAGTGTTACATTCAATGAGAGGTTGCTAGCTATTTTAATATAAAGTTATAATTTATTGGTTGATGCTAGAGGACAAGGTTCCAGAGCTTATGAGCATAATTATTTTTTCAAGCGTCACATTTCTCTTTTAAAAAATAAGTTTTGGTAAAAAATAAAAATAAAAATGGATGGTCAGGTGTTGGGACTGGCCTTTGCTTGCTTTTTAGTTTTGATATGATTTTTAAATATTATTATAATTTTTTATTTGAATTTTAATATATTTTTTCCAATTATTATGTATTTGATGATGATGATGATGATAATAATAATAATAAAAGAAAATGTTCATGAATATCCAATTAAAATTGGTTTTTTAATTTTTTAATTTTTAAATAGATTTTGAGTTAAATTTATAATTTTCTTAGCTTTCCATAACACAATATATGAATATACTATTTTAATATTTTTTTGTTAACTTACTTTAACAATCATAATTTTTTTTTAAACATAAACAATAATTCTAGTTAAAAATATTGTGGTAAATACGAAATACATTAATAAAAAAAATATTTTAATAAAAAATAATTTAAAACAATTATATTTTTAAGTTTATCAACCATGCTAAAAAAAAATTCGGACACCTAGATAACTGTCTTCTTTGACATGAAATGGCCACTGCAAGCACAGAACATGTTTCCCACCAAGTACATTCCAAGACTTCCATTTAACACAACTTTCTATGGTTGTAGCATCTCATTTCATTCCCTTATATATATCTAGTTTTATCATTATCAAATTTTGTAAGCTCTCTTGCATTTACAGTGTGAACGAAAAGCATTTCTGATGTAATTGCTCTCTGTTGCAACATCTCGTTCCTTATGATAAAAACAGTAATCTAAGGCAGAATCTCTCTTTAGAGGAATAGAGTAGCAAATTACCTGATTACAACTGTCTATCTTATGTTATGCTCTCTACTTAAATACCCTTTACTAATGAATTATAATCCACTATGTATTTGAACTCAAATCCTAATCTAACTAGGAAACTACCAGCTAACTAGGAAAATAATAACTACAGCTAATAAGCTTTTTTGAATCAACCTAACTTGGAAATAATAACTACAGCTAAGCTTTTAATCAGCATTCATGATTCCTTGGTTTCCCATGTCTCTGTCTTCCAGTAGTCTTTGTGTTTTACAGGGTTCCTTCCTCATTCTCCCCCTGATTTGCATCAATTGCTAACTCCTCTGAAGAACTTGACTCTGGCAAGTTATGGTGAACATATGTAGTAAACAAGTTTGGGCGCAGGCGCTAAAGCTCAGTTCCTTTAACCCATGCTGAGTCGGAGAGGGGTTGACGTCGCCAGTGGACTAAAAATTTGTAATATCCCCCGCGATGCGTAGAAACGAATTGGTGATCCATGATGGAGGTAATGTTCTCTTGTGGTGTAGTGGTTGTAGGGACTTTAAGGAAGGCATACTGGCATTTCCTCTGTTCTGGATAGGGTTATTCATGGTTGAGTTTGATTCAAACAATAAAAACCAATTGAATTGAGTAACTTAAACTTTTAAAAATTTAAACCGAACTGGTTTAGTTTGGTAAAATTCAGTTTTTTTTACCATACAACTAGGAAATCCAATCGTATCATATATTGGGAGGTTTTTTTGGTTTAGCTAGAATCTTGTTGTTTAAATCCTACAAATATAGCAAAGCCCCAAAAGTTTTAGCCTCTTGATTGGTAAAGAAATTTACAAAACAAAAGAAAAGGACAAACTAGATTGAGGAGGCTAGCCTTCTTCCATAAACACTGATTGTAATCATACTTTTTACCAGGCCACCAATCTAAAGTTGCACATTTAAAATTATTATTAGTTTTTGCTATGAAAGTTTTTTTATTGTGCTCAGCAGGCCAATGCAAACAACACTAAAAACCAAAAGCATTTTGAGTGTCTCTATTCTTCTTTACCCATTTAATAAGAAGACGAACGAGATCTTCCTGACTGCTTGGGTATAAATAAAGAGAGAAGCCAAAGGAATGGAGATGTTGATTTTTGTTTGGCTTGCGCAAAAGAGATGGAGATGTGGGTTGCGTAGAAGAGATGGAGATGATGCGCATAAATAAAAAGAGAAGCCAAGGAGATGAAAATGTGGATTTTTGTACGGCTTGCACAAAAGAGATAGAGATGTTGCACAAAAATAAAAAGAGAAGCCAAGGAGATGGAGATGTGGGTGGATGACTTAGCTTTTGAGTTTTGAGATGAAGAGTGGAGGGCGACGACTTTTTGTGTTATTACTTTTGAGATGGAGAGTGGAGGGCGGCGACTTTTTGTGTTATTACTTTTGAGATGGAGAGCGGAGGGCGGGGCAATTTGTTAGGGTTAGGTTAATTGTAGTATGTATATGCTTTTTTTTCTTTTCTGGTTGGCTCGGTTTGCTTCATTGGTTTATTTTAAAACCAAAACCAAACCGAACCGGTAAGATTTTATGGTTTAAAAAATCAGTTTAATCAGTTTTTTATCTCGGTTCGGTTATCTCGATTAATTTTTCTTTGGTTTTCTTGGTTTTTTGGTTTTTTTGAACACTCCAAGTTCTGGATGTATGACTTGAAACATCTTCATCACTTTTAAAGGCAGTAATATCTTCAATGTTGAAAATTGGACTAATGCTAAATTCAGAAGGTAAGTCTATGACATAGGCACTGATGCCTAATTTTTTAGTAATATGAAAAGGACTCGCACAATGTGCATGTAGTTTGGAGAAACTTCCTGAAGGAAATCTTTCTGGTTTTAGATGAACCAGCATCATGTCACCATTATGAAATTATCTGTACTTGTGCCTAACAGTGGCAAAGGCGATGTATGCTTTAGTATTGAGTGATAGACGTCTTTTAACCTCTATATGAACATCTCTCATGTATTTTGAAAAATCCAAGCCAGCTTCACTTGGTCTGGGGGGTAAGGGTAATGGTTTGAGATCCATGGGGGTGTAGGGTCATCTCCCATATATTGCTTCAAATGGTGTATATCCTGTAGATCTATTAACAGAATTATTAATAGCAAACTCTGCTTGTAGGAGCACAAGGTTAATTAGTACTTAAAAGTGCATTTTTATCATGGTTTTATATCATCATTTTGCACTTGAAGTATCAATAACTCCTTAACTAAAGCATATTTTATAATAATATATCTAATAATATAAGATACCTTTAATTTATGGTAAATGTTCATTTTAAATGCAGGCCTATCACATAAATGAAAATATTGATTGATGACTTTAAGAACTTAAATTGCAAAGGCAAAGAGATGGTCAAACTTAGAAAAGAAATGTCGGTGCAATCCAAACCGGAACACTGTTCGGTAATTAGGTCATATCTGGAGCTACAGATCTCAGATTTAGGTCCAATTTATATGGATGGAAAGGTAAGACATAAACCTACAACTTTCATATGGAGCCCAAGATCTAAAAAGGCCATTATCAAGTCCAAATTGTAGCAACAACAAAGAAGCCCGAATCTGTCTTCTAGCCCGAGCACTGTTCGGTATTTTGGCCATATCTGGAGTTCTAGAAGTCCAAATGAGCTGAAGTTTTTACACAAGAAAGCTGAGACAATTTCCTACAACTTTCATGTTTACAACTGGCTCCAATTTTGACGATAGCAATGACGTTTTGGGCAGACAAGAGAAGATAAAGATTGTCACCAAGTCAAAAGTTGGCCACCCACTTATCAATTAGTCATCAAATCAATAGTTCCCAATTTTGGCCTATAAAAGAAGGCATTTGCCATGCATTTAGGCATCTTGATGTTCAGATCAAGATCATGCTCTTCCTTTCTCTCTTTGTATTTTTTATAATGTTTATGCTTTGCTTTCATTAATACTAAGTTTATGCTTTTCATTTCCTTTCTTTTACTTAGTTAGCTTTTATGTTCTTATTTTGTTTATCTATTTTTCTTTCTTTCATTATGTCTAGCTAAGTTAATTATGTCAAGGTGAAAAGGTTACACTAATGGTGTGAGAATAAGTATAATGTAAACTTAATATGGACTTTAATGTTTGATACTAACATGTTTTATATTTGTTATCTTGTTCACTCTTTAATACTTTGCTTGTTAAATGACTAATCTTGATTTATGTTGTATAACACTTGGTACAACAAATGCTTGGCACTTTCATAGCCCATAATGTATGGTATAACCGACACCTGAGCTATGAAAGGAACTTGATTTGTTGTTAACATAAGTTATAATCATGAATGCTTGATGAGATTTACAAGTATTAGCATTAATTGAATAAGATGACTAATGTAATCATGTTAACAATATATAATCTGATTGGAACCTCCTTTGTGTGTGGTTTCCAATTCAATAATAAGAGTTTATACTATACTTGTTTGATATACCATTAGTGGAACCTTTAACCTTGACATTTGTTATTATTATTGTTTAATCCTTACTTTAATATTTCATCTCTAAGTTCTCATCATCATCATCTTCTTCTTCTTCTCTTTCTTTATTATTATTATTATTATTATTATTACTACTACTACTACTACTACTACTACTACTACTACTACTACTACTACTATTGTTGTTGTTATTATTGTTGTTTTATAATTGTTGTTTATAATTTGTACAATTAATCTCCCTGTGGTTCGACCCCGGTCTTGCCGGGTTATTTATTACTTCGACACTCCTGCACTTGGGAGAAGACATCAACCTTTTAGTCGTGTCAAAGGTCCCAGCTGGTTGCATGATTTGCGATTTAGGCAGCGTAGCAGGTTTCCCAAACTTCTGTTGAGGACTTCAGTTTGACCATCTGTTTGTGGATGGAATGCACCGGAAAACTTTAACTTTGTCCTTATTTTTTTTCTATAAAGTCCTCTAAAAATAGCTAACAAATTTGACATCTCTGTCAAACACAATGGAGAGGGGTAAGCCATGTAGTCGGATCACCTCTTGTAGGAATAAAACTGCTACCTTGGATGTATCAAAAGTCTTGTTACAGGGTATGAAGTGAGCCATTTTTGAGAATCGGTCAACTATTACCATAACTGAATCATCTTGTTGAATAGTCCTGGGCAATCCAAGAACAAAATCCATGCTAATGTGTTGCCATAGGTGGTCTGGGATTGGGAGGTGATTAGTACTTAAAAGTGCATTTTTATCAAGGTTTTATATCATCATTTTGCACTTGAAGTATCAATAACTCCTTAACTAAAACATGTTTTATAATAATATATCTAATAATATAAGATACCTTTAATTTATGATAATGTTCATTTTAAATGCAAGCCTATCACATAAATGAAAGGATTGATTGATGAATTTAAGAACTGAAATTGGAAGGACAAAGAGATGGCTAAACTTAGAAAAGAGATGTTGGTGCAATCCAAACCGGAACACTATTCGGTAATTGGATCATATCTGGAGCTGTAGATCTCAGATTTAGGTCCACTTTATATGGATGGAAAGGTAAGATATAGGCCTACAACTTTTATATGGAGCCCAAGATCTAAAAAGGCCATTTTCAAGTCCAAATTGTAGCAACAACAAAGAAGCTCGAATCTGTCTTCCAACCCTAGCACTATTTAGTGTTTGACCCATATCTGGAGTTCTAGAAGTCCAAATGAGCTGAATGTTTTACAAAAGAATGCTGAGACAATTTCCTACAACTTTCATGTTTTCAAGTGGCTCCAATTTTGATGTTATCAATGACTTTATGGGCAGACAAGAGAAGATAAAGATTGTCACCAAGTCAAGAGTTGACCACCTACTCATCAATTAGTTATCAAATCAATAGTTCCTAATTTTGGCCTATAAAAGGAGGCATTTGCCATGCATTTAGGAATCTTGGTTTTCAGATCAAGATCATGCTCTTGTTTTCTCTTCTTGTATTTTTCGTAATGTTTATGCTTTGCTTTCATTAATATCAAGTTTATGCCTTTCATTTCCTTTCATTTACTTAGTTAACTTTTATCTTATTTATGTTCTTATTTTGTTTATTTAGTTTTCTTTCTTTCATTATGTCTAGTTAAGTTTATTATGTCAAGGTGAAAAGGTTACACTAATGGTGTAAGAATAAGTATAATGTAAACTTAATATGGACTTTAATGTTTAATACTAACATATTTTGTATTTGTTATCTTGTTCACTCTTTAATATTTTACTTGTTAAATGACTAATCTTGATTTATGTTATATAACACTTGGTAGAACAAATGCTTGGCACTTTCATAGCTCATACTGTATGGTATAACCGACACCTGAGCTATGAAAGAAACTTGATTTGTTATTAACATAAGTTATAATCATGAATGCTTGACGAGATTTACAAGTATTAGCATTAATCGAATAAGATGACTAATGTAATCATGTTAACAATCTATAATCTAATTGGAACCTCCTTTGTGTGTGGTTTCCAATTGAATAATAAGAGTTTATACTATACTTGTTTGACATACCATTAGTGGATCTTTTAACCTTGACATTTGTTATTATCATTATTTAATCCTTACATTAATATTCCATCTCAAAGTTCTTATCATCTTCTTCTTCTTCTCCTTTTTTTTCTTTATTATTATTATTATTATTGTTAGTACTACAACTGCTGCTGCTACTGTTATTATTATTATTATTGTTGTTGTTGTTGTTGTTGTTGTTATTGTTGTTGTATTATTGTTATTTATAATTTGTACAATTAACCTCTTTGTGGTTCGACTCTGGTCTTGCTGGGTTATTTATTACTTCAACACTCCTGCACTTGAGAGAAGACATCAATCTTTTCGTCGTGTCAGGAGGGGTATGTAGAGTCCAGCTTGACTTTTAGTCTCTTTGTTTAGTTGACAAATCCTTCACCGATCAACCATTTTATGCATGTCTTTACGCAGCTGAGGCCAGTAGAACCGCTCAGCAGCTATGGCATATGTTTTGTCATAGCCAAAATGTCCAGCCAATCCACCACTATGGAGTTCAGTGATGATGAATTCATGATGTGATCCTTTAGGGATGCAGAGCTTAGTACCACAAAATAAGTAATCATCCTTCAACGAATAGTCTCCTCCTATTATCATGATTTTGGCTTGTAAATTGCTCTATATTGTGCCAAAATCATCATCATTAGTGTATTGAGTTTTAATTTCTTCAAAGCCCGTAGCATGAACTGAGAACATATGCAGCAAATGGGGTCATCGACTTAGCGCATTAGCTACTTTATTCTCTGTTCCTACTTTGTGTTTGATGATGAAATCAAGTTGTTGCAAGTATGTTGTCCAACGGGAATGTCTTGGGTTGAGTTTGTTTTGAGAGCCAAGGTGTTTCAAGGAGTCATGGTCTGTGCAAAGGATAAACTCTCTATGGATTAGGTACGGGCGCCAATGCTTAATGGTCTGAATCAAGGCATAAAATTCCATGTTGTATGTTGAATATTTCTGACGAGTGTCATTGAGCTTTTCACTGTAAAAAGCAATTGGATGTCCTTCTTAACTTAGGACTCCCCCTATATGTGAGGCATCACAAGCCACTTAAAAGAGTTTGGAAAAATCAGGGAGTCTTAGGACTGGTGCATTCCCAGTTTATCCTTGATGTTAGCAACGGCTTTGTTTGCTGTTGTTGTCCAATTGAAATTGGTTCCCTTTAGGCACTCGGTTATTGGGACCATGATAGTGCTGAAATTACGAATAAAACACCAATAAAATATAGTTAGACCATGAAAGCTACAGACCTTAAAGAAGGTTCGAGGTGTTGGCTAATTTTGAATGGCTTGTATCTTAGCGGGATCCATTCAACGCCTTTGCTGGAAATGATAAAGTCTAAAAAATAGACTTTCTTCTTTAGGAATGAACATTTAGCATGATTAATTATAGAGTTACTCTACCTGTAATGTTGTTAAGACTTGTTCCACAGGGCTAAGTGATCCTGCAAGCAGTTGCTAAAAATTAAGATATCATTAAAGTACACCACAACACATTTCCCCGTGAATGGTTTGAGAATTTGTGTCATAACACGCATGAAGGTGCCTGGTGTGTTGGTTAATTGAAAGGGCATGGCTAGCCATTCGAATAGCCCTTTTTTTTTTGAAAGCTATCTTCTATTTGTCACTAAGACAGAAGCGAATTTGATGATATGCATTACATAGATCAATTTTGGTAAAAATAGAGGCGCCATTTTGTCAGTCCAACATGTCATCTAGCCGTGGGATTAGGAATCGGTATTTGACCGTTATTTTATTAATTGCTCGATGATCGATACACATCCTTCAGCTTCCATCTTTTTTTGGTGTAAGCAGTATTGGAACTACATAGGGACTAAGGCTCTCTTGAATGAATCCTTAGTCAATTAGCTGTTGGACTTGTCGGTTGAGCTCTTCATTCTCTATGGGGCTCATCTTGTGATGGGGTAAATTAGGTAAAGATGACCCTGGGATGAGATCAATTACGTGCTATACATTCCGCATTGGTGGCAGTTGGTGGGGCATCTTGTCTAGCATGATCTCTTGGAATTTTTAAAGTATGGATGCCAGCTCCTTGGACACTAGGCCATCATTTTGTTTCACTGCGTGCTTTACTACAAACAACAACATTTGTTCTCCATTTACATCTTGAGAGAACTGCCGCATATTCAATACTGGTACCTGTCTTTGTGTTTTAAATTTTGCAATCGGTAATGGGATTAGGACTAGCTTTTTTCCTTTAAACTAGAAGGAGTAGGTATTGGTGTAATCATTATAGGAGACTTTTCTATTGTAAAGCCATGGTTGTCCCGATAACATGTGGAAGACTGTAATTGGAACGATATCGCACCATGCTCCATCTACATATTCTCGTCCTAACGAGAACTGTACAAGGCATCGATGTTTCACTAAGACTAAGTTGTTTTCATTAACCCAAGTTATTCAATAGGGAGAAGGGTGTATCTCGATCTTCAAATGCAGTCATTCTATTGCTGTTTTAGAGATCATATTCATGCCACTATCGTTATCGATTATCACATTTAATGCTCTGCCTCTATGTTCTAATCGTGTATGAAAGATGTTGGTGCGCAACCATTCCTGATTGGTTTTGAGTTCAGTTTTGTTTCCTGTTAATATTCGGTGAATAACACAGCTTGGAAGATCAGAAACATCTAGGTGTTCCTCCTTCTCAGTGACATGATAAAAAAATTGGTGTCTTCTCCCAAGTGCAGGAGTGTCGAATTAATAAATAACCTGATAAGACCAGGATCGAACCACAAGGAGGTTAATTGTATAAATTATAGATAACAATGATAATAGCAATAATAATAATAATAATAATAATAATAATAATAATAATAATAATAATAATAATAATAATAGTAGTAGTAGTAGTAGTAATAATAATAATAGTAATAGTAGTAGTTGTAGTAGTAGTAGTAATAATAATAATAATAATAATAATAATAAAGAAGTTAATGAGAACTTTGAGATGGAAGATTAATGTAAGGATTAAATAATAACAACAACAAATATCAAGGTTAGAGGATCCACTAATGGTATGTCAAACAAGTATAGTGTAAACTCTTATTATTCAATTGGAAACCACACACAAATGAGGTTCCAATCAGATTATTAATTGTTAACATGATTACATTAGTTATCTCATTCGATTAATGCTAATACTTGTAAATCTCGTCAGGCATTCATGATTATAACTTATGTTAACAACGAATCAAGTTTCTTTCATAGCTCAGGTGTCGGTTATACCATACAGTAGGGTTATGAAAGTGTCAAGCATTTGTTGTACCAAGCGTTATATAATATAAATCTAGATTAGTCATTTAACAAGTAAAGTATTAAAGAGTGAACAAGATAACAAATATAAAACATGTTAGTATCAAACATTAAAGTCCATATTAAGTTTATATTATACTTATTCTCACACCATTAGTGTAACCTTTTCACCTTGACATAATTAACTTAGCTAGACATAATGAAAGAAAGAAAAATAGATAAACAAAATAAGAACATAAAAGCTAACTAAGTAAAGGAAAGGAAATGAAAAGCATAAACTTAGTTTATATGATAGGCCTGCATTTAAAATGGATATTTACTACAAATTAAAGGTATCCTATATAATTAGATATGCTATTATAAAACATACTTTAGTTAAAGAGTTATTGATACTTCAAGTGCAAAATGATAATATAAAACCTTGATAAAAATGCACTTTTAAGTATTAATCAATAAACCCTCTATCATCTTACAACAAAACAATTTCTTAGAAGCCTCATACCTCTAAGTGCATGTAATTGCTTTAAATAACTTTTTGAGATGCATAATTATTATATAGGCATCCACATTCTCATGATGTATTTGAATTTCAAGTGGCATGCTAGTTAACATCACACATGTAGCCTACTTATTGTCATCAAGATGACATTGATAGTTAGTCCTAACTTCATTATCAATGTCCCCGTCAAGGACATGAGGAATCAAGATTTTTAAGAACATATAATATTCTTTCTTATTTGAGAACAATTCTTACATTTTGGTACCTGATTAGCATTTAAAAGTATATTTTTATTAAGGTTTTATATCATCATTTTACATTTGAAGTATCAATAACTACTTAACTAAAACATGTTTTATAATAACAAGTCTGATACCATATGGTACCTTTAATTTATAGTAAATTTTCACCCTAAATGCATGCCTATCACATAAATAAAAAGATTGATTGATGAGTTGAAGTATTGAAATTGAAAGGATAAAAAGAGGGTCAAACTTAGAAAGGAGATGTTGGTGCAGTCGAAACTGGAATACTGTTTGGTAATTGAGTCATATTTGGAGCTGTAGATCTTAGATTTAGGTCTCCTTTATATAGATGGAAAGATAAAATATAGGCCTAAAACTTTGATGTGAAAGTCAAGACTCAATTCTGTTGTTTGAAAGTCCAAATCTTAGCAACAACGTAGAAGCCTGAACTTGTCTTGCAGCCCAGATACTGTTCAGTGTTCAACATATATCTTGAGTTCTAGAAGTCCAAATGACCTCAATTTTTTTCCTGGAAAGGTAAGACTATTTCCTAGAACTTTCATATGTTAGTCTAATTTAAATTATGACATTATCAATGATGTTTGATTCAGACAAGAAGATAAGGATTGTCATCAAGTCAAGAGTTGGTCACTCACTCATCAATTAGTCACCAAATCAATAGTTCTAAATTTTAGCCTATGAAAGGAGACATTTGCCATGCATTTAGGCATCTTGGTTTCCAGATTAAGATCATGTTCTTGCTTTCTTTTTTTGTATTTTTGTAATGCTAAAGTTTTGTTTTCATTAATATCTTACTTATGCCTTTTGATTAGTACTTAAAAGTGCATTTTTATCAAGGCTTTATATCATCATTTTGCACTTGAAGTATCAATAACTCCTTAACTAGAACATGTTTTGTAATAACAAGTCTGATAATATAAGATACCTTTAATTTATGGTAAATGCTCATTTTAACTACATGCATTCTCACAATTCAAAGGATTGATTGTTGTAATTAACTATTGGAAGTGAAAGGACAAAGAAAAGGCTAAGCTTACGAAGGAGATGCCGATTCATTTCAAATTCAAACACTGTTAAGTCATCGGATCATATCTAGAGCTATAGATCTTGGATTTTATATTAATTTATATGGCTAGAAAGATAACAAATAGGCCTACAACTTTCATAGGTATGGAAAGACCCAAATTTGCCATTATTAAATTCAAAGTTTGGCTACAAAATAGAAGTCCGAATTTGTCTTGTAATGTAGCCCAAACACTACTCAAAGTTTTATCCATAACTGGAGTTCTAGAAGTCCAAATGATATGAAATGTGGTGGGTGGAAGGAAAAGACAATTTCCAACAACTTTCATGAAGAGAACCAGCTCAAATTCGGATGGTAGAAATGAGATTTCATCCACACAAGAGCATGAGTGCTATCCACCACGTCCACCAGCAGCACTACTTAGTATTTTAGACATATCTCGAGCTGTAGTGATCCAAATGATCTGAAATTTGGTGAGTGGAAGGAAAAAACAATTTCCAACAATTTTCATAGAACACTTTGCCAAATTCTGGTTGCAACATTGTTAATTCAGCCATCCAAAGTGCTTGAGTGATGTTGTCAACCAAGTCCACTAATCAATAGTTGGCCACTACATCAATTATTAATTACCACATGAATAATTCCGAATTTTAGCCTATAAAAGAAGGCATTTTCCATTCATTTGGGCATCTTGTTTTCCATATCAAGATCATATTCTTGCTCTTTCTCTTTATATTGTTGTAATGCTTGAGATTTGCTTTCATTAATCTCTTGTTCATGCTTTTTATTTCCTTTACTATACTTAGTTAACTTACATCATGTTTATGTTCTTATATTGTTTCTTTAAGTTTTTCTCCTTCATAATGTCTAGCTAAGTTAATTATGTCAAGGTGAAAAGGTTTCACTAATGGTGTTAGGATAAGTAAATATAAACTCAATATGGACTTCAATGCTTATATCCTAAACAACTTGCTATTAACATGTCTTATCATTTTTATCTTATTAATTCTTAATACCTTGTTAAATGGTTAATCTAGATTTGTGTTGTGTAACAATTGGTACATCCAATACTTGATCCTTCGTAGTATTCGGCCGACATTGTTATTATGAGAGGAACTTGATTTGTTGTCAACATAAGTTAGCATCATGAATACTTGATAAAATTTATAAGTATGGTGTTATGTAAATAAGATGATTAATATGATCATGTTGATAATTAATAAAGAGTTTATACCTTACTTATCTCTAATACTATTAGTGTATCCTTTAACCTTGACATTTGTTTTTATTATTGTATAATCTTCACATTAATTTTACATCTCAAAGTCCTCTTTAACTGATTTTCACCACCACTACCATCATCCTTGTTGTTGTTGTTGTTGTTGTTGTTGTTTTTATTTATAATTTATATAGTTAACCTCTCTGTGGTTCGACCCTGGTCTTGCCGGGTTATTTATTACTTTGACACTTCTGCACTTGGGATAAGACATCAACTCTTTGATCGTGTCAAGTTTTTGGCGCCGTTGCCGGGGAGGTAAGTTCTTATATAAATTATAATATTTATTTTATTTTCACTTTTCATTTTGTTTTGTATCTAACTTTTGTTTCTTTTGTTTTGTTTCCTTCTTCTTTTATTTTCTTCCTCCTTTTATTTTCTTCCTACACGTGCATGAGAGTTGTTCACGTACATTAAGTGGTAGACTTTGTAGGGTATCCTCATCATTTTCAGAAAAAATAGCCGAAGAAGATAACCAGTCACTTCATAATGAGAATAATCGAGTTAGAACACTTAGAGACCATATGAACCCTATAAGAACAAGTGCACCTTCATGCATAATTTTCCCTCCTGATGCATCTCACTTTAATTTTAAGCCAGACATTATTCAACTTTTACCTTCTTTTCATGGCTTAGATCTAGAAAATCCATACTTGCATTTGAGAGAATTTGAAGAAGTTTGTAACACCTATAATGACTTAAATTGTAGTATGAACACCATCAGATTAAAGCTTTTTCCTTTTTCATTAAAAGATAAAGCTAAAACATGGCTACAAAATCTTAGGTCAGGATCCATTCATGCTTGGGATGAAATGCAACAACAATTTTTAAAGAAAATTTTTTCCATCTCATAGAACAAACTCATTCAAAAGACAAATCACCACCTTCACTCAAAAACAAGGAGAAACATTTTACCAATGTTGGGATAGGTATCAGGACTTGCTTAATACTTGCCGTCATCATGGTTTTGAAACATGGAGATTGGTTTCACATTTTTATGAAGGGTTAACACCTAAAGATAGACAAATGGTAGAATTGATGTGCAATGAAACTTTTGAAAATAAAGACCCTGACGAAGCAATGGAGTACCTAGACTTGCTAGCTGAAAATGCTCAAAATTAGGACACTACAGGAACTTATGAGGCACCAGGTAAGACTCAACCTCATACATCTAGTGGAGGTATGTACAACCTTAGGAAAGATCATGATCTCCAAGCCAAATTTGCATCTTTAGCTAGAAAAGTTGAGGCACTAGAATTAAAAAAGAGTGGTCACTTAAAATCTGTTCAAGACATTGTGTGTCAAATCTGTGAAACCAATGAACATTCAACAAATGATTGTCCAACTTTGCTTTCTTTTAAGGAATGTCTCCATGAACAAGCCCATGCTTTAAACAATTTCCAAAGGCCCAATCATAACCCATACTCGTAAACATACAACCCTGGTTGGAGAAATCACCCAAATTTCAGTTGGAAAAGTGGTAACAATAATGCACAAACTTCACAGCCACCGTTTCAAGCAAACTATAATTTTCAAAATTCTCATGGATATGCACCTCCTTATGCTCCACCTCCTAGAAGAAATCTGAAGAAAACATTGCATGCATTCATTGAAAAGCAGGAGACAATCAACATTCAAAATGCTCAAACCATGGCAGATATAAAAGATGCTCTTGCAAAATTTACATCTATTCTCAGTTTTCAAGAGAAAGGTAAGTTTCCATCTCAACCACATCAAAATCCCTAGGGGCAATACAACGCAAATGCAAGTAGTTCCGCAAACCATCAAATGGATCAAGTCAAATAAGTCATCACTCTTCGCAGTGGTAAGGTTATTGAAAAACCCACTCTTGAACCTTGTGAGAAAGATGATGAGTTAATCTCCGAGGATAAGGAAGGGGTTGAAGCTGAACATTGCAAAGAAAACACTGATTCCTCGCCAGCACTTCCATTTCCTTATGCCATGACCAAATAAAGGAAAGTCAATCACAACTCTGAAATTTTTAAAACTTTCAAACAGGTAAGGATCAATATACCTTTGTTGGATGCTATTAAACAAGTTCCTTCTTATGCTAAATTTTTGAAAGATCTGTGCACTGTGAAGAGAAAACTGAATGTGAAAAAGAAAGCCTTTTTAGCTGAACAAGTAAGTGTCATTCTTCAGAATAATAATGCTTTGAAATATAAAGACCCTGGTTGTCCTATAATTTCATGCTTTATTGGAGAACATAAAATTAAAAGAGCTTTACTTTATCTCGAAGCTAATGTGAATTTACTTCCATATTCAGTCTTTGAAAGTCTCAATCTAGGTGAGTTAAAACCAACTTCTATATCTCTTTTACTTGCCGATAGATCTGTAAAAGTGCCTAGAGGAATAGTTGAAGATATGTTAGTACAAGTTGATAAATTCATTTATCCTATGGATTTTATTGTCTTAGATACACAAACTGTTGAAGCATGTAATTTAATTCCTGTTATTTTAGGACGTCCATTTCTTGCAACGTCTAATGCATTGATTGATTGTAGGAATGGACTGATGAAGTTATCATTTGGAAACATGACATTGGAGATGAATATTTTTAACATTTGCAAGCAATCTGGAGATAATAATGATTTACAGGAAGTGGATTTTATTGAAAAATTAGTTTATGATCAATTTGAAACTATTTCCAATAAAATTGAATTTAATGAGTCTGAGAATTTACAAATGGTTTATTTTCAGGAAGAATCAAAAGCAAGTAATTGGAGACCACAAATTGAAGAATTGCCACCACAATCAATTGAGTCTATACCTTCATGTGTTCAACCACCAAAACCTGATTTGAAATCACTGCCATTCAATCTCAAATACTCATTTTTAGGAGAAAATAAACTTTTCTGGTAATAATTTCTGGTAATAAACTTTTCTGGTAACAACTTTTCTGGTAATAATTTCTGCACATTAAGAAGGTAAGTTATTAAAAACTCTGAAAATACACAAAATGCATTAGGATGGACCATAGCTGACATAAAAGGAATTAGTCCTTTGATTTGCTCACATAGGATTTATTTAGAGGAAAATGCTAAACCCTCTAGAGAAATGCAACGAAGACTGAATCCTAATATGAAAGAAGTAGTGAGGAATGAAGTCATTAAACTTCTAGATAATGGAATTATTTATCCTATTTCTGATAGCAAATGGGTAAGTCCTACCCAAGTTGTACTATAGGAAACTTAATTCAATGACTAGACTAGGACTGTTACTAGTTGGCGCATGTGCATTGACTATAGGAAACTTAATTCAATGACTAGAAAAGATCATTTCCCCTTACCTTTCATGGATCAAATCCTAGAAAGAGTTGCAGGTCATGAATTTTATTGTTTCCTAGATGGCTATTCAGGTTATAATCAAATTGAAATTGCATTGGAAGATCAAGAGAAGACCACTTTCACATGTCCATTTGGTACTTTTGCATATCAAAGGATGCCATTTGGATTATGTAATGCACCAGCCACGTTTCAAAGATGCATGCTTAGCATATTCAGTGATATGGTTGAACGTTTTCTTGAAATTTTTATGGATGATTTTTCTGTTTTTGGCGATTCATTTAATGATTGTTTGACTAACTTGGAAAAGGTTTTGAGCAGGTGTGAAGAGAAGAATCTTGTGCTGAATTGGGAAAAATGTCATTTTATGGTAACAAACGGCATTGTACTTGGTCACATTGTTTCATCGAAAAGAATTGAGGTTGACAAATCTAAAATTGAATTAATTTCTAACTTGCCAACACCAAAATCTGTTAAAGATGTTAGATCATTCTTAGGACATGCTGGTTTTTATAGAAGGTTCATCAAAGATTTTATTGTTATATCTAAGCCATTGTGTAACCTTCTAACAAAGGAAAATGTTTTTGAGTGGACTGAACAATGTGAAAAAGCCTTTGTTCAACTTAAAAACTTGCTTACTTCTGCTCCTATCATTCAACCTCTTGATTGGTCATTACCTTTTGAAATAATGTGTGACGCTAGTGATTATGCTGTGGGTGCTGTTTTGGGACAAAGAAAAGATAAGAAAGCTTATGTGATTTACTATGCAAGTAAAACTTTAAATAGTACTCAAATGAATTACACCACCACCACTGAAAAAGAATTACTTATAGTAGTATTTGCATGTGAAAAATTTAGGTCTTATCTTGTCGGCTCACCTGTTGTTGTTTTTAGTAATCATGCAGCTTTGAAATATCTTCTTTCAAAAAAGGATTCTAAGGCTAGACTGGTACGATGGATTTTGTTACTTCAAGAATTTGATATCACAATCAAAGACAAGAAAGGCACCAAAAATGTTGTCGCGGATTATTTGTCAAGATTGACAACAGATTCGAGATCTGACATCACACCAATCGATGACTACTTTCCTGATGAATCATTATTTTCTGTCTCTACAAACCTTGGTTTGCTAATATTGTTAATTTTCTTGTTTCAGGACATTTGCCAACTCATTGGAATACCCAACACAAAAGAAAGTTCTTGAACGAAGTGAAGAAATTTTATTAGGATGACCCTTATTTATTCAAATATTATCCTGATCAAATATTTCGAAGATGCATTCCCGATAATGAGGTAAGTAGTGTCATTAAATTTTGTCATTCTAAAGCATATGGGGGTCATTTCTCATCAAGAAAGACAACTGCAAAAATCTTAAAAAGTGGATTTTACTGGCCCACCATGTTCAAGGACTCATACTCATTCTGTAAGACTTGTGAAAATTGTCAAAAGTTGGGATCTATTTTAAAATGTCACATGATGCCTTTAAATCCTATTCTTGTCATAGAGATCTTTGATTGTTGGGGTATAGATTTCATGGGTCATTTCCTCCATCATTTGGTTTCTTGTACATATTAGTCGTAGTAGATTATGTTTCAAAATGGATAGAGGCAATTCCAAGTCGAAACAATGATCATAAAACAGTGATAAAGTTTTTGAAGAAAATATTTTAAGTCGATTTGGAATCCCTCGAGCCATGATAAGTGATGGTGGAACACATTTCTGCAACAAGTCATTTGAGTCTTTAATGAGAAAATATGGAATCACACACAAAGTTGCCACCCCTTATCACCCCCAGACAAGTAGACAAGTAGAACTTGCTAATAGGGAGATCAAACAGATCTTGGAGAAAACAGTCAACCTTAATAGAAAAGACTGGTCTTTAAGACTTAATGATGCACTTTGGGCTTATCGAACAGCTTATAAAACATCATTAGGTATGTCACCTTATAAACTAGTCTATGGAAAACCTTGTCACTTGCCTGTGGAACTTGAACATAAAGCGTATTGGGCTATTAAAGCTTTCAATTCAAATCTTGATGATGCTAGTCAGTTGCAGAAATTACAAATAAATGAGCTTGAGGAAATAAAAAATGATGCATATGAAAATGTAAGAATTCATAAAGCAAGAATCAAAAAATTTCATGATAAGAAAATACTGAGAAAAACATTTGATGTTGGTCAAAAAGTCTTGCTTTATAATTCTCGACTCCATTTATTTCTTGGAAAACTAATATCAAGATGGAGTGGTCCTTTTATTGTGAAATATGAGTATCCATATGGGGCCTGTGATATCGAGAATCCAAAGAATGGTAATGTTTTCAAGGTAAATGGACATCGTTTGAAAGCTTACTTTGACAACATTTCAATTGAAAATGACTATTGAATTGGGTGATCCTTTATATAAAGATTGATATTTGTTTTCTTCTCTCTCACATTAATTTTATGTTTTCTTTTGGTGTGACCTTTGTTTTGCTAGTTTTTTTTCCCACCCCGGTCAAATGGCGGATAACGGTACTCCGTGACTTCAGTCGGTTCTTTCAGTTTCCCATAATAACTGATATCTGTGTATATATTTGTTCAATTCTTTGCTCTTTCTCCTTTTATTACATCTCTTCTCATTTGAAAATGGACACCACTCTTGAAAAATTGAAAAAGTATTTTCCTGCTTTGCCTCAGAATGCGATTACAAAAATTTATCGTGCTAGATATGCAAGATTGAGATTGTTAATGAACCATGGAATTCCTGAAGATATTCGCTGGCTGATTGAAGCAAAGGTCCAATTATCAGGTGAGTCCTCAATTTCTTTCATTTCATACATGCCTGGAACAGGTAAAAACACTTTTGCAAAGAAACGTCGTGCAAAACGACTGCAAGTCTGTCACAGATGTGCCAGATAGATTTGTAATACAAAATGTCGTTCTTTAGGAATGATATTTGTAAATCGTGAAGATAAAATACAGTTCATTAAGGATAGTTTGAGTAAGGAATCTTTAGATAATCTTCTATTGACTCTTGAGATGCACCCTAGTGGAGATATGTATCGTGCAATTATTGATTTATGGCCACAATTCCATAAAAAACATGCTCGACATAGTCTTGGGAATCTGACTAAAAAAGACCATGTTTACCAGTTTTTAAGAAAACTGGATGGGAAGCCTATCCCCGACCCATAGAGGGCATTTAAGCGGTTCTTGGATGTAAAACCAAGGGAAGATGTGAGCCACAATCACAACTACTTATACATACACATGTTAACTATTTGTACATAATAATAATAATAATAATAATAATAATAATAATAATAATAATAATAATAAAAGAAAAAGAGATAGACTCTAGCTGGCCTACATATAGGTGATATGATTACATTTTCACTTTCTCATCTATAAATTCTTCTCTTCATTCCCTTCATTTCTACTCAGCCCACACATTTCACAGATATCAAAGTGTGTAGAAATGACAAGTTCCTCAAGTCATCAAATACGAAATATTTGTGTTTTTGGTGGATCTAGTCCTAAGAAAGAAAAAGAGTTTTTAGAATCAGCAAATCATCTTGGTCAGGTATTAGCTGCAAGAAAGATTCATTTGGTGTATGAAGGAGGCAGCCTTAGGTTAATGGGGGGTGTGTCAATAGCTGCATTTTTAGGAGGTAGTCACGTTTTGGGGGTTGTCCCCAAAGCTTTAGCACATGGTGATATTATTGGAATAACAATTGGAGAGGAACTCCAGGTCTCCACAATGTCTGATCGAATGAATACAATGTTTAAACATGCTGATGCTTTCATTGCCTTGCAAGGTGGTCTGGACACATTGGAAGAGATCTTTCATATTTCCTCTTGGGCCCAACTTCACATTCACCATAAACCCAGAGGTTTGTTAAATGTTAATGGTTATTATGATAAGTTGTTGTCTTTTCTTGATCATGCTGTGGAACAGGAATTTCTAACGTCTTCAGCACAACAAATCATAATCTCTGCTGCCACTGCTGAACAATTGATTGACCAACTACAATCTTTCACTCCTATAATTGATCCCTCCACGAGTTGTATAAATTGGTCAACTAAGGATAGCCGTAAAAAGCTTAGATTGGATTTGAGCCTTCGTCTGTGAAACCTTGTGTTTTATTATTTCTCATATTTGTTTAAGTGTGTTTCAGGTTTGTCAGTGTTCGTTGTTTCAGGTGATATCTTTTACCCTTTATCTTTCTACCTTATAACATTGAGGACAATGTTTCGTTTTGGTTGGGGGAAGGGGTAGTAGTTGATATTTCCAAAAAAAAAACTTTACTAGTTGTGCTTTCTATTTGCAAAACCATTGTTACTATGATGGCAGAGTTAAGGAGTTCTTTTGTTAAAGTGACTCTTGAGACGCATCCTAGTAAACATTTTTAACAAGGTCTATTATAATACTTCTTGAAATATTCAGGTTTACAAACTCTCGCATTATTATTTATTACTTCTGCTCATATACTCATTAAAACAAGTATTTTTAAACCTTCATCTTTACACACACACTTTAACATATGATTGTGGGTTGCATATTGGATTATTACATTATTTATATTCTTCTGTTAAAGGTAACAACTAAAGGAAAGGGATAGTATATAAGTTTTGCTTTCAAAAAAACAAAAAACAAAAAAGAAAAATAATGATTATAAATGTAATTAAAAAAATAAAAAAAATATAGATACGTTTGGTTTCGTAGCCTCCCTAACCTGAGTTATTAAGCCCGAAGGGGTGTTTTAACACCTAATACCCTAAAGTCAACTGACTTGGGAGCTATTGGCCCAACACTTGTTACATGGGTTGAGGAGAAAAGCTTAAGGGAATCAAATATTACACTATCTACGTATCAGTTTCTACAACCCGAGTTATTAAGCTCGAAGGGGTGTCTCAACACCTAATGTCCTAAGACTAACTAGTCTGGGAGTCATTAGCCAAAATCTCATTATATGGGTTACAAATGCATTGTGTTTTAAGTTAAATATATATAAAAAAATAAAAAAATAATAATCTCAACCCAAGGACATTAACCTGAAACATTAGAACATAATATTGTTTTCTTCTAATAAAAGCCCCATCATCTATGTTTTCTTACATTGAGCACATAAAAAAAAAGTTTATTAATATCTTGTTTCAACAATATAAAGCATATATATATATATATATATATATATAAATTTAATGAGAGTTTGTTTACTTAGATAGAGTAATAGAAGTTAAATGATGAATACCTTGCTTTGGGGAATGACACGACTAAAAGGTTGATGTCTTCTCCCAAGTGCAGGAGTGTCGAAGTAATAAATAACCCGGCAAGACCGGGGTCGAACCACAGGGAGGTTAATTATACAAATTATAGATAACAATTATAAGAAACAATAATAGCAATAATAACAACAACAACAACAATAACAACAACAACTATAATAATAATAATAATAATAATAGTAGTAGTAGTAGTAGTAGTAGTAGTACTAATAAAGAAAGAGAAGAAGAAGATGATGATGATAACTTGGAGATGGAAAATTAATGTAAGGATTAAACAATAATAATAACAAATGTCAAGGTTAGAGGTTCCACTAATGGTATATCAAACAAGTATAGTATAAACTCTTATTATTGAATTGGAAACCACACACAAAGGAGGTTCCAATCAGATTATATATTGTTAACATGATTACATTAGTCATCTTATTCAATTAATGCTAATACTTGTAAATCTCGTCAAGCATTCATGATTATAACTTATGTTAACAACAAATCAAGTTTCTTTCATAGCTCAGGTGTCGGTTATACCATACATTATGGGCTATGAAAGTGCCAAGCATTTGTTGTACCAAGTGTTATACAACATAAATCAAGATTAGTCATTTAACAAGCAAAGTATTAAAGAGTGAACAAGAATAACAAATATAAAACATGTTAGTATCAAACATTAAGGTCCATATTAAGTTTACATTATACTTATTCTCACACCATTAGTGTAACCTTTTCACCTTGACATAATTAACTTAGCTAGACATAATGAAATAAAGCAAAATAGATAAACAAAATAACATAAAAGCTAACTAAGTAAAGGAAAGGAAATGAAAGGCATAAACTTGATATTAATGAAAGCAAAGCATAAACATTACAAAGAATACAAAGAGAGAAAGGAAGAGCATGATCTTGATCTGGAAACCAAGATGCCTAAATGCATGGCAAATGCCTCCTTTTATAGGCCAAAATTGAGAACTATTGATTTGATGACTAATTGATAAGTGGGTGACCAACTTTTGACTTGGTGACAATCCTTATCTTCTCTTGTCTGCCCAAAACATCATTGATAATGTCAAAATTGGAGCCAGTTGTACATGAAAGTTGTAGGCAATTGTCTCAGCTTTTTTGTGTAAAACATTCAGCTCATTTGGACTTCTAGAACTCCAGATATGGCCAAAATACCGAACAGTGCTTGGGCTGGAAGACAGATTTGGGCTTCTTTGTTGTTGCTACAATTTGGACTTGATAATGACCTTTTTAGATCTTAGGCTCCATATTAAAGTTGTAGGCCTATGTCTTACCTTTCCATCCATATAAATTGGACCTAAATCTGAGATATATAGCTCCAGATATGATCCAATTACTCAACAGTGTTCCGGTTTGGATCGCAGCGACATCTCTTTTCTAAGTTTGGCCATCTATTTGCCTTTGCAATTTAAGTTCTTAAAGTCATCAATCAATATTTTTATTTATGTGGTAGGCCTGTATTTAAAATGAACATTTACCATAAATTAAAGGTATCTTATATTATTAGATATATTATTATAAAACATGCTTTAGTTAAGGAGTTATTGATACTTCAAGTGCAAAATGATGATATAAAACCATGATAAAAATGCACTTTTAAGTACTAATCACACCCCTCAACCAGCTTATTACTAGTCACTAGTAATCAAAGCGTTAAAACAATTTGTAAATTTCACAAAGCAAGGTATTCATCATTTAACTTCCATTAATCTATCCAGATAAACAAACTCTCATTAAATTTATATATCTGCTCAATACCAGTTAACAAGATATTAATAAACCTTTCTTTTGTGCTCAATGTATCAACACATAATTATGGGGCTTTTCTTAGAAGAAAACAAAATTTTTTGTTCTAATGTTTAAGGTTAACTTCCTTGGGTTGGGATTATTATTTTTGTCTTTTTTTTTCTTTTTTTTTTTTAAAAAATCTATATACATATAATTTAAAAACATCATGCATCTTTAACCCATGTAACGAGATTTCAGCTAATGACTCCCAGACCAGTTGGTCTTAGGGCATTAGGTGTTAAGACACCTCTACGAGCTTAGTAACTCGGGTCGCAGATACTGATATGTAGATAGTGCAATGTTTGATTCCCTTAAGCTTTTCTCCTCAACCCATGTAGCAAGCGTTGGGCCAATAGCTCCCAAGTCAGTTGACTTTAGGGTATTAGGTGTTAAAACACCCCTTCAGGCTTAATTGCTCAGGTTAGGGAGGCTACGAAACCAAACTTATCTACATTTTTATTATCATCATTTTTTTTCTTTTTTTTTCTTTTTTTTTCTTGTTTTTCTTTTTTTTTCAATTATATACAATCCCTTTCCCTTAGTTGTTACCTTTAACAAAAGAATATAAATAATATAATAATCCAATATGCAACCCACAATCATATGTTAAAGTGTGTGTGTGTAAATTAAGGTTTAAGAATACATTTTAAATAAGTATATGAGCAGAATTAAGTGGTAACAATACGAGAGTTTGTAAACCTGAATATTTCAGGAAGTATTATAATAGACCTTGTTAAGAATGGTTACTAAGATGCGTCTCAAGAGTCACTTTAACAAAAGAACTTCTTTACTCTGCCATTCTAGTAACAACAATTATGCACATGCTTTATGAAATGAAAAACAATTTTTTTTTTATCAACTACTACCCTCTCCCCCCAACCAAAACGAGACATTGTCCTCAATGTTCTAAGATAGAAAGATAGAGTATAGAAGATATCACCTGAAATAACGAACACTGACAAAACCTGAAACACACTGAAACAAAAATAAGAAATAACAAAACACAATAATAAAACCAAAAGACACAAAAATTCACAAATGAAGGCTCAAATCCAATCTAAGCTTTTTACGGCTTCCCGTAGATGACCAATTTATGCGACTCATGGAAGGATCAATCATAGGAATGAAAGATTGTAGTTTGTCAATCAATTATTCAGCAGTAGTAGCAAAGATTATGATTTGTCGTGCAGAAGATGTTAGAAATTCCTGTTCCAGAGCATGATCAAGAAAAGACAACAACTTATCATAATAACCATTAACATTTAACAAACCTATGGGTTTACGGTGAATGTGCAATTGAGCCCAAGAGGAAATATGAAAGATCTCTTCCAATGTGCCTAGACCACCTGGTAAAGCAATGAAGGCATCAGCATGGTTAAACATTGCACTCATTCGAGCCGACATTGTGGAGACCTGAAGTTCCTTTCCAATTATTTTTCCAATGATGTCTCCTTGTGTTAAAGCTTCGGGAACGACCCCCAAAACTTGACTACCTCCTAAAAATACAGCTATTGACACACCTCCCATTAACCCAAGACTGCCTCCCCCATACACTCAATGAATCTTTCTCTCAGCTAGCACCTGACCAAGATGATTTGCTGATTCTAAAAACTCCTTTTCTTTCCCAGGACTAGATCCACCGAAAACACAAATATTTCTTATTTGATGACTTGAGGAACTTGCCATTTCTACACACTTCTGTATTTGTTGAATATATGGGTTGAGTAGAAATGAAAGGAAGGAAAAGAGGGTTTTATAGATGAGAAATTAGAAAGGCAATCATAACACCTATATGTAGGCCAGCTGGAGTCTCACACTCTCTCTCTCTCTTTTTATTTATTTACTTTTGAAAAAAGCATGTGTATGTACAAGTAGTTGTGATTGTGGCTCACATCTTCCCTTGGTTTTACGTCTAAGAACGGGTTAAACGCCCTCTATGGGTCGGGGATAGGCTTCCCATCCAGTTTTCTTAAAAACTGGCAAACAGGGTCTTTTTTAGTCAGATTCCCAAGACTAAGTCGATCATGTTCTTTATGAAATAGTGGCCATAAATCATGAATTGCACGATGCACATCTCCACTAGGATGTGTCTCAAGAGTCAATAGAAGATTATCTAAAGACTCCTTACTCAGGCCATCCTTAATGAATTGTATTTTATCTTCACGGTTTATAGATACCATTCCTAAAGAATGACATTGTGTATTACAAGTCCATCTAGCACATCGATGACAGACTTCTAGTCGTTTTGCACGACGCTTCTTTGCAAAAGTGCTTTTACCTGTTCCAGGCATGTGTGAAATAAAGAAATTTGAGGACTCACCTGATAATCGGACCTTTGCTTCAATCAACCAGTGAATATCTTCAGGAATTCCATGATTCATTAATAATCTCAATCTTGCACATCTAGCACGGTAAATTTTTGTAATCGCATTCTGAGGCAGAGCGGGAAAATACTTTTTCAATTTTTCAAGATTAGTGTCCATTTTTAAATGAGAATTGGAAGAGAGATTCAAAGAATTGCATAGATATATACACAGATATCAGTTATTATGGGAAACTGAAAGAACCGACTTAAGTCACGGAGTACCGTTGTCCGCCATTTGACCGGGGTGAGAGAAACTTGCAAAAATCACTCAAAAAGAAACAAAAATAAAATAAAATCAATCTTTATATACAGGATCACCCAATTCAATAGAGATATGTTCAACTGAAAAATTGTCAAAGTAAACTTTCAGACGATGTCCATTTACCTTGAAAACATTGCCATTCTTTGGATTCTCGATGTCATAGGCCCCATATGGATACACATGTTTCACAATAAAAGGACTGCTCCATCTTGATCTTAATTTTCTAGGAAATAAATGCAGTCGAGAATTATAAAGCAAGACTTTTTGACCAACGTTGAAGGTTTTTCTCTGTATTTTCTTGTCATGAAACTCTTTAATTCTTGCTTTATGAATTCTTGAATTTTCATATGCATCATTTCTTATTTCCTCAAGCTCATTTATTTGTAATTTTCGCAGTTGACTAGCATCATCCAGATTTGAATTAAAAGCTTTAATAGCCCAATAAGCTTTATGTTCAAGTTCCACAGGCAAGTGACAAGGTTTTCCATAGACTAGTCTATAAGGTGACATACCTAATGATGTTTTATAAGCAGTTCGATAAGCCCAAAGTGCATCATTAAGTCTTAAAGACCAGTCTTTCCTATTAGGGTTCACTGTTTTCTCCAAAATATGTTTGATCTCCCTATTAGCAAGCTCTACTTGTCCACTTGTTTGAGGGTGATAAGGGGTGGCAACTTTGTGTGTGATTCCATATTTCTTCATTAAAGACTCAAATGGCTTGTTGCAGAAATGTGTTCCACCATCACTTATTATGGCTCGAGGGACTCCAAATTGACTCAAAATATTTTCTTTCAAAAACTTTATCACTATTTTGTTATCATTGTTTCGACTTGGAATTGCCTCTATCCATTTTGAAACATAATCTACTACGACTAATATGTATAATAAACCAAATGATGGAGGGAATGGGCCCATGAAATCTATACCCCAACAATCAAAGATCTCAATGACAATAATAGGGTTTAAAGGCATCATGTGACGTTTTGAAATAGATCCCAACTTTTGACAATTTTCACAAGACTTGCAGAATGCATGTGAGTCTTTGAACATGGTGGGCCAGTAAAATTCACTTTGTAAGATTTTTGCAGTTGTCTTTCTTGATGAGAAATGGCCCCCACATGCCCCAGAATGACAAAATTTAATGACACTACTTACCTCATTGTCAGGAATGCATCTTCGAAATATTTGATCAGGACAATATTTGAATAAATAAGGATTATCCCAATAAAAGTTCTTCACTTTGTTTAAGAACTTTCTTTTATCCTGGGTACTCCAATGAGCTGGCAATTGTCCTGAAACAAGAAAATTGAGAATATTAGCAAACCAAGGCATTGTAGAGACAGAAAGTAAAGATTCATCGGGAAAGTAGTCATCGATTGGTGTAATGTCAGTTTTCGAATCTATTGTCAATCTTGACAAGTGATCTGCGACAACATTTTCGCTGCCTTTTTTATCTTTGATTGTGATATCAAATTCTTGAAGTAATAAAATCCACCGCACCAATCTAACCTTAGAATCTTTCTTAGAAAGAAGATATTTCAATGCTGCATGGTCACTAAAAACAACAACAGGTGAGCCAATAAGATAAGATCTGAATTTTTCACATGCAAATACTACTGCAAGTAATTCTTTTTCAGTGGTGGTATAATTCATTTGAGCACTATTTAAAGTTTTACTTGCATAGTAAATGACATAAGGTTTCTTATTTTTTCTTTGTCCCAAAACAGCACCTACGACATAATCACTAGCATCACACATTATTTCAAAAGGTAATGACCAATCGGGAGGTTGAATGATAGGAGCACAAGTAAGCAAGTTTTTAAGCTTCACAAAGGCTTCTTCACAATGTTCAGTTCATTCAAAAATAATATCCTTTGTTAGAAGGTTACTTAAGGGCTTAGATATTACACTAAAATCTTTGATGAACCTTCTATAAAAACCAGCATGTCCCAGGAATGATCTAACATCTTTCAGAGATTTTGGTGTTGGCAAGTTTGCAATTAACTTGATTTTAGATTTGTCAACCTCAATTCCTTTTGATGAAACAATGTGACCAAGTACAATACCGTTTGTTACCATAAAATGTCATTTTTCCCAATTCAGCACAAGATTCTTCTCTTCACACCTGATCAAAACCTTTCCTAAGTTAGTCAAACAATCATCAAATGAATCGCCAAAAATAGAAAAATCATCCATGAAAATCTCAAGAAAATGTTCAACCATATCGCTAAATATACTAAGCATGCATCTTTGAAATGTGGCTGGTGCATTACATAATCCAAAAGGCATCCTTCGATATGCAAAAGTACCAAATGGACATGTGAAAGTAGTCTTTTCTTGATCTTCCAATGCAATTTCAATTTGGTTGTAACCCGAATAGCCATCTAGGAAACAATAAAATTCATGACCTGCAACTCTTTCTAGGATTTGATCCATGAAAGGTAAAGGAAAATGATCTTTTCTAGTCATTGAATTAAGTTTCCTATAGTCAATGCACATACGCCAACCAGTAACAGTTCTAGTGGAAATTAACTCATTGTTCTCATTTGTTATCACAGTGACTCCAGACTTCTTAGGTACAACTTGGGTAGGACTTACCCATTTGCTGTCAGAAATAGGATAAATGATTTCATTATCTAGAAGTTTAATGACTTCATTTTTCACTACTTCTTTCATATTAGGATTTAGCCTTCCTTGCATTTCTCTAGAGGGTTTAACATTTTCCTCTAAATAAATTCTGTGTGTACAAATCAAAGGACTAATTCCTTTTATATCAGCTATGGTCCATCCTAATGCATTTTTGTGAATTTTCAGAGTTTGTAATAACTTACCTTCTTGATGTGCATTAAGTTTGGAAGAGATTATTACCGGAAAAGTTTTATTTTCTCCCAAAAATGAGTATTTGAGATTGGATGGCAACGGCTTCAAATCAGGATTTGGTGGTTGAACACTTGAAGGTATGGACTTAATTGGTCGTGGTGGCAATTCCTCAATTTATGGCCTCCAATTACTTGTCTTTGATTCTTCCTGAAAATAAATCATTTCCAAATCATCAAATTCATCAATCTCAATTTCACTGGAAGTGGTTGGAAATTGATCATGAATTAAATTTTCAGTAAAGTCCACTTCCTGTAAGTCATTATCATCTCTAGGTTGCTTGCAAATGTTGAAAATATTCATCTCCAATGTCATGTTTCCAAATGATAGGTTCATCAGTCCATTCCTACAATTAATCAATGCATTAGAAGTTGCAAGAAATGAACGTCCTAAAATAACAGGAAATGAATTACATACTTCAACAGGTTGTGTGTCCAAGACAATAAAATCCACAGGATAAATGAATTTATCGACTTGTACTAACACATCTTCAATTATTCCTCTAGGCACTTTTATAGATCTATCGGCAAGTAAAAGAGTTATAGAAGTTGGTTTTAACTCACCTAGATTGAGACTTTGAAAAACTGAATATGGAAGTAAATTCACACTAGCACCAAGATCAAGTAAGGCTCTTTCAATTTTATGCTCTCCAATACAGCAAGAAATTGTAGGACAACCAGGGTCTTTATATTTCAAAGCATTATTGTTTTGAAGAATAACACTTACTTGTTCGGCTAGAAAGGCTTTCTTTTTCACATTCAGTTTCCTCTTCATAGTGCATAGATTTTTCAAAAATTTAGCATAGGAAGGAACCTGTTTAATAGCATCCAGCAAAGGTATATTGATTCTTACCTGTTTGAAAGTTTCAAAGATTTCAGAGTTGTGATTAACTTTCTTTTATTTGGTCATGGCTTGAGGAAATGGAAGTGCTGGAGGAGAATCAGTCGGTTCTTTGCAATTTTCAGATTCAACCCCTTCCTTACCCTCAGAGATTGACTCATCATCTTTCTCATAAGGTTCAAGAGAGGGTTTTTCAATAACCTTACCACTGCGCAGAGTAGTGACTGATTTGACTTGATCCATGTGTTGACTTCTGGAACTACTTGCATTTGCATTGTATTGCCCTTTGGGATTTTATTGTGGTTGAGATGGAAACTTACCTTTCTCTTGGAAACTGAGAGCAGATGTTAATTTAGCAAGAGTATGTTTAAAATCTGTCATGTTTTGAGCAAGTTGAGTATTGATTGTCTCTTGCTTTTCAATGAATACATGCAATGTTTCCTCAAGATTTCTTCTAGGAGGTGGAGCATAAGGAGGTGCATATCCATGAGAATTTTAGAAATTGTGGGGTGCTTGAAATGGTGGTTGTAAAGTTTGTGCATTGTTGTTCTCACTCTTCCAATTGAAATTGGGGTGATTTCTCCAACCAGGGTTGTATGTTTGGGAGTATGGGTTGTGGTTGGGCCTTTGGAAACTGTTTAAAGCATGGGCTTGTTCATGGAGACATTCTTTAAAAGAAGGCAAGGTTGGACAATCATTGGTTGAGTGTTCATTTGTTTCACAGGTTTGACACACAATGTTTTCAACAGATTTTAATTGACCACTCTTTTTCAATTCTAGTGCCTCGACTTTTCTAGCTAAAGATGCTAACTTGGCTTGAAGGTCATGATCTTCCCTAAGGTTGTACATACATCCACTAGATGTATGAGGTTGAGTTTTACTCGGTGCCTTATAAGTACCCGCGGTGTCCCAATTTTGAGCATTTTCAGCTAACAAGTCTAAGTACTCCATTGCTTCATCAGGGTCTTTATCTTCAAAAGTTCCATTGCACATCAATTCAACCATTTACCTATCTTTAGGTGTTAACCCTTCATAGAAATGTGAAACCAATCTCCATGTTTTAAAACCATGATGAGGGCAAGTACTAAGCAAGTCTCGATACCTATCCCAACATTTGTAAAATGTTTCTCCTAGTTTTTGAGTGAAAGTGGTGATTTGTCTCCTGAAAGAGTTTGTTCTATGAGATGGGAAAAACTTCTTTAAAAACTGTTGTTGCATTTCATCCCAAGCGCGAATGGATCCTGGTCTCAAAGTTTATAGCCATGTTTTAGCTTTATCTTTTAATGAAAAAGGAAAAAGCTCTAATCTGATGGTGTTCATGCTACAATTTAAGTTATTATATGTGTTACACACCTCTTCAAATTCCCTTAAATGCAAGTATGGATTTTCTAATTCCAAACCATGAAAAGAAGGTAAAAGTTGAATAATACCTGGTTTAAAATTAAAATGAGATGCATCGGGAGGAAAAACTATGCATGATGGTGCACTTGTTCTTGTGGGATTCATGTGGTCTCTAAGTGTTCTAGCACGATTATTCTCATTATTTTCATTATGAAGTGATTGATTATCTTCTTTGGCCATATTTTCTGAAAATGATGAGGATAGCCTACAAAGTCTACCACTTGATGTACGTGACCACACTCTCATGCACGTGTAGGAATAAAATAAAAAAGAAGAAGAAAGCAAAAGAAGGAGGAAGAAAACAAAATAAAAAGAAACAAAAGAAAAGAAACAAAGTTATATACAAGAAAGGTGAAAAGAGAAAATAAAATAAATACTATAATTTATACAAGAACTTACCTCCCTGGCAACGGCGCCAAAAACTTGACACGACTAAAAGGTTGATGTCTTCTCCCAAGTGCAGGAGTGTCGAAGTAATAAATAACCCGGCAAGACCGGGATCGAACCACAGGGAGGTTAATTGTACAAATTATAGACAACAATTATAAGAAACAATAATAGCAATAATAACAACAACAATAACAATAACAACAACAACTATAATAATAATAATAATAATAATAATAATAATAATAATAATAATAATAATAATACTAGTAGTAGTAGTAGTAGTAGTAGTAGTAGTACTAATAAAGAAAGAGAAGAAGAAGATGATGATGATAACTTGGAGATGGAAAATTAATGTAAGGATTAAACAATAATAATAACAAATATCAAGGTTAGAGGTTCTACTAATGGTATATCAAACAAGTATAGTATAAACTCTTATTATTGAATTGGAAACCACACACAAAGGAGGTTCCAATCAGATTATATATTGTTAACATGATTACATTAGTCATCTTATTCAATTAATGCTAATACTTCTAAATCTCATCAAGCATTCATGATTATAACTTATGTTAACAACAAATCAAGTTTCTTTCATAGCTCAGGTGTCGGTTATACCATACATTATGGGCTATGAAAGTGCCAAGCATTTGTTGTACCAAGTGTTATACAACATAAATCAAGATTAGTCATTTAACAAGCAAAGTATTAAAGAGTGAACAAGATAACAAATATAAAACATGTTAGTATCAAACATTAAGGTCCATATTAAGTTTACATTATACTTATTCTACACCATTAGTGTAACCTTTTCACCTTGACATAATTAACTTAGCTAGACATAATGAAAGAAAGCAAAATAGATAAACAAAATAACATAAAAGCTAACTAAGTAAAGGAAAGGAAATGAAAGGCATAAACTTGATATTAATGAAAGCAAAGCATAAACATTACAAAGAATACAAAGAGAGAAAGGAAGAGCATGATCTTGATCTGGAAACCAAGATGCCTAAATGCATGGCAAATGCCTCCTTTTATAGGCCAAAATTGGGAACTATTGATTTGATGACTAATTGATAAGCGGGTGACCAACTTTTGACTTGGTGACAATCCTTATCTTCTCTTGTCTGCCCAAAACATCATTGATAACGTCAACATTGGAGCCAGTTGTAAACATGAAAGTTGTAGGTAATTGTCTCAGCTTTCTTGTGTAAAAACTTCAGCTCATTTGGACTTCTAGAACTCCAGATATGGCCAAAATACCAAACAGTGCTCGGGTTGGAAGATAGATTCAGGCTTCTTTGTTGTTGCTACAATTTGGACTTGATAATGGCCTTTTTAGATCTTGGGCTCCATATGAAAGTTGTAGGCCTATGTCTTACCTTTCCATCCATATAAATTGGACCTAAATTTGAGATATATAGCTCCAGATATGACCCAATTACCGAACAGTGTTCCGGTTTGGATCGCACCGACATCTCTTTTCTAAGTTTGGCCATCTCTTTGCCTTTGCAATTTAAGTTCTTAAAGTCATCAATCAATATTTTCATTTATGTGGTAGGCCTACATTTAAAATGAACATTTACCATAAATTAAAGATACCTTATATTATTAGATATATTATTATAAAACATGTTTTAGTTAAGGAGTTATTGATACTTCAAGTGCAAAATGATGATATAAAACCATGATAAAAATGCACTTTTAAGTACTAATCAGGGAACTTGCAAATTGTTTTTCTATTTTAACGCTTTGATTACTAGGACTAGTAATAAGCTGGTTAGGGTGTGATTAGTACTTAAAAGTGCATTTTTATCAAGACTTTATATCATCATTTTGCACTTGAAGTATCAATAACTCCTTAACTAGAACATGTTTTGTAATAACAAGTCTGATAATATAAGATACCTTTAATTTATGGTAAATGCTCATTTTAACTGCAGACATTCTCACAATTCAAAGGATTGATTGTTGTGATTAACTATTGGAAGTGAAAGGACAAAGAAAAGGCTAAGCTTACGAAGGAGATGCCGATTCACTTCAAATTCGAACACTCTTCAGTCATCGGATCATATCTAGAGCTATAGATCTTGGATTTCATATTAATTTATATGGCTAGAAAGATAACAAATAGGCCTAAAACTTTCATGGGTATGGAAAGACCCAAATTTGCCATTTTCAAATTCAAAGTTTGGCCACAAAAGAGAAGTCCGAATTTGTCTTGCAATCCAACCCAAACACTACTCAAAGTTTTATCCATAATTGGAGTTCGAGAAGTTCAAATGATCTGAAATTTGGTGGGTGGAAGGAAAAGACAATTTCCAACAACTTTCATGAAGATAACCAGGCTCAAATTCGGATGGTAGAAATGAGATTTCATCCACACAAGAGCATGAGTGCTATCCACCACGTCCACCAGCAGCACTACTCAGTATTTTAGACATATCTAGAGCTGTAATGATCCAAATGATCTGAAATTTGGTGGGTGGAAGGAAAAAAAAATTTAAAACAACTTTTATGAGAACACTTTGCCAAATTCTAATTGCATTAATGTCAATTCAGCCATCCAATGTGCTTGAGTGATGCTGTCCACCAAATCCACTAATCAATAGTTGGCCACTACATCAATTATCAATTACCACATGAATAGTTCCGAATTTTAGCCTGTAAAAGAAGGCATTTGCCATTCATTTGGGCATCTTGTTTTCCATATCAAGATCATGTTCTTACTCTTTCTCTTTATATTGTTGTAATGCTTAAGATTTGTTTTCATTAATCTCTTGTTCATGCTTTTCATTTCCTTTACTATACTTAGTTAACTTACATCATGTTTATGTTCTTATATTGTTTCTTTAAGTTTTTCTCCTTCATAATGTCTAGCTAAGTTAAATAAGTCAAGGTGAAAAGGTTTCACTAATGGTGTTAGGATAAGTAAATATAAACTCAATATGGACTTTAATGCTTATATCCTAAACAACTTGCTATTAACATGTCTTATCATTTTTATCGTATTAATTCTTAATACCTTACTTGTTAAATGGTTAATCTAGATTTGTGTTGTGTAACAATTGGTACATCAATTACTTGATCCTTTGTAGTATTCGGCCGACATCGTTATTATGAGAGGAACTTGATTTGTTGTCAACATAAGTTAGCATCATGAATACTTGATAAAATTTATAAGTATGGTGTTATGTAAATAAGATGATTAATATGATCATGTTGATAATTAATAAAGAGTTTATACCTTACTTATCTCTAATACTATTAGTGTATCCTCTAACCTTGACATTTGTTTTTATCATTGTATAATCTTCACATTAATTTTACATCTCAAAGTCCTCTTTAACTGATTTTCACCACCACCACCATCATTGTTGTTGTTGCTGTTGTTTTTATTTATTATTGTTGTTGTTGTTGTTGTTTTTATTTATAATTTATATAGTTAACCTCTCTATGGTTCGACCCCGGTTTTGCCGAGTTATTTATTACTTTGACACTTCTGCACTTGGGATAAGACATCAACTCTTTGATCCTGTCACCTTTCAATTCCTTTCCTTTACTTAATTAACTTTTATCTTATTTATATTCTTATCTTGTTTATTTATGTTTCTCTCTTTCATTATGTTTTGCTAAGTTTATTATGTCAAGGTGAAAAGGTTATACTAATGATGTAAAGATAAATATAGTGTAAACTTAACATGAATTTTAATGTTTCATACTAATATATTTTATATTTCTAATGTTGTTCACTCTTTAATACTTTGCTTGTTAAATGACTAATTTAGATTTATGTTGTATAACACTTAGTATAACAAATGCTTGACACTTTCATAGCACAAACCTTATGGTATAACCAACACCTTTGCTATGAAAGGAACTTGATTTGTTGTTAACATAAGTTATAATCATGAATACCTGGCAATATTTACAATTATTAGCATTATTCGAATAAGATAACTAATGTAATCATGTTAACAATTTATAATCTGATTGGAACCTCCTTTGTATATGGTTTCTATTTGAGAAATAAGAGTTTATACTATACTTGTTTAAAATATCATTAATGGATTCTCTAACCTTGACATATGTTGTTATCAGTGTTTAATTCTTACATTGATCTTCCATCTCAAAGTTCTCATCAACTTTTTTCTTCTTCTTTTTTCTTCTTCTTCTTCTTCTTCTACTACTACTACTACTATTATTCTTGTTATTATTGTTGTTGTATTGCTGTTATTTATAATGTATACAATTAAACTCTCTATGGTTCAATCCTAATCTTGCTGGGTTATTTATTACTTCGACAGTTTTGTACTTGGGAGAAGATATCAATCTTTTGGTCGTGTCAGTACAATACAAGAAGTTTATTTTAATCAATTTATTAGTATCATATATGTTATGTAATGATATATTTATTTTTACTCATGGTGATCTATCAACCTATTCATGTAAATATAACAATTATTGGTTTCATACATACATGTTTAAAACCAAATTTAGATAAGATGTTTAATCTTAACTTGGTCTCCCACTATTTTTCTACAAATTAATAGCTATTACTATCAAATTGAGAAATCTTGTATAGATCTTCTAGTAGGTTAGGATTCCATTTAATTTGTATGACCTTAAGTAATTCAATAAATAAAAATAAATTAAATAAGATACATAACATATTTTATCAATCATATTTTTACATGACTCCTAAATTAATCATGTGACAACTCTTTGTCTAAACATATCATATATATTTCACCTAACTACTGTCTCTAACCTTATATGATCAGAAGTGACTCATCCAAATCATATAAGTTAGTTGAGTAGCACCTAATTTTGTAACATCAAACATATTCTTAACAGTAAATTTGAGTAGCTCAACAGGTTATCCAACTCTGGTTTTATATATATAAAATCAGAAGGAAATAAATCATATTCTCAATATATACTTAATATAATTATTGAGAGATTTATTATCAATTTTAATTAAGTTTCATTTCATTACATAATTGATATATCATACATAACAATTATATATTAACATATATCCCTAGAAATATCATTCTAATTTGATGATTATGAACATATCTAAACTAATTCTCTTGAACCATTGAAGAGAATTAGGGGATCAAAACCTAGTTTACTACTGCAAATTTTTATAATTCCTTTGCGAGCATCATGATTGTGTCCTTTACCACCTTTATTTTGGATTATAAAATAATTTTCTATCTAAATTCTTATATTTTTAAATTATATAATATTTACATAATTAAATAAAAAACCTCAAGTTATATTTAAGGGGAGTTAAATGAGAAAAGAATTTTACAACCCTGAAAGAAAAATAGAGAAAAAACAAGACACATGAGGCATATTTAATTTACAATCATTCAACCATAAAAACACTATCACAATAGTATTTAATGTCCATAACCATCCATCAAGCATAGTAAAACATTAATATGCATGAATAAATATATTGCATATTTCAATTCTAATTATTGGCTTTTTGTACAATTTTAAAATAATATTTCAATCAATTTGAAATATTAAACTTAAATTTAATTTGATGATTTCCCAAACTTAATAAATTTTATTTAATATAGATTCTTTTATTGAAAAACCATTTTTCAAAATCTAATAAGAAAATTAATCATATTAAAATTATTATTAATACCCTAAACTATTTAAGGATCAATTCAATTACAATATTTGTCTTAAAAACTCTCTTTAATTTACAAATACCAAATTTCTAAATATTATTTAATTAAATACATTAATTAAATCCTAATCCTATTAAGATATTACAAAACTAAAAAAAATCTAAATTAAACATTTTAATTTGAAACTAATCTAATTAGAAATATTAATTTTATAATTAATTGAATTTAAAATTTTAATTTTAAAATATAAAATCAATATTTCATACAAGAAAGAGAAAAATTGTAATTTTGCCTTAATTATTCCCTGGATGTAAGGCATACGTTGCAAGAGTAAATTCATAAATTAAACCTAAAAACTTAAATCTAGGGGTAATATCATAAATTCTACCCCTTCCTTTTCTTTTTGCTATTGCCGGCAGTGGGCATATTGTCCACCACTAGTGGCCACTTTAACATTAGCATCTTTATTTTTTACCATCAGGTTTTCTCTAGCGCAAAAGATTGCCCTTGCATTGCGCTACCTTGTGTTGGTGGCCACCTTAACAATAACAATAAAGATTTTACTACGTTTGACACAGTGCAAGGGGCTGCCCTCGTGCTGCGCCACCTCTAGCATGAGGCAACAACCTTGTAGCTGAGTGGTAGTGGTTGTCACCTTTAGTGCAAGGCAGTAGGGCCAGACATGTTGGCGTTGTTGTGGCGAGGGCAACAAGCCAACAACCATGACAATAACGAGGATAAAATATAAATTACAATGAGGATTGTGACACCACCAAAAGATTGATGTCTTTTTCCATATACAGGAGTGTCGAAGTAATAAATAACCCGGCAAGATCGGAGTCGAACCATAGAGAGATTAATTGTATAAATTATAGATAACAATAATTCAACAACAACAATAACAATAACAATAACAATAGTAACAATAATATTAATAGTAGTAGTAGTAGTAGTAATAATAATAAAGAAGAAGAAGAAGAAGAAGAAGAAGAAGAAGAAGAAGAAGAAGAAGTTGATGAGAACTTTGAGATGGAAGATTAATGTAAGGATTAAATAATGATAACAACAAATGTCAAGGTTAGAGGATCCACTAATGATATTTCAAACAAGTATAGTATAAACTCTTATTACTCAAATGGAAACCACACACAAAGGAGGTTCCAATCAGATTATATATTCTTAACATGATTACATTAGTTATCTTATTCGAATAATGTTAATACTTGTAAATATTGTCAGGCATTCATACTTATAACTTATGTTAACAACAAATCAAGTTCCTTTCATAGCTCAAGTATCGGTTATACCATACAATATGCATTATGAAAGTGCTAAGCATTTGTTGTACCAAGAGTTATACAATATAAATCTAGATTAGTCATTTAACAAGCAAAGTATTAAAGAGTGAACAAGATAATAAATACAAAACATGTTAGTATCAAATATTAAGATCCATGTTGAGTTTCCACTATAATTATTCTTACACCATTAGTGTAACCTTTTCACCTTGACATAATATACTTAACTAAACATAATGAAAGAAAAAAATAAATAAACAAGATAAGAACATAAATAAGATAAAACTTAACTAAGTAAAGAAAAGGAAATGAAAGGCATAAATAAGATATTACTTAAGCAATACAAAGAGAGAAATAAAAAGCATGATCTTTATTTGGAGACCAAGATGCCTAAATGCATTGCAAATGCCTCCTTTTATAGGCCAAAATTAAGAACTACTGATTTGATGACTAATTGATGAGTGGGTGACCAACTCTTAACTTGGTGACAATCCTTATCTTTTCTTTTCTGCCTAAAACATCATTGATAACGTCAGAATTGGAACCACTTGAAAACATGAAAGTTGTAGGAAATTTTCTCAGCTTTCCAAGAAAAAAATATGGAGGTCATTTGGACTCCTAGAACTCCAGATATGGGCTAAACACTGAACAGTATTTGGGCTGCAGGGCAGATTCAGATATTGCTATAATTTGGACTTCAAAATGACCTTTTTAAATCTTTGGCTCCATATGAAAATTGTAGGCCTATGTCTTACCCTTCCATCCATATAAAAGAAACCTAAATCCGAGATCTACAGCTCCAAATATGATCCAATTACCAAATAGTTTTCCAATTTGGACTGCACCAACATCTCTTTTCTAAGTTTGACCATCTCTTTGTCCTTTCAATTTCAGTTCTTAAACTTATCAATCAATTATTTTATTTATGTGATAGGCCTACATTTAAAATGAATATTTATCATAAATTAAAGGTTTTTTATCTTATATTATTAGATATGTTATTATAAAACATGTTTTAGTTAAGAAGTTATTGATACTTTAAGTACAAATAATGATATAAAACCTTGATAAAAATACACTTTTAAATACTAATAAGATAATAATATAACTCTCAACTCAACTCAAACACTTTGTTAGTGCACTCTTGCTCTCAATCACTCAATACAATATTTTAGCTCTCATAAGCCCTCTAATGATAGTTGAAATGGGAAACAAACCCTCCCTATTTTCAGTCAATAACAACAATCAAACCACCAAAAGCTTACTACTATTTTCAAAATTCACAACCACCTAACTTGCTCCAATTTTTATCTGTACCATGCAGCCATCTTAGACTTTTATGCAGTAATCTTTGATCTTATCTGTCATTACTGCCATTTGTTTCCACATATAACACGTTGAAATTCTGTTTGTAGTTTTGCTGGTAGGCATTTATTTTTTAATTAATTGTTCATGTTTTTCATTAAATCTTATAATCTACAAGTTGTTTTCCTCTCATGCTAATCTTTATTGAATAATCTATACAAATGCAAAAGAAAAGGTGCTAACATGTTCAGATTCTTCATAAAAAATAAAAGTTTGTTTTGTTGAATCTCTATTCAAATGGGAAAATGCAACATATTCACGATTTCCTTTTTAGGTATAGAATTGATGGTTGTACATTCCTTGATAAAAGAGGATGATCATGCTAAAATTTCATAAAAAATTCAAGACCCATCAACAAATGAATTTTTAATTATTATAGGTTGCAAACATCAATCAAACTTGGTATTGATACTTTGATTTTATATTGATGGGACTAATGCTTGAAAACCATCAAAATATCTCATGATCAGGAGCTAAATGAAGCTAGAGATTTAATTATGACCTTTAGGAGAAGAGATCTATACTAAATATCCAAATTTATTATTAGAATAAGGGTTTTATAGCCTAAATTAAAGTTGAGGAGTCAATCTTTTTGACCTAATATTTTTATGTTTTGAAATATCCTAAACCCAACAGACTTTGGTTTAGCTACAAGATAAGCCCAAGACATCGTGGATCTAGCAAGATGCTAGACCTAATATACTTGGGTTTAACAATAAGCTGAGCATAAGACATTATAGGTTCGACAAGTTGTTATACCTAATATATACTTGGGTTCAGTTATGAACTGAGCCTAGAGCACTATGGGTCTAGCAAGTTTCTACACCCAGTAAACTTGGATTCAACCATGAGATAAGCCTAGAGCACCGTGGGTCAGACAAGTTGCTAGATCTAGTATTCTTGGGTTCATTCGTGAGCTGACCTAGGGCATCATAGGTCTAATGAATTGCAAACCTAATTGGTCTTAGAGATCCATGTTAGGACCATATAGTTCTCTCTAAAGATTATTAATATGAGTTGTTGATATTAGAAATAATCATCTTCCTATACCTGTAGATGTATAAAAGAATAGAAATAACCATTTCTCTTCACTTATAGTTATATGAAAAGTATTTCAAGAACCTATCATATTTTCATCTCATTAATGATGTGTAAGAGATTCTTATTCCTCATTAATGCCATCTAGAGAAGAATTATGTGTAGTTTTCTTGGTGTGCTTTAACAAAAAAAAGTTTTCTTTGCTAATGCTTTCATTAAAAAAGTTTTGTAATTTCCCCCCTATTGGTCCCTTTTTTTTCCTTTGCATTTTTTATCCCTTTATCCGCGCGTGCGCGTGTGTGTATTATATTTTGATATTTTTGAAAAATGCAACATCAACAATAATTCCATGAGAAAAATAAACAATGATTTTGAAATGGACGCGTTAATATCTGAACATGTTGAAAATAGATTTTTGAATTTTGAATTCTTTTGGAAAGACGTTAAAAATGTTGAAAATGATACAAATATGTCAAAAATATATTTTTTGGATTTTTTTTTGTTATTTTTTATTTTTTAAAAACTATTAATAAAATGAGGTCAAAATAGGGTTATGACACCCATCCCAAGGTCTAGCCATACCATCAAATCTTTCTATCATGTATTTTTCCCTCCATTTCTTTGCATGAGCAGGTTTTCCTTCTTTCATAAGCTTTTTTGGTCTATTGAAAAAAGGTGAAGAACTACGGAATGAAAGGCCTTCCTTCAGCATTGCTGGTTAGCGAGTAGTAGTTTCTAAAAACCATAATAGTTGGTTCCTCCTTGAAGATTCTCATCAACTTGTCATATTCAAACAAGGCAATCTACTCATTAGGGTGGAGCTAAGCAAAACTCAGGTTGAAGTAACAAAAAAAAATCCCTTAAAATCATTCTAAAAGAAACAAGTATCCAAACTCGTACATACATATAGGTGTAATAATGATAATATTGCCTTTGAAAGTTTGCTGTTGACCTGACCATTAGTCTCAAGCAACAGGATCACATAACCCCCTATTTATTTAGCATTGAATAAGGTCACTTGTTTATATGACACTGTACTATCTGCCTCATCTGGAGGCATCCTAAGTAATCTTAGTTGTCCACTAAGATTTGAAGTCTTTTAAGGAACAATTGATTAGTACTTAAAAGTGCATTTTTATCATGGTTTTATATCATCATTTTGCACTTGAAGTATCAATAACTCTTTAACTAAAATATGTTTTATAATAATGTATCTAATAATATAAGATACCTATAATTTGTGGTAAATGTCTATTTTTAATGCAGGTCTATCACATAAATGAAAGGATTGATTGATGACTTGAAGAACTTAAATTGCAAGGATAAAGAGATGGCCAAACTTAGAAAAGAGATGTCGGTGCAATACAAACCGGAACACTGTTCGGTAATTGGGCCATATCTGGAGCTACAGATCTCAGATTTAGGTCCAATTTATATGGATGGAAAGGTAAGACATAGGCCTACAACTTTTATATGGAGCCCAAGATCTAAAAAGGCCATTATCAAGTCCAAATTGTAGCAACAACAAAGAAGCCCGAATCTGTCTTCCAGCCCGAGCACTGTTCGGTATTTTGGCCATATCTGGAGTTCTAGAAGTCCAAATGAGCTGAATTTTTTACACAAGAAAGCTGAGACAATTGCCTACAACTTTCATGTTTGCACCTGGCTCCATTTTTGACGTTATCAATGAAGTTTTGGGCAGACAAGAGAAGATAAGGATTGTCACCAAGTCAAAAGTTGGCCACCCACTTATCAATTAGTCATCAAATCAATAGTTCCCAATTTTGGCCTATAAAAGGAGGCATTTGCCATGCATTTAGGCATCTTGGTTTCCAGATCAAGATCATGCTCTTCCTTTCTCTCTTTGTATTTTTTATGCTTTGTTTTCATTAATATTAAGTTTATGCCTTTCATTTCCTTTCCTTTACTTAGTTAACTTTTATGTTCTTATTTTGTTTATCTATTTTGCTTTCTTTCATTATGTCTAGCTAAGTTAGTTATGTCAAGGTGAAAAGGTTACACTAATGGTGTGAGAATAAGTATAATGTAAACTTAATATGGACTTTAATGTTTGATACTAACATGTTTTACATTTGTTATCTTGTTCACTCTTTAATACTTTGCTTGTTAAATGACTAATCTTGATTTATGTTGTATAACACTTGGTACAACAAATGCTTGGCACTTTCATAGCCCATAATGTATGGTATAACCGACACCTGAGCTATGAAAGGAACTTGATTTGTTGTTAACATAAGTTATAATCATGAATGCTTGACGAGATTTACAAGTATTAGCATTAATTGAATAAGATGACTAATGTAATCATGTTAACAATATATAATCTGATTGGAACCTCCTTTATGTGTGGTTTCCAACTCAATAATAAGAGTTTATACTATACTTGTTTGATATACCATTAGTGGAACCTCTAACCTTGACATTTGTTATTATTATTGTTTAATCCTTACATTAATTTTCCATCTCCAAGTTATCATCATCTTCTTCTTCTTCTCTTTCTTTATTACTACTACTACTACTACTACTACTACTACTACTATTATTATTATTATTATTATTATTATTATTATTATTATTATTATTATTATTATTATTATTATTCTTGTTGTTATTATTATTATTATTATTGTTGTTGTTGTTATTGTTGTTTTATAATTGTTGTTTATAATTTGTACAATTAACCTCCCTGTGGTTCGACCCCGGTCTTGCCGGGTTATTTATTACTTCGACACTCCTGCACTTGGGAGAAGACATCAATCTTTCAGTTGTGTCAAGTTTTTGGCGCCGTTGCCGGGGAGGTAAGTTCTTGTATAAATTATAGTATTTATTTTATTTTCTCTTTTCACTTTTCTTGTATATAACTTTGTTTCTTTTCTTTTGTTTCTTTTTATTTTGTTTTCTTCCTTCTTTTGCTTTCTTCTTCTTTTTTTTATTATTATTTTATTCCTACACGTGCATGAGAGTGTGGTCACGTACCTCAAGTGGTAGACTTTGTAGGGTATCCTCATCATTTTCAGAAAATATGGCCGAAGAAGATAATCAATCACTTCATAATGAAAATAATGAGAATAATCGTGCTAGAACACTTAGAGACCACATGAATCCCACAAGAACAAGTGCACCATCATGCATAGTTTTTCCTCCTGATGCATCTCATTTTAATTTTAAACCAGGTATTATTCAACTTTTACCATCTTTTCATGGTTTGGAATTGGAAAATCCATACTTGCATTTAAGGGAATTTGAGGAGGTGTGCAACACATATAATAATTTAAATTGTAGCATGAACACCATCAGATTAAAGCTTTTTCCTTTTTCATTAAAAGATAAAGCTAAAACATGGCTACAAAATTTGAGACCAGGATCCATTCGTGCTTGGGATGAAATGCAACAACAATTTTTAAAGAAGTTTTTCCCATCTCATAGAACAAACTCTTTCAAGAGACAAATCACCACTTTCACTCAAAAACCAGGAGAAACATTTTACAAATGTTGGGATAGGTATCGAGACTTGCTTAGTACTTGCCCCCATCATGGTTTTGAAACATGGAGATTGGTTTCACATTTCTATGAAGGGTTAACACCTAAAGATAGGCAAATGGTTGAATTGATGTGCAATGGAACTTTTGAAGATAAAGACCCTGATGAAGCAATGGAGTACTTAGACTTGTTAGCTGAAAATGCTCAAAATTGGGACACCGTAGGTACTTATGTGGCACCGAGTAAAACTCAACCTCATACATCTAATGGAGGTATGTACAACCTTAGGGAAGATCATGACCTCCAAGCCAAATTTGCATCTTTAGCTAGAAAAGTCGAGGCACTAGAATTGAAAAAGAGTGGTCAATTAAAATCTGTTGAAAACATTGTGTGTCAAATCTGTGAAACAAATGAACACTCAACCAACGATTGTCCAACCTTGCCTTCTTTTAAAGAATGTCTCCATGAACAAGCTCATGCTTTAAACAGTTTTCAAAGGGCCAACCATAACCCATACTCCCAAACATACAACCCTGGTTGGAGGAATCACCCAAATTTCAGTTGGAAGAGTAAGAACAACAATGCACAAACTTCACAACCACCGTTTCAAGCACACCATAATTTCCAAAATTCTCATGGATATGCACCTCCTTATGCTCCACCTCCTAGAAGAAATCTTGAGGAAACATTGCATGCATTCATTGAAAAGCAAGAGACAATCAATACTCAACTTGCTCAAAAGATGACAGATTTTAAAGATACTCTTGCTAAATTAACATCTGCTCTCAGTTTCCAAGAGAAAGGTAAGTTTCCATCTCAAACACAACAAAATCCCAAAGGGCAATACAATGCAAATGCAAGTAGTTCCGGAAGCCAACACATGGATCAAGTCAAATCAGTCACTACTCTGCACAGTGGTAAGGTTATTGAAAAACCCTCTTTTGAACCTTATGAGAAAGATGATGAGTCAATCTCTGAGGGTAAGGAAGGGGATGAATTTGAAAATTGCAAAGAAACGACTGATTCACCACCAGCACTTCCATTTCCTCAAGCCATGACCAAACAAAGGAAAGTCAATCACAATTCTGAAATTTATGAAATTTTCAAACAGGTAAGGATCAATATACCTTTGCTGGATGCTATTAAACAGGTTCCTTCCTATGCTAAATTTTTGAAAGATCTATGCACTGTGAAGAGGAAACTGAATGTGAAAAAGAAAGCCTTTCTAGCGGAACAAGTAAGTGCTATTCTTCAGAACAATAATGCTTTGAAATATAAAGACCCTGGTTGTCCCACAATTTCTTGCTTTATTGGAGAGCATAAAATTGAAAGAGCCTTACTTGATCTTGGAGCTAGTGTGAATTTACTTCCATATTCAGTTTTTCAAAGTCTCAATCTAGGTGAGTTAAAACCAACTTCTATATCTCTTTTACTTGCCGATAGATCTGTAAAAGTGCCTAGAGGAATAATTGAAGATGTGTTAGTACAAGTCGATAAATTCATTTATCCTGTGGATTTTATTGTCTTGGACACAGAACCTGTTGAAGCATGTAATTCATTTCCTGTTATTTTAGGACGTCCATTTCTTGCAACCTCTAACGCATTGATTAATTGTAGGAATGGATTGATGAAGCTATCATTTGGAAACATGACATTGGAGATGAATATTTTCAACATTTGCAAGCAACCTGGAGATGATAATGATTTACAAGAAGTAGATCATATTGATGAATTAGTTTATGATCAACTTGAATCTACTTTAAGTAAAAATGAATTGGATGAAACTGAAGATTTGCAAATGGTTTATTCTGAGGAAGAAATCATGGATGAAACAAGCACCGAAAATGTTGATGCGAATCTTTTGTCAACAGTGACAACAGATTCGACATCTGACATCACATCAATGGATGATTACTTTCCTAACGAATCCTTACTTTCTCTTAATTCAATGCCTTGGTATGATAAAAATATTAATTTTCTTGCTTTAGGAGAATTGCCAGCTGATTGGAGTACCCAAGACAAAGAAAAGTTTTTGAACGAAGTGAAGAGCTTTTATTGTGATGACCCTAATTTATTCAAATATTATCCTGATCAAATATTTCAAAGATTCATTCCCGACAATGAGGTAAGTAGTGTCATTAAACTTTGTCATTCTAAAGCATGTGGAAGTTGTTTCTCATCAAAAAAGACAGCTGCAAAAATCTTTCAAAATGGATTTTATTGGCCCACCATGTTCAAGGACACACATGCATTCTGCAAAACTTGTGAAAATTGTCAAAAAATTGACACTAGTCAAAAAGTTTTGTTTTATGATTCTCAACTCTATGTATTCCCTAAAGAGCTAAGATTAAGATGGACCAATCCTTATGGGGCCTGTGATATTGAGAATTCAATGAATGACAATGATTTTAAGGAAAATGGACATCGTTTGAAAGCTTACTTTGATAATTTTCTTAATGAAAATGAATCAACTGGTTTGAATGATCTTGTAGATAAAGGTTGATTATTTTGTTTTTCTCACATTTTCTTTTTTATGTTTCTTTTTGACTGATTTTTGCTAGTTTCTCTCACCCCGGTCAAATGGCGGACAACGGTACTCCGTGACTTAAGTCGGTTCTTTCAGTTTCCCAAAATAACTGATATTTGTGTATATATTTGTGCAATTCTTTGAATCTCTCTGCCAATTCTCATTTGAAAATGGACACTAATCTTGAAAAATTAAAAAAGTATTTTCCCGCTCTGCCTCAGAATGCGATTACAAAAATTTACCGTGCTAGATGTGCAAGATTGAGATTGTTAATGAATCATGGAATTCCTGAAGATATTCGCTGGTTGATTGAAGCAAAGGTCCGATTATCAGGTGAGTCCTCTAATTTCTTTATTTCACACATGCCTGGAATAGGTAAAAGCACTTTTGCAAAGAAGCGTCGTGCAAAACGACTAGAAGTCTGTCATCGATGTGCTAGATGGACTTGTAATACACAATGTCGTTCTTTAGGAATGGTATCTATAAACCGTGAAGATAAAATATAATTCATTAAGGATGGCCTGAGTAAGGAGTCTTTAGATAATCTTCTATTGACTCTTGAGACGCATCCTAGTGGAGATGTGCATCGTGTAATTCATGATTTATGGCCACTATTTCATAAAGAACATGATCGACTTAGTCTTGGGAATCTGACTAAAAAAGACCCTGTTTGCCAGTTTTTAAGAAAACTGGATGGGAAGCCTATCCCCGACCCATAGAGGGCGTTTAAGCCGTTCTTGGACGTAAAACCAAGGGAAGATGTGAGCCACAATCACAACTACCTGTACATACACATTTTTTTTCAAAAGTAAATAAATAAATAAATAAAAAGAGAGAGAGAGTGTGTGAGACTCTAGCTGGCCTACATATAGGTGTTATGATTGCCTTTCTAATTTCTCATCTATAAAACCCTCTCTTCCTTCCTTTCATTTCTACTCAACCCATACATTCAAAAACTATAGAAGTGTGTAGAAATGGCAAGTTCCTCAAGTCATCATATTAGAAATATTTGTGTTTTCGGTGGATCTAGTCCTGGGAAAGAAAATGAGTTTTTAGAATCAGCAAATCATCTTGGTCAGGTGCTAGCTGAGAGAAAGATTCATTTAGTGTATGGGGGAGGCAATCTTGGGTTAATGGGAGGTGTGTCAATAGCTGCATTTTTAGGAGGTAGTCAAGTTTTAGGAGTCGTCCCTGAAGCTTTGGCACAAGGGGACATCATTGGAAAAACAATTGGAGAGGAACTTCAGGTCTCCACAATGTCGGCTCGAATGAATGCAATGTTTAACCATGCTGATGCTTTCATTGCTTTACCAGGTGGTCTAGGCACATTGGAAGAGATCTTTCATATTTCCTCTTGGGCTCAATTGCACATTCACCATAAACCCATAGGTTTGTTAAATGTTAATGGTTATTATGATAAGTTGTTGTCTTTTCTTGATCATGCTGTGGAACAGGAATTTCTAACATCTTCTGCACGACAAATCATAATCTCTGCTTCTACTGCTGAACAATTGATTGACCAACTACAATCTTTCATTCCTGTGATTGATCCTTCCATGAGTCGCATAAATTGGTCATCTAAGGAAAGCCGTAAAAAGCTTAGATTGGATTTGAGCCTTCATTTGTGAATTTTTGTGTCTTTTGGTTTTATTATGTTTTGTTATTTCTTATTTTTGTTTCAGTGTGTTTCAGGTTTTGTCAGTGTTCGTTATTTCAAGTGATATCTTTTATACTCTATCTTTCTACCTTAGAACGTTGAGGACAATGTCTCGTTTTGGTTGGGGGGAGAGGGTAGTAGTTGATAAAAAAAAAAAATTGTTTTTCATTTCATAAAGCATGTGCATAATTGTTGTTATTAGGATGGCAGAGTAAAGGAGTTCTTTTGTTAAAGTGACTCTTGAGACGCATCTTAGTAACCATTCTTAACAAGGTCTATTATAATACTTCCTGAAATATTCAGGTTTACAAACTCTCGTATTGTTACCACTTAATTCTGCTCATATACTTATTTGACATGTATTTTTAAACCTTAATTTACACACACACACTTTAACATATGATTGTGGGTTGCATATTGGATTATTACATTATTTATGTTCTTTTGTTAAAGGTAACAACTAAGGGAAAGGGATTGTATATAATTAAAAAAAAAACAAAAAAAAAAGAAAATAAATAAAAATAAAAAATGATGATAATAAAAATGTAGATAAGTTTGATTTCGTAGCCTCCCTAACCTAAGCAATTAAGCCCGAAGGGGTGTTTTAACACCTAATACCCTAAAGTCAACTGACTTGGGAGCTATTGGCCCAACGCTTGTTACATGGGTTGAGGAGAAAAGCTTAAGGCAATCAAACATTGCACTATCTACATATCAGTATCTGCGACCCGAGTTACTAAGCTCGTAGGGGTGTCTTAACACCTAATGCCCTAAGACCAACTGGTCTGGGAGTCATTAGCTGAAAGCTCGTTACATGGGTTAAAGATGCATGATGTTTTTAAAGTATATGTATATAGAGTTAAAAAAAAAAGACAAAAATAGTAATCCCAACCCAAAGAAGTTAACCTTAAACATTAGAACAAAAATTTTGTTTTCTTCCAAGAAAAGCCCCATAATTATGTGTTGATACATTGAGCACAAAAGAAAGGTTTATTAATATCTTGTTAAGTGGTATTGAGCAGATATATAAATTTAATGAGAGTTTGTTTATCTAGATAGATTAATGGAAGTTAAATGATGAATACCTTGCTTTGTGAAATTTGCAAATTGTTTTAACGCTTTAATTACTAGGGACTAGTAATAAGCTGGTTGAGGGGTGTGATTAGTACTTAAAAGTGCATTTTTATCATGGTTTTATATCATCATTTTGCACTTGAAGTATCAATAACTCTTTAACTAAAATATGTTTTATAATAATGTATCTAATAATATAAGATACCTATAATTTGTGGTAAATGTCTATTTTTAATGCAGGTCTATCACATAAATGAAAGGATTGATTGATGACTTGAAGAACTTAAATTGCAAGGATAAAGAGATGGCCAAACTTAGAAAAGAGATGTCGGTGCAATACAAACCGGAACACTGTTCGGTAATTGGGCCATATCTGGAGCTACAGATCTCAGATTTAGGTCCAATTTATATGGATGGAAAGGTAAGACATAGGCCTACAACTTTTATATGGAGCCCAAGATCTAAAAAGGCCATTATCAAGTCCAAATTGTAGCAACAACAAAGAAGCCCGAATCTGTCTTCCAGCCCGAGCACTGTTCGGTATTTTGGCCATATCTGGAGTTCTAGAAGTCCAAATGAGCTGAATTTTTTACACAAGAAAGCTGAGACAATTGCCTACAACTTTCATGTTTGCACCTGGCTCCATTTTTGACGTTATCAATGACGTTTTGGGCAGACAAGAGAAGATAAGGATTGTCACCAAGTCAAAAGTTGGCCACCCACTTATCAATTAGTCATCAAATCAATAGTTCCCAATTTTGGCCTATAAAAGGAGGCATTTGCCATGCATTTAGGCATCTTGGTTTCCAGATCAAGATCATGCTCTTCCTTTCTCTCTTTGTATTTTTTATGCTTTGTTTTCATTAATATTAAGTTTATGCCTTTCATTTCCTTTCCTTTACTTAGTTAACTTTTATGTTCTTATTTTGTTTATCTATTTTGCTTTCTTTCATTATGTCTAGCTAAGTTAGTTATGTCAAGGTGAAAAGGTTACACTAATGGTGTGAGAATAAGTATAATGTAAACTTAATATGGACTTTAATGTTTGATACTAACATGTTTTACATTTGTTATCTTGTTCACTCTTTAATACTTTGCTTGTTAAATGACTAATCTTGATTTATGTTGTATAACACTTGGTACAACAAATGCTTGGCACTTTCATAGCCCATAATGTATGGTATAACCGACACCTGAGCTATGAAAGGAACTTGATTTGTTGTTAACATAAGTTATAATCATGAATGCTTGACGAGATTTACAAGTATTAGCATTAATTGAATAAGATGACTAATGTAATCATGTTAACAATATATAATCTGATTGGAACCTCCTTTATGTGTGGTTTCCAACTCAATAATAAGAGTTTATACTATACTTGTTTGATATACCATTAGTGGAACCTCTAACCTTGACATTTGTTATTATTATTGTTTAATCCTTACATTAATTTTCCATCTCCAAGTTATCATCATCTTCTTCTTCTTCTCTTTCTTTATTATTACTACTACTACTACTACTACTACTACTACTACTACTACTATTATTATTATTATTATTATTATTATTATTATTATTATTATTATTATTATTATTATTATTATTATTATTATTCTTGTTGTTATTATTATTATTGTTGTTGTTGTTGTTGTTATTGTTGTTTTATAATTGTTGTTTATAATTTGTACAATTAACCTCCCTGTGGTTCGACCCCGGTCTTGCCGGGTTATTTATTACTTCGACACTCCTGCACTTGGGAGAAGACATCAATCTTTCAGTCGTGTCAACAATCTCATTCTTTTTTTCTAGTGGAAGAGGGTTGAGTAACACTGTTTTTAAATCTAAGACCTATTCTAATGACTGTAGATCCTTGATGAGTACTTATAGTTTTAGGCCTCAAACTAAAATCTACCTCATGAGACATGGTTTTCTTGCCTTATCCAGAAATTATTCTTAAGAAAATTTAAAACAAAAAAGAAGAGGTGAAGTGTGATTTCTATGTTTATTTAGAAGAAGACAATTCTTATGCATGAAATGAAGAAACTTGATCCCCCTGTAAGACTCTTAGTATAGAAAATATAGAGATAAATTTTGGCAATAGTAAAAAATAAAATTGAAAATGAATAAAGTTTATATAGGTCATCGCTTTATATTTTCAATGGATGATGAACACATGACATCACATTATGACCTTAGAAAGGCTTAATGCCTAATGTATTGATTACACACAGCCAAATTGTCTTCTCAAAAAGATTATTTTGCCTCTATCCAACAACATTTCAAATGCCACCTTTTTAGAGAAGACAAGACAAACCTGATCAGTTGCCTCCTAAAAGACTTTTCAAGTCTTTATGCATCTAATACATAAGGACTTGGGGGCAATTGATAAGTCAGAATTTTTGACTCAATATTTTTCTATTTTAAAAGAGTCTAAACTCAACATACTTAGGTCTAGCCAAGAGCTAAGCCTAGACATTATGAGTTTGACAACTTACTAGATCTCATATATTTGAATTCAACTATGAGCTGAGCTTAGGACATTGTAGGTCTGATAAGTTGTCAAACTCAATATATTTGAGTTTAACTATAAACCTAATGAATTGCTAGACATATCTCCCTTAGGTTTGGCTATGTGCCAAACCCAGTTGGTCTTAGAGATCCATGTTAGGACCATAACATATTGAGTTTGAAATAATCATTTCTCTATACCTATAAGTGTATAAAAAGTTAGAAATAATCATTTCCTTATACTTGTAGGTGTATGAAAGGTCTCCCAATGACCTACTATAATTTCATCTCATTAATAATATATAAATGATTTTTAACTCTTATTAATGTCATCTAGAGAAAATGACTCTCCGATCTCTCCACTCCATCAAAACAACAAAATTCAGAAAGTATAAATATCATCTGAATCACTTGGGTTAAAAGTTTACAATTTCTACACTCATAACTTAACTCATAGAACATTTATCATACCAAAAACAAGAACAAACATTTTTTTTTTTAAATTTAAAGCTCTTATTTATTTATTTATTATGTTCCTCATATTTAAAAATCATTAACTTTGTTATTGAAGCGTATCTAAACTCGTAAGAATTATTTTGCCGGTATTATGAGTTCTATTGACAATCACATGCTTCTTGGGCTATAGAAAAAGAAATATTAATATGAAGATATAATTACTATTTAAATACAAAATAACCTCTGAGTATATAAAATTTTGGGACATCATCAGAAGTGTTCCAGGAGCATACCTGTCCCTTTTTTTCAGTTTTCTTTCAACTAGAAGGATACATATATACCTGTCTGTAGTACACATCATGGCAATTTGTTATATTTTGTAGTCCTGCATTGGGTTTTCTGCTCCTTAGGACAAGCTAGAACACTTCAAAGACAACACTACTCAGGATATTATTTGTTCCCAGGTCCAAAATAGATAATGCAAATATAATATATGTTGTAAGCTAGTATTTTCTTCCATAGAGCATTAGAGAAATTTACCTGAAAGAGTGATTTTTTTAATCAAGGAAATGGTAATTTGACATTTAAAAAAGATGCTGCTGTGTACAATGTGAAAATTGATTTGACACGCTGAAGAAATAACCCTCTTGAAAGGTAAGGAGGAGAGACAAATTATGATTATGATGGAATTCGTTCTTTAATGTTGGCTTCTGCAACTTTAAATTTGACTGTGGTCTTTTCAACATCCACAATCAAAATTTTCCAGGTATTAATTTCACTTCCAATGTGCTTATTTTCAAGTGTTTTTCCTAGGATTTTTTTTCTTGCAAGACTAAAGATGAGCATGAATCTCAAGATTACTCATGGTCTGCATTGTATAAGTGTAGCACAGGACAGTAGAACTCTTATAATTTTGTTTGCAATTTTTTCTTTACAATCTTTTGTTTTCATAAATCAATGACTGGAAGCTAATCAATGACTGGTGTTTCAAAATCTTTCGATGTTGCCTGTTGTAATATCATTCTTGGATTACACTTTTGAACTAAGCCATGTTTTGTCAGAATAGAGATACAAAAAGCTGACGAAGAACTCTATACGTGATCATCACATCAGTCTTTTTCGTGAAGATAGGAATGTGAGGGTGTATGCTAAGAAACCCAAGCTGGTTTGTAACAAACATTACGATGTTTTTAAATCATTAATTTATTTTGCATTTGTTGTCTTCTGATAAATCAATGCATGGACATCATCATACAGGTGAAAACAGTTTCTGGGGCTTTTGAAAATTTTCAGCTGAAGGCATGGAATGAACGAACATGCACATGCAACTCCTGATAGGAAAAGGAATCGCCAGAGGTTAGAAGAGCTGTACTGAGAAGAATCAACCAAGGCTGTTGTGATTGCTGCTGTAGCGTCCTTCTCCACTGTGCTTTTATTACTTTGGAACTTGTACGTACTTTTTCCAAATGGAAAAAAGGAAACTAGCACAGAAACAAACACGCATGATAGAGAGTTTCATTAGCAAGTGTATAAATTCACATTGCTTGCCTCTCTATATCTGTATTTACTTTGATACTCTGCACAATATGTGAATATTCTATCATACTCTGACCTGTTGGTGGTTGATGATGATGGTGGTGATTTCCACTAATGAAATATTTTTTACATTTCAATAATTTGGAATAGGTTTTTTCTTGTCATTTTTTTAACATTGATTTTAGTTTCCATTAGGGTGTTTATATATATATATATATAATTTTTTTGACCTGGTGATTGTATTTTCTGAAAGCAAGCAACGAAGGCATCGCAAAGTTAATTAAGAACTTGCAGCTGGCTAGGTAACTTGACGAGATGCAGAGGATACTTAAGCAGGTTATATCTGAGTTTTGGTTTTAGTGGAAATTCTCTGGTTCTTTAGATGATAGTCTTAGAGCTATTCTTATGAATTTGCATATGCTTCAAGGGTTCGTGGGCAAGTTGCTGATGTAAAACATTTTATTGATTGGTCTCTGAAATTGTCTATGACATGAACTTTTCCTTTCACATTTGACGCAGGCCACAAAATTCAGTTGCAGATTGCTCGGAAGAAAACTTTGGGCTGGCGTTTTTGTTTTGAATTTGTGGCTTGGCAATCCTGTTGATTGATGGACTTGTCTCCCTTGCTAAGTGTAGATTAGAGTTCCATGTAGTTACAAATATATTGCACTTTGGCTTTGGGATATGCCTTATTCCTATGCAGGCATTAGCGAAGATAACCATGCATGCGTCTGTCCGGCCGGCCTTGTGATATTAAACATGTGCCGTCATCCTCTCCTGCATAGCTCGAGGCATGAATCTCGACATCCAAAGTCAGGCGCGACAATCTCTCCCAGAACGTGAAAAGTTTCGTGCCATTTATTCAGGCGGACCTGGCATAACCTGACATTTTGTTACAGTTTAGCTACTACTACAGAATCAGTAATCTCTAGCATTTGATTATTGCCTAAAGGTATGTCCTTCAGTTTTACATCTTGGAGCATGAATTCAGGTAGTAAATTAAAAACAAATCATCAAATCCACCCCAGCAGGCTACGACAGCATCTATTCCCTACTCCACTCATGACATTCAACTCAGACTCTTGGAGCATGAATTCAGGTAGTAAATTAAAACCGAATCATCCAATCCACCCCAGCAGGCTACAACAGCATCATCTATTCCCTACTCCATCACATTCAACTCAAGACTGAAGTGGTTGCGCATTGAAACTAAAACCTGCATTTCCATCAAGCTCAAAAGCCCATATCATTGTATTCTTTTCTAATTTCATATTGTTTGCATGCAAGGCAATGCATTGGCATCCAGTGGCGTTTAACTAATTACAAGTCTAAAAAGGCAAACAAAACAAAAAGAGCCGCAAAGGATGTTAGGCGGACACTGCACCACCATCAAAAAGAAGGCAGCACCATTCAAATCCCTTCTCCTTCTGTACATTTGGTAAATCAATTAAACTGGGATACAAACTGGTAACTGATCAGTGGTAAACAACCAAGACACGTTACCTATTTCACTTTCTCTGAACCAAATTACCCCGGCTATACACGAACATCTTTTGCATGCGTAATGTAGCATTCAAAAAGCAAACCATGGGTGGATAAACCACCCAATCTTGAAAAACAGCATCATATGAACCCCAAATTTAGGGAGGATCCCCGCCTGAAGATGAAGAAGAAGATTCTGAAATATGACCGCTCTTAAACGCATTTTGGAACTCATCCATAAGTATAGTCCTGATTTTCTTTCTTAAATCAGAGGCCTCTTCAGGTCTGAACCACTTCTTGCCAAACTGAATCGTAACAAATATTGAATCAAGGAGTTAAAACTACATTGTTGAAATTATTCATTCAAGTCTGAGTTGGGAGGAATTACCATTGCCAGATCTCTCTTTTTCAGCCTCTCAGGAGCCTCTTGAATGAAGCGCTCCATGAAGAAAAGTACAAAGAGGCCACAATCATAGTCATTTTTCTGCTGGGGCACCTGGTAGGAAATTTAGTAATGGGATGTAGTGAGGTGAAGTTCAAACCAACCATTAAAGAATTGAGAGAAGGAAAAATGTGTCAACTTCATTAATGGAGCTCCAAATTCACACATTCAATTGAATAAAAAGAAGAAGAAAAAACTACCACATATCCATGAGACAATTGAGGAGTAAAAGGCCAACAATTTTCGGGAACTAAATCACCAATCACCCACCCACTCCAAGCAGGTAAAAGTTCATAGATGTTTTACATTTTTTCAAGAAGAAAATCATTGTATGGAAAGAATGTAAAACCATTGGAGAAACAGTAAATACAGTTCTCCAACAACACCAACCTCAGCCAAAAATACTTTTTATAAAACAACTTTTTTCAAACCACAACCACAACAGCTATAACAATACCAAACACATCTGATAGCTAAGCAGACGCCACCCCAAGATCTTGGAGCAAAACATCATAACAATGCAAGAAAAAATTTCTACTCAGCAATATTTGTCTCAATGGTTGATGATATCAAAATTCCAGATATTCCTGTTCTGTCCAAATGCCTGCGAAACATTGCACAACATCAGACTTCAAAGATTCTTACAATCCTTTCTACATAGAAACAAAGCCTGTCCCACTCCACAGAACAATGTTGAAAAAGATAGGTACGACTTTTCATCACACCAATAACATTTGAAGGACATAAGGGAAAAAAAGCTTCCCTAGACGTCCTAATTAAATCATTAGGGTTAATAAGGACTATAGTCAAAACAAACGCCTCAACTTTGAAAATCATCCTAGCTTTCCAAACGTGATTAGCAAGAGAGAACAAAAACACACATGATCCAGGTTGGTATAGGTGTCAAGGAAAGATTTGCACAAAAACAAAATCCACAACCTTCAGAAACCACACTCTACAATCAAGCCTAGCAGAGAAGATACAGATGTTAAGGATATAGGCTGTTTGGAACCCTTGGAATTGAATTCAATTCCAAAGGTTAAATCAATTTCTGTATTTGAAACCCTTATGAGGGCACTAGAATTCAAATCATAAGAAAAAGGCAAAAGCAAATCAGAGGGGAGAATAATATTCATCAACAATGAAAATAACATTCCAAAAATATTCATCTACACCTATTTCTTCAAATGATTTGCTGCCCTCCTCTTCTTTTGTTCTGTTCTCTTGATAGATTATTATGAGAACTAATGTGTTTGTTGTGGTCCTTGTGGGCGCTAATCATATGGTAACCGAATAGATAATTTGTTTTTTGTTTTAAATAGCGATGTCATTCAAATTAAATAATAATAAAGTACAAATCAATTATTATTCTCTAATTAAATTATGACTTCCAGATTTAGAAAAATTCTTGACAATATCAACAATATAATTTAATTTAGTCTCTTAAATAACAATTCGTCCTTTTAATGATACAAATAACAAAGAAAACTCTTTGAAAAACTTAATTTAGCTTTCTTTTATGGAAACATGTTGTGTTTTATGCACACAACAAGCGAATGGGTCATGCTATTAGGCTCGTTGATCTAAGAATTAAAAAATGTTGATCACGGTTAATTAATCTCTTCTATATAGCTCAAAACAATCACCAAACTTTTACTAAAAAGAAGAAAAACCATGATGAGAAACAATAATAAATAGTCGATAAACAATTATATAAATCTAAATACAAGATATAAATTTATCGATAAAAATATAAAATAACAGAATTAAGGGCAAAATAAATATAAGTTTTTGTAACATTTTTTTTTTAATTCAAAGCAAAATTATCAAGATTGTTAATTCAATTCATTTCCATGTGTATTCCAAACAGTATAATTGAATTCAATTATGTGATTTAGTATTTTATTCCAAACATAACAATTGTAATAGATTATCAATTGAATTCAAATTGCATGTGGAATTGAATTCAATTCCACATGTGATTTGGTTCCAAACAAGTTGTATATGCAGCCAAAGGTCTTGAGGTTCTCTCATTAAGATTCAAAGAAAAAGAAAGATCCAATTAACATTACCCCCTCCATTATGCAAGCTGGGGAGACTGTACAAATGGGCAAAAGTTTTAAGGAATACCCATGGTCATATTAAGGCATAAATACCATTCAAGAGAAATGACCATGACACGACACAACACAACACTTGGGGCATTTTCTATATAAACTCACCGCAATGATTTTGTCCTCAATTCTACGATCTAGATGTTTCCATATTCTATCTGGAATTGGAAAATCTGTAGGAACAACTTCTTGATTCATATACCTCCATTCTTCTTTCAAATAACTGCAGCACACAAGCAACACCATTCATTAGGATTTGAATTTACAGCATTCTAACAAGGCATTACAACGAAGCTTTAATTTATAGTTCTCTCCCATTATCGTAATAGTTCCCAATGCTTCTCACATGCTCAACCTTTGAACATAGAAAAATGAAGTAATTCCCACTATAATTTTCTGCAGCTACAATTCAAAGGTACTTCTTTCTCAATAATGATTATCAGAAAGAATTTTAAGTTCACAACAACACTATTAGTCCCTTTCCTGAACAAACCCAATAAAAAAGGCATTCATAGGAACAAGGTACAAACTGTTACATGACTTCAGCAAGAGGTTAGTTATGAAAACAACTCTACTGCTCGGAAGGACTTTCCTATCTCACCTTTTAATGTTAGAAAATACTGTACTGCTACGATGAAATCCCAATGAATCTAAATGAAGAATAATTGGTCCTGATTCATCTTTCTTATCCGGGAAACATATAATCACCAAGCTCCAATGAAGACTGGATACATGAAAGACAACAAAAATATGTGAAACAGGTGAGACATGATTTTTACCAGATGAGAGAAAAGGCAGGGAGAAGATGGCATCTCTTTTGGTTGGGCACTAGGCACCAACCACTGACATGAGACAGCACTATAATAATACTGAACACTGGTACATACTTTTTGCTGTTATTTCATAATAAAAGACACTGATACACATTTCACATGAGCAAGCATGTTCACAAATATGCATGGGTACAGTGCATACAAAGATCAGCCATTATCTAGTCCAGTGGCAGCGATACAGGTTATCAATCATAAGAGCAATAGGTTCGAGTCTGCAAAGTGGCACCTTCACATGAAAATGGCACAACATAAAAGAAAAAAAAAATGTTCATAACCTGTTTATCCTGCCTGGATCCTCCTATGCTGGAGGGAGAGGCATCGCTGGCTAATGACCTTAAACAAATGCATTCAGTCTCAACTACTCATGTATAAGATGACTCCTATTGTGCCAATATCCAATTCCTTTTCTAGTCAACATTTATCCATATTTTCTTTTGTTGTTTTTTGTTTTGGTTGAAGGAGCAAACCATCCCAATAAAAAGGTGGCCAGTGTTCATCGCCAGATTATTCCAATCTATCATTTTAGAATGTTACACATCAAACCAATAAAGATAGAAATAAAATAGTCCGTTCTTTTTTACTATCTCTGAACAGGCATAATAGCCAAAAAAACAAATTGAGAACTTCTCTAAGTTCCAAAGCCTCATGTATCATCAAGCCCATTAAACTCAATTAAGAAAATGTTAAATTATACAGGATACCTAACATTAGATTTCCCAAGGATAAAATAACTACCATCAAATGGGGTGGATATTGGTGCCTTTTCTTATCTTCCTTCTTCATTGTTCTTTTATATTTCCTAACAATACAATTACTACCATCATACGGGGGTGGATATTGGTGCCTTTTTGTCTTCCTTCATTTTTGTGTGGTGGTTCCTTTTCTTTTCTTCCTTTTTCATCCTTCTTTTCTTCTTTTTTTTCTTTATCCTTTATGGTCTTTCAAAGTTCTCAACTTGGCATAAATGCCTTCCCTTTCAGCCAACTTAACGAAATAATACTATGGCATAACATAACAAAAATACCAAATAAATGCATTACAAAACCATATTCTAATAGATATAATGGAAAAGATGCTGATTCATCCAGGCACTCTTTTAAGCACCTCTAGACCTGGCCTTAAAGGCATTTTGGCGTGGTGCCTTGCACCTAACACCCAAGGGGGCCCTAACAGCATTAATTAAAGAATTTTAAATCCTTCAACTGGATGGTCAAGCAACTATAGTCCCATGGGTTTAGATTAATGGATGCTGTTGTGGTGCATATCTCAGGTTTGAATCCTTGCCTGAATAGTTTGAATTTACCAGTGTGGGAATGAGGAGCTTCTCCACTCACATGGAGTTCTCTAGTAACCGCAAGAAATCCTCTCATAAAAAGCCAGTTAACTACTGACTAGACTAATTTCAATCTTACAAATAAGAAAAAAAATATGAGCAATAATCTAGCAATCACAGCCTGCATTTCTCCCTATAAGCAGCAATATACAATCAGAAATAAGGGAAGAGTTGAGAAAGCAGTTAAAATTAACATAGATAACTTACTCATCGTGTATGGGAATAAGTATGTAAGCCTTTTCAAATATATTGACACCTTTCCACCACCTTCTGAACTTGACAAAAAATGATTCCTTGTCACTCCCCTGCATAAAAAAGGGAAGATGAGTTATGAATGAGTGAATGGAGACGGTGCAGGCATAATTGTGCATTCAACTATAAAACATTTCGAAGCAAAAACTTCAAGAAATTACCAAATATAACCAAACGTTTTCAAGGAATTTTTTTATTTTAAGAAAACAAGGTGTTTTTAATCAAGTCAATTCTTAAACCACCACCACTAAAACAATATTGAATTCCCGCGTCACACATGTAGGTATTTATTTTAATTCCTGATTTTTCTCAAGATAAAAATCATGGGAAAAATGTTACACTAATAAAGCTGAGCTGACTCGGTCAAGATCCATCAAATCATTTTCAAATTACTTTCACATAAAAATTGCAAAGTTTAATATAAAAGCAATGACATTGCCAATATTTTTTACAGGTACTTAGCTCTTCTAGTTCAGGCATTCAAAATCTCTAGTAAAAAATAGCTTTCAAATGTCAGATCTATGAATGTATGTTCTGATGAATTAAATAATGTCACTTAAAAAAGACAAGAAAGCTGGCATATTTCCTTCTTTTATTAGTTAAACACCAACCAAGAAAACTACCTTATATGATATGGCCTGTTCCAGCTTCTTGTAAAAGAATGTGTTAAAAAAGTGATAATCACATGTCGCCTTATTTGCTGGAGATGCTTGCAGACGTATATATCTAAACAAGAAAAGCAGTAAATAACTAAAAAGAGAAATTTAAGACTGTCACTTAAAATCTGCAAAGAAAAACCTAGAACATCCCCAAAAATAGGGCATTCTGAGCATATACACAACAAGATTTGGAAAAAGCATTACATTTTCAAATTACAAAAAAGAAGTGTAAGGAATGAATGCTAGTATTTCTACCACTCTATTACACTAATAATAGCCAATAGTATCTCATGTTTCAAAATTTAATAATTTATTCTTCAAATAGAAAACTCTCCTTCAATGTATAATGAACTGAAAATCATTCCTGTTAAGAAATAATATGCAACTCCAGATACAAGATACAAACACCCGCTTTAGGAATGCAGTTCCAGTCTCTTTAACCTCATGGTACCCAGTTTAGGCAACAAATAGGCAGACCAGCTTGCAAGGTGGTCAGGCACAAACTCATATGAAGACTCATGAGAAAAATAATCCACCCAATCCCCAACTTTGGAGATCAGTAAAAGAACAAGCTGAAGTCAAGGACCTATAACACTGAGCTTACTGCTTGCCAACCTGAAAATGTACTTCATAGAATACTCCTAAGGAATTGCTGATTTGCTGGTGAATCCAATGTCCTGCATATAGATGTTTTATGGGGGACTCTCTTCACCCTAGACTGCATCATTTTGCACAAGTTTATCATTGGACTTCTGTCCCATCTACATTGTTTGGACTTTGCAGCACATTGTTTGGTACATTTGGATCTAGGTGTTGCAACTGTCATGTTTTAAATTTTAGGATAGGAGCTTGACATAAAACGTCCAAATTTTGGAACGGATACACTTAATTCCTATAAATAAGCATCTTCTCCCTTCAGATGTTTTCCAGCTGAAATCTAATAAAAAACTAAACAAGTTACTGATGCAGTGTAAGGCAGACTGGTCCCTTAGGGAACTCATAATTTACAATATTTTGTATAACAAAGGATTTTAATTAGCACACTGTTTTATTTTGTTAGTGGTTTTCTTCCTATTTTGGTTCCAAAGTTATCAGATTTGTGGACATTTGGGTCACTGTGGTAGGAACATGATTCGCACATGTGCATTCATGATATGTAGGGCAGTTAGTATGCTAATTTGGATAGGGGTACATTTTAGAAACCTTTTTGGGTCATTATTAAATATTAATATTATTAGGCATCTATTATATAAAAATAGCAATATTGGCGAATGAAAGAAAATATTGTTGGTTGAAGATTTTTCAAATAACAGAAAATAAAAAATCTAGTTCCAAATAGAATTAAAAATAGGCCTAAACAGAATTGTACACTAGGCTAAATTTTAACTTAAAAACCTGGCCTACAGGAGGTCCAATTCCAACACTTGGCATTTTATAAAAGTCAATTGCACATTTATTATTATCAGTCTCTTGCCTCTCTTCATCGCAACTCTCTTGGCCTTTTCACATCTCTTCTCTCTTCCTTTCTCTCCTTAAAACAACTGAAAAGCCTTGCTTCTCTCTCTCTTTTTCCTTCCATGTTTAATTTGAAAACGCTAAGAGAATAGTACACCAATTTCAGCAATCCAGGTTGAGTGCCTCCACAACTGATTATTCAATGTACTGAGATCTGCAATCTGAATTGTGGTGCCGGGGGGGGTTGGCGCGGTAATTTCTTTGAGATATTGATTCTATGTTTTTGTGGACATCAAGACAAGAACAAGGTTCTTGTAAATTCAAGGGTTTGGTCTATTAATTCTTATGTTCTCTATACATTGCATTCTTTCACTCTCCTCACTAATATGTCAATCTGTATCAAAGACATTATTCAAAAGGAGAAAAAAGACTTATCACATATGGAATCTTTTATTATGTCAAGAAACACGACAAGCTCTGAGGGCTTTGCTCATACACTAATAAAAATAGCCAGTGAGCAGAGTTGGAGGTCATAACTCAGTGTGTGCCAAGTTTGCATTTTCATATTTTTCAGTGAGCCATACTAAGTGGTTGTCAAAGTTTCAAATAAATCCCTAATGACCAACTCCTTTTAAACTGCTCTCCTCAAAACAGCAGTACAGTTGAAACAACTACTCTAAGAAGAAGAAAGAAAACAAATAGATAGCATCAAACGATTCAATCAACAGCCTGAAATGCAGAAAACTCACTCACAAATTTTTCATGAACCCTAGATGTGCAGGGTTTAGGAGAATAATAAATTGAATAAATGCCCCAAATTATAAGATCAAAACTAAACAGTATGCTAGTAGAATTACCTGATGTAAAAGTTCATAATAGGCGATGTCAAAAAAGCTTCAGGGGCGAGGCAATCCATATCCTTGTAAGCAATTTCAACAGATGCTGGATCATCTCTGTGTCAGATAATCAAGAAGTCATCAGAAGATTATGTGTCGTCCCTGTTGCAAACTAATTTAAAATAGTTAAAGTTATCAGAAAAAAAATTGCTGTACCTTGATGGATAAGAGATCTTAGCATCCTTCATGCTACAAGTAACAGAGGGATCAAAATTACCATTAACAGCATAGTCAAAAGTTGAAACATGGGAAAATAGGAAAGAAAAACATTGGGAGTTTCAATTACTGTTCAGCCAATTCTTTTGCTAGCTCTGTTGTCCCTAGCTGAGGTTCATCTTCGTCTAGGACAACAACTGTCGGATCCTGTTTAAATAATGTTATCATGTATCCAATCAGCTGCTGAAGACAAAAATTCTTATTGCAGAACAGTGTAAACAGCGGGTTGCTATTCCATCAGATACACTTGGCTACATTTGAGCGTAGCCAAATAAATTTCATGCACCAAAATAACTGGCCATTCTCAATGTCACGTCTCAACTCCCCATTTTCTATTAGCCTTGTATCTTTACTTCTGCTTGATACAGTTCAAAATAAAATTTTCCAGAGTTTTTTAATACAGCTTAAAACTACAGTAGTGAAGCATAAATTAACTAATTTTTGGGATTGTGGAAAGCACCATCATCAAACATGTGCTTGGGCATCCCGCACCCAATTTCAGTGAAACATCAACACTAACACAAACCACCCCTGATCATCAGTGCATGGGTATTTGCCCACATGAGTTATGACTCGATAAGAGAATATTCAAATTACTTTAAATTTTTATAATTTTCATGAGAAGATTGAGTTCTAAAGCAGTTTCTTTATAGTTAAAAGCCATTAAAACATATTATTTATGAAAGCTACCAAGATAGAACATAATGGTTACTGTAGCTCCAGCTGCTTTGACTAATCCTAGACCTCAGGTAAAGCTTCTTCAAAACATAAGTAGCTCCACATTCAGGTTCTCAGGCCATATACACAATCCCAGAACTAGGTCCCACTAATCAGATCTACCATTGTAAGATCAAATCTAGGAAATCAACGCAAACAAGCAATTTTAGTGTTCTGCCAAAACCACCAATTAACTTCTAGAAATATCAACAGTAGAATTCAAAGAAATTGCAATTCACACAACTCCATGACTTGCTACATGTTTTTCAATATATATATATAAAAAAAAAAAAATCTGACTTAAGAGCACCAAAAGGGTGCAAAAAACAAAACAAAACAAAAACGTAGTTTACGAGAAAGAGAATAGACAAAAATTATAATAGAAAGATCATCCACAAAATATATTAGCGCCAAAAGAGTAGCATTTAACTAGCTATCTAAATAACAAAGAGAAAAATCTTTCACATCCCTCAAAAGCCCTCCTATCATGACCAGATTGCAGATATTACAGGGGAAATTTCCTCTGCATGGGGTGGATATCAATCTGATGCAAACAAAGTGCTAGGCCAATAATTTGAGAATCTAGACAATCAATGCAGAGAAAAGTTTTAATAGCATTAATCACAGATCATTAGACATGACTCTACAAGTGACACTTCCAGTTAAAATATCATAGTCTAACCATTTCAATTACTAATCTTTTTTTTTTTTGGTATAGCAAAGAAATGACACTATAATTATCACTATCACTCTGAACAATTACATGTATAAAGCACACCATCAGTCATTTATCTGCAGGAGGAGGGGGGGGGGGGGTTTCAAAAAACATACCTTCCTAGGCCTTGAACCATTTGAAGGCAGGACTCGGCAATCATCCTTCCTACCCAAAAAAATCAAATTAAAAATTAAACAATGCCCATGAAATATAACATGCATTTCTTCCATTCAACTCAACTGTTTGAGGCAATAAGGGCAGATGAAATTTATATACTCAAGGATTCATGTGAAGAGGCTACCAGGTTGAAAACCATGCCAAAATGCTAATATGGTATATCTTATATGACATTGATCTTAGATTAATTCTACACACAAAGTCCAAGTGCAATTTGTATTTATTATGATTATTAGATCAGATCGCTTAAAATTTTGAAATCAAATAATATAAAAATCTTCACGAGCAAATATTCTTGAAATGTGTTTGGAAAACATCGTTTTTCGATGAGGTATGGTGTCCAATATTTTTATGGGTACGAAGAAAAAGCATTGTATGCATACAGCACACCTTAATATAAATACACAAATGACACAAGGATAACGCGATGAATGTAAAATGCTTACTTCTTGGAGGAATTGGTGGAGAAATTTTCGCTGTTGTGGTGTAAAAGATGAGCAGAAGAAGCTTTACCCTTTTGATCACCATTAGCAGGTCCACGTCTTTCTCCATTAAGAAAGACGCTGGTAGCACATTGAAAAGGCAACTGTCTTGATGATGACTGTATGTTCTGTTTTCTCTTCTTCCATGACCTTCCATTACTTCTCATATTTTGGCGATTACAGTGACCCAAGGTCGTCAATTCTTTATCGAAAGCATTACCTACCCTACAATCTGTCTGTTAAATAAATAGTTAGGTAACAGCAAAATATGCTATGCAAAGAAAGAAACCCCTAGATATGAATGAATGGCTTGAAAACATAAAGAAGAGCATTATACATTTTCTTCCATCTTTCTACTAAAAATAGTGGAAAATTGAGATTTTGAATTTTTTACTTGAGATGATGCATCCTTGTGTCCAAACCCATCTGAAGCACATACAAAACCCATTTTCAGATACCTTAATATTTATTTTTATTTTCATAAACATTTAGGAGAGAAAATTGAAGTTAGCAATTCTACTTGAAGCTGTTGAGTTTCTGTGCTTCGCACATTCAGCAACATCCTGTCCAGTAAAAAAAATAGCAACCAATTCATGCGAGAATCAATTTTCAAGACTCAAAAATAAAAATCAAAGAGATTGATGGAAAACCCACTAAAACAATGGAAAACAGACCATTTGGGCAGGGCGACGATGTTTTCTTTGATCAAGCTCTTCTTCCATGGCCTTAATAGTAAATTGAAGCTTCTCTCCTTTGTCAGGCAATGTACGGCCTAACTTCATAACATGAATTTTGTTTCTCTCAATTTGTTCCTCCAGCTTCTTATCGGAGATTGAAGCAAAGTCCTCTCTCTGGCTCAGCGTGGGCTGTGGTTGCAGTTGTGGCGTGTTTTTCACGATCACTAATGGCGGTGGTTCGCCGTCGTCTCTGCCCATGATCACGTCCCAGTTTGAGTCCAGGTCCAGTGGTGTCTTCTTTGACTTCTCTTCCCCCATTCCATGCAATAAAAGTCTGTCTTTTTGTACAACAAATTTGGAGTTTATTTTTTAGGATTTAGGAAAGAGAAGGAGAGGGAGAAGTAATAAAATAAAAAAATAAGACGAATGGCTTTAGATTATAAGAGCCGCGATTCTTCCACTCAGGGTCGCTCGAGGTGGTGCTGCTTGCTGCTACGGCTGAAATAATTGGGCTGAGTATTGGAATTTGGATACTATTGGGCTGTAGTTGTTAAACCTCATCGCGTCTGGAGTCTGAACAGCCAAGATCCCGGATTGCCGATTATACGGAACACATTTACTGATTGCAAATAAACTAGTCTATTGATCCGTGCTCTGCTGCAAGTAAGCGGATTGATTTTCTTGAAGCCTCATAATCTACCTTTTTAATTAATTTAAAGATTTTAATTAAATTGATTGATTTTATAGTTTTAAATATAATTTTAATTATTAATAAAAATATGATTTAGTTTTAAAAAAATTAAAATAATATTTTATATTTTTTAAAAATTATTGAAATAATAATAGATTGACTTGAATTCTATGAATTCATTAAATTTAATAATATTTTTAAATAAATTATTTTTAATTATATTTATAATTTATTTTTTAATTAATTTAATATTAAAAAATAAAATAAAATAATATTAAAAATAATTAAATGACAGGAAAGAAAAGAGCATATCCACCAAATGAGTGAACTTGTTAAATCTATAAGTTAAGTAATTCGAATTACCATGCCAAACTTATAAACCAAATCATTAATTTTAGTGGGATTATAATTGGTTTTTTAAAAAATAATTTTTTATTTAATTATATAATAAAAAAAAAATTACAAAATCAAAAATCAATATGCTAAAAATACTAACATTATATTCATAGACCTTTTCAATAAAACTAAAGTTTTCATAATATGATAAAAAAATAACTAAAAAAAAGTTAAATTCAATAAAGAGAGATAAATAAAAGACACCACAACAAACTCATTTTGGGTTCATAATTTTTTTCTTAAAGAGAAAAATATAAATTAAAAAAAAATATAAATTAAGATATTTAATATCATAAAATAAATAATTTACTTGATTGTGTTTAATGAATTTGTTTATTCAAATTAAAATTGAAATAGAAATCGACAAACACATAAAATGTATTGGATAAAATAAAAACAAATACTATATAAGACTGGATATATTAAAAATATCATAATAAATAAATATTTTCCATTTCTAAAAATAAATTTAATATATATAAAATATTAAAAAAACTACAAATAAATAATGCAAACCTTTTAAAAAATTAAACAAATTCAATATAATTAAAGACTAATCACTATTTAAAAAAAGATAAATAATCAAAAAAATTACAGAGAAGTAAAATACAAAATTAAATATTATTTTAAAAAACATATATAAAAAGTTCTAAAAAAAGAGAAAAGCAAAAAATGGGTCAGGCCCAGCGTCTGGCCATTGTCTAAAGGACTCGTGCGTAAGCTTGCAATGTCAGGCCTAGTTAAGTGGGCCTTTATGTAAGATAATAGAGCAGATGACATGTTGTTAGTTCCAAATCAATTTGAAAAAAAAAATAACGTGTTATCTGGCATACCTAAATTTCAGTCACTATAATGACTAGAAAATCGAGGTGCTTGATTTTTATCCTTTAAAAACTTTTTTATCATTTATTTTCAATCAAAAACATTTAGAAAGCACCTTCATAACCTTATTCAACCCATCCTTAAACCTTCAACAATGAAAAAAACAGATCCAAAACCAAGAATCAACCTAGAACCCACTTTATTCCCTAGATTAGATATAACATTCCCAAATTTATCTCCATAATCAGGATAAAATAATAATTTTATGTTAAAAATAAAAAATATGGTAATTTTTTCATACAGTTTTCACATAAAAATCTATTGGAATTTCAGTAAAGTCTTTCATAAACTAAGAGGTCCTAAGTTATTAACGTATAACTCATTTACATTTCTAATATCCCGCATCTCATAACTGAATCGCGACCTAATTATCATGAATCTTAATCCCACAAATATTATCATCATCTCAACCACAATATCTATAACATATATTGAACAACAAATATCATTATAGAGGAATAAATGACATAAACATGCATTCATGGAACATGGTTATATGAATTATAGAGTTTAGTTTATCTATTCATGTTTAAACATTAAGTATACAAATGTTTCAATATTTACAAAATACAAGATCATCCTCCCTAGATTACATAATAAAAAGTGAAACAAAGCTAAAATCGACTCATGTCATGCATGTGATGATTCTGAAACAAAACAAATATTATTAAGACATAAATATCTCAATAAACATAATAACACAAATACTTGATAATTTTAAAAGGTAAGCATGTATTCTGACACGACTAGAAGATTGATGTCTTCTCTCAAGTGCAGGAGTGTCGAAGTAATAAATAACCCGGAAGACTGGGGTCGAACCACAAGGAGGTTAATTGTACAAATTATAAACGATAATAGTACAACAACAATAATAATAAATAAAAAAAATGGTGCGCGCAAGCTGGCCCGGACACCCACGTTAATCTAAAAATAATAATAATAATAATAATAATAATAATAATAATAATAATAATAATAAAGAAAGAGAAGATGAAGAAGATGATGAGAACTTGGAGATGGAAAATTAATGTAAGGATTAAACAATAATAATAACAAATGTCAAGGTTAGAGGTTTCACTAATAGTATGTCAAACAAGTATAGTCTAAACTCTTATTATTCAATTGGAAACCACACACAAAGGAGGTTCCAATCAGATTATAGATTGTTAACATGATTACATGAGTCATCTTATTCGATTAATGCTAGTACTTGTAAATCTCGTCAAGCATTTATGATTATAACTTATGTTAACAACAAATCAAGTTCCTTTCATAGTTCAAGTGTCGGTTATACCATACAGTATGGGCTATGAGAGTGCCAAGCATTTGTTGTACCAAGTGTTATACAACATAAATCAAGATTAGTCATTTAACAAGCAAAGTATTAAAGAGTGAACAAGATAACAAATATAAAACATGTTAGTATCAAACATTAAAATCCATATTGAGTTTACACTATACTTATTCTTACACCATTAGTGTAACCTTTTCACCTTGACATAATAAACATAGTTAGACATAATGAAAGAAAAAAAAATAAACAAAATAAGAACATGAATAAGATTAAAGTTAACTAAGTAAATGCAAGGAAATGAAAGTCATAAACTTGATATTAATGAAAGTAAAGCATAAACATTACAAAAAATAAAAGAGAGAAAGCAAGAGCATGATCTTGATCTGGACACCAAGATGCCTAAATGCATGGCAAATGCCTCCTTTTATAGGCCAAAATTGGGAACTATTGATTTGATGACTAATTGATGAGTGGGTGGCCAACTCTTGACTTGGTGACAATCCTTATCTTCTCTTGTCTACCCAAAACGTCATTGATAACATCAAAATTAGAGCCACTTGAAAACATGAAAGTTGTAGGCAATTGTCTCAGCTTTCTTGTGTAGAACATTCAGTTCATTTGGACTTCTAGAACTCCAGATATGGCCAAATTACTGAACAGTGCTCGGGCTGGAGGACAGATTCAGACTTCTTTGTTGTTGCTACAATTTGAACTTGAAAATAGCCTTTTTCAGATCTTGGGCTTCATATGAAAGTTGTAAGCCTATGTCTTACCTTTCCATCCATATAAAGTAGACCTAAATCTGAGATCTATAGCTCCAGATATGACCCAATTACCGAATAGTGTTCTGGTTTGGATTGCACCGACATCTCTTTTCTAATTTTGGTCATCTTTTTGCCCTTGCAATTTAAGTTCTTAAATTCATCAATCAAACCTTTCATTTATGTGATAGGCCTGTATTTAAAATGAACATTTACCACAAATTAAAGGTATCTTATATTATTAGATATATTATTATTAAACATGCTTTAGTTAAGGAGTTATTGATACTTCAAGTGCAAAATGTTGATATAAAACCATGATAAAAATGCACTTTTAAGTACTAATCATATTCTTATTCTATAAACTTCCTTTTGTTTTCATTGGAACTCTTTTTCATGCAACTATTAAATTGTTTTGTCCTTCATTTCCAACTTCCATTCAAAATTCCATAAAATCAACCACATTTATTTTCACCTAACAAATTATCGATACCAATTTCACTAATATCATCATCACCCCATAGGCATCGATGCATAATAATCCCCTTATCCAAGACCCTAATATATACTAAATGTATGCTAGGTGATGCATAATGAGCTCTTTATCCAGGATCCTAACATGCATTAAATATATGTTAGCCGATGAATGGTGATCCCCTTAACTCGAATCCTAACATACACTAAATGTATGTTAGTCCATGCCTTAATGGCATCGATGCATGATAATCCTTTTACCCGGGATCCTAACATATGTTAAATATATGTTAGTCCATGTCTCATATCACACTTCTCGTATTTCTATGTTAACGACACTTCGATCACTTGGCAATTCACACGAAAAGAAAACATCCACATTGGACACATATACATTCGTGATGCCATCTGAAATAACAATATTTTTACACAAACTTTCATTCTTCATAATATATATATATATATATATATATATATATATATATATATATATATATATATATTTGCTAATTCATATTTCACCTCAATAACATAATAATTCATGAAATTTAACTAAGAAGCATAGGTGCATATCACATGCTTATAGTAGAAGCTCTACTTGTGCTCCCCTGTTGCTATTGCACCACATTTGTGATCCCTCTTGTAATCTGATTAGTACTTAAAAGTGCATTTTTATCATGGTTTTATATCATTATTTTGCACTTGAAGTATCAATAACTCCTTAACTAAAGTATGTTTTATAATAATATATCTAATAATATAAGACACCTTTAATTTGTGGTAAATATTCATTATAAATACAGGCCTATCACATAAATGAAAGGATTGATTGATGACTTTAAGAACTTAAATTGGAAGGACAAAGAGATGGCCAAACTTAGAAAAGAGATGTCGGTGCAATCCAAATCGGAACACTGTTCGGTAATTGGGTCATATCTGGAGTTGTAGATCTCATATTTAGGTCCAACTTATATGGATGGAAAGGTAAGACATAGGCCTACAACTTTCATATAAAGCCTAAGATCTAAAAAGGCCATTTCCAAGTCCAAATTGTAGCAACAACAAAGAAGCCCGTATTTGTCTTCCAGCCCGAGTACTGTTTAGTATTTGGCCCATATCTGGAGTTCTAGAAGTCTAAATAAGCTAAATTGTTTACATAAGAAAGCTGAGATAATTTCCTACAACTTTCATGTTTTCAAGTGGCTCCAATTTTGATGTTATCAATGACGTTTTGGGCAGACAAGAGAAGATAAGGATTGTCACCAAGTCAAGAGTTGGTCACCCAATCATCAATTAGTCATCAAATCAATAGTTCCTAATTTTGGCCTACAAAAGGAGGCATTTGCCATGCATTTAGGCATCTTGGTTTCCAGATCAAGATCATGCTCTTACTTTCTCTCTTTGTATTTTTTGTAATGTTTATGCTTTGCTTTCACTAATATCAAGTTTATGCCTTTCATTTCCTTTCATTTACTTAGTTAACTATTATCTTATTTATGTTCTTATTTTGTTTATTTATTTTTCTTTCTTTCATTATGTCTAGCTAAGTTTATTATGTCAAGGTGAAAAGGTTACACTAATGGTGTAAGAATAAGTATAGTGTAAACTCAATATGGACTTTAATGTTTGATACTAACATGTTTTGTATTTGTTATCTTGTTCACTCTTTAATACTTTGCTTGTTAAATGACTAATCTTGATTTATGTTGTATAACACTTGGTACAACAAATGCTTGACACTTTCATAGCCCATACTATATGGTATAACCGACACTTGAGCTATGAAAGGAACTTGATTTGTTGTTAACATAAGTTATAATCATGAATGCTTGATGAAATTTACAAGTATTAGCATTAACTGAATAAGATGACTAATGTAATCATGTTAATAATCTATAATCTGATTGGAACCTCCTTTGTGTGTGGTTTCCAATTGAATAATAAGAGTTTATACTATACTTGTTTGACATACCATTAGTGGATCTTCTAACCTTGACATTGTTTGTTATCATTGTTTAATCCTTACGTTAATTTTCTATCTCAAAGTTCTCATCAATCTTTCTTCTTCTTCTTCTTCTTCTTCTTCTTCTTTATTATTATTATTATTATTATTATTATTATTATTATTATTATTATTGTTATTATTATTATTACTATTACTATTACTACTACTACTACTACTACTACTACTACTACTATTACTACTAGTATTATTAGTATTATTATTGCTATTATTATTATTGTTGTTGTTATTGTTACTATTGTTGTTGTTTATAATTATTGTTTATAATTTGTACAATTAACATCCCTGTGGTTCGACCCCGGTCTTGCCGCGTTATTTATTAGTTCGACACTCTTGCACTTGGGAGAAGACATCAATCTTTTAGTCGTGTCAAGTTTTTGGTGCCGTTGCCGGGGAGGTAAGTTTTGTATAAATTATAGTATTTAATTTATTTTCTTTTTTCACTTTCCTTATATATAACTTTGTTTCTTTTCTCTTGTTTTTTTCTTCTTTCTTCTTCTTCCTTTTATTTTATTCCTACACGTGCATGAGAGTGTGGTCACGTACATCAAGTGGTAGACTTTGTAGGGTATCCTCATCATTTTCAGAAAATATGGCCGAAGAAGATAATCAATCGCTTTATAATGAGAATAATGAGAATAACTGTGCTAGAACACTTAAAGATCACATGAATCCCAAAAGAACAAGTGCACTATCATGCATAGTTTTTCCTCCCGATGTATCTCATTTTAATTTTAAGTTAGGCATTATTCAACTTTTACCTTCTTTCCATAGCTTAGAATTGGAAAATCCATTCTTGCATTTAAGGGAATTTGAGGAGGTTTGCAACACATATAATAATTTAAATTGTAGCATGAACACCATTAGATTAAAGCTTTTTCCTTTTTCATTAAAAGATAAAGCTAAAACATGGCTATAAAATTTGAGACCAGGATCCATTCATGCTTGGGATGAAATGCAACAACAGTTCTTAAAGAAGTTTTTCCCATCTCATAGAACAAACTCTTTCAAAAGACAAATCACCAATTTCACTCAAAAACTAGGAGAAACATTTTACCAATGTTGGGATAGGTATTGAGACTTGCTTAATACTAACCCTCATCATGGTTTTGAAACATGAAGATTGGTTTCACATTTTTATGAAGGCTTAACACCTAGAGATAGGTAAATGTTTGAATTGATGTGCAATGGAACTTTTAAAGATAAAGACCTTGATGAAGTAATGAAGTATTTAAACTTGTTAGCTGAAAATGCTCAAAATTAGGACACCACGGGTACTTATGATGCACCGAGTAAAACTCAACCTCATACATCTAGTGAAGGTATGTACAACCTTAGGGAAGATCATGACCTCCAAGCCAAGTTTGCATCTTTAGCTAGAAAAGTTGAGGCACTAGAATTGAAAAAGAGTGGTCAATTAAAATCTGTTGAAAATATTGTGTGTCAAATATGTGAAACAAATGAACACTCAACCAATAATTGCCCAACCTTGCCTTCTTTTAAGGAATGTCTCTATGAACAAGCTCATGCTTTAAACAGTTTCTAAAAGGTCAACCACAACCTATACTCGCAAACATATAACCCTGGTTGGAGAAATCACCCAAATTTCAATTGGAAGAGTGATCATAACAATGTACAGACTTCACAACCACCATTTCAAGCACACTATAATTTTCAAAATTATCATGGATATGCACCTCTTTATGATCTACCTCCTAGAAGAAATCTTGAGGAAATATTGCATGCATTCATTGAAAAGCAAGAGACAATCAATACTCAACTTGCTCAAAACATGACAGATTTTAAAGATACTCTTGCAAAATTGACATTTGTTCTCAGTTTCTAAGAGAAAGGTAAGTTTCCATCTCAACCACAATAAAATCTCAAGGGGCAATACAATGCAAATACGAGTAGTTCCAGAAGCCAACACATGTATCAAGTCAAATTAGTCACTACTTTTTGCAATGGTAAGGTTATTGAAAAACCCACTCTTAAACCTTGTGAGAAAGATGATGAGTCAATCTCTAAGGGTAAGGAAGGGGTTGAATCTGAACACTGCAAAGAAAAGACTGATTCCCCGCGAGCACTTCTATTTTCTCATGCCATGACCAATCAAGAAAAAGTCAAGGATGAAAAAGGCACCGAAAATGTTGATGCAGATCTTTTATTAAAAGTGACAACAAATTCGACACCCGACATCATACCAATCGATGATTACTTTCCTGATGAATCTCTACTTTCTCTTAGTTCAATGCCTTGGTTTGCCAAAAATATCAATTTTCTTTCTTTAGGATTTTTGCCAGCTCACTAGAGTACCGAACACAAAAGAAAATTTTTGAGCGACGTGTAAAGTTTTTTTTGGGATGACCCTTACTTATCCAATTATTGTCCTGATCAAATATTTCAAAGATGCATTCCCGACAATGAGGTAAGTAATGTCATTAAATTTTGTCACTTTAAGGCACGTGGGGATCATTTCTCATAAAAAAAAAAGGACTGTAGAAATCTTACAAAGTGGATTTTACTGGCCCACCATATTCAAGGAATCACATGCATTCTGCAAAACCTATGAAAATTGTCAAAAGGTGGGATTTGTTTCAAAACACAGAGAGTCTTTAGATAATCTTCTATTGACTCTTAAGTCTCATCATAGTCGAGATAAGCATCGTGCAATTCATGACTTATGAACTCATTTTCATAAAGAACATGTTTGACATAGTCTTGGGAATCTGACTAAAAACGACCCTGTTTGCTAGTTTTTAAGAAAACTCGATGGGAAGCCTATCCCTGACCCATAGAGGGCGTTTAAGCCGTTCTTGGATGTAAAACCAAGGAAAGATGTGAGCCACAATCACAACCACCTATACATATGTTTTTTTTAAAAAAGAAATAAATAAAGAGAGAGAAAATATGTGTGTGAGACTCCAGCTGGCCTATATATAGGTGGTATGATTAGCTTTTTAATTTCTCATCTATAAAATCCCCTCTTCTTTCCTTTCATTTCTACTTAACCCATACATTCAACAAAAATAGAAGTGTGTAGAAATGGCAAGTTCCTCAAGTCATCAAATAAAAAGTATTTGTGTTTTCAGTGGATCTAGTTCTAGGAAAGAAATGGAGTTTTTAGAATCAACAAATCATCTTGTGATTAGTACTTAAAAGTGCATTTTTATCAAGGTTTTATTTCATCATTTTGCACTCGAAGTATCAATAACTCCTTAACTAAAACATGTTTTATAATAATATATCTAATAATATAAGATACCTTTAATTTATGGTAAATGTTCATTTTAAATGCAGGCCTATCACATAAATCAAAGGATTGATTGATGAATTTAAGAACTGAAATTGAAAGGACAAAGAGATAGCCAAACTTAGAAAAGAGATGTCAATGCAATCCAAATCGGAACACTATTCGGTAATTCGATCATATTTGGAGCTGTAGATCTCAGATTTAGGTCCACTTTATATGGATGGAAAGGCAAGACATAGGCCTACAACTTTCATATGGAGCCCAAGATCTAAAAAGGCCATTTTCAAGTCCAAATTATAGCAACAAAAAAGAAGCCCGAATCTGTCTTCTAGCCCGAGCACTGTTGAGTATTTGGCCCATATCTGGAGTTCCAGAAGTCCAAATGATCTGACGTTTTTACACAAGAAAGCTAAGACAATTTCATACAACTTTCATGTTTTCGCGTGGCTTCAATTGTGACGTTAGCAATGATGTTTTGGGCAGACAAGAGAAGATAAGGATTGTCACCAAGTCAAGAGTTGGTCACCCAATCATCAATTAGTCATCAAATCAATAGTTCCTAATTTTGGCCTATAAAAGGAGGCATTTACCATGCATTGAGGCATCTTGGTGTCCAGATCAAGATCATGCTCTTGCTTTCTGTCTTTGTATTTTTTTTAATGTTTATGCTTTGCTTTCATTAATATCAAGTTTATGCCTTTCATTTCCTTTCATTTACTTGGTTAACTATTATCTTATTTATGTTCTTATTTTGTTTATCTATTTTTCTTTCTTTCATTATGTCTAGCTAAGTTTATTATGTCAAGGTGAAAAGGTTAGACTAATGGTGTAAGAATAAGTATAGTGTAAACTCAATATGGATTTTAATGTTTGATACTAACATGTTTTGTATTTGTTATGTTGTTCACTCTTTAATACTTTGCTTGTTAAATGACTAATCTTGATTTATGTTGTATAACACTTGGTACAAAAAATGCTTGGCACTTTTATAGCCCATACTGTATGGTATAACCGACACCTGAGCTATGAAAGGAACTTGATTTGTTGTTAACATAAGTTATAATCATGAATGCTTGATGAAATTTATAAGTATTAGCATTAATTGAATAAGATGACTAATGTAATCATGTTAACAATCTATAATCTGATTGGAACCTCCTTTGTGTGTGGTTTCCAATTGCATAACAAGAGTTTATACTATACTTGTTTGACATACCATTAGTGGATCCTCTAACCTTGACATTGTTTGTTATCATTGTTTAATCCTTACGTTAATTTTTCATCTCAAAGTTCTCATCAACTTTTCTTCTTCTTCTTCTTCTTTTTCTTTTTCTTTATTATTGTTGTTATTGTTGTTATTCTTATTATTATTATTATTATTATTATTATTATTATTACTACTACTACTAGTACTACTACTACTACTACTACTACTACTATTAGTATTATTAGTATTATTATTGCTACTATTATTATTGTTGTTGTTGTTATTGTTACTATTGTTGTTGTTTGTAATTTGTACAATTAACCTCCCTGTGGTTCGACCCTAGTCTCGCCAGGTTATTTATTACTTCGACACTCCTGCACTTGGGAGAAGACATCAGTCTTTTAGTCGTGTCATCTTGGTTAAGTGCTAGCTGAGAGAAAGATTAATTTAGTGTATAGGGAAGGTAGTCTGGGGTTAATGGGAGGTGTGTCAATAACTGCATTTTTAGGAGGTAGTCAAGTTTTGGGGGTCGTCCCCGAAGCTTTAGCACAAGGGGACATCATTGGAAAAACAATTGGAGAGGAACTTCAGGTCTCCACAATGTCGGCTTGAATAAATGCAATGTTTAACCATGTTGATGCCTTCATTGCTTTACCAGGTGGTCTAGGCACATTGGAAGAGATCTTCCATATTTTCTCTTGGGCCTACCTGCACATTCACCATAAACCCATAGGTTTGTTAAATGTTAATGGTTATTATTTAAGTTGTTGTCTTTTCTTGATCATGCTGTGGAATAGGAATTTCTAACATCTTCTGCACGACAAATCATAATCTCTGCTGCTACTGTTGAACAATTGATTGACCAGCTACAATCTTTCATTCCTGTAATTGATCCCTCCATGAGTCGCATAAATTGGTCATCTAAGGAAAGCCGTAAAAAGCTTAGATTAGATTTGAGTCTTCATTTGTGAATTTTTATGTCTTTTTATTTTATTATTGTGTTTTGTTATTTCTTATTTTTGTTTAAGTGTGTTTCAGGTTTGTCAATGTTCGTTATTTCAGGTGATATCTTTTATACTCTATCTTTCTACCTTAGAACATTAAGGACAATGTCTCGTTTTGGTGGGGGGGAGGAGATAGTAGTTGATAAAAAAAAATTGTTCACTCTTTAATACTTTGCTTGTTAAATGACTAACCTTGATTTATGTTGTATAACACTTGGTACAACAAATGCTTAGCACTCTCATAGCTCATACTTTATGGTATAACCGACACCTGAGCTATGAAAGGAACTTGATTTGTTGTTAACATAAGTTATAATCATGAATGCTTGATGAAATTTACAAGTATTAGCATTAACTGAATAAGATGACTAATGTAATCATGTTAATAATCTATAATCTGATTGGAACCTCCTTTGTGTGTGGTTTCCAATTGAATAATAAGAGTTTATACTATACTTGTTTGACATACCATTAGTGGATCTTCTAACCTTGACATTGTTTGTTATCATTGTTTAATCCTTACGTTAATTTTCTATCTCAAAGTTCTCATCAATCTTTCTTCTTCTTCTTCTTCTTCTTCTTTATTATTATTATTATTATTATTATTATTATTATTGTTATTATTATTATTACTATTACTATTACTACTACTACTACTACTACTACTACTACTACTACTACTACTACTATTACTACTAGTATTATTAGTATTATTATTGCTATTATTATTATTGTTGTTGTTATTGTTACTATTGTTGTTGTTTATAATTATTGTTTATAATTTGTACAATTAACATCCCTGTGGTTCGACCCCGGTCTTGCCGCGTTATTTATTAGTTCGACACTCTTGCACTTGGGAGAAGACATCAATCTTTTAGTCGTGTCAAGTTTTTGGTGCCGTTGCCGGGGAGGTAAGTTTTGTATAAATTATAGTATTTAATTTATTTTCTTTTTTCACTTTCCTTATATATAACTTTGTTTCTTTTCTCTTGTTTTTTTCTTCTTTCTTCTTCTTCCTTTTATTTTATTCCTACACGTGCATGAGAGTGTGGTCACGTACATCAAGTGGTAGACTTTGTAGGGTATCCTCATCATTTTCAGAAAATATGGCCGAAGAAGATAATCAATCGCTTTATAATGAGAATAATGAGAATAACTGTGCTAGAACACTTAAAGATCACATGAATCCCAAAAGAACAAGTGCACTATCATGCATAGTTTTTCCTCCCGATGTTTGACATACCATTAGTGGATCTTCTAACCTTGACATTGTTTGTTATCGTTATTTAATCCTTACGTTAATTTTCCATCTCAAAGTTCTCATCAACCTTTCTTCTTCTTCTTCTTCTTCTTCTTCTTTATTATTGTTATTACTACTACTACTACTACTACTAGTATTAGTATTATTATTGCTATTATTATTATTGTTGTTGTTATTGTTACTATTGTTCTTGTTTATAATTGTTGTTTATAATTTGTACAATTAACCTCCCTGTGGTTCGAACCTAGTCTTGCCGAGTTATTTATTACTTCGACACTCCTGCACTTGAGAGAAGACATCAATCTTTTAGTTGTGTCATAATCACAGGCATATCTCATAAATTATCTTCATTTAAGGATACATTTCATAATAACCATATTAACAGCCAATATAGGTTTTTCTTTCAATTATTCCTTTCTTTATATTTTATGTTTTCTCATTTTATCCATTAATGTTGTCATTATTTGTTCGACCATGGTAATCATTATAAATTTTCATTTTGAATATGGCTCATTTCTTTTGGAAATTAAAGTCTAATATCACATGTTCCTTGAAGTGAAAGGGCCCAATTTTCACCCTTAACATGCCTAGATCGTTGCTTTAGCGACTTTCCAAATCTGCCATTAAAGGTTGCATTCCGATATTTCCTTAAATTTTTTACTATATCCAGAGCTCTAGGACTCTGTTTCAAGCAAGACTGGTCTTTTTAAAATGCTAAGACATGGCACTACAATTCCCCTTAGGGGAGGAGAACCCATTTCGACTCTCAAGACACTCAAAATTATTCATCGACAAAACAGACCTACTGTTCGATAGGGTCTGTCATGACCCCATCTCAGTTGTTGACTCATAACTGGAGTTCTATAGCTCCAAATTAAGCAAGACTATTTTTTTAGTTAGTTAACATCCAAAACTACAAGTTCTATAAAGAAACCTAATCCTAATTCCCTTATTCTTCAACCCAAATTCTCTCTGAAAGTCAGGAAATGACTCTGTCCAAATTCATCAACCTTTTTATTTACACACAACATTCATAATTCAATTTTCCCTCTTTTATCTCAACCCCTAACCATATCTTTTAGGAGCCAATTTACTTAATTTATTACAATCTTCTGTTTAAACATCAAAATATAATATTTTCATCGATTTACTAACTTTCCAAACAATGTTTTTCTAAACACAATCCCTACTATTTCAACATATATCTTCCTTATCTTGACACAATTAAACACATGTTATCAAGTTAAATAAGTTGAATTAAACATCCCTCCTTGATGCATAATTAGCCAAAAGCATGACCTTAAGGAACCGAGAGTTCCCTAATTCCTTCCAAGCTAATTTCATTCAGTTCATGCACACACATTCATTTCATAAACAACCTATTATAATAAATTCAATAAGAAAAAACCATAATTTCCCTTTTTTTCCTCTTTATATGGTTGACCACCAATTACTTAGTTACCCATATATTTTCTTTGATAAATCTTCATGATTTAATGCCTCTAATAACATATAACACATGAATTAACTCAATTATAATAATTAATACATTTTCTCCAATTTAAGTCTAAGAACCCTAATGTAAAATTCAACATTAAATGATCAATTCGTAATCGAATTTGAAACAACTTATAGGACCATGCTTAAAACTCTTTACTTGGTAAGAGTAATCAAGGTTTTTATCTTTAACTAATCAAAAAAAAATTACTCCCTCTTTTTCTATTGATAGTCGACCTTTTCACCTTTTTTTTTTTTTCAAATTTTCTTGTTAATTTCTTATCCACAAGTGTTTATTCTACCTATAATCACTTAATCTTGAATGGATTCTTGGAAATTTTGGTGTGTCTTTTTTGATTTTGTAAGAATGGATATAAAAGCTCCTTCTCTTTTGCTTATGGTTGCTGTAGATTTTGGTTAGCAAAGGAGAGGAGTATTTATACTCTATAATTTTTTTTATTTATACTTAGGCCCTATCTCCTTTAATTGTGTTACTTTTGCCCCTACATTTTTTCTTTATATAATTAAGCTACAATTCTTTTAATTTCTTATAATTCCAACTCTAATTTTTTTGTTTAGTTTATTTTCTTTAATTTAATCCAACCTTTAATATTTCCGAGTCAATTTATAATGCCTCGAAATATTTTTTTTTCCTGAAAATTCATATCTAAAAATTTTACAAATGATAAACAACAATTATAAATAACAACAATAGTAACAACAACAACAACAACAACAATAGTAGTAGCAATAATAATAATAATAATAATAATAATAATAATAATAGTACTAGTAGTAGTAGTAGTAGTAGTAGTAGTAGTAGTAGTAGTAATAATAAAGAGGAATAAGAAGAAGAAGTTGATGAGAACTTTAAGATGAAAGATTAATGTAAGTATTAAACAATGATAATAACAAATGTCAAGGTTAGAGGTTTTACTAATGGTATGTCAAACAAGTATAGTATAAACTCTTATTATTCAATTGGAAACCACACACAAAGGAGGTTCCAATCAAATTATAAATTATTAACATGATTACATTAGTCATCTTATTCAATTAATGCTAATACTTGTAAATCTCGTCAAGCATTCATGATTATAACTTATGTTAACAACAAATCAAGTTCCTTTCATAGCTTAGGTATTGGTTATACCATACAGTATGAACTATAAAAGTGTCAAGCATTTGTTGTACCAAGTGTTATACAACAAAAATCAAGATTAGTCATTTAACAAGCAAAGTATTAAAGAGTGAACAAGATAACAAATACAAAACATGTTAGTATCAAACATTAAAGTCCATATTGAGTTTACATTATACTTATTGTTACACCATTAATGTAACCTTTTCACCTTGACATAATAAACTTAGCTAAACATAATGAAAGAAAAAAAAATAAACAAAATAAGAACTTAAATAAGATAAGAGTTAACTAAGTAAAGGAAAGGAAAGGAAAGGCATAAACTTGATATTAATGAAAGGAAAGTATAAACAATACAAAAAATACAAAGAGAGAAAGCAAGAGCATGATCTTGATCTGGACACCAAGATGCCTAAATGCATGGTAAATGCCTCCTTTTATAGGCCAAAATTGGAAACTATTGATTTGATGACTAATTGATAAGTGGGTGGCCAACTCTTGACTTGGTGACAATCCTTATCTTCTCTTGTCTGCGCAAAACGTCATTGCTAACGTTAAAATTGAAGCCACTCGAAAACATGAAAGTTGTATGAAATTGTCTTAGCTTTCTTGTGTAAAAACGTCAACTCATTTGGACTTCTAGAACTCCAGATATGGGCCAAATACTGAACAGTGCTCGGGTTGGAAGACAGATTCGAGCTTCTTTGTTGTTGCTATAATTTGGACTTGAAAATGACCTTTTTAGATCTTCGGCTCTATATAAAAGTTGTAGGCCTATGTCTTACCTTTCCATCCATATAAAATGGACCTAAATCTGAGATCTACATCTCCAGATATGATCGAATTACCAAACAGTGTTCCGATTTAGATTGCACCGACATCTCTTTTCTAAGTTTGGCCATCTTTTTGTCCTTTCAATTTCAATTCTTAAATTCACCAATCAATCCTTTTATTTATGTGATAGGCCTGCATTTAAAATGAACATTTACTACAAATTAAAGGTATCTTATATTATTAGATACGTAATTATAAAACATGTTTTAGTTAAAGAGTTATTGATACTTTAAGTGCAAAATGATGATATAAAACCTTGATAAAAATGCACTTTTAAGTATTAATCATATACTACCAAGAGAGCTTTCAAATTAAAAGGTCATGAAATGGTAGGTATGGGTGAAGTTATATCTACCGTTATTCAAAAGAATCTGCCTTTAAAACAAAAGGACCTAGGTGTATTTACTATCCCATGTGTTACTAGTAATGCTAGTTTTAAAAGAGCTTTATATGATTTAGGTGCATCCATTAATGTTATGCCTAAAAATGTTTATGATTCTCTTAGTCAAGAGCCTTTGAATAAAATGAGTATTGTAATACAACTTGCAGATCGTAGTTTTGTTTACCCACTTGGTGTGATAAAAGATGTATTAGTCAAGATTGATAGTTTGGTTATTCCATGTGACTTTTATAGTCTTGATATGGAACATGATTCTTATGATTCATCAATCAGCACTCCTATATTGTTTGGGAGACCATTCTTGAAAACTATCAACACAAAGATTGATTGTGGTAAGGATACCTTGTCTATAAAGGTAGGAGATGAAAAAATTGAATTCAATTTTTATGATGCAATGAAATATCCTTATAGCAATGTTTATTTTATCACATACTATGAGCAAATTGATAAGTGTGTGCAGCAAGTTTGTGATTTTGATTGTAAAGACGGATTAAGCATAGCTTTGAGCTATGGTTATGATTTCACTAAGATAGAAGAGATGGAGAGGCACGTGTGTGTTCCCTAAAACGTGCACGAATCAATATTAGCCTTACAAGCTTTATAAACCGGTCCTCATGGTAATGTCTTTGTTGATTTAGTACTCTTACATAAAAAGCTTTTGCTATCTATTTTACAGGCCCCCGAGTTAGAATTAAAATCTTTACCCGATAATTTAAAGTATGTATTCATTGGTGACAACAATATACTTCCCGTTATCATAGGAAAGGTTTAACAAGAATGCAAGAGGAAAAACTTGTGAAGTTGTTGTGTAATCACAAGACGGCCATTGGATGGACTTTAGCCAACATCAAGGGCATTAGTCCCTCAATGTGTATGCATCACATGCTATTGGAGGACAATGCAAAACCAATAAGGAAAATGCAAAGAAGGTTGAACCCGTCTATGATGAAGGTAGTGAAAGCTGAAATTTTAAAATTGTTAGATGCAGGAGTCATTTATCCCATTACGGACAGTAAATGGGTGATGCCAATCCATGTGGTGCCTAAAAAGACTAGAATCACATTGGTGAAAAACACAAATGATGAGCTTAGTCCTACTCGTATCTCGAGTGGATGGAGAATGTGTGTTGATTACAAAAAGCTCAATCTTTCTACACGCAAAGATCATTTCCCATTACCATTCATGGATCAAATGCTTGAACGCCTAGCAAGTAAGTCTTTTTATTGCTTTCTTGATGGATATAGCAGATACAATCAGATTGTTATTAATCATGAGAATCAAGAAAAGACTATATTTACATGTCTATTTTTTACATATACATATAGGAGAATGCATTTTGGTCTCTGTAATGCACCTACAACTTTTTAAAGATGCATGATGAGTTTTTTTTTTTACTATGTTGAAAGAATAATTGAGGTTTTCATGGATGATTTCATGGTATATGGTGATTCTTTTTATAAGTGTCTAGAAAATTTATCTTTGATCTTGAAAAGGTGTATTGAAACTAAACTTATCTTGAACTATGAAAAGTGTTATTTTATGGTAGAACAAGGAATAATTTGTGGGCATGTTTTATATTCACGTGGATTAAAGGTTGATAAAGCTAAAATAGACATTATTTCATCATTACCTTACCCCTCATGCATGAAGGAAGTTCGTTCTTTTCTAAGCCATGCAGGTTTCTATTGACGCTTTATCAAAGATTTCTTGAAGATTATAGCACCCTTTTACAGACTATTGGCTAAAAAAGTGGATTTTATGTTTGATCAAGCATGTAAAGATGTCCATGATGAGCTTAAGAGACGTGTCACATCTGCCCTTATCATCCAACCACCAAATTGGGATGAACCTTTGAGATAATGTGTGATGCAAGTGACTATGCGGTAAGAGCTATGCTTGGGACAAGAGTTGGGAAGAATTTGCATGTTATAGCCTATGCTTCTAGCATGTTGGATGGAGCACAATGCAATTACTATACAACTGAAAAGGAACTTTTTGCAGTGATGTTTGCTCTTAAAAAGTTTAGATCATATCTACTTGGTACAAAAGTCATTATTTTTACTGACCATGCAGCTCTCAGGTATCTACTTTCTTTTACCTCACCTTAACCCCAGCCTCATTACAACTAGAAAATAAGACCTTTTGATTCATGTAGTACTTGTAATAAGTTGCTAGTGTATATGAGATTGAAAAGCAAGCTTATGGTAGAACATACTCTTTGATTGAATTTGAGAGATTTAAACATATAAACCCTAAACACATAAGTGTTGGAGTGTATATCAATGAGAGGACCTATCACTTTGACATGAGATAGATTTCATTTAAATCCAAACGATTGATTGAGTTTTGAAGTTTGCATGTAAACAAATTCATGGAAAATTGTTTTTCAATCTTTTTTTATTACATTCTTATTTATAGTGCTTGTACTCTTGGACATTGATGGGAGATTAAGAGATTGATCATAGTTATTTTCAATTTAATTTTATTTATCCTTTCTCGAGGACAAGCAAGAGCTAAGTGTGGGGGTATTTGATGTAACCATATTATTCGATAGTTTCACCCACATCTACTTAATTTTTTGTCCATGTTTTATATGTGAAATGCCTTGATATTCTTTGTTTTATGTTTTGAAGGCACTTTTGGATGAAAGATGTAAAAAGAAGTAAATTGGAGGTAATTGGCGGATTTGATGTTTAGTCAAAGTTTTATGCAAAGCGTGAGTTCTAGAGGTTGAAATGAAGTGATTCTAGTGACACTAAAAAGCTAACATCCATAACTCTCCAAAAATTTAATGCAAGAAAAATAAAAAGGGAAAGATCATGGAAATCACATCCTTCAAATTCAAATCTTGCATTCTACCATTGTTGATCTTTGTCCATTCAAAATTCAATATCTAGAGCTATAAAAGTTCAATTGATGCAAACTTAATTGTTTTGGATTCTTGACTCAAAGGTCTATAAATGCTCAAAATGCAAGCCAAAAATGATGTCATATGAGGGAGATATGAGTTTTCAAAGATGACAACTGAATTCTGCCAGAAAACAGGTTCTGTAAAGAAACGAATTCAAATTACATTCTGAAGCTTCTAAAACGATATCCAAGTTTTTATATTAGCAATTTAGCTCCTCTAAGTTAGAGCTTGAAGATTTCATGCAAGGCTACTTCTTCTTTTTAGGAAAAATAGTTATTGAAGTACTTAAATGTAAATTGTCAGCTTAAAGAATGACTATTTTGTAAAATAGAGACTAGGGTTTCTTATCATATAAAAAGAAAGAAAGAAGGGGCTGACAGCTAGCAGAAAAGAGGGAGAGCAGAAGGAGGCAATAGCCAGCAGAGAATAAACACAAATTCTCTCCTTTACAAACCCAAAAATCATGCTCTCTTCATTCTTTAGGAGTAGTTGTTCAATAGTTATATAAGGTTAAGCTCTTTTCTTGGTTGCAAGGACACAACAAACCTTTGAATTTCAAGAACCGTGAGATTTATTCTTTCTTTTATTTTTAGTTTATGTTATGAATGAGTATGATTATTTTCTTATGCATATTTTCTATGATTGTTGTTGATGATTACTAGAGCGGACTCTAAGTTATTGTTGTGAATAATTTATTGCTAACTTTGATATCAGAATCAGAGTTGTGATATATGACACGACTGAAAGATTGATGTCTTCTCCCAAGTGCAGGAGTGTCGAAGTAATAAATAACCCGGCAAGACCGAGGTCGAACCACAGGGAGGTTAATTGTACAAATTATAAACAACAATTATAAAACAACAATAACAACAACAACAACAACAACAAAAACAATAATAATAATAATAATAATAATAATAATAATAATAATAATAATAGTGGTAGTAGTACTAATAATAATAATAATAATAATAATAATAATAATAATAATAAAGAAAGAGAAGAAGAAGATGATGATGATGATGAGAACTTAGAGATGGAAAATTAATGTAAGGATTAAACAATAATAATAACAAATGTCAAGGCTAGAGGTTCCACTAATGGTATATCAAACAAGTATAGTATAAACTCTTATTATTGAATTGGAAACCACACATAAAGGAGGTTCCAATCAGATTATATATTGTTAACATGATTACATTAGTCATCTTATTCAATTAATGCTAATACTTGTAAATCTCGTCAAGCATTCATGATTATAACTTATGTTAACAACAAATCAAGTTTCTTTCATAGCTCAAGTGTCGGTTATACCATACATTATGGGCCATGAAAGTGCCAAGCATTTGTTGTACCAAGTGTTATACAACATAAATCAAGATTAGTCATTTAACAAGCAAAGTATTAAAGAGTGAACAAGATAACAAATATAAAACATGTTAGTATCAAACATTAAGGTCCATATTAAGTTTACACTATACTTATTCTTCCACCATTAGTGTAACCTTTTCACCTTGACATAATTAACTTAGCTAGACATAATGAAAGAAAGGAAAACAAATAAACAAAATAAGAACATAAATGTTAACTAAGTAAAGGAAAGGAAATGAAAGGCATAAACTTGATATTAATGAAAGTAAAGCATAAACATTACAAAAAATAAAAAGAGAGAAAGGAAGAGCATGATCTTGATCTGGAAACCAAGATGCCTAAATACATGGCAAATGTCTCCTTTTATAGGCCAAAATTGGGAACTATTGATTTGATGACTAATTGATAAGTGGGTGGCCAACTTTTGACTTGGTGACAATCCTTATCTTCTCTTGTCTGCCCAAAACGTCATTGATAATGTCAAAATTGGAGCAAGTTGTAAACATGAAAGTTGTAGGACATTGTGTCAGCTTTCTTGTGTAAAATATTCAACTTATTTGGACTTCTAGAACTCCAAATATGGCCAAAATACTGAACAGTGCTCGGGCTGGAAGATAGATTCGGGCTTCTTTGTTGTTGCTACAATTTGGACTTGATAATGGCCTTTTTAGATCCTGGGATCCATATGAAAGTTGTAGGCCTATGTCTTACCTTTCCATCCATATAAATTGGACCTAAATCTGAGATCTGTAGCTCTAGATATGACCCAATTACCGAACAGTGTTCCGGTTTGGATTGCACCGATATTTCTTTTCTAAGTTTGACCATCTCTTTGCCTTTGCAATTTAAGTTCTTAAAGTCATCAATCAATATTTTCATTTATGTGATAGGCCTGCATTTAAAATGAACATTTACCATAAATTAAAGGTATCTTATATTATTAGATATATTATTATAAAACATGCTTTAGTTAAGGAGTTATTGATACTTCAAGTGCAAAATGATGATATAAAACCATGATAAAAATGCACTTTTAAGTACTAATCACACCCCCCAACCAGCTTATTACTAGTCCCTAGTAATCAAAGCATAAAATAGAAAAACAATTTGCAAATTCCACAAAGCAAGGTATTCATCATTTAACTTCCATTAATCTATCCAAATAAACAAACTCTCATTAAATTTATATATATGCTCAATACCTCTTAACAAGATATTAATAAACCTTTCTTTTGTGCTCAATGTATCAACACATAATTATAAGGCTTTTCTTGGAAGAAAACAAAATTTTTGTTCTAATGTTTAAGGTTAACTTCCTTGGGTTGGGATTATTATTTTTGTCTTTTTTTTTCATTTTTTTTAATCTATATACATATAATTTAAAAACATCATGCATCTTTAACCCATGTAATGAGCTTTCAGCTAATGACTCCCAGACCAGTTGGTCTTAGGGCATTAGGTGTTAAGACACCCCTACGAGCTTAGTAACTCGGGTCGCAGATACTGATATGTAGATAGTGTAATGTTTGATTCCCTTAAGCTTTTCTCCTCAACCCATGTAACAAGCGTTGGGCCAATAGCTCCCAAGTCAGTTGACTTTAGGGTATTAGGTGTTAAAACACCCCTTCGGGCTTAATTGCTTAGGTTAGGGAGGCTACGAAACCAAACTTATCTACATTTTTATTATCATCATTTTTTTCTTTTTTCTTTTTTCTTTTTTTTTCATGTTTTTTTTATTACATACAATCCCTTTCCCTTAGTTGTTACCTTTAACAAAAGAACATAAATAATGTAATAATCCAATATGCAACCCACAATCATATGTTAAAGTGTGTGTGTGTAAATTAAGGTTTAAGAATACATGTTAAATAAGTATATGAGCAAAATTAAGTGGTAACAATACGAGAGCTTGTAAACCTGAATATTTCAGGAAGTATTATAATAGACCTTGTTAAGAATGGTTACTAAGATGCGTCTCAAGAGTCACTTTAACAAAAGAACTCCTTTACTCTGCCATCCTAGTAACAACAATTATGCACATGCTTTATGAAATGAAAAATGATTTTTTTTTATCAACTACTACCCTCTCCCCCCAACCAAAACGAGACATTGTCCTCAATGTTCTAAGGTAGAAAGATAGAGTATAGAAGATATCACCTGAAATAACGAACACTGACAAAACCTGAAACACACTAAAACAAAAATAAGAAATAACAAAACACAATAATAAAACCAAAAGACACAAGTTTTTACAAACAAAAAAAATTCAAATCGCAGTTGTGATTGTGGCTCACATCTTCCCTTGGTTTTACGTCCAAGAACAGCTTAAACGCCCTCAATAGGTCGGGGATAGGCTTCCCATCCAGTTTTCTTAAAAACTGGCAAACATGATCTTTTTAGTCAGATTTCCAAGACTATGCCAAGTATGTTCTTTATGAAAATGGGTTCATAAGTCATGAATTACACGATGCTTATCTCGACTATGATGAGACTTAAGAGTCAATAGAAGATTATCTAAAGACTCTTTGTGTTTTGAAATAAATCCCACCTTCTGACAACTTTCACAGTTTTTGCGGAATGCATCTAACTCCTTGAATATGATGGGCCAGTAAAATTCACTTTGTAAGATTTCTACAATCCTCTTTTTTGATGAGAAATGATCCCCACATGCCTTAGAGTAACAAAATTTAATGAAATTACTTACCTCATTGTCGAAAATGCATTTTTGAAATATTTGATCAGGACAATAATTGAATAAGTAAGGGTCATCCCAACAAAAATTTTGCTCGTTGCTGACACGACTAAAAGGTTGATGTCTTCTCCCAAGTGCAGGAGTGTCAAAGTAATAAATAACCCGGCAAGACCGGGGTCGAACCACAGAGAGGTTAATTGTACAAATTATAAACAACAATTATAAAACAACAAGAACAACAACAACAACAACAACAACAACAATAATAATAATAGTAATAATAATAATAATAATAATAATAATAATAATAATAATAGTAATAGTAATACTAATAATAATAATAATAGTAGTAGTAGTAGTAATAGTAGTAGTAGTACTAATAATAATAATAAAGAAAGAGAAGAAGATGAAGATGATGAGAACTTGGAGATGGAGAATTAATGTAAGGATTAAACAATAATAATAACAAATGTCAAGGTTAGAGGTTGCACTAATGGTATATCAAACAAGTATAGTATAAACTCTTATTATTGAATTGGAAACCACACACAAAGGAGGTTCCAATCAGATTATATATTGTTAACATGATTACATTAGTCATCTTATTCAATTAATGCTAATACTTGTAAATCTCGTCAAGCATTCATGATTATAACTTATGTTAACAACAAATCAAGTTTCTTTCATAGCTCAGGTGTCGGTTATACCATACATTATGGGCTATGAAAGTGCCAAGCATTTGTTGTACCAAGTGTTATACAACATAAATCAAGATTAGTCATTTAACAAGCAAAGTATTAAAGAGTGAACAAGATAACAAATATAAAACATGTTAGTATCAAACATTAAAGTCCATATTAAGTTTACATTATACTTATTCTTACACCATTAGTGTAACCTTTTCACCTTGACATAATTAACTTAGCTAGACATAATGAAAGAAAGCAAAATAGATAAACAAAATAAGAACATAAAAGCTAACTAAGTAAAGGAAAGGAAATGAAAGGCATAAACTTGATATTAATGAAAACAAAGCATAAAAAATACAAAGAGAGAAAGGAAGAGCATGATCTTGATCTGAACACCAAGATGCCTAAATGCATGGCAAATGCCTCCTTTTATAGGCCAAAATTGGGAACTATTGATTTGATGACTAATTGATAAGTGGGTGGCCAACTTTTGACTTGGTGACAATCCTTATCTTCTCTTGTCTGCCCAAAACGTCATTGATAACGTCAAAACTGGAGCCAGGTACAAACATGAAAGTTGTAGGCAATTGTCTCAGCTTTCTTGTGTAAACAATTCAGCTCATTTGGACTTCTAGAACTCCAGATATGGCCAAAATACCGAACAGTGCTCGGGCTAGAAGACAGATTCGGGCTTCTTTGTTGTTGCTACAATTTGGACTTGATAATGGCCTTTTTAGATCTTGGGCTCCATATAAAAGTTGTAGGCCTATATCTTACCTTTCCATCCATATAAATTGGACCTAAATCTGAGATCTGTAGCTCCAGATATGGCCCAATTACCGAACAGTGTTCCGGTTTGGATTGCACCGACATCTCTTCTCTAAGTTTGACCATCTCTTTATCCTTGCAATTTAAGTTCTTCAAGTCATCAATCAATCCTTTCATTTATTTGATAGGCCTGCATTAAAAATAGACATTTACCACAAATTATAGGTATCTTATATTATTAGATACATTATTATAAAACATATTTTAGTTAAGGAGTTATTGATACTTCAAGTGCAAAATGATGATATAAAACCATGATAAAAATGCACTTTTAAGTACTAATCATACCCCCCAACCAGCTTATTACTAGTCCCTAGTAATTAAAGCGTTAAAACAATTTGGAAATTTCACAAAGCAAGGTATTCATCATTTAACTTCCATTAATCTATCCAGATAAACAAACTCTCATTAAATTTATATATCTGCTCAATACCTCTTAACAAGATATTAATAAACCTTTCTTTTGTGCTCAATGTATCAACACATAATTATGGGGCTTTTCTTGGAAGAAAACAAAATTTTTGTTCTAATGTTTAAGGTTAACTTCCTTGGGTTGGGATTACTATTTTTGTCTTTTTTTTTTTTTTGTTTTTTTTTTGTTTTTTTAACTCTATATACATATACTTTAAAAACATCATGCATCTTTAACCCATGTAACGAGCTTTCAGCTAATGACTCCCAGACCAGTTGGTCTTAGGGCATTAGGTGTTAAGACACCCCTACGAGCTTAGTAACTCGGGTCGCAGATACTGATATGTAGATAGTGCAATGTTTGATTCCCTTAAGCTTTTCTCCTCAACCCATGTAACAAGCGTTGGGCCAATAGCTCCCAAGTCAGTTGACTTTAGGGTATTAGGTGTTAAAACACCCCTTCGGGCTTAATTGCTTAGGTTAGGGAGGCTACGAAATCAAACTTATCTACATTTTTATTATCATCATTTTTTATTTTTTTTCTTTTTTTTTCATGTTTTTTTTTTAATTATATACAATCCCTTTCCCTTAGTTGTTACCTTTAACAAAGAACATAAATAATGTAATAATCCAATATGCAACCCACAATCATATGTTAAAGTGTGTGTGTGTAAATTAAGGTTTAAGAATACATGTTAAATAAGTATATGAGCAGAATTAAGTGGTAACAATACGAGAGTTTGTAAACCTGAATATTTCAGGAAGTATTATAATAGACCTTGTTAAGAATGGTTACTAAGATGCGTCTCAAGAGTCACTTTAACAAAAGAACTCCTTTACTCTGCCATCCTAGTAACAACAATTATGCACATGCTTTATGAAATGAAAAACAATTTTTTTTTTTTTATCAACTACTACCCTCTCCCCCCAACCAAAACGAGACATTGTCCTCAATGTTCTAAGGTAGAAAGATAGAGTATAAAAGATATCACCTGAAATAACGAACACTAACAAAACCTGAAACACACTGAAACAAAAATAAGAAATAACAAAACATAATAAAACCAAAAGACACAAAAATTCACAAATGAAGGCTCAAATCCAATCTAAGCTTTTTACGGCTTCCCGTAGATGACCAATTTATGCGACTCATGGAAGGATCAATCACAGGAATGAAAGATTGTAGTTGGTCAATCAATTGTTCAGCAGTAGAAGCAGAGATTATGATTTGTCGTGCAGAAGATGTTAGAAATTCCTGTTCCACAGCATGATCAAGAAAAGACAACAACTTATCATAATAACCATTAACATTTAACAAACCTATGGGTTTATGGTGAATGTGCAATTGAGCCCAAGAGGAAATATGAAAGATCTCTTCCAATATGCCTAGACCACCTGGTAAAGCAATGAAAGCATCAGCATGGTTAAACATTGCATTCATTCGAGCCGACATTGTGGAGACCTGAAGTTCCTCTCCAATTGTTTTTCCAATGATGTCCCCTTGTGCCAAAGCTTCAGGGACGATTCCTAAAACTTGACTACCTCCTAAAAATACAGCTATTGACACACCTCCCATTAACCCAAGACTGCCTCCCCCATACACTAAATGAATCTTTCTCTCAGCTAGGACCTGACCAAGATGATTTGCTGATTCTAAAAACTCCTTTTCTTTCCCAGGACTAGATCCACCGAAAACACAAATATTTCTTATTTGATGACCTGAGGAACTTGCCATTTCTACACACTTCTGTATTTGTTGAATGTATGGGTTGAGTAGAAATGAAAGGAAGGAAAAGAGGGTTTTATAGATGAGAAATTGGAAAGGCAATCATAACACCTATATGTAGGCCAGCTGGAGTCTCACACACTCTCTCTCTCTTTTTATTTATTTATTTATTTACTTTTGAAAAAAAACATGTGTATGTACAGGTAGTTGTGATTGTGGCTCACATCTTCCCTTGGTTTTACGTCCAAGAACGGCTTAAACGCCCTCTATGGGTCGGGGATAGGCTTCCCATCCAGTTTTCTTAAAAACTGGCAAACAGGGTCTTTTTTAGTCAGATTCCCAAGACTAAGTCGATCATGTTCTTTATGAAATAGTGGCCATAAATCATGAATTACACGATGCACATCTCCACTAGGATGCGTCTCAAAAGTCAATAGAAGATTATCTAAAGACTCCTTACTCAGGCCATCCTTAATGAATTGTATTTTATCTTCACGGTTTATAGATACCATTCCTAAAGAACGACATTGTGTATTACAAGTCCATCTAGCACATCGATGACAGACTTCTAGTCGTTTTGCACGACGTTTCTTTGCAAAAGTGCTTTTACCTGTTCCAGGCATGTGTGAAATAAAGAAATTAGAGGACTCACCTGATAATCGGACCTTTGCTTCAATCAACCAGCGAATATCTTCAGGAATTCCATGATTCATTAATAATCTCAATCTTGCATATCTAGCATGGTAAATTTTTGTAATCGCATTCTGAGGCAGAGCGGGAAAATACTTTTTCAATTTTTCAAGATTAGTGTCCATTTTCAAATGAGAATTGGAAGAGAGCTTCAAAGAATTGCACAGATATATACACCGATATCAGTTATTGTGGGAAACTGAAAGAACCGACTTAAGTCACGGAGTACCGTTATCCTCCATTTGACCGGGGTGAGATAAACTAGCAAGAATCACTAAAAAAGAAACACAAAAACAATGTGAGAAAAAAAATAATCAACCTTTATCTACAAGATCATTCCAACCAGTTGATTCATTTTTACTAGGAAAATTATCAAAGTAAGCTTTCAAACGATGTCCATTTTCCTTAAAATCATTGTCATTCATTGAATTCTCAATATCACAGGCCCCATAAGGATTGCTCCATCTTGGTCTTAGCTCTCTAGGGACTGTATAGAGTTGAGAATTATAAAACAAAACTTTTTGACCAGTATCAATCTTTTGACAATTTTCACAAGTTTTGCAGAATGCATGTGTGTCCTTGAACATGGTGGGCCAATAAAATCCACTTTGTAAGATTTTTGCAGTTGTCTTTTTTGACGAGAAATAACTTCCACATACTTTAGAATGACAAAGTTTAATGACACTACTTACCTCATTATCGGGAATGAATCTTTGAAATATTTGATCAGGACAATATTTGAATAAGTTAGGGTCATCACAATAAAAGCTCTTCACTTCGTTCAAAAACTTTTCTTTGTCTTGGGTACTCCAATCAGCTGGCAAATCTCCTAAAGCAAGAAAATTAATATTTTTATCATACCAAGGCATTGAACTAAGAGAAAGTAAGGATTTGTTAGGAAAGTAATCATCGATTGGTGTGATGTCAGATGTCGAATCTGTTGTCACTGTTGACAAAAGATTCGCATCAACATTTTCGGTGCTTGTTTCATTCGTGATTTCTTCCTCAGAATAAACCATTTGCAAATCTTCAGTTTCATCCGATTCATTTTTACTTAAAGTAGATTCAAGTTGATCATAAACTAATTCATCAATATGATCTACTTCTTGTAAATCATTATCATCTCCAGGTTGCTTGCAAATGTTGAAAATATTCATCTCCAATGTCATGTTTCCAAATGATAGCTTCATCAGTCCATTCCTACAATTAATCAATGCGTTAGAAGTTGCAAGAAATGGACGTCCTAAAATAACAGGAAATGAATTACATGCTTCAACAGGTTCTGTGTCCAAGACAATAAAATCCACAGGATAAATGAATTTATCGACTTGTACTAACACATCTTCAATTATTCCTCTAGGCACTTTTACAGATCTATCGGCAAGTAAAAGAGATATAGAAGTTGGTTTTAACTCACCTAGATTGAGACTCTGAAAAACTGAATATGGAAGTAAATTCACACTAGCACCAAGATCAAGTAAGGCTCTTTCAATTTTATGCTCTCCAATAAAGCAAGAAATTGTAGGACAACTAGGGTCTTTATATTTCAAAGCATTATTGTTTTGAAGAATAGCACTTACTTGTTCGGCTAGAAAGGCTTTCTTTTTCACATTCAGTTTCCTCTTCACAGTGCATAGATCTTTCAAAAATTTAGCATAGGAAGGAACTTGTTTAATAGCATCCAGCAAAGGTATATTGATCCTTACCTGTTTGAAAATTTCATAAATTTCAGAATTGTGATTGACTTTCCTTTGTTTGGTCATGGCTTGAGGAAATGGAAGTGCTGGCGGTGAATCAGTCGTTTCTTTGTAATTTTCAGATTCATCCCCTTCCTTACCCTCAGAGATTGACTCATCATCTTTCTCATAAGGTTCAAGAGAGGGATTTTCAATAACCTTACCACTGCGCAGAGTAGTGACTGATTTGACTTGATCCATGTGTTGGCTTCCGGAACTACTTGCATTTGCATTGTATTGCCCTTTGGGATTTTGTTGTGTTTGAGATGAAAACTTACCTTTCTCTTGGAAACTAAGAGCAGATGTTAATTTAGCAAGAGTATCTTTAAAATCTGTCATGTTTTGAACAAGTTGAGTATTAATTGTCTCTTGCTTTTCAATGAATGCATGCAATGTTTCCTCAAGATTTCTTCTAGGAGGTGGAGCATAAGGAGGTGCATATCCATAAGAATTTTGGAAATTATGGTGTGCTTGAAACGGTGGTTGTGAAGTTTGTGCATTGTTGTTCTCACTCTTCCAACTGAAATTTGGGTGATTCCTCCAACCAGGGTTGTATGTTTGGGAGTATGGGTTGTGGTTGGGCCTTTGAAAACTGTTTAAAGCATGGGCTTGTTCATGGAGACATTCTTTAAAAGAAGGCAAGGTTGGACAATCGTTGGTTGAGTGTTCATTTGTTTCACAGATTTGACACACAATGTTTTCAACAGATTTTAATTGACCACTCTTTTTCAATTCTAGTGCCTCAACTTTTCTAGCTAAAGATGCAAATTTGGCTTGAAGGTCATGATCTTCCCTAAGGTTGTACATTCCTCCACTAGATGTATGAGGTTGAGTTTTACTCGGTGCCTCATAAGTACCCGCGGTGTCCCAATTTTGAGCATTTTCAGCTAACAAGTCTAAGTACTCCATTGCTTCATCAGGGTCTTTATCTTCAAAAGTTCCATTGCACATCAATTCAACCATTTGCCTATCTTTAGGTGTTAACCCTTCATAGAAATGTGAAACCAATCTCCATGTTTCAAAACCATGATGGGGGCAAGTACTAAGCAAATCTCGATACCTATCCCAACATTTGTAAAATGTTTCTCCTGGTTTTTGAGTGAAAGTGGTGATTTGTCTCTTGAAAGAGTTTGTTCTATGAGATGGGAAAAACTTCTTTAAAAATTGTTGTTGCATTTCATCCCAAGCACGAATGGATCCTGGTCTTAAATTTTGTAGCCATGTTTTAGCTTTATCTTTTAATGAAAAAGGAAAAAGCTTTAATCTGATGGTGTTCATGCTACAATTTAAGTTATTATATGTGTTGCACACCTCCTCAAATTCCCTTAAATGCAAGTATGGATTTTCCAATTCTAAACCATGAAAAGAAGGTAAAAGTTGAATAATACCTGGTTTAAAATTAAAATGAGATGCATCGGGAGCAAAAACTATGCATGATGGTGCACTTATTCTTGTGGGATTCATGTGGTCTTTAAGTGTTCTAGCACAGTTATTCTCATTATTCTCATTATGAAGTGATTGATTATCTTCTTCAGCCATATTTTCTGAAAGTGATGAGGATACCCTACAAAGTCTACCACTTGATGTACGTGACCACACTCTCATGCACGTGTAGGAATAAAATAAAAAAGAAGAAGAAAGCAAAAGAAAGAGGAAGAAAACAAAATAAAAAGAAACAAAAGAAAACAAACAAAGTTATATACAAGAAAAGTGAAAAGAGAAAATAAAATAAATATTATAATTTATACAAAACTTACCTCCCCGGCAACGGCGCCAAAAACTTGACACGACTAAAAGGTTGATGTCTTCTCCCAAGTGCAGGAGTGTCGAAGTAATAAATAACCCGGCAAGACCGGGGTCGAACCACAGAGAGGTTAATTGTACAAATTATAAACAACAATTATAAAACAACAAGAACAACAACAACAACAACAACAACAACAACAATAATAATAATAGTAATAATAATAATAATAATAATAGTAATAATAATAATAATAATAGTAATAGTAATACTAATAATAATAATAATAGTAGTAGTAGTAGTAATAGTAGTAGTAGTACTAATAATAATAATAAAGAAAGAGAAGAAGATGAAGATGATGAGAACTTGGAGATGGAGAATTAATGTAAGGATTAAACAATAATAATAACAAATGTCAAGGTTAGAGGTTCCACTAATGGTATATCAAACAAGTATAGTATAAACTCTTATTATTGAATTGGAAACCACACACAAAGGAGGTTCCAATCAGATTATATATTGTTAACATGATTACATTAGTCATCTTATTCAATTAATGCTAATACTTGTAAATCTCGTCAAGCATTCATGATTATAACTTATGTTAACAACAAATCAAGTTTCTTTCATAGCTCAGGTGTCGGTTATACCATACATTATGGGCTATGAAAGTGCCAAGCATTTGTTGTACCAAGTGTTATACAACATAAATCAAGATTAGTCATTTAACAAGCAAAGTATTAAAGAGTGAACAAGATAACAAATATAAAACATGTTAGTATCAAACATTAAAGTCCATATTAAGTTTACATTATACTTATTCTTACACCATTAGTGTAACCTTTTCACCTTGACATAATTAACTTAGCTAGACATAATGAAAGAAAGCAAAATAGATAAACAAAATAAGAACATAAAAGCTAACTAAGTAAAGGAAAGGAAATGAAAGGCATAAACTTGATATTAATGAAAACAAAGCATAAAAAATACAAAGAGAGAAAGGAAGAGCATGATCTTGATCTGAACACCAAGATGCCTAAATGCATGGCAAATGCCTCCTTTTATAGGCCAAAATTGGGAACTATTGATTTGATGACTAATTGATAAGTGGGTGGCCAACTTTTGACTTGGTGACAATTGATTAGTACTTAAAAGTGCATTTTTATCATGGTTTTATATCATCATTTTGCACTTGAAGTATCAATAACTCCTTAACTAAAATATGTTTTATAATAATGTATCTAATAATATAAGATACCTATAATTTGTGGTAAATATCTATTTTTAATGCAGGTCTATCACATAAATGAAAGGATTGATTGATGACTTGAAGAACTTAAATTGCATGGATAAAGAGATGGTCAAACTTAGAGAAGAGATGTCGGTGCAATCCAAACCGGAACACTGTTCGGTAATTGGGTTATATCTGGAGCTACAGATCTCAGATTTAGGTCCAATTTATATGGATGGAAAGGTAAGACATAGGCCTACAAATTTCATATGGAGCCCAAGATCTAAAAAGGCCATTATCAAGTCCAAATTGTAGCAACAACAAAGAAGCCCGAATCTGTCTTCCAGCCCGAGCACTGTTCGGTATTTTGGCCATATCTGGAGTTCTAGAAGTCCAAATGAGCTGAAGTTTTTACACAAGAAAGCTGAGACAATTGCCTACAACTTTCATGTTTGCACCTGGCTCCATTTTTGACGTTATCAATGACGTTTTGGGCAGACAAGAGAAGATAAGGATTGTCACCAAGTCAAAAGTTGGCCACCCACTTATCAATTAGTCATCAAATCAATAGTTCCCAATTTTGGCCTATAAAAGGAGGCATTTGCCATGCATTTAGGCATCTTGGTTTCCAGATCAAGATCATGCTCTTCCTTTCTCTCTTTGTATTTTTTGTAATGTTTATGCTTTACTTTCATTAATATCAAGTTTATGCCTTTCATTTCCTTTCCTTTACTTAGTTAACTTTTATGTTCTTATTTTGTTTATTTGTTTTCCTTTCTTTCATTATGTCTAGCTAAGTTAATTATGTCAAGGTGAAAAGGTTACACTAATGGTGTAAGAATAAGTATAATGTAAACTTAATATGGACTTTAATGTTTGATACTAACATGTTTTATATTTGTTATCTTGTTCACTCTTTAATACTTTGCTTGTTAAATGACTAATCTTGATTTATGTTGTATAACACTTGGTACAACAAATGCTTGGCACTTTCATAGCCCATAATGTATGGTATAACCGACACCTGAGCTATGAAAGGAACTTGATTTGTTGTTAACATAAGTTATAATCATGAATGCTTGACGAGATTTACAAGTATTAGCATTAATTGAATAAGATGACTAATGTAATCATGTTAACAATATATAATCTGATTGGAACCTCCTTTGTGTGTGGTTTCCAATTCAATAATAAGAGTTTATACTATACTTGTTTGATATACCATTAGTGGAACCTCTAACCTTGACATTTGTTATTATTATTGTTTAATCCTTACTTTAATATTTCATCTCTAAGTTCTCATCATCATCATCTTCTTCTTCTTCTCTTTCTTTATTACTATTATTATTATTATTATCATTACTATTGTTGTTGTTGTTATTGTTGCTTATAATTATTGTCTATAATTTGTACAATTAACCTCCCTGTGGTTCGACCCCGGTCTTGCCGGGTTATTTATTACTTCGACACTCCTGCACTTGGGAGAAGACATCAATCTTTTAGTCGTGTCAAGTTTTTGGCGCCGTTGCCGGGGATCGAACCAAGTGCAGGAGGATTAAAGGTTGTGCATCAATCTTTTGTCTATTATTATTATCCCCGGCAACGGCGCCAAAAACTTGACACGACTAAAAGATTGATGTCTTCTCCCAAGTGCAGGAGTGTCGAAGTAATAAATAACCCGGCAAGACCGGGGTCGAACCACAGGGAGGTTAATTGTACAAATTATAGACAATAATTATAAGCAACAATAACAACAACAACAATAGTAATGATAATAATAATAATAATAGTAATAAAGAAAGAGAAGAAGAAGAAGATGATGATGATGAGAACTTAGAGATGAAATATTAAAGTAAGGATTAAACAATAATAATAACAAATGTCAAGGTTAGAGGTTCCACTAATGGTATATCAAACAAGTATAGTATAAACTCTTATTATTGAATTGGAAACCACACACAAAGGAGGTTCCAATCAGATTATATATTGTTAACATGATTACATTAGTCATCTTATTCAATTAATGCTAATACTTGTAAATCTCGTCAAGCATTCATGATTATAACTTATGTTAACAACAAATCAAGTTCCTTTCATAGCTCAGGTGTCGGTTATACCATACATTATGGGCTATGAAAGTGCCAAGCATTTGTTGTACCAAGTGTTATACAACATAAATCAAGATTAGTCATTTAACAAGCAAAGTATTAAAGAGTGAACAAGATAACAAATATAAAACATGTTAGTATCAAACATTAAAGTCCATATTAAGTTTACATTATACTTATTCTTACACCATTAGTGTAACCTTTTCACCTTGACATAATTAACTTAGCTAGACATAATGAAAGAAAGGAAAACAAATAAACAAAATAAGAACATAAAAGTTAACTAAGTAAAGGAAAGGAAATGAAAGGCATAAACTTGATATTAATGAAAGTAAAGCATAAACATTACAAAAAATACAAAGAGAGAAAGGAAGAGTATGATCTTGATCTGGAAACCAAGATGCCTAAATGCATGGCAAATGCCTCCTTTTATAGGCCAAAATTGGGAACTATTGATTTGATGACTAATTGATAAGTGGGTGGCCAACTTTTGACTTGGTGACAATCCTTATCTTCTCTTGTCTGCCCAAAACGTCATTGATAACGTCAAAAATGGAGCCAGGTGCAAACATGAAAGTTGTAGGCAATTGTCTCAGCTTTCTTGTGTAAAAAAATTCAGCTCATTTGGACTTCTAGAACTCCAGATATGGCCAAAATACCGAACAGTGCTCGGGCTGGAAGACAGATTCGGGCTTCTTTGTTGTTGCTACAATTTGGACTTGATAATGGCCTTTTTAGATCTTGGGCTCCATATGAAATTTGTAGGCCTATGTCTTACCTTTCCATCCATATAAATTGGACCTAAATCTGAGATCTGTAGCTCCAGATATGGCCCAATTACCGAATAGTGTTCCGGTTTGGATTGCACCGACATCTCTTCTCTAAGTTTGACCATCTCTTTATCCTTGCAATTTAAGTTCTTCAAGTCATCAATCAATCCTTTCATTTATTTGATAGGCCTGCATTAAAAATAGACATTTACCACAAATTATAGGTATCTTATATTATTAGATACATTATTATAAAACATATTTTAGTTAAGGAGTTATTGATACTTCAAGTGCAAAATGATGATATAAAACCATGATAAAAATGCACTTTTAAGTACTAATCACACCCCTCAACCAGCTTATTACTAGTCCCTAGTAATTAAAGCGTTAAAACAATTTGCAAATTTCACAAAGCAAGGTATTCATCATTTAACTTCCATTAATCTATCCAGATAAACAAACTCTCATTAAATTTATATATCTGCTCAATACGACTTAACAAGATATTAATAAACCTTTCTTTTGTGCTCAATGTATCAACACATAATTATGGGGCTTTTCTTGGAAGAAAACAATATTTTTGTTCTAATGTTTAAGGTTAACTTCCTTGGGTTGGGATTACTATTTTTGTCTTTTTTTTTTTTTTTTTAACTCTATATACATATACTTTAAAAACATCATGCATCTTTAACCCATGTAACGAGCTTTCAGCTAATGACTCCCAGACCAGTTGGTCTTAGGGCATTAGGTGTTAAGACACCCCTACGAGCTTAGTAACTCGGGTCGCAGATACTGATATGTAGATAGTGCAATGTTTGATTTCTTTAAGCTTTTCTCCTCAACCCATGTAACAAGCGTTGGGCCAATAGCTCCCAAGTCAGTTGACTTTAGGGTATTAGGTGTTAAAACACCCCTTCGGGCTTAATTGCTTAGGTTAGGGAGGCTACGAAATCAAACTTATCTACATTTTTATTATCATCATTTTTTTATTTTTTCTTTTTTCTTTTTTTTTCATGTTTTTTTTTTTTAATTATATACAATCCCTTTCCCTTAGTTGTTACCTTTAACAAAAGAACATAAATAATGTAATAATCCAATATGCAACCCACAATCATATGTTAAAGTGTGTGTGTGTAAATTAAGGTTTAAAAATACATGTTAAATAAGTATATGAGCAGAATTAAGTGGTAACAATACGAGAGTTTGTAAACCTGAATATTTCAGGAAGTATTATAATAGACCTTGTTAAGAATGGTTACTAAGATGCGTCTCAAGAGTCACTTTAACAAAAGAACTCCTTTACTCTGCCATCCTAGTAACAACAATTATGCACATGCTTTATGAAATGAAAAACATTTTTTTTTTTTTTTTATCAACTACTACCCTCTCCCCCCAACCAAAACGAGACATTGTCCTCAATGTTCTAAGGTAGAAAGATAGAGTATAAAAGATATCACCTGAAATAACGAACACTGACAAAACCTGAAACACACTGAAACAAAAATAAGAAATAACAAAACATAATAAAATCAAAAGACACAAAAATTCACAAATGAAGGCTCAAATCCAATCTAAGCTTTTTACGGCTTTCCTTAGATGACCAATTTATGCGACTCATGGAAGGATCAATCACAGGAATGAAAGATTGTAGTTGGTCAATCAATTGTTCAGCAGTAGAAGCAGAGATTATGATTTGTCGTGCAGAAGATGTTAGAAATTCCTGTTCCACAGCATGATCAAGAAAAGACAACAACTTATCATAATAACCATTAACATTTAACAAACCTATGGGTTTATGGTGAATGTGCAATTGAGCCCAAGAGGAAATATGAAAGATCTCTTCCAATGTGCCTAGACCACCTGGTAAAGCAATGAAAGCATCAGCATGGTTAAACATTGCATTCATTCGAGTCGACATTGTGGAGACCTGAAGTTCCTCGCCAATTGTTTTTCCAATGATGTCCCCTTGTGCCAAAGCTTCAGGGACGACTCCTAAAACTTGACTACCTCCTAAAAATGCAGCTATTGACACACCTCCCATTAACCCAAGACTGCCTCCCCCATACACTAAATGAATCTTTCTCTCAGCTAGCACCTGACCAAGATGATTTGCTGATTCTAAAAACTCCTTTTCTTTCCCAGGACTAGATCCACCGAAAACACAAATATTTCTTATTTGATGACTTGAGGAACTTGCCATTTCTACAAACTTCTGTATTTGTTGAATGTATGGGTTGAGTAGAAATGAAAGGAAGGAAGAGAGGGTTTTATAGATGAGAAATTAGAAAGGCAATCATAACACCTATATATAGGCCAGCTGGAGTCTCACACACTCTCTCTCTCTTTTTATTTATTTATTTATTTACTTTTGGAAAAAGCATGTGTATGTACAGGTAGTTGTGATTGTGGCTCACATCTTCCCTTGGTTTTACGTCCAAGAACGGCTTAAACGCCCTCTATGGGTCGGGGATAGGCTTCCCATCCAGTTTTCTTAAAAACTGGCAAACAGGGTCTTTTTTAGTCAGATTCCCAAGACTAAGTCGATCATGTTCTTTATGAAATAGTGGCCATAAATCATGAATTGCACGATGCACATCTCCACTAGGATGCGTCTCAAGAGTCAATAGAAGATTATCTAAAGACTCCTTACTCAGGCCATCCTTAATGAATTGTATTTTATCTTCACGGTTTATAGATACCATTCCTAAAGAACGACATTGTGTATTACAAGTCCATCTAGCACAACGATGACAGACATCCAGTCGTTTTGCACGACGCTTCTTTGCAAAAGTGCTTTTACCTGTTCCAGGCATGTGTGAAATGAAGAAGTTAGAGGACTCACCTGATAATCGGACCTTTGCTTCAATCAACCAGCGAATATCTTCAGGAATTCCATGATTCATTAACAATCTCAATCTTGCACATCTAGCACGGTAAATTTTTGTAATCGCATTCTGAGGCAGAGCGGGAAAATACTTTTTTAATTTTTCAAGATTAGTGTCCATTTTCAAATGAGAATTGGAAGAGATATTCAAAGAATTGCACAGATATATACACAGATATCAGTAATTGTGGGAAACTGAAAGAACCGACTTAAGTCACGGAGTACCGTTATCCGCCATTTGACCGGGGTGAGAGAAACTTGCAAAAATCACTCAAAAAGAAACATAAAAAAAAAATATGAGAAAAACAAAATAATCAACCTTTATCTACAAGATCATTCAAACCAGCTGATTCATTTTCACTAGGAAAATTATCAAAGTAAGCTTTCAAACGATGTCCATTTTCCTTAAAATCATTGTCATTAATTGAATTCTCAATATCACAGGCCCCATAAGAATTGTTCCATCTTGATCTTAGCTCTTTAGGGAATGCATAGAGTTGAGAATTATCCAACAAAACTTTTTGACCAGTATCAATCTTTTGACAATTTTCACAAGTTTTGCAGAATGCATGTGTGTCTTTGAACATGGTGGGCCAATAAAATCCACTTTGTAAGATTTTTGCAGTTGTCTTTTTTGACGAGAAATAACTTCCACATGCTTCAGAATGACAAAGTTTAATGACACTACTTACCTCATTGTCGGGAATGAATCTTTGAAATATTTGATCAGGACAATATTTGAATAAGTTAGGGTCATCACAATAAAAGCTCTTCACTTCGTTCAAAAACTTTTCTTTGTCTTGAGTACTCCAATCAACTAGCAAATCTCCTAAAGCAAGAAAATTGATATTTTTATCATACCAAGGCATTGGACTAAGAGAAAGTAAGGATTCGTTAGGAAAGTAATCATCGATTGGTGTGATGTCAGATGTCGAATCTGTTGTCACTGTTGACAAAAGATTCGCATCAACATTTTCGGTGCTTGTTTCATCCATGATTTCTTCCTCAGAATAAATCATTTGCAAATCTTTAGTTTCATCCGATTCATTTTTACTTAAAGTAGATTCAAGTTGATCATAAACTAATTCATCAATATGATCTACTTCTTGTAAATCATTATCATCTCCAGGTTGCTTGTAAATGTTGAAAATATTCATCTCCAATGTCATGTTTCCAAATGATAGCTTCATCAGTCCATTCCTACAATTAATTAATGCGTTAGAGGTTGCAAGAAAGGGACGTCCTAAAATAACAGGAAATGAATTACATGCTTCAACAGGTTCTGTGTCCAAGACAATAAAATCCACAGGATAAATGAATTTGTCGACTTGTACTAACACATCCTCAATTATTCCTCTAGGCACTTTTACAGATCTATCGGCAAGTAAAAGAGATATAGAAGTTGGTTTTAACTCACCTAGATTGAGACTTTGAAAAACTGAATATGGAAGTAAATTCACACTAGCTCCAAGATCAAGTAAGGCTCTTTCAATTTTATGCTCTCCAATAAAGCAAGAAATTGTAGGACAACCAGGGTCTTTATATTTCAAAGCATTATTGTTTTGAAGAATAGCACTTACTTGTTCGGCTAGAAAGGCTTTCTTTTTCACATTCAGTTTCCTCTTCACAGTGCATAGATCTTTCAAAAATTTAGCATAGGAAGGAACCTGTTTAATAGCATCCAGCAAAGGTATATTGATCCTTACCTGTTTGAAAATTTCATAAATTTCAGAATTGTGATTGACTTTTCTTTGTTTGGTCATGGCTTGAGGAAATGGAAGTGCTGGTGGTGAATCAATCGTTTCTTTGCAATTTTCAGATTCATCCCCTTCCTTACCCTCAGAGATTGACTCATCATCTTTCTCATAAGGTTCAAGAGAGGGTTTTTCAATAACCTTACCACTGCGCAGAGTAGTGACTGATTTGACTTGATCCATGTGTTGGCTTCCGGAACTACTTGCATTTGCATTGTATTGCCCCTTGGGATTTTGTTGCGGTTGAGATGGAAACTTACCTTTCTCTTGGAAACTAAGAGCAGATGTTAATTTAGCAAGAGTATCTTTAAAATCTATCATGTTTTGAACAAGTTGAGTATTAATTGTCTCTTGCTTTTCAATGAATGCATGCAATGTTTCCTCAAGATTTCTTCTAGGAGGTGGAGCATAAGGAGGTGCATATCCATGAGAATTTTGGAAATTGTGGTGTGCTTGAAACGGTGGTTGTGAAGTTTGTGCATTGTTGTTCTCACTCTTCCAACTGAAATTTGGGTGATTCCTCCAACCAGGGTTGTATGTTTGGGAGTATGGGTTATGGTTGTGCATAACCATAAACTACAATCTTTCATTCCTGTGATTGATCCTTCCATGAGTCGCATAAATTGGTCATCTAAGGAAAGCCGTAAAAAGCTTAGATTGGATTTGAGCCTTCATTTGTGAATTTTTGTGTCTTTTAATTTTATTATGTTTTGTTATTTCTTGAAGCCGTAAAAAGTTTCCTCAGTGTGTTTCAGGTTTTGTCAGTGTTCGTTATTTCAGGTGATATCTTTTATACTCTATCTTTCTACCTTAGAACATTGAGGACAATGTCTCGTTTTGGTTGGGGGGAGAGGGTAGTAGTTGATAAAAAAAAAAAAAATGTTTTTCATTTCATAAAGCATGTGCATAATTGTTGTTACTAGGATGGCAGAGTAAAGGAGTTCTTTTGTTAAAGTGACTCTTGAGACGCATCTTAGTAACCATTCTTAACAAGGTCTATTATAATACTTCCTGAAATATTCAGGTTTACAAACTCTCGTATTGTTACCACTTAATTCTGCTCATATACTTATTTAACATGTATTTTTAAACCTTAATTTACACACACACACTTTAACATATGATTGTGGGTTGCATATTGGATTATTACATTATTTATGTTCTTTTGTTAAAGGTAACAACTAAGGGAAAGGGATTGTATATAATTAAAAAAAAAAAAAACATGAAAAAAAAAGAAAAAAGAAAAAATAAAAAAATGATGATAATAAAAATGTAGATAAGTTTGATTTCGTAGCCTCCCTAACCTAAGCAATTAAGCCCGAAGGGGTGTTTTAACACCTAATACCCTAAAGTCAACTGACTTGGGAGCTATTGGCCCAACGCTTGTTACATGGGTTGAGGAGAAAAGCTTAAAGAAATCAAACATTGCACTATCTACATATCAGTATCTGCGACCCGAGTTACTAAGCTCGTAGGGGTGTCTTAACACCTAATGCCCTAAGACCAACTGGTCTGGGAGTCATTAGCTGAAAGCTCGTTACATGGGTTAAAGATGCATGATGTTTTTAAAGTATATGTATATAGAGTTAAAAAAAAAAAAAAAAGACAAAAATAGTAATCCCAACCCAAGGAAGTTAACCTTAAACATTAGAACAAAAATATTGTTTTCTTCCAAGAAAAGCCCCATAATTATGTGTTGATACATTGAGCACAAAAGAAAGGTTTATTAATATCTTGTTAAGTCGTATTGAGCAGATATATAAATTTAATGAGAGTTTGTTTATCTGGATAGATTAATGGAAGTTAAATGATGAATACCTTGCTTTGTGAAATTTGCAAATTGTTTTAACGCTTTAATTACTAGGGACTAGTAATAAGCTGGTTGAGGGGTGTGATTAGTACTTAAAAGTGCATTTTTATCATGGTTTTATATCATCATTTTGCACTTGAAGTATCAATAACTCCTTAACTAAAATATGTTTTATAATAATGTATCTAATAATATAAGATACCTATAATTTGTGGTAAATGTCTATTTTTAATGCAGGCCTATCAAATAAATGAAAGGATTGATTGATGACTTGAAGAACTTAAATTGCAAGGATAAAGAGATGGTCAAACTTAGAGAAGAGATGTCGGTGCAATCCAAACCGGAACACTGTTCGGTAATTGGGTTATATCTGGAGCTACAGATCTCAGATTTAGGTCCAATTTATATGGATGGAAAGGTAAGACATAGGCCTACAAATTTCATATGGAGCCCAAGATCTAAAAAGGCCATTATCAAGTCCAAATTGTAGCAACAACAAAGAAGCCCGAATCTGTCTTCCAGCCCGAGCACTGTTCGGTATTTTGGCCATATCTGGAGTTCTAGAAGTCCAAATGAGCTGAATTTTTTACACAAGAAAGCTGAGACAATTGCCTACAACTTTCATGTTTGCACCTGGCTCCATTTTTGACGTTATCAATGACGTTTTGGGCAGACAAGAGAAGATAAGGATTGTCACCAAGTCAAAAGTTGGCCACCCACTTATCAATTAGTCATCAAATCAATAGTTCCCAATTTTGGCCTATAAAAGGAGGCATTTGCCATGCATTTAGGCATCTTGGTTTCCAGATCAAGATCATGCTCTTCCTTTCTCTCTTTGTATTTTTTGTAATGTTTATGCTTTACTTTCATTAATATCAAGTTTATGCCTTTCATTTCCTTTCCTTTACTTAGTTAACTTTTATGTTCTTATTTTGTTTATTTGTTTTCCTTTCTTTCATTATGTCTAGCTAAGTTAATTATGTCAAGGTGAAAAGGTTACACTAATGGTGTAAGAATAAGTATAATGTAAACTTAATATGGACTTTAATGTTTGATACTAACATGTTTTATATTTGTTATCTTGTTCACTCTTTAATACTTTGCTTGTTAAATGACTAATCTTGATTTATGTTGTATAACACTTGGTACAACAAATGCTTGGCACTTTCATAGCCCATAATGTATGGTATAACCGACACCTGAGCTATGAAAGGAACTTGATTTGTTGTTAACATAAGTTATAATCATGAATGCTTGACGAGATTTACAAGTATTAGCATTAATTGAATAAGATGACTAATGTAATCATGTTAACAATATATAATCTGATTGGAACCTCCTTTGTGTGTGGTTTCCAATTCAATAATAAGAGTTTATACTATACTTGTTTGATATACCATTAGTGGAACCTCTAACCTTGACATTTGTTATTATTATTGTTTAATCCTTACTTTAATATTTCATCTCTAAGTTCTCATCATCATCATCTTCTTCTTCTTCTCTTTCTTTATTACTATTATTATTATTATTATCATTACTATTGTTGTTGTTGTTATTGTTGCTTATAATTATTGTCTATAATTTGTACAATTAACCTCCCTGTGGTTCGACCCCGGTCTTGCCGGGTTAATTATTACTTCGACACTCCTGCACTTGGGAGAAGACATCAATCTTTTAGTCGTGTCAACAATCCTTATCTTCTCTTGTCTGCCCAAAACGTCATTGATAACGTCAAAACTGGAGCCAGGTACAAACATGAAAGTTGTAGGCAATTGTCTCAGCTTTCTTGTGTAAACAATTCAGCTCATTTGGACTTCTAGAACTCCAGATATGGCCAAAATACCGAACAGTGCTCGGGCTAGAAGACAGATTCGGGCTTCTTTGTTGTTGCTACAATTTGGACTTGATAATGGCCTTTTTAGATCTTGGGCTCCATATAAAAGTTGTAGGCCTATATCTTACCTTTCCATCCATATAAATTGGACCTAAATCTGAGATCTGTAGCTCCAGATATGGCCCAATTACCGAACAGTGTTCCGGTTTGGATTGCACCGACATCTCTTCTCTAAGTTTGACCATCTCTTTATCCTTGCAATTTAAGTTCTTCAAGTCATCAATCAATCCTTTCATTTATTTGATAGGCCTGCATTAAAAATAGACATTTACCACAAATTATAGGTATCTTATATTATTAGATACATTATTATAAAACATATTTTAGTTAAGGAGTTATTGATACTTCAAGTGCAAAATGATGATATAAAACCATGATAAAAATGCACTTTTAAGTACTAATCAGTTGCTCAAAAATTTTCTTTTGTCTTCAATACTCCAGTGAGCTGGGAAAAATCCTGAAGCAAGAAAATTGATATTTTTAGCAAACCAAGGCATTGAAATAAAAGAAAGTAAAGATTTATCAAGAAAGTAATCATCGATTGGTGTGATGTCGGGTGTCGAATCTATTGTCACTTCTAATAAAAGATCTGCATCAACCTTTTCAGTGCCTTTTTCATCCTCGATTTCTTCCTGATTGGTCATGGCATGAGAAAATGAAAGTGCTGGCGGAGAATCAGTCGTTTCTTTGCAATTTTCAGATTCAACCCCTTCCTTACCCTTAGAGATTAACTCATCATCTTTCTCATAAGGTTCAAGAATTAGTTTGTGAATAACCTTACCACTACAAAGAATGATGACTGATTTGACTTGATCCATGTGTTGACTTCCAGGACTACTTGCATTTGCATCATATTGCCCCTTAAGATTTTGCTGTCGTTGAGATGGAAACTTACCTTACTCTTGAAAACTGAGAGCAGATATGAATTTTGCAAGAGTTTCTTTAAAATCTGTTATGCTTTGAGTAAGTTGAGTATTGATTGTCTCTTGCTTTTCAATGAATGCATACAAAGTTTCCTCAAAATTACTTCTAAGAGGTGGAGCATAAGAAGGTGGAGCATAAGGAGGTGCATATCCATGAGAATTTTGGAAATTGTGGTTTGCTTGAAATGGTGGTTGTGAAGTTTGTGCATTGTTGTTCTCACTCTTCCAATTAAAATTTGGGTGATTCCTCCAACTAGGGTTGTATGTTTGGGAGTATGGGTTGTGGTTGGCCCTGTGAAAACTGTTTAAAGCATGGGCTTGTTCATGGAGACATTCCTTAAAAGAAGGCAAGGTTGGACAATCGTTGGTTGAGTGTTCATTTGTTTCACAGATTTGACACATAATGTTTTCAACAGATTTTAATTGACCACTCTTTTTCAATTCTAGTGCCTCGATTTTTTTAGCTAAAGATGCAAACTTGGCCTGAAGGTCATGATCTTCCCTAAGGTTGTACATACCTCCATTAGATGTATGAGGTTGAGTTTTACTCGGTGCCTCATAAGTACCCGCGGTGTCCCAATTTTGAGCATTTTTAGCTAACAAGTCTAAGTACTCCATTGCTTCATCAGGGTCTTTATCTTCAAAAGTTCCATTGCACATTAATTCAACCATTTGCCTATCTTTAGGTGTTAACCCTTCATAGAAATGTGAAACCAATCTCCATGTTTCAAAACCATGATGAGGGCAAGTACTAAGCAAGTCTCGATACCTATCCCAACATTGGTAAAATGTTTCTCCTGGTTTTTCAGTGAAAGTGGTGATTTGTCTTTTGAAAGAGTTTGTTCTATGAGATGGGAAAAACTTCTTTAAAAACTGTTGTTGCATTTCATCCCAAGCACGAATGGATCCTGGTCTCAAATTTTGTAGTCATGTTTTAGCTTTATCTTTTAATGAAAAAGGAAAAAGCTTTAATCTGATGGTGTTCATGCTACAATTTAAATTATTATATGTGTTGCAGACCTCCTCAAATTCCCTTAAATGCAAGTATGGATTTTCCAATTCTAAACCATGAAAAGAAGGTAAAAGTTGAATAATACCTGGTTTAAAATTAAAATGAGATGCATTGGGAGAAAAAACTATGCATGATGGTGCACTTGTTCTTGTGGGATTCATGTGGTCTCTAAGTGTTCTAGCACGGTTATTCTCATTATTTTCATTATGAAGTGATTGATTATCTTCTTCGGCCATATTTTCTGAAAATAATGAGGATATCCTATAAAGTCTACCACTTGATGTATGTGACCACACTCTCATGCACGTGTAGGAATAGAATAAAAGGAAAAAGAAAATAAAAGAAGAAGAAACAAGAGAAAAGAAACAAAGTTATATACAAGAAAAGTGAAAAGAGAAAATAAAATAAAAACTATAATTTATACAAGAACTTACCTCCCCGGCAACGGCGCCAAAAACTTGGCACGACTGAAAGATTGATGTCTTCTCCCAAGTGCAGGAGTGTCGAAGTAATAAATAACCCGGCAAGACCGAGGTCGAACCACAGGGAGGTTAATTGTATAAATTATAAACAACAATTATAAAACAACAATAACAACAACAACAACAACAACAACAACAACAACAAAAACAATAATAATAATAATAATAATAATAATAATAATAATAATAATAATAATAATAATAATAATAATAATAATAATAATAATAAAGAAAGAGAAGAAGAAGAAGATGATGATGATGAGAACTTAGAGATGGAAAATTAATGTAAGGATTAAACAATAATAATAACAAATGTCAAGGCTAGAGGTTCCACTAATGGTATATCAAAAAAGTATAGTATAAACTCTTATTATTGAATTGGAAACCACATACAAAGGAGGTTCCAATCAGATTATATATTGTTAACATGATTACATTAGTCATCTTATTCAATTAATGCTAATACTTATAAATCTCGTCAAGCATTCATGATTATAACTTATGTTAACAACAAATCAAGTTCCTTTCATAGCTCAGGTGTCGGTTATACCATACATTATGGGCCATCAAAGTGCCAAGCATTTGTTGTACCAAGTGTTATACAACATAAATCAAGATTAGTCATTTAACAAGCAAAGTATTAAAGAGTGAACAAGATAACAAATATAAAACATGTTAGTATCAAACATTAAAGTCCATATTAAGTTTACATTATACTTATTCTTACACCATTAGTGTAACCTTTTCACCTTGACATAATTAACTTAGCTAGACATAATGAAAGAAAGGAAAACAAATAAACAAAATAAGAACATAAAAGTTAACTAAGTAAAGGAAAGGAAATGAAAGGCATAAACTTGATATTAATGAAAGTAAAGCATAAACATTACAAAAAATACAAAGAGAGAAAGGAAGAGCATGATCTTGATCTGGAAACCAAGATGCCTAAATGCATGGCAAATGCCTCCTTTTATAGGCCAAAATTGGGAACTATTGATTTGATGACTAATTGATAAGTGGGTGGCCAACTTTTGACTTGGTGACAATCTTTATCTTCTCTTGTCTGCCCAAAACATCATTGATAATGTCAAAATTGGAGCTAGTTGTAAACATGAAAGTTGTAGACAATTATGTCGACTTTCTTGTGTAAAACATTCAGCTCATTTGGACTTCTAGAACTCCAGATATGGCCAAAATACCGAACAGTGCTCGGGCTGGAAGATAGATTCGGGCTTCTTTGTTGTTGCTACAATTTGGACTTGATAATGGCCTTTTTAGATCCTGGGATCCATATGAAAGTTGTAGGCCTATGTCTTACCTTTCCATCCATATAAATTGGACCTAAATCTGAGATCTGTAGCTCTAGATATGACCCAATTACCGAACAGTGTTCCGGTTTGGATTGCACCGACATTTCTTTTCTAAGTTTGACCATCTCTTTGCCTTTGCAATTTAAGTTCTTAAAGTCATCAATCAATATTTTCATTTATGTGATAGGCCTGCATTTAAAATGAACATTTACCATAAATTAAAGGTATCTTATATTATTAGATATATTATTATAAAACATGCTTTAGTTAAGGAGTTATTGATACTTCAAGTGCAAAATGATGATATAAAACCATGATAAAAATGCACTTTTAAGTACTAATCAATATACGAATTTATAAAGCAACTAAGCTTGATAATTATGACGGAACTACATTATTGAACTTAGAGAGAACATTTGAACATAGTGACAAAAGCTGCTGATAGCTTGTATGTTCATCTTGATGAAATTATCTAGTTCTTAAAGCTGCCATTAAATTGAATCATTAGTGTGGACACTTTGATTATTTATCGGTTAGGATTAGTTATACAGCAAATCCGTTAATTAATCAATGTTAAGAAAAGATAAAATTTCAGAACATAAACTACAATTTTCGTTTCGAGGATCGATTCTAAGTTTTGTTGGTGGATGTGTGCTTGTGACCAAGGTTTGTTTTCTTGATAAATTTCGGTTTCAATTGATTTTGTTTGCTAGTTTAATTTCTTCTATATTTTAGATCATCACAAATCAAAACCTCCTCAAATTGCATAACGTATAGCATAAAAATCTGAACAAAATCTTCCTCATGGAATTGACCCTTTATTTGCTCTATATTATCATGTGTGTTATGTTTTAAGCTAGGGCAATTAATTTGTACGACCGCAACATCGTAACATGTATTCTTTTATTTATTGTGTTTCTTATATTACTTCATTCTACATCAAATTAAAAAATTACTTTTGTTCAAAAAAGCATGGTTTACACCAAAAAAATTATAATATCTATTTAATTTGTTTTGATTTTGACAATTTAGTAAGACAAACTCATGAATCAATATGAGCCAAGTTTCAATTTGAATTAGTTTAAATATTGACCAAGTAAAATCTAAGTAACCTAACAAGATTGACTCGCGACCTAGTTTTGAAATTGAAAAAAAATACTAAAATAATGTTATTTTAAATAAAAAATAAAAATAATAAACTTAGATTGATACAATGACCAAGTGTGTTGATTCAATATTTTCATATCTTTTTTAATTAGTCAAATTGAAATCATGTAAAATGTTAAGAAATATTAATTGTGAAGAAAATAATTAATATTATTAAATATTATGTCTTTTCCGTTTTTATTTCAAAGTTTTTTGTCAATTAAAACAATGTTTTTAGCTAAATAATTAAAAAGTTCACCATAATTATCGAATCTACTTTAAAAGCTTGAAACTTGGCTTCGAGTCTTTCAAGTTAGGCATCAATTCATTGAATCACATGCTTTATAATTATGTCCTTAATGGCTGATTATTATTTAAAAGTGCATTTTTATCAAGGTTTTATATCACTATTTTGCACTTAAAGTATCAATAACTCTTTAACTAAAGCATATTTTATAATAACATATCTAATAATATAAGATACCTTTAATTTGTGGTAAATATTCATTTTAAATGCAAGCCTATCATATAAATGAAAGGATTGATTAATGAATTTAAGAACTGAAAATGAAAAGATAAAGAGATAACCAAACATAGAAAAGTGATGTTGGTACAATCCAAATCGGAACACTATTCAGTATTTGGCTTATATCTGGAGCTGTAGATCTCAGATTTGGGTCTATTTTATATGAATGGAAAGGTAAAACATAGGCCTACAACTTTCATATGGAGCCTAAGATTTTAAAAGATCATTTTCAAGTCCAAATTGTAGCAACAACAAAGAAGTCTGAATTTGTCCTACAGCCCACGCACTGTTTAGTGTTTGGCCCATATTTGAAGTTCTAGAAGTCCAAATGACTTCTATTTTTTTTCTTGTAAAGCTAAGACAATTTTCTATAACTTTCATGTAAGTGGTTCCAATTTTAACGTTATCAATGATGTTTTGAGCAGACAATAAAAGATAAGGATTGTTACCAAGTCAAGAGTTGGTCACCCACTCATCAATTAGTCATCAAATCAATAGTTTCTAATTTTGGCCTATAAAAGGAGGCATTTGCTATGCATTTCGGCATCTTGGTTTCCAGATCAAGGTCATGCTCTTGCTTTCTCTCTTTGTATTTTTGTAATGCTTAAGTTTTGCTTTCATTAATATCAAGTTTATGCCTTTCATTTCTTTTTCTTTACTTAGTTAACTTTTATCTTATTTATGTTCTTATCTTGTTTATTTATTTTTCTTTCTTTCATTATGTTTAGTTAAGTTTATTATGTCAAGGTGAAAAGGTTACACTAATAGTGTAAAAATAAGTATAGTATAAACTTAATATGGACTTTAATGTTTGATACTAATATGTTTTGTATTTATTATCTTGTTCACTCTTTAATACTTTACTTGTTAAATGAGTAATCTAGATTTATGTTGTATAACACTTGGTACAACAAATACTTGGCACTCTCATAGCCCATACTGTATGGTATAACCGACACCCGAGCTATGAAAGGAACTTGATTTGTTGTTAACATAAGTTATAATCATGAATACTTGATGAAATTTACAAGTATTAGCATTAACTGAATAAGATGACTAATGTAATCATGTTAATAATCTATAATCTGATTGGAACCTCCTTTGTGTGTGGTTTCCAATTGAATAATAAGAGTTTATATTATACTTATTTGATATGCCATTAGTGAAACCTCTAACCTTGACATTTGTTGTTATCATTGTTTAATCCTTACATTAATATTTCATCTCAAAGTTCTCATCTTCTTTTTTCTCTTTTTCTTCTTTTTCTTTATTATTATTATTAGTAGTAGGAGTACTAATACTATTTTTATTATTGTTGTTGTTGTTATTATTACTGTTATTTATAATATTATTAGTATTATTGTTGTTGTTCTTATATTATTGTTGTTTATAATTTATGCAATTAACCTCCCTGTGATTCGACCCCGGTCTTGCCGGGTTATTTATTACTTCGACACTCCTGCACTTGGGAGAAAACACCGATCTTTTGGTTGTGTCAAGTTTTTGGCGCTGTTGCTGGGGAGTTAAGTTCTTCTACAAATTATAATATTTATTTTATTTTCTCTTTTCACTTTTCTTGTATATAACTTTGTTTCTTTCCTTTTTTTTCTTCCACTTTTTCTTCTATTCCTACATGTGCATGAGAGTGTGGTCACGTACATTAAGTGGTAGACTTTGTAGGGTATCCTCATCATTTAGAAAATATGGCCAAAGAAGATAATCAAAATATGGCCAAAGAAGATAATCAATCACTTTATAATGAGAATAACCATGCTAGAACACTTAGAAACCACATGAAGCCCACAAGAACAAGTGCAACATCATACATAGTTTTCCCTCCTAATGCATCTCATTTTAATTTTAAGTCATGCATCATTCAACGTTTACCTTTTTTTTCATGGCTTAGATTTGGAAAATCCATACTTGCATATAAGGTAATTTGAGGAGGTCTGTAACACGTATAATGACTTAAATTGTAGCATGAACACCATCAGATTAAAGCTTTTTCCTTTTTTATTAAAAGATAAAGCTAAAACATAGCTATAAAATTTGAGACTAGGATCCATTCATGCTTGAGATGAAATGCAACAAAATTTTTTAAAGAAGTTTTTTCCATATCACAGAATAAACTCTTTCAAAAGACAAATCACCACTTTCACTCAAAAACCAGGAGAAACATTTTACCAATGTTGGGATAGATATCAAGACTTACTTAATACTTGCCCTCATTATGGTTTTGAAATATGGAGATTGATTTTATATTTTTATAAAGGGTTAACACCTAGAGATAGGCAAATGATTGAATTGATGTGCAATGGAACTTTTGAAGATCAAGACCCTGATAAAGCAATGGAGTACTTAGACTTGTTAGCTGAAAATGCTCAAAATTAGGACACCGTGGGTACTTATTAGACATCGAATAAACTCAACCTCATACATCTAGTGGAGGTATGTAAAACCTTAGGAAAGATAATGACCTCTAAGCCAAGTTTGCTTCTTTAAATAGAAAAGTCGAGGCATTAGAATTGAAAAAGAGTGGTCAATTAAAATATGTTGAAAACATTGTGTTTCAAATATACAAATGAACACTCAACCAATAATTGTCCAACCTTGCCTTTTTTTAAAGAATGTCTTTATGAACAAGCTCATGCTTTAAACAGTTTCTAAAAGGTCAACCACAACCTATACTCGCAAACATATAACCCTGGTTGGAGAAATCACCTAAATTTCAGTTGGAAGAGTGATCATAACAATGTACAGACTTCACAACCACCATTTCAAGCACACTATAATTTTCAAAATTATCATGGATATGCACCTCTTTATGCTCTACCTCTTAGAAGAAATCTTGAGGAAATATTGCATGCATTCATTGAAAAGCAAGAGACAATCAATACTCAACTTGCTCAAAACATGACAGATTTTAAAGATACTCTTGCAAAATTGACATCTGTTCTCAATTTCCAAGAGAAAGGTAAGTTTCCATCTCAACCACAATAAAATCTCAAGGGGCAATACAATGCAAATACGAGTAGTTCCAGAAGCCAACACATGTATCAAGTCAAATTAGTCACTACTTTTTGCAATGGTAAGGTTATTGAAAAACCCACTCTTAAACCTTGTAAGAAAGATAATGAGTCAATCTCTGAGGGTAAGAAAGGGTTAAACTGAAAATTGTAAAGAAAAGACTGATTCCCAGCCAGCACTTTCATTTCCTTACTCCATGACCAAACAAAGAAAAATCAATCATAACTTTAAAATCTTTGAAAGTTTCAAACAGATAAGGATCAATATACCTTTACTGGATGCTATTAAACAGGTTCCTTCCTATGCTAAATTTCTGAAAGATCTATGCATTGTGAAGAGGAAACTGAATGTGAAAAAGAAAGCCTTTTTAGCCGAACAAGTAAGTGCCATTCTTCAGAACAATAATGTTTTGAAATATAAAGACCCTAGTTGTCCTACAATTTCTTGCTTTATTGGAGAACATAAAATTGCAAGAGCCTTACTTGATCTTAAGCCCTAACCTAAGCATTTAAGCCCAAAAGGGTGTTTTAACACCTAATACCCTAAAGTCAACTGACTTGGGAGTTATTGGCCCAACGCTTGTTACATGGGCTGAGAAGAAAAGCTTAAGGAAATCAAACATTGCACTATCTACGTGATTAGTACTTAAAAGTGCATTTTTATCAAGGTTTTATATTATCATTTTGCACTTGAAGTATCAATAACTCCTTAACTAAAACATGTTTTATAATAACATATCTAATAATATAAGATACCTTTAATTTATGGTAAATGTTTATTTTAAATGCACGCCTATCACATAAATGAAAGGATTGATTGATGAGTTTAAGAACTCAAAATTAAAAGGACAAAGAGATGGCTAAACTTAGAAAATAGATGTTGATGCAGTCCAAACTGGAACACTGTTTGGTAATTGGGTCATATCTAGAGCTGTAGATCTCGAATTTAGGTATACATGGATGGAAAGGTGAGACATAGGCCTATAACTTTCATATGGAGCCCAAGATTTAAAAAGGTCATTTTCAAGTCCAAATTGTAGCAACAATAAAGAAGTCTGAATCTGTAATACAGCCTGCGCACTGTTCAGTGTTTGGCCCCATATCTAAAGTTCTAGAAGTCTAAATGAGCTCCATTATTTTTCTTGGAAAGTTGAGACAATTTCCTACAACTTTTATATTTCAAGTGGTTCCAATTCTGACATTATTAATGATGTTTTGGGTAGACAAGAGAAGATAAGGATTGTCATTAAGTCAAGAGTTGGTCACCCAATCTTCAATTAGTCATCAAATAATAGTTCCTAATTTTGGCCTATAAAAGGAGGCATTTGCCATGTATTTTGGCATCTTAGTCTGTAGATCAAGATCATGCTCTTGCTTTCTCTCTTTGTATTTTTTGTAATGTTTATGCTTTGCTTTCATTAATATCAAGTTTATGCCTTTCATTTCCTTTTATTTACTTGGTTAACTATTATCTTATTTATGTTCTTATTTTTTTTATTTATTTTTCTTTCTTTCATTTGTTTAGCTAAGTTTATTATGTCAAGGTGAAAAGGTTACACTAATGGTGTAAGAATAAGTATAATGTAAACTCAATATAGACTTTAATGTTTGATACTAACGTGTTTTGTATTTGTTATCTTGTTCATTCTTTAATACTTTGCTTGTTAAATGATTAATCTAGATTTATGTTGTATAAGACTTGGTACAATAAATGCTTAGCACTTTCATAGCTCATACTGTATGGTATAACCAACACCTGAGCTATGAAAGGAACTTGCTTTGTTATTAATATAAGTTATAATCATGAATGCCTGACAAGATTTACAAGTATTAGCATTAATTGAATAAAATGACTAATGTAATCATGTTAACAATTTATAATCTGATTGGAACCTTCTTTGTGTATAGTTTTCATTGAATAATAAGAGTTTATACTATACTTGTTTGACATACCATTAATGGATCCTCTAACCTTGACATTTATTGTTATCATTGTTTAATCCTTACGTTAATATGTCATCTCAAAGTTCTCATCAACTTCTTTATTATTATTATTATTATTACTACTACTACTACTACTACTACTACTACTACTATTACTACCATTTTTATTATTATTGTAATTATTATTCCTATTATTTTTGTTATAGTTGTTATTGTATTATTGTTATCTATAATTTATACAATTAACCTCCCTCTAGTTTAACCCCGATCTTGCAGGATTATTTATTACTTCGACACTTCTACACTTGGGAGAAGACATCCATCTTTTGGTCTTGTTAAGTTTTTGGCATCGTTATCAGGAAGGTAAGTTCTTGTACAAATTATAGCATTTATTTTATTTTCACTTTTCATTGTTCTTGTATATAACTTTGTTTCTTTTCTCTTGTTTCCCCTTCTTTTATTTTCTCCTTCTTTTTATTTTATTCCTACACGTGCATAAGTGTGGTCACGTACATTAAGTGGTAGACTTTATAGGGTATCCTCATAATTTTTAGAAAATATAGCCAAAAAAGATAATCAATCACTTCATAATGAGAATCATAAGAATAACCATGTTAGAACACTTAAAGATCACATGAATCCCACAAGAACAAGTGCACCATCATACATAGTTTTTCTTCCTGATGCATCTCATTTTAATTTTAAGCGAGGTATTATTCAACTTTTACCTTATTTTCATGGCTTAGATTTGGAAAATCCATACTTGCATTTAAAGGAATTTGAGAAGGTTTGCAACACATATAATGATTCAAATTGTAGCATGAACACCATCAGATTAAAACTTTTTTATTTTTTATTAAAAGATAAAGCTAAAATATGGCTACAAAATTTGAGACCTGGATCCATTCATGCTTGGGATGAAATGCAACAATAGTTTTTAAAGAAGTTTTTCCTATCTCATAGAACAAATTTTTTCAAAAGACAAATCACCACTTTCACTCAAAAACCAAGAGAAATATTTTATCAATGTTGGGATAGGTATCAAAACTTGCTTCATACTTGCCCTCATCATGGTTTTGAGATATGGAGATTGGTTTCACATTTTTATGAAGGCTTAAACACTTAAAGATAAGCAAATAGTTGAATTAATGTGCAATGGAACCTTTGAAGATAAAGACCCTAATGAAGTAATAGAGTACCTAGACCTGCTAGTTGAAAATGCTCAAAATTAGGACACTACAGACGTGTATGTATAACCTTAGAAAAGATCATGATCTATAAGCTAAGTTTGCATCTTTAGCTAGAAAAGTCGAGGCACTAGAATTAAAAAAGAGAGGTGAATTAAAATCTATTCACGACATTGCATGTCAAATCTGTGAAATAAATGAACACTCAACCAATGATTGTCCAACCTTGTCTTTTTTTAAGGAATGTTTCCATGAACAAGCCCATACTTTAAATAGTTTTCAAAGGCCCAATCATAACCCATACTTGCAAACATACAACCCTGGTTGGAGAAATCACCAAAATTTCAGTTGGAAGAGTGATAATGCACAAACTTCACCACCACAGTTTCAAGCACATCATAATTTCAAAAATTCTCATGGATATGCACCTTCTTATGCTCCACCTTTTAGAAGAAATTTTAAGGAAACTTTGTATATATTCATTGAAAAACAAGAGACAATCAACACTCAACTTGCTCAAAGCATAACAGATTTTAAAGATACTCTTGTAAAATTCACATCTACTCTTAGCTGTCAAGAGAAAGGTAAGTTTCCATCTCAACCACAATAAAATCCCAAGGGGCAATATAATACAAATACAAATAGTTGTGAAAGTCAACACATGGATCAAGTCAAATCAGTCATCACTCTTCCCAGTGGTAAGGTTATTCAAAAACCATTTCTTAAACCTTGTGAGAAAAATGATGAGTCAATCTCTAAGGGTAAAGAAGGGGTTGAATCTGAACATTGCAAAGAAAAGACTGATTCCCCGCCAACATTTCCATTTCATCATGCTATGAGCAATCAGGAAGAAATCGAGAATGAAAAAGGCACCGAACATGTTGATGCAGATCTTTTATTGAAAGTGATAACAAATTCAATACCCGACATCACACCAATTGATGATTACTTTCCTAAGGAATCTCTACTTTTTCTTAGTTCAATGCCTTGGTTTGCTAAAAATATCAATTTTCTTGCTTTAGGATTTTTGCCAACTTACTAGAGTACTGAAGACAAAAGAAATTTTTTTAACGTGCAAAATTTTTATTGGGATGACCCTTGCTTATTCAATTATTGTCTTGATCAAATATTTCAAAGATGCATTCCCAACAATGAGGTAAGCAATGTCATTAAATTTTATCACTCTAAGGCACATGGGGATCATTTCTCATAAAAAAAAAAAGAGGACTGTAGAAATTTTATAGAGTGAATTTTACTAGCCCACCATATTTAAGGAATCACATGTATTCCTTAAAACCTACGAAAATTGTTAAAAGGTGGGATTTATTTCAAAACACAGAGAGTCTTTAGATAATCTTCTATTAACTCTTAAGTCTCATCATAATCAAGATAAGCATCATGCAATTCATGACTTATGAATCCATTTTTATAAAGAACATGCTTGGCATAGTCTTGGGAATCTAACTAAAAAAGACCATATTTGCCAATTTTTAAGAAAACTGGATGGGAAGCCCATCTTTGACCCACAGAGGGCGTTTAAGTCGTTCTTGGACATAAAACCAAGGGAAGATGTGAGCCACAATCACAACAACCTATACATACACATGTTTTTTTAATAAATAAAAAGAGAAAGAGTGTGTGTGTGTGAGAGAGAGAGAGACTCCAGCTAGCCTATATATAGGTGGTACGATTGCCTTTTTAATTTCTCATTTATAAAATCCTTTCTTCCTTCCTTTCATTTCTACTCAACCCATACATTCAACAAATATAGAAGTGTGTTGAAATGGCAAGTTCCTCGGTCATCACATAAGAAATGTTTGTGTTTTTGGTGGATCTAGCCCTGTGAAAGAAAAGAAGTTTTTAGAATCAGCAAATCATCTTGGTCAGGTGCTAGCTGAGAGAAAGATTTATTTAGTGTATGGGAGAGGTAGCCTTGGGTTAATGGGAGGTGTGTCAATAGTTGTATTTTTAGGAGGTAGTCAAGTTTTGGGGTCGTCCTCAAAGCTTTAACACAAGGAGACATCATTGGAAAAATAATTGGAGAGGAATTACAGGTCTCCACAATGTCTGCTCAAATGAATGCAATGTTTAACCATGTTGATGCCTTCATTGCCTTACCAGATGGTCTAGGCACACTGGAGGAGATCTTTCATATCTCCTCTTGGGCCCAACCATATATTCACCATAAACTCATAGGTCTGTTAAATGTTAATGGTTATTATGATTAGTTGTTGTCGTTTCTTGATCATGCTGTGGAATAGGAATTTCTAACATTTTATGCACGACAAATCATAATCTCTGTTGTTACTGTTGAACAATTGATTGACCAACTACAATCTCTCATTCCTGTAATTAATCCCTCCATGAGTAGCATAAATTGGTCATCTCAGGAAAGTCGTAAAAAGTTTAGATTAGATTTGAGTCTTCATTTGTAAATCTTTGTGTCTTTTGCTTTTATTATTGTGTTTTGTTGTCTCTTATATTTATTTAAGTGTGTTTCAGGTTTGTTAGTGTTTGTTATTTCAAGTGATGTCTTTTATACTCTATCTTTCTACTTGAGGACATTGATGATAATGTCTTATTTTTGTTGGGGGAAAGGGTAGTAGTTGACAAAAAAAATTAACTAATTGTGTTTTTCATTTTATAAAGCATGTGCAAAATTGTTGTTACTAGAATGACAGAGTAAATGAGGTCTTTTGTTAAAGTGACTCTTGAGACGCATCTTAGTAACCATTCTTAACAAGGTCTATTATAATACTTCTTGAAATATTTAGGTTTACAAACTCTCGCATTATTATCACTTAATTCTGCTCATATACTCATTTAACATGTATTTTTAAACCTTAATTTTCACACATACACTTCAACATATGATTGTGGGTTACACATTAGATTATTATATTATTTATGTTTTTTTATTAAAGGTAACAACTAAGGAAAAGGGATAGTATATAATTTGCAAAAAAAAAAAATACAAAAACAAAAAAAGAGCAAAAACAATGATGAAAATAAATATATAGATAAGTTTGGTTTCGTAGCCTCCCCAACCTAAGCAATTAAGCATTAAGGGGTGTTTTAACATCTAATACCCTAAAGTCAACTAATTTGGAAGCTATTGGCCCAACGTTTGTTACATGGGTTGAGGAGAAAAGCTTAAGGGAATCAAACATTGCACTATTTACGTATCAGTATCTACAACCCGAGTTACTAAGCTTGTAGGGGTTTCTCAACACCTAATACTATAAGACCAACTGATTTGGGAGTCATTAACTAAAAGCTCGTTACATGGGTTAAAGATGTATCATGTTTAAAGTTATATGTATATATATTAAAAAAATAAAAAGAAGAAGAAAAAAATCTCAACCTAAGGAAGTTAACCTTAAACATTAGAAGAAAAATTTTCTTTTCTTCCAAGTAAAGCCCCATAATTATGTGTTGATATATTGAGCACAAAAAAAAGGTTTATTAATATCTTGTTTAAGAGGTATTGAGCAGATATATAAATTTAATGAGAGTTTGTTTATCCGGATAGATTAATAGAAGTTGAATGATGAATACCTTGCTTTGTGGAATTTGAAAAAAATAATTCTATTTTAACGCTTTGATTACTAAGAATTAGTAACAAGTTGGTTGGGGGGTGTGATTAGTACTTAAAAGTGTATTTTTATCAAGGTTTTATATCATCATTTTGCACTTGAAGCATCAATAACTCTTTAACTAAAACATGTTTTATAATAACATATCTAATAATATAAGATACCTTTAATTTATGGTAAATATTCATTTTAAATGTAGGCCTATCACATAAATGAAAGGATTGATTGATGAGTTTAAGAACTGAAATTGAAAGGACAAAGAGATGGCCAAACTTAGAAAGCGATGTTGGTGCAATCCAAACCAGAATACTGTTCAATAATTGGGTCATATCTGGAGCTCTAGATATCATATTTAGGTCTACTATATATAGATGGAAAGGTAAGACATAGGCATAAAACTTTCATATGGAGCTCAAGATTTAAAAATATCATTTTCAAGTTCAAATTATAGCAACAATAAAGAAGTCTGAATATGTCCTACAGCCCGCACACTGTTCAGTATTTAGCTCATATCTAGAGTTTTAGAAGTCCAAATGACCTCCATTTTTTTGCTTGGAAAGCTGAGACAATTGCCTACAACTTTCATGTTTTCAAGTGGCTCTAATTTTGACATTATCAATGACGTTTTGGGTAGACAAGAGAAGATAAGGATTGTCACCAAGTCAAGAGTTGGCCACCCACTCATCAATTAGTCATCAAATCATAGTTTTCAATTTTGGCCTATAAAAGGAGGCATTTATCACGCATTTAGGCATCTTGGTTTCCAAATCAAAATCATGCTCTTGCTTTCTCTTTTTGTATTTTTATAATGCTTAAGTTTTGCTTTCATTAATATCTTGTTTATGCCATTCATTTCCTTTCTTTTATTTAGTTAACTTTTATCTTATTTATATTCTTATCTTGTTCATTTATGTTTATCTTTTTCATTATGTTTAGCTAAGCTTATTATGTCAAGGTAAAAAGGTTACACTAATGGTGTAATAATAAGTATAATGTAAACTCAATATGGACTTTAATGTTTTGTATTTGTTATTTTTTTCACTCTTTAATACTTTACTTGTTAAATGACTAATCTAGATTCATGTTGTATAACACCTGGTAGAACAAATGCTTGGTACTTTGATAGCTCATACTGTATGGTATAACTGACATTTGAGTTATGAAAGTACCAAGCATTTGTTATTAATATAAGTTATAATCATGAATGTCTGACGAGATTTACAAGTATTACCATTAATCTAATAAGATGACTAATGTAATCATGTTAACAATCTATAATCTGATTGAAACCTCCTTTGTGTGTGGTTTCCAATTGAATAATAAGAGTTTATACTATACTTGTTTGACATACCATTAGTGGAACCTCTAACCTTGACATTTGTTATTATCATTGTTTAATCCTTACGTTAATCTTTTATCTCAAATTTCTCAACAACTTCTTCTTCTTCTTCTTATTTTCTTGACTACTACTACTACTACTACTACTACTACTACTACTACTACTACTATTACTACTGCTATTACTATTATGTTTATTATTATTGTAATTATTGTTACTATTGTTGTTATTGTATTATTGTTATCTATAATTTATATAATTAACCTCCATCTGGTTCGACCCCGGTCTTACCGGGTTTTTATTACTTCGACACTCCTACACTTGGGAGAAGACATCAATCTTTTTGTCGTGTCACTACGTATCAGCATTGGTAACCCGAGTTACGAAGCTCGTAGAGGCTTCTCAACACCTAATGCCCTAAGACCAACTGATCTAGGAGTCATTAGCCGAAAGCTTGTTACATAGGTTAAAGATACATTGTGTTTTAAGTTACATGTATATATAGTTAAAAAAATAAGAAAAAAAATCCCAACATAAGAAAGTTAACCTTAAACATTAGAACAAGAATTTTGTTTTCTTCCAAGTAAAGCCTCATAACTATGTGTTGATCTATTGAGCACAAAAGGAAGGTTTATTAATATCTTGTTTAAGAGGTATTGAGCATTTATATAAATTTAATGAGACCTTGTTTATCTAGATAGATTAATGAAAGTTAAATGATGAATACCTTGTTTTGTGTAATTTACAAATTGTTTTTCTATTTTAACATTTTGATTACTAGGGACTAGTAATAAGCTGGTTAGGGGGTGTGATTAGTACTTAAAAGTGTATTTTTTATCAAGATTTTATATCATCATTTTGCACTTGAAGTATCAATAACTTCTTAACTAAAACATGTTTTATAATAATATATCTAATAATATAAGATACCTTTAATTTGTGGTAAATGTTCATTTTAAATGAAAGCCTATCATATAAATGAAAGAATTGATTGATAAATTTAAAAACTAAAATTGAAAGGACAAAGAGATGGTCAAACTTAGAAAAGCGATGTTAGTACAGTCCAAACCAGAACACTATTCGGTAATTGGGTTGTATCTGGAGCTGTAAATCATTGTTTAATCTTGATATTTGTTGTTATCATTGTTTAATCCTTACATTAATATTCCATCTCAATGTTCTCATCTTTTTCTTCTTCTTCTCCTTCTTTTTCTTTATTATTATTATTACTACTACTACTAATACTGCTACTACTACTACTACTACTACTACTACTATTATTGTTGTTGTTGTATTATTGTCATCTATAATTTATATAATTAATCTTCTTGTGGTTCGACCCCGGTCTTGCCGGGTTATTTATTACTTCAACACTCCTGCACTTGGGAGACGACATCAATCTTTTGGTTGTGTCAATGACTTATCAAATTTTCTTAGAACAAAACGTGTATGTTTCCCAATGCAAGAATTCCAGAACCATCTCCAACATATTTGTTGGTTTACAAAAAAAATTTAGTTGAAACATGTTTTTTCTATGATTAATTAATATAATATATATTATATACATTATGTATCACAAATTCACTTTGTAGCTAGTTGGTTTAGTAGCTTTTTGTTATTGACAAGAACATGGTTACAATGATAATATCGAATTCATATTATTTTTTAGTAATATTTGGTCAAATCAGGTTGGATAGTTATGTACTGTCAACTAGATCTTAATTAGGTTAATTGAGTTGAACTAAATTTTTATCTTTTAATATTTAATATTTTATTGTAAGTTTTGATAACTAACATAATTTGAAAAATGTATTTAAAAAAATAATCATATCCTAAATAATTTTATGATTTTTCAAATAAAAAAGTAGTTTTAATTAAATTTTAACATTTTAGAAGAAATATTGGTTTAAAATAAAGAGTGGAAAAAAAAAGTTCTTTACACTAAGTGATTAGTACTTAAAAGTGTATTTTTATCAAGATTTTATACCATCATTTTGCTCTTTAAGTATCAATAACTTCTTAACTAAAACATATTTTATAATAGTATATGTAATAACATACAGTAATTTATGGTAAATATTCATTCTAAATACAGGCCCATCATATGATTGATGAGTTGAAGTATTGAAATTGAAAGGACAAGTAGATGGCCAAACTTAGAAAAGAGATGTTGGTGTAGTCAAAACTAGAACACTATTCGGTAATTGGGTTATATTTGAACCTGTAGATCTTGGATTTAGGTCTACTTTATATAGATGAAAGATAAGACATAGGCCTACAACTTTTATAGGAGTCCAAGATTTAACAAGGCCGTTTTCAAGTTCAAATTATAGTAATAACGAAGAAGTCTGAATCTGTCTTGCAGCTTATACATTGTTTAGTGTTTAGCCCATATCTTAAGTTCTAAAAGTCCAAATGACCTTAATTTTTTTTCTAGAAAGCTGAGATAATTTCTTAAAACTTTTATGTGGAAGTCTGGTTCAAATTTTGATATTATTAATGACATTTTATTTAGACAAGAGAAGATAAGGATTGTCATCAAGTCAAAAGTGGCTCATCAAATCATAGTTTTCAATTTTAGCCTATAAAAGGAGGTATTTGTCATGCATTTAAGCATCTTGGTTTCCAGATCAAGATCATGCTCTTGCTTTCTCTCTCTGTATGTTTATAATGCTTAAGTTTTGCTTTCATTAATATCTTGTTTATGCTTTTCCTTTCCTTTCCTTTATTTAGTTAACTTTTATCTTATTTATGTTCTTATCTTGTTTATTTATGTTTATCTCTTTCATTATGTTTAGCTAAGTTTATTATGTCAAGGTAAAAATGTTACACTAATGGTATAAGAATAAGTATAGTGTAAACTCAATATGAACTTGAATGTTTGATACTAACATGTTTTGTATTTGTTGTCTTATTAACTTTTAATACTTTGCTTGTTAAATGGTTAATTTAGATTTGTGTTATATAACACTTGGTATAACAAATACTTGGTACTTTCATAGCCCAACCATATGGTATAACCGACACTTGTGCTATGAAAGAAACTTGATTTATTGTTAACATAAGTTATGATCATAAATACTTGACAATACTTACAAGTATTAGCATTATTTGAATAAGATAATTAATGTAATCATGTTAACAATTTATAATCTGATTAAAACATCCTTTGTGTGTAGTTTCTATTTGAGTAATAAGAGTTTATACTATACTTGTTTGAAATACCATTAGTGGATCCTCTAACCTTGATATTTGTTGTTATCATTGTTTAATCCTTGCATTGATCTTCCATAGCAAAGTTCTCATCAATTTCTTCTTCTTCTTCTTTTATTATTACTGTTATTATTACTATTATTGTTGTTGTTGTTGTATTATTGTTGTTTATAATTTATACAATTAACTTTATAATAGTTCGACATCGGTATTGTCAAATTATTTATTACTTCGACACTTCTATACTTAAAAAAAAATTAATTTTTTGATCGTATCACTAAACACAGATGCTTGTGCTATATGCCCAAAAGACCTTCTCATTCCCTCCTATCTCTGTCACTTTTCCTTGCTATTCGTAGAAAGAGGCCTCCTCATTCCTCTTTTTTTATTTTTTATTTTTTCTCTTTTGCTTTCCCTCATTGTTGATATAAAAATTTTAGATTATTTTAAAAGTAATTATCTATATTTATTACATGAATCGTTTTCTAAAAAAATAATGAAAAAAAAATTATATTTGGTCCGTTAGAAGTAATAAAAAAATATTTTCACCTTGATTTAAGTATTTCTCCTCTCTTATTTATCTCTCATCCTTATGTCAATTTCTCTTGTAGAGTAAATATTTATTGATTGTTGCTCTTAAAGCATTTTAAAATTTATTCAATTACTATTTTATTGATTATAAAATCTTCAGGAATCATGGTGTGATCACGGAAGAGTAACCAAGAAGAAAAACTTTTGGCAATACAAGGGTGATTTTACTCTAAAGTAACCATGTTCGTAAGAACAAGGTTATTTCAGTGCAAATGAACCATTACTTCGAGAGAAAATAATTGTACTTAATTAAGAAATATCTTTATGAAGTCATGGTTTATATACAATCTTTACGACACAATGCTTTATTGCTTAATTTATCTTGAGAAATTATTTTTATAAAGTTAAGTAAAAATCTAAAAAGAATAGATTAAATAAAAGATCAAATTATGAAAATAATTAAGATAAAAAATAAAAAAAAATAGAATTTTCAATGATCTATTTATTATAAATACATTAAGTTAATCTAAGTATAAAGAAAATATATATATAAATTAAACTAAAAAAATAATTATATTTTTAATAAATAAAACTATATAAATATTATTTAATACAAATACCAAGACAAAAACCTGAAAATAATGGAAAAACCAAGTTAAGAAAGTCATACAGGGAATGAGAAGATTGAAAGAAATGCTTTCAAGACCAAACCATCAAATACTAGGTTCTTCTTTCTTTTTCCTTACATGAGGAACAAAGTAAAGAAACCAACTCCTCAAGAAACTAGCTATACCAGCAGCATCTTCAAAGTAAGCAGGTAAATGTTTTTTAATAAAAAATATTTTTTTAAAAAAAATATCATCAAAAAAATTCACTGAAAAACATTTCAGATTATAATATTGGACTTGTCCCAACACAAATTATATTATTGCATGTCAGATTCTGAAATAATCATTGTCTCGTCCAATATGCGCATTAAATACTATAAAACGTTTCATGTACTGATTAATATATACACCAAATATTACACATAACTTTGTTGAATCCGATCTTATCCTGTGTAGCATGCCGAGTACATGTTAATCTAGCTTATAGGGTCGATAAAGCAGCAGCCTCCAGTCGTTTTGAACTGCAATAATCATACCATGTTGCTGTGCGGAGAAAAAAGGGAACGTTCATCGATTTTATTTTATTCCATGAAATGTTATCGTGGCAGCTTACAAGGAGCTGTGTCACTAGTCAAATACAATGGTTGCCCTTGTTTTGGGGGTGGAGGGGGGGGGTCAGGTTCATTTTTTAGTAAGGTAATCCGATTATTGTCGATCTAGATTCTTCAAAACATTGTGTCTGGTTTCTGTTTCCTCGTAAATCAGTGAGAATATATGCTATTCTAATGAGAAATAGCTTAAGATGAACTCAGATAAGGAGGGAGTTTAAAACATGAAATTATTGTGTTTAAGGTATTTATTTATTCTATACATAGACAACATTTGTAGGATAAATTAAGTTATCTAAACTTCTAAAAAAATTTAAAAAATAAAACAAAAAAAATATATTTTTCTTATTTATTTATTTACAAACTACATCCACACTCTTTATCCTCGAACTGGAATCCACACCTCCTAATAAAAACTTATCCCTTAAGCTAAGCTGATCGAAAGTGTGTCCTTTTTTTTTTTTTATTCATTTGGTACTGCAGAAAAGAGAGGCAGGACTAGCTAAAACAAAGGCGTGGGCAATGCATCTAATGGTCCCTGAAGTCTAAACTCTTAGAACAATATTATCAAGCCAGATTAATCACACAAACTAACTAAAATCATAAGAGTAGTGATAAAAACAGGGCATCTAATAAATAGTAGGGAAAAGCGAAGCTTGCAATCCCGACACCGAAAGTCACAAAAGTAATGGATCCCCTTGAAACAAACGCACCATGCCTCTTAGTTAATTCCCTCTCAGTTTACCCCCCTGCCTCAAAAGGTAAGACAACAGCCGGTTAGCTAGCTAGCTTCTTCCACTATATAATGAATGCACAGACAAGCTAGCAATGGAACTCTTCACATCTCACCTCTCCGGCCAACTATCTCCTCCTCCTCTCTCTAATCTATACTAGTAAACAAGATGAAGGTCAAGCAATATTCTTGTGTCATTCTTCTCTACATCTTAACTCTCACGACCTTCTCCTCCTTGATAGCCTCGCAAACCTGCAAGAACTCTTGTGGCCATATTCCCATCAAGTATCCCTTTGGAACTGGCCTTGGCTGTGGGGATCCACGATTTCAACAATACGTGACTTGCAACCAAGAAAAGCTCACTTTAACCACCCATACTGGCTGCTATCCGGTCACCAACATAGAATATTCCAGTCAAGTTATATACATCTCTGATCCCTCGATGTCAACCTGTGCTTGCACTCAAACAAGCAAAGGGTTTGGCCTAGACTGGGACGCTCCCTTCTCTTTTCACGACGATACTGTCTTTACTTTACTTGACTGCTCAACCACTTCATCACCTATCTACAGAACCAATGGCGCCTATGATGTTGATAGCAACACCACAGTAATCCCTCAGTGCGACAGAACAGGTGCACCCATTTGCAGTTTCTTATTTTCTTGCGGAGCAATCAGTATGCTCAATCTTCCAATCTCTACCTGCTGTGTTTACACACCAGTAGATCTTGGGCCTTCTTTTGAAATGGATTTACAAAAGTTGCAATGCACTTCATATTCTGGGTTCTATAGCTTCAATGGCCAAGAATCTAACCCTGAAAACTGGAAGTATGGGATAGCACTTAAATACAAGTTCAATGTGTACAACGACTATCCAAGTTCTTGTGCTAACTGCGAGAGAAGTAATGGAGTTTGTGGTTACGGCGGAGCTTACAACACATTTGTTTGTAACTGTCCTGGTGGCCTCAACACAACATCAGATTGTTTCTTTCGATCATCATATAATCACAGTCCAAGGCTTCTACCCAGGCACACTGCAGGTATATATATATCTGCATTTCTTCAATTATTTTTTCCCTTCCCTTCGGGTCTATTTTCGGTCCTTGATATCCAACTATATAATCATTCATATCGATCATCTTTGAATCGTTGCAGGCAATTTCTTGATCTTTTCCTTGTCATACTTTATGGTCCGGGTCCTCTTTTAGAGCTACCCCGAATATTTTCAGTCTTGACAGAAATCCAATGATCTACAAGTAATGCCAAGATTTTTCTCTCCCGTCCGAGACAGCTAAAGAATGCAAGCCCGTATAAGTATTTGCATATAATGTAAGAATTCAGTGTACCTTAAGATGGAAGAAATGTGCAAAAGATAAACAGTTTCATTATTCCTTTTCATTTTCCAGCCTCTATTTATCTTCATAAAGGAAGAGCATAAGGGATCAGGTACTCATGATTTACAGTTCATTTACGCACTCCAAAAAATGAATGTGCTCCAGAGTTTGAAGGCTAAACTCAACAAACCATAAAAATTTTACTCAAAAAGAAAAAAAGAAAAAAAAGCATTGAAATTTAGAGGTTGGGGTTCGATATTAACTGGGCCAAGGATGTGATTCCCATTAGCAAAGTGGACCTTTAGAGCACAGGGGAATTGGCGGCCTGCTTTTCCCTAAACTAAACCAGATGATGGAATAAGATTCTTTCTTTTGAGCACTGAATCCACTAACAGAGAATCACTTTCATTATAAAGGTTCTTCTTGGCCCCGGAAATCCCTAAGCAAGCTCAGAAAGATATAAAGTATGCTCTATACCTCCATTTTTATTCTCTTATCATTGCATCAGCACTTACTATTTAAAAATAGTCCACTATTTTCAGTATTCTCTTATCATTGGCATCAGCACCTACTATTTAAAAATAGTCCACTGTTTCAGTGTGAAATCAAGACACCAAGAACATAATCACTATTCAGAGACGAGGGTCTTTTATCATTTTACCACAATTTGATAAGATTTTTGGGTAAACAACAAACGGTAGTAAAATAGCATTGCTATAAAATATCTGTTTATTTAAATTTCTTGTATTATTCAAATTAATTAGCATGTGCAACCTAAAATTTTATAAAAATTCAATAATCAAGAGATTATATTCAAGATTTAATGTTCAAGAAAAAAAAAGAGTGATGTGGCATTAGAGAGTACAAGAATAAAAAAATAAAAAGAATAGGTTACCAAGACTCTATTTTTTATATATTTAATATCATTAAAAAAATTTTAATAAGATAATTAATATAATCATATTTTAAAAAATTCCCAAACAAAGTTGTAATTGATTAAGAATTTTCAGAGTTTATTTAAAATTAATTATAATTTTATTTGATTATATTTAAAATTATAATTAAAATTATCTAGTCAAGATATTATCTCGTCGAGATATTTTTAGCATATGTTAAAAAAAGAGTTTTGGTGTGTTCTAAATCATCACTTTTCCCCCATTTTGTTTTTTCCTCATTTCTCTTTCCTTCCATTTCATCTTTTTTTTTTATCATTAGATTTTAAATCTTATTTTTTTTTATCATTAGATCTTCTTAAAATTCTGAATTGATTTTTGTTTAGTTTAATTAATTTATGTGAGACATGTATTTTAGTTTTAACTAAACAAAATTGATTTTTAAAAAATAATTGAGATTAAACAATGCTATATCTAAATATTTTGTTCAATTTATATCATTATCTCAGAACTTTTATTCAAATTGTCATTTTTCAAAAAATTCCAAAGAACATAAAAAATAAAAAATAAAAGAAGTGAGAAACAGTTTTGAGTAGCACTACGTGATCTAAGATTCTTCAGGTGATTATTACAAGGCTACATTTATACTGGAGTTTCAGCAAATTTAAAAAAAAATCAATTTAAATTATTTTTTCTAAATCTTTTTGATGTACTAATATAAAAAATAAATTTTAAAAAATAAAAATAATATTATTTTGATATATTTTCAAATAAAAAATATTTTTAAAAATAATAATAACTACATTTTCAAATAAAATCTTATTATATTCTCTGACCAAAGCTGAAAAGCTCACAAGATTTGCATGCTTTGTGTTTTTTCACTAGTAATTTTTTCTCATTAATTTAGAACATATTTTAAAGCAACAAATGGACTGTAACATAAAAAAAAAACAATTATAATTTTAAAACTTAATTTGAAAAAAATTCACAAAAGGTCAATTCTATTTTTTTAAAATAAAAATAATGTTATTTTGATCAAAACATTTTTTTCTAAAAGAATGAACTGATTTTAATTAAATCAATTTTATTTTCTATTAATTATGTTGCAAATTAGTTTGGAATCCTACCACTAGCATAGCACGATATATTTTTTTTCTAATCCATTACATTGCAAATTAGTTTGGAATCCTACCAATAGCGCAGCATTGGGTATCATACTACTTCTTAGTATTTCAGGTTTGAAAGTCATATCTCCTCCTTTTCTAGTAATAGAAAAGTTACCATGATTCTGCATTTCAAGAAAAGGGTTTTCTTTAATAATTATAAATTAAAATTGTTTCAGAGTCATTAAATATTTCTATAATTATTAATTTTAAAATTCATAAAATTAGTTATAATATATACAAACTAATTCAGATATCTACATTAATAATAATAATAATAATAAAAAGTTTTCCTCGGGTTGCAATGTAGTAACCTTATGGTGCTTCACTGCATGCCCTTCTATAAAACAATTCCATTGTTTCTGTCAATGTTACTTGTCAAGTTCCTCGCAGCTAGCTAGCTACTAGTCAGAGCTTCTTTATGTGATTCATGAGATCCATCCAATTGATCAAATATTTTAAAGCACATTTTAAAAAGCAAAGATTGGGTATCTTGCCCTATTTTTTCTTCGACCCCTGTTTGATACGCACTTTATTTAATGTATGTATGCCTGTTATTCCCTCCTGCAAGCCTAGATGTTACTGCTTTTAATTTACGCTTAAAAACAAAGCTTGCTGTCTCCAAATAAAGTAAGCCGTGTATGATGATTCGGTCAAAATTTTATTTGTTTAAAATCTTATTTAAAAAAAAAATTAATTATTTTTAATATTTTTAAATCACCTTAATATATTAATATCAAAAATAAATTTTAAAAACATATTTTAATATATTTCTTAAAAAATAATACTTTAAAATACAATCTCAACTAAATTTACAAACAATCACTTGCGCACACAGAAGGACAGAGGTTTAACAAGACTGCTTGTTTCCTGGTGTTGGCGATATTTCTGCGTTCCTCTCACATCCACAAGCCCCCATGTCGGTACGCAAGTGCGAAACTTTGTTTTCTTCAATTTACTTGAATGTTCTTTCATGCTATAGCTAGATATGATATTTTATGCATTTCTGCAATGAATTATGCAAGTAAATATTGCAGGTTACCGAAAAAGCCGTTAACTTGTCGTTCCAAAAAAAAAAAATGATTCCATAAACTCGTCATATAAATCAAATTAGGAAAGAGAAGAGATTGGAGTCTCTCTTTCTCTAGTGGTGTGTAGAGAGAATAATGGCTATATCACTCGCATTAAGAACAAATCTTAATGTGATAAAATCCATGTAAGAACTTCACCATATCAATAATGAGAAGATATTTGAACCAATACTTCCTTCTCTATATATCTTGTGCGCAAGTGTTTGGACTTTAAAGGGAGCAGTGGGAACGAGGCATGCCCATGCTTAAATAAGATAATATTTGCACTCTTTCTGCTTCCGTCTTTTGAGTGTTTCCCTCTCCAGAATACAAAACTTCGACATGTCTTTTTCAAGCCACAGAAATATCCCTCTATACCTCTTCTAGAGCAACAATCAAGCGGGGAAAGGGGGAAATTAAAATATAATGAATGGACTCCATGAGAATCCAGAATCCTGCTACATCTTAAGTCCCTCTCTGAATATGTACAGAGATGTACAACCACCGCAAAACTTGCTTCTGTGTCGCTTTCATATGTTCCTCGCGTTTATCATATTGTAATCATTGCTGACATGATCAATTTATAATCATCTCATATTGCAGCACTGGGATTTTCCTTGATTTAATTTGTCCCAGAGGCATATCATCTGCCTTGGCGACTGATAATGAGCAGTGTAATAATCTTCAATGCATCCAAACTGGCAAAACTTCAAGCTGTGGATATATTCTACGGGTTTTGAATTGTTAAACTTTTCCACCCACATTCCCATGCTCACGTCTTCCATCTTAAATAACTGCATCAAGTGGATATGGTTCACATTAATCACACGACCATGACCGCACTAAGTAAGCAAATCAAAGGCATGACAGAGACAGGCACTCAGAATGAGGGTACAAAGTGCAAACAGCATGCACGCACGCAAGCACGAACAAGAAAAGGAGCTAAGGTGACACAGAGCAACATACTCTCAACTTGTGACTCTCAAACTCAGCTACAATAAAATCCGCAACGTCACATGAAATGATGTAGCCTGGACCATTTGCATAGGGTGGATACTCTTCTTCTGGCCATTCCTGAATTAACAAACATTGTTGGTTAGATAAGGTATTTTGAATGGGTAACATACCATGCAACCCCCCTTACAACAACTTATTAATTGCAACTAATTAATTGATAATTAAAAAATAGATTATGGCATGTGAGCACTGAGTACAATACTTCAAGATATATTACCATCTCTCCACTGCAAATCAGATTAATTTTGGAGGTCAAGCACTATGGTATTTGGGTAAAATCAGGGCTCAACATTATGATTTTTGGTTGGCATTAGCCGATACAGAGCAGAAGCAGAATTCCCTATAGGAAAGGGATTAAATAGAAGAAAGGCAGAAAAATAAATCAGAGATGAAAGAAATCCCCATAGCAGACAGATAAACAGAGAGGAACAAACAAGGAAGAGTCATAGGAGCAAAATGAAATAACAAATCTCGATTCAATTTATAATCAGTCTTTATAAAACATGGAAAATATGCTCTTAAATAGTCAGCAAAACCCCATTAGCATCCTTTTTAGAGAAGGAAATTAACAGCGGTCAAGATAGAGGAATTCTAACCGACTAGAATAACCAAAATAAAACAAGACATTAAAGCTCATTTCAGTATAGCTGGTTTGTCATCACTTCTCTTTCAATTGCCAATTCTGGACAAGGGACTTTATATTTACAAGTACAACTAAAAAACTATACAGGTAAGAGAAATGTAAAGCATGAAATCACTGCAATACTACTAGATAATATGTTGCAACAAAAAACATTATCATATGGATTTGGAAAACATGCATTCAACTCCAAGGCAAAGTAAATGAACTGAGAAATCAGACAATTACATGGAGGTGTATGGGGCCGGGGATTTTGGTGGAATTCTAACTAGCACAACAACCAACCACCATTCATCACTGAAGTGTAAATGTGAGCATGATACCCAACATCACGGAAAGAAAATAAGGCATTGAAAGTACCTCATATGTCACAGCCCATTTACCATTACGTAAGGGCTTGTGGTAGTAGTTCATGTTTCCAATGTATAGGCTTCCATCTCTCCGCACTTTCTTCACTTCCTTGATCACGGCATCCAATCTAACAAAAGTATCATCATCACACTTCATGATATACTTTGCATCCACTGTACGGACCTATTAATAACAAACAAGGACGATAAATACAATCTTTTCAGTTAGTAATCTTAGAATAAAACATATTAAATCTTACAAGAAAATGAAGTAAAGAATTGGTCTCACTACACCACTCACCCCATATTCACAGATAGCAACAGTCTTCAAGACAACAAGTTCATAGTTATCCATGTAAGGAACAATAACAATATCACCAAAATACTCTGCTTCTTTTTTTAGGTCCACGTTTATTTCCTTTCTTCCATTCTGTCACATGGAAAGTAGATATTTTACTAAATGTTAGTATTTTCAGATTAAGGTTAACACAAAGAAGGTTTGTAAAATTAAACATGCCTCGCATAACCATCCTTACCAATGCTACAAAAAACCGAGCTACAATTTTTGAAGATCTTATCAACTCATGCTGCATCCAGGTTTTCCTCACAGCCATCCGCTCAGCAAAATGGTTGCCAGCAGAGAGGACACCAATGAAGAGCTCTGCCTGGCCATTAGGAAGAGGAGGTGCTTGCCACTTTTTAAACATCTCAAGATGCTGCTGTGGAGCAAAGCTTGGATGTGAAGCAGGTAGAGAAGCAGCAAATACAGACTGTACATCAACATCCCCATTCAAATATAGTCCAGTGGCATCCTCAAGAACAAATCCCTGCAAGCACCGCAAATACATCAAATTTTAAGATGATGTGTAACTGTCAAAAGAATAAAACAGAAATCAACATATCACATAATTGCTCACAGTGCGATATGGAAAAGAAGTGATATGTCTCCCATCAACATTGATGTGATAACCTTCCAAGCCAGCACTCAGTGTAAGAACAAACAATTTGCCCTCTACAAAAGGATAGGGCCAATTGTATGACATCTTCTTTTTCCACCCTATCAGCCTGTTCAACCACCAGGTCGCCTTAGAATCTTCTGAGCTACTATCATCATCACGAAGCCACTTCTCACATTTCACTAGTCCATCAACTTCACAGAACACGAAAAAAAAAATCAGAGCCCTCTTAAGATTACAGGATTCGAGTGACAGTGGTGAATCAAAGAAGCAAAAGAGGCAGCCAAAAAAATCCTGAAAAGCTAGTAATCGAGAGAATTTTAACCAGCTTGCGTAAAAAATCCTTAAAATCATCCTATCAATATGAATAATGCAGGTAATATTTTCAGACATGACAAAACAAAATAAAGGAGATGCAAGCCAGATCCCATGGCAACAGGTATCAAAAGAATGGGCACTTGTACAAACTTTCAGGTAATTTTACGAAGTCCCCTGAGAACCAATGAATCGAGTTCCAAGTTGAATTATAATTTCCAGATAAATCAACCATGAAAGCCACATTACTAATTCATCAAATCCATCCACAACAAAATCGCAATCAACATAGAAAACAGTTTTTCAATCAACTCAGAGAAATAAAACTTTACAATATGACATCAACAAAGCGAGCATGCATAAAAAACCAAAAAATGAGATACCAGTTTCCTCATCAGCTCTAGAACTCCAGCCCTCACACCTCAAAGCGTTGCCCCACTGCATTCGATAACAAGTATTCTGCTCTATCACTGGTTTCCCACTCCAATCACCTTTCAATCTGGGATTGAAATGCAAAATCCTAGGTGGGTCCTCTCCATCAACGGTCTTCAATCCCTGAAGCTCCATCATGAACTGTGACACCATCAGTGCCTCCTCCCCTTCCTTCACTAAAGCTATTTTCGGGTCTCGCTCCGGGTGAGCCCACCTCGGCTTCCCCACCACCGTTATGTGGGACCCTAATGTCAACCCGCACGGCAGCTCCACGATCCAGTTCCGAGCCCCGAACTCGGACTCCGATAAAACAATCGAGTTTGGACACTTTTGTTCAGTGGTGTTGCCTTTATTCAAGTCGGGCCGGATTTTACCCGACTCTACCTCTTCCCATAGTTTCTTACCAACAACCCACGCCTGTCTTGCAGCCTTGTGGAGCACAGAGAACTCGTCAGTGGCAGTATCAATGGTATCGAAGACGGTGTCGTTGAAGAAAAGACCCGAGACTGCTCGGGTCTCTCTCATTATCCTTCTCGGTTCGACCCGAACAGAATCCGCCAAATATAGAGGCCTGGGTAAGGCATCGCTGAGAGAGCCGTCAGAAGCGTAAAGAAGGGCGGTTTTGAGAACAAGAGGGACTTGAAGGGTCATGAATAGAAGGTAAAGAATAAAGACAGCCATTAGAGTCTGAATCAAAGTGAGTCGACTCAATAACTTCACTAGATGATGACTCATTGCTGTTGTCTTATCTTGTCGGTGCTAAATTGAACTTTACTAAATAATATTACAACAGAGGGAGAGTAACAAAAACCCTAACTGTATTTACATGCACTGGACTGGACTGGACCGGACCGGACAGGACTGGAATTTGTCTGAAAGTTTTATAGGCTGGAAGAGAAAGGAGACGGAGCCGCAGTTTTTTTTTTTTTTTCAATTTTTTTTTTTCTCTCAAGTAAACAGAGAGGAGATCATGCAATTATTTTTAAACAAGACAAGAGTCTTGCTCGTTCAGTTGATGAAAAGGACACACGTTTTGAGAAAGTGGAAGGGTGGAAATCGAGTTTTAAACGGGTGATTATAAAACAGTCCCTAACTTATATAGCCAGTAACAACTCAGTTCCAAATCTTGTTAAACCTTGCTAATTCCTCAATAAGCTTGATTTGGTTTAAATGGGTGATTTATTACTTGTTTTCTTGTTTTCATTCCATACTACCATCAAATGTGATAAGATATTTAAAGATTAATAATAATAAAGATAATATATATATATATATATATATATATGTTTTTTTTGTTAGATATATATACACACACAATTTTTCTATTCTCTATCTTGTCTTATAAATATGCTTTTCTATTATTTAAGTTTTTTATTCGTCAAATCACCATTAATTTATCCTTATCCATGGAATGAACCTTCACTAAAAATTTTATAGGAATAAGAAAAAATTAAAAAAATATATAAATTCAAAATAAAAAACATATAAAAGGAAAATAACCAAGTAAATTAAATAATATAATAAAAAATATTAGTTCTAAATATATAAAATTTCAATCAATAATTATTAGAAAATAAGTATTAAAAAACAAGAAGAAAAAAATATTATTGTTGTAGATGATAACTAAAAACACCATTTGATCTAAAATTTGTTACTAATCGGTGATTAATTCTTAAAAACCTATTAAAATTCTATAGGAATATAATAAAATAAAAAAATAATAGTTAAAATATAACTGCATTTTTAATTTATAATATATTTTTATAATATATTTTTGTGCAGATTATATAATATAAAATATTATCGAGATAAAAAATAAAAAAATACATTTTTTATTTTTTGTTTTATGTTTTTAGATAAATTTACACACAAGCATATATTTATACAATCATGCAATTTATACTTACATGTACAATAATCTATTTGGGGATAAAAAGTAAATATTACTTATTTCTCAATTCATAAATAAATTATTCTATTGACCTTTTTCTAGGACATACACTTTAAAATATAAAACTGAATATTTATTCAAAGGAGTGAAGTTAATGATTTCAATTTTATGACACGGAGAGCGACGGGGGTATGAAATCGTTACCAAGGGAAAATACAGGGATCATTTAGCAAGATATTAAAAGCAGAGGACTGATCTATCAATGAGAACAAGTATTTCAGACTTATTTGTAGTTGGGTAATTTTAAAAATGAGGGACAGGTCGTCGTGGAATGCTGTCTGCACAGGGCGCACCACATTCTGTTCCTTGGCCTGGTGGATGCTGGTCAACCTATCATTCTCTCCCACATCTTCTCCATTTATATATATATATATATATATATTACACACCCCATTTTGATGACGCTCTCCTGGTTATTAAGCTTTCCGAAGCCTTAATTATGGATTACGTTAATTTAGGTTCGTCTGAATCAATTAATTAAAATAATATATTTAAAAAGAATTAAAAAATAATCAACTGGATCAGCCGGTCCATAGTATAGTTTTTTTTTTTAATGGATTATAATTTTTTTTATTTCCCTTTTAGATTATGAAAGTAATAATAAGGTTACGGAACGTTGGGAACATATATTTTGAAGAGGGTGGGGTCATGGAAAAGGACAGGTGGGTTAGTAGCTTTTAATAGGTGGATTCTTTTTGAAATTTTGAAACAAAGTGCTGGATTAGGGTTTGTTTGGGAAGGTGATATTGGCAATCCAGCGCAGGAGTGAGAACTTTTTGGTTTGGAATTGGAAAACCAAACCGGATAGTTTGATTCCGTTCGGTATTTCGACTTTGGTTACGTTTGAGAATTGAACGAATTGTAAAACGAAAATTAAACCGAATAAAATAAAATGACAAACGCTAGTTAGTTACAAGGAGCTCTGTCACTGGTCACTCCTGCTAAGAAATCATGGTGACGTGGTAAATTGATCACTCGGTCAAGTTACTTAACAGGTCAATCTATGAATCAGCAGATAAAAACTCAACTTTTTTTTAACTTTTAATAACAAAATACTAAAACAATAATATTTTTTATTGACTAAATCAAAGAGGTAAACATGTCAAAACTATAATATATGATATGACTTTAGTTAGGTTTAATAATTTTGTTATAATCATGAAAATAAACTTTAATTTAAATAAGCATTATAAATCCGTGATCTCTTCTCAACTACATAAAAATTAAGAACAATAAATATGAAAAAGTTATTCTAACATTTTATAATGAAAAAAATCAAGAAAAAACATATTATATTCTTATTTAATATTAATAAAAAATTATTATAAAAATTCTGCACATGAAACTCATATATAATTATCCATAAAACAATCAATAATATCATTATAAAAAAGTCATAATTCTCTTAGAAATAATATCATAAACTTTTTTACCAGGAGCATGTTTTTAATCAAAGAAAATGATAATGAAATTATGTATTTTTTTTTAAATTCTAGACATTTAAAATAAATATGATAAAACATGTTTCTTCGATTTAAGCTTCATTTTCTCACTAATGCATCTCTCAATTGTTCAAAAAAAATATTTTTTAATTGCAAGCACTATTTTCCAAAAATAAATAATAAATATTATAAAATTTGTCAAAAATCTGTTATAATTTTTTTAAAACATAAAAATTATTTTAATTAACTATTCACAACCCTCTTTTTTCTTTTCATGTCATGTACATAATATTTGAAAACAGAATGTTAACATTCCCTTAAAAATATATCATATTATTTAAGAATCATGATAAAATTAAATAATAATTAAAATATACTATTAATTTTTTTATTACTACATGTAAATCTAAATAAAATTAAAACAATCAATTTTAAACTCATAATTTAATAAAAAAAAGACGAAACATATTATCTGCTTACTAAGATTCCGGGTATAGGAAATGTGGTAGAAAAATACTTTTAGAATTTTTTATATTTAAAAATTATTTTTAAAAAATATATTTTCATCTAAAAACACTCAAAAAAATTCCTAAATACCTTAATAAACTAACTTATTAACTCAAAATATTTTTAAATTGATTAAAACACAAAAATTGAAAAGGAAATTCTCCATTTCGATCTCTCTCCTCAATAAAATAAGGGCTTAAAAATAATTTTAATGGAACTCATATCATTGAATAGTTTTCATTAACACCATTAACATCATTTTTTGTTGCTAAAATATAGCTAATGAATAAGTTTTTCCCTCGCACACATATCATTTTGCATCAATTTTCTTTCTTTTTGCATCAATTTTCTTTCTTGTCTTGAAAATTCAGGGACTACAAATAAATAAAATAAAGTTTTAACCTAAAATATAATAATTCTAAACTAAATAGACCAAAAAGAAAAATTAAAAAAATGTAGAAATCTTTTAAAATGCGCAAAATGAATAGCTGAAAAAAATAAACAAAAGAGCCTATTGCAACCCCCGGTATCTGTACTCATGATGTACAGTAAAAATGCTTTGTCCATGCTAATATCTCGTAATATTTCATGAAATTCTTTCATTTTTAATATCTCTATATTGGTAAATAATAATACAAAACAAAGGACCCCCCCCCCCCCACCATAATTACTGGGAGTGTTATATGATGTACAGTGAAAATAAAGAAGAATTTTGATTTTGGGAGAAAGATGGCTAAGCTTTGTGATTTTGCCTTCATTAATATGAGTTATTAGCTTCTTCGGACAAGCAATTCTGAATTTCAAACAGTTTATCAAAATTCCCTTATTAAAACAACATTTATCTACCATTAATGTCAATAACTTAATGAGAATCCTAAATTAAAACAGCTCTTATTCTACTGTGGTGCAAAGGACAATTTATTGTGTATAGTAATAATAAAGCACATTGCTTCTTCTTCTTTTTTTCCTTTTCAGCCACTAAACTTTATTATTTTTGTATGAATATCACAGCATTTTGTAAATTGTCTTGAATTGAGACCCATGTCAATGTTTCAATAAAGGTTTTATTTGGAAATATAGTGTAAATTATATTTTTTAAAATTTTAATTTTTTTAATAATTATTTTATATTTTCAAATAATTTTGATATGTTTAAGTCAAAAATAATTTTTAAAAAAAAAATTAATATATTTTTAAATAAAAAATATTTTGAACCGTTACCACTATCAAATCCTAAATATACTTGAAGAATGGCTTCCCCCAAACTATAAGTCTTTTATCAAACGACAAACTAAGAATTGGTATCATATGATAAAAGTTTTTGAAGAATAGTATAAGAAAATATTTGATAAATAATATAGTTTTGACTCAACTATTATTGAAAAATATAATTTTATTAATAACAACTAATAGTATAGTAATATTACTATTTACATTCTATTAAACAATCACTAAATAACTACTAATGAGAATAACACTGATGTCCTATACCCAATTTCAACATAAAACCAAATCTAAATTATTAAATAAAACCATAAATTATCAAACCTCAAACTCGTAATTTAAAATGTGATATTTTAATTATAATTCTAAATTAATACATATGTGTTTTTTAAACATTGTTTTTATTTTTTTATTTTTTAAGATGTTAATGAATGATTTGAATTTTTAAACAACATGTTCGCATGTTTATTTGTTTTTTTGTTGATATTAAATCATGCTTATATAAATCAAGTATGAAAATGCATAATATGTAAGATAACTTTAAAATCAAGATGACAATTAGCAAAAATAAGATTACAAAACTAGTATAATAAATATAACTCTTAACTAGAAAAATAACACAATATAATAATACATCTAATGTTATTTATATCTTTTACAACAATGAGTGAATGAACTAGCCTCATTAATAGCACGACTTCCACTTGTTTGTGTGGTCTTATCCTCCGAAACAATATTATCTAAGGTCAATGTGTCTCATAATAGGTTAAGTATAGTACAACATGTCTCGAACCAAGAAGATACATAATAGCAAGTAAGTCCATTATCATTATCATCATCATCGATATCACAAAGATCAACCGCATCATGTTGACCATTATGTAGCAACTATCCATCCTAGCAAATAAAAATCATTAATCCATAAATAAAATACAATGATTTTGTCAAAGCCTATAAAAAAGTAACAAATACTTTTAGCATTTTGAACCTGACATGCATATGGTTCATACTCTATCTCTTCGTGTGGAGGAACTTGCTCTAGGTTAGGTGTAATGATTCAACGTGTTACATTTACGTACTAACCCATGTATTTCTCTTTAGAAATTACCAAATGCACCTCTCTAAACATGAAATTTATTTGTGCATCCCATATCAATATTTGCTGGAGGTGGTGAAGCATCTAATTATAATCAACATGCTTATCCAAACGAGTATTAGAATACAATTGATCACTCGTATCTTTATCAGATGAGATGTTTTACTTAAAGCTAAATTGTTGCATTACAAGGTTCGGGTATTACAACTCAACAAGCTAAAAAAATACAAGGGGGACAACTGATGTCCATAAATTCATAGTCGATGTGCATATAACAAGAGTAGCTGTCATATCATTTGTTGAATAAGGATTCCACATGACCTATTGAAACATCAACAATGCAATTATTTCTCATCATTTACCAATATCAACCTATGAAAAATTATCTCCTAACATTTATAAATATTAAAAAAATTCAACATTAGCCTATGCAATAATTTTCTAATAGTTACTAGCACAAACAAAAGATTGATATTTTCTTTTAAGTGTAGGAGTGTCGAAGTAACAAATAACTCGACAAGATTGAGGTTGAACCACATGGAGGTTAATTGTATAAATTATAGATAACAATAATACAATAACAATAATAACAACAACAATAGTAACAATAATAATAATAATAATAGCAGCAACAATAGTAGTAGAATAGTAATAATAATAAAAAAAAAGTTGTTCATGAGAACTTTGAAATGAAATATTAACGTAAGTATTAAATAATGATAACAACAAATGTCAAGGTTGGAGGATCCACTAATGATATGTCAAACAAGTATAGTATAAACTCTTATTATTCAATTGGAAACCACACACAAAAGAGGTTCCAATTAGATTACAAATTATTAACATGATTACATTAGTTATTTTATTCAATTAATGCTAATACTTGTAAATTTTGTTAGGCATTCATGATTACTACTTATGTTAACAACAAATCAAGTTCCTTTCATAGCTCAGGTGTCGGTTATACCATACAGTATGGGCTATGAGAGTGCTAAGTATTTGTTTTACTAAGTGTTATAAAACATAAATCTACATTAACCATTTAACAAGCAAAGTATTAAAAGTGAATAAGATAACAAATACAAAACATGTTAGTATCAGATATTAAGGTCCATGTTGAGTTTACACTATATTTATTCTCACCATTAGTGTAACATTTTCACCTTGACATAATAAACTTAACTAAGCATAGTGAAAGAAAGAAAAATAAATAAATAAAATAAGAATATAAATAAGATAAAAGATAACTAAGTAAAGGAAAGAAAATGAAAGGTATGAAGTTGATATTAATGAAAGCAAAACTTAAGCATTACAAAAATACAAAGAGAGAAAGCAAGAGCATGATCTTGATCTAGAAACCAAGATGCCTAAATACATGGTAAATGCCTCCTTTTATAGGCCAAAATTGAAAACTATTGATTTGATGACTAATTAATGAATGGGTGACCAACTCTTGACTTGGTGACAATCCTTTTTTTTTTTTGTCTGCCCAAAACATCATTTATAATGTCAGAATTGAAACCACTTGAAAATATGAAAGTTATAGGAAATTATCTCAGTTTTTTTTTTTAAAAAAATAAAGGTCATTTAGACTTCTAAAACTCCAAATATAGGTCAAACACTGAACAGTATTCAGGCTATAGGATAGATTCAGATTTCTTTGTTGTTGATATAATTTGGACTTGAAAATAATATTTTTAAATCTTGGGCTCCATATGAAAGTTGTAGGCCTATGTCTTACCTTTCCATCTATATAAAGTAAACCTAAATCTAAGATCTACAACTCTAGATATGAACTAATTACTGAACAGTATTTTGATTTGGACTACACCAACATCTCTTTTCTAAGTTTAACCATCTCTTTGTCCTTTCAATTTCAGTTCTTAAACTCATCAATCAATCCTTTCATTTATATGATAGGCTTACATTTAAAATGAATATTTATCATAAATTAAAGGTATCTTATATTATTAGATATGTTATTATAAAACATGCTTTAGTTAAGGAGTTATTTATACTTCAATTACAAAATGATGATATAAAACCTTAATAAAAATACACTTTTAAGTACTAATCAGTTACCAATAATCTAAAAAATCAAACATCAATGCAAATAATTAATTCTCATCATTTATCAACATTGACACACATAATTATTTTAATTGATTTACCAATATTTAAAAAATAAAATATTAACACAAATACTTAATTCTCATAATTTACCAACATTAACACACATAATTATTTCACCCTCATAATTTACCAATATATTTAATTTGACTGTTTTTTATCTATCTCAGTATGATAAAATGAGAAAACACGGGTTGAATTATGTTTAAAATATCTACTTCTACACCATCTAGTAATAAATAACCAATGAAATTTATTAAATAAGGTTTCCATAACAAATATTCTTAATCTAAACAACATAATATATATATTTGGTAACATATTACATATATCCTAATGAAAGTTGTATATCAACCTTCAAAACCTAGATAGATATAATATGTGTAAACTTAATTTGTGGTTGCCCCAAGTGTAAATCCTCCAATGACCATAGTTATATATATAAAAAAACATACAAAAATTAATAACCAACTCAATTATAAAAAAATATAATACAAAAATAACAAACTTATTATATTTATTTTACTTGTTAAAGCAATAAACATCCTCCAACTTGTTTTGATTTCTCAAAACTAGCTTGACACAGATGCTTATACAAACATGTAAGGATACCTAAATCCCAACTATATAGTTGAATGGATTGGACTAGCAATCACTAGCAATGGTAGGTGGAATAAGAACATATACATCCCATAGAGATTCATGAAAAATATATTGTTAAATATGTGAAGTATGTATGCTCTAGCATACTTGCACAGTAAAAGATCGAATTCAAATCAAAATATGGATAATTGACTTTGATAATTAAACTATTAGTATGCATTAATATACCATTTTAGGATCTTGCCATCATAATTATCAGGTAAATCAAAAAAGTTTTTCCAAATCCATATTAAATATAAATTGTTCCCCTTAAACATTTCAGGAGGAGGGTGCTTGTCGAAATGCACACTCATATAAAGTTATCTTATTCTAGATACCCACAACAATACATGCTCACCCATCTATAAGCAAGCCAAGTAGAACAATAATGTTATATAATATAGGCGTCATCTTATCGACACAAAGGTGGAATGTACGAGTCTCACATCTCTATCTCTCAATTAGTGTCATGAATAAATCATGATCCATCTTTATATGCTATAAATATGTGATCTAATAAAAACCCATATGTATGATGTATGGAATCATTAGATTTGGAAACAACATCAACTTATGAAATTTGCAATAAATTTTACCCAAATCATCCCTAATAAAATAAAAAAGTCTGATGTTACATTAACATGTATTAAGGGTTTGATGTTTTAACATGTATTAAAAATTTGATGTGTTAACATGAATTAGCACAATAATTAATCATCTTTGTCAAATGACAAAAAAAAAAATACATTCCCATTCCTATGACCTTTGATCTACATGACTCCTCCAACCATAGAATAAATGGATCAATTGGTCCAAGATCCATGTACTAAGGAACTTTACGAGAAGATCAAGATGACGCGTTTTGTATATGAGACATCCTAAACAAGTGTACTTATAAAATACAAAATTTAATTCAAAATTAGAAAATAAATATTATAAATAAACAATTAAAATTAAATTACAAATAATAATAAATGGACATGTAATTATCTAATTTATTACATACATTATTTGTATTCATAATTTTTTTTTCGTTATGCCCTGTCTGACTACATATGCCACATCTATGTTACAAATGCCCTTTCTCGCGTTCATTTTATTATGCAATCACGTGGACTTTTATTGACTCCAACTAGTTTTCCATCTTGAAGGTTCCAGGTATGCTCGAGGACCATTATACTCATTCCACTTTACTTGATCGAGAAAGAATTGAATGGAGGCCTACATGTGTTCTTATATATTTGAACACTATAATACTAATAAATAAATTAGGTAATATCAGATGTCTTTCTATACAACGTGTAAGAATATAAGAACAAGTTCGATGATAACTCTTTCATTTATCATAGGAGCATGTTTTATTTGCTAACTTACTATCCATCTATTTTTTTTTTACGCCTAGTTTATAAAGGGTGTAAACCTGAAAAGTGTCATCATTAATATTGAAAAGTACTAAAGTATGATCTGTATATCTAAATATGTTAGCATCCAATTCCAGCTGAACAATAAGAGACCATAATTTTCCTTATGCAATATAATCATATGCATAATCTTTTTGCTTATCAAAATAGACATCAGTTTTAAAAACTATCAATTGGACTAAAGTAAAAACATGTAAAGTATATGAACCTTTCAAAATATGATTAAAAGATTTAGAAAGGTTTGTTATCATATTTTTATATAGGTGATCCTTATCATAAGAAAGTACCTATCTTTTTTTCAATTCCTACTCAAACCATTCTTTTCATTCTAAATGACTATTAACCATATCATCAAACCATTCGTTAAGTTTGTGCTTCAAAGATTTATAACACATCCTAATCAATTCCTTTTTGGCTAACAAATCTTTGAATTTGTGATTGAAGTTGTTTGCTAGGTGTCTAACACAATATCAATGATATCTAATCTGTTTAGGCCAAATTGCTATCATTTCATGTTTAATACCAATATACCTATCTAATATAATACATATACTACAGTGGTCACCTGTAATGTGATGTTGAATGAGTCATAAAAATCAGCTCCATTTGATATTATTTTCTTTGTCAACTAGTATACAAGTCAAAAGAAAAATCCAATTGTTTGCATCAAAAGTAACTTTAACCAATAACTTTTCACTAACCTTCCATATAGAATGGTGCCATTCACACTAATAATTAGCCTACAAGACCTTGAACCCTTCAATTGCAGGACTAAATGCCTATAAAACACTACCAAGTACAATTATTTTACTATAAAGCTGTCCATTATGTTTCCACTTAACAATTATTTCAAGATTCTATTAGTATCTCTATACGCCATATTATATGAGTTACTATGTTTAGGTTGGCTACTCACATATAACTCCATAATATTTGTTTCATTTTGGATGGATATTTTTATCATATTTCTAAAATCAATATTATAAGCAATCAATATCGAAAAATATTGTGATGTTTCCCAATAAAACACCTCTAAGTGATATATATATATATATATATATCATTATAATTCAACTTGATTCTTCCACATATAACTTTTTTGGTTTTTTCAAATGACATCTAGTACCATTTAAAAACATAGTACTTTCGTCAATATAAGTGATAATATTATTCGTATAAGGTATAATAGAACCATATAATGACATAACATAAAGAGATTTGAATAAATTCTGCAAATAAAAATACTTATTTTATCAAAAATAAATTATCTCATAATTTGACATAAAGATAAATTGCTATTATATAGACTATAATAATAGCAATAAAACTATAATTAATTGTAAAAATTCAATTATGATAATTTCTATAACTTATTAACTAAACAATTTTTATAATTACAAATTAAATTATGATAATTGAATATCAATTAAAAAGTAAATGTTCTCAATTGAACAAAATCTACAATTACAGTAATTTATACAAAAATTCAACACAAACTCTAATTGCTTTGATTTCAACCATAACTTTTATTAATAAAATCAATTGATTAAAAACCTATCTAATTGCATCAACTAAAATATAATTTATATCAATTTAAACAATATAATTTAGATTATAATTAAATATGATAATCAACCGAATAATCAATTTAAGCCCTAATTTCTCTAATTCAAGTCTAATTGATTCATAAATAATATCAATTGTATTAATAATATATAATTGCAATATTCAAAATCTAAAATAATTTAATTATCAAACACAATACAAATACCAAGATTAAATCAAAATACAAAATTTATTAATTTAATAATTAAACCCATTAAATTAACAAACAATGAAAATATTTTACTTTTCTTTTATGATGTGTAGGTGGCCAATGGTTACAGTAGTTTTAGCTTATACACAAGCTTAGCTAATGGTTTGCAAAAAAAAAAAAAAATAGTAAAAATATTCATAAAAATAATAAGAAAATAATTCTAGTATTTTGACAAAGGATTGACAAAGGATTGGATAATACTTTTGATAATTTAAAGGTTGTTTTCTCTTGAATTTTTTCCAGTTTAAAGTTTTATTTCTTTTAAGGAGTGGCGGCCGTAGATTTAAAAAAAGAAGAAGTTTATATATTTATATATCTATCGTAACTATGATTTATAATCACACTTTAAAAAAAAAAAAAAAACTACTATTTGAAGTCGGGGTTATTAAAAAACCACTACTATAAATAACAATTCTTTAACCACCACAATTCCTGTAAACTTTTAGAAAATGTGTCCTTTCCTTGTAACTTTTTTGAAACTGGGTTACAAACTGTCGACAAATGTGCATCCATTGGCAGAGAAAAGCTCACGGTGGTTGCCAACAAGGATGGGACATTGCTTAGAGGATGTAACGTGTTCCCTTAATTTGCTCTACCTTCGCCGCCGGGGGTGGGGGGAGCTAGCAAACCACCCGCCCTTTCCCTCACACACCCACCCTTCAATCTTCATCTCCATAGATTGATTTAGATTGAGATTGGAGTGCTCTTCTTTTGAGTTATCAAGAAAAGAAACTGAAAACCCTACTTGCTAAGCCTTTTTGGTCTTCAAAGCTTCAAAGCAGAGTTTCCTGCTCGGCTAGCAGCAAGAGATCATTTTTTTAATTAGTGAGTTTTTATGAATTTCTTGATGGGAGTTTCATTTACTTTCTTTTCTCTTGGAGAAACTATTCAGTTTGTTTCTATCATAATCGATAGGTATGCATTTCTTTTTTCTTCTCTCCTCAGCTGCTTAAATTTGACCAATTCACCTAGACTTCAATTTCATTCCATCAAAGCTGTTCTCGTCACCCAGCAGTCTGCCATTGAAGATCCCTGCTTGCACAGGCCACTGTCTAGTATTTTCGTGTAGCTTTTCTAGCATTCTAACTATATGTGTAGTGCATTGCATCCTTCAATGTTGAACCTTACTGTTTCTGAAAAAGTTTATACTTCCAATTGAAAATACTGGCTGATTCACTGAAGAATTATGTGGGGACTAGGTATTTTCTTCCTGTACAGGTTCATGAAAAGCCCCCTAATCCACTGCAGTGTTTTGCAACTATATCACTCCATTTGGGGTTGTTCAAATTATTGAGCAGCGGCTGCCCAGGGGAATTTAATGCCATTGGTCCTTGATTCACATTAGCCTTGCACATATTAGTAGGGTTTGAGAGTATTCTGTAATGGCTATTTTTCGCATTTCACGCCAATATGGACCCCGTGGGATAAAAGAAAACACGGCAAAGTTGTAGGATAAGCATTTTACAGCTGTTATGCATATGGTGAGTGGTTAAAAGCCACCACACAAACTTTTATTTAAGCAATAAATGACTGCAGTATTCGAATCAAAATAGTTGAAATGTGGCTTTTGGCAGTAGCAGTAAAGCTATTCTGCGTAACATAAAAATTTGAACTGTTGAGTGACCATGGGTCTGTCGCTTGGTTATCATATATTCTTAGGTATCTGGGCATATACTGATCTTAGAGCTTGTGTTGCTAAGCCACATAGAACACCCCGCTTATGATTTGTTCCCTTCTGTGACTTTCTGGCTAGTGTTTTCTCGACCAGCCTCACTGATCATGCATTCTATAATTTAGTTCAGTTACGTTTGGTAACTGTAAAATCAAAACTCATCATCCACCAGCTATACCCTAGCATCAACCACCATTGGGTCCATCACAGATAATAAAGTTAAACATTATCAACTCCTTACATCAAGGAAAAGGAAAAGAATTACTAATGATAGAAAAAATCATAAATTTAGTACTACTTTACAAAACTGATGGTAATTTTGAAGCTTCTAGAAGTGAATATAATTATTATAAAAAATATGATGGATGTCATATTATCTTTAATTGCACAAATAATTTAAAAGTATGTAAATTTTTTTTTTGTTGTTTATAAAAAGTAAAAAGTTTTAGTATTAGAATCTAAAAAAGAGAAAGGCGAATTGAAAAATCAAAATATGAAAACTCTTAAAGGAAATAGTTTATAATTATAATGAATGTAGACAAACACTAGAATGAATGATTAAAATTGATCAGTTGCCTTTTAATTTTATGGAGAGTTAGAGATTTAGATTATTTTATCGGATTATCCATCCTAAATGTCCTTCTTGTTTCACTGTTATAAGAGATTATTTGAAAGTTTATGTGGAAAAAAAAAAAGATTAAGGACAACTATTAAGGGTCAATGATAGTGCTTAACAACTGATATATGAATATTAATCCAAAACATTAACCTATATATGCATGACAACTTATTGAATTATAATGAGTGGAATTTATATAAAAAAATTCTTAATTTTTTTTTATAAGTTTTAAATCATAGGGGGAAGACTATTAGACAAGTTATTGAGAATTATTTATTAGAGTGGAGGATTGATAAAGTTTTTACTATTATAATATATAATACAAGTTTTAACAATGTTACTATTTTATATTTGAAAATTGTGATAAAAGATGGGTCAACTAATATATTATCTAATGTTAGTTTGCATGTTAAATGTTATGCACACATTGTAAATCTCATTAAGTGTGATGGATTAAATAGATAATGTTTTAGTTATTAAAATTCAAAATACAATTACATTTGTGAAATCTTCACCTTTCAGGTAAATTGCATTTAAGAAGTGTGCAAACAATATGCATATAGGATTTAAGAAATCAATGTGTTTGGATGTCGCACATAATGTAATTCAAATTATCTTATGTTAGAAGCTACTAAAATTTTTGAAAAATATCTTTGTGAGGTTAGGTGAAAGCAAGCTTGAGAATATAAGTTACTTTATGGATATTGATTCAAAGGGAAGTAAAAAAACATAAGCCATCTAGTTTGGAGGTTTAGAAAAATGCTAGATCTTTGGTGAAGATATTAAAGATTTTTTCTAGCTTATTATGTGTAACATCACATTTTTTTTCTTAATGAATTGATTTATATGTGCACAAACTTATTGCAATTGTGTAAGAGTAAAGATAATCTTTTAAGTCGAATGATGATGGATGATGTTAAAGCTTGGAAAGTATTGAGGTTATGATGGAAATTAGAATTTCTTATTGTGCATGTCTAATGTTTTAGATCCATGTTTCAAATTGAAATATGTTAGATTTTGTTTTAGTGACTTGTGTGATAATGACAAAGTATAAAAATACTTTGGTGAGCTTTCATGAATTTTATTTAAAAGCTGATAAAGTGGTGGATGATAATAAACATAAACATGATACTAATGTTATTGAAACAATGTAGGTAGATGATAAGCCAAACATTTTGGTTCAATTTAAAAAGCATTGGCAGGAGGAAGATAATATGGAAAATATAAATAAGGTTAGGAAGTATTTGGTTGATAGTTGTGAGGATTTTAATAATGATAAATTAGATATTTTGGGTTGGTGAAAATGTAATGTTTTGAAATATAATATACTTTTGAAGATTGCACAAAATTATGCTAACTATTTTTATATCCATAGTAACTTTTAAAATAGCCTTTAGCAATTACAGTTATATACTCAATCAATTTCAAAGTTCTTTATTTCTAGAAACAATCCAAACATTTATTTGTTATCAAAATTGATTGCATTATAGACTAATTTCAATCGATATTAGAAATTTGGTAAAAGATTTTGAAACTTGTGAAAACCTTAAGTCAAGTAATTTTTCTTATAAATTTAAGCTTTTTATTTTATGATTTATTGATTAACATGTTTTCAATCTAACATGTCTAATTTTTTATTTTATAGAATTTGGTAGAAAATTACATTTAGTAATGAATGATAATTATTTAAAAAATTCAGGATATCTATTAAAAACATATGATACAAATGCTAATTTTATTTTTATATTATTTATTTTAATTTATCATATTATAATAATTCTATATGGTACAATGTTCTTAACGTGTTTTTTGATTAAGATGATGTTTATAATGAATACTTATTTTCTTGGCATGTTGTGTTTTATAATAATGCTATTTTTAAACCCTTTAAAAGCAATGTTTTGTAAATTTGGATTTTATTAACTTATTGATGTGTGCTATTTAAATTTTGCTGCTCACTAAAAATACATGATTGGCACTAACAATTTAATATCAATAAATAATCAAGGCAACATATTTAATATATTTTGTCTCCTAGAATCTTATAAGAAAACTAAACAAGATTAACATCAATTATGAATCCATAAGAAAACCCATCAAAAACTCATTAGAAAGCTCATTAGAAGTCATGAAAAGCCTAAAAAACCAATTTATATTTGTTTAGGATTTTGAAATAAATTAACTAAATCAAGCTAAAAATTTGATTTTGATTTAATTTGGTTGTTATTTTAGGTGAAAACTAAATTAAATAAAAAATGAGTTCCTTTAGGGGAAATGTAATTGGAATGAAGATATATTAAGTTTGCAACAATTAAAGTGTTGCATACCAAATTTTTAATATAATGATCTCCATCCTGAGATATGATATGTGCTTTTTGTGTGGAAATGTTATGTTATTATAACGAATCAAAACATTATAATGGAAGCCTTTTTGAAAGATATTGAGTTTTTTTTTATCTTACCTAAGGTTTTTTTTTTTTTTATCATTATAACGAATCAAAACATTAAAAACTCTTACCTAAGTTTTTTTTTTATCATTTTATATTGGTTTTATTATAAATTCTAAAGGTACTGAGAGTTATTGTCATTGATACAACTAAAAAATCGATATTTTCCCACAAGTACAGGAGTGTCGAAATAATAAATAACCCAGCAAGATCGAGGGTGAACCATAGGGAGGTTAATATAACAACAACAACAACAACAATAACAATAATAAAGAAGAAGAAGACGAATAAGAAATTGATAAAAACTTTGAGATGTAAGATCAATGTAAGGATTAAATAATGATAACAACAAATATCAAGGTTAGATGATCCACTAATGGTATTTCAAACAAGTATTGTATAAACTCTTATTACTCAAATGGAAGCCACAAACAAAGGAGGTTCCAATTAGATTATAAATTATTAACATGATTACATTAATTATCTTATTTGATTAATGCTAATACTTGTAAATGTTATCAGACATTAATGATTATAACTTATGTTAACAACAAATCAAGTTCCTTTCATAGCTCAGGTGTCGGTTATACCATACAGTTTAGAATACACTAACATCTCTTTTCTAAGTTTGATCATCTCTTTGTCCTTTCAATTTCAGTATTTAAACTCATCAATAAATCCTTTGATTTATGTGATAAACCTGCATTTAAAATACATATTTACCATAAATTAAAGATATCTTATATTATTAGATATATTATTATAAAACATCCTTTAGTTAAAGAGTTATTGATACTTTAAGTGCAAAATGATAATATAAAACTTTGATAAAAATAGACTTTTAAGTACTAATCAATCATACATTAAATTTATTAAATATAATTAGAAAACTCCTTTCAGGATGGTGTTTGAAGATTTTGGTGCCGCAAATATAATGAGACAGGGCATGCCCCTAAATCGCATGGGGTTTGATACTGAGGACAATGCCTCGTTTTGGTTGGTGGGAAAGGATAGTAGTTGATAAACAAAATAATTTATTTTTCATTTCATAAAGTATGTGCAAAATTATTGTTACTAGGATGACAGAGTAAAAGAGCTCTTTTGTTAAAGTGACTCTTGAGATACATTTTAATAACCATTCTTAACAAGGTCTATTATAAGACTTCTTGAAATATTCAGGTTTACAAACTCTCATATTATTATCACTTAATTCTACTCATATACTCATTTAACATTTATTCTTAAACCTTAATTTTCACACTCATACTTTAACATAAGATTGTGGGTTGCACATTGAATTATTACATTATTTATATTCTTTTGTTAAAGGTAACAACTGAGGAAAATGGATAGTATATAATTTGAAAAAAAACAAAAAAGAGCAAAAAAAAATGATGATAATAAAAATATAGATTTGGTTTCGTAACCTCTCTAACCTAAGCAATTAAGCTCGAAGGGGTGTCTTAACACCTAATACCCTAAAGTCAACTAACTTAGTAGCTATTAGCCTAACGCTTGTTACATAGGTTGGGGAGAAAAGCTTAAGGAAATTAAATATTGCACTATCTACGTATCAGTATCTGCAACCTGAGTTACTAAGCTCGTAGGGATGTCTTAATACCTAATGCCCTCATACCAACTGGTCTGGGAGTCATTAGTCGAAAGCTTGTTACATGGGTTATAGATGCATTGTGTTACATGTAGATCTTAAAAAACAAAGAAAAAGAAAAGAAAAACTCAATCCAAGGAAGTTAACCTTAAACATTAGAAAAAACATTTTGTTTTCTTCCAAGTAAAGCCCCATAACTATATGTTGAGATATTTAGTACAAAAGAAAGGTTTATTAATATCTTGTTTAAGATATATTGAGCAGATATATAAATTTAATGAGAATTTGTTTATCCAGATAAATTAATGGAAGTTGAATGATGAATACCTTGCTTTGTGGAATTTGCAAATTATTTTTCTATTTTAATGTATTGATTGCTAGGGACTAGTAATAAGCTGGTTAGGGGGAGTGATTAGTACTTAAAAGTGTATTTTTATCAGGGTTTTATATCATCATTTTGCATTTAAAGTATCAATAACTCCTCAACTAAAACATGTTTTATAATAACATATCTAATAATATAAGATACCTTTAATTTATGGTAAGTATTTTTTTTAAATACAGGCCTATCATATAAATAAAAGGATTGATTAATGAGTTTAAGAACTGAAATTGAAAGGACAAAGAGATGGCCAGACTTAGAAAAGAGATGTTGGTGTAGTTCAAACCGGAACACTGTTCGGTAATTGGGTCATATCTGAAGCTGTAGATATCAAATTTATATTTACTTTATATGGTTGGAAAGGTAAGACATAAGTATACAACTTTCATAGAGCCCAAGACTTAAAAAGATCATTTTCAAGTCCAAGTTATAACAACAACAAAGAAGTCCGAATCTGTCTTTCAGCCCAAGCATTGTTCAGTGTTTGACCCATATCTAGAGTTCTAGAAGTCTAAATAATCTCAATGTTTTACACAAGAATGATGCAACACTTTCCTACAACTTTCATGTTTTCAAGTGATTCCAATTTTGACATTATCAATGATGTTTTGGGCAGACAAGAAAAGATAAGGATTGTCACCAAGTCAAGAGTTGGTCACCCACTCATCAATTAGTCATCAAATCAATAGTTTTTAATTTTGGCCTATAAAAGGAGGCATTTGCCATACATTTAGGCATCTTGATTTCCAGATTAAGATCATGCTCTTACTTTCTCTCTTTGTATTTTTTGTAATGTTTACGTTTTACTTTCATCAATATCAAGTTTATGCCTTCCATTTCCTTTCATTTACTTAGTTAACTTTTATCTTATTTATGTTCTTATTTCATTCATTTATTTATTTTTCATTTATTATGTTTAGTTAAGTTTATTATGTCAAGGTGAAAAGGTTACACTAATAGTGTAAGAATTAGTATAGTGTAAACTTAATATGAACTTTATTTTTTTTACATATAACTTGTAAGATTTTCTTTGTATATTGTAAAACAAAAACCAAAATAAGTGCAAAAAAATAACAAAGCGGGTCCAACATCAGTCTTATCATGTTATCATTCGTTGTTTTAATGCTCAATTCTTAAGTATAATTATAGCAATTTCTCAATGATGCAAATATTATTTTTGAAAGAATATTGTTTGTCTACAAGTCTCTTTTTTTTAAAGAAAAGGATCGATGTTAAAAGTTTAAATACTAAATATGAATTATGTCCATTATTTCTTTATAGTAACTTAAACATAACTCTTATTTTTAAGGTTAAACGTCAACATTTTAGATAAGTCTTCTATTTTTAGGGACTAATGTCATTTATTTTTTACGTGTCTCCTATTAAACATTGTTTGTCGACACACTTTTTTTTTACCGAAAAGGACTGATGTCAAAAGTTGAAATACCAAATATGTATTATGTCCATTATTTCTCTTTTTGGTAACTTGGACGTAACTCTCCTTTTTATGGTTAAACATCAATATTTTAGATGAGTCTTCTATTTTTAGGGACTGATGTTATTTTTTAACATGTTTTTGATTTTTAGAGACCGACGTTAACCATCTTTAAAAAAATTTACAAATAAACTCAAAATGTAATAGCATTTAAATCAAATAACAAACACACAAGGAAAGGTAACTTTTCTCTTGAAAGGATGTTTTAAGGGTAGTGTCTACTTTTTCTTAATCATAACTAACTAGGTGCCTGAATCTCTAGGACTAGTGTCTAATTTGGGATTTCTAATTCCCTCAAAATACTAGGTCTTGACTCCAATAAAATCTTTATTTTCCCCAATCAAGTAATCCTTTTATTAAATAACAAAAGTGGAGCCATCGCGTGACGTTGTGTATCGACAGAATGGCGACTCCATTAGGGATCTTAGGATTGAGCCAACTACTTATGTTTACTTTTCATTTGTTCTTTCTTATTGTTATTTATTTTTGGGTATTTATTTGCATTATTTATTTTATACAATATCTACTTTAATTGTTTTCAATTCTCTAGATTGTCATATGTATTCATGTTTATTTATTTGTGTATTCACATACTTCATGGTGAACCCATAAAAGCTTTGGACCCGAGCTCATTCTTTTTAAGATTAGAAAAGAAAAATTCAAGTGGCAAGTGTGACTTATGTCTACTGATGCTTGATTAGTACTTAAAAGTGCATTTTTGTCATGGTTTTATATCATCATTTTGCACTTGAAGTATCAATAACTCCTTAACTAAAGCATGTTTTATAATAATATATCTAATAATATAAGATACCTTTAATTTGTGGTAAATGTTCATTTTAAATGCAGGCCTATCACATAAATGAAAGGATTGATTGATGACTTTAAGAACTTAAATTGCAAGGGCAAAGAGATGGTCAAACTTAGAAAAGAGATGTCGGTGCAATCCAAACCGGAACACTGTTCGGTAATTGGGTCATATCTGGAGCTACAGATCTCAGATTTAGGTCCAATTTATATGGATGGAAAGGTAAGACATAGGCCTACAACTTTGATATGGAGCCCAAGATCTAAAAAGGCCATTATCAAGTCCAAATTGTAGCAACAACAAAAAAGCCCGAATGTGTCTTCCAGCCCGAGCACTGTTTGGTATTTTGGCCATATCTGGAGTTCTAGAAGTCCAAATGAGCTGAATGTTTTACACAAGAAAGCTGAGACAATTGCCTACAACTTTCATGTTTGCAACTGGCTCCAATTTTGACGTTATCAATGATGTTTTGGGCAGACAAGAGAAGATAAAGATTGTCACCAAGTCAAAAGTTGGCCACCCACTTATCAATTAGTCATCAAATCAATAGTTCTCAATTTTGGCCTATAAAAGGAGGCATTTGCCATGAATTTAGGCATCTTGGTGTTCAGATCAAGATCATGCTCTTCCTTTCTCTCTTTGTATTTTTTGTAATGTTTATGCTTTGCTTTCATTAATACTAAGTTTATGCTTTTCATTTCCTTTCCTTTACTTAGTTAGCTTTTATGTTCTTATTTTGTTTATCTATTTTTCTTTCTTTCATTATGTCTAGCTAAGTTAATTATGTCAAGGTGAAAAGGTTACACTAATGGTGTGAGAATAAGTATAATGTAAACTTAATATGGACCTTAATGTTTGATACTAACATGTTTTATATTTGTTATCTTGTTCACTCTTTAATACTTTGCTTGTTAAATGACTAATCTTGATTTATGTTGTATAACACTTGGTACAACAAATGCTTGGCACTTTTATAGCCCATAATGTATGGTATAACCGACACCTGAGCTATGAAAGGAACTTGATTGGTTATTAACATAAGTTATAATCATGAATGCTTGACGAGATTTACAAGTATTAGCATTAATTGTATAAGATGACTAATGTAATCATGTTAACAATATATAATCTGATTGGAACCTCCTTTATGTGTGGTTTCCATTTCAATAATAAAAGTTTATACTATACTTGTTTCATATATCATTAGTGGAACCTCTAACCTTGACATTTGTTATTATTATTGTTTAATCCTTACATTAATTTTCCATCTCTAAGTTCTCATCATCTTCTTCTTCTCCTCTTTCTTTATTATTACTACTACTACTACTACTACTACTACTACTACTACTACTATTATTATAGTTGTTGTTGTTATTGTTGTTGTTGTTGTTATTATTGCTATTATTTTTGTTTATAATTGTTATTTATAATTTGTACAATTAACCTCCCTGTGGTTCGACCCCGGTTTTGCCGGGTTATTTATTACTTCGATACTCCTATACTTAGGAGAAGACATCAATCTTTTAGTCGTGTCAAGTTTTTGGCGCCGTTGCCGGGGAGGTAAGTTCTTGTATAAATTATAGTAGTTATTTTATTTTTACTTTTCACTTTTCTTGTATATAACTTTGTTTCTTTTCTTTTGTTTCTTTTTATTTTGTTTTCTTCCTCCTTCTTTTGCTTTCTTCTTCTTTTTTATTTTATTTTATTCCTACACGTGCATGAGAGTGTGGTCACGTACATCAAGTGGATATGGCCGAAGAAGATAATCAATCACTTCAAAATGAGAATAATGAGAATAACCGTGCTAGAACACTTAGAGACCACATGAATCCCACAAGAACAAGTGCACCATCATGCATAGTTTTTCCTCCTGATGCATCTCATTTTAATTTTAAGCCAGGCATTATTCAACTTTTACCTTCATTTCATGGCTTGGAATTGGAAAATCCATACTTGTATTTAAGAGAATTTGAGGAGGTCTGCAACACATATAATAATTTAAATTGTAGCATGAACACCATCAGATAAAAGCTTTTTTCTTTTTCATTAAAAGATAAAGCTAAAACATGGCTACAAAATTTGAGACCAGGATCCATTCGTGCTTGGGATGAAATGCAACAACAGTTTTTAAAGAAGTTTTTCCCATCTCATAGAACAAACTCTTTCAAGAGACAAATCACCACTTTCACTCAAAAACCAGGAGAAACATTTTACAAATGTTGGGATAGGTATCGAGACTTGCTTAGTGCTTGCCCTCATCATGGTTTTGAAACATGGAGATTGGTTTCACATTTCTATGAAGGGTTAACACCTAAAGATAGGCAAATGGTTGAATTGATGTGCAATGGAACTTTTGAAGATAAAAACCCTGATGAAGCAATGGAGTACTTAGACTTGTTAGCTGAAAATGCTTAAAATTGGGACACCGCGGGTACATATGAGGCACCGAGTAAAACTCAACCTCATACATCTAGTGAAGGTATGTACAACCTTAGGGAAGATCATGACCTTCAAGCCAAGTTTGCATCTTTAGCTAGAAAAGTCGAGGCACTAGAATTGAAAAAGAGTGGTCAATTAAAATCTGTTGAAAACATTGTGTGTCAAATCTGTGAAACAAATGAACACTCAACCAATGAGTGTCCAACCTTGCCTTCTTTTAAAGAATGTCTCCATGAACAAGCCCATGCTTTAAACAGTTTTCAAAGGGCCAACCACAACCCATACTCCCAAACATATAACCCTGGTTGGAGGAATCACCCAAATTTCAATTGGAAGAGTGAGAACAACAATGCACAAACTTCATAACCACCATTTCAAGCACATCACAATTTCCAAAATTCTCATGGATATGCACCTCCTTATGCTCCACCGTCTAGAAGAAATCTTGAGGAAACATTGCATGCATTCATTGAAAAGCAAGAGACAATCAACACTCAACTTGCTCAAAACATGACAGATTTTAAACTTACTCTTGCTAAATTAACATTTGCTCTTAGTTTCCAAGAGAAAGGTAAGTTTCCATCTCAACCACAACAAAATCCCAAAGGGCAATACAATGCAAATGCAAGTAGTTCCGGAAGCCAACACATGGATCAAGTCAAATCAGTCACTACTCTACGCAGTGGTAAGGTTATTGAAAAACCCTCTCTTGAACCTTATGAGAAAGATGATGAGTCAATCTCTGAGGGTAAGGAAGGGGATGAATCTGAAAATTGCAAAGAAACGACAGATTCACCGCCAACACTTCCATTTCCTCAAGCCATGACCAAACAAAGGAAAATTAATCACAACTCTGAAATCTTTGAAACTTTCAAACAGGTAAGAATCAATATACCTTTGCTGGATGCTATTAAACAGGTTCCTTCCTATGCTAAATTTTTGAAAGATCTCTACACTGTGAAGAGGAAACTGAATGTGAAAAAGAAAGCCTTTCTAGCCGAACAAGTAAGTGCTATTCTTCAAAACAATAATGCTTTGAAATATAAAGACCCTGGTTGTCCTACAATTTCCTACTTTATTGGAGAGCATAAAATTAAAAGAGCCTTACTTGATCTTGGTGCTAGTGTGAATTTACTTCCATATTCAGTTTTTCAGAGTCTCAATCTAGGTGAGTTAAAACTAACTTCTATAACTCTTTTACTTGCCGATAGATCTATAAAAGTGCCTAGAGGAATAATTGAAGATGTGTTAGTACAAGTCGATAAATTCATTTATCCTGTGGATTTTATTGTCTTGGACACACAACCTATTGAAGTATGTAATTTATTTCCTGTTATTTTAGGATGTCCATTTCTTGCAACTTCTAATGCATTGATTAATTGTAGGAATGGACTGATGAAGCTATCATTTGGAAACATGACATTGGAGATGAATATTTTCAACATTTGTAAGCAACCTGGAGATGATAATGATTCACAAGAAGTAGATCATATTGATGAATTAGTTTATGATCAACTTGAATCTACTTTAAGTAAAAATGAATTGGATGAAACTGAAGATTTGCAAATGGTTTATTCTGAGGAAGAAATCATGGATGAAACAAGCACCGAAAATGTTGATGCGAATCTTTTGTCAACAGTGACAACAGATTCGACATCTGACATCACACCAATCGATGATTACTTTCCTAACGAATTCTTACTTTCTCTTAGTCCAATGCCTTGGTATGATAAAAATATCAATTTTCTTGCTTTAGGAGATTTGCCAGTTGATTGGAGTACTCAAGACAAAGAAAAGTTTTTGAACGAAGTGAAGAGCTTTTATTGTGATGACCCTAACTTATTCAAATATTGTCCTGATCAAATATTTCAAAGATTCATTCCCGACAATGAGGTAAGTAGTGTCATTAAACTTTGTCATTCTGAAGCATGTGGAAGTTATTTCTCGTCAAAAAAGACAACTGCAAAAATCTTACAAAGTGGATTTTATTGGTCCACCATGTTCAAGGACACGCATGCATTCTGCAAAACTTGTGAAAATTGTTAAAAGATTGATACTGGTCAAAAAGTTTTGTTTTATAATTCTCAACTCTATGCAGTCCCTAGAGAGCTAAGACCAAGATGAAGCAATCCTTATGGGGCCTGTGATATTGAGAATTCAATGAATGACAATGATTTTAAGGAAAATGGACATCATTTGAAAGCTTACTTTGATAATTTTCCTAGTGAAAATGAATCAACTGGTTGGAATGATCTTGTAGATAAAGGTTGATTATTTTTTTCTCACATTGTTTTTGTGTTTCTTTTTTAGTGATTTTTGCTAGTTTATCTCACCCCGGTCAAATGGCGGATAACGGTACTCGGTGACTTAAGTCGGTTCTTTCAGTTTCCCACAATTACTGATATCTGTGTATATATCTGTGCAATTCTTTAAATCTCTCTTCCAATTCTCATTTGAAAATGGACACTAATCTTGAAAAATTGAAAAAGTATTTTCCCGCTCTGCCTCAGAATGCGATTACAAAAATTTACCGTGCTAGATGTGCAAGATTGAGATTGTTAATGAATCATGGAATTCCTGAAGATATTCGCTGGTTGATTGAAGCAAAGGTCCGATTATTCAGGTGAGTCCTCTAACTTCATTTCACACATGCCTGGAACAGGTAAAAGCACTTTTGCAAAGAAGCGTCGTGCAAAACGACTGGGTGTCTGTCACCGATGTGCTAGATGGACTTGTAATACACAATGTCGTTCTTTAGGAATGGTATCTATAAACAGTGAAGACAAAATACAATTCATTAAGGATGGCCTGAGTAAGGAGTCTTTAGATAATCTTTTATTGACTCTTGAGACGCATCCTAGTGGAGATGTGCATCGTGTAATTCATGATTTATGACCACTATTTTATAAAGAACATGATCGACTTAGTCTTGGGAATCTGACTAAAAAAGACCCTGTTTGCCAGTTTTTAAGAAAACTGGATGGGAAGCCTATCCCCGACCCATAGAGGGCGTTTAAGCCGTTCTTGGACGTAAAACCAAGGGAAGATGTGAGCCACAATCACAACTACCTGTACATACACATGTTTTTTTTTCAAAAGTAAATAAATAAATAAATAAATAAATAAAAAGAGAGAGAGAGTGTGTTAGACTCTAGCTGGCCTACATATAGATGTTATGATTGCCTTTCTACTTTCTCATCTATAAAACCCTTTTTTCCTTCCTTTCATTTCTACTTAACCCATACATTCAACAAATACAGAAGTGTGTAGAAATGGCAAGTTCCTCAAGTCATCAAATAAGAAATATTTGTGTTTTCGGTGGATCTAGTCCTGGGAAAGAAAAGGAGTTTTTAGAATCAGCAAATCATCTTGGTCAGGTGCTAGCTGAGAGAAAGATTCATTTAGTGTATGAGGGAGGCAGTCTTGGGTTAATGGGAGGTGTGTCAATAGCTGCATTTTTAGGAGGTAGTCATGTTTTAGGAGTCGTCCCTGAAGCTTTGGCACAAGGGGACATCATTGGAAAAACAATTGGAGAGGAACTTCAGGTCTCCACAATGTCGGCTCGAATGAATGCAATGTTTAACCATGCTGATGCCTTCATTGCTTTACTAGGTGGTCTAGGCACATTGGAAGAGATCTTTCATATCTCCTCTTGGGCTCAATTGCACATTCACCATAAACCCATAGGTTTGTTAAATGTTAATGGTTATTATGATAAGTTGTTGTCTTTTCTTGATCATGCTGTGGAACAGGAATTTTTAACATCTTCTGCACGACAAATCATAATCTCTGCTACTACTGCTGAACAATTGATTGACCAACTACAATCTTTCATTCCTGTGATTGATCCTTCCATGTGTCGCATAAATTGGTCATCTACGGGAAGCCGTAAAAAGCTTAGATTGGATTTGAGCCTTCATTTGTGAATTTTTATGTCTTTTGGTTTTATTATTGTGTTTTGTTATTTCTTATTTTTGTTTCAGTGTGTTTCAGGTTTTGTCAGTGTTCGTTATTTCAGGTGATATCTTCTATACTCTATCTTTCTACCTTAGAACATTGAGGACAATGTCTCGTTTTGGTTGGGGGGAGAGGGTAGTAGTTGATAAAAAAAAATTGTTTTTCATTTTATAAAGCATGTGCATAATTGTTGTTACTAGGATGACAGAGTAAAGGAGTTCTTTTGTTAAAGTGACTCTTGAGACGCATCTTAGTAACCATTCTTAACAAGGTCTATTATAATACTTCCTGAAATATTCAGGTTTACAAACTCTCGTATTGTCACCGCTTAATTCTGCTCATATACTTATTTAACATGTATTCTTAAACCTTAATTTACACACACACACTTCAACATATGATTGTGGGTTGCATATTGGATTATTACATTATTTATGTTCTTTTGTTAAAGGTAACAACTAAGGGAAAGGGATTGTATATAATTAAAAAAAAAACATGAAAAAAAATGAAAAATGAAAAAAGAAAAAAAATAATGATAATAAAAATATAGATAAGTTTGGTTTCCTAGCCTCCCTAACCTAAGCAATTAAGCCCGAAGGGGTGTTTTAACACCTAATACCCTAAAGTCAACTGATTTGGGAGCTATTGGCCCAACGCTTGTTACATGGGTTGAGGAGAAAAGCTTAAGGGAATCAAACATTGCACTATCTACATATCAGTATCTGCGACCCGAGTTACTAAGCTCGTAGGGGTGTCTTAACACCTAATGCCCTAAGACCAACTGGTTTGGGAGTCATTAGCTGAAAGCTCGTTACATAGGTTAAAGATGCATGATGTTTTTACATTATATGTATATAGAGTTAAAAAAAAAGAAAAAAAAAGAAAAAAATAATAATCCCAACCCAAGGAAGTTAACCTTAAACATTAGAACAAAAATTTTGTTTTCTTCCAAGAAAAGCCCCATAATTATGTGTTGATACATTAACCACAAAAAAAGGTTTATTAATATCTTGTTAAGAGGTATTGAGCAAATATATAAATTTAATGAGAGTTTGTTTATCTAGATAGATTAATGGAAGTTAAATGATGAATACCTTGCTTTGTGGAATTTGTAAATTGTTTTAACGCTTTGATTACTAGGGACTAGTAATAAGCTGGTTGGGGGGTGTGATTAGTACTTAAAAGTGCATTTTTGTCATGGTTTTATATCATCATTTTGCACTTGAAGTATCAATAACTCCTTAACTAAAGCATGTTTTATAATAATATATCTAATAATATAAGATACCTTTAATTTGTGGTAAATGTTCATTTTAAATGCAGGCCTATCACATAAATGAAAGGATTGATTGATGACTTTAAGAACTTAAATTGCAAGGGCAAAGAGATGGTCAAACTTAGAAAAGAGATGTCGGTGCAATCCAAACCGGAACACTGTTCGGTAATTGGGTCATATCTGGAGCTACAGATCTCAGATTTAGGTCCAATTTATATGGATGGAAAGGTAAGACATAGGCCTACAACTTTGATATGGAGCCCAAGATCTAAAAAGGCCATTATCAAGTCCAAATTGTAGCAACAACAAAAAAGCCCGAATTTGTCTTCTAGCCCGAGCACTGTTTGGTATTTTGGCCATATCTGGAGTTCTAGAAGTCCAAATGAGCTGAATGTTTTACACAAGAAATCTGAGACAATTGCCTACAACTTTCATGTTTGCAACTGACTCCAATTTTGACGTTATCAATGATGTTTTGGGCAGACAAGAGAAGATAAAGATTGTCACCAAGTCAAAAGTTGGCCACCCACTTATCAATTAGTCATCAAATCAATAGTTCTCAATTTTGGCCTATAAAAGGAGGCATTTGCCATGCATTTAGGCATCTTGGTGTTCAGATCAAGATCATGCTCTTCCTTTCTCTCTTTGTATTTTTTGTAATGTTTATGCTTTGCTTTCATTAATACTAAGTTTATGCTTTTCATTTCCTTTCCTTTACTTAGTTAGCTTTTATGTTCTTATTTTGTTTATCTATTTTTCTTTCTTTCATTATGTCTAGCTAAGTTAATTATGTCAAGGTGAAAAGGTTACACTAATGGTGTGAGAATAAGTATAATGTAAACTTAATATGGACCTTAATGTTTGATACTAACATGTTTTATATTTGTTATCTTGTTCACTCTTTAATACTTTGCTTGTTAAATGACTAATCTTGATTTATGTTGTATAACACTTGGTACAACAAATGCTTGGCACTTTGATAGCCCATAATGTATGGTATAACCGACACCTGAGCTATGAAAGGAACTTGATTGGTTGTTAACATAAGTTATAATCATGAATGCTTGACGAGATTTACAAGTATTAGCATTAATTGAATAAGATGACTAATGTAATCATGTTAACAATATATAATCTGATTGGAACCTCCTTTATGTGTGGTTTCCATTTCAATAATAAAAGTTTATACTATACTTGTTTCATATACCATTAGTGGAACCTCTAACCTTGACATTTGTTATTATTATTGTTTAATCCTTACATTAATTTTCCATCTCTAAGTTCTCATCATCTTCTTCTTCTCCTCTTTCTTTAGTACTACTACTACTACTACTACTACTACTACTACTACTACTACTACTACTACTACTACTACTACTACTACTATTATTATTATAGTTGTTGTTGTTATTGTTGTTGTTGTTGTTGTTATTATTGCTATTATTGTTGTTTATAATTGTTATTTATAATTTGTACAATTAACCTCCCTATGGTTCGACCCCGGTTTTGCCGGGTTATTTATTACTTCGATACTCCTATACTTAGGAGAAGACATCAATCTTTTAGTCGTGTCAATGCTCATTTGGACTTTCGCTTAGGTTGTAACTCACCCTATGCAACGGGTATTGTGGAAATTTTTTTTCCATACTCATGTTGTATAAGCTTAAGAGGCTGATTACTTCATAGGTAATTTGAGCAATCTAAGAACCAAAAAATATCTTTAATGATAGACTAAATTGAGCTAGACCTTATGAGTTAGATCCTATCAAGTATGATATATCTTTTAAGACACACACAAATATTAATGCATTAACATATATGTTTATATACATTTCATATTGTCATTATATCTCCACCGATCCATATAAAAAGTGTGAGATGAAAGAAACCAATAGTATTGAGGGATTTTTTACCATATTAGAATTGAGCCAACATGATGAAGGGGATTGTTTGCCATCAGAATTTAAGTCTTAGTTACCAGCACACGTTAAATTAGATGATAGACCACTTGGTGCAGGATAGCTGCTAGACTGCTGGGAAAGGTTATCCTTTCATGATTAGATCAATTTTCAGAAATAATATGGGAATCTATCACATTTATTGAAAATTAGGCTCTAACATGCTTGTTTTCAAGCCATGATAGGGTTTTGGGATCTATAATATCGATGCTTCACTTTTGATAATATGGATATGACTCCTACTATCAAGGAGTATGAATCCCTGTTAAATTATCCAAAGTCAGAAAAGGTGTACTTTTACACACCTATAGAGCATGCACTTTCAAACTTTGCTTGGATTACCCAGATAGACTATCAACTAGCAAAATCACATGCGACTAAACGAGGAAATAGCCAGGGTTGGTTTTGGAATGAACTATAAGCCATATTTAAGAGAAAATTTCATGATGAAAGTAGATTACATGATGAAAGCAATGAAATTCAATTGAGAATTTTGGCCTTAGGCATATATGGTTTGGTTTTTTCATATCTATTGAGGGCATGATCGATTCTGAGGCTGTTAATGTATTTAAAAATATGGTGACCTTTAAAATTAACCCTTTTATAGCAATATTGGCAGGAAGTTTCTCATCCTTAAATTATTATAGAAAAGCCAAAAGGGGTCGTTTAAGAAGTTGTTTAAAGTTGTTGTTTGTTTGGATTGTGAGTCATATGATTAAGGGGAAGATCTTAGGTTTGGTTGGTATCCCATGACATCTTTGTTCTAAGTTGGAAAATTTTGTTGAAAAACATTTGCACAAAGTAGGAAGAACCATATGGGAATCAATGTTTCTAAGTTTAAGTAAATCTCAATTTCATTCGAGGAGTCAATACTCTAAATTTTATCTGGCATATTATGGTAAGTACCCATGGATCTCATTGATAGGAGCCCGCTGCTGTATTAGTAATTTCCCCAACATGGTTTTATGACAATTTGAATTTGAGTAGTTTATTCCTAGGACTACTGAACTGGCAATATTTTATAAAGATTTCAAGACCTAGAAGAAATTATTAAAGTCAGTGAAGAAGGCATGGAAACATCTTTGTAGGGTTACTTCTGCTAAGAGAGTAGAAGGAAAAACAACTTAAGGATATCCAATATAGCAAAAGAAGATAAGGAAATGGTACAAAGTTCCTCTTTTGAAGGGCCACCAAGGTCTTTGATTCAGTCTGCTAAAGACATACATGAAGAAGTCCGCGCCCAACAAGAATCTTACAACCTAAGTTTGAATGCTGAAGTAGAAGAGTTAGGGGCTAAAAAAGAAAGTTAGAATCTAATCTAGCCATTCAAGAAAAATCTTTGGCTATCATAAAGCAAAAAAAGGATGACTTGTCAACTTAGCCACAATATCAACAACTTGAGTTCTAGCAACTATAAGAAAAATATGTACTTTTGTTAGAAGATAAGAGGAAGCAAGATGTTAACATGAAGAGATGGATTAGAAAAGTATCAAAAGCTGAGGAAATAGTATTAAAGTTGGAATAGACAAATAAATCACTTCAGGAACAGTGTCAAAATCAAGATATAGTAATCACAAATTTAGATGAGCAGGTAGACCATTTGCTTTCTACTAAGAAAACCTTATCATTAGAAGAAAAAAATGCAGAAAGAGAAGCAGAATGTTGGGCTTCTGATGCTATGCACTATCTTGTACAAGCAGATAATACCAAAAATTATGCTTCAGGATTAAGAGGCATAACCTAACAAATAGCAGATGGTGAGCCAATGATTAGAAATGAATTCAATTTCATTAGTTTTTTGGGTTGATTAGAGATGGAATTAATGAGATCTTAACATATGATGGTCCAAGACTTTGGAAAGATTGACTTTCGTGATTTTAATCTTGTAAATTAATGAAAATCAATTTCATCATCTTTTCATTATGAGATGCGAAATGCTTATTTTGATTCTAATTTATGACATCAAACTTCTCCCCTAAATCGGTTCAAGTTCCTGTAGGTTTGGAGTGCTCAGTGAGACCTTTCTTAAGAGAATCTGATCTGGTTTGTTCCTTGTCATAAGTTAAAAGAAAACTTAAAACAAATAACAAACAACACTCGTGCACGTTTAGGAATAGAATCAAAAAGAAGGAGAAAGAAAAGGAAGGAGGAAGAAAACAAAATAAAAAGAAACAAAGTTATATACAAGAAAAGTGAAAAGAGAAAATAAAATAAATACTATAATTTATACAAGAACTTACCTCCCCGGCAACGGCGCCAAAAACTTGACATGACCAAAAGATTGATGCCTTCTCCCAAGTGCAGGAGTGTCGAAGTAATAAATAACCCGACAAGACCGGGGTCGAACCACAGGGAGGTTAATTGTACAAATTATAAACAACAATTATAAACAACAACAACAACAACAACAACAACAACAACAACAACAACAATAATAATAATAATAATAATAATAATAATACTAGTAGTAGTAGTAATAATAATAGTAATAATAATAATAATAATAATAATAATAATAATAATAATAATAATAATAAAGAAAGAGAAGAAGAAGATGATGATGATGATGAGAACTTAGAGATGAAATATTAATTTAAGGATTAAACAATAATAATAACAAATGTCAAGGTTAGAGGTTCCACTAATGGTATATCAAACAAGTATAGTATAAACTCTTATTATTGAATTGGAAACCACACACAAAGGAGGTTCCAATCAGATTATATATTGTTAACATGATTACATTAGTCATCTTATTCGATTAATGCTAATACTTGTAAATCTCGTCAAGCATTCATGATTATAACTTATGTTAACAACAAATCAAGTTCCTTTCATAGCTCAGGTGTCGGTTATACCATACATTATGGGCTATGAAAGTGCCAAGCATTTGTTGTACCAAGTGTTATACAACATAAATCAAGATTAGTCATTTAACAAGCAAAGTATTAAAGAGTGAACAAGATAACAAATATAAAACATGTTAGTATCAAACATTAAAACATATTACTTCCTCAGAATAAATCATTTGCAAATCTTCAGATTCATCCAACTCATTTTTACTTAAAGTAGATGCAAGTTGATCATAAACTAGTTCGTCAATATGATCTACTTCTTGTAAATCATTATCATCTCCAGGTTGCTTGCAAATGTTGAAAATATTCATCTCCAATGTCATGTTTCCAAATGATAGCTTCATCAGTCCATTCCTACAATTAATCAATGCGTTAGAGGTTGCAAGAAACGGACATCCTAAAATAACAGGAAATGAATTACATGCTTCAACAGGTTCTGTGTCCAAGACAATAAAATCCACAGGATAAATGAATTTATCGACTTGTACTAACACATCTTCAATTATTCCTCTAGGCACTTTTACAGATCTATCGGCAAGTAAAAGAGATATAGAAGTTGGTTTTAACTCACCTAGATTGAGACTCTGAAAAACTGAATATGAAAGTAAATTCACACTAGCACCAAGATCAAGTAAGGCTTTTTCAATTTTATGCTCTCCAATAAAGCAAGAAATTGTAGGACAACCAGGGTCTTTATATTTCAAAGCATTATTGTTTTGAAGAATAGCACTTACTTGTTCGGCTAGAAAGGCTTTCTTTTTCACATTCAGTTTCCTCTTCACAATGCATAGATCTTTCAAAAATTTAGCATAGGAAGGAACCTGTTTAATAGCATCCAGCAAAGGTATATTGATCCTTACCTGTTTGAAAATTTCATAAATTTCAGAGTTATGGTTGACTTTCCTTTGTTTGGTCATAGCATGAGGAAATGGAAGTGCTGGCGGTGAATCAGTCGTTTCTTTGCAATTTTCAGATTCAACCCCTTCCTTACCCTCAGAGATTGACTCATCATCTTTCTCATAAGGTTCAAGAGAGGGTTTTTCAATAACCTTACCACTGCGTAGAGTAGTGACTGATTTGAGTTGATCCATGTGTTGGCTTCTGGAACTACTTGCATTTGCATTGTATTGCCCCTTGGGATTTTGCTGTGGTTGAGATGGAAACTTACCTTTCTCTTGGAAACTAAGAGCAGATGTTAATTTAGCAAGAGTATCTTTAAAATCTGTCATGTTATGAACAAGTTGAGTATTAATTGTCTCTTGCTTTTCAATGAATGCATGCAATGTTTCCTCAAGATTTCTTCTAGGAGGTGGAGCATAAGAAGGTGCATATCCATGAGAATTTTGGAAACTGTGGTGTGCTTGAAACAGTGGTTGTGAAGTTTGTGCATTGTTGTTCTCACTTTTCCAACTGAAATTTGGGTGATTTCTCCAACCAGGGTTGTATGTTTGGGAGTATGGGTTGTGGTTGGCCCTTTGAAAACTGTTTAAAGCATGGGCTTGTTCATGGAGACATTCTTTAAAAGAAGGCAAGGTTGGACACTCATTGGTTTAGTGTTCATTTGTTTCACAGATTTGACACACAATGTTTTCAACAGATTTTAATTGACCACTCCTTTTCAATTCTAGTGCCTCGACTTTTCTAGCTAAAGATGCAAACTTGGCTTGAAGGTCATGATCTTTCCTAAGGTTGTACATACCTCCACTAGATGTATGAGGTTGAGTTTTACTCGGTGCCTCATAAGTACCGGCGGTGTCCCAATTTTGAGCATTTTCAGCTAACAAGTCTAAGTACTCCAATGCTTCATCAGGGTCTTTATCTTCAAAAGTTCCATTACACATCAATTCAACCATTTGCCTATCTTTAGGTGTTAACCCTTCATAGAAATGTGAAACCAATCTCCATGTTTCAAAACCATGATGGGGGCAAGTACTAAGCAAATCTCGATACCTATCCCAACATTTGTAAAATGTTTCTCCTGGTTTTTGAGTGAAAGTGGTGATTTGTCTCTTGAAAGAGTTTGTTCTATGAGATGGGAAAAACTTCTTTAAAAACTGTTGTTGCATTTCATCCCAAGCACGAATGGATCCTGGTCTTAAATTTTGTAGCCATGTTTTAGCTTTATCTTTTAATGAAAAAGGAAAAAGCTTTAATCTAATGGTGTTCATGCTACAATTTAAATTATTATATGTGTTGCAGACCTCCTCAAATTCCCTTAAATGCAAGTATGGATTTTCCAATTCCAAGCCATGAAATGAAGGTAAAAGTTGAATAATACCTGGCTTAAAATTAAAATGAGATGCATCGGGAGGAAAAACTATGCATGATGGTGCACTTGTTCTTGTGGGATTCATGTGGTCTCTAAGTGTTCTAGCACGGTTATTCTCATTATTCTCATTTTGAAGTGATTGATTATCTTCTTCGACCATATTTTCTGAAAATGATGAGGATACCCTACAAAGTCTACCACTTGATGTACGTGACCACACTCTCGTGCACGTTTAGGAATAGAATCAAAAAGAAGGAGAAAGAAAAGGAAGGAGGAAGAAAACAAAATAAAAAGAAACAAAGTTATATACAAGAAAAGTGAAAAGAGAAAATAAAATAAATACTATAATTTATACAAGAACTTACCTCCCCGGCAACGGCGCCAAAAACTTGACACGACCAAAAGATTGATGCCTTCTCCCAAGTGCAGGAGTGTCGAAGTAATAAATAACCCGACAAGACCGGGGTCGAACCATAGGGAGGTTAATTGTACAAATTATAAACAACAATTATAAACAACAACAACAACAACAACAACAACAACAACAACAACAATAATAATAATAATAATAATAATAATAGTAGTAGTAGTAGTAGTAGTAGTAGTAGTAGTAGTAAAGAAAGATAAGAAGAAGATGATGATGATGATGAGAACTTAGAGATGAAATATTAATGTAAGGATTAAACAATAATAATAACAAATGTCAAGGTTAGAGGTTCCACTAATGGTATATCAAACAAGTATAGTATAAACTCTTATTATTGAATTGGAAACCACACACAAAGGAGGTTCCAATCAGATTATATATTGTTAACATGATTACATTAGTCATCTTATTCAATTAATGCTAATACTTGTAAATCTCGTCAAGCATTCATGATTATAACTTATGTTAACAACAAATCAAGTTCCTTTCATAGCTCAGGTGTTGGTTATACCATACATTATGGGCTATGAAAGTGCCAAGCATTTATTGTACCAAGTGTTATACAACATAAATCAAGATTAGTCATTTAACAAGCAAAGTATTAAAGAGTGAACAAGATAACAAATATAAAACATGTTAGTATCAAACATTAAAGTCCATATTAAGTTTACATTATACTTATTCTCACACCATTAGTGTAACCTTTTCACCTTGACATAATTAACTTAGCTAGACATAATGAAAGAAAGCAAAATAGATAAACAAAATAAGAACATAAAAGTTAACTAAGAAAAGGAAAGGAAATGAAAGGCATAAACTTAATAATAATGAAAGCAAAGCATAAACATTACAAAAAATACAAAGAGAGAAAGGAAGAGCATGATCTTGATCTGAAAACCAAGATGCCTAAATGCATGGCAAATGCCTCCTTTTATAGGCCAAAATTGGGAACTATTGATTTGATGACTAATTGATAAGTGGGTGGCCAACTTTTGACTCAGTGACAATCCTTATCTTCTCTTGTCTGCCCAAAACGTCATTGATAACATCAAAATTGAAGCCAGTTGTAAACATGAAAGTTGTAGGCAATTGTCTTAGGTTTCTTGTGTAAACAATTCAGCTCATTTGGACTTCTAGAACTCCAGATATGGCCAAAATACCGAACAGTGCTCGGGCTGGAAGACAGATTCGGGCTTCGTTGTTGTTGCTACAATTTGGACTTGATAATGGCCTTTTTAGATCTTGGGCTTCATATGAAAGTTGTAGGCCTATGTCTTACCTTTCCATCCATATAAATTGGACCTAAATCTAAGATCTATAGCTCCAGATATGACCCAATTATCGAATAGTGTTCTGGTTTGGATTGCACCGACATCTCTTCTCTAAGTTTGACCATCTCTTTATCCTTGCAATTTAAGTTCTTCAAGTCATCAATCAATCCTTTCATTTATGTGATAGGCCTGCATTAAAAATAGATATTTACCACAAATTATAGGTATCTTATATTATTAGATACATTATTATAAAACATATTTTAGTTAAGGAGTTATTGATACTTCAAGTGCAAAATGATGATATAAAACCATGATAAAAATGCACTTTTAAGTACTAATCAACAACGAGAGCATATGATGGTTCCTCTAGATAGGTAATAAGGACCACTGACATTGAATTTTTTGTAGGGCCTTAAATGTTTTTGATAACCCTACAAGTGATGGATATCCGTTCTTCATATAACATATTATTAGGAAGGCCATGGATACATGCTATTAGGGCTGTGACATCATCTCTACACTAAGTCTGAAGTATATTATCAATGGTACTCTAGTGAAAGTTAAGGCAGAAGAAACCTTATCCATGATAAGGAATGTGTTAGTCCCTTATATTGAAGTAGAAGATTGCAAAGATGGAAATCTCCATGCCTTCGAGATTGTAAACATTAAATGGGTACCAGATAATACAATGTTAAGAAGACCAATTTTTTCTAATATTGCTAGAATGATAGCTAAGTGCTTTTTGAAACATGGGCTACCATTCCATAATGATCCAATTACTGGAAATCGTAAAAGATTCAACATAATGAAAATTAAGGCTATTAATAAGAGGTTTGGGTTTGGTTTTAAGCCTAAGAAGATGATCACAAGAGAGCTGTTATGATTAAGCGAGAAAGAAGGTTGGCCAGAATGGAAGGAAAAAAGCCAAAAGAAAAGGACATTGCAATCCCACCCATCCATGTTTCTTTCTTAAAGTCAGTATATATTGCAATGGATGGAAGTCTTGGGACAAAAACTTGCTGTCATGGATATTACCAATATCGAGAAGGGTGAATGAAAAGGATGGAATTGTAATGATGAGCCAAAAAAAAAAAAGATGAACAATTGCCTTAGTTAATTGTCCACTCTCTAGAAAAGGCTCTAACCAATGCCTTTCTAAGAAAGCTTTCGATTGCTGAAGCATTCCAAAATTGGGAGATTGAAGAAGCCCTCGTTGTTCCCAAGAAGTAATGATTAAGCGTATACTTATATTTGCTTTTATGTGCTTTGCATTGTAATTTGCTTTGTGTTTTTATACCTAGTTGGAAATCTTGGCTCAAAATGTCAACATAAGGTCTTTTCATAATAACTGAGATCATGCATTTTCTTCAACAATTGTTATCTTATTTTGTTTTGTTTGGCTATAAGATATATATTTACACTAAAAATACCTTCCACTTTTAGGAGTTCTAAAAACAAATCCTTCATAAATCCACAAACATATTGCATTGATAATGAATGGCCAAACTTTGATAAGGATGAGATTGCAATGGATGAAGAGGAATGGAATGAAGATTATATAAAAAAGTTTACTAGATGAGTAAACCAATCGAAGCATGCTTGGAAACCTACAAAAGAAGAATTAGAGGTTATAAATATAGGCACCGACCAAGATAGAAGAAGTTTAAAGATTAGAACTTTAATTACTATAGAAGGAAGATGTAGTTTAACCTCACTACTACAAGAGTATATCGATATCTTTGCCTGGTCTTGTGCAGATATGCCTAGTTTAGACATTGATATTGTAGTACATAGAGTGCCTTTGATAGAAGGATGTAAACCTGTTAAGTAGAAATTAAGAAGAACTCACCTAGATATTGTACTCAAGGTCAAGACAGAGATAAAGAAGTAGTGGGATGTTTGTTTTCTAGAAGTTATTAAATACCCTCAATGGGTATCTAACATAGTGGTAGTGCCAAAAAAAGGATGACAAAATTAGAGTATATGTAGACTTCAAGGATCTAAACAAAGCTAGTCCAAAGGATGATTTTCCGTTACCTCACATAGATGTTTTGGTAGACAATACTGCTAGGAATTCAACTTATTCCTTCATGGACGGATTCTCTAGGTATAACCAAATTGAAATGGCTAAAGAAGATAGAGAGAAGACCACTTTTACCACATCATGAGAAACATTTTGCTATAAAGTGATGTCATTTGTGTTAAAGAATGTTGGAGCCACATATCAAAGGGCAATGGTGACACTTATCCATGATATGATACATAAAAAGATTGAAGTGTATGTGGATGATATGACTGTCAAGTCTAAGAATAAAGAAGATCATGTTCAGATTCTAAGAAAATTATTAGTTGAAGTTAAATCCTGCAAAATGCTTATTTAGGGTGAAGTCTAGAAAGTTGCTAGGATTTATGATAAGAAATAAAAGAATAAAGGTTGATCCTAATAAAGTGAAAGTAATTTAGGCTATAACAATTCCTAAAACCAAGAAAGAACTAAGAGGCTTCTTAAGATGCTTGAACTACATCGCTCGATTCATATCTCAGTTAACAACAATATGTAAGCTATTTTTTTTATTACTTTGAAAAAAGAAACCTAGTAAATGAGACAAAGATTGTCAAGAAGCTTTTGATAAAATAAAGCAATACTTACATAATCCACCTTTGTTAGTACCACCTATACCTGGAAAACGTTTGATAGTGTATTTAATAGTAACTGAGGTAGCAATGAGTTGTGTGTTAGGACAACATGATGAGTCTGGAAGAAAGGAGGAAGATATCTATTATCTGAGTAAGAAGTTTATTGATTATAAATCCAGATATACTATGACTGAAAATCTATATTGTACTCTTGTATGGAGTACAAACCATCTTTGATAATATATGTTGTATTATACCATCTAATTGATCTAAAAAATAGATCCTCTTAAATACATCTTTAAGAAACCCTACTTGTCAAGCTAAACAGCAAGGTGACAAGTAATGTTGGCTGAGTATGACATTGTATACAAGACATGAAAATTCATAAAAGGAAGTGTAATTACTGATCATTTAGTAGATAATGCTATCAAAGATTATAAGCCTTTCAAATTTGACTTCCCGAATGAGGATGTGTTGATAATAGAAGAAGATAAAGAGAAGAATGATTGGTGGATCATGTATTTTAATGGGTTAATGAACGTATCTGGTAATTGAGTAGAGGCTGTGATAATCTCACCTAATAAGAAACAATATCTCATCTCAATCAAACTGTAATTTTAATGTACTAACAATACTTCTGAATATAAGGCTTGTATCTTTAGATTAGAAACTGCTTTAGAGATGAAAATAAAGAAGATTGATGTCTATGGGGATTCAATGTTAATAATTTGTCAAGTGAAAGATGAATGGTAGACTAGAGAAGAAAAATTAATACCATATCAACAATATCTCTTGAAACTAACTGAAAGCTTTAATGAGATAGATTTTACCCACATGGGAAGAGACAAAAACTAGTTTGCTAATGCTTTGGCAACCTTAGCTTCTATAGCCAAAACGAATTATGGAATCAGGGTATAACCAATTTGAATTGAGATTAGAAATGTTCCAGCTTATTGTTGTTTAATTGATGGAGAAATAAATGGGAACTCATGGTTTTATGACATCAAGTGGTTTATTCAATATCAAGAGTATCCCTTAGGGGCATCTAAAACCGATATGAAGACCTTGAGAAGGTTACCTATGGAATTTTACCTAGATAGAGAAATTCTATATAAAAAATCATTCAATAGAACTTTACTAAAATGGCTAGATGAAATTGAAGCTAACGTAGCATTGCAAGAAATTCATTAAGGAATTTATGCAACTTATGCAAGTGGGTAAATGATGGCTTGACAAATGCAATGATTTGGGTACTTCTAGATGACCATGGAGAAAGATTGCATCGATTTTGTCAAAAAAATGCCATAAATGTCAAGTGTATAGTGATAAGATAAACGTATCTCTAGCTACTCTATTTAATATGACATCACCATGATCATTTATAATGTAGGGAATAGATGTGATTGGGCTAATCAACCCAAAGGCTAGCAATAGGCATCAATTTATCTTAGTAGCCATTAATTACTTCACAAAGTGGGTGGAGGCCAACTGTTATGCTCATGTAACTCAAAAGGTGGTCAAGTGTTTCATTAAGAAAGATTTGATCTACCAATACGGTTCACTTGAGAAGAAAGTGACCAACATTGCCTAAAATTTTAATGGAAAAATAATCACAGAATTATGTCTGAAATGAAAAATTAAGCACTCAAACTCGTCTCCTTATAGACCAAAAATGAATGGTGCTGTCAAAGCTGTAAACAAGAGTATCAAAAAGATTATCCAGAAGATGATAATCACTTATAAGGATTGGCATGAGATGCTTCCCTTTGCTCTGCATGCAAATCGCATAGTAGTAAGGACATCTACTAGAGCTACACCTTACTTATTAGTATTTAGGATGGAGGCGGTGATGCCTTTGGAAATAGAAATTCCATCTTTGAGAGTACTAATAGAATTTGAACTAGAAGAAGCTGAATGGACTAAAGTGAGATATGAGTAGCTAAACGTGATAAGCGAGAAGAGATTGACTGTAATTTTCCATCACCAGCTGTACCAAAGAAGGATGGCCAAAACATATGATTGGAAAATCTGATCAAGAGAATTTAAAGAAGAGGATCTTGTACTAAGAAAAATCTTACCATTACCAAGTAAAGATCAAAGCAAGTGGGCACCAAGCTTTAAAGGCCCATATATAGTGAAGAAAACATTCTCTAATGGGGCTTTCTTGTCAATTAAGATGGATGAAAATGATTCACCTAGGCCTATGAACTCTAATTCTATGAAAAAGTATTATGTATGATGTGTTTCATCCAATCAAAATCAATTAAAAGAAGTTTTGGCCAGGAAATTTTCTTTGCATATACCTCACCAAAAAACCCATGCATGATCTTAATGGCTCAACAATTTGATCTTTCAAACTTTTTTTATAAGAGAACCCATTCTTTTTAAATAAGGTTTTAAAAAAACAGATTTTGTTTGTGATTCCAATGAAATAAAACAATGATTTGTTTGGAATAATGTTCAGAGCAATTCCTTTAAAAGAGATGATAGTTTGTCATAGACTTGTAAAACATGGTATCTTACATATCCAAACCACTTCACTGGATGTGGACAAAGTTTATTGGTTTTAACTGATCTTACTTGAAATGAGAAAAGGTCATCTTTGATATTCCTTTCACTTTCTTTAAAATTATCCTTTGCATCCCCAATTTGAGCTGAGTCTATTTAAAACTATAGTTCCAAATTGAACTTAGTCTATTTAAAGTTTTTTCTTTCATAAAAGGCTTAACTAAGATCACACCTTATACTAGGGGGCAAAAGGGGGTAAAACGAGAAAAATCATTATGGAAATCATCTTGAAGGCATGTGAGCTTATGAAGTCTTACAATAAAAAATTCAATAAAATTTCAAATAATTAAGAAAATTCCCAACAAATATAAGAGTAAAAATAGAGAGTAGAAGTTCCTAATTTGGAATATTTTAGTATCATTTTTGTTGTCAAGATAGGAAAAGAAAAGGCTAAGATAAGATAATAGTGATTTATGGTTTTTAAACCCTTGAACACTCTTTTGAGCTTATGAAATACTCTTTCTTTTATAGCTTTGAGCCATAAAATACATTGCGCATCTTTGAAGTCCTTTTTAATCAAGAAACCAAAAGGTTAATAGCCTCCTTTAAAGCAAAATCCATACATTTTTCATCTCCTTCTCCACCTCATTTAGCCGGAAAAAGGTCGCGATTTCTTCAACCATATGGTGACTAATGGTATCTTTTAATTTATTTTATAAATAAGTACTTGTAAAATTTTCTTTATATGTTATAAAATAAAAACCAAAATAAATATAAAAAATAACGATGCGGGTCCAACACCCATCTTATTATGTCATAATTCGTGGGTCCAAAACCCAATTCTCAAGTATGGTTATATCAATTTCTCAATTATACCAACATAATTTTTTTTTAATGAACATTGTTTGTTGACACGTCTTTTTTTTTTTTACAGAAAAGAACTAATGTCAAAGTTTAAATACCAAATATAGATTATGTCTATTATTTTTTTGGTAACTTAGATGTAACTCTCCTTTTTAGTGTTAAATGTCAATATTTTAGAAGAGTCTCCTATTTTTAGGGACTGATGTCATTTTTTGTTTTTTTACATGTCTTTTATTGAGTATTGTTTGTCGATATGTCTCTTTTTTTTTTTTATATAGGAAAAGACCAATGTCAAAAGTTGAAATACTAAATATGGATTATATCCATTATTTCTCTTTTTGGTAACTTGGACACAACTCTCCTCTTTATGGTTAAACATCAACATTATAGATGACTCTCTTATTTTTAGGGATAGATGTTATTTTTTGACGTGTCTTCTATTTTTAGAAACCGACATTAACCATCTTTAAAAACAAATTGCAAATAAGCTTAAAATGCAATAGCATTTGAATCAAATAAAAAACACACAAGTAAGGGTAACCTTTCTCTTGAAAGGATGTTTTAAAGGTAGTGTCTACTTTCTCTTAATCATAACTAATCTAGTACCTGAATATTTGGGAATAGTGTCTAATTTGGGATTTCTAGTTCCCTCAAATTACTAGATGACGACTCTAATAAAGCCTTCATTTCCCTAGTAGATTAATCATTTTGTTGAATAACTAAAAGTGGAGCCGTTGCGCGACATTGTGTATCAATAATTCTCTTGTTTGAATACTATAAAATGTAGTGCCCAAGCCCTTAACATTTAAAACACTTAACATCACAAGCATGTTTAAACTAAGTATCATATTTATTTTAAAAATCCTTAGAGACATCAACTATCACAAGCATGTTTAAACTAAGTATCATATTTATTTTAAAAATCCTTAGAGACATCAACTATGGTTTTAGATGGTTCAACTTTGGTGCTAGTAAAGGGTTTTAGACGGGTAACCCTTTCTATCTTAAAATTCAGCTTCTATAATGATGAAGAACTCGAATTATAAGATGGTCATACATTTCCCTTTCTTTTTTAGTTGCCTTTTTTACTTTGATAGCTATATGAACCATGTCATTTACTTTACATAATGTTGTAGCTTAACAATATTAATTGTATCTTTATTTAGTCCATTAAAAAACCTAGACATAATAGTTTATGATCTTCAACCATATGGTAATCTTCCATGGTTTATGACCTTTGATGTAAACTTTGCAATTTCTAAAAGAGCTCTATATAATATAAGTTAGGAATAAAACATTTCCCCATTATGGCTTTCATATAATCCCACGAATTAATATGTCTTTCTTCATTCCTTTTCCTACTCAAAACAAGTTGATCCAACCATATTAGTGCATAATCTGTAAAATTAATGACAACGAGTTTTATCTTTTATTGTTATTTATAGTAATGACAATAAAGATCCATTCAACCTTCTTTTCTCACTCTAGGTATGCCTTTGCATAAATTTTTTCTTGGAAAGCAGATATTTTTAACTTAATGGTGTTTAGCTCTTTATCTAAATCATCACAATGCCTAAAATTATGAGAATTCTCCCTCTGATTGAATGTTCCACCCTGGGCAAAACTAATATGCCTCTTAAATCTATACTATTGTCCTATGGATGCAAAATAGTTATCGTCATTGTTGTCACTGATTAGTACTTAAAAGTGCATTATTATCATGGTTTTATATAATCATTTTGCACTTGAAGTGTCAATAACTCCTTAACTAAAGCATGTTCTATAATAATATATCTAATAATATAAGATACCTTTAATTTGTGGTAAATATTCATTTTAAATGCAGGCCTATCACATAAATGAGAGGATTGATTGATGACTATAAGAACTTAAATTGCAAGGGCAAAGAGATGACCAAAATTAGAAAAGAGATGTCAGCGCAATCCAAACCGGAACACTATTCGGTAATTGGGTCATATCTATACCTATAGATCTCATATTTATGTTTATTTTATATGGATGGAAAGGTAAGACATAGGTCAACAACTTTCATATGGAGCCCAAGATCTAAAAAGGTCATTTTCAAGTCCAAATTGTAGTAACAACAAAGAAGCCCGAATCTGTCCTTCAGCCCGAGCACTGTTTAGTATTTTGGCCATATCTAGAGTTCTAGAAATCCAAATGAGCTGAATTGTTTACAAAAGAAAGCTAAGACAATTTCCTGCAACTTTTATGTTTTCGAGTGGCTCCAATTTTGACGTTATCAATGAAATTTTAGGCAGACAAGAGAAGATAAGGATTGTCACCAAGTCAAGAGTTGGTCACCCACTCATCAATTAGTCATGAAATCAATAGTTCCTAATTTTGGCCTATAAAAGGAGGCATTTGCCATGCATTTAGGCATCTTAGTCTTTAGATCAAGATCATGCTTTTGCTTTCTCTCTTTGTATTTTTTGTAATGTTTATGCTTTGTTTTCCTTAATATCAAGTTTATGCCTTTCAATTCATTTCCTTTGCTTTGTTAACTCTTATCTTATTTATATTCTTATTTTGTTTATCTATTTTTCTTTCTTTCATTATGTCTAGCTAAGTTTATTATGTCATGGGGAAAAGGTTACACTAATGGTGTAAGAAATAAGTATAGTGTAAAATTAATATGGATTTTAATGTTTGATACTAACATGTTTTGTATTTGTTATCTTGTTCACTCTTTAATACTTTGCTTGTTAAATGATTAATCTTGATTTATGTTGTATACCACTTGGTACAACAAATGCTTGGCACTTTCATAGCCCATATTGTATGGTATAACCGACACCTAAGCTATGAAAGGAACTTGATTTGTTGTTAACATAAGTTATAATCATGAATGCTGAACAAAATTTACAAGTATTAGCATTAATTAAATAAGATGACTAATGTAATCATGTTAACAATCTATAATCCGATTGGAACCTCCTTTGTGTGTGGTTTCCAATTGAATAATAAGAGTTTATACTATACTTATTTGACATACCATTAGTGGAACCTCTAGCTTTGACATTTGTTCTTATCATTGTTTAATCTTTACATTAATATTTCATCTCGAAGTTCTCATCATCATCTTCTTCTTCTCTTTCTTTATTATTATTATTATTATTATTATTATTATTATTATTATTATTATTATTAGTAGTAGTAGTACTACTACTACTACTACTACTACTACTACTACTACTACTACTATTCTTCTTGTTGTTGTTGTTGCTATTATTGGTGTTTATAATTGTTGTTTATAATTTGTACAATTAACCTCCCTGTAGTTCGACCCCGGTCTTGCCGAATTATTTATTACTTCGACACTCCTGCACTTGGGAGAAGACATCAATCTTTTAGTCGTGTCAAGTTTTTGGCGTCGTTGCCGGGGAGGTAAGTTTTGTATAAAATTTTAATATTTATTTTATTTTCTCGTTTTACTTTTCTTGTATATAACTTTGTTTCTTTTCTCTTATTTCTTCTTCTTTTATTTTCTTCTTTCTTTTATTTTATTCCTATACGTGCATGAGAGTGTGGTCACGTACATCAAGTGGTATACTTTATAGGGTATCCTCATCATTTTCAGAAAATATGGCTAAAGAAGATAATCAATCACTTCATAATGAGAATAACCATATTAGAACACTTAGAGACCACATGAATCCCACAAGAACAAGTACACCATCATGCATAGTTTTTTCTCCCGATGCATCTCATTTTAATTTTAAGCCAGACATTATTCAACTTTTACCTTCTTTTCATGGCTTAGAATTGGAAAATCCATACTTCATTTAAGGAAATTTGAGGAGGTCTACAACACATGTAATAATTTAAATTATAGCATGAACACCATCAGATAAAAGCTTTTTCCTTTTTCATTAAAAGATAAAACTAAAACATGGCTACAAAATTTAAGACAAGAATCCATTCGTGCTTGGGATGAAATGCAACAACAGTTTTTAAAGAATTGTTTCCCATCTTATAAGACAAACTCTTTCAAAAGACAAATCACCACTTTCACTCAAAAACCAGGAGAAACATTTTACCAATATTGGGATAGGTATCGAGACTTGCTTAGTACTTGCCCCCATCATGGTTTTGAAACATGGAGATTGGTTTCACATTTTTATGAAGGATTAACACCTAGAGATAGGCAAATAATTGAATTGATGTGCAATGAAACTTTTGAAGATAAAGATCCTAATGAAGCAATGGAGTACTTAGACTTGTTAGTTGAAAATGCTCAGAATTAGGACACCGCGGGAACTTATGAGGCATCAAGTAAAACTCAACCTCATACATGTGGTGGAGGTATGTATAACCTTAGGGAAGATTATGACCTTCAAGCCAAGTTTGCATCTTTAGCTAAAAAAGTCAAGGCACTAGAATTGAAAAAGAGTGGTCAATGAAAATATATTGAAAACCTTGTATGTCAAATCTGTGAAACAAATGAACACTCAACCAACGATTGTCTAACCTTGCCTTCTTTTAAGGAATGTCTTCATGAACAAGCCTATGCTTTAAACGTCTGCTCAAATGAACACTCAACCAACGATTATCTAACCTTGCCTTCTTTTAAGGAATGTCTCCATGAACAAGCCTATGCTTTAAACAAGCCTATGCTTTTAAGGAATGTCTCTTTAAATAGTTTTCAAAGGCCTAATCATAACCTATACTTGCAAACATACAACCCTGGTCGGAGAAATCACCTAAATTTCAGTTGGAAGAGTGATAATGCACAAACTTCACCACCACAGTTTCAAGCACACCATAATTTTCAAAATTCTCTTGGATATGCACCTCCTTATACTCCACTTCTTATAAGAAATTTTGAGGAAACTTTGTATATATTTATTGAAAAGCAAGAGATAATCAACACTCAACTTGCTCAAAGTATAACAGATTTTAAAGATACTCTTACAAAATTCACATATGCTCTCAGTTTTCAAGAGAAAGATAAGTTTCCATCTCAACCACAACAAAATCCCAAGGAGCAATACAATTCAAATGCAAATGGTTCTAGAAGTCAACATATGGATCAAGTCAAATCAGTCATCACTCTTCATAGTGGTAAGGTTATTAAAAAATCTACTCTTGAACCTTATGAGAAAGATGATGAGTTAATCTCTAAGGGTAAGGAAGGGGTTGAATATGAACATTGCAAATAAAAGACTGATTCCCTGCTAGCACTACCATTTTATTATGCCATGACCAATCAGGAAGAAGTCAAGGATGAAAAAGGCACCGAAAATGTTGATGCAAATCTTTTATCAAAAGTGAAAACAGATTCAACACCCGACATCACACCAATCGATAATTACTTTCCTGATGAATCTCTACTTTCTCTTAGTTCAATGCTTTGGTTTGCTAAAAATATCTATTTTCTTGCTTCAGGATTTTTGCCAGCTCACTAGAGTACCAAAGACAAAAGAAAATTTTTAAGCAATGTGCAAAATTTTTATTGGGATGACCCCTACTTATTCAATTATTATCCTGATCAAATATTTCAAAAATGCATTCCCAACAATGAGGTAAGTGATGTTATTAAATTTTATCACTCTATGACATGTTGGGATCATTTCTCATAAGAAAAAGGATTTTAGAAATCTTATAGAGTGGATTTTACTGACCCACCATATTCAAGGAGTCACATGCAATCCGTAAAAACTGTGAAAATTATCAAAGGTGGGATTTATTTCAAAACACAAAGAGTCTTTAGATAATCTTCTATTGACTCTTAAGTCTCATCATACTCGAGATAAGCATCGTGTAATTCATGACTTATGAACCCATTTTCATAAAGAACATGCTTGGCATAGTTTTGAGAATATGACTAAAAAATACCATGTTTGCCAGTTTTTAAGAAAACTGGATGGGAAGCCTATCCCCGACCCATTGAGGTCGTTTAAGCTATTCTTGCACGTAAAACTGCGATTTGAATTTTAGTTTGTAAAAACTTGTGTCTTTTGGTTTTATTAATAGCATAACATTTGTGTTTGTTGTTTCTTATATTTGTTAGTGTTCGTTATTTGAGGTGATATCTTCTATACTCTATCTTTCTACCTTTAAACATTGAGGACAATGTCTTATTTTAGTTGGGGGGAGAGGATAGTAGCTAAAAACAAAATGTGTTTTCTATTTCATAAAGCATGTGTAAAATTGTTGTTACTATGATGGAAGAGCAAGGAGAACTTTTATGACTCTTGAGACGCATTTTAGTAATCATTCGTAATAAGGTCTATCATAATTCTTCTTGAAATATTCAGATTTACAAACTCTCGCATTGTTATCATTTAATTCTTCTCATATAATTATTTAACATGTATTTTTAAACTTTAATTTACACACACACACTTTAACATATGATTGTGGGTTGCATATTGGATTATTACATTATTTATGATCTTTTGTTAAAGGTAACAACTAAGGGAAAGGGATAGTATATAATAAAAAAAAAGAACAAAAAGAAAAAAATGATAATAATAAAAATGTAGATAAGTTTGGTTTCATAGCCTCCCTAACTTGAGCAATTAAGCCCAAATGGGTGTTTTAACACCTAATACCCTAAAGTCAACTGATTTGGGAGTTATTGGCCCAATGCTTGTTACATGGGTTGAGGAGAAAAGCTTAAGGGAATCAAACATTGCACTATCTACATATTAGTATCTGCGACTCGAGTTACTAAACTCGTAGGGGTGTCTCAACACCTAATGCCCTAAGAGCAACTGTTCTTGGAGTCATTAGCCGAAACCCGTTACATGGGTTAAAGATATATGGTGTTTTTAAATTATATGTATATAGATTTAAAAAAAAATAAGAGAAAAATAATAATCCCAACCCAAGGAAGTTAAACTTAAACATTAGAACAAAAATTATGTTTTCTTCCAAGAAAAGCCCCATAATTATGTGTTGAAATATTGAGCATAAAAGAATGGTTTATTAATATCTTGTTAAGAGGTATTGAGGAGATATATAAATTTAATGAGAGTTTGTTTATCTGGATAGATTAATGGAAGTTAAATGATAAATACTTTACTTTATGGAATTTGCAAATTGTTTTTCTATTTTAACGCTTTGATTACTAGGGACTAGTAATAAGCTAGTTGGGGGGTGTGATTAGTACTTAAAAGTGCATTTTTATCATGGTTTTATATCATCATTTTGCACTTGAAGTATCAATAACTCCTTAACTAAAGCATGTTCTATAATAATATATCTAATAATATAAGATACTTTTAATTTGTGGTAAATGTTCATTTTAAATGCAGGCCTATCACATAAATGAGAGGATTGATTGATGACTTTAAGAACTTAAATTGCAAGGGTAAAGAGATGACCAAAATTAGAAAAGAGATGTCAGCGCAATCCAAACCGGAGCACTGTTCGGTAATTGGGTCATATCTAGACCTATAAATCTCATATCTAGGTCTATTTTATATGGATGGAAAGGTAAGACATAGTTCGACAACTTTCATATGGAGCCCAAGATCTAAAAAGGTCATTTTCAAGTCCAAATTGTAGCAACAACAAAGAAGCCTGAATCTGTCCTTCAGCCCGAGCACTGTTCAATATTTTGGCCATATCTGGAGTTCTAAAAATCCAAATGAGCTGAATTGCTTACAAAAGAAAGCTAAGACAATTTCCTACAACTTTTATGTCGAGTGGCTCCAATTTTGACGTTATCAATGACATTTTGGGCACACAAGAGAAGATAAGGATTATCACCAAGTCAAGAGTTGGTCACCCACTCATTAATTAGTCATCAAATCAATAGTTTCTAATTTTGGCCTATAAAAGGAGGCATTTTCCATGCATTTAGGCATCCTAGTCTGCAGATCTAGATCATGCTTTTGCTTTCTCTCTTTGTATTTTTTGTAATGTTTATGCTTTGTTTTTCTTAATATCAAGTTTATGCCTTTCAATTCATTTCCTTTGCTTTGTTAACTCTTATCTTATTTATGTTCTTATTTTGTTTATTTATTTTTATTTATTTCATTATGTCTAGCTAAGTTTATTATGTCATGGGGAAAAGGTTACACTAATGGTGTAAGAAATAAGTATAGTGTAAAATTAATATGGATTTTAATGTTTAATACTAACATGTTTTGTATTTGTTATCTTGTTCACTCTTTAATACTTTGCTTATTAAATGACTAATCTTGATTTATGTTGTATAACACTTGGTACAACAAATGCTTGGCACTTTCATAGCCCATATTGTATGGTATAACCGACACTTGAGCTATGAAAGGAACTTGATTTGTTGTTAACATAAGTTATAATCATGAATGCTTCATGAAATTTACAAGTATTAGCATTAATTGAATAAGATGACTAAGGTAATCATGTTAACAATCTATAATCTGATTGGAACCTCCTTTGTGTGTGGTTTCCAATTGAATAATAAGAGTTGATACTATACTTCTTTGACATACCATTAGTGGAACCTCTAGCCTTGACATTTGTTCTTATCATTGTTTAATCTTTACATTAATATTCTATCTTGAAGTTCTCATCATCTTCTTCTTCTTCTCTTTCTTTATTATTATTATTATTAGTAGTAGTACTACTACTATTATTATTAGTAGTAGTAGTAGTACTAATACTATTATTACTATTATTATTGTTGTTGTTGTTGTTGTTGTTGTTTATAATGTGTACAATTAACCTTCCTGTGGTTCGACCCGGTCTTGCCGAGTTATTTATTACTTCAACACTCCTACACTTGGGAGAAAACATCAATCTTTTAGTTGTGTCAGTCATCATCATTATCATCATATATGTTTTCATCAATAAAGTTAGCTTTAACATTTCAAACAATGTTTCCTCTCTAATTAGCTCCATACTCAAACCATCCATCCTATTATTTTACTGTCTCATCAAAGCCATTTTTTCTTTCAAATCATTCATCACCCTAGTCGAGTTTTTAAGTGAAAGCTTGTATTTAAAAAGTGGTATTCGCTTTTGGTGTTGCAAACTTGTTATTTTCAAACATCTTTGATTCTACAAAACTTGATTGGTAGTAAGAAAATATATCCTCACAACTCTCATGTTTCATATAATTCAAGGCTTTTAACTTAATTGTTCTAAATATAACTTGTATGTCTCGTTTCACCTTCTTATGGTTCTTTCAAATCTGAAAATCAATGAACCAATGTCAATAATTATCATAATGCAATATATATATATAAGTAACTTAAGGATAAATAAGATACTAAAAATCAGTAAAACAAAACTACAATAATGATTTCACAAGTAGCAAATGAATTCGTATGAAATGTGGATGCTTTATAACTCAAAATAAAATAGATGTATAAATTAATGAAAATATTTATTTGACTCCTAAATAACCCAACCCAAATATAACAAAATCAAATTGATTAGGTTGAAACAACTAGTAGTAAACATATTTTTGTAACTTGACGCATATTTAACTCTGTATGCAATTTTAGCACTAGAATTGAAACCCAGACCAAATAATATTAGAATAACCTAAAATTTAATATGTAGTAACCTTTACCTATTAACCTAATGTTGACTCTGTATTCAATTTATAGATCATTTTCTTATGCCTATATATATATATATAAGCACATATGATTAATTTATGGTAGAATTTAATTTAGAATTGAAATCTTAATCAAAGGATAAAAAAATAAGGGTAAATATATTAAATAGTTAGATTTCATCCAAAATAACCAATTTATTAATTTGGAAGTGATTTCAAAATGATTCGATTTAATTTCTTTATTATTTATATTTTCATGATAGAATTGAAGCGTCAATAATGTCTATTCTTCATTTTTTTTATTGACTTTTTGTACTACTCATACGTTTAGGGCAATAACAAAATGAAATAACACCTCTTTTTTTTTTTTACTAAAATGCTAACAATATAAAGAGAAGAAAATAGCTGGAAAACACAATTAAATTTATGAAACATAAAGAAAATGAAATTTTTAGAAAGATATGACCTAATTTGGAGCCTAGATCTAATACTAAGTGACTTGAACCGGTGATCATATGGTCACACAACCTTTAATAAAATAACAATGAATTTTAAAAAGCCAAAACAGGTCTGATAGGAGTCTGACATAATGAAATCATGTTTCAAGACACCAAAACTATTAGAATAAGAACCCCTTATCTAACGAATACCACTTTATGAATGAGAAGTATAAGAAAGATACCACAAAGTTGGTTAATCTTTAAGAAGTCAATTTAATTCATTAGAAAACCAAAGAATGAGGGAATCTCACTTTTTATTGGGTTTTTCTTGGGTACCATCATGATAAAAAAGCTTACAAAGTGTATGATCTAAATACACAAAAATCATTCATCACATATGATGTTATTTTTTATATGTATGTTTTTCCTTTTAATTCTAGATATGATCAAATACCAATATCATTCTCCCTTTACCTTTATATTAAGTCTTATATTGAAAATAAAGTTGAATCTAAATTATCATTGCCAAATTCCATACCTAATTTCCATATTGAAAATACTATTGTAAACACTCCACTTATTAACCAGGTCGTGCATGTTCCTGCTTCTTTTAGGTCTTGATGTGAACACTAACTTGCATTTAAAATCAAAGGTGTTTCCTTTGAGCTACTATTTTAAATAAATCCAATTCCATATGCTCTTTCCTTTATTTTTCATATATATATGATTAGTACTTAAAAGTGCATTTTTATCATGGTTTTATATCATCATTTTGCACTTGAAGTATCAATAACTCCTTAACTAAAATATGTTTTATAATAATGTATCTAATAATATAAGATACCTATAACTTATGGTAAATGTCTATTTTTAATGCAGGTCTATCACATAAATGAAAGGATTGATTGATGACTTGAAGAACTTAAATTGCAAGGATAAAGAGATGGTCAAACTTAGAGAAGAGATGTCGGTGCAATCCAAACCGGAACACTGTTCGATAATTGGGTCATATCTGGAGCTACAGATCTCAGATTTAGGTCTAATTTATATGAATGGAAAGGTAAGACATATGCCTACAACTTTGATATGGAGCCCAAGATCTAAAAAGGCCATTATCAAGTCCAAATTGTAGCAACAACAAAGAAGCCTGAATCTGTCTTCCAGCCCAAGCACTGTTCGGTATTTTGGCCATATCTGGAGTTCTATAAGTCCAAATGAGCTGAATTTGTTACACAAGAAAGCTGAGACAATTGTCTACAACTTTGATGTTTACAACTGGCTCTAAGTTTGACGTTATCAATGACGTTTTGGGCAGACAAAAGAAGATAAGGATTGTCACCAAGTTAAAAGTTGGCCACCCACTTATCAATTAGTCATCAAATCAATAGTTCCTAATTTTGGCCTATAAAAGGAGGCATTTGCCATGCATTTAGGCATCTTGGTTTCCAGATCAAGATCATGTTCTTCCTTTCTCTCTTTGTATTTTTTGTAATGTTTATGCTTTTCTTTCATTAATATTAAGTTTATGCCTTTCATTTCCTTTCCTTTACTTAGTTAGCTTTTATGTTCTTATTTTGTTTATCTATTTTATTTTCTTTATTATGTCTAGCTAAGTTAATTATGTCAAGGTGAAAAGGTTACACTAATGGTGTGAGAATAAGTATAATGTAAACTTAATATGGACTTTAATGTTTGATACTAACATGTTTTATATTTGTTATCTTGTTCACTCTTTAATACTTTGCTTGTTAAATGACTAATCTTGATTTATGTTGTATAACACTTGGTACAACAAATGCTTGGCACTTTCATAGCTTATATTGTATGGTATAACCGACACCTGAGCTATAAAAGGAACTTGATTTGTTGTTAACATAAGTTATAATCATGAATGCTTGACGAGATTTACAAGTATTAGCATTAATTGAATAAGATGACTAATGTAATCATGTTAACAATATATAATTTGATTGGAACCTCCTTTGTGTGTGGTTTCCAATTGAATAATAAGAGTTTATACTATACTTGTTTGATATACCATTAGTGGAACCTCTAACCTTGACATTTGTTATTATTATTGTTTAATCCTTACATTAATTTTCCATCTCCAAGTTCTCATCATCTTCTTCTTCTTCTCTTTCTTTACTACTACTACTACTACTACTACTACTACTACTACTATTATTATTATTATTATTATTATTATTATTATTATAGTTGTTGTTGTTGTTATTATTGCTATTATTGTTGTCGTATTATTGTTATTTATAATTTTTACAATTAACCTCCTTGTGGTTCGACCCCGGTCTTACCGGGTTATTTATTACTTCGACACTCCTGCACTTGGGAGAAGACATCAACCTTTTCGTCGTGTCAAGTTTTTGGCGCCGTTGCCGGGGAGGTAAGTTCTTGTATAAATTATAGTAATTATTTTATTTTCTCTTTTCACTTTTCTTGTATATAACTTTGTTTCTTTTCTCTTATTTCTTCTTCTTTTGTTTTCTTCTTCCTTTTATTTTATTCCTACATGTGCATGAGAGTGTGGTCACGTACATCAAGTGGTAGACTTTGTAGGATATCCTCATCATTTTTAGAAAATATGGACGAAGAAGATAATCAATCACTTCATAATGAAAATAATGAGAATAATCGTGCTAGAACACTTAGAGACCACACGAATCCCATAAGAACAAGTGCACCATCATGTATAGTTTTTCCTCCTGATGCATCTCATTTTAATTTTAAACCAGGCATTATTCAACTTTTACCTTCTTTTCATGGCTTAGAATTGGAAAATCCATACTTGCATTTAAGGGAATTTGAAGAGGTCTGCAACACATATAATAATTTAAATTGTAGCATGAACACCATTAGATTAAAGCTTTTTCCTTTTTCATTAAAAGATAAAGCTAAAACATGGCTATAAAATTTAAGACCAGGATCCATTCGTGCTTGGGATGAAATACAACAACAGTTTTTAAATAAGTTTTTCTCATCTCATAGAACAAACTCTTTCAAAAGACAAATCACCACTTTCACTCAAAAACCAGGAGAAACATTTTACAAATGTTGGGATAGGTATCAAGATTTGCTTAGTACTTGCCCCCATCATGGTTTTGAAACATGGAGATTGGTTTCACATTTCTATGAAGGGTTAACACCTAAAGATAGGCAAATGGTTGAATTGATGTGCAATGGAACTTTTGAAGATAAAGACCCTGATGAAGCAATGGAGTACTTAGACTTGTTAGCTGAAAATGCTCAAAATTGGGACACCGCCGGTACTTATGAGGCACCGAGTAAAACTCAACCTCATACATCTAGTGGAGGTATGTACAACCTTAGGGAAGATCATGACCTTCAAGCCAACTTTGCATCTTTAGCTAGAAAAGTTGAGGCACTAGAATTGAAAAGGAGTGGTCAATTAAAATCTGTTGAAAACATTGTGTGTCAAATCTGTGAAACAAATGAACACTCAACCAATGATTGTCCAACCTTGCCTTCTTTTAAAGAATGTCTCCATGAACAAGCCCATGCTTTAAACAGTTTTCAAAGGGTCAACCACAACCCATACTCCCAAACATACAAGCCTGGTTGGAGGAATCACCCAAATTTCAGTTGGAAGAGTGAGAACAACAATGCACAAACTTCACAACCACCATTTCAAGCACACCATAATTTCCAAAATTCTCATGGATATGCACCTCCTTATGCTCCACCTCTTAGAAGAAATCTTGAGGAAACATTGCATGTATTCATTGAAAAGCAAGAGACAATCAATACTCAACTTGTTCAAAACATGACAGATTTTAAAGATACTCTTGCTAAATTAACATCTGCTCTTAGTTTCCAAGAGAAAGGTAAGTTTCCATCTCAAACACAACAAAATCCCAAAGGGCAATACAATGCAAATGCAAGTAGTTCCGGAAGCCAACACATGGATCAAGTCAAATCAGTCACTACTCTGCGCAGCGGTAAGGTTATTGAAAAACCCTCTCTTGAACCTTATAAGAAAGATGATGAGTCAATCTCTAAGGGTAAGGAAGGGGATGAATCTGAAAATTACAAAGAAACGACTGATTCTCTGCCAGCACTTCCATTTCCTTAAGCTATGACCAAACAAAGGAAAGTTAATCACAACTCTGAAATCTTTGAAACTTTCAAACAGGTAAGGATCAATATACCTTTGCTGGATGCTATTAAACAGGTTCCTTCCTGTGCTAAATTTTTGAAAGATCTATGCACTGTGAAGAGGAAACTGAATGTGAAAAAGAAAGCCTTTCTAGCCGAACAAGTAAGTGCTATTCTTCAAAACAATAATGCTTTGAAATATAAAGACCCTGGTTGTCCTACAATTTCTTGCTTTATTGGAGAGCATAAAATTGAAAGAGCCTTACTTGATCTTGGTGCTAGTGTGAATTTACTTCCATATTCAGTTTTTCAGAGTCTCAATCTAGGTGAGTTAAAACCAACTTCTATAACTCTTTTACTTGCCGATAGATCTATAAAAGTGCCTAGAGGAATAATTGAAGATGTGTTAGTACAAGTCGATAAATTCATTTATCCTGTGGATTTTATTGTCTTGGACACACAACCTGTTGAAGTATGTAATTCATTTCCTGTTATTTTAGGACGTCCATTTCTTGCAACTTCTAATGCATTGATTAATTGTAGGAATGGACTGATGAAGCTATCATTTGGAAACATGACATTGGAGATGAATATTTTCAACATTTGCAAGCAACCTAGAGATGATAATGACTTACAGGAAGTGGACTTTACTGAAAATTTAATTCATGATCAATTTCCAACCACTTCCAGTGAAATTGAGATTGATGAATCTAATGATTTGCAAATGATTTATTTTCAGGAAGAATCAAAGATAAGTAATTGGAGGCCATAAATTGAGGAATTGCCACCACGACCAATTAAGTCCATACCTTCAAGTGTTCAACCACCAAAACCTGATTTGAAGCCGTTGCCATCCAATCTCAAATACTCATTTTTGGGAGAAAATGAAACTTTTTCGGTAATAATCTCTTCCAAACTTAATGCACATCAAGAAGGTAAGTTATTACAAACTCTGAAAATGCACAAAAATGCATTAGGATGGTCCATAGCTGATATAAAAGGAATTAGTCCTTTGATTTGTACACACAGAATTTATTTAGAGGAAAATGCTAAACCCTCCAGAAAAATACAACTAAGGCTAAATCCTAATATGAAAGAAGTAGTGAAAAATGAAGTCATTAAACTTCTAGATAATGAAATCATTTATCCTATTTCTGATAGCAAATGGGTAAGTCCTACCCAAGTTGTACCTAAGAAGTCTGGAGTCACTGTGATAACAAATGAGAACAATGAGTTAATTCCCACTAGAACTGTTACTGGTTGGCGCATGTGCATTGACTATAGGAAACTTAATTCAATGACTAGAAAAGATCGTTTTCCTTTACCTTTCATGGATCAAATCCTAGAAAGAGTTGCAGGTCATGAATTTTATTGTTTCCTAGATGGCTATTCGGGTTACAACCAAATTGAAATTGCATTGGAAGACCAAGAAGAGACTACTTTCACATGTCCATTTGGTACTTTTGCATATCGAAGGTGATTAGTACTTAAAAGTGCATTTTTGTCATGGTTTTATATCATCATTTTGCACTTGAAGTATCAATAACTCCTTAGCTAAAATATGTTTTATAATAATATATCTAATAATATTAGATACCTATAATTTGTGATAAATGTCTATTTTTAATGCAGGTCTATCACATAAATGAAAGGATTGATTGATGACTTGAAGAACTTAAATTGCAAGGATAAAGAGATGGTCAAACTTAGAGAAGAGATGTCGGTGCAATCCAAACCGAAACACTGTTCGGTAATTGGGCTATATCTGGAGCTACAGATCTCAGATTTAGGTCTAATTTATATGGATGGAAAGGTAAGACATAGGCCTACAACTTTCATATGCAGCCCAAGATCTAAAAAGGCCATTATCAAGTCCAAATTATAGCAACAACAAAGAAGCCCGAATCTGTCTTCCAGCCCGAGCACTGTTCGGTATTTTGGCCATATCTGGAGTTCTAGAAGTCCAAATGAGCTGAATTTTTTACACAAGCAAGCTGAGACAATTGCCTACAACTTTCATGTTTGCACCTGACTCCAGTTTTGACGTTATCAATGACGTTTTGGGCAGACAAGAGAAGATAAGGATTGTCACCAAGTCAAAAGTTGGCCACCCACTTATCAATTAGTCATCAAATCAATAGTTCCCAATTTTGGCCTATAAAAGGAGGCATTTGCCATGCATTTAGGCATCGTGGTGAAAAGGTTACACTAATGGTGTAAGAATAAGTATAATGTAAACTTAATATGGACCTTAATGTTTGATACTAACATGTTTTATATTTGTTATCTTATTCACTCTTTAATACTTTGCTTGTTAAATGACTAATCTTGATTTATGTTGTATAACACTTGGTACAACAAATGCTTGGCACTTTCATAGCCCATAATGTATGGTATAACCGACACCTGAGCTATGAAAGGAACTTGATTTGTTGTTAACATAAGTTATAATCATGAATGCTTGACGAGATTTACAAGTATTAGCATTAATTGAATAAGATGACTAATGTAATCATGTTAACAATATATAATCTGATTGGAACCTCCTTTGTGTGTGGTTTCCAATTCAATAATAAGAGTTTATACTATACTTGTTTGATATACCATTAGTGGAATCTCTAACCTTGACATTTGTTATTATTATTGCTTAATCCTTACATTAATATTTGATCTCCAAGTTCTCATCATCATCATCTTCTTCTTCTTCTCTTTCTTTATTATTATTATTATTATTATTATTAGTACTACTACTACTACTACTACTATTATTATTATTATTATTATTATTATTATTACTACTATTGTTGTTTTATAATTGTTGTTTATAATTTGTACAATTAACCTCCCTGTGGTTCGACCCCGGTCTTGCCGGGTTATTTATTACTTCGACACTCCTACACTTGGGAGAAGACATCAATCTTTCAGTCGTGTCAAGTTTTTGGCGCCGTTGCCGGGGAGGTAAGTTCTTGTATAAATTATAGTATTTATTTTATTTTCTCTTTTCACTTTTCTTGTATATAACTTTGTTTCTTTTTATTTTGTTTTCTTCCTCCTTCTTTTGCTTTCTTCTTCTTTTTTATTTTATTCCTACACGTGCATGAGAGTGTGGTCACGTACATCAAGTGGTAGACTTTGTAGGATATCCTCATCATTTTCAGAAAATATGGCCGAAGAAGATAATCAATCACTTCAAAATGAGAATAACCGTGTTCGAACACTTAGAGACCACATGAATCCCACAAGAACAAGTGCACCATCATGCATAGTTTTTCCTCCTGATGCATCTCATTTTAATTTTAAACCAGGTATTATTCAACTTTTACCATCTTTTCATGGTTTGGAATTGGAAAATCCATACTTGCATTTAAGGGAATTTGAGGAGGTGTGCAACACATATAATAATTTAAATTGTAGCATGAACACCATCAGATTAAAGCTTTTTCCTTTTTCATTAAAAGATAAAGCTAAAACATGGCTACAAAATTTAAGACCTGGATCCATTCGTGCTTGGGATGAAATGCAACAACAATTTTTAAAGAAGTTTTTCCCATCTCATAGAACAAACTCTTTCAAGAGACAAATCACCACTTTCACTCAAAAACCAGGAGAAACATTTTATAAATGTTGGGATAGGTATCGAGACTTGCTTAGTACTTGCCCTCATCATGGTTTTGAAACATGGAGATTGGTTTCACATTTCTATGAAGGGTTAACACCTAAAGATAGGCAAATGGTTGAATTGATGTGCAATGGAACTTTTGAAGATAAAGACCCTGATGAAGCAATGGAGTACTTAGACTTGTTAGCTGAAAATGCTCAAAATTGGGACACCGCGGGTACTTATGAGGCACCGGGTAAAACTCAACCTCATACATCTAGTGGAGGTATGTACAACCTTAGGGAAGATCATGACCTCCAAGCCAAATTTGCATCTTTAGCTAGAAAAGTGGTCAATTAAAATCTGTTGAAAACATTGTGTGTCAAATCTATGAAACAAATGAACACTCAACCAATGATTGTCCAACCTTGCCTTCTTTTAAAGAATGTCTCCATGAACAAGCTCATGCTTTAAACAGTTTTCAAAGGCCCAACCACAACCCATACTCCCAAACATACAACCCTGATTGGAGGAATCACCCAAATTTCAGTTGGAAGAGTGAGAACAACAATGCACAAACTTCACAACCACCATTTCAAACACACCATAATTTCCAAAATTCTCATGGATATGCACCTCCTTATGCTCCACCTCCTAGAAGAAATCTTGAGGAAACATTGCATGCATTCATTGAAAAGCAAGAGACAATCAATACTCAACTTGCTCAAAACATGACAGATTTTAAAGATACTCTTGCTAAATTAACATCTGCTCTTAGTTTCCAAGAGAAAGGTAAGTTTCCATCTCAAACACAACAAAATCCCAAAGGGCAATACAATGCAAATGCAAGTAGTTCCGGAAGCCAACACATGGATCAAGTCAAATCAGTCACTACTCTGCGCAGTGGTAAGGTTATTGAAAAACCCTCTCTTGAACTTTATGAGAAAGATGATGAATCAATCTCTAAGGGTAAGGAAGGGGATGAATCTGAAAATTGCAAAGAAACGACTGACTCACCGCATGCACTTCCATTTCCTCAAGCCATGACCAAACAAAGGAAAGTCAATCACAATTCTGAAATTTTTGAAATTTTCAAACAGGTAAGGATCAATATACCTTTGCTGGATGCTATTAAACAGGTTCCTTCCTATGCTAAATTTTTAAAAGATCTATGCACTGTGAAGAAGAAACTGAATGTGAAAAAGAAAGCCTTTCTAGCCGAACAAGTAAGTGCTATTCTTCAAAACAATAATGCTTTGAAATATAAAGACCCTGGTTGTCCTACAATTTCTTGCTTTATTGGAGAACATAAAATTGAAAAAGCCTTACTTGATCTTGGTGCTAGTGTGAATTTACTTCCATATTCAGTTTTTCAAAGTCTCAATCTAGGTGAGTTAAAACCAACTTCTATATCTCTTTTACTTGCCGATAGATCTGTAAAAGTGCCTAGAGGAATAATTGAAGATGTGTTAGTACAAGTCGATAAATTCATTTATCCTGTGGATTTTATTGTCTTGGACACAGAACCTGTTGAAGCATGTAATTCATTTCCTGTAATTTTAGGACATCCCTTTCTTGCAACCTCTAACGCATTGATTAATTGTAGGAATGGACTGATGAAGCTATCATTTGGAAACATGACATTGGAGATGAATATTTTCAACATTTGCAAGCAACCTGGAGATGATAATGATTTACAAGAAGTAGATCATATTGATGAATTAGTTTATGATCAACTTGAATCTACTTTAAGTAAAAATGAATTGGATGAAACTGAAGATTTGCAAATGATTTATTCTGAGAAAGAAATCATGGATGAAACAAGCACCGAAACTGTTGATGTGAATCTTTTGTCAACAGTGACAACAGATTCAACATCTGACATCACACCAATCGATGATTACTTTCCTAACGAATCCTTACTTTCTCTTAGTCCAATGCCTTGGTATGATAAAAATATCAATTTTCTTGCTTTAGGAGATTTGCCAACTGATTGGAGTATTCAAGACAAAGAAAAGTTTTTGAACGAAGTGAAGAGCTTTTATTGTGATGACCCTAACTTATTCAAATATTGTCCTGATCAAATATTTCAAAGATTCATTCCCGACAATGAGGTAAGTAGTGTCATTAAACTTTGTCATTCTAAAGCATGTGGAAGTTATTTCTCGTCAAAAAAAACTGCTGCAAAAATCTTGAAGATAAAATACAATGAGGTAAGTAGTGTCATTAAACTTTGTCATTCTGAAGCATGTGGAAGTTATTTCTCGTCTCTTAGTCCATCGATGTGCTAGATGGACTTGTAATACACAATGTCGTTCTTTAGGAATGGTATCTATAAACCGTGAAGATAAAATACAATTCATTAAGGATGGCCTGAGTAAGGAGTCTTTAGATAATCTTCTATTGACTCTTGAGACGCATCCTAGTGGAGATGTGCATCGTGCAATTCATAATTTATGGCCACTATTTCATAAAGAACATGATCGACTTAGTCTTGGGAATCTGACTAAAAAAGACCCTGTTTGCCAGTTTTTAAGAAAACTGGATGGGAAGCCTATCCCCGACCCATAGAGGGCGTTTAAGCCGTTCTTGGACGTAAAACCAAGGGAAGATGTGAGCCACAATCACAACTACCTGTACATACACATGTTTTTTTCAAAAGTAAATAAATAAATAAATAAAAAGAGAGAGAGACTCTAGCTGGCCTCCATATAGATGTTATGATTGCCTTTCTACTTTCTCATCTATAAAACCCTATTTTCCTTCCTTTCATTTCTACTCAACCCATACATTCAACAAATACAGAAGTGTGTAGAAATGGCAAGTTCCTCAAGTCATCAAATAAGAAATATTTGTGTTTTCGGTGGATCTAGTCCTGGGAAAGAAAAAGAGTTTTTAGAATCAGCAAATCATTTTGGTCAGGTGCTAGCTGAGAGAAAGATTCATTTAGTGTATGGGGGAGGCAGTCTTGGGTTAATGGGAGGTGTGTCAATAGCTGCATTTTTAGGAGGTAGTCAAGTTTTGGGGGTCGTCCCTGAAGCTTTGGCACAAGGGGACATCATTGGAAAAACAATTGGAGAGGAACTTCAGGTCTCCACAATTTCGGCTCGAATGAATGCAATGTTTAACCATGCTGATGCTTTCATTGCTTTACCAGGTGGTCTAGGCACATTGGAAGAGATCTTTCATATTTCCTCTTGGGCTCAATTGCACATTCACCATAAACCCATAGGTTTGTTAAATGTTAATGGTTATTATGATAAGTTGTTGTCTTTTCTTGATCATGCTGTGGAACAGGAATTTCTAACATCTTCTGCACGACAAATCATAATCTCTGCTTCTACTGCTGAACAATTGATTGACCAACTACAATCTTTCATTCCTGTGATTGATCCTTCCATGAGTCGCATAAATTGGTCATCTACGGGAAGCCGTAAAAAGCTTAGATTGGATTTGAGCCTTCATTTGTGAATTTTTATGTATTTTGGTTTTATTATTGTGTTTTGTTATTTTTTATTTTTGTTTTAGTGTGTTTCAGGTTTTGTCAATGTTCGTTATTTCAGGTGATATCTTTTATACTCTATCTTTCTACCTTAGAACATTGAGGACAATGTCTCGTTTTGGTTGGGGGGAGAGGGTAGTAGTTGATAAAAAAAAAAATTGTTTTTCATTTCATAAAGCATGTGCATAATTGTTGTTACTAGGATGGCAGAGTAAAGGAGGTCTTTTGTTAAAGTGACTCTTGAGACGCATCTTAGTAACCATTCTTAACAAGGTCTATTATAATACTTCCTGAGATATTCAGGTTTACAAACTCTCGTATTGTTACCACTTAATTCTGCTCATATACTTATTTAACATGTATTTTTAAACCTTAATTTACACACACACACTTTAACATATGATTGTGGGTTGCATATTGGATTATTACATTATTTATGTTCTTTTGTTAAAGGTAACAACTAAGGAAAAGGGATTGTATATAATTAAAAAAAAACATGAAAAAAAAAATAAAAATAAAAATAAAAAATGATGATAATAAAAATGTAGATAAGTTTGATTTCGTAGCCTCCCTAACCTAAGCAATTAAGCCCGAAGGGGTGTTTTAACACCTAATACCCTAAAGTCAACTGACTTGGGAGCTATTGGCCCAACGCTTGTTACATGGGTTGAGGAGAAAAGCTTAAGGCAATCAAACATTGCACTATCTACATATCAGTATCTGCGACCCGAGTTACTAAGCTCGTAGGGGTGTCTTAGCACCTAATGCCCTAAGACCAACTGGTTTGGGAGTCATTAGCTGAAAGCTCGTTACATGGGTTAAAGATGCATGATGTTTTTAAAGTATATGTATATAGAGTTAAAAAAAAAAAAAAGACAAAAATAGTAATCCCAACCCAAGGAAGTTAACCTTAAACATTAGAACAAAAATTTTGTTTTCTTCCAAGAAAAGCCCCATAATTATGCGTTGATACATTGAGCACAAAAGAAATGTTTATTAATATCTTGTTAAGTGGTATTGAGCAGATATATAAATTTAATGAGAGTTTGTTTATCTGGATAGATTAATGGAAGTTAAATGATGAATACCTTGCTTTGTGAAATTTGCAAATTGTTTTAACGCTTTGATTACTAGGGACTAGTAATAAGCTGGTTGGGGGGTGTGATTAGTACTTAAAAGTGCATTTTTGTCATGGTTTTATATCATCATTTTGCACTTGAAGTATCAATAACTCCTTAGCTAAAATATGTTTTATAATAATGTATCTAATAATATTAGATACCTATAATTTGTGATAAATGTCTATTTTTAATGCAGGTCTATCACATAAATAAAAGGATTGATTGATGACTTGAAGAACTTAAATTGCAAGGATAAAGAGATGGTCAAACTTAGAGAAGAGATGTCGGTGCAATCCAAACCGGAACACTGTTCGGTAATTGGGCCATATCTGGAGCTACAGATCTCAGATTTAGGTCCAATTTATATGGATGGAAAGGTAAGACATAGGCCTACAACTTTCATATGCAGCCCAAGATCTAAAAAGGCCATTATCAAGTCCAAATTATAGCAACAACAAAGAAGCCCGAATCTGTCTTCCAGCCCGAGCACTGTTCGGTATTTTGGCCATATCTGGAGTTCTATAAGTCCAAATGAGCTGAAGTTTTTACACAAGAAAGCTGAGACAATTGCCTACAACTTTCATGTTTGCACCTGACTCCAGTTTTGACGTTATCAATGACGTTTTGGGCAGACAAGAGAAGATAAGGATTATCACCAAGTCAAAAGTTGGCCACCCACTTATCAATTAGTCATCAAATCAATAGTTCCCAATTTTGGCCTATAAAAGGAGGCATTTGCCATGCATTTAGGCATCTTGGTGTTCAGATCAAGATCATGCTCTTCCTTTCTCTCTTTGTATTTTTTGTAATGTTTATGCTTTACTTTCATTAATATCAAGTTTATGCCTTTCATTTCCTTTCCTTTACTTAGTTAACTTTTATGTTCTTATTTTGTTTATTTGTTTTCCTTTCTTTCATTATGTCTAGCTAAGTTAATTATGTCAAGGTGAAAAGGTTACACTAATGGTGTCAGAATAAGTATAATGTAAACTTAATATGGACCTTAATGTTTGATACTAACATGTTTTATATTTGTTATCTTATTCACTCTTTAATACTTTGCTTGTTAAATGACTAATCTTGATTTATGTTGTATAACACTTGGTACAACAAATGCTTGGCACTTTCATAGCCCATAATGTATGGTATAACCGACACCTGAGCTATGAAAGGAACTTGATTTGTTGTTAACATAAGTTATAATCATGAATGCTTGACGAGATTTACAAGTATTAGCATTAATTGAATAAGATGACTAATGTAATCATGTTAACAATATATAATCTGATTGGAACCTCCTTTGTGTGTAGTTTCCAATTCAATAATAAGAGTTTATACTATACTTGTTTGATATACCATTAGTGGAATCTCTAACCTTGACATTTGTTATTATTATTGCTTAATCCTTACATTAATATTTGATCTCCAAGTTCTCATCATCATCATCTTCTTCTTCTTCTCTTTCTTTATTATTATTATTATTATTATTATTATTATTATTAGTACTACTACTACTACTACTACTATTATTATTATTATTATTATTATTATTATTATTATTATTATTATTATTATTACTATTACTACTACTACTATTGTTGTTGTTGTTATTGTTGTTTTATAATTGTTGTTTATAATTTGTACAATTAACCTCCCTGTGGTTCGACCCCGGTCTTGCCGGGTTATTTATTACTTCGACACTCCTGCACTTGGGAGAAGACATCAATCTTTCAGTCGTGTCAGAAGGATGCCTTTTGGATTATGTAATGCACCAACCACATTTCAAAGATGCATGCTTAGTATATTTAGCGATATGGTTGAACATTTTCTTGAGATTTTCATGGATGATTTTTCTGTTTTTGGCGATTCATTTGATGATTGTTTGACTAACTTAGGAAAGGTTTTGACCAGGTGTGAAAAGAAGAATCTTGTGCTGAATTGGGAAAAATGTCATTTTATGGTAACAAACGGCATTGTACTTGGTCACATTGTTTCATCAAAAGGAATTGAGGTTGACAAATCTAAAATCAAGTTAATTGCAAACTTGCCAACACCAAAATCTCTTAAAGATGTTAGATCATTCCTGGGACATGCTGGTTTTTATAAAAGGTTCATCAAAGATTTTAGTGTAATATCTAAGCCTTTAAGTAACCTTCTATCAAAGGATACTATTTTTGAATGGACTGAACATTGTGAAGAAGCCTTTGTTAAGCTTAAAAACTTGCTTACTTGTGCTCCTATCATTCAACCTCCCGATTGGTCATTACCTTTTGAAATAATGTGTGATGCTAGTGATTATGCCGTAGGTGCTGTTTTGGGACAAAGAAAAGATAAGAAACCTTATGTAATTTACTATGCAAGTAAAACTTTAAATAGTGCTCAAATGAATTATACCACCACTGAAAAAGAATTGCTTGCAATAGTATTTGCATGTGAAAAATTCAGATCTTATCTTGTTGGCTCACCTGTTGTTGTTTTTAGTGATCATGCAGCATTGAAATATCTTCTTTCTAAGAAAGATTCCAAGGCTAGATTGGTGTGGTGGATTTTATTACTTCAAGAATTTGATATCACAATCAAAGATAAGAAAGGCAGCGAAAATGTTGTCGCAGATCACTTGTCAAGACTGACAACAGATTCGAAAACTGACATCACACCAATCGATGACTACTTTCCTGATGAATCTTTACTTTCTGTCTCTACAATGCCTTGGTTTGCTAATATTGTCAATTTTCTTGTTTCAGGACAATTGCCAGCTCATTGGAGTATCCAAGATAAAAGAAAGTTTTTGAACGAAGTGAAGAAATTTTATTGGGATGATCCTTATTTATTCAAATATTGTCCTGATCAAATATTTCGAAGATGCATTCCTAAAAATGAGGTAAGTAGTGTCATTAAATTTTATCATTATGAAGCATGTGGGGGCCATTTCTCATCAAGAAAGACAACTGCAAAAATCTTACAAAGTGGATTTTACTGGCCCACCATGTTCAAAGACTCACATGCATTCTGCAAGTCTTGTGAAAATTGTCAAAAGTTGGGATCTATTTCAAAACGTCACATGATGCCTTTAAACCCTATTAATGTTTGATACTAACATGTTTTATATTTGTTATCTTGTTCACTCTTTAATACTTTGCTTGTTAAATGACTAATCTTGATTTATGTTGTATAACACTTGGTACAACAAATGCTTGGCACTTTCATAGCCCATAATGTATGGAATAACCGACACCTGAGCTATGAAAGGAACTTGATTTGTTGTTAACATAAGTTATAATCATGAATGCTTGACGAGATTTACAAGTATTAGCATTAATTGAATAAGATGACTAATGTAATCATGTTAACAATATATAATTTGATTGGAACCTCCTTTGTGTGTGGTTTCCAATTCAATAATAAGAGTTTATACTATACTTGTTTGATATACCATTAGTGGAACCTCTAACCTTGACATTTGTTATTATTATTGTTTAATCCTTACATTAATTTTCCATCTCCAAGTTCTCATCATCTTCTTCTTCTTCTCTTTCTTTACTACTACTACTACTACTACTACTACTACTACTACTACTACTACTATTATTATTATTATTATTATAGTTGTTGTTGTTATTATTATTGTTGTTGTAATTATTGCTATTATTGTTGTTGTATTATTGTTATTTATAATTTGTACAATTAACCTCCTTGTGGTTCGACCCCGGTCTTACCGGGTTATTTATTACTTCGACACTCCTGCACTTGGGAGAAGACATCAACCTTTTCGTCGTGTCAATATATTTTTCACCTTCTAATCAATTATTTCTAGTTGCCATCACTTATCTTGATGAGCCTTTTATATTCTCTAGGGCTATTAAAGATCCTTTTATGGCAGCGAGTTATACAAACTAAAATTATTGCTCTAGAGACTAATGGTAATTATGATTTAGAGCACCTCCCACCTAGAAAATATATCACTAACTCTAATTGGTTTATAAGATCAAATACAATGTTAATACGACTTTTAAGAGATTTAAAACTTAACTTGTTGTTAAAGGGTTAACTTAGGTCGGAGGAATTGATTATACCATCAACTTTACTTTAATTCTTAAAATCACCGGTGTTTGTTGCCATGAACATGACTACCTGATTAATACTTAAAAGTATATTTTTTTCAAGATTTTATATTATTATTTTGTATTTAAAGTATTAATAACTCATTAACTAAAGCATGTTTTATAATAACAAGTTTGATACTATAAGACACCTTTAATTTATGATAAATATTCATCTTAAATGTATGCATATCACATAAATCATAGGATTCATTAATGAGTTCAACTACTAAAATTGAGAAGACAAAGGGAAGGTGAAGCTTAGAAATGTGATGCTGATTCGGTCAAAACTAGAACATTGTTCAGTCACCGGGTCATATCTGGAGTGTAGATCTTGGATTTAAATTTGGTTTATATGACTAGAATTTTAAGATATAAGCTTAAAACATTCATGGAAATAAAAAATTCAATTCTGCTATTTAGAAGTCCAAATCTTAGCAATAACAAAAAAGTCCAAATCTATCATGCAACCTAAATACTATTCAGTGTTCAACTCATATTTTAAGTTCTAAAAGTCCAAATGAACTCAATGTTTTTTTGTTGGAAAGTTGAGATAATTTTCTAGAACTTTCATAATTCAAATTTTTTTAAAATTTTGATGTTAGCAATGACATTTTATTTAGACAAAAAGATAAGGATTGTCACAAAGTCAAGATGTGGCTACCTACACAACAATTACTCAACAAATTAATAGTTCTCAATTTTAGCCTATAAAAGGAGGCATTTTTCATGCATTTAGGCATCTTAGTTTTTAGATCAAGATCATATTCTCGCTCCCTTTCTTTACATTTTTGTAATGTTTAAGTTTTGCTTTCGTTAATCTCTTGTTTATGCTTTTCATTTCCTTTCCCTTACTTCGTTAACTTATATCTTATTTATATTCTTATCTTGTTTATTTATGTTTCTTTTTTTTTCATTATGTTTAGTTAAGTTTATTATGTCAAGGTGAAAAGGTTACATTAATGGTGTAAGAATAAGTATAGTGTAAACTTAACATGCATTTTAATGTTCGATACTAACATGCTTTGTATTTATTATCTTGTTCACTCGTAATACTTTGCTTCTTAAATGGATAATCTAGATTTATGTTGTATAACACTTGATATAATAAATACTTGGTACTTTTATAACCTAACCATATGGTATAACCGACACTTGTGTTATGAAAGGAACTTGATTTGTTGTTAACATAAGTTATAATCATGGATACCTGACAACATTTACAAGTATTAGCATTATTCATATAAAATAACTAATGTAATCATGTTAACAATTTATAATCTGATTGTAACCTTCTTTGTGTGTGGTTTCCAACTAAGTAATGAAAAGAGTTTATACTATACTTGTTTGAAATACAATTAGTGGATCCTCTAATCTTCATATTAATCTTACATCTCAAAGTCATCTGTAACTTATTATTGTTGTTATTGCTGCTTGATTAGTACTTAAAAGTGCATTTTTATCAAGGTTTTATATCATCATTTTGCATTTGAAGTATCAATAACTCCTTAATTAGAGCATGTTTTATAATAACAAGTTTGATAATATAATATACTTTAATTTATAGTAAATGCTCATTTTAAATATAGGTATTCTCACAATTAAAAGCATTGATTATTGTGATTAACTATTAGAAGTGAAAGGATAGAGAAAAGGCTAAGCTTACGAAGGAGATGTCGTTTCGCTTCAAATTTCAACACTGTTCAGTCATTGGATCATATCTAGAGCTATAGACCTTGGATTTCATATTAATTTATATGGCTATAAAGATAAGAAATAGCCTACAACTTTCATGGGTATGAAAAGACCCAAGTTTGCCATTTTCAAATTAAAAGTTTGGTCATAAAAGAAAAGTTTGAATCTGTCTTGCAATCCAGCCCAAACACTACTCAAAGTTTTACCCCTAATTGGAGTTTTAGAAGTCCAAATGATCTAAAATTTGATGGGTGGAAGAAAAATACAATTTCCAACAACTTTTATGAAGAGGACCAACTCAAATTTGGATGGTATAAGTGAGATTTCATCAAGACAAGAGCATGAAGGCTATCCACCACGTCCACCAACAGTATTGCTTTGTAATTTAGACATATCTCAAGCTGTAGTGCTCCAAATGATTTGCAATTTGGTAGGTGGAAGGAAAAGATAATTTCTAATAACTTTTATAAAGAACACTTTGCCAAATTCTAATTGTATCAATGTCAATTCAGCCAGCTAAAATGCTTGAGTGATGTTGTCTACCAAGTCTACTAATCAATAATTGGCCACTACATTAATTATCAATTACCAAATGAATAGTTTTGAATTTTAACCTATTAAAGGAGGCATTTTTCATTCATTTAGGCATCTTATTTTCCATATCAAGATTATATTCTTGCTCTCTCTCTTTATATTTTTTTAATGCTTAAGTCTTGCTTTCATTAATCTCTTGTTCATGCTTTTCATTTTCTTTACTATACTTAGTTAACTTATATCATGTTTATATTCTTATATTGTTTCTTTAAGTTTTTCTCTTTCATAATGTCTAGCTAATTTAATTATATTAAGGTTAAAAGGTTTCACTAATGGTATTAGGATAAGTATAATATAAACTCAATATGGACTTCATGCTTATATCCTAAACAACTTACTATTAACATGTCTTATCATTTTTATCGTATTAATTCTTAATACCTTACTTGTTAAATGGTTAATCTAGATTTATGTTGTATACACTTGGTACATTAAATACTTGATTCTTTATAGTCTTCGGCTGACATCGCTATTATGAGAGGAACTTGATTTGTTGTCAATAGAAGTTGGCATCATGAATACTTGATAAAATTTATAAGTATGGTGTTATGTAAATAAGATGATTAATATGATCATGTTGATAATTAATAAAGAGTTTATACCTTACTTATCTCTAATACTATTAGTGTATCCTCGAAGCTTGATATTTGTTTTTATCATTGTATAATCTTCACATTAATCTTACATCTCATAGTCCTCTTTAACTCATCTTCATCACCATCATCATTGTTGTTGTTATTCTTGTTGTTGTTGTTGTTGTTATTATTATTATTATTATTATTATTATTATTATTATTATTATTATTATTATTATTATTATTATTATTATTATTTATAATTTATATAGTTAACTTCTCTATGGTTCGACCCTGATCTTGCCAGGTTATTTATTACTTTGACACTTCTACACTTGAGATAATACATCAACTCTTTAATCATGCCATTGTTGTTGTTGTTGTTTATAATTTATATAATTAACCTCCATGTGGTTCGATCCTAGTCTTGCAGGGTTATTTATTACTTCGACACTCCTATACTTTGTTAAATATATAGATAAATATTGTATTAACTAGATGTCAACAATGACTTATGACATGATGATTTAAATAAGGAAATTTATATGAAAGTACCTATGAGCTTTCGCAAGACCTGTGATACTTGTGCATACCACCTACACAAATATTTGTATGGTCTAAAATAGGCTTCTTGATAATGGTTTCATAAGTTCCAAACTTTCTTAGTTGATCTTGGTTTCTAGCAATTAGATACTAACCATTCTCTATTCATACATGGAAAAGACAATAACTATAAGCCCTCGACTTAAAAAATTAATTAAGTTAGCATTAAGTTGAATGAGAAGAAGCATAGGAGGTTCAATGTGTAAGAAAAGGTTATTTCTTTATTTTAAAAAAAAAAGCATGATTTTAAGAGGAAAAAGGTGGGAAAAAAAATAAGTGAGAAAGAAAAGGTGCAATAATAAATCCCTCTCCAGCTAAGGGAAAGGTATGGGCAAGACCTAAGAGTAGATAGGGATAAGATCATTTAAAGAATGTTGTCTCCTATATACCATCAGTACCATATTAGTTAAGGTTGGGGGAGTCATCAAGAATGTAGGGTGATATTGACTCTAGACATGTTAAGGTATCGCAACCAATGAGGTTTGGTCAGTAAGGATATGAAGTTGCAACACCCACATCCACCCATAAACCTGATACTAATCCTGAATTATTTGCATAGATAATGAGGGTAGCGATTGAGGGCAAGTCTAGTGCATCAAACATATCAATGCTAGTAGCCACAAAACTTAGGGACAATATAATTGTTTTTAGTAAAGATTATTTAGAGTATAAGAAAGATGCATTGTGAGCCCTATCTAGAGGAACCAGATGCAAAGATTATAGTTAGATGGCTCCACAATGTGTAAAAGACTACGGATTATTTTAGAGTATTTGATGAGCAACTGATAGATTGTGCTACCTAGTTACTATCAGATATAACACAATCTTAGTGTGACATTATATCTTCGAGGAGAGTTATAAAGGCATTATCTTGGAATGATTTTAGAGTGGAGTTTAAGGACCAATTCTACTCATGATATCATTACAGGGTTAAAGAGTTGAAATTTCTAACCTTAAGATAAGGAGAGATGTTTATAATGGATTATAAGCAAAAAATTTATGATCTCTCCATGTTTGCTCAAGAATATGTTCCCATATAATAGCTTTTGATAAAGAGGCTACGAGATGGTTTCAAATAGAAATTGAAGCAAGGATTGGTAACTTTATAGTTTAAGATTGCTAAAGAGTTGATTGAGGCAATATTGGCCTTAGAGGCATGTATGGATGAAGATCAGTAGAACTCATTAGGGCTAGGAAAGAGAAAAGATACATTTTTTTCTAGTAGACCACCTCTCTTGAAGAAGGGTAAAAAAAGCTTGTTTAGTCATTTCAAAAAGAGATAGGGGAACATTATTTTTGCTAGGACAATGTATAGTCGAGGGATCAACTGAAAGACAATTAAGCCAGATAATTAGATTTGCTAGAAGGTTTCAGAGTTGAAAACTATTTTGCTAGAAGGTTTTGGAGTTGAAAACTATCATATACCCTTAGTGTATTTATTGTAAGCAGAGACACACCAAAGATTGTTTAGCATCAGCAAGACAATGTTATGTGTGTAGACATGAGGGAAACAAATACAAGGAGTGTTATCATTTGGGTCATGGATGTTATTTTTATAGTGAGAAAGGACATCTAAAAAGGAAATGCCCCTAAAGAGCTAATTAAACTTAGGGATAGAAACAACAGACATAGAGTCAATAAGATTATGTTACTATAGATAGACCTATTTAGCCAACCCAATCTAAAGCTAATGGTAATAGGCATTGACCTATAATTCAAGGTGATAGGACACATAACAGGGTATTCCATATGAATCAAGACAATGTTAGAGCTTTCCCAAATATAGTGGTAGGTATGTTACAATGAAATTAATTTCTTATGTATGCATTAATTGATCTTAATGCATAGACTCTTTTGTAGAAATAAGGTGGTGGGAAGACTTGGTAAGACGAGAAAAAAAGATATTTACAGTAAGTACCTTTTAGTTGAGACTCTAAAAATCGATCATATGTATAAAGAGGTAAGGGTTAATGTAAAAAGGTAGAAATAATAGTAGACTTAATTCCCTTGGAGCTGCATGATTTTGATGTGATATTAGGTATAGATTGGTAAGGTATATGTATAAGCCTAAATGGAATATTTGCAAAGATGGTTACTTTCCAATAACTTAATGGTAGGGGAGTAATATTTAGAGGAGAAAAAACTGTCATATCAAATTATATAGTTTCAACTATAACTGCTGGGAAATTGAAAAGAAAGGGGTGCATGGCTTATCTTGCCTATGTGATAGATTTGAAGAAGGATTATATTAAGCTATCAAATCTTTTCATAGTAAGAAAATTTCATATGTGTTTCCAAAGAAACTATTGAGATTACCTTCAAAACAAGAAGTAGAGGTTTCTTTCGATATATTGTCTGTTATCACTTTTATATCTTAGTTGCCATATAAAATGGCTCCTATAAAGTTAGCTGAAATGAAGATTCAACTACAAGAATTGTTAGATAAAAGGTTTATACACCCGAGTAATTCACCTTAGGGAGCCCCAATATTGTTTATAAAGAAGAAGGATGACACCCTTAGACTCTGTAATAACTATAGGTAGTTGAATAAGGTGATTGTGAAAAGCAAGTATCTACTAACAAGGGTAGATGAATTGTTTAATCAATTGAAGGGAGCAAGAGTGTATTCAAAGATAAACTTAAGGTCAAGGTTTTATTAGTTGAGAATTAATGAGCAAGATATCCAAAAAATTGTATTTAGAACTCATTATTGACATTACAAGTTTCTTGTGATGCCATTTACGTTGACAAATGCTCCTATGGAGTTCATGTATTTGATGATCTAGATTTTTCAACCCTATTTGGATAAGTTTGTTGTGGTGTTTATTGACGACATTCTAGTATATTCTAGTTGATGTTTGTAATATGAATAACAAATTCAGCACGTATTGCATATATTGAGGAACCACTAGTTGTATGCTAAGCTAAGAAAATATGAATTATGGTTAAAAAAAATATCTTTTTAGGGCATGTTATCTTAGGAGAAGAGATATTTATAGATTTAAAGAAGGTAATAGTTGTCTTGAAATAGAAGAGAGCTACAAATGAGAGATAAATTTGTAGTTTTATAGGACTTGTAGGGTATTACAAGAGGTTTATTTATTAGTACTTAAAAGTGCATTTTTATCATGGTTTTATATCATTATTTTGCACTTCAAGTTTCAATAACTCCTTAACTAAAGCATGTTTTATAATAATATAAGATACCTTTAATTTCTGGTAAATGTTCATTTTAAATATAGGTCTATCACATAAATGAAAGGATTGATTGATGACTTTAAGAACTTAAATTGCAAGGGTAAAGAGATGACCAAACTTAGAAAAGAGATGTCGGTGCAATCCAAACCGGAATACTATTCGGTAATTGGGTCATATCTAGAGCTATAGATCTCAGATTTAGGTCTACTTTATATGGATGGAAAGGTAAGATATAGACCTACAACTTCCATATAGAGCCCAAGATATAAAAAGGCTATTTTCAAGTCTAAATTGTAGCAACAACAAAGAAGCTCGAATCTGTCCTCCAACCCAAATCTGTCCTCAAGCCTGAGCACTGTTCAGTATTTTGGTCATATCTGGAGTTCTAGAAGTCGAAATGAGTTGAAATGTTTACACAAGAAAGCTGAGAAAATTTTCTACAACTTTCATGTTTTAAATGACTCCAATTTTAACGTTATCAATGACGTTTTGGGCAGACAAGAGAAGATAAGGATTGTCACCAAGTCAAGATTTGGTCACCCACTCATTAATTAGTCATCAAATCAATAGTTCTCAATTGTGGCCTATAAAAGGAGGCATTTGCCATGCATTTAGGCATCATGGTTTCCAAATCAAGATCATGCTTTTGCTTTCTCTCTTTGTATTTTTTGTAATGTTTATGCTTTACTTTTATTAATATCAAGTTTATGCCTTTCATTTTCTTTCATTTACTTAGTTAACTTTTATCTTATTTATATTCTTATTTTGTTTATTTATATTTTTTTCTTTCATTATGTCTAGTTAAGTTTATTATGTTAAGGTGAAAAGGTTACACTAATGGTGTAAGAATAAGTATAGTATAAACTTAAAATCGACTTTAATGTTTCATACTAATATGTTTTGTATTTGTTATCTTGTTCACTCTTTAATACTTTGCTTGTTAAATGACTAATCTTGATTTATATTGTATAACACTTGGTACAATAAATATTTGGCACTTTCATAGCTCATACTATATGGTATAACCGACACCTGAGCTTTGAAAGGAACTTAATTTGTTGTTAACATAAGTTATAATCATGAATGCTTGACAAGATTTATAAGTATTAGCATTAATCGAATAAGATGACTAATGTAATCATGTTAACAATCTATATTTATAAGTATTAGCATTAATCGAATAAGATGACTAATGTAATCATGTTAACAATCTATAATCTGATTGGAACCTCCTTTATGTGTGGTTTCTAATTGAATAATAAGAGTTTATACTATACTTGTTTGACATATCATTAGTGGAACCTCTAACCTTGACATTTGTTATTATCATTGTTTAATCCATACATTAATATTCTATCTCTAAGTTCTCATCATCTTCTTCTTCTTCTCTTTATTTCTTTCTTTATTATTATTATTATTATTAGTACTACTACTACTATTATTACTATTATTATTATTATTATTAGTACTACTAGTATTATTATTATTATTATTATTATTATTATTGTTATTATTATTATTATTATAGTTGTTGATGTTATTGTTATTGTTATTATTGTTGTTATTGCTATTATTGTTTTTTTTTATAATTTATACAATTAACCTCTATGTGGTTCAACCTTAGTCTTGCCGGTTATTTATTACTTCGACACTCCTGCACTTGGGAGAAGACATCAATCTTTTAGTTGTGTCAAGTTTTTGGAGTCGTTGCCAAGGAGGTAAGTTTTGTATAAATTATAATATTTATTTTATTTTCTCTTTTCACTTTTCTTGTACATAACTTTCTTCCTTTTATTCTATTTCTACACTTGCATGAAAGTGTGGTTACGTACATCAAGTGGTAAACTTTGTAGGGTATCCTTATCATTTTCAGAAAATATGGCCGAAGAAGATAATCAATCACTTTATAATGAGAATAATGAGAATAACTGTGCTAGAACACTTAGAGACCACATGAATCCCACAAGAACAAGTGCACCATTATGCATAGTTTTTGCTCCTGATGCATCTCATTTTAATTTAAGCCAGGCATTATTCAACTTTTACCTTCTTTTCATGGCTTAGAATTGGAAAATTCATACTCGCATTTAAGGGAATTTGAGGAAGTCTGCAACACATATAATAATTTAAATTGTAGCATGAACACCATCAGATTAAAGCTTTTTCCTTTTTCATTAAAAGATAAAGCTAAAACATGGCTACAAAATTTAAGACCAGAATCCATTTGTGCTTGGGATGAAATGCAACAACAGTTTTTAAAGAATTTTTTCTTATCTCATAGAACAAATTCTTTCAAAAGACAAATCACCACTTTCACTCAAAAACCAGGAGAAATATTTTACCAATGTTGGGATAGGTATTAAGACTTGCTTAGTAGTTGCCCTCATCATGGTTTTGAAACATGGAGATTGGTTTCATATTTTTATGAAGGGTTAACACCTAGAAATAGGAAAATGGTTGAATTGATGTGCAATGGAATTTTTGAAGATAAAGATCTTGATGAATCAATGGAGTACTTAAACTTGTTAGTTGAAAATGCTCAAAATTAGGACACCGCGGGTACTTATGAGGCACCGAGTAAAACTCAACCTTATACATCTAGTGGAGGTATGTAAAACTTTTCGGAAGATCATGACCTTCAAGTCAAGTTTGCATCTTTAGCTTGAAAAGTTCAGGCACTAAAATTGAAAAAGAGTGGTCAATTGAAATCTGTTGAAAACATTGTGTGTCAAATCTGTGAAATAAATGAACACTCAACCAATGATTGTCCAACCTTACCTTCTTTTAAAGAATGTCTCTATGAACAAGCTCATGCTTTAAACAGTTTCCAAAGGGTCAACCACAACCCATACTCACAAACATACAACCCTAGTTGGAGAAATCACCTAAATTTTAGTTGGAAGAGTGAGAACAACAATGCACAAACTTCACAACCACCATTTCAAGCACAGCACAGTTTCCAAAATTCTCATGGATATACACTTCCTTATACTCCACCTCCTAGAAGAAATCTTGAGGAAACATTGCACGCATTCATTGAAAAGCAAGAGACAATCAATACTCAACTTGCTCAAAACATGACAGATTTTAAAGATACTCTAGCAAAATTAACATCTGCTCTCAGTTTTCAAGAGAAAGGTATGTTTCCATCTCAACCACAACAAAATCCCAAGGGGCAATACAATGCAAATGCAAGTAGTTCCGGAAGCTAACATATGGATCAAGTCAAATCAGTCACTACTCTACGCAGTGGTAAGGTTATTGAAAAACCCTCTCTTGAACCTTATGAGAAAGATGATGAGTCAATCTCTAAGGGTAAGGAAAGGGTTGAATCTGAAAATTGTAAAGAAACGACTGATTCACCACCAGCACTTCCATTTCCTCATGCCATGACCAAACAAAGAAAAGTCAATCACAACTCTTTCTTAACAATCTATAATCTGATTGGAACCTCCTTTGTGTGTGGTTTCCAATTGAATAATAAGAGTTTATACTATACTTGTTTAACATACCATTAGTGGGACCTCTAACCTTGACATTTGTTATTATCATTGTTTAATCCTTACATTAATATTCTATCTCCAAGTTCCCATCATCTTCTTCTTCTTCTCTTTCTTTCTTTATTATTATTAGAACTGCTACTACTATTACTACTACTACTACTACTACTACTACTACTATTATTATTATTATTAGTACTACTACTACTACTACTACTACTATTACTACTACTACTACTAGTATTATTATTATTATTATTATTATTATTATTATTATTATTATTATTATTATTATTATTATTATTATTATTATAGTTGTTGATGTTATTGTTATTGTTATTATTGTTGTTATTGCTATTATTTTTTATATATATAATTTGTACAATTAACCTCTCTATGGTTCAACCCTGGTCTTGCTGGGTTATTTATTACTTTGACACTTCTGCACTTAGAAGAAGACATTAATCTTTTAGTCGTGTCATTTATTAAGAGGTTTTTTATGATAGCAACCTTTTTAACTTGGTTAACTCATGAGGAAGTTAAATAAGAATGGTCAAAAGGGTGAGGAAAGCTTCTAAGAGCTGAAAAAGAGACTCATTACTGCTTTGGTATTAACACTTCCTTTGGGATAGGGATATGATAGGTGTATAGTTTATAGTTATGCATCAAAGAAGGGATTGAGATATGTTTTTATGCAATTTAAAAGGTATTAAGTTATGCATCAAGACAATGGAAACCATAATAAGTAAATTAACTAGTTCATGATCTAGAACTTATTGTCATATTATTTGCATTACAAATATAAAGATATTATTTATGTAGGTCTCAAGTTTATATATACATAAATCATAAGAGTCTGAGATACCTGATGACTTGGTAAAAACTTAATTCATAACTAAGAAGATGGATATAACTTATTAAATATTATGATTATGTTATATATTACCGTATGGGAAGAGCAAATATTATGTACATGCTTTTAGCCAAAAAAAAAGTTGTGATAGGAGAACTAAAAGAATGAAATAAAGGAACTTGATGGACTTAAGGACGATTAATGTATAGTTAAAAGTAGGGTTTGAAAACTTTAAAAAAAAAGTCATTAAAGTATATAGGGTGAGGAACAAGATTAAAGCTTTGTTTGACATTGTACAATTATGCTTTTAAAAAATTTTGAAAGTTGTTTTAGCTTTAAATTAATTTTTTGATATTGTTGGATCATTTTAATGTGTAAATATCAAGAATGAATAAAAAATATATATTTTTAAGCATTTTCAAGAAAACAAATACTTTAAAAAACATATATCACATTTCCAAAGAGACCCTAAGTTAGGGTTTGAGACTCTATTTTGGATTTTAGATGATGCGATGATAAGATACATTTAATTTGTGGTAAATATTTATTTTAAATGCAGGCCTATGAAATAAATGAAAGGATTGATTGATGACTTTAAGAACTTAAATTGCAAGGGAAAAGAGATGACCAAACTTAGAAAAGAGATGACCAAACTTGAAAAAGAGATGACCAAACTTGGAAAAAAGATGTCAATGCAATCCAAACCGGAACACTGTTTGATAATTGGGTCATATCTGAAGCTATAGATCTCATATTTAGGTCTACTTTATATGGATGGAAAGGTAAGACATAGGCCTACAACTTTCATATGAAGCCCAAGATCTAAAAAGGCCATTTTCAAGTCCAAATTGTAGCAACAACAAATAAGCCCGAATCTGTCCTTCAGCCCGAGCACTATTCAGTATTTTGGCCATATATAGAGTTATAGAAGTTGGAATGAGCTGAATGTCCTACAACTTTCATGTTTTCAAGTGGCTCCAATTTTGACATTATCAATAACGTTTTGGGCAGACAAGAGAAGATAAGGATTGTCACCAAGTCAAGAGTTGGTCACTCACTCATTAATTAGTCATCAAATCAATAGTTCCCAATGTTGGCCTATAAAAGGAGGCATTTGCCATGCATTTAGGCATCTTGGTCTCTAGATCAAGATCATGCTTTTACTTTCTCTTTTTGTATTTTTTGTAATGTTTATGCTTTGCTTTCATTAATATCAAGTTTATGCCTTTCATTTCCTTTCATTTACTTAGCTAACTTTTATCTTATTTTTGTTCTTATTTTGTTTATTTATTTTTCTTTCTTTCATTATGTCCAGCTAAGTTTATTATGTTAAGGGGAAAAGGTTACACTAATGGTGTAAGAAATAAGTATAGTGTAAAATTAATATGGATTTTAATGTTTGATACTAACATGTTTTGTATTTGTTATCTTGTTCACTCTTTAATACTTTGCTTGTTAAATGACTAATCTTGATTTATGTTGTATAACACTTGGTACAACAAATGCTTGGCACTTTCATAACCCATATTGTATGGTATAACCGACACCTGAGCTATGAAAGGAACTTGATTTGTTGTTAACATAAGTTATAATCATGAATGCTTGACAAGATTTACAAGTATTAGCATTAATTAAATAAGATGACTAATGTAATCATGTTAACAATCTATAATCTGATTGGAACCTCCTTTGTGTGTAGTTTTCAATTGACTAGTAAGAGTTTATACTATACTTGTTTGACATACCATTAGTGGATCCTCTAACCTTGACATTTATTGTTATCGTTGTTAAATCTTTACGTTAATATTTAATCTTTACTTGTTTGACATACCTTGGTCGTGTCACCTTTACAACCTTTATGGACACCTCAATGTTAGTAGGAAAATATCATTATGAATTTTGTATTAGGCCTACCTAGGGAAAAGAAGGGAAATGATGTCATCTTGTAATTATAGATCAATTGACAAAATTTGTACACTTTTACTGGTAAGAATGATAAATCTAGTGGATAAATTAGCCAAGTTATATATGAATGAAGTGGTGAGGCTTCATGGGATTCTAATAATGATTATATCAGATCGAGACCCCTGATTTACTTCTCGTTTTTGGCCTCGTATACAATATGATCTAGGTACAAAACTAAATTTAAGTAATATTTTTATCTTTATATGGATGGATAATCTAAGAGGAAAATACAGACCTTAGAAGATTTGTTAATAGCATATGTATTAGAGGTTAAAGAAAATTAGAAAGATCATTTGTCTTTTATGGAGTTTACCTATAATAAATATCAAGCTACTATAGGCATAACATCGTATGAAGCTTTATATGGTAAAAATGTCAAACTTTAATATATTAGGAGGAGATGAGTGATAGAAAATTAACAGGACCAAAAATATTTTACATAACCTCAGAGAAAATAAGGATTATAAAGGACAGGATAAAGGCAACCCAAGATAAAAAATAGAGCTATGTGAATGTCATGAGAAGGCCTCTCAAGTTTAATGTTGGTGATAGAGTGTTTCATGTCTTATTGCTACGTAAAGCTAAGATAGATCTTTCATATAAGTTTCCACATATTTCTATTGAAATTAAGGAGGACCTTAGAAGTGAAACCTATAAAGGTGTGAGATAGCAATGAGAAATAGCTTAGGAATAAAAGTATTTCTTTGATTAAGATATTATGGAAGAGTTCTCACATTGAAGAGGAAAACTAGTAATGTTAATTTGAGATAAAGAGAAAATATGTTTGTTTGTTCTTTGAAGTAAGTATGGAAACTCAAATTTTAAAGACAAAATTTATTTTTAGAAGGGGAGAATACAAACCATTGGTCAAAAAAATTAACTTAGTTAGCATTAAGTTAAATGAAAGAAAACATAAAGGGTTCAATATGTTAAAAAAACTTTGGATAATAGTGTAACAAGTGAAAAATTAAAATTATAAATAGGTGAATAGTGATCTAAAGACCATTATTGGCCAAGTAAGGAGGAGAGAAACTTGTGAGAAACTCTTGGCATGATTTTGAGAGGATAAAGGGGCGAAGTGAAAAAAAAAAGGTTTTCAAGCTTGTAACCTTTCATTTCTTTAGATTGAAAGCTAATAAACTATTCCAAACTAATCATTTCGAGTGATTTTATGTAGGATGAAGTATTGAAATGGTTACAAAGGTATGTCAGGATTTCTATGTTAAGGTGTTAGGATTAAGGAAATTATTGATGATCGATGATGATATAAATAAATAATGAATAGGTGAGGGTTCAATTCCTTACTATCGTGGGGGTGACGTCTTTTGGCAACAACGGAGGCTCTTTGCCATACCTTCTATTATAGGGTGTTGTGTATGGAAAAATTATGATTAATTTTTTGGAGTCGTCACTTAGTATTATGGTCACTAGAAACCTATAGTCTATATGAGTCAGAGTAAGGGACAGGTTGTGCAAGAGGAAGACACATCACCCTCAATGCACCCTACCTAAGGTAAACTACATTGTTGTTTGATTGTTTTTTTAGGTTAGGCTTCTATTTATTAGTCTTATCTAAGGCGAGGCAAATCTCTCTTCATGAGAGAGTCTCTACCTTATCAGGTTAAATCCTAATCATTCTAAAGTTTAAATTTTAGCATTACATTTATTTACACTTTTTATCTTTAATATCTGAGGGTGTACTTTATCGTGTAATTTTACACCCACCAATATTAAAGTCTATATCTAGATTCTAGAAAAGGGCGAAAAATGAAAGAAAGATTTTTTGATATTTTGTCCAAACCCTAATGGATGATCATAAATTGGTTATGATATCTAATTTTTGGATTTTCAAAACATAAGAAATATGCAATTTTTAAAAGAAAACATGCTTGGAAAATTTTTAGGATTTAGTCGTATATATGACAATAATTTTTTTAAAAATGAAAATTGATTTTAAAATATTTTTTAAGGAATTTTGGAAAACATTTTAAATTTTTTTGAAATATTTTAAAGAAAACCAGGTATTTTAATACCAGATTTGTATTTTACAGTGTAAATATACAACCCAATATTATGCAAAATTAGTAGAAAAATATTTAAGAAAATCACAAGTTTTTAAAGGATTTTTGAAATTTTTTTGGAATTTTTTTCATTTTTTCAAAAGAAAATATATAACATAATATAATATATATTAATTAAATATTATTAAAATATAGGTCGGGCTAGCCCAAATAATTGAGCCAGGCAATAAGCCCAGGAAACAATAGTTGGGCGAAAACATATTTTCTTTCTCTTTTTTTTGGGCCAAGCTAGACCAGCTAATTGGGCTGGGCCATAACTGGCCAGGCCCAAATTCTATGTTAATTATCTGCAAAAACATTAACACTCACTGTTCACGTTCTGCATGCAACCAAACATTTGCAGAAGCTACGAACGAGTGAAGAAGGAGCCTGCCGGTGTTTATGGTCAAGGCCGTGATCAGAAGGTTGAGCTGATGGTCCAGGCAGCATCTTTGAGAGGAATGGTGGAGGAGTTGGCGGTCAGTGGCAGAGGAAGCAGAAGAAGAAGAAGAAGAAAATGAGAAGCTACAGAGAGGAGAGAGAAAGGTTCATGATAGCTATCGGTGGTCGATAGGTAGCTTCCTACGAGATCATTCTAGTGCACTTTTTGTTAGATTTGATGGAGCAATGAAGCATTAAATGCATCTGAAAAGTAGTCATCCATGCAGCATTTTTGGGCAAAATTAAGGAGGACAATGCATAGTGTCGAATGACGCGTCATCTTTTCTTTTTCTTTTCAAAACAGCGTCGTTTTAGATTAATTAAGGATTTTCAATTATTTTCAATTTAGTCCTTCATCTTTCAATTTATTTCAATTAAACCCCTAATTAACCCTAAATTCTTGATTTAATGCAATTAAGCCCCTCAAGAACTTCAATTGGAACCCTGAAGTTACGTGCCTTTTACAATATGGTCTTTGGCATCGGATTTTGTTAATTGAACCCTTAATTGATCATTAAATTTTTAATTTCTTTAATTTGACCCTTGATTTTTACCAATTAAGCCCCTAAATTTTGGTGGATTTTGTAGATTGGTCCTTGGTTTTGAATTTCTTCAATTTGGCCCCTAATTGACCCAAAAACTTCAATTTTCTTACAATTTAGCCCCTAATATCAATCAATAAATATGGTAAAAATTAAATTTGGTCTCTTAAAATTTCAATCTTCTCAATTAAGCTCAAATTAGGCTCCCAAACTTAAGTTTTCACCAATTAAGCCCTAAATAAAATTAATTTGACCCATTTTAAAGTATAATTAAGTCCTTACACTTAATTACATCCTTCAATTGGACCCAATTTAATTTTTCCATGATTAAATCAAATTGACCTATTAAATATTTAATTATGTCCATGAACTTGATTTTTATGCAAACTTGTTTAATAATCCTTTAATTTGACCTTGAATTTGTATTTTTTTTCTTTTTTAGGCACAATGAGGTACAATTAGGCCTTGAATTTTCTCTAAATTGCAACTTGATTCCCTAGTCTGCTTTCTCCATGTTGTCACCTATTATTTTATTTTTTATTTTTTTATTTTGAAAAAAATTGATTTTTAAGGAATAACCCAAAATTGGGTTATGACACTTACCATGCTTAAGGTTTTAATTAGTGTATTTAGGAATAATGTTTGTGATAGTTGATGTAATTACCAATTGTATTGTGTGGAATTTTGTTGGTTGGAATGAAAGATAAATGAATAATATTTGATTTGAACCATTATGAAAAGAAAAATTCACCCATGCATGTTCTTTGTGTTTTGACCAAATTTGTAAAATTTGGTGTTGAGTTTATATGGATTGTTTATTAATGAATCACATAAAATTGTATTAATTTAAGTGTTGGATGATAATTTAAGATATTAATTATAAAGGTTTTAAAAGAAACATGTCCATTCCTTAAGAGGAAAATGCTGGTCAACATATAGGTAAATGAGGAATGATTCTTCTTTATGTAATTAAAGGTCAGGTAATGCAACAAAAAAGATAAGAACTTACTAGTATTCAAAGGTACTAGAGGTGTTAGATTTATTTATGGAATGCTAGAGGTGTCAAATTTATTAGAAGATCAGGATATGATATTAACTAGTATACGTGGGATACTTGAGACGTCATTACGAATGATAAACAAGAGTTTTTGACTAGTTTTTTGAAAAATATTTAAGGTTTCAAGCATACCTAAAATTAAAATTTTTAATTGACTAGTATTCTTGAAATACTAGAATTGTTAGTGTGACTGATGACCAAGATTAACAATTCACTAGTACTTAAGGGGTATTAAAGGTATCAGGTTATCTTATAACTAAAAATTTATTGACTAATTACTAAAAGTAGTACATCTATTAAGTGGATATATATTATAATTATTTTGAAATTGAAAATGCTAGTACGTCTATTAAATGGATATATATTATAATTATTTTGAAATTAACAATGTTATATTTTAAAAGAAAATGAGCATATGGGTTAAATAATTTTTTTGAGCATGGAATTAAAGTGCAATGTGTTGCTATACAACTTGCCATATGCATGTCTTAATTTTCTTTAATTAGTGTTAATATAAATATAATATTTATTACAGGACTTTTATAGACTTGAGCAAAATAGGTGGCATTTTCATATAACTTCTTTTGATAGATTAATAATGGGAACAAAAATATATTTTGGATTTAAATTTAATATATTTGAATTTATAGATGTATCTTATTTTGTGTAATCAAATTTAATGATGCTGTTGTGAATTAAATTAGAACATGAATGCCATATTTAATATAATTAAATGAAGTTTGATCATAAATTTAACCATATCCATGTTTTTTCTCTTGTTTTAAATGAGAATACATAAATTCAACCATATCCATGTTTTTTCTCTTGTTTTAAATGAGAATACGTTTCATAACTTCTATTAATGTTCTTAGTTTATAATAGTTCAAGTACAAATTAAATGCTTGTTTTATTTATGTTGTTTGAGATCCATATGTTTTAAATGAATACTTCATAATCTATGTAAAATATCAAAGGATGGATTGAGAGAATAAATATTATCTATTTTGGTGTATATTTATGTGATCTTATCTAGGATAATTAAATCAAGCAATAGGAGATTGATTTTAGAAATGTTAAGGATTGTGTCAAAATTTGAAATACTTTATATACAAAGGAAACTCTATTTGTTGTGAAATGTATTAAAAGTGGGTTTGTTATATTAAAATTTAAATCAATAAACAAAGAATAAATAACAAATATATATGATTTTTCTCAAACCAATTAATCAAATGGATTCAACAAATAATTCGGTTAACCATTTAATGAAAATAACACTTAAAATCATTATTGTCTCAATTGATTAATGAAATTTATTAAATAATTAATCTATTGATAAGAGAATATAACTATGAGAGAAATCAGTCATCTAAATTATTAGGTTAAATTAATTTGGTTGACCATTATCACTAATAATATGCCATTACAAAAAAATAATTACCTTGTTTTTTCCATTAAAAAAAAGAGAAATTATTTGCAAATTGCATATAAAATTGAGGGTTGTTATAGTAGTTGTATTGCTTTTCTAGAATATATGGATGGTATTATTGTGGTTGCTTACTATTTTAATAAAATTTATGATATTAAAGAGTGCTAATATGCTTAATTTCACATCAATGATTTTGATGCATTGAAATATTTTTTAGGAATTGAAGTTTCTTATTTTTCTAAAAATATTATTCTCAAAACCAACACCTCTATCATTATCATTACTCATAATCCTTTAGATTCTGCTTTTTTTTTAGCTTCCTTTAAGTATTGCAGTCAAATCATTCTTGCTCATGTTAATGTTTTACTATGCATTCTTCATCTCATCTTTGTAGAAATGGGTATAGTCATTTCAATCCTTAACTATATTTTTTTGTATATTTCTAATAATGTGATTGATAATCTTCTTCAAATATATATTTTTTTCAAAAGCCATATTTATTCTATAATTAGTCATAAAGTTTTTGTGAAATCATAAAATCTATACAACGTTTTGTTTTCGTTTCATTCTTTGTTATAACCAATTTTTTTAATTTCATCTTTTTTTCTTAATTGAATTTCTTTATTTAATATTGAATTTGATTTATATTTATCAATGAAATAAAAAGACTTTTATTAAATTCTCTATCCAAATTATAATAGTAGAAATGTATGTTATATATCTTAGAATGACATATGTCATAACATGATCTTGCCCCTAAGATTCCTATTTTCATGAGAAAATATTAAAAAATAAAAAATAACTCAAAAGTTTAAAGTTCAAAAAAATATTATAAATCTCCAATAGACATGTATTCGTAGTTGGTTAAAACACTATGAGGATAGATGATTTGAGGTCTTCCGAAGAAAATTGATTGAAAGTAGTCATGGTTACACAAATTTAAAAGTTGAGGACCAACATGGACAAGGTGTAAAGTTTGGGAGTCCAATTGTATTAATTAAGGGCCTAATTAAGAAAATATTAAATATTATGGTGAAATAACACAAATTAGAAGATTGGGACCCAATTGGAAGAAATGAAAATTTGAATTGGCTTAATTAATACACCCAGGGCTTAATTAAAAAGAATAAGTTTAAGAGTCATTCAAGTTAAAATTAGAAGAATTTGTAGATTAAGGACCAAAATGCAAAAGATATTAAATATTTAGGGTCACAATTTACTTAATCAGAAATAAATTTAAAAGAATTAGAATCTTCAAGGGTTAATTAAGGACATAATTAAAGAAAATCAAGGTCAAGAATTATCTTGTAAAAGGTATTGAATTTGAGGATCCAATCGAAAAATACTATAAGGTGAAATTAGAAAGATTCGTTAAGAATATGATTAATTAAGAGTTCAATTGAAATTTATGAAGACTAAATACTAAAATTGAATTGACAAGTTTAAATACTTAATTAATTTAGGGTTAATAAAACAAAATTATTTTTCATTAAATAAAACAATATGTCTTGACAAAAACTATATAATTAAATTTTAAATGATATCGTTATGATAATTTTTAAATAAACAAGCAGACAACAAGTCATTTAGTACTCCTTACTTTCTTACTTAAAAGGATAGGCAAAACCCGTCTCAGCATCATATGAGGATAACATGGTCCATTTAAGAATCTTCGACCTAAGAATATATGGATAGTCATTTTCCCTTCAGCTGAAAGAATGATAAATTTTAAAACAGTTAATGTGATCAAGAGTGTGGTTTCCTTGGAGTTAATCTGGCTGCAGTAATAATGGCTAAGTCATCTAGTTGAAAGAAAAATTTCTAGTTTATTTGTTACCCCATAGAATCTTTACTCTGAAATGGATAATTTACTGAAAGACCCGGGTAGAAACACCTACATGGGAGGGAATGTTTAGAGCTTGAGCGAGTCCTCATTCCATTAGAGAACTCGATATATATTTTGATTCCTATGTAGCAAACTGTGGGAACTACCTTTGGGTCCCACTAGTAATGTTGCATCAATTATTATCCTTACATGATGCTTAGACAAATAGGATTTGAGTAATTCATCCCCTGGACTACCGAGTTGGCACAGTTTTGTGAATAATTCAAGATTTCAAGAATTTACTATAACCTTCAAAGCAAGCATGAAGGTATCCTCACAAAGTCACTACTACCAAACAAGTGGATGAGAAGATCACCCTAAGATATCAAGTATGGTGAATGAACCAAGGAAAAAGACAAGAAATGGCATCATCTAAGCAGCTAGTGGTACCACACACAGAGAGTCTACAAGAAGAGATACGAACATAATTAGACTCCCAGAATATGAATTTGAGTTTTAAGGTGGAGAAGCTAGGGGGAAAGAAAAGAAAGTTGGAATCTAATTTGATGGCTCAAGAGAAGAGCTTAGCAAAAGTAGAAGAAAAAAAGGATGGGTTGATGACTCAACTACTACAACAGCAAAAAGTTTTCTAGGATTCACAAAGAGCAATTCACGCTATTGACTATAGTAAAGAAAAAGCAAACTATAAAGATGGCAAAAATAGCGGAACAAGCGTCTGGTGCTTAAGAGAAGATAGCGGGGTTAGAGAGGACAAATGACGCACTGCTATTGACTATAGTAAAGAAAAAGCAAACTATAAAGATGGCAAAAATAGCGGAACAAGCGTCTGGTGCTTAAGAGAAGATAGCGGGGTTAGAGAGGACAAATGACGCACTCCATAAATATTGCAGTTAACAACAAAATGTAATTGCCTTTATAGACGCACAAGCTGATTAGTTTGCTGCCATAGAAAAGTCATTGATGGCGACCAAAAAGAAGGCAAACAAAGAGTCTAAGAAGTGGGCATCCGAGACTATATGCTATCACCTGGGAGGTTGAGGAGTACTGCACCATACATAGCTGGAGGTGGACCGGTTACGAGCGCTGTTTTTTTAGTTCTTGTTCTTTATATATTTGAAAAATATTTAAAAAAAAAATTAAATTTAAATTTTTTTTATTTTAAATTAATATTTTTTGATATTTTTAAATTATTTTAATACATTAATATCAAAAATAATTTTTAAAAATAAAAATAAAAATATTATTTTAATATATTTCTGAAAATAACTTTAAAAAGCAACCATAATCATACTGTCAAACACGCTCAACAAGATTAGAAATGGACCTGAGCATATACCAATAATCATAAAATGGTAGAAAAAACCTAATTACTAAACTTGATAAGAAATTTCAAAGAAAAATATCATTTGACAATTTCTTCCAAGTCTAAGTGGTGAGATGAGATGATAAAAAGAATATTTTTATCTCTTATGCCTATTATATTCTAGAAATAGAAACAAATACCTTAAACAACTAGCAAAGAAAAACTATCAAATCAATTTAAAGGATATGTACTTGATATTTACAAATACTCAAGAAAAGTTGCTTACTATAATGAAGATGGTCAAAAACATGATGTTTCCACTCATTGTTCATCATCATATACCAAAGTGTCTAAAAAGCATTGTCAATGACAAATACCAAACATGGCATTTTAGATGTGAACATTCAACATTCAAACATGGGAAATATCATAATTTTAAGAGTTTAGAATAATTAGAAACAAGATTATGGTAAAAGGTATTTCAAATACTCAACATCATAATAAGCTTTGTAAAAGCTATGTTCTTAGTAAATAACATAAAAAAAATAAAAATAAAGTAGATTGGATAGCAACCAAGCTGCTCAAGTTAGTGCATATTGATATTTGTGATCTATTAAATCCAGAATCAAATAGAGGTAAAAGATATTTCCTTACTTTCTCTTATGACTATAATAAAAGAGAAAATTAGAGGTATTTGATAATTTCAAAGAGTTCAAAGCCTTTGTTGAAAAATAGAGTGGCTATCAAATTCGAATGCTTTGATCAAATCAATATGGTGAATATACAATAAAAGCATTTGAGAGCAATAAAGTATTTGTATAATTTAGCCTACATTTTTTAGTTAAATAGTGTAGTTAAAAGAAAAAATTACACACTCCTTAACATATTTAGAAGCTTATTAAAACAAAATTCATTACTTAAGCTTTTTTGAATTAAACTAGTTTCATATGTAGCTTATCTATTAAATAGATGTCCTAAGAGGTGTTTAAAGAATAAAAAATTATATAAATTAAGGGCACTCATAAACCAAGTGTGAGTCATTTTTGAGTTTTTGGATGCATTAAACATATTAAAAGTTCTAGAGGTTAAAAGAACCAAACTTAAAGATAATGGAGAAAAGTTTGTATTTGTTTGATATAATGATTGAATCACGAAATACACATTGCATAATTCCATCACTAAGAAAGTATTATGTAACTAAGATGTAATTTTTGAAGAAAATGAATCCTGATTGAGATGAATCTTCCAAAAAAGCATAAATGACTATTAAAAAAAGGAACTAACTCATTTAATAGAAAAGAAACCATAAAGTGTTTATCCCTCAAAATGAAGATATGAAACTCTATACTTATCATCATGAGAATTTTTTGACATAAGTGTAAGAAAGATTTAAAACTTGAAAGAATTGTATAATGACACATGACTCATATATAGAGTGACAAACACACTTTATTTTATCCATAAATAAGTTATAACCCAATTAGGTTGTAAGACATTAACAAAGAAAAATAATAACACATGGGAGTTGATTACTCTCTCATAAGAAAACAAGAGCATTAGAGTTAATTGGGTTTACAAGAAAAAAAAAGAATGGCCAAGGATAAATCCAGAGGTATAAGGCTATACGACATGACTAAAAAATTAATATTTTCTTCCAAGTACAGGAGTGTCGAAGTAATAAATAACCCGACAAAACCGGGGTCGAACCACAAGGAGGTTAATTGTACAAATTATAAACAACAATTATAAACAACAACAATAGTAACAACAATAACAATAATAATAATAATAATACTAATAATAATTTTAATAGTAGTAGTAGTAGTAGTAGTAGTAGTAGTAGTAGTAGTAACAACAATAAAGAAGAAGAAGAAGAAGAAAAGGTGATAACAACTTTTAGATGGAAAATTAACGTAAGGATTAAACAAAGATAACAAACAATGTCAAGGTTAGAGGATCCATTAATGGTGTGTCAAACAAGTATAGTATAAACTCTTATTATTCAATTGGAAACCACACACAAAGGAGGTTCCAATTAGATTATAGATTGTTAACATGATTACATTAGTCATCTTATTCTATTAATGTTAATACTTGTAAATTTCATCAAGCATTCATGATTATAACTTATGTTAACAACAAATCAAGTTCCTTTCATAGCTCAGGTGTCGATTATACCATATAGTATGGGATATGAAACTGTCAAGCATTTGTTGTACTAAGTGTTATACAACAAAAATCAAGATTACTCATTTAACAAGCAAAGTATTAAATAGTGAATGAGATAACAAATACAAAACATGTTAGTATCAAACATTAAAGTCCATATTAAGTTTACAATATACTTATTCTTACACCATTAGTGTAACATTTTCACCTTAACATAATAAACTTAGCTAGACATAATGAAAGAAAAAAAATAGATAAACAAAATAAGAACATAAATAAGATAAAAGTTAACTAAGTAAAGAAAAAGAAATAAAAGGCATAAACTTGATATTAATAAAAACAAAGCATAAACATTACAAAAAATACAAAGAGAGAAAGCAAGAGCATAATCTTGATCTGGACACCAAGATGCCTAAATGCATGGCAAATGACTCCTTTTAGAGGCTAGAATTGGAAACTATTGATTTGATGACTAATTGATGAGTGGGTGACCAACTCTTGACTTGGTGACAATCCTTATCTTCTCTTGTCTACCCAAAATGTTATTGATAACGTCAAAATTGGAGCCACTTAAAAATATGAAAGTTGTAGGAAATTATCTCAACTTTCTTGTGTAAAAAATTCAACTCATTTGAACTTCTAGAACTCCAAATATGGCCAAAATATTGAACAATGCTCAGGCTGGAGGACAGATTCGGACTTCTTTGTTGTTGCTATAATTTGGATTGAAAATGGCCTTTCTAGATCTTGGGCTCCATATAAAAGTTGTAGGCCTATGTCTTACCTTTCCATCCATATAAAGTAGACCTAAATCTGAGATTTATAGCTCTAGATATGACCCAATTACCGAACAATATTCCAGTTTGGATTGCACCGACATCTCTTTTCTAAGTTTGGCCATCTTTTTGTCCTTCCAATTGCAGTTCTTAAATTCATAAATCAATCATTTTATTTATGTGATAGGCTTGTATTTAAAATAAATATTTACCATAAATTAAAGGTATCTTATATTATTATAAAACATACTTTAGTTAAGGAGTTATTGATATTTCAAGTGCAAAATGATGATATAAAACCATGATAAAAATACACTTTCAAGTATCAATCACTATACTTATTGCAAAAAGGTATAAGCAATAGGAAAGAATTGACTATAAGGAATTGTTTTTCTCAAGTTGCAAGACTTGAGACCATTATATTATTTATTTCACTAGCTCCATTTTATTAATGGAAGATTTACCAACTAGATATGAAATAAATATTTTTTATTACAATCATTAAAGAAAAAAAATCTATATTGATCAACCACATGATATGTGAAAAGGGCTAGGAAGATATGGTGTATAGGCTAAAAAAACCCTTTATAGGGTTAAGGCAAGCTCCACATGTATGGAATATCAAGATTCATGACTATTTCATAAAGAATAAATTTGAGAAATGTCTTTATAAACATACATTATACTTGAAGAATGAAGTTGATGGAAGTGTGTTATAAGTTTGATTATATATTGATGATTTAATATTCATTAGTAACAATCCATATATCTTTCACGCTTTTAAAATTAACATGGTCTAAGAATTTAAGATGACATATATAAGCCAAATAGCTTATTTCCTTGGCATATAAGTTATACAAAGCGAGAAAGAAATCTTTATTTCATAAAGAATTATACAAAAGAGATTTTAAAAAAGATTGGGATGGAAAAATGTAACCTAACTCCAGTTAAAACAAGATTGGAGTTGAAGGAGAATATGAAAGGAGATATAGATCCCACTTATTTAAAAGTCTAGCTAAAATTCTGAGGTACTTGACTGGTAATAGATTAGATATACTTTATGAAGTTAGGCTAATTAACAAGTACATGAAGATCTCATACCAGTTTAATCTAAATGCAAGTAAAAGATTATTCACTTCATAAAAAGTTCTCTTAATAAGGGTTTATTCTACACATATTGTTAAGACTTTAAACTTATTATCTACTTTGATAATAACGGGGGATGTGACTTGGTTGAAAGAAAAAGCATAACTAAATTATTTTAAAAGTGCTCTACTAGTGACCTCAATTACTCATGATTAGTACTTAAAAGTGCATTTTTATCAAGGTTTTATATTATCATTTTGCACTTAAAGTATCAATAACTACTTAACTAAAACATGTTTTATAATAACATATCTAATAATATAAGATACCTTTATTTTGTGGTAAATGTTCATTTTAAATGCAGACCTATCACACAAATAAAAGGATTGATTGATAAATTTAAGAACTAAAATTGAAATGACAAAGAGATGGTCAAACTTAGAAAAAAGATGTTAGTGCAATCCAAACTAAAACACTGTTTAGTAATTGGGTCATATCTAGAGTTGTATATCTCGACTATTGGTCTACTATATATAGATGGAAAGGTAAGACATAGACCTGGAGTCGAAGATTTAAAAAGGTTATTTTCAAGTCCAAATTGTAGCAACAACAAAGAAGCCTGAACCTGTCCTACAGCCCAAGCACTGCTCAGTTGTTGGCCCATATCTAGAGTTCTAAAAGGCCAAATAACCTCTCTTTTTTCTAAAAAGCTGAGACAATTTTCTACAACTTTCATGTTTTCAAGTGGTTCTAGTTCTGAAGTTAAGAATGATGTTTTGGGCAGACAAAAAAAGATAAGGATTGTCACCAAGTCAAGAGTTGGTCACTCACTCATCAATTAGTCATCAAATCAATAGTTTTCAATTTTGACCTATAAAAGGAGGCATTTACCATGCATTTAGGTATCTTGGTTTTCCAGATCAAGATCATGCTCTTGCTTTCTCTCTTTGTATTTTTTGTATTGCTAATGTTTTGCTTTCATTAATATCAAATTCATGTCTTTCATTTCCTTTCCTTTACTTAGTTAACTTTTATCTTATTTATGTTCTTATTTTTGTTTATTTATTTCTCTTTCTTTCATTATGTTTAACTAATTTTATTATGTTAAGGTGAAAAGGTTACATTGATGGTGTAAGAATATGTATAATATAAACTTAATATGGACTTTAATGTTTAAGACTAACATTTTTTGTATTTGTTACCTTGTTCACTCTTTAATACTTTGCTTATTAAATGACTAATCTTGATTTATGTTGTATAAAACTTGGTACAACAAATGCTTGGTACTTTCATAGTCGATACTGTATGGTATAACCGACACCTGAGCTATGAAAAGAACTTGATTTGTTGTTAACATAAGTTATAATGATGAATGCTTGACGAGATTTACAAGTATTAGCATTAATTGAATAAGATGACTAATGTAATCATGTTAACAATCTATAATCTGATTGGAACCTCCTTTGTGTGTGGTTTCCAATTGAATAATAAGAGTTTATACTATACTTGTTTGACATACCATTAGTGGATCCTCTAACCTTGACATTTATTATTATCATTGTTTAATCCTTACGTTAATCTTCCATCTCAAAGTTCTCATCAACTTCTTCTTCTTCTTCTATTATTATTATTATTATTAATACTACTACTATTACTAATATTATTATTATTATTATTATTATTACTACTACTACTACTACTATTGTTATTATTATTGTTATTGTTGTATTATTGTTATTTATAATTTATATAATTAATCTCCCTATGGTTCGACCTCGGTCTTGTCGGGTTATTTATTATTTTGACACTCCTACACTTGGGAGAAGCATGTAATTCATTTTCTGTTATTTTAGGATGTCCGTTTCTTGCAACTTCTAATGCATTGATTAATTGTAGAAATGGACTGATAAAGCTATCATTTGAAAACATGACATTGGAGATGAATATTTTCAACATTTACAAGCAACCTAGAGATGATAATGAATTACAAAAAGTAGATCATATTGAAAAATTAGTTTATGATCAACTTGAATCTACTTTAAATAAAAATAAGTTGGATGAATTTGAAGATTTGTAAATGATTTATTCTTAGAAAGAAATCATGTTTGAAAAAGGCACTGAAAATGTTGATACAGATCTTTTGTTAAGAGTGACAACATATTCGACATCTGACATCACATCAATCGATGATTACTTTTCTAACGAATCCTTACTTTCTCTTAGTCCAATGTCTTGGTATGATAAAAATATTAATTTTCTTGTTTCAGGAGATTTGCCAACTCATTAGAGTACCTAAGATAAAGAAAAGTTTTTGAATGAAGTGAAGAACTTTTATTAGAATGACCCTAACTTATTCAAAAATTATCCTGATCAAATATTTCAAAGATTCATTCCTGACAATGAGGTAAGTAGTGTCATTAAATTTTATCATTTTGAAGAATATGAGAGTTATTTCTCGTCAGAAAAGACAGCTGTAAAAATCTTTTAAAATGGATTTTATCGGCTCACCATGTTTACGAACACGCATGCATTTTGCAAAACTTGTGAAAATTGTCAAAAATTGATACTAGAAAAAAAGTTTTGCTTTATAATTCTCGACTCTATTTATTCCCTAGGGAGCTAAGATTACAATGGAGCAGTCCATTTATTGAGAAACATGTGTATCCTTATGGGGCCTTTAATATTGAGAATCCAAAGAATGGAAATGTTTTTAAGGTAAATGGACATCGTTTGAAAGCTTACTTTGATAATTTTCCTAGTGAAAATGAATCAACTGGTTTGAATGATCCTATGGATAAAGGTTGATTATTTTGTTTTTCTCACATTGTTTTTGTGTTTTTTTTATTGACTCTTGGTTTGCTAGTCTCTTTCACTCCAGTTAAATGGCAGATAACGATATTCCGTGACTCTTAAGTTGGTTCTTTTAGTTTCCCATGATAACAGATAGTTGTATATATATTTGTTCAATTCCTTGTTCCTTCTCTTCTCTTTACATCTTTTTTTCACTTCTCATTTTAAAAAATGGACACCATTCTTGAAAAATTGAAAAAGTATTTTCCTGTTTTGCCTCAAAATATGATTAAAAAAATTTACCGAGTTAGGTGTGCAAGATTGAAGTTGTTAATAAACCATGGAATTCCTGAAGAGTTTCATTGGTTAATTGAACCAAAGGTCCAATTATTAGGTGAGTCTTCCAATTCTTTCATTTCACACATGCCTGGAACAAGTAAAAGCACTTTTAGAAAGAAACATCATGCAAAACAACTAAAAGTTTGTCATCGATATGCGAGATGGACTTGCAATGCACAATGTCGTTCTTTAGGAATCGTATTTGTAAACCATAAAAATAAAATACTATTCATTAAAGATGGTCTGAGTAGGGGTTTTTAGATAATCTTATATTAACTCTTGAGACGCATCTTGGTGGAGATATGCATCTTGCAATTCATGATTTATAGCCAATATTTCATGAAGAACATGCTCGATATAATCTTGAGAATCTGACTAAAAAAGATCATGTTTACTAGTTTTTAAGAAAACTGGATGGAAAGCCTATCCCCGACCCATAGAAGGCATTTAAGCCGTTCCTGGATGTAAAACAAAGGAAAGATATGAGCCATAATCATAACTACGATTTGAGTCTTAGTTTGTAAAAACTTATGTCTTTTGGTTTTATAAATAACATAATATTTGTGTTTTGTTATTTCTTATATTTGTTTTAGTGTGTTTCAGGTTTATCAGTGTTTAGTGTTTCAGGTAATATCTTCTATACTTTATCTTTCTAATTTAGGACATTGAGGACAATGTCTTGTTTTGGTTGGGGGGGAGGGTAGTAGTTGACAAAAAAAAATTTGATTAGCTGTGTTTTCTATTTCATAAAGCATATGCAAAATTGTTGTTAATAGGATGGTAGAATAAAAGAGCTCTTTTGTTAAAGTGACTCTTGAGATGCATCTTAGTAAGTATTCTTAACAAGGTCTATCATAATACTTCTTGAAATATCCAGGTTTACAAACTCTTACATTGTTATCATTTAATTCTGCTTATATACTCATTTAACATATATTCTTAAACCTTAATTTTCACACACACACTTTAACATATGATTGTGGGCTGCACATTGGATTATTGCATTATTTATGTCCTTTTGTTAAAGGTAACAACTAAGGAAAAGGGATAGTATATAATTTGAAAAAAAAACAAAAACAAAGCAAAAAAAATGATGATAATAAAAATATAGATAAGTTTAGTTTCGTAGCCTCCCTAACCTAAGTAATTAAGCCTGAAAGGGTGTTTTAAGCCCGAAGGGGTGTTTTAACACCTAATACATTAAATTCAACTAACTTGGAAATTATTGGTCCAACGCTTATTACATAGGTTGAGGAAAAAAGTTTAAGAAAATCAAACATTGCACTATCTACGTATCAGTATCGACAACCTGAGTTATTAAGTTCGTAAGGGTGTCTCAACACATAATACCCTAAGACTAACTGGTCTGGGAGTCATTAGCTAAAAGCTCATTACATAGATTAAAGATGCATTGTGTTTTAAGTTACATGTATATATATTTAAAAAAAATAAAAAAAAAAAAGAAAAGAAAAAAATCTCAATCCATGAAAGTTAACCTTAAACATTAGAACAAGAATTTTATTTTCTTTCAATTATAGCCCCATAACTATGTGTTGATATATTGAGCATAAAAAAAAGGTTTATTAATATCTTGTTTAAAAGGTATTGAGCAGATATATAAATTTAATGAGAGTTTGTTTATCTAGATAGATTAATGAAAGTTGAATGATGAATACCTTACTTTATGAAATTTGTAAATTATTTTTCTATTTTATCACTTTGATTACTAGGGACTAGTAATAAGCTGGTTCGGAGTGTGATTATTTTTCTATTTTATCAAGGTTTTATATCATTATTTTATACTTGAAGTATCAATAACTCCTTAACTAAAGCATGTTTTATAATAACATATCTAATAATATAAGATACCTTTAATTTATGGTAAATATTTATTTTAAATACAAGCCTATCACATAAATGAAAGGATTGATTGATGACTTTAAGAACTTAAATTGCAAGGGGAAAGAGATGACCAAACTTAGAAAAGAGATGTCGGTGCAATCCAAATCGGAACACTGTTCGGTAATTAGGTCATATCTAGAGTTGTAGATCTCGGATTTAGGTCTACTTTATATGAATGGAACGATAAGATATAGGTCTACAACTTTCATATGGTCTCCTTTATTAGTTAACTTTTATCTTATTTTTGTTTATTATTTTTTCTTTCATTATGTTTAACTAATTTTATTATGTTAAAGTAAAAAGGTTACACTAATGGTGTAAGAATAGGTATAATGTAAACTTAATATGGACTTTAATGTTTAAGACTAATATTTTTTGTATTTTTTATCTTATTCACTCTTTAATACTTTGCTTGTTAAATGACTAATCTAGATTTATGTTGTATAACATATGGTACAACAAATGCTTAGCACTTGCATAGTCCATACTGTATGGTATAACTGACACCTCAGCTATGAAAGGAACTTGATTTGTTGTTAACATAAGTTATAAGCATGAATGTCTGACAATATTTACAAACATTAATGTTATTCAAATAAGATAACTAATATAATCATGTTAATAATTTATAATCTCATTAGAATCTCCTTTGTGTGTGGTTTTCATTTGAGTAATAAAAGTTTATACTATACTTGTTTGACATATCATTAGTGGATCCTCTAATCTTGATATTTATTGTTATCATTGTTTAATCCTTACGGTAATCTTCCATCTCAAAATTCTCATCAACTTCTTTTTCTTCTTCTTCTTCTTCTTCTATTATTATTATTAGTAGTAGTAGTAGTACTACTACTACTACTACTACTATTACTAATATTGTTATTGTTATTGTTATTGTTATTGTTATTGTTATCTATAATTTATACAATTAACCTTCATGTGGTTCGACCTCGCTCTTACTGGATTGTTTATTATTTCGACACTCCTATACTTTGAAGAAGACATCAATGTTTTGGTTGTGTCAACCCACTCCATCCAACAAATATGTGTTTATTTCTTAGTTCAATGACTTAGTTTTTAGTTAACAACTAGATAAATGGTCCGTGCTATATCACAAATCAGGTTAAATTTTTTTAATGTAAAAAAAATATTCAGATGATGATAATATTTTTAAAAAGTAAAAAAAAAATTGGTACTCGAGTTATCGATTCAAATAAGTTCGATAAGTTTAGTTAATTTAATAATATGATTGTAAAATAAAAAGTCAATAACAATAGAAAAAAATAACAATAACCAATAAATAAAAAATGCTTATCAATATCATGAAAAGACACTCAGTAAATATTTTAAGAAGTCTCTACAATCTTATTTGATAATAAAGCTAAAATTGAATGAAAACAAGAAAATGAAAAAAAAAAAAACTCAATCACTAGTAAAGAAAACACTAAAGAATGAATTGGAAAAAAAATTAATTTTAAAAAAGAATAAAAAAATTAACTTAATTAAGCATGTCAAACATATAGCTAACTTATGATATCACTAATCCAATAAATTTTTCTTATCGTAAAAAGAAAAAAATGTTCAAATGATAATAGTATTTTTTTAAAAAGTAAATTCAAATAATTTGATAGTATCAATTCAAATAAGTTCAATAAGTGTGGTTAATTTAATAATATGATTCTAAAATAAAAGGATAATAATAATGAAAAAAAATAACAATGACCAATAAAAAAACAACTCTTGCCAATATCATAAAAAACACCTAGTAAATATTTTTAAGAAGTCTCTACAATTTTATTTGATAATAAAACTAAAATTGAATGAAAACAAGAAGATCTTGTAAAGATAAAAATAAAAAATAAATAAAGTTTAATCACTAATAAAGAAAACACTGAAGAATTAATTGAAAAAAAAATAACTTAAAAAAAATAAAAAATTAATTTAAGTAAGTATGTTAAACACGTAACCAACTTATAATAGTCAAATAATCTTATAAAAGATTAAAAAAAACCTAAAAAGAACCAAAAACTAATCTTTAAAATCCAAGTTTTGAGGCATTAGAGCAGAGCATTCTATAAAAGTCAGACCCTAAAAACTCTTGATGCAAAATTCTCATCTAAAATTAAAAAATAAATAAATAGGAATAAAAAATAAAACCAAATATAATGCAAAAATTAAATAAAATAAAATAATTAGAGATAAAACTAAAAATAAAATAAATCAAGAAAATAATAATAAAAATAACAATAAATAAAACGAGAACCAATTATCTTATTAATACTAAACAAAATTAAAAAAATGAGAAATTAAATTAAAAAATAAAATAAATCAAGGAAATGATAAAAAAAACTAAAAATAGTAATTAAGATAATGGAGAACAAGTTTGATTGATGAAAAAATTAAATAAGAATGAAATTTAAAAAAAATAATTTTATAAATTAATTCAAATAAGACAAATAATAATAAAAAAATAAAAATTAAATTCAAAGAAAAAAAAGATTGAAGGGTTGGTATAAAAAATCAAAGGGTTTATGCGAAAATCAAGGGGAGAAAGAGGGAAAGGGGGAGGCTATCAGTGTCAAATTAGTGGTTTATTATTCACACAAATCACTCAAATATGGAAGAAATGTTAAACACGCTCTAACATTATCCTAAAATATTGTTTGGTTAGCGGACAATGTTGCACATGCTATTCAAAACCTATGAATACAGTTATACATCAACATTTTTTTCCAACAATATTTAAATATGTAAAATTACCAAATCACTCCTTATTCCAGGTAATAATTTTAAAAATGATGAACAAAACAAAAAAAATCCCTTGATGATAATATGTTTAGAATTTTTGCCAATAAAATCAATTGAATCATTTTAAGGTTTTTTAAAAAATAAAAGACCAAGTAGTTCCTCTGCGCCAACCATTTTTTTAAGAGTAATTTAGTATTTTACCATACCAAAAAAAATGAGATGACCAATTTGACACCCCCCCCCCCCCTCGCTTATGTGCTTCAGTGGTTTGTAACATGAAAGTTAAAATCATTATTATACTATAGCAATCCCTTTATAGTGAATTATTAAGTACTCTTAATTTTTTTATAATAAAATATCTTTTTAATATTTATTAACACATATAATCCTTAATTTATTTCCTTTTCTTGCACCTATGTTAGTAACACATGCATATTTTTTTACATTAAAAACAAAAATTGGTCCAACCTACAGCAAATCACTAGCCTATTATCTAATGTAATCTAATAACATGGAAATTAGAAAAACCCGCATCGAAGCATAGTTGTTAGATATGACACGAAAATCTAACTTGAAAAGGAGTCTGAGTCAATCCACGATTGCCATGTCATCAGGTCAACTTGTGGATCGCTGGAGCAACATAGGAGGCAGTGAGTTGATTTTGAGTTGCAATATTTAAAAAGAAGTCTTAGCATACAACTGCTTCATCTCAGCAGCGTGTCCTTAGGAGACATGTTTTGGAATTTTTTGAAGATCAGGAAAGAGTTGAGACTGCATAATATTAGTTTAATCATTTCAAAACCTTGAATAATATTGTAATACGTAAAATCCTGATTCTTCGTGACTGCTTTCACCGAAACCATGGACATCATAATTTGACACTTCTCTGCTTTTCAGCATTACAATCTGTAAAGGGAAAAGAAGACAAAAGTTAAAGGCAAAACAGAGATCTTTGACCCACTATACTTGCCTCTCCCAGGTTCTAGTCCTTGTACCCATTGTCAAGGAAAGTTCATTTCCTGCAAACCCAGCTCATTTTTCCACTTCCCCAAAAATAACTTGTTCTCAGGTATCAGTCCAGACAAAATGGCTTCTTGGCTGTTATGGCTGATTGTTGTGTTCACCATCATAACAGTTGGAAAGGGAAAGCAAAATGTTCGCCAAGTATGCCACCCCAATGACCTGAAAGGTCTAACTAGCTTAAAGGCTGGAATCCATGTCGATACTTCTAGCCGGCTGGCAAAGTGGGTTGGTCATGGTTGCTGCAGCTGGGAAGGCATCACCTGCAACGAAACAACAGGCAGGGTGACTGGAATCCGTCTTCCAGGATTCATTTCCACAAACGATTTCGTCTTCCAATCTCAGATGAGAGGGTTGCTTTCTCCTTCAATAACACTCGTGAGCTGCCTCGAAGTCATTGATCTTGGTGGTCTGATAGGTCTCGCTGGCAGAATCCCACCATCAATTGGTTTGCGCCTCCCAAATCTCAGAAAGCTTTATCTATATGGAAACAAGCTCATCGGCCCAGTGCCTGATAGTATCGGTAAGCTGTCAAAACTTGAAGAACTTCACCTGTATGAGAATAGATTGTCTGGTTCTCTCCCATCAACCATGGGTAACCTTAAAAAGCTTAACCAGCTACTTCTATATTCAAATGAACTAGCTGGTACGATACCTGATTCAATCACGGATTTGACGAATATTGTACAGATGGATCTTCATAGCAATATTCTGACTGGTCATATACCAGAAAGGATTGGTGAAATGCAGGTATTGGAAAAACTCGATCTTTCGGAAAATCTCTTAACAGGTAAAATTCCACATTCATTAGCAAACTTAAATTCCATCTCAGAGTTGTACTTGAATACCAATCATCTAGAGGGTGAGATCCCATTTCCATCAAGTTTTGGCCAACTGTCTTCACTTGGCTTTCTTAGACTTGATGATAACCATCTAACTGGAAGGATACCAGCCAGTTTTGGAAATATGGTTTCTCTTCAGAGAGTTTCCCTAGCAAATAACAAGTTTGAGGGGGTGATTCCCTCTAGTTTGGGCAATCTTTCAGCTTTGAAAGAATTGTATCTCTCTGGCAATCTATTATCTGGCCAAATACCAGAATCAGTAGGTCAGCTCTCTCAACTCATTATGTTCAATGTATCTCACAATCAGATTCAAGGACCACTACCTCATGAGTTGTCTTCCCTTGAAAATCTTCAAACACTAGATTTGTCATTCAATCATCTTAACCTCATCTCCTTCCCACGGTGGCTAGCTGAATTGCCATCCCTTTCAAGGATACACTGTGCTAGATGTGGAATCCAAGGCGAAATTCCAGACTTCTTGCAAGCAACTCCCAGTCCTATACAGGAGCTGGACTTGTCCTCTAACCATCTCACTGGAAGCTTGCCGGCATGGCTGGGGGGCCTTACTCAGCTCTACAAATTAAACTTTTCAAGGAACTCACTTGTTTCAAGGATCCCTGTTTCAGTTAGAAATTTGCAGTATTTGGGTGTGCTTGATCTCCATTCAAACAAGCTAACAGGCCCAATAAATAATGTGTTTCAGATAGGAAATGCCTTTTCTGATGGTTCATTGACATATATTGATCTCTCCGATAACTATTTCTCTACTGGTATTGTACAAGCTGGAGTGGGCTCACAAACTGGGATTCAGTACCTCAACTTGTCCCATAATTTTCTTGAAGGGCGTGTAACCACAACTATAGGGAGATTGAAATCATTGCAAACATTGGATTTGAGCTGTAACAAGTTAGGTTTCAACTTGCCGGAGGCTTTAGCAAATGTTAGCTCCTTAGAGAAGCTGAAGCTGCAGAAAAATCACTTCACTGGCAGGATACCAGTTGGGTTTCTGAAGCTGAAAAGGCTGAAGGAACTGGATTTATCAGATAATCTTCTTGCAGGGGAGATTCCTGCAGGGAAACCATTAACTGACTTTCCCCAGAGTTCCTATTCTGGAAACAAAGGTTTATGCGGAAAGCCTCTTTCTCCCTGTAAGGTAAAAGGTCTCCTTCTAGTTGAGGAACCTCTAAAACCGTGCTAATTTTTTCAAATATTGAGACACTAAGTAGATTAAATTCCGTGATGCATTCCATGATCCGCTCTCTCTTAGATATCGGTCCACGCTAAGTCCACTAAATTATTTAACAAGATTATGAATATTTATGTTTGCAGATGACTTTAACTGTTTCATCAACGATTTAAGAGAGATTTTCTTTAAAATGTTCCGTTCAAAATGTGTTTTCGTATCAACAAAAGGGTGCATCTCTATCACAAAAACATTTATCATATCTTTCAGATATAAATGCTGAAATGATTTGTATCGTAGCTTAGGCTTGCGCATAATCGCAGGGTTCATCATCTGTGCTGGGATAGACTTTGAAGAGATACAATTACCAGGTACTAATTAACACGAGGTTTGACATTACGAAAAAATATAGCTGCTTATCAAAGCAGTACCGTACAATGATCTAATCCAATTAGATTTTGCGCGCGCTCGCACACACTGCACTTCTTTGCCTCAGTTGTTTTGATTGTGAATTTAAGGACTGATGATGAAACAGAGGTTTCTCTAAAAATTACCCTTTATTAGATCAGAAGGAAGCCTTACAATGTTTATCCACTTAAAGATTCAAACGGCTCTTGATTTAACCCCAATTGGTGGTATTTCATGTAATCAATTCCGTTTAATCTTATACAGCACAAGATCTGCTCTGGCAACTCTTCTACTTTGTTCCCCTGTTATAAAATGAGAATACGAACTCCTCATGAATATCAACTCCACAAACCACCATAGAAAATCTGAAACGTTTTCATTTTCTTTATTCTTGAAAAATAAAACACGGATACCCATTAAAAGGAAAGATATACTTGCCTGAATTGTGAGGCCAATATCCAGCACACAAATTTTAAGCCTGTCTAGGAATGCTTGAAAACCTTTCCTAGAGATATAACTGAACCTATGCATATCAATGTCAATCTCGAAGTAGTTATCTCCCTGCAAAAAAGTACCAAAAAAAACCTGGTATATAAGAAGGAAAGAATTATAAAATCATCTGGCACCGTTTCTTATCTGGTTTAATACGGCTACTTAGACTACTCGTATTACATTGACTCACTGTAGAAATAGAAGATCAAGGTAGCAGAATAGCAATTGAGGCATCCCAGTACAGGAATGATCATTCAAGTCACTACACTAACATTATAAATCATTTTTGTTTATGAAAAACTAAGGTATTTAAATATAGGCATCAACGATTACGATTATCTAGTACCAGCAGCATATTTTGCCTTTTAACATAAGCAAGATACACATCCAAAGACAGCTACAAATTGTGTTTGAATAATCAAGACATTAAAAGTCATGCTTTAAACGGAAACAAGTAAAATGGAGTTGTAAGACCAGTATGAGTTATTGGACAAGAATATACCAGGTAAAACTCATGTTGAGGACGTGAAAGAACAGGTTTCTCATTGTAAGCCTGCATGAGTTTCCTTTCTGCAGCACTTAAATGAAGATCTTCTACATTTACAACACGGCCCAATATCTTCAGTCTTTCCCGAAAGGGTGCAATTGTATCTACAGGGAAGCCTTTGACCTTTTCAACTTCATCATCAATTAATCGCTGTTTTAAGAAGGATTGTGGATATGAAATAATAAGAATAAGATTTTCAATAATTTAATAATGAAGAAGACCTAAAAAAAAAAGCAGCGAAACAAGAGAGCAGCACGCCTCAAATTAACATTATATACAAGTTGACATATTAAAATAAAGAAATCAGCACAACAGCAGAAAAGCCTTCCCATTCTTTTTCCCTTTTTCAGCATCATCACCAAAGATAACATGCATCAGACAGGATTATAAATATTCTGAAGTGGTAGTTTATGACAAGAGATTAAAAAAGAATGCTCATCTTACTCTTATACTTTCTTGAAAGTGGGCTGGAAGTTCCTTCAAGTAACTATCAGAAAGCTTAAAATACAAAACAAAATTTGTTCCTTCTCCATCACTTTCACTCTGAAAAATTGCAGCAGGATACAAAGGAACCTGTAGAAGCCACAATGGAGTCAGCACAAATAAATAATACAAGAAGATTTTCATTCTCCTTTAACTACACTGTCAGGAAATCCTGAATAAATTTATCCATGTCCTGACAGAAAAAATGGAAATACCTGAATATTTACAACAAGGATGGGTGGGAAGTTCCCAGCAGAGTTAATAACTGGAAGGTCCACAAACCGAGCAATATGATCAACTTTTCGTGGAGACAAGAATACATCAACACCAAATGGGTAATATGCAGAACAGTTAGGAGCAAATTCCTTCTTCTTGTCCCTGCCAGAAGAAAAAAGAAGGTATTTTCAGAAGGAAACAATTTTGGTCATGTGAGATCACATTTTAACAAGTCTATAATAAATGAAAAACAAAAAGGATTATAAAACACTCTACGAGATTGCACTGTATCAAGTCTACAATAAATGAAAAACAATTATTGACTGAAAAAAAAAATGGCTTAAATAATATGATTGCATTAAAATAATTTTTTACAATGCATTTGGCGCTGCGTATGCAATAAATCAATCCAATTCCATCAGCTTAGTTTTACCTGAAATAACTCTGTCCTCGAACTTTGAAACTGCATGGCTCAATATGAGACCAACAATCAAGCATTTTCTTTTCCATAGGGCAAAAGGGTACTTGTGAACCTGCTGTTGGTCTGTGCAGAATCATCTTTGAAGAAACTGAAAGCATACAGAACAAAAATATAAAGAGGTCATCATACAAGTATATAATATTTTTATAAAGGGAAAATGTGGTTTTGTTGTATTAAATTATCCACTACCTCTAATAATACAAATTAGGTTGTAAATTCCTTTGAGATAAACCTCAAGCACACATGGCAAGCATCATGACCTTCATATACCAAGTGATTCACCTTTTTCCCATGAAAACAAATCACAACCACACATAACTTACTGCTCTTTGCAGTTTTAGTTTATATCCTTCTCAAGTAATGTATCTCTAACATCAAATCCTCAATTCTTAATCCCAACAATCAAAAGCAACCGTAAATCACAGCCCAGTGACAGAGTTTCATGAAAGTGCATTTTAAGAAATAAATGAACTTTTCAAATGAAGGAATGCATGTAAAGCAACATTATCAAACATATCAACAAATCAGGCTTCAGGTGTAACATAGGTGAGTAGACTGGGAATATAGTAAAAGGCTATAAGAATCCATGGTGTTGACCTCGTGCAATATGGTATTTTGTTACATACACTCGTATGTATAAGCCTTAATGCTCATCATGAGACTCCATGTTTCTTCAACATTTATGCCTTCATTCCTTTAAAAGAACCAAAACAATTGCAAGGGTTGAAACAGGTTTGCAAACATGTGGGAAGAAATATAGTTGGAAGTATTGTCCATGTCAAAACAAAACCAAGTTAGAAATTATATAATTACTAAAAATTATCACCATGAATGAAATTTTACAAAAATAAAATGATACTTTTGACTTTTGGGAAGTAGCAGCAGAAAGCAATTTCATAAAGTGGAAAACAACATCAATAGCTGACACTTCTTGATAGACTGTTGAGAAAATTCTCTGGTATTTTTATTGAATCTGAATAATAACCTTGATCTTCATAAAATAAACTAGACATCTTTATTTATATTAGTACTAAAATCCTTTATAGGAAAGGATTCCTAATTAGATAATTAATCTAGTATTAGGATTTCTAAATAGTAAAATACTAATTAAATAAAAAAATCTTAAGCTAAGAAGAAAACAAATAATTAAAATCCAAAATTAACTAGGAATTAAAACAAGAAAACAATAACTTCAGGCTTTATATCAGATGTTTCCGGGTTTCTTTGCAGACTTCATTTTAGGCTTGACCTTGTTAATCTGGTCCATAAACTCTTGGGATAATTGTTCTACGTCACTTCTCCAAAATACTATTCTAAGTGTTGCTTTTATTCTGCAAACAAGATTTGCAATGTGGTGGAACTTAAGGTTAAAAAATCCCTTGGTGAGCTAAGATTCACACCACTTATTCAAATAACAAACGACCAAAGTGATTAGATAGCTAGTATACATCTTTTAGGAGAGAGAAATCTCAAAAACTCCCACATATGCATGCTAAATATTAGGTACAGCATCTCAAAAACTCCCACATATGCAGGCTAAATGACCAAAGTGATTAGATAGCTAGTATACATCTTTTAGGCGAGAGAAATCTCAAAAACTCCCACATATGCAAGCTAAATATTAGGTACAGCATCTCAAAAACTCCCACATATGCAGGCTACATGTTAGGTACAGCATCTGCTATTTATTAGATAGATCCGCATACAACTTGATACCATGGTCTTTTGAAAATTGAAGTAGTAGCATAATAAGCAATTAAATAGACATATTAGAAAGAAACAGTTCAAATTTGCTGATCCTCAACTAAACCTTGATCCCAAAAGCTGAAATATAAGGAATCCAATCTATAAGAATGACAATCACATTCTCATATGATCAAGGTTTAATGAGAATGATAAATAAATACAACCAGCATAAATTGTGATTACTTTGTTTGCCTCCAAAATAACGTTGCAACTGTAAAAAGTTGACAGATAAATTACTTACATAAAGCGTTAGTAGAATTCCCTTCCTTCCACTTAAATGGGAGTTTTAAGGCACCCTTTTTCCTTGCACTTGGTGGACTGGAGCTAAGTGATCTCCTCTTGTCGACAGGTGGAACAGTTGAAGCAAGACAAGGCAAACAGTTGCCCGGAAGAATTCCACAATTGTCTAATAATCCTTCCTCTCCAGCATTTTCATCTGCAGAGGTGATTTCATCGAGGAACACAGGTTGCTTTACCTCATTTGAAGGTCCATCAGACTTGGATACAGAATCAACATGATCTAAATTGAAGACATGAATATTTGTTTGTTTAGTAGCCTCACTAACGGGGTCATGTGTGGAATTTCCTGCAGATAAATCCCCTGCCTTATGCATCTGATCAGCGAATGAGGAATGTTGCATATTGACATTACAGTCTCCGTGATTGGCAACTCTGCCAGATGCACCACTTGAGAGTGATACACCGTCAAATCCATTTAGAGATAAGATATCTGTAGATGATAGGTGCATCCATAATTAGCAAAAATAAATCCCTGATTAATCAGCAAATGAAGAATTAACAACCAAAATGCTTATGTATAGTAGAAATCAATATCCTCATTTTACCGTCTGGAACACTTTCAAAATCTTCATCACAATCAGACTCCAATATTGCAGCTGAGTCAAACCATGCTTCCTCCTTACTTCCTGCCTCAAATTGCAGTTTAATAAAATTAGGCACGTTTCTATAGCAGGTAAAAGGAGGAAACAATATCCGCAATTAGACATGATCCCACAATGAAGATAACAGCATCGCATCATGATTAGACAAGTCACCAGAAATGAAAGTTAAACTAATCAAAGTGTAAAAGCTTGAAATATGAATATTATCATATTATTTTAAAAAATCCATGAAAGTCCCAGTAACTAGAGAATTATCAATACTTATTAACAGGATCATTGGACTTGTGAGAAATCATCAATCTAGAATGCAACTGAAAAACATTGCAAATCCTCCCCCATCTTCTGCCCACTACAGCATAACGACTAGAAGAAAATAAGCTAGCACCAGTTAACTGAAGAAATATTTTATGGACCAAAGACATTTCTAATGTTGAATCATGATCAACTAGGACCTAATAAATAGAGTTAACATTTGGATATTTTGAGATTAAAGGAAATGACCGTTCTGTGTTAGAACAAATGCATTCGTCAAAAAAGTAGAGCAACGGATGAAGCATGGTACTAATCAGAAATAAACCACTGGAAGGGTCTATTGGGAAGCCCCCAATTTGCAATGTAGTCAAGAATCATCAACAGGCAACATCCGAACTAGATAGAGATCAGACACGAATCGGCTCTGCACTTTCAAGCTTTGATCATTTGTCAATCTTCTTCTTCTAATGTTATGAAGATCTACTAAACTAAATACTTTTTAATCATCAAAAGAATTAGCAAAACAAAAAATCACATTTCAAACGCCTATTATTCCCAGAGTAATTGTGCCTGTATTCATCTGAAGTCCCTAAAATATCTATTATTTCCAGGTTAATTTAGCTTGGATTCATCTGCAGTGCCTAAAAGATGAAATCAGGATAGGAAAATAGCAGTGAATTACTTCCGTGTATGCCAGAAACCTCACTTCAAGTTTAAATACAAAACATTGTCCTTTTATCATTTTCATTTACCAATAACACGCATCATGATATGAAAAAAAAATGAAAATGAAATGGGCCACTTGCCTACATTTCATGCAAACAGATTAGCCATGCACCCCTAAATCATTATTGCAATCTGAACCCCAAAAAGAAATACAAATTCCAAACCCAAAACGCAACCAGCAACAAACGAATCATTATATCACTGAGATCACGCCATACAAATCTAACCCGAAAACAAAATCAACAGTTAAATGCTGGTAATAAGGAGAGAGGGAGAGAGGGAGAGAGATGTCAAAAAGAAGAGAGATTTTTGGCATAGAAGATGAAGGACCTTGAAAAGTGGGGTTGGTGAAGGGAGGGAGGTGAAGAGGAGGAGGAGCAGCAGAAGCAGGACCATCAGACTTGTCATCAGATAACATTTTAGATGACGGCACTGATCTTCTCTTGAAAGCAGTGCCTCTCTTGCCTTTCCTGCGTATCTTCATCTTTTTTGAAGACTTCAATCTGCCACCCACACACCCCTCTGGAGTTGACACACATGCTCCCATATTTTTCTCTTTTCTGGCTTTCAAAGATCAAAATGGGAGCATCTTCAACAAAATAAGGATTAAGCACGGAGGAGGAGGAGGAGGAGGAAAGGGAGATCAAGAGAAATAAAAAAAACAGAAAAAAATCAAGTTGAGTTAAAAGGGGAGATCTTTTACAAGGACAAGTAGGCGTTCCACTCCCACGAGGAAGAAAGAGAGAGGCTCAAAAGAGCATAATACAATTGATTACAAGCAACCTCCAAGCCCATTTGTTTTGTTTTTATCTTTTAATCTTTTGAGAAATAATGCCTAAAATTTCCTTCTCTTTTCTAAAAAAGCAATAAATAAACTACTAATTTTTCTTTTTTTATTTTTTATCCAATAAGTAAAGATATTATAAATAAGTTTGTTTTATTTCTAAAGGACTGGTATAGTGTTAAGGAGATTTTTTTTCTTGATTTTCAATATTTCAATCTTAAAGTTATTACTGAAAAAATTATTAAATTTCTTTTACTGATTTTTTATTTTTTTAATTATCTTAAAAATATATCTTTTAAATTAATATTTAAATGGATAATAAGTGCTTATTATTATAATAACAAGAATAATAATAATTTTAAAAAAAAATAATAACTTGATTTAAAAAAATAATTTTAAAAGATAATGATCACAACTAATTATTTTTCATTAAAATAATAATATATTTTTTTGTTTTTTAAAAAATAAGTGAATTTTATTGGTTTAATATATTTTTATTCAATTTAAAATATAACTCGAACAAACTTCAAATCACATATTTTTTATTATCCTGTCAGTAGAGCAGGTTTTAATAACTAGAAAATCAATACTGAATTTTATATATAAAGGACAAGGAACAGGGACGTGGGCCATCTATCATTTTGCCACTTGGGTGAACATCATTAGCCGGACGTGTGGGTGAACAAAACAAGAGAGATAGAGGGTCGGTACGAGTTCCTGGGGACCTCCTGCCAGAGTACATCGCAAGACTATCTATCTGGTGGTGGTGATACGTTTATTGCTTGTTGTTTTCTTTCCCCTCCCTTTTTTGACTCACTCTTGTTTCATCCTTCAATTCGGTGGGATTTCTACACCTTTGAACAATATCTCGCTTGAGGTGGAGCTAAAAAGAATAAATTTAGCAATTAGGATACAAGATTAAAACAAAATTAAGAATTAATATAAAAAATTTAGTGAAATAATATAGTTTCATCATGTAATATTTTAGAATCATAATACTTATTAAATTCAGTTATTCCTAAACATGACAATATAGTTGTTATGCTTTATAATAGTGATATTTAATAAATTTCACACTTTTTAATTATGATACAGTCAAAGTCAAACTATACTATTTTTTACTATATAGATCGACTCGTTTACATGGTGATGCATGCTATTACATGGAAAAGAACTTTTGGAAATTCTTATAATAATTTGAAGGCAATCAAATAGTGATATCAAAAAGTCATAGCCTTTTTTAGATGTTATTTTGATTTGGTGCTACTAGATCTTTTCTTATATTTAATCTTATCCTATTAGTCCATAAATATATCTATTAGATCATTCATATAATTTACTTGGAGTAAATTCTTATTTAATTATATCAGACTCATATCTGACTATTTAGAATTATTTATTATTATGTAAATAATAACTTTTTAAGATTTTAATTGTAGTTTAATTTTTAGTCTAAAAGTTAGACAAATATGTATATTGTACCTCATAAAACATTAGAGGAATAAAAACTCAATAAAATTATGGTTTTTATATGAAATGGTTAACTGATTAATACAATTGGATCTAACCAATCAACCAATTAAGACAAAATATTAAAGTTTGACCATGTCATGCTTTAAAAACATGATGCAATTAAATTATATTATTTTACTAAATATTTTAAAAATAATGTTATTCTATTAAATTTTTATGTTTACTATGCTAATTAAAAAAAAATTCCAGCGACAAAAAGGTTTGTATTAGTATACTATACATAAGCAATTTGATGGCTATTACAACCACGTCTCCCATGAGTTTTCATCTGCAATTTTAGCTCTATTTATTTTCTAAAAAGTAGTTTTTTTAAATAAATTTCAAAAAAATAAATTATGAGAAAGTAAATTATTTTTTTATATTTAATAGTATAATTGAAAATAAATTGGAAAACACTTTTCATTGTTTAGTTATGTCATGGAAAATGACTTGAAAACTAACTTATTAATGTTTTATTCTTTTCAATTTTATTAAAATAATAAGAAACAAATCATACAAATTAAAAAGTTGAATGAGAATGAAATTGAAAAAAATATATAATTTCATAAATTATCTCAAATAAAATAAATAATAATCAAATAATAGAGATCAAATCTAATAAAAAAATTAAAAGATGAAGAAATTAAAATAATAATAATTATCATTTTATAAATTATTTCAAATAAAATAAACAATAATCAAAAGAATGGGACCAAATTTGATAGATGATAAATTTCAATTAAAAAATGATAAGGGAAAAGCAAATAATAAATATAAAAATAAGGACCAAAATTAATATAAAAAACAAATTTTAAGGGATGAAATTGAAAATAAAATATACATAACAATCAAAAGTTTGAGGATCAAATTTGATATAATCAGTAAATAATATGATATTTCTAAATTTTTCATGATATCCGAAAAGTGTTTTCCGTCAAAAATTAAAAAAAAAAGATATTTTTCTAAAAACTAAACTAAATTTTTCTTTAACTGTAAATTGTTTTTTGTTGACCAACTTTTTTAATGACCAAAAAACATAGAAAATTTTAAAAAATAATTTCTAAAAAACCACTTTTTATCAAACAAACAAGACTTTAAGAAATAATAGAATGTTTTGTTTCTCAAATATGGATTCTATCATTGTATTATAGCTACAGCTAGATTTGTTACCCATGCTCCAAAGTGAGTTGGGTAAGTTTTTTTTAATGTAAATGAAATATTAGGATAAAAAAATCAAAAATCTGAAAGTTCAATTGATAATTTAAATATCATGAACAAAACAATATCACAGCAATAAATAATTTTTTTAAAAAAAATAATAATAAAAAAAATAAAAAGAACCAGATTGGAGTTCATCTAGATTATTAAATAATTAAATATTGAAGGATGAAATTATAAAAAAGCTAAAAAAAATCTGAAAAAATTAAAATAAAAATCCTATTAACTCGAGTAAACTCGAAAATCCTATGATTGTATATATAAGATTAGGACAATCTTATATAAAGAAAAGTAAAGAAAATTTTTAAAAAATAAAATTAAAATAAATCAATTTAAAAAAAATTGCATTAATTTTTAAAACCAATGATTCTAATCATAAATTTAGAGCTAATCCAAGACTTGAACGTTAAATAAATCAATATAAAAAAAATTTGGGTTCTTAAAAAATCAAAAAGTATATAAATATTTAAGAAATCGGATTAATATTAAATAAATTGAATGAAAATTAAATATAAAATTAATTAAAATTATTGGGTGAAATATGAGCTTTTTTTATAAAATTGGATTTTTCAAAATTATAAATCAAAGTAATATTAAATATTACACAAAATCTTCCTAATATCTTTTTCAAGATATATATATATATATATATATAATGGATAACTTAAAGTAATTAATTCATTTTATTTTAACATTGATTTGACTAGACGACAATGCAAAATTTGCAAGAATATTATTTTTATTGATCGGGAACAATATTATTTTGAAAGGGAAAAGAGCCCTGAATCTGAAGTTCAAAAGTTTGCTGGTTAAAGTCATCAATGTCAAGCCATTGAAAAAAAAAGTAAAAAAATGACAGCTTTGTATAGACTAGCTGTGGTTGTAAATGAAAGTGTTGGAGTGCTCAAAATAATAAATTCTTTATCGACATATAAATTATAAAGACAGGCAATAAATGGCAATGTGTGTGGTGCACATGAGTTGTCATGGGACCCCGGCGTCAAACATGGCGATATGTATGCATGTGGTTTCCCCCCTCCCTCAGAAATTTGAGATTTTTACGAGCTAAATTCCAGCCGACGTATCAACTAACAGCACCAAATTCCATGCTAGATACTTGTGACAAATTATGCAAGAACTATTAGGTATAGCTAGATGCTTCTCCTCCACTGCATCACGGGGTGGACTAAAAAAGTTAACGCCAACTTTATTTTCACATTGCTAAATATTTTTTTTAAAAAAAAATTATTTAAAAATTCATTTGATATGACTTTATCCTATGATAAATCTAAATATAAATTAAGTAATTGATAAAAATATATTTTAATTTTAAATAAATATTAAGAATATAATATATTATAGTGATTCAGACTAACCTATCAATTTATATACCAAGTCCTAAAATCATAATAACCCCATAAAAATAAATTAAATAAATTATAAAAGTTTATTTTTAATAAATTTAATGTTGGATGATGAAACTGAAAAAAATAAAATAATAAACATAAAAAATTAACCTAAGTCAACCCGAATTAACCAGCTAAACTTGCGACTCAGGTCAAGAGACTAGGATAAACCAACAGAAAACAAATTAAAATAAATCATAAAACTTAATTATCAATTAACTCAGTGTTAAAAAAATAAATTAAAAAAAATAGATAAGAAAAGGGTATAAAATACAACTTAAATCTACTCAACTCGTCAAACATGTAACTCAAGAGATATGAAAAATATATCAAAATAAATTATAAAGTCTAATTTTATATTAACTCATTATCACAGGGGCATTGTTCATATAATTATTTTTCTTTATAATAAAATTGATAGTCTCTCCATTCTATATTAAATTATCGTAGTTATGTATTGGTGAAGTCATGGAAAACTTCAAACAAAAATGGATTTTTCTAGCTAACAGGCTAATGGAGTTTATCTCACACCTTTTTGTTTTTTCTAGTGTGTGGGTGAGATGGTGAAGATCGAAGGCAATTAGATCATTTAGAGTGACCCGTGTGAGAGTGATTCGTGTAGCTCCTCTTAAATGTAGGAGTTGTTGTCACTTGTTTCCATGTCATTATGTTATGTCTCTTCCTAAAATTAAAATTGTTGTTGTTGTTGTTGCATGCTTGTTAGGGTATTTATAAGAGCTTCTTGTTGTTGTTGTTATTGTGTAAAGGCAGGGTGTCAAGATACAATTGCATCATGCATCATTGTCATTGACCATGGAAAAGGTTTTTAGTAAATGGTGAAATGAAATGAACTGACTTTTTGTTCAAGTTCTCATAAATAACACCACTAATAAAGTTATGGAAAACTTCAAACATAAATGAACTTTCTAAGGGATGAGCCATGGGCCTTTATTGATTTTGTAAAACAAGTTCATCATGGAACGAGAAATACTCCAATACTTAAATCAGTTTTGAGTGTTTATTGATTTAAGAATAAATAAGTAAAAATCATGAAAAAAAAATTGATTTCTCTTTTAAATAATTTTTAAGATCCTTAACTCTGCCTTACCTATCTTTGACAATTGGTTCTCATATAAACTTTTTATAACTCACATTCTCAAAAATACAAGTGGTTGAGCTTTTCCAAGAATATAATCAAAGATGGTAAAACATATGCTTTTGTTGAAAAAATCCTCATGATGAGCTTTAGGTGGTTTAGAGAATTATTCTTGATTCATTGTGTTTCTCCTGTAGTAAAAGTATTGGCATGAATGTAGGTAAAATTTATGGGATTGCATATAAAAAAAGTGAAATAATTTATGGGATTGTGTATATAAAAATATATTAAAATATATATTTCCACAACAAAAAAAAGGTAAGAGAAATATGTATAAAAATATGCAAAACAAAATAAAACAATGCACAAAAAGTGTTTGGATTTTTTCAATAATAGGGTTGTGCTTGAGGGCGTGTTCAATTAACAAGATCTTTTTTTGTGTATTTTTAGTTTATTTTAAATACATATTTTTTCTTAGTTTTTCTTTTGTTTTTCAAATATTGTTTTATGATTTTTCTATACACAATCCTATAAATTATTTCACTTTCTTTTGCATACAATTTCATAAATCCTGATATGTCGACATGTCTCCACGCCAATACTTTTATTAGAGGAAAAATGTGGTGAATTAAGCACATTTTATAAACCACTAAAAATTTGCTATGATAATTTTTTCAATATAACTAAATGTCTTACCTCCTTTAATTGTATTATTGAAAAAGCACAACCATTTGTCTTGCCACCTAGGACTGTCATCTTAAAAAAGATAAGTCATAAAAAATTTCTTAAAAAATTAATCATTATAGACAAGTGAGGTAGAATTATGAATCTTAAAAACTACCTAAAAGAGAAAGAAAAATTCTTTTCATAATTTTTAATTATTTATCCTTAATCAATAAATATTTACCATTAACATAAGTATCAGAGCATCTTTCATTCCGTGAAGAACTTGTTTTATAGGATTAACAAAAACCTAGCTAGAAAAGTTCATTTTTATTTGAAGTTTTTCATGATTTTATCTTTGTTTAATTAATTTATACTATGTTTTAATTGATAAAAAAAGTTAAAATATAAATCAAATAAATAAAATTTATATTTGTGCATCTAAGAAAGTGTATTAAATATAAGTTGAAAAATAATAATCATTAATTATTCAATAGACACATAAAAAGATAAATATAGATGAAACTTCATGTATAATGAGTTTTACAAGTCAAACATTTATGGGAGTCGTGCTTCCTTCGTTGTTGAGATATCCTAGCATGGATGGAGGTAGTATTGCTTCATCAAAGAAAAGTCCAAGGACAATTGCTCAAATTTTTATTTTAAGTGCGTGTTTGTTTTGTGGTAGAATATATTTTTTAAAAGTATTTTTTAATTAAAATTATATTTAGATTATTTTTTTATTTTTGATATTAATATATGAAAATCATCAAAAAAATTCTAAAAACCACATCAATTTAATTTTGTTTTTCATGTTAAAAGTACTCAAATGCAATTTCAAACACAAAACAAAAGAGCTCCTATTATGTTATTTGTTCCTAATGTTATCTGAGTATGGAATTAAATTGATATTTTAATTTTAGTATCATATTTAGAGCACTAATAAAAAACAATGATGAAATTTAAAATTTTCAATAAATGATCCTTAAGATTGAAATAATTAAAAATAAAAATAAATTTAAACAATGATGGTTGTGATAATGACATCAACCATTATAATAGTAACAAATTACAAATTTGGTCTTTTTATACTTTTTTTTAATAAATAAATCCTTAAATATAATAAAAAGGTTTATGTAATTATCTAATTAAATAAATTAAGAATTATTCATGTTAGTAAATTAAAAAATAATCATTCAAAATAAATAAAGATTAAATTTAAAAAAAACAAGAAATAAATATAAATCATGATATTTGACCCCGCAACATCATCATTTACCTAGTTATGTTTAATGATTTTTTTTATCAAAATAATTTTTTTATTTAATCAAATAATAATAGAAATAGATATATACTTGAAATTTATTGAATAAAATCAAATGAAAAAAAGATCATGCAAAGTTAAATATATTAAGAATATTATCCAAAAATAAATATTTTTTATTTTTTAAAATAAAGTTTATTTATATAAAACAAAAAAAATTATAGATGAATTAAAACAATTTCTGCAATAACTAAATACATACAAAATAAAAATAAAAATCACAATTTAAAAAAGCTAAATAAAAAAATCAGAGAAAAAAGATATTAATTTAAATATTAATTTAAAAAACATAAAATTAGAATAAAAAAATCAGGTGTTATTGTGTTTGACTTATTTGAAAAGAGCCTGTGTGCTAGGGCTATTTTTTGAATTATTATTGGCCAGACATTGGTCACACTAAATATTTTTGAAAAAAATAAAGAAAGATGATATGTTATCTATTTTCCATAAATTTTAGCAACTTTAAAGTCTATGATGTTTTACATGAAAATATTCTCAATCTATTTTGATAGAAAACACATCTAAAAAAACCCTATATACATTAATAAACCCTTTAAATAGCCTTAAAAACCTAAAAAATAGTACAAAAACCCGAAATCAACCTGAAATTAAAATTATTCTTGGGCAAGAATTTGTTTTTCCAGGTAATTTGAAGGTGAAAAAACACCCGAATAGAATTGCTTTCCAAAATAAAATTCATTGACATCAAGATTGACTATTTTAATAGTTAAAATCGATGTTAACCTTGATTTTTTCTTTTTACCATCAAAATTCACTAGCTCGCTCTCCTCTCTAGACTCAAATACTTAAAAATAAAAAAAATAATTTTTTGAAATAAAATGGATTATTTTGAGATTTTGGAAATTAGAGGTATAATATTTATAATTTAAAAAGTATACGAACTTTAATGAACATTGCTCTTAAATTTTGAAAAAAGCCATCCATTTTGTTTTTCACTTTGATTTTCTATATTTTAATCTCATCATTTTCTAATAAATTGACCTATAATTTTTTTTATAGATAAAAAAAAAAGAGATTAAAAAATACTATAAATAATGAGTTCATAATATTTTAATGTTTTATTGTGAGAGGATTCACAATGTATTTTGGATAGTGAATCCTCCATATATTTTAGAATTTTACTAATTAATAGTAATAATAGTATTGGAAAAAGAGGTAATAACGCAATAACAGTAATAATAATATAATTATAATAATAATTATTATTTTTTAGTTATTTTATATGTATTTAATTTTTTAAGGTATTGTTCTACTTTATCAATGATTTCTTTATGTTTTATATAAATAAAATTTATTTTCAAACCTAAATAAAATTTATTTTTCATATAATATTTATAATATGAGCGACCTTACATGATTTTTTTTTATTTCATTCAATTAATTTTATGTGCATTTATTTTTATTATCATGTGATTGAATAAAAAATAGATTTTGATAGACAAAGTTATTAAATACAACTAGGTCAAAAACTCAAGTTTTAAAGCCAAATATCTTAATTTATATTTACTTTTTGATTTTTAAATTTTCATGTTTATTTGTTGTTGATAAGTTATTTATTAAGATATAATTTTTTATTTATTTCATTAGAAGCATATAGAAGTTTTTTGATTCCCTCTTAGAATTTCTTTATGTAAAAAAAACACATTTAAAAACCCTATATACACAATTGTTCTTGGAAGATAAAAAATCCAACTCACGATGAAACACAGATCAAATAACTACCGTCAACAAAGACATGCAAATAGAAGAAAATAAAATTGATAAAATAAGAGAATCGGATGGACTTAATTGACAACAAACAGGGATGAATGCATGATTTGGAAACCATGGGGGCAAAACGTATAGTTTTGTTATCAGAACAGTGGAATAAAACTACCTTAAATACTGAATTGAAATTTTCTTTTCTTTTTCACCGCACTTCACCAAAAGTACCAATAAAAGATGTTACTATAAGCTCGAGGAAAGCATATATATATATATATATATATATATATATATATATATATATATATATATATATATTTGTTGCAAGTAGGGACAAAGAAGCAGAAGAAGCCGATAAACATGAACTGATTCGGGGTGCCCGTTCTCTTGAAAAACTGAAAAAGGCGTTTAAGTTTAACGCAGCATCTACTCCATCTGGATTCGCATCCTGCGGTAGCTTCTTTTCCGCTTTAAAACTCAAAATGGGAAAAGATATTACTATCTTAGAAAACGTGATTTCAATCGTTTTTTTTTTAATTTTAATTTTAATTTTAATTTTTTATTAAAATTTTTAATTTTTTTTATGTTTTTAAATCATTTTAACATATTAATTTTAAAAATATTTTTTAAATAAAAAATATTTTAAATCACAATTATTACCATAATCTCAAACAAATTATAATTAAAATATTTTTTACATATCTAACCAATAAATTGGAATTGAAAGTAAAAGTTTATTGAAATTGTATCTCTTGGGCATGCATCATTCCCTAACAATTGGTCATTGGAAATAATAATATTATTTTACAGTGATTATAATTATTTTTTAAAATATTTTTTATTAAAAATATATTAAAATAATATATATTTTTTATTTTTTTAAAATTATTTTTAATGGAAATATAGTAAAATAACTTAAAACTATTAATAACAAATAAAATAAATTATATTTTTTAAAAAACTTTTAAAACAAAAGGACAAACACTAAATGGAGAGTAGCAAGTTGAGGGTATCTTCTACGTGAAAAATTAATTATACCATGGATGGCGTACGCGACAAGAAGTGTTATTAGATTACTAGTACTATCAGAGTTCCACACGGCTATGCTTTTTATTAATGCTTGTTGCCTATCATAACCTGTCAGGTCTCCTCAAGGAAGCATCGTTTAATATCCAATACTTTCCTTCAATTAAATAAATTTGAATTCCAATTATTCTAGTTCATTTCATCCGTACAAGCAGGTGCTGTCTAGTGACTCTGTCTATTCAGACGATTCTTTTTTAATAATAACTCTAATTTATTAAGAAAAAACTACCCTTTTTATATAGCTCGAGATCCACCACGTTTTTTTTAAATAAATAAATAATGCTTGCTAGGTCCATTAACCCAAGAACTATAGGTGAAAAAAATTAAAAAAACAATTAAATAGAGAAAAATAAAAAATAATTGAAAAAATTAAACTATTAAAACAACAAATTAAAAAAATTAAAATTTTAAAAAAATTGATCAATTCAATTCAGTTTCTGTTTTATAAATTTGAAACTGAAAAAACCAAATCAAATCCAAACTAAAAAAAACCAAATCAAAAACTCAAGTTAAATGAAAAAAAATCAACCAAAATCAAACCAGAATCAAGCTAAATCGGTTTAAATTAATTTTTATCTTAAAAAAATAAATTAAATTAAACCAAACTAAAATTAATCCATTTAAACAAATTTCAATTTTTTAAAATTTTAAAATAATTATTTTTTAATAAAAAATAAATCAAATAAAAAATAATCACCCCATCCAACAATGCACACGTCTTAACATTACCTTCAACGACTATATTTCTTAATTTTTATTTATTTATCAAAGAATATTGTGTATGAACCATGAAGATGAAGCCCACCAAACAATGAACCCCACAAATCAAATCAAAACATTACGGACGAACAACCGCAGGGCAAGGCTTTAGGTGGTGAGGTCTAGACTCCAGACTCCAGACTCTATCCTGTGATGCACCAATCGTTGAGCATTTTCTATTTTAATTTTTTTAACTGGGAGTATTTGAGCTGGCTTACGAATAGTTTGATTAATTTATGAGATTTTGAAATTAATTTTTTAATAATTTTTTAATTTATAGTATTTAAATTGAAAATTTTTTAAAAATAAATCTTAAAATTAACGAATTAAACTAGCCCAGGATTAAAGAACAAAAATAACTAGCCCTTTCGGAATGAATTCACGGTTCTGCTTGATGGTTAAATGTTTCAGGCGAGGGGTGGTACGCCGTCTCTGAGTCCAGCGGGTAATAATTAGCTTAAGACTGTAAGTTGATGGCCTCCACAGGAGAGGACGTTTTCTCTGCCCTTGTTCTTCCTCAAGCCTTGTAGATGTTGCCGGTTTGACTGTCAAGCTCAGTGGTGTCTTTTTCTCCCCATCTCCGAAAAGATGGCAAGAAAATTAAAGCAGACACCATTAATTTAAACCTATGTGAAGGGAAGTGGTCGACCGGCGTGCCGTTCTGGTCAAGTTTGCGCATTGATCGCCCTAAATTCACGTGCAACCCTAAATGCTGAGTCAGACGCCATCCCGAACAGATAATATTTTTTTAATCTAGAAAATCCACGCAGGAGATGCCTCAAACACTTTAGGTGTCGCTTAATTTTGCCCTGAATGTGCTCAGCAAATAATCTCATAGGATCAGAGAAGGAATTTAACTGTGGCTAAAATCTTCGAGTCTGGAGCTGTAGATGCTTTATAACTAGGATCACGCCTGATATGTCCAGCTGGGCACTTGTCTATTGCCATTTTTTTATGTCCAGCGTCAATGCCATCATTGCTGCAGTGATTTATAGACTGCACTCACTTCACTTTCTCGGCTTCGACTTGTCCTGTGCAGCTCTACATCACATCACTAGCAACCTTGTCCTTTCGGAATGAAATGCACGGAGGATTTAAAAAAAATAAAAAATTAGCAAAGCAACATGAAACTTCACGGGATAATACTATTTGAAAAAAAACAAACACATTTTCATTTTATCATATTTCATAATATTTACTAAATATTATTATATCCAATCAAGATATATCATAAAATTTAAACTCTTACTAATTTGAAGAATATAGCAGAACAACTTTCTCTCTCTTAAAACCAATATTTTCGGTTCTTATTTATCTCAAACCCTATTAATCACTTTTTTTTTCCATTTAAGACACCCAAAAATTAAATCCATTTTAGTCTTCTAGCATCTTAAATGTTTTCCTCTTCAAAATTTATTGTTGTTGCCGCTAATAATGCTTATGCCCTAACCTCTTTTCTAGCCTTGCAAACAAGATTAATATATTATATTATTATAAATTTATGTTTGGTTTAGTTGAAATGAATTCATTATTATTTTTTCTTATAAAATATCTTATAATATATTTATATTATATTATTATTGTGATATTATTGTTTCTTATATGAACAATATAATTACATATAATAGTGGAAGCAATTTGTTTTTAAATAATAATTTAAAGATTACATATACAAAACTAAAAGAAACTATTTGCTATGGATTTAAGTGAAATTGCAATGACATTGATGTTGAAATAATTTGAAGTGTCAAATTAATAAAAAAAAATAGTATTACCCTATATCAATTATGTGTGATGACACGCCACAAAAATAAAAACACATTTTTATTTTATCATATTTCATAATATTTACTAAATATTATTATATCCAATCACAATATATCATAAAATTTAAACTCTTACTAATTCAAAGAATTATAGCTCAGTAAACTCTTTCTCTTAAAACTAATATTTCTATTTCTTATCTATCTAAAATCTCACTAATTACTTTTTTCCTTTTGTTTAAAACATCAAAAAATTAAATCAATTTTAGTCTTTAAACATCCTCAAATGTTTTCCTCCTCAACATTTGTTATTGTTGCTACTAATAATACATATGCCCTAACCTCTTTTCTAGTTTTACAAGTCAGGTAAATATATTACATTATTATGAATTTATATGTGGTTTAGTTAAAATGAATTTATTGTTATTTTTTTATATAACATCTTATAACATATTTATGTTATATCATTACTGTGATACTATTTTTTCTTATATGAACAATATAATCACATATAATAATGGGAGCAATTTGTTTTTAAATAATAATTTAGACATGACATATACAAAACTAAAAGAAACTATCTGTTATGGATTTAGACGAAATTTATAATGACATTGATATTAAAATAATTTCGAGGTGTCAAATTGGTGAAGAATAGTATTACCCAGTATCAATTATGTATGATGACAGTTTTAAAATAATGATTGATTTTTTCATCCCAAGTGAATTGAACATGATTGTATTGTATGTGAGTAGTTAACTAAAATCATTGTGAGTCTTAACTTCTAGTAAAAAATGTATAAGTACCTCATAATCCTTCAAAGTCAGTTAGTAGAAGAAAAAAATATTTATCATCAAATGATTTTCTAAAAAGGATTGACGATGCTATGTTTAACAATCTACTTGATGATCAACATAGATTTGACTATTTCAATTTTAGTGACAATAGAGATGATGAGACATTAGCAAGTAAAACTACATGAGTGAGTTCAACGATATATATTCCAGTTGATTTTTTATACATCCTAGAGCATATCAAGTTTAACCATAACTAGACCCATATATTAATTGAGGATGTGAGACATATACATTCTATCTTAGGTACAAGGAGACAAGACCAACACTATAGTACATTGTAGTTTTGCTTGGATTTTTTATTGATGGACGTGCAATCATAATTACTAGCGTGTATAATCAAATTATATTGTACATGCATGCATTTGAATTGTCATCCTCTCTTTCTGAATTAAAGAAAGATAGCATACATCTTAAATGGATTGAGAAGATATTTACCATAACATTAAATGATGCTAATATCAAGGTCTTGTATAAACATCTTTTAAATTATCATTTGAATGTGTTGAGTATTTATTAAGTATATAAATTAGTATTATAAGCTTAATGTATTATGTATGTATGTCAAGGCATATACATTATATGTATTTGGTAATGTATTATTCACATTACTCACCGAGAGATATGTGTTTTAATTTATTCGACGCTTCTGAATGATTTTAATGTTAGGATTTGTTTTTTTTTTTAATGCTTGTACATTTATATCTTACATGCACAAAGAGAGCCAAATAGGTAAGGCGATGTTTGCTACTTCTACAAGTATGAATCAAATAAATCAAAATAACAATTGGTGTTTTAAATATTTGTTGTCAACACTAAATAAACAACTCTTTTTTTACTTAATAACAATTATGGTCCTAAGAACATCTTCATATGAGCCGACCCTAAATGCCTAGATTGTCACTTATGACTATCTAGACTATGAGGGGGTTATACTTCAGCTTCCACTAAGAAACAAGTATTATAATGTGTGTTTTGCAATTATATGCATTTATATTTTCTAATTGTAACTTAAAAAAGTAATGAAACAAACATATTTGTAATGTTAGGTAATATAGTAGTAAACTATTTGTGATAATCCAATACATGTGTTGTTATTTTATTAGAGCGAGCTGGATATACAACAACTTATCCATGTATTTTTCAAACCATTTGCTTAGGACAACAACTTCACTCCAACAAGTTATTGTTGTTTAACATTTATGATATGTTTTCTACAAGTCATATAGACTCTATATGAGGATGATAAATTAGCAATTGATCTAGCTATTTGCATTAACAAGATAAACATATAGACATCAATTTTTCTATTGATAATTTTTAAGATGGTTGAGTTGCATTGCTTAGATCGAATAATGCAACAATTCAGCTATAAACAATACATTCCAATTAATATTAATATGAGTTATAAGTTGCATGTCATAAATTATTGGGGTAAAAATAATAATTATGATTGGTTAAACCACCTTGAAGCTTATGTATCATAGTGAAATGCATTAAAGAATAAGATATTTATAGAGATGCATCTTATGATTACAAATGAGGAGTATATGATTTAGTACATGAATATCACATGTTGGGTCATTATATCAAATCTCGAGCAGGTTCCTCCACCTACATATACACAATATGAGCATCATGCCAATCATATTCAAAATACCATAAGTAATTAAATGTTTTTATAATTAATACATGTTAAATATTGAGTTTTATTTATTAATTTTTTAATTTAATATTAATATTTTATTAATATTAGGTTGGCTTGTTACTATGAGAGAGATGAGAGATCTTATCTATACTTTGTAATACTGATGAAGAAAATAAAGGATATACCCATGTATCTCAGTAGTTTAATGTTTATTGCAATGGATTTGATACTTTTAGAGATAACTTAACTCTTAATGATGCCATGATAGAAGACGAGGCCATAAAAGTAAAAGCAGGAGCACGATGTAGTCATATTATTGACGAGCTCAAATCATCTAATTGATGATGTAGATATTGATAAATAGATGAGTTATGTTGATATATTTTAAGTTTTTAATTACTAGAATTTTATATTAATTAAATATTTGAGATTTTTTTAACATGTGTATTTATTTATTTGCATTTCCGAGGCTATCTGTAATTATAAAATGTAATAATTTATTATATTTGGTTATTATTGTTTTTTACAAGTATTTTTAAGCGATACAAAATTTTATGAATGGTTTCTAATTACGAAAAACTTTGTCCAAATCTTGTTAAAATTAAAAAATTTCTTAATCCCTATCATTGTTAACTAAATTAAATATAAGATTAACAAACCAAATAATAAATCTCATAATAATTATTTTTTATTAGATTTAGATACATAGAAGATTTGTTGTTAGAATCTTTATGAAATAACTACTAGAATTTAATTGATAATACAGTTTAAATCTATAATATTTAATTAATAACACAATTTTAAACCACAATATAAATTATATATCATAATTCTAATCATAACATTAATTAAATATTGCGATTCTCAACTGTAATATTTAAAAATATTTCATTTCACCGAAACTTTTTATTACTGTGCTAATTCACCATTTTTTTTTAATTTAGATATTAATTGCACAATTTGTGGTCCTAGTTAGAATGCATTTAGTACGCTAAATACAGTAAGAGGATAAGATTGGGTTGGACAGTCATTAGCCATAGCTATCTTCTTTTTGGCTTGGTGCCCGCTGGAACCATTGTTTTGTTTTGTGATCGGTAGGTAGGAAACAAGATAAAACAACGAGGCTTAGTGCCTTTATAATTTCTCGTGTATTTAAACATAAAAATAATAATCTAACTCTTTTTAATTTTATTCAAGTCACATAACTAATTTATGTTATTGTTTTATTTATTTTCTTTTTTATAAATAATATAGTTTTTCATATAATTATTTTTAAATATTTATTTTTATTACTATATTTAATTCCTAATTTATTTATTAATATATTTGATTACCCTCTTAAATGAAATTATTGTTTTATTTTATCTGTTTTAAATCCATTATTTTATTTTCCAAATAAGTAAAAATTCTTTTCATCTTAAGAATAAATAAATTTATTTTATTTTTCATAAGTAATTTATATCTAATTTATGTGTATATATAAAAGTTCAAAGTCTAAAAGATTGAAGGATAGTTTCGAATTTAAGAAAAACGAGCATGGGCTGTACTGAAATAGAGCTTGGATAACAAAATAACAGTGTCTGCATCCGGGAGAGAACAGCAGCCTCAAACGCCAACTCCGAAGTAAATGCAACTGTGCCAAGCATCAAACTGGAAAACAATCTGATTACAGCATTCAGCATGCAGATGGATGAAATGTGTATTTTGATTATTTTGGGACTAATTGTAGTTCAGTAAAGCATAAACAATCAAGCACCAAAACACGCACACACAAGCACAGCCCACAGGCCTTCGCGAAGCAGGGTGCCGACTGTACTTACAGAGCCAATATCCTAGAATGAAAAAGTTCATGCTTAGCCTGGATCTTCTGAGGTTTCCGCCTGGGTTGTTGAACGCTAAGAATCTAAGTGGTGAGCTCATGCAGCGCAGTTAACCTATCAAATTACGTTACCTGGTTTAGAAGCTGTCTTATCACAGAGATCCCAGCCAAATTTCTTTCAAGCAGATGATTGATTGAAGGACAGAAATACCAGATTGTATAGAAATTCATGGTAGACTATAGCTTACAGGTCTATGAATAAGGTAACAATATGAACTTTCATTTACATGTCAGCTACCAAATGACCAAGCCCTAGAGCAGAAAACAACTCGGAGAAGGAAGAGGAAACCTCGATTTTCTCCTGTGTCCATAATGGAAGCTTTGTTTGGAGATGGATCTTACTGAGTTTTCCAAGGCTACAATCATATTTTTTATGTATACCATTTTAGCTTTTGATAATACAGTAATTTCAACAAAGAAACTTATTCCAAGGAAACTTGCGTCGTCAAGAAGTTTGTTCATTTACATGTCAGTATCTTCCTCTGTCACTCCCATATCAGAGTCGTCTTGGAACTCTAGTAATGGGGAGAATACCCTTTTATCCTGACATAGAAGTAGTTTAGTCAACAGCTGAACAATGTCATCAAACCAACAGGCAAATTGACCAGTTTAAATCTACAAACAGAAATTATAGGGAACAGTAAGGTTTTAGATTAGCACTTCACTCATATGCCATAATAACAGGAAGTCATGCGGATCCATGAGATATTTTATACCATCAACAAAGTACTAAAAGGATTCGTTGTGATACTTGAAAGGTTCTTAGGAGAAGGACTGAAACAGAAATAGCTTTCACTTGAGAGCATCATATAGTGAGGTAGAAAATGGAATCTTTCTCTAACCTCTTCATTCATATTTACAGAAGTCTCCTGAATCTTCTGTAACTATTATTGCTAAGCGCCCCACTTCACCATGCAATGGCTGGGTATGAAGCATTCAGAAATGCATTCAGAAACCAATATTCACTAATGGGTAGAAGTCAAATAAGCAGCCAACTGTTTCAACCTTCTTCTCAGAAATTAGATTCTGTATTTCTGCATCATTTGCAAGTAGAGTTTTCTGAAGGTGATGCTCGTTAAGGAAGCTCATAAGAAATATCTTCAGCTAAATGTCCACAACATCAAAACAGAACAAAGAGATACTCGATGCTTAAATGGATATCTCTTCTATATGAGTTTGGAATCTGTTATCAAGTTTTGTTACTTCCAGCTGCTCTTCTAACTCTGAGATGATTCTGTCCTTTCATCGGAACTCGTTCTCATCATTTTTAATCATTTTCCAAGTTGCAGATCCTTTCTGCAAAAAGCGAAGTGAGTTTAGTTATATCAAGTTATAGCTGGATCTAGAAAAGCAATGTTAATTCAAATCAAACAATACCCTGAAACTAGTATACTCCGATCCTCAGATCATGACTGGCGTTGTTGACATTGATAGGAAACAACTGAGCTCATATCCTTCAACTATCCTCAATCTTGAACTGGTTTGGGATCTATCTTTCTCGTTCAGTTTTGTAATGATCTAATCTTTATGCAAGCTGGTATGGCATTAATCTTTATTTATCACTTCAACCACCTCATTGTTGATCTCAATATATCCACTTTGATAATCCATTGGACTTAACATCCCTAAGCTGGCTCTTGAAATGACCAAACCATTACTGAGTAAATGTCAAAACTTGTTCAAATTGAAACTGGATCAATCACGAGTTTTCTAGATAAATCGAACAGGATTTAATAAGTATGGTTACCTTGTTTTAAAAATAAATTATGATCTCAAAATTAGTTTGTCACCTTAGCTTGAAAATAACTAAAATGAAGTTTTAGGTACAAGATATAATTGACTTGTCAATGAGGTCATCAAGAATTAATTACTTATGAGAACTACTTCTGTTAAGCTATGAGAATCAATAAGAATTAAGTAATGACTACAAAAATAAAATAAAAAAACAAATTTTTGTTCTTGTTTCCAGAATTTGAAAATAATAAAAATTAAAAAAAAAACAATAATATCAACAACCGGCCTTGATGTATCCTCTCAACTTGCCTGCTTATTTCTTCTTTACACTTTGGTTCCTACGAATTCACCAATATTCTCCTCCGCTTTATTATTATCTTCAAGAATTTTAATTTTATAGTTTTTTTAAAAAGTTTCAACATGGCTCCTTAATGAATAGTTAACAAAAACTTTCAAAACTTCCATTGTTTTACCTTTTCTTTCCCTTTTTTATAAGTTTTCAGCTCTTGTTTCATTTTCCAAAAATAAAGGTAGATTGTTGCATATCTAAAAACAGAAGAACTAAATTTAAAAAAAATTGGCAATCACATGTACAAAACCAGGTTACAATGATGCTTCATAATTCCATACTTTCGGAAATTTGAGTTTTTGAGATTACTGAGGATCCAGAGGGTCGGTGACAAAGACATGTATTCCTGCAAAACAATCTTTATTAGTAGGATTTTACGACCCTCTCATGATTAAAATAATAATTTTATAGTGAAGAGTTTTAGTAAATAAATATTAAATTTTAAAAATAAAAATATTTATTCTTAGTTTGTATATGATAAATACTAAAAATATATTATATGTAAGTGAAGATTTTAAACCCCATATTTAGATTGTTTAATTTATAATATTTATGTCTTGAACTTTTTTCGTTTTGTTTAAGTGGTCAAAAATATTTTTCTTTTTATATAAAAGTTGGGGAGGGAGCCCTTTATACAAACATTAAGTTGATTAGAATATCATGTGCCTATAAAAAATGGTTCTATAAAATTCCATACATAACATTAATGTTGATATGATCAACTCTTATAATTAATATTAATATTCAATGACACATAACCAGTTCTTAAAGGATTTTTACATAATTAGGGTGTAAAAAGATGATAACTCTAGGCTATCCTTTTGTGCGTTAAGGTATTGGATGATCTTATACCCAAAAATATTGAGTCTAGCATCCATCTAGGTTTAAAAGCACATGAGTTTTGTATGTAGCCAAGCTCGAGGGAGTTAGCTTTGATATCTTGCCAAACTCACAATAGCTTGGTTTTGACACATAATTGAGCTCAAAGGAGTTGGTTTGGCACACTGCCAGACCCACAAGTATTTGGGCTTAGCATGTAGACGAGCTCAAGAGAATTGAGTTTAGTATTTTATCAGACTTACAGGTGTTTTAGCCTCATTAATGCGAACCTCATGATCACATTGTCATACAACCCATATGCAAAGACATCAATTCCTAAAAATCCAAGTAAATCAGATTTGATAGAAGTGTGACACAAGGATAACTTGTACCTAGGCACCAATATTATTGGAAACTAAAAACCCCTACCCAACGAATATTGATTTGCGAATGAGAAGAATGATGCCACGAAGATAGTTGTTCTTCAATAAGTCATTTTTCAGTTCTTTAAAAAATTATGAAAGGGAGATTATCTCACCAACACACATACACAAAGTGCAGCAAATAAAAAGTTTTATTAATCTGAATTGTCTTCCCTTACATGTTTGGTTATGCCTCTATTTATACTGACTCTAGACTTAAAAAAACCCTAATGGACCCCTCTTATATGAACTTATATGAAGCCCACTTACAATTGACCAATATAAGTAATTATAACCCAAAGACTATGAAGAAAATAATAAAAATATAAAAATTACCATCCTAAATATGCTATAATTAAATTTGTCACTATTAAGAAGTCCCAAATAGACTAGGAAATCTTATTTGAAGGTGTAAGTTATTCTGAAGTCTTCTTTTCTTTTGTAGCTAGGATGAATAGAGATTCCTTGTAAGAAAAGGATTATGAAATAATTATGAATCCTTGTCATACTTGGAAACTATATTGCAGCCCATTAAAGATCTTTATAAAATTAGTATATTTTTAAAATAAGCTGCCACATCCTTTTAGAAAAAAAAATCCTAGCCAAATAGGAAGTTCATGGGTCAAAAGGAAGTAAATAACAAAATTTATATAGCCTCTATTGACCCATATTGAGATGCCTTCCCGAACTCCGATTGACCAAAAATTTTAACCTAAAGTAGGAAAATATGTCAAGAGACTCCACATAAAATTTAATCTTGATCCAATGATCAGATTAAGAATTATGATTGTTGCCATAAAACTAGATAGTTATACATTTTACATCAAAATCCGAATTTAACCTTATCTGGATCGTATCACTCGTGCATAGCCAAGTTCTCAAGCGTTTGGATCTAGCACGTGACTAAGTCCAAGAAAGTTGGGTTCTGCATCTTACTAACCCTTCTTTTCATGTGTTTTGATCTCCGTTGAGCTTTTATAATGGGTTATCTTTTTCTTGGCCCTTTATCCATAAGTCTTTAAGGTAAATGAGTTTTAGTATAAAATATGTTGATCCATTATAATGGAACTAAGATTTTTGGTATTTATAAAAGGAATAAAAGGGGAAACTGATGTTCTAGGATAAGGTTTAATAGAAAAATGCTATCATCTCAATACTTTTTTATATATAAAAATATCATTCAGCATATGCCAAATTTTGAATTTATGATTAATTTTCTTTCTTAGAAATCACATTAATGATGTTTGAACAATTTTTTATGTTAAAAAAAAAAGATTATTCTAGCCTTTTTTAAAAAAAAATTATCCGATTCAATAAAAAATTAATTACAAGAAACAAAATTATTCAACGCAGCTGGATCAGTTATCCGTATTATGAGATTGTATATCTTGATACACATTTATTTCTTAATTTTTTAATTTAGTTTTTAGTTATCATTAACGAGTGTTACGATGTCACAGTCTTACAAATTAATTACCTTAACTTAAAACATAATACACAAGATAATATAGAGCAAGCAAGGGGTCGATCCCATGAAGAAGGTTCAAGTCCTATTTTATGCTAAATGATATGCAACTTGGGGGGCTTTTGGACATTATCTAGGCTAAAGCAAAAGAAAACAAAAAACTATCATGCGAAATTAAATAAAATAAAAAAATTATCAAGATAACAAACCTTAATCGCAAGCACACATTCACTTATAGAAATCAGAACTGATTATAGAAACAAAACATCAAATTATATTCTGAATATTTATCTGTTCTTAATATTGATTAGTTAACAGATCTGCCATATAACTAACCCTAACTATCAAATAACCACAGTGTCCGCACTAGTAATTTAACTCAATGGCAACCTTTAGATCTACATAAGTTGATTAATTAAGATAACATAACTGTCCGTGGTTTATGTTTGATTTGATTGAATGTTCTCCCTAATATTAATAACGTAGATCTACCATAATTATTAAACTTAGTTGCTTCACAAGTTCATACCATAACTCCGGTTTTGATATCAAACTTAGCAATAGATTGTCTATAATAATAACCTAGAGTCTGCTCTAACAATTAAAATAAACAATTATAGAAAAAATAAATATAAGAGAATAAACATATTCATCATATAAACTGAAAAGAAAAGGTAAATCTCATAATTCTTGAAATCTGAAGGTTTCTGTATCTTCGCAACCAAGAAAAAGTGTTTAACCTTGCATGTTTCTTGAACAAAAAATCAAAAAGAAAGAAGAATGTATAATTTCAAGTTTCTTAGAGGAGGGGGTGTTTTTATCTTCTTAGGTGGTTGCCCCCCTTTTGTTCTCCCATTCTTTTTATGCCCTAGGAAACCTTAGTCTCTATTTTACAAAATAGTCCTCTCTTAAGTAAACAGTTTACATTTAAGTACTTTAATAATTATTTTCCTAAAAAAAAAAAATAGCCTTGCATGAAATCTTCAAGCTTTGACTTAGAGGAGCTAAATTGATGAAATAAAAATTTGGATATCAGTTTAGATGCTTCGAAACATAATTTGGACTCGTTTCTTCACAAAACCTGTTTGTTGGCAGAATTTAGTTATCATTTTTAAAAAATTATGTCTCCCTCATATGATATATTTTTTTACTGAAACTTGAGATTTTATATACCTTTGAGTTAGGAATCCAAAAAAATTAAGTTTACACCAATTGGACTTCTATAGCTCCAAATATTCAAGTTGGAATGCCTGAAGGTCAACATTGACAGATTGTGAGATTTGACTTTGAAAGCTGTGATTTCCATGCTCTTTATTATTTTATTTTCTTGCCTTAGATGTCCAGAAAAGTATGGATGTTAGCTTTTTAATGCCACTGAAATCACTTTATTTCGACCTCTAGAGCTCACACTCTGCACAAAACATCGACTAAAGGTCAAATCTATCCATTATCTCAAATTTACTCATTTTTGCATCTTTCATCCAAAAGTACCTTCAAGACATAAAATAAAGAATATTAAAGCATTTTATATACAAAACATAAGCAAAACACTAGTTAAATGTAGGTAAAACTATCAAATAATATGGTTATATCAATGAGTTTTATTTATCATCATGAATAATTTTTAATTTATTTAATTAAATGTATATAATTAATAAATGGAAAAAAGGGGTAAAACATGTATATCAACAGATAAAACGATTAAAAATATATGCAATTATTCTCCTAGAATTCCAACAAGACACTTAAAAAAATGCATTACCTTTAAATTTTAAACTCAAAATATCTCTACAGGAATATAATCTTAGAATCTAGAATAGATAGAAAACAAAGGCAAAAGTGGTTGGATAATAAGAAAGAGAGAGAGGATTGCATGAGACATGCTGTAAAATGTATAAAACACCTCTTATTTCAGCTCTATTTTTATTAATTTCTTAAACCAAAACTAATAAAGAATTAATTTTAGTAATTATCATAGTTCATTCATGTCAATTTACCTTATTTACCTATCATAAAAAAAAAACATGAAAGTTTTAAGCATTAAAAACCATATGTTTTCTTTTGAAAAAACATTTCAAGAAAATAAAAATTAATTGTTCAGACTTTTTATTTATAGGCTAAATATACATAAATAAATTGATAAAAAATAATTTTTTAGAGACAAAAAGTTACATTATGATAAACTCAAATTTAAATCCAAAAGAAATCATCAAAAGACAATCTCAAACCCAAGCCAAGTTAAGTATAGATGTGGATTGATTTCATACTATTTTACTAGTAGTCGGTTGTAACTCTTCAATTCTTCACTAGATAAATTATAAGATTTTTTTTTCTATATAAAATAAAAAGTTTTTGATTTCATTAAAGCATATCAACTACAGGTTTTTTATGATTATTTTATTATTTAACTATAATTTACTTTAATTATATTAATATTTTATGTTAATAAATTTCATTATGTAACAATTTGTAGTAAAATTTTAATCTTAGTAGATTCATTTTAATTTGATCTAAAATATATCCACTGACTATGATTTATTAAACAAATTCAAACAATATACCAATCATTCAATACAGCCGAAGAGAGAGAGAGAGATATATAAAAAAACTCTATAACGATGACTATATTTATGTGTTTGATAACGTGTTCTAAGTGATTTTGCAAAACTATGTTTGGTATTTGAACTGAATGGCCGAACTGGGAGCTGCAGGCATAACAAGCTGTGGACCCTTTACCATAATTCAAGTAACTTGGCGCATGACATGCTCTATATATATGTATATATTGGTGTATTTTTCTCGTGGGGTTTCCAAAACTACACCGATCGACTAAAGACATTGAGGGTCTTTTCCTCGTGATCAAATAAAAATACCTTTAGGGCTCGCCATCTCGAAAGGGGAGCTTGGGCTCAAGGGCACGGCTATCAGTGCCCTACGATTCTCTCTTGCTGCTGGCTGCCATTTATAACAGTGCACTGAAGGAGACACCCAGCAAATTAGGATTGGCTTTAGCACGTTGAAAATCTGCTGCCTACAAGTAATCATGATCTCGAGTAGCCTCTTTGCTTTCGAAAGACTCTTTCTCGGACTGGATATGCCTAACCAAATTAGTGACGGCGATATGTTTTTTTTTTAATTTAATTTTTATTTTTTAAAAAATTAAATTAATTTTTTTAAAAAAAATCAAAACTAAATCAAATTCAATTCTAACGTAAAGTGCACTTGATATTCATCTCACATTGCCACCGGATAATTACATGAAATTCAAAAATTCTCAATAGTAATTCATTGTATTTTTTTTATTATTGAATTTTTATTATGATTTTTTTATTAAAATTATTTCTATTAACCTCATCTTTTAATACTGAGATAATTAAAAATTTAATTTTATAATTTATTTTTTTATTTTATCTTTCTATAAAGTTAATATGGTTTGCAAGTTTAGTAAGATAATTTAAGTTTTTTTAATATTATGGGTTGATTGAGAGTTCTTTTTTTCTGTTTTTGAATTGAATTTAACTTTTTAATATAATTTATTTTTTTTTCATAAAGTTATAAAAAATAATTTAAAAAAAATCATGTTATTAAACAAATAACAAAAACCATAAGGTGTGAGAAAACTATTGTTTACTCACACTTATTGCATTATGAATTATAATGTTTTTTTTTTATTATAATATTTTTGTCAAATTTATTTTTATCAATTTCATCTTTTAATATTAGAGCGATTGGGGATTTAGCTTCTTAAGTTGTTTCTTTTTATTTTTCATTTCTATAGATTAACGTGATTTGCAAGTTTTTTAAGATAACCCAAGTTGATATGGTTTATAGGTTTGGTGATATGTTTTTTTAATTGAACATGCTTTTTTGTCATTAATTTTTTCTTATATAGTTAAAAAAATAATTTTAAAGAAAAGTTTTGTTATTAAACTTTATAAAGTTCATAGATCTATTTACAGTTTGGCTAGTTAACTTGGTTCATGGGCTTGACAAATTTAAATTTTTTATTTAATTAATTTTTTTATTTTATTTTTAGATATTGAGTTAATTTATTCAGTTTCATAATTTATTTTGTTTTATATAAGATTATCGCAAACTTAAAAAACTTCTCAATATTAGGTTGATGTTTGATTTTTTAATTATCAATTTTTGCTATCATATAATTAAAAGAAATAATTTTAAAAAAATTATAATTCTATTAGATTATGTAAACCGGTTTATAAGTTTGATATATTAGTCCAAGTTATCTAATTCACAAGTTTGACAAGTTTACCAACCAATAAGATTTTTTTTTCCTTTCATTGTTTTTAATTTATTTTTTATTTTTTAGATTTTATCCTTTAATATTGGATTGGTTGAAAAATAAACTACATAATTTATTTTTGTTTGCTTTTATAAGGTTATCAATATCTCAAATAAATGTTTATTAAATTGGTATTTGATTTTATAAGCATCTTTATTTTTATTATATAATTAAATATAAATAGATTATAAAAAAATATTAAACTCAATATAATTTATGACCCAAGTTGCAGGAAATAGGATCCAATTCATTGTTATTTTGATATAAAAGATAATAAATTGTTATTTTGATATAAAAAATTATTATCTTGCAGTTTTTTTTATTAATTATTAAAATTATATTTAAATTTATAAAATTAATCAATTTAAATCAGATCAACCCCGCACCATTTAATTAGAAATTGAAGTCAAGTAAAGAGATGAGTTTCAAAATTGATCTTTAGATGATTTAATGAAATTTTCCAAAAATAATTTATGCTCTACAGAATTTGTTCTAACCGCGCTGGTGAATAGACTACTATCTACTAATATTCTTCGTACAATGATTTAAATTGACATGTTTTTTTTTTAAAAAAGAATAGAGCCGGTATGACTTTTGAAGCACGTGAGGAATGAACACCTTGTTCTTTGTAGATGTATACCCATCATCAACTGGGTCAATTATTTATAGTAAGCTGATGCTGATAAGCATAGTTACTACGTGGGTGATCTCATTCCATGCACATTTTTTAATTACCATACTTAGTTAAACTCGGAGCCAGGGAGAAAGCAAACTCTCCAGTTTCTTTTCCTAGAGAACCAGTGAACAGCTATTGCCACCACGGAGTAGAATCAATCAATAAAATAATATATATGCCTTCGATGATGCCAGGTAAACTGCATTGTATGTATATATATCTTGAGTGATTTCTCATAATATAGTATATATCTAATAGATTTATGCTTGAACCAATGAAAACCCATTGTTGTAAGCTTTAATTTAACATGTATATATATATATATATATATATATATATATATATATTGTATTTTTATATATATAAAACAAAAAAAATGGATCAAATATTGTGTTAATCTATCTTAAAATCCTTACTTGTTTAAAATTTTATTTTTCTATTAAAACTGGATTATTTTTTACACTTTTATTGCCTTTCTGTTAAATCCTTTTTTTAATGAAAGTACGAAAGTGTATAGGTACGTTGTTAATTTAATTATTGTCAACAATATCACACTTGTTTTAATGAGCATGGAATGATTTTTATATAAATATTATTGGAATTAAGATGCAAGATCTACGGATTTTATTTTATTTTTTTCAAATTTTACTAATACCAATGTATGTTTTAATAATTTTTTCATAGAATTTTATGTTTGATATATATATATATATATAAAATCTTATTGTATAAATTTAGATCATATTTGGAATTGTGGTGTGACTTATTTTTTATTAAACTTTAAAAAATAATTTTTTCAAGTTAAATGTTTTAAAATTTTAGATCTTTTAATATGTTAATGTTAAAAATAAATTTTAAAAAATAATTTCTATCATATTTTCAATCATTAATTTAAAACTGGATTAACTTATTCATGTTCAAGTGATCTTCCAATGGATGCATTTGAGTCTATAGGTGATATTTTTAACAAACATATAGAATCGCAAACACTGTCTTTAAACTTCAAAGAGCTCACCTGGGCCCCTTTATGCAAAAGGATATCATGCCTATCGAGTTTGATGTTTATAAAATTAAGTAAAATACTTAAATAGTGTAAGTTTTTTTTTATTGGAATTCATCTATAGTGAAATATATCTGAACTATTTTTACTTTTTAATTTTTAAAGTTTTACTTAGAAGGTATAATATTTTTTACACATAACAAATTTATCATTTTTAATTTGTTTAGAGTACAATGCTGTCTTTTCATTTTTTTTTAATAATAGTGGAATTATATTGCTTTTAAGAGTATGATAATTTTAATTTTATTAAGAATAATTAAATTATCCAGGTATATTTATTATGCAAATTTATTAGCTTTGGCTTCAAGGATTGAATATCATTTTCTAATTGTTTTTTTATTGTTTATATATAATTTTACAAACAATTGAATTATTTTATTAGTAAACTTGGTTATAATTTTGCAGGTATATTTATTATGCAATTTAAATGTTTTAGCCTTGATTTTAAGAACTTAGTTATAATTTCATAAGATTTTTCTTATTATTGTTGTTTAGTTATAGGTATATTTTACAATTTTGTGTGCGGGCATGTACATACACACACACACACACACACACATATATATATATATATATATATATATCCACTTATATTTAATTTTTGTTTTTTATCAAAAAAATATTTTATTCAACCCACAATAAAATTCGGATGACATAACTACTTCTAAACTATAGTATTTAAACTGAAATTACTTATATAAATAAAAAGAGAATAGAACACAACGTATTTAATTTTACCAAAAAAGTAATATAATTTTTTTGTGTGTTTATCTTTATTTTTAATATCATAAATATTAGAAATTATAGTTTATGAATTTATAATATAAAAAATTATAAAAAATGATATAAAAATTATTGATTTTATTTTTCATTTTAGCAAGTTCAAGTGTAAACTGCTGAGAAAAAAATATATAATTAATAAGGGAAAATTTATACAAACTCAGTAAGTGAATATTTAACTCGTAGAGATGATGATAGTTGTGTAAAATCAAAATAAAATGTTTATGTATAAATAAAAAATGATTTATGAAAAATAGCTGGAAAAGAAAACACAAAAATAAATAAATTAATAACATGTAAAGAAATAACAATAACAACAGCAATAATAATAGTATATTAATAAAAATTTTGATTAAAATCATTAATGATGTGAAAAATCAAAAATAAGTCACAACTGAGTTTAGGAGTGAAAAAGTAAACTAAGATATTTGAAAATAAAAAAATATTCTTAAAAATTAATGAAAAAAATAAATACAATATATAAAATGATGCAACAAAAAATAAAGATTTCTAGTGCAAAATAGCTAATAAAAAATAATGTTTAATATTCAAAGTTTGTTTTAGTGTCTAATAAAAAAGTTTTGAGTGTATTTGAACAGGATGGAAATAAATGAAATTGATGCATAATTGTTATATATTTTAATTAGGGTTTTTAGAAGAAATTTTTTTTAAAAAATGAAATTATTGTGGATTGATGCAATTAGAATAGTTTAGATTATAAATGATGTAAAATAATAAAAAATAAAAGAAAATAATTTGTGTTTTGAAAAGGAATAGGCCAAAATTGAATGAAAATTGAAGATGTAAATATCGAATGAATGTTTATGAATTGTTTATATTTGAAGTATTCTACAGTGAATTGGAAAGGATTTAGTATTTCATAATATATTTGTAGAAGTCACGTCTTAGTAATTTGTGGATTTGATATATTAATTCAAGTGTTTCTCTCATATATATATATATATATAATTTTATTATTTAGTATTGAATTAATTAAAAATTAAGCTTTATAACTTGTTTTGATTTACTTTATATAAAATTATCATGATTTTCTTATCTAAATTATGAATTTGACAAGTTAATTAATCTTAATTAACCCGGATCGATTTAATATGTTATTCTTTTAACATTAAAAAAATAAAATTTTTTTAGTCAAACTATATTTTTTATTAATTATCCATATTGTCTTTAGATATATCAAATTGATTGAACTATATCAAGATAACTTTTATATAATTTTTTTTATTAGAAAAATATTAATAACATTTAAATATTTTTTTATGTTAAAAAATAATTTAACTCTATAGCCAACAATCCACTTGACCTAGCGGTGGAAGGGGCTTGTCTCCTTCCATTGAACCTGGATTCGAGCCTTGACGTGCACGTCTGTCACCCCTGTGGTGTTTTACATGTCTATTGAGTTTGCAGGGTATTCAATGGGCCGTGGAGATTAGTCGTGGTGCGCGTAAGCTGATCTGGACACTTCACGTAAATAAAAAAAAAACTGAAATTTTTAGATTAGGGACGAGTATAGTGAAAAAAGAAAAGTAAGATATGGTTAAAACTTTCATAATGGGTTAAAACTTTAATAATGGGCCGCTCAAGGGTGGTCCTCAATCCATTCCTAATCCATGATTATCGGAGATCAAACCATAATTATGGGAAACTTTAACGTTGCTCAACATCACAATAATGCACGTAATACTAACAATCATTAGGCGTTATTATGAAAGTGATACGTTATTCAAACAAATACCTAAGATGATAAGTATATCATAAGCACATACCACCTATCATTCAAAACCCCATGTCGTTAAGACTTAAGTTAGATCATGCTTTTTTGTTCAGTCAAATGGTACTAGGACATTGTGCTAGCTCAACGAGGTAATATAAATTAACTTGAGACAATTAATTTTTTTAATAAATTAAAATAATATCAAATTAAAAATTATTTTTAAAAATTCAATTAATTTTTTAATTAAATAATAATCAGATTAAAGATTAATCTATCAATCTAGTTGAGTCAACTCTATATTAACTTTTTTTTTCTTTTCACTCTGAGGTAGATTTAATGAAAGTGTTCAATATAATTAAAAAAAAAAGTTAATTATATTAATTATTTAGTATATTAATTTTTTTTATTTAAGTACATGTAGTTTTATTTTTTATCAACTAAAAAAAATAAAACAACAAGATAGTAAATAATAAATTACACAAATTGTTTGAAAAACCAAAAAAGAAGAATAAAATACAACTTGTCTAGGAAAAAAAAATACCAATTTCATTCAATTTCCTCCACTGCCTCACAATCCAGGTAAAACTACGCATCTAATGTAAAAGATGTTAAATTTAATTATTTTTATAAAATAACAATCTTAAATTCAAATTTATACCAAGCTTAGTCTATAAAAACTCACCCCATTCAATTGCTTTACCACTTTATCAAGGCCAGCTCTTATGCATAAAGCAAATAAAATGATTAAATCCAACAAATCCTTTATTATATTCAAATTTACAGACTATTTTTTTTACTTGCATAACTTTGGTGTTCATATTTTATTGGCTATTTCATATTGTAATAGCTTGTGTTTTTAAAAATTATTTTTTATTTGAATAAGATATTAAATTAATATTTTAAAATATTTTTAATAATAATTATTTTAATATATTTTTAATTAAAAAATGTTTTTTAAAATAATTATACATCAAGTCCCCAAGGACACACGCATTGAATGCTATAAACAACAGAACGCAGTAAATAGACAAGCATCGGTGGAAAAAGGACAGCGTGACGGTGGGAGGAATAAAGAAGAAGAAGCAAAGGTCGATGGGCTGGAGAGAGAGAGAGAGTGTGAGAGTGAGTTTAAACTTTAAAGAAAGGAAAGGTTACACTCTAAAGGCTGGAGGCTTCGGGAAAAGCTTATGACTGCTGAAGTGACACGCTCTCTCCGTCTACTGTAAGGAAGTGAAGACTATTTAGATACAACTCCCGAGGAAGTGAGAGTGGTAGCACACTGCGCCCCAACCTCCACTGTTTAAGGAGATCACAGACCAAATCATCACTTTGTCTCTCTCTCGTTCTCTTTCCCCATCTACTGGTATTGGGATTTTAATAATATTTAGAATGGATCCGCCTGCAATGATGAATGAAGGAGGGCCTTACAGTTTGGAGGAGATCTGGCAATTTCCCATTAACGGGAGCGGAAAAGGGCACTTTGATTTACTTAATTTGGGGCAGAGAGCAGCTGCTTCTGTAAGGAAACGTCGTGATGTTGATTTGGATGTTGATGATGATTCTTCTTCAAAACCCACTACCAACGGACTTCTGGTACTTTTATTTCTGATCTAATTTATTTGTTTTTATAATAATGTCCTATTGATCTGTCCGAATCCGTAATGTTTTTTTAGATTTAGGACTTAGCTGTTCCTATTTTTTACCTTTGAACTGAATTGGGAGCATTGTGATGGTAAGCGGCTTAAAACATCAGGGAGTAAAGATGAGAATCATCATCGTCATCTTGATTCTAAAGATGAAGCAGAACCCAGTTCAGGCAAGCATGTGGAACACAAAACTCAGCCACCAGAGCCACCAAAACAAGATTATATCCACGTACGAGCAAGAAGGGGTCAAGCTACTGATAGCCACAGTCTAGCTGAAAGAGTAATTTTCTTTATTTATATGTCCTCCTATACTTGTCCTTTAAAAAAAAATGATGAAAACCGTACAATTTAGCAATAATGAAGATGCCTTATCCAACAACCTATGACTTCTGCTTACGAGAACTTTCTTGTGGACAGGCTAGGAGAGAAAAGATAAGCGAAAGGATGAAAATTCTTCAGGATCTAGTCCCAGGCTGTAACAAGGTATGATACTGGAATTACCTTAAAATTCATATTTATTTAGTCCCAAAATTCTTGCAGTTCTGTTCCATTATTCGTTTAGTTTTGCAGGAAAATATTGTGAAATAAATTTAGTTCAGTTTATCAATGGATATGTTAGGATAGAATAATCGAGGACAGGGATTTAGGTAGCAACAAGCCCAAGTTCATCACTGTAAAAGTTATGGAGTATTTTAAAAGAACACTTTTGAGATTTGTTATAAGTTCCAATACACTAACATTTATTGGAATAAAGTTCGATAAGGCAGATGTTTGGAGCCCGCTTCTGTAAAAGTTATATTATAGAAGAATTGTTTTGAGATTGATCTTGAGTTTCCAGATTATGTATAAATTAGACTAAAGTCGTATGCTTGAATGCAGGTTATTGGCAAGGCCCTGGTCCTTGACGAGATTATCAATTACATCCAATCATTACAACGTCAGGTTGAGGTATGAATTCTTATTTCTTATATTGGATTCAGTGAAGAAACAAGTTGTAGATTTTTTGTTCTCCTTTGATTTCTGTTGACATTAATATTAAGTCGACTAGTTACTGGAAATTGCAGTTTCTATCAATGAAGCTGGAAGCAGTGAATACGAGAATCAACCCTGGAATTGAAGTCTTTGCATCTAAAGATGTAGGTCCCAACACTTAGTCCCGGTGTTGTGTATAGTTAAGCATAATTGGATTTTAGTGTGCTCAGCATTTTTCATGTTTGTTTTATGTTCAATTGTTACAATTGGTGGGTAATTCAAGATTTAACTGCCTTTTGTGGGCAGCATATCATAAACCTTAAGGTGTTCATCAAACTTGTCTGATTGACGGGTGATCAATCATTACTAAGAGGAAGAGGGCGTCCAAAGGTCCCCCGGTTTTACTTTACCATATAGGTGAGATGGTTGACTGTTCAAACAAAGCAGAGATGTGTTATCGCAGTAGGTTATTTGAGGATAGTTAACCCAGCTCCGCTTCTTTTAGATTTCTCCCTCCATATTTCCTTTGATTTTTTTTTTGTTAGGTTTATTAATTATATTTGTAGGAAATAAAGCTTCTTCACTCACCAAATTTTGCATGATGCGCTTGGTTATTCAATCTTGCTTTTGCTTTTGCTGTTGCCTGTTTCTGCTTAGGAATCACTATAGCACAAAATTAAATTCTCTTGTAGATGAACCTCGCAAGTGGTAGACACGCATAAAATGGCAGGTTGCCTTTTGTGAGTTAACCTCCTCTTTATGATCATTTAATGGTGATTATTTCTAGATAAGGGAAAAGAGTCAAGAGCCTGATATAGGTCTGAGCTTATAAATAAAAAGTGAGCAAAGATGTTGCGATCTCCTTTGTATTGTGAAAGCATAAATCTCACCACAAATCAGTTTTTATTGCAGTTTGGACAAACTTTTGACACTGCTGGCATGGCATTTGGTTCTCAAGCCACGAGGGAATACAGTCGTGGTACATCACCAGAATGGTTGCATATGCAGGTTGGTGGTGGTTTTGAAAGAACATCATAATTTAGAAAATCCTCATCAATTACCAATAAGAACTTTAAGTGGCAAATGCTTCATCCTTCACTGGCTGTCAAAATATATACATATATACACTCCACTCGGTTAAAACGAAGACCAGATTCCCAATTCAACTTCAGGCTGCTCTAAGTTACTATCTGAAGTCTGAACATCTCCATTTGTTTGTGTTGGAAAATGATTCTTTTACTCCAACATCTCTTAGCAGGCATCGTGTTCATGTCTGAGCTAATACGTGAACAGACAGAACCTCCTAAAATGAGTATTAATCTTGTAACAGAAAGTTATTTGTCCTATCTTTTCGTTACCTGCTATGATTATAAAAAATTAACAATAAAAAAAACCCTTCTGGTGAATTGTACCAATTGGATGAACCATGGTTTGATGTTTGTTCCGTTGATAGCAATTCGAGCTTGGCATTAGTTTATCATCTAGCTCAAACCAACCAAGCCTGGGCATCAATTTTTAGCTTAATGTTAAACTTAAGTCAGCTAGAGTTCACTTATTTATAATTATTATCTACCTGTTGCTGTTTTGTACCCAATTTCACTCAGCTGGCCAGTGATGATTCGGCCTTACGCAACTCTGACTGTAAGATCCAACCAACAATATTGTATACAAATAACCAGGCAATATCCTTGGTATAAACTCACCTCACAAGCAAGGTAAATATCGAAGCCAGGTAGAGCTAGCAAGTGCAAACCACCTGTACTAAACAGTTACCATCACTAAGATATTCGCTCGTTTCTCCGAGATAATATCGACCACAGAAACCACGCTACCTAGTAAAATACTCTAGGTTCACATGTCTGTTGATAGGTTGGTTCCTCCCTCGAGAGACACATTTCTCCCGCAGAAACATGGGAAATATGATATTTGATTGTGCTTATATTATCTTCTATATTGTTCCTAACAGAAAGTGTAGTTAAATAGGAGATCTCTTCATTCCCAAACAGATTGAAGAACACCTTCTCAAAAAAGAAAAAAGAAAAAAAGGATACAAGGGGGAGTGGTAATCTTAAGATGACTCCTATGTATATTCTTGCACCCCTCCTGCACATATCATGCATGTTCCGGGTCCTGGTGCATTTTTAACACTGAAGGCATCTAAAGCCACTCAAGATTGGCAACGGTAAAGGGATACCTCAAGAAGTGCATTAACAATAGAAAGTGCATCCAGCAGCAGGATCCCATCGACGGCAAAAGACACCTGAATGCCCAGAATAGGAGAAATTAGAAAAACAGAAGAAAAAAGAGTAATCGACGGCAAGACACCTGAATTCCCAGACATCTTTTTCTCGCAGAACAGGATCTGTTAACTACATAAAAAAAGTGGCGTCACCAATTAACACTGCCAAGTTCGATAAATGTTGTTATGACCTTTACCATTGCAGCCAAGCTCAAGTAATGGTTAGACTGGACAGGAGAGAGTTAGAAAGGAAAACCAAATTTGCCAATTGGGGTCATATTACAGCAGCAGGTAACATAGAGCGAGAAGCTTTCTTGGCTCTCTTAGATAGCTCCTTGAACATGCTTTGCAAGAACTTGATAAGCAAATCATTACTGCTCTCCGTCTCATCCTCATCACTCATTTCCTCTTCCCCGTCCATCATGTCATGATTATCATCAAAGAAAACCTCATTAAACTCCTCGGGCACTTCACCATCCAGCTTGAGAAGATAAGAATATTAATTGAGGACATGTTAGATAATAATTGATAAACGGTGAACTGAGAGAGGCCTTCACCTTGCCATGACAAATGATGATTATTTGTGGGGATTTTGTAAGGAAGAGAGAGGCGACGGGGGTAGAAGGATTGGAGAGGGAATTAGAGCTTTGAAGCGTGTGAGAGTGTTGAAGGGTGGAGGAGCTTGGTAGTTGGTTTGAAAATGAGACTAGAAGTAGAACCTTGTGATAAGGTTTCTGCTGTTGCCATTTTTCGAGTTTGAGAGTGGTAGCTTCGGATTACTAGGAGCCTGAATTGGCATGTTCTTCGGAGCATGAAAAAAAGGAGAAAAAAGGATAACTACAAATTCATCCTCAACTTATTGGGAGATTCACAAATCAGTCCCTGCTTTTCTTTTCTTTTTTCCTTGAAAGCCTAACTTCTCATTGTAATGACTTTTTAGGGATGTGTGCGATAAGAATTGTTTTTTAAAGTGTTTTCTTATTTATAAATATATTTATTTATTTTTAAAAAATTATTTTTAATATTAACATATTAAAATAATTTAAAAATATAAAAAATAATTTAAAAAATATAAAACACATATTACTCCGTATCCCTAAACAATCTTTTACTCCCTACCATTAAAAACCTACATGGACTGACTTGATAAACTCTATATAAATTTTTTTGATTAGGATGAGAAAAGAAGAAACTAATTTAAGGTTTTCATAAATCCAAAGTTTTAAAATTCAACTAATTATTTAACACTTTTATTATATTTTGTTTGAAAATTCATGATATATTTATTAAGTACATATCTAGTATTAAAATGGTGGCTTTGCAAACTCCTCATTTATACTCTATTTTTGGTTAATTTTTTTATTTGAAAGTTAATTATATATATTATCAAAAATTGATAAGTTAAATCTAATTATTAACTTGATTTGAAATTTACTGTGTCCATTAAGTTTTTGTAACAACATGTGTTTTCGCATAAAATATAGACAATCATTTTGTCATGGGTCATATATTTATTTTTTAAATAAAAAAATTATATACACAAGCTTTTTTAATATGTTTTTGTAGTTGAAAATTTTTTAAATAAAAAAAAACGTTATGCATACATGTAATCAAATTAATTGAAAATTATATATGTTAATAAATAAATAAATAAATAAACATAAACAATAACTAAAAATAAAAATAAAAACAATTCTAAGTGACATATGTACATCAAAATAGTTAATTTCACAATTTAAAATATTTATCCGTTTTGTTTGCTAAATTTATTTATTAAAATAATTTTTTTATTCAAGAAAATGATAATAAGAATATAAACATAAATTAAATTGATTAAATAAAATAAAAGAGAAAAAAAGAAATCATACATGACTACACGTATCAAAAATATTATCCAAAAATAAATTATTTTTCTTATACAAAGTAAAGTTCATCTATACAAAAAATTAAAAAAAAAATAGATGTGTAACAAAAACCCTTCCAAATTTAAATGTATAACAAAAAAAAAAGTCATCATTTTCAAAAGGTTTTTTAAACGAAATGAAATAGAGAAGGTGTATTAATCTAAATATAAATAAAAAAATAACTATAGAAAAAAAACCACATCAATTTTTTTACATGAAAGTTAAAACCTTGTTTTTTTTTAATCAGATTATATGTATTATCAAAAATTGATAAGTTAAATCCAATTATTAACTTGATTTGAAATTTACTGTGTCCATTAAGTTTTTTTTTAACAACAAGTGTTTTTTATATAAAATATGGACAATCACTTTGTCATGGGTCATATATTTATTTTTTAAATAAAAAAATTATATACACAAGCTTTTTTAACATGTTTTTGTAGTTGAATTTTTTTTAAAATATAATCAAATTAATTGAGAATTATATGTGTTAATAAATAAACATAAACATTAGCTAAAAATAAAAATGAATAAAATTATATACAACATATGTACACTAAGATAGTTAGTTTCACAAACTGAAATATTAATCCAGTTTTGTTTGCTAAATTTATTTATTAAAATAATTTATTTGTTCAAGCAAATGATAATAAGAATAGAAACATAAATCAAATTGATTGAATAAAATAAAAGGGCAAAAAAAAAATTATACAAGGCTGCACATATTAAAAATATTATCCAAAAATAAATTATTTTTTTTATAAAAAATAAAGTTCATGTATACAAAAGATAAAAAAAAATTATAGATGTATAACAAAAACTCTTCAAAATTTTAATATATAACAAAAAATCATAATTTATAAAAGGTTTTCTAAACAAAATGAAAAGGAGAAGGTATATTAATCTACATATAAATAAAAAAAACAATAAGTGAAAAAATCATATAAAATAGTATAATTTTAAAAAATAATTAGAAAAAATAATTAAAAAAAAGAGAGCAAAGATCAAGTACTACTAGGCATAACTAGCCTATCTATTAGGACTCGCGTGACTCGCGTGATTGGTCCTATTTTTTTAATTGCAACTGGGACGGATGAGATGTCATCCACCCTAACGTTTTTTGAAAAAAAAATTTAGACAAGTTGTCTGCTGAGCTAGATGATATATCATTTGATTTGCTCAAATTCTAGTTGTTGAGAAATTTGGGCTTGTGTTTTTTTACTCAAAAACTTAATCCAAAACACCTTATGAACAGTGATAAATATGTTCCTAACCTTAAAAAAACCAATAAACCGTCCAGAAAACTAAAATCAACCCGAAATCAAAAATGAAATTGAGTTTAGATCTTCTTATTTTTTTTCACGAGCTGTAAGGTAAAAAAACACATAATATGAACTTCTTTCATCAAATAAAACTATTTGACACATATATTATTTTGCTGGCTTAAATTGATGCCAACGATATTTTCTCTCTACACCACCGAAACCTGAAGACCTCTCTTTTTTCTCTCTTAAACAAAAACTAAGAAATAATAAAAATAAATTTTTTATACCAAAACTAAATTTGAAATGAATTAAGGAGCCAAAAGTTTATAATTTATGTTATTTTTAAAGTTAAAATATCAAAATATATCTTTCTCAAAACTTCTAACACGCCACCCACATTTGATGCCTTTTTAATTTTGGTTCTTATTCTTCAAATTTCACCATTGACTAAAAAAATCCAAATCAATTAACTTTCAATCAGGATCAAATTGTCTAAAATAAAACTTTAAGAACTAAAATAATTTTTAAAAAATAAACAAGACAATTCATAGTGTTTTGTGAAGGGGTGAATAGTAGCTACATAGTGTTTACCTCACATGTTTTAGTTTTTAAGTAATGAGACCATCTTTTTTTAATAACCTTACTTACATCTACGAGTATTGATATATGTTGTACAATAAACTCTAAAATTTAATTCTAACCCATTATTATTTCCTTTTCTTAAGTTAACCCTTGTCTTTTAGCATTCAAAGTATATTTGGTAATAGATAAAAACTGAATCAATATATATACATCTCAATTTACTTTTATCATACGATTACATTACTTGATTGCATTCACAATGCTACTAGATTTTTTATTCTATAATTTATTTTCATGAACATTGTTTTTGTAATATTTGATCATATTTTTATATCAAACTAATTATATGGTTTAATAAGTTTAATGAAGTTTTAATAGGGTCTCCCTTATAGAGAGCTATGTCTAAAATTTATCCTTTTATATCCTATATAAAACATATTTTAAAAATTACCATATAAACACTTCAAACATAACTTTAGTTCATTTATTTAACTAAATGTATCCTTCATTTCATAATTCATAACCATTATATAACACTTTCATATATCAATTCCTTACAACACACACATATTAAAAAAATAGTTAATAAGTACATGTTAAGCTAAATTACAACATTTAATACATAACAAAATTGAATGATCAAATATATATGACTATAGAGTTTACTAAAGATAATTAATGTATACCTAACAAAAGCTATATAATAATAACAATTAAGTCAATGTTGTTCTGAAATATGTGATGGCCCTGCATGAAATATAATAATTTAAAGATATTAGTTAGTTATAAGACATTTATGCATATTTTTCCTCAAAATAAAAATTTAAACTTTTTTTAATAACCTTTATCAAAATTTCCATCATGAATAACTCTAGTTAATCAACAATTTATAATTTCATGTAATATTATTACTTGTTTCATCCATAATTATAAAATAAGTCACCGCATATGATTTTTCTTAAAATAAACTTATACAATACTCTTAAATTAATTGAATAACAATTTATACCATGAAATCACAATCATTTAATTACCATTCTTATATATCTATATCCAAAATCTCTAAATCATGATTAATTTATATAATTCAAATCTCTTAGTTGTCATTCTAGACTAACTAAGCTTATAGTCTCTAATTCATGAATTGATTATGTAATTCAAATCTTTTAGTTGTTATTCTTAACTAATTAAGTCCATAATCTTCAATTCATGAACCAACTATGTAATTCAAATCTCTTAGTTGCCATTCTAGGCTAACTAAGTTCATAGTTCCTAATTCATGAGATGACTATATAATTCAAATCCTAATACACAATTATTTCAAATGTAACATATGTACCCTTCCCAGAGGTTAATTTATTTATATTATCATTCAATTATATTTTACCCTTTTCCATTTGCATTCTTAACTTTAATTTTTTTCTCGGCCTAACCACATGCATTAACATAATACAACAACCAAAAAGAAAAAAAATATTAATAAAAGATTCATGAAAGAAAAAGTTAAGATGTTAGGCATTTACCTGCTCCTTTTATAAACCTCGCTCCTCTATCTGAAAATCCAACTCCTAATACCTCTCCTATTGTTTTAAAGGAGGGATTCATATTAGTATTTTCAATAACTCACCACATGAATCGATATTTGTGTCAATACAATTTCATATTATCAAACCTTACCAATTTCTAAGTTACTCATTTCCTTTAAATATTTTACATAATTACATTTAAATCCTTGTTGGTTTATAATTTAATTATACTAGTGATATGATCAAAGAGTTGATGTCCTATCCCAAGTGTATGAGTTTCAAAGTAATAAATAACCCGGTAAGACTAGGGTCGAACAATAAGAAAGTTAACTATATAAATTATAAATAATAATAATAATAATAATAATAATAATAATAAGAAGAAGAAGAAGAAGAAGAAGAAGAACAATGATGATGGTAGTGAAGATAAGTCATAGAGGACTTTGAGATGTAAGATTAGTGTGAAGATTATACAATGATAAAAATAAATGTCAAGGTTAGAGGATACATTAATAGTATTAGAGATAAGTAAGGTATAAACTCTTTATTAATTATCAACATGATCATATTAATCATCTTATTTACATATCACCATACTTATAAATTTTATCAAGTATTCATGATGCTAACTTATGTTGACAACAAATCAAGTTCCTCTCATAATAACGATGTCGGTCGAAGACTATGAAGGATTAATTTTTTGATGTACCGAGTGTTATACAACACAAATCTAGATTAACCATTTAACAAGGAAGGTATTAAGAATTAATAAGATAAAAATGATAAGACATGTTAATAGCAAGTTGTTTAGGATATAAGCATTGAAGTCCATATTGAATTTATATTATACTTATCCTAACACCATTAGTGAAACCTTTTCACCCTGACATAATTAACTTAACTAAATATTATGAAGAAGAAAAACTTAAAGAAACAATATAAGAACATAAACATGATATAAGTTAACTAAGTATAGTAAAGGAAATAAAAAGCATGAACAAGAGATTAATGAAAGCAAAACTTAAGCATTACAAAAATATAAAGAGAGAAAGCAAGAACATGATCTTGATATGAAAACAAAATGCCTAAATGAATGGCAAATGCCTCCTTTTATAGGCTAAAATTTGGAACTATTCATTTGGTAATTGATAATTGATGTAGTGACCAACTATTGATTAGTGGACTTGGTGGACAACATTACTTAAGCACTTTGGCTAGCTGAATTGATATTGATGCAATTAGAATTTGGTAAAGTTCACGAAAGTTGTTGAAAATTTTCTTTTCCTTCCACCCACCAAATTTCAGATCATTTAGAGCACTACAACTCGAGATATGTCTAAATTACTGAGCAGTGCTGTTGGTGGACATGGTGGATAACCCTCATCTCTTGTTTGAATGAAATCTCATTTCTACCATCCTAATTTGAGTTGGTTCTCTTCGTGAAAGTTGTTGGAAATTGTATTTTCCTTCCATTCATCGAATTTCAGATAATTTGAACTTTTGGTACTCTAGTTATGGGTAATACTCTGAGTAGTGTTTGGGTTGGATGTCAGGACAAATTCAGACTTCTTTTTTGTGGCCAAACTTTGAATTTGAAAATGATAAATTTGGGTCTTTCCATACCCATGAAAGTTGTAGGCGCATTTCTTATCTTTCCAGTATATAAATTAATATGAAATCTAAGATCTATAGCTCTAGATATGGTTCAATGACTGAACAGTGTTTGAATTTGAAGTGAATTGACATCTCCTTTGTAAGCTTAGCTTTTTCTCTGTCTTTTCACTTTCAATAGGTAATCATAATAATCAATTCTTTGAATTTTGAGAATACCTGCATTTAAAATAAGCATTTATCATAAATTAAAGGTATCTTATATTATCAGAATTGTTATTATAAAACATGCTCTAGTTAAAGAGTTATTGATATTTCAAGTGCAAAATGATGATATAAAACCTTGATAAAAATGCAATTTAAGTACTAATCAACTAGCTAATTCCATAATTTGAGTTAAAATTTTTCCAATTATATACAAAATTTTCCTATTCTTTTTAACTTTAACCTTACCAAATTATACTTTCATATAAAAGACATTTTAACAATTTATGTCATTTAACATTTTGACCCGTTTTCAAGTTTCATAATCTTACATACTAACAATTTGATTGTTATGAACAACACTAATAAAACTCCAAGATTCTAATATACAAACGTCAACATCATATCATAAGAAAAAAACATTTTATATCCATACCCAATTCTCTAGTATTTCCATTATTACTTACATTAAATCTTTATTAAGCCAACATGAGTTTTGTCATAACTCATTTTTGGGTCACTCCCAAATTTATTTTTCTTTTCTTAAAAAAAACTACACAGTGCCATTTTGAACAACATTGTACAGCTTCTTCTCCCTTGCAAATGTAGAGACAAGGGAGAAGAGAATTTTTGAAATTTTTTCCTGTTATTCTTCCCCTTTCTTTCCCCTCCCACTTACACAAAACCCATGCCTATAAGCCCATGCCGCCATGATGAAGAAAATAAGAAACCATGTCCTGCTAGCAACTCCCATCACCCACCTTACCTTGCGCCATGACAGGGGTAAGGTGACCCTCTCTTCCTCTGCTTATAAATACCAGAGGAGGAACCTGGTTGTAGGGGGGTGGAAGAAAAAAGAGACCGTTAGTTTTTTGAGAGAGAAAAGAAAGACCAAAAGAGACAAATAACGATTTTTCAAGAGAGAAAGAGGTGAAGAAAAAGGGACTGAAAGAGAAGAAACGAAAGATTAAAAAAAAAGGGAAAGAATAGAGAAGAGAAAGCAGGGAACAACTAGAGAGAAATACTACAGAAGGAAGAACAAGAAGTGACAGAGAAGAAAAAAAATACTAAAGAAGAAGAACAACCATAGCTATCATCATGCTTCCTCTCCATTGCCACAATAGCATTGCCATTCAGCCACCCACAACAGCTGCCACCAGCAGCAACAGAGGAGAAACCGAAACAAAATAGAGAAGGAGAAAGAACAAGAGAGAGAGTAGAAGCAAAGAGGAAGCAAAACATAGAGGAAGGGAGACCATGTGTTTATCATCGAAGCCATCATCTGCTCCTCCAGCACGATTGCTGTATCGCTGCACCAACGGAAGAAAAACAACCGTAAAAGAATCATCGCGTGCCTCCACTCACTGAGAACGGCCACCACAAGCCACCGTTGGCCCAACCACCATGCTCCCTCACTCCGGGTAATCTCCTCCCCTTTTCGAGCTCCTCTGCTGTGTTCACCATCGCATGCAGAACGTGAGCAATTCATGTTCTGCAGCAAAGTGGAAACTAATTAGCTGGTTTCTATGCTGTGCACAGTAACCAGGTAATTATATATAATGGGTTACTGTGCTCATGTTTTGCGCAGTAACCCGCTATTTGTTTTTTTTTGGGCTGGAATATCAGCCCAGCCCATCCGGCTAGGTTGAGTCCAGCCACAACAAGGTTTCCTTTTAGGCTGGTCTTGGCCCAATTTCATGTTGGGTGGATTTCAGCCCAGCCTCTTTATTAGGCCGGGTCGGCCCAGTCCAAAAAAATATATATTCAAAAAATCATTTTTGAAAAAAAATTGTGATTTTTCCACGCATTTTTCTATGCCATGTTAATTAATATCGGTATGTATTTTTGTATCGTAAATATACAAATTTGGTATTAAAATACCCGGTTTTCACCAAAACTTAAAAAAAAATGTTTTTATTTTCATGCATACGACTAAGTCTCTCAAAAAAATTACATCATATTTTCATACAATAAAGAAAACTTCAAAAAAAAAAACATGTTTTACCATGCATTTTGGCTTTAATAACTAGTTTATTAAAGTCACGAGAACTTGACCAATATTTTAAAAATTCTAAAAAACTTATTTTGTTTTCTTAATATCAGGGATTATGAATTTATACATAAAACATACTCTCAATATTAAAAAGGTAGTTTTTTTTATAAACATTAGAACGGTTAGCCTTTGTCCCATTAAGATAAGAACCTCCTTATTGAGATGGGCTTTTCTTGAATCTTAGATAGACAGACAAATAAAACAATGTAGCTTACCTTAGGTAGGGTGTATTTGGGGTGCTAGTATCTTTCCTTTATGCAACCAGTCTCCGCACCTGATCTTTGAGACTAGTTAGGGTTTCTAGCGACCATAATACTAGGTGGCGACTCCATTCTATTTTTTCACTGATGAAAGACAAGAATTCCTTATCTTTTTATATTTTCCATATACGCATATAATTGAGTGTGGAGGGTGATCGCCGCAACGTCGCACACGTGTGACAAGTTTAACCATATAATTAATTAATCTATTAAATTTAAAACCTTTTCATTTAACAAATTTCATATAGCATCATAAGTATTTATATTAGAGTCTAAATCTTGGCAAATTCACAAGCTTGCAACTCTTATTTAGACTTTAAAACATTTAATTTTAGTAACACATGCAAACTCCCAACTAATAACCCCCACTAAACATAATTTTCTCATGCAATTTTATCAATTTGTGAAAAATATCACATCATTTTAATCAAATAAACCATACTTTTAAACTTTCTCCTATAGTCCACCCTAATGGCCCTTTGTTTACCTATAATTTACTCATATTCTCATATTGTTTCATGATTTGCACTAATATACAATCATCATATACTAATTAAACAAAATCACAAACAATTTCATATTTTCCCAAATTCTTCTAAAACACCTTAGAAGAAAAATTAGGGATTTCTCCCCTAATGAAACTATCAATAACATAAGTTACATAGTGTTAAACACTTTACCCAAAGGTTTTGAAACAAAAAATCTCATTCATTGCAATTTTCTCTTCTAATTCTTCTTTCTCCTCCTTAATCCATTGTTTCTCTCATTAAACTCAACCTTTAGTCTCTTCAAATCCTTTTAAATCTTTGGTTTTTAGTATTTTTCATATATTATTTTCTATAATTCCTCTCGGATACTGCTTTGGTTTTTAGTATTTTTCATATATTATTTTCTATAATTCCTCTCGGATATTGGTAATTTCACATAATCTTCTAGAACTTGATTAACCTCAAATTTTAAACCAAGTAGAACAATATGTCGGGAGATTTCTCAAAACCTTTCATTACGATCCAATAGTTAGATTGAGATTTGTGACTAATAGCTTAAAACTAGACAATAAAAGATATTTTTATGTAAAAATCCAAATTTACTTACTATTTTATTTACTTAAATCATCAAAATTTTCAAAATAATTCATTGGATGCTTTAATCCATATTTACCTCTAAAAAAACTTCATTTTAATTAATATCATATTTAATATATTTAGTACAATCAAAGTTTACCACTAATTAATAGAACTCATGTATTTGTTTTACTGGTTTGTAATTATTTTGTTCAATTAGTACCGATTTAAATTCATTTCAAATCTTTTTCAATAACTTGCTAAGATCTTATTCTAGGGGTTTACATTCTACCTTTTTTATAAAATTTTATCCCTGAAATTTAAATTCATACTTATTTATTAAAACAAGTTTGAATACTTCTTTTTTAATTCTAATTTGACTTTTTCAGGTCTCCACCTTTCTGTGAGAGTTTTTCCATAATATTCTTACAAAAAAAACCTTTTTGTTCTATATTTAACATCACAAGTATGTTTAGGTTGAATGTTAGATTTATTTTTAAAACCCATAAAGGCTTTAACCTTAGCTTTAGGTCAGATGTTAGATTTACTTTTAAAACCTATAAGGGCTTCAACCTTAGCTTTAGGTTAGATTTGGTAGAGACAAAAGGTTTTGGTTGGGTAGCCTCCTTTCTCTTCAAATTTGGTTTCCAAGATGATGAAGAACCCAAATTGAACGTTGACTGAACATTTCCTTTCCATCTGAGTTGTCTCTTCACTTTCATAGCCATATGAACAATGTTTGTTACCTTTATACAATGTTGTAACTCAACAACATTAATTATCTCTTTATCTAGCCTATTAAGAAACCTAGCCATAGTAGCTTTCATATCTTCAATCACATTAGCCCTGATAATTGTAATCTCCATCTTTTTATGGTAATCTTTCATACTTTTCGAACCTTGATATAAACTCTACAATTTCAGAAAGAGCTCCATGTAATAAAAGTTAGGAATAAATCTTTTTCTTATTATGAACTTCGTGTCATCCTATAACTCAGTAAACCTTATACCATTCTTTCTCCAACTCAAAACAAGTTGATCCCACCATATTAATGCATAATTTATAAACTCAATGACAACGAGGTTTAATTTTTTATGTTTTGTGTAGTGATGACAGTTATCTAATTAACCTTCTTTTCTCACTCTAGATATGCTTCTAGATCATTCATTTCTTAGAAAAACAAGTATTTTCAACTTAATGGTACTAACTTTTAACTTGAATCGTCATGATGCTTAAAATCCCAAGAATTCTCTCTTTGACCGAAAACTCCACCATGTCCGAAGCTTACATTTCTTCTTACTCTATTCACCCCAAACCTATTTCCTTGTCCTATAGATGCAAAATTATAGTCATCATTATCCATATCTATATTATCATCAACAAACTCATAAAAATCAGTTTTATTATTTTATATAGCCTTTCAGACATTATTTCTTCGATGATTAGCCCCATTATTTTGTTGCTTTTTTCAGTCCATTTCATTTTTCAACTCTTTGGTCACCTTAGTTAAAAGTCTAATTTGCTGGCCTATAACTCATATTTGAAAAGAGAATTTGATGTTTAATGTCACTAATTTGTTATTTTCAGACATACTTTGAAATTTATAAAACTTTGGTGAGTAACACAAAATATATCCTCACAAATCTTGTCAAAATCAGGGTTTTTCACTTTAATAAACTCATTATGCCTTTAACCGGATAACTTATTTTCTTTTAGTTCTTTAAAAACTAAAAATCCAACCAATCAAAGTCAGAGGCTTTCACAATGCCATTCAATTATGAATATAGACTCAAGAATCAATTAATATATTGAAAACAAGCAAAATAAAAATATGATTATAATTTAATGAGTAGTAATGCAAATTTGTACAAATTATGGACAAAACAAAAAAGCAAAATAAAACAGAAGTGAAAATTAATGAAGACACTAATTTGACTCCTAAATAACCTAATTGTAATAGAAAAAACTAATTTGTTCAAAAAAATAATAGACAAATATATTTTGGAACTTGACATAAATGTGATTGTTGTGTAAGTTTAAAGCATTAGAATTGAAACCGAAACCTAATGATATTGGAATGACCTAAAATTCAATATCTAGTATTTTAATACCTAAAAAACTACAAATCTCAGTTTATAGGTCGTTCTCTTATACTTAGGTATCGAAATGTATGATCAGTTTGCTGTTGAATTAGACTCCAAATTGAAACCTTAAGAAAAAGATATCTATACAAGAAAAAAATTAATATACATTGCAATTCCACCCCCAATAAACAATGTATGAAATTTCAATTAATTTTGAGGTGGTTTGTTTAAGGTTCTCTATAAGTTGTGTTTTTGTAATAGAATTACAACAAACTTTGAATAACATCTTTTCTCTTCTTGTTTGTTTTTATATATTTTTTAATTTTATGCTAATAATATGTTTAGAGATAGTAATAAAATGAAATATTAATTTTTTTACTAGTATGTAAAAGACATAAAGAAGAAGAAGATTGACGCAAATAATATATTTTTTTTAACAAACACTAGAAAAACATAATTTTTAGAAAGATATGACTTGTTCTTGGAGCTTTGCTTTCATACTAATTGATGAGAACCTTATTATCATGTGGTTACACAACCTGCAATCAAGATTTAGATATGATCCCGAGAAGCCAAAAGAGGCGTGATAGGAGTGTAACATAATGAAAACCTATTCCAAGACACCAACACTATTGGGATGAAGTCAAATGACCCTAATTAGTACTTAAGAGTGCATTTTTGTCAAGGTTTTATATCATCATTTTGCACTTGAAGTATCAATAACTCCTTAACTAAAACACGTTTTATAATAATGTATCTAATAATATAAGATACCTTTAATTTGTGGTAAATGTTCATTTTAAATGTAGGCCTATCATAAAAATAAAATGATTGATTGATGAATTTAAGAACTAAAATTGAAAGGACAAAGAGATGGCCAAACTTAGAAAAGAGATATCGGTGCAATTCAAACCGGAACACTGTTTGGTAATTGGGTCATATCTGGAGCTGTAGATCTCATATTTAGGTTTACTTTATATGGATGGAAAGGTAAGACATAGGCCTATAACTTTCATAAGAGCCCAAGATCAAAAAAGTCCATTTTCAAGTCGAAATTGGAGCAACAACAATGAAGTCCGAATCTGTCTTCCAGCCCGAGCACTATTCAGTGTTTAGCCCATATCTTGAGTTCTAGAAGTCCAAATGACCTAAACTTTTTACATAAGAAATCTGAGATAATTTCCTACAACTTTCATGTTTTCAAGTGGTTCCAATTTTGACTTTATCAATGACATTTTGGGTAGACAAGAGAAGATAAGGATTGTCACCAAGTCAAGAGTTAATCACCCACTCATCAATTTATCATCAAATCAATAGTTCCCAATTTTGGCCTATAAAAGGAGGCATTTTCCATGTATTTAGGCATCTTGGTTTCCAGATCAAGATTATGCTTTTGCTTTCTCTCTTTATATTTTTTGTAATGTTTATGCTTTGCTTTCATTAATATTAAGTTTATGCCTTTCATTTTCTTTTCTTTACTTAGTTAACTCTTATCTTATTTATGTTTTTCTTTTGTTTATTTATTTTTCTTTCTTTTATTATGTTTAACTAAGTTTATTATGTCAAGGTGAAAAGGTTACACTAATGGTGTAAGAATAAGTATAGTATACACTTAATATGGACTTTAATGTTTGATACTAACATGTTTTGTATTTGTTATCTTGTTCACTCTTTAATACTTTGCTTGTTAAATGACTAATCTTGATTTATGTTGTATAACACTTAGTACAATAAATACTTGATACTTTCATAACCCATACTGTATGGTATAACCGATACCTGAGCTATGAAAGAAACTTAATTTGTTGTTAACATAAGTTATAATCATGAATGCTTGACGAGATTTACAAGTATTAGCATTAATCGAATAAGATGACTAATATAATCATGTTAACAATCTATAATCAGATTGGAACCTCCTTTGTGTGTGGTTTCCAATTAAGTAATAAGAGTTTATACTATACTTGTTTAGCATACCATTAGTGGAACCTCTAATCTTGACATTTGTTATTATCATTGTTTAATCCTTACCTTAATATTCCATCTCAAAGTTCTCATTTTCTTCTTCTTCTTCTCCATCTCTTTTTTTACTACTACTACTACTACTACTATTGCTATTATTATTGTTATTGTTGTTATTACTATTGTTGTTGTTTATAATTGTCATTTATAATTTATACAATTAACCTCTCTGTGGTTCGACCCCGGTCTTGCCGGGTTATTTATTACTTCGACACTCCTGCACTTGGAAGAAGACATCAATCTTTTAGTCGTGTTAGACCCCAGAAAACCAGTTAATCTTTGATAAGTCAAATTCAATTCGTTTAAAAACTAAAGAATGCAAGAATCTCTTTCACACATCAAACTAAAAAGTTCAAAAGTATTATTCATCAAAGGTGCTGAAATTTAGACTGTATATTTGTTTAAATAACTCTGAGAAATTAACCCTAATGAGTTTTAGCTTGTGGGTTGGATTAACCCACTTAAAAAAACTGACCTAAAACCTTTGCTATTGAGCTCAAACCTTAATCCAAACAACCCTTAGATTCTAACTGAAAAAAATATTCATTAAGTCTGTTGTAACCCAATTTTGGATTCACTAAAAATTTTTGAATGTTATTTTATCTTATTATTCATGACAAAAAAAATATATAATAAATAAAAAAAGAGAAAAAAAAAAGAGCAAAAAAAGAGTTTAAAATATATTTTCTCGAGTCAACCGTCATTTTCTGTCAAAACCGAGTCCATCAGGTCAATACGGGTTAAACGATGTTGACCGGGATGAAAAATGAGTTTCAGGACGTTTCGGGTCAAAACCGTCATTTTCTGTCAAAACCGAGTCCATCGGGTCAATACGGGTCCTACCATGTCGACCGCAATGAAAAAATGAGTTTCGGGCTATTTCGGGTCAAAACCGTCATTTTCTGTCAAAACCGAGTCCATCAGGTCAATACGGGTCCCACCATGTCGACCGCGATGAAAAATGAGTTTCGGGCTGTTTCGGGTTAAAACTGTCATTTTCGGTCAAAACCGAGTCCACCGGGTCAATACGGGTCCCACCGTGTCGACTGGGATGAAAAATAAGTTTTGGGTCAAAACCGTCATTTTTGGTGAAAACCAAGTCCACCGGGTCAATACGGGTCCCACCATGTCGACCAGGATGAAAAATGAGTTTCGAGCTGTTTCGGGTCAAAACCGTCATTTTCGGTCAAAATCGAGTCCACCGGGTTAATACGGGTCCCACCATGTCGACCGCGATAAAAAATGAGTTTCGGACTATTTTTGGTCAAAACTGGTATTTTTGGTCAAAAAACCTGGTCCACCGAGTTGATACCCGTATAAAAAAGTTTTTTTTGTAATTTAAAATTAATTTTTAGCGGATGAAAAACTTTTTATAATACTGATTTGAATTTTTAATTTTTACCCCTATAAATAAATATTATTATTATTATTTAGTATTATTATATATAATAAGACAAATAGTAATCGGTAGAAGTTGAAAATTTTAACAATCCGTGATTTATTGTCTGCTTTCATTGGCTATAAATAACCAATGAATTCAAGACATAAGGGAATACACAAGGGGGAGGAAAGAAATAAAAAATTCATTCTCAATTTGAATTCTGAATTCGGAATTACTATTTCGGGTTACTATTTAAGTACTGTTCATTTTTCTTATATTTTTCCTCCACCCTAGTAAGATATTAATTTTTTTTTTAATAAATTGAAAAATACCAAAAATATCTCAACCGTTAGATCTAATAGTATTTAGATCTGAGTTTTTGATTTCGTAGGATACAATGGGCTTTACCACACCAGATTTAAAATCCAAATCAATCTCAGCCGTTCAAATAATCTGCCCTTCGATCCGGTTGCGCCACGTCATCAGGTGTACCAAGCACTCGGTACACCACGATACACCAGATCTCAGCCCATTCAATCCTGACCGTCCGATCAACTTGAAGATCAAACGAATCATAGCCGCACGATCTGTTCATCCGAGATCCAGCGGTTCACAACCTTCAGACGCACGAACGCACCATACACTCGTCCACACTGTAGCATAACCCAGAGCTTCTCTCTCCTCTCGCCGGGGATTCTCTCTCTCTCCACCGATCTCCCATTTCCGACCATCTCAAGCCGTGAAACCGCCACAGAAACGTGCATCGCCTCCTCCTAAGCAAAACCCCGGCCGTTTTACACTTTTTCACCGGCGATTTTGGCCGGAAAAAGGCCGCGACTGTCATCGGCCAATCGACTTTCAAGTCGTCGATTCTCCCTCCTCAGCCATCAATGGCCAACAAGACCACCACCTTTTGGCTGGAATCTCACCGGAAAATTTCGCCGCCGTCAACAGTAACCGCGCGTGAGCCACACGCGCCGCTAGTGGCATTTTCATAAATTTTCGATAAATCCGAGGGTATTTCAGTCTTTTGCCTATACAGGGGTACTCAGGTATTTTATTATGATTTTTTATGGTATTTTTTGATATTTTTATATATAAATACTTGTAAATTTTTGCATGTGAAAAAAACAAAAACAAACCAAAATAAATAACGACGCGGGTTTAACACCCATTTTATCATATCACTGTTCATGGGTCAAAAACCCAATTTTCAGGAATTGATATATCTATTTGTTAATGATATCAAAATAATTTTTATTTTATAAAATAAATATTATTTGTCGACACGTCTCTTTTATTTACAGAAAAGGACCAATGTCAAAAAAATTAAATACCAAATATGGATTATGTCCATTATTATTTATTTTGGTAAATCAGACGTAACTCTCCTTTTTAGGGATAAACATCAACATTTTAGACAAAGTCTCCTAATTTTAGGGACTGATGTCATTTTTAACGCGTCTCCTATTTTTAGAGACCGACGTTAACCATGTTAAAAAATTTACAAATAAGCTCAAAATATAATAGCATTTGAATCAAATAAGAAAAACACACAAGTAAAGATAACCTTTCTCTGAAAGGATGTTTTAAGGGTGGTGTCTACCTTCCCTTAATCATAACTAACCCAGTACCCGAATCTCTGGGACTAGTGTCTAATTGTGGATTTCTAGTTCCTTCAAATTACTAGATGGCGACTCCAATAAAATCTTTATTTTCCCAATCAAATAAAAACTAAATTATTTTTTTTTGTTTTAAAAAAACAAACAAAAAAAGGAGTGGAGCCATCGCCCGACGTCGTGGAGCGACAAAATGGCGACTCCACTGGGGACTTAGGGTTGAACCAACTGCTTGTGTTTATTTTTCATATGTTTTTTCTTATATGCTATTTATTTTTGGCATTTATTTTATTTACATTATTTATTACTGTAATTCTTTTCAATTTTTCATATTGCCACATGTATGTATGATATTTATTTGTGTATTCACACACTTCACAATGAACCCATAAAAGCTCTGGACCCGAGCTTCGTCCTTTTTAAGATTAGAAAAGAAAGATTCAAGTGGCAAGTGTGACTCATGTCCAGTGATGCTCATTTGGACTTTCGCTTGGATTGTAACTCACCCTATGCAACGGGTATTGTGGAATTTTATCTCATACTCATGTTGCATAAGGTTAAGAGGCCGATTACTTCACAAGTAATTCGGGCAATTTAAGAACCAAATAATTTCTTTAAGGATAGAATAAACTAAGCCAAACCTTATGAGTTAAATCCTATCAAGTAGGATATAAGACACAAATAAATATCAATGCATTAACATATATTTTCATATACATTCCATATTCTCATTATATGTCCCCCGATCCTTATAGGAAGTGTGAGATGGAAGAAACCAATACTATTGAGGAATTTTTGACCATATCAGAATTGAGCCAACATGATGAAGGGGATTGTTTGCCATCAGAATTTGAGCCTCAATTACCGGCACAGGTTAAATTAGATGACAGACCACTTGGTAGAGGACAACTACTGAACTGTTGGGAAATGTTATCCTTTCATGATAAGGTCGATTTTTAGAAACAATATGGGGACTTGGCACATTTACTGAAAATTAGGGTCCAACATGCCTGTTTTCAAGCCATGATAGGTTTTTGGGATCCAGAATATCGGTGTTTCACTTTTGATGCGGTGGATATGACTCCTACTATCAAGGAGTATGGATCTCTGCTAAATTGTCCCAAGTCAGAAAAGGTGTACTTTTACACACCTATAGAGCATGCACTTTCTAACTTTGCTTGGATTACCCAGATAGACTGTCAACTAGCAAAATCACATGCAACTAAATGAGGAAACAGCCAGGGTTGGTTTTGGAATGAGCTAGAAGTCATATTCAAGAGGAGACTACATGATGAAAGCAATGAAATTCGATTGAGAATTTTGGCCTTAGGCATATACGGTTTGGTTCTTTTCCCATCTGCCAAGGGAATGATCGATTTTGAGGCTGTTAATGTATTTAAAAATATGGTGACCCTCAAAATTAATCCTGCTACAACAATATTGGCAGAAACTCTCTCATCCTTGAATTATTGTAGAAAAGCCGGAAAGGGTCGTTTAAGATGTTGCTTGCAGCTGTTGTTTGTCTAGACTGTGAGTTACATGATTGAGGGGAAGATTTCAGGTTTGGTTGGTACCCCATGACATCTTTATTCTAAGCTGGAGAATTTTGCTGAAAAACATTTGCATGAAGTAGGAAGAACTACATGGGAATCAATGTTTCTGAGTTTGAGTAAATCTCAATTTCATTGGAGGAGTCGATATTCTTACTTCAAATCTTATCTGGCATATTGTGGTGAGTACCCATGGGTCCCATTGATAGGAGCCCGCTGCTGTATTAGTTATTGTCCTAACATGGTTTTACGACAGTTTGGATTTAAGTAGTTTATTCCAAGGACTATCGAGCTAGCAACATTTTATGAAGATTTCAAGACCTCGAAGAAATTATTAGAGTCAGTGAAAAAGGCATGGAAGCATCCTGGTAGGGTTACTTTTGTTAAAAGGGTAGAAGGAAAAACAACTAAAGGATATCCAATATGGCAGAAGAAGAGAGGGAAAGGATACCAAGTTCCTCTATTTGAAGGGCCATCCAGGTCTGTGATTCAGTCTGTTGAAGACATACATGATGAGGTTCGTGCTCAACAAGAATCTTACAACCTAGATTTGAATTCTGAAGTAGAAGAGTTAACGATTAAAAAAAGAAAGTTGGCATCTAATCTAGCCATCCGAGAAAAAGCATTGGCTATCACGAAACAGGAAAAGGATGACTTGTCAACTCAGCTACAACATCAACAACTTGAGTTCCAGCAACTACAAGAAAAATATGCACTTCTATCAGAAGATAAGAGGAAGCAAGATGTCAACATGAAGAGATGGGTTAGAAGAGCATCAAAATCCGAGGAAATGGCATTAAAATTGGGAGAGGCAAATAAATCACTTCAGGAATAGTGTCAAAATCAAGATGCAATAATTGCCAATTTAGATGAGCAGGTGAACCATTTGCTTTCCGTTGAGCAAACCTTATCATCAGAAAAAGAAAATGCAGAAAAAGAAGCAGAAAGTTGGGCTTCTGAAGCTATGCGCTATCATGTACAGGCAGATGATGCCAAGAATTATGCTTCAGGATTAAGAAGCATGGCCCAACAAATAGCAGATGGTGAGCCAGTGACTAGAAATGAATTCCATCAGTTTGTTGGGCTAATCAGAGATGGGATTAATGAGATAGCAGCATATGACGGTCCAAGGCTTTGGAAAGATTGACTTGTTGTAATTCTGATATTGTAAACCAATAAAGGACAATTTCATCATCTTTTTATTATGAGAAATGTTTATTTTGATATGGATTTATACCATCAGATTTCTTCCCTAAATCGGTTCAAGTTCCTGTAGGTTTGGAGTCCTCAGTGAGAACTTTCTTAAGAGAATCTGATCTGGTCTGTTCCTCATCATAAGTTAAAGGAAAACCTAAAACAAATAACAGGCATACATCATCCATATGGCATTTTGCATCCATTTGTGCATTTCATTCATTTTTATGGCATTCATTCAGGTTGAAATATAGGTCCCCCAAAAGACCATAAAATCCATTACACTCGTCTACGAAGAAAGATAATGGAGAACGAAGAAAGAGCACATCTAGAGGCTCACTATCAAAGGGAGTTGGAGAGCATGAAAAATGATATCGCAAGACTTACAAGTCTACTCGAGCAGGCCCTGGCATCCAAGTCTGGAGAAGATACCTCAACTCAGCCAGCGGTTGCAACTCCATCTGTATCTACGCCAGTAGCTCCTTTCGTGTTCACTTCTCAAAATCTAGGAGCAAATCCTTCTTCATCTGAACAGCAGTTCACTGCCAATGTTCCACCAGCACAAGTGCCGATCATAAACTTGACAGCTGATGACTCACATAGGATGAGATACTCTAAACCTGTTGATTATGATAAATTGACCGCTCTAGAAGAAAGATTGAGAGCAGTCGAAGGGGCAGACATATATGATCCTGTTTATGCTGCAGAGATGTGTTTAGTCCCAAATGTAGTTGTACCCAAAGAATTTAGGGTACCAGAATTTATCAAGTATACGGGAACTGAATGCCCAGTCACTCATCTTAAATCTTATTGTAATAAGATGGCAGAAGTGGTGAATGATGAGAAACTTCTCATCCATTTCTTTCAAGACAGTCTTTCTGGATCAGCACTAAGCTGGTATACAAGACTAGATAATACAAAGATCAGAAAGTGGAAAGATTTGGTCAAAGCTTTTGTGGAACAGTACAAATTCAATATGGAGGTAGCCCCGGACAGGTCAAGCTTGTTAGTCATGGAGAAGGGCAACAAAGAGACTGTAAGAGAATACGCTTTGAGATGGCGTGAAAAAGCATCCCATGTGCAACCCTCTTTGTTAGAAAAAGAAATGGTCACTCTATTTACCAACACTTTTAAATCTCCCTACTTTGAACACCTAGTGGGTAGTTCAGCTCAGCATTTTTATGATGCTGTAACTATTGCTGAGAGGATAGAACAAGCAATAAGAATGGGGAGAATGTTAGAGCCTACTGAGAAGAAAGGCTTTATCGGGAAAAAGAAGGAGTCTGAGGTGAACAATGTGGAAGGAGGATACAAGGGTAAGAAGAAAGATTACCATCACTATAACTTCCAAAGACCTACCCAACAAGTTGTAAGTGTAAGCTTCACTAAACCTTTCCCTACCAACCAGCAAAACCAACCAAATGACCAACAAAGTAACCAGATTGTTATTCCTCCAAGAAGGAATTTTCAAAGAACCCAAGAACGGTTGCCACCATTACCACTTCCTTTGGGAGAAATGTATTCGAAGTTGTTGAGTATTGGGCAGGTGGCCCCTGTTCCCTTAACCCCACTTCAACCTCCATACCCAAATTGGTATAAACCTGATATGACATGTGAATATCATGCTGGCATTGCTGGAGTGTCGAAGTGCAGGAGTCTCCATACCCACTAAAAGGTTGATGCCTTCTCCCAAGTGCAGGAGTGTCGAAGTAATATATAACCCGACAAGACCGGGGTCGAACCATAGGGAGGTTAATTGTACAAATTATAGACAATAATTATAAGTAACAACAATACCAATAACAACAACAACTATAATAATAATAATAATAATAATAATAATAATAATAATAATAATAATAATAATAATAATAATAATAGTATTAGTAGTAGTAGTAATAGTAGTAGTAGTAGTAGTAATAATAATAATAATAATAATAATAATAAAGAAAGAGAAGAAGAAGATGATGATGAGAACTTGGAGATGAAAAATTAATGTAAGGATTAAACAATAATAATAACAAATGTCAAGGTTAGAGGTTCCACTAATTGTATATCAAACAAGTATAGTATAAACTCTTATTATTCAATTGGAAACCACACACAAAGGAGGTTCCAATCAGATTATATATTGTTAACATGATTACATTAGTCATCTTATTCAATTAATGCTAATACTTGTAAATCTCGTCAAGCATTCATGATTATAACTTATGTTAACAACAAATCAAGTTCCTTTCATAGCTCAGGTGTCGGTTATACCATACATTATGGGCTATGAAAGTGCCAAGCATTTGTTGTATCAAGTGTTATACAACATAAATCAAGATTAGTCATTTAACAAGCAAAGTATTAAAGAGTGAACAAGATAACAAATATAAAACATGTTAGTATCAAACATTAAGGTCCATATTAAGTTTACACTATACTTATTCTTCCACCATTAGTGTAACCTTTTCACCTTGACATAACTAACTTAGCTAGACATAATGAAAGAAAGCAAAATAGATAAACAAAATAAGAACATAAAAGTTAACTAAGTAAAGGAAAGGAAATGAAAGGCTTAAACTTAATATTAATGAAAGCAAAGCATAAACATTATAAAAAATACAAAGAAAGAAAGGAAGAGCATGATCTTGATCTGGAAACCAAGATGCCTAAATGCATGGCAAATGCCTCCTTTTATAGGCCAAAATTAGGAACTATTGATTTGATGACTAATTGATAAGTGGGTGGCCAACTTTTGACTTGGTGACAATCCTTATCTTCTCTTGTCTGCCCAAAACGTCATTGATAATGGCCTTTTTTGACTTGGTGACAATCTGGAAGACAGATTCGGGCTTCTTTGTTGTTGCTACAATTTGGACTTGATAATGGCCTTTTTAGATCTTGGGCTCCATATGAAAGTTGTAGGTCTATGTCTTACCTTTCCATCCATATAAATTGGACCTAAATCTGAGATCTGTAGCTCCAGATATGACCCAATTACCAAACAGTGTTTCGGTTTGGATTGCACCGACATCTCTTCTCTAAGTTTGACCATCTCTTTATCCTTGCAATTTAAGTTCTTCAAGTCATTAATCAATCCTTTCATTTATGTGATAGGCCTGCATTAAAAATAGACATTTACCACAAATTATAGGTATCTTATATTATTAGATACATTATTATAAAACATATTTTAGTTAAGGAGTTATTGATACTTCAAGTGCAAAATGATGATATAAAACCATGATAAAAATGCACTTTTAAGTACTAATCAATGAGCTAGACCCAGAAGGGACTGGGCATAACAAGCCCTTGTATATCACTGTGAAATATAAGGACTGTCTGATCGGCAAAGTGCTTGTGGATAATGGTTCAGCTTTGAATGTGCTACCAAGGTATATGCTGGATGAGATGCCAATTGATGCTACTCATATGAGAACAAGTACTATGACGGCTAGAGCATATGATGGTTCCCCTAAACAGGTGATAAGGACCATTGACATTGAATTGTTTATAGGGCCTCAGATGTTTTTGATAACCCTACAAGTGATGGATATCCATCCTTCCTATAGCATGTTATTAGAAAGGCCATGGATACACGCGTCTGGGGCTGTGACATCATCTCTACACCAATGCTTGAAGTACATCATCAATGGTACTTTAGTGAAAGTTAAGGCAGAAGAAACCTTATCCATGATAAGGAATGTGGCGGTCCCTTATATTGAAGCAGGAGATTGCAAAGATGGAGATCTCCATGCCTTCGAGATTGTGAACACCGAATGGGTACCTGAGAATACTGTGTTGAGAAGACCAGTTATTTCTGGTACTGCTAGAATGATAGCTAAATGCTTTTTAAAACATGGACTACCATTCCAGAATGATCTAATTGCTGGAAATCATAAAAGAGTCAACATGATGAAAATTAAGGCTGTTGATCAGAGGTTTGGGCTTGGCTTCAAGCCTAAGAAAGATGATTATAAGAGAACTGCTAGGATAAAGCGAGAGAGAAGGTTGGCCAGAATAGAAGGAAGAAAGCAGAGGAAGAAGACATTGCAATCCCACCTATCCATGTTTCTTTTCCAAAGTCAGCATATGTGATGAAACCTGAAAACATGATGGAAGTCTTGAGACAGAAACTTGCTGTCATGGATATCAACAATGTAGAAGAAGGTGAAGAGAAAGTGTGGAACTATGATGATGAGCCAAGAACAATAAAAGAAGATGAATTGTTACCACAGTTAACTGTCCATGCTCTAGAAGAAGCTCCAACCAACGCCTTTGTGCGAAAGCTTTCAGTTGAAGAAGTATTCCAGAATTGGGAGATTGAAGAAGCCCCAATTGTTTTTAAGAAGTAATGATTAAGTGTCTACTTATATTTGCTTTTATGTGCTTTGCATTGTACTTTGCTTTGTGTTTTTATACCTAGTTGGAAATCTTGGTTCAAGATGACAACATAAGGTCTTTTCATAATTGTTGAGCCAACTTTTAAAATAATATTGAGATCAAACATTTTCATCAGTATTTGTTGAATTCCTTTTATTTTGTTTGGCTACAAGATATGCATTCACACTAAAAAACACCTTCCGCTTTCAGGAATTCTGAAAGTGAATCCTCCATAAATCCACAAACATATTGCATTGAAAATGAATGGCCAAACTTTGATAAGGATGAGACTGCAATGGATGAAGAGGAATAGGATGAAGAGTTTGCTAGACGGGTAGAACAGTCAGAGCATGCTTGGAAACCTGCGAAGGAAGAACTAGAGGTGATAAATGTAGGCACTGAGCAAGATAAAAGAGAGTTAAAGATTGGAACTTTGATCACTACAGAAGAAAGATGCAGTTTAACCTCATTACTACAAGAGTATATCGATGTGTTTGCCTGGTCTTATACAGATATACCTGGTTTAAACATTGATATTGTAGTACACAGATTACCTTTGATAGAAGGATGTAAACCTGTTAAGCAGAAATTAAGAAGAACTCACCCAGATATTGTGCTCAAGGTCAAGGTAGAGATAGAGAAGCAGTGGGATGCCGGTTTTCTAGAAGTTATTAAATACCCTCAATGGGTATCTAATATAGTGGTGGTACCAAAAAAGGATAACAAAATTAGAGTATGTATAGATTTCAGGGATCTAAACAAAGCCAGTCCGAAGGATGATTTTCCTTTGCCTCACATAGATGTCCTGGTAGACAATGCTGCTAGGAGTTCAACTTACTCCTTCATGGATGGATTCTCCGGTTATAACCAAATTAAAATGGCTGAGGAAGATAAAGAGAAGACCACTTTTGTCACACCATGGGGAACATTTTGCTACAAAGTGATGCCATTCGGGTTGAAGAATGCTGGAGCCACATATCAAAGGGCAATGGTGACACTTTTCCATGATATGATACATAAAGAGATTGAAGTGTATGTGGATGATATGATTGCCAAGTCTAAGAATGAAGAAGATCATGTTCAGGTTCTAAGAAAATTATTTGAAAGACTAAGAAAGTATCAGTTGAAGCTGAATCCTTCAAAATGCTCGTTTAGGGTAAAGTCTGGAAAGTTGCTAGGATTTGTGATAAGCAATAAAGGAATAGAGGTCGATCCTGATAAAGTGAAAGCAATTCAGGCTATGACAGTTCCTAAGACCGAGAAGGAAGTAAGAGGTTTCTTAGGGCGTTTGAATTACATTGCTCGATTCATATCTCAGTTAACAGCAACATGTGAGCCAATTTTTCGATTACTTCGAAAAAAGAACCCTGGTATATGGGACAAAGATTGTCAAGAGGCTTTTGATAAAATAAAGCAATACTTACAGAATCCACCTTTGCTCGTGCCCCCTGTGCCTGGAAGACCTTTGATCTTGTATTTGACAGTAACTGAGGTAGCAATGGGTTGTGTGTTGGGACAACATGATGAGTCTGGACGAAAGGAGCAAGCTATCTATTATCTGAGTAAGAAGTTTACAGATTGTGAATCCAAATACACTATGACTGAGAAGCTATGTTGTGCTCTTGTATGGAGTACGAAGCGTCTTCGACAATATATGTTGTATTATACCACCTGGTTGATCTAAAAAATGGATCCTCTTAAATACATCTTTGAGAAACCCTACTTGTCAAGCCGAATAGTAAGATGGCAAGTAATGTTGGCTGAGTATGACATTGTATACAAGACAAGAAAATCTATGAAAGGAAGTGTAATTGCTGATCATCTAGCAGATAATGCTATCAATGATTATGAGCCTTTGAAATTTGACTTCCCGGATGAGGATGTGTTGATAGTAGAAGAAGACAAAGAAAAGAATGATTGGTGGATCATGTATTTTGATGGGGCAGTGAATGTTTCTGGTAATGGAGCAGGCGCTGTGATAATCTCACCTGACAAGAAGCAATATCCCGTCTCAGTCAAACTACAATTTGAATGCACTAACAATACTGCTGAATATGAGGCTTGTATCCTTGGATTAGAAGCTGCTTTGGAGATGAAAATAAAGAAGCTTGATGTCTATGGGGATTCAATGTTAATAATCTGTCAAGTGAAAGGCGAATGGCAGACCAAGGAAGAAAAACTGATACCATATCAACAATATCTCTCGAAACTGACTGAGGGCTTTGATGAGATAGATTTTACCCACATGGGAAGAGACAAAAACCAGTTTGCTGATGCTTTGGCAACCTTAGCCTCTATGGCCAAAACTGATTACGGAGTTAGGGTACAACCAATCTATATTGAGATTAGAAATTTTCCAGCTCATTGTTGTTCAATTGAAGGAGAAATAGATGGGAACCCATGGTTTTATGATATCAAGCAGTTTATCCAATATCAAGAGTATCCCTTGGGGGCATCCAAAGCAGATATGAAGACCTTGAGAAGGTTAGCTCTGGAATTTTACTTGGATGGAGAAATTTTGTACAAACGATCATTCAATGGGACTTTACTAAGATGTTTAGATGAAATCAAAGCTAAGGTAGCATTGCAAGAAATTCATGAAGGAATTTGTGCAACTCATACAAGTGGGCATATGATGGCTAGACAATTACAATGATCTAGGTATTTCTGGATGACCATGGAGAAAGATTGCATCAATTATGTCAGGAAATGTCATAAATGTCAAGTGTATAGTGATAAGATAAATGCACCTCCAGCTCCTCTATTTAATATGACATCATCATGGCCATTTGCAATGTGAGGAATAGATGTGATTGGGCCAATCAACCCGAAGGCCAGCAATAAGCATCAATTTATCTTAGTAGCCATTGATTACTTCACAAAGTGGGTGGAGGCCAGCTCTTATGCCTATGTAACTCAAAAGGTGGTCAAGAGTTTTATTGAGAAAGATTTGATCTATCGGTATGGTTCACCTGAGAAGATAGTGACCGACAATGCCCAGAATTTTAATGGAAAAATGATCACAGAATTGTGCGTGAAGTGGAAAATTAAACATTCAAACTCATCTCCCTACAGACCAAAGATGAATGGTGCTGTTGAAGCTGCAAACAAGAATATCAAGAAGATTATCCAGAAGATGGTAGTCACTTACAAGGATTGGCACGAGATGCTTCCCTTTGCTCTACATGCATATCGCACAGCAGTAAGAACGTTGTTATAAACAGACATTGAGAGTTTCAGTTTTCAAAAACAAAAGAGATCTTTTGAAAAATCATTTTTGAAAAATGGATTCTATGTGAAGAAGAAAGATATATGACACACCAAGAGTCAGTGTTAGAAAATCAGAGATTCTAACGACAACAAGAGCAAATAAGGAAATGAAAAGAGACAGTTACTTCTTCCAAGGGTAGAGAGGCAATCACAAGAAATCTTCTAGAGGCAAAGAAGCAGTCACCTGATTTCTAATGACACAAAGAAATTTGCTTCCCTGGTGGGAGATACACATGATAAAACTGTAGACTTCTTCCAATGTGGGATTGAAATAGTATGATTATGCAGTTTTTATGAAATGAGATTTTTGCTTCTCATAATATAATCAGTTAGACAATATGATAACTGATACAACTTCATATATAAAAATCTCAGGTGAAGTGGGATAATCCTTATATATTGACTATGTGAATTGGTTAAAGAATCCTCAACAACGGAAATGTTACCAACAACACGATGTCAGATTAGGGAGAAGCTAATGCTCTCAATGAAGTATCCAATGGAGAAAGAGGCAGTGACTATTGAGAAACTCAAACAAAGTTTATCTTGGAGAACTCAACAGCATGGGTCAGCTTGAGTAGATTTGAAAGACACGTGAATCAAAAGAGCTTGCTAACATTCAAGATCGCCAGACAAGATGAATGGGGGATCTATATTTCAAAAAGGTAAGATGCATCACATATCATCTAATTTCACAAACATTGCATATTTGTCTTGTAGATATTTCTTGAAATAAAATTCCCAACGGGATCCAATGAGATTCAGACGAAATGAAGTCATTTTAATCACATCAAATATGACAATTTCATGAAAGCAAAATTCATAAATGAAGACAAGAAAGATGGATTTTTTTATTCATGACAAAAGGTTTAAAAGTACAAATATTAAACAGTGCGAGGACGATCAGGGATATTGTCATCTTGATCATTAATCAGGCCTCGAAGTTCTTCAAATTGTTTACGCATATTCTCCATCTCTTCCTCAAACTCGAGGTGTCGTGTGTTAACATAGTCCTTCCAAAAGTCAACACGTGTATTCAGCTCTTGGTTCCTCCTCTCCAACTCGTTTCTGTGACGTGTTTCATCACGGAGTCTATTCCTTAAATTCTCAATCAGATGATGGAGATTAAGAACCTGAGTATTCAGCTCAAGTATTCTAGCATGAAGACGTTCTGCAACGTTCACCAGAGATGAAGTAGCTCTGATACTGAGAGCAAATGATTGATTCACTGCTTCAATATCACTCCTAGCTGCCAGCATGGTTTCATCACGGGGAAGGACCATGTCTCTAGCCACGGCTACAACAGTATCTTCATTGTCCATTACAGTATCTTCTATTGTAACGGGACGACCATTCACTTCAAAAGTAGTACGCCAAACTATAGGCTCTACTGCAGGAACAAGAATTGGGTTAACATTGGAAGAAGAGGACGACATGATTAAAGCTTCAAGAGTTGGGAACTTTGAAAGGCTTGAAATACAAGAAGTTGATGATGTTTGTCACTAAATACTGCGTAATTTATAATGATTCTACTCTTATTATTATTCTGAACAGATGATCAAATCTCAACCGTAGATGTAAGACTTTCGTGAGAAGCTTTCATTATCTCTAAAATCGATTGCAAATCAAATCTCAGCCGTAGATATAAGACTTTCATGAGAAGCTTTCACCATCTCTAAGATCGATTTACAAATCAGATCTCAACCGTAGATAGAAGACTTTCATGACAAGCTTTCATTATCTCTGAAATCGATTGCAAATCAGATCTCAGCCGTAGATATAAGACTTTCGTGAGAAGTTTTCATCATCTTTAAGATCGATTTACAAATCAGATCTCAACCGTAGATATAAGACTTTCGTGAGAAGCTTTCATCATCTCTAAGATCGATTTATAAATCAGATCTCAACCGTAGATATAAGACTTTCGTGAGAAGCTTTCATCATCTCTAAGATCGATATACAAATCAGATCTCAACCGTAGATATAAGACTTTCGTGAGAAGCTTTCATCATCTTGAGATCGATTTTTACAAATCAGATCTGAGTCATACAAATATAACTGACTTTAGAAGTTTTCATTAACCTTGAAAATCATAGTGAAATTACTTTCATGTATTTCATAAAATCAATCTGAAATCACTTTCATGTATTTTAGAAAACCATTATTGAAATCACTTTCATGTATTTCACAAAACCATTGATGAAATCACTTCCATGTATTTCACAAAATCAATCTGAAATCACTTTCATGTATTTCAGGAAATCAATGATGAAATCACTTTCATGTATTTCATAAAATCAATTTGAAATCACTTTCATGTATTTCAGAAAACCATTGTTGAAATCACTTTCATGTATTTCACAAAACCATTGATGAAATCACTTCCATGTATTTCACAAAATCAATCTGAAATCAGTTTCATGTATTTCAGGAAATCAATGATGAAATCACTTTCATGTATTTCAGAAAACCATTATTGAAATCACTTTCAAGTATTTCACAAAACCATTGATGAAATCACTTCCATGTATTTCACAAAATCAATCTGAAATCACTTTCATGTATTTCAGGAAATTAATGATGAAATCACTTTCATGTATTTCATAAAATCAATCTGAAATCACTTTCATGTATTTCAGGAAACCATTGATGAAATCACTTTCATGTATTTCACTAAACCATTGTTGAAATCACTTTCAAGTATTTCACAAAAATCAAGATTGAAAACATTTTCATGTTTTTCACTTGGGCAGGTCGCCCCTAAGAATTAGACCAACTGAAAATATATGTGTTTTTCAACACCTCCATCATTTTTCTTTACAAAACTTCCTATGCAAAGTCAAAAGAAAAGGATTTCTTCAATGTCTTTGCGCCGTAAGCATTGTAAAGAGGGGGCAACTGTTGTAACCCAATTTTGGATTCACTAAAAAAATTTTAATGTTATTTTATCTTATTATTCATGACAACAAAAATATATAATAAATAAAAAAAGAGAAAAAAAGAGTTTAAAATATATTTTCTCGAGTCAACCGTCATTTTCTATCAAAACCGAGTCCACCAGGTCAATACGGGTTAAACGATGTTGACCGGGATGAAAAATGAGTTTCAGGATGTTTCGGGTCAAAACCGTCATTTTCTGTCAAAACCGAGTCCATCGGGTCAATACGGGTCCCATCATGTCGACCGTGATGAAAAAATGAGTTTCGGGCTATTTCGGGTCAAAACCGTCATTTTCTGTCAAAACCGAGTCCATCGGGTCAATACGGGTCCCACCATGTCGACCGCGATGAAAAATGAGTTTCAGGTCAAAACCATCATTTTCGGTCAAAACCGAGTCCACCGGGTCAATACGGGTCCCACCATGTCGATAGGGATGAAAAATGAGTTTCGAGCTGTTTCGGGTCAAAACCATCATTTTCGGTCAAAACCGAGTCCACCGGGTTAATACGGGTCCCACCATGTCGACCGCGATAAAAAATGAGTTTCGGACTATTTTTGGTCAAAACTGGTATTTTTGGTCAAAAAACCCGGTCCACCGAGTTGATACCCGTATAAAAAAACGTTTTTTTTGTAATTTAAAATTAATTTTTAGCGGATGAAAAACTTTTTATAATATTGATTTGAATTTTTAATTTTTACCCCTATAAATAAATATTATTATTATTATTTAGTATTATTATATATAATAAGACAAATAGTAATCGGTGGAAGTTGAAAATTTTAACAATCCGTGATTTATTGTCTGCTTTCATTGGCTATAAATAGCCAATGAATTCAAGACATAAGGGAATACACAAGGGGGAGGAAATAAATAAAAAATTCATTTTCAATTTGAATTCTAAATTCGAAATTACTATTTCGGGTTACTATTTAAGTACTATTCATTTTTCTTATATTTTTTCTGCACCCTAGTAAGATATTAAATTTTTTTTTAATAAATTGAAAAATATCAAAAATATCTCAACCGTTAGATCTAATAGTATTTAGATCTGAGCCTTTGATTTCGTAGGATACAATGGGCTTTACCACACCAGATTTAAAACCCAAATCAATCTCAGCCGTTCAAATAATTTGCCCTTCGATCCAGTTGCGTCACGTCATCAGGTGTACCAAGCACTCGGTACACCGCGACACACCAGATCTCAGCCCATTCAATCCTGACCGTCCGATCAACTTGAAGATCAAACGAATCACAGCCGCACGATCTGTTCATCCGAGATCCAGCGGTTCACAACCTTCAGAAGCACGAACGCACCATACACTCGTCCACACTGTAGCATAACCCAGAGCTTCTCTCTCCTCTCGCCGGTGATTTCCTCTCTCTCCACCGATCTCTCATTTCCGGCCGTCTCAAGCCGTGAAACTGCCACAGAAACGTGCATCGCCTCCTCTTAAGCAAAACCCCGGCCGTTTTACACTTTTTCACCGGCGATTTTGGCTGGAAAAAGGCCACGACCGTCATCGGCCAATCGACTTTCAAGTCGTCGATTCTCTCTCCTTAGCCATCAACGACCAACAAGACCACCACCACTAGATTCCTCGTCCTCAGATCTACCAGAATCGACCATCTTTTGGCTGGAATCTCACCGGAAAATTTCGCCACCGTCAACAGTAACCGCACGTCTCTTTTATTTACATAGATTTTTTATGGTATTTTTTTGATATTTTTATATATAAATACTTGTAAATTTTTGCATGTGAAAAAAACAAAAACAAACCAAAATAAATAACGACGCGGGTTTAACACCCATTTTATCATATCACTGTTCATGGGTCAAAAACCCAATTTTCAGGAATTGATATATCTATTTGTCAATGATATCAAAATAATTTTTATTTTATAAAATAAATATTATTTGTCGACACGTCTCTTTTATTTATAGAAAAGGACCGATGTCAAAAAAATTAAATACCAAATATGGATTATGTCCATTATTATTTATTTTGGTAAATCAGACGTAACTCTCATTTTTAGGGATAAACATCGACATTTTAGACAAAGTCTCCTAATTTTAGGGACTGATGTCATTTTTAACGCGTCTCCTATTTTTAGGGACCGACGTTAACCATGTTAAAAAATTTACAAATAAGCTCAAAATATAATAGCATTTGAATCAAATAAGAAAAACACACAAGTAAAGGTAACCTTTCTCTGAAAGGATGTTTTAAAGGTGGTGTCTACCTTTCCTTAATCATAACTAACCCAGTACCCGAATCTCTGGGACTAGTGTCTAATTGTGGATTTCTAGTTCCTTCAAATTACTAGATGGCGACTCCAATAAAAATCTTTATTTCCCCAATCAAATAAAAACTAAATTCTTTTTTTTTTGTTTTAAAAAAAACAAACAAAAAAAGGAATGGAGCCGTCGCCCGACGTCATGTAGCGACAAAGTCCAAATAAGCCTTGGGTTGTAGTTAACAAAATAAAAATAAAGTTTTAAAGTCGAAGTCTTGTTATGTTGTGAGAAGAGAAGAAGAAAAGAAAAAAACATTATAAATATGATACAAGACTTATTTATAACCTATAACACTGCCCAAAAATCCTAGGAACTAAAAAAGAAATTGTTGCTCATTTAGTTTCCAAGTTAGAATAGGATTTTGATCTCAACCTTGTATTTATCCTTTTTCTTAAAGGAAAAATAATGTTGTCTTTAATGCTCTTTTTAGCTGCTACATGTGTTTTTTAAGTTAGATGGAATTCCTTTGTTTTCTTTGCTATGTTTTCTCCTTACAAAACAAGGAAAATAAAATAAAAATAATAAATTCTAATATTTAAAGAAAATAATTAATACTCTCATACATAATAGAAAATCCAAAACTAGTTAGGAATCTATAAAATATATGGAAACATCACAGAGCAAGGTTAACTAAAATTGAAATAAAATTAATAGTCTTATTGTTGAAACTTCATACCCAAGTAAAGATGGATTGAGCCCCTCTTGCATATGAATTAAATGTACTAAGACTCTCTTTTGATATTTCAAAGGATCCCCAAATTTAACCTTGACCGAAACTTGCACAACTAGTTTATTTAATTTTTTTTCAATGCTTTCGTTTTGTATTTTGTGATGAGCCTATTTGAAACATGTAATGAGTTCTTGGTATTCATTAGCCATTATATCTCTCTCTTTTTTTTAATTAGGGATTTGAATAAAAAAAATGATATTTTAAACCAAATTTATGAAAACTCGAGCGATAAAACATCTATCACTTGTAAAGTATAAATACCACAATGATATTTTTCATATAGATTTTAAAACCTCCATCTATTTTCTCCCTCCTTTTTACTTAGGTATCTTGTCTTCTAATGATTTTCTTTATTAATAAATTAAAAACAATTAATCTTTAATTTGCTGGGAAAAAAAAACTCAATAAAAGAAAAAAAATCAAAAACTATTAAAGTCCATAGCTTTTTACACCATGCACGTGCACTGTATAAAAAATGATTTTTTTCGGTTTTGTACCGAATTTGACTAGTAATAATTAAAGATATTTTTTCTAATGAAAAAAGTTAATCATGATAATTATTAAAAACCCAAAAATTGTTTAACTTTTAAGATGTTTACAAGGATAATTCGAATAGTGTGCAAATAGACAAACGCTGTGCCATTAGCAACTTCCACAAAAAAAAAAAAAAAAAAAAAAAATCCAAAAACTCTCCGGTGAGAAACGTGGGCCAGCTGTCCGAAGCTCTAATAACATGATAAACTAACCCAACCAACCCTTAATCTCCATAATTTAGGGACGTGTCCCCCCCACGGCCACCAACTGAAAACTCAACGAAATGTCTCATAAACGGCGCCGTTCAATAACTTCCACTCCCCCGCATATAGAAGTCCTTCCCCTCCTTTGGGTTTTTTTTGGAAACTTCTATTATAAAATATTCCGTCCAATTGGGCTGGCTGTGCGCGACTGTCAACGCGCCCCTGTTGCGCGTAAAGTTCTACTTTTAATATTGACACAATTAAGCAATCTCATTGTCCCGTGAGATCACACTGTTTATTGGATTTCTTTTTGGTTAGAAACTGACTAGAAGAGCCCACGGAAAAGACTGAGAATACAAATAGTTTTGGGAATAAATCCAATCAAAGATTAAATTATACTTCGGTCCCTATATTTTTCATCCAATTATAATTTAGTCCTCGTTTTTATTTGAAAACCAAAAATCTTTATTAAAAACTAAGAAAAAAATATTTAAATGAAATGAAATTGTAAAGAATAAAGATTAATCAATAAATAAAAAAAGAAAAAAAAGAAAACCTTAAAGTTATTGTTTATAAATAAAAGAGATGAAGATAATATACGTGTTTTTCTATATTTTTTGTTTTAAAAAGATAAAAAAAATTTCAAAATTATTTTATAAATAAATTTCTTTTATATTCATTTATTTATTTTTCTAACCAATCATATACTAACCAAATACAATCTAACTCGAGATTGAACTCAAGAGTGCTACATCATAATATTGTGTTACAGAGTGGAAATTGGGACCTACTAATTTATAAATTTAGTTGTTAACAAGAGTTTAGGGGATAATGTATAAATATTCAAACAAGGGGGACTGAATTATAGCTATATTCAAATATGTAGACTAAATAGTTATTTACTAATAATCAATTATAAATCAATAATAACCAAGAAAGGCTCTGCTGTAACTGCAAAAATAAATAGTAAAAGAGAAAGAAAAGGCAAAAAGGAAAAATAATCGAAGGAGGAGAAGAGGGAGGGGCAGGGGAAGGGATTTTAATTTCGTTTTCCTCTCTGCTTCATCAACCGTACTTACACTTGCTTCTTTATGAACGGAAAGAAACTTCTAGATTCCATATTTTTTTGTTGAGAAAAAAATCGAAGAAAGAATTTTGGACTGGTGAGAAAGATGAGTGGTGGATGGGAAAGGCTTAGGGGATCCAGATCGAGAGCGACTCGCGACTCCAGCTTTCACACTCCGGCACCGTCTCGGACTGTAACACTCGGCCGAGTCCAGCCTCAGGCCCCTGGTCACCGCACCATCTACTGCAATGATCGCGACGCCAATCTCCCTGTCAGATTCAAGGTTTGTGTCGTTTTTTTAATTCGATTCGGTTCCATTTAATTTAATTAATTAATTTTCAATATATGATATGGTTTTCAGGGAAATTCAATATCAACGACCAAGTACAACTTCTTTACATTTGTACCCAAAGGATTGTTTGAACAGGTTAGAAGTTATAATTTCTGTTCGTTAATGCATTTTTTTTAGTTTCAAGTTTAATTATTTAGGGTTTAGAAGATTTGAGTTAATTTAATTTAGTTTAGTTTAGTTTAATTGGTCAGGCTTAAGTGTAAAATTCATAAGGTTGGTTCTTTTAATCCTTTTTTGGTGACCTCCATTCATGAAAATTCCGTTTTTTAACACTGGCAGTTCAGGCGGGTGGCGAATTGTTATTTTCTATTGATCTCGATCTTATCAATGACACCAATCAGGTATGCTTGTTATTTCAAACTTGCGGCGGGTTTTGTAACCATCGATATTTTTCTGCAACTTTTAGTTTGTCTGGGATCATGCACATAAATGCATGTGTAAATACTTACAAAAAAGATTCTCTCTTAGCATTTTCTAGATAGTTCTGTTGTACGAGTTTGCAAACTTTTACACTCTGTTATTACTTATCTGGACTTGTGAATGGAGGAAACTAGGCCTTCTAATTGATATGCTCCAAGTGGTATGGTTTAGGGATAAAAACAACAATAGGTCAGCAGAGTTAAGGGTAGAAATAAGTAGAAAAGAAGTTTTAACTGAGTACTGAACTTAGGGTTTAGGAAATCCCAAGTTTGTCAAGCTATTGATGATAAAAATGGCTGTATATCTGATTCAATGTTATCAAAGGTGAAAGGTGCTCAAAGGCACCAAACCTGTAAAATGCCCAAGGCACTAGGGGCCTGCCCAAATGAACCAAGGTGATATGCTATAAATTAAAAAAAATATTATATTATATAAATCTAAAATATATATCTTCCCAATTAAGATTAGATCATTAGAAAATGAAAGGAAAATATAAAATACCATAACATAGTCATATAAAGTTATATTTTTCACCCTTAAAACAAAATAAGATAATTTAAAGTAGTAAGTAGCCAAATAGATTAAAAAGAAAAATTAAATACCATCATCATTATTCTTTAATCTTCAAAAACATCTCTATCCATGCTTTCCTCTCCTTCACTTGAATCCTCCTTATCCTCCATTTCATGATTATAATCGAAATTCTCATCACTCAAACTAAATTGCATTTGTTTAGAAAAAATTAAAGTAACTGTACAGATGTGTTGTTCTTCGACTCCCATTGTTGAAAAAGAAAGTGTGGTTGGTGTTTCTTCTCTAAGTGTCCTTCATTGTCTGTTTGTCTCCCACTTTAATGATTTTTTTTTAAAATTTTTTTACCCTAATCTTTGTTTTTTTGCAAAAATGCCCCAAAGTTGTTTCTTGTGGTAAATTAAAAATAAAAAAAAATCCAACAGAAAAGGAAGAACTTCAAGCAGGTGCTAGCCTTAGCGCCTTGCACCCACTCACAAGGCGCTCACCTAGGCATCGCCTCATTGAAATCCAATGCCTGAGGCTAATAAAGGCGCTGGGGCCTCGCCTTGCCTCACCTGGAGCACCTCAGCACCTCTTGATAACACTGATCTGATTTAAAGCATATTTGTACTAGGTTTACAGTTAGAACTTTTAATTTCAAGCGGATATTAAACTCCTACAGAAACTTTCTAATCCTAGTCGTGCAGTATTATAAAGTCATGCTAGGCACATGACTACTAGCTAATGGAATAAAACATAATACTAAAATAATAAAACAACTACAAATAATCTCCTGCGTAACCAAGCTTCTGAAGCAGTTAGCTAATTTCAATTCAGAAGTGTGACTTTTCACTTTTCTCTGTACAAGTTTTGATTGCCTATTTTTTTGAGTTATGTTAATGTCATTGAAAGATTTCTTTCTTTCTTTTCTTTTCTTTTCTTTTCTTTTCTCTTAAGATTCTGTATGTGCTATTGTATACCACTGAGATTGGGCATCTTGAAAACTATCCTCAAGATTTTTTTAATCCTTTCCATTTCATTTTCTATCATCGAAAATGTATACACATTGTACTTAATATAGTTCTTTTGACGTTGCAGTCCTGTTAATCCAGTGACAAATGTCGTTCCTCTGACCTTGGTGCTGCTTGTCTCTCTCATTAAGGAGGCATTTGAGGACTGGGTGAGTGTTATTCATGGTTGTTGTGTTTTGCAAGCTTTGTCTTTTGACTCCTCTTTTACAATGGTTTGTTTGAAGAATGAATTACTGTAGTATCTTCTTCACTTTTAACATCAGTTTTGGGAGAAATGCTAATTTTCTATTCTTTTGTTGCTTAATTATGTTCAACAGAAGCGTTTTCAGAATGATATGGTAATTAACAACACTCTTATAGACGTGTTGCAAGATGATAAGTGGGTGGCTGTACCATGGAAGAAGTTGCAGGTTGGAGATATTGTCAGGGTGAGTGTGCTTGAGTTTGTTGTTATTTCACTGTAAAAATAAAATAATTTTATACGATGCCATTATCCCTCCATAACCTCCCCTTTGTGTAAGGGTACAGGTCATTTGAGCTTAAAGGCTTCTGTCAAGCATGCTGCAATTTTATGCTTTCCAATGGATGTGCTCATAGTGCTTTAGGACTAGATTAAGTTTTGAAGAATATTCTAGTAGTTGATGCAATCCTCTTTATGGTATCTACAGAGTTTCTGTAGGGGTGCTTGCTGTCACCTCCTTGTTATTGGCGCCAGCTTTCTAACATATTTTCTAATGTTGCTATGCCACCTTATAGCAGCTTTTTTCAATTCCAATTCTACTGCTATTGGTATTGTAAGTTTGTGACTATTAAAGGAAAGTATTTTAAAAAGAAACTTTCCTTGTGCTTTTGGTTAACACATCCTGGTATATTGTTCATTAGCTTTTGCTTGCTAGGCTTTAAATATTTTCGGATTTAAGTTTTATTGGGAAGATTGAATTTGGAAATGTGATGAAAAATACAGTTGTTTGAGCATTAGGGAGTTGCTACTTTGGGAGGAAATAATTCTGCTATTTGGGAGCATTGTAGGCAAAATCCATACAGCTTGAGATTGTTTTATGGATATTTTGTTATTGTTCTTGGCTTTTTCCCATACATTTCTTTTTTGATTTAGTGCTGCTTCTGTTATTTTGGTGGTAGTAGTTGGTTTAAATGACATTATAATGATGCTGCAAGTCAAAGGTGACAAGATAAGGCTATACAGCAAAATCCATACAGCTGGAGATTGTTTTATGGATATTTTGTTATTGTTCTTGGCTTTTCCCCGTTCATTTCTTTTTTGATTTGCTGCTGCTGCTGTTGCTGCTCTTTTGGTGGTAGTAGGTGGTTTAAGTGACATTATAATGATGCTGCAGTCAAAGTTGACTATATAAAGCTATACGGAACTTGGATCATTAATTATTTTGTTCCCTCACAAAGCAAAATTGTTGTCTAGTTTTGACTGTTATACATATTGTCAGCCACCATGTTGCTGTTATGCTGATTGTGTTGGGACTGTAAGAGATGTATGGAAATACATTCTATGGAAGCACTTCTAAATATGACTTTTTATGTTGACTGCGCAATAGGATTTTAGATTCAACATTGACTCGTCTAACATGTGTATTATATGGAAAATAACTGGTGTCATTATAATCACCATCTGTCAAAATTTCTGTGAAAGCTTCTCTCTGTGTGTGTTTTTTTAAAGCTTTATTTTGCATTGATAACAGGTTAAGCAGGATGGATTCTTTCCTGCAGATCTGCTTTTCCTAGCAAGTACAAATGCAGATGGTGTCTGCTACACTGAGGTTTTCTTTTACCATACTCATAATATAGTTATTATTACAATAATAGTAATTGCTGTTTCTGTTGGTCTCTTTATTTCATTACTATTGCCCTGAAACTTTAAAGTGTGAACTGATCAGCTGGTACCATTTATATTTTTATTTATTGTCTTTAATTTTGCCTTCTGTTTTCAGACTGCAAATTTGGACGGGGAAACAAATTTGAAGATCAGAAAGGCACTGGAAAGGACGTGGGATTACTTGACTCCTGATAAAGCTGCTGAATTTAAAGGTTATTTTCTGTTTGGAGTCCACAAATATACGTGTCTGGTTTTTGTACATGCTGAAGGTTTAGAATTACATGCTTAGGAAACTTCTGTTAATGACGTCAAGAAGTCTTGAACAGATATAATCACAATTATCTAATCACCTGATGCAAGGAACTTTCACAGCTGTTATCATTTACTGGAGAGGATGCAAGTAGTGAGTATATAGGGTGTCCTTCAATGTCCATGACAGCTTCCTAGCAGGTGTCAGTGTGGTCATCTGCTATAGATACTGATTCCAAATGTGATATGTTGGAAATTAAACCCCTCGACTCCGCCAAAAAAAAAAACAGTTTAAGCTCATCAATAATCTTATTTTAGGTAGATTATTAATTTTGTTTTTTCAAACAGACTTTTCCTTGCTCCCCTTGGTATTACATTTTAGAGTACAATGCATGATATTCATGTTGTGATGTCTTGTCTGAAATTGCTAGCTCTATACCTCACACTTTGTGCTGTGGCTGTACAGCTATCCTGACTTAATGTGAAGTGGATGGCTTACAGTAGCTCTTCTTTATTTTGTTTACTTATAGTGGCTGTTATAACATGTTTTTACATGATGCTTCCGTATGCTAATTTATGTCGCTTAAAACTGCCATTAATTATTCTCATTTAAGCAATATTTTTCTCTCTTTCCCCTGTGCTTTAAATTCTACTTTTTTAGCATGATCATGTGAATAGCCTTACAAGTCTTCCTTTTGTTACTGCAGGTGAGATGCAGTGTGAGCAACCAAACAATTCATTATACACATTCACTGGGAATCTCATATTCCAAAAGCAAACGTTGCCTCTCACTCCAAACCAAATTCTTTTAAGAGTATGTTCAATTTTTTCTTCCTTAGACATTATCTTAATATTCATGTTCCTATTCTCTCTATTATGAATTCAGATGGAATATATTTATTGAATGTTTCACATAACTGCTGCATGATCCTCAATCTAAAAGAAAACAAATGGAAAATATCCATTTTCTTAAATCTCTTTGATCAGTGACTTCCTGTGCTCTTCAGTGAAGTAACTAATCTTGAATTTTCATGTTAACCACACTTTTTGTGTTTACAGGGATGTAGTCTTAGAAACACAGAATACATTGTTGGTGCTGTTATTTTTACGGGTCATGAAACAAAGGTTTGTCATTTATAAACCGCTTTGCAGTTCTGTTAATCCTTGCTTACCCACATTGCATCTCTACTTTTGTAACAAATGCATGTGGATTTGTCTGTGGCCCATGATTTAACTCCAATAGATTTCAGAAAAGTAATTCTATATTATTGACTGCAAGCCCTGACTTAAGTTGTCATTTTTTTCTACAATGGGCAGGGAGGGTAGTAGATTCATTGTTCTTAATAAAGGAAATTTTATTATGATCAGACAACACAGGAAAAAGGAAAAAACTTTCAAAAGAAAAGGAACGGAAATTATATCAGAAAGTACCTTTCCTGTTGAATGTCAGAGAAAGAAACACTTGGAAATCTACATGGAGGAGTATGGTCTCTTTAAGAAGCTAAGAAAACATGTCAAATAAAGCTTGCATTTGGAAAGAGAATTATACTTGAGAATTCTCAATAAGAGACCAATCATTCACACATTGAACACCGCAAAAGTGTCATACTTCCATAACATTTTGCTGTTCTTCCTCTCTCAAAACGTCTTGGGTGGAGTAGTAATTCTGCTGTCTTTGTCAGTAAATAACCCAATGCTTACCAACGACAACAAAATGGCAACACAATGAAAAATGAAGGTAGATATGCAAGTCCCTACTAATTTTAACACAACATAAATGTTTCGCAACAATGCTTCATAGGGTCTTCTCATTTGTAACATATTATATTGATTTATTTTGAAAACAATCTTCCTAATGAATGCCTTATTCTTGGGTGGAACCTGGGGATTCAGACAATTTTGTCCAAAGGGAATGAAGCAAATGGGAATACTGAAGATGGGTAAAAGTCTGTAAGAAAAATAGACCTGTCCAAGACTTCCTCCTATCCTCAATGAAAAGTTAGAACTGTAAAAATTCAATGATTGGAAGTACAAAAAGGTCCCATATTCCCTTTGACTGAATTACTGTGTTCTTTTCTTTCTGGAACAATTTTCCTTTGAGGAATAGAAACAACTTTTATTATCAAATTATGCAAATTTCATATGTTAGAATTCTACAAAATCTTGTCATACTCACTTTAAACTTGTTGGTATCTTCCATTTTGTGACCTTTACCGATTCACTCTACTCATACTGCTTTATGATGATTTGATTCAATCACAGGTCATGATGAATTCCATGAATGTTCCTTCCAAGAGGAGTACTTTGGAGAGGAAACTTGACAAGCTTATACTTGCTCTTTTTGCAACGCTTTTCATTATGTGCCTCATTGGAGCTATTGGGAGGTATGATAGTCGGTAGTCTTAAAGAGTTTTTATTAAATTTTTATTCCTCTCCCTTTTGAATTGTGCCATTAGATCATGTTTCCTGCTTTTTGAAATTCTGCAGTGGCATATTCATTAACCGCAAGTATTACTATCTACGTCTGGATAAAGCCGTCGCTGCAGAGTTTAACCCTGGCAACCGATTTGTGGTAATAAATCTTGCTTCATTTATGCTCTTTTTTTTTTTTTGCTTGTCCTTGACATTTCTCTCTCATTTTTTTCTCTCTTTGTTGGATCTATAGGTTGCAGCTCTAACTTTGTTTACCCTAATCACTTTATACTCGACAATAATTCCCATCTCTTTATATGTTTCTATTGAGGTAGGTATCCTGGCTATGACCATTTTCATTTGCTATAGTATTGTCTACATATATTCTTGCTGAATGTGCCTTTTTTGATAATGTCTGAAATTCTTTGTCAGATGATTAAATTTATTCAGTCCACTCAATTTATCAATAAAGACCTACATATGTACCACGCTGAAACCAACACCCCTGCATCGGCTAGGACTTCCAATTTGAATGAGGAACTTGGACAGGTAAATTGATGGTTTATGCATTCAGCTAGCTTATTTATTGTTGTCACTGTCATCAATATGTAAATTTCTATGCACATCATATTGTGACAGAGGACTGCCGTTGTGAACCCTGTAATTTGTTATTTTTCACTTTATGCCTAGTGAAATTTTTTGAATTGATGCTCTTTTCAGGTTGAATATATCTTTTCTGATAAAACTGGAACTTTAACAAGAAATTTAATGGAGTTCTTTAAGTGTTCAATCGGAGGAGAGGTTTATGGTTCTGGTGTCACTGAAATAGAGCTGGGAGGAGCACAACGGACTGGCATTAAAGCTCAAGAAGTATGTGTTCCTTTTCAATTTCTGAAAAAACACAAGTACTTATATTTGAGCAAAGATGTTTTACTTCCTATCAGCTTTTTATTCTTTTTTCCAGGTGTGGAAATCAGGGACATCTCAATATTTTTTTGAATTTCTTACAGGTGCGGAGATCATCCACTGCAATTCAGGAGAAGGGGTTTAATTTTGATGATCATAGGCTTATGCGAGGAGCCTGGAGGAATGAACCCAACTCTGATACATGCAAGGTAGCTTTTTAATCAGCAAGATTTCAATACATTTTCTGTTTCTCTATGTGAATGTATTCCTTATCAGCATAGAGCCTTTTATTGTGAATTTTCAATAGGAACTATTTGTTGAAAACAGTCTTAGTTCTGGTTGTTGTCACTCTCACCATATTGTTCTCTCTTTTTCTGGTTATTTGTGTATTTTTAATAAGATTTTTTGTTTGTTGCTGCATGGGTATGGCATTGCCTCAGATGCTCTATGTATCTTATTGTTTAACCTACTTGTTATAAGAAACCATTATTGTTGGTTTGACATAATGATAGTTGTACTTTTATGCATATAAGAATGTAACTGGGAAATTTTATGTTCTTGAAAAGGAGAGTTACAATTTTTTTCCTCTTGCTTGGATTGAAGAAACATGATTCACTGACTTTTGCCTTTTTTTATTCTTGATTTCTTGTGTATAGCTTTTGGTGCTTTGAAGCACTGCCAGTAAATTGATCAAAATCAGGGTTTTCATATTTTTTTGGTATTCTTGCATCATTGTTATACAAATTATGAGTGCAATCTTGAAGATGTGAATATTAAAGCGCTATTGACATCTTATGAAGGATTATTTTTTAGGATTGTCAAAACTCCTGATTCTTTGAATTGTTTATCCATGGTACTGAACGCTGGCTTGTAAGCATGCTATGGATGATGTATCTTGATCCATAATGCGTGGTTGTTCAAATCATTTATCTTTCTTCTTTTGTAGGAATTTTTCAGATGCCTTGCTATATGTCACACTGTTCTTCCTGAAGGAGATGAGTCCCCAGAGAAAATCACATATCAGGCTGCATCTCCTGATGAGGCTGCTTTAGTTACTGCTGCAAAGAACTTTGGTTTTTTCTTCTACAGGTTTGCGATTGTAGTACTGTCAATAGCGCTTTAATATTCACATCAATCACTTATGAAATCTCTGAGTAATTGTTGAGGCTAATAATTAGTTTTTCCTTAGGCGCACACCTACTATGATACATGTTCGTGAATCTCATGTGGAGAAGATGGGTAAAATCCAAGATGTGGCTTATGAAATTCTGAATGTTCTTGAGTTCAATAGGTAAATGCACATCCTTCCCACCAACTGATATTCCATTTACGAGCTGTGTTTGACAACCTTAACATCAATTGTAATAATTGTTGTTAATATAGCACAAGGAAGCGCCAGTCTGTTGTTTGTCGATATCCTAACGGTAGACTTGTACTATACTGCAAGGTAATATATTCTGAAGATTTGTCATATAAGATGAACATTGCTTTTGGAATTTGACATGAAAATAACATGCTACTTGCAGGGTGCTGATACTGTAATTTATGAGAGATTGGCTGGCGGAAATGATGATCTAAAGAAAGTAACTAGGGAACATTTGGAACAGTTTGGGTCTGCTGGATTACGTACCCTTTGCCTTGCATATCGGGACTTAAGTCCTGAAACATATGAAAGCTGGAATGAGAAGTTTATCCAAGCTAAATCTTCTCTCAGAGAACGCGAGAAGAAATTAGATGAGGTATATAATGTTTGGAGATTTTTTTCTGTTGTTGTTGGGTGGGGTTGTGTTTTATCAATGATGGTGAAAGTTAATGAATGATCATTATTTTCATCATCATTCACAATATAATTTCTCACATCTAAAGAAGTATCTTCATTGGTATAGCACTTTTTTTTTTGGCCACCAAAAGCTGCATGTTTTATCTTCCATGTGAAAATGTTTACGTAGTATTTCAAGAAATAATATTTTGTTTATTATTTGTGTTTTAGTGAATTGTGGGATAATGTTAGGCTTCCAGATGCTAGTGCAGTTTTTTATTATGTAATGAATATTTGAAATTTGTTAATTGATAGGTTTCAACTATTGCAGCATAAAAATGGAATGAGCTTCATTACAAACTCTTGCTAAATGATTTTTGAATGGCAGAATCCTGAACAAATCAATTTTTTTTTTTTCACAATGAGCAAGTCCTTTCCCCCTGGAGTCATTGGATTGTTAAACTTGATATCACATTTTATTTAGATGCATTTTAAGTCATCCTCACATATATATTCTGAAACTTGCTTAGGTGGCAGAACTTGTGGAAAAGAATCTTATTTTGATTGGAAGCACTGCTATAGAAGACAAGCTTCAAGAAGGAGTACCAGCTTGCATTGAAACTCTTTCTAGAGCTGGGATTAAGGTTTGGGTGTTAACTGGGGACAAGATGGAAACAGCAATAAATATAGCTTATGGTGTGTGCTTATTCTATTGGACCAACTTCCTCTATTTTTGTATTGAGATATGTGCTATTTCCTTATTTTTCATTCTCATTTTCTTGAATTCTCTGTGTCTATATCATTCCTGCAGCATGCAACTTGATTAACAATGATATGAAACAGTTCATTATCAGTTCGGAAACCGATGCAATTAGAGAAGTTGAAAACAGGGTAAGCAGCATTTCCTAGTCACCTTATTGTCAGTGCATACATTAAATCATTCATCATGGTAACTGAATTCTTTGTCAGGGTGACCAAGTGGAAATTGCACGCTTTATAAAGGAAGAAGTAAAAAAAGAACTAAAGAAGTGCCTTGAGGAAGCGCAGCACCATTTATACACTGTATCTGGACCAAAATTGGCACTTGTTATAGATGGGAAGTGTTTGATGTATGCATTGGACCCAACTTTACGAGTAATGTTGCTGAATTTGAGCTTGAATTGTCACTCAGTTGTTTGCTGCCGAGTTTCTCCTTTACAGAAAGCACAGGTGATCTTCATCATGGAATATATATCTATGTGATGCTTATACTGGGTTTTGTTCTCTTTTTTATTTTGCTGTTCATGCTATGCCTGATACCAATGTCAAGTCCTAGAATGTTGCATCATAAGTAAGTATTATATTTTCTGTCCTTGGGAATAAATATTGCAATGGCTATGACATCCTTACAATTGAAAAATTAATGTGATTGGCAACATTAGAACTAAGTTCTTGGTTTGTGAACCCAAGCCTTTTTAACATTGCCCCTTAATACACAACTTATTATTATTAATATGAAATATGGATCATTTCCTGGTGTTTGATTTTTAAAACTTTGAACTTATTTTGCAGGTGACTAGTTTAGTAAAGAAGGGTGCACGTAAAATAACACTCAGTATAGGTGATGGTGCCAATGATGTAAGCATGATTCAAGCTGCACATATTGGTGTTGGAATAAGTGGGTTGGAAGGGATGCAAGCAGTGATGGCCAGTGATTTTGCAATTGCTCAGTTTCGCTTTCTTACAGATTTACTTCTTGTGCATGGACGGTGGTCATATCTTAGAATATGCAAGGTCTGTAGTTCTACCAAATTTTAGAATTTGTGAAAACTAACTAGGCGATAATATTCCTGATATTTTTTTTTTATTGCAGGTCATCACATACTTCTTTTACAAGAATCTTACATTCACTTTGACACAATTTTGGTTCACTTTTCAAACTGGTTTTTCTGGTCAAAGATTCTACGATGATTGGTTCCAGTCCTTGTATAATGTCATATTCACAGCCCTGCCGGTGATCATTGTTGGGCTTTTTGATAAGGTGCTTTTCAAATCTTATTTGACTAGAATTTCTTGCTTCTGCTGTTCAACCAGATATGGTTATCTTGGATCAAGTGTATGAAATTAATCATTTGGTGGCATTTCCAAAATTTGGAAATAATCCAAACTGAAGTAAAATACTTACTCGAACTGATAATAACTACTGTTTTAGTCTGTTCAGTTCATTTATTTTTTTGGCATTCTAGATTTGGCTTCTGGTTTTAGTGAAGGTCCAAATGAAAACCATCCTATTGTATGCATGTTAATTTATTTCCTTAGTTTTTGTGTCCAAAACAGAACAAAAAAATTTCAATTTTTTTAAGTATTTTAAGCTGAATTTTTAAAATAACCAAACTTTAGTAACCAAAACACCAGTTCAAAATTCAGTGCTGACTGAATAATGAACATAGCTAGTTGGGACTTCTGATTTTCTTATGGTAATTCAGATTGAGGGATATGTGCACGATGCTTAATTTTTTTTGTTACACTCCATTTCTTTTTTATAGTTGAAACTCAATTTGTTTTCCCAGGATGTCAGTGCATCCATATCTAAGAAGTACCCTGAACTGTACAAGGAGGGAATAAGAAATGTCTTTTTCAAGTGGAGAGTTGTGATCACATGGGCTTGTTGTTCTGTGTATCAATCGCTTGTCTTCTATCACTTTGTGACCATCTCCAGTGCCAGTGGTAAAAATTCATCAGGCAAGATTTTTGGACTATGGGATATCAGCACGATGGCCTTCACTTGTGTTGTAATCACTGTCAACTTGCGTCTCCTGATGATATGTAATTCAATTACAAGGTGGCATTATATTAGTGTTGGAGGGAGCATTTTGGCATGGTTCATGTTCATTTTTGTATATTCAGTTTTACGGGTTAGTCATTTTCATTGCTTCTCTTGAATTATATTCTGTCTCTAGAATTATGGAATTATATACATGCTAACCCTCTTCACATTCATCATAGGAAAATGTTTTCTTCGTCATATATGTGTTGATGAGTACAATCTATTTCTACCTCACGGTTCTTCTCGTTCCTATTGTTGCGCTTCTTGGCGACTTCATTTACCAAGGGTAAGATTCAGGAGTAGCTTGAACAGCTTCATAGATTTTTTATGAACCAATTGCATTTTCAAGTAGTTCTTTCTTTGTTGGGCATTTCCCTGTTGTTTCAGCTGTTTGTTGGTTTGTTTGTTTACAGGATTCAAAGATGTTTCTTCCCTTATGATTATCAGATTGTTCAGGAAATTCACAGGCACGAGCCTGATGACAACACTAGGACAGGATTACTGGAGGTTGCCACTCAGCGCACACCACAGGAAGAAAGGAGCTATGCCATAGCTCAATTACCACGAGAAATATCTAAACACACTGGCTTTGCTTTTGATTCACCTGGATACGAGTCATTTTTTGCTGCGCAGCTAGGTGTATATGCTCCGCAGAAGGCGTGGGATGTAGCTCGGAGAGCCAGCATGAAGTCGAAACCAAAGATGCCCAAAAGGAACTAAATGAACACATATTGTTGTTGTACAAAATTTTATTTTAGGTTCCATCGTAGGGGTCAATCTTAGTAAAATCTGTAAATTTAGATCTGTTATTTAGAGCCGTGTTATGTTCTCATCATTTTTTTTGGATCTACCTTAAATACGTTCCTTGAGGAACTTCATAGGTGTTTTCTGGTCACAACTAATGTACAGCTGATTGGTACAAATTTAACTACAATGACAATTTTGGCGGTGCGAGTTCAATTTGTTTTCGAACTCCACAGGGTTATTCCAGTCGGATAGATTGCTTTCGAGGAATCCCCAACTGGGTATTATCCTATTATTAGTAATTGATTTTTGATGAACTTGCCTCAAATTTAATTGGTGTTTCAATGCCGTTTTTTCACGGATCTATTGTTATGCTCAGTATGCACGTGGTTGTTAAGTGTTTCCAGTTGAGATGTTAAAACAAACCCTAATGTATCATGCAAAACAACTTCCATGTGAAGTTATATTGATTTTTCTTCCACTCTAGCTTGTATAAGGGGATGGGTGAAAGTGTGTAAATAGTGATTTAACACTAAAATTATCCTAAAAGTGGGGTTTTATTTTGATGTACTGGATGAAAGAATTTAGTGAATGCATGTTAATTTTTGAACTTTCATGGCTACAATTAGAGATTGTTGTCTCACGGTAGATTAAATTTTTCTTAAATGTAATAAAAAATGTTGGTATTATTAATGTTTTTCTAGTAAAAAAATTTAAATTATATACGGGTTGATTTAATTGACTTTTAAAAGCAATTTAGAGATTAATAAAAATACAGTCTAACTTACAAAAATTTAATATATTTTTTTTTAGAAAAAAATATTGAAATGATAACGGGTTAAATCAACTAGATTAACTTAAATTAATTTTTTAAATTCATGATCTGGGTCGTAAAATCATGTTAATAATTTTATATAAAATAAATTAAAATAAACTACAAAGTTTAATTTCCAATTAATTCAAATATGAATTAAAAAACAAAACAAAAAGAATTTGAGTTAATTTACTAAATGCATGACTTGAGTTATAAAATCAAGATAATTTATAGAAAGTAAATTAAAAAACTATAAAATTTAATTTCTGATCAACCTAGGATAAAATTAAAAAGAAAAAAAAATAAAAAAAGAAAAACAACACTTAACCCAACAAACCCATGACTTGGGTCATGATACCAATGTAATATCATAAAAAAAAACCTAAGTAGAGTTAACATACTAAATCTATGACTTGGGTCATGATATCGATGTAATCTCAAAGAAAAAAAAATCTAAGTAATCTCATGATACCAATGTAATCTCACAGAAAAAATAAAAAAAAAACAACCTAAATAGGATAAGCTTGCCAAACCCATGACTTGAGCCATAATACTAATGTAATCTCATAGAAAAAAACAACCTAAATAGGATTAATCTTTCAAACCCTGAACTTACATCATGAGATTGAGATAGTATCAAATCAAAACAAATTATAAAGTCTATTTCCGGATAAACACATGTTTGAAAGATAAAACTAAAAAAATCTAATCTAAAAACATGACACAATAAAATCACTTGAGCTTACCTAGATTTAACTTGCCAAACTCCTGACTTGAGTTATGAAACTGAGATAACCTCATAAAAAACAAATCGAGATAAGTCATGAAGCTTAATTTCTAATCAACTTAATGTTGAAAGATAATAAAAAAATAACAATTAAAAAAATAAAAAACTTGAGCAAACTAAATTAATCTGTCAAATCTACGAGATTTGAAAAATCATATAAAAAATAAACCGTAATAAAATTAGAAAAAGAAATACATATTAAAAAACAAAACAAACCAATGAAAAAAAAATAAAAACTAATGCCATGAACAGTATTTTGTGAGATAATAAAAATACAATCTCTTTTAAATTTTTTTTATTGATAATAATTATATTAAAGTAATACATAATTGGTGCTCAAATGCAATAGGATTTGGGAAAACCCTCCAAATGGTCTGCATGATTTGTATCAAATGGGAAACAAGCTTTTATGAAAAAAAGATTCGGTTAAATCTATATTGCGAAATTTAGTCATTTCAACTCAATTGCATTAAATTGAGATAATATCAATTAAATTTTTTGAATTTTTTAAAGAAATAAAAGGTTAATTTTTCTTAAAAAAAACTAAAAGTCTTGAAATTATTTAATAAGTAAAAAAATTATTTTTTTCAAAACATATAAAATTTTCAAGATGGATAAAGAGTATTAAAAAAAATGTTGAAATGCTTAGGCAAAAAAAATAAAACAATAAAAATAAAAATTCATTAGTCATTAAATTTTGTTATTACTTTTAAAGGAATAAAAAAGTAAACTTTTGTTAAAAGAATAAAATAAATACAGAAATAGTAAGCCATTAAATGTTTTAAAAATGTTTAATGCATAAAAAAAATCAATATTTTTAAAACACTTAAGAGTTTTTATTAAAATATTTAAGAAATAAAATTTAAATTTATGGAAAAAAAACTATAAACTACATAGTGTTTAATTTTTCTTTCAAAACAAATTCATTAAATAAGAGAAAAATTATATTTTTTAGAAAGTTTTCCAAACAAGAAAAACATAAAATGATGAATAATGCACTATTCTTATTTTATATGGAGCATAAACATTAAAATTACTTTATTTGAAATTTTCATTGTTGTTTTATTTCATAAATTTATTTATTTTTGTAGATTGTAAAGGATAACTTACTTGTGAGAATTTGTTTTCTTATTTCTGGATCAATTACTTCAATGCCATTTTGAATTACTATAATCAAAATAATATCAGAAAGTCAAGATAGGAGAAAAAAAAGAAAGAACTATGTTCTTTTAATAATGAAAACTTAACCTTTCCACTTTTTATATATGATTAGAGGAGGTGATTATTTTCTTTAGTAACTCCTCTAATAATTTGGACTAGATCCATCTTTTATGGGTGGACTAAGCCTAATCTAATAACCAATATCTCCAACTTGCCTATGAAGGACTAAATCTCTCTAATACATTATATTTCAAACTTGCACAAGAATTTCATACTTAATGAATGGACTATGCGACCTGAAGTACATAGTGAAAGGAGCTCCAATATATAAACCTAATACAGGCCATATAAGAGGCATCAATCTTATAATTAATTATTCCTTAAAGTTTACTAATATACTTCAAGCATTTTTAGTTATACATGACTGAATATAATTCAATCCCTCAAGAATTTTATACTCAATCAATCCTTATAATTATAAGTATTTTAAATCATATCAAATCTATTCAAGTGATATGATCCTAGTCGGTGAATACAAGTAACTGGTGTAAAACTAAAATTACCTTTTCTTTTGCCCTCATATTAATTAGATTTGAATTAACTCGCTTTTCTAAGAGTATTCCTTCAAGTCAAATCATTCCATGACCGTAGAATATACTCCTAAAGTAGCGATAATTAATACATCACCTTGTGATATAGTCAAAAGTCACAAATGATAAGATTTTGAGATCTTAGATATGATCTTTAAGACTTATATAATAAAGCAACAGTGATCTATTCTTTATTTCTGTAATGGTCGTTAGCACATGTAGTATGAAATACATGTTATAGTGAATCTTACTCTTTTCTTTTCTTACGACAAAGAGTATATGTTGTTCCTCTTCTTATTAGAGAAAATACACCATACAAGTCTTAGTATTGTTGCTAAAAACATAGACTTCAAATCAGAAATTTTTATTTGCTCATTTTCATTCGTGATGGATGAATAATTTCATACTTGGCTTCAATCATAATAAATACATGAATGGTGAGAATTCATTCATGTCAATTCTTTTATTTAAGAACCTCATCTTGGTCCTAGTCAATGTGAATTTTTAACAATCATTTTCAGTTAAAATTGCCTCATTGCACCCAAGTCACTTGTTGAGTATTACAACTCAAATAGTCTCATTTCTATTCACCTTACAAGTGAAAGATGTGATTGCTCATGTGAGTGAGGCAATCTAAGTCTATCGATATACTATAACAAACTGTACTATACAATACTCACAATATATTTCATAAAATAAAGGATGAATAACATGATATTTTAATGATATTTATTCATTATTAAATTATTGCAAGCTTTCATATGATCCTTAAAATTATATTACTAATCACATTCTACATAGTTCAAGGGATCTCACATGTCTAATAAATGCATTCCTTGCTATTGGCTTTGTGAGTGGATTTGCAACCATAGAATTTGTAAAAATATATTTTAGGATCACATCTTGTTCAATAATCGCTTATCTAATGTAGTGATATCTCATCTAAATGTGTTTGGTCTTTCCATGGTATTTTGGATCTTTAGCCACAACTATTACAGTAATGTTATCATAATTAGGGAGGAGATGTCGACCAATCCAAATCAACTTTAGTGTATGCTTTCTTGCTTAATGATAGTGCAATACTATGAAAGAGCAATAAACAATCCAGCATAGTCTTAGCTACCATGGAGGCTCAATATGTAGTTTGTTCCGCAACAACACAAAATGCTGTTTGGTTAAAAAATTTCCTATATCATTTGAAAATTGTCAAATCGGTATCAGAGTAACCAATCAATTGTAAATCTTTCTTTTCTTGGTAACATAGCATGTAATTTGAAGTTCCTTTCAGATATTGTAGAATCTTTTTGACTGCCATCCAGTGTTTTTGACCAGGATTTAATTGATATCAGCTAACCAATCTAACGATATAACATATATCAGGATGTGTGCACATCATTGTATACATTAAACTACCGACAACATTGGCATAAGATATTCTAGACATATTCTCATTTTCATCTAGAGTCTTGGGACATGTATCACAACTTAGGCTCAAACTTTTATCAATAGGGGTGTTCATTGGTTTGCTATCTTGCATGTGATAATGCTCTAACATCTTTTTGATATAAGTTTCTTAAGTTAAACCCAAAAGCTTTTTAACGTGATCTCTTATGATTTTCACACCACGAACATAGCTGGACTTAACCATGTCTTTCATTTCAAAGTTTGATGATGACCACTTTTTAGTAGTATCAATAATCTCTTTGCTATTTCCAATTAATAAAATGTTGTTGACATATAAGGACAATATTATAAAATTATTGTTAGAACATTTTAAATTCACGCAATGATCTTCTTCCATAATTGTAAAACCATCCTTAAGAATAGCTTGATAAAACTTGACGTTTCGTTGTTTAGAGGCTTACTTAAGATCATATGGATCTTTTAAGCTTGCAAACTTTGTGCTTTTGTCCTTTAGTCTCGAATCCTAAAGGCTGATCCATATAGATCTTCTTATTTAGTTCTTCATTGAGAAATGCAGTTCTAACATCTATTTGGTGTAACTTTAAGTCCATATGTGCGACTATAACTAAAATGAGACAAACTAAAGTAATCCTTACAACTGGTGAGAATGTATCTTCATAATCAATTCCCTCTTCTTGAGCGTAGCCTTTTGCTACTAGCCGAGCCTTATAATGTTCTATTCACTAATCTGCTTTACATTTAATTTTAAAAATCCATTTATTTCCAATGGATCTTCATCCTAACAATAAATTAACTAAGTCCCAGACTTTATTATTTTTCATCAACTCCATTTCTTCTACCATAGCTTTAATCCATTCTTTTGCTTTAAAACTAGATAGAGCATGATTAAATGTTTTAGACTCTTCATCATATTGGGAAATGACACGACCAAAAGATTAATGTCATCTCTTAAGTGTAGGAGTGTCAAAGTAATAAATAACTCGGCAAGACTAGGGTCGAACCACATGAAGGTTATATATATAAATTATAAATAACAACAACAACAACAACAACAACAACAACAACAACAAGAAGTTAAAGATGATTTTGAGATGTAAGATTAATATGAAGATTAAAGAATAAAAACAAATGTCAAAGTTAGAGGATCCACTAATGGTATTTCAAATAAGTATAGTATAAACTCTTTTTATTACTCAACTAGAAACCACACACAAAAAAGATTCCAATCGGATTATAAAATGTTAACATGATTGACACAACCAAAAGATTGATGTCTTCTCCCAAGTGCAGGAGTGTCGAAGTAATAAATAACCCGGCAAGACCGGGGTCGAACCACAGGGAGGTTAATTGTACAAATTATAAACAACAATAATAGCAATAACAATAATAACTATAACTATAACTATAATAATAATAATAATAATAATAATAATAATAATAATAATAATAATAATAATAATAATAATGAAAGAGAAGAAGAAGAAGATGATGATGATGAGAACTTTGAGATGAAATATTAATTAAACAATGATAATAACAAATGTCAAGGTTAGAGATTCCACTAATGGTATGTCAAACAAGTATAATATAAACTCTTATTATTCAATTGGAAACCACACATAAAGGAGGTTCCAATCAAATTATAGATTGTTAACATGATTACATTAGTCATCTTATTCGATTAATGCTAATACTTGTAAATTTCGTCAAGCATTCATGATTATAACTTATGTTAACAACAAATCAAGTTCCTTTCATAGCTCAGGTGTCGGTTATACCATACATTATGGGCTATGAAACTGCCAAGCATTTGTTGTACCAAGTGTTATACAACATAAATCAAGATTAGTCATTTAACAAGCAAAGTATTAAAGAGTGAACAAGATAACAAATATAAAACATGTTAGTATCAAACATTAAAGTCCATATTAAGTTTACATTATACTTATTCTTACACCATTAGTGTAACCTTTTCACCTTGACATAATTAACTTAGCTAGACATAATGAAAGAAAGAAAAATAGATAAACAAAATAAGAACATAAAAGTTAACTAAGTAAAGGAAAGGAAATGAAAGGCATAAACTTACTATTAATGAAAGCAAAGCATAAACATTACAAAAAATACAAAGAGAGAAAGGAAGAGCATGATCTTGATCTGAACACCAAGATGCCTAAATGCATGGCAAAAGCCTCCTTTTATAGGCCAAAATTAGGAACTATTGATTTGATGACTAATTGATAAGTGGGTGGCCAACTTTTGACTTGGTGACAATCCTTATCTTCTCTTGTCTGCCCAAAACGTTATTGATAATGTCAAAATTGGAGCCAGTTATAACATGAAAGTTGTAGGCAATTGTCTCAGCTTTCTTGTGTAAAAAATTCAGCTCATTTGGACTTCTAGAACTCCAGATATGGCCAAAATACCGAATAGTGCTCGGGCTGGAAGACAGATTCGGGCTTCTTTGTTGTTGCTACAATTTGGACTTGATAATGGCCTTTTTAGATCTTGGGCTCCATATGAAAGTTGTAGGCCTATGTCTTACCTTTCCATCCATATAAATTGGACCTAAATCTAAGATATATAGCTCCAGATATGACCCAATTACCGAACAGTGTTCCAGTTTGAATTGCACCGACATCTCTTTTTTAAGTTTGGCCATCTCTTTATCCTTGCAATTTAAGTTCTTAAAGTCATGAATCAATCCTTTCATTTATGTGATAGGCCTGCATTTAAAATAAACATTTACCACAAATTAAAGGTATCTTATATTATTAGATATATTATTATAAAACATGCTTTAGTTAAGGAGTTATTGATACTTCAAGTGCAAAATGATGATATAAAACCATGATAAAAATGCACTTTTAAGTACTAATCACACCCCCCAACCAGCTTATTACTAGTCCCTAGTAATCAAAGCGTTAAAATAGAAAAACAAATTTGCAAATTCCATAAAGCAAGGTATTCATCATTTAACTTCCATTAATCTATCCAGATAAACAAACTCTTATTAAATTTATATATCTGCTCAATACCTCTTAACAAGATATTAATAAACCTCTTTTTTTTGTGCTTAATGTATCAACACATAATTATGGGGCTTTTCTTGGAAGAAAATAAAATTTTTGTTCTAATGTTTAAGGTTAACTTCCTTGGGTTGGGATTATTATTTTTGTCTTTTTTATCTTTTTTTTTTTTAACTCTATATACATATAATTTAAAAACATCATGCATTTTTAACCCATATAACGAGCTTTCAGCTAATGACTCCCAGACCAGGTGGTCTTAAGGCATTAGGTGTTAAGACACCCCTACGAGCTTAGTAACTCGGGTCGCAGATACTGATATGTAGATAGTGCAATGTTTGATTCCCTTAAGCTTTTCTCCTCAACCTATGTAACAAGTGTTGGGCCAATAGCTCCCAAGTCAGTTGACTTTAGGGTATTAGGTGTTAAAACACCCCTTCGGGCTTAATTGCTTAGGTTAGGGAGGCTACGAAACCAAACTTATCTACATTTTTATTATCATCATTTTTTTTTCTTTTTTTGTTCTTTTTATTTTTTTTTCATTTTTTTTTCATGTTTTTTTTTCTTAATTATATACAATCCCTTTCCCTTAGTTGTTACCTTTAACAAAAGAACATAAATAATGTAATAATCCAATATGCAACCCACAATCATATGTTAAAGTGTGTGTGTGTAAATTAAGGTTTAAGAATACATGTTAAATAAGTATATGAGCAGAGTTAAGTGGTAACAATGCGAGAGTTTGTAAACCTGAACATTTCAGGAAGTATTATAATAGACCTTGTTAAGAATGGTTACTAAGATGCGTCTCAAGAGTCACTTTAACAAAAGAACTCCTTTACTCTGCCATCCTAGTAACAACAATTATGCACATGCTTTATGAAATGAAAAACATTTTTTTTTTATCAACTACTACCCTCTTCCCCCAACCAAAACGAGACATTGTCCTCAATGTTCTAAGGTAGAAAGATAGAGTATAGAAGATATCACCTGAAATAACGAACACTGACAAAACCTGAAACACACTCAAACAAAAACAAAACACAATAATAAAACCAAAAGACACAAAAATTCACAAATGAAGACTCAAATCCAATCTAAGATTTTTACGGCTTTCCTTAGATGACCAATTTATGCGACTCATGGAATGATCAATCACAGGAATGAAAGATTGTAGTTGGTCAATCAATTGTTCAGCAGTAGTAGCAGAGATTATGATTTGTCGTGCAGAAGATGTTAGAAATTCCTGTTCCACAGCATGATCAAGAAAAGACAACAACTTATCATAATAACCATTAACATTTAACAAACCTATGGGTTTATGGTGAATGTGCAATTGAGCCCAAGAGGAAGTATGAAAGATCTCTTCCAATGTGCCTAGACCACCTGGTAAAGCAATGAAAGCATCAGCATGGTTAAACATTGCATTCATTCGAGCCGACATTGTGGAGACCTGAAGTTCCTCTCCAATTGTTTTTCCAATGATGTCCCCTTATGCCAAAGCTTCAGGGACGATTCCTAAAACTTGACTACCTCTTAAAAATGCAGCTATTGACACACCTCCCATTAACCCAAGACTGCCTCCCCCATACACTAAATGAATCTTTCTTTCAGCTAGCACCTGACCAAGATGATTTGCTGATTCTAAAAACTCCTTTTCTTTCCCAGGACTAGATCCACCGAAAACACAAATATTTCTTATTTGATGACTGGAGGAACTTGCCATTTCTACACACTTCTGTATTTGTTGAATGTATGGGTTGAGTAGAAATGAAAGGAAGGAAAAGAGGGTTTTATAGATGAGAAAGTAGAAAGACAATCATAACATCTATATGTAAGCCAACTAGAGTCTCACACTTTCTCTCTCTCTTTTTATTTATTTATTTAGTTACTTTTGAAAAAAAAAATGTGTATGTACAGGTAGTTGTGATTGTGGCTCACATCTTCCCTTGGTTTTACGTCCAAGAACGGCTTAAACGCCCTCTATAGGTCGGGGATAGGCTTCCCATCTAGTTTTCTTAAAAACTGGCAAACAGGGTCTTTTTTAGTCAGATTCCCAAGACTAAGTCGATCATGTTCTTTATGAAATAGTGGCCATAAATCATGAATTGCACGATGCACATCTCCACCAGGATGCGTCTCAAGAGTCAATAGAAGATTATCTAAAGACTCCTTACTCAGGCCATCCTTAATGAATTGTATTTTATCTTCACGGTTTATAGATACCATTCCTAAAGAACGACATTGTGTATTACAAGTCCATCTAGCACATCGATGACAGACTTCTAGTCGTTTTGCACGACGCTTCTTTGCAAAAGTGCTTTTACCTGTTCCAGGCATGTGTGAAATGAAGTTAGAGGACTCACCTGATAATCGGACCTTTACTTCAATCAACCAACGAATATCTTCAGGAATTTCATGATTCATTAACAATCTCAATCTTGCACATCTAGCACGGTAAATTTTTGTAATCGCATTCTGAGGCAGAGGGGGAAAATACTTTTTCAATTTTTCAAGATTAGTGTCCATTTTCAAATGAGAATTGGAAGAGAGATTCGAAGAATTGCATAGATATATACACAGATATCAGTAATTGTGGGAAACTGAAAGAACCGACTTAAGTCACGGAGTACCGTTATCCGCCATTTGACCGGGGTGAGAGAAACTAGCAAAAATCACTCAAAAAGAAACAAAAATAAAATAAAATAAAATCAATATTTATATAAGAAACAAAAATAAAATAAAATAAAATCAATCTTTATATACAGGATCATGCAATTCAATAGAGTTATGTTCAACTGAAAAATTGTCAAAGTAAACTTTCAGACGATGTCCATTTACTTTGAAAACATTGTCATTCTTTGGATTCTCAATGTCATAGGCCCCATATGGATACACATGTTTCACAATAAAAGGACCACTCCATCTTGATCTTAATTTTCCAGGAAATAAATGCAGTCGAGAATTATAAAGCAAGACTTTTTGACCAACATTGAAGGTTTTTCTCTGTATTTTCTTGTCATGAAATTCTTTTATTCTTGCTTTATGAATTCTTGAATTTTCATATGCATCATTTCTTATTTTCTCAAGCTCATTTATTTGTAATTTTTGCAGTTGACTAGCATCATCCAGATTTGAATTGAAAGCTTTAATAGCCCAATAAGCTTTATGTTCAAGTTCCACAGGCAAGTGACAAGGTTTTCCATAGACTAGTCTATAAGGTGACATACCTAATGATGTTTTATAAGCAGTTCGATAAGCCCAAAGTGCATCATTAAGTCTTAAAGACCAGTCTTTCCTATTAGGGTTCACTGTTTTCTCCAAAATATGTTTGATCTCCCTATTAGCAAGCTCTACTTGTCCACTTGTTTGAGGGTGATAAGGGGTGGCAACTTTGTGTGTGATTCCATATTTCTTCATTAAAGACTCAAATGGCTTGTTGCAGAAATGTGTTCCACCATCACTTATTATGGCTCGAGGGACTCCAAATCGACTCAAAATATTTTCTTTCAAAAACTTTATCACTGTTTTGTGATCATTGTTTCGACTTGGAATTGCCTCTATCCATTTTGAAACATAATCTACTGCGACTAATATGTATAAGAAACCAAATGATGGAGGGAATGGGCCCATGAAATCTATACCCCAACAGTCAAAGATCTCAATGACAATAATAGGGTTTAAAGGCATCATGTGACGTTTTGAAATAGATCCCAACTTTTGACAATTTTCACAAGACTTGCAGAATGCATGTGAGTCTTTGAACATGGTGGGCCAGTAAAATCCACTTTGTAAGACTTTTGCAGTTGTCTTTCTTGATGAGAAATGGCCCCCACATGCCTCAGAATGACAAAATTTAATGACACTACTTACCTCATTGTCAGGAATGCATCTTCGAAATATTTGATCAGGACAATATTTGAATAAATAAGGATCATCCCAATAAAAGTTCTTCACTTTGTTCAAAAACTTTCTTTTATCTTGGGTACTCCAATGAGCTGGCAATTGTCCTGAAACAAGAAAATTGACAATATTAGCAAACCAAGGCATTGTAGAGACAGAAAGTAAAGATTCATCAGGAAAGTAGTCATCGATTGGTGTGATGTCAGTTTTCAAATCTGTTGTCAATCTTGACAAGTGATCTGCGACAACATTTTCGCTGCCTTTCTTATCTTTGATTGTGATATCAAATTCTTGAAGTAATAAAATCCACCGCACCAATCTAGCCTTGGAATCTTTCTTAGAAAGAAGATATTTCAATGCTGCATGATCACTAAAAACAACAACAGGTGAGCCAACAAGATAAGATCTGAATTTTTCACATGCAAATACTACTGCAAGTAATTCTTTTTCAGTGGTGGTATAATTCATTTGAGCACTATTTAAAGTTTTACTTGCATAGTAAATTACATAAGGTTTCTTATCTTTTCTTTGTCCCAAAACAGCACCTACGACATAATCACTAGCATCACACATTATTTCAAAAGGTAATGACCAATCGGGAGGTTGAATGATAGGAGCACAAGTAAGCAAGTTTTTAAGTTTAACAAAGGCTTCTTCACAAGGTTCAGTCCATTCAAAAATAGTATCCTTTGTTAGAAGGTTACTTAAAGGCTTAGATATTACACTAAAATCTTTGATGAACCTTCTATAAAAACCAGCATGTCCCAGGAATGATCTAACATCTTTAAGAGATTTTGGGGTTGGTAAGTTTGCAATTAACTCGATTTTAGATTTGTCAACCTCAATTCCTTTTGATGAAACAATGTGACCAAGTACAATGCCGTTTGTTACCATAAAATGACATTTTTCCCAATTCAGCACAAGATTCTTCTCTTCACACCTGGTTAAAACCTTTCCTAAATTAGTCAAACAATCATCAAATGAATCGCCAAAAACAGAAAAATCATCCATGAAAATCTCAAGAAAATGTTCAACCATATCGCTAAATATACTAAGCATGCATCTTTGAAATGTGGCTGGTGCATTACATAATCCAAAAGGCATCCTTCGATATGCAAAAGTACCAAATGGACATGTGAAAGTAGTCTTTTCTTGATCTTCCAATGCAATTTCAATTTGGTTGTAACCCGAATAGCCATCTAGGAAACAATAAAATTCATGACCTGCAACTCTTTCTAGGATTTGATCTATGAAAGGTAAAGGAAAATGATCTTTTCTAGTCATTGAATTAAGTTTCCTATAGTCAATGCACATGCGCCAACCAGTAACAGTTCTAGTGGGAATTAACTCATTGTTCTCATTTGTTATCACAGTGACTCCAGACTTCTTAGGTACAACTTGGGTAGGACTTACCCATTTGTTGTCAGAAATAGGATAAATGATTTCATTATCTAGAAGCTTAATGACTTCATTTTTCACTACTTCTTTCATATTAGGATTTAGCCTTCGTTGCATTTCTCTAGAGGGTTTAGCATTTTCCTCTAAATAAATTCTGTGTGTACAAATCAAAGGACTAATTCCTTTTATATCAGCTATGGTCCATCCTAATGCTTTTTTGTGCATTTTCAGAGTTTGTAATAACTTACCTTCTTGATGTGCATTAAGTTTGGAAGAGATTATTACCGGAAAAGTTTCATTTTCTCCCAAAAATAAGTATTTGAGATTGGATGGCAACGGCTTCAAATCAGGTTTTGGTGGTTGAACACTTGAAGGTATGGACTTAATTGGTCGTGGTGGCAATTCCTCAATTTGTGGCCTCCAATTACTTGTCTTTGATTCTTTCTGAAAATAAATCATTTCCAAATCATCAGATTCATCAATCTCAATTTCATTGGAAGTGGTTGGAAATTGATCATGAATTAATTTTTCAGTAAAGTCCACTTCCTGTAAATCATTATCATCTCTAGGTTGCTTGCAAATGTTGAAAATATTCATCTCCAATGTCATGTTTCCAAATGATAGCTTCATCAGTCCATTCCTACAATTAATCAATGCATTAGAAGTTGCAAGAAATGGACGTCCTAAAATAACAGGAAATGAATTACATACTTCAACAGGTTGTGTGTCCAAGACAATAAAATCCACAGGATAAATGAATTTATCGACTTGTACTAACACATCTTCAATTATTCCTCTAGGCACTTTTATAGATCTATTGGCAAGTAAAAGAGTTATAGAAGTTGGTTTTAACTCACCTAGATTGAGACTCTGCAAACTGAATATGGAAGTAAATTCACACTAGCACCAAGATCAAGTAAGGCTCTTTCAATTTTATGCTCTCCAATAAAGCAAGAAATTGTAGGACAACCAGGGTCTTTATATTTCAAAGCATTATTGTTTTGAAGAATAACACTTACTTGTTCGGCTAGAAAGGCTTTCTTTTTCACATTCAGTTTCCTCTTCACAGTGCAGAGATCTTTCAAAAATTTAGCATAGGAAGGAACCTGTTTAATTGCATCCAGCAAAGGTATATTGATTCTTACCTGTTTGAAAATTTCATAAATTTCAGAATTGTGATTGACTTTCCTTTGTTTGGTCATGGCTTGAGGAAATGGAAGTGCTGGCGGTGAATCAGTCGTTTCTTTGCAATTTTCAGATTCATCCCCTTCCTTACCCTCAGAGATTGACTCATCATCTTTCTCATAAGGTTCAAGAAAGGGTTTTTCAATAACCTTACCACTGCGCAGAGTAGTGACTGATTTGACTTGATCCATGTGTTGGCTTTCGGAACTACTTGCATTTGCATTGTATTGCCCTTTGGGATTTTGTTGTGTTTGAGATGGAAACTTACCTTTCTCTTGGAAACTAAGAGCAGATGTTAATTTAGCAAGAGTATCTTTAAAATCTGTCATGTTTTGAACAAGTTGAGTATTAATTGTCTCTTGCTTTTCAATGAATGCATGCAATGTTTCCTCAAGATTTCTTCTAGGAGGTGGAGCATAAGAAGGTGCATATCCATGAGAATTTTGGAAATTGTGGTGTGCTTGAAATGGTGGTTGTGAAGTTTGTGCATTGTTGTTCTCACTCTTCCAACTGAAATTTGGGTGATTCCTCCAACCAGGGTTGTATGTTTGGGAGTATGGGTTGTGGTTGGGCCTTTGGAAACTGTTTAAAGCATGAGCTTGTTCATGGAGACATTCTTTAAAAGAAGGCAAGGTTGGACAATCGTTGGTTGAGTGTTCATTTGTTTCACAGATTTGACACACAATGTTTTCAACAGATTTTAATTGATCACTCTTTTTTAATTCTAGTGCCTCAACTTTTCTAGCTAAAGATGCAAATTTGGCTTGAAGGTCATGATCTTCCCTAAGGTTGTACATACCTCCACTAGATGTATGAGGTTGAGTTTTACTCGGTGCCTCATATGTACCCGTAGTGTCCTAATTTTGAGCATTTTCAGCTAACAAGTTTAAGTACTCCATTGCTTCATCAGGGTCTTTATCTTCAAAAGTTCCATTGCACATCAATTCAACCATTTGCCTATCTTTAGGTGTTAACCCTTCATAGAAATGTGAAACCAATCTCCATGTTTCAAAACCATGATGGGGGCAAGTACTAAGCAAATCTCGATACCTATCCCAACATTTGTAAAATGTTTCTCCTGGTTTTTGAGTGAAAGTGGTGATTTGTCTTTTGAAAGAGTTTGTTCTATGAGATGGGAAAAACTTCTTTAAAAACTGTTGTTGCATTTCATCCCAAGCACGAATGGATCCTGGTCTTAAATTTTGTAGCCATGTTTTAGCTTTATCTTTTAATGAAAAAGGAAAAAGCTTTAATCTGATGGTGTTCATGCTACAATTTAAGTTATTATATGTGTTGCACACCTCCTCAAATTCCCTTAAATGCAAGTATGGATTTTCCAATTCCAAGCCATGAAATGAAGGTAAAAGTTGAATAATGCCTGGCTTAAAATTAAAATGAGATGCATCAGGAGGAAAAACTATGCATGATGGTGCACTTGTTCTTGTGGGATTCATATGGTCTCTAAGTGTTCTAGCACGGTTATTCTCATTATTTTCATTATGAAGTGATTGATTATCTTCTTCAGCCATATTTTCTGAAAATGATGAGGATACCCTACAAAATCTACTACTTGATGTACGTGACCACACTCTCATGCACGTGTAGGAACAAAATAAAAAGAAGAAGAAAACAAAAGAAGAAGAAACAAGAGAAAAGAAATAAAGTTATATACAAGAAAAGTGAAAAGGGAAAATAAAATAAATATTATAATTTATACAAGGACTTACCTCCCCGGCAACGGCGCCAAAAACTTGACACGACCAAAAGATTGATGTCTTCTCCCAAGTGCAGGAGTGTTGAAGTAATAAATAACCCGGCAAGACCGGGGTCGAACCATAGGGAGGTTAATTGTACAAATTATAAACAACAATTATAAACAACAATAATAACAATAACAATAATAACTATAACTATAACTATAATAATAATAATAATAATAATAATAATAATAATAATAATGAAAGAGAAGAAGAAGAAGATGATGATGATGAGAACTTTGAGATGAAATATTAATTAAACAATGATAATAACAAATGTCAAGGTTAGAGATTCCACTAATAGTATGTCAAACAAGTATAATATAAACTCTTATTATTCAATTGGAAACCACACATAAAGGAGGTTCCAATCAAATTATAGATTGTTAACATGATTACATTAGTCATCTTATTCGATTAATGCTAATACTTGTAAATTTCGTCAAGCATTCATGATTATAACTTATGTTAACAACAAATCAAGTTCCTTTCATAGCTCAGGTGTCGGTTATACCATACATTATGGGCTATGAAACTGCCAAGCATTTGTTGTACCAAGTGTTATACAACATAAATCAAGATTAGTCATTTAACAAGCAAAGTATTAAAGAGTGAACAAGATAACAAATATAAAACATGTTAGTATCAAACATTAAAGTCCATATTAAGTTTACATTATACTTATTCTTACACCATTAGTGTAACCTTTTCACCTTGACATAATTAACTTAGCTAGACATAATGAAAGAAAGAAAAATAGATAAACAAAATAAGAACATAAAAGTTAACTAAGTAAAGGAAAGGAAATGAAAGGCATAAACTTACTATTAATGAAAGCAAAGCATAAACATTACAAAAAATACAAAGAGAGAAAGGAAGAGCATGATCTTGATCTGAACACCAAGATGCCTAAATGCATGGCAAAAGCCTCCTTTTATAGGCCAAAATTAGGAACTATTGATTTGATGACTAATTGATAAGTGGGTGGCCAACTTTTGACTTGGTGACAATCCTTATCTTCTCTTGTCTGCCCAAAACGTTATTGATAATGTCAAAATTGGAGCCAGTTATAACATGAAAGTTGTAGGCAATTGTCTCAGCTTTCTTGTGTAAACAATTCAGCTCATTTGGACTTCTATAACTCCAGATATGGCCAAAATACCGAATAGTGCTCGGGCTGGAAGACAGATTCGGGCTTCTTTGTTGTTGCTATAATTTGGACTTGATAATGGCCTTTTTAGATCTTGGGCTCCATATGAAAGTTGTAGGCCTATGTCTTACCTTTCCATCCATATAAATTGGACCTAAATCTGAGATATATAGCTCCAGATATGACCCAATTACCGAACAGTGTTCCGATTTGAATTGCACCGACATCTCTTTTCTAAGTTTGGCCATCTCTTTATCCTTGCAATTTAAGTTCTTAAAGTCATGAATCAATCCTTTCATTTATGTGATAGACCTACATTTAAAATAAACATTTACCATAAATTAAAGGTATCTTATATTATTAGATATATTATTATAAAACATGCTTTAGTTAAGGAGTTATTGATACTTCAAGTGCAAAATGATGATATAAAACCATGATAAAAATGCACTTTTAAGTACTAATCAATGATTACATTAGTTATCTTATTCAAATAATACTAATACTTATAAATATTGTTAGGTATTCATCATTATAACTTATGTTAACAACAAATCAAGTTTCTTTCATAGCACAAGTGTCGGTTATACCATACAGTTAGGCTATGAAAGTACCAAGTATTTATTATATGAAGAGTTATACAACATAAATCTAGATTAACCATTTAACAAGTACAGTATTAAGAGTAAACAAGATAATAAATATAAAACATGTTAGTATCAAACATTAAAGTCCATTTTGAGTTTATACTATACTTATTCTTACACCATTAATGTACCCTTTTTATCTTGATATAATAAGTTTAACTAAACATAATGAAAAAGAGAAACATGAATAAATAAGATAAGAACATAAATAAGATAACAGTTAACTAAGTAAAAGAAAGAAAATGAGAAGCATAAACAAGAGATTAATATAAGCAAAAATTTAGCATTACAATAAAGAGAAAGTAAGAACATGATCTTGATCTGAAACCAAGATGTCTAAATGCATGGCAAATGCCTCCCTTTATAGGCCAAAATTGAAAACTATTGATTTGTTGACTAATTATTGAGTGGGTGACCAAATCTTGACTTGGTGACAATCCTTATCTTCTTATTTGAACAAAATATCATTACTAATATTAGAATTTGAACAAACTTAATATTAAAGTTCTAGAAAATTGTCTCAGCTTTGCAACAAAAAAAAATTGTGCTCATTTGAACTTCTAGAACTTAAGATATGGGCTAAACACTGAACAATGTCTAGGCTGCAAAATAGATTCAGACTTCTCTTTTAATGCTAAGAGTTGAACTTTCAAACGACATAATTAAGTATTTGGATTATCATGAATGTTTTAGGCCTATGTCTTAGCTTTCCATCCATATAGAGTAGACCCAAATCCAAGTTCTACAGCTTTAGATAAGACCCAATGACTAAACAGTGTTCCAGTTTGGACTGCACCAGCATCTCTTTTCTAAGCTTAGCCCTCTCTTTGTCCTCTCAATTTCAGTAGTTAAACTCATTAACCATTCATTTATTTATATGATAGGCCTATATTAATATAAAAATTTACCATAAATTAAAGCTATCTTATAATATTATACATGATATTATAAAACATGCACTAGTTAAGGAGTTATTGATACTTCAAGTGCAAAAACAATGATATAAAACCTTGATAAAAATGCACTTTTAAGTATTAATCACACCCTCCAACTAGTTTATTACTAGTTCCTCGTAATCAAAATGTTAAAATAGAAAAATAATTTGTAAGTTCCACAAAGTAAGACATTCATCATTTAACTTCCATTAATCTATTCAGATAAATAAATTCTTATTAAATTTATATATTTGCTTTTACTTCTTGAACAAGATATTAATAAACCTTCTTTTATGTGCTCAATGTATGAAAACATAGATGATGGGGCTTTTATTGGAAGTAAATAATATTTTGTTCTAATATTTAAGGTTAACTTCCTTGAGTTGAGATTATCATTTTTTTTTCTTTTTTCTTTTTTAATTTTTTTAATATATATATACAAATAACGCAATGCATTTTTAACCCATGTAATGAGCTTTCGGCTAATGACTCCCATACCAGTTAGTCTTAGGCATTAGGTGTTGAGACACCTTTACGAGCTTAGCAACTCGAGTTGCAAATACTAATAAGTAGATAGTGTAATGTTTGATTTCCTTAAGCTTTTCTCCTGAACCTATGTAACAAGCATTGGGCCAATAACTCCCACATCAGTTGAATTTAGGGTATTAGATATGAAAACACCTCTTTGAGCTTAATTGCTTAGGTTATGGAGGCTGCGAAACCACACTTATTTATATTTTTATTTATTTTTATTTATTATCATTTTTTTTGCAAATTATATACTATCCCTTTACCTTATTTTTTTCTTTTGTTTTTTTTAAAATTATATACTATCCCTTTACATTAGTTGTTACCTTTAACAAAAGAATATAAATAATGTAATAATTTAATGTGTAACCCACAATCATATATTAAAGTGTGTGTATGAAAATAAAGGTTTAAAAATACTTGTGAGATGAGTATATGAGTAGGATCAAGTGATAATTGACACGATCAAAAGATTGATGTCTTCTCTCAAATGCAGGAGTGTCAAAATAATAAATAACCTAGCAAGATCGAAGTCGAACCACAAGGAAATTAATTATATAAATTATAAATAACAATAATATAACAACAACAACAACAACAATAGTAATAGTAATAGTAATAGTAATAGTAATAATAACAGTAACAACAATACTAATACTAATAATAATAGTAATAGTAATAATACTAATACTAATACTAATACTAATACTAATACTAGTACTAGTAATAATAATACTAATAATAATAAGAATAATAATAGTAATAGTAATAATAATAGTAATAGTGGTAGTAGTAGTAATAGTAATAGTAATAATAATAGAAGAAGAAGAAGAAGAAGAAAAAAGAAGAAGAAGTTGTTGAGAATTTTGAGATGAAAGATCAATGTAAGGATTAAATAATGATAACAACAAATGTCAAGGTTAGAGGACCACTAATGGTATTTCAAACAAGTATAGTATAAACTCTTATTACTCAAATGGAAACAACACACAAAGGAGGTTTCAATTAGTTTATAAATTGTTAACATGAGTACATTAGTTATCTTATTCGAATAATGCTAATACCTGTAAATATTGTCAAGTATTCATGATTATAACTTATATTAACAATAAATCAAGTTTCTTTCATAGCATAGGTGTCAGTTATATCATACGATTTGTGTTATGAAAGTGCCAAGCATTTGTTAGACTAAGTATTATACAACATAAATCTCGATTAGTCATTTAACAAGTAAAGTATTAAAGAGTGAACAAGATAACAAATACAAAACATGTTAGTATCAAACATTAAAGTCCATGTTAAGTTTACACTACTTATTCTTACACCATTAGTATAACCTTTTCATCTTGACATAATAAACTTAACTAAACATAATGAAAGAGAGAAATATAAATAAACAAGATAAGAATATAAATAAGATAAAAGTTAACTACGTAAAGGAAAGAAAATGAAAGGCATAAACAAGATATTAATGAAAGCAAAAATAAAGTATCACAAAAATACAAAAAGAGAAAGCAAGAGCATGATCTTGATATAGAAATAAAGATGCCTAAATGCATGCAAATGCCTATTTTTATAAGTCAAAATTAGAAACTATTGATTTAATGACTAATTGATGATTGGGTGGCCATATCTTGACTTGGTGACAATCCTTATCTTCTTGTCTGAATAAAACATTATTGATAATGTCAAAATTTAAACTAGACCTCCATATGAAAGTTGTAGGAAATTGTCTTAGTTTTCCAGGAAAAAAAATTAAGGTCATTTGGACTTCTAGAACTCAAGATATAGGCTGAACATTGAACAATGTTTGGGCTGCAGGATAGATTCAAACTTATTTGTTGTTGCTATAATTTGGACTTGAAAATGATCTTTTTAAATCTTAAGCTTTTACGAAAGTTGTAGGTCTATATCTTACCTTTTCATCCATATAAAGTAGACATAAATCTGAGATCTACAACTCTAGATACAACCCAATTACTGAACAGTGTTCCTGTTTGAACTGCATCAACATTTCATTTCTAAGTTTGACCATCTCTTTATCCTTTCAATTTCAGTACTTAAACTTATCAATTAATCTTTTCATTTATGTGATAGGCCTGTATTTAAAATAAACATTTACCATAAATTAAATGTATCTTATATTATTAGATTTGTTATTATAAAACATGCTTTAGTTAAGGAGTTATTGATACTTCAAGTGCAAAATGATGATATAAAACCTTGATAAAAATGCACTTTTAATTACTAATTAGCAAGTATTAAGCAAGTCTCGATATCTATCCCAATATTGGTAAAATATTTATTTTGGTTTTTGAGTGAAAATGGTGATTTGTCTTTTGAAAGAATTTATTCTATGAGATGAAAAAAACTTTTTTAAAACTTTTTATTGTATTTTATTCCAAACATGAATGAATCCTGCTTTTAAATTTTATAGCCATATTTTAGCTTTATCTTTTAATGAAAAAAAAGTTTTAATCTGATAGTATTCATGCTACAATTTAAGTCATTATAGGTGTTAATTTTTTTTTTCAAATTCTCTCAAATGCAAATATGTATTTTCTAGATCTAAGCCATGAAAAAAAGATAAAAGTTGAATAATGCTTGGCTTAAAATTAAAATGAGGTGCCTTAGAGGGGAAAACTATATATGAAGGTGCACTTGTTCTTATGGGATTCTCTTTATTCTCTTTATGAAACGACTGGTTATTTTTTTGACCATATTTTTTGAAAATAAAAACGAATACCCTACACAGTTTATCACTTAATATATGTGACCAAACTCTCATACACTTGTAGGAACAGAATAAAAGGAAGAAGAAAACAAAACAAGAGGAAACAAAATAAAAAAAACAAAGTTAGATACAAGAAAAGTAAAAATAAAAAAATAACATAAATATTATAATTTATACAGGAATTTACCTCCCCGGTAACGACGCCAAAAACTTGACATGACCAAAAGAATGATGTCATCTCCCAAATAGAGGAGTGTTGAAGTAATAAATAACTCGGCAAGACCGGGGTTGAACCATAAATAGGTTAATTATATATATTATAAATAACAACAATACAACAAACAACAACAACAACAATAATAAGAAGAAGTTAAAGATGACTTTGAGATGTAAGATTATTATGAAGATTAAATAATAAATACAAATGTTGAAGTTAGAGGATCCACTAATGATATTTCAAACAAGTATAGTATAAATTCTTTTTATTACTCAATTGAAAACCATACACAAAGGAGGTTTCAATCGGATTATAAATATTTAACATGATTATATTAATTATCTTATTCGAATAATGCTAATACTTATAAATATTGTCAGGTATTCATGATTATAACTTATGTTAACAACAAATCAATTTTTTTTCATAACACAAGTGTCGGTTGACATGACGAAAAGATTAATGTTTTCTCCCAAGTGCAGGAGTATCGAAGTAATAAATAACTCGATAAGACCGAGGTCGAACCACATGGAGGTTAATTATATAAATTACATATAACAATAATACAACAACAATAACAATAATAACAATAACAACAACAACAACGACAACAATAATAACAATAACAATAACAATAACAACAACAACAATAATAATAGTAGTAGTAGTAATAATAATAATAATAATAAAGAAAAAAAAGGAGAAGAAGAAGAAAAAGATGAGAACTTTGAGATGAAATATTAATGTAAGGATTAAACAATGATAATAACAAATGTCAAGGCTAGATGTTCCACTAATGGTATGTCAAACAAGTATAGTATAAACTCTTATTATTCAATTGAAAACCACACACAAAGGAGGTTCCAATCAGATTATAGATTGTTAACATGATTACATTAGTCATTTTATTTGATTAATGCTAATACTTGTAAATCTCGTCAAGCATTCATAATTATAACTTATGTTAACAACAAATCATGTTCCTTTCATAACTCAAGTGTCGGTTATACCATACAGTATGTACTATGAAAGTGCCAAGCATTTGTTGTACCAAGTGTTATACAATATAAAACAAGATTAGTCATTTAACAAGCAAAGCATTAAAGAGTGAACAAGATAACAAATACAAAACATGTTAGTATCAAATACTAAAGTCCATATTGAGTTTACATTATACTTATTCTTACACCATTAATGTAGCCTTTTCACCTTGACATAATAAACTTAGCTAAACATAATGAAAGAAAAAAAAATAAATAAACAAAATAAGAACATAAATAAGATAAGAGTTAACTAAGTAAAGGAAAGGAAATGAAAGGCATAAACTTGATATTAATGAAAGCAAAGCATAAAAATTACAAAAAATACAAAGAGAGAAAACAAAAGCATGATCTTGATCTGGAAACCAAGATGCCTAAATGCATGACAAATGCCTCCTTTTATAGGCCAAAATTGAAAACTATTGATTTGATGACTAATTGATGAGTGGGTGACCAACTATTGACTTGGTAACAATTCTTATCTTCTCTTGTTTGCCCAAAATATCATTGATAACATCAAAATTGAAACCACTTGAAAACATGAAAGTTGTAGGAAATTGTCTTAGCTTTCTTGTGTAAACAATTCAGATTATTTGGACTTCTAGAACTCTAGATATGGGCCAAATACTGAATAGTGCTCGGGCTGGAGGATAGATTCAGACTTCTTTGTTGTTGCTACAATTTGGACTTGAAAATGATATTTTTAAATCTTTAGCTCCATATGAAAGTTGTAGGCCTATGTCTTACCTTTCCATCCATATAAAATAGACCTAAATCTAAGATCTACAGTGAACAAATCTAGATTCACCATTTAACAAGAAAAGTATTAACAGTGAATAAGATAATAAATATAAAACATGTTATTATCAAATATTAAAGTCCATGTTGAGTTTATACTATACTTATTCTTACACCATTAGTGTACCATTTCCACTTTGATATAATAAACTTAAATAAATATAAAGAAAAAGAAAAACATGAATAAACATGATAAAAACATAAATAAAATAAAAGTTAACTAAGTAAAGGAAAAGAAATGAGAAGCATAAACAATATATTAATATAAACAAAACTTAAGCATTACAATAAAGAGAGAGCAAGAACATGATCTTGATTTGAAACCAAGATGTCTAAATGCATGACAAATGTGTCCTTTTATAGGCCAAAATCAGGAACTATTGATTTGTTAATTAATTGTTGAGTGGGTGGTCTCTTGACTTTGTGACAATTCTTATCTTCTTGTATGAAGAAAATGTCATTACTAACATCATAATTTGAATAAACTTAATTCATAAAAGTTCTAGGAAATTGTGTCAACTTTCAAACAAAAAAATTGAGCTCATTTGAACTTCTAGAATTGAAGATATAGGCTGAACACTAAATAATGTCTGGGATGCAGGACAGATTCCGACTTCTTCTTGAAGCTAAGATTTGAACTTCCAAACAATATAATTGAGTTTTGGATAATTTATGAATGTTTTATGCTTATGTTTTAGCTTTTCATCTATATAGAGTAGACCTAAATTCAAGTTCTATAGCTCCAGATATGATCTAATGACTGAACAGTGTTCTAGTTTGGACTGCACCAACATCTCTTTTCTAAGTTTAACCTTCTCTTTGTCTTCTAAATTTAAGTAGTTAAACTCATCAATCAATTATTTTATTTATGTGATAGGCCTACATTAAGATGAACATTTACCATAAATTAAAGCTATCTTATAATATTATACATGATATTAGAAAACATGCTCTAGTTAATGATTTATTAATATTTCAAGTGTAAAAATAATGATATAAAACCTTGATAAAAATACACTTTTAAGTACTAATTATTGAGCAATTATGAATGCTTCCCCTTGTATATCAAATGGACAATGAGGAATTAGTTCATGAATGCTTTTTTGAGGATGAGATTGCTCATGATCTTACTCTATGAGAGTAGAAATATATAAAATATCACTCTCACTATTTCTAAAAGGATCAAAAGTTTCATATAAGTCCTCTACTGAATGGCTTGTTGTGCCATAATCTAGATTTTTTATTTTATATAATTGAAAATCTTTTTCAATCTCACTTTTCATTGGAAAAACCTTTTCTAACAATACAACATCACACAGTTTAATCTTTGTCACTCTTCCATAAGCTTTTTCAATAATAAATACAAATCATTTGGAATGTTTAGAATATCATTTAAAGATGCACTTCTTTCCTTTAGGACCAAGTTTTCCATATTCATGAGAAGTATTGTGAATATAAGCAGCACATCATCATTGATAAAAATAACCTGGATTAGGTTTGACGATATTTCATAGTTGATATCTGGATGAGATAAATTTAGAGGGCATACGATTAAGTATGTAAACAACACTTAACAATGCATCTCTAAAAAAATAAATTGATAAGTTAGCTTGGGCCATCATTGACCTAACCATGTCAAATAGGGTTTTATTCCTCCTTTCTGCTATACCATTTTGTTGTGGAGTATAAGAAATAATTAGCTGTCTAGCTATACCCTTTTCATCATAATTTTTTTTTTAAAATTGTTCAGACAAATATTCACATCCTCGATCAGTTCTTAAAGTTTTGATCTTGGTACTTAATTTATTCTCCACCAAATTGGTATATCAAATAAAGCAATCTAATGCTTCAAACTTATGTGAGATCAAATGAATATGACCAAGCCGTGTAAAATTATCAATAAATGTAACGAAATAATTTCCTCTATATCTTGCTTTCATATTCATTGGGCCACAAATATTTGAATGAATAAGTTGTAATGGACTACTAGCTCTTTTAGCTTTGCCAAATGGTAATCTAGTTGCTTTTGCAACAATGTAATGCTCACAAACGGGCAATTTCTCTTTGGTAAGTGATCTTAAAAGACTAGCTTTTACTAATCTATGTAATCAATCTTGCCTAATGTGTCCTAATCTTGCATGCAAAGTTATGATATTATTATCATTAATAGTGCTGGAATTTTGAACAACATAAATTAAAGCATCATAATTAACAGATATATTAATGATGTCTAATACCATAAAACCATTTAATACAAGACCAGAACCATAAAAAATATTATCCAGATGTATTTTTACACAACAACCAACAAACACAATATTAAAGCCTAATTAGAGTAAATAAAGAACAAACATAAGATTTCATTGAACTTCTGGAGTGTAGAGTACATCATGAAGATAAAGTGTGCGACCACCTTGCAAATCTAGTTTGCAAGTATTGATCCCAAGCACAATAGTGGAAGAATTATTCCCTATATATATATATATATTTATCTATTTTCCTTTGGAATTCAATGAAATTCCACAAAGATTATTTGATCTTTAGCTATGTGGTCGGTTGCTCTTGAGTCTACAATCCAAAAAGAAACAGATTTAGCAAGCATTAAACAACTGCTAACATATAAGTTAAAAGAATAATCATGGTTAAACATTACCTTTGGCTCAGTGTAATCACGAGCAAAGTGATCAGATTTACCACAATTAAAGCAATTCATATCCTTGCCTTTCTTACTGCCGCATTTCCCATGCTTATGCTTATATCCACTACTACTTGCTTCTATTCCTCTCTTGCCATATTTGGGACTTTAGCCTTGCCCCTTTTATATTTAGAGCCATATGTTTAACGCATCTTTGTCTCAGATATAAAAGCTTCATTTATAGGCTTTTCAACATGAAATCAATCTTTTTCAAGCTCGACATGATGAGCAACATCGTCAAATATCTTGATGTTGTTATCATGGGTAAGGTTAACACATATGTGTTCCCAATTGCTTGGCAAAAAGCGGATAACTGCCTAGACTTGTTGTTCATCAGTCATCTCATGCCCAACACCCCTTAATTCACTAATCATATTAGACATGACTATAAGATGTTGCCTCATTGTTTTATTTTGGCGCTTCTTATAACCACTGAATTTGAGGGTTAACTGACCAAGTCTAATAGTAGAGGTTCCTCTATATTGAATCTTTACTACGTCCTAAACAGATTGAGCTAATTGATGTCTTTCAAAACACATGCTGCTCAACATTAAAATACAAGCCATATGATTCTTGAATTTATAGGTTTGATATGTTTCCATATAAAGCTTGTGCGAAGCAATGTTTCCTTACTCAGGTTCAGCCATCAGTTGTGTGATTATTTCAAGTATTTCTTGCTTTTCCAAGAGATTCTCAATTTTACGATGCCAAACATCGTAATTCTTTTCATTTAGTTTGTCTCCATGGTTCAAATTAGCAATAATACTTTTAGATGTAGTCATGTTAAGCACTATTAATGGCAATTACAAATATTAGTATCTAATACAATTTAATTGATATATTTTGCCACTCTATTTTAAATTAAACAAATAATAATCTAACATATACAATAAAAATAAAAAGAATGTTAAACACTTAATCAATTTCCATTTGTATGGTCTAATTGTTATTGGAAATTTAAATGAGTGCAAAATTATAGTTATTAGTTTAAACTAACAACTCCCACTAATCAGGTTACAGATATTATTATATATATACATATAATGTAATTAAACTTAAATTACATAAAATATTTAGTTCACAATTAAAAAACCAATCATCTTAAAAAAAAATACAATTAAGAATAATAAATTTCAAAATTATTTTATATTATAGGCACATAAGTAAGGTATCCAATTACGTCATCCACTTCATTAAAGTCATCTCTTCCAAGTTCATTTTGCTCAAACCATGGAATGGATTTAGCAGCAGCATTCAAACAACCTATGCTTCTTCTAGTGCATCGTATATCCGTTTTGGCATACTAGCGTTCCTTCTCAAGTAGCATTTCATCAGCAAGATTGTTGAAATCTAAGAATTTTAGTCCATATTCCAACGATAGTCACACCGACATCAATTCCTCAAGTAGAGAATTGAGAACGATTAACATTTGATGTTCCATGTAAAATTCATAAGCACCACTCATAGCTAATCTACTCATCCATTGATATATATATAATCAATGTGCTCTTGAATTTTGTGAACAAGATTAAAGACATAACCTAATAAATGATCAGTTTGTTGTTGCCTATCCACTACAACAAAATATTCCAAAAACATATAAATATTATACTTAATATTTAATTAAGGCATGTATAAATGTTAACCAAAATGGAAATTAAATAATTTATTTTAACAAAAAATAAATTGACACCACAATTAAATGATTTATATTAACAATAAATTAATACTAATTATCTTATTATTATTATTATTTAATTTTTTTAAACTGCCAAATGACAGTTACAAATCAAGAAGTGTGTTCTTTTATTTTTTTTGCAACTGCCAAATGACAGTTACTTTTCTTATTTTTTTAATTGTTTGTTCAACTGCCAAAAGACAATTATTTTTCTCAACTCATTTGACTACAAGTATTATAGTCAATTGAAAATAGAAATGGAAATGGGAAGATTCCATTTTCCTTTCTCGTTATCAATTCACATAGTTTTTTTTTAACTATCAAATGACAGTCCAATTAACTATATAATTGTACTCAATTAGAAATGGAAATGGAAATGGAATAATAGTTTTCAATCTCCATTTCCATCGTCAATTCACATATGAAATCTCCATTTCCATCATCATTTTGTACATGAATTGATAATAAAATTATACAACTACCAGACAATAAGTCTTTTCTAATTAATTATAGAAAAAATAAATTTATAACTAAATTACTTCATAAAATTTTTTACATTCAAAATTCTCAATGGAAATAGACTTTTAACACAAAATTTACATCTATCATTCATGTAATAATAAATAGACTACATAAAAACAATATTAAAAACCACGGTTTTGATACTAATATAGATTGTAGAGGAAAACTTGTGAGAATTTTTTTTTTAATTTCTGGATCAATTACTTCAATGCCACTTTAATTACTAGAACCAAAATGATATTCCACAGTATGAATATCTTTGTAAATCTTGTTAAGTTAATACATAAAATCAAGATAGAAGAAGACAAAGTGAGAACTATGTTTAAAATCAAAATAAAAGAAGAAAAAATAAGAACTATGTTCTTTCAATAATGAAAACTTAACCTATCCATATAGGTTATGTCCTTTTATATATGATTAGAGAAAGCAATTACTTTCTTTAATAACTCATCTAATAACTTGGATCAGATCCATGTATCATGGATGAACCAGTCCTAATTCAATAACTAACAATTTTTATTATAAATATAATATAATTTATTCTTGGAGTTAATAACCATAAAATTTTCATGAGAACTATTCACTTGAAAGAAATATAGCAACATTCTATAGTTAGATTATCAAAAAAAAATAAAAATTAAGATGGCTATATAAATTATGTTTTCAAGGTTTTATGAAAAATAGTTAGAACCTCAACATATTTCTTATTTTCTTGATAAAATATTTCTTTTTTTTTTATTTCCTAGACAAACAAATACAATTTCAAATTTCCCATTAGAAATGAAGATGAAAATTGATTAATTTCTATGACTAAACATATCCTAATTTTTTCTTAGATTTTCTCATTGAAAGAAACATGGAAGATAAGTGCCGTATAACACAGTCCTTAATTACACGAGGAATCATGGACTAAGAATTATTGAAGAGAGGTGAGTCGATGCCAGACAGAGAATTTGTTAAAAATAAAGTCCGTATTTTTGTTGCAATTATTGTCTCTAAACTTAAGAAGCACTGGTGAGTAAATAGTTGTTTTTATCCCATAGTATAGTTGTGATTCTTGCTCCATCAAGATGGTAGCTTTTCCAAAACATATCTTGAAAGATAAAGAGAAATCTAATGACATGGACAATTTCACCCAAATTGCGCTGCCTGTCTGGATGCCAACTCGATTGTTTTGTACAACAGAAGGCTCAGGAATAATTGGATTTTATTCCCAACATTTTATTTTTCTCTCTTGATTATTAGGATTAATTGATCATATATTAAAAATTTCATGGGAGCTTCAAGTGATTAATATTGTATGCGATGCTCATGATGATACTTAGTGGTATGACCCCGATCCCATAACTTTGCTCATGATATATATATATATATATATATATAGAAAACCTTTTGAAGTCATGATTGCACGGCTGCAAACAGAGGATCACATTGTAAAGAAATCAATAGTTTACATATTCATGTGTAATCTTAGCTCTAATACCAAGGTTCCCTCTTAAGTAATGTAAAATCAGCACGCTTTATTTTCAATTGTGAAAAATAAGTTTATATATCATCATGGAGAAAAAAAAAGGTGATTTTTCAGCATTTAATGTAAGAATTTCGATATTTATTGTGTCAGAATGCACATATATAATGGATCTTCTGCTATTTTTCACATAATCAAAATAATATTTTATTAAATCTTACATGATAATCTTGTATATAATGTATCAATTCAACTTATAATAAACCTTATTGGAAAGATGGCTTATATAGTCTTACTATTGTAAGCTAACTCAAGATCGTGTCTAAAAATTGCTCAAACTCAAACATAATACATTTTGTCAATTAATATTGTATTGCATCAAATAGAATTCAAAACTATCTCTAAGAAATAAATAACCAAACCACAATTGAAAACATTGATGGTATACAATGATTTTTCAAGAAGAAAAAGATTATACAACGCATTTCTGATGAAGTACATAAAACTCGTACACTATGTCTACATTTAACAAGAGAAGTATATAACAAAACCCTTGAAAATTGAAACTAAAGTAGTGCAAGAAACCACTCTCAATTACTCAAAATGCTCTCGCAACATGGGAGACAATTTACTTGTAATGGTAATGGAATATTGCAAAGGGTATTGTCCTTGGAAAAGAAAAATGGCGAAAGGCGGCGTAGTTCCATAATTCCTCCTCACAGCTAGCTTTACATGGGATGTCAAGAACAATAGTAACTTGTATATAATGGAACAATTATAGCATGCGCAGTTCGAGCAGCATCCGTATCTTAGCCCATAAAGACTGAATTCTTAAATAGATAGAGTCCGTACCTTCAATAAGAAGCTAATGCTACAGTGAAGCATTGGATTCTTCGAAACACACAACTTTTAGTTCTCTACTGTGAGATTCAAATGGAATGGATAAGACAAGATGTGCTATATGCTTTAGCTTGCAATATATTCCCCCGTCCTCTGAGATGTAAGAAGAGATTGTAAGGAGGAAGTCTTTCATGAATGTACAAGTTCTGTTCCCGCCACAGATTCGATTATGCAAAGATTTCTTACTACTTATAAAAACAATTACTCTTTTTGGTGCATGTGATGATTTTGACTTCAATCTTTAAGGCCATCATTTATTATTAAGATTATCTTATAATGTATAAATGAATCCCTTAAAATAAAAAAAATACACATACTGATCAAATCTAACTTATTTATTCCCTACCATCAAAATAATGTGATGTATTAAATTCATAGCAGTTCCAACTAAGAGTGGTTCAAGTGACCAAGGCATATATACGTGGACCATGCCGGGCCGATTTGTAAAGTACTAAATAGGAGATGTGGACACCATGTATGCTTGCATGGAATCGCCCAAATATATTTATATTACCAAAGCTAATTACTCGTCAATCCTACAGGCCAAGCAGCGGGCGGTGGTGTCTCCTCCGAGGTCGAAGAGTCTAACTAATAATTATACATGCTAGAGCATAACATGTTGTAATTAGGTGGTATATATTTTGCTTGCCTAAGAATATTGGTGAATAATTAAGCTATAATTTATTTTTTAATGCAAAATTAAACCTCTATTTAATTGGTCCCTTACGTAATGAAGGGTGATTCCTGCCACTATGCAGCATGTGTCGATCCGTTGTCTAGGATCAATGATGGGATGTAAGGATTCTCATGTTACACTCGCATATGCTTCAAACTCATTTCTCCTTTCTCCCAATCGTACGTAAGGGATGATAGCAAATAAAGGGTTATAAGCTAGCTACTTGTTAATATCATTATCATCACTAAATTATTGGGTACGGTAAGGTAGGTATATATATATATAGCTGCATGAAAATACACAATGTCAAAGCAAAAGGAAATTAAAGAGTATTGGGACCTTATCGTCAGTATATAACAGTATAAACTATAAAGGCGTACGTTCCCTCCTTGTAATGTTCGAAACCCAACTAGATACCTAGCTCGCTCTCTCTCTCTCTCTCTCTCTGCTTCCCAAGGTTCGAGAAAGTGCAGCAGAATCGCTCCAACCTATAAAGAACACCAACCCACCCTAATCCTCAAAGTAAGAACCCCTCTAAAGAAGACGAAGAAGAAGAAGAAGAAGAAGAAGAAGAATTCTTGCCTTGGCCCAGTGCTCTCTTGCCCCTCAACCTCTCTTCTCTTCTCGCTAGTCCCATGCATACGCATCAAAGAAATCTAGCAAAATTAGTAATCTTCGTGTGATTTGTCCTTCACCTGTACCCCAGTAAGTACCTACAAGCTAGGTAGGAAGAAGAGAATATATGGGTGGCAGTGGTAGCAGTTGCTCTTTGTCTTTCAAGTTGTTGCTCGGGGGGGTCGCAACGGTGGTGTTTGTAATGCTTTTGTTGGTTGGAGCCTTGGAAGGTGGAGCAACGTCCAAAATGACAACCAGCAGGCTAAATAGTGTTCAGGCTACTAAAAATGACCTGAAAGATGATCATGAAAAGGATGTGATAGGAAGAGAGAAGCTTGTTTACAATTCGGAGTTGGATCTCAACTACATGATGAGCAAGAGAAGAGTTCCTAACGGTCCAGATCCTATTCACAACAGGTACGTACGTCCACCATATACAGCAACAACTCTTTCGCGGAAGGAAACCTGTTTATAGCCTAATTTATATGTGCATGGATATTCTACGTTTTTCATTTATCTATGTGTTTGTTCATTTATTTTTCAGTTTTTTTATTTTTCAGTTTTCAAATCTAGTATGTATATATATATATATATATATATATATATATATATATTACCAGTAAACAAGATTTTTCTTTGTTGTTACACTCGAGAAGTTTGAATTTGGATTTTTTTAAATAGAGGAGACACTGATACTGATATCAATTAAGCTATAATTTGTTGATAACCAGGATTTATTATATTGTGTGAAAATTATTTCATTATTTGCCTTCTTATTCGTTAGTTATATAAAATAAAATATTTTATAAAATTTGAAAAAAATAACATGTACCATGTTAAAAACATGAAAACATGAAATTCATGCTTTTAATACAGTGCACAACGTGAACAAGCGAACCATATATTAGATTTAGGGAGAAAGTCCATTTTATTTATATATTTTCATTATTATTGATAATCCATGAGATATTATATTACCATGTGCTCCTGCAAGAGGCAAAAACGTACAAGCCGCATGGAGAAAGAAACAGGAGATTAGTCTAAGTTGATGTCATATCTCTCACTATATATAAAAAAGAAACTGTTACATTGATCTCCAGCGATTAGCAAGGATTATAGAAACATTATACAAGTTTGAATTACAAATTAAAGGCAAATAAAGTTTGTGTCTTCGCTTTATTCCATCCGTCACCCAGAGACTTGTTTATTCAAAGCCAAGAGACATTTTACTTTGTTCTCCACATTTACGAGGCCTTTAAATTAACCTTTTCATGGTGTCTTTTCTTTAACTCTTTTTATGCTACCCTTTTCATTAAACTTTGTCCATTTACATGCATCAACCGATTGTAATTACAAACAAATAATGGTTACTTGAAAAGCATGCATGGAAAAGTGCTTTAAATTAGGCTCAGGTGTGATGTGAGGTGAGGTGAGGTTTGTGTTTTACTCCAATTATAGATCTGCACGCGTTTAATTGATTAATACACATCATAATTTTACATAAATTCTATTAAAAATTCTATTTAATTGAAAAAATTATAATTTATAGCTTTTTTTAATTTATTCTTTTAAAACTGCACTTCAAAAGCTATCAAAATACTAAACACACATTATGCTAAAGTAAACTACACTATCAGGGCATCATTTTATAACATTATAGAAATGGAAATTCTTCTACTGTCTTCAAAGTACGCAATCTTGTTTCGGAATTGTTTGCACTAAAAGCAAGCTCGTTAGTAATTAGCACTTCCATTTTGTTAACTAGATATATACGATAGACCTAATTAATAGACATTTTAAAACAATTAGCCATGTGATCATGATGATCATGATTATTCTTTACTGTTTTTTTTTATCATTATATTCTTTTTGTTTCAGGAGAGCTGGGAACTCCAAACGACCACCCGGACGAGCTTAGGCATCTTAGTTTGAGAAGCTTCTGCAAGCAAAACGATGAGGCAAGATGTCTGCTGTGCGTCTTGTATGTATTCTTTATAAATGGGACTATAAAAATTCTCCTGGTCGTGATGAATTTGTTTGACAATGCCAGCATGAAGTCTTTTTATTATTTATTTTTACTTCCACAAATTGTTTATGGGAGAGATCTTTTGGGGGTTAAATGAAAAGAAGCTTGTCACACAAACTATGCTCGAAAGAATCTAGGGAAAGATAGATTAGGTAGCCTCTACAAAAACTATACTCTAGCGTTAATTTTACATGTTTTTGTTAAAAAAAAATGTCTAATTAAAGTGTGAGAGAGAAGACAGGGATGTATATCAATCATGATTTGCTAGCTTGCTAGAGCAAAGAAGAAAGCATATGGAACATGGAACATAATTCCAAAACCAAACTTATCTTTTCGAGCAGCCATGCATGGAGAGAGGACATGCACCGATCTCTATCAATCAATCCACCTTGGGCTCTTATTTATTCCAACTTTTTTGTTAATATATATTCATGTTCTAATAATGTTCTTCAGTTCTTTTTATAATTATAACAAAAGGCGGCATGAATTGCCAAAACTACTAGCAAAAATACAAGTAAAAGAAGCACTAAAGTGAATCCATCAATTAAAGGTATTCAGTCCATGAAAATATATGAATAAATAAAGTGAAAGGCACTGCTCTCGCATCTTGTGTTAGTCCTTTTCCATGGATTCTTTTGGTGGGGTCGATGTACTGTTTTGGTCTTTGGTCTATTCGAGCTTGTTAAACTGCATGAGATTCTTCTAGTCTCGTGGCAATCAAAACACTAAAGAGCATACAAGTAAAAGAAGGAAGGAACAAAAACATATGGCCTCCATTGCCATCAAAGTAAAAATCAAAAGAGGTCCTCTACTTGGCTTTTTATGCCCTTTATCTTTTCTTCTCTTTCATGTTTTGTTTCATTGGATCGAGGACAAAGACTGGGTCTAAAGCTATTTATGTATCTCGACTCAAATTGGGCAATTACAGAACAGTGCAAAAAAGAAAAGAAAAAACCAAGATGTTCAAACACGGTGCTTTTGCTGCAGACTTACATGTGAGCAGCCTAGCAACAATATAAGCACTCCAATAATTAGCATATAGAAATATGCTCAACTTATAATTTATAAACATTAAAAGAAGTTAATTAGTCATGGAAAAAAACACTGTGGACACAAACCTATTTGCACTGTTTATTATAATAGTGTAATGATATCTTTGCATTTCACACTAAAAGACATTAAACCGACTATTAAGGTGCCAAAATCTATTTTTTTATCATTTTAAAAACATAGTGCAACGATTAAAATACCTTGAAAGTAAAAAAATTTAAAACTAGAGTTCAAGAGATATTTTATATTTTTACCATGATTTTTTTTATCAGGTCATATGAGAAAAAAATTGATATTTGAGTAAAAAGAAAAAATAACAAACTAAACAAAAAATATAGTGAAAAGACCAAAATACCATTGGAAGCAAAAAACTTAAAACTTGTGCCCAAGGACTTTTTTTTTTGTATTTTTCATAATGATTTTTGAGCAATTTATCATTCAAATAAATATAAAAACTAAAAAAAATAAAACGTGATTGACACTTTTAATATTTAGACAGCATGTGTGGTGCTTTTTGTAGCCAAAATATCCTTTATGCTATATCAATGAAAATAGGGGTGATCATTTAATAACAACCAAACTGAGATTTTATTTCAAGATTTAAAAGCAAAATGAACCGGAAACCAACCCCTAAAATTAACTTTGGTGTAATTTGGTTTGGTTTTCTTGAATCAAACCGACAAAACCTAATTTTATTTTTTTAGGTTTTTGGGGCCGAACAACACCAACATGTATTTCTAAACAAATAATTTCATATTCTAGTTCATATGCTTTATAAATTACTTCACCTGCATATTCATCATTTTGAAACCTTTAATTATAACAAGATCCCTTATATAAACTTCTAAAAACACAAAATACAGTACATCAATTTACAAATCAATAGAAATAAGAGATATCAATATTAAGTAAATTAGGCATGAAATACATAACTTTACAAAGTGATTTTAAATTTGGCAAAATATTTGTTACTTCCCGATCATGGGGTTTTGAAAACTCGGTGCTTCTTGAAGATTTTTCTTGGTGATAACGTTGATTTTCTTCTTTTCTTGAGAATTTTCTAATATTAGAGTTCTTCTCATTTTTCTTTTTTATTGCAAGGTTGAATTTCTTAGTGTTTCTTGATTTGTAGGGTTGATCTGATCATGGGGTTTAAAAACTTGGTGCTTTTTAATTGCAGGATTGACCTAAAGATTCTTTTTGATAACATGTTTGTTCTTATTTTTTTTTGGAGAATTTTTTAATAATAGGGTTCTTCTCACTTTTCTTATTAATTGTAGGGTCTAATTGATATTTCCTAATTGGAGGACTTGAACGTGGTGCTTTCTAATTGCAGGGTTGACTTGAGACTTCCTAGTAACGGGGTTTGAACTTGGTGCTTCTTCATTGTGAGGTTAACCTTATACTTTCTGATAACGGGGTTTGAACTTGGTACTTTCTGATTGCAGGGTTGACTTGATTCTTCCTGATTATAAGGTTTGAATTTGGTGTTTATTGATTGGAGGATTGACATGAAATTTCTTGATTGTGGGGTTTGAAAACTTGGTGCTTTTTTATTGCAAGGTTAACCTAAAGATTCTTTCTGATGATAGAGTTGATCCTTTTCTTTTCTTAAGAATTTTCTAATAATAGGGTTCTTCTCGTTTGTTTTCCTGATTGTAAGGTTTAATTGATATTTTTTATTGCAAGACTTGAACATGGTGCTTCCTCATTGTAGGGTTGACCTAATACTTCCTGATAATGGGGTTTGAATTTGGTGATTCTTGATTATAAAGTTAACTTGATCTTTCTGATAACAGGGTTTGAACTTAATTCTTTCTAATTACAGGGTTGACTTGATACTTCTTAATCGTGGGGTTTGAATTTGGATTCCATGCTATCATAGATCAAGGATTCTTTCTTTTTCAACTCTGATTCATTAAAATATAGGCCCTATTTCTTTGATGCTCCATTATCATAGAGTGCCTTTGTTTTCCATTCAAAGCATTCTCAATTTTTCTAATTCACCAACTCGCTCAAGTCTACCATATGCTAGTCCTCCACTTTAACATAAGTGTAGTGCTTATCTTGGGTTGTTCGCAACGATTACTACTCTCATTGTTTATCAAGCTCAACCATTCCCCTAAGTGTGTTGTTGTTTGATTCATCATAAAGGATAACTAATCATTCGGCTTCTTAGATTATCTCAAGAACTACCATTTGATTAGTTGTGTGCATCTTACCCATAATCATTAGAACATTTTCTAGTGTTGACCTTATATTATATTGTCAATAAACCATGAAGTTGTCTTTAGTTGAACCATACTCTTTAAGCATATGTCGCCATCAACCTTCATGGAATTGTTAAGTTATCCAGACAAGCAATAAAGGCTCATTATTGTATGCTCATTGTTCTTGTCAATGAATTCCTCTCACCTCGTCTAACCATATCATGAAAAGAAATACATTTCCATCATCAATGATATTTCCTTTTATCACTCATATTTATGTAGTGAAATACACTTTGAATCAATGGGCTTTAAAGTATATTGTCTCATAGTCAGTTTTGGTGGCATGATTTTGATATTTATCCAAATATAGCCATATGATAACATCTTTCACAAGTCATAACCATTGTTGCTACCCATTTTAACAAAAAATATAGAAAAAAAAGAAAAAATAAAAATATATACAAGGAAATACATATGAAGCAAGCCTAAAAAAGACTGCCCAAATTTGTTAGTGAAAGACCAGAATGCCAAGTGAGAGTTTGTAGACCAAAATGTCCAAATTAGCAACCTAAAATCCCATTAGTGAAAATGCTTTATTTAGGTGTGTAAGGACTTAATTGGTGTTTATTAAGTGCTTAATCGCAAGAGAAATAAACTTTTAAGAGTCAATTTTGATGTCAATTGAAACAAATAAAGTTTTGGGACTAGAATTGGATTTTTAAAAGTTTAATTGGTCAAATCAGTGGCTTAATTGTATAAAATTCAAAGTTTAGCGAGCAAATATGGATTTAATTGAACAATTTATGAACTAAAGACCAATTTGCAAAATACATGCGACTTCAAGGACTAGAATCAGGTGAAATCAAAGCCTAAATTAAAGAAAATTGGAAGTTTGATGGTCATCTAGAGATCTAATTAAACAAATTAGAGATCAAAGATTAACTTGTAAAAGAAGCTCAAACTTGGGGTTGATAATTGAATATGATAGGGATACAATTGAATGAAATTAGGAAGTTAGGGAGAAATTACTAGTAAAATAAAAGAAACCAAAAGAATAGGGATCAAATTAAAAATTATCAAATCCCAAATATAAAAAACCTAATTTATAAGGATTAGCCAAAATAGCATTGTTCAAGATACTGTGCATCTTCTTATTTAGTTTTTGGTTGATCGAGTATGCACTTTTATATGAATAAATATGATATTTTTTACCGCTCCAAAAGTTACAACCACTACCATTCAACTGATAAACACCTCCTCTATAGCCCAATACCTTTAAAATCAAATGTTTACATTCCATATTCTCCATTGATCTCCACAACATCGTGTCCCTAGTTAGTCAACCTTTCAATTTCAGTCATTATGTTGTTTGAGTGGACACTTTTAAACATTTGAATGTGGAGTTAGAGACCTCAAAATCAAGTAAGAATAGATTAAATTGAAAGGTGTGTACTCCCTTTACCAAGTCTAGGTGGGCTTAAGCAATATTGATGTTAGAGTGGCTCCGACAAAGCCAAAAAAAATGACCAAAGTAGTCAGCTTCAAAAAGGACACCTATTTGTAAAAAACCAACTAATTTTTTTGTTTTCTTCCACTTACCAATCCCTAAAAGGTTCCTGTCAAGGGTTAAAAACCTTTCTCTTTAGATCTAAAGATAGAAAACATCTTAACTTGGCCTCCATGTTTCCTACAAATGCATCTAAACACAAAACCATTGGTTATATGGAAAAACCAACTGGGTTTTAGTCTATTAAAATCCTAACAAACCCATCTAGAAGACCTGAATCCACCTATATAAGGAAGGGATCCAAGAGGAAGAAAAAAAAGAGGGAAAAAGGAGCAAAAGAAAGAAGAGAGAAACTTTGGCTAAGGTGTAAGTAATTCGATCTAAAAGAACTTGGAAGTTGTAGCTCTATCTAAAGAGGTCTGAAGATAAAGAAAAAGGATGGCAATATAAAAAATCAATTCAGATGTGAAGATTTCAAAGCTAAAAAGATATATACTTTCAAACTTTTAATATGGAGTCCATGAGGCCTACTGGATTGATCTCTTGTGCTCAATGCAAAGTTTTAATGTTTTGACATGTTATTGATTAGTTTTACATATTTAATTATATGTATGTTTTGATTTAATGAATAATAAGAGTGGCAACAAAGAGGATGCTTATTTTCTATTGATAAAGAGTTAGTTCTGGTTTTCTAGGTTACTTATTAAGTCCTTAGATATGACAAAGTTGGATTTTGAAGCTTAGATTGTTCAAGCATGCCTTTTGCTTTGAGTTAGCAGTTTTTAGGATTGAAAATCAATGAATTTTTAGTTTTGTTTATGTTCTTGTTGTTTCTTTGGTCCCAAATATATTCATCATTGATAATGTGGTCTATCAGAATAAGAAAAACATGTTTTAGAAGATTAAAATGACCATTCTAGGTTTGCTTTAATTTTCTAGGTTTTTTTTTTCTGGTTTGTTGGGTTTTGTTTCTGAAGATTCATCTGATGAATTTTACTTTAGGTACTTGTTTTAGAGCTTATTTTGATTAAATTTCAATTTACACAAGTTTATCTATCACTACTAGTAAGTAATCTAAGAGCTTTTCATACCAATAATGGGTTCTAGTGAATTTTAGTTTTGAATCAAAACTCATTTTGTCAAAATCATGTTGATTGTTAAACATTAAAGCATATAAACCCCTAATTCTTGTTCTATGTATTCTTATGAACAAAATCATAACCCAATTTGTTTAAGATCTGGTCTAGATTGGGAGTTGCATTTTATGAAGTGGTGATGAATGTTCTTCATTTATTTTTTTGTCTTTTATGCATTTGGTTTGTTTTGATTGAAAGATTTTGAAGTTTTTATGTTTTGTAAAGTTTGATTTATTTTAACTTTGGTTTATTTTTTACTCGACTTGATCGGGTTAACCTAATTGAGTAAACCTAATTGAGTCAACTGCTTCGAGGTCTACCTAAGCGGGTCAATCGACTTAGATTGACTCGACTAGGTAAAAGAAAAAATATCTTTAGGCTTTGTTTAGATTTTTTTAAAATGAATTTGTTGAGTATTTTTTTATTATTCCATAAAGTCTATGAAATATACAAAAATATTTTTTTGTTTGTTGCATATGACAAAATCTCTCAAAAATATATAAAAAAAATCATATCGTTTAGTATTTCCACACAAAAATTCAAAATACATATTTGCATATATTTTGAGATTTAATAACTAGTTTACTAAATCCATGAGAGTTTGACCAATATTTCGATAACCAAAATTTTAATTCATGAGAATTAATGGTTAATATTCTAGTATAAAATGTTAGACCTATAAGTGAGGCTGATATTTGAATATCAGAAGTTGACTAGAAAATTCTCAAAGTTATTCTAAATATTCATCAATTTTAATTAAAAGTATTTTTCATCATAATATAGAATTAAAAAAATACCTTTTATAAAAATTTATTTGGGTACAAAAGCTCATAATAATTCTTAACACCAGATTTATTCACACGAATAAATCTCATTCCTAATACATAGATAAACTACCAATTAGGAACCTATCAAAACCTTCAAACCACATTCAAAACCATATAAAACAACTTACCTTAGCTATGATGCATTAGGGGTGCTAATAGCATTCCTAGTCATAACTAGTCTTTTACCCTCGAATCTCAGATAAAACCACTATACCTAGGGTTTTTAACGACCTTAAACCAAATAACTAGGTGACGACTCCTTCAAATCCCCCGACGTCGCACGTCTATGGGCAAGAACCATATTTTAGAGGGTAAATCGAGATTTCAAACATAAAGATGCCCCTTAAGTGCTCATTACTCTCAACTACTGATGAAGTTCATTAAATTATAGGATGCCTTGAACAACATTGCTCTCGGTTTATCAGAATGTGCTTATTCTTTTATTTATCATCAAGAGGCATTTGTCATTGTCATAAATTTGATGGATTTCATTGAATCATCATTTGATAATGTTTGCCAGCTAATTTGAATATTGTTCCTTCCTAAGGTCCATTGTATTGCCCCCGACTGTTCAATTTTTCAAGAATGATTAAAAGGTGTCAATATCATTTTTGTCAAATATTTTGCAAACTCGGTCCATAGTCTTTTGTTTGAGAATTTTCTTGTTTTGGAATTAACTTGCACATTTCAAAGATCATATTTATTCAAGTGTAATTGTTAATTTTTTTTGAAGTATTTTTGAAAATTAAGTTTCTTTGGTTAAAGACCCAACACACACCTTTCAATACATGTAATCATTTGCTTATTTTGTATTTTGAAAATAGAAATTGAACCATTGTAAGATTAAAGTAGTTTGTTTGACTCTTATAATTCTTTGTGTTAATTTTAATTTTTTTATTTTGGGCATGTTATTTGATAGTATGTGACAGGTGACCTTCTGTGGATTTCAACTACAGGTGTTTAAAAAAACCAAACAACCAAGAAATTTGAGAAAACCAAAGAAAAATTAACCAAGAAAATTGAACCGAGATAAAAAAAACTGATTAAACTGATTTTTTAAACCATAAAATCTTGCCGATTCAGTTTGGTTTTGGTTTTAAAACTGATGCTGATGAACTGAACCGGGCCAACCAGAAAAAACAAAAAGCATATAAATACTACTATTAACCTAACCCTAACAAATTGCCTCACCCTCTGCTCTCCATCTCAAAATTGATAACACAAAAAGTCATCACCCTCCACTCTCCATCTCAAAACTCAAAAGCTAAGTCATCTACCCACATCTGTATCTCCTTTTTATTTCTGCACAACATCTCCATCTCTTTTGCGCAAGTCGTACAAAAATCCATTTTTTCATCTACTTGGCTTCTCCTTTTATTTTTGCGCAACCCACATCTCCATCTCTTCTACGCAAGCCAAAAAAAAATCAACATCTCCATTCCTTTGGCTTCTCTCTTTATTTATACCCAAGCTGTTGGAAAGATCTGATTCGTCTTCTTGTTAAATGGGTAAAGAAGAATATAGACAATTAAAATGCTTTGATTTTTAGTGTTGTTTGCATCGGCCTGCTGAGCATGATAAAAAAAAAAAAACTTAGCAAAAACTAATGATAATTTTAAATGTACAACTTTAGATTAGTGGCCTGGTGAAAAGTGTGATTACAATCAGTGCCTATGGAAGAAGGCTAGCCTCCTCAATTTAGTTTGTCCTTTTCTTTTGTTTTGTAAATTTCTTTACCAATCGGGGTGCTAAAACTTTTAGGGCTTTGCTATAATTGCAGGGTTTGAACAACAAGATTCTGGCTAAACTGAAAAACCCCCCATATATGATAGGATTGGATTTCCCAGTTTTATGGCAAAAAAACCGAATTTCACCTAACCGAATTGGTTCGGTTTGAACCAATTTTTGGTCTAGTTCGGTTTAAATTTTTCAAAATTTAAGTTACTCAGTTTGGTTGATTTTTCTTGTCTGAACCGAACCGAACCGAACCATGAACAACCCTAATTTCAACAACAGGAGATTTGAATAAAGATTTTAGGATCTATTAAAAATTTATCTCATTATCAATATGTATAATAACCAGTAGCTTTACTTTATGAAGCCACTACCCTTATGAAAAAGCTCTTCAAGTCTTGAGATCCATTTATCGATTCAAATTGTATACTTGATTAAAAAGGGCTTTTAAAAGCACATAATGCAAGCTATCATTCAAGGTTAGGAAAGAAAGGGAAATTCATAAGCTCAAAAGTTGTTTGAGGGTTTCAACAATCTAGGATCAACATCAACTATTCATTAACTCTCTTTCTCTTATTGTTTTTTTTTATAGGAGAAATAAGACACGACAGAAAGATTGATGTCTTCTCCCAAGTGCAGGAGTGTCGAAGTAATAAATAACCCGACAAGACCGGGGTCGAACCACAGAGAGGTTAATTGTACAAATTATAGACAACAATTATAAGCAACAATAACAACAACAACAATAGTAGTAGTAGTAATAATAATAATAATAATAATAATAATAATAATAATAATAATAATAATAATAATAATAATAATAATACTAGTAGTAGTAGTAGTAATAAAGAAAGAGACGAAGAAGAAGATGATGAGAACTTGGAGATGGAAAATTAATGTAAGGATTAAACAATAATAATAACAAATGTCAAGGTTAGAGGTTCCACTAATGGTATATCAAACAAGTATAGTATAAACTCTTATTATTGAATTGGAAACCACACACAAAGGAGGTTCCAATCAGATTATATATTGTTAACATGATTACATTAGTCATCTTATTCAATTAATGCTAATACTTGTAAATCTCGTCAAGCATTCATGATTATAACTTATGTTAACAACAAATCAAGTTCCTTTCACAGCTTAGGTGTCGGTTATACCATACATTATGGGCTATGAAAGTGCCAAGCATTTGTTGTACCAAGTGTTATACAACATAAATCAAGATTAGTCATTTAACAAGCAAAGTATTAAAGAGTGAACAAGATAACAAATATAAAACATGTTAGTATCAAACATTAAAGTCCATATTAAGTTTACATTATACTTATTCTTACACCATTAGTGTAACCTTTTCACCTTGACATAACTAACTTAGCTAGACATAATGAAAGAAAGCAAAATAGATAAACAAAATAAGAACATAAAAGTTAACTAAGTAAATGAAAGGAAATGAAAGGCATAGACTTAATATTAATGAAAGCAAAGCATAAACATTACAAAAAATATAAAGAGAGAAAGGAAGAGCATGATCTTGATCTGGAAACCAATATGCCTAAATGCATGGCAAATGCCTCCTTTTATAGGCCAAAATTGGAAACTATTGATTTGATGACTAATTGATAAGTGGGTGGCCAACTTTTGACTTGGTGACAATCCTTATCTTCTCTTGTCTACCCAAAACGTCATTGATAACGTCAAAATTGGAGCCATTTGTAAACATGAAAGTTGTAGACAATTGGCTCAGCTTTCTTGTGTAAAAAATTCAGCTCATTTGGACTTCTAGAACTCCAGATATGGCCAAAATACCGAACAGTGCTCGGGCTGGAAGACAGATTCGGGCTTCTTTGTTGTTGCTACAATTTGGACTTGATAATGGCCTTTTTAGATCTTGGGCTCCATATGAAAGTTGTAGGTCTATGTCTTACCTTTCCATCCATATAAATTGGACCTAAATCTGAGATCTGTAGCTCCAGATATGACCCAATTACCGAACAGTGTTCCGGTTTGGATTGCACCGACATCTCTTCTCTAAGTTTGACCATCTCTTTATCCTTGCAATTTAAGTTCTTCAAGTCATCAATCAATCCTTTCATTTATGTGATAGACCTGCATTAAAAATAGACATTTACCACAAATTATAGGTATCTTATATTATTAGATACATTATTATAAAACATATTTTAGTTAAGGAGTTATTGATACTTCAAGTGCAAAATGATGATATAAAACCATGATAAAAATGCACTTTTAAGTACTAATCACACCCCTCAACCAGCTTATTACTAGTCCCTAGTAATCAAAGCGTTACAACAATTTGCAAATTTCACAAAGCAAGGTATTCATCATTTAACTTCCATTAATCTATCCAGATAAACAAACTCTCATTAAATTTATATATCTGCTCAATACCACTTAACAAGATATTAATAAACCTTTCTTTTGTGCTCAATGTATCAACACATAATTATGGGGCTTTTCTTGGAAGAAAACAAAATTTTTGTTCTAATGTTTAAGGTTAACTTCCTTGGGTTGGGATTATTATTTTTGTCTTTTTTTAAAAAAAATATATATATATATACATATAATTTAAAAACATCATGCATCTTTAACCCATGTAACGAGCTTTCAGCTAATGACTCCCAGACAAGTTGGTCTTAGGGCATTAGGTGTTAAGACACCCCAACGAACTTAGTAACTCGGGTCGCAGATACTGATATGTAGATAGTGTAATGTTTGATTCCCTTAAGCTTTTCTCCTCAACCCATGTAACAAGCGTTGGGCCAATAGCTCCCAAGTCAGTTGACTTTAGGGTATTAGGTGTTAAAACACCCCTTCGAGCTTAATTGCTTAGGTTAGGGAGGCTACGAAACCAAACTTATCTACATTTTTATTATCATCATTTTTTTTCTTTCTTTTCTTTTTTTTTTCTTTTTTTTTCATGTTTTTCTTTTTCTTTTTAATTATATACAATCCCTTTCCCTTAGTTGTTACCTTAAACAAAAGAACATAAATAATGTAATAATCCAATATGCAACCCACAATCATATGTTAAAGTGTGTGTGTGTGTAAATTAAGGTTTAAGAATACATGTTAAATAAGTATATGAGCAGAATTAAGTGGTAACAATACGAGAGTTTGTAAACCTGAATATTTCAGGAAGTATTATAATAGACCTTGTTAAGAATGGTTACTAAGATGCATCTCAAGAGTCACTTTAACAAAAGAGCTCCTTTACTCTGCCATCCTAGTAACAACAATTATGCACATACTTTATGAAAAACATTTTTTTTATCAACTACTACCCTCTCCCCCCAACCAAAACGAGACATTGCCCTCAATGTTCTAAGGTAGAAAGATAGAGTATAGAAGATATCACCTGAAATAACGAACACTGACAAACCTGAAACACTCTAAAACAAAAATAAAAAATAACAAAACACAATAATAAAACCAAAAGACACAAATTTTTACAAAAAAAAAAAATCAAATTGCAATTGTGATTGTGGCTCACATCTTCCCTTGGTTTTACGTCCAAGAACGGCTTAAACTCCCTCTATGGGTCGGGGATAGGCTTCCCATCCAGTTTTCTTAAAAACTGGCAAACAGGGTCTTTTTTAGTCAGATTCCCAAGACTAAATCGATCATGTTCTTTATGAAATAGTGGCCATAAATCATGAATTGCACGATGCACATCTCCACTAGGATGCGTCTCAAGAGTCAATAGAAGATTATCTAAAGACTCCTTACTCAGGCCATCCTTAATGAATTGTATTTTATCTTCACGGTTTATAGATACCATTCCTAAAGAACGATATTGTGTATTACAAGTCCATCTAGCACATCGATGACAGACATCTAGTCGTTTTGCACGACGCTTCTTTGCAAAAGTGCTTTTACCTGTTCCAGGCATGTGTGAAATGAAGTTAGAGGACTCACCTGATAATCGGACCTTTGCTTCAATCAACCAGCAATATCTTCAGGAATTCCATGATTCATTAACAATCTCAATCTTGCACATCTAGCACGATAAATTTTTGTAATCGCATTCTAAGGTAGAGCGGGAAAATACTTTTTCAATTTTTCAAGATTAGTGTCCATTTTCAAATGAGAATTGGAAGAGAGCTTCAAAGAATTGCACAGATATATACACCGATATCAGTTATTGTGGGAAACTGAAAGAACCGACTTAAGTCACGGAGTACCGTTATCCGCCATTTGACCGGGGTGAAAGAAACTTGCAAAAATCACTCAAAAAGAAACACAAAAACAATGTGAGAGAAAAATAATCAACCTTTATCTACAAAATCATTCAAACCAGTTGATTCGTTTTCATTAAGAAAATTATCAAAGTGAGCTTTCAAATGATGTCCATTTTCCTTAAAATCATTGTCATTCATTGAATTCTCAATATCACAGGCCCCATAAGGATTGCTCCATCTTGGTCTTAGCTCTCTAGGGACTGCACAGAGTTGAGAATCATAAAACAAAACTTTTTGACCAGTATCAATCTTTTGACAATTTTTACAAGTTTTGCAGAATGCATGCGTGTCCTTGAACATGGTAGGCCAACAAAATCCATTTTGAAAGATTTTTGCAATTGTCTTTTTTGACGAGAAATAACTTCCACATGCTTCAGAATGACAAAGTTTAATGACACTACTTACCTCATTGTCGGGAATAAATCTTTGAAATATTTGATCAGGATAATATTTGAATAAGGTAGGGTCATCACAATAAAAATTCTTCACTTCGTTCAAAAACTGTTCTTTGTCTTGGGTACTCCAATCAGCTGGCAAATCTCCTAAAGAAAGAAAATTGATATTTTTATTATACGAAGGCATTGGACTAAGAGAAAGTAAGGATTCGTTAGGAAAGTAATCATCCATTGATGTGATGTCAGATGTCGAATCTGTTGTCACTGTTGACAAAAGATTCGCATCAACATTTTCGGTGCTTGTTTCATCCGTGATTTCTTCCTCAGAATAAACCATTTGCAAATCTTCAGTTTCATCCAATTCATTTTTACTTAAAGTAGATTCAAGTTGATCATAAACTAATTCATCAATATGATCTACTTCTTGTAAATCATTATCATCTCCAGGTTGCTTGCAAATGTTGAAAATATTCATCTCCAATGTCATGTTTCCAAATGATAGCTTCATCAATCCATTCCTACAATGAATCAATGCATTAGAAGTTGCAAGAAATGGACGTCCTAAAATAACAGGAAATGAATTACATGCTTCAACAGGTTCTGTGTCCAAGACAATAAAATCCACCGGATAAATGAATTTATCGACTTGTACTAACACATCTTCAATTATTCCTCTAGGCACTTTTACAGATCTATCGGCAAGTAAAAGAGATATAGAAGTTGGTTTTAACTCACCTAGATTGAGACTCTGAAAAACTGAATATGGAAGTAAATTCACACTAGCACCAAGATCAAGTAAGGCTTTTTCAATTTTATGGTCTCCAATAAAGCAAGAAATTGTAGGACAACCAGGGTCTTTATATTTCAAAGCATTATTGTTTTGAAGAATAGCACTTACTTGTTCGGCTAGAAAGGCTTTCTTTTTCACATTCAGTTTCCTCTTCACAGTCCATAGATCTTTCAAAAATTTAGCACAGGAAGGAACCTGTTTAATAGCATCCAGCAAAGGTATATTGATCCTTACCTGTTTGAAAATTTCATAAATTTCAGAATTGTGATTGACTTTCCTTTGTTTGGTCATGGCTTGAGGAAATGGAAGTGCTGGAGGAGAATCAGTCGGTTCTTTGCAATTTTCAGATTCAACCCCTTCCTTACCCTCAGAGATTGACTCCTCATCTTTCTCATAAGGTTCAAGAGAGGGTTTTTCAATAACCTTACCACTGCGCAGAGTAGTGACTGATTTGACTTGATCCATGTGTTGGCTTCCGGAACTACTTGCATTTGCATTGTATTGCCCTTTGGGATTTTGTTGTGTTTGAGATGGAAACTTACCTTTCTCTTGGAAACTGAGAGCAGATGTTAATTTAGCAAGAGTATCTTTAAAATCTGTCATGTTTTGAACAAGTTGAGTATTAATTGTCTCTTGCTTTTCAATGAATGCATGCAATGTTTCTTCTAGGATGTGGAGCATAAGGAGGTGCATATCCATGAGAATTTTAGAAATTGTGGGGTGCTTGAAATGGTGGTTGTGAAGTTTGTGCATTGTTGTTCTCACTCTTCCAACTAAAATTTGGGTGATTTCTCCAACCAGGGTTGTATGTTTGGGAGTATGGGTTGTGGTTGGCCCTTTGAAAACTGTTTAAAGCATGGGCTTGTTCATGGAGACATTCCTTAAAAGAAGGCAAGGTTGGATAATCATTGGTTGAATGTTTATTTGTTTCACAGATTTGACACACAATGTTTTCAACAGATTTTAATTGACCACTCTTTTTCAATTCTAGTGCCTCGACTTTTCTAGCTAAAGATGCAAATTTGGCTTGAAGGTCATGATCTTCCCTAAGGTTGTACATACCTCCACTAGATGTATGAGGTTGAGTTTTACTCGGTGCCTCATATGTACCTGTAGTGTCCCAATTTTGAGCATTTTCAGCTAAAAAGTTTAAGTACTCCATTGCTTCATCAGGGTCTTTATCTTCAAAAGTTCCATTGCACATCAATTCAACCATTTGCCTATCTTTAGGTGTTAACCCTTCATAGAAATGTGAAACCAATCTCCATGTTTCAAAACCATGATGAGGGCAAGTATTAAGCAAGTCTCGATACCTATCCCAACATTGGTAAAATGTTTCTCCTGGTTTTTGAGTGAAAATGATGATTTGTCTCTTGAAAGAGTTTGTTCTATGAGATGGAAAAAACTTTTTTAAAAACTGTTGTTGCATTTCATCCCAAGCACGAATGGATCCTGGTCTTAAATTTTGTAGCCATGTTTTAGCTTTATCTTTTAATGAAAAAGGAAAAAGCTTTAATCTAATGGTGTTCATGCTACAATTTAAGTTATTATATGTGTTGCACACCTCCTCAAATTCCCTTAAATGCAAGTATGGATTTTCCAATTCTAAACCATGAAAAGAAGGTAAAAGTTGAATAATACCTAGTTTAAAATTAAAATGAGATGCATCAGGAGGAAAAACTATGCATGATGGTGCACTTATTCTTGTGGGATTCATGTGGTCTCTAAGTGTTCTAGCACGGTTATTCTCATTATTCTCATTATGAAGTGATTGATTATCTTCTTCGGCCATATTTTCTGAAAATGATGAGGATATCCTACAAAGTCTACCACTTGATGCACGTGACCACACTCTCATGCACGTGTAGGAATACAATAAAAAAAAAAAGCAACAGAAGGAGGAAGAAAACAAAATAAAAAGAAACAAAAGAAAAGAAACAAAGTTATATACAAGAAAAGTGAAAAGAGAAAATAAAATAAATACTATAATTTATACAAGAACTTACCTCCCCGGCAACGGCGCCAAAAACTTGGCACGACTAAAAGATTGATGTCTTCTCCCAAGTGCAGGAGTGTCGAAGTAATAAATAACCCGGCAAGACCGGGGTCGAACCACAGGGAGGTTAATTGTACAAATTATAGACAACAATTATAAGCAACAATAACAACAACAACAATAGTAGTAGTAATAATAGTAATAATAATAATAATAATAATAATAATAATAATAGTAGTAGTAGTAGTAGTAGTAGTAATAAAGAAAGAGACGAAGAAGAAGATGATGAGAACTTGGAGATGGAAAATTAATGTAAGGATTAAACAATAATAATAACAAATGTCAAGGTTAGAGGTTCCACTAATGGTATATCAAACAAGTATAGTATAAACTCTTATTATTGAATTGGAAACCACACACAAAGGAGGTTCCAATCAGATTATATATTGTTAACATGATTACATTAGTCATCTAATTCAATTAATGCTAATACTTGTAAATCTCGTCAAGCATTCATGATTATAACTTATGTTAACAACAAATCAAGTTCCTTTCATAGCTCAGGTGTCGGTTATACATTACATTATGGGCTATGAAAGTGCCAAGCATTTGTTGTACCAAGTGTTATACAACATAAATCAAGATTAGTCATTTAACAAGCAAAGTATTAAAGAGTGAACAAGATAACAAATATAAAACATGTTCGTATCAAACATTAAAGTCCATATTAAGTTTACATTATACTTATTCTTACACCATTAGTGTAACCTTTTCACCTTGACATAACTAACTTAGCTAGACATAATGAAAGAAAGCAAAATAGATAAACAAAATAAGAACATAAAAGTTAACTAAGTAAATGAAAGGAAATGAAAGGCATAGACTTAATATTAATGAAAGCAAAGCATAAACATTATAAAAAATACAAAGAGAGAAAGGAAGAGCATGATCTTGATCTGGAAACCAATATGCCTAAATGCATGGCAAATGCCTCCTTTTATAGGCCAAAATTGGGAACTATTGATTTGATGACTAATTGATAAGTGGGTGGCCAACTTTTGACTTGGTGACAATCCTTATCTTCTCTTGTCTGCCCAAAACGTCATTGATAACGTCAAAATTGGAGCCAGTTGTAAACATGAAAGTTGTAGACAATTGGCTCAGCTTTCTTGTGTAAAACATTCAGCTCATTTGGACTTCTAGAACTCCAGATATGGCCAAAATACCGAACAGTGCTCGAGTTGGAAGACAGATTCGGGCTTCTTTGTTGTTGCTACAATTTGGACTTGATAATGGCCTTTTTAGATCTTGAGCTCCATATGAAAGTTGTAGGCCTATGTCTTACCTTTCCATCCATATAAATTGGACCTAAATCTGGGATCTGTAGCTCCAGATATGACCCAATTACCAAACAGTGTTCCGGTTTGGATTGCACCGACATCTCTTCTCTAAGTTTGACCATCTCTTTATCCTTGCAATTTAAGTTCTTCAAGTCATCAATCAATCCTTTCATTTATGTGATAGACCTGCATTAAAAATAGACATTTACCACAAATTATAGGTATCTTATATTATTAGATACATTATTATAAAACATATTTTAGTTAAGGAGTTATTGATACTTCAAGTGCAAAATGATGATATAAAACCATGATAAAAATGCACTTTTAAGTACTAATCACAATGCCATATATTTCATCAATAAATCTTGTTTTTCAAAACTAGATAAGAAACTCTATCATAATTGTTACACTCAGACATCACAAAGACCAATTAAAAATTTTCATGGAAAAAAGACCAATTAAAAATTTTCATCGAAAAAAATAAATATCTAGCATCTTGTTCATTAGGAAAAATGTCTACTTCAAGGAGTCTCCACTTAGTATTATGGTTATTAGGAACCCTAACTAGTTAATAAAGATTTTATGGTATAGGACTAATTATGTGAAAGGAAAGATGTTATCACCCCTTAAGCATCCAATCTGAGGTAGACTGCATTGCTGGTTTTATCTAAAATTACTAAGAATTTTTTTTTTCCGATCATGTTTTTGACTTTGACATTAGTGAACAATACTTACGAATATTTCCAACTCTAGTGTTGGTAAATATTGCATAAACCCAAAAAATGTGATATTCCTTATTTTAACACCAGTGAATAAATTTGCAAAAATTTGAATTTTTAATGGAGAAGAAATAATTTTTCTATGCCTTTTTCTTTTTGTTTACCCTTTTTATTATTACTATTTTTATACAAGAATGAAAAAAAGGATTGCTCCAACAAATTTGCATTTAACAGTAATGGTCCACAGATTGAACATAAAGTAGAAAAAAACAAGACGCAAAAAAAAAACTAAAACAAGGTACGAGGGGCCCATAAATAAATCATCAAAGATTCCTAAATATTTATGGAATTTTTTCATATGTAAAAGGGGCTTATTTGACTAGATATCAAAATAAAAGGGGAGTAAAATACATGGAAAAGATATAAGGATGTGTTTTTCCAAAAACACCCTTAGCAAACACAATTTGGGCCGATTGAGCCTAAGACCTAGACCTGACACACTCTTTTTTTTCTTTCTTGTATTGGGTTGGATATAGCCTAATCGTATGGGCTAGGCTGAATCTAGCCAACCCTACCCGTCCGGGTTACCAGTTCAAACCAGTAACCCGACCAGTTTGTCCTTTGCGAGCGTGTGTGTACTGTTCACGCACGCTTGCTATAGTGATAATAAATTAAATAAGTAGGGGAGGGAGTGGGAAACACTTATAATTAGTACTTAAAAGTGCATTTTTATCAAGGTTTTATATCATTATTTTGCACTTGAAGTATTAATAACTTCTTAACTAAAGCATGTTTTAATATCTAATAATATAAGATACCTTTAATTTATGGTAAATATTCATTTTAAATACAAGCTTATCACATAAATGAAAGGATTGATTGATGAGTTTAGAAACTAAAATTGAAAGGACAAAAAGATGACCAAACTTAGAGATGAGATGTCGGTGCAATCCAAATCGAAATACTGTTCGGTAATTGGGTCATATCTGGAGCTGTAGATCTTGGATTTAGGCTTACTTTATATGGATGGAAAGGTAAGACACAGGCCTACAACTTTCATATGGAGCCTAAGATTCAATAAGCCCATTTTCAAGTTTGAATTATAGCAACAAGGAAGAAGTTTGAACCTGTCCTATAGCCTGAATACTGTTTAGTGTTTGGCCCATATCTGAAGTTCTAGAATTCCAAATGACCTCTATTTTTTTTTCCTAGAAATATGAGACAATTTCTTACAACTTTCATGTTTTCAAGTGGTTCCAATTTTAATGTTATCAATGACATTTTGGAAAAATAAGATAAAATAAGGATTGTCACTAAGTCAAGAATTGGTCACCCACTCATCAATTAGTCATCAAATCAACAGTTTTTAAATAATTTTTTCTCATCTCATAAAACAAACTTTTTCAAAAGATAATTCACCACTTTCACTCAAAAACTAGAAGAAACATTTTACCAATATTGGGATAGGTATCGAGACTTGCTTAATACGTGCCCTCATCATGGTTTTGAAACATGGAGATTAGTTTCACATTTTTATAGGGGTTAATGCCTAAAGATAGACAAATGGTTGAATTGATGTGCAATGGAACTTTTAAAGATAAAAACTCTAATAAAGCAATAAAGTACTTAGACTTGTTAGCTGAAAATGCTTAAAATTAGGATACCGTAGGTACATATAAGGCACCGAGTAAAACTCAACCTTATACATCTAGTGGAGGTCTGTTAGGGAGGATCATAACCTCCAAGCCAAGTTTGCATCATTAGCTAAAAACGTTGAGGTACTAGAATTGAAAAAGAGTCAATTAAAATCTGTTGAAAACATTATATGTCAAATATGTGAAACCAATGAACACTCAACCAATGATTGCCCAACCTTGCCTTCTTTTAAGGAATGTCTCCATGAACAAGCTCATGCTTTAAACAGTTTCCAAAGGCCGAATCATAACCAATACTCGGAAACATACAACCCTGGTTGGAGAAATTACCCAAATTTCAATTGGATGAGTGATAATAACAATGTACAAACTTCACAACCACCGTTTTAAGCACACCATAATTTACAAAATTCTCATAGATATGGACCTCCTTATGCTCCACCTTCTAGAAGAAATCTTGAGGAAATATTACATGCATTCATTCATTGAAAAACAAAAGATAATCAATACTCAACTTGCTCAAAACATGACATATTTTAAAGATACTCTTGCAAAATTGATATTTGCTTTTAGTTTCCAAGAGAAAGATAAGTTTCCATCTCAACCATAACAAAATCCCAAGGGGCAATACAATACAAATGCAATTAGTTATAGAAACCAACATATGGATCAAGTCAAATCAGTCACTACTCTTCACAGTGGTAAGGTTATTGAAAAACCCACTCTTAAACCTTGTGAGAAAGATGATGAGTCAATCTATGAGGTTAAGGAAGGGGTTGAATCTGAAATTTACAAAGAAAAGACTGATTCCCCACCAGCACTTCCATTTCCTCATGCCATGATCAAACAAAGGAAAATCAATCACAACTTTAAAATCTTTGAAACTTTTAAACAAGTAAGGATCAATATACCTTTGCTGGATGCTATTAAACAGGTTCCTTTCTATGTTAAATTTTTGAAAGATCTGTGCACTATAAAGAGAAAACTGAATGTGAAAAAGAAAGCCTTTTTAGTCGAACAAGTAAATGTCATTCTTCAGAACAATAATGCTTTGAAATATAAAGACCCTGGTTGTCCTACAAGTTCTTGCTTTATTGGAGAACATAAAATTGAAAGAGCTTTACTTGATCTTGGAGCTAATGTGAATTTACTTCCATATTTAGTTTTTTAGAGTCTCAATCTAAATGAGTTAAAACCAACTTCTGTAGTTCTCTTACTTGCCGATAGATCTGTAAAAGTGCCTAGAGGAATGGTTAAAGATGTGTTAGTACAAGTCGATAAATTTATTTATCCTATGAATTTTATTGTCTTGAACACATAACTTGTTGAAGCATGTAATTCATTTCCTATTATTTTAGGACGTCCCTTTCTTGCCACTTCTACTGCATTGATTAATTATAGAAATGGACTGATGAAGCTATCATTTGGAAATATGACATTGGAGATGAATATTTTCAACATTTGCAAGCAACATGTAGATGATAATGATTTACATGAAGTAGATCATATTGAAAAATTAGTTTATGATCAACATGAATCTACTTTAAATAAAAATAAGATTGATGAATGTGAAGATTTACAAATGATTTATTCATAGGAAAAAATCACAAATGAAAAAAGCACCAAAAATATTGATGCGGATCTTTTGTCAAGAGTGACAATAGATTCGACATTTGACATCACACCAATCGATTATTACTTGCCTAATGAATCCTTACTTTCTCTTAGTTCAATACCTTGGTATGATAAAAATATCAATTTTCTTGCTTCAGGAGATTTGCCAGCTCATTGGAGTACCCAAGACAAAGAAAAGTTTTTGAACGAAGTGAAGAACTTTTATTGGGATGACCCTAACTTATTCAAATATTGTCCTAATCAAATATTTCAAAGATGCATTCCTGATAATAAGGTAAGTAGTGTCATTGAACTTTGTCATTCTGAAGCATGTGGGGGTCATTTCAGTTTTCCATGACTCTCACCCCTGTTAAATGATGGATAACGGTATTCCATGACTCTTAAGTTAGTTTTTTTAGTTTTCCATGATAACTGATATCTGTGTATATATTTGTTCAATTCCTTGTTCCTTCTCTTTGTTTTGCATCTCTTTTCCACTTCTCATCTTAAAAAATAAACACCACTCTTGAAAAATTAAAAAAATATTTTCCCACTTTGCCTTAAAATGCGATTACAAAAATTTACCAAGCTAGGTGTGCAAGATTGAGATTGTTAATGAACCATGAAATTCCTGAAGAAATTTGTTGGTTAATTAAAGCAAAGGTCCGATTATCAAGTGAATCTTCCATTTCTTTCATTTCACACATGCCTGAAATAAGTAAAAGCACTTTTGCAAAGAAACATCGTACAAAACGACTGAAAGTCTGTCATCGATGTGCCAGATGGACTTACAATGCACAATATCGTTCTTTAGAAATGGTATTTGTAAACCATGAAGATAAAATACTATTCATTAAGGATGGTCTCAGTAAGGGGTCTTTAGATAATCTTCTATTAACTTTTGAGACGTGTCTTAACAAGGATGTGTATTGTGCAATTCATGATTTATGGCCACTATTCCATAAAGAACATGCTCGATATAGTCTTGGAAATTTGACTAAAAAAGACCCTGTTTGCCGATTTTTAAGAAAACTAGACGGGAAGTCTATTTATGACCCATAGAGGGCGTTTAAGCTATTCTGGGACGTAAAATCAATGGAAGATGTGAGCCACAATCACAACTGCGATTTGAGTCTTAGTTTGTAAAAACTTGTGTCTTTTGGTTTTATTAATAGCATAATATTTGTGTTTTTTTGTGTTTTATATTTGTTTAAGTATGTTTCAAGTTTGTCAGTGTTCGGTGTTTCAGATAATGTCTTCTATACTCTATCTTTCTACCTTAGAACATTGAGGACAATGTCTCATTTTGGTTGTGGGGAGAGGGTAGTAGTTGATATTAAAAAAAATTAATTAATTGTGTTTTCTTTTTCATAAAGCATGTGTAAAATTATTGTTACTAGGATTACAGAGTAAATGAGCTCTTTTGTTAAAGTGACTCTTGAGATGCATCTTAATAACCATTCTTATCAAGGTCTATCATAATACTTCTTAAAATATTCAGGTTTACAAACTCTCGCATTGTTATCACTTAATTCTGCTTGGATAATCATTTAATGTGTATTCTTAAACCTTAATTTTCACATACTCACTTTAACATATGATTGTGGGTTGCATATTGGATTATTATATTATTTATATTCTTTTGTTAAAGGTAACAACTAAGGAAAAATGATAGCATATAATTTGAAAAAAAAAACAAAAAAATAGAAAAAAAAATAATGACAATAAAAATGTAGAAAAGTTTGGTGTCGTAGCCTCCCTAACCTAAGCAATCAAGCTCGAAGGGGTGTTTTAACACCTAATACCCTAAAGTCAAATGACTTGGGAACTATTGGCCTAACGTTTATTAGTTAAGGAGAAAAGCTTAAGGAAATCAAATATTGTCCTATCTATGTATTAGTATTTGCAACCCGAGTTATTAAGCTCATAGGGGTGTCTCAACACCTAATGCCCTAAGACTAACCGGTTTGGGAGTCATTAGTCGAAAGCTTGTTCCATGGGTTAAAGATGCATTGTGTTTTAAGTTATATGTGTACATAACTATTTTTTTTAAAAAAAAAAAAGAAGAAAAAAATCTCAACACAAGGAAGTTAACCTTAAACATTAGAATAAAATTTTTGTTTTTTTCCAAGTAAAGCCTCATAACTATGTGTTGATATATTAAGCATAAAAGGGAGATTTATTAATATCTTGTTTAAGAGATATTGAGTAGATATATAAATTTAATGAGAGTTGTTTATCTGGATAGATTAATATAAGTTGAATGACGAATACCTTGCTTTGTGGAATTTGCAAATTTGTTTTCTATTTTAACGCTTTAATTACTAGGGACTAGTAATAAGCTGGTTGGGGGGTGTGATTAGTAGTTAAAAGTGTATTTTTATGAAAGTTTTATATCATCATTTTTCACTTGAAGTATTTATATCTCCTTAACTAAAGCATGTTTTATAATAACATGTATAATAATATAAGATACCTTTAATTTATGGTACATGTTCAATTTAAATGCAAGCCTATCACATAAATAAAAGGATTGATTGATGAATTTAAGAATCGAAATTGAAAGGACAAAGAGATGGTCAAACTTAGAAAAAGAGATGCTGCTGTAGTCTAAACTAAAACACTATTCGGTAATTGGATCATATCTAGAGCTATAGAACTCGAATTTAACTCTACTTTATATGGATAGAAAGGTAAGACATACACCTATAACTTTCATGGGAGCCCAAAATTTAAAAAGGTCATTTTCAAATCCAAATTGTAACAACAACGAAGAAGTTTGAATCTGCCCTGTAGCCCAAACACTGTTCAGTGTTTGGCCCCTATCTAGAGTTCTAGAAGTCTAAATGACCTCTATTGTTTTTCCTAGAAAACTTAGATAATTTCCTACAACTTTCATGTTTTCAAGTGGTTCCAATTCTGATGTTATCAATGACATTTTGGGTAGACAACAAAAGATAAGGATTGTCACCAAGTGAAGAGTTGGCCACCCACTCATCAATTAGTCATCAAATCAATAGTTTCCAATTTTGGTCTATAAAAGGAGGCATTTGCCATGCATTTAGGCATCTTGGTTTCTAGATCAAGATCATAATCATGCTTTCCCTCTTTGTATTTTTTGTAATGTTTATGCTTTGCTTTCATTAATATCAAGTTTATGCTTTTCATTTCCTTTCCTTTACTTTGTTAACTCTTATCTTATTTATGTTCTTATTTTGTTTATTTATTTTTCTTTCTTTCATTATGTCTAGCTAAGTTTATTATGTCAAGGTGAAAAGGTTACACTAATAGTGTAAGAATGAGTATAGTGTAAACTTAATATGGACTTTAATGTTTGATACTAACATGTTTTGTATTTGTTATCTTGTTCACTCTTTAATACTTTGCTTGTTAAATGACTAATCTTGATTTATGTTGTATAACACTTGGTACAACAAATGCTTGGCACTTTCATAGCCCATAATGTATGGTATAACTGACACCTGAGCTATGAAAGGAACTTGATTTGTTGTTAACATAAGTTATAATCATGAATGTCTGACGAGATTTACAAGTATTAGCATTAATCGAATAAGATAACTAATGTAATCATGTTAACAATTGAATAATAAGAGTTTATACTATACTTGTTTGACATACCATTAGTGGATCCTCTGACCTTGACATTTGTTGTTATTGTTATTATTGTTGTTATTGTTGTTGTATTATTGTTATCTATAATTTATACAATTAACCTCCTTGTGGTTCGACTCTGGTCTTGTTGAGTGTTGTTAGCTAATTTTGGATTCACTAAGATTCTATCGAATGTTATTTTATTTTATTATTCATAACAAAAATAATAATAAATAAATAAAAAGTTTAAAATATATTTTCTCAAGTCGACCGCATCTTTCGATCAAAATCGAGTCCACCAGATTAATACGGGTTAAACCATGTCGATCAAGATAAAAAATGAGTATCGGGCAATTTCGGGTCAAACTGTCATTTTCGGTCAAAACCGAGTTCACCGGGTCAATACGGGTCCCACCAAGTCACCCGGGATGAAAAATAAGTTTCAGGCCGTTTCTGGTTAAAATCGAGTCCACCGAGTCAATATAGGTCCCACCATGTTGACCAGGATAGAAAATGAGTTTCGGGCCGTTTCGGGTCAAAACCGTCATTTTCGGTCAAAACCGAGTCTACCGGGTCAATACGAGTTCCACCATGTCAACCGGGAAGAAAAATGAGTTTCGAGTCAAAACCATCATTTTCGGTCAAAATCGAGTCCACCGGGTCAATATGAGTTGATTGATACTTAAAGTGTATTTTTATCAAGGTTTTGTATCATCATTTTGCACTTAAAGTATCAATAACTCCTTAACTAAAGCATGTTTTATAATAATATATCTAATAATATAAGATACCTTTAATTTATGTTAAATATTCATTTTAAATGCAGGCCTATCACATAAATGAAAGGATTGGTTGATGAATTTAAGAACTGAAATTAAAAGGACAAATAGATGGCCAAATTTAGAAAAGCGATGTCGGTGCAATCCAAACTGGAAAATTGTTCCGTAATTGGGTCATAATTGGAGCTGTAGATCTCAGATTTAGGTCTACTTTATATGGATGGAAAGGTAAGACATAGGCCTACAACTTTCATATGGAGCCCAAGATTTAAAAAGGTCATTTTCAAGTCCAAATTGTAGCAACAACAAAGAAGCTCGAATCTATCTTCCAGCCCGAGCACGGTTCAGTATTTAGCCCATATCTGGAGTTCTAGAAGTCCAAATGAGCTTACTTTTTTATACAAGAGATCTGAGACAATTTCCTACAACTTTCATGTTTTCAAGTGGCTCCAATTTTGACGTTATCAATGATGTTTTGGGCAGACAAGAGAATATAAGGATTGTCACCAAGTCAACAGTTGGTCACCCACTCATCAATTAGTCATCAAATCAATAGTTTTCAATTTTGGCCTATAAAAGGAGGCATTTGCCATGCATTTAGGCATCTTGGTTTCCAGATCAAGATCATACTCATGCTTTCTCTCTTTGTATTTTTTGTAATGTTTATGCTTTGCTTTCATTAATATCAAGTTCATACTTTTCATTTCCTTTCCTTTTCTTTGTTAACTCTTATCTTATTTATGTTCTTATTTTGTTTATTTATTTTTCTTTTTTTCATTATGTCTAGCTAAGTTTATTATGTCAAGGTGAAAAGGTTACACTAATAGTGTAAGAATGAGTATAGTGTAAACTTAATATGGACTTTAATGTTTGATACTAACATGTTTTGTATTTGTTATCTTGTTTACTTTTTAATACATTGCTTGTTAAATGACTAATCTTGATTTATGTTGTATAACACTTGGTACAATAAATGCTTGGCACTTTCATAGTTCATACTATATGGTATAACCGACACCTGAGCTATGAAAAGAACTTGATTTGTTGTTAACATAAGTTATAATCATGAATGCTTGACAAGATTTACAAGTATTAGCATTAATCAAATAAGATGATTAATGTAATCATGTTAACAATATATAATCTGATTGGAACCTCCTTTGTGTGTGGTTTCCAATTGAATAATAAGAGTTTATACTATACTTGTTTGACATACCATTAGTGGGTCCTCTAACCTTGACATTTGTTATTATCATCGTTTAACCCTTACATTAATATTTCATCTCCAAGTTCTCATCTTCTTCTTTTTCTTCTCTTTCTTTATTACTACTACTACTACTACTACTACTACTACTACGACTACTAGTATTATTATTATTATTGTTATTGTTGTTGTTGTTGTTATTGTTACTATTGTTATTGTTTATAATTTGTACAATTAACCTCCCTATGGTTCGATCCCGATCTTACTGGGTTATTTATTACTTCGACACTCTTGCATTTGAAAGAAGACATCAATCTTTTAGTCGTGTCATGGGTCCCACCATGGCGACCAGGATGAAAAATGAGTTTCAGGCCATTTCGGGTCAAAACTATCATTTTTTGTCAAAACCGAGTCCACCGGGTCAATATGGGTCCCACCATGTTGACTGAGATAAAAAAATGAATTTCAAGCTATTTTCGGTCAAAACTGTTATTTTTGGTCAAAAAACCTGATCCACCGAGTTAATACCCATATAAAGATTTTTTTGGTAATTAAAATTGATTTTTAGCGGTTGAAAAACTTTTTCTAATACTAATTTGACTTTTTAATTTTATCCCTATAAATAAATATTATTATTATGTATAATAAAAAAAAATACAATTTTGTCACTGTAGGCGGAGGATTTTTGCCGATGGTAGATGGTACAGTTGTACATTGAAAATTTTGCACAACTCGTGATTCCATGTCCCCTCTTCATTGCTATAAATAGCCAAAAACTAAGCCAGAAGGAGAAAAAGAAAAGAAAATAAGAGAAATTCGAATCCAATAGCTTACTATTAGTGTTACTATTTAATATTGTTTATTTTATTTTCTACTTTTTCTTCACGCGAGTAAGACATTGATTTTTTTAAAACAATTTGAAAAATACCAAAAATATCCAAACCGTTAGATCTAATAGTGTTTAAATCTGGGCCTTTGATTTTTTAAGATACAATAGGCTTTATCACACCGGATTAAAACCCAAATCCATCTTAGCCTTTAAAATAATGTTCCCTTCGATCCTGTTGCCCCATGTCATTAGGTGTACTAAACACTCGGTACACCGCGCCACACCGGAAAAAAGCTCAACCCATCCGGATCGTCCAATCAACTTGCAGATTAAGCCAATCACAACTGCATGATCAGTTCATCCGCGATCCAACTGTTCACAGCCTTCAGACGCACTGGTGCACCATGCTCACATTCACACCGTAGCAAAATCTTGGAGCCTCTCTCTCCTCTCACCAGCGATTCTCTCTCTCTCATCGGATCTTTCATTTTTGGCCGTTTTAAGCCACCAAACCACCACAGAAAGATGCATCGTACCCTCCAAAGCAAAACCCCGGCAATTTTACGCGTTTTCACCGCCGAATCTAGCTGGAAAAAGGTCGCGATAGTCATCGGCCATCGAAGCTTCAAATCGATGATTCTCCCTCGTCAGCAATCAACGGTCCTCGAGATTACCACCATCAGAATCCTCACCCTCAGATCTACTAGAATTATTTTTTTGGCCGGAAACTCGACGGGAAATTTCGCTGCCTCCAATAGTAACCGCGCGTGAGGCACACGGGCCACCAGTGGCATTTTCATAAATTTCTGAGAAATCCGAGGGTATTTCAGTATTTTACCTATACAGTGGCACTTAGGTAATTTTTTATGATTTTTTATGGTATTTTTGATATTTTTATATATAAATACTTGTAAATTTTTTTTGCATGTAAAAAACAAAAATAAATTTAAAATAAATAATGACACGGGTCCAACACCAATTTTATCATGTCACTGTTCATGGGTTCAAAACCCGATTCTCAAGTTTGGATATATCCATTTCTCAACGATATCAAAATAATTTTTTTTTATAAAATAAATATTATTTGTCGACACGTCTTTTTTATTTACAGAAAAGGACCGATGTAAAAAATTGAAATACCAAATATGGATTATGTCCATTATTATTTCTTTTGGTAAATCAGATGTAACTTTCCATTTTAGGGACAAACGTCGACATCTTAGACAAAGTCTCCTAGTTTTAGGGACCGATGTTATTTTTAACGTGTCTCCTATTTTAAGGGACCGACGTTAACCATCTTAAAAATTTTCGTAAATAAGCTCAAAATATAATAGCATTTGAATCAAATAAAAAAACACACAAGTAAGGGTAACCTTTCTCTGAAAGGATGTTTTAAGGGTAGTGTCTACCTTCCCTTAATCATAACTAACTCAGTACCTGAATCTCTGGGACCAGTATCTAATTTTAGATTTCTATTTCCCTCAAATTTCTAGATGGCGACTCCAATAAAATCTTTATTCCCCCAAATCAAGAAAAAAACTTATTCTTTTTGTTACACAAACAAAAAAAGAACGAAGTCGTTGCCCGACGTCGTGTCGCGACACTGGGTTATTTATTATTTTGACACTCTTGTACTTGAGAGAAGATATCAATATTTTAGTCATGTTACAAGTGTTATGCAACATAAATCTAGATTAACAATTTAACAAGTAAGGTGTTAAGAATAATAAGATAAAAAGGATAAGACATTATGAAGAAGAAGAATAACATAAATAAACAAAATATTGAATTTATATTATACTTATCCGAATACCATTAGTGAAACCTTTTCACCTTGACATAATTAACTTAGCTATATATTATTAAGAAGAAGAACATAAATAAAAAAAAATAAGAACATAATTATATAAGTATAGTAAAAGAAATAGAAAACATAAACAAGAAATAAAAAAAATAACATGGAATAAAACTTGAACATTATAAAATACAAAGAAAGCAAAGCAAGATTTTGATCTAAAAACCAAGATGCCTAAATGAATGGCAAATGCCTCCTTTTATAGGCAAAAATTCAGAAGTATTTGATTAGTACTTAAAAGTGCATTTTTATCATGGTTTTATATCATCATTTTGCACTTAAAGTATCAATAACTCCTTAACTAAAACATGTTTTATAATAATGTATCTAATAATATAAGATACCTATAATTTGCGGTAAATGTCTATTTTTAATGCAGGCCTATCAGATAAATAAAAGGATTGATTGATGACTTTAAGAACTTAAATTGCAAGGATAAAGAGATGGCCAAACTTAGAAAAGAGATGTCAGTGCAATCCAAACTGGAAAACTGTTAAGTAATTGGGTCATATCTGGAGCTTTAGATCTCAGATTTAGGTCCAATTTATATGGACGGAAAGGTAAGACATAGGCCTACAACTTTTATATGGAGCCCAAGATCTAGAAAGACCATTTTCAAGTCCAAATTGTAGCAACAACAAAGAAGCCCGAATCTGTCTTCCAGCCCGAGCACTGTTCGGTATTTTGGCCATATCTAGAGTTGTAGAAGTCCAAATGAGCTGAAGTTTTTACACAAGAAAGCTGAGACAATTTTCTACAACTTTCATGTTTTCAACTCGCTCCAATTTGGACATTATCAATGACGTTTTTGACAGACAAGAGAAGATAAGGATTGTCACCAAGTCAAAAGTTGGTCACCCACTTATCAATTAGTCATCAAATCAATAGTTCTCAATTTTGGCCTATAAAAGGAGGCATTTTCCATGCATTTAGACATCTTGGTGTTCAGATCAAGATCATGCTCTTCCTTTCTCTCTTTGTATTTTTTGCAATGTTTATGCTTTGCTTTCATTAATATTAAGTTTATGCTTTTCATTTTCTTTCCTTTACTTAGTTAGCTTTTATGTTCTTATTTTGTTTATCTATTCTTCTTTCTTTCATTATGTCTAGCTAAGTTAGTTATGTCAAGGTGAAAAGGTTACACTAATGGTGTAAGAATAAGTATAATATAAACTTAATATGGACTTTAATGTTTGATACTAACATGTTTTATATTTGTTATCTTGTTCACTCTTTAATACTTTGCTTGTTAAATGACTAATCTTGATTTATGTTGTATAACACTTGGTACAACAAATACTTGGCACTTTCATAGCCCATAATGTATGGTATAACCGACACCTGAGCTATGAAAGGAACTTGATTTGTTGTTAACATAAGTTATAATCATGAATGCTTGACAAGATTTACAAGTATTAACATTAATTGAATAAGATGACTGATGTAATCATGTTAAGAATATATAATCTGATTGGAACCTCCTTTGTGTGTGGTTTCCAATTCAATAATAAGAGTTTATACTATACTTGTTTGATATACCATTAGTGGAACCTCTAACATTGACATTTGTTATTATTATTGTTTAATCCTTACATTAATTTTCCATCTCCAAGTTATCATCATCTTCTTCTTCTTCTTCTCTTTCTTTATTATTATTATTATTATTATTATTATTATTATTACTACTACTATTACTACTACTACTACTACTACTACTACTATTATTATTATTATTATTATTATTATTATTATTATTATTATTATTATTATTATTGTTATTATTATTATTATTATTATAGTTGTTGTTGTTATTGTTATTGTTGTTGTTGTTATTGCTATTATTGTTAATTATAATTGTTGTCTATAATTTGTACAATTAACTTCCCTGTGGTTCGACCCCGGTCTTGCCGGGTTATTTATTACTTCGACACTCCTGCACTTGGGAGAAGATATCAACCTTTTAGTCGTGTCAAGTTTTTGTTATTGTTATTGTTATTGTAATAAAATAAATATTATTATTATTATTATTATTATTATTATTATTATTATTATTATTATTATTATTATTATTATACTTGTTGTTGTTGTTGTTGTTGTTGTTGTTGTTGTTATTGTTGCTATTATTGTTGCTTATAATTGTTGTCTATAATTTGTACAATTAACCTCCCTGTGGTTCGACCCCGGTCTTGCCGGGTTATTTATTACTTCGACACTCCTGCACTTGGGAGAAGACATCAACCTTTTAGTCGTGTCAAGTTTTTGGCGGCGTTGCCGGGGAGGTAAGTTCTTGTATAAATTATAATATTTATTTTATTTTCTCTTTTCACTTTTCTTGTATATAACTTTGTTTCTTTTCTCTTGTTTCTTCTTCTTTTATTTTCTTCTTCCTTTTATTTTATTCCTACACGTGCATGAGAGTGTGGTCACGTACATCAAGTGGTAGACTTTGTAGGGTATCCTCATCATTTTCAGAAAATATGGCCGAAGAAGATAATCAATCACTTCATAATGAGAATAATGAGAATAACCGTGCTAGAACACTTAGAGACCACATGAATCCCACAAGAACAAGTGCACCATCATGCATAGTTTTTCCTCCTGATGCATCTCATTTTAATTTTAAACCAAGTATTATTCAACTTTTACCTTCTTTTCATGGTTTGGAATTGGAAAATCCATACTTGCATTTAAGGGAATTTGAAGAGGTCTGCAACACATATAATAACTTAAATTGTAGCATGAACACCATGAGATTAAAGCTTTTTCCTTTTTCATTAAAAGATAAAGCTAAAACATGGCTAAAAAATTTGAGACCTGGATCCATTCGTGCTTGGGATGAAATGCAACAACAGTTTTTAAAGAAGTTTTTCCCATCTCATAAAACAAACTCTTTCAAGAGACAAATCACCACTTTCACTCAAAAACCAGGAGAAACGTTTTACCAATGTTGGGATAGGTATCGAGACTTACTTTGTACTTGCCCTCATCATGGTTTTGAAACATGGAGATTCATTTCACATTTCTATGAAGGGTTAACACCTAAAGATAGGCAAATAGTTGAATTAATGTGCAATGAAACTTTTAAAGATAAAGACCCTAATGAAGCAATGGAGTACTTAGACTTGTTAGCTGAAAATGCTCAAAATTGGGACACCGCGGGTACTTGTGAGGTACCGAGTAAAACTCAACCTCATACATCTAGTGGAGGTATGTACAACCTTAGGGAAGATCATGACCTTCAAGCCAAGTTTGCATCTTTAGCTAGAAAAGTCGAGGCACTAGAATTGAAAAAGAGTGGTCAATTAAAATCTGTTGAAAACATTGTGTGTCAAATCTGTGAAACAAATGAACACTCAACCAATAACTATCCAACCTTGCCTTCTTTTAAGAAATGTCTCCATGAACAAGCTCATGCTTTAAATAGTTTCCAAAGGCCCAACTACAACCCATACTCACAAACATACAATCCTGGTTGGAGAAATCACCCGAATTTTAGTTGGAAGAGTGACAATGCACAAACTTCACCACCACAGTTCCAAGCACACCATAATTTCCAAAATTATCATGGATATGCACCTCCTTATGCTCCACCTCCTACAAGAAAGTTTGAGGAAACTTTGTATGCATTCATTGAAAAGCAAGAGACAATCAACACTCAACTTGCTCAAAGCATAATAGATTTTAAAGATACTCTTGCAAAATTCACATCTGCTCTCAATTTTCAAGAGAAAGGTAAGTTTCCATCTCAACCACAGCAAAATCTCAAGAAGCAATATAATGCAAATGCAAGTAGTTATGGAAGTCAACACATGGATCAAGTCAAATCAGTCATTACTCTTCGCAATGGTAAGGTTATTAAAAAACCCACTCTTGAACCTTGTGAGAAAGATGATGAGTCAATCTCTAAGGGTAAGGAAGGGATTGAATCTGAATATTGCAAGGAAAAGACTGATTCCCTGCCAGCACTTTCATTTCCTCATGCCATGACCAATCAGGAAGAAATCGATGATGAAAAAGGCACCGACAATGTTGATGCAGATATTTTATCAAAAGTGACAATAGATTCGACACCCGACATCACACCAATCAATTATTACTTTCCTGATGAATCTCTACTTTCTCTTAGTTCAATGCCTTGGTTTGCTAAACATATCAATTTTCTTACTTCAGGATTTTTGCCAACTCATTGGAATACCGAAGACAAAAGAAAATTTTTGAGCAACGAGCAAAATTTTTATTGGGATGATCCTTACTTATTCAATTATTGTCCTGATCAAATATTTCAAAAATGCATTCTCGACAATGAGGTAAGTAATTTCATTAAATTTTGTTACTCTAAGACATGTGGGGATCATTTCTCATCAAAAAAGAGGATTGTAAAAATCTTACAAAGTGGATTTTACTGGCCCATCATATTCAAGGAGTCAGATGCATTCCACAAAAACTATGAAAATTGTCAGAAGGTGGGATTTATTTCAAAACACAGAGAGTCTTTAGATAATCTTCTATTGACTCTTAAGTCTCATTATAGTCGAGATAAGCATCGTGTAATTCATGACTTATGAACCCATTTTCATAAAGAACATACTTGGCATAGTCTTGGGAATCTGACTAAAAAAGATCATGTTTACCAGTTTTTAAGAAAACTGGATGGGAAGCCTATCCCCGACCCATTGAGGGCGTTTAAGCTGTTCTTGGATGTAAAACTAAGGGAAGATGTGAGTCACAATCACAACTGTGATTTGAATTTTTTTGTTTGTAAAAACTTGTGTCTTTTGGTTTTATTATTGTGTTTTGTTATTTCTTATTTTTGTTTCAGTGTGTTTCAGGTTTGTCAGTGTTCATTATTTCAGGTGATATCTTCTATACTCTATCTTTCTACCTTAGAACATTGAGGATAATGTCTCGTTTTGGTTGGGGGGAGAGGGTAGTAGTTGATAAAAAAAAAATTTTGTTTTTCATTTCATAAAGCATGTGCATAATTGTTGTTACTAGGATGGTAGAGTAAAGGAGCTCTTTTGTTAAAGTGACTCTTGAGACGCATCTTAGTAACCATTCTTAACAAGGTCTATTATAATACTTCTTGAAATATTCAGGTTTACAAACTCTCGCATTATTATCACTTAATTCTGCTCATATACTTATTTAACATGTATTTTTAAACCTTAATTTACACACACACACTTTAACATATGATTGTGGGTTGCATATTGGATTATTACATTATTTATGTTCTTTTGTTAAAGGTAACAACTAAGGGAAAGGGATTGTATATAATTAAGAAAAAAAACATAAAAAAAAAAGAAAAATGAAAAAAAAAATGATGATAATAAAAATGTAGATAAGTTTGGTTTCGTAGCCTCCCTAACCTAAGCAATTAAGCCCGAAGGGGTGTTTTAACACCTAATACCCTAAAGTCAACTGACTTGGGAGCTATTGGCCCAACGCTTGCTACATGGATTGAGGAGAAAAGCTTAAGGGAATCAAACATTGCACCATCTACATATCAGTATCTGCGACCCGAGTTACTAAGCTCGTAAGGGTGTCTTAACACCTAATGCCCTAAGACCAACTGGTCTGGGAGTCATTAGCTGAAAGCTCGTTACATGGGTTAAAGATGCATGATGTTTTTAAATTATATGTATATAGATTTTTTTAAAAAAAAAGAAAGAAAAAAAAGACAAAAATAATAATCCCAACCCAAGGAAGTTAACCTTAAACATTAGAACAAAAATTTTGTTTTCTTCCAAGAAAAGCCCCATAATTATGTGTTGATACATTGAGCACAAAAGAAAGGTTTATTAATATCTTGTTAAGTGGTATTAAGCAGATATATAAATTTAATGAGAGTTTGTTTATCTAGATAGATTAATGGAAGTTAAATGATGAATACCTTTGACACGACAAAAAGGTTGATGTCTTCTCCCAAGTGCAGGAGTGTCGAAGTAATAAATAACCCGGCAAGACCGGGGTCGAACCACAGGAAGGTTAATTGTATAAATTATAATAACAATAATACAACAACAATAACAATAACAACAATAATAATAATAACAATAATTATAGTAGTAGTAGTAGTAATAATAATAATAATAATAATAATAATAATAATACTAGTAGTAGTAGTAGTAGTAGTAATAATAATAATAATAATAATAATAATAATAAAGAAAGAGAAGAAGAAGATGATGATGAGAACTTGGAGATGGAAAATTAATGTAAGGATTAAACAATAATAATAACAAATGTCAAGGTTAGAGGTTCCACTAATGGTATATCAAACAAGTATAGTATAAACTCTTATTATTGAATTGGAAACCACACACAAAGGAGGTTCCAATCAGATTATATATTGTTAACATGATTACATTAGTCATCTTATTCAATTAATGCTAATACTTGTAAATCTCGTCAAGCATTCATGATTATAACTTATGTTAACAACAAATCAAGTTCCTTTCATAGCTCAGGTGTCGGTTATACCATACATTATGGGCTATGAAAGTGCCAAGCATTTGTTGTACCAAGTGTTATACAACATAAATCAAGATTAGTCATTTAACAAGCAAAGTATTAAAGAGTGAACAAGATAACAAATATAAAACATGTTAGTATCAAGCATTAAAGTCCATATTAAGTTTACATTATACTTATTCTTACACCATTAGTGTAACCTTTTCACCTTGACATAACTAACTTAGCTAGACATAATGAAAGAAAGAAAAATTAGATAAACAAAATAAGAACATAAAAGCTAACTAAGTAAAGGAAAGGAAATGAAAAGCATAAACTTAATATTAATGAAAGTAAAGCATAAACATTACAAAAAATACAAAGAGAGAAAGGAAGAGCATGATCTTGATCTGGAAACCAAGATGCCTAAATGCATGGCAAATGCCTCCTTTTATAGGCCAAAATTGGGAACTATTGATTTGATGACTAATTGATAAGTGGGTGGCCAACTTTTGACTTGGTGACAATCCTTATCTTCTCTTGTCTGCCCAAAACGTCATTGATAACGTCAAAATTGGAGCCAGTTGTAAACATGAAAGTTGTAGGCAATTGTCTCAGATTTCTTGTGTAAAAAGTTCAGCTCATTTGGACTTCTAGAACTCTAGATATGACCAAAATACCAAACAGTGTTCCGATTTGAATTGCACCGACATCTCTTCTCTAAGTTTGACCATCTCTTTATCCTTGCAATTTAAGTTCTTCAAGTCATCAATCAATCCTTTCATTTATTTGATAGACCTGCATTAAAAATAGACATTTACCACAAATTATAGATAACTTATATTATTAGATACATTATTATAAAACATATTTTAGTTAAGGAGTTATTGATACTTCAAGTGCAAAATGATGATATAAAACCATGATAAAAATGCACTTTTAAGTACTAATCAACCTTACTTTGTGAAATTTGCAAATTGTTTTAACGCTTTGATTACTAGGGACTAGTAATAAGCTGGTTGGGGGGGTGTGATTAGTACTAAAAGGTTGATGTCTTCTCCTAAGTGCAGGAGTGTCGAAGTAATAAATAACCCGGCAAGACCGGGGTCGAACCACAGGGAGGTTAATTGTACAAATTATAGACAATAATTATAAGCAACAATAATAGCAATAACAACAACAACAATAACAATAACAACAACAACTATAATAATAATAATAACAACAACAACAATAATAATAATAATAATAGTAGTAGTAGTAGTAGTAGTAGTAGTAGTAGTAGTAGTAGTAATAAAGAAAGAGAAGAAGAAGAAGATGATGATAACTTGAAGATGGAAAATTAATGTAAGGATTAAACAATAATAATAACAAATGTCAAGGTTAGAGGTTCCACTAAAAGGTTGATACTTTAAGTGCAAAATGATGATATAAAACTGATTAGTACTTAAAAGTGCATTTTTATCATGGTTTTATATCATCATTTTGCACTTGAAGTATCAATAACTCCTTAACTAAAATATGTTTTATAATAATGTATCTAATAATATAAGATACCTATAATTTGTGGTAAATGTCTATTTTTAATGCAGGTCTATCACATAAATGAAAGGATTGATTGATGACTTGAAGAACTTAAATTGCATGGATAAAGAGATGGTCAAACTTAGAGAAGAGATGTCGGTGCAATCCAAACTGGAACACTATTCGGTAATTGAGCCATATCTAGAGCTACAGATCTCAGATTTAGGTCCAATTTATATGGATGGAAAGGTAAGACATAGGCCTAAAACTTTCATATGGAGCCCAAGATCTAAAAAGGCCATTATCAAGTCCAAATTGTAGCAACAACAAAGAAGCCCGAATCTGTCTTCCAGCCCGAGCACTATTCGGTATTTTGGCCATATCTGGAGTTCTAGAAGTCCAAATGAGCTGAATTTTTTACACAAGAAAGCTGAGACAATTGCCTACAACTTTCATGTTTGCACCTGGCTCCAGTTTTGACGTTATCAATGACGTTTTGGGCAGACAAGAGAAGATAAGGATTGTCACCAAGTCAAAAGTTGGCCACCCACTTATCAATTAGTCATCAAATCAATAGTTCCCAATTTTGGCCTATAAAAGGAGGCATTTGCCATGCATTTAGGCATCTTGGTGTTCAGATCAAGATCATGCTCTTCCTTTCTCTCTTTGTATTTTTTGTAATGTTTATGCTTTGCTTTCATTAATAGTAAGTTTATGCCTTTCATTTCCTTTCCTTTACTTAGTTAACTTTTATGTTCTTATTTTGTTTTTCTATTTTGCTTTCTTTCATTATGTCTAGCTAAGTTACTTATGTCAAGGTGAAAAGGATACACTAATGGTGTAAGAATAAGTATAGTGTAAACTTAATATGGACTTTAATGTTTGATACTAACATGTTTTATATTTGTTATCTTGTTCACTCTTTAATACTTTGCTTGTTAAATGACTAATCTTGATTTATGTTGTATAACACTTGGTACAACAAATGCTTGGCACTTTCATAGCCCATAATGTATGGTATAACCGACACCTGAGCTATGAAAGGAACTTGATTTGTTGTTAACATAAGTTATAATCATGAATGCTTGACGAGATTTACAAGTATTAGCATTAATTGAATAAGATGACTAATGTAATCATGTTAACAATATATAATCTGATTGGAACCTCCTTTGTGTGTGGTTTCCAATTCAATAATAAGAGTTTATACTATACTTATTTGATATACCATTAGTGGAACCTCTAACCTTGACATTTGTTGTTATTATTGTTTAATCCTTACTTTAATATTTCATCTCTAAGTTCTCATCATCATCATCTTCTTCTTCTTCTCTTTCTTTATTATTATTATTATTATTATTACTATTTTTGTTGTTATTATTGTTGTTTTATAATTGTTGTTTATAATTTGTACAATTAACCTCCCTGTGGTTCGACCCCGGTCTTGCCGGGTTATTTATTACTTCGACACTCCTGCACTTGGGAGAAGACATCAATCTTTTAGTCGTGTCAAGTTTTTGGCGCCGTTGCCGGGGAGGTAAGTTCTTGTATAAATTATAGTATTTATTTTATTTTCTCTTTTCACTTTTCTTGTATATAACTTTGTTTCTTTTCTTTTGTTTCTTTTTATTTTGTTTTCTTCCTCCTTCTTTTGTTTTCTTCTTCTTTTTTTATTTTATTCCTACACGTGCATGAGAGTGTGGTCACGTACATCTAGTGGTAGACTTTGTAGGATATCCTCATCATTTTCAGAAAATATGGCCGAAGAAGATAATCAATCACTTCAAAATGAGAATAATGAGAATAACCGTGCTAGAACACTTAGAGACCACATGAATCCCACAAGAACAAGTGCACCATCTTGTATAGTTTTTCCTCCTGATGCATCTCATTTTAATTTTAAACCAGGCATTATTCAACTTTTACCTTCTTTTCATGGCTTAGAATTGGAAAATCCATACTTGCATTTAAGGGAATTTGAGGAGGTGTGCAACACATATAATAACTTAAATTGTAGCATGAACACCATCAGATTAAAGCTTTTTCCTTTTTCATTAAAAGATAAAGCTAAAACATGGCTACAAAATTTAAGACCAGGATCCATTCGTGCTTGGGATGAAATGCAACAACAATTTTTAAAGAAGTTTTTCCCATCTCATAGAACAAACTCTTTCAAGAGACAAATCACCACTTTCACTCAAAAACCAGGAGAAACATTTTACAAATGTTGGGATAGGTATCGAGACTTGCTTAGTACTTGCCCCCATCATGGTTTTGAAACATGGAGATTGGTTTCACATTTCTATGAAGGGTTAACACCTAAAGATAGGCAAATGGTTGAATTGATGTGCAATGGAACTTTTGAAGATAAAGACCCTGATGAAGCAATGGAGTACTTAGACTTGTTAGCTGAAAATGCTCAAAATTGGGACACTGCGGGTACATATGAGGCACCGAGTAAAACTCAACTTCATACATCTAGTGGAGGTATGTACAACCTTAGGGAAGATCATGACCTCCAAGCCAAATTTGCATCTTTAGCTAGAAAAGTCGAGGCACTAGAATTGAAAAAGATTGGTCAATTAAAATCTGTTGAAAACATTGTGTGTCAAATTTGTGAAACAAATGAACACTCAACCAACGATTTTCCAACCTTGCCTTCTTTTAAGGAATGTCTCCATGAACAAGCCCATGCTTTAAACAGTTTCCAAAGGGCGAACCACAACCCATACTCCCAAACATACAACCCTGGTTGGAGGAATCACCCAAATTTCAGTTGGAAGAGTGAGAACAACAATGCACAAACTTCACAACCACCGTTTCAAGCACACCATAATTTCCAAAATTCTCATGGATATGCACCTTCTTATGCTCCACCTTCTAGAAGAAATCTTGAGGAAACATTGCATGCATTCATTGAAAAGCAAGAGACAATTAATACTCAACTTGTTCAAAACATGACAGTTTTTAAAGATACTCTTGCTAAATTAACATCTGCTCTTAGTTTCCAAGAGAAAGGTAAGTTTCCATCTCAACCGCAACAAAATCCCAAGGGGCAATACAATGCAAATGCAAGTAGTTCCGGAAGCCAACACATGGATCAAGTCAAATCAGTCACTACTCTGCGCAGTGGTAAGGTTATTGAAAAACCCTCTCTTGAACCTTATGAGAAAGATGATGAGTCAATCTCTGAGGGTAAGGAAGGGGATGGATCTAAAAATTGCAAAGAAACGACTGATTCACCGCCAGCACTTCCATTTCCTCAAGCCATGACCAAACAAAGAAAAGTCACTCACAACTCTGAAATTTTTGAAATTTTCAAACAGGTAAGGATCAATATACCTTTGCTAGATGCTATTAAACAGGTTCCTTCCTATGCTAAATTTTTGAAAGATCTATGCACTGTGAAGAGGAAACTAAATGTGAAAAAGAAAGCCTTTCTAGCCGAACAAGTAAGTGCTATTCTTCAAAACAATAATGCTTTGAAATATAAAGACCCTGGTTGTCCTACAATTTCTTGCTTTATTGGAGAGCATAAAATTGAAAGAGCCTTACTTGATCTTGGAGCTAGTGTGAATTTACTTCCATATTCAGTTTTTCAAAGTCTCAATCTAGGTGAGTTAAAACCAACTTCTATATCTCTTTTACTTGCCGATAGATCTGTAAAAGTGCCTAGAGGAATAATTAAGGATGTGTTAGTACAAGTCGACAAATTCATTTATCCTGTGGATTTTATTGTCTTAGATACAGAACCTGTTGAAGCATGTAATTCATTTCCTGTTATTTTAGGACGTCCCTTTCTTGCAACCTCTAACGCATTAATTAATTGTAGGAATGGACTGATGAAGCTATCATTTGGAAACATGACATTGCAGATGAATATTTTCAACATTTGCAAGCAACCTGGAGATGATAATGATTTACAAGAAGTAGATCATATTGATGAATTAGTTTATGATCAACTTGAATCTACTTTAAGTAAAAATGAATCGGATGAAACTAAAGATTTGCAAATGATTTATTCTGAGGAAGAAATCATGGATGAAACAAGCACCGAAAATGTTGATGCGAATCTTTTGTCAATAGTGACAACAGATTCGACATCTGACATCACACCAGTCGATGATTACTTTCCTAACGAATCCTTACTTTCTCTTAGTCCAATGCCTTGGTATGATAAAAATATCAATTTTCTTGCTTTAGGAGATTTGCTAGTTGATTGGAGTACTCAAGACAAAGAAAAGTTTTTGAACGAAGTGAAGAGCTTTTATTGTGATGACCCTAACTTATTCAAATATTGTCCTGATCAAATATTTCAAAGATTCATTCCCGACAATGAGGTAAGTAGTGTCATTAAACTTTGTCATTCTGAAGCATGTGGAAGTTATTTCTCGTTAAAAAAGACAACTGCAAAAATCTTACAAAGTGGATTTTATTGGTCCACCATGTTCAAAGACACACATGCATTCTGTAAAACTTGTGAAAATTGTCAAAAGATTGATACTGGTCAAAAAGTTTTGTTGTATAATTCTCAACTCTATGCATTCCCTAAAGAGCTAAGATCAAGATGGAACAATTCTTATGGGGCCTGTGATATTGAGAATTCAATTAATGACAATGATTTTAAGGAAAATGGACATCGTTTGAAAGCTTACTTTGATAATTTTTTAGTGAAAATGAATCAGCTGGTTTGAATGATCTTGTAGATAAAGGTTGATTATTTTGTTTTTCTCATATTTTTTTTTTGTGTTTCTTTTTGAGTGATTTTTGCAAGTTTCTCTCACCCCGGTCACATGGCGGATAACGGTACTCCGTGACTTAAGTCGGTTCTTTCAGTTTCCCACAATTACTGATATTTGTGTATATATCTTTGTGCAATTCTTTGAATCTCTCTTCCAATTCTCATTTGAAAATGGACACTAATCTTGAAAAATTGAAAAAGTATTTTCCCGCTCTGCCTCAAAATGCGATTACAAAAATTTACCGTGCTAGATGTGCAAGATTGAGATTGTTAATGAATCATGGAATTCCTGAAGATATTCGCTGGTTGATTGAAGCAAAGGTCCGATTATCAGGTGAGTCCTCTAACTTCATTTCACACATGCCTGGAACAGGTAAAAGCACTTTTGCAAAGAAGCGTCGTGCAAAACGACTGGATGTCTGTCATCGATGTGCTAGATGGACTTGTAATACACAATGTCGTTCTTTAGGAATGGTATCTATAAACCGTGAAGATAAAATACAATTCATTAAGGATGGCCTGAGTAAGGAGTCTTTAGATAATCTTCTATTGACTCTTGAGACGCATCCTAGTGGAGATGTGCATCGTGCAATTTATGATTTATGGCCACTATTTCATAAAGAACATGATCGACTTAGTCTTGGGAATCTGACTAAAAAAGACCCTGTTTGCCAGTTTTTAAGAAAACTGGATGGGAAGCCTATCCCCGACCCATAGAGGGCGTTTAAGCCGTTCTTGGACGTAAAACCAAGGGAAGATGTGAGCCACAATCACAACTGCGATTTGAGTCTTAGCTTGTAAAAATTTGTGTCTTTTCTTTTTATTAATAGCATAATATTTGTGTTTTGTCATTTCTTATTTTTGTTTCAGTGTCTTTCAGGTTTGTCAGTGTTCGTTATTTCAGGTGATATCTTCTATACTCTATCTTTCTACCTTAGAACATTGAGGACAATGTCTCGTTTTGGTTGGGGGGAGAGGGTAGTAGTTGATAAAAAAAAAATGTTTTTCATTTCATAAAGCATGTGCATAATTGTTGTTACTAGGATGGCAGAGTAAAGGAGCTCTTTTGTTAAAGTGACTCTTGAGACGCATCTTAGTAACCACTCTTAACAAGGTCTATTATAATACTTCCTGAAATATTCAGGTTTACAAACTCTCGTATTGTTACCACTTAATTCTGCTCATATACTTATTTAACATGTATTCTTAAACCTTAATTTACACACACACACTTTAACATATGATTGTGGGTTGCATATTGGATTATTACATTATTTATGTTCTTTTGTTAAAGGTAACAACTAAGGGAAAGGGATTGTATATAATTAAAAAAAAAAAACAAAAACATGAAAAAAAAAGAAGAAAAAAAAAAGAAAAAAAAAGAAAAAAAAATGATGATAATAAAATTGTAGATAAGTTTGGTTTCGTAGCCTCCCTAACTTAAGCAATTAAGCCCGAAGGGGTGTTTTAACACCTAATACCCTAAAGTCAACTGACTTGGGAGCTATTGGCCCAACGCTTGTTACATGGGTTGAGGAGAAAAGCTTAAGGGAATCAAACATTGCACTATCTACATATCAGTATCTGCGACCCGAGTTACTAAGCTCGTAGGGGTGTCTTAACACCTAATGCCCTAAGACCAACTGGTCTGGGAGTCATTAGCTGAAAGCTCGTTACATGGGTTAAAGATGCATGATGCTTTTCTTTTAAATTATATGTATATATTTAAAAAAAAATAAAGAAAAAAAAGACAAAAAGAAGACAAAAATAATAATCCCAACCCAAGGAAGGTAACCTTAAACATTAGAACAAAAATTTTGTTTTCTTCCAAGAAAAGCCCCATAATTATGTGTTGATACATTGAGCATAAAAGAAAGGTTTATTAATATCTTGTTAAGAGGTATTGAGCAGATATATAAATTTAATGAGAGTTTGTTTATCTGGATAGATTAATGGAAGTTAAATGATGAATACCTTGCTTTGTGAAATTTGCAAATTGTTTTAACGCTTTAATTACTAGGGACTAGTAATAAGCTGGTTGAGGGGTGTGATTAGTACTTAAAAGTGCATTTTTATCATGGTTTTATATCATCATTTTGCACTTGAAGTATCAATAACTCCTTAACTAAAATATGTTTTATAATAATGTATCTAATAATATAAGATACCTATAATTTGTGGTAAATGTCTATTTTTAATGCAGGTCTATCACATAAATGAAAGGATTGATTGATGACTTGAAGAACTTAAATTGCATGGATAAAGAGATGGTCAAACTTAGAGAAGAGATGTCGGTGCAATCCAAACTGGAACACTATTCGGTAATTGGGCCATATCTAGAGCTACAGATCTCAGATTTAGGTCCAATTTATATGGATGGAAAGGTAAGACATAGGCCTAAAACTTTCATATGGAGCCCAAGATCTAAAAAGGCCATTATCAAGTCCAAATTGTAGCAACAACAAAGAAGCCCGAATCTGTCTTCCAGCCCGAGCACTGTTCGGTATTTTGGCCATATCTGGAGTTCTAGAAGTCCAAATGAGCTGAATTGTTTACACAAGAAAGCTGAGACAATTGCCTACAACTTTCATGTTTGCACCTGGCTCCAGTTTTGACGTTATCAATGACGTTTTGGGCAGACAAGAGAAGATAAGGATTGTCACCAAGTCAAAAGTTGGCCACCCACTTATCAATTAGTCATCAAATCAATAGTTCCCAATTTTGGCCTATAAAAGGAGGCATTTGCCATGCATTTAGGCATCTTGGTGTTCAGATCAAGATCATGCTCTTCCTTTCTCTCTTTGTATTTTTTGTAATGTTTATGCTTTGCTTTCATTAATAGTAAGTTTATGCCTTTCATTTCCTTTCCTTTACTTAGTTAACTTTTATGTTCTTATTTTGTTTTTCTATTTTGCTTTCTTTCATTATGTCTAGCTAAGTTACTTATGTCAAGGTGAAAAGGATACACTAATGGTGTAAGAATAAGTATAGTGTAAACTTAATATGGACTTTAATGTTTGATACTAACATGTTTTATATTTGTTATCTTGTTCACTCTTTAATACTTTGCTTGTTAAATGACTAATCTTGATTTATGTTGTATAACACTTGGTACAACAAATGCTTGGCACTTTCATAGCCCATAATGTATGGTATAACCGACACCTGAGCTATGAAAGGAACTTGATTTGTTGTTAACATAAGTTATAATCATGAATGCTTGACGAGATTTACAAGTATTAGCATTAATTGAATAAGATGACTAATGTAATCATGTTAACAATATATAATCTGATTGGAACCTCCTTTGTGTGTGGTTTCCAATTCAATAATAAGAGTTTATACTATACTTATTTGATATACCATTAGTGGAACCTCTAACCTTGACATTTGTTTTTATTATTGTTTAATCCTTACTTTAATATTTCATCTCTAAGTTCTCATCATCATCATCTTCTTCTTCTTCTCTTTCTTTATTATTATTATTATTATTATTATTATTATTACTATTTTTGTTGTTATTATTGTTGTTTTATAATTGTTGTTTATAATTTGTACAATTAACCTCCCTGTGGTTCGACCCCGGTCTTGCCGGGTTATTTATTACTTCGACACTCCTGCACTTGGGAGAAGACATCAATCTTTTAGTCGTGTCAAGTTTTTGGCGTCGTTGCCGGGGAGGTAAGTTCTTGTATAAATTATAGTATTTATTTTATTTTCTCTTTTCACTTTTCTTGTATATAACTTTGTTCGTGTCAAAAACCATGATAAAAATGCACTTTTAAGTACTAATCACACCCCCCAACCAGCTTATTACTAGTCCCTAGTAATCAAAGCATTAAAACAATTTGTAAATTTCACAAAGTAAGGTATTCATCATTTAACTTCCATTAATCTATCCAGATAAACAAACTCTCATTAAATTTATATATCTACTCAATACCTCTTAACAAGATATTAATAAACCTTTCTTTTGTGCTCAATGTATCAACACATAATTATGGGGCTTTTTTTAGAAGAAAACAAAATTTTTGTTCTAATGTTTAAGGTTAACTTCTTTGGGTTGGGATTATTATTTGTCTTTTTTTTGTCTTTTTTTCTCTTTTTTTTTTAAAAAAATCTATATACATATAATTTAAAAACATCATGCATCTTTAACCCATGTAACAAGCTTTCAGCTAATGACTCCCAGACCAGTTGGTCTTAGGGCATTAGGTGTTAAGACACTCTTACGAGCTTAGTAACTCGGGTCGCAGATACTGATATGTAGATGGTGCAATGTTTGATTCCCTTAAGCTTTTCTCCTCAACCCATGTAGCAAGCGTTGGGCCAATAGCTCCCAAGTCAGTTGACTTTAGGGTATTAGGTGTTAAAACACCCCTTCGGGCTTAATTGCTTAGGTTAGGGAGGCTACGAAACCAAACTTATCTATATTTTTATTATCATCATTTTTTTTCTTTTTTTAATTATATACAATCTCTTTCCCTTAGTTGTTACCTTTAACAAAAGAACATAAATAATGTAATAATCCAATATGCAACCCACAATCATATGTTAAAGTGTGTGTGTGTGTAAATTAAGGTTTAAGAATACATGTTAAATAAGTTTATGAGCAGAATTAAGTGGTAACAATACGAGAGTTTGTAAACCTGAATATTTCAGGAAGTATTATAATAGACCTTGTTATGAATGGTTACTAAGATGCGTCTCAAGAGTCACTTTAACAAAAGAACTCCTTTACTCTGCCATCCTAGTAACAACAATTATGCACATGCTTTATGAAATGAAAAACAATTTTTTTTTATCAACTACTACCCTCTCCCCCCAACCAAAACGAGACATTGTCCTCAATGTTCTAAGGTAGAAAGATAGAGTATAGAAGATATCACCTGAAATAACGAACACTAACAAAACCTGAAACACACTGAAACAAAAATAAGAAATAACAAAACACAATAATAAAACCAAAAGACACAAAAATTCACAAATGAAGACTCAAATCCAATCTAAGCTTTTTACGGCTTTCCTTAGATGACCAATTTATACGACTTATGAAAGGATCAATCACAGGAATGAAAGATTGTAGTTGGTCAATCAATTGTTCAGCAGTAGCAGCAGAGATTATGATTTGTCGTGTAGAAGATGTTAGAAATTCCTGTTCCACAGCATGATCAAGAAAAGACAACAACTTATCATAATAACCATTAACATTTAACAAACCTATGGGTTTATGGTGAATGTGCAATTGAGCCCAAGAGGAAATATGAAAGATCTCTTCCAATGTGCCTAGACCACCTGGTAAAGCAATGAAGGCATCAGCATGGTTAAACATTGCATTCATTCGAGGCGACATTGTGGAGACCTGAAGTTCCTCTCCAATTGTTTTTCCAATGATGTCCCCTTGTGCCAAAGCTTCAGGGACGACCCCTAAAACTTGACTACCTCCTAAAAATGCAGCTATTGACACACCTCCCATTAACCCAAGACTGCCTCCCCCATACACTAAATGAATCTTTCTCTCAGCTAGCACCTGACCAAGATGATTTGCTGATTCTAAAAACTCCTTTTCTTTCCCAGGACTAGATCCACCGAAAACACAAATATTTCTTATTTGATGACTTGAGGAACTTGCCATTTCTACACACTTCTGTATTTGTTGAATGTATGGGTTGAGTAGAAATGAAAGGAAGAAAAAGAGGGTTTTATAGATAAGAAATTAGAAAGGCAATCATAACATCTATATGTAGGCCAGCTGGAGTCTCACACTCTCTCTCTCCCTCTTTTTATTTATTTATTTATTTACTTTTGAAAAAAGCATGTGTATGTACAAGTAGTTGTGATTGTGGCTCACATCTTCCCTTGGTTTTACGTCCAAGAACGGCTTAAACGCCCTCTATGGGTCGGGGATAGGCTTCCCATCCAGTTTTCTTAAAAACTGGCAAACAAGGTCTTTTTTAGTCAGATTCCCAAGACTAAGTCGATCATGTTCTTTATGAAATAGTGGCCATAAATCATGAATTGCACGATGCACATCTCCACTAGGATGCGTCTCAAGAGTCAATAGAAGATTATCTAAAGACTCCTTACTCAGGCCATCCTTAATGAATTGTATTTTATCTTCACGGTTTATAGATATCATTCCTAAAGAACGACATTGTGTATTACAAGTCCATCTAGCACATCGATGACAGACTTTCAGTCGTTTTGCACGACGTTTCTTTGCAAAAGTGCTTTTACCTATTCCAGGCATGTGTGAAATGAAGGAGTTAGAGGACTCACCTGATAATCAGACCTTTGCTTCAATCAACCAGCAAATATCTTCAAGAATTCCATGATTCATTAGCAATCTCAATCTTACACATCTAGCACGGTAAATTTTTGTAATCGCATTCTGAGGCAGAGCAGGAAAATACTTTTTCAATTTTTCAAGATTAGTGTCCATTTTCAAATGAGAATTGGAAGAGAGATTCAAAGAATTGCACAGATATATACACAAATATCAGTTATTGTGGGAAACTGAAAGAACCGACTTAAGTCACGGAGTACCGTTGTCAGCCATTTGACCGCGGTGAGAGAAACTAGCAAAAATCACTCAAAAAGAAACACAAAAACAATGTGAGAAAAAAAAATAATCAACCTTTATCTACAAAATCATTCAAACCAGTTGACTCATTTTCATTAAGAAAATTATCAAAGTGAGCTTTCAAACGATGTCCATTTTCCTTAAAATCATCGTCATTCATTGAATTCTCAATATCACAGGCCCCATAAGGATTGCTCCATCTTGGTCTTAGCTCTCTAGGGAATGCATAGAGTTGAGAATTATAAAACAAAACTTTTTGACCAGTATCAATCTTTTGACAATTTTCACAAGTTTTGCAGAATGCATGCATGTCCTTGAACATGGTGGGCCAATAAAATCCATTTTGAAAGATTTTTGCAATTGTCTTTTTTGACGAGAAACAACTTCCACATGCTTTAGAATGACAAAGTTTAATGACACTACTTACCTCATTGTCGGGAATGAATCTTTGAAATATTTGATCAGGACAATATTTGAATAAGTTAGAGTCATCACAATAAAAATTCTTCACTTCGTTCAAAAACTGTTCTTTGTCTTGGGTACTCCAATCAGCTGGCAAATCTCCTAAAGAAAGAAAATTGATATTTTTATTATACCAAGGCATTGGACTAAGAGAAAGTAAGGATTCGTTAGGAAAGTAATCATCCATTGGTGTGATGTCAGATGTCAAATTTGTTGTCACTGTTGACAAAAGATTAGCATCAACATTTTCGGTGCTTGTTTCATCCGTGATTTCTTTCTCAGAATAAATCATTTGCAAATCTTCAGTTTCATCCAATTCATTTTTACTTAAAGTAGATTCAAGTTGATCATAAACTAATTCATCAATATGATCTACTTCTTGTAAATCATTATCATCTCCAAGTTGCTTGCAAATGTTGAAAATATCCATCTCCAATGTCATGTTTCCAAATGATAGCTTCATCAGTCCATTCCTACAATTAATCAATACGTTAACTAATGAAAGAAAGAAAAATAGATAAACAAAATAAGAGCATAAAAGTTAACAAAATAAAGGAAAGGAAATGAAAGGCATAGACATAATATTAATGAAAGCAAAGCATAAACATTACAAAAAATACAAAGAGAGAAAGGAAGAGCATGATCTTGATCTGGAAACCAAGATGCCTAAATGCATGGCAAATGCCTCCTTTTATAGGCCAAAATTGGAAACTATTGATTTGATGACTAATTGATAAGTGGGTGGCCAACTTTTGACTTGGTGACAATCCTTATCTTCTCTTGTCTGCCCAAAACGTCATTGATAACGTCAAAATTGGAGCCAGTTGAAAACATGAAAGTTGTAGGCAATTGTCTCAGCTTTCTTGTATAAAACATTCAGCTCATTTGGACTTCTAGAACTCTAGATATGGCCAAAATACTGAACAGTGCTCGGGCTGGAAGACAGATTTGGGCTTCTTTGTTGTTGCTACAATTTGGACTTGAAAATGGTCTTTCTACATCTTGGGCTCCATATAAAAGTTGTAGGCCTATGTCTTACCTTTCCATCCATATAAATTAGACCTAAATCTGAGATCTAAAGCTCCAGATATGACCCAATTACCGAACAGTGTTCCGGTTTGGATTGCACCGACATCTCTTTTCTAAGTTTGGCCATCTCTTTATCCTTGCAATTTAAGTTCTTAAAGTCATCAATCAATCCTTTTATTTATGTGATAGGCTTGTATTAAAAATAGACATTTACCATAAATTATAGGCATCTTATATTATTACATACATTATTATAAAACATGTTTTAGTTAAGGAGTTATTGATACTTTAAGTGCAAAATGATGATATAAAACCATGATAAAAATGCACTTTTAAGTACTAATCAGTATTCATTTGGTAATTGATAATTTATGTAATGACCAACTATTGATTTAGTGGACTTGGTGGACAACGACACTTAAATATCTTGGCTAGATGAAATGATATTGATGCAATCGGAATTTGGCAAAGTATTTGCATGAAAGTTATTGGAAATTGTCGTTTCCTTCCACTTACCAAATGGTAGAGCATTTGAATCATTATAACTCGAGATATGTCTAAAATACTGAGTAATGCTGCTGGTAAATGTGGGGGATAGCCCTCAAGCTATTGTCTGGATAAAATGTCATTACTAACATCAGAATTTAAGCAGGCCTTCATGAAATTTGTTGTAAATTGTCTTTTCCTTCCACCCACTAAATTTCACATCATTTTGCCTTCTAGAACTCTAGTTATAGGTAAAATTCTGAGCAGTATTTGGGCTAGATTGCAGGACAAATTCTAACTTTTATGGCTAAACTTTGAATTTAAAAATGGCAAATTTAGGACTTTCCTCATTCATGAACGATATGGGCCTATTTCTTATCTTTCTAGTCATATAAACTAAATTGAAATCCAAGATCTATAGCTCCATATATGACCTAATGACTTAACAATGTTCGAATTTGAATTGAATTAGCATCTCCTTTTTAAGCTTAGCCTTTTTTTTGTCATTTCACTTCCAATAGTTAATCACAACAATCAATCTTTTGAATTGTGAAATATGCCTGTATTTACCATAAATTAAAGCTATTTTATATTATCAGACTTGTTATTATAAAACATGCTCTAGTTAAGGTATTATTGATACTTCAAGTGCAAAATAATGATATAAAACCTTGATAAAAATACACTTTTAAGTACTAATCACACCCTTCAACCAACTTATTACTAGTCTATTAAAATAGAAAAAAATTGCAAGTTCCACAAAGCAAGGTATTCATCATTCAACTTTCATTAATATATCCAAGTAAACAAACTTTCATTAAATTTATATATATCAGCTCAATACCTTTTAAGTAAAATATTAATAAACCTTTTTTTTATATGCCCAATGTATGAAAACATAGATGATGGGGCTTTTATTAGAAGAAAACAATATTATGTTCTAATGTTTAAGGTTAACTTTATTAGGTTGAGATTATTATCTTTTTTTTTATTTTTTATTTTTTATATATACACATAACTTAAAATGCAATGCATTTTTAACCTATGTAATGAGCTTTCAGCTAATGACTCTCAGACTAGTTGGTCTTAAGGCATTATGTGTTGAGACACCCTTACGAGCTTAGTAACTCGGGTTGCAAATACTGATACGTAGATAGTGCAATATTTGATTCCCTTAAGCTTTTCTCCTTAACTCATGTAACAAGCATTGGGATAATAGTTCGTAAGTCAGTTGATTTTAGGGTATTAGGTAATAAAACACCCCTTTTGGGCTTAATTACTTAGGTTAGAGAGACTATGAAACCAAACTTATCTATGTTTTTATTATCATTAATTTTTTTGTTTTTGCAAATTATGTACTATCCTTTTCCCTTAGTTGTTATCTTGAACAAAAAAAAAAAATATATAATAATCCAATGTATAACCCAAAATCATATGTTAAAGTGTGTGTGTGTGAAAATGAAAGTTTAAGAATACCTTTTAAATAAATATATAAGCAAAATCAATTGATAAAATACAAGAGTTTGTAAACCTAAATATTTTATGAGAAGTATGTGATAGACCTTGTTATGAATATTGCAAATAATCATTGAAAAATATTTACTAAGATGTATCTCAAGAGTCAATAAAATTCTTCCTTACTTTGTAATTCTAATAATAATAGTTTTGTTAAATGATTTTATTAAAAATAAAAACAGTTAGGTAATTAGTTTTTTTTATCAACTACTACCCCCCAATCAAAACAAGATATTATCCTCAATGTCCTAAGATAGGAAGATAGAGTATAGAAAATATCACTTGAAACAATGAACGTTGATAAATTTGAAACACACTTAAATAAATAGAAGAGATAACAAAACAGTAAAATATTATGCTATTAATAAAACCACAAGACACAAGTTTTTACAAACTAAGGCTCAAATCCAATCTCAGCTTTTTATGGCTTTCCTTGTTTGACCATTCTTTTAGATTCATGGAGGAATCAATTACAAGGATAAAAGATTGCAATTGATCAATTAGTTGTTCAATAATAGCAACATATATTATGATTTGTGATGCTAAGATATTAGAAAATTTTGTTCTACAACATGATCAAGAAAAGATAACAATTTATCATAAAAACTATTAATATTGAGCAAACCTATAGGTTTATGGTAAATGTAAAGTTAGGCCTAAGAGAAAATATGAAAGATCTCTTCCAATGTACCCAGACTACCTGGTAAGGCAATGAAGGTATCAACGTGTTTAAACATTGTATTCATTCAATTAGATATTATGGAGACCTGTAATTCTTTTCTAATTGTTTTTTCCATGATGTCCCTAGCTAAAGATACAAATTTAGCTTAGAGGTCATGATCTTCTTTGAGGTTGTACATGCCTCCATTAGATAAACTTAGCTAACACAATGAGTGAAACATTTTCACTTTGACATAATAAACTTAGCTAAATATAATGAAGAAAAGAAATATAAATAAACAAGAGAAGAATATGATTATATAAGTATAGTAGAGGAAGTGAAAGGCATAAACAAGAGATTAATGAAAGCAAAACTTAAGCATTACAAAAATATATAAAAAAAAAAGAGCAAGAACATGATCTTGATCTGAAAATTGAGATGCCTAAATGCATGGAAAATGCCTCCTTTTATAGGAAAAAATTTAGAACCATTGATTTGATGACTATTTGCTGAGTAGGTGGCCACATTTTGATTTAGTAACAATCTTTATCTTCTTGTCTGAACAAAATGTCATTGCTACCATCAAAATTTGAACAGATAGTCTTCATGAAAGTTCTAGGAAATTGACTTAGCTTTCCAATAAAAAAAGAATCGATGTATTTGGATTTCTAGAACTTATGATATGGACTGAACATTGAATAGTATCTAGGCTACAGAATAGATTCAAACTTCTCTTTTGATGCTAAGATTTGGACTTTCAAATGGCAGAATTTAGTCTTTAACTCATGAATGTTTTAGGTCTATGTTTTAACTTTCTAGCCATATAAACCAAACTAAAATCCAAGATCTGCAGCTCTAGATATGACCCAATAACTAAACAGTATTTTAGTTTGAATTGAATCGGTATCTCTTTTTTAAGCTTAACTCTCTCTTTGTCTTCTCAATTTCAGTAATTAAACTCATTAATCAATCTTTTCATTTATATGATAGGTTTGCATTTAAAATGAATATTTACTATAAATTTAAGATATCTTATATTATTTGACATGTTATTATAAAACATGCTTTAGTTAAGGAGTTATTAGTACTTCAAGTGCAAAATGATGATATCAAACCTTAATAAAAATACACTTTTAAGTACTCATCACCCTCATTTCTTCTCAATTTTCATGGTCTTTGATTTGTGAGGACTTGTTATTTTTTATTCTTAGTCCTTTTGTCATTCGGCTCTAGTCCACTCAAGTTGCCCGTTTAAGTTTTTTCAAGAATATTTATGATTTTACATTGCCTAGCCTTCATGGTGTCCATCGTGACCCATTTGTTTGTTAGAGATTTTCTGTCTCGTTGAATAATTTGTGAGGATCATTCATTACTCCCCCGTCTCACTACTAAAAACATTCGGTGTCATTTGTTGAAAGGATCAAATTGCTTTTTGTGAATCCGAATGCCCTCTCATCTCGCTGTAGGAAATTTTCCTTTTATATGGTTATCTAAAAGGGATCGATTCTCCTTTTAAACATAATATTACCCTTTTACACTGACCATTGCCTTTAAATGTGTTCTGTTAACAACTCAGATAAATAATAGTTTTGAGTGACCATTCTCTCATTTCTCTTCTTTTCTGTTTGGTGAAGTAATATTTGTCTAGAATGAATATTGAAATCTTGATCTTGCATTTTGAAAAAAAAAATTATTTTAAAGTGAGTTTGAAACTATTTTTTTTTTGAAATGTTGCCACTCCCTAGTTATTTTTTTCTTAGAAAAGAGATTATTTGTTCTTGTGTTAAGCAATATTGTCATTGGTGAAGGTATGTCATGAGGTGATCTTTTGTTTTTATGGGTTTCAAAGTAAAAGGCTCGAGAACATGCTCGAGATTTTGTTTGAGAAATTTTTTTCTCTTTTGAAACACTTATTTTATCAGCATGAATAATGATGAGTAGCTTGTTCTCGAGGTCATGACTCTTATAAAAAAGTACTCTTTGTATTTTGAGAGCATTATTTATTGTTCCAAGTTGATTGTTTGCTTGATTAGAAAGGACTTTTATAGGCACGTAACATAGGTTGTGGTTTTTTGTTATGAAAGAAAAAGGATTCATAAGGCGCAAAGAGTGTTTCAAGGTTTTAAAAACTGAAAATCACTATTAAAAATTCAATTTTTATGCCTTTCATCTCTCTTCTTTGGTTTGCCCTTTTTCATTGTTTTGGCCTAGGTATATTCACTTTGTTTTGCCTATCACTTTTTCTTATGATTTGGGCATGCACCCTAACATTTGATTTTTATAGGCTATTTTTTCTATTAGCTTTTTAATGGCTTTTTCATCATTTATTTTCATTATTAAAATTTTTACTTACCTCTAGTGTAGGGTGTGATCTTAGTCATGATTTTTCACCAAAGAAAGGTTCAAAAAAAGACCACAAGAAATATGTTCATTTTAGAATGTGAAAGGGATATAAAGATTATCTATCCTCATTTCAACGTAAACAGTTAAGATTAGTAAATGATTAGTACTTAAAAATATATTTTTATCGGGGTTTTATATTATTATTTTGCATTTGAAGTATTAATAACTCCTTAACTAGAGCAGGTTTTATAATAACAAGTCTGATAATATAAGATACCATTAAATTATGGTAAATATTCATGTTAAATACAGGTTTATCATATAAATCAAATGATTGATTGATGAGTTTAACTACTAAAATTAAAAAGACAAAAAACAGGCTAAGCTTAGAAAACAAATCCTGGTTTAGTCCAAACTGGAATACCATTTGGTTATTGGATCACAACTAGAGTTGTAGAACTTGGATTTAGGCTTGGTTTATATGTATGGAAAGCTAAAACATAGGCCTAAAGCTTTCATAAAGAGTTCAAATTAAAAAAGGTTGTTTTCAAGTTCAAATTGTAACAACAATAGAGAAGTCAGAATCTGTATTGCAGCCTAGATATTGTTTAATGTTTAACTCATATCTCAAGTTCTAGAAGTCCAAATGCAATGTTTCTTTTTTGTTGGAAAGTTGAGACATTTTATTAAAACTTTCATGAAGACTATCTGTTCAAATTCTGATGTTATCAATGACATTTTATTCAGACAAAAAGATAAGGATTGTCACAAAGTCAAGAGATGGTCACCCACTTAATAATTAGTCATCAAATCAATAGTTTTGAATTTTGGCCTATAAAACAAGGCATTTGCCATGCATTTAGGTATCTTGGTTTTCAAATCAAGATCATATTCTTGCTTTCTTTCTTACTATTTTGTAATGTTTAAGTTTTATTTTATGTTATATTAATCTCTTATTTCTGCTTTTCATTTCCTTTCCTTTACTTAGTTAACTTATATCTTATTTATGTTTTTATCTTGTTTATTTATTTTTCTCTCTTTCATTATGTTTAGGTAAGTTTATTATATCAAGGTGAAAAGGTTACACTAATGGTATAAGAATAAGTATAGTGTAAACTCAATAAGGACATTAATGTTTGATACTAACATGTTTTGTATTTTTTATATTACTCATTCTTAATACTTTGCTTGTTAAATGGTTAATCTAAATTTATGTTGTATAACCCTTGGTACAATAAATGCTTGACACTTTCATAGCCTACTGTATGGTTTAACCGACACTTATGCTATGAAAAGAACTTGACTTGTTATTAATATAAATTAATATCATGAATACCTGACAATATTTATAAGTATTAACATTATTCGAATAAGATAACTAATTTAATCATGTTAACCATTTATAATCCGATTGGAACCTCCTTTGTATGTGTTTCCAGTTGAGTAATAAAAACATTTTATATTATACTTATTTAAAATACTATTAATAAATCCTCTAATTTTGATAATTGTTTTATCCTTGTTTAATATTTACATGAATATCCTATAAAATTCTCATAAACTCTTTATTTTATTAAATATATATATTATTTGTAATTTATATAATTCACCTTTATGTGATTCGACCCCGGTCTTACCAGGTTATTTATTACTTCGACACTTCAGCACTTGGGATAAGACATCAATCTTTTAATCGTCTCAGTGAACTTTGATCTCGTCTAGTGATTAGTACTTAAAAGTGTATTTTTATCATGGTTTTATATCATCATTTTGCACTTGAAGTATCAATAACTCCTTAACTAAAGCATGTTTTATAATAATATATCTAATAATATAAGATACCTTTAATTTGTGGTAAATGTTCATTTTAAATGCAGACCTATCACATAAATGAAAGGATTAATTGATGACTTTAAAAACTTAAATTGCAAGGGCAAAAAGATGACCAAAATTAGAAAAGAGATGTCGGTGCAATCCAAAGCGGAACACTGTTCGATAATTAGGTCATATCTGGAGTTATAGATCTCAGATTTAGGTCTACTTTATATAGATGGAAAGGTAAGACATAGGCCTACAACTTTGAGCCTTAGATCTAAAAAGTCCATTTTCAAGTCCAAATTATTGCAACAACAAAAAAGCCTGAAGTTGTCCTCCAGCTCGAGCACTGTTCAGTATTTTGGCCATATCTGGAGTTCTAGAAGTCCAAAGGAGCTGAATGTTTTACACAAGAAAGTTGAGACAATTGCCTACAATTTTTATGTTTTTGTGTGGATCCAATTTTGACGTTATCAATAACGTTTTGGGCAGACAAGAGAAGATAAGGATTGTCACCAAGTCAAGAGTTGGCTACCCACTCATCAATTAGTCATCAAATCAATAGTTTCCAATTTTAGCCTATAAAAGGAGGCATTTGCCATGCATTTAGGCATCTTGGTTTCTTGGTTTCTAGATCAAGATCATGCTCTTGCTTTCTCTCTTTGTATTTTTTGTAATGTTTATGCTTTGCTTTCATTAATATCAAGTTTATGCCTTCAATTCCTTTCCTTTATTTAGTTAACTCTTATCTTATTTATGTTCTTATTTTGTTTATTTATTTTTCTTTCTTTTATTATGTCTAGCTAAGTTTATTATGTTAAGGTGAAAAGGTTACACTAATGGTGTAAGAATAAGTATAGTATAAACTCAATATGGACTTTAATGTTTGATACTAACATGTTTTGTATTTGTTATCTTGTTCACTCTTTAATACTTTGCTTGTTAAATGACTAATCTTGATTTATGTTGTATAACACTTGGTACAACAAATGCTTGGCACTTTCATAGCCCATAATGTATGGTATAACCGACACCTGAGCTATGAAAGGAACTTGATTTGTTGTTAACATAAGTTATAATCATGAATGCTTGACGAGATTTACAAGTATTAGCATTAATTGAATAAGATGACTAATGTAATCATGTTAACAATATATAATCTGATTGAAACCTCCTTTGTGTGTGGTTTTCAATTCAATAATAAGAGTTTATACTATACTTGTTTGATATACCATTAGTGGAACCTCTAACCTTGACATTTGTTATTATTATTGTTTAATCCTTACATTAATTTTCCATCTCCAAGTTCTCATCATCATCTTCTTCTTCTCTTTCTTTATTATTATTATTATTATTATTATTATTACTACTACTACTACTACTACTATTATTATTGTTATTATTATTATTGTTGTTATTGTTATTGTTATTGTTGTTGTATTATTGTTATTATAATTTGTACAATTAACCTCCTTGTGGTTCGACCCCGGTCTTGCCGGGTTATTTATTACTTCGACACTCCTGCACTTGGGAGAAGACATCAACCTTTTAGTCGTGTCAATAGTGTTTGAAAAAAAATTATATTAGATTTATTTATTAGTTGTTACAATTCCTTTGGCAACCTATATATATAACAACAACAACAACAAAATACTTATGCAATTATTGAAACAATGAACACATCTAAAACATTATACAATACATATTAATATAATGCATTATAAAGTACCAACAAATATCCAAAACAATTTTAATTTAAATCAATTCAACACATTTCAATTAGAACCCTCTTCTTTATTTTCTTCATTGTTATGTTTAAGATCATCTTCTTTATTAAATTCAAGGTCGCTTTCATCATCTTCATATATTTCCTTATATATACAGGTATTCAATATTACATTTAACTTATTAGCACCAACATTAACATAGGTATTTTTAATGACATAAAAATTAGGACTTCTTAATTTTGTAGATAAGCAAACTTTATCATTATCATTTTCAATAACTTGGACATGACTCTTATGTTTGATTTTTACAATGAATAATCATCATTTCTAAAGAAACAAGTATGTATAATAAACTTGCAAGCATTGTTTTAAAATAAAAAATAAAAACATCATTGATATTGCAAAATCTACATCTTTTATTTATTTTGACCAAACTATAGTAATGATCTACTTTAATTCCTTTATCAGTATCATAACAATAAATTTGAATAAAAATATTGTATCTCTCGACCTGTGCTATCATAATTCATTAACTCTTATAACTTGTCATGATAATCAACTTCAAACTAATTAGATGTTAAACCTTGTACACAAACCTTGTTATTATAGGTCTTTCTATCCTCATTATACTATTCCGTATGACAGATATATTCATTAGTGAAATACTCATTATAACACTTAACCTTTCTTTCAGGAGCCAAAGATAGGAATTTAAATCTACTAGCACAGGTGCCCATGTTAAACATCTGGTTAATGTTAACAAACCATCAATGGTCAAAGAAAAACCATAACTAAATTTAAAAGTTGGTAGTTATGAATTAAATAATTCATAATTATTTAATACTTATAAATATTTTAAACTATGTGGTAAATTGATCATCTTCTAATTGGTAGATTTGAGATTCACTATCATTTAAATTTTGAGATAACAATAATTGATAGTCTTGTTTATAAAGAAGTTAATTGAATTTATTTTGTAAGATAATATAAGAGAATTATTTACTAAATATATAATTTTATAATTTATGCATTGAACAAAAAGTATTAATTCATCACAGTTAGATAACGCATAATTATATGCTTATTTAAATTTAATATGTACTAGATATCTACTTTTCATAACATTCTTCAATAATGGTTGTCTAGGATAACAAAATATGGATAAATTCTCACTTGAACGAAGTTCATCACCACCATCATTTCTTAGAATGCAGTTAATTATTGTTCTCAAGTGAAACTCAAAATAATATAAAGTAAATGTTAAAATTTTTTCAATAATACAAGCCTTAATATATGCTTTGTTTTTAACCTTTTTTTTTAAGGTTAAACAAGTATTTACATGCAAGTAATTGTAGATAAATAACTAAACGTTAAAACAAAAACAATAAACAATTACTAAGGATGCATATAATCACTAACTTCTTGAATAGATACATCAATCTATGTCATACAAGACCTTTAGCTTTTGTCTTATACACTAAATGAATGGAGAAATGCTCTATTAAGTTGAAGAAAAAGAGAGGAAAGTCCTTTCAAGTTTTTAAATTATCTGAATGATATTTTTTTCAAGTTGCTCCATGTGTTAGCTATATAACTTATTTGAAAAAATATATCTAAAAATATAATAAATCTCCATAAATGCATCTCATATCTTTTTTGGCAACAAATCTATACATGTAATTAGAATAAGTGTTTGGATAAAGACAATTATTACTCTTTATTTTATATAAATTGTATTTCTCTAAATTTAGAACTTAACTATATTTGAATTATATCCATTAGAAAATCTCTCTTAAACTATTCATAAATAAAAAGCAATGCATTCTTCATTTTTTTTAAAATCAAATGTAAAAAAATATTATAAATAAAAAAGAACAAGGCTAATGAACTAATGAAAAAAGATATACAAAAATGAACACCAAGGGAACAAAACTCCTTGTAACAAGACCAATGTGTTGCATTGGTTAGCTCATAAACCTAATCGAACCTAACCAAAATAAAATAAAATAAAATAAACTAAAAACAAAATACAATTAATCAACATAAAAACTAAAACCACGGATCCATCACTCAACAATTTGTCCGGCTGGACAGCAAACACAGCCATACATAACAACATACGAAGCAATAGACACTCAGCATATGCAACCAGTAGACTATGGTAATCAACAAAACTATGCTCACAAGTTCATCAAGATAGGAATCCCAGTTGCAAATTTGCTCAATCATTCAACAACATTGTATAGAAGATGATTGTTTACATGAAAGTGCACAACTTTATAAAACAGCATCTGGAACTTGTGGAAGATGGTGTCAATTATTTTTGAAGTGTCTTAAAAAATTCTATTGTTTCGCTCCTTCCAAATCAAGTATATAAGCAAAGCTAGGGACACTCTTCTCATTCTCTATTATAGCCCTTTCCTTCTACCATTCAGACCTCTAAATGCGCTGCTAAGTTTAAGCATAGCCCGATTGATCCAAAGCCAATGTTTTGCCATGCTCCATAATAAAGAGTTCCATTCACTGCTGAAAAAGAAGTGGTCATGAGACTTCTCTCCACGTCTGCAGAGTGAGCATAAATTTTCTGTGGAGATAAAGCTAAGCCTGTCTCTTGTTCTGATTTTACCGAGAACAACCAGCCATAAAATGAAACTATATCTTGGCAGAGACCACTGCTCCCAGACCACACTATCCCATGTAACACAATCACTTTTAAATCTGAAGAACTTATGTGTATTTGCAATGAAAGAACCCAATCCATTTTGCTATCTTAGAAGTGTAGAAGTTGCATATGAAATTCCACCACATTGAGCTACCAGCTGGTTTTTGAGGGCATAAATGGACTTCCTTAAAGAAGAAGATGTTTTGCTTAAATCCGAAAACCATATTGAATTATTAAGGAGGTAGTAATTTTCAACCCATTTAATCCAAATAGAGTCCTTTTTGAGATGTATGTTCCAAAGCTGCTTTGCTAGAAAACTATTGTTTCTAGCCTTAATATCTAGGAGAGCCAGACCACCTTCTTTTTTAGGTAGACATACCTTCTTCCAGGCGACAAGAGTAGCGTGACTTGTTAAAGGATTGCGGCTCCATAAAAAATTACAGCATAGACTATTGATCTTGCTAAGAACTAAAGCTGACATCGAAAAAATACTAATCCAGAATTGGACTATGCCATCTAAAACTAATCTGATTAGCTCAACCCGACCAGCATATGAGAGTTGCTTACCCATCCAACTCTGAATTGATGATTCCAGCTTGTGCAAGAGAAGGGAGAATTGGCTAGCCAATAATCTGTGTTGGACTTAGAGGAATGCCAAGATATTTGAAAGGGAAGCTCCTTTTCTACTATACTTGTTTGACATACCATTAGTGGAACCTCTAACCTTGACATTTGTTATTATTATTGTTTAATCCTTATATTAATCTTTCCATCTCAAAGTTCTCATCAACTTCTTCTTTTTCTTCTTCTTTTACTACTACTACTACTACTACTATTATTGTAATTATTGTTATTATTGTTATTACTATTATTATTGTTGTTGTTGTTGTTACTATTGTCATTTATAATTTGTACAATTAACCTCTCTATGGTTCGACCCCAGTCTTGCCGGGTTATTTATTACTTCGACACTCCTGCACTTGGGAGAAGACACCAATCTTTTAGTCATGTCATCTAGTGTGATGGTTTGGATTTTGCAAGGAAATGTATTTTAAGAGTCTATGAATAACAAATCCACTATATATCATTATGCATAAATTTAAAAGACCTGGCTCAAGAGTCATGGTGTGATGGTGGCTATTTATTTTTTCTATTTGTACACTTTGGTTTAGAGTTTAGTCACCTCAATGAAAGAGTTACTTGATTCATATGTCATTCTACAACTAGAATGTCAAAAATATAATTCTAAATAAACATCAAATCATTTTTGAAATCCAAATGCAAGTTTAATTTTTCAAAATTCCACTAGAAAAAATGATTTTGGTACAAAAAATGAATCGCATCTATGAGATCATGCAAGACTTTAAAAGTATATTTATGAGTCCCTAGAGGGAACCTCTTTCGGGATATTTAGTTGTAAATCAATGGAAAAGACATAATTGAAAGACAAACGTTTTGTTTCATTGATTTTTTTTTTAAAATATGCTCAACAACAAAGACCTTATGCTAACATCTTGAGTTATGTTTACTAGTAAGATGACATATAAAAGGGCTAAACACTTAGTAATCATTGATTGGAATTTCTAGAGTCTTCCAATCATCCCTCTCTTATGAACTTCTTGACAAGGGCATCTTTCCAATAGTCAGTTAAGGTCATACCTAGATTAGTCTTAACCTAATGACATTGTAGCTTCGTTTTTAGGACAATTGATCTCTACATGTCTTTGTTTTGGTAATTTGTCTTTGTAATTACATTTGATATTGTGAACCTTAATTCCTTTCTTTTTCCCGTAAAACTTCTCTTTTCAATCAAGTCAACAATCCTTCCTAACCAGATGGATTGTTCAATCCTCTCGGCTATAGCAATTAGGTCAAAAAAGTATTGTGCAGAGCTTCCAACCAGGTATTCAAAGTATGATGCCTTGAAAATGTTGGAAAATAAATTAATCATCTCTTTTTCCAACAAAGGAGGATTAACCTGTGCAATTATCTCATGCCACCTTTAGGTGTATTCCCTTTCCCTTATGGACTCCATGTTCTCCTTTTTCATATCGTAGAAGCTTGACCTATCAAAGCCCACATCCATATTGAACTTATATTGCATAATGGCTAGTACTTAAAAGTGTATTTTTATTAAGGCTTCATATCATCATATTTCACTTAAAGTATAATTAAATTCCCTAACTTAAGCATGTTTTATAATAACATGTCTAATAATATAAGATACTTTAATTTATAATAAATGCTTATTTTAAATGTTGGCATATCTCACAATTCAAAGGATTGATTGATGTGATTAACTATCGAAAGTGAACAGACAAAGAAAGGGCTAAGCTTAAAAAAGATATGCTGGTTCAGTCCAAACTAGAACACTGTTCAGTTATTGGGTCATATCTGGAGCTATAGGTCTTGCATTTTAGTTTGATTTATGTGGCTAGAAAGCTAAGACATAGGACTAAAACATTCATAAGAGTTTAAGACTCAATTTTACCATTTGAAAGACCAAATATTGGCATCAAAAGAAAAGTTTGAATCTATCTTACAGCCTAGATACTATTCAATGTTCAGCCCATATCGTGAGTTCTATAAGTCCAAATGCATTGATTCTTCTTTTGTTGGAAAGCTTAGACAATTTGTTAGACCTTTCATGAGATTATCTATTCAAATTTTGATGTTAGCAATGATGTTTTGTTGAGATAAGAAAATAAAGATTATCACCAAGTCAAGATGTGACCACTCACTCAACAAGTAGTCATCAAATCAATAATTTTGAATTTTGGCTTATAAAAGGAGGTATTTTTCATACATTTAGGCATCTTGGTGTTCAAATCAAAATCATATTCTTACTCTCTTTCTTTGTATTTTTGTAATGCTTAAGTTTTGCTTTCATTAATCTCTTATTTATGCCTTCCATTTCCTTTACTATACTTATATAATCATGTTCTTCTTTTGTTTATTTATATTTCTTTTCTTCGTTATGTTTAGCTAAGTTTATTATATCAAGGTGTAAAGGTTTTATTAATAGTGTTAGGATAAAAATAATATAAATTTAATATGGATTTCAATGATTATATCCTACACAACTTGCTATTAACATATCTTATTATTTTTATCTTATTAATTCTTAATACCTTGCTTATTAAATGGTTAATCTAAATTTATGTTATATAACACTTGGTATAACAAATGCTTGTCACTTTCATAGCCAGCCATATGATATAACCTACATTGTACTATGAAAGGAACTCGATTTATTGTTAACATAAGTTAGCATCATGAATTCCTGATAATATTTAAAAGTTTGGTGTTACATAAATAAGATAATTAATATGATCATGTTAATAATTTATAATGAGTTATTAATGACAAATAATTTGATTAAAACCTCCTTTGTGTGTGGTTTCCAGTTGAGTAATAAAAAGAGTTTATATTATACTTATTTGAAATACCATTAGTGGATCCTCAATCCTTGATATTTGTTTTTATTATTGTTTAATCCTCACATTAATCTCACATCTCAAAATTCTCTTTAACTTATTATTATTATTATTATTATTATTATTATTTAGAATTTAGATAGTTAACCTCCCTGTGATACAACCCTGGTTTTGCCGGGTTATTTATTATTTCGATACTCCTACACTTGGGAGAAGATATTAATTTTTTGATTGTGTCATCTAATGAAGGCATCAACTAAGTCCTTCCACTATTTTACTTTAATATTGTCAATCACATATACTAAGTAAGGGCAACATCACTTAAACTATCTTGAAAGAAGTGAATCAATAGTTTCTCGTCACAGACCACCTCAATTATTTTGTTGCAATATACCTTGAGATGAGTTACAAGGCATTGAGTTCCTATGTCTTTTATGAATTCAGGCACTCTAAATTTTTTAGGAATGATCATGTTGGGCACTAAACACATCTCAGTAACGTTTATATGGTCATGTAAGCTAGTTTTCTCAAATGCCCTAATCCTTTGCTTTAGGGCAGCCAATTTGTCCAGGCCATATTCTCTTTCCATCTTGTCCTTTTGAGATTTTTTCATTATAAAGTCAATAGTAGACAATATTTTTGTGGGATATGATGGTTAAACAATTTCTGCTTACGTAGCCTGTTGATATCCAAATGACACCTCATTTTTCTATAAATTCTATGGATTTGCAAATAAAGGTTTAGGATGAGTTGTAAATTTTGCTTCTCCAAATTTAGACCCTAAGGCCTATTCGAGCAGATTAGTAAGCCTTGCGACTTTTTCTTTAAGACTTTCCTACTCTTTTTGGTGTTGAGCTTTCAAATGAGTTCTTTCTTGATTATCTATTTATCTTTTTCGCAGTCAAGTGTTGCAAGTGTGTTTCAATGGAAACCTATATTTCAACCCATTAAATGAAAATTATACAATCATGCATAAGAAAAATATAGAGTGAAAGTGGTGATTTGTCTTTTGAAAGAGTTTTATCTATGAGAAGGGAAAAATTTCTTTAAAAATTATTGTTGCATTTCATCCTAAGCATGAATAGATCCAGATCTTAAATTTTATAGCCATGTTTTAGCTTTATTTTTTTAATAAAAAAGAAAAAAACTTTAATATAATGGTGTTCATGCTATAATTTGAGTTATTATACGTGTTGCAGATCTCTTTAAATTCTCTTATATGTAAGTATGAATTTTCTAAATCTAAGCCATGAAAAGAAGGTAAAAGTTGAATAATGTCTGGCTTAAAATTAAAATGAGATGTATTTGGGGGGAAAACTACAATGAGATGCATGGTGATGCACTTGTTCTTGTGGGATTCATGTGATCTCTAAGTGTTCTAACACGGTTATTTTCATTATTCTCATTATGAAGAGATTGATTATCTTCTTCGACCATATATTCTAAAAATGATGAGGATACCTTACAAAGTCTACCACTTAATGTACGTGGCCACATTTTCATGCACGTGCAGGAATATAATAAAAGAAAGAAGAAAACAAAAGAAGAAGAAACAAAACAAAAAAAAAACAAAGTTAGATACAAAAAAAGTGAAAAAGAGAAAATAAAACAAATACTATAATTTGTACAAGAATTTACCTCCCCAACAATGGCGCCAAAAACTTAACATGATATAAATAACTCGGTAGGGTCAAACTAAAGGGAGGTTAATTGTATAGATTATAGATAACAATAATACAACAACAATAATAACAATAATAATAATAGTAGTAGCAATAGTGGTAGTGGTAATAATAATAATAATAATAATAATAATAAAGAAAAAGAAGAACTTGCTAAGAATTTTGAGATGAAAGATTATTGTAAGGATTAAATAAGGATAACAACAAATGTCAATGTTAGAGGATCCACTAATGGTATGTCAAACAAGTATATTACAAACTCTTATTATTCAATTAGAAATCACACACAAAGGAGGTTCCAATCGGATTATAAATTGTTAACATGTTTTGTATTTGTTATCTTTTCACTCTTTAATACTTTGATTGTTAAATGACTAATTTAGATTTATGTTGTATAACATTTGGTACAACAAATACTTGGCACTTTCATAGCTCAACCGTATGATATATCCTACACCTATGTTATGAAAGGAACTTGATTTGTTATTAACATAAGTTATAATTATGAATGCTTGATGAGATTTACAAGTATTAACATTAATCGAATAAGATGACTAATGTAATCATGTTAACAATCTATAATCTGATTGGAACCTCCTTTGTGTACGTGGTTTCCAATTGAATAATAAGAGTTTATACTATACTTGTTTGACATACCATTAGTGGATCCTTTAATCTTGATATTTATTGTTATTATTGTTTAATCTTTACGGTAATCTTCCATCTCAATGTTCTTATCAACTTCTTCTTCTTCTTCTTTATTATTATTTTATTATTAATATTACTATTGCTATTACTATTACTATTATTATTGTTGTTACTGTTATTGTTATTATTGTTACTATTGTTATTGTTGTTGTTGTTGTTGTTGTTGTTGTATTATAGTTATCTATAATTTATATAATTAACCACCTTGTAGTTCAATCCCGGTTTTGCCGAGTTATTTATTACTTAGATACTCTTGCACTTGGTAGAAGACATCTATTTTTTGGTCGTATTAAGAGTTGCCACCTAAAATTTTGATTATTACGAACCTTAACTTGTCTTTGAGTTTGGATATAAGGATTAATTGCGTAAAAATAATGTATTAGCAGTATAATACACTTCACTTGAGGTAAACTATGTTGTTTATTTATCTTATATAAACTAAGATATTGTTGTGATTTTTAATTGTTGATTTGTCTAAATTTAAAGAAAAATCCTCCTCAGTAAAATATATTTATCTTGTCAGGTTAAAAACCTGACTATTTTAATGCAAAAAAAAATTATCGTTTTATTTAATATCAAGAGTACATTCTAGGTATAAATTTATAATATCAAATAATAACAGAAAATAAAATATTATTTTAGTGTTTTTGAATTTAATATTGAAAATATGTTTTACGTATAACTTCATAATTTCATATATTAAAAAAAACAAAATAATTTTTTTGTTATTTTTTGAAATATAAATCAAATTCTCATTACTTTAAAAAACTAGTTATTAAATCTAAAATATGCATGCAAAATTAAAAAAAAAAACTATTTTGTGAATTTTTTAATATAAAGAAATATATATACAAATATAATCTATTTTTTTAGAGACTTGACCATATATATGTAAATAATAAAAATTATTTTTTTATATTTTTTACAAGACATGGTATGTTTGGATAAATATTAAAATAAAAACTAGTTAAAAATTAAATCATACATTATATTTGTCAAACATAACCTGGACTTAAAGAGGTGTGGGCTGATTGGCTTGAGGCCCAAGACCAGCCTGATTTGGTTGAGTTGGGCGACTAAAGGCCCAATAATTTTTTCTAGGATGAGCTGGGCTAAGGATCCAGCCCACTTTACTCCACGGTAGAAAGAATTCACGTCTTCCTTGTGAATAATAATAATAATAATAATAAAGCAGGAAGGAAGGAGAAGAGGACTTGCCTGGCCAGGGGAGTGACGCTACTAGTGGTGTTCTTGGTGGCTTGAGGTGGAGGTTGGCGTGGCTGAGAAGGGGATCCCTGTTGGTCACGGTGTTGTTTCTGTTGGTCATGGTGGTTGCTGCTCAAGTTGCTGAAATCAGTGTTGCCACTGTTGAGAAGAGAAGGTTGCTGCTGGAAGTGCAGGGATGTAGCTGGTGCAGGCAGTTGGTGCTCTCGATGAGGAGTAAAAGAGGTGTGACCTATGGCTGAGATGGAGGAAACCCCTATGCTGCTTCTGCTGGCTGGAGCTTGCTCACGGTTGCTGGAACTGGTGCAGGAGGATGAAGTGCTGGATCTGAATGCAGGAGAGATTGTTGTGCTGGAGAAGAAGAAGTTGCTGCTGGTAGTGCAGGTGTGGTCGTCGCTGGTGCCTATAGTGTTGATGAGGAGCTGCCACCCTTGCTGAAGAACCAACACTGATCTTTAATGGAGGAGCTCGAGACTGCTGATGATGCTATTGTATAGGTGGCTATGAAGCTTATTTTTAGCTGCTGGTTGCTAAAGGGGAGAAGGGCGAACAATCTTTTTTCATGGAGAAAATTAAGGAGAGATAACGTTTTTGATCTAGTTAAGTCTTTAATCACATATTGTTATTTCTTTTTCTATATGTATTTCTGACACCTAAACATAATTTTTCCTAAAAACAAATATATATATATATATAGAAACTTGTATACACAATTCTATTGAAATCTATATATATAATATGTTATGCTCCGAATTATATAGTATGCTGCTTGTTAAAAAGAGAAACCTTTTTTTAGATTAATCATAGGTTGCTTATCACTCCTACGATTCCGTTCCCTGGCTTTGTTCTTATCCACTTGACAATTTAATATGATCGATGTGATTTTTACTGATTTTTCAAGGGATTGTATGAACAAAGATGATAATTTGATTGTACTGGTCAAATACTAATAATAAATACAGCATAGGACATGCTAGGTAGTTTACATGTGTTTTTGTCATGAGTTGGATTTTTTTTTTTGAGAAAAGAATTATATATGCAAGCTTTTCCAACATATTTTTGTTCATAAAAAATTTCCAAGTAAAAATAGAAAAAAAATTATATATATATAATTAAATAAATCAAGAACAAAAAATATTATAAAATCTAGTCTTTATATAACTGAAATTAATCAATCAAACTCATGATCCAGATCATAAATTTAATTGGGTTTAATAAATTTTTTTTAATATTTTTATTTAAAATAGACACATAAAATTAAGAACCAATCAAATATCGACGCGATTGAAAAAAATCAAATCAAAACAAATTATATTATCCAAATAATAATTAAATAAATATTAAACGATGAAATTAAAAACTAAAAAGCAAGAGAAAAAATAAAGATCCAATTGTAATGAAAAAAAAAGAGGGAAAAACAAGAAAAAAGAAAAAGAAAAAGGCCTAAGTGTTCGGGCCTGGAGCAGCCTACATGCATGGGACTCATTTTGTTTATTTTTCTTAATAGGGCAAATAACTTTGTTATCTACTCAATGTTTTGGAAAAAAAAAATAGTAGACGACATATGCTTGCCCTACGTAAATTCTAGTGGTCTCTAATCGTCGAAAAATCAAATTGCATTGCTTCAGACCATGAAAAACCTATTTCAACTTATTAGTACTTAAAAGTATATTTTTATCATGGTTTTATATCATCATTTTGCACTTCAAGTATCAATAACTCCTTAACTAAAATATGTTTTATAATAATATATGTAATAATATAAGATACCTATAATTTATGGTAAATGTCTATTTTTAACGCAGGCCTATCCCATAAATGAAAGGATTGATTGATGACTTGAAGAACTTAAATTGCAAGGATAAAGATATGGCCAAACTTAGAAAAGAGATGTCGGTGCAATCCAAACCGGAACACTGTTTGGTAATTGGGTCATATCTGGAGCTACAGATCTCAGATTTAGGTCCAATTTATATGGATGGAAAGGTAAGACATAGGCCTACAACTTTTATATGGAGCTCAAGATCTAAAAAGGCCATTATCAAGTCCAAATTGTAGCAACAACAAAGAAGCCCGAGCACTGTTTAGTATTTTGGCCATATCTGGAGTTCTAGAAGTCCAAATGAGCTGAATTTTTTACACAAGAAAGCTGAGACAATTGCCTACAACTTTCATGTTTTCAGCTGGCTCCAATTTTGACATTATCAATGACGTTTTGGGCAGACAAGAGAAGATAAGGATTGTCACCAAGTCAAAAGTTGGCCACCCACTTATCAATTAGTCATCAAATCAATAGTTCCCAATTTTGGCCTATAAAAGGAGGCATTTGCCATTCATTTAGGCATCTTGGTTTCCAGATCAAGATCATGCTCTTCCTTTCTCTCTTTGTATTTTTTATACTTTGTTTTCATTAATATTAAGTTTATGCCTTTCATTTCCTTTCCTTTACTTAGTTAACTTTTATGTTCTTATTTTGTTTATCTATTTTTATTTCTTTCATTATGTCTAGCTAAGTCAATTATATCAAGGTGAAAAGGTTACACTAATGGTGTAAGAATAAGTATAATGTAAACTTAATATGGACCTTAATGTTTGATACTAACATGTTTTAATTTGTTATCTTGTTCACTCTTTAATACTTTGCTTGTTAAATGACTAATCTTGATTTATGTTGTATAACACTTGGTACAACAAATGCTTGGCACTTTCATAGCCCATAATGTATGGTATAACCGACACCTGAGCTATGAAAGGAACTTGATTTGTTGTTAACATAAGTTATAATCATGAATGCTTGACGAGATTTACAAGTATTAGCATTAATTGAATTAGATGACTAATGTAATCATGTTAACAATATATAATCTGATTGGAACCTCCTTTGTGTGTGGTTTCCAATTCAATAACAAGAGTTTATACTATACTTGTTTGATATACCATTAGTGGAACCTCTAACCTTGACATTTGTTATTATTATTGTTTAAATCCTTACATTAATTTTCCATCACCAAGTTCTCATCATCTTCTTCTTCTTCTCTTTCTTTATTATTATTATTATTATTACTACTACTATTATTACTACTACTACTAGTATTATTATTATTATTATTATTATTATTATTATTATTATTATTATTATTATGATTATAGTTGTTGTTATTATTGCTATTATTGTTGTTTATAATTGTTGTCTATAATTTGTACAATTAACCTCCCTATGGTTCGACCCCGGTCTTGCCGGGTTATTTATTACTTCGACACTCCTGCACTTGGGAGAAAACATCAACCTTTTAGTCGTGTCATCAACCATATTTCGACCCAAAAACACATAAAAAAAAACAATCTAAATACCTTTAAAACATATTCATGATCTCGAACAACCCAAAAAAAACCTGAACACCCATGCTCAACTCAAAACCAAAATTCTTTTTTACTCAAATCTACCATTTTAAGCAAGTTTAATGAAAAATAACATCTAAGACAAACTTTCTCTATAAAAAGAAACCTATTGACATCGAAATCATCCTTTTTTATGGCTAGAATGAGTCTCAATCAAGACTTCTTCATTTTACATCTAGAATTTAGCCACTTTCTCTTTGCTCTCTGATATTAGAGACTAGAAAACAAGAAAAATAAAGTATGAGACCAAAATTGAATTGCTCAAAATTATAATTTGAAAAGTTGGAGGATCAAAATGAACATTTATCCCCAAGTTAAAAAAAACACTTCTTTTTTATTCCTTTTCTAATTTGATCTATTATCTTTGAATCTTTCCATCCATCAATAAATGTGCTTTAATTGGCTTTAAATTTATGCTTATAAAGGTTTAGCTATGAAAAAAAAAGGACTAACAAAATAAATAAATTATTGCGCTAATCCATAATGATCTGTCTTTGGTTAAACAAGGATGTGGAAAACAATATTTTTCCCACGACTTTTAGTGTTTTATGTAACATAATGTGGTTTTTTAAAACAATATTTTAGTAGAGTTAATGAAAAAACAAAAAAAAAAATACTAGAATTAAAGTAATCAATTCTAGTATTGACTAGCTATTAGCTATCCAAGCTTTGCCATGAGTCAAATAATTTGCTTCAGCTAAAAAAATAAATATACAGGTTTTTTCAATTTGTTTTTAAAATGAAAATTCAGAATTATAAATCGAACTTCTACATTTATGCAATTAAATAAATCAAGAATTATCAGTATTAATAAATATATATAACAAAAAGCATTAATGATAACAAAATATTCCACTAGAAAAATCAAGAATAAATGTAAATCAAACTGTGTAATCTTACAAAACAGACCATGTACCAAGATATGTTTAATAACTTTTTTTTTAGAATAAAATTTTTATTTAATCAAACAATTATTTGTTAAACATAAAAAAAGTCATTAAAATAAATAAAGATTAAATTGAAATATATATATAGATCAAGATATTTGATCTTGTAACACAGGTCATGTATATAATTGTGTTTAATAACTTTGTTTTTTATAATAGTTTTTTTATTTAATCAAATAATAATAGAAATAGACAAGCACATAAAAGTGATCAAATAAAATCAAATAAAAAAAAACATTATGTAAGGTTGTACATATTTGGAAAAAAATGTTATAATTTTATGTGAAAACCAAGTAAAAAAATAAATGATATTTAAACAAGAAACTAAATTGAAAAGTTAAGAGATAGATATGGTTTACCACTAGAAAATTAGAGAATACCAAAAGAATATTTTGCTTGTGTTTAGGAAAAACTTTCATCAATAATTAGTATATCTATAAAATTATCGACTGAACCATTTCATTGGCAAATTTCTCGTTAGGGATTTTCTTTTCTTCAATAATTTATTTTTTTGATAGAATGGCTGATGAAATATTGAGGCTAGAAAAACCAAATTTTACTATCCATATTCGATTATGATGAAATGTGAGCGAACAATGTCGATGGACATTTGATTTCTTTAGTGGCTTCATTGATGTTTTAAATTATTTTTTTTGTGTGTTTTTAAGCTGTTATAATCCCAAATTTATTTTTTTTTATTAACCTTAAACTTAGAACAACAACAACAAAAATAATAAAAAAAATTGAAGCATTATAATTGAATTCCATACACAAACAATAATTATATTAAACTGGATTCCATACACAAAATTTTTTAAACAAGTTAAAATTTTTAAAAAATAGAGGAGAGGAAACAATCTTGAACTAGAAGCTCTTAACGCGGGAGGAAAACATATTGCCAAATATGTATGCACTTACTTCTATTGTCTATTTCTTTCTTGTTTGATTTTTGCTCTTTATTCTGCCCTTATTTCTTTTCTTATATTAGGCAACTCAACAACGAGTTGTTCTCGAACTCTATCTCAAACCAACTTCTCAACAACTGGTGATGCCTAGCCTGGGTCAGAATGTTATGTGCCTAATATTAAAACACCATAGCCTACTCTCATATATCGGTTTGATGGCATAGGCATATAATAAACCTAATTCTTATTGGGTCTATTAGTTGCTACAACTTCCAACCATAATTAAAGATCATGAGGAGGATGGTTGAAACTATCTACTCTATATATCATAACCATGATGTTGTTATATGGCATCATACAAAACAAAAGCAAAAAAGTCATATTCCAAGATTCATATTAATTATACAAATAAACATTAGTAAGGCAATTATAACTATAAAAAAACTTACAATGAATGTTTTTGCCCTACTATCACTAATTTTTTTCACCCTTTCCCTTCTATTCCCCTTCCTTATATGAGCTTCCTTATATAACTCTATTGGAGTTGGTTCGTGCCTAAGCTATTTTTTCTTGCAAAATAAATAGTATGTAAAAAAAGTCTCATGACACGACCAAAAGATTGTTGTCTTCTCCCAAGTGCAGGAGCGTCGAAGTAATAAATAACCCAGCAAGACCGGGGTCGAACCACAGGGAGGTTAATTGTACAAATTATAAATAACGATAATACAACAACAACAACAATAATAATAATAATAACAATAATAACAACAACAATAATAATAACAATAATAGTAGTAGTAGTAATACTAATAATAATAGTAATAATAATAATAATAATAATAAAGATAAATAAGGAGAAGAAGAAGAAGAAGATGAGAACTTTGAGATGAAATATTAATGTAACGATTAAACAATGATAATAACAAATATCAAGGTTAGAGGATCCACTAATGGTATGTCAAACAAGTATAGTATAAACTCTTATTATTCAATTGGAAACCACACATAAAGGAGGTTCCAATCAGATTATAGATTGTTAACATGATTATATTAGTCATCTTCTTCAATTAATGCTAATACTTGTAAATCTCGTCAAGCATTCATGATTATAACTTATGTTAATAATAAATCAAGTTTCTTTCATAGCTCAGGTGTCGGTTATACCATACAGTATGGGCTATGAAAGTGCCAAGCACTTGTTGTACCAAGTGTTATACAACATAAATCAAGATTAGTCATTTAACAAGCAAAGTATTAAAGAGTGAACAAGATAACAAATACAAAACATGTTAGTATTAAACATTAAAGTCCATTATAAGTTTACACTATACTTATTCTTACACCATTAGTGTAACCTTTTCACCTTGACATAATAAACTTAGCTAAACATAATAAAAGAAAGAAAAATAAATAAACAAAATAAGAACATAAACAAGATAAAAATTAACTAAGTAAAGGAAAGGAAATGAAAGGCATAAACTTGATATTAATGAAAGTAAAGCATAAGCAATACAAAAAAAATACAAAGAGAGAAAGCAAAAAGCATGATCTTGATCTGGAAACCAAGATGCCTAAATGCATAGCAAATGCCTACTTTTATAGGCCAAAATTGGGAACTATTGATTTGATGACTAATTGATGAGTGGGTGGCCAACTCTTGACTTGGTGACAATCCTTATCTTCTCTTGTCAGCCCAAAACATCATTGATAACATCAAAATTGGAGCCACTCAAAAACATGAACGTTGTACGCAATTGTCTCTGCTTTCTTGTGTAAAACATTCAGCTCATTTGGACTTCTAGAACTCCAGATATGGCCACAATACTGAACAGTGCTTGGGCTGCAGGACAGATTCGGGCTTCTTTGTTGTTGCAACAATTTGGACTTGAAAATGACCTTTTTAGATCTTGGGTCAATGAAAGTTGTAGGTGATTAGTACTTAAAAGTGCATTTTTGTCATGGTTTAATATCATCATTTTGCACTTGAAGTATCAATAACTCCTTAACTAAAACATGTTTTATAATAATATATCTAATAATATAAGATACCTTTAATTTGTGGTAAATGTTCATTTTAAATGCAGGCCTATCACATAAATGAAAGGATTGATTGATGATTTTAAGAACTTAAATTGCAAGGGCAAAGAGATGGTCAAACTTAGAAAGAGATGTCGGTGCAATCCAAACCGAAACACTGTATGGTAATTGGGTCATATCTGGAGCTAAAGATCTCAGATTTAGGTCCAATTTATATGGATGGAAAGGTAAGACATAGGCCTACAACTTTCATTGGAGATTAAGATCTAAAAAGGCCATTATCAAGTCCAAATTATAGCAACAACAAAGAAGCCCGAATCTGTCTTCCAGCCCGAGCACTATTTGGTATTTTAGCCATATCTGGAGTTATAGAAGTCCAAATGAGCTGAATGTTTTACACAAGAAAGTTGAGACAATTGCCTACAACTTTCATGTTTGCAACTGACTCCAATTTTGACGTTATCAATGACGTTTTGGGCAGACAAGAGAAGATAAGGATTGTCACCAAGTCAAAAGTTGGCCACCCACTTATCAATTAGTCATCAAATCAATAGTTCCCAATTTTGGCCTATAAAAGGAGGCATTTGCCATGCATTTAGGCATTTTGGTTTTCCAGATCAAGATCATGCTCTTCCTTTCTCTCTTTGTATTTTTTGTAATGTTTATACTTTGCTTTTATTAATATTAAGTTTATGCTTTTCATTTCCTTTCCTTTACTTAGTTAACTTTTATGTTCTTATTTTGTTTATCTATTTTGCTTTCTTTCATTATGTCTAGCTAAGTTAGTTATGTCAAGGTGAAAATGTTACACTAATGGTGTAAGAATAAGTATAATATAAACTTAATATGAATTTTAATGTTTGATACTAACATGTTTTATATTTGTTATCTTGTTCACTCTTTAATACTTTGCTTGTTAAATGACTAATCTTGATTTATGTTGTATGGTACAACAAATGCTTGGCACAACAAATGCTTGACACTTTCATAGCCCATAATGTATGGTATAACCGACACCTGAGCTATGAAAGGAACTTGATTTGTTGTTAATGACAGGACTAAAAGGTTGATGTCTTCTCCCAAGTGCAGGAGTGTCGAAGTAATAAATAACCCGGCAAGACCGGGGTCGATCCACAGAGAGGTTAATTGTACAAATTATAAATAACAATAATACAACAACAATAACAATAACAATAATAGTAGTAATAATAATAATAATAATAATAATAATAATAGTACCAATAATAATAATAATAATAATAATAATAATAATAATAATAATAAAGAAAGAGAAGAAGAAGAAGATGATGATGATGAGAACTTAGAGATGAAATATTAATGTAAGGATTAAACAATAATAATAACAAATGTCAAGGTTAGAGGTTCCACTAATGGTATATCAAACAAGTATAGTATAAACTCTTATTATTGAATTGGAAACCACACACAAAGGAGGTTCCAATTAGATTATATATTGTTAACATGATTATATTAGTCATCTTATTCAATTAATGCTAATACTTGTAAATCTCATCAAGCATTCATGATTATAACTTATGTTAACAACAAATCAAGTTCCTTTCATAGCTCAGGTGTCGGTTATACCATACATTATGGGCTATGAAAGTGCCAAGCATTTGTTGTACCAAGTGTTATACAACATAAATCAAGATTAATCATTTAACAAGCAAAGTATTAAAGAGTGAACAAGATAACAAATATAAAACATGTTAGTATCAAACATTAAAGTCCATATTAAGTTTATACTATACTTATTCTTCCACCATTAGTGTAACCTTTTCACCTTGACATAATTAACTTAGCTAGACATAATGAAAGAAAGAAAAATAAATAAATAAAATAAGAACATAAAAGTTAACTAAGTAAAGGAAATGAAATGAAAGGCATAAACTTGATATTAATGAAAGTAAAGCATAAACATTACAAAAAATACAAAGAGAGAAAGGAAGAGCATGATCTTGATCTGAACACCAAGATGCCTAAATGCATGGCAAATTCCTCCTTTTATAGGCCAAAATTGGGAACTATTGATTTGATGACTAATTGATAAGTGGGTGGCCAACTTTTGACTTGGTGACAATCCTTATCTTCTCTTGTCTGCCCAAAACGTCATTGATAACATCAAAATTGGAGCTAGTTGTAAACATGAAAGTTGTAGGCAATTGTCTCAGCTTTCTTGTGTAAACAATTCAGCTCATTTGGACTTCTAGAACTCCAGATATGGCCAAAATACCGAACAGTGCTCGGGCTGGAAGACAGATTCGGGATTCTTTGTTGTTGCTACAATTTGGACTTGCAAATGGCCTTTTTAGATCTTGGCCTCCATATGAAAGTTGTAGGCCTATGTCTTACCTTTCCATCCATATAAATTGAACCTAAATCTGAGATCTGTAGCTCCAGATATGGCCCAATTACCGAACAGTGTTCCGGTTTGGATTGCACCGACATCTCTTTTCTAAGTTTGGCCATCTCTTTATCCTTGCAATTTAAGTTCTTCAAGTCATCAATCAATCCTTTCATTTATGTGATAGGCCTGCATTTAAAATAAACATTTACCACAAATTAAAGGTATCTTATATTATTAGATATATTATTATAAAACATGCTTTAGTTAAGGAGTTATTGATACTTCAAGTGCAAAATGATGATATAAAACCATGATAAAAATGCACTTTTAAGTACTAATCGCACCCCTCAACCAGCTTATTACTAGTCCCTAGTAATCAAAGCGTTACAACAATTTGCAAATTTCACAAAGCAAGGTATTCATCATTTAACTTCCATTAATCTATCTAGATAAACAAACTCTCATTAAATTTATATATCTGCTCAATACCTCTTAACAAGATATTAATAAACCTTTCTTTTGTGCTCAATATATCAATACATAATTATGGGCTTTTCTTGGAAGAAAACAAAATTTTTGTTCTAATGTTTAAGGTTAACTTCCTTGGGTTGAGATTATTATTTTTGTCTTTTTTTCTTTTTCTTTTTTTTTAAAAAAAAAATCTATATACATATAATTTAAAAACATCATGCATCTTTAACCCATGTAACGAGCTTTCAGCTAATGACTCCCAAACTAGTTGGTCTTAGGGCATTAGGTGTTAAGACACCCCTACGAGCTTAGTAACTCGGGTCGCAGATACTGATATATAGATAGTGCAATGTTTGATTCCCTTAAACTTTTCTCCTCAACTCATGTAACAAGCGTTGGGCCAATAGCTCCCAAGTCAGTTGACTTTAGGGTATTAGGTGTTAAAACACCCCTTCAGGCTTAATTGCTTAGGTTAGGGAGGCTACGAAACCAAACTTATCTACATTTTTATTATCATCATTTTTTTTCTTTTTCTTTTTTTTTTTCATGTTTTTTTTTCTTAATTATATACAATCCCTTTCCCTTAGTTATTATCTTTAACAAAAGAACATAAATAATGTAATAATCCAATATGTAACCCACAATCATATGTTAAAGTGTGTGTGTGTAAATTAAGGTTTAAGAATACATGTTAAATAAGTATATGAGCAGAATTAAGCGGTAACAATGCGAGAGTTTGTAAACCTGAATATTTCAGGAAGTATTATAATAGACCTTGTTAAGAATGGTTACTAAGATGCGTCTCAAGAGTCACTTTAACAAAAGAACTCCTTTACTCTGCCATCCTAGTAACAACAATTATGCACATGCTTTATGAAAAATTATTTTTTTTTGTCAACTACTACCCTCTTCCCCCAACCAAAACGAGACATTGTCCTCAATGTTCTAAGGTAGAAAGATAGAGTATAGAAGATATCACCTGAAATAATGAACACTGACAAACCTGAAACACACTGAAACAAATATAAGAAACAATAAAACACAATAATAAAACCAAAAAACACAAGTTTTTAGAAACAAAAAATTCAAATCGTAGTTTGTGATTGTGGCTCACATCTTCCCTTGGTTTTACGTCCAAGAACAGCTTAAACGCCCTCAATGGGTCGGGGATAGGCTTCCCATCCAGTTTTCTTAAAAACTGGCAAACATGGTCTTTTTTAGTCAGATTCCCAAGACTGAGTCGATCATATTCTTTATGAAAATGGGTTTATAAGTCATGAATTGCATGATGCTTATCTCGACTATGATGAGACTTAAGAGTCAATAGAAGATTATCTAAAGACTCTCTGTGTTTTGAAATAAATCCCACCTTTTGATAATTTTCATAGTTTTTACGGAATGCATGTGACTCCTTGAATATGGTGGGCCAGTAAAATCCACTTTGTAAGATTTCTTCAATCCTCTTTGTTGATGATAAATGATCCCCACATGCCTTAGAGTGATAAAATTTAATAACATCACTTACCTCATTGTCGGGAATGTATATTTGAAATATTTGATCAGGACAATAATTGAATAAGTAAAGGTCATCCCAATAAACATTTTGTACATTGCTCAAAAAATTTCTTTTGTCTTCGGTACTCCAATGAGCTGGTAAAAATCCTGAAGCAAGAAAATATATATTTTTAGCAAACCAAGGCATTGAACTAAGAGAAAGTAGAGATTCATCAGGAAAGTAATAATTGATTGGTGTGATGTCGGGTGTCGAATCTGTTGTCACTTTTGATAAAAGATCCGCATCAATATTTTCGGTGCCTTTTTCATCATCGATTTCTTCCTGATTGGTCATGGCATGAGGAAATGAAAGTGCTGGCAGGGAATCAGTCTTTTCCTTGCAATATTCAGATTCAACCCCTTCCTTACCCTTAGAGATTGACTCATCATCTTTCTCACAAGGTTCAAGAGTGAGTTTTTTAATAACCTTACCATTGCGAAGAGTAATGACTGATTTGACTTGATCCATGTGTTGACTTCCATAACTACTTACATTTGCATCGTATTGCCCCTTGAGATATTGTTGTGGTTGAGATGGAAACTTACCTTGCTCTTGAAAACTGAGAGCATATGTGAATTTTGCAAGAGTGTCTTTAAAATCTGTTATGCTTTGAGTAAGTTGAGTGTTGATTGTCTCTTGCTTTTCAATGAATGCATACAAAGTTTCCTCAAAATTACTTCTAAGAGGTGGAGCATAAGAAGGTGCATATCCATAAGAATTTTGGAAATTATGGTGTGCTTGAAACTGTGGTTGTGAAGTTTGTGCATTCTCACTCTTCCAACTAAAATTTTGGTGATTTCTCCAACCAGGGTTGTATGTTTGCAAATATGGGTTATGATTAGGCCTTTCGAAACCGTTTAAAGCATGGGCTTGTTCATGGAGACATTCCTTAAAAGAAGGCATGGTTGGATAGATACTAGTTGAGTGTTCATTTGTTTCACATATTTGACATTCAATGTTTTCAATAGATTTAAATTGACCACTCTTTTTCAATTCTAGTGCCTCGACTTTTCTAGCTAAAGATGCAAACTTGGCTTGAAGGTCATAATCTTCCCTAAAGTTGTACATACCTCCACTAGATGTATGAGGTTGAGTTTTACTCGGTGTCTCATAAGTACCCGTGGTGTCCCAATTTTGAGCATTTTCAACCAACAAGTCTAAGTACTCCATTGCTTCATCAGGGTCTTTATCTTCAAAAGTTCCATTGCACATCAATTCAACCATTTTCCTATCTTTAGGTGTTAATCCTTCATAGAAATGTGAAACCAATCTCCATGTTTCAAAACCATGATGAGGGCAAGTACTAAGCAAGTGTCGATACCTATCCCAACATTTATAAAATGTTTCTCCTGGTTTTTGAGTGAAAGTGGTGATTTGTCTCTTAAAAGAGTTTGTTCTATGAGATGGGAAAAACTTCTTTAAAAACTGTTGTTGCATTTCATCCCAAGCACGAATGGATCCTGGTCTTAAATTTTGTAGCCATGTTTTAGCTTTATCTTTTAATGAAAAAGGAAAAAGCTTTAATCTGATGGTGTTCATGCTACAATTTAAGTTATTATATTTGTTGCACACCTCCTCAAATTCCCTTAAATGCAAGTATGGATTTTCCAATTCCAAACCATGAAAAGAAGGTAAAAGTTGAATAATACCTGGTTTAAAATTAAAATGAGATGCATTGGGAGGAAAAACTATGCATGATGGTGCACTTGTTCTTGTGGGATTCATCTGGTCTCTAAGTGTTCTAGCACGATTATTCTCATTATTTTCATTATAAAGTGATTGATTATCTTCTTCGGCCATATTTTCTGAAAATGATGAGGATACCCTACAAAGTCTACCACTTGATGTACGTGACTACACTCTCATGCACGTGTAGGAATAAAATAAAAGGAAGAAGAAAACAAAAGAAGAAGAAACAAGAGAAAAAAAACAAAGTTATATACAAAAAAAGTGAAAAGAGAAAATAAAATAACTACTATAATTTATACAAGAACTTACCTCCCCGGCAACGGCGCCAAAAACTTGACACGACTAAAAGGTTGATGTCTTCTCCCAAGTGCAGGAGTGTCGAAGTAATAAATAACCTGGCAAGACCGGGGTCGAACCACATAGAGGTTAATTGTACAAATTATAAATAACAATAATACAACAGCAATAACAATAACAATAACAATAATAATAATAATAATAATAATAATAATAATAATAATAATAATAAAAATAATAATAATAATAATACTAATAATAGTACCAATAATAATAATAATAATAATAATAATAATAATAATAATAATAATAATAATAATAATAATAAAGATAAATAAGGAGAAGAAGAAGAAGAAGATGAGAACTTTGAGATGAAATATTAATGTAACGATTAAACAATGATAATAACAAATATCAAGGTTAGAGGATCCACTAATGGTATGTCAAACAAGTATAGTATAAACTCTTATTATTCAATTGGAAACCACACATAAAGGAGGTTCCAATCAGATTATAGATTGTTAACATGATTATATTAGTCATCTTCTTCAATTAATGCTAATACTTGTAAATCTCGTCAAGCATTCATGATTATAACTTATGTTAATAATAAATCAAGTTTCTTTCATAGCTCAGGTGTCGGTTATACCATAAACATTACAAAAAATACAAAGAGAGAAAGGAAGAGCATGATCTTGATCTGAACACCAAGATGCCTAAATGCATGGCAAATTCCTCCTTTTATAGGCCAAAATTGGGAACTATTGATTTGATGACTAATTGATAAGTGGGTGGCCAACTTTTGACTTGGTGACAATCCTTATCTTCTCTTGTCTGCCTAAAACGTCATTGATAACGTCAAAATTGGAGCCAGTTGTAAACATGAAAGTTGTAGGCAATTGTCTCAGCTTTCTTGTGTAAACAATTCAGCTCATTTGGACTTCTAGAACTCCAGATATGGCCAAAATACCGAACAGTGCTCGGGCTGGAAGACAGATTCGGGCTTCTTTGTTGTTGCTATAATTTGGACTTGCAAATGGCCTTTTTAGATCTTGGGCTCCATATAAAAGTTGTAGGCCTATGTCTTACCTTTCCATCCATATAAATTAGACCTAAATCTGAGATCTGTAGCTCCAGATATGGCCCAATTACCGAACAGTGTTCTGGTTTGGATTGCACCAACATCTCTTTTCTAAGTTTGGCCATCTCTTTATCCTTGCAATTTAAGTTCTTCAAGTCATCAATCAATCATTTCATTTATGTGATAGGCCTGCATTTAACATAAACATTTACCATAAATTAAAGGTATCTTATATTATTAGATATATTATTATAAAACATGCTTTAGTTAAGGAGTTATTGATACTTCAAGTGCAAAATGATGATATAAAACCATGATAAAAATGCACTTTTAAGTACTAATCAGTTAACATAAGTTATAATCATGAATGCTTGACGAGATTTACAAGTATTAGCATTAATTGAATAAGATGACTAATGTAATCATGTTAACAATATATAATCTGATTGGAACCTCCTTTGTGTGTGGTTTCCAATTCAATAATATGAGTTTATACTATACTTGTTTGATATACCATTAGTGGAACCTATAACCTTGAGATTTGTTATTATTATTGTTTAATCCTTACATTAATTTTTCATCTTCAAGTTCTCATCATCATCTTCTTCTTCTCTTTCTTTATTATTATTATTACTACTATTACTACCACTACTACTACTACTACTACTATTATTATTATTATTATTATTATTATTATTATTATTATTATTATTATTGTTATTGTTATTGTTATTGTTATTGTTATTATTGTTGTTATTGTTATTGTTATTGTTGTTGTATTATTGTTATTTATAATTTGTACAATTAACCTCCCTATGGTTCGACCCCGGTCTTGCCGGGTTATTTATTACTTCGACACTCCTGCACTTGGGAGAAGACATCAATCTTTTAGTCGTGTCAAGTTTTTGGCGCCGTTGCCGGGGAGGTAAGTTTTGTATAAATTATAATATTTATTTTATTTTCTCTTTTCACTTTTCTTGTATATAACTTTATTTCTTTTCTCTTGTTTCTTCTTCTTTTGTTTTCTTTTTCCTTTTATTTTATTCCTACACGTGCATGAGAGTGTGGTCGCGTACATCAAGTGGTAGACTTTGTAGGGTATCCTCATCATTTTCAAAAAATATGGCCGAAGAAGATAATCAATCACTTCATAATGAGAATAACCGTGCTACAACACTTAGAGACCACATGAATCCCACAAGAACAAGTGCACCATCATGCATAGTTTTTCCTCCTGATGCATCTCATTTTAATTTTAAGCTAGGCATTATTCAACTTTTACCTTCATTTCATGGCTTAGAATTGGAAAATCCATACTTGCATTTAAGGGAATTTGAGGAGGTTTGCAACACATATAATAACTTAAATTGTAGCATGAACACCATTAGATTAAAGCTTTTTCCTTTTTCATTAAAAGATAAAGCTAAAACATGGCTACAAAATTTAAGACCAGGATTTATTCGTGCTTGGGATGAAATGCAACAACAGTTTTTAAAGAAGTTTTTCCCATCTCATAGAACAAACTCTTTCAAGAGACAAATCACCACTTTCACTCAAAAACCAAGAGAAACATTTTACCAATGTTGGGATAGGTATCGAGACTTGCTTAGTACTTTCCCTCATCATGGTTTTGAAACATAGAGATTGGTTTCACATTTCTATGAAGGGTTAACACCTAAAGATAGAAAAATGGTTGAATTGATGTGCAATAGAACTTTTGAAGATAAAGACCTTGATGAAGCAATGGAGTATTTAAACTTGTTCGCTGAAAATCCTCAAAATTGGGACACTGCGGGTACTTATAAGGCACCGAGTAAAACTCAACCTCATACATCTAATGGAGATATGTACAACCTTAGGGAAGATCATGACCTTCAAGCCAAGTTTGCATCTTTAGCTAGAAAAGTCGAGGCACTAGAATTGAAAAAGAGTGGTCAATTAAAATCTGTTGAAAACATTGTGTGTCAAATCTGTGAAACAAATAAACACTCAACCACTGATTGTCCAGCCTTGCCTTCTTTTAAGGAATGTCTGCATGAACAAGCCCATGCTTTAAACAGTTTTCAAAAAGGCAACCATAACCCATACTCCCAAACATATAACACTGGTTGGAGAAATTATCCAAATTTTAGTTGGAAGAGTGAGAACAACAATGCACAAACTTCACAACCACCATTTCAAGCACACCATAATTTCCAAAATTCTCATGGATATGCACCTCCTTATGCTCCACATCCTAGAACAAATCTTGAGGAAACATTGCATGTATTCATTGAAAAGCAAGAGATAATCAATACTCAAATTGCTCAAAACATCACACATTTTAAAGATACTCTTGCAAAATTAACATCTGCTCTCAGTTTCCAAGAGAAAGGTAAGTTTCCATCTCAACCACAACAAAATCCCAAGGGGCAATACAATGCAAATGCAAGTAGTTCTGGAAGTCAACACATGGATCAAGTCAAATCAGTCACTACTCTGCGCAGTGGTAAGGTTATTGAAAAACCCTCTCTTGAACCTTATGAGAAAGATGATGAGTCAATCTCTGAGGGTAAGGAAGGGGTTGAATTTGAAAATTGTAAAGAAACGACTGATTCACCGCCAGCACTTCCATTTCCTCATGCCATGACCAAACAAAGGAAAGTCAATCACAACTCTGAAATTTTTGAAATTTTCAAATAAGTAAGGATCAATATACCTTTGCTGGATGCTATTAAACAGGTTCCTTCCTATGCTAAATTTTTGAAAGATCTATGCATTGTGAAGAGGAAACTAAATGTGAAAAAGAAAGCCTTTCTAACCGAACAAGTAAGTGTTATTCTTCATAACAATAATGCTTTGAAATATAAAGACCCTAGTTGTCCTACAATTTCTTGCTTTATTGGAGAGCATAAAATTGAAAGAGCCTTACTTGATCTTGGAGCTAGTGTGAATTTACTTCCATATTCAGTTTTTTAGAGTCTCAATCTAGGTGAGTTAAAACCAACTTCTATATCTCTTTTACTTGCCGATAGATCTGTAAAAGTGCCTAGAGGAATAATTAAAGATGTGTTAGTACAAGTCGATAAATTCATTTATCCTGTGGATTTTATTGTCTTGGACACAGAACCTGTTGAAGCATGTAATTCATTTCCTGTTATTTTATGACGTCCGTTTCTTGCAACCTCTAACGCATTGATTAATTGTAGGAATGGACTGATGAAGCTATCATTTGGAAACATGACATTGGAGATGAATATTTTCAACATTTGCAAGCAACCTGGAGATGATAATGATTTACAAGAAGTAGATCATATTGACGAATTAGTTTATGATCAACTTGAATCTACTTTAAGTAAAAATGAATTGGATGAAACTGAAGATTTGCAAATGATTTATTCTGAGGAAGAAATCACGGATAACAAACGCACAGAAAATGTTGATGCGAATCTTTTGTCAACAGTGACAACGGATTTGACATCTGGCATCACACCAATCGATGATTACTTTCCTAACGAATCCTTACTTTCTCTTAGTCCAATGCCTTGGTATGATAAAAATATCAATTTTCTTACTTTAGGAGATTTGCCAACTGATTGGAGTACTCAAGACAAAGAAAAGTTTTTGAACAAAATGAAGAGCTTTTATTGTGATGACCCTAACTTATTCAAATATTGTCCTGATCAAATATTTCAAAGATTCATTCCTGACAACGAGGTAAGTAGTGTCATTAAACTTTGTCATTCTAAAGCATGTGGAAGTCATTTTTCGTCAAGAAAGACAACTGCAGAAATCTTTCAAAATGGATTTTATTGGCCCACCATGTTCAAGGACACCCATGCATTCTGCAAAACTTGTGAAAATTATCAAAAAGATTGATGCTGATCAAAAAGTTTTGTTTTATAATTCTCAACTTAATTCATTACCTAGAGAGCTAAGATCAAGATGGAGCAATTGACACGACTAAAAGGTTGATGTCTTCTCCCAAGTGCAGGAGTGTCGAAGTAATAAATAACCCGGCAAGACCGGGGTCGAACCACAGGGAGGTTAATTGTACAAATTATTGACAATAATTATAAACAACAATAACAACAACAACAATAGTAGTAATAATAGTAGTAGTAGTAGTAGTAGTAGTAGTAGTAGTAGTAGTAGTAGTAGTAATAAAGAAAGAGAAGAAGAAGAAGATGATGAGAACTTGAAGATGGAAAATTAATGTAAGGATTAAACAATAATAATAACAAATGTCAAGGTTAGAGGTTCCACTAATGGTATATCAAACAAGTATAGTATGGCCAACTTTTGACTTGGTGACAATCCTTATCTTCTCTTGTCTGCCCAAAACATCATTGACAACGTCAAAATTGGAGCCAGTTGTAAACATAAAAGTTGTAGGCAATTGTCTCAGCTTTCTTGTGTAAAAACTTCAGCTCATTTGGACTTCTAGAACTCCAGATATGGCCAAAATACCAAACAGTGCTCGGGCTGGAAGACAGATTCGGGCTTCTTTGTTGTTGCTACAATTTGGACTTGATAATGGCCTTTTTAGATCTTAGGCTCCATATGAAAGTTGTAGACCTATGTCTTACCTTTCCATTCATATAAATTGGACCTAAATCTGAGATCTGTAGCTCTAGATATGACCCAATTACCGAATAGTATTCCGGTTTGGATTGCACCGACATCTCTTCTCTAAGTTTGACCATCTCTTTATCCTTGCAATTTAAGTTCTTCAAGTCATCAATCAATCCTTTCATTTATGTGATAGGCCTGCATTAAAAATAGACATTTACCACAAATTATAGGTATCTTATATTATTAGATACATTATTATAAAACATATTTTAGTTAAGGAGTTATTAATACTTCAAGTGCAAAATGATGATATAAAACCATGATAAAAATGCACTTTTAAGTACTAATCACACCCCTCAACCAGCTTATTACTAGTCCCTAGTAATCAAAGCGTTACAACAATTTGCAAATTTCACAAAGCAAGGTATTCATCATTTAACTTCCATTAATCTATCCAGATAAACAAACTCTCATTAAATTTATATATCTGCTCAATACCTCTTAACAAGATATTAATAAACCTTTCTTTTGTGCTCAATATATCAATACATAATTATGGGCTTTTCTTGGAAGAAAACAAAATTTTTGTTCTAATGTTTAAGGTTAACTTCCTTGGGTTGAGATTATTATTTTTGTCTTTTTTTCTTTTTCTTTTTTTTTTTTAAAAAAAATCTATATACATATAATTTAAAAACATCATGCATCTTTAACCCATGTAACGAGCTTTCAGCTAATGACTCCCAGACCAGTTGGTCTTAGGGCATTAGGTGTTAAGACACCCCTACGAGCTTAGTAACTCGGGTCGCAGATACTGATATGTAGATAGTGCAATGTTTGATTCCCTTAAGCTTTTCTCCTCAACCCATGTAACAAGCGTTGGGCCAATAGCTCCCAAGTCAGTTGACTTTAGGGTATTAGGTGTTAAAACACTCCTTCAGGCTTAATTGCTTAGGTTAGGGAGGCTACGAAACCAAACTTATCTACATTTTTATTATCATCATTTTTTTTTCTTTTTTTATTTTTTTTTAATTATATACAGTCCCTTTCCCTTAGTTGTTACCTTTAACAAAAGAACATAAATAATGTAATAATCCAATATGCAACCCACAATCATATGTTAACGTGTCTGTGTGTAAATTAAGGTTTAAGAATACATGTTAAATAAGTATATGAGCAGAATTAAGCGTAACAATACGAGAGTTTGTAAACCTGAATATTTCAGGAAGTATTATAATATACCTTGTTAAGAATGGTTACTAAGATGCGTCTCAAGAGTCACTTTAACAAAAGAACTCCTTTACTCTGTCATCCTAGTAACAACAATTATGCACATGCTTTATGAAATGAAAAACAATTTTTTTTTTATCAACTACTACCCTCTCCCCCCAACCAAAACGAGACATTGTCCTCAATGTTCTAAGGTAGAAAGATAGAGTATAGAAGATATCACCTGAAATAACGAACACTGACAAAACCTGAAACACACTGAAACAAAAATAAGAAATAACAAAACACAATAATAAAATCAAAATACACAAAAATTCACAAATGAAGGTTCAAATCCAATCTAAGCTTTTTACGGCTTCCCGTAGATGACCAATTTATGCGACTCATGGAAGGATCAATCACAGGAATGAAAGATTGTAATTGGTCAATCAATTGTTCAGCAGTAGTAGCAGAGATTATGATTTGTTGTGCAGAAGATGTTAGAAATTCCTGTTCCACAGCATGATCAAGAAAAGACAACAACTTATCATAATAACCATTAACATTTAACAAACCTATGGGTTTATGGTGAATGTGCAATTGAGCCCAAGAGGAAATATGAAAGATCTCTTCCAATGTGCCTAGACCACCTAGTAAAGCAATGAAAGCATCAGCATGGTTAAACATTGCATTCATTGGAGCCGACATTGTGGAGACCTGAAGTTCCTCTCCAATTGTTTTTCCAATGATGTCCCCTTGTGCCAAAGCTTCAGGAACGACTCCTAAAACATGACTACCTCCTAAAAATGCAGCTATTGACACACCTCCTATTAACCCAAGACTGCCTCCCCCATACACTAAATGAATCTTTCTCTCAGCTAGCACCTGACCAAGATGATTTGCTGATTCTAAAAACTCCTTTTCTTTCCCAGGACTAGATCCACCGAAAACACAAATATTTCTTATTTGATGACTTGAGGAACTTGCCATTTCTACACACTTCTGTATTTGTTGAATGTATGGGTTGAGTAGAAATGAAAGGAAGGAAAAGAGGGTTTTATAGATGAGAAATTAGAAAGGCAATCATAACACCTACATGTAGGCCAGCTGGACTCTCACTCTCTCTCTCTCTCTTTTTATTTATTTATTGATTTACTTTTGAAAAAAAAACATGTCTATGTACAGGTAGTTGTGATTGTGGCTCACATCTTCCCTTGGTTTTACGTCCAAGAACGGCTTAAACGCCTTCTATGGGTCGGGGATAGGCTTCCCATCCAGTTTTCTTAAAAACTGGCTAACAAGGTCTTTTTTAGTCAGATTCCCAAGACTAAGTCGATCATGTTCTTTATGAAATAGTGGCCATAAATCATGAATTGCACGATGCACATCTCCACTAGGATGCGTCTCAAGAGTCAATAGAAGATTATCTAAAGACTCCTTACTCAGGCCATCCTTAATGAATTGTATTTTATCTTCATGGTTTATAGATACCATTCCTAAAGAACGACATTGTGTATTACAAGTCCATCTAGCACATCGATGACAGACTTTCAGTCGTTTTGCACGACGCTTCTTTGTAAAAGTGCTTTTACCTGTTCCAGGCATGTGTGAAATGAATGAGTTAGAGGACTCAACTGATAATCGGACCTTTGCTTCAATCAACCAGCGAATATCTTCAGGAATTCCATGATTCATTAACAATCTCAATCTTGCACATCTAGCACGATAAATTTTTATAATCGCATTTTGAGGCAGAGCGGGGAAATACTTTTTCAATTTTTCAAGATTAGTGTCTATTTTCAAATGAGAATTAGAAGAGAGATTCAAAGTATTGCACAAATATATGCACAGATATCAGTTATTGTGGGAAACTGAAAGAACCGACTTAAGTCACGGAGTACCGTTATCCGCCATTTGACCGGGGTGAGAGAAACTAGCAAAAATCACTCAAAAAGAAACTCAAAAACAATGTGAGAAAAAAAAAATTAACCTTTATCTACAAGATCAGTCCAACCAGTTGATTCATTTTCACTAGGAAAATTATCAAAGTAAGCTTTCAAATGATGTCCATTTTCCTTAAAATCATTGTCATTCATTGAATTTTCAATATCACAGGCCCCATAAGGATTGCTGATTAGTACTTAAAAGTGCATTTTTATCATGGTTTTATATCATCATTTTGCACTTGAAGTATTAATAACTCCTTAACTAAAATATGTTTTATAATAATGTATCTAATAATATAAGATACCTATAATTTGTGGTAAATGTCTATTTTTAATGCAGGCCTATCACATAAATGAAAGGATTGATTGATGACTTGAAGAACTTAAATTACAAGGATAAAGAGATGGTCAAACTTAGAGAAGAGATGTCGGTGCAATCCAAACCGGAACACTGTTCGGTAATTGGGTCATATCTAGAGCTACAGATCTGAGATTTAGGTCCAATTTATATGGATGGAAAGGTAAGACATAGGTCTACAACTTTCATATGGAGCCTAAGATCTAAAAAGGCCATTATCAAGTCCAAATTATAGCAACAACAAAGAAGCCCAAATCTGTCTTCCAGCCCGAGCACTGTTTGGTATTTTGGCCATATCTGGAGTTCTAGAAGTCCAAATGAGCTGAATTGTTTACACAAGAAAGCTGAGACAATTGCCTACAACTGTCATGTTTACAACTGGCTCCAAAGAAAGCCTTTCTAGCCGAACAAGTAAGTGCTATTCTTCAAAATAATAATGCTTTGAAATATAAAGACCCTAGTTGTCCTACAATTTCTTGCTTTATTGGAGAGCATAAAATTGAAAGAGCCTTACTTGATCTTGGAGCTAGTGTGAATTTACTTCCATATTCAGTTTTTTAGAGTCTCAATCTAGGTGAGTTAAAACCAACTTCTATATCTCTTTTACTTGCCGATAGATCTGTAAAAGTGCCTAGAGGAATAATTGAAGATGTGTTAGTACAAGTCGATAAATTCATTTATCCTGTGGATTTTATTGTCTTGGACACAAAACCTGTTGAAGCATGTAATTCATTTCCTGTTATTTTTGGACGTCCGTTTCTTGCAACCTCTAACGCATTGATTAATTGTAGGAATGGACTGATGAAGCTATCATTTGGAAACATGACATTGGAGATGAATATTTTCAACATTTGCAAGCAACCTGGAGATGATAATGATTTACAAGAAGTAGATCATATTGAGGAATTAGTTTATGATCAACTTGAATCTACTTTAAGTAAAAATGAATTGGATGAAATTGAAGATTTGCAAATGATTTATTCTGAGGAAGAAATCATGGATGAAACACACACAGAAAATATTGATGCGAATCTTTTGTCAACAATGACAACAGATTCGACATCTGGCATCACACCAATCGATGATTACTTTCCTAACGAATCCTTACTTTCTCTTAGTCCAATGCCTTGGTATGATAAAAATATCAATTTTCTTACTTTAGGAGATTTGCCAGCTGATTGGAGTACTCAAGACAAAGAAAAGTTTTTGAACGAAGTGAAGAGCTTTTATTGTGATGACCCTAACTTATTCAAATATTGTCCTGATCAAATATTTCAAAGATTCATTCCCGACAATGAGGTAAGTAGTGTCATTAAACTTTGTCATTCTGAAGCATGTGGAAGCCATTTCTCATCAAAAAAGACAGCTACAAAAATCTTTCAAAATAGATTTTATTGGCCCACCATGTTCAAGGACACGCATGCTTTTTGCAAAACTTGTGAAAATTGTCAAAAGATTGATACTGGTCAAAAAGTTTTGTTTTATAATTCTTAAATCTATGCATTCCCTAGACAGCTAAGACCAAGAAGGAGCAATCCTTATGAGGCCTGTGATATTGAGAATTCAATGAATGACAATGATTTTAAGGAAAATGGACATCATTTAAAAGCTTACTTTGATAATTTTCCTAGTGAAAATGAATCAACTGGTTTGAATGATCTTGTAGATAAAGGTTGATTATTTTGTTTTTCTCATATTTTTCTTATTTATTTTTTTTTAGTGATTTTTGCTAGTTTCTCTCACCCCGGTCAAATGGCGGACAACGGTACTCCGTGACATAAGTCGGTTCTTTCAGTTTCCCATAATAACTGATATCTGTGTATATATCTGTGCAATTCTTTGAATCTCTCTTCCAATTCTCATTTGAAAATGGACACTAATCTTGAAAAATTGAAAAGGTATTTTCCCGCTCTACCTTAGAATGCGATTACAAAAATTTACCGTGCTAGATGTGCAAGATTGAGATTGGTAATGAATCATGGAATTCTTGAAGATATTCGCTGGTTAATTGAAGCAAATGTCCGATTATCAGGTGAGTCCTCTAATTTCTTTATTTCACACATGCCTGGAACAGGTAAAAGCACTTTTGCAAAGAAGCGTCGTGCAAAACGACTAAAAGTCTGTCATCTCTTCCGGTTTGGATTGCACCGACATCTCTTCTCTAAGTTTGACCATCTCTTTATCCTTGTAATTTAAGTTCTTCAAGTTATCAATCAATCCTTTCATTTATGTGATAGGCCTGCATTAAAAATAGACATTTACCACAAATTATAGGTATCTTATATTATTAGATACATTATTATAAAACATATTTTAGTTAAGGAGTTATTAATACTTCAAGTGCAAAATGATGATATAAAACCATGATAAAAATACACTTTTAAGTACTAATCAGCAATCCTTATGGGGCCTGTGATATTGAAAATTCAATGAATGACAATGATTTTAAGGAAAATGGACATCATTTGAAAGCTTACTTTGATAATTTTCCTAGTGAAAATGAATCAACTGGTTGGACTGATCTTGTAGATAAAGGTTAATTTTTTTTTTCTCACATTATTTTTGTGTTTCTTTTTGAGTGATTTTTACTAGTTTCTCTCACCCCGGTCAAATGGCGGATAACGGTACTCCGTGACTTAAGTCGGTTCTTTCAGTTTCCCACAATAACTGATATCTGTGCATATATTTGTGCAATACTTTGAATCTCTCTTCTAATTCTCATTTGAAAATGGACACTAATCTTGAAAAATTGAAAAAGTATTTCCCCGCTCTGCCTCAAAATGCGATTATAAAAATTTATCGTGCTAGATGTGCAAGATTGAGATTGTTAATGAATCATGGAATTCCTGAAGATATTCGCTGGTTGATTGAAGCAAAGGTCCGATTATCAGTTGAGTCCTCTAACTCATTCATTTCACACATGCCTGGAACAGGTAAAAGCACTTTTACGAAGAAGCGTCGTGCAAAACGACTGAAAGTCTATCATCGATGTGCTAGATGGACTTGTAATACACAATGTCGTTCTTTAGGAATGGTATCTATAAACCATGAAGATAAAATACAATTCATTAAGGATGGCCTGAGTAAGGAGTCTTTAGATAATCTTCTATTGACTCTTGAGACGCATCCTAGTGGAGATGTGCATCGTGCAATTCATGATTTATGGCCACTATTTCATAAAGAACATGATCGACTTAGTCTTGGGAATCTGACTAAAAAAGACCCTGTTTGTCAGTTTTTAAGAAAACTGGATGGGAAGCCTATCCCCGATCAATAGAGGGCGTTTAAGCCGTTCTTGGACGTAAAACTAAGGAAAGATGTGAGCCACAATCACAACTACCTGTACATACACATGTTTTTTTAAAAGTAAATAAATAAACAAATAAAAAGAGAGAGAGAGAGAGTGTGAGATTCCAGCTGGCCTACATATAGGTGTTATGATTGCCTTTCTAATTTCTCATCTATAAAACCCTTTTTTCCTTCCTTTCATTTCTACTCAACCCATACATTCAATAAATATAGAAGTGTGTAGAAATGGCAAGTTCCTCAAGTCATCAAATAAAAAGTATTTGTGTTTTCGGTGGATCTAGTCCTGGGAAAGAAAAGGATTTTTTAGAATTAGCAAATCATCTTGGTCAAGTGCTAGCTGAGAGAAAGATTCATTTAGTGTATGGGGGAGGCAGTCTTGGGTTAATGGGAGGTGTGTCAATAGCTGCATTTTTAGGAGGTAGTCAAGTTTTAGGAGTTGTCCCTAAAGCTTTGGCACAAGGGGACATCATTGGAAAAACAATTGGAGAGGAACTTCAGGTCTCCACAATGTCGGCTCGAATGAATGCAATGTTTAACCATGCTGATGCCTTCATTGCTTTACCAGGTGGTCTAGGCACATTGGAAGAGATCTTTCATATTTCCTCTTGGGCTCAATTGCACATTCACCATAAACCCATAGGTTTGTTAAATGTTAATGGTTATTATGATAAGTTGTTGTCTTTTCTTGATCATGCTGTGGAACAGGAATTTCTAACATCTTCTGCACGACAAATCATAATCTCTGCTACTATTGTTGAACAATTGATTGACCAACTACAATATTTCATTCCTGTGATTGATCCTTCCATGAGTCGCATAAATTGGTCATCTAAGGAAAGCCGTAAAAAGCTTAGATTGGATTTGAGCCTTCATTTGTGAATTTTTGTGTCTTTTGGTTTTATTATTGTGTTTTGTTATTTCTTACTTTTGTTTCAGTGTGTTTCAGGTTTTGTCAGTGTTCGTTATTTCAGGTGATATCTTCTATACTCTATCTTTCTACCTTAGAACATTGAGGACAATGTCTCATTTTGGTTGGGGGGAGAGGGTAGCAGTTGATAAAAAAAAAATTGTTTTTCATTTCATAAAGCATGTGCATAATTGTTGTTACTAGGATGACAGAGTATAGGAGCTCTTTTGTTAAAGTGACTCTTGAGACGTATCTTAGTAACCATTCTTAACAAGGTCTATTATAATACTTCTTGAAATATTCAGGTTTACAAACTCTCGCATTGTTATCATTTAATTCTGCTCATATACTTATTTAACATGTATTCTTAAACCTTAATTTACACACACACACTTTAACATATGATTGTGGATTGCATATTGGATTATTACATTATTTATGTTCTTTTGTTAAAGGTAACAACTAAGGGAAAGGGATTGTATATAATTAAAAAAAAAACATGAAAAAAGAAAAAAGAAAAAAAAATGATGATAATTAAAATGTAGATAAGTTTGGTTTCGTAGCCTCCCTAACCTAAGCAATTAAGCCCAAATGGGTGTTTTAACACCTAATACCCTAAAGTCAACTGACTTGGGAGCTATTGGCCCAACGCTTGTTACATGGGTTGAGGAGAAAAGCTTAAGGGAATCAAACATTGCACTATCTACATATCAGTATCTGCGACCCGAGTTACTAAGCTCGTAGGGGTGTCTTAACACCTAATGCCCTAAGACCAACTGGTCTGGGAGTCATTAGCTGAAAGCTCGTTACATGGGTTAAAGATGCATGATGTTTTTAAATTATATGTATATAGATTTTAAAAAAAAAAAGAAGAAAAAACGAAAAAAAAAGACAAAAATAGTAATCCCAACCCAAGGAAGTTAACCTTAAACATTAGAACAAAAATTTTGTTTTCTTCCAAGAAAAGCCCCATAATTATGTGTTGATATATTGAGCACAAAAGAAAGGTTTATTAATATCTTGTTAACAGGTATTGAGCAGATATATAAATTTAATGAGAGTTTGTTTATCTGGATAGATTAATGGAAGTTAAATGATGAATACCTTGCTTTGTGAAATTTGCAAATTGTTGTAATGCTTTGATTACTAGGGAGTAGTAATAAGCTGGTTGGGGGGTGTGATTAGTACTGAAAAATGCATTTTTGTCATGGTTTTATATCATCATTTTGTACTTGAAGTATCTATAACTCCTTAACTAAAGCATGTTTTATAATAATATATCTAATAATATAAGATACCTTTAATTTGTGGTAAATGTTCATTTTAAATGGAGGCCTATCACATAAATGAAAGGATTGATTGATGACTTTAAGAACTTAAATTGCAAGGGCAAAGAGATGGTCAAACTTAGAAAAGAGATGTCGGTGCAATCCAAACCGGAACACTGTTCGGTAATTGGGTCATATCTGGAGCTAAAGATCTCAGATTTAGGTCCAATTTATATGGATGGAAAGGTAAGACATAGGCCTACAACTTTCATTGGAGCCCAAGATCTAAAAAGGCCATTATCAAGTCCACATTGTAATAATTCAAAAGAACAATCCCTTTAATTGGGTCATCATTTTTTTATTTTTTTTAATTATATACAATCCCTTTCGCTTAGTTGTTACCTTTAACAAAAGAACATAAATAATGTAATAATTCAATATGCAACCGACAATTATATGTTAAAGTGTGTGTGTGTAAATTAAGGTTTAAGAATACATGTTAAATAAGTATATGAGCAGAATTAAGTGATAACAATGCGAGAGTTTGTAAACCTGAATATTTCAAGAAATATTATGATAGACTTTGTTATGAATGATTACTAAGATGCGTTTCAAGAGTCATAAAAGTTCTTCTTACTCTGCCATCATAGTAACAACAATTTTGCACATGCTTTATGAAATAGAAAACACAGTTTTTTTTTTTATCTACTACCCTTTCCCTCCAACTAAAACAAGACATTGTCCTTAATGTTTAAAGGTAGAAAGATAGAGTATAGAAGATATCACCTAAAATAATGAACAATGACAAACTTGAAACACACTGAAACAAATATAAGTAACAACAAAACACAATAATAAAACCAAAAGACACAAAGATTCACAAATGAAGGCTCAAATCCAATCTAAGCTTTGTACGACTTTCCTTAGTTGACCAATTTATGCGACTCATGGAAGGATCAATTACATGAATGAAATATTGTAGTTGGTCAATCAATTGTTCAGCAGTAGCAGCAGAGATTATGATTTGTCATGCAGAAGATGTTAGAAATTCCTGTTCCACAGCATGATCAAGAAAAGATAACAACTTATCATAATAACCATTAACATTTAACAAACCTATGGGTTTATGGTGAATGTGCAGTTGGGCCCAAGAGAAAATATGAAAGATCTCTTCCAATGTGCGTAGACCACCTGGTAAGGCAATGAAGGCATCAGCATGGTTAAACATTGCATTCATTCGAGCCGACATTATAGAGACCTGAAGTTCCTCTCCAATTGTTTTTCCAATGATGTCCCCTTGTGCCAAAGCTTCAGGGATGACCCCTAAAACTTGACTACCTCCTAAAAATGCAGCTATTAACACACCTCCCATTAACCCAAGACTGCCTCCCCCATACACTAAATGAATCTTTCTCTCAGCTAGCACCTGACCAAGATGATTTGCTGATTCTAAAAACTCCTTTTCTTTCCCAGGACTAGATCCACCGAAAACACAAATATTTCTTATGTGATGACTTGAGGAACTTGCCATTTTTACACACTTTTATATTTGATGAATATATGGGTTGAGTGGAAATGAAGGGAAGGAAGAGAGGATTTTATAGACGAGAAATTAAAAGGGCAATCATACCACTTATGTGTAGGCCAGTTAGAGTCTCACACACACACTCTCTTTTTATTTATTTATTTATTTTTGAAAAAGCATCTCTATGTACAGGTAGTTGTGATTGTGTCTCACATCTTCCCTTGGTTTTACATCCAAGAACGGCTTAAATGCCCTTTATGGGTCGGGGATAGGCTTCCCATCTAGTTATCTTAAAAACTAGCAAACAAGGTCTTTTTTAGTCAGATTCCCAAGACTAAGTCGATCATGTTCTTTATGGAAATGGGGCCATAAATCATGAATTGCACGATGCTTATCTTGACTATGATGAGACTTAGGAGTCAATAGAAGATTATCTAAAGACTCTCTGTGTTTTGAAATAAATCCCACCTTTTGACAATTTTCACAGATTTTGTGGGATGCATGTGTGTCCTTGAACATGGTGGACCAGTAAAATCCACTTTGTAAGATTTCTACAGTCCTCTTTTTTGACGAGAAATGATCCCCACATGCCTTAGAGTAATAAAATTTAATGAAATTACTTACCTCATTGTCGGGAATGTATTTTTGAAATATTTGATTAGGATAATAATTTAATAAGTAAAGCTCATCCCAATAAAAATTTTGCACATTGCTTAAAAATTTTCTTTTGTCTTCGGTACTCCAGTGAGCTGGCAAAAATCCTGAAACAAGAAAATTGATATTTTTAGCAAACCAAGACATTGAACTAAGAGAAAGTAGAGATTTATCATGAAAGTAATCATCAATTGGTGTAATGTCGGGTGTCGAATCTGTTGTCACTTTTAATAAAAGATCTGCATCAACATTTTCGGTGCCTTTTTGATCCTTGACTTCTTCCTGTTTGGTCATGGCATGAGAAAATAGAAGTGCTAGCGGGAAATCAGTCTTTTCTTTGTAATGTTCAGATTCAACCCCTTCCTTACCCTCAGAGATTGACTTATAATCTTTCTCATAAGGTTCATGAGAGGGTTTTTCAATAACCTTACCACTGCGAAGAGTAATGACTGATTTGACTTGATCCATATGGTGGCTTCCAGGACTACTTACATTTGCATTGTATTGCCCCTTGAGATTTTACTGTGGTTGAGATGGAAACTTACCTTTCTCTTAAAAACTGAGAGCAAATGTGAATTTTGCAAGAGTATCTATAAAATCTGTTATGTTTTGAGCAAGTTGAGTGTTGATTGTCTCTTGCTTTTCAATGAATGCATACAAAGTTTCTTCAAAATTTCTTATAGGAGGTGAAGCATAAGGAGGTGCATATCCATGGAAATTTTGGAAATTATGGTGTGCTTGAAACTATGGTGGTGAAGTTTGGCATTGTCACTCTTCCAACTAAAATTTGGGTGATTTCTCCAACCAGGATTGTATGCTTGCAAATATGGGTTATGATTGGGCCTTTCGAAATTGTTTAAAGCATGGGCTTGTTCATGGAGACATTCCTTATAAGAAGGTAAGGTTGGATAGTTATTGGTTGAGTGTTCATTTGTTTCACATATTTGACACACAATATTTTCAATAGTTTGTATTAGGTCATGATCTTTTTCAATTCTAGTGCCTCGACTTTTTCTAGCTAAAGATGCAAACTTAGCTTGGAGGTCATGATATTCCCTAAAAGTGTACATACCTCCACTAGATGTATGAGGTTGAGTTTTACTCGGTGCCTCATAAGTACCCGCGGTGTCCCAATTTTGAGCATTTTCAGCTAACAAGTCTAAGTACTCCATTGCTTCATCAGGATCTTTATCTTTAAAAGTTCCACTGCACATTAATTCAACCATTTGCCTATCTCTAGGTGTTAACCCTTCATAGAAATGTGAAACCAATCTCCATATTTCAAAACCATGATGAGAGCAAGTATTAAGCAAGTCTCAATACCTATCCCAACATTGGTAAAATGTTTCTCCTGATTTTTGAGTGAAAGTGGTGATTTGTCTTTTGAAATAGTTTGTTCTATGAGTGGGAAAAACTTCTTTAAAAATTATTGTTGCATTTCATCCCAAGCATGAATGGATCCTGGTCTCAAATTTTGTAGCCATGTTTTAGCTTTATCTTTTAATGAAAAAGGAAAAAGCTTTAATCTAATAGTGTTCATGCTACAATTTAAATTATTATATGTGTTGTAGACCTCCTCAAATTCCCTTAAATGCAAGTATGGATTTTCCAATTCTAAGCCATGAAAAGAAAGTAAAAGTTGAATAATGCCTAGCTTAAAATTAAAATGAGATGCATCGGGAGGAAAAACTATGCATGATGGTGCACTTGTTCTTGTGGGATTCATGTGGCCTCTAAGTGTTCTAGCATAGTTATTCTCATTATTCTCATTATAAAGTGATTGATTATTTTCTTCGGTCATATTTTCTGAAAATGATGAGGATACCCTACAAAGTCTACCACTTAATGTACGTGACCACACTCTCATGCACGTGTAGGAATAGAATAAAAAAAAAAGAAAACAAAACAAGAAGAAACAAGAAAAGAAACAAAGTTATATACAAGAAAAGTGAAAAGAGAAAATAAAATAAAAATTATAATTTATACAAAACTTACCTCCCCGGCAACGATGCCAAAAACTTGACACGACCAAAAGATTGTTGTCTTCTCTCAAGTATAGGAGTGTCGAAGTAATAAATAACCCGGCAAGACCGAGGTCGAACCACAAGGAGGTTAATTGTACAAATTATAAATAATAATAATACAACAACAATAATAATAATAACAACAACAACAACAATAATAGTAATAACAATAATAATAACAACAATAATAATAACAATAATAGTAGTAGTAGTAGTAATACTAATAATAATAGTAATAATAATAATAATAAAGATAAAGAAGGAGAAGAAGAAGAAGAAGATGAGAACTTTGAGATGGAATATTAATGTAACGATTAAACAATGATAATAACAAATGTCAACGTTAGAGGATCCACTATTGGTATGTCAAACAAGTATAGTATAAACTCTTATTATTCAATTGGAAACCACACACAAAGGAGGTTCCAATCAAATTATAGATTGTTAACATGATTACATTAGTCATCTTGTTCAATTAATGCTAGTACTTGTAAATCTCGTCAAGCATTCATGATTATAACTTATGTTAACAACAAATCAAGTTCCTTTCATAGCTCAGGTGTCGGTTATACCATACAGTATGAACTATGAACGTGCCAAGCATTTGTTGTACCAAGTGTTATACAACATAAATCAAGATTAATCATTTAACAAGCAAAGTATTAAAGAGTGAACAAGATAACAAATATAAAACATGTTAGTATCAAACATTAAAGTCCATATTAAGTTTACACTATACTTATTCTTACACCATTAGTGTAACCTTTTCACCTTGATATAATAAACTTAGCTAAACATAATAAAAGAAAGAAAAATAAATAAACAAGATAAAAATTAATTAAGTAAAGGAAAGGAAATGAAAGGCATAAACTTGATATTAATGAAAGCAAAGTATAAGCAATACGAAAAAAATACAAAGAGAGAAAGCAAAAAGCATGATCTTGATCTAGAGACCAAGATGCCTAAATGCATGGCAAATGCCTACTTTTATAGGCCAAAATTGGAAACTATTGATTTGATGACTAATTGATGAGTGGGTGGCCAACTCTTGACTTGGTGACAATCCTTATCTTCTCTTGTTGCCCAAAACATCATTGATAACGTCAAAATTGGAGCCACTCAAAAACATGAAAGTTGTAAGCAATTATCTCAGCTTTCTTGTGTAAACAATTCAGCTCATTTGGACTTCTAGAACTCCAGATATGGCCAAAATATTGAACAGTGCTTGGGCTGGAGGATAGATTCGGGCTTCTTTGTTGTTGCAATAATTTGGACTTGAAAATGACCTTTTTAGATCTTGGGCTCCATATGAAAGTTGTAGGCCTATGTCTTACCTTTCCATCCATATAAATGGACCTAAATCTAAGATCTTTAGCTCCAGATATGACCCAATTACCGAACAGTGTTCCGGTTTGGATTGCACCGACATCTGTTTTCTAAGTTTGGCCATCTCTTTATCCTTTCAATTTCAGTTCTTAAATTCATCAATCAATCCTTTCATTTATGTGATAGGTCTGCATTTAAAATGAACATTTACCATAAATTATATTATTAGATATATTATTATAAAACATGCTTTAGTTAAGGAGTTATTGATACTTCAAGTGCAAAATGATGATATAAAACCTTGATTAAAATACACTGTTAAGTACTAATCATCTCATAATAAAAACTAAAAACAAATTAAAGAAAAATAATTAGATATGTAACAATAAGATTTTACTAGGAGTCCTACATGGTTCACAAAGGAAAGCACTCTCCTAGTGTACGTACTCATTAAACTATGAGTTTTTTTGTTTTTGTGTTTAAAACCCTAATCATAAACTCCCTCTAAAACTATTTAATACCACAAATTCTTAAAACTTAGCCCAATTACCCTATGCAACATGCCTCGGTCTAAATTTTTTCCATAATGCTACATCATTTGAGATGGCTTTATTCATTGCATATTTATAGGCATCACGCTAAAATCACGCAACCCGATACATGAAATTTGTTAAATAGAAATATGTTAAAGAAATAAAAGATTATATTTTTATTATAATATAACTTTTTTTGCTTGATACCTACCTAATTACACTGTGGTTTTTCCGCACTTGTTTGATCACCTCATTGTTTTTCCAATCCTAATTAATTTTTTTCATACAACCAATTCATATATTAATCAATTTTTAAAATTTAAAAAAACTTTATATTAACTCAAAGTATATATTATTTATTTAACCTTAAATTTTACCTATAAAAAATCTACCATATTCATCCATTCAGAATGATCTTGAAGTTGACTTTACTGAAACAATGGTTCTTCAAACAATGATGACATCATAGATTTGATCAAATGGGCAACTTGAATATTGTTAAACCTAAAAATCAATTAATAGAAATCATTTTTATTTAATGTAAAACTTAAAATAACCTAATACAAATAAATAACTTTAATAATGAGAAAACAATATGACTTATATAATGTAGTCAACCTTCTATTTTATAATAAATTTTCCTGACATGAAGTCTCTAGAAAAAAAGATTTTAGTTCTACTACTCACATTGGATGAGCATTGGCTAGTAACGTGTTAAGTGGGTGCCTTTTCATGACTGACACCTAAATTAACAAGATAATGATCATCGATACTACTACTTGATGAAGCAATAATATGCTTGTTGAATTTGAAAACTTTTTCTCCTTTGTTAGACTTGGTGTTTTTTTTTTAATATTTATTTTTGTCACCAACTCCATCAAAAATTAAGATGTTTATTGCCGATGGACTATTTCGATGTAGAGTCTATTAGAATCCCTCTCTGATGAAAATAGGTGGTTTATCACTGATTTGATTAGAAATTAAGGTTCTAATTATCAACAGATATTCCATTACTGAATTCATCAACAATTTCATAATTTTTTTGATCAATTATTACAATTCTCTAGCCAACCTAAATGTACAACAATACATCAACCATATTCAATCCAATAATTGCTAACATTAAATCCATAACCACACACAAAAAAAAAACTTATGTAGTTATTGAAACAATGGACACATCTCCAAAATCATACAACAAATGTAAATATAATGCATTATAAAGTACAAACAAATTTCCATTACAACTTTAATTTTATTATATAACTAAACATCGTATATAAATCAATTTAATATGTTTTAATCAGAATCCTCCTCTTCATGGTAATGAAGTAATTGGAGTTAAAGTTTAGTTGAATCTAAGAAAAAGATGTATTATATATGCTTGGAATTCTTAAAGTAGATGAACGTGATTAAATATTTAAAAAACACAAATATGTAGGCAAAAATGTTGCTCTCATCAACTAGGGCTTGTTCTTACCGTCAAGATTTCCATTTATCCCTTTAAAAAAAGCCCTAATTGATGCAATTAACGCTTTTGCTTTGCATTGTTAAAATGTTTCATCAATGTTTGATTTTCATGTAGTTTAAGCTTTTTTATGCATATATAATACATCTTCTCCTGGGATGATCCAACTAAACTTTGACTCAAGAGTGATTCTACATTTGAATGACAATCCTTTAACTACTTGTAGATTTGATGTTAATTATTGCTTGTGATACACTTTATAGTTGATTAGTACTTAAAAGTGCATTTTTATCATGGTTTTATATCATCATTTTGCACTTGAAGTATCAATAACTCCTTAACTAAAGCATGTTTTATAATAATATATCTAATAATATAAGATACCTTTAATTTATGGTAAATGTTCATTTTAAATGCAGGCCTATCACATAAATGAAAATATTAATTGATGACTTTAAGAACTTAAATTGCAAAGGCAAAGAGATGGTCAAACTTAGAGAAGAGATGTCGGTGCAATCCAAACCGGAACACTGTTTGGTAATTGGGTCATATCTGGAGCTACAGATCTCATATTTAGGTCCAATTTATATGGATGGAAAGGTAAGACATAGGCCTACAACTTTTATCTGGAGCCTAAGATCTAAAAAGGCCATTATCAAGTCCAAATTATAGCAACAACAAAGAAGCCCGAATCTGTCTTCCAGCCCGAGCAATGTTCGGTATTTTGGCCATATCTGGAGTTTTAGAAGTCCAAATGAGCTGCATTGTTTACACAAGAAAGCTGAGACAATTGCCTACAACTTTCATGTTACAACTGGCTCTAATTTTGACGTTATCAATGATGTTTGGGGCAGACAAGAGAAGATAAGGATTGTCACCAAGTCAAAAGTTGGCCACCCACTTATCAATTAGTCATCAAATCAATAGTTCCCAATTTTGACCTATAAAAGGAGGCATTTGTCATGCATTTAGGCATCTTGGTTTCGAGATCAAGATCATGCTCTTCCTTTCTCTCTTTGTATTTTTTGTAATGTTTATGCTTTGCTTTCATTAATATTAAGTTTATGCTTTTCATTTCCTTTCCTTTACTTAGTTAGCTTTTATGTTCTTATTTTGTTTATCTATTTTTCTTTCTTTCATTATGTCTAGCTAAGTCAATTATGTCAAGGTGAAAAGGTTACACTAATGGTGTGAGAATAAGTATAATGTAAACTTAATATGGACCTTAATGTTTGATACTAACATGTTTTATATTTGTTATCTTGTTCACTCTTTAATACTTTGCTTGTTAAATGACTAATCTTGATTTATGTTGTATAACACTTGGTATAACAAATGCTTGGCACTTTCATAGCCCATAATGTATGGTATAACCGACACCTGAGCTATGAAAGGAACTTGATTTGTTGTTAACATAAGTTATAATCATGAATGCTTGACGAGATTTACAAGTATTAGCATTAATTGAATAAGATGACTAATGTAATCATGTTAACAATATATAATATGATTGAAACCTCCTTTGTGTGTGGTTTCCAATTCAATAATAAGAGTTCATACTATACTTGTTTGATATACCATTAGTGGAACCTCTAACCTTGACATTTGTTATTATTATTGTTTAATCCTTACATTAATTTTCCATCTCCAAGTTCTCATCATCATCATCTTCTTCTCTTTCTTTATTATTATTATTATTATTATTATTATTACTACTACTACTACTACTACTACTATTATTATTGTTATTATTATTATTGTTGTTATTGTTATTGTTATTATTGTTGTATTATTATTATTATAATTTGTACAATTAACCTCCCTGTGGTTCGACCCCGGTCTTGCCGGGTTATTTATTACTTCGACACTCCTGCACTTGGGAGAAGACATCAACCTTTTAGTCGTGTCAAGTTTTTGGCGCCGTTGCTGGGGAGGTAAGTCCTTGTATAAATTATAATATTTATTTTATTTTCTCTTTTCACTTTTCTTGTATATAACTTTATTTCTTTTCTCTTGTTTCTTCTTCTTTTGTTTTCTTCTTCTTTTTATTTTGTTCCTACACGTGCATGAGAGTGTGGTCACGTACATCAAGTGGTAGACTTTGTAGGATATCCTCATCATTTTCAGAAAATATGGCCGAAGAAGATAATCAATCACTTCATAATGAGAATAATGAGAATAACCGAGCTAGAACACTTAGAGACCACATGAATCCCATAAGAACAAGTGCACCATCATGCATAGTTTTTCCTCCTGATGCATCTCATTTTAATTTTAAACCAGGTATTATTCAACTTTTACCTTCTTTTCATGGCTTAGAATTGGAAAATCCATACTTGCATTTAAGGGAATTTGAGGAGGTGTGTAACACATATAATAACTTAAATTGTAGCATGAACACCATCAGATTAAAGCTTTTTCCTTTTTCATTAAAAGATAAAGCTAAAACATGGTTACAAAATTTAAGACCAGGATCCATTCGTGCTTGGGATGAAATGCAACAACAATTTTTAAAGAAGTTTTTCCCATCTCATAGAACAAACTCTTTCAAAAGACAAATCACCACTTTCACTCAAAAACCAGGAGAAACATTTTACCAATGTTGGGATAGGTATCGAGACTTGCTTAGTACTTGCCCTCATCATGGTTTTGAAACATGGAGATTGGTTTCACATTTCTATGAAGGGTTAACACCTAAAGATAGGCAAATGGTTGAATTGATGTGCAATGGAACTTTTGAAGATAAAGACCCTGAGGAAGCAATGGAGTACTTAGACTTGTTGGCTGAAAATGCTCAAAATTGGGACACCGCGGGTACTTATGAGGCACCGAGTAAAACTCAACCTCATACATCTAGTGGAGGTATGTACAACCTTAGGGAAGATCATGACCTTCAAGCCAAGTTTGCATCTTTAGCTAGAAAAGTCGAGGCACTAGAATTGAAAAAGAGTGGTCAATTTAAATCTATTGAAAACATTGTATGTCAAATATGTGAAACAAATGAACACTCAACTAGTAACTGTCCAACCATGCCTTCTTTTAAGGAATGTCCCCATGAACAAGCCCATGCTTTAAACAGTTTCGAAAGGCCCAACCACAACCCATACTCATAAACATACAATCCTGGTTGGAGAAATCACCTGAATTTCAGTTGGAAGAGTGACAATGCACAAACTTCACCACCACAGTTTCAAGCACACCATAATTTTCAAAATTGTCATGGATATGCACCTCCTTATGCTCCACCTCCTACAAGAAATTTTGAGGAAACTTTGTATGCATTCATTGAAAAGCAAGAGACAATTAACACTCAACTTGCTCAAAGCATAACAGATTTTAAAGATACTCTTGCAAAATTCACATCTGCTCTCAGTTTCCAAGAGAAAGGTAAGTTTCCATCTCAACCACAATAAAATCCTAAGGGGTAATACAATGCAAATGCAAGTAGTTCCAGAAGCCAACACATGGATCAAGTCAAATCAGTCACTACTCTACGCAGTGGTAAGGTTATTGAAAAACCCTCTCTTGAACCTTATGAGAAAGATGATGAGTCAATTTCTAAGGGTAAGGAAGGGGTTGAATCTGAAAATTGCAAAGAAACCACTGATTCTCCGCCAGCACTTCCATTTTCTCATGCCATGACTAATCAGGAAGAAATCGAGGATGAAAAAGGCATCGAAAAGGTTGATGCGAATCTTTTATCAAAAGTGACAACAGATTCGACACCCGACATCACACCAATCGATGATCACTTTCCTGATGAATCTCTACTTTCTCTTAATTCAATGCCTTGGTTTGCTAAAAATATCAATTTTCTTGCTTCAGGATTTTTGCCAACTCATTGGAGTATTGAAGACAAAAGAAAATTTTTAAGCAACGAGCAAATTTTTTATCGGGATGACCCTTACTTATTCAATTATTGTCCTGATCAAATATTTCAAAAATGCATTCTCGACAATGAGGTAAGTAATTTCATTAAATTTTGTTACTCTAAGGCATGTGGGGATCATTTCTCATCAAAAAAGAGGATTGTAGAAATCTTACAAAGTGGATTTTACTGGCCCATCATATTCAAAGAGTCAGATGCATTCCGCAAAAACTGTGAAAATTGTCAGAAGGTGGGATTTATTTCAAAACACAAAGAGTCTTTAGATAATCTTCTATTGACTATTAAGTCTCATCATAATCGAGATAAGTATTGTGTAATTCATGACTTATGAACCCATTTTCATAAAGAACATACTTGGCATAGTCTTGAGAATCTGACTAAAAAAGATCATGTTTGCCAGTTTTTAAGAAAACTGGATGGGAAGCCTATCCCCGACCCATTGAGGGCGTTTAAGCTGTTCTTGGACGTAAAACCAAGGGAAGATGTGAGCCACAATCACAACTGCGATTTGAATTTTTTTTGTTTGTAAAAACTTGTGTCTTTTGGTTTTATTATTGTGTTTTGTTATTTCTTATTTTTGTTTCAGTGTGTTTCAGGTTTTGTCAGTGTTTGTTATTTCAGGTGATATCTTCTATACTCTATCTTTCTACCTTAGAACATTGAGGACAATGTCTCGTTTTGGTTGGGGGGAGAGGGTAGTAGTTGATAAAAAAAAAATTATTTTTCATTTCATAAAGCATGTGCATAATTGTTGTTACTAAGATGGCAGAGTAAAGGAGTTCTTTTGTTAAAGTGACTCTTGAGACGCATCTTAGTAACCATTCTTAACAAGGTCTATTATAATACTTCTTGAAATATTCAGGTTTACAAACTCTCGTATTGTTACCGCTTAATTCTGCTCATATACTTATTTAATATGTATTCTTAAACCTTAATTTACACACACACACTTTAACATATGATTGTGGGTTGCATATTGGATTATTACATTATTTATGTTCTTTTGTTAAAGGCAACAACTAAGGGAAAGGGATTGTATATAATTAAAAAAAAAAGAAAAAAAATGATGATAATAAAAATGTAGATAAGTTTGGTTTCGTAGCCTCCCTAACCTAAGCAATTAAGCCCGAAGGGGTGTTTTAACACCTAATACCCTAAAGTCAACTGACTTGGGAGCTATTGGCCCAACGCTTGTTACATGGGTTGAGGAGAAAAGCTTAAGGGAATCAAACATTGCACTATCTACATATCAGTATCTGCGACCCGAGTTACTAAGCTCGTAGGGGTGTCTTAACACCTAATGCCCTAAGACCAACTGGTCTGGGAGTCATTAGCTGAAAGCTCGTTACATGGGTTAAAGATGCATGATGTTTTTAAATTATATGTATATAGATTAAAAAAAAAAGAAGAAAAAACGAAAAAAAAAAGGACAAAAATAGTAATCCCAACCCAAGGAAGTTAACCTTAAATATTAGAACAAAAATTTTGTTTTCTTCCAAGAAAAGCCCCATAATTATGTGTTGATATATTAAACACAAAAGAAAGGTTTATTAATATCTTGTTAAGAGGTATTGAGCAGATATATAAATTTAATGAGAGTTTGTTTATCTGGATAGATTAATGGAAGTTAAATGATAAATACCTTGCTTTGTGAAATTTGCAAATTGTTTTAACGCTTTGATTACTAGGGACTAGTAATAAGCTGGTTGAGGGGTGTGATTAGTACTTAAAAGTGCATTTTTATCATGGTTTTATATCATCATTTTGCACTTGAAGTATCAATAACTCCTTAACTAAAGCATGTTTTATAATAATATATCTAATAATATAAGATACCTTTAATTTATGGTAAATGTTCATTTTAAATGCAGGCCTATCACATAAATGAAAATATTGATTGATGACTTTAAGAACTTAAATTGCAAAGGCAAAGAGATGGTCAAACTTAGAGAAGAGATGTCGGTGCAATTCAAACCGGAACACTGTTTGGTAATTGGGTCATATCTGGAGCTACAGATCTCAAATTTAGGTCCAATTTATATGGATGGAAAGGTAAGACATAGGCCTACAACTTTTATATGGAGCCTAAGATCTAAAAAGGCCATTATCAAGTCCAAATTGTAGCAACAACAAAGAAGCCCGAATCTGTCTTCCAGCCCGAGCAATGTTCGGTATTTTGGCCATATCTGGAGTTTTAGAAGTCCAAATGAGCTGCATTGTTTACACAAGAAAGCTGAGGCAATTGCCTACAACTTTCATGTTTACAACTGGCTCCAATTTTGACGTTATCAATGACGTTTGGGGCAGATAAGAGAAGATAAGGATTGTCACCAAGTCAAAAGTTGGCCACCCACTTATCAATTAGTCATCAAATCAATAGTTCCCAATTTTGGCCTATAAAAGGAGGCATTTACCATGCATTTAGGCATCTTGGTTTCCAGATCAAGATCATGCTCTTCCTTTCTCTCTTTGTATTTTTTGTAATGTTTATGCTTTGCTTTCATTAATATTAAGTTTATGCTTTTCATTTCCTTTCCTTTACTTAGTTAGCTTTTATGTTCTTATTTTGTTTATCTATTTTTCTTTCTTTCATTATGTCTAGCTAAGTCAATTATGTCAAGGTGAAAAGGTTAGACTAATGGTGTGAGAATAAGTATAATGTAAACTTAATATGGACCTTAATGTTTGATACTAACATGTTTTATATTTGTTATCTTGTTCACTCTTTAATACTTTGCTTGTTAAATGACTAATCTTGATTTATGTTGTATAACACTTGGTACAACAAATGCTTGGCACTTTCATAGCCCATAATGTATGGTATAACCGACACCTGAGCTATGAAAGGAACTTGATTTGTTGTTAACATAAGTTATAATCATGAATGCTTGACGAGATTTACAAGTATTAGCATTAATTGAATAAGATGACTAATGTAATCATGTTAACAATATATAATCTGATTGAAACCTCCTTTGTGTGTGGTTTCCAATTCAATAATAAGAGTTTATACTATACTTGTTTGATATACCATTAGTGGAACCTCTAACCTTGACATTTGTTATTATTATTGTTTAATCCTTACATTAATTTTCCATCTCCAAGTTCTCATCATCATCATCTTCTTCTCTTTCTTTATTATTATTATTATTACTACTACTACTACTACTACTACTACTATTATTATTGTTATTATTATTATTGTTGTTATTGTTATTGTTATTGTTGTTGTATTATTGTTATTATAATTTGTACAATTAACCTCCTTGTGGTTCGACCCCGGTCTTGCCGGGTTATTTATTACTTCAACACTCCTGCACTTGGGAGAAGACATCAACCTTTTAGTCGTGTCAATAGTGTTTGAAAAAAAATTATATTAGATTTATTTATTAGTTGTTACAATTCCTTTGGCAACCTATATATATAACAACAACAACAACAAAATACTTATGCAATTATTGAAACAATGAACACATCTAAAACATTATACAATACATATTAATATAATGCATTATAAAGTACCAACAAATATCCAAAACAATTTTAATTTAAATCAATTCAACACATTTCAATTAGAACCCTCTTCTTTATTTTCTTCATTGTTATGTTTAAGATCATCTTCTTTATTAAATTCAAGGTCGCTTTCATCATCTTCATATATTTCCTTATATATACAGGTATTCAATATTACATTTAACTTATTAGCACCAACATTAACATAGGTATTTTTAATGACATAAAAATTAGGACTTCTTAATTTTGTAGATAAGCAAACTTTATCATTATCATTTTCAATAACTTGGACATGACTCTTATGTTTGATTTTTACAATGAATAATCATCATTTCTAAAGAAACAAGTATGTATAATAAACTTGCAAGCATTGTTTTAAAATAAAAAATAAAAACATCATTGATATTGCAAAATCTACATCTTTTATTTATTTTGACCAAACTATAGTAATGATCTACTTTAATTCCTTTATCAGTATCATAACAATAAATTTGAATAAAAATATTGTATCTCTCGACCTGTGCTATCATAATTCATTAACTCTTATAACTTGTCATGATAATCAACTTCAAACTAATTAGATGTTAAACCTTGTACACAAACCTTGTTATTATAGGTCTTTCTATCCTCATTATACTATTCCGTATGACAGATATATTCATTAGTGAAATACTCATTATAACACTTAACCTTTCTTTCAGGAGCCAAAGATAGGAATTTAAATCTACTAGCACAGGTGCCCATGTTAAACATCTGGTTAATGTTAACAAACCATCAATGGTCAAAGAAAAACCATAACTAAATTTAAAAGTTCGTAGTTATGAATTAAATAATTCATAATTATTTAATACTTATAAATATTTTAAACTATGTGGTAAATTGATCATCTTCTAATTGGTAGATTTGAGATTCACTATCATTTAAATTTTGAGATAACAATAATTGATAGTCTTGTTTATAAAGAAGTTAATTGAATTTATTTTGTAAGATAATATAAGAGAATTATTTACTAAATATATAATTTTATAATTTATGCATTGAACAAAAAGTATTAATTCATCACAGTTAGATAACGCATAATTATATGCTTATTTAAATTTAATATGTACTAGATATCTACTTTTCATAACATTCTTCAATAATGGTTGTCTAGGATAACAAAATATGGATAAATTCTCACTTGAACGAAGTTCATCACCACCATCATTTCTTAGAATGCAGTTAATTATTGTTCTCAAGTGAAATTCAAAATAATATAAAGTAAATGTTAAAATTTTTTCAATAATACAAGCCTTAATATATGCTTTGTTTTTAACCTTTTTTTTTAAGGTTAAACAAGTATTTACATGCAAGTAATTGTAGATAAATAACTAAACGTTAAAACAAAAACAATAAACAATTACTAAGGATGCATATAATCACTAACTTCTTGAATAGATACATCAATCTATGTCATACAAGACCTTTAGCTTTTGTCTTATACACTAAATGAATGGAGAAATGCTCTATTAAGTTGAAGAAAAAGAGAGGAAAGTCCTTTCAAGTTTTTAAATTATCTGAATGATATTTTTTTCAAGTTGCTCCATGTGTTAGCTACATAACTTATTTGAAAAAATATATCTAAAAATATAATAAATCTCCATAAATACATCTCATATCTTTTTTGGCAACAAATCTATACATGTAATTAGAATAAGTGTTTGGATAAAGACAATTATTACTCTTTATTTTATATAAATTGTATTTCTCTAAATTTAGAACTTAACTATATTTGAATTATATCCATTAGAAAATCTCTCTTAAACTATTCATAAATAAAAAGCAATGCATTCTTCATTTTTTAAAAAATCAAATGTAAAAAAATATTATAAATAAAAAAAAACAAGGCTAATGAACTAATGAAAACAGATATACAAAAATGAACACCAAGGGAACAAAACTCCTTGTAACAAGACCAATGTGTTGCATTGGTTAGCTCATAAACCTAATCGAACCTGACCAAAATAAAATAAAATAAAATAAACCAAAAACAAAATACAATTAATCAACATAAAAACTAAAACCACGGATCCATCACTCAACAATTTGTCCGGCTGGACAGCAAACACAGCCATACATAACAACATACGAAGCAATAGACACTCAGCATATGCAACCAGTAGACTATGGTAATCAACAAAACTATGCTCACAAGTTCATCAAGATAGGAATCCCAGTTGCAAATTTGCTCAATCATTCAACAACATTGTATAGAAGATGATTGTTTACATGAAAGTGCACAACTTTATAAAACAGCATCTGGAACTTGTGGAAGATGGTGTCAATTATTTTTGAAGTGTCTTAAAAAATTCTATTGTTTCGCTCCTTCCAAATCAAGTATATAAGCAAAGCTAGGGACACTCTTCTCATTCTCTATTATAGCCCTTTCCTTCTACCATTCAGACCTCTAAATGCGCTGCTAAGTTTAAGCATAGCCCGATTGATCCAAAGCCAATGTTTTGCCATGCTCCATAATAAAGAGTTCCATTCACTGCTGAAAAAGAAGTGGTCATGAGACTTCTCTCCACGTCTGCAGAGTGAGCATAAATTTTCTGTGGAGATAAAGCTAAGCCTGTCTCTTGTTCTGATTTTACCGAGAACAACCAGCCATAAAATGAAACTATATCTTGGCAGAGACCACTGCTCCCAGACCACACTATCCCATGTAACACAATCACTTTTAAATCTGAAGAACTTATGTGTATTTGCAATGAAAGAACCCAATCCATTTTGCTATCTTAGAAGTGTAGAAGTTGCATCTGAAATTCCACCACATTGAGCTACCAGCTGGTTTTTGAGGGCATAAATGGACTTCCTTAAAGGAGAAGATGTTTTGCTTAAATCCGAAAACCATATTGAATTATTAAGGAGGTAGTAATTTTCAACCCATTTAATCCAAATAGAGTCCTTTTTGAGATGTATGTTCCAAAGCTGCTTTGCTAGAAAACTATTGTTTCTAGCCTTAATATCTAGGAGAGCCAGACCACCTTCTTTTTTAGGTAGACATACCTTCTTCCAGGCGACAAGAGCAGCGTGACTTGTTAAAGGATTGCGGCTCCATAAAAAATTACAGCATAGACTATTGATCTTGCTAAGAACTAAAGCTGACATCGAAAAAATACTAATCCAGAATTGGACTATGCCATCTTAAACTAATCTGATTAGCTCAACCCGACCAGCATATGAGAGTTGCTTACCCATCCAACTCTGAATTGATGATTCCAGCTTGTGCAAGAGAAGGGAGAATTGGCTAGCCAATAATCTGTGTTGGACTTAGAGGAATGCCAAGATATTTGAAAGGGAAGCTCCCTTTTAAAAACTAGTGTGATTTAAGATGGATTGATTAATGCTGTCTCCAACACCACCGAAATAGATGGATGATTTTGCATGATTAGTATCAAGTCCAGACAGTCCTCCAAAAGAGAGAAGCTGTTGATAGAGAATGTTAACCAACTGCATATCACACCTAAAAAAGAGAACAATGTCATCTGTAAAATCCAAATGACATATTCCGAGGGCACTGCATTTTGGATGGAAATTGAAATCTGATTGATGTGTGCACTACTTAAGCATCCGAGAGAAATATTCCACGCAAACAATGCAAAGATATGGGGATAGTGGATCCCCTTGGCAAACACCACGTTTTCCATTGAAAAACCCAAGCAAATCACCATTCATCGAGACAAAATAAGAAGTGGTCTCAACACATTTCATAATAAGGTGCACAAACTGAGTTAGGAAGCCTAGTAATAAGAGCAGGTGTCGAAGAAAAAGCCACTGAATAGAGTCAAAAGCCTTTCTAAAATCAATCTTAATGATGCATCTAGGAGATGCCCTCTTTTATCCATAATGTCGAAGGAGCTCCTACATTAAATTAATATTATCAGCCATATTTTGACCTCTAAGGAAAGCATTCTGAGCAGGGCTGATGATAACTTGAAGCACATGAACCATCCTACCTACAAGCATCTTAGAAATCACTTTATATAACATTGCAATAAGAGATTGGCCAAAAATCTGTTGTCGAGTTAACATTGGCTGATTTCGAGACAAGAGCGATGATCGAATGGTGCTTTAAAATCTCCCTAGAAGCAAAAAAATCCTTAATAGCAGCATAAAAATATCCTCTCACGATGCTCCAGGCTCTATTGGAAAAGAAAGAAGAGAGTAACCGTCTAGCCCTAGGGCCTTTTCATTTCCAATACTAAAGAGGGCATGTTTGATATCATCATCTGTAACCGGGGCCAAAAGGGAGGCATGAGATGTAACATCAAGACATGATCCATAATGAATGACACTCTTAATGGTCAGGAAAGTAGGCTTTAAAGTACCTAGAAGATCCTGAGTACATTTATCAGCATCCTTTAAAAAAATGGAATTGAGCTTCTGACCAAAGAACATTTTCTCCCCGGACTTTAAATTCACAAGCTTCAATCTGAGTTGTTTATCTTGCAACAAGAGCTGAGCATTATCTCTATCCTGGCATAGGAGAGATTGATGTCTATCCAAATCACTTTCAGCCCGCGCAACCCTTTCAGAGATATGACTATAATGTAGTTTGTTAAGCTCCTTCAAAGGCCTTTTCAGGATCTTTAATTTTCTGCAAAGAGTGAACATACGGGTTCTATGAAAATGAGAATCCCAGGTTTGCGCAGTTAACTCCAGGTACCAAGTGTGATCAGCCCACATGTTAAAGAATTTGAAAATCCTTTTTCTAATAGGTAGCCGTGAACCAATCCTGATAGAAGCTGGGGAATGATTTGAGAAAGCACCAGGGTTACCAAAATGTACATGAGCCTACTACTGTAAAGTGAACCAAAAAGGATTTACCAGAACCTTATCAAGTTTGCTCTAGACATGCCCATTTGACCAAGTAAAGAGACAGCCCGTTGAGTTTAAATCTGCAAGTCCCAAATCAGCACAACATTCCCTAAAATCTGAAACCTTATAGCCAGAAATAGGTGCACCATTGTATTTATCTTCCTGGGAGAGCATAGAGTTGAAATCACCAAGAACTAGCCATGAAGAATAAGGACTCCACCTCCTCAAATCATCCCATAGGGCTCTCCTGGCATTAATGGTGTTGATGCCATACACAAAAGTAGCAGCAAAACTAAAATGGTGAATGAGATAATGAATAATAACATGAAGCCCTTGATTAGACATTGAAATAACATCAATATGAACAGTATTACGATTCCACAAAACTATGATTCTTGCATTACTGGCAACATCAACATTAGAAAGAAGTTTCTAGTGTTTTAACCGAAACTAATACATATGACACAGCTTAGAAGACAAAAGCTTAGTATCTAAAAGACCACATACATCAGTATGTTGTTTATTCATGAGGCCTACAACCTCATGTTGCTTCAAAGGACTGTTAAGACCTCAGACATTCCAACAATAGATTATCATTATAAGGGGGACTGGTAGGAGATTCCCTACCGTTGCCTAATGCTCTATTGGTGCTACCCCTGTCCATATTCCTAGTGACTCCCCCTTCCAAAGATCCAGCTGGAAGTCTGTCTTTCAAGGTTGTTATAGGAACAGCTATTGCTTTTCCCTTCTTACTGTTACAGTCAACCAGAGGACCTTTACTGTCAGACAAATCCCTGCTGCCAGTTTGGTACGAAGGTGGCTTTAGATTTTCCAACAGCAACACGCAACCTATTATCAACCAACTTTATATTTTTATAATTATAATATGAAAATAAATTTAATTTAATTTTTATATTATTATTTATTTTTTCTTTTATATTTATGATCTTATAATAACATTAGTTTTCTAATAAAAAAATTTCTAAAAAATATTATATTTTATATAATTATAGGTCGCACCAAAACCAAATTTTTTTTGTTTACTAGCTTAAAAACTAAATATAATAATCTCATATTGTGAGATTTCATCGCATACTTTTTTAGTCAACAAAACTAACGGTGCAACATTCCTCTTAACTTTACCATTCAAAAAGTTATTTTTAACAACTCAAACTTTTTAATACAATTTATATATTCTAATAATAATACACAAGTAAAATGAGTAAAATTTTTTATACAATACCATAAAGATAGTTTTAGTCTCACCATCCATCAATTAAATCTACAAGTACAATGATACATAGTTATACATACAAAATAGTACAAATATAAAACTTTCATGATTACATATTATTATGATGTCACAATCACATAAATTAATTATCATAGCTTAAACAAAAAAGATAGTATAAAGCAATAAGAGGTTAATCCCATGAGGAATATTTGGTTTAGGTTTTCACGTTAGATGAATCAAAGTTAGGAGGGTTTGGGTTTGATGTTATTTAGGCTATGCATGATAAACAAAATAAAGTAGTTAAACTAAATTAAATAAACCAAATCTTATTAAGAGCAAAACCTTGGTCTCAAATACACATCCACCTACGGAAATCAAAACTAAACATTGAAACAATACATCAATTTATATTATAATATCTATCTTTCCTTAATATTAATTAGTTAACCAATCTATAATGTAACTAACCCTAACCATTAAACAACTATAATATTCATATTAGTAATTTGATTCAATAGTAGCCTTAAAAACTAGATAGGTTGATAAATCTTGACAATATAATTTTCTAGAGTCTATGTTAGATTTAACTAAATGTTTTTTCTAAGATTAATAACAAATATCCATCATAATTATTAAACTAACTTCACAAGTTTAAATATTACAACTCTAGTTTTGATAGCAAAGTTAGCAATAGATTGGTTAAAATAATAATTTATAATATACTTTAATAATCATACTAAACAATCGTAAGAAATAAATATAGAAATATATTCATACTCATCATATAAACTAGAAAGAAAAGATAAAATAGTTCTTCATATTTTTTGAAATCTGAAGTTTTCTATATCATTTAAACCAAAAAAATAAATCAGCCTTTATGTCCATCAAAAAATTAAGGGAAAGAAAAGGATGAAAATATAATTTTAGGTATAGGAGAAAAGGATTAGAGTTTTCTCCTTCTTTTTAGCCACCCCTTTCTCTTTTCTTTCTCTTTGATAGAAAACCTTAATCCTCGTATTCCTCCAATATGTTTGTATCCTCTAATAATAATAATAGTTCTTTTCAAAATAGGCAATCTACATTTAAATAGCACAACAACTATTTTCCTAAAAAAAAATAGTTTTGCATAAATTCTTCAAGGTTTGACTTTGGACCTAGAGAAGTTAAATTTCTCAAATAAAGATCTTTTCTATATAAAGAAATAATTGTCATGTTGGTTTGGATGCTTTAGAAGTAAGTTAGACTTATTTTTTCACAAAACCTATATGCTGGCAGAATTTATGGGTTGTCTTAAAAAAATTATATATCTCTCATATGAGCTCTTTTTCTATTAAAATTTGGTAGGATGATAGGTCTTTGAGGCAAAAATCCAAAACAATTGAGTTTGAATTAAACAGACTTCTCTAACATAAGATATTCAAGTTAGAATGATCAAAGGTTAAAATTGGTAGAATGCGAAACTTGTATTTAGAGATTGCGATTTTCATGCTCTATTTTTTTTTCCTTTACATATATGTATAAAAACATATTGATGTTATCTTTCTAATTTCACAACTCAAGTTTTGCATAAAATATCAATTAGATGTCAAATTTGCCAATATTCAACACGAGTTGGAATATGGTCTGAATTTTATCTCCAGTTTATTCCCTTTCGAATCTTAAAATTCAAAAGTGTCTTCAAAATATCAAACAAAAATTATCAAGGCATATTATATAAAAAACATGGGCAAAATACTAGGCAAACGTGGGTAAAATTATCGAATAATATGGTTACATCAAGTCTGTTTTGCGTCAACTTTTGAAACTTGTTTTGTTTACTGTTGTTTTCATTTTTTACAATATATTTTAATCATATATAACATATTTAGATGTTGTTTGTAATTTTTTTCACATATTTCAAATCTGTTTTCATTTGAGTCTTCAGTTTCGTCAATATTTCAGATATATTTGCTTGCTACTCGCGAGATTATCATCGTAGTTTTTTTTTCTTGTTTTCTTGTTTTTATTGCTTTTATTCATATACACTTATCTGGATTGCACTTCTAAATGGTTCACTTTGGCGTTGGTTTCAGTTCTGCAAAAGCCAAAAAAAAGTGAGACGAGAGAAAAAAAGGCATGAGTAATATAAAAGTGAAAAGCCTGATTTTTAATTGAAACACGAGTGATGTGAGGATATTTTTATACCACTAACCAATTTTTATAGGCATCATCATGTCATGTCAAAACAACACACCACCCCTTCCTAAAGGTGATGTAAAGTGTCAATTTCAAGCCTTAGCAAAGATGATGGAACAAGTGGGTTTTATGGTAGGGGACATGCATGACTAATTTAAAAGGGTTGAGAAATGTCGTAAAGAAGCTAGTACTAGTACCCCAGATATAAAAAAAAAAATAAGGGTTGATTATGAGGATTTTAAGGACATTAATGACTTTAGTGATGGTGGTTTTAAGGATGAGATTGTAGGCAACAAGGAAGGGTTTTAAAGCCTAGAAACCAAAAGGATTTTAATAATAGGCATAGGTTCCAATTTAGCTAGATGAGAAATTTTCAAAACTTTTAAGGACATGATGATGTAAAAAAAGATTTAAATGCTATCAAAATAAAAATTCCAAACTTTCAAGGTGGAAACAATCTTGAGGCATATTTGGAGTGAGAGAAAAAAGTAGAAAAGCAAATAAAGAAGAGGGGTCACATAGTTTCAAACTAATTAAACTTTATCTTCATTAATAAGGAGGTTGAATTAGAAAAGAGAGGGGGTTACCTAACCAAAGCTTTATGTAAATGCAAAGGTCAAATCATCTAAGGTAAAAATGGAAGCACCTATGAATGAAAAGGGTAAATCTAAAACTCAACTTATTCAAGATAGAGATATTAAATTCTTTAAGTGTTTAGAGAAGGGACACATTGTTTCTTAATGTCTAAATAGAAAAGTTATGCTTACAATAGATAATGGGAAGATAGATTATGAAAGTGAGAAATCTAAAAGTGATAAGATGCCACTTTTAAAGGATTATAGTGATGAGGAGCTTACATATCTTATTAAAAATGAGGCTTTGGTTATATAGAATGTATTAAGTGTACAAGTTAAGGAAGATGATGTAGATCAGCAATGGGAAAACATATTCCACACTCATTATCACATCTATTTCAAATGAAAACAACGTCGTTTCAAAACAAACTATTCATCTTCTTCATCTCACCAATTTAGCAGAAACGATAGCAAATCATGGTCACGTCTCTATCCAGTATCTCTTTCTGATTAGTACTTAAAAGTGCATTTTTATCAAGGTTTTATATCATCATTTTGCACTTGAAGTATCAATAACTCCTTAACTAAAGCATGTTTTATAATAATATATCTAATAATATAAGATACCTTTAATTTGTGGTAAATGTTCATTTTAAATGCAGGCCTATTACATAAATGAAAGGATTGATTGATGAATTTAAGAACTGAAATTGAAAGGATAAAGAGATGACCAAACTTAGAAAAGAGATGTTAGTGCAATCCAAACCGGAACACTGTTCGGTAATTGAGTCATATCTGGAGCTATAGATCTTAGATTTAGGTATACTTTATATGGATGGAAAGGTAAGGCATAGGCCTACAACTTTCATATAGAGCCCAAGATCTAAAAAGGCCATTTTCAAGTCCAAATTATTGCAACAACAAAGAAGCCCGAATCTGTCCTCCAACCCGAGCACTATTCAATATTTTGGCCATATCTGGAGTTCTAGAAGTCCAAATAAGCTGAGTTTTTTACACAAGAAAGTGGAGACAATTGCCTACAATTTCATGTTCAAGTGGCTCCAATTTTGATGTTATCAATGATGTTTTGGGCTGACAAGAGAAGATAAGGATTGTCACTAAGTCAAGAGTTGGCCACCCACTCATCGATTAATCATCAAATCAATAGTTCCCAATTTTAGCCTATAAAATAAGGCATTTGTCATATATTTAGGCATCTTGGTCTCCAGATCAAGATCATGTTTTTGCTTTCTCTCTTTGTATTTTTTGTAATGTTTATGCTTTGCTTTTATTAATATCAAGTTTATGTCTTTCATTTCATTTCATTTACTTAGCTAACTTTTATATTATTTATGTTCTTATTTTATTTATTTATTTTTCTTTCTTTCATTATGTCTAGCTAAGTTTATTATGTCAAGGTGAAAAGGTTACACTAATGGTGTAAGAATAAGTATAGTGTAAACTTAATATGGACTTTAATGTTTGATACTAACATGTTTTGTATTTGTTATCTTGTTCATTATTTAATACTTTGCTTGTTAAATGACTAATCTTGATTTATGTTGTATAACACTTGGTACAACAAATGCTTAGCACTTTCATAGCCCATACTATATGGTATAACCGACACCTGAGCTATGAAAGGAACTTGATTTGTTGTTAACATAAGTTATAATCATGAATGCTTGACGAGATTTACAAGTATTAGCATTAATCGAATAAGATGACTAATGTAATCATATTAACAATCTATAATCTGATTGGAACCTCCTTTGTAATCATATTAACAATAATAAGAGTTTATACTATACTTGTTTGACATACCATTAGTGGATCCTCTAACCTTGACATTGTTTGTTATCATTGTTTAATCCTTACGTTAATTTTCCATCTCAAAGTTCTCATCAACTTATCTTCTTCTTCTCCTCCTTCTTTTTCTTTATTATTGTTGTTGTTGTTGTTGTTGTTGTTGTTGTTGTTGTTGTTGTTGTTACTACTACTACTACTACTCTACTATTATTATTCTGTTATTACTATTATTATTGTTGTTATTGTTGTTTTATAATTGTTGTTTATAATTTGTACAATTAACCTCCCTATGGTTCGACCCCGGTCTTGCCGGGTTATTTATTACTTCGACACTCCTGCACTTGGGAGAAGATATCACTTCATAATGAGAATAATGAGAATAACCGTGTTAGAACACTTAGAGACCACATGAATCCCACAAGAACATGTGCACCATCATGCATAGTTTTTCCTCCCGATGCATCTCATTTTAATTTTAAGCCAAGCATTATTCAACTTTTACCCTCTTTTCATGGCTTAGAATTGGAAAGTCCGTACTTGCATTTAAGGGAATTTGACGAGGTTTGCAACACATATAATAATTTAAATTGTAACATGAACACCATTAGATTAAAGCTTTTTCCTTTTTCATTAAAAGATAAAGCTAAAACATGGCTACAAAATTTGAGACCAGGATCCTTTCGTGCTTGGGATGAAATGCAACAACAATTTTTAAAGAAGTTTTTCCCATCTCATAGAACAAACTCTTTCAAAAGAGAAATCACCACTTTCACTCAAAAACCAGGAGAAACATTTTACCAATGTTGGGATAGGTATCGAGATTTGCTTAGTACTTGCCCTCATCATGGTTTTGAAACATGGAGATTGGTTTCACATTTCTATGAAGGGTTAACACCTAAAGATAAGTAAATGGTTGAATTGATGTGCAATGGAACTTTTAAAAATAAAGGCCCTGATGAAGCAATGGAGTACTTAGACTTGTTAGCTGAATATGCTCAAAATTGGGACACCGCGGGTACTTATGAGGCACCGAGTAAAACTCAACCTCATACATCTAGTGGAGGTATGTACAACCTTAGGGAAGATCATGACCTCCAAGCCAAGTTTGCATTTTTAGCTAGAAAAGTCGAGGCCCTAGAATTGAAAAAGAGTGGTCAATTAAAATCTATTAAAAACATTGTGTGTCAAATATGTGAAACAAATGACCACTCAACCAACGATTGTCCAACCTTGTCTTCTTTTAAGGAATGTCTCCATGAACAAGCCCATGCTTTAAATAGTTTCCAAAGGGCCAACCACAACCCATACTCACAAACATACAACCCTGGTTGGAGAAATCAACCAAATTTTAGTTGGAAGAGTGAGAACAACAATGCACAACCACCATTTCAAGCACACCACAATTGCCAAAATTCTTATGGATATGCACCTTCTTATTCTCCACCTCTTAGAAGTAATTTTGAGGAAACATTGTATGCATTTATTGAAAAGCAAGAGACAATCAACACTCAACTTACTCAAAGCATAACAGATTTTAAAGACACTCTTGCAAAATTCACATCTGCTCTCAGTTTTCAAGAGCAAGGTAAGTTTCCATCTTAACCACAGCAAAATCCCAAGGGGTAATACAATGCAAATGCAAGTAGTTCTGGAAGTCAACACATGGATCAAGTCAAATCAGTCATCACTCTTCGTAGTGGTGAGGTTATTCAAAAACCAATTCTTGAACCTTGTGAGAAAGACGATGAGTCAATATCTAAGGGTAAGGAAGGGGTTGAATCTGAACATTGCAAAGAAAAGATTGATTCCTCTCCAGCACTTCCATTTTCTTATGCCATGACCAATCAGGAAGAAATCAAGGATGAAAAAGGCACCGAAAATATTGATGCGGATCTTTTATCAAAAGTGACAATAGATTCGACACCCGACATTACACTAATCGATGATTACTTTCCCGATAAATCTCTACTTTCTCTTAGTTCAATGCTTTGATTTACTAAAAATATCAATTTTCTTATTTCAGGATTTTTGCCAGCTCACTAGAGTACCGAAGACAAAAGAAAATTTTTGAGCAACGTGCAAAATTTTTATTGGGATGACCCTTACTTATTCAATTATTGTCTTGATCAAATATTTCAAAAATGCATTCCTGATAATGAGGTAAGTAATTTCATTAAATTTTATCACTCTAAGGCATGTGGGGATCATTTCTTGTCAAAAAAGAGGACTATAGAAATCTTACAAAGTGGATTTTACTAGCCCACCATATTGAAGGAGTCACATGCATTCCGTAAAAACTGTGAAAATTGTCAAAAGGTGGGATTTATTTCAACACACAGAGAGTCTTTAGATAATCTTCTATTGACTCTTAAGTCTCATCATAGTCGAGATAAGCATTGTGCAATTCATAACTTATGAACCCATTTTCATATGGAACATGCTCAACATAGTCTTAGGAATTTGACTTAAAAAGACCCTATTTGCCGGTTTTTAAGAAAACTGGATGGGAAGCCTATCCCCAACCCATAGAGGGTGTTTAAGCCATTCTTGGACGTAAAATCAAGGGAAGATGTGAGCCACAATCACAACTGCGATTTGAATTTTTGTTTGTAAAACCTTGTGTCTTTTGGTTTTATTAATAGCATAATATTTGTGTTTTGTTGTTTCTTATATTTGTTTAAGTGTGTTTCAGGTTTGTTAGTGTTCGTTATTTCAGGTGATATCTTTTATACTCTATCTTTCTACCTTAGAACATTGAGAACAATGTCTCGTTTTGGTTGGGGGGAGAGGGTAGTAGTTGATAAAAAAAATTGTTTTTCATTTCATAAAGCATGTGCATAATTGTTGTTACTAGGATGGCAGAGTAAAGGAGCTCTTTTGTGACTCTTGAGACACATCTTAGTAACCATTCTTAACAAGGTCTATTATAATACTTCTTGGAATATTCAGGTTTACAAACTCTCGCATTGTTATCACTTAATTCTGCTCATATACTTATTTAACATGTATTCTTAAACCTTAATTTACACACACACTTTAACATATGATTGTGGGTTACATATTGGATTATTACATTATTTATGTTCTTTTATTAAAGGTAACAACTAAGGGAAAGGGATTGTATATAATTAAAAAGAAAAAGAAAAAAAATAAAAATAAAAAAAAAAGATAATAATAAAAATATAGATAAGTTTGGTTTCGTAGCCTCCCTAACCTAGCAATTAAGCCCGAAGGGGTGTTTTAACACCTAATACCCTAAAGTCAACTGACTTGGGAGCTATTGGCCCAACGCTTGTTACATGGGTTGAGGAGAAAAGCTTAAGAAAATCAAACATTGCACTATCTACATATCAGTATCTGCGACCCGAGTTACTAAGCTCGTAGGGGTGTCTTAACACTTAATGCCCTATGACCAACTGGTCTAGGAGCCATTAGCCGAAAGATCGTTACATGAGTTAAAGATGCATGATGTTTTTAAATTATATGTATATATATTTAAGAAAGAAGAAGAAGAAGAAGAAAAAAGACAAAAATAATAATCCCAACCCAAGGAAGTTAACCTTAAACATTAGAACAAAAATTTTGTTTTCTTTCAAGAAAAGCCCCATAATTATGTGTTGATACATTCAGCACAAAAGAAAGATTTATAAATATCTTGTTAAGAGGTATTGAGCAGGTATATAAATTTAATGAGAGTTTGTTTATCTGGATAGATTAATGGAAGTTAAATGATGAATACCTTGCTTTGTGGAATTTCTAAATTGTTTTTATATTTTAACGCTTTGACTACTAGGGACTAGTAATAAGCTGGTTGGGGGGTGTGATTAGTACTTAAAAGTGCATTTTTATCAAGGTTTTATATCATCATTTTGCACTTCAAGTATCAATAACTCCTTAACTAAAGCATGTTTTATAATAATATATCTAATAATATAAGATACCTATAATTTGTGGTAAATGTTCATTTTAAATGCAGGCCTATCACATAAATGAAAGGATTGATTGATGAATTTAAGAATTGAAATTGAAAGGATAAAGAGATGGCCAAACTTAGAAAAGAGATGTCGGTGCAATCCAAACCGGAACACTATTCGGTAATTGGGTCATATCTGGAGCTATAGATCTTAGATTTAGGTCTACTTTATATGGATGGAAAGTTAAGGCATAGACCTACAACTTTCATATGGAGCCCAAGATCTAAGAAGGCCATTTGCAAGTCCAAATTGTTGCAACAACAAAGAAGCCCGAATCTGTCCTCCAGCCCGAGCACTGTTCAATATTTTAGCCATATCTGGAGTTCTAGAAGTCCAAATAAGCTGAGTTTTTTACACAAGAAAGCTGAGACAATTGCCTACAACTTTCATGTGTTCGAGTGGCTCCAATTTTAATGTTATCAATGATGTTTTGGGCTGACAAGAAAAGATAAGGATTGTCACCAAGTCAAGAGTTGGCCACCCACTCATCAATTAGTCATCAAATCAATAGTTCCCAATTTTGGCCTATAAAAGGAGGCATTTGCCATGCATTTAGGCATCTTGGTTTCCAGATCAAGATCATGCTCTTGCTTTCTCTTTTTGTATTTTTTGTAATGTTTATGCTTTGCTTTCATTAATATCAAGTTTATGCCTTTCATTTCCTTTCATTTACTTAGTTAACTTCTATCTTATTTATGTTCTTATTTTGTTTATTTATTTTTCTTTCTTTCATTATGTCTAGCTAAGTTTATTATGTCAAGGTGAAAAGGTTACACTAATGGTGTAAGAATAAGTATAGTGTAAACTTAATATGAACTTTAATGTTTGATACTAACATGCTTTGTATTTTTTATCTTGTTCACTCTTTAATACTTTGCTTGGTAAATGACTAATCTTGATTTATGTTGTATAACACTTGGTACAACAAATGCTTGGTACTTTCATAGCTCATACTGTATGGTATAACCGACACCTGATCTATGAAAGGAACCTAATTTGTTGTTAACATAAGTTATAATCATGAATGCTTGACGAGATTTACAAGTACTAGGATTAATCGAATAAGATGACTAATGTAATCATGTTAACAATCTATAATCTAATTAGAACCTCCTTTATGTGTGGTTTCCGATTGAAAAATAAGAGTTTATACTATACTTGTTTGACATACGATTAGTGCAACCTCTAACCTTGATATTTGTTATTATCATTGTTTAATCGTTACATTAATATTTCATCTCAAAGTTCTCATCTTCTTCTTCTTCTTCTCCTTCTTCTTTATTATTATTGTTATTATTATTATTACTATTATTATTAGTATTACTACTATTATTATTATTATTATTGTTATTATTATTATTGTTATTACTATTATTATTGTTGTTGTTGTTGTATTATTGTATTTATAATTTGTACAATTAACCTCCCTGTGGTTCGACCCCGGTCTTGCCGGGTTATTTATTACTTCGACACTCCTGCACTTGGGAGAAGACATCAATCTTTTAGTCGTATCAGTTGCATATTGGATTATTACATTATTTATGTTCTTTTGTTAAAGGTAACAACTAAGGGAAGGGGATTGTATATAAATAAGAGAAAAGGAAAAAAAATGATAATAATAAAAATTTAGATAAGTTTGGCTTCGTAGCCTCCCTAACCTAAGCAATTAAGCACGAAGGGGTGTTTTAACACCTAATACCCTAAAGTCAACTGATTTGGGAGCTATTGGCCCAACACTTGTTACATGGGTTGAGGAGAAAAGCATAAGGGAATCAAACATTGCACTATCTACATACCAGTATCTGCGATCATAGTTACTAAGCTTGTAGGGGTGTCTTAACACCTAATGCCCTAAGACCAACTGGTCTAGGAGTCATTAGCCGAAAGCTCGTTACATGGGTTAAAGATGCATGATGTTTTTAAATTATATGTATATATATTTAAAAAAAAAAGACAAAAATAATAATCTCAACCTAAGTAAGTTAACCTTAAACATTAGAACAAAAATTTTGTTTTCTTCCAAGAAAAGCCCCATAATTATGTGTTGATACATTGAGCACAAAAGAAAGGTTTATGAATATCTTGTTAAGAGGTATTGAGCAGGTATATAAATTTAATGAGAGTTTGTTTATCTGGATAGATTAATGGAAGTTAAATGATGAATACCTTGCTTTGTGGAATTTCTAAATTGTTTTTCTATTTTAACGCTTTGACTACTAGGGACTAGTAATAAGCTGGTTGGGGGGGTGTGATTAGTACTTAAAAGTGCATTTTTATCAAGGTTTTATATCATCATTTTGCACTTCAAGTATCAATAACTCCTTAACTAAAACATGTTTTATAATAATATATCTAATAATATAAGATACCTTTAATTTGTGGTAAATGTTCATTTTAAATGCAGGCCTATCACATAAATGAAAGGATTGATTGATGAATTTAAGAATTGAAATTGAAAGGATAAAGAGATGGCCAAACTTAGAAAAGAGATGTCGGTGCAATCCAAACCGGAACACTATTCGGTAATTGGGTCATATCTGGAGCTATAGATCTTAGATTTAGGTCTACTTTATATGGATGGAAAGTTAAGGCATAGACCTACAACTTTCATATGGAGCCCAAGATCTAAGAAGGCCATTTGCAAGTCCAAATTGTTGCAACAACAAAGAAGCCCGAATCTGTCCTCCAGCCCGAGCACTGTTCAATATTTTAGCCATATCTGGAGTTCTAGAAGTCCAAATAAGCTGAGTTTTTTACACAAGAAAGCTGAGACAATTGCCTACAACTTTCATGTGTTCGAGTGGCTCCAATTTTAATGTTATCAATGATGTTTTGGGCTGACAAGAAAAGATAAGGATTGTCACCAAGTCAAGAGTTGGCCACCCACTCATCAATTAGTCATCAAATCAATAGTTCCCAATTTTGGCCTATAAAAGGAGGCATTTGCCATGCATTTAGGCATCTTGGTTTCCAGATCAAGATCATGCTCTTGCTTTCTCTTTTTGTATTTTTTGTAATGTTTATGCTTTGCTTTCATTAATATCAAGTTTATGCCTTTCATTTCCTTTCATTTACTTAGTTAACTTCTATCTTATTTATGTTCTTATTTTGTTTATTTATTTTTCTTTCTTTCATTATGTCTAGCTAAGTTTATTATGTCAAGGTGAAAAGGTTACACTAATGGTGTAAGAATAAGTATAGTGTAAACTTAATATGAACTTTAATGTTTGATACTAACATGCTTTGTATTTTTTATCTTGTTCACTCTTTAATACTTTGCTTGGTAAATGACTAATCTTGATTTATGTTGTATAACACTTGGTACAACAAATGCTTGGTACTTTCATAGCTCATACTGTATGGTATAGCCGACACCTGATCTATGAAAGGAACCTAATTTGTTGTTAACATAAGTTATAATCATGAATGCTTGACGAGATTTACAAGTACTAGGATTAATCGAATAAGATGACTAATGTAATCATGTTAACAATCTATAATCTAATTGGAACCTCCTTTGTGTGTGGTTTCCGATTGAAAAATAAGAGTTTATACTGTACTTGTTTGACATACCATCAGTGGATCCTCTAACCTTGACATTGTTTGATCGTAACGTTAATTTTCCATCTCAAAGTTCTCATCAAGTTATCTTCTTCTCCTCCTCCTTTTTCTTTATTATTATTTATATTGTTGTTGTTGTTGTTGTTGTTGTTGTTGTTACTACTACTACTACTACTACTACTACTACTACTACTACTACTACTATTATTATTCTTGTTATTACTATTATTATTATTGTTGTTGTTATTGTTATTGTTGTTGTATTATTGTTATTTATAGTTTGTACAATTAACCTCCCTGTGGTTCGACCCCGGTCTTGCCGGGTTATTTATTACTTCGACACTCCTGCACTTGGGAGAAGACATCAATCTTTTCGTCGTGTCACTTTTCCACAATATGCCACTAATAGTCTAGTAATGGGTACCTTTTTTTATCTTAAGCACAACTAAACCGTGCTAATCTCCACACTGTCCTAAGAGAGTTGGAAGGCCATTCTCTTGCTCTATAAAGACCAAAACATAAAAAAAAGGAGAAAAACATAAAAAAGAAAAGAACAAAAAAGACAAAAAATGGAAACATAGAACAAGAAGAAACAAAATAGGAGAGATAGCCCTACATTGTCATTGTCTTAAGGAGAGACAAACACAGAGAGAACAGAAAAAGTGAAAATAAGGATAGAGCAAACAGACAAAGAACAAGAATGAAAAAGTTGAATATAAATGGATAAATAAATAAAAAATATATAGAGAGAGAAGGAAGACTAAAAAAGGAATAAATAAAAACAGAGGAAGAGGAGATAGTATTAGTTAGCCAACCTTTCATCACTATCATCTTCGTCTTTAAGTAGCAGCTTCAGGTATGTAAATTCTTTATTTCCTTCATTTCCTTTACAGTTATAATTCATAGGTAATTCACCTCTTACTATTCATTGGCTAGGAAATAATTCACTGCTTATGCAAGCACGTGTGAATCAGCTTACACATGTCTGCTGACACGACTAAAAGATTGGTGTCTTCTCCTAAGTGCACGAGAGTCGAAGTAATAAATAACCCGGCAAGACCAGGTTGAATCACAGGGAAGTTAACTGTATAAATTATAAATAATAATAACACAATAATAACAATAACAACAACAACAACAATAATAATAATAATACTAGTAGTAGTAGTAGTAGTAGTAGTAGTAGTAGTAGTAGTAGTAACAATAAAGAAGAAAAAAAAGAAAAGGTTAATAAGAACTTTGAGATGGAAGATTAATATAATGATTAAACAATGATAACAACAAATGTCAAGATTAAAGGATCTACTAATGCTATGTTAAACAAGTATAGTATAAACTCTCATTAATCAATTGGAAACCACACACAAAGGAGGTTCCAATCAGATTATAAATTATTAACATGATTACATTAATTATCTTATTCGATTAATGCTAATAATTGTAAATCTCATCAAGCATTCATGATTATAACTTATGTTAACAACAAATCAAGTTCCTTTCATAGCTTAAGTGCCGGTTATACTGATTAGTACTTAAAAGTGCATTTTTATCATGGTTTTATATCATCATTTTGCACTTGAAGTATCCATAACTCCTTAACTAAAATATGTTTTATAATAATGTATGTAATAATATAAGATACCTATAATTTGTGGTAAATGTCTATTTTTAATTTAGGCCTATCCCATAAATGAAAGGATTGATTGATGACTTGAAGAACTTAAATTGCAAGGATAAAGAGATGACCAAACTTAGAAAAGAGATGTCGGTGCAATCCAAACCGGAACACTATTCGGTAATTGGGTCATATCTGGAGCTACAGATCTCAGATTTAGGTCCAATTTATATGGATGGAAAGGTAAGACATAGGCCTACAACTTTCATATGGAGCCCAAGATCTAAAAAGGCCATTATCAAGTCCAAATTGTAGCAACAACAAAGAAGCCCGAATCTGTCTTCCAGCCCGAGCACTGTTCGGTATTTTAGCCATATCTGGAGTTCTAGAAGTCCAAATGAGCTGAATTTTTTACACAAGAAAGCTGAGACAATGGCCTACAACTTTCATGTTACAACTGGCTCCAATTTTGACGTTATTAATGACGTTTTGGGCAGACAAGAGAAGATAAGGATTGTCACCAAGTCAAAAGTTGGCCACCCACTTATCAATTAGTCATCAAATCAATAGTTCCCAATTTTGGCCTATAAAAGGAGGCATTTGCCATTCATTTAGGCATCTTGGTTTCCAGATCAAGATCATGCTCTTCCTTTCTCTCTTTGTGTTCTTTGTAATATTTATGCTTTGCTTTCATTAATATCAAGTTTATGCCTTTCATTTCCTTTCCTTTACTTAGTTAGCTTTTATGTTCTTATTTTGTTTATCTATTTTGCTTTCTTTCATTACGTCTAGATAAGTTAGTTATGTCAAGGTGAAAAGGTTACACTAATGGTGTAAGAATAAGTATAATGTAAACTTAATATGGACTTTAATTTTTGATACTAACATGTTTTATATTTGTTATCTTGTTCACTCTTTAATACTTTGCTTGTTAAATGACTAATCTTGATTTATGTTGTATAACACTTGGTACAACAAATGCTTGGCACTTTCATAGCCCATAATGTATGGTATAACCGACACCTGAGCTATGAAAGGAACTTGATTTATTGTTAACATAAGTTATAATCATAAATGTTTGACGAGATTTACAAGTATTAGCATTAATTGAATAAGATGACTAATGTAATCATGTTAACAATATACAATCTGATTGGAACCTCCTTTGTGTGTGGTTTCCAATTCAATAATAAGAGTTTATACTATACTTGTTTGATATACCATTAGTGGAACCTCTAACCTTGACATTTGTTATTATTATTGTTTAATCCTTACATTAATTTTCCATCTTCAAGTTCTCATCATCTTCTTCTTCTTCTCTTTCTTTACTACTACTACTACTACTACTACTACTACTAGTATTATTATTATTATTATTATTATTATTATTATTATCATTATTACTACTACTATTGTTGTTGTTGTTATTGTTGTTTATAATTGTTGTCTATAATTTGTACAATTAACCTCCCTGTGGTTCGACCCCGGTCTTGCCGGGTTATTTATTACTTCGACACTCCTGCACTTGGGAGAAGACATCAATCTTTTCGTCGTGTCATATACCGTACAATATGGACTATGAAAGTGCCAATCATTTGTTGTACCAAGTGTTATACAACATAAATCTAGATTAGTCATTTAACAAGCAAGGTATTAAAGAATGAACAAGATAACAAATATAAAACATGTTAGTATCAAACATTAAAGTCCATATTGAGTTTACACTATACTTATTCTTACACCATTAGTGTAACCTTTTCACCTTGACATAATAAACTTAGTTAAACATAATGAAAGAGAGAAACATAAATAAACAAAATAAGAACATAAATAAGATAAAAGTTAACTAAGTAAAGAAAAGGAAATGAAAGGCATAAACAAAATATTAATAAAAATAAAACTTAAAAATACAAAGATACAAAGAGAGAAAGCAAAAGCATGATCTTCATCTGGAGACCAAGATGCCTAAATACATGGTAAATGCCTCATTTTATAGGCCAAAATTCAAAACTTTTGATTTGATGACTAATTGATGAGTAGGTGACTAACTTTTGACTTGGTGACAATCCTTATCTTCTCTTGTTTGCCCAAAACATCATTGATAACATCAGAATTGGAACCACTTGAAAACATAAAAGGTGTAAAAAATTATCTCAGCTTTCCAAGAAAAAAAATGAAGGTCATTTGGACTTCTAGAACTCTAGATATGGGTCAAACACTGAACAGTGCTTGGGCTATAAGATAGATTCAGACTTTTTTATTTTTGCTACAATTTGAACTTAAACATGACCTTATTAAATCTTGGGCTCCATATAAAACTTGTAAGTCTATGTCTTATCTTTTCATCAATATAAAATAGACCTAAATTCAAGATCTACAGCTCTAGATATGACCTAATTATCGAACAGTGTTCCGGTTTGGACTGCACTGACATCTCTTTTCTAAGTTTAGCCATCTTTTTATCCTTTCAATTCCAGTTTTTAAACTCATCAATCAATCCTTTTTATTTATGTGATAGGCCTGTATTTAAAATGAACATTTACCATAAATTAAAGGTATCTTATATTATTAGATATGTTATTATAAAACATGCTTTAATACTTCAAGTACAACATGATGATATAAAACCTTGATAAAAATACATTTTTAAGTACTAATCACACCCCTCAACCAGCTTATTACTAGTCCCTAGTAATTAAAGTGTTAAAATAGAAAAATAATTTACAAATTCCACAAAGTAAGGTTTTCATCATTCAACTTCCATTAATCTATCCAGATAAACAAACTCTCATTAAATTTATATATCTGCTCAATATCTCTTAAACAAGATATTAATAAACCTTTCTTTTGTGCTCAATATATCAACACATAATTATGAGGTTTTCTTGGAAGAAAATAAAATTTTTGTTCTAATGTTTAAGGTTAACTTCCTTGGATTGAGATTATTATTTTTTTCTTTTTTTTTAATATATACACATGTAACTTAAAACACAATGCATCTTTAACCCATGTAACGAGCTTTCAACTAATGACTCCCAGACCAGTTGGTTTTAGAGTATTAGATGTTGAGACACCCCTACAAGCTTAGTAACTCGGGTTGCCGATACTGATACGTAGATAGTGTAATGTTTAATTTTCTTAAACTTTTCTCCTCAACCCATGTAATAAGCGTTGGGCTAATAGCTCCAAAGTTAGTTGACTTTAGGGCATTAGGTGTTGAAACACCTCTTTAGGCTTAATTGTTTAAATTAGGGAGGCTATAAAACCAAACTTATTTATATTTTTATTATCATCATTTTTTTTTGCTCTTTTTTTTTCCAAATTATATAATATCCCTTCCTCTTAGTTGTTACCTTTAACAAAAGAACATAAATAATGTAATTATCCAATGTACAACCCACAATCATATGCTAAAGTGTGTGTGTGAAAATTAAGGTTTAAGAATACATGTTAAAAGAGTTTATGAGTAGAATTAAGTGATAACAATGCAAGAGTTTGTAAATCCGAATATTTCAAAAAGTATTTTGGTAGACCTTGTTATGAATATTCTAAATAACCATTGAAAAATATTTACCAAGATAAGTCTCAAGAGTCAATAAAATTCATCCTTAGTCTGTCATCTTAGTAACAACACTTTGCAAATAGTTTATAAAAAAAAAAATCACTGTTAGTTTTTTTTTAATATCAACTACTACCCTCTCCCCCAAATCAAAACAAGACATTGTCCTCAATATTATAAGATAGAAAGATAGAATATAGAAGACATCACTTTAAATAATGAGCACTGGCAAACCTAAAAACATACTTTAACAAATATAAGAAACAATAAAATGCAATAATAAATCCAAAAGACAGAAAGATTCATAAATAAAGACTCAAATCCAATCTAAGCTTTTTATGGCTTTCCGTAGATGACCAATTTATATGACTCATTAAGGAATTAATTATAGGAATGAAAGATTGTAGTTGGTCAATCAATTGTTTAGCAGTAGTAACAGAGATTATGATTTTTCATGCCAAAGATGTTAGAAATTCCTATTCCACAGCATGATTAAGAAAAAAAAACAACTTATCATAATAACCATTAACATTTAATAGACCTATGGGTTTATAGTGAATGTGTAGTTGGGCCCAAGACGAGATATGAAATATCTCTTCCAATGTGCCTAGACCACCTGGTAAGACAATAAAGGCATTAGCATGGTTAAACATTGCATTCATTCTAGCAGACATTATGAAGACTTGTAGTTTCTCTCCAATTATTTTTCCAATGATGTCCCCTAGTGCTAAAGCTTTGGGGACGACCCCCAAAACTTGACTACCTCCTAAAAATGCAGCTATTGACACACCTCCTATTAACCCAAGACTACCTCCCTCCATACACTGAATGAATCTTTCTCTCAACTAGCACCTAACCAAGATTATTTGCTGATTCTAAAAACTCATTTTCTTTCTCAAGACTAGATCCACCGAAAACACAAATATTTCTTATGCGATGACCTGAGGAACTTGCCATTTCTACACACTTCTATATTTGTTGAAAGTATGGGTTCAGTAGAAATGGAAGGAAGGAATAGAGGAGTTTATAGAGGAGAAATTAAAAAGAAAATCATACCACCTATATGTAGGCCAGTTGGAGTCTCTCTCTCACACTCTCTCTCTCTCTCTCTCTCTCTCTATTTATTTATTTTTAAAAAAACATATGTATGTAGAGGTAGTTGTGATTATGACTCACATCTTCCCTTGGTTTTACATCAAAGAACGGCTTAAACGCCCTCTATAGGTCGGAGATGGGCTTCCCATCCAGTTTTCTTAAAAACTAGCAAACAAGGTTTTTTTCTTAATTAGATTTCCAAGACTATGCCAAGCATGTTCTTTAGAAAAATAGGTTCATAATTCATGAATTGCACGATGCTTATCTCCACTATAATGAGACTTAAGAGTCAATAGAATATTATCTAAATACTCTTTGTGTTTTGAAATAAATCCTACATTTTGATAATTTTCACCAGTTTTGCAAAATGCATGTGAGTTCTTGAATATGGTGGGCTAGTAAAATCCACTTTATAAGATTTTTACAGTCCTCTTTTTTTACAAGAAATGGTCCCCGCGTACCTTAGAGTGACAAAATTTAATGACTCTACTTACTTCATTATCAGGAATGTATCTTTGAAATATTTGATCACGACAATAATTGAATAAGTAAGGGTTATCCCATTAAAATTTTTGCATGTCGCTCAAAAATTTTCTTTTATCTTCGGTACTCTAATGAGCTAGCAAATCTCTTGAAGTAAGAAAATTGTTATTTTTATCATATCAAGGTATTAAACTAAGATTAGGAAAGTAATCATCGATTAGTATATTGTCAGATGTCGAATCTGTTGTCACTTTTGACATAAGATCCGCATCAACATTTTCGATGTCTTTTTTATCTGTGATTTCTTCCTGAGAATAAATCATTTGCATATTTTTAGATTCATCAAACTTAATTTTACTTAAAGTAGATTCAAGTTGATCATAAATTAGTTCTTTAATATGATCTACTTCTTGTAAATCATTATCATGTCCAAGTTGCTTACAAATATTGAAAATATTCATCTCTAATGTCATGTTTTCAAATGATAGCTTCATCAGTCCATTTCTATAATTAATCAATGCATTAAAAGTGGCAAGAAATGAATGTCATAAAATAACAGGAAATGAATTACATGCTTCAACAGGTTGTGTGTTCAAGACAATAAAATCCATAGGATAAATAAATTTATCAACTTCTACTAACACATCTTCAATTATTCCTCTAGGCACTTTTACAGATCTATTGGCAAGTAAAAGAGTTACAGAAGTTGGTTTTAACTCACCTAGATTGAGGTTTTGAAAAACTGAATATGGAAGTAAATTCACATTAGCTCCAAAATCAAGTAAGGCTCTTTCAATTTTATGTTCTCCAATAAAGAAAGAAATTGTAAGACAACTAGGGTCTTTATATTTCAAAGCATTATTGTTCTGATGAATGACACTTACTTGTTCAACTAAAAAGGCTTTCTTTTTCACATTCAGTTTCCTCTTCACAATGTATAGATCTTCAAAAATTTAGCATAGAAAAGAACCTATTTAATAGCATCCAACAAAGGTATATTGATCTTTACCTGTTTGAAAGTTTCAAAGATTTCAGAGTTGTGATTGACTTTTCTTCATTTGGTCATGGCATGAGGAAATGGAAGTGATGATAGGAAATCAGTTTTTTTTTGTAATTTTCAGATTCAACTCCTTCCTTACCCTCAGAGATTGACTCGTCATTTTTCTCATAAGATTCAAGAGTGGGTTTTTCAATAACCTTACTGCTGTGAAGAATGATGTCTAATTTGACTTGATCCATGTGTTGGCTTTCCAGAACTACTTGAATTTGTATTTTTATTGCCACTTGGGATTTTGTTGTGGTTAAGATGGAAACTCACCTTTCTCTTAGAAATTGAGAGCAGATGTCAATTTTGTAAGAGTATCTTTAAAATCCATCATGTTTTGAGCAAGTTGAGTCTTGATGGCCTCTTGCTTTCAATGAATGCATACAATGTTTCATCAAGATTTCTTCTAGGAGGTGGAGCATAAGGAGGTGCATATGCATGAGAATTTTAAAAATTATGATATGCTTGAAATGATGGTTGTGAAGTTTGTGAATTTTACTCTTCCAACTGAAATTTGGGTGATTTCTCCAACCAAGGTTGTATGCTTGTGAGTACGGGTTATGATTGGGCCTTTGAAAAATATTTAAAACATGAGCTTATTCATGGAGACATTACTTAAAAGAAGATAAAGGCGAACAATTATTGGTTGAATGTTCATTGGTTTCACATATTTGACACGCAATGTCTTGAACATACTTTAATTGACCACTCTTTTTTAATTCTAGTGCCTCGACTTTTCTAGCTAAAGATGCAAACTTGGCTTGGAGGTCATGATCTTCCCCTAAGGTTGTACATACCTCCACTAGATGTACGAGGTTGAGTTTTATTCTATACCTCATAAGTACCTGTGGTGTCCTAATTTTGAGCATTTTCAGCTAATAAGTCTAAGTACTCCATTGCTTCATCAGGGTTTTTATCTTTAAAAGTTCCATTGCACATCAATTCAACCATTTGCTTATCTCTAGATGTTAACCCTTCATAAAAATATGAAACCAGACTTCATTTTTCAAAACCATGATGAGAGCAAGTATTAAGCAAGTCTCGATATTTATCCCAACATTGATAAAATGTTTCTTCTAGTTTTTGTGTGAAAGTGGTGATTTATCTTTTGAAAGAGTTTGTTCTATGAGATGGGAAAAACTTCTTTAAATACTGTTGTTGCATTTCATCTCAAGAATGTGGATCCTGGTCTCAAATTTTATAGTCATGTTTTAGCTTTATCTTTTAATGAAAAAGGAAAAAGCATTAATCTGATGGTGTTCATGCTACAATTTGAGTCATTATACGTGTTGCAGACCTCCTCAAATTCTCTTAAATGCAAGTATGGATTTTCTAAATATAAGCCATGAAAAGAAGGTAAAACTTAAATAATACCTAACTTAAAATTACAATGAGATGCATTAGAAAGGAAAACTGCGCATGATGATGCACTTGTTCTTATGGGATTCATAGAGTCTCTAAATGTTCTAACATGGTTATTCTCATTATAAAGTGATTAATTATCTTCTTCGACTATATTTTCTGAAAATGATGAGGATACGCTACAAAGTCTACCACTTAATGTTGACCACACTCTCATGCACGTGTAGGAGTAGAATAAAAGGAAGAAAAAAACAAAAGAAGAAGAAACAAACTTATATAGAACAAAAATGAAAAGAGAAAATAAAATAAGTACTATAATTTGTATAAGAACTTACCTCCCTGGCAACGACACCAAAAACTTGACACGACCAAAAGATTGATGTCTTTTTCCAAGTGCAGGAGTGTCAAAGTAATAATTAACCTAGTAAGACCGGGGTCGAACCATAGGGAGGTTAATTGTATAAATTATAAGCAACAATAATATAACAACAATGACCCGACTAAAAGGTTGATGTCTTCTCCCAAGTGCAGGAGTGTCGAAGTAATAAATAACCCGGCAAGACTAGGGTCGAACCATAGGGAGGTTAATTATACAAATTATAAATAACAATAATACAACAACAATAACAATAACAATAACAATAACAACAACAACAACAACAACAATAATAGTAGTAGTAGTAGTAGTAGTAGTAGTAATAAAGAAAGAGAAGAAGAAGAAGATGATGAGAACTTGGAGATGGAAAATTAATGTAAGGATTAAACAATAATAATAACAAATGTCAAGGTTAAAGGTTCCACTAATGGTATATCAAACAAGTATAGTATAAACTCTTATTATTGAATTGGAAACCACACACAAAGGAGGTTCCAATCAGATTATATATTGTTAACATGATTACATTAGTCATCTTTTCAATTAATGCTAATACTTGTAAATCTCGTCAAGCATTCGTGATTATAACTTATGTTAACAACAAATCAAGTTCCTTTCATAGCTCAGGTGTCGGTTATACTATACATTATAGGCTATGAAACTGCCAAGCATTTGTTGTACCAAGTGTTATACAACATAAATCAAGATTAGTCATTTAGCAAGCAAAGTATTAAAGAGTGAACAAGATAACAAATATAAAACATGTTAGTATCAAACATTAAAGTCCATATTAAGTTTACATTATACTTATTCTTACACCATTGGTGTAACCTTTTCACCTTGACATAACTAACTTAGCTAGACATAATGAAAGAAAGCAAAATAGATAAACAAAATAAGAACATAAAAGTTAACTAAGTAAAGGAAAGGAAATGAAAGGCATATACTTGATATTAATGAAAGCAAAGCATAAACATTACAAAAAATACAAAGAGAGAAAGGAAGAGCATGATCTTGATCTGAACACCAAGATGCCTAAATGCATGGAAAATGCCTCCTTTTATAGGCCAAAATTGGGAACTATTGATTTGATGACTAATTGATAAGTGGGTGGCCAACTTTTGACTTGGTGACAATCCTTATCTTCTCTTGTCTGCCCAAAACGTCATTGATAACATAAAAAATGGAGCCAGTTGAAAACATGAAAGTTATAGACAATTGTCTCAGCTTTCGTTTCTAAAAAATTCAGCTCATTTGGACTTCTATAATTCCAGATATAGCTAAAATACCGAACAGTGCTCGGGCTGGAAGACAGATTCGGGCTTCTTTGTTGTTGCTACAATTTGGACTTGATAATGGCCTTTTTAGATCTTGGGCTCCATATGAAAGTTGTAGGCCTATGTCTTACCTTTTCATCCATATAAAGTAGACCTAAATCTGAGATCTGTAGCTCCAGATATGACCCAATTACTGATCAGTGTTCCAGTTTGGATTGCACCGACATCTCTTTTCTAAGTTTGACTATCTCTTTGCCCTTGCAATTTAAGTTCTTAAAGTCATCAATCAATCCTTTCATTTATGTGATAGGCCTGCATTTAAAATGAACATTTACCACAAATTAAAGGTATCTTATATTATTAGATATATTATTATAAAACATGCTTTAGTTAAGGAGTTATTGATACTTCAAGTGCAAAATGATGATATAAAACCATGACAAAAATGCACTTTTAAGTACTAATCAAACAACAATAATAATAGTAATAATACTAATAATACTACTACTAATAGTAATAATAATAATAATAATAATAATAATAATAATAATAATAATAATAACAATAATAGAAGAAGAAAAGAAGAAGAAAAAGTTGATGAGAACTTTGAGATGGAAGATCAATATAAGGACTAAATAATGATAACAACAAATATCAAGGTTAGAGGATCCACTAATGGTATGTCAAACAAGTATAGTATAAACTCTTATTATTCAATTGGAAACCACATACAAAGGAGGTTCCAATCAGATTATAAATTGTTTTCATGATTACAGTACTTATCGTATTCGATTAATGCTAATACTTGTAAATCTCGTCACGCATTCATGATTATAACCTATGTTAACAACAAATCAAGTTTCTTTCATAGCTCAGGTGTCGGTTATACCTTACAATATGGATTATGAAAGTTCCAAGCATTTGTTGTACCAAGTGTTATACAACATAAATCTAGATTAGCCATTTAATAAGCAACGTATTGGAGAGTGAATAAGATAACAAATACAAAACATGTTAGTATCAAATATTAAAGTCCATATTGTGTTTACACTATACTTATTCTTACACCATTAATGTAACCTTTTCACCTTGATATAATAAACTTAGCTAAACATAATGAAAGAAAGAAATATAAATAAACAAGATTAAAACATAAATAAGATAAAAGTTAACTAAGTAAAGGAAAGGAAATAAAAGGCATAAACAGAATATTAATAAAAACAAAACTTGAAAATATAAAGATAAAAAGAGAGAAAGCAAAAGCATGATCTTGATATGGAGACCAAGATGTCTAAATGCATTATAAATGCCTTCTTTTATAGGCTAAAATTGGGAGCTATTGATTTGATGACTAATTGATGAGTGGGTGACCAACTCTTGACTTGGTGACAATCGTTATCTTCTCTTGTCTGCCCAAAACATCATTGATAACGTTAAAATTGGAACCACTTAAAAACATAAAAGTTGTCGGAAATTTTAGTTTTCTAGAAAAAAATGGAGTTCATTTGGACTTCTAGAACTCTAAATATAGGCCAAACACTAAACAGCATTTGGGTTATAAGATAGATTCAAACTTTTTTATTGTTGCTATAATTGGGAATTGAAAATGGCCTTATTAATTCTTGGGCCCTATATGAAAGTTATAGGCCTATGTCTTACCTTTCCATCCATATAAAGTAGACCTAAATCCAAGATCTACAGCTCCAGAAATGACACAATTACCGAACAGTGTTCTGGTTTGGACTACACCGACATCTCTTTTCTAAGTTTGGCTATCTCTTTATCCTTTCAATTTCAGTTCTTAAACTCATCAATCAATCCTTTTATTTATGTGAAAGGTGATTAGTACTTAAAAGTGCATTCTCATTAAGGATTTATGTCATCATATTGCACCTAAAGTATCATTAAATTCCCTAACAAAAGTATGTTTTATATTAGCAAGTCTAAAAATATAATATATTTTTAATTCATGGTAAATATTCATTTTAAATGTAGGTCTATCATATAAATAAAAGGATTGATTGATGAGTTTAAGTATTGAAATTGAAAGGACAAAGAGAAGGCCAAATTTAGCAAAGTGTTGTTGGTGCATTCCAAACTCAAACACTGTTCGGTAATTGGATTATATCTGGAGCTGTACATATTGGATTTAGGTCCATTTTATATGGATGGAAAGGTAAGACATAGACCAACAACTTTCATGTGGACTCAAAGACTCAATTCTGCCATTTTCAAGTTCAAATCTTAGCAACAACCAAGATGTCGGAAGCTGTCCTGCAGCTCAAACACTATTCGGTTTTTGGCTCATATCTTGAGTTCTAGAAATCTAAATGAGCTCTGGTTTTTTTTGTTGGAAAGCTGCGATAATTGCCCACAACTTCCATAATTCAGTTGGCTATAATTCTGATGTTAATAATGACATTTTGGCTAACCAACAATATCAATAATCAGCCCACAATATAAAAAAAACAGCAGCCACTAATGTCAAAAACCAGCCACCAAATCAATGGATGGCCACCAATTATTCAATCAATCAATAGTTCTAAATCTTAGCCTATAAAAGGAGGCATTTGCCTTGTATTTAGTCATATTAATTTTCAGATCAAAGTCATCTTCTTACTTTCTCTCTACATCTTTGTAATGTTCAAGCTTTCTTTCATGCTATAGTAATCTCTTGTTTATGCTCTTTCATTTCCTTTCCTATACTTAGTTAGCTGATATTATATTTATGTTCTTATATTGTTTATTTATATTTTTCTCCTTCTTAATGTTTAGCTAAGTTAATTATGTCAAGGTGAAAAGGTTTCTCTAATGGTGTTAGAATAGGTATAATATAAACTCAACATGGGCTTTAAATGTTTATATCCAAGAAAGATTGTTATTAACATGTTTTATCTTTTTATCTTACTAATTCTTAATACCTTGCTTATTAAATGGTTAATTTAGATTTATGTTGTATAAAACTTGGTACATCAAATGTTTGATCCTTCATAGTCTTCGGCCCACATCGTTATTATGATAGGAACTTGATTTGTTGTTAATATAAATTAGCAACATGAATGCTTGATGATATTTATAAGTATGGTGTTACTTAGATAAGATGATTAATATGATCATTTTAGTAATTTATAATGAGCTAATAATGAGAAATCATCTGATTGGAATCTCCTTTGTGTGTGGTTTCTACTTGAGTAATAAAAAGAGTTTATATTATATTTATTTGAAATACCATTAGTGAATCCTATAACCTTGACATATGTTTTGTTATTGTTTAATCCTTACATCAATATCACATCCCAAAACTTTCTTCAACTCTTTTTCTGTTATTATTCTTTTCAAATCTTTTTCTTTATTTGTAATTTATATAATTCACCTCCCTGTGGTTCGACCCCGGTCTTGCCGGGTTATTTTACTTTGACACTCCTACACTTGGGATAACACATCAACTCTTTGATCGTGTCAAGTTTTTGGCACTGTTGCCGGGGAGGTAAGTTATTGTATAAATTAAATATTTTATTTTATTTTCACTTTTATTTGTTTTTCTAATTGTTGTTTCTTTTTCTTTTTCTTTTTCCTTTTCCTTTCCTTTTCTTTTCTTTTGCATTTGCATGAGAGTTTGGACACGTACATTAAATGGTAGACTTTCTAAAAAATCCTTATTTTCTTCAAAAAACATGGCCGAAGAAGATAACCAATCAATTCATAATGAGAATAATGAAAATAATCGTGTTAGAACACTTAAAGATCATATGAATCCAACAAGAACAAGTGCACTATCATGTATTGTTTTTCCTTTTGATGCATCTCATTTTAATTTTAAGCCAGGTATTATTCAACTTTTACCCACTTTTCATGGTTTAGAAATAGAAAATCCATACTTGCATTTAAGAGAATCTGAATAAGTTTGTAACACTTATAATGACTTAAATTGTAGCATGAATACGATCAAATTAAAGCTTTTTCCTTTTTTATTAAAAGATAAAGCTAAAACATGGCTACAAAATATTAGGTCAGGATGCATTCATGCTTGGGATGAAATGCAATAACAGTTTTTAAAGAAAATTTTTCCTTCTCATAGAACAAACTCTTTCAAAAGATAAATCACCACTTTTACTCAAAAACCAGGAGAAACATTTTACAAATGTTGGGATAGATATAAAGACTTGCTTAATACCTGTCCTCATCATGGTTTTGAAACATGGAGATTGATCTCACAATTTTATAAAGGGTTAACACCTAAAGATAAGCAAATGGTGGAATTGATGTGTAATGGAACTTTTGAAAATAAAGACCCTGATGAAGCAATGGAGTACCTAGACTTGCTAGCTGAAAATGCTCAAAATTGGGATACCACAGGTACTTGTGAGGCACCAGGTAAAACTCAACCTCATATATCTAATGGAGGCATGTACAGTCTTAGGGAAGATCATGACCTCCAAGCCAAATTTGCATCTTTAGCTAGAAAGATTGAGACACTAAAATTAAAAAAGTGTGGTCAATTAAAATCTGTTCAAGAAATTGTGTGTCAAATTTATGAAACCAATGAACACTCAACCAATGATTGTCCAACTTTACCTTCTTTTAAGGAATGTCTCCATGAACAAGCCAATGCTTTAAATAGTTTCCAAAGACCAAGTCATAACCCATACTCACAAATGTACAACCCTGGTTAGAGAAATCACCCAAATTTCAGTTGGAAGAGTCATAACAATAATGTATAAACTTCACAGCCACCAGTTCAAGCACAACATAATTTTTAAAATTCTCATGGTTATGCACCTCCTTATATTCCCCCTCCTAGAAGAAATCCTGAGGAAACATTACATTCATTCATTGAAAAGTAAGAGACAATCAACACTCAAAATGCTTAAACCATGGCTGATTTGAAAAATACTCTTGTAAAGTTCACATTTGCTCTCAGTTTTCAAGAGAAAGGTAAGTTTCCATCTCAACCCCAGCAAAATCCCAAAGGGCAGTACAATTCAAGTACAAGCAGTTCCAGAAGCCAACATCTAGATCAAGTCAAATCAGTCACTACTCTCCGTAGTGGTAAGGTTATTAAAAAACTCATTCTTGAACCTTGTGAGAAAGAAGATGAGTTAGTCTCCAAGGGTAAGGAAATGGTTGAACCTGATCATTACAAGGAAGAGACTGATTCCCTACCAGCACTTCCATTTCCTCATGCTATGACCAAACAAAGAAAAGTCAATCACAATTCTGAAATCTTTGAAACTTTCAAACAAGTAAGGATCAATATACCTTTGCTAGATGCTATTAAACAGGTACCATCTTATGCTAAATTTTTGAAAGATCTATGCATTGTAAAGAGAAAATTGAATGTGAAAAAGAAAGTCTTCTTAGCCGAACAAGTAAGTGCCATTCTTCAGAACAATAATACTTTGAAATATAAAGACCCTAGTTGTCCTACAATTTCTTGCTTTATTGGAGAACATAAAATTGACAGAGCTTTACTTGATTTTAGAGCTAGTGTGAATTTACTTCCATATTCAGTTTTTCAAAGTCTCAATCTACGTGAGTTAAAACCTACTTCTATAACTCTTTTACTTGCTGATAGATCTGTAAAATAGCCTAGAGGAATAGTTGAAGATGTGTTAGTACGAGTTGATAAATTCATCTTTCCTGTAGATTTTATTGTCTTGGATACATAATTTGTTGAAGCATGTAATTCAATTCCTGTTATTTTAGGACGTCCATTTCTTGCAACTTCTAATGCATTGATTAATTGTAGGAATGGGGTGATGAAATTATCTTTTGGAAACATGACATTGGAGATGAATGTTTTTAACATTTGCAAGCAACCTGAAGATGATAATGATTTACAGGAAGTAGATTTTATTGAAAAATAATTTATGATCAATTTGAAAATTCTTCCAATGAAACTGAGTTTAATGAATCTGAAGATTTACAAATGGTTTGTTTTCAGGAAGAATCAAAGGCAAATAGTTGGAGACCAAAAATTGAGGAATTGCCACCACGATCAATTAGGTCCATGCCTTCAAGTGTTCAACCACCAAAACCCGATTTGAAGCCATTGCCATGTAATCTCAAATACTCATTTTTGGGAGAAAATGAAACTTTTCCGGTAATAATTTCTTCCAAACTTAATGTTCATCAAGAAGGTAAGTTATTACAAACTCTGAAAATGCACAAAAATATATTAGGATGGACCATAGCTGATATAAAAGGAATTAGTCCTTTGATTTGCACACATAAGATTTATTTGGAGGAAATTGCTAAACCCTCTAGAGAAATCCAACGAAGGCTTAATCCTAATATGAAAAAAGTAGTGAGGAATGAAGTCATTAAGCTTCTAGATAATGGAATCATTTATCCTATTTCTAATAACAAATGGGTAAGTCCTACCCAAGTTGTACCTAAAAAGTCTAGAGTTACTATGATAACAAATCAGAAAAATGAGTTAATTCCAACAAGGACTATTACTGGTTGGCGCATGTGCATTGACTATAGAAAACTTAATTCAATGACTAGAAAATATCATTTTCCTTTACAAAGCATGGATCAGATTCTAGAAAGAGTTGTAGGTCATGAATTTTATTGTTTTCTAGGTGGTTATTCGGGTTACAACCAAATTGAAATTGCATTTGAAGATCAAGAGAAAACTACTTTCACATGTCCATTTGGCACATTTGCATACCGAAGGATGCCTTTTGGATTATGTAATGCACCAGCCACGTTTCAAAGATGCATGCTTAGCATATTTAGTGATATGGTTGAATGTTTTCTTGAGATTTTTATGGATGATTTTTCTGTTTTTGGTGATTCATTTGATAATTGTTTAACTAATTTGGAGAAGGTTTTGAACAGGTGTGAAGAGAACAATCTTGTGCTGAATTGGGAAAAATGTCATTTTATGGTAACAAACGGCATTGTACTTGGTCACATTGTTTATCAATAGGAATTGAGGTTGACAAATCTAAAATTGAGTTAATTGTTAACTTGCGAACACCAAAATTTGTTAAAAATGTTAGATCATTCTTAGGACATGCTGGTTTTTATAGAAGGTTTATCAAAGATTTTAGTGTAATATCTAAGCCATTGTGTAACCTTATAACAAATGATAATATTTTTGAATGGACTGAATATTATGAAGAAGCCTTTGTTAAACTTAAAAACCTGCTTACATCTGCTCATGTCATTCAACCTCCTGATTGGTCATTACCTTTCGAAATAATGTGTGATGCTAGTGATTATGCCGTGGGTGCTGTTTTAGGACAAAGAAAAGATAAGAAACCCTATGTGATTTACTATGCAAGTAAAACTTTAAATAATGCTCAAATAAATTACACTACCACTGAAAAGGAATTACTTGCAGTAGTATTTGCATGTGAAAAATTCAGATCTTATCTTGTTGGCTCACCTGTTATTGTTTTTAGTGATCATGCAACGTTGAAATATCTTCTTTCTAAGAAGGATTCTAAAGCTAGATTGGTGCGGTGGATTTTGTTACTTCAAGAAATTGATATCACAATCAAGGATAAGAAAGGCACTGAAAATGTAGTCGGGGATCATTTGTCAAGATTGACAACTGATTTGAAATCTGACATCACACCAATCAATGACTACTTTCCTGATGAATCTTTACTTTCTATCTCTACAATGCCTTGGTTTGCTAATATTGTTAATTTTTTTATTTCAGGACATTTTTTAGCTCATTGGAATACTTAAGATAAAAGAAAGTTCTTGAACGAAGTGAAGAACTTTTATTGGGATGACCCTTATTTATTCAAATATTGTCATGATCAAATATTTCGAAGATGCATTTCCAACAATGAGGTAAGTAATGTCATTAAATTTTGTCATTCTGAGGCATGTGGGGGTCATTTTTCATCAAAGAAGACAACTGCAAAAATCTTACAATGTAGATTTTTAGCGGCCCACCATGTTCAAAGACACGCATGCATTATGTAAAACTTGTGAAAATTGTCAAAAGTTAAGATCTCTTTCAAAAAATCACATGATGCCTTTAAATACTATTCTTGTCATTGAAATCTTTGACTGTTAGGGTATAGATTTTATGGGTCCATTTCCTTCATTATTTGGTTTTGTGTATATATTAGTCGCAGTAGACTATGTTTCAAAATGCATAGAAGCAATTCCAAGTCGTAACAATGATCATGAAATAGTCATCAAGTTTTTGAAAGAAAATATTTTGAGTCGATTTGGAATTTCTTGGGCCATGATAAGTGATGGTGGAACACATTTCTGTAACAAGTCATTTGAGTCTTTAATGAAGAAATAAGGAATCACACACAAAGTTGCCACCCCTTATCACCCCCAAACAAATGGACAAGTAGGACTTGCTAATAGGGAGATCAAACAAATCTTGGAAAAAACAGTGAACCCTAATTGAAAGGATTGGTCTTTAAGACTTAATGATGCACTTTGGGCCTATCGAACTGCTTTTAAAACATCATTAGGTATGTCACCTTATAGGTTGGTTTATGGAAAACCTTGTCATTTGCTTGTGGAACTTGAACACAAAGCTTATTAGGCTATTAAAGCTTTTAATTCAAACCTGGATGATGTTAGCCAGCTGCGTAAGTTACAAATAAATGAGTTTGAGGAAATAAGAAGTGATGCATATGAGAATTCAAAAATTCATAAAGCAAGAATCAACGACTTTCATGATAAAAGAATCTTGAGAAAAACATTTGATGTTGGTCAGAAAGTTTTGCTTTATAATTCTCGACTTCATTTATTTCCTGGAAAGCTAAGATCAAGATGGAGCGGTCCATTTGATGTGAAACATGTATATCCTTATGGGGCTTTTGATATTGAGAATCCAAAGAATGGTAATGTTTTCAAGGTCAATAGACATTGTTTGAAAGCTTACTTTGATAATTTTCCTTGTGAAAATGAATCCATTGGTTTGAATGATCCTGTATATAAAGGTTGATTATTTTATTTTTCTCATATTTTTTATGTTTTTTTTTTTTACTCTTCTTTTGCTAGTCTTTCTCCAACCCTGGTCAAATGGCGGATAACGGTACTCCGTGACTCTTAAGTCGGTTCTTTTAGTTTCCCATGATAATTGATATCTGTGTATATATTTGTTCAATTCCTTGTTCCTTCTCTTTTCTTTACATCTCTTCTTCACTTCTCTTTTGAAAAATGGACACAACTCTTGAAAAATTGAAAAAGTATTTTCCCGCTCTACCTTAAAATATGATTACAAAAATTTACCGTGCTAGGTGTGAAAGATTGAGGTTGTTAATGGACCATGGAATTCCTGAAGATATTCGCTGGATAATTGAAGCAAAGATCCGATTATCAGGTGAGTCTTCCAACACTTTTATTTCATACATGCCTAGGATAGAGAAAAGCACTTTTGCAAAGAAACGTCGTGCAAAACGACTGAACGTTTGTCACCGATGTGCCAGATGGACTTCTAATGCAAAATGTTGTTCTTTAAGAATGGTATCTATAAACCGTGAAGATAAAATACAATTCATTAAGGATGGCTTGAGTAGGAGTCTTTAGATAATCTTCTATTAACTCTTGAGACACATCCTAATGGAGATGTGCATCGTGCAATTCATGATTTATGGCCTCATTTTCATAAAGAATATGGTCGACTTAGTCTTGGGAATCTGACTAAAAAAGACCCTGTTTGCTAGTTTTTAAGAAAACTGGATGGGAAGCCTATCCCCGACCCATAGAGGGCGTTTAAGCCGTTTTTAAATGTAAAACCAAAGGAAGATGTGAGCCACAATCACAACTATTTGTACATATATATTGTTTTAAAAAATAATAATATAATAATAATAATAATAAATAAATAAAAGAACGAGAGAGAGAAAGAGAGAGAGTGAGACTTCAGCTAGCTTACATATAGGTGGTATGATTGCATTTTCAATTTCTCATCTATAAAATATTCTCTTCCTTTCCATCATTTCTACTCAACCCATTCATTTAGCATATATAGAAGTGTGTAGAAATGGCAAGTTCCTCTGTTCCTAAAATAAAAACTATTTGTATTTTTGGTGGATCTAGTCCTGAGAAAGAAAAGGAGTTTCTAGAATCAGCAAATCATCTTGGTCGAGTACTAGTTAAGAGAAAAATTAATTTAGTGTATGGGGGAGGTAGCTGACACGACTAAAAGATTGATGTCTTCTCCCAAGTGTAGGAGTGTCGAAGTAATAAATAACCCAGCAAGACCGAGGTCGAACCACAGGGAGGTTAATTGTACAAATTATAAACAACAATTATAAAACAACAATAACAATAACAACAATAGTAATAATAATAATAATAATAGTAGTAGTAGTAGTAGTAGTAGTAGTAGTAGTAGTAGTAGTAGTAGTAATAATAAAGAAAGAGAAGAAGAAAAAGATGATGATAATGATGAGAACTTGGAGATGAAATATTAATGTAAGGATTAAACAATAATAATAACAAATGTCAAGGTTAAAGGTTCCACTAATGGTATATCAAACAAGTATAGTATAAACTCTTATTATTGAATTGGAAACCACACACAAAGGAGGTTCCAATCAGATTATATATTGTTAACATGATTACATTAGTCATCTTTTCAATTAATGCTAATACTTGTAAATCTCGTCAAGCATTCGTGATTATAACTTATGTTAACAACAAATCAAGTTCCTTTCATAGCTCAGGTGTCGGTTATACCATACATTATAGGCTATGAAACTGCCAAGCATTTGTTGTACCAAGTGTTATACAACATAAATCAAGATTAGTCATTTAGCAAGCAAAGTATTAAAGAGTGAACAAGATAACAAATATAAAACATGTTAGTATCAAACATTAAAGTCCATATTAAGTTTACACTATACTTATTCTTACACCATTAGTGTAACCTTTTCACCTTGACATAATTAACTTAGCTAGACATAATGAAGGAAAGAAAAATAGATAAACAAAATAAGAACATAAAAGCTAACTAAGTAAAGGAAAGGAAATGAAAAGTATAAACTTAATATTAATGAAAGCAAAGCATAAACATTACAAAAAATACAAAGAGAGAAAGGAAGAGCATGATCTTGATCTGGAAACCAAGATGCCTAAATGCATGGCAAATGCCTCCTTTTATAGGCCAAAATTGGGAACTATTGATTTGATGACTAATTGATAAGTGGGTGGCCAACTTTTGACTTGGTGACAATCCTTATCTTCTCTTGTCTGCCCAAAACGTCATTGATAACGTCAAAACTGGAGCCAGTTGTAAACATGAAAGTTGTAGGTAATTGTCTCAGCTTTCTTGTGTAAAACATTCAGCTCATTTCGACTTCTAGAACTCCAGATATGGCCAAAATACCGAACAGTGCTCGGGCTGGAAGACAGATTCGGGCTTCTTTGTTGTTGCTACAATTTGGACTTGATAATGGCCTTTTTAGATCTTGGGATCCATATGAAAGTTTTAGGCCTATGTCTTACCTTTCCATCCATATAAATTGGACCTAAATCTGAGATCTGTAGCTCTAGATATGACCCAATTACTGAACAGTGTTCTGGTTTGGATTGCACCGACATTTCTTTTCTAAGTTTGACCATCTCTTTGCCTTTGCAATTTAAGTTCTTAAAGTCATCAATCAATATTTTCATTTATGTGATAGGCCTGCATTTAAAATGAACATTTACCATAAATTAAAGGTATCTTATATTATTAGATATATTATTATAAAACATGCTTTAGTTAAGGAGTTATTGATACTTCAAGTGCAAAATGATGATATAAAACCATGATAAAAATGCACTTTTAAGTACTAATCAGTAGCCTTGGATTAATGGGGGGTGTTTCAATAGTTGCATTCGTAGGAAGTAGTCAAGTTTTGAGGGTCGTCCCTAAAGCTTTAACCGAAGGGGACATCATTGGAAAAACAATTGGAGAGGAATTACAAGTCTCTACAATGTCTGATCGAATGAATACAATGTTTAACCATGCTGATGCCTTCATTGCCTTACCAGGTGGTCTGGGCACATTGAAAGAAATCTTTCATATTTTGTCTTGGGCCCAACTGCACATTCACCATAAACCTATAGGTCTGTTAAATGTTAATGGTTTTTATGATAATTTATTGTCTTTTCTTGATCAAGCTGTGGAACAGAAATCTCTAACATCTTCGGCACGATAAATCATAATCTCTGTTACTACTGTTGAACAATTGATTGACCAACTACAATCTTTCATCCCTGTAATTGATCCCTCCATGAGTCAACTCAATTGGTCAAACATGAAACGCCATAAAAAACTTAAATTGGATTTGAGCCTTAGTTTGTGAAAAATTATGTCTTTTGGTTTTATTAATAGCATAATATTTATGTTTTGTTGTTTCTTATATTTGTTTCAGTGTGTTTCAGGTTTGTCAGTAGTCGCTGTTTCAGGTGATATCTTCTACACTCTATCTTTTTGCTTAGAACATTGAGGACAATTTCTCGTTTTGGTTGGGGGGAGAGGGTAGTAGTTGATATTAAAAAAAAATTATTATTAAGTAACTATATTTCTATTATTTAAACCATTTGCAAAACTATTGTTACTAGGATGACAGAGTAACGGAGGAACTTTAGTGACTCTTGAGACGCATTTTAGTAAACATTCTTAACAAGGTCTATCATAATACTTCTTGAAATATTCAGGTTTATAAATTCTTGGATTGTTATCACTCAATTATGTTTATATGCTCATTTAATTAGTATTTCTAAACCTTCATTTTCACACACATACTCGAACATATGATTGTGGGTTGCACATTGGATTATTACATTATTTGTGTTCTTTTGTTAAAGGTAACAACTAAGGGAAAGGGATAATATATAATATGCAAAAAAAAACAAAAAAAACCAAAAAAAATATAATAATAATAAAAACAAAGTAGATAAGTTTGGTTTCGTAGCCTTCTTGACTTAAGCAAATAAGCTCGAAGGGGTGTTTAAACACATAGTACCCTAAAGTCAACTGACTTGGGAGCTATTGGCCCAGTGCTTGTTACATGGGTTGAGGAGAAAGCTTAAGGGAATCAAACACTGCACTATCTACATATCAATATTTGCAACCCATGTTACTAAGCTCGTATGGGTGTCTCAGCACCTGATGCCCTAAGACCAACTGGTTTGGGAATCATTAGCCGAAAGCTCGTTACATGGGTTCAGGACACATTGTGCTATAAATTCTTGCTTTAAAAAAAAAATAACAATCCAAACCTAAGAAAGTTAACCTTAAACATTAGAACAAAAATTTTGTTTTCTTCCATGAAAAGCTCCATAGCTATGTTTTGATTTATTGAGCACCAAAAGAAGGTTTATTAATATCTTGTTTAAGAGGTATTCAGCATATATATAAATTTAATGAGAGTTTGTTTATCTGGATAGATTAATAGAAATTAAATGATGAATGCCTTGCTTTGTGGTATTTGCAAATTGTTTTTGTATTTTAATGCTTTGATTACTAGGGACTAGTAATAATCTAGTTGAGGGGTGTGATTAGTACTTAAAAGTGCATTCTCATTAAGGATTTATGTCATCATATTGCACCTAAAGTATCATTAAATTCTCTAACAAAAGCATGTTTTATATTAGCAAGTCTAAAAATATAATATACCTTTAATTCATGGTAAATGTTTATACTAAATGTAGGTCTATCACATAAATAAAAGAATTGATTGATGAGTTTAAGTATTGAAATTGAAAGGACAAAGAGAAGGCCAAACTTAGCAAAGTGTTGCTGGTGTATTCCAAACTCAAACACCGTTCAGTAATTGGATCATATCTGGAGCTGTAGATATTTGATTTAGGTCCATTTTATATGGATGGAAAGGTAAGACATAGACCTATAATTTTCATGTGGACTCAAAGACTCAATTCTGCCATTTTTAAGTTCAAATCTTAGCAACAACGAAGACGTCGAAAGCTATCCTGCAGCTCAAACACTATTCGATTTTTGGCTCATATCTTGAGTTCTAGAAGTCCAAATGAGCTCTGGTTTTTTTTTTTAGAAATATGAGACAATTTTCCATAAATTCCATAATTTAGTTGGCTATAATTCTGATGTTAGCAATGATATTTTGGCCAGCCAACAATATCAATAATTAGCCCACAATATCAAAAAAAGCAGTCACTAATGTCAAAAACCAGCCACCAAATCAATGGATGGCCACCAATTATTCAATCAATCAATAGTTCTAAATCTTAGCCTATAAAAGGAGGCATTTGCCATGTATTTAGTCATACTAATTTTCAGATCAAAGTCATCTCTTTGCTTTCTCTCAACATCTTTGTAATGTTCAAGTTTTCTTTCATGCTATAGTGATCTCTTGTTTAAGCTCTTTCATTTCCTTTCCTATACTTAGTTAGCTTATATTATATTTATGTTCTTATATTGTTTATTTATATTTTTCTCCTTCTTAATGTTTAGCTAAGTTAATTATGTCAAGGTGAAAAGGTTTCTCTAATGGTGTTAGAATAGGTATAATATAAACTCAACATGGGCTTTAAATTTTTATATCCAATAAAGATTGTTATTAACATGTTTTATCTTTTTATCTTACTAATTCTTAATACCTTGCTTATTAAATGGTTAATTTAGATTTGTGTTGTATAAAACTTGGTACATCAAATGCTTGATCCTTCATAGTCTTCGGCCAACATCGTTATTATGATAGGAACTTGATTTGTTGTTAATATAAATTAGCAACATGAATGCTTGATGATATTTATAAGTATGGTGTTACTTAGATAAGATGATTAATATGATCATTTTAGTAATTTATAATGAGCTAATAACGAGAAATCATCCGATTGGAACCTTCTTTGTGTGTAGTTTCTAGTTGAGTAATAAAAAGAGTTTATATTATATTTATTTGAAATACCATTAGTGAATCCTATAACCTTGACATATGTTTTGTTATTGTTTAATCCTTACATCAATATCACATCCCAAAACTTTCTTCAACTCTTTTTCTGTTATTATTCTCTTCAAATCTTTTTCTTTATTTGTAATTTACATAATTCACCTCCCTGTGGTTCAACCCCGGTCTTGCCGAGTTATTTTACTTTGATACTCCTACACTTGGGATAAGACATCAACTCTTTGATCGTGTTAAAAGGCCTGTATTTAAAATGAACATTTACCACAAATTAAAGGTATCTTATATTATTAGATATGTTATTATGAAACATGATTTAGTTAAGGAGTTATTGATACTTCAAGTGCAAAATAATGATATAAAACCTTGATAAAATGCACTTTTAAGTACTAATCATTAACAATAAATCAAGTTCCTTTTATAGCTTCGGTGTCGATTATACCATATAGTATGAGTTATGCAAGTGCCAAGCATTTGTTGTACAAAGTGTTATACAATATAAATCTAGATTAGTCATTTAACAAACAAAGTATTAAAAAGTGAACAAGTTAACAAATATAAAACATGTTAGCATCAAACATTAAAGTCCATGTTAAGTTTACTCTATACTTATTCTTACACCGTTAGTATAACCTTTTCACCTTGACATAATAAACTTAGCTAAACATAATGAAAGAGAGAAACATAAATAAACAAGATAAGAACATAAATAAGATAAAAGTTAACTAAGTAAAGGAAAGGAAATGAAAGGCATAAACTTGATATTAATGAAAGCAAAACATAAGCAATACAAAGAGAGAAATAAAAAGCATGATCTTGATCTAGAGACCAAGATGCCTAAATGCATGGCGAATGCCTCCTTTTATAGGCCAAAATTAAGAACTATTGATTTAATGACTAATTGATGAGTGGGTGGCCAATTCTTGACTTGGTGACTGACACGACAAAAATGTTGATGTCTTCTCCCAAGTGCAGGAGTGTCGAAGTAATAAATAACCCGGCAAGACCGGGGTCGAACCACAGGGAGGTTAATTGTACAAATTATAAACAACAATTATAAAACAACAATAACAACAATAATAATAGTAATAATAATAATAATAATAATAATAATAATAATAATAGTAGTAGTAGTAGTACTAACAATAATAATAATAATAATAATAATAATAAAGAAAGAGAAGAAGAAGAAGATGATGATGATGAGAACTTGGAGATCAAATATTAATGTAAGGATTAAGCAATAATAATAACAAATGTCAAGGTTAGAGGTTCCACTAATGGTATATCAAACAAGTATAGTATAAACTCTTATTATTGAATTGGAAACCACACATAAAGGAGGTTCCAATCAGATTATATATTATTAACATGATTACATTAGTCATCTTATTCAATTAATGCTAATACTTGTAAATCTCGTCAAGCATTCATGATTATAACTTATGTTAACAACAAATCAAGTTCCTTTCATAGCTCAGGTGTCGGTTATACCATACATTATGGGCTATGAAAGTGCCAAGCATTTGTTGTACCAAGTGTTATACAACATAAATCAAGATTAGTCATTTAACAAGCAAAGTATTAAAGAGTGAACAAGATAACAAATATAAAACATGTTAGTATCAAACATTAAAGTCCATATTAAGTTTACATTATACTTATTCTTACACCATTAGTGTAACCTTTTCACCTTGACATAATTAACTTAGCTAGACATAATGAAAGAAAGGAAAACAAATAAACAAAATAAGGACATAAAAGTTAACTAAATAAAGAAAAGGAAATGAAAGGCATAAACTTAATATTAATGAAAACAAAGCATAAAAAATACAAAGAGAGAAAGGAAGAGCATGATCTTGATCTGGAAACCAAGATGCCTAAATGCATGGCAAATGCCTCCTTTTATAGGCCAAAATTGGGAACTATTGATTTGATGACTAATTGATAAGTGGGTGGCCAACTTTTGACTTGGTGACAATCCTTATCTTCTCTTGTCTGCCCAAAACGTCATTGATAACGTCAAAACTGGAGCCAGGTGCAAACATGAAAGTTGTAGGCAATTGTCTCAGCTTTCTTGTGTAAAACATTCAGCTCATTTGGACTTCTAGAACTCCAGATATGGCCAAAATACCGAATAGTGCTCGGGCTGGAAGACAGATTCGGGCTTCTTTGTTGTTGCTACAATTTGGACTTGATAATGGCCTTTTTAGATCTTGGGCTCCATATGAAAGTTGTAGGCCTATGTCTTACCTTTCCATCCATATAAATTGGACCTCAATCTGAGATCTGTAGCTCCAGATATGGCCCAATTACCGAACAGTGTTTCGGTTTGGATTGCACCGACATCTCTTTTCTAAGTTTGGCCATCTCTTTATCCTTGCAATTTAAGTTCTTCAAGTCATCAATTGATTAGTACTTAAAAGTGCATTTTTATCATGGTTTTATATCATCATTTTGCACTTGAAGTATCAATAACTCCTTAACTAAAATATATTTTATAGTAATGTATCTAATAATATAAGATACCTATAATTTGTGGTAAATGTCTATTTTTAATATAGGCCTATCCCATAAATGAAAGGATTGATTGATGACTTGAAGAACATAAATTGCAAGGATAAAGAGATGGCCAAACTTAGAAAAGAGATGTCGGTGCAATCCAAACCGGAACACTGTTCGGTAATTGGATCATATCTGGAGCTACAGATCTCCGATTTAGGTCCAATTTATATGGATGGAAAGGTAAGACATAGGCCTACAACTTTCATATGGAGCCCAAGATCTAAAAAGGCCATTATCAAGTCCAAATTGTAGCAACAACAAAGAAGCCCGAATCTGTCTTCCAGCCCGAGCACTGTTCGGTATTTTGGCCATATCTGGAGTTCTAGAAGTCCAAATGAGCTGAATTTTTTACACAAGAAAGCTGAGACAATTGCCTACAACTTTCGTGTTTGCACCTGGCTCCAGTTTTGACGTTATCAATGATGTTTTGGGCAGACAAGAGAAGATAAGGATTGTCACCAAGTCAAAAGTTGGCCACCCACTTATCAATTAGTCATCAAATCAATAGTTCCCAATTTTGGCCTATAAAAGGAGGCATTTGCCATTCATTTAGGCATCTTGGTTTCCAGATCAAGATCATGCTCTTCCTTTCTCTCTTTGTATTTTTATGCTTTGTTTTCATTAATATTAAGTTTATGCCTTTCATTTCCTTTCCTTTACTTAGTTAACTTTTATGTTGTTATTTTGTTTATCTATTTTTCTTTCTTTCATTATGTCTAGCTAAGTTAATTATGTCAAGGTGAAAAGGGTACACTAATGGTGTGAGAATAAGTATAATGTAAACTTAATATGGACTTTAATGTTTGATACTAACATGTTTTATATTTGTTATCTTGTTCACTCTTTAATACTTTGCTTGTTAAATGACTAATCTTGATTTATGTTGTATAACACTTGGTACAACAAATGCTTGGCACTTTCATAGCCCATAATGTATGGTATAACCGACACCTGAGCTATGAAAGGAACTTGATTTGTTGTTAACATAAGTTATAATCATGAATGCTTGACGAGATTTACAAGTATTAGCATTAATTGAATAAGATGACTAATGTAATCATGTTAACAATATATAATCTGATTGGAACCTCCTTTATGTGTGGTTTCCAATTCAATAATAAGAGTTTATACTATACTTGTTTGATATACCATTAGTGGAACCTCTAACCTTGACATTTGTTATTATCATTGTTTAATCTTTACATTAATATTCCATTTTGAAGTTCTCATCATCTTCTTCTTCTCCTTCTCCTTCTTTATTATTCTTATTACTACTACTACTACTACTATTACTACTACTACTACTACTAGTATTATTATTATTATTGTTATTATTGTTGTTATTATTATTATTATTATTATTATTATTATTATTATTATTATTATTATTATTATAATTGTTGTTGTTGTTGTTACTATTGTTGTTATTTATAGTTGTTGTTTATAATTTGTACAATTAACCTCCCTGTGGTTCGACCCCGGTCTTGCCGGGTTATTTATTACTTCGACACTCCTGCACTTGGGAGAAGACATCAACCTTTTAGTCGTGTCAAGTTTTTGGCGCCGTTGCCGGGGAGGTAAGTTCTTGTATAAATTATAGTATTTATTTTATTTTCTCTTTTCACTTTTCTTGTATATAAATTTGTTTCTTTTCTTTTGTTTCTTTTTATTTTGTTTTCTTCCTCCTTCTTTTGCTTTCTTCTTCTTCTTTTTATTTTATTCCTACACGTGCATGAGAGTGTGGTCACGTACATCAAGTGGTAGACTTTGTAGGGTATCCTCATCATTTTCAGAAAATATGGCCGAAGAAGATAATCAATCACTTCATAATGAAAATAATGAGAATAACCGTGCTAGAACACTTAGAGATCATATGAATCCCACAAGAACAAGTGCACCATCATGCATAGTTTTTCCTCCTGATGCATCTCATTTTAATTTTAAACCAGGTATTATTCAACTTTTACCTTCTTTTCATGGTTTAGAATTGGAAAATTCATACTTGCATTTAAGGGAATTTGAAGAGGTCTGCAACACATATAATAATTTAAATTGTAGCATGAACACCATCAGATTAAAGCTTTTTCCTTTTTCATTAAAAGATAAAGCTAAAACATGGCTACAAAATTTGAGACCAGGATCCATTCGTGCTTGGGATGAAATGCAACAACAATTTTTAAAGAAGTTTTTCCCATCTCATAGAACAAACTCTTTCAAAAGACAAATCACTACTTTCACTCAAAAACCAGGAGAAACATTTTACAAATGTTGGGATAGGTATCGAGATTTGCTTACTACTTGCCCCCATCATGGTTTTGAAACATGGAGATTGGTTTCACATTTCTATGAAGGGTTAACACCTAAAGATAGGCAAATGGTTGAATTGATGTGCAATGGAACTTTTGAAGATAAAGACCCTGATGAAGCAATGGAGTACTTAGACTTGTTAGCTGAAAATGCTCAAAATTGGGACACCGCGGGTACTTATGAGGCACCGAGTAAAACTCAACCTCATACATCTAGTGGAGGTATGTACAACCTTAGGGAAGATCATGACCTTCAAGCCAAGTTTGCATCTTTAGCTAGAAAAGTCGAGGCACTAGAATTGAAAAAGAGTGGTCAATTAAAATCTGTTGAAAACATTGTGTGTCAAATATGTGAAACAAATGAACACTCAACCAACGATTGTCCAACCTTGCCTTCTTTTAAGGAATGTCTCCATGAACAAGCCCATGCTTTAAACAGTTTCCAAAGGCCCAACCACAACCCATACTCCCAAACATACAACCCTGGTTGGAGGAATCACCCAAATTTCAGTTGGAAGAGTGAGAACAACAATGCACAAACTTCACAACCACCGTTTCAAGCACACCATAATTTTCAAAATTCTCATGGATATGCACCTCCTTATGCTCCACCTCCTAGAAGAAATCTTGAGGAAACATTGCATGCATTCATTGAAAAGCAAGAGACAATCAATACTCAACTTGCTCAAAACATGACAGATTTTAAAGATACTCTTGCTAAATTAACATCTGCTCTTAGTTTCCAAGAGAAAGGTAAGTTTCCATCTCAAACACAACAAAATCCCAAAGGGCAATACAATGCAAATGCAAGTAGTTCCGGAAGCCAACACATGGATCAAGTCAAATCAGTCACTACTCTGCGCAGTGGTAAGGTTATTGAAAAACCCTCTCTTGAACCTTATGAGAAAGATGATGAGTCAATCTCTGAGGGTAAGGAAGGGGATGAATCTGAAAATTGCAAAGAAACGACTGACTCACCGCCAGCACTTCCATTTCCTCAAGCCATGACCAAACAAAGGAAAGTCAACCATAACTCTGAAATTTATGAAATTTTCAAACAGGTAAGGATCAATATACCATTGTTGGATGCTATTAAACAGGTTCCTTCCTATGCTAAATTTTTGAAAGATCTATGCACTGTGAAGAGGAAACTGAATGTGAAAAAGAAAGCCTTTCTAGCCGAACAAGTAAGTGCTATTCTTCAGAACAATAATGCTTTGAAATATAAAGACCCTGGTTGTCCTACAATTTCTTGCTTTATTGGAGAGCATAAAATTGAAAGAGCCTTACTTGATCTTGGAGCTAGTGTGAATTTACTTCCATATTCAGTTTTTCAGAGTCTCAATCTAGGTGAGTTAAAACCAACTTCTATATCTCTTTTACTTGCCGATAGATCTGTAAAAGTGCCTAGAGGAATAATTGAAGACGTGTTAGTACAAGTCGATAAATTCATTTATCCTGTGGATTTTATTGTCTTAGACACAGAACCTGTTGAAGCATGTAATTCATTTCCTGTTATTTTAGGACGTCCGTTCCTTGCAACCTCTAACGCATTGATTAATTGTAGGAATGGACTGATGAAGCTATCATTTGGAAACATGACATTGGAGATGAATATTTTCAACATTTGCAAGCAACCTGGAGATGATAATGATTCACAAGAAGTAGATCATATTGATGAATTAGTTTATGATCAACTTGAATCTACTTTAAATAAAAATGAATTGGATGAAACTGAAGATTTGCAAATGGTTTATTCTGAGGAAGAAATCATGGATGAAACAAGCACCGAAAATGTTGATGTGAATCTTTTGTCAATAGTGACAACAGATTCGACATCTGGCATCACACCAATCGATGATTACTTTCCTAATGAATCCTTACTTTCTCTTAGTCCAATGCCTTGGTATCATAAAAATATCAATTTTATTGCTTTAGGAGATTTGCCAGCTGATTGGAGTACCCAAGACAAAGAAAAGTTTTTGAACGAAGTGAAGAGCTTTTATTGTGATGACCCTAACTTATTCAAATATTGTCCTGATCAAATATTTCAAAGATTCATTCCCGACAATGAGGTAAGTAGTGTCATTAAACTTTGTCATTCTGAAGCATGTGGAAGTTATTTCTTGTCAAAAAAGACTGCTGCAAAAATCTTTCAAAATGGATTTTATTGGCCCACCATGTTCAAGGACACACATGCATTCTGTAAAACTTGTGAAAATTGTCAAAAAATTGACACTGGTCAAAAAGTTTTGTTTTATGATTCTCAACTCTATGCACTCCCTAAAGAGCTAAGATTAAGATGGACCAATCCTTATGGGGCCTGTGATATTGAGAATTCAATGAATGACAATGATTTTAAGGAAAATGGACATCGTTTGAAAACTTACTTTGATAATTTTCCTAGTAAAAATGAATCAACTGGTTTGAATGATCTTGTAGATAAAGGTTGATTATTTTTTTTCTCACATTTTTTTTTTATGTTTCTTTTTGAGTGACTTTTGCTAGTTTCTCTCACCCCGGTCAAATGGCGGATAACGGTACTCCGTGACTTAAGTCGGTTCTTTCAGTTTCCCACAATAACTGATATTTGTGTATATATTTGTGCAATTCTTTGAATCTCTCTTCTAATTCTCATTTGAAAATGGACACTAATCTTGAAAAATTAAAAAAGTATTTTCCCGCTCTGCCTCAGAATGCGATTACAAAAATTTACCGTGCTAGATGTGCAAGATTGAGATTGTTAATGAATCATGGAATTCCTGAAGATATTCGCTGGTTGATTGAAGCAAAGGTCCGATTATCAGGTGAGTCCTCTAACTTCTTCATTTCACACATGCCTGGAACAGGTAAAAGCACTTTTGCAAAGAAGCGTCGTGCAAAACGACTGGATGTCTGTCATCGATGTGCTAGATGGACTTGTAATACACAATGTCGTTCTTTAGGAATGGTATCTATAAACCGTGAAGATAAAATACAATTCATTAACGATGGCCTGAGTAAGGAGTCTTTAGATAATCTTCTATTGACTCTTGAGACGCATCCTAGTGGAGATGTGCATCGTGCAATTCATGATTTATGGCCACTATTTCATAAAGAACATGATCGACTTAGTCTTGGGAATCTGACTAAAAAAGACCCTGTTTGCCAGTTTTTAAGAAAACTGGATGGGAAGCCTATCCCCGACCCATAGAGGGCGTTTAAGCCGTTCTTGGACGTAAAACCAAGGGAAGATGTGAGCCACAATCACAACTACCTGTACATACACATGTTTTTTTTTTCAAAAGTAAATAAATAAATAAATAAAAAGAGAGAGAGAGTGTGTGAGACTCTAGCTGGCCTACATATAGATGTTATGATTGCCTTTCTACTTTCTCATCTATAAAAACCCTATTTTCCTTCCTTTCATTTCTACTCAACCCATACATTCAACAAATACAGAAGTGTGTAGAAATGGCAAGTTCCTCAAGTCATCAAATAAGAAATATTTGTGTTTTCGGTGGATCTAGTCCTGGGAAAGAAAAAGAGTTTTTAGAATCAGCAAATCATCTTGGTCAGGTGCTAGCTGAGAGAAAGATTCATTTAGTGTATGGGGGAGGCAGTCTTGGGTTAATGGGAGGTGTGTCAATAGCTGCATTTTTAGGAGGTAGTCAAGTTTTGGGAGTCGTCCCTGAAGCTTTGGCACAAGGGGACATCATTGGAAAAACAATTGGAGAGGAACTTCAGGTCTCCACAATGTCGGCTCGAATGAATGCAATGTTTAACCATGCTGATGCTTTCATTGCTTTACCAGGTGGTCTAGGCACATTGGAAGAGATCTTTCATATTTCCTCTTGGGCTCAATTGCACATTCACCATAAACCCATAGGTTTGTTAAATGTTAATGGTTATTATGATAAGTTGTTGTCTTTTCTTGATCATGCTGTGGAACAGGAATTTCTAACATCTTCTGCACGACAAATCATAATCTCTGCTTCTACTGCTGAACAATTGATTGACCAACTACAATCTTTCACTCCTGTGATTGATCCTTCCATGAGTCGCATAAATTGGTCATCTAAGGAAAGCCGTAAAAAGCTTAGATTGGATTTGAGCCTTCATTTGTGAATTTTTTTTGTCTTTTGATTTTATTATGTTTTGTTATTTCTTATTTTTGTTTCAGTGTGTTTCAGGTTTTGTCAGTGTTCGTTATTTCAGGTGATATCTTTTATACTCTATCTTTCTACCTTAGAACATTGAGGACAATGTCTCGTTTTGGTTGGAGGGGAGAGGGTAGTAGTTGATAAAAAAAAAAAAAAAATTGTTTTTCATTTCATAAAGCATGTGCATAATTGTTGTTACTAGGATGGCAGAGTAAAGGAGTTCTTTTGTTAAAGTGACTCTTGAGACGCATCTTAGTAACCATTCTTAACAAGGTCTATTATAATACTTCCTGAAATATTCAGGTTTACAAACTCTCGTATTGTTACCACTTAATTCTGCTCATATACTTATTTAACATGTATTTTTAAACCTTAATTTACACACACACACTTTAACATATGATTGTGGGTTGCATATTGGATTATTACATTATTTATGTTCTTTTGTTAAAGGTAACAACTAAGGGAAAGGGATTGTATATAATTAAAAAAAAAAAAAAAAACATGAAAAAAAAAAAGAAAAAATAAAAAATAAAAAAAATGATGATAATAAAAATGTAGATAAGTTTGATTTCGTAGCCTCCCTAACCTAAGCAATTAAGCCCGAAGGGGTGTTTTAACACCTAATACCCTAAAGTCAACTGACTTGGGAGCTATTGGCCCAACGCTTGTTACATGGGTTGAGGAGAAAAGCTTAAGGGAATCAAACATTGCACTATCTACATATCAGTATCTGCGACCCGAGTTACTAAGCTCGTAGGGGTGTCTTAACACCTAATGCCCTAAGACCAACTGGTCTGGGAGTCATTAGCTGAAAGCTCGTTATATGGGTTAAAGATGCATGATGTTTTTAAATTATATGTATATAGAGTTCAAAAAAAAAAGAAAAAAATAATAATCCCAACCCAAGGAAGTTAACCTTAAACATTAGAACCAAAATTTTGTTTTCTTCCAAGAAAAGCCCCATAATTATGTGTTGATACATTGAGCACAAAAAAAAGGGGTTTATTAATATCTTGTTAAGAGGTATTGAGCAGATATATAAATTTAGTGAGAGTTTGTTTATCTGGATAGATTAATGGAAGTTAAATGATGAATACCTTGCTTTCTGAAATTTGTAAATTGTTTTAACGCTTTGATTACTAGGGACTAGTAATAAGCTGGTTGGGGGGTATGATTAGTACTTAAAAGTGCATTTTTATCATGGTTTTATATCATCATTTTGCACTTGAAGTATCAATAACTCCTTAACTAAAATATATTTTATAGTAATGTATCTAATAATATAAGATACCTATAATTTGTGGTAAATGTCTATTTTTAATATAGGCCTATCCCATAAATGAAAGGATTGATTGATGACTTGAAGAACATAAATTGCAAGGATAAAGAGATGGCCAAACTTAGAAAAGAGATGTCGGTGCAATCCAAACCGGAACACTGTTCGGTAATTGGATCATATCTGGAGCTACAGATCTCCGATTTAGGTCCAATTTATATGGATGGAAAGGTAAGACATAGGCCTACAACTTTCATATGGAGCCCAAGATCTAAAAAGGCCATTATCAAGTCCAAATTGTAGCAACAACAAAGAAGCCCGAATCTGTCTTCTAGCCCGAGCACTGTTCGGTATTTTGGCCATATCTGGAGTTCTAGAAGTCCAAATGAGCTGAATTTTTTACACAAGAAAGCTGAGACAATTGCCTACAACTTTCATGTTTGCACCTGGCTCCAGTTTTGACGTTATCAATGACGTTTTGGGCAGACAAGAGAAGATAAGGATTGTCACCAAGTCAAAAGTTGGCCACCCACTTATCAATTAGTCATCAAATCAATAGTTCCCAATTTTGGCCTATAAAAGGAGGCATTTGCCATTCATTTAGACATCTTGGTTTCCAGATCAAGATCATGCTCTTCCTTTCTCTCTTTGTATTTTTATGCTTTGTTTTCATTAATATTAAGTTTATGCCTTTCATTTCCTTTCCTTTACTTAGTTAACTTTTATGTTGTTATTTTGTTTATCTATTTTTCTTTCTTTCATTATGTCTAGCTAAGTTAATTATGTCAAGGTGAAAAGGGTACACTAATGGTGTGAGAATAAGTATAATGTAAACTTAATATGGACTTTAATGTTTGATACTAACATGTTTTATATTTGTTATCTTGTTCACTCTTTAATACTTTGCTTGTTAAATGACTAATCTTGATTTATGTTGTATAACACTTGGTACAACAAATGCTTGGCACTTTCATAGCCCATAATGTATGGTATAACCGACACCTGAGCTATGAAAGGAACTTGATTTGTTGTTAACATAAGTTATAATCATGAATGCTTGACGAGATTTACAAGTATTAGCATTAATTGAATAAGATGACTAATGTAATCATGTTAACAATATATAATCTGATTGGAACCTCCTTTATGTGTGGTTTCCAATTCAATAATAAGAGTTTATACTATACTTGTTTGATATACCATTAGTGGAACCTCTAACCTTGACATTTGTTATTATCATTGTTTAATCTTTACATTAATATTCCATTTTGAAGTTCTCATCATCTTCTTCTTCTCCTTCTCCTTCTTTATTATTCTTATTACTACTACTACTACTACTATTACTACTACTACTACTACTAGTATTATTATTATTATTGTTATTATTGTTGTTATTATTATTATTATTATTATTATTATTATTATTATTATTATAATTGTTGTTGTTGTTGTTACTATTGTTGTTATTTATAGTTGTTGTTTATAATTTGTACAATTAACCTCCCTGTGGTTCGACCCCGGTCTTGCCGGGTTATTTATTACTTCGACACTCCTGCACTTGGGAGAAGACATCAACCTTTTAGTCGTGTCATCAATCAATCCTTTCATTTATGTGATAGACCTGCATTAAAAATAGACATTTACCATAAATTATAGGTATCTTATATTATTAGATACATTATTATAAAACATACTTTAGTTAAGGAGTTATTGATACTTCAAGTGCAAAATGATGATATAAAACCATGACAAAAATGCACTTTTAAGTACTAATCACACCCCCCAACCAGCTTATTACTAGTCCCTAGTAATCAAAGCGTTAAAACAATTTGCAAATTTCACAAAGCAAGGTATTCATCATTTAACTTCCATTAATCTATCCAGATAAACAAACTCTCATTAAATTTATATATCTGCTCAATACCACTTAACAAGATATTAATAAACCTTTCTTTTGTGCTCAATGTATCAACACATAATTATGGGGCTTTTCTTAGAAGAAAACAAAATTTTTGTTCTAATGTTTAAGGTTAACTTCCTTGGGTTGGGATTACTGTTTTTGTCTTTTTTTTTTTTTTTTTAACTCTATATACATATACTTTAAAAACATCATGCATCTTTAACCCATGTAACGAGCTTTCAGCTAATGACTCCCAGACCAGTTGGTCTTAGGGCATTAGGTGCTAAGACACCCCTACGAGCTTAGTAACTCGGGTCGCAGATACTGATATGTAGATAGTGCAATGTTTGATTGCCTTAAGCTTTTCTCCTCAACCCATGTAACAAGCGTTGGGCCAATAGCTCCCAAGTCAGTTGACTTTAGGGTATTAGGTGTTAAAACACCCCTTCGGGCTTAATTGCTTAGGTTAGGGAGGCTACGAAATCAAACTTATCTACATTTTTATTATCATCATTTTTTATTTTTTTTTTATTTTTTTTTCTTTTTTTTTTTCATGTTTTTTTTTAATTATATACAATCCCTTTCCCTTAGTTGTTACCTTTAACAAAAGAACATAAATAATGTAATAATCCAATATGCAACCCACAATCATATGTTAAAGTGTGTGTGTGTAAATTAAGGTTTAAGAATACATGTTAAATAAGTATGTGAGCAAAATTAAGTGATAACAATGCGAGAGTTTGTAAAGCTGAATATTTCAGGAAGTATTATAATAGACCTTGTTAAGAATGGTTACTAAGATGCGTCTCAAGAGTCACTTTAACAAAAGAACTCCTTTACTCTGCCATCCTAGTAACAACAATTATGCATATGCTTTATGAAATGAAAAACAATTTTTTTTTTTTTTATCAACTACTACCCTCTCCCCCCAACCAAAACGAGACATTGTCCTCAATGTTCTAAGGTAGAAAGATAGAGTATAAAAGATATCACCTGAAATAACGAACACTGACAAAACCTGAAACACACTGAAACAAAAATAAAAATAACAAAACACAATAATAAAACCAAAATACATAAAAATTCACAAATGAAGGCTCAAATCCAATCTAAGCTTTTTACGGCTTTCCTTAGATGACCAATTTATGCGACTCATGGAAGGATCAATCACAGGAGTGAAAGATTGTAGTTGGTCAATCAATTGTTCAGCAGTAGTAGCAGAGATTATGATTTGTCGTCCAGAAGATGTTAGAAATTCCTGTTCCACAGCATGATCAAGAAAAGACAACAACTTATCATAATAACCATTAACATTTAACAAACCAATGGGTTTATGGTGAATGTGCAGTCGAGCCCAAGAGGAAATATGAAAGATCTCTTCCAATGTGCCTAGACCACCTGGTAAAGCAATGAAAGCATCAGCATGGTTAAACATTGCATTCATTCGAGCCGACATTGTGGAGACCTGAAGTTCCTCTCCAATTGTTTTTCCAATGATGTCCCCTTGTGCCAAAGCTTCAGGGACGACCCCCAAAACTTGACTACCTCCTAAAAATGCAGCTATTGACACACCTCCCATTAACCCAAGACTGCCTCCCCCATACACTAAATGAATCTTTCTCTCAGCTAGCACCTGACCAAGATGATTTGCTGATTCTAAAAACTCTTTTCTTTCCCAGGACTAGATCCACCGAAAACACAAATATTTCTTATTTGATGACTTGAGGAACTTGCCATTTCTACACACTTCTGTATTTGTTGAATGTATGGGTTGAGTAGAAATGAAAGGAAGGAAAAGAGGGTTTTATAGATGAGAAAGTAGAAAGGCAATCATAACATCTATATGTAGGCCAGCTAGAGTCTCACACACACTCTCTCTCTTTTTATTTATTTATTTATTTAATTTTGAAAAAAACATGTGTATGTACAGGTAGTTGTGATTGTGGCTCACATCTTCCCTTGGTTTTACGTCCAAGAACGGCTTAAACGCCCTCTATGGGTCGGGGATAGGCTTCCCATCCAGTTTTCTTAAAAACTGGCAAACAGGGTCTTTTTTAGTCAGATTCCCAAGACTAAGTCGATCATGTTCTTTATGAAATAGTGGCCATAAATCATGAATTGCACGATGCACATCTCCACTAGGATGCGTCTCAAGAGTCAATAGAAGATTATCTAAAGACTCCTTACTCAGGCCATCCTTAATGAATTGTATTTTATCTTCACGGTTTATAGATACCATTCCTAAAGAACGACATTGTGTATTACAAGTCCATCTAGCACATCGATGACAGACATCCAGTCGTTTTGCACGACGCTTCTTTGCAAAAGTGCTTTTACCTGTTCCAGGCATGTGTGAATTGAAGTTAGAGGACTCACCTGATAATCGGACCTTTGCTTCAATCAACCATTGAATATCTTCAGGAATTCCATGATTCATTAACAATCTCAATCTTGCACATCTAGCACGGTAAATTTTTGTAATCGCATTCTGAGGCATAGCGGGAAAATACTTTTTTAATTTTTCAAGATTAGTGTCCATTTTCAAATGAGAATTGGAAGAGAGATTCAAAGAATTGCACAGATATATACACAGATATCAGTAATTGTGGGAAACTGAAAGAACCGACTTAAGTCACGGAGTACCGTTATCCGCCATTTGACCGGGGTGAGATAAACTAGCAAAAATCACTCAAAAAGAAACACAAAAACAATGTGAGAGAAAAAAAAAATTAACCTTTATCTACAAGATCAGTGCAACCAGTTGATTCATTTTCACTAGGAAAATTATCAAAGTAAGCTTTCAAACGATGTTCATTTTCCTTAAAATCATTGTCATTCATTGAATTCTCAATATCACAGGCCCCATAAGGATTGCTCCATCTTGGTCTTAGCTCTCTAGGGAATGCATAAAGTTGAGAATCATAAAACAAAACTTTTTGACCAGTATCAATCTTTTGACAATTTTCACAAGTTTTGCAGAATGCATGCGTGTCCTTGAACATGGTAGGCCAATAAAATCCATTTTGAAAGATTTTTGCAATTGTCTTTTTTGACGAGAAACAACTTCCACATGCTTCAGAATGACAAAATTTAATGACACTACTTACCTCATTGTCGGGAATGAATCTTTGAAATATTTGATCAGGACAATATTTGAATAAGTTAGGGTCATTACAGTAAAAGCTCTTCACTTCGTTCAAAAACTTTTCTTTGTCTTGAGTACTCCAATCAACTGGCAAATCTCCTAAAGAAAGAAAATTGATATTTTTATTATACCAAGGCATTGGACTAAGAGAAAGTAAGGATTCGTTAGGAAAGTAATCATCCATTGGTGTGATGTCAGATGTCGAATCTGTTGTCACTGTTGACAAAAGATTTGCATCAACATTTTCGGTGCTTGTTTCATCCATGATTTCTTCCTCAGAATAAACCATTTGCAAATCTTCAGTTTCATCCAATTCATTTTTACTTAAAGTAGATTCAAGTTGATCATAAACTAATTCATCAATATGATCTACTTCTTGTGAATCATTATCATCTCCAGGTTGCTTGCAAATGTTGAAAATATTCATCTCCAATGTCATGTTTCCAAATGATAGCTTCATCAATCCATTCCTACAATTAATCAATGCGTTAGAGGTTGCAAGAAATGGACGTCCTAAAATAACAGGAAATGAATTACATGCTTCAACAGGTTCTGTGTCCAAGACAATAAAATCCACAGGATAAATGAATTTATCAACTTGTACTAATACATCCTCAATTATTCCTCTAGGCACTTTTACAGATCTATCGGCAAGTAAAAGAGATATAGAAGTTGGTTTTAACTCACCTAGATTGAGACTTTGAAAAACTGAATATGGAAGTAAATTCACACTAGCTCCAAGATCAAGTAAGGCTCTTTCAATTTTATGCTCTCCAATAAAGCAAGAAATTGTAGGACAACCAGGGTCTTTATATTTCAAAGCATTATTGTTTTGAAGAATAGCACTTACTTGTTCGGCTAGAAAGGCTTTCTTTTTCACATTCAGTTTCCTCTTCACAGTGCAGAGATCTTTCAAAAATTTAGCATAGGAAGGAACCTGTTTAATTGCATCCAGCAAAGGTATATTGATCCTTACCTGTTTGAAAATTTCATAAATTTCAGAATTGTGATTGACTTTCCTTTGTTTGGTCATGGCTTGAGGAAATGGAAGTGCTGGCGGTGAATCAGTCGTTTCTTTGCAATTTTCAGATTCATCCCCTTCCTTACCCTCAGAGATTGATTCATCATCTTTCTTATAAGGTTCAAGAGAGGGTTTTTCAATAACCTTACCACTGCGCAGAGTAGTGACTGATTTGACTTGATCCATGTGTTGGCTTCCGGAACTACTTGCATTTGCATTGTATTGCCCTTTGGGATTTTGTTGTGTTTGAGATGGAAACTTACCTTTCTCTTGGAAACTGAGAGCAGATGTTAATTTAGCAAGAGTATCTTTAAAATCTGTCATGGTTTGAGCAAGTTGAGTATTGATTGTCTCTTGCTTTTCAATGAATGCATGCAATGTTTCCTCAAGATTTCTTCTAGGAGGTGGAGCATAAGGAGGTGCATAGCCATGAGAATTTTGGAAATTATGGTGTGCTTGAAACGGTGGTTGTGAAGTTTGTGCATTGTTGTTCTCACTCTTCCAACTGAAATTTGGGTGATTCCTCCAACCAGGGTTGTATGTTTGGGAGTATGGGTTGTGGTTCGCCCTTTGGAAACTATTTAAAGCATGGGCTTGTTCATGGAGACATTCCTTAAAAGAAGGCAAGGTTGGACAATCGTTGGTTGAGTGTTCATTTGTTTCACAGATTTGACACACAATGTTTTCAATAGATTTTAATTGACCAATCTTTTTCAATTCTAGTGCCTCGACTTTTCTAGCTAAAGATGCAAATTTGGCTTGGAGGTCATGATCTTCCCTAAGGTTGTACATACCTCCACTAGATGTATGAAGTTGAGTTTTACTCGGTGCCTCATAAGTACCTGCAGTGTCCCAATTTTGAGCATTTTCAGCTAACAAGTCTAAGTACTCCATTGCTTCATCAGGGTCTTTATCTTCAAAAGTTCCATTGCACATCAATTCAACCATTTGCCTATCTTTAGGTGTTAACCCTTCATAGAAATGTGAAACCAATCTCCATGTTTCAAAACCATGATGGGGGCAAGTACTAAGCAAGTCTCGATACCTATCCCAACATTTGTAAAATGTTTCTCCTGGTTTTTGAGTGAAAGTGGTGATTTGTCTCTTGAAAGAGTTTGTTTTATGAGATGGGAAAAACTTCTTTAAAAACTGTTGTTGCATTTCATCCCAAGCACGAATGGATCCTGGTCTCAAATTTTGTAGCCATGTTTTAGCTTTATCTTTTAATGAAAAAGGAAAAAGCTTTAATCTGATGGTGTTCATGCTACAATTTAAATTATTATATGTGTTGCAGACCTCCTCAAATTCTCTTAAATGCAAGTATGGATTTTCCAATTCCAAGCCATGAAATGAAGGTAAAAGTTGAATAATGCCTGGCTTAAAATTAAAATGAGATGCATCAGGAGGAAAAACTATGCATGATGGTGCACTTGTTCTTGTGGGATTCATGTGGTCTCTAAGTGTTCTAGCACGGTTATTCTCATTATTTTCATTATGAAGTGAATGATTATCTTCTTCGGCCATATTTTCTGAAAATGATGAGGATATCCTACAAAGTCTACCACTTGATGTACATGACCACACTCTCATGCACGTGTAGGAATAAAATAAAAAAGAAGAAGAAAGCAAAAGAAGGAGGAAGAAAACAAAATAAAAAGAAACAAAAGAAAAGAAACAAAGTTATATACAAGAAAAGTGAAAAGAGAAAATAAAATAAATACTATAATTTATACAAGAACTTACCTCCCCGGCAACGGCGCCAAAAACTTGACACGACAAAAATGTTGATGTCTTCTCCCAAGTGCAGGAGTGTCGAAGTAATAAATAACCCGGCAAGACCGGGGTCGAACCACAGGGAGGTTAATTGTACAAATTATAAACAACAATTATAAAACAACAATAACAACAATAATAATAGTAATAATAATAATAATAATAATAATAATAATAATAATAATAATAGTAGTAGTACTAACAATAATAATAATAATAATAATAATAATAATAAAGAAAGAGAAGAAGAAGAAGATGATGATGATGAGAACTTGGAGATCAAATATTAATGTAAGGATTAAGCAATAATAATAACAAATGTCAAGGTTAGAGGTTCCACTAATGGTATATCAAACAAGTATAGTATAAACTCTTATTATTGAATTGGAAACCACACATAAAGGAGGTTCCAATCAGATTATATATTATTAACATGATTACATTAGTCATCTTATTCAATTAATGCTAATACTTGTAAATCTCGTCAAGCATTCATGATTATAACTTATGTTAACAACAAATCAAGTTCCTTTCATAGCTCAGGTGTCGGTTATACCATACATTATGGGCTATGAAAGTGCCAAGCATTTGTTGTACCAAGTGTTATACAACATAAATCAAGATTAGTCATTTAACAAGCAAAGTATTAAAGAGTGAACAAGATAACAAATATAAAACATGTTAGTATCAAACATTAAAGTCCATATTAAGTTTACATTATACTTATTCTTACACCATTAGTGTAACCTTTTCACCTTGACATAATTAACTTAGCTAGACATAATGAAAGAAAGGAAAACAAATAAACAAAATAAGGACACAAAAGTTAACTAAATAAAGAAAAGGAAATGAAAGGCATAAACTTAATATTAATGAAAACAAAGCATAAAAAATACAAAGAGAGAAAGGAAGAGCATGATCTTGATCTGGAAACCAAGATGCCTAAATGCATGGCAAATGCCTCCTTTTATAGGCCAAAATTGGGAACTATTGATTTGATGACTAATTGATAAGTGGGTGGCCAACTTTTGACTTGGTGACAATCCTTATCTTCTCTTGTCTGCCCAAAACGTCATTGATAACGTCAAAACTGGAGCCAGGTGCAAACATGAAAGTTGTAGCCAATTGTCTCAGCTTTCTTGTGTAAAACATTCAGCTCATTTGGACTTCTAGAACTCCAGATATGGCCAAAATACCGAATAGTGCTCGGGCTGGAAGACAGATTCGGGCTTCTTTGTTGTTGCTACAATTTGGACTTGATAATGGCCTTTTTAGATCTTGGGCTCCATATGAAAGTTGTAGGCCTATGTCTTACCTTTCCATCCATATAAATTGGACCTAAATCTGAGATCTGTAGCTCCAGATATGGCCCAATTACCGAACAGTGTTTCGGTTTGGATTGCACCGACATCTCTTTTCTAAGTTTGGCCATCTCTTTATCCTTGCAATTTAAGTTCTTCAAGTCATCAATCAATCCTTTCATTTATGTGATAGACCTGCATTAAAAATAGACATTTACCATAAATTATAGGTATCTTATATTATTAGATACATTATTATAAAACATACTTTAGTTAAGGAGTTATTGATACTTCAAGTGCAAAATGATGATATAAAACCATGACAAAAATGCACTTTTAAGTACTAATCAGTGACAATCCTTATCTTCTCCTGTCTGCCTAAAACATCATTAATAATGTCGGAATTGGAACCACTTGAAAACATGAAAGTTGTAGAAAATTGTCTCAGCTTTCCAAGAAAAAAAATGGAGGTCATTTGGACTTCTAAAACTCCAGATATAGGTCAAACACTAAACAGTATTCGGGCTTTCCATCCATATAAAATAGACCTAAATCCAAGATCTACAGCTCTAGATATGACCCAATTATCGAACAGTGTTCTGGTTTGGACTGCACCAGCATCTCTTTTCTAGGTTTGGCCATCTCTTTGTCCTTTCAATTTCAATTTTTATACTCATCAATCAATCCTTTCATTTATGTGATAGGCCTGCATTTAAAATAAATATTTATCATAAATTAAATGTATCTTATATTATTAGATATGTTATTATAAAACATGCTTTAGTTAAGGAGTTAAGAGTGATGACTAATTTAACTTGATCCATGTGTTGACTTTCAGAACTACTTGTATTTGCATTGTATTGCCCCTTAGGATTTTGCTATGATTGAGATGGAAACTCACCTTTCTCTTGAAAACTAAGAGTAGATGTGAATTTTATAAGAGTATCTTTAAAGTCTATTATACTTTGAGCAAGTTGAGTATTGATTGTCTCTTGCTTTTCAATAAATGCATACAAAGTTTCTGATCAGTACTTAAAAGTGTATTTTTTTATCAAGGTTTTATGTCATCATTTTACACTTGAAGTATCAATAACTCAACTAAAGCATGTTTTATAATAATATATCTAATAATATAAGATACCTTTAATTTATGGTAAATGTTCATTTTAAATGCAGGCCTATCACATATATGAAAGGATTGATTGATTGATGAATTTAAGAACTGAAATTGAAAGGATAAAGAGATGGCCAAACTTAAAAAAGAGATGTCGGTGCACTCCAAACCAGAACACTATTCGATAATTGGGTCATATATGAAGCTGTAGATCTTAGATTTAGGTGTATTTTATATGGATGGAAAGGTAAGACATAAGCCTACAACTTTTATATAAAATCTAAGACTTAAAAAGGCCATTTTCAAGTTCAAATTGTAGCAATAACAAAGAAGTCTGAATATATCTTCTAGCCCGAGCATTATTCAGTGTTTGGCCCATATTTGAAGTTCTAGAAGTCGAAATAACCTGATGGTTTTACACAAGAAAGCTGAGATAATTTCCTACAACTTTTATGTTTTCAAGTGGCTCTAATTTTGACATTATCAATGATGTTTTTGGAAAAAAAGAGAAGATAAGGATTGTCACCAAGTCAAGAGTTAGTCCCCCACTCATCAATTAGTCATCAAATCAATAGTTTCCAATTTTGGCCTATAAAAGGAGGGATTTGCCATGCATTTAAGCATTTTGATTTCCAGATAAAGATCATGCTCTTTCTTTCTCTCTTTGTATTTTTTGTAATGTTTATGCTTTGCTTTTATTAATATCAAGTTTATACCTTTCATTTCCTTTCCTTTACTTAGTTAACTCTTATTTTATTTATGTTCTTATTTTGTTTATTTATTTTTCTTTCTTTCATTATGTTTAGCTAAGATTATTATGTCAAGGTGAAAAGGTTACATTAATGGTGTAAGAATAAGTATAATGTAAACTCAATATGGACTTTAATGTTTGATACTAACATATTTTGTATTTGTTATCTTGTTCGCTTTTTAATACTTTGCTTGTTAAATGAGTAATCTTGATTTATATTATATAACACTTGGTACAACAAATGTTTGGCACTTTTATAGTTCATATTGTATGGTATAACCGACACTGAACTATGAAAGGAACTTGATTTGTTGTTAACATAAGTTATAATCATGAATGCCTAACAAGATTTACAAGTATTAGCATTAATCGAATAAGATGACTAATGTAATCATATTAACAGTCTATAATCTGATTGGAACCTTCTTTATGTGTGGTTTCCAATTAAATAATAAGAATTTATACTATACTTGTTTGACATACCATTAATGGAACCTCTAACCTTGATATTTGTTATTATCATTGTTTAATCCTTACATTAATATTCCATTTCAAAGTTCTCATCATGTTCTTCTTCTTCTCCTTCTTTTTGTTTTTATTATTATTATTATTATTATTATTATTATTATTATTATTATTATTATTATTATTATTGTTATTATTATTATTGTTTTTGTTGTTGTTGTTGTTGTTGTTGTTGTTGTTGTTGTATTATTGTTATTTATAATTTGTACAATCAACCTCCCTATGGTTCGACTCCGGCCTTGCCGAGTTATTTATTACTTCGACACTCCTGCACTTAGGAGAAGACATCAATCTTTTGGTCGTGTCAGGTTTTTGGTGTCGTTGTCGGGGAGGTAAGTTCTTGTATAAATTATAATATTTATTTTATTTTCTCTTTTCACTTTTCTTGTATATAACTTTGTTTCTTTTCTCTTGTTTCTTCTTCTTTTGTTTTCTTTTTCCTTTTATTCTATTCCTACACGTGCATGAGAGTGTGGTCACGTACATCAAGTGATAGACTTTATAGGGTATCCTCGTTATTTTCAGAAAATATGGCCAAAAAAGATAATCAATCACTTCATAATGAGAATAATGAGAATAACCGTGTTAGAACACTTATAGACCATATGAATCCCACAAGAACAAGTGCACCATCATGTATAGTTTTTCTTCCTGATGCATATCATTTTAATTTTAAACTAGGCATTATTCAACTTTTACCTTCTTTTCATGGCTTAGAAGTGGAAAATCCATACTTGCATTTAAGGGAATTTGAGGAGGTTTGTAACACATATAATGATTCAAATTGTAGCATGAACACCATCAGATTAAAGCTTTTTCCTTTTTTATTAAAAGATAAAGCTAAAACATGACTATAAAATTTGAGACCAGGATCCATTCATGCTTGGGATGAAATGCAATAATAATTTTTAAAGAAGTTTTTCCCATCTCACAGAACAAACTCTTTCAAAAGACAAATCACCACTTTCACTTAAAAACCAGGAGAAACATTTTACCAATGTTGGGATAGGTATCGAGACTTGCTAAATACATGCCCTCATCATGGTTTTGAAACATGGAGATTGGTTTCACATTTTTATGAAGGGTTAACACCTGGAGATAAACAAATGGTTGAATTGATGTGCAATGGAGTACTTAGACTTGTTAGCTGAAAATACTCAAAATTAGGACACCGCAGGTACTTATGAGGCACCGAGTAAAACTCAACCTCATTCATCTAGTGGAGGTATGTATAACCTTAGGGAAGATCATGGCCTCCAAGCCAAGTTTGCATTTTTAGCTAGAAAAGTTGAGGCACTAGAATTGAAAAAGAGTGGTTAATTAAAATCTATTGAAAACATTGTATGTCAAATCTGTGAAACTAATAAACACTCAACTAATAACTGTCCAACCTTGCCTTCTTTTAAGGAATGTCTCCATGAACAAGCCCATGCTTTAAACAGTTTCCAAAAGGTCAATCATAACCCATACTCGCAAACATACAACTCTAGTTGGAGAAATCACCCAAATTTCAGTTGGAAGAGTGATAATAACAATGTACAAACTTCACAACCACCGTTTTAAGCACACCACAATTTCTAAAATTCTCATGGATATCTCTTTATGCTCCACCTCCTATAAGAAATTTTGAGGAAACTTTGTATGCATTTATTGAAAAGCAAGAGACAATCAACACTCAACTTGCTCAAAATATAACAAATTTTAAAGATACTCTTTTAAAATTACATCTGCTCTCAGTTTCCAAGAGAAAGGTAAGTTTTCATCTCAGCCACAGCAAAATCCCAAGGGACAATATAATGCAAATGCAAGTAGTTCCAGAAGCTAACACATGGATCAAGTCAAATTAGTCACTACTCTTCATAGTGGTAAGGTTATTGAAAAACCCACTCTTGAACCTCGTGAGAAAGATGATGAGTCAGTCTCTGAGGGTAAAGAAGGGGTTGAATTTGAAAATTACAAAGAAATGATTGATTCCCCGCCAGTACTTCCATTTCCTCAAGTCATGACCAAACAAAGGAAAGTCAATCACAACTCTGAAATCTTTGAAACTTTCAAACAAGTAAGAATCAATATACCTTTGTTGGATGCTATTAAACAGGTTCCTTCCTATACTAAATTTTTGAAAGATCTGTGCACTGTGAAGAGAAAACTGAATGTGAAAAAGAAAGTCTTTTTAGCCGAACAAGTAAGTGTCATTCTTTAGAATAATAATGCTTTGAAATATAAAGACCCTGGTTATCCTACAATTTCTTGCTTTATTGAAGAACATAAAATTAAAAGAGCTTTACTTGATCTTGGAGCCAGTGTGAATTTACTTCCTTATTCAGTTTTTTAAAGTCTCAATCTAGGTGAGTTAAAACCAACTTCTATGACTCTTTTACTTGCCAATAGATGTGTAAAAGTCCCTACAGGAATAATTAAAGATGTGTTAGTACAAGTAGATAAATTCATTTATCCTATGGATTTTATTGTCTTGGACACATAACCTATTGAAGTATGTAATTCATTTCCTGTTATTTTAGGACATCTGTTTCTTGCAACTTCTAATGCATTGATTAATTGTAGGAATGGACTAATAAAGCTATCATTTGGAAACATGACATTGAAGATGAATATTTTCAACATTTACAAGCAACTTGGAAATGATAATGATTTACAGGAAGTGGACTTTACTGAAAAATTAATTTATGATCAATTTCAAACCACTTCTAATGAAATTGAGATTGATGAATCAGATGATTTGTAAATGGTTTATTTTCAAGAAGAATCAAAGGTAAGTAATTAGAGACCACAAATTAAGGTATTGTCACCACGATCAATTAAGTCTATACCTTCAAGTGTTCAACCACCCAAACCTGATTTGAAGTCGTTGCCATTTAATCTCAAATACTCATTTTTAGGAGAAAATAAAACTTTTCCGGTAATAATCTCTTCCAAACTTAATGCACATCAAGAAGGTAAATTATTACAAACTCTAAAAATGCACAAAAATACATTAGGATGGACCATAACTGACATAAAAGGAATTAGTCCTTTGTTTTGTACACATAGAATTTATTTGGAGAAAAATGCTAAACCCTCTAGGGAAATGCAACGAAGGCTCAATCCTAATATGAAAGAAGTAGTGAAAAATGAAGTCATTAAGCTTCTAGATAATGAAATCATTTATCCTATTTCTGACAGCAAATGGGTAAGTTCTACCCAAGTTGTACCCAAGAAGTCTGGAGTCACTGTGATAACAAATGAGAACAATGAGTTAATTCCTACTAGGACTGTTACTGGTTGGCGCATGTGCATTGACTATAGGAAACTTAATTCAATGACTAGAAAAGATCATTTCCCTTTACCTTTCATGGATCAAATCCTAGAAAGAGTTGCAGGTCATGAATTTTATTGTTTCATAGATGGCTATTCAGGATACAACCAAATTGAAATTGCATTGGAAGATCAAGAGAAGACTACTTTCACATGTTCATTTGATACTTTTGCATATCGAAGGATGCCTTTTGGATTATGTAATGCACCGGCCACGTTTCAAAGATGCTTAGCATATTTAGTGATATGGTTGAACATTTTCTTGAGATTTTTATGGATGATTTTTCTATTTTTGACGATTTATTTGATGATTGTTTGACTAACTTAGAAAAGGTTTTGAGCAGGTGTGAAGAGAAGAATCTTGTGCTGAATTGGGAAAAATGTCACTTTATGGTAACAAACGGCGTTGTACTTGGTCACATTGTTTCATCAAAAGGAATTGAGGTTAACAAATCTAAAATGGAGTTAATTGCGAACTTGCCAACACCAAAATCTATTAAAAATGTTAGATCATTCCTAGGATATGTTGGTTTTTATAGAAGGTTCATCAAAGATTTTAGCGTAATATCTAAGCCCTTAAATAACCTTCTAAAAAGGGATAGTATTTTTAAATGGACTAAACATAGTGAAAAAGCCTTTGTTAAACTTAAAAACTTACTTACTTGTGCTCTTATCATTTAACCTCCTGATTGGTCATTACCTTTTGAAATAATGTGTGATGCTAGTGATTATGTCGTAGGTGCTGTTTTGGGACAAAGAAAAAATAAGAAACATTATGTGATTTACTATGCAAGTAAAACTTTATATAATGCTCAAATGAATTATACCACCACTGAAAAATTCAAGTCTTATCTTGTTGGCTCACCTGTTGTTGTTTTTAGTGATCATGCAGCATTGAAATATCTTCTTTCTAATAAGGATTCTAAGGCTAGATTGGTGTAGTGGATTTTGTTACTTTAAGAATTTGATATCACAATCAAAGATAAGAAAGGCAGCGAAAATGTTGTCGCAGATCACTTGTCAAGATTGACAACAGATTCGAAAACTGACACCACACCAATCGATGACTACTTTCCCGATGAATCTTTACTTTCTATCTTTATAATGCCTTGTTTTTGTTAATATTGTCAATTTTCTTGTTTCAAGACAATTGCCAGCTCATTGGAGTATCCAAGATAAAATAAAGTTCTTGAACAAAGTGAAGAACTTTTATTGGGATGACCCTTATTTATTCAAATATTATCCTGATCAAATATTTCAAAAATGCATTCCTGACAATGAGGTAAGTAGTGTCATTAAATTTTGTCATTTTGAGGCATGTGGGGGCCATTTCTCATCAAGAAAGACAACTGCAAAAATCTTACAAAGTGGATTTTACTGGCCCACCATGTTCAAAGACTCACATGCATTCTGCAAGTCTTGTGAAAATTGGCAAAATTTGGGATCAATTTCAAAACGTCACATGATGCCTTTAAATCCTACTCTTGTCATTGAGATCTTTGATTGTTGGGGTATAGATTTCATGGGTCCATTTTCTCCATCATTTGGTTTCTTGTACATAGTAGTCGTAGTAGATTATGTTTCAAAATGGATAGAGACAATTCCAAGTCAAAACAATTATCACAAAACAGTGATAAAGTTTTTGAAAGAAAATATATTAAGTCGATTTGGAATCCCTTGATCCATAATAAGTGATGGTGGAACACATTTCTACAACAAGCCATTCAAGTCTTCAATGAAGAAGTATGAAATCACACACAAAGTTGCCACCCCTTATCACCCTCAAACAAGTGGACATGTAGAGCTTGCTAATAAGGAGATCAAACACATTTTGGAGAAAACAGTGAACCCTAATAGAAAAGATTGGTCTTTAAGACTTAATTATACACTTTGAGCTTATTGAACTGCTTATAAAACATTATTAGGTATGTCACCTTATAAACTAATCTATGAAAAACCTTGTCACTTGCTTGTGGAACTTGAACATAAAGCTTCTTGGGCTATTAAAGCTTTCAATTCAAATTTGGATGATGCTAGTCAACTGTGAAAATTATAAATAAATGAGCTTGAGGAAATAAGAAATGATGCATATGAAAATTCAAGAATTTATAAAGAAAGAATTAAAGAGTTTCATAACAATAATATTCTAAGAAAAACATTCAGTATTGGTCAAAAAGTCTTACTTTATAATTCACTACTACATTTATTTCCTGGAAAACTAAGATCAAGATGGAGCGGTCCTTTTATTGTGAAACATGTGTATCCATATGGAGCCTGTGATATCGAGAATCCAAAGAATGGCAATGTTTTCAAGGTAAATGGACATCGTTTGAAAGCTTACGTTGATAATTTTTTAGTTGAAAATGACTCTATTGAATTGGGTGATCTTGTATATAAAGATTGATTTTATTTCTTTCATATTATTTTCGTGTTTCTTTTTGAGTGATTTTTGCTAGCTTCTCTCACCCCGGTCAAATGGCGGACAACGGTACTCCATGACTTAAGTCGGTTCTTTTAGTTTCCCATAATAACTGATATCTGTGTATATATTTGTGTAATTCTTTAAATCTTTCTTCTAATTCTCATTTGAAAATGGACACTAATCTTGAAAAATTGAAAAAGTATTTTCCCGCTTTGCCTTAGAATGCTATTACAAAAATTTACCGTGCTAGATGTGCAAGTTTGAGGTTGTTAATGAATTATAAAATTCCTGAAGATATTTGCTGGTTGATTGAAGCAAAGATCCGATTATCAGGTGAGTCCTTTAATTCCTTCATTTCACACATGCCTGGAACAAGTAAAAGCACTTTTACAAAGAAACGTCGTGCAAAACGACTGAAAGTCTGTCATCGATGTGCCAGATGGACTTATAATGTACAATGTCGTTCTTTAGGAATGGTATCTATAAATCATAAAGATAAAATACAGTTCATTAAGGATGACCTGAGTAAGGAGTCTTTAGATAATCTTGTATTAACTCTTGACAAGTATCCTAGTGGAGATGTGCATCATGCAATTCATGATTTATGGCTCCATTTTCATAAAGAACATGATTGACTTAGTCTTGGGAATCTAACGAAAAAAACCCTGTTCGCCAGTTTTTAAGAAAATTGGATGGGAAGCCTATCCCCGACCCATAGAGAGCATTTAAGCCATTCTTGGATGTAAAACCAAGGAAAGATGGAAGCAACAATCATAACTACCTGTACATACGCATGCTTTTTTAATAAATAAATAAAGATAGAGAGAGAGAGAGAGTGAGTGAGACTCCAGCTGGCCTACATATAGGTGGTATGATTACCTTTTTAATTTCTCATCTATAAAATCCTCTCTTCCTTCCTTTCATTTATACTCAACCCATACATTCAACAAATATAGAAGTGTGTAGAAATGGTAAGTTCCTCAAGTCATCACATAAGAAATATTTGTGTTTTCGGTGGATCTAGTCCTAGGAAAGACAAGAAGTTTTTAGAATCAGTAAATCATTTTGGTTAGGTGCTAGCTGAGAGAAAGATTCATTTAGTGTATGGGGGAGGCAGTTTGGGGTTAATGGGAGGTGTGTCAATAGTTGCATTTGTAAGAGGTAGTCAAGTTTTGAGAATTGTCCCCAAAGCTTTTGCACAAGGGGACATTATTAGAAAAACAATTGGAGAGGAACTTCAGGTCTCTACAATGTCACCTCGAATGAATGTAATGTTTAACCATGTTGCTACCTTCATTGCTTTACCAGGTGATCTAGGCACATTGGAAGAGATCTTTCATATTTCCTCTTAGGCCCAACTACACATTCACCATAAACCCATAGGTCTGTTAAATGTTAATGGTTATTATGATAAGTTGTTGTCTTTTCTTGATCATGCTGTGGAACAGGAATTTCTAACATCTTCTGCAGGACAAATCATAATCTCTGCTGCTACTACTGAACAATTGATTGACCAACTACAATCTTTCATTCCTGTAATTGATCCCTCCATGAGTCGCATAAATTGGTCATCTAAAAAAAGTAGTAAGAAGCTTAGATTATATTTGAGTCTTCATTTGTGAATTTTTATGTCCTTTTATTTTAGTATTGTGTTTTGTTATTTCTTATTTTTATTTAAGTGTGTTTTAAGTTTATCAGTGTTCGTTATTTCAGGTGACATCTTCTATATTCTATCTTTCTACTTTAGAACATTGAGGACAATGTCTTATTTTAATTGGAGGGAGAGGGTAGTAGTTGATAAAAAAAAAAAATTTGTTTTCCATTTCATAAAGCATGTGCAAAATTGTTGTTAGTAGGAGGCAGAGTAAAGGAGATCTTTTTATGACTCTTGAGACGTATCTTAGTAATCATTCTTAATAAGGTCTATCATAATACTTCTTGAAATATTCAGGTTTACAAACTCTTGCATTACTATCATTTAATTCTACTCATATACTCATTTAACATGTATTCTTAAACCTTTACACACACACACTTTAACATATGATTGTGGGTTGCACATTGGATTATCATATTATTTATGTTCTTTTGTTAAAGGTAACAACTAAGGAAAAGGGATTGTATATAATTTGAAATAAAAAAACAAAAAAAAGAGCAAAAAAATGATAATAATAAAAATATAGATATGTTTGGTTTCGTAGCCTCCCTAACCTAAGTAATTAAGCCCGAAGGGGTGTTTTAACACCTAATACCCTAATGTCAACTAACTTAGGAGCTATTGGTCCAACGCTTGTTACATGGGTTGAGGAGAAAAGCTTAAGGGAATCAAACATTGTACTATCTATGTATCAGTATCTGTAACCCGAGTTACTAAGCTCATAAAGGTGTCTCAACACGTGATGCCCTAAGATCAACTGGTCTGGGAGTCATTAGCTGAAAGCTCATTACACGGGTTAAAGATGCATGGTGTTTTAAGTTATATGTATATATATTAAAATAATAATAATAATAATCCCAACCCAAGGAAGTTAACCTTAAACATTAGAACAAAAATTTTGTTTTCTTCCAAGAAAAGCCTCGTAATTATGTGTTGATATATTGAGCATAAAAGAAAGGTTTATTAATATCCTGTTAAGAGGTATTGAGCAGATATATAAATTTAATGAGAGTTTGTTTATCTAGATAGATTAATGGAAGTTGAATGATGACTACCTTGCTTTGTGGAATTTGCAAAGTATTTTTCTATTTTAACGCTTTGATTACTAGGGACTAGTAATAAGCTGGATGGACGTTGTGATTAGTACTTAAAAGTGTATTTTTTTATCAAGGTTTTATGTCATCATTTTGCACTTGAAGTATCAATAACTCCTTAACTAAAGCATGCTTTATAATAATATATCTAATGATATAAGATACCTTTAATTTGTGGTAAATGTTCATTTTAAATGTAGGCCTATCACATAAATGAAAGGATTGATTGATGAATTTAAGAACTGAAATTGAAAAGACAAAGAGATGGCCAAACTTAGAAAAGAGATGCTGGTGCACTCCAAACCAGAACATTGTTCGGTAATTGGGTCATATCTGGAGCTATAGATCTCAGATTTAGATCTACTTTATATGGATGGAAAGGTAAGATATAGGCCTACAACTTTTATAGAAGCCCAAGACGTAAAAGGGCCATTTTCAAGTTCAAATTGTAGCAACAACAAAGAAGTCTGAATTTGTCTTTCAGCCCGAGCATTGTTCAGTGTTTGGCCCATATATGAAGTTCTAGAAGACAAAATGACCTACATTTTTTACACAATAAACTGAGATAATTTCCTACAACTTTTATGTTTTCAAGTAGCTTCAATTTTGACGTTATCAATGACATTTTGGGCAGACAGTAGAAGAGAAGGATGAGTGGGTGGGTGGCAAATGCCTCCTTTAATAGGCTAAAATTAGAAACTATTGATTTGATGACTAATTGATGAGTGGGTGGCCAACTCTTGACTTGGTGACAATCCTTATCTTCTCTTGTCTACCCAAAACATCATTGATAATATCAGATTTTGAATACTTGAAAACATGAAAGTTGTAGAAAATTGTCTTAGCTAAAAAAAATAGAGGTCCTTTGGACATCTAGAACTCCAGATATGGGTCAAACACTGAACAGTGTTTGGGCTTTCCATCCATATAAATAGATGTAAATCTGAGATCCACAGCTCCAGATATGACCCAATTACTGAACAATGTTCCGGTTTGGACTGCACCGACATCTCTTTTCTAAGTTTGGTCATCTCTTTGTCCTTTCAATTTCAGTTCTTAAACTCATCAATCAATCCTTTTATTTATGTGATAGGCCAACATTTAAAATAAATATTTACCATAAATTAAAGGTATCTTATATTGTTAGATATGTTATTATAAAACATGTTTTCGTTAAGGAGTTATTGATACTTCAAATGCAAAATGATGATATAAAACCTTGATAAAAATGCACTTCTAAATACTAATCAATAAGCAAAGGAATGAAAACATTATGTTCTTTTATCTACTTTAGATGTTAGATTTCTAGGATTTGAACATATAAAATAAATATACAAGGATGATAATGATTTTGCTACTGTTACGATGCATATGAGGTTTTTGACCTTTCGAAAGTACTATAGACTTAATGGATATTTCTTTAAGGAAAATCGCTTATGTGTTCCATCGAATTTTATGTATGAATTGCTTTTATGTGAAGCATATAAGGGCAGTGATTAGTACTTAAAAGTGCATTTTTATCATGGTTTTATATCATCATTTTGCACTGGAAGTATCAATAACTCCTTAACTAAAATAGGTTTTATAATAATGTATCTAATAATATAAGAGACCTATAATTTGTGGTAAATGTCTATTTTTAATGCAGGCCTATCACATAAATGAAAGGATTGATTGATGACTTGAAGAACTTAAATTGCAAGGATAAAGAGATGGTCAAACTTAGAGAAGAGATGTCGGTGCAATCCAAACCGGAACACTATTCGGTAATTGGGTCATATCTGGAGCTACAGATCTCAGATTTAGGTCCAATTTATATGGATGGAAAGGTAAGACATAGGCCTACAACTTTCATATGGAGCCCAAGATCTAAAAAGGCCATTATCAAGTCCAAATTGTAGCAACAACAAAGAAGCCCGAATCTGTCTTCTAGCCCGAGCACTGTTCGGTATTTTGGCCATATCTGGAGTTCTAGAAGTCCAAATGAGCTGAATTTTTTACACAAGAAATCTGAGACAATTGCCTACAACTTTCATGTACAACTGGCTCCAATTTTGACGTTATCAATGACGTTTTGGGCAGACAAGAGAAGATAAGGATTGTCACCAAGTTAAAAGTTGGCCACCCACTTATCAATTAGTCATCAAATCAATAGTTCCCAATTTTGGCCTATAAAAGGAGGCATTTGCCATGCATTTAGGCATCTTGGTGTTCAGATCAAGATCATGCTCTTCCTTTCTCTCTTTGTATTTTTTGTAATGTTTATGCTTTGCTTTCATTAATATCAAGTTTATGCCTTTCATTTCCTTTCCTTTACTTAGTTAGCTTTTATGTTCTTATTTTGTTTATCTATTTTTCTTTCTTTCATTATGTCTAGCTAAGTTAATGATGTCAAGGTGAAAAGGTTACACTAATGGTGTGAGAATAAGTATAATGTAAACTTAATATGGACTTTAATGTTTGATACTAACATGTTTTATATTTGTTATCTTGTTCACTCTTTAATACTTTGCTTGTTAAATGACTAATCTTGATTTATGTTGTATAACACTTGGTACAACAAATGCTTGGCACTTTCATAGCCCATAATGTATTGTATAACCGACACCTGAGCTATGAAAGGAACTTGATTTGTTGTTAACATAAGTTATAATCATGAATGCTTGACGAAATTTACAAGTATTAGCATTAATTGAATAAGATGACTAATGTAATCATGTTAACAATATATAATCTGATTGGAACCTCCTTTGTGTGTGGTTTCCAATTCAATAATAAGAGCTTATACTATACTTGTTTGATATACCATTAGTGGAACCTCTAACCTTGACATTTGTTATTATTATTGTTTAATCCTTACATTAATATTTCATCTCTAAGTTCTCATCATCATCATCATCTTCTTCTTCTCTTTCTTTATTATTATTATTATTATTATTATTAGTACTACTACTACTATTATTATTATTATTATTATTATCATTATTATTATTATTATTATTATTATTATTATTATTATTATAGTTGTTGTTATTATTGTTATTGTTGTTGTTATTATTGCTATTATTGTTGTTTATAATTGTTGTCTATAATTTGTACAATTAACCTCCCTGTGGTTCGACCCCGGTCTTGCCGGGTTATTTATTACTTCGACACTCCTACACTTGGGAGAAGACATCAACCTTTTCGTCGTGTCAGGCAGGTTGATAAGGCATTTTAGTGTTATTAAGACTTTGGATGTGTTGCATAAGCATTTTTATTGGCTAAAAATGAAAAAAGGATATGCAACACATATATGACAAATATATAACATATAGAGAAGCAAAGTCTAGAATTCAATAGCATGACTTGTATATCCCTTTACGTGTACCTAAAAGACTATAAGTAGACATTTTAGTGGACTTTATATTATGGTTATCTAGGTCAAAACAAGGTAGGGACTAAATCTTTTCAATAGTTGATAGGTTTTCAAATATGGTGCATTTTATACTATGTCATAAAATCAGTGATGCAACTAATATTGTTGATTTTTTTTTTAAGGAGATAGTACGGCTTCATGGGGTCTGTAGGAGTATTTTTTTTATTTTATATAAAGATGTTAATTTTCTTAGTTATTTTTTGAAGGTGTTATGAGAGAAATTAGATACTATGTTGTTGTTTTCAACTACATGTCATCACCAAACAAATGACCAAATTAAAGTATCTAATAAGACTTGAACACAAATTTTGTGTGCTATCATTCGAAAGAACCTAAAGAATTAGGAATATTGTTTGTCATTTATAGAGTTAGCATATAATTAAAATGTATATTCTACTTCCCAATTTTCACCATTTGAGATTGTTTATGGGTTTAACCCCTTCACTTATGGATTTGATTCTTTGCTTATTGATGAAAGGGTTAATTTGGATGACAATCATAAAGCATAGGTGATGAAGATACTCCATGAGAGTGTACGATAATAGATTAGAAAGAGGAACCGTAAGCATGTAAATAAAGCTAACAAAGAGCGCAAATAGGTTGTCTTTTAGCCTAGTGATTAGGTTTGAGTCATATTTGCAATCCAAATTACATCTATGAGAAGACAAGTCATTCAGATCCTAAAGAGTATCAATGAAAATGCTTATAAAGTTAATTTGCCTGGTAAATATGGTATTAATGTTACTTATAATATTTATGATCTTACTGTATTTGATATAGGTGATGAAGATTCGAGATTGAATCCTTTTAAAGAGAGAGAGTGTTAGGTTCCTGAATATCATAAACACATCGACAACTACGAAACAAAATTATTTGGAAGTCTATCCCTTTAGATAGTTCTAGAGTTGTTTAGAGATTTATTACTTAGATATTTGATCTTCTTCAACTGTGAATAATTCCTTAAATGTTAGATTGTCGTAAATTATAAGTTGTCCAATTGTCCAACTTCCAATAATAATCCACACGAATCACCATTGAAAATCTCCTATACCCCTATTTAGGAGAGAGGGATTGTTATGTTTAGAGTGATACCTCTAATATTATGTTTATATTTTTTTTTCTTTCTAATAGACAACCACTCCTCACTTAAAAAATAAGATGTATAGCTTACTATTTATAGAAAAATATTAAAAATTCTATAAATTGGTAAAATATCAATTTGCTTCCTGAATAATATCCATATATTAATTCAAGATAATTTTAGAAATTAACTCAATCAAGTTCTTATGTAATTTTTCTAGGTCTAAAAATATAATTCATGTATTAATTATAATCTAGTCATTAATTTTTAAAATATATTTTAATCAAGTCATACTTAATTAAATCATCCTAATTTAATTTCTGACTAATAATTCTTAATGTGTGTGACCCATTAGGTTTCAAATATGTTGGTCTAAATATAAATTATAATTATAATTATAATTAAATATAATCAAATAAATTAAATAATTTAATTTATTATTAATTAAAAATTAATATTTTATATTTAAAGATTAGGTGCATCGTCTAGCAACATATCATAATTCAACAAATATTAGAAAAATTATTAATGGTATAACTTAACCTTTCAATGACTGGTTTCTTAGTGTAATTAATATTTTTTCATCAATAATGTTCTGATTTGACATTAAAGCATGGAGTATGTCTTCCAAGTTAAATCATGTTTGTTCTCCACATAATAGTCATTGATCATTTTGAATAAAATTTGAAACTCTTTTCAAATCTCATTCCACATTGGCTAATGATTTCTCAGTCAATATTATTTAAAAATAGATGGAACACTTTTCATAATTCACCTAGGATAATGAATCTTCTCTTGATCACTCAAATATCTTTATATAGTTTATATTATACCCAATGTCTACCCTTTCGTTAGCTCGATTAAGATAACATATAATATGATCAAAGCATAACATTCTCTATATAAGATAACTTAGTGATCTCAAGTCTAAGGATCATTTAAACAACTATTATGCGAGTCTTTTCATAGACATAGATGATCTCTCTATATTAAATTGTCATGCAGGTCAATTTAGTGTACATGTCTTATAACAAGCACCTACATATTAGTTCTAGGTATCCTTTGTCGCACCCTCGCGGCGGAGTGGCGACCCTCGATTGATTTTGGTTTTTTTATTTATTGTTTGAAATGGAGTCACCACATAGTATTATGGTCACTAGGAACTGACACGACGAAAAGATTGATGTCTTCTCCCAAGTGTAGGAGTGTCGAAGTAATAAATAACCCGGCAAGACCGGGGTCGAACCACAGGGAGGTTAATTGTACAAATTATAAACAACAATTATAAACAACAATAATAGTAATAACGATAATAATAATAATAATAATAACAATAATAATAATAATAATAATAATAATAATAATAATAATAATAATAATAAATAAATAAATAAAGAGAAGAAGAAGAAGATGATGATGATGAGAACTTAGAGATGAAATATTAATGTAAGGATTAAACAATAATAATAACAAATGTCAAGGTTAGAGGTTCCACTAATGGTATATCAAACAAGTATAGTATAAACTCTTATTATTGAATTGGAAACCACACACAAAGGAGGTTCCAATCAGATTATATATTGTTAACATGATTACATTAGTCATCTTATTCAATTAATGCTAATACTTGTAAATCTCGTCAAGCATTCATGATTATAACTTATGTTAACAACAAATCAAATTCCTTTCATAGCTCAGGTGTCGGTTATACCATACATTATGGGCTATGAAAGTGCCAAGCATTTGTTGTACCAAGTGTTATACAACATAAATCAAGATTAGTCATTTAACAAGCAAAGTATTAAAGAGTGAACAAGATAACAAATATAAAACATGTTAGTATCAAACATTAAAGTCCATATTAAGTTTACATTATACTTATTCTCACACCATTAGTGTAGCCTTTTCACCTTGACATAATTAACTTAGCTAGACATAATGAAAGAAAGCAAAATAGATAAACAAAATAAGAACATAAAAGCTAACTAAGTAAAGGAAAGGAAATGAAAGGCATAAACTTGATATTAATGAAAGTAAAGCATAAACATTACAAAAAATACAAAGAGAGAAAGGAAGAGCATGATCTTGATCTGAACACCAAGATGCCTAAATGCATGGCAAATGCCTCCTTTTATAGGCCAAAATTGGGAACTATTGATTTGATGACTAATTGATAAGTGGGTGGCCAACTCTTGACTTGGTGACAATCCTTATCTTCTCTTGTCTGCCCAAAACGTCATTGATAACATCAAAACTGGAGCCAGTTGTAAACATGAAAGTTGTAGGTAATTGTCTCAGCTTTCTTGTGTAAAAAATTCAGCTCATTTGGACTTCTAGAACTCCAAATATGGCCAAAATACCGAACAGTGCTCGGGCTGGAAGACAGATTCGGGCTTCTTTGTTGTTGCTATAATTTGGACTTGATAATGGCCTTTTTAGATCTTGGGCTCCATATGAAAGTTGTAGGCCTATGTCTTACCTTTCCATCCATATAAATTGGACCTAAATCTGAGATCTGTAGCTCCAGATATGACCCAATTACCGAACAGTGTTCCGGTTTGGATTGCACCGACATCTCTTCTCTAAGTTTGACCATCTCTTTATCCTTGCAATTTAAGTTCTTCAAGTCATCAATCAATCCTTTCATTTATGTGATAGGCCTACATTAAAAATAGACATTTACCACAAATTATACGTATCTTATATTATTAGATACATTATTATAAAACATGCTTTAGTTAAGGAGTTATTGATACTTCAAGTGCAAAATGATGATATAAAACCATGACAAAAATGCACTTTTAAGTACTAATCACACCCCTCAACCAGCTTATTACTAGTCCCTAGTAATCAAAGCGTTAAAATAGAAAACAAATTTGCAAATTTCACAAAACGAGGTATTCATCATTTAACTTCCATTAATCTATCCAGATAAACAAACTCTCATTAAATTTATATATCTGCTCAATACCACTTAACAAGATATTAATAAACCTTTCTTTTGTGCTCAATGTATCAACACATAATTATGGGGCTTTTCTTGGAAGAAAACAAAATTTTTGTTCTAATGTTTAAGGTTAACTTCCTTGGGTTGGGATTATTATTTTTGTCTCTTTTTTTTTCTTTCTTTCTTTTTTCTTTTTTTTTTAAATGTATATACATATAATTTAAAAACATCATGCATCTTTAACCCATGTAACGAGCTTTCAGCTAATGACTCCCAGACCAGTTGGTCTTAGGGCATTAGGTGTTAAGACACCCCTACGAGCTTAGTAACTCGGGTTGCAGATACTGATATGTAGATAGTGCAATGTTTGATTCCCTTAAGCTTTTCTCCTCAACCCATGTAACAAGCGTTGGGCCAATAGCTCCCAAGTCAGTTGACTTTAGGGTATTAGGTGTTAAAACACCCCTTCGGGCTTAATTGCTTAGATTAGGGAGGCTACAAAACCAAACTTATCTACATTTTTATTATCATCATTTTTTTTCTTTTTTTTTTCCTCTTTTTTTTATGTTTTTCTTTTTTTTTAATTATATACAATTCCTTTCCCTTAATTGTTACCTTTAACAAAAGAACATAAATAATGTAATAATCCAATATGCAACCCACAATCATATGTCAAAGTGTGTGTGTGTAAATTAAGGTTTAAGAATACATGTTAAATAAGTATATGAGCAGAATTAAGTGGTAACAATACGAGAGTTTATAAACCCGAATATTTCAGGAAGTATTATAATAGACCTTGTTAAGAATGGTTACTAAGATGTGTCTCAAGAGTCACCTTAACAAAAGAGCTCCTTTACTCTACCATCCTAGTAACAATAATTATGCACATGCTTTATGAAATGAAAAACAATTTTTTTTTTTATCAACTACTACCCTCTCCCCCCAACCAAAACGAGACATTGTCCTCAATGTTCTAAGGTAGAAAGATAGAGTATAGAAGATATCACCTGAAATAACGAACACTGACAAAACCTGAAACACACTGAAACAAAAATAAGAATTAACAAAATACAATAATAAAACCAAAAGACATAAGTTTAAAAAAAAAAAAAATTCAAATCGCAGTTGTGAATGTGGCTCACATCTTCCCTTGGTTTTACGTCCAAGAACAGCTTAAACACCCTCAATGGGTCGGGGATAGGCTTCCCATCTAGTTTTCTTAAAAACTGGCAAACAGGGTCTTTTTTAGTCAGATTCCCAAGACTAAGTCAAGTATGTTCTTTATGAAAATGGGTTCATAAGTCATGAATTACACGATGCTTATCTCGACTATGATGAGACTTAAGAGTCAATAGAAGATTATCTAAAGACTCTCTGTGTTTTGAAATAAATCCCACCTTCTGACAATTTTCACAGTTTTTGCGGAATGCATGTGACTCCTTGAATATGGTTGGCCAGGAAAATCCACTTTGTAAGATTTCTACAATCCTCTTTTTTGAAGAGAAATGATCCCCACATGCCTTAGTGTGACAAAATTTAATGAAATTACTTACCTCATTGTCGAAAATGCATTTTTGAAATATTTGATCAGGACAATAATTGAATAAGTAAGGGTCATCCCAACAAAAATTTTGCTCGTTGCTCAAAAATTTTTCTTTGTCTTCAATACTCCAGTGAGCTGGGAAAAATCCTGAAGCAAGAAAATTGATATTTTTAGCAAACCAAGGCATTGAATTAAGAGAAAGTAGAGATTCATCAGGAAAGTAATCATCGATTGGTGTGATGTCGGGTGTCGAATCTGTTGTCACTTTTGATAAAAGATTCGCATCAACCTTTTCGATGCCTTTTTCATCCTCGATTTCTTCCTGATTGGTCATGGTATGACAAAATGGAAGTGCTGGCGGAGAATCAGTCGTTTCTTTGCAATTTACAGATTCAACCCCTTCCTTTCCCTTAGAAATTGACTCATCATCTTTCTCATAAGGTTCAAGAGAGGGTTTTTCAATAACCTTACCACTGCGTAGAGTAATGACTGATTTGACTTGATCCATGTGTTGGCTTCTGGAACTACTTGCATTTGCATCATATTGCCCCTTCAGATTTTGCTGTGGTTGAGATAGAAACTTACCTTACTCTTGAAAACTGAGAGCAGATATGAATTTTGCAAGAGTTTCTTTAAAATCTGTTATGCTTTGAGTAAGTTGAGTATTAATTGTCTCTTGCTTTTCAATGAATGCATACAAAGTTTCCTCAAAATTTCTTGTAGGAGGTGGAGCATAAGGAGGTGCATATCCATAAGAATTTTGGAAATTATGGTCTGCTTGAAACGGTGATTGTGAAGTTTGTGCATTATTGTTCTCACTCTTCCAACTGAAATTTGGATGATTTCTCCAACCAGGGTTGTATGTTTGGGAGTATGGGTTGTGGTTGGCCCTTTGAAAACTGTTTAAAGCATGGGCTTGTTCATGGAGACATTCTTTAAAAGAAGACAAGGTTGGACAATCATTGGTTGAGTGTTCATTTGTTTCACAGATTTGACACACAATGTTTTCAACAGATTTTAATTGACCACTCTTTTTCAATTCTAGTGCCTCGACTTTTCTAGCTAAAGATGCAAACTTGGCTCGAAGGTCATGATCTTCCCTAAGGTTGTACATACCTTCATTAGATATATGAGGTTGAGTTTTACTCGGTACCTCATAAGTACCCGCGGTGTCCCAATTTTAAGCATTTTCAGCTAACAAGTCTAAGTACTCCATTGCTTCATCAGGGTCTTTATCTTCAAAAGTTCCATTGCACATCAATTCAACCATTTGCCTATCTTTAGGTGTTAACCCTTCATAGAAATGTGAAACCAATCTCCATGTTTCAAAACCATGATGAGGGCAAGTACTAAGCAAGTCTCGATACCTATCCCAACATTTGTAAAATGTTTCTCCTGGTTTTTGAGTGAAAGTGGTGATTTGTCTCTTGAAAGAGTTTGTTCTATGAGATGGGAAAAACTTCTTTAAAAACTGTTGTTGCATTTCATCCCAAGCACGAATGGATCCTGGTCTCAAATTTTGTAGCCATGTTTTAGCTTTATCTTTTAATGAAAAAGGAAAAAGCTTTAATCTGATGGTGTTCATGCTACAATTTAAGTTATTATATGTGTTGCACACCTCCTCAAATTCTCTTAAATGCAAGTATGGATTTTCCAATTCCAAACCATGAAAAGAAGGTAAAAGTTGAATAATACCTGGTTTAAAATTAAAATGAGATGCATCAGGAGGAAAAACTATGCATGATGGTGCACTTGTTCTTGTGGGATTCATGTGGTCTCTAAGTGTTCTAGCACGGTTATTCTCATTATTCTCATTATGAAGTGATTGATTATCTTCTTCGGCCATATTTTCTGAAAATGATGAGGATACCGTACAAAGTCTACCACTTGATGTACGTGACCACACTCTCATGCACGTGTAGGAATAAAATAAAAGAAAGAAGAAAACAAAAGAAGAAGAAACAAGAGAAAAAAAACAAAGTTATATACAAGAAAAGTGAAAAGAGAAAATAAAATAAATATTATAATTTATACAAGAACTTACCTCCCCGGCAACGGCGCCAAAAACTTGACACGACGAAAAGATTGATGTCTTCTCCCAAGTGTAGGAGTGTCGAAGTAATAAATAACCCGGCAAGACCGGGGTCGAACCACAGGGAGGTTAATTGTACAAATTATAAACAACAATAATAGTAATAACGATAATAATAATAATAATAATAACAATAATAATAATAATAATAATAATAATAATAATAAATAAAGAGAAGAAGAAGAAGATGATGATGATGAGAACTTAGAGATGAAATATTAATGTAAGGATTAAACAATAATAATAACAAATGTCAAGGTTAGAGGTTCCACTAATGGTATATCAAACAAGTATAGTATAAACTCTTATTATTGAATTGGAAACCACACACAAAGGAGGTTCCAATCAGATTATATATTGTTAACATGATTACATTAGTCATCTTATTCAATTAATGCTAATACTTGTAAATCTCGTCAAGCATTCATGATTATAACTTATGTTAACAACAAATCAAATTCCTTTCATAGCTCAGGTGTCGGTTATACCATACATTATGGGCTATGAAAGTGCCAAGCATTTGTTGTACCAAGTGTTATACAACATAAATCAAGATTAGTCATTTAACAAGCAAAGTATTAAAGAGTGAACAAGATAACAAATATAAAACATGTTAGTATCAAACATTAAAGTCCATATTAAGTTTACATTATACTTATTCTCACACCATTAGTGTAGCCTTTTCACCTTGACATAATTAACTTAGCTAGACATAATGAAAGAAAGCAAAATAGATAAACAAAATAAGAACATAAAAGCTAACTAAGTAAAGGAAAGGAAATGAAAGGCATAAACTTGATATTAATGAAAGTAAAGCATAAACATTACAAAAAATACAAAGAGAGAAAGGAAGAGCATGATCTTGATCTGAACACCAAGATGCCTAAATGCATGGCAAATGCCTCCTTTTATAGGCCAAAATTGGGAACTATTGATTTGATGACTAATTGATAAGTGGGTGGCCAACTCTTGACTTGGTGACAATCCTTATCTTCTCTTGTCTGCCCAAAACGTCATTGATAACGTCAAAACTGGAGCCAGTTGTAAACATGAAAGTTGTAGGCAATTGTCTCATCTTTCTTGTGTAAAAAATTCAGCTCATTTGGACTTCTAGAACTCCAGATATGGCCAAAATACCGAACAGTGCTCGGGCTGGAAGACAGATTCGGGCTTCTTTGTTGTTGCTATAATTTGGACTTGATAATGGCCTTTTTAGATCTTGGGCTCCATATGAAAGTTGTAGGCCTATGTCTTACCTTTCCATCCATATAAATTGGACCTAAATCTGAGATCTGTAGCTCCAGATATGACCCAATTACCGAACAGTGTTCCGGTTTGGATTGCACCGACATCTCTTCTCTAAGTTTGACCATCTCTTTATCCTTGCAATTTAAGTTCTTCAAGTCATCAATCAATCCTTTCATTTATGTGATAGGCCTGCATTAAAAATAGACATTTACCACAAATTATACGTATCTTATATTATTAGATACATTATTATAAAACATGCTTTAGTTAAGGAGTTATTGATACTTCAAGTGCAAAATGATGATATAAAACCATGACAAAAATGCACTTTTAAGTACTAATCAGGAACCCTAACTGGTCTTTCAGAGATTCTAAGGCAAAGGACTAGTTGCGTAAAGGGAAGATATTAGCACCTCTTATACGCTCTACCGAAGGTATGTTACTTGTTGTTTGGTTTGCCTTATAATTGCTATAGTATTGGTGTTTTCTAATCCCATTAGTTTTTCTAGGATAAGTTTGTTATGATGAACAAACTTGGACTTAAACTCTGGAAAGAAAGAACTCTTGGTCAATGTGGTTCACACCCTTAGATATGTCTACAAAGTACTAAGGAGAACCAATACAAATCTCTTAAAATCTATGTTTGATTCAGACTAAATTTATAATCTATGATTTATGATATAAATAAGATAGAAATTAAGAGCTTATTTTTCCCTTAGTATTTCAAGTGTTTGCGACTCATAAATCACAAGGAAAAAGAATAAAGAGTTAGAAATTTAAGAAAATTCAGAGCACTTTAAAAGCCTCTTTTTGCCTTAGTGTTTCATACTTTTACGGCTTGTAAACCGTAGAGTCAAAAATTAAAATTTTCTCAATTATAATCAAGGCTTCTTTCAAGGATGTGTGATGACTTATTATTCTTAGAAAAATATTTTGGATATTAACCACTGAGGGTTTTTTTATCCAAATATTAATAGCAAATAATAACAAGTTATTTCCAATAATATTTTGGATATTCATCCCTTGGGATTTCTTTATCTAAACATTAACGACGAATAATAGATGAATTTTCCAAAAAATAAGATTTTTGTATGTTTTGGAATATTGGCCAACACCCTTTAGAGGTTTACAAAAATGTTGTAAAATCCAGAATGCAAAAAACTAAAATTTTTTATGTTTAAAAAATCCATGCTAAAACATATTTTCTTTTAAACTTTGAATATTTAATAAAAAAAAAAAGAGGAAATTCAAAATATGTTAGGGTATTGGTTGTATACAACACATAAGAAAATATTTTTTTAGTTTTTGATATATATATATATATATATATATATATATATATATATATATATATATATATATATATATATTCAACATTTCTTGGAAAAAAATAGGTATTTTATTACCATATTTGTATTTTTACAATATAAAAAATACAAACCATAAACTAAATACACGAGAAAACCAATAATAGTACTCGTGTTTTTTTTTTGCTAGGTTCAGCTCGGCCCATGTGGTTGGGCTGAACCCAGCAAGCCTAGCCAAGTCACTTGTCCAAATGAGTGACCCGGTTGGGCACTGTTGTAGGTTGCATGCATAAATTACTCACGTATGCACTGCATAGTGCAAAGGTAATTAATTTACCGTCAAACAATGCCAAATCTTTTAAGTGCATACGCAGAGCTGAGAAAGGAGAGAAACGGCTTACGTACCTAGTCTACTAGTGATCTAGTTTTTTAGCTCTCCAATGTTTGTGTTCATCCGGCTTTCTTCTTGTGTTGCTTGCCTCTTTCTCCTTTCTTCTCCCTGTTTTCTTCTCTTCTCTTTCCTTTCTTTTCTATTATGCTTTCCTTTTCTTGAAAGCTCGAATTGAGATGGACGAAGATGACAAGTGTTGAAGCTTCTATGCTTAGCCAATGGTTGCTACTTCTGGGAAAGCGAAAGCAATGGCCATGTCGATTTTGGTCTTTGTTTGTTGTCTCTCCTTCTACTGATGTTTTCTCTGGACATGACAAAGATGATGGCGATGAAGGCGTGTTGTACTAGTGGATTTGTCGCTCTTGCCTTTGTGTTTTTCTTGCTTTCGACAATGTCGTTCTTATGGTTTTCTCTTCCCTGCCTCCCTCTCGCTTCTTATATTTCTTTTCTCGTTTTTCCTGCTCTTTCTTTAGCAACAGCGCCACCTTTTTATTTGCTATAAAATTCCTCATTTTTTCATCTCCTCTCCTCCTCTCCTCCTCTTCCTTTTTTTGTTCTCCTTAGTTTAGTAGAGGAAGCTTACATATAGCCTATATACAGCTCCATTTAGGAAAAAAAATCTAGAAATATAATTGTGGGTGGCTTGCAATCAAATAAAGCAAATTAGGAAGCCAAATATTCTGATTGATTCTATGATCTTAGTAATTATTGTCCACGTGTAGAATCCCAACCATTAAATGATGGTGCAGCTCTTATTTGTGTTCTTCCATAACTAGCCTAAGTGTTTAAATTTTTTGCCTTTGGACCAAAGATGAGAAAAACTGGTGAGGAATGTATTGCCAAGTTCGTTGCGTACAGAACATTAGTTTGTTCTACATGCAACGTAATTAATTTTGGGTTCCTTCTAATTTCAATCTTTAGTTAAATCCCTAGTTTTAACACCTTTCAATTCAATCCCTAAAAAAAAAAAGTCCAAATCGGCCCATAATCCCTTAAATCAGACCTGCGAGCTAGAACCCTTCTCGCAGTAGGATTCTCTACTTTCTCACTAGATATTCAGATGGGAATATCTTGAGCTTTTGATATTGAAATTAAGCAACTCAAAAGCCTAAATTTACACTTGTAGTGCTACAACTTTCATAAGGGATAAACAATAGATAAATTCATTTTGATTAACATAATTGCAAGTAAACTCTATTGGAAACCTTCTTGCTGCAGGATTTTATGCTTTCACACTAGATTTCAAATAGAAGTATTTGAGCTTCTAATATTGAAATCAAGCAATTCAAAATCTCAAATTCATCTACATGTCCCGGACTATAACTTTGATGGGGATTTGAAGTGAGATAACATCATTTTAGATAACAAAATCTGGTAGGAATCTGGTTGGTCAATAAGGTTTTATTGATATGACAATACTGAGCATCCAAATCTTACTAAGAGTCTTCCTTAAGAACAGTGACCCCTAGGACCCAATAAAGATGTAGGTCAATTCTTCAACATGTCATGAGTAATAGAATATAACTAGGATGGTTAGATATCGTACGAAATCAAGTCAGAATCTGAGCCTAAGTTGGAACAAAAAATTACGACAACAACATAATCAATTTTGTTTTTTAAATGCAAATTCTGAGGGATTTATATGAAGACTCCTTATTAGCCTAAAAAACTGATGCTTTTGGCAGAAAAGGGGGGGATAAAAAGAGTAGAAAACAACTTAAACAAGGTTTGAAAAAAATATTTCTTTCTCCTCCATTTTTGTCAATTTTTCATCAAACATGAGCTACACTCCTACATTTGGTTCAAAAGGGGTACACTCCATCTTCAGCACATGGATTCCAAAATGAGTAACAAAAACTACCCCCTATTTACAATGCTTACAAAGCCAAGACTTGTCAAGTGCTTAGTGTAATAAATGTTGTAAAGATAAATTACCTGATCATGCTAAAATTATGCGCTTTTCCTAAACAATGGTCTCTCTATCAGGTGAGCTACCTATCTTAAGATTTCTAGAAGAAATTCATGTTTTTTTTTCTAGAAATAGTCTTAATATCGGGTGACCTACTCATCTTACCACGCTTTTCTAAGAAATGGTCTCACTATCAGGTGACCAGCCCATTTTAAAATTCTTAGAAAACTCCATATTTTTCTAAACAACAGTTTCAATATTGGGTGACCGACCCATCTTAAGATTTTTTAGAAAAACTCCATGTTTTTTCAGTCTCAATATCGGGTGACCGGCCCATCTTAAGATTTTTTTAGAAAAACTCCATGTTTTTTTTGTCTCAATATCGGGTAACTGGTCCATCTTAAAATTCTTAGAAAACTCTGCTTTTCTAAGGAATGGTTTCAATATTGGGTGACCAGCCCATCTTAAGATTTTTTTGAAAACCTCCATGCTTTTTCTAAAAAAATGATCTCAATATCAGGTGACCCATCTATCTTAAAATTATTAGAAAAGTCTATATTTTTCTAAGGAATGGTCTCAATATCAGGTGAATGCCCATCTTAAAATTCTTAGAAAACTACATGCTTTTCTAAGAAATGGTCTCCATATTAGGTGATTGGCCTATCTTAAAATTCTTAGAAAACTCCATGCTTTTCTAAGAAATATTCTCAATATTGGATAACCGACCTATCTTAAGTTTTTTTAGAAAAACTCTACACTTGTTCTAAAAAAATAGTCTCAATATTGGGTGACCTGCCCATCATAAAATTCTTAGGAAACTCCACGCTTTTCTGTGGAATGGTCTCAATATCGAGTGACCTACCTATCTTAACATTGTTTTAGAAAAACTCCATGTTTTTTATAAAAAAAAAATGGTCTTAATATCAGGTGACCTGCCCATCTTAAAATTCTTAGAAAAACTTCATGCTTTTTTAAGCAATGGTCTCAATATTAGGTGACCGACCTAGCTTAGAATTCTTAGAAAAACTCCATGCTTTTTCTTAAAAAAATGGTTTCAATATTGAATGACCAGCTCATCTTAAAATTCTTAGAAAACTCCACACTTTTCTAAGGAATTGTCTCAATATCGGGTGACCTACCCATCTTAAATTTTTTTAAGAAAAACTCACTTTTTCTAAAAAAAAATGGTCTTAATATCAAGTGACCTGCCCGTCTTAAAATTCTTAGAAAACTCCATGTTTTTTTAAGAAATAATCTCAATATTGGGTGACCTGCTTATTTTAAAATTCTTAGAAAACTTCACGTTTTTTTAAGAAATATTCTCAATATTGAGTGACCTCCCATCTCAAACTTCAAAAAAAAACATCTTACCTTGAGGAAATGAAGCAGTGTTGGTTCACAATTCCTATTATTTTTGTAGTTTTGATTTGTACCTCAGCGGTTTCCCAAAAACTTGAAACTATTTTGGCTTTTATCACACCTTCTCTTACCAGATTAGTGTTATGACAATATAGCATGCATGGTTTTTTTTTTTGTTGCCTATTTTGGAAACATAGGTCCCCTTTGTAGTTGTAGCCTTCTTTAGGCTCTTGTTCTCATTTGTTTGCCTGACATGTCCATTTGAATTGGAATATGCTCCACTCACTATATTTCCTATCCTTTTTATGCTTGGTGAAGAGATCTCTGGTTATTTATGGGACCCTTTCTTGCTCCATTAAGTATTATTTTAAAATGAGAACTCAAAAAGATTTGGTTTTGTTCATGAAAACTGAAACTTTCAATGCAATTAGCAATTCTTATAAATGATGTTTTTAGAAGTTTTTATGATGATACCCTTCTAGGCCTTGGTTCATTAAGGACCCCTATATGCACTTTTTCTCCCAATGTAGAGTGCAATACCTATCAATTTTAAAATTAGTTTGGTTCCCTCCAATTGATGGAGTCATTTCCTTAGTTATGCATAAGAAAAAAGTTGTTTAAGTAAAAGATTTTAAATGCTACAAGATCATATGTTTTATGAAGAAAAGGTTCTTTACAAAGAGAATTCATATTTGAGCATAATATTTCTTTATAAAGTCAGCATTCACAAGTTTAACTAGATCTTCTCTATCAATTTTAGATAACAATAAAGCTCATCTTGAGAATTTGTTTTTACCAAGTAAGGGCCCTCATTGTTTGGCGCCCATTTACTTTGATATTCTCCTAATAAATGCAATATTTTCTTCAGTACAAGATCTCCTTCATGGAATCCTCGAGGTCGGACCTTTTTATCATATGATTTGGCCATCCTTCTTTGGTATAGTTGATGATGACAAATTATAGCTATCCTCTTTTCATTGATTGGATTCAACTATTTATATCTAACTTTTACCCATTCTACTTCTTCTAACTTAAAGTCTACTGATACTTTTAATGAGGGGATTTCCACTTTTAAAGGCATCACCACCTCCATTCCATATACCAAAGTATACGGGGTGGCTCCTGTTGAAGTTCGAATGGCGGTGCGGTACGTATGAAGAGCAAATGGCAACATTTTACGCCAATCATTTTAGGTGAATACCATTTTCTGAATAATCTTCTTAACATTCATTTTAACAGGTTCTAGTGCATTATTCATCTTTGGCCTATACGGTGTTTAATTTTTCATTTAGCTCAAAGTTCTATTATCTTCTTGTCATTGAAGTTTTGGATATTATTAGTTATAATCTTTTTTTATGGACCATATCGATATATCAAACCTCTTTCCATAAATTTCTTCACCACTTTTTGCCTCAACGTTATCCAAACATCTCAACAAAGTTATGTCCAATGATTTCTTATACAAAGTTTCCCCCATCAAGATAGAAATCCATTGTCAACCTCCTCAAAGTCTTATTATCGATTTTGGATGCCCCCATGGAATATGTCTAGTTTTGGATGGAATTCTTGATATCATAATACGAAGGGTTTCCATATATTTCTCTTTCAATTGATCAATAATGAGCTAGGTTATTTTTTATATTAATGTGTACTAAATGTACCTTATTCCTAGAGTCTATTTTAGTCATAAAAGCTAGCATGACCAAAGCATCAACAAAATGGTTTCCTTCCCTTCCTAGATGGATGAACTTTATTTTCTCAAATTATCTAGCCAATTTAGACAGGTATTCTTGGTAAGATCTCAACTTTTTATCCTTAGTTTGCCATTTTCCTTTCACTTGGCAAATAATCAAAATTGAGTCTTCATACATATTGATCTTTCTGATATTCAGCTTCAATACCACCTCTCAAAGGAGAATGTAAGTTCCATACTCCTATGTTGTTATTGCACCCCAACTGTAACTTAGGTAAAATCGAATACTATTTTTTATTAAGATAGATTATAATTACATTAGCTCTATTACCATATACATTTACAACACCATCAAAGTACATAGTCCACCAATCAAATTTTCCTTCCTCAACTGAAAACACATTTTCATTAAGAAAGTCAAATTTTAGTGGCTCATAATCTTCCATAGCATGGTTAGTTAGGTGATCCACAATAACACTCCCTTTCACAACTTTCCTTGTCATATATACTACTATGTCATACTCAGCCAGTAGAACTTACCTTCTTGTAATTTGGCTTTGACAAATAAAGCTTTCCATAAATGTACCTTAATTGGTTTAATTTTAAAATTAACCATGTAGTATGATATAGCATATATTAACACAATCTCTTCACAACCTATGCTAATGGACAACATAGTTTTTCAATCATAGTATACTTAGACTTGCATTCCATGAACTTCTTGGTTAGGTAATAAATGGCCTTTTCATTCATTTTGGTTTTGTCGTGTTAGCCAAGCACACTTATTTAACAAATGCAAGATTGGGTCACAAATCGTGGTTAATTGGAATATAAATCTAGCAATGTAATTTAACCTTCCCAAGAACCATCTTGCATCCTTCTCAGTATTGGGAGTTGGCATAGATTAAATAGCCTTTACTTCATCAAGGTCCACTTTTATCCCTGTGTCACTTACTACAAATCCCAACAACTTCCCAGATTTCACCCCGAATGAACACTTTGCATGGTTAGGCCTCAACTTATACTTCTTTAGTCTTTCAAATAACTCCTTCAATATTTAAACATGATTTTCTACCTTTCTAGATATTTGCAATCATGTCATCCACGTATACTTCAATCTCTTTATGCATCATGTCGTGAAATAGAGTCAAAATGGCCCTTTGGTAGGTGGCCCCGACATTCTTCAACCCAAATGGCATGACCTTGTAACAAAAGGTTCCCTATGGTGCTGCAAATATCGGCTTCTCTTTTGCGCTATTTTTATCTGATTGTAGCCTGAAAATCCATCCATAAAGGAATATGTAGAGCTATGTGCTGCATTGTCCACCAATATATCTACGCATGGTAAAGGGAAATTGTCTTTAGGGCTAACTCGATTTAAGTCCCTAAAGCTCATGCAAACCCTGATTTTATCTTCTTTTTTTTTTATATATATACTAGCACTATGTTAGACAACCAATTTGGATATTCTAGATAATCAGTGTTCCACTGCTTTGTAATTTTTATTTTTACTTTGATTAAGACATCCGATTGGATTCTTCTCAACTTTTGTTTAACTGGTTTGCATCTTTTTACCAGCTGCTTGACCGCTTTTTATGATCGGCTTGTTTTAACTCGCAAGTGCACGAGTATGCGATGTAGCAATTAACTCGGTAAGATCGAGGTCATATCCACAGAGAGCTAGATCTGGAAATTAAGCTAAGTAACAAAAAAAAAACTCAAGAGAAATTAAATTAACAATAACTTGGTTGAAAATAATTGATGGATTTGTTTTCAAAGATAAAAAAAAAATGTAAATAGATTTTAAATGACAAGAAAAGTAAGTCTTGGTCCAAATCAATTTTAATGGTGATGTATTGGTGATTTCTTCAACATATATAAGATAACTCAACCTAATCTCAACGATGGTGATATTAGATCGGAAGATATTACAATGAAGATTAGAAAGATGAAGATTGATTATTGCTTAAGAATGAACAAGTACTTTCATATTAAGTAAGACATTGAATCAAGCAATCTCTATACCAAAACTAAAGTTTGTGCATAAAAATTCAAGATTATAACATTACCTAAATGATTTCTAAAATTTCTTTACAATAATAAATCATTCATGAAGAAAATAAGAAGATAAACATTAAGATTCATTCATATCCTAAAGAACTCACCTCAATCATCATTATCCTTGATTTGGATCCAAGAAAGAGTTTAGCCAACCATGATTATATATAAGAACACTTCAATAAACATGAAAGAACTTGAATCCAATTGAAAAAATAAGTTTTACAAACTAAAGAACCGAAATCTATAAAGAAGAACACAATACAATTTCAAAAAAAATTCGGACACAAATCTGACTCTAACTTTGGACAGCAATTCGACCCTCTTGGAAGCATTTTCTGGAGAAGTCTATTAGAGACATATTTATAGGACATTCTGTCACCTTTCCAGATCATTAAAGAACAACTCATTTGGACACCTGAGTCAAAAGTTATGGGCAAAACACCGAAAGGTGTTCTGAAAAATCAAATCAAGACAGCTTTACAACTACTTTGGTGCACGTTTTTCTTCCTCATTTATGAGGTGTCTCCTTCTTCTTTTTGACCCAAAATAATGTTAAAATATCCCCTCCAGCTTTCCATCCATGTGCTTGCCTTCTTGGATCAATGGATTACCCAAAATAAATCAATTGTTATTTGTTGTGTGGACATGTAAGATCATGGATTGTGTTTGGGTTGATTTGAAGGTTGATTTGGGGTTGATTTAGGGCTGATTTGGGGCTGATTTTTGGGCTGAATTTGAGCATCAAATAAGTATACAAATGTACTTATTATTTGGGCTAAGATTGACATTGAAACCTTGAGTGTTTAATGGTTGAAGTTTGCACACAACATAAGGCAAGTTTGGGCTTGAAATAAATCATATGATATTCTTTTCTAGAATTGGAATAGAATTGATTTTTGGGACAAATTTGGAGCACTTATTTGAACCAAGATTTGCTTCAATCTTCAACTAAATGTCTCTTCAATTCTTTGTTCTAAATTCCGACGTTGAATTTTCTGAATTAATTCATTTAAGCTCCAAAAACCTATCGAAACATTAAAACAAACTTCATTACTAAAAAATACATCAATTATTATAAAAACAACCAAATAAAAACAATAAATACATATGTAAAACAAGAGACTTAATGACACTTTTGATGCACAATCACCAGCGGTACCTTGTGTACTATGGTATCCGTATCTAAGCTAGACATATCCTTATAGGACCAAACAAAAACATCTACATAATCTCGAAGTAATCATAGTCCCTATCTTCAGTTATTTCTCTTAATTTCTTCATTACCCACATCTATAGTTTGAAGTTCCTCTTTAGCGGGTTTCCAAGCTTTTTCATGTTGCTTTATTAATTTTATGAATTCCCTAATGTTATTTTCCTCTCATTCTTCCTCTTTCCCTAAGTTTGGCAATTCATTTTTAGTATAAAATGCAAGTGTTTTTTTTTTTGGAAAATCCACTTTTAGGGTTCTTGAAAGCAGAAAGTGATGTGTAAATGCATAGTAAAACATTTTGAAAATACATGATCTTATTAAAAGGAAAAAGGTTGGCTTAAAACCTTTGCTTGAGCAAACCTATTAGGTGTGCAACATCATTCCAAACCTCTTTAAGCTTTTTCCATCATTTTTCTTAGTCGAGTGTTGTGGATTCTAGAAAGGGGACCTATATTTTTAGGTCTGCAGATCCGTGTGTAGATGTATAAGAAAATACATGATATAATACATGATTGTGATAAGAATGTATTTTTATATTGGGTATGGATCAGCTTTCTTATGAAAGAATAATAGCCACCACCTTATAAACATAGGTTCTCTTATCACATTACTTTGCTAGGAGTACTGCCTTTCGAGTTGTTTGCTTGAATCATATTCACCAAGAGACAAATTTTGCATAAGAAGATGGGTTAACACCTTTTTCATTAATGCTTTATTTAGAAATAAAAAGAAAATACAAAATTTATTAATCCATTTCCTTCACAAACTCTCTAGCCAAAGTTAAAAAGGCAAAGTCATGCTTCTCAATCTTCTCTAGAAAGGCATTAGTTTCAGTTGGGCTTTGATGATAATGAATGATGTCCCCTCCCATATTTCATGCATTGATTCTAATAATCCGAGTATATGTAATGGCTTTGTCCATTTGCCCATTTATCTTGGTCATCTTTTTTATAAGCAACAAATTGATTCTATTCAAAGCAGCATTGTTGGTGTTGATTTGATCTTTATGTTTTTTCATTGCTTCTAGCTTTTCGTCCAAATACTTCACCTTTTTTGTATTCCTTGTCAAGTTTTATCCTCATAACTTTTATCTCATTCTTTTTTACTTTCTTCTTTTACAATCCCCGTCGAACGACTTTCCAAATCCATATATTTCTTGTTCAAATCCTCATACTTCCTAATCCTATCCATTCATTCAAATTGAACTTGTTCAAATTTTTCTTGGTAATATTCTGCGCTTCCATGACAATCATTAAAGTCAATCTCCATTGCTTTAATTTTAGAGCAACTTTGCATCTAATCCAAACTCATCCCTCCTAGCTCCTTCTCACTTTTTTTCCCAAACAATTTTCTCCTCACCCAAATTTAACTTAAGCTTTGTTATTCTGGCATCTTTAGATTGTATTTGCTCATCTAAAAATGCTCTTTTCTATCCCCTTCCAACATAATTTTTTTCTATCATTGCCTTGTCTTTTTTGATTTTGCTCAACTCTATCTGAAGTTTTTCCACTTGTCTTCTCAACTCCTCTTTATTATCGACCCTTTTTCTCTTAATTGGCTCTTCTATAGTTTGGGGAGATTTGACTTCTACACAAGGCATGACTGAAGCTGTTAAGTCTCTCCATCTTGCATATCCTTCACTTGAATTTAGATCCTTTAAACCTTCTATCTCAACCAAAAACAGATGCTTCCAATCTTGTTTGATGATCTCCAAAATTTCTTGTGCAATAGGATCTTTGAACAAACCAAAGAAGTAAGCAATTCCCATAGTCCTTGGAACAAACTACATGCCCCCAAGTTACATTACCATAAGGGCAGGAGCATAACTCACATAACCTATAATCCCTACCAATGGCACCCAATGTCTCTGTCAATAACTCATCAGGACTTTCACTATCATTACCCATGGGGCTCTCCACTTGAAATCACTATTAGACAGACCATTTAATTTGTCAACCCAACCTTGATTGTCCAAATCTCCCTATTTTTCTTCTTTTGCTAATTTCAAGGGTCCTTGGATAAACCACCAAAAATTATTGAAGACAAGCTTTTTTGTTTCAATATGGCTAACCATCCAGATATATAACAATTGCATGCAACATCTCATTACTCCTTTTTCAGTCCTCCTATAATGGTTAAGTGTTAAGATGGTTTCAGCTAAAATAGCAACCATGGAATTGATTTTTGTATTCTCATACTCTACATAAGCAGCAGCGACCTCTAAACTCACTACACTCGTCTGGCTTGGGAACAACACAAGACCAAATATGCCCAAGGCAATCAATCTTTCCTTTTCTGATCTTGACCTCTTTTCCAATTCAATTTTTAGCATCCTTCATTTTAGACCGGTAACATTTTTTTCCAAAAACATTTCTAAGTTGGAGATTCTAAGCAGTTTTGATAGTTCGGGGATGATCTTGTTAGATCTCAAAGGAAAATAAATCCTATATAGATTGTTATGAAACTCAATCAATATGCCATATTCCTCCATAGTGGGATATAGGTCTATGCTTCCAAAAGAAAGACATTAGTAGTTGATTAGTACTTAAAAGTGCATTTTTATCATGGTTTTATATCATCATTTTGCACTTGAAGTATCAATAACTCCTTAACTAAAATATGTTTTATAATAATATATCTAATAATATAAGATACCTTTAATTTGTGGTAAATGTCTATTTTTAATGCAGGCCTATCATATAAATGAAAGGATTGATTGATGACTTGAAGAACTTAAATTGCAAGGATAAAGAGATGGCCAAACTTAGAAAAGAGATGTCGGTGCAATCCAAACCGGAACACTGTTCGGTAATTGGGTCATATCTAGAGCTATATATCTCAGATTTAGGTCCAATTTATATGGATGGAAAGGTAAGACATAGGCCTACAACTTTCATATGGAGCCCAAGATCTAAAAAGGCCATTATCAAGTCCAAATTGTAGCAACAACAAAGAAGGCCGAATCTGTCTTCCAGCCCGAGCACTGTTCGGTATTTTGGCCATATCTAGAGTTCTAGAAGTCCAAATGAGCTGAAGTTTTTACACAAGAAAGCTGAGACAATTGCCTACAACTTTCATGTTTGCACCTGGCTCCAGTTTTGACGTTATCAATGACGTTTTGGGCAGACAAGAGAAGATAAGGATTGTCACCAAGTCAAAAGTTGGCCACCCACTTATCAATTAGTCATCAAATCAATAGTTCCCAATTTTGGCCTATAAAAGGAGGCATTTGCCATGCATTTAGGCATCTTGGTTTCCAGATCAAGATCATGCTCTTCCTTTCTCTCTTTGTATTTTTTGTAATGTTTATGCTTTACTTTCATTAATATTAAGTTTATGCTTTTCATTTCCTTTTCTTTACTTAGTTAGCTTTTATGTTCTTATTTTGTTTATCTAATTTTTCTTTCTTTCATTATGTCTAGCTAAGTTAATTATGTCAAGGTGAAAAGGTTACACTAATGGTGTAAGAATAAGTATAATGTAAACTTAATATGGACTTTAATGCTTGATACTAACATGTTTTATATTTGTTATCTTGTTCACTCTTTAATACTTTGCTTGTTAAATGACTAATCTTGATTTATGTTGTATAACACTTGGTACAACAAATGCTTGGCACTTTCATAGCCCATAATGTATGGTATAACCGACACCTGAGCTATGAAAGGAACTTGATTTGTTGTTAACATAAGTTATAATCATGAATGCTTGACGAGATTTACAAGTATTAGCATTAATTGAATAAGATGACTAATGTAATCATGTTAACAATATATAATCTGATTGGAACCTCCTTTGTGTGTGGTTTCCAATTCAATACTAAGAGTTTATACTATACTTGTTTGATATACCATTAGTGGAACCTCTAACCTTGACATTTGTTATTATTATTGTTTAATCCTTACATTAATATTTCATCTCTAAGTTCTCATCATCATCATCATCATCTTCTTCTTCTTCTCTTTCTTTATTATTATTATTATTGTTATTGTTATTATTATTATTATTATTAGTACTACTACTACTACTACTATTATTATTATTATTATTATTATTATTATTATTATTATCGTTATTACTATTATTGTTGTTTATAATTGTTGTTTATAATTTGTACAATTAACCTCCCTGTGGTTCGACCCCGGTCTTGCCGGGTTATTATTACTTCGACACTCCTGCACTTGGGAGAAGACATCAACCTTTTAGTCGTGTCAAGTTTTTGGCGCCGTTGCCGGGGAGGTAAGTTTTTGTATAAATTATAGTATTTATTTTATTTTCTTTTTTCACTTTTCTTTTGTTTCTTTTTATTTTGTTTTCTTCCTCCTTCTTTTGCTTTCTTCTTTCTTTTTTTTATTCCTACACGTGCATGAGAGTGTGGTCACGTACATCAAGTGGTAGACTTTGTAGGGTATCCTCATCATTTTCATAAAATATGGCCGAAGAAGATAATCAATCACTTCATAATGAGAATAATGAGAATAATCGTGCTAGAACACTTAGAGACCACATGAATCCCACAAGAACAAGTGCACCATCATGCATAGTTTTTCCTCCTGATGCATCTCATTTTAATTTTAAACCAGGCATTATTCAACTTTTACCATCTTTTCATGGTTTGGAATTGGAAAATCCATACTTGCATTTAAGGGAATTTGAGGAGGTGTGCAACACATATAATAACTTAAATTGTAGCATGAACACCATCAGATTAAAGCTTTTTCCTTTTTCATTAAAAGATAAAGCTAAAACATGGCTACAAAATTTACGACCAGGATCCATTCGTGCTTGGGATGAAATGCAACAACAGTTTTTAAAGAAGTTTTTCCCATCTCATAGAACAAACTCTTTCAAGAGACAAATCACCACTTTCACTCAAAAACCAGGAGAAACATTTTACCAATGTTGGGATAGGTATCGAGACTTGCTTAGTACTTGCCCTCATCATGGTTTTGAAACATGGAGATTGGTTTCACATTTCTATGAAGGGTTAACACCTAAAGATAGGCAAATGGTTGAATTGATGTGCAATGGAACTTTTGAAGATAAAGACCCTGATGAAGCAATGGAGTACTTAGACTTGTTAGCTGAAAATGCTCAAAATTGGGACACCGCGGGTACTTATAAGGCACCGAGTAAAACTCAACCTCATACATCTAGTGGAGGTATGTACAACCTTAGGGAAGATCATGACCTTCAAGCCAAGTTTGCATCTTTAGCTAGAAAAGTCGAGGCACTAGAATTAAAAAAGAGTGGTCAATTAAAATCTGTTGAAAACATTGTGTGTCAAATATGTGAAACAAATGAACACTCAACCAATGATTGTCCAACCTTGCCTTCTTTTAAAGAATGTCTCCATGAACAAGCCCATGCTTTAAACAGTTTTCAAAGGCCCAACCACAACCCATACTCCCAAACATACAACCCTGGTTGGCAAAATCACCAAAATTTCAGTTGGAAGAGTGACAATGCACAAACTTCACAACCACAGTTTCAAGCACACCATAATTTTCAAAATTATCATGGATATGCACCTCCTTATGCTCCACCTCCTACAAGAAATTTTGAGGAAACTTTGTATGCATTCATTGAAAAGCAAGAGACAATCAACGCTCAACTTGCTCAAAACATAACAGATTTTAAAGATACTCTTGCAAAATTCACATCTGCTCTCAATTTTCAAGAGAAAGGTAAGTTTCCATCTCAACCACAGCAAAATCTCAAGGAGCAATACAATGCAAATGCAAGTAGTTATGGAAGTCAACATATGGATCAAGTCAAATCAGTCATCGCTCTTCATAATGGTAAGGTTATTAAAAAACCCACTCTTGAACCTTATGAGAAAGATGATGAGTCAATCTCTAAGGGTAAGGAAGGGGTTGAATCTGAACATTGCAAAGAAATGACTAATGCACCGCCAGCACTTCCATTTCCTCATGCCATGACCAATCAAGAAGAAATCGAGGATGAAAAAGGCACCAAAAAGGTTGATGCGGATCTTTTATCAAAAGTGACAACACATTCAACACCCGACATCACACCAATCGATGATTACTTTCCTGATAAATCTCTACTTTCTCTTAGTTCAATGCCTTGGTTTGCTAAAAATATCAATTTTCTTGCTTCAGGATTTTTGCTAGCTCACTGGAGTACCGAAGATAAAAGCAAATTTTTGAGCAACGTGCAAAATTTTTATTGGGATGACCCTTACTTATTCAATTATTGTCTTGATCAAATATTTCAAATATGCATTCCCGACAATGAGGTAAGTGATGTTATTAAATTTTGTCACTCTAAGACACGTGGGGATCATTTCTCATCAAAGAAGAGGATTGTAGAAATCTTACAGAGTGGATTTTACTGGCCCACCATTTTCAAGGAGTCACATGCATTCCGTAAAAACTATGAAAATTGTCAAAAGGTGGGATTTATTTCAAAACATAGAGAGTCTTTAGATAATCTTCTATTGACTCTTAAGTCTCATCATAGTCGAGATAAGCATAATGTAATTCATGACTTAGGAACCCATTTTCATAAAGAACATGCTTGGCATAGTCTTGGGAATTTGACTAAAAAAAGACCCTGTTTGCCAGTTTTTAAGAAAACTGGATGGGAAGCCTATCCTCGACCCATAGAGGGCGTTTAAGCCGTTCTTGGACGTAAAACCAAGGGAAGATGTGAGCCACAATCACAACTGCAATTTGAGTCTTATCTTGTAAAAATTTGTGTCTTTTCTTTTTATTAAAAGCATAATATTTGTGTTTTGTTATTTCTTATTTTTGTTTCAGTGTGTTTCAGGTTTTGTCAGTGTTCGTTATTTCAGGTGATATCTTCTATACTCTATCTTTCTACCTTAGAACATTGAGGACAATGTCTCGTTTTGGTTGGGGGGAGAGGGTAGTAGTTGATAAAAAAAAAATATTTTTCATTTCATAAAGCATGTGCATAATTGTTGTTACTAGGATGGCAGAGTAAAGGAGTTCTTTTGTTAAAGTGACTCTTGAGACGCATCTTAGTAACCATTCTTAACAAGGTCTATTATAATACTTCCTGAAATATTCAGGTTTACAAACTCTCGTATTGTTACCACTTAATTCTGCTCATATACTTATTTAACATGTATTTTTAAACCTTAATTTACACACACACACTTTAACATATGATTGTGGGTTGTATATTGGATTATTACATTATTTATGTTCTTTTGTTAAAGGTAACAACTAAGGGAAAGGAATTGTATATAATTAAAAAAAAACATAAAAAAAGAGAGAAAAAAAAGAAAAAAAAATGATGATAATAAAAATGTAGATAAGTTTGGTTTCGTAGCCTCCCTAACCTAAACAATTAAGCCCGAAGGGGTGTTTTAACACCTAATACCCTAAAGTCAACTGACTTGGGAGCTATTGGCCCAACGCTTGTTACATGGGTTGAGGAGAAAAGTTTAAGGGAATCAAACATTGTACTATCTACATATCAGTATCTGCGACCCGAGTTACTAAGCTCGTAGGGGTGTCTTAACACCTAATGCCCTAAGACCAACTGCTCTAGGAGTCATTAGCTGAAAGCTCGTTACATGGGTTAAAGATGCATGATGTTTTTAAATTATATGTATATACATTTAAAAAAAAAAAGAAGTAAAAAAAAAAAGACAAAAATAATAATCCCATCCCAAGGAAGTTAACCTTAAACATTAGAACAAAAATTTTGTTTTCTTCCAAGAAAAGCCCCATAATTATCTGTTGATACATTGAGCACAAAAGAAAGGTTTATTAATATCTTGTTAAGTGGTATTGAGCAGATATATAAATTTAATGAGAGTTTGTTTATCTCGATAGATTAATGGAAGTTAAATGATGAATACCTTGCTTTGTGAAATTTGCAAATTGTTTTAACGCTTTAATTACTAGGGACTAGTAATAAGCTGGTTGAGGGGTGTGATTAGTACTTAAAAGTGCATTTTTATCATGGTTTTATATCATCATTTTGCACTTGAAGTATCAATAACTCCTTAACTAAAATATGTTTTATAATAATATATCTAATAATATAAGATACCTTTAATTTGTGGTAAATGTCTATTTTTAATGCAGGCCTATCATATAAATGAAAGGATTGATTGATGACTTGAAGAACTTAAATTGCAAGGATAAAGAGATGGCCAAACTTAGAAAAGAGATGTCGGTGCAATCCAAACCGGAACACTGTTCGGTAATTGGGTCATATCTAGAGCTATATATCTCAGATTTAGGTCCAATTTATATGGATGGAAAGGTAAGACATAGGCCTACAACTTTCATATGGAGCCCAAGATCTAAAAAGGCCATTATCAAGTCCAAATTGTAGCAACAACAAAGAAGGCCGAATCTGTCTTCTAGCCCGAGCACTGTTCGGTATTTTGGCCATATCTAGAGTTCTAGAAGTCCAAATGAGCTGAAGTTTTTACACAAGAAAGCTGAGACAATTGCCTACAACTTTCATGTTTGCACCTGGCTCCAGTTTTGACGTTATCAATGACGTTTTGGGCAGACAAGAGAAGATAAGGATTGTCACCAAGTCAAAAGTTGGCCACCCACTTATCAATTAGTCATCAAATCAATAGTTCCCAATTTTGGCCTATAAAAGGAGGCATTTGCCATGCATTTAGGCATCTTGGTTTCCAGATCAAGATCATGCTCTTCCTTTCTCTCTTTGTATTTTTTGTAATGTTTATGCTTTACTTTCATTAATATTAAGTTTATGCTTTTCATTTCCTTTTCTTTACTTAGTTAGCTTTTATGTTCTTATTTTGTTTATCTAATTTTTCTTTCTTTCATTATGTCTAGCTAAGTTAATTATGTCAAGGTGAAAAGGTTACACTAATGGTGTAAGAATAAGTATAATGTAAACTTAATATGGACTTTAATGCTTGATACTAACATGTTTTATATTTGTTATCTTGTTCACTCTTTAATACTTTGCTTGTTAAATGACTAATCTTGATTTATGTTGTATAACACTTGGTACAACAAATGCTTGGCACTTTCATAGCCCATAATGTATGGTATAACCGACACCTGAGCTATGAAAGGAACTTGATTTGTTGTTAACATAAGTTATAATCATGAATGCTTGACGAGATTTACAAGTATTAGCATTAATTGAATAAGATGACTAATGTAATCATGTTAACAATATATAATCTGATTGGAACCTCCTTTGTGTGTGGTTTCCAATTCAATACTAAGAGTTTATACTATACTTGTTTGATATACCATTAGTGGAACCTCTAACCTTGACATTTGTTATTATTATTGTTTAATCCTTACATTAATATTTCATCTCTAAGTTCTCATCATCATCATCATCATCTTCTTCTTCTTCTCTTTCTTTATTATTATTATTATTGTTATTGTTATTATTATTATTATTATTAGTACTACTACTACTACTACTATTATTATTATTATTATTATTATTATTATTATTATTATCGTTATTACTATTATTGTTGTTTATAATTGTTGTTTATAATTTGTACAATTAACCTCCCTGTGGTTCGACCCCGGTCTTGCCGGGTTATTATTACTTCGACACTCCTGCACTTGGGAGAAGACATCAACCTTTTAGTCGTGTCAGTAGTATGGATCTCAAAAATGAACTATGGCTCGTATAGTTGAGCTTAAAACTTCTACCCCTATAATTTCCACCAAATGTCCATATTTCCTAAAAAATGCATTCTTATCCATATTATAAAAATGAGTCGTTAACTTGTTCACCTCATTTATAATGTAATTTAGGTTCTTGATTGGTGACAACTTCTTAACATCGTTTCTATGGTAGTCTTCTTTAGTCAATTATGACAGTTTAGAATTTTTTCCATATTCTATGATGGAAAATTTAGCAATGGTGGCCATTTCATTCACAAGTCCTGCAATTCAAGATGCCTTGGGGTTAGACTTGTTTTGATACAAAAGATACTATGGAGCATACACCCTAAAGATACGTTGTAGTTCCTTTATATGAGACATAAGGTAGGTTTACTACTTGCTCTCTAAAAAAAAGTCTTTTGTTGTCCCAGTGATCATCCTTATAAAGACAATATAGGGGTTCAGCAAATAGTGGGATGACACGTGTGCCAATCACTATCAGTCTAAACACTCAGCAAAGAGTTGGGGTTTACACAAACTTAAACCTTGACTGAAGTCATAAGACAAGCTACCAGTCCCCCACTTAACTTAAAATTTAAGGTGTGTACCCTCAAAAAGATAAAATAATAAAGTGATGAATGACTATCTAATGTATGACATAATGTAAAAATGCATGCTAAAGCTTTTAAACAAAGTATCATTCATATAGAAAAAAAAAAAAACCAATAATACATAGCATAAGCAAACAAATTACCAAGCCTAGTCCTAAGGTCCTCAACAAAGTTGTAATCTTATCGCACCCTCGTGGCAGAGAGTGCATCGCGGTGACCCTCGATTGATTTTGGGTTTTTTTTTATTTATTGTGTAAAATGGAGTCTATTATGGTCACTACGAATCCTAACTGGTCTTTCAGATATTCAAAGACAGGGGACTAGTTGTGTAAATGGAAGGTATTGACACCTCTAGTACGCCCTACCTAAAGTAACTTGTTTGGTATTTGGTTTGCCTTATAATTGCTATGGTATCGATGTTTTCTAATCCTATCAGTTTTTCTATGATAAGTTTGCTATGGTGAACAAACTTGGACTCAAAGTATAAAAAGAAAAAACCTTTGGTCAATGTAGAACACACTTTTAGATATGTCTATAAAGTACCAAGTAAAACCAATGCAAATCCCTTGAAATCTGTATTTGATTCAAACTAAATTTATAACCTATGATTTATGAGATAGGTTAGATAAAAATTTAAAGAGATTCAATGTGTTTAAGAGTTTATTTTTCCCTTAGTATTTCAAGTGTTTGTGACTCATAAATCACAAGGAAAAGGAACAAAAATTTAGAAATATAAAAAAATTCAGAGCGCTTTAAAAACCTCTTTTTACCTTAGTATTTCATACTTTCATGGCTCGTAAACCATGGAGTCAAAAATTGAAATGTCCTCAATTATAATCGAGGCTTCTTTCAAGGATGTATGATGACTTATTATTCTTATAAAATATTTTGGATATTAACTACTTGAGATTTCTTTATCCAAACATTAACAACGAATAATAACAAGTTATTCTCAATAATGTTTTGGATATTCATTCCTTTGGGATTTCATTATAATAGTAAATAATATTTTGGATATACATCCCTTTGGGATTTCTTTATCCAAATATTAATGGTAAATAATAGATGAATTTTCTAAAAAATAAGATTTTTGTATTTTTTGAAATATTGACCAGCACTCTTTAGAGTTTTACAAGCATGTTGTAAAATCCAGAATGTAAGAAAATAATTTTTTTTGTGTTTAAGAAATTCATGCTAAAACACATTTTCTTTTAAACTTCAAATATTTGTTTTTTTTAACAGAAATTCAAAATATGTTAGGGTATTGGCCATATGCAACACACAAGAAAATATTTTTTTTTGTTTTTCAGATATATATATATATATATATATATATATATATATATATATATATATATATACTTCAGAGTTCCTAGATCCTTGATCTCAAGTGCCTTACTGATCTATGACCACCCTTGCTTGTTTCCTATCAATCCAATTCGAAAGGGCCTTTCAAGCCAGTTGGTTGCCCTTGTAACCTTAACTATAACTAGCCCACGTGCGAGAGCCTTTTTTTGAAGCTAGTGTCTGAGCTAGGTGAAAAAGTCAATATAGATGAAAAACGAGCTCACCCTACCTTATGGTATGGAGGTATGGACCTTGCTGAACTAGATTCCCTGCTAGCGAAAGCAGCTTAAAAAGATAAAGGAGCACAAACAAGGGTTGTTTGAAAATGAACAAATAAGCTAACGCACTACTGATTTTCTGCCTACTAGCAATGCAACTACTCCTGAACTCAAACTGAACTAGTTGAAGCTAAGGGCCTGCCTCCCCAGCTACTAAGGTAAGGGGTAAAGGATCCACTTGATGAATAACCATCCGATAGAGAATCCCACCCGGCCTAGCTATAGCTATCATAATGCATCTCGATGTCAAAGCTTCTTGAACCAACTAAAGCAAGGAATATGAGTAGAAGAGCGCTAGCATCCCTTGCTCTCTATTGATTGCTTACCGTCATCTCATCTAAAGGAATAGAACTGGAGAGCGAACTTCCCATAAGAGATGATAAATCTTTCGCCTCTAAATTCAATGGGATGAATTCCATCTCGATGATATCGAATTAGATCAATATCATGAATAAAAATATCTGAACTCTCAAATCATTGAGAATTGAATAATAGTGGAGGAAAGGAGGAAAGCAGCTTCAAAAGAGCAAGAGTTTTTGCTGATAGATGATTCCTGATCTTGGAAAGAACATCTTCAAACATGTGTTTTGTAACTCTACTTGTAACAAAATGGACTCCCAAATATTTCGCCATGAGAATTCACAGGTTCGTTCATTTACCAGCACTAGTTCGTACCTTAGCAAGCAAGTTATCGTGACCTCCGATCTGCAAGCACCTCTAGTCTCAGTTCTAAAGCCAGAACAACTTCGTACTGGCTGCAAGCACCCCCGATATCCAGGCAGCAAACAGGGAGACAAAAAGTCGCACTTGCTCCTTTCTTTTCGACTTAGTGCTTTCAATCCTGTCTTGAAGCTTGCCTCTTACCCAAGGCGATCGAAGGACGGAAGCGCCTTTAGACCTTACTTATTCCAGGATGGATGTAGTTTAGTTGACGTATGATGGTATTATGTTCGATCTAAAAAGAATGGGGTTTTTAGGATGGGAATGATAAAAAGAGGAGTCGGGTGAGCTAGATTCGGGATGGGATTGACTAATGTATATGATCTAATAGGTGGGATAAAAGATGTTCTTATCGTGTATCACTAGCTACCGCCTCATAGTAGTGATATCCGTTGGGCACAAGGAAAGACCCCACTCTAACTCCCCTCATTGCTCTAGCCAGACCGGCTGAAACTTTTAACTGGGGGTAGTGGCCCCAAACGAGGGATAGATGGGCAACTAGGTAATATAGAAGGTCGACCCAACCGAATCTGTTCGATTCCATCAATCACTCCATTGGGACGGTGACATGTATCCCTCCTAACCAAAAATATTTTTGTCTAAATCAGCTTTCGGCCTATCGATTTAACCGGGAGTTGCTGTTAAACACTTTTTCCATCACCGGATTCCCTATGCGCTGATTGATGCTTCCTCTCCGACTCGATGAGACCGCACTACTGAGTGAGCTTTTTTTTGGCGCTCTTCCTAGAATTCCTAATGCCTCTTGCTTCAACACAAAATAAGGTCTTTTCTCAGCCACTTTATCATGAAATGAAAGCACAGTGAGTGAGTCTTCTTTTCGAGTATAGTACTAAGCAGTCAATGTAGAGTTCATTTCATTTGTCATACTCCTGGTATCGAAGCAAAGTACTCATCCAAAAAGATGGTTTGATCATGCCCTTTGTCCTTAACCCATGGTTTTCCTATATCTTCTAATGATTAATACTTAAAAGTGTATTTTTATCAAGGTTTTATGTTATTATTTTTGCACTTGAAGTATCAATGACTCCTTAACATAAGCATGCTTTATAATAATATATCTAATAATATAAGATACCTTTAATTTATGGTAAATGTTCATTTTAAATGCAGGCCTATCACATAAATGAAAGGATTGATTGATGAATTTGAGAACTAAAATTGAAAGGATAAAGAGATGGCCAAACTTAGAAAAGAGATGTCAGTGCAGTCCAAATCGGAACACTGTTTGATAATTAAGTTATATCTGGAGCTGTAGATCTCAGATTTAGGTCTACTTTATATGGATGGAAAGGTAAGAAATAGGTCTACAACTTTCATAGGAGCCCAAGATCTAAAAAGGTCATTTTCAAGTTCAAATTGGAGCAATAACAAAGAGGTCCGAATTTGTCCTCCAACCCGATCACTGTTTAGTGTTTAGCCCATATCTGAAGTTGTAGAAGTCTAAATGATCTGAATTTTTTACACAAGAAAGCTGAGACAATTTCCTACAACTTTCATGTTTGAAGTGGTTCCAGTTTTGACGTTATCAATGACATTTTGGGCAGACAAGAGAAGATAAGAATTATCACCAAGTCAAGAGTTGGTCACCCACTTATCAATTAGTCATCAAATCAATAGTTTCTAATTTTGGCCTATAAAAGGAGGCATTTGCCATGCATTTAGACATCTTGGTTTCCAGATCAAGATGCTATTGCTTTCTCTCTTTGTATTTTTTATAATGTTTATGTTCTTCTTTCATTAATATCAAGTTTATGCCTTTCATTTTCTTTCCTTTACTTAGTTAACTCTTATCTTATTTATGTTCTTATTTTGTTTATTTATTTTTCTTTCTTTCATTATGTTTAGTTAAGTTTATTATGTCAAGGTGAAAAGGTTACACTAATGGTGTAAGAATAAGTATAATGTAAACTTAATATGGACTTTAATGTTTAATACTAACATGTTTTGTATTTGTTATCTTGTTCACTCTTTAATACTTTGCTTGTTAAATGACTAATCTTGATTTATGTTGTATAACACTTGGTACAACAAATACTTTGTACTTTTATAGCCCATACTATATGATATAACCGACACCTAAGCTATGAAAAGAACTTGATTTGTTGTTAACATAAGTTATAATCATGAATGCTTGACGAGATTTACAAGTATTAACATTAATCGAATAAGATGACTAATGTAATCATGTTAACAATTTATAATCTGATTGGAACCTCCTTTGTATGTGGTTTCTAATTGAATAATAAGAGTTTATACTATACTTGTTTGACATACCATTAGTGGATTCTCTAACCTTGACATTTGTTATTATTATTGTTTAATCCTTACATTAATATTCCATCTCAAAGTTTTCATCTTCTTCTTTTTCTTCTTCTCCTTCTTTTTCTTTATTACTACTACCACCACTATTGTTATTATTATTATTATTATTATTATTATTATTATTATTATTATTATTATTATTATTGTTGTTGTTATTGTTATTGTTATTGTTATTATTGTTGTCGTTGTTATTGTTATTATTGTTGTTATTATTATTGTTGTTGTTGTTATTGTTATTGTATTATTGTTATCTGTAATTTATACAATTAACCTCCTTGTGGTTTGACTCCGGTCTTGCCAGGTTATTTATTATTTCGACACTCCTGCACTTAGGAAAAGACATCAATCTTTTAGTCGTGTCAATATATTCTCTTTCTTGGTTCTCTAAAGGACTAAAAACAACTTATTGAAGTGTAACTGACTTTGTGGTGTCAATTCCAATCATGTCGGTGCCTACGTATAAGTTATATTTGTATCACTCTCCTATCAAACTTTATTTACTTAGCTTTTCAAGAGTTGAATAGTTTGTATGTGGGTTACTTGATTGTGAGATCAAGAGGTTTGAATCATTAAACCTAATTAATTTTTTCAATTTTGTCCAAATGACTTGAAAACTTATTTTTGATTAAATTAAGTCCTTAGTTAAGTCAATTGAACCCATTAAAAGTTTAATTAAATCTTTAAACTTAATTATTTCTTCAAAGTTTGAACAAATTTACTTGCAAACTTATTTTTTTCTTTAATTAAGTCATTTAAACTCATTAAAAGTTTAATTACGTCATTGAATCTAATTAATTTTTTCAATTTTGATCAAATTGACTTTCAAACTTTATTTTCTTCAATTAAGTCATTTAAACCTATTAGAAGTTTAATTAAGTCCTTGAACTTAATTAATTCTTTAAATTTTGGTCAAATTGACTTTCAATATTTTTTTTTTCAATTGTGTCCTTTATCCTATATTGTCAACAATATTCCAATTGGATTATGTTTCTCGTGTTTTGACATGTTGTAACTCAAAAACTAATCTATTTGTGTCTCAAAAATATTTTTGGATTTTGAATTTATGATTTTGCTTTTGGATTTTTAAATAAAATGGAAAAATATAAAATAATTTTTGGGACCTAAATTTGGGTTATGATAGGGTTATCCCAAACTTAAGTTCCAAGTTGCAAGTTTAGATGTTTTACCAAATTGACTTCGATCTTTTTTTTTTTCCTTTAGGTTGGTTTGAGAATTAAGCTTTTTATTTTTATTCAATTTGTTTTTTAAATGATTATCTCAGTTTCACGATTATATCGTGTATTTGCATGGCTGACTTAGGTAGACTTGGATAATTTTTTTTTAATTATTATTTTTTAATTTCATCCTTTAATATTTGATTTGTTTGGAGTTAGGATTCAATTTTGTTTCTTCCTCTAAAGTTATTTCATTCTTATTTGATTTTTATTTTTTTATTAAATAAAATCATGAAAATATTTTAAGAATATTAGGGGAATATGTTTTCATAGTATTAGCAAGATTTTTTAATTAATCATTGTAATTTATTTATTTTGCTTTATTTACTGTCACTCATGTTTTTTTAATTTTATTATTGATTTAATTGAGTTTTTTAAACCTAATCGAGCCAATAACCTAAGTCTTGGATTTGTCTTATTTAAAAACAATAGTGTCACCTGATCATTTTTCTTTTTTGTTTTTACATTGAAAAAATTAGCTTGGCTTTACATATCAATCTAATTAAGTTATAAATAACATAAAACCCTAATTTTAAAACCATTCACTGAAAACATGATAATAGCATGTATAGTAATATGAGAGAAATTAGTATTTAGATATAATGTTCTTAAAAAAAATAAAATTAGTATTATAGTTTTTACAAAAAAATTTCATGTCAAAAAGTTGATTTTTTTAACATAAAAAAACAAATATATAAGATATTGAAACAAATTTTAGGAAGTTATTTTAAATATTAGTAGAGCATGTTAAATTGTATAATTATTCTCTAAAGAAGTTTAAAATTTTTTTAAGAAAATAATCAAGAATCTCTTATAAAAAAAAACTTTGATTAAAATATTTGTTGAAGTTTATGAATTTTAATTATTTATTATGTTTCAATAAATGGCTTTTGGTAACCTGTTTTTAATATTTTCTAGAATTCTACTAGTCAAAATAAAATTCTAATAAGGTCCATATAGAGAGTAGTGTGATTTAAGCAACTTATTTTATAATATTTAAGATTTTATGTGATGTATAAATAAAAATATAATATAAGAAAAATAATCTATTTATTAGGAATTATGTTAATATTGTAGTATATTTATTAATTAGATATAGAGTTTAATTTACATTTTATTATTGAGATATATTCTATAATGCATATAGGAGAAAAATCGGTTGAAGTCTTTTTAGTTTTGACAAGTATAAGTTTTTCTAGGTAAGATAATATATATAGTATTTATCAATAAATCTCTCTTAAGTGATGATTATTATAATTTAAATACTCTTTTCAAATCAAGTAGTTTTACACAGAATTGGTTCTCTTATATAACTAATAATGATCTATTAAGTATTTTTTTTAGATGGTTTAATATGATAATTTCTAATTTAAGTATTATATTGAAGTTTAGTCAAATTATAATTAAATTAGTACATTAAAATTCAAAGTCAAAATTATATTAGATGATTCCTAGAAAGAAATTTAATCAAATTTATAAGACTTGCTCAGATTCAAATCCACGGACATAAACTATATATATTATATAGTTTATTTTTGTGATATTCTTTTTGACCAAATAAATAAATAAAAACCTTGCCTCGTTAAAACTTAAAACTCATCAAGAACAAGGCCGCAAAAGCAGTCCACGTGCAAAGCCTCCTTTAATTAAATTAAATAATTGCAGCACCCCTCTCCGTCGTACTCCTAATGGTAGTTGGTGGTGATTCAAAAAGGAGGAGCTTTACCGACACGTGTCTGCCCTTGTGATTTTGACTCGGCGGAGCACCGGAGAAAACAAGTTTCTCATTGCTTACAAAATAATTTATTTCCTTGACAAACTAGGAAAAAGAAAGAAAAATCTCCAATTTCATTTGCATTTCACTTTCATTTCATTTGCATTTCAGATCTCCTCTCCTGTTTCTTTCTTGCTGCTGCTGCTGCCTCTTTCTTTCTTTTAATTTTCCAATAACAATAAGAATTATTATTAATTTATTAGTAATTTTATTTATTTTATTTTTTTAAATAATTATTCTCATACCTCACGGCTCACGGAGAAGAGAAAATAAAGGACAGAGAGGCTACTCTCCACTCTATTTTAGAAACCCTATCAAAAATCCATCCAAACTTTAAAGAAATTATTATTATTACTATTATTGTTACTATTGTTATTATTATTATTGTAAAAATATTAGTTATTAAGATTGAGAGAGAGAGAGAGGATGCCGTCGTCGCACGGGGATCTGGACCGTCAGATCGAGCAGCTGATGGAGTGCAAGCCTTTGGGAGAGGCGGAGGTGAAGACGCTGTGCGATCAGGCGAGGGCGATTCTGGTGGAGGAGTGGAACGTGCAGCCTGTGAAATGTCCGGTCACCGTTTGTGGCGATATTCACGGCCAGTTCTACGATCTCATCGAGCTCTTTAGGATAGGAGGGAATGCACCTGATACCAATTATCTTTTCATGGGAGATTACGTAGGTCAGTCTCTCTTCCTTTTTTTTTCTTCTTTTTATATTATTAAAATTGATTTACGGCTATTTTTAATTGATACCGATTATCTCTTTGTTGGGTCTCTGTGTGTGTGTGTGTGTTGCTGATAACAAAATTGAATGCATTTCTGATTGAGCTGCAAATTTTGACTGTTAGGACTTGAATTTCATTTGCATTTGTGTTAACTAAGTTGTGTGCTTGGTCGAAATCCGGGCGGGGCTGAATTTCCGCTGATGGAGCTAGGGATATGATTAATTTATGATAGAAGTACTGACCATTGCACATTATGTATGTGGTTAGGTTTTGGGTTTTTTAATATCTATTACTTCCGTTGTTAAGATTTTCTTTTTATGGGATGTTGAATGGGAATGGTTTCTGGCATTCTTTTAATGTTTTACACTTACAACACTATCATTTTCTAATATCGTCAGTTACATCAATGCAGATCGCGGGTACTATTCAGTGGAGACGGTCACGCTCTTAGTGGCCTTGAAAGTTCGTTATAGAGATAGAATTACAATTCTTAGAGGAAACCATGAGAGCAGGCAGATTACTCAAGTGTAAGATTTTGTTTTTCTTCCTTGATGGAAGCTTGCCTATGATTGAGTAATATGAGTTCTGATACTGCTCAAAGAGCACAATGAGCCATTTTTGTATGATTCCTCAGTAAGAGAATATTTCTTTAATTTCTGTCTTTCTTTGTTAGATTTTTTGTTTTTCTTGAAGTGCCTGTCATAATGATACAGTAGTAAATATAAAATATCTGCACAGATTATTGTGTTATTGGCTGCTCTGATCAAAAGATGCAATACTCTATAATGGAGACCCCTTACTTCTCAGAGTACCTGGCCTTGTGAGTTTAGTTAACTCCTCCTCATAGTACTCTATTGTGTTCCTTGACTCAAAAGGAAACGCTATGAATCCACCTATATTTGGAATCTTGATGCAAATCAGTTTTCTTATCTCAAGTCATAAGGCAGGCTACACAGATCTAGGATGATGACTGATTTGTTTTTCAGATGCAAAATGTCGTTGCAATGGTTTATTATGTCATTTGATGATATCCTGGGGACTTGCTACTCAACAATCAACTAAGTGATGAAGCCTTTGCGATGGTCTCTTCTCCACCATACTCAGCAAACTTTAAGTTCACATGTACTCCCTTCCAAAAGTATATGCTGCTAATATTTCTAATAGTCTGAGACCTATTCTTTGCACTATAGACATTGAACCCACTTGTTTTTTCCCTTCCAAAAGAACATCTTAGCTAGCTCATAGCCTCATAGGCTAAACTTAGTTCTAAGAATGTTCTTTTGCCGCCTCTCTCTCTCTCTCTCTCTCTCTCTCACATGCAGGCGTACCTGCACTTGCATATGCAAACACATGCTGGTAATCATTCTGTTATCTCACTTTGATTGCTGATGTGCTTTGTTTCTATTTGTTTTCAGGTATGGTTTTTATGATGAGTGCTTGAGAAAATATGGAAATGCTAATGTCTGGAAGTATTTCACTGACCTTTTTGATTATCTACCCCTTACAGCCCTCATTGAGAGCCAGGTTTGAGTCACAAGTGTTTTCTTGATTTTTGCTGCATGTAATCAATTGCCAGCTTCTTTCTTACAGCTTCTATCTCTTGTTGTAGATCTTCTGTTTGCACGGAGGACTTTCACCATCTCTTGATACGTTAGATAACATCCGAGCTTTAGACCGTACACAAGAGGTATGGGTAGCTGCTTCACATTCTTCAAATTCTCACATTATCAAGACTGGAATATGAACTTCAAGTTTTTAATGGTTATGGTGTGCTAATCAGTTAGTAATTGAAGGCAATAGAAGCCAGCATGATGGCCTTGTCTCTGTTATAGGAGCTTTCATGCAAGTGTTTTTTGGATTCATGGAAAGTAACTATGATAAAAATTATTATTACATCTAAAACTTGGTTATATCTATGACATTTGCTAATTTTCAGCATTTTCTTTTCTGGTCAAGGATTAAAATAATGATAGCAGCATTCCCTTCTCTACTCTATTGCACTGCAATTCTATCGTGTTAGCCATTTCTTCTTTCTAGGGCTATACACTTGTGCATTGTTCAGTGCATTGCCAGCAGCTTTTTAACTTTGCAAGATTAAAGTATTCTTCTCTTGATTTTGGTTAAACAATCACATCTTTGTCATTCTCTGCACAAGTAGGTTCCACATGAAGGGCCGATGTGTGATCTCTTGTGGTCAGATCCAGATGATCGTTGTGGGTGGGGAATATCTCCTCGTGGTGCCGGATATACATTTGGACAGGATATAGCTCATCAGTTCAACCATACCAATGGACTCACTTTAATTTCACGGGCTCACCAGCTTGTCATGGAAGGGTACAATTGGTGTCAGGTGACTAAACCTGGACAAGACAACTTTGTTTCTTCTTTCCATGTGCTTTTTTTCTATACTTGTTAAATCAATGTCTTTCATTTTTACTTCAGGAAAAGAATGTGGTTACTGTATTTAGTGCTCCAAACTATTGCTACCGCTGTGGTAACATGGCTGCAATTCTAGAGATTGGAGAGAACATGGACCAGAATTTCCTTCAATTTGACCCAGCACCCCGGCAGATTGAACCCGACACCACTCGCAAGACCCCTGATTATTTTTTGTAATTTTCATATTCCTGCCAGCTGTTTGGAATCCTTGTTTGTTGCTGTATCACTGTAGATGTGTCTTAAAAGGAGCTTTTTGCTGTTTAAGGTGAGGTTGATCGACAACATCATTCTTTAGTTGGAGTTTGTGCTGCTGCTGCGACGATGTTGATATGCTCAAGTCATTGAAAGACTGTTAAGGCATGAATGGCCTCAAGTCTTGTATATTCTCAGAAGAAGAAAGCAGCAATAACATGGTATATCTTGTTCTGTAATTTTACAACTTCAAGTTAGAGTGCAGGTATTTTTTGTGAGCGAAATGCATGTTGCTTTCTTTATTTATTATGATTTATAAACAAAACCAGAGGCAAAAGAGATGCTTAAGCCTAGAACATGTTGCATGGCTTTCGTTCAAAAAAAGAAACAGGGAATGCTGCATAACCCATAGCAGTTACTTTGAAAAGGGTCGAGAGCGGGCCAGTAGCTACACAGTAATGTTCCAACAAGATTGGCTCGTGCTCGACGCAGTCCTTGTTCACTTTCAACAGCAGGTGCATACATGTATAAATAAATACAGTCCTGGTCCAAGGGATGATGGGACAGATGCCATTAAAGAGAGCACGAGTCATTAATGCTGTCACGATATATCAGGAACCTCTGCCATTCTTACCATCTAACGAACTTTCATAGCTTTTACTCGATGCTTCATAGGCTTTGTTGAGGTTACAAATCAGAAAAATATTACACTACAAAACATTTTTAGAGCAAAAAACTGCAAATGATAAACACTTGACCCTTTTCTACATGAAAATCTAATAGCTTCTGAACCTCAGATATCATTAAAAACTGGTTTGATGTGGAGGAGGAAACCGTGAAACTCGAGAAAATTTCAGGGTTAAAATCTGTTCATCTGGATCCTTCCCCCTCCAGCTCCGGCCACCACAATAGCAGTCTGCTTTCTTCGGAAGTACACTACTGAACCACTTGCGAGTAACAAACACAAAATAATCCCCTGTCCAAAGTGATTCAGACCATAAGAACGAAGGCTAACATTAGAATACTACATAAGCAGAGTGCTTGCAATTCTTCTTGCCAATTTTCACACAATAAACACAAAAGAGAAAGAAACTAGACAATGAAGCTGTGGCTCATAACATTCCATTCAAATATGGACCTCCTTGAATCTATTCAGAAAGTTGATTCTCTCGAGCACACTTTGTACTTTTCATTCACTGCCATTCTCAGATAGAAAGACATGGTATGCATGCCATACAGAGAAGAAACATCTATATATTTTCTTTCTGAACTTTTTTTAAAAAATCATCGAACTTAATAATATATAAAAATCAGAAGACATTTCTTTCTTCAGAGTAGGAATTGAAGCATTGCCCATACAGAACCTAACTACCCAAAACCTCAAGACTCCCATTTTGAGGCTCAACATTCCCTGGACAAAATTCTGACTGCAGTGCTAACTGAGTAGCAAATCTCTTAGAACATGCACCACTATACTTCAGAAGAAAATACTAAGTATTAACAATAAGCATTAGCAATAATTTCTCAAGCGAACTCCTAAGGGCTTAGACGAATTAATTCTCACTCAGCAAGGCTGGGACTACTCTCAAGGTAGTGAGTTTGAAACCTTTGGATCTAAATCGATATTGACCAGCATATCAACAAATTGAACCAATTAAATATAGATCTGGAATTTAATCATTCTTCTTATTAGTCATAAAATTCAGGAGGATGAACAGCATCAGTCTTATGATAAATGCACGTTCAACTCAGTTTAAGTGAAATAAAAATTGTGGTACCCAGGACATAAAAGTATGACGAACAAAGGAGACAGAAATTTAGCAAACAAGTAGCAAACCTCTTGAATTTTCAATCTACATCATTCTTGCAATTAAAGGATTGAGGCAAAACAGTGAACGGTCAAAGGATCACTGTGATGCAGCCAAGGGAAAAGAGATACATAAATTTCTTAATTTGATTTTTTATTTGTCTATGTTTTAGTTCTCCTTGTAAATCTAGTCTAGTAGCAACATTTCTAGTTTCTTGTTTTTTTTCCTTCTCTTGTCTTTTAAGGAAGGGGGCGTTAGTCGTTGCTTTACTACTCTAGAAGTCCACTCTATCGGGTTCACATTCGAAGCATTCTGAAATGTATTGGAAATTGCCTTTTATGTGGACTACCAGCCAGGCATGGGCAAGTCTCCTCATGCCTGGTATGAATGTTATCAGTCTGCAGTTACTAGGAATGGGTTTTCTTCTAGCCCACATGATTCTGCTCTTTTTGCATGTCACTGTTCTAGTGAACTGGTTATTCTTTTGTTGTACGTAGATGATATGATTATCACAGATCCTGACACTTCAGATGGAAGTCATGTTTTCCTTGTAAATGTAGTCTACTTAGGAATCTTAACACCATTTAGGAATAATAGTTTATTTGACAACTATAATATTAATTCAATGAATTCTATTATGTATTTGTTGTTGTTGGTACCTTTTTGTTTAAGTTTGTGTTCTGCAACTTAAATACGGTACACACTAAACAAAGACTTAAAAAACTTAAAGTTTAAAGAAAGCATGTCACGAGTTTGGTCAATTGTTCGCGGAGACCTGTTGCTGCCAAGGCTTTCAATGATAAGAAAGCAGGGGCGGACACTGATTTTCACCTTTGTTTTAGGTCTTTGATGATTTTCATCCATCTGGGGGTAAAGTAAAAACATTAAAGTTATACAGTAGAGGGTACAGCATTTGCCTATCTTAAAAGTGTTAGATGGCCAAGAATGTCGTCTAGAATCCAAGTAACAGTACTTAAACCTTCTTTGAGTGGTGGAAAATATAAAACCAAACAACCAGGCCCATGAGCTTTTCTTATTTGAATTCCAATATCCTGTTAAATTCTGGACTACTAGTGCTTTGGTGCATATAACAGGAGCTCCTATATTGTATAATCAAAGAACTTTGATAATGGAGTTACAAGTATTTGGTTTAGCTTCAGAACTGCAACCTTGAGTGTTCTTTCTCTTTTCTTTTCTCCAAGCATTATTTTCTTCTTCTCCTACTTTATTGTTACAATAGCATTGGATTACCATTGATAGCACTATTAATATCCAAATTTGCATATATCAACCATAACTCGCGACAAATCCTCTAGGGGACATGCATCTAAAGTTGTCCTACATGAATTTAGTACCAAAGCCTTTTGTAAATCATCTATATTTCTTACCTAACATCACTTAAATTGCTATATAATGATAAAAAACAACGATTCAATTATCACATGCCACAATTACATAAACAACAAAGAAGAAGGATATTTAAAAAGACACAGACATACCTCAAAACCAATTACTGACAATTTCTCTGAATTAACTGATATACAGCTTCTGTAAGTGATATAAGCCTGTGATCCACCCTTGGCTGTAGACGAATCATCCAGTAAAGTTCTACCCTCATTTGAGGCGGTGGTCTCTTGCAACATTACATGAGGATTCGCATCATCAGAGATTTCAACAGCAGATCGACCATTTGGAGAATGCTGCTTCCCCTTTTCATTCTCTGTATCATGATTAATTTCAACACATTTGAAAGGGATTCGGTGGCCAGTCTCGCTGCATCGATATTTTTCATCACTCTACCAAAACAAGAAAAGCAAGATACCACCAAATCCTCAAATCTTAACAACATGGTGGTGGTGGTGGTGATTATTATTATTATTATTATTATAAACAAATTGAAGGAATTTAATAATTGGGAAACAAATTAAGAAATTAAATACCGCAATTATTATACCAAAATAAGTGACAAAATTCAATAAATTATTATTAATATTATCATTAGAAAAAGGAAAGAAAATTAAAAAAGGAGAATGTTAATAAACCTTCTCAGAGTAGGCGCAGGGAACACAGGGACCCGAAGGAGAGCAATCGAAGGTCAGGTTAGTGCCGTGAGGTGTTTCTTTGAAACTAAGTAATACTCTACGCCCTAAACCTCCGTTTCTGCTCCAAATTTTACAATTATTCAATTTTAATTTCATAAAAATACATGCTTAAACAGAATGAATCTGAGAGAGAGAGAGAGAGAGAGAGAGATTTGTGCTCACTCAGTCGTGTAATCTATGTCCAACGCGTGAATGGAAGAAAGCAGCGCCCATACTGCAAGGATCGCCGCTGGTGCTGAATCCCAACTTCCCATCGTTTACTTCTTCCTACTGCTTTTTTTCTTTTTAATTTCTACTGATTTTTCTTCCTCCACCACCCTCGCTTTGCTGATTAAAAATATTTCTGGGCTTTTCTCTCTTTTTTTTTTTATTGATTAGTAGATTAATTAATAATTTTCTTTTTTTAATTCTACGTGAATTTATCTTCGCATCAGTTTAATTAATAATTTTCTAATATTTCTTTATTATAGAAAATTACTTATCACTTTCATTTAGGTTTTAAATAAGTAATTTCTTTTTTCATCTTAAATTATGAAATATCATCCTATTCATTATCCTCTACAAAATTTATGTTTCATTTTATTTGATTTTTTTAATATTTTAATTTCATGTACTTCAAATTATCTTATACGTCATATTACATTAATTAGATGGTCTTGAGAATATTGTAATAATTATTTTTTAAAATATTTTTATTTAAAAATATATTAAAATAATATTTTTATTATTTTTTAAAAATTATTTTTAATATTAATATATTAAAATGATGTAAAAAAATCAAATTTTTAAAAACTCTCAGTTCATTACAAATAAAACTGAAGTATATTTTGAAAATTAAAAAAATATTAAGGTTTTTTTTTTCAACAATAGTTAAAAATCAAGATCATCATGCTGTTGGACACATCCTCAATGGTAGGCATCTCTTCTTATTCGCCTTATGTTCACAGCTGGAAGGTTGTGTATACTTCTATTTATCTGGTTATAATGTATCAGTATCTCTAGTTAATCGAATATACCAATTTATATGCTCACCCTAAAAAATGTTTAAATCTCATGAAATTTTTTAGTTTTGTTATTAAATCTAAAAATATTTTTATTTTTATTAACATGTCTTTTATCTATCTCTATAAATGCAAGGTTTTTATCTGGAATTATTGTTTTTATTAAAAAAATATTTTATGATTTTTATAATAAATTAACAAGAAGTATCAAAATAGTATATCCATATTTTATATGTGAATTATAAATAAATATGATAAAATCATGTTCAAAATATATTTAAAATTTTTAAGAATAAATAAATGATTTGAATATAATTTTTATGAACAATTTGTTGTTGTTGTTGTTGTTATAATATACTATACATAATAATTAAAAATAAATTATTAAAATTCAAATAAAAATTTATAATAATATTTAAAAACTATATCAAACTAAAAGAAAGTGAATATGATAATTTTTTTAGATTATAAAAAAAAAACAAAGCAAAAAAATATATATATAGAAAAAGGTCAAGTTTAGCTCCTGACTTGCTTGTAGCAGGTCCAGCCCTCGCACCTAGCATTGCTTTATTTTATTTTTTTTATTAAGAGGGCGGGTAAAGATGTTTTTCACCCATTATTTTTTTTGAGGGAAAACAAAAAACAAAGATGACAAGTTGTTTGTCGCATTAAGAAAAATATTACCTCCCCTGACTCTCAAACCTGCAACCTATTGGTTTAGATACAAGTGTTAACCAATTGAGTGATGATATAAAGTTATTATCATGTAGATTAAACAAATATATCAATTTATTTTATTATTTATATAAATAGAGATACACCATAAGGAATCCTAATTGTTTTAGAATAGTAGATAATAGTGATATTAACGGTTTAGTTTTTCAATTGTATATTAATGAAGTCATGAAAAAATTCAAACTAGGTTTGAACTTTTTATGATCGTGTCTTAGGTTGAGATGTCTAGTCTTGGTCTTGTCTAGTGAGTGTTCATCTAGAAAAAAAAAAGTTCCTTATCAAAACACAGGATCTTCTAGTACTTAAATTTGTAAATATAAGAGGAGTGAAATATATGTAAAAAGAAAGAGTATGAAATGAAAGAGTATGAAATAAAAGAGTAAGGGTGTGTTGAATAAGAGAGCAATTGAATAAAGTCAACTTGAGTCTGCCCTTTTCTTACCTAGTAATTTGTGATATTTATAAATATCAATTATCATCTAAACTTACCTGATAAAGAGAAAAAAATGATGGGGAATATATATTTTTTCTGAAGATTAATCATTGGTTGGCGTGTCATGCTTGCCATTAATAAATAGGTTGGTGTTGGAGATTAAGTCATTGGTGATGAAAATGATCAAGTCAATTTTAAAGATAACTTTTGGTGGAAAGGTTGGCTTTAAATGTTAAATAGAGGTCGTTTCTAGAGAGAGAGAGAGAGTGGTATGGTGTGCGGTAGGTAGTGTATTATTGAGAAAAAAAATATTTTTAAATCTTAACATGTAGGTTGAAAACACGTGGATAACTAAATAAAAAAAATAATAAAATAGAAAATAAGAGAAGATATATATATATATATATATATATATATATAAAGGTTGAGAGGCAAGGAAAATGAGAGAGAAAGCCCGCCCAACCAATGATGCTTCCCATTATTATTATTATTATTACACCATCACTTGGCCTTTAAGTTTTTTAAACAAATATATTTGGAAGAATTTGACCAAAATTAAAGGAGAAAATACTTATGTTACCTTATTGGCTATGCAACATGAAAATGTTATTTGTGTTTTCCTTCAAATTTTTGTTAATATATATATTAGAGAGAGAAAGGATAGTTTAACTGTCTTGTTTGTTAAGTGAAGCACTCTAAGTAATAATAATAAAAATATATAGTATAAAGGTAAATAATATTTATACATCTAAAAATGAATTTTAGAGAGAAGTGTCCTATAAATAGTCACAGAGAATGAAGAAAGATCTTTAATCTTTTTTATATATAAGTGGTTGCAACGACCTAAAGAAGGATCTCTAATATTTTTTTAAAGATAAATAGTCATAAAGACCTAGAGAATTTTAATAAAGACATGAAAATTTTATTATAGAGATTTTCATTGAGAAACATCACTACTTTATTTGAGAAATCGAAAGGGTAGAGATATAATTTCTAGAGATTATTTAGAGATTATTTGATTTCATATAACTTGTCAAGTATATAGACTTCCTTCCCTTGTTTTAGTTACTTCTATTTTCTTATAAATTATTGGAGGTAAATCCTTATAATCAATCTTTCTATTTATTTTTTAGTATGTGACATTTATCAGTGTTATATTTGTTGTCACAATAAAAAAAAATAGAACTTATTAGAGTTTCATATGTTTATGCTACTTTCTATATAAGGAGGATATTACATAATCTTCTTCCTTTAGATAACATCTATCACCTTGGTATGTATGGTGGTTAGAGGTATGATTAGATGCTTAAGGAATGTCAAGTAATTTCAAATGTGTCCATTCGTGCTTTTTTGGGATTCTCAAGTGGGAGATTGATGGCATTTCAAATATTCTACTATTTGAAAACATAGGTTTTCCTGTCTCGTCATGCTTTTTCCTTCTACTTGAATATGATTCTTTATGGCATATTTTATATTGATAAGACTTTTTTCATGAATAGTAAACATGTGTTGCCATAATAAGTAGTTACAGATTCCATTAATCAGGGCCTTAGTAACAATAAGTTTTAGTACATTCTACACATTAAGCATATTTCATTAAATCTATGAAGGTATTCTTTAGCACTTTCATCTTCTCATTGGATAATGACAAAGAGCTCAATCATACTTGTTTTAGCTAGAATAATGGTGTTAAACAAGAGATGAGCTTAACACAAAGATCATAAAGACCAATAATAGAATCATGCTTAAGATAGTGATGTCACACCCGAGTATACCTTTAGAAGGTCATCAGGAGGATTTTACATATAGCTTCACTCTTTTAGATCACAAGCTCTAAGATACTTCTAATATTTTGGATGTGCTCTCTAGGATCTATTAGACCATCATAGTTGTACGATTTGGTTTTTTTAAAGATCATCTTAGAGAGGCGAGTGTGTTCTGTGACAAAATAAAGAGTCTTCTACCTAGTAAGAATGGTGTTCGTTCTTATTCTTAAAAACTAGTGCAATCTCATATCTAAGTTTTTTTTTATAATGGAGAGTGTATAAGCAAAACTCAAAATAAAGATTAATGGTGATAGTTGTGTTTATGACTAATGTTTGTTAAACAATGCTCTTTATAACGAGAATGTCTCCTCATAGAGTTGGAGTGTTGTGTCTACTTTGCATATTGTTTTGTCATGTCCTTTAATGGAATTGAAGCTATCTCTTATGCATTTGGATTATATAATAAAGTTATATTGCATTTCCTGTTGATGAAATAGGAGAGTGTGAAGCCATTCTTATATGGCTAAAATAACATTGTTGAGCACTTGTATTTAATGAATGAGTTGATGGAGATTTAGAGGAGATAGATTTCATGTGATGAGGAGATTAGTTACTCTTTTTTATCTTAAAGTTTTTCAGCTATGGAAAGAATAAGAAGTGAAAAGGAATGAACTAGATTTTGTCATTTTTCCATAGACAATGGATAAAGTCGTGAAAAACTTCAAAGTAGATTTAAGCTTTTTGAGGTTGTGACCTAGGATGAGGTGACTGGTCTTGACTTTGTCCAATAGGTGTTCATTTAAGAAACAAGTTCCTTATCAAAATAAGAGACAATTTAACGCGTAAGTTGGTAAATATATGAGGGGTAAAATAGATGTGAAAAGAAAGTGTATAAATAGAAAAGTAAAGGTGTGTTGGACATGAGAGTAATTGAGTCAAATTAGCTTTAGTTTATCCCTTTTTTACCTGTTGACTTATGTTATTTATAGATACCATAAGTTATATAAGCTTGCATGATAAAGAGGAAAAAATAATGAAGAACATATGACTTCCTATAATCTTGAGTATTGATTGATGTATTACACTTGTTATTAATGGATAAGTTGTTACTTATAAGCAAATCATTATTAATAAAGGTGGTTAGGCCAAACTTAGGAATAGCCTTTAATAAAAAGGTTGGCCTTATAAATTTGAAAGATGTTGTTTAATGATGAATAAGGGTTATGTGGTGTAACACCCTTACATTCTTAACGATATAAATTTTTCATAAGCCTTAAACTCATGAAAAACTGAGCAATTTAAAAAAAAATATTTTGTTAGAATTTCAATATAGTTTTTCTTTTTATAAAGAAATTGAGTTTTTTTTTTAACTATAATAAAATTCTACCTAATTTATAACAAAAAAAGTGGAACTTCAACTAAAAAATTACTCCTGTCTTGGATGAGATGAACTAATAAGCAAACATACATAATAAAATTTATATATCAAGATTAGACATTTCAATCATAATAATAGGAGGTATAAATTATTGTTTCTCATTAAATCGGTTCAACAATGTTTTTCTTTTCATTAAATCCTCATATATGAGCTTAATTGTCAATACCAGCCACCTTGTTATTCTTTACCACCTATAACTTGGTTTAACCACTCATTGTCAATAGTAACTCCAAATTGATATCATTAGTCATCAGCACAAAACTAACTAATCAAGTTTTTTTCAATACCATTTACCAAGGTATCATTAGCCTCCAATCCTCATATAACTAATTTTTTATTGTGTCAACACCGGTGTAACCTCACTAGTGTCATTAGTCTCCATATCATGGAATGACTAATCAATTTTATATTAATATCGATATTAACATGATTAAGTTGATATCATTAGCCCCCATCATAAAAAAAAATTATTTTCCTTTTTTAATAACATAACAATTACTGACTATCTCAAATAAAGAATTTATTACAACACTTAAAATCAATTTTAAGATTTCACCTTACATTTGAGATTTTTCATGACTTAGCCATGTTTTAATAAATTAGTTTCCTACAAGAATTTAGTTTCTATATTAACCTTTATATTTCAACTCAACAAAAAGTCATATCGTACTATTCATAATAATATATCATACTATTCATAATAATATAATTTATTATCTAGTTCCTTAAATTATTTATTATACTAAATGACATAAACATGTAATAACACAATTTTTTCAATTTCAATCCTTACTTGTGTTTCATTCTTTATACCTCTTCCTTGAGGTTATAAACACACATACAATGAAATATTCTACTTTATAGGGTAACTTTACCACTTAGTTAAAGGTATGATTAATTTTAATAGTTATCTAAAATTTAATTCTTTAAATCTCACTTTTCATTTTATCAATATATGTAATGAACCTTAATTCATATTCTAAGTTTTGACAAGTATCGATTCAAAAACATAGCAATAACATGTAAAGATAATTATATTAGTTTACTTTGCGAACTTATCATCATAATAAAGACTAATAAAGACTGTATAATTACAAAATTTATTGATTTTTAATAATATTTTGGTAGCGTTTTATTTATACAAAGCACTACCCAAAGTTCTTTTTTCTATATGGAATCTTATAAGAAGTAAAGTATACATATTCATTTCAAAACATTCAAAGTAGTCTCAGGCTCGCCTCGAGAAAAATCAAAAGAGCATTTTTAAAGGTCAACTTACTTAAAGATTACATTAATTAATTTTAATATTTCAAAGTTTACATGCTAAAAACTCTTCATTTCCTAAACCACTTGTTTAAGTAAATAAAGATAGGATGATTCAAGAACAACTTAGAAAGTGCACCTGAAGTACCTATAAAACATAATTACATTACGAAACATAAGTATACATGTACTATTATAATTAAACCTTTAATACATTTGAATCTCCTAAATTTCTACTCTTTATATCAACAAATGAATCTATTCCTCCTTACTATTCACAATAAACAATTCTTATTTCTACTTGCTACCCTTAATCTCCTTTGAACATGAAAAATAATTATCATTTTAGAAAATATTGGATTCAATTTATGTAAGTCTTTATAATGCATTATCTCGCCTCAAAGACAATTCAATTTTTAAAATCTACCATCCCGCCTCGAAGATAATTAAGTAATTTCAATGTCAACTTGTATTATGACACGATGAAAAGATTAATATCTTTTCTCAAGTGCAGGAGTGTCGAAGTAATAAATAACCCGGCAAGACCGGGATCGAACCACAGGGAGGTTAATTATACAAATTATAAATAACAATAATACAACAACAAGAATAATAACAACAACAATAACAATAACAATAACAATAACAATAATAACAATAATAATAATAATAATAGGAGTAATACTAATAATAATAGTAATAATAATAGTAATAAAGAAAAAGAAGGAGAAGAAGAAGAAGAAGATGAGAACTTTGAGATGAAATATTAATGTAATGATTAAACAATGATAATAACAAATGTCAAGGTTAGAGGTTTCACTAATGGTATGTCAAACAAGTATAGTATAAACTCTTATTGTCAATTGAAAACCACACACAAAGGAGGTTCCAATCAGATTATAAATTGTTAACATGATTATATTAGTCATCTTATTCGATTAATGCTAATATTTGTAAATTTCATCAAGCATTCATGATTATAACTTATGTTAACAACAAATCAAGTTTCTTTCATAGCTCAGGTGTTGATTATACCATACAGTATGGCTATGAAAGTGCCAAGAATTTGTTGTACCAAGTGTTATACAACATAAATCAAGATTAGTCATTTAACAAGCAAAGTATTAAAGAGTGAACAAGATAACAAATATAAAACATGTTAGTATCAAACATTAAAGTCCATATTAAGTTTACACTATACTTATTCTTACACCATTAGTGTAACCTTTTCACCTTGACATAATAAACTTAGCTAGACATAATGAAAGAAAGAAAAATAAATAAACAAAATAAGAACATAAATAAGATAAAAGTTAGCTAACTAAATGAAAGGAAATGAAAGGCATAAACTTGATATTAATGAAAACAAAGCATAAACATTACAAAAAATAAAAAGAGAGAAAGCAAGAGTATGATCTTGATCTGGAAATCAAGATGCCTAAATACATGGCAAATGCCTCCTTTTATAGGCCAAAATTAGGAACTATTGATTTGATGACTAATTGATGAGTGGGTGGCCAACTCTTGACTTGGTGACAATCCTTATTTTCTCTTATCTGTCCAAAACGTCATTGATATCGTCGAAATTAGAGCCACTCGAAAACATGAAAGTTGTAGGCAATTATCTCAGCTTTTTTGTGTAAAACATTCAACTCATTTAGACTTCTAAAACTCCAGATATGGCTAAAATATTGAACAGTGCTCGGGTTGGAGGACAGATTCGGGCTTCTTTGTTGTTGCTACAATTTATACTGGAAAATGAACTTTTTAGTTCTTGGACTCCATATGAAGACATTTACATCCATATAAAGTAGACCTAAATCTGAGATCTATAGCTCCAGATATGACCTAATTACCGAATAGTGTTTCAGTTTGGATTGCACCAACATCTCTTTTCTAAGTTTGGCCATCTCTTTATCCTTTCAATTTCATTTCTTAAATTCATCAATCAATCCTTTCATTTATGTGATAGACTTGCATTTAAAATGAACATTTACCATAAATTAAAGGTATCTTATATTATTAGATATATTATTATAAAACATGCTTTAGTTAAGGAGTTATTGATACTTCAAGTGCAAAATGATGATATAAAACCTTGATAAAAATGCACTTTTAATTACTAATCACACCCCCCAACCAGCTTATTACTAGTCCCTAGTAATCAAAGCGTTAAAATAGAAAAACAATTTGACATTCCACAAAGCAAGGTATTCATCATTTAACTTCCATTAATCTATCCAGATAAACAAACTCTCATTAAATTTATGTACCTGCTCAATACCTCTTAACAAGATATTCATAAACCTTTCTTTTATACTCAATGTATCAACACATAAGTATGGGACTTTTCTTGGAAGAAAACAAAATTTTTGTTCTAATGTTTAAGGTTAACTTCCTTGGGTTGAGATTATTATTTTTGTCTCTTTTTTTTCTATAAATATATATACATATAATTTAAAAACATCATGCATCTTTAACCCATGTAACGAGCTTTTAACTAATGACTCCCAGACCAATTAGTCTTAGGGCATTAGGTATTAAGACACCCCTACGAGCTTAGTAACTTGGGACGCAGACACTGATATGTAGATAGTGCAATGTTTGATTCCCTTAAGCTTTTCTCCTCAGCCCATGTAACAAGGGTTGGGTCAATAGCTCCCAAGTCAGTTGACTTTAGGGTATTAGGTGTTAAAACACCTCTTCGGGCTTAATTGTTTAGGTTAGGGAGGCTACGAAACCAAACTTATCTACATTTTTATTATTATCATTTTTTTTTCTTTTTTTAATTATATACTATCCCTTTCCCTTAGTTGTTACCTTTAACAAAAGAACATAAATAATGTAATAATCCAATATGTAACCCACAATCATATGTTAAAGTGTGTGTGTGTGTAAATTAAGGTTTAAGAATACATGTTAAATAAGTATATGAGCAGAATTAAGTGATAACAATGCGAGAGTTTGTAAATTTAAATATTTCAAGAAGTATTATGATAAACCTTATTACGAATGATTACTAAGATACGTCTCAAGAGTTATAAAAAGTTCTCTTTACTCTGCCATCATAGTAACAACAATTTTGCACATGCTTTATGAAATAGAAAACACAGTTTTTTTTTAGCTACTACCATTTCCCCCCAACTAAAACGAGACATTGTCCTCAATATTTAAAGGTAGAAAGATAGAGTATAGAAGATATCACCTGAAATAACAAACACTAACAAACCTGAAACACACTGAAACAAATATAAGAAACAACAAAACACAATAGTAAAACTAAAAGACACAAAGATGTTAAAAATTCTTGTTCCACAGCATGATCAAGAAAAGACAACAACTTCATAATAACCATTAACATTTAACAAACCTATGGGTTTATGGTGAATGTGCAGTTGGGCCCAAGAGGAAATATAAAAGATTTCTTCCAATGTGTCTAGACCACCTAGTAAAGCAATGAAGGCATCAACATGGTTAAACATTGCATTCATTCGAGCTGACATTATGGAGACCTGAAGTTCCTCTCCAATTGTTTTTCCAATGATGTCCCCTTGTGCTAAAGCTTCAAGGACGACCCTCAAAACTTGACTACCTCTTAAAAATACAGCTATTGACACACCTCCTATGAACCCAAGACTGCCCCTCTCCCATACACTAAATGAATCTTTCTCTCAGCTAGCACTTGACCAAGATGATTTCTGATTCTAAAAACTCTTCTTTCCTAGGACTAGATCCACCAAAAACACAAATATTTCTTATTTGATGACTTGAGGAACTTGCCATTTCTACACGCTTCTGTATTTGTTGAATGTATGGATTGAGTAAAAATGAAAGGAAGGAAGAGAGGGTTTTATAGATGAGAAATTAGAAAGGCAATCATACCACCTATATTTAGGCCAGCTAGAGTCTCACACACACTCTCTCTTTATTTATTTATTTATTTACTTTTGAAAAAGCATGTATATGTACAGGTAGTTGTGATTGTGGCTCACATCTTCCCTTGGTTTTACGTCCAAGAACGGCTTAAACGCCCTTTATGGGTCGGGGATAGGCTTCCCATCTAGTTTTCTTAAAAACTGGCAAACAGGGTCTTTTTAGTCAGATTTCCAAGACTAAGTCGATCATGTTCTTCATGAAATAGTGGCCATAAATCATGAATTGCACGATGCACATCTCCACTAGGATGTGTCTCAAGAGTCAATAGAAGATTATCTAAAGACTCCTTACTCAGGCCATCCTTAATGAATTATATTTTATCTTCACGGTTTATAGATACCATTCCTAAATAACAACATTGTGTATTATAAGTCCATCTAGCACATTGATGATAGACGTTTAGTCGTTTTGCACGACGTTTCTTTGTAAAAGTGCTTTTACCTATTCTAGGCATGTGTGAAGTGAAGGAGTTAGAGGACTCACCTGATAATCAGACTTTTGCTTCAATCAACCAACGAATATCTTCAGGAATTCCATGATTCATTAACAATCTCAATCTTGCACATCTAGCATGGTAAATTTTTGTAATCGCATTCTGAGGCAGAGCGAGAAAATACTTTTTCAATTTTTCAAGATTAGTGTCCATTTTCAAATGAGAATTGGAAGAGAGATTCAAAGAATTGCACAAATATATACACAGATATCAGATATTGTGGTAAACTGAAAGAACCAACTTAAGTCATGGAGTACCATTATCCGACATTTGACCGGGGTGAGAGAAACTAGTAAAAAATCACTAAAAAAGAAACACAAAAAAAATATGAGGAAAAAAAATAATCAACCTTTATCTACAAGATCATTCAAACCAGTTGATTCATTTTCACTAGGAAAATTATCAAAGTAAGCTTTCAAATGATGTCCATTTTCCTCAAAAACATTGTCATTCATTGAATTCTTAATATCACAGGCCCCATAAGGATTGCTCCATCTTGATCTTAGCTCTCTAGGGAATGCATAGAGTTGAGAATTATAAAACAAAACTTTTTGACCAGTATCAACTTTTTAACAATTTTCACAAGTTTTGTAGAATGCATGTGTGTCCTTGAACATAGTGGGCCAATAAAATCCATTTTGAAAGATTTTTGTAGCTGTTTTTTTTAACGAGAAATAATTTCCACATGCTTCAGAATGACAAATTTTAATGACACTCCTTACCTCATTGTCAGGAATGAATCTTTGAAATATTTGATCAGGACAATATTTGAATAAGTTAGGGTCATCATAATAAAAGCTCTTCACTTCGTTCAAAAACTTTTCTCTGTCTTGGGTACTCCAATCAGCTAGCAAATCTCTTAAAGCAAGAAAATTGATATTTTTATCATACCAAGGTATTGGACTAAGAGAAAGTAAGGATTCATTAGGAAAGTAATCATCGATTGGTGTGATGTTAGATGTTGAAACTATTGTCACTATTGACAAAAGATTCGCATCAACATTTTCGGTGCTTTTTTCATCCGTGATTTCTTCCTCTGATTAAATCATTTGCAAATCTTCAAATTCATCCAACTCATTTTTACTTAAAGTAGATTCAAGTTGATCATAAACTAATTCATCAATATGATCTACTTCTTGTAAATCATTATCATCTCCAGGTTGCTTGCAAATGTTGAAAATATTCATCTCCAATGTCATGTTTCCAAATGATAGCTTCATCAATCCATTCCTATAATTAATCAATGCGTTAGAGGTTGCAAGAAACGGACGTCCTAAAATAACAGGAAATGAATTACATGCTTCAACAGGTTTTGTGTCCAAGACAATAAAATCCAGAGGATAAATGAATTTATCAACTTGTACTAACATATCTTTAATTATTCCTCTAGGCACTTTTACAGATCTATCAGCAAGTAAAAGAGTTATAGAAATTGGTTTTAACTCACCTAGATTGAGACTCTGAAAAACTGAATATGGAAGTAAATTCACACTAGCACCAAGATCAAGTAAGGCTTTTTCAATTTTATATTCTCCAATAAAGCAAGAAATTGTTGGACTACCATGGTCTTTATATTTCAAAGCATTATTGTTTTGAAGAATGACACTTACTTGTTCAGGTAGAAAGACTTTCTTTTTCACATTCAGTTTCCTCTTCATAGTGCATAGATCTTTCAAAAATTTAGCATAGGAAGGAACCTGTTTAATAGCATCCAGCAAAGGTATATTGATTCTTACCTGTTTGAATGTTTCAACGATTTTAGAGTTGTGATTGCCTTTCCTTTGTTTAGTCATGGCATGAGGAAATGAAAGTGCTGGCGGTGAATCAGTCGTTTCTTTGCACTTTTCATATTCAACCCCTTCCTTATCCTTAGAGATTGACTCATCATCTTTCTCATAAGGTTCAAGAGAGGGTTTTTCAATAACCTTACCACTACGTAGAGTAGTGACTGATTTGACTTAATCCATGTATTGGCTTCCGGAACTACTTGCATTTGCATTGTATTGCCCCTTGGGATTTTGTTGTAGTTGAGATGAAAACTTACCTTGGAAACTAAGAGCAGATGTTAATTTAGCAAGAGTATCTTTAAAATCTGTCATGTTTTGAGCAAGTTGAGTATTGATTGTCTCTTGCTTTTCAATGAATGCATGCAATGTTTCCTCAAGATTTCTTTTAAACGGTGGAGCATAAAGAGGTGCATATCCATGAGAATTTTGGAAATTGTGGTATGCTTGAAATGGTGGTTGTGAAGTTTGTGCATTGTTGTTCTCACTCTTCCAACTAAAATTTGGGTGATTTCTCCAACCAAGGTTGTATGTTTGGGAGTATGGGTTGTGGTTGGCCCTTTGGAAACTGTTTAAAGCATGAGCTTGTTCATGGAGACATTCTTTAAAAGAAGGCAAGGTTGGACAATCATTGGTTGAGTGTTCATTTATTTCACATATTTGACACACAATATTTTCAACAGATTTTAATTAACCACTCTTTTTCAATTCTAGTGCCTCGACTTTTCTAGCTAAAGATGCAAACTTGGCTTGAAGGTCATGATCTTCCCTAAGGTTGTACATACCTCCACTAGATGTATGAGGTTGAGTTTTACTCGGTGCCTCATATGTACCCGCGGTGTCCTAATTTTGAGCATTTTCAGCTAACAAGTCTAAGTACTCCATTGCTTCATTAAGGTCTTTATCTTCAAAAGTTCTATTGCACATCAATTCAACCACTTGCCTATCTTTAGGTGTTAACCCTTCATAGAAATGTGAAACCAATCTTCATGTTTCAAAACCATGATGAGGGCAAGTACTAAGCAAGTCTCGATACCTATCCCAACATTTGTAAAATGTTTCTCCTGGTTTTTGAGTGAAAGTGGTGATTTGTCTCTTGAAAGAGTTTGTTCTATGAGGTGGAAAAAACTTCTTTAAAAACTGTTCTTACATTTCATCCCAAGCACAAATAGATCCTGGTCTTAAATTTTGTAGCCATGTTTTAGCTTTATCTTTTAATGAAAAAGGAAAAAGCTTTAATCTGATGGTGTTCATGCTACAATTTAAATTATTATATGTGTTGTAGACCTCCTCAAATTCCCTTAAATGCAAGTATGGATTTTCCAATTCCAAACCATGAAAAGAAGGTAAAAGTTGAGTAATACCTGGTTTAAAATTAAAATGAGATGCATCGGGAGGAAAAACTATGCATGATGGTGCACTTGTTCTTGTGGGATTCATGTGGTCTCTAAATGTTCAAGCACGGTTATTCTCATTATTCTCATTATGAAGTGATTGATTATCTTCTTCAGCCATATTTTCTGAACATGATGAGGATACCCTACAAAGTCTACCACTTGATGTACATGACCACATGATTAGTACTTAAAAGTGCATTTTTATCATGGTTTTATATCATCATTTTGCACTTGAAGTATCAATAACTCCTTAATTAAAACATGTTTTATAATAATATATCTAATAATATAAGATATCTTTAATGTATGGTAAATGTTTATTTTAAATGCAGGCCTCTCACATAGATGAAAGGATTAATTGATGACTTTAAAAACTTAAATTACAAGGGCAAAGAGATGACCAAAATTAGAAAAGAGATGGCGGTGCAATCCAAACCAGAACACTGTTTGGTAATTGGGTCATATCTGGAGCTATAGATCTCAGATTTAGGTCTACTTTATATGGATGGAAAGGTAAGACATAGGTCTATAACTTTCATATGGAGCCCAAGAACTAAAAAGGCCATTTTCAAGTCCAAATTGTTGCAACAACAAAAAAGCTCGAATCTGTCCTCCAGCCCGAGCACTGTTCAGTATTTTGGCCATATCTAGAGTTCTAGAAGTCCAAAAGACTTGAATTTTTTACACAAGAAAGCTGAGATAATTACCTAAAACTTTCATGTTTCAAGTGGCTCCAATTTTGATGTTATCAATGACATTTTGGGCAGACAAGAGAAAATAAGGATTGTCACCAAGTCAAGAGTTGGCCACCCACTCATCAATTAGTCATCAAATCAATAGTTCCCAATTTTGGCCTATAAAAGGAGGCATTTGCCATGTATTTAGGCATCTTGGTTTCCACATCAAGATCATGCTTTTGCTTTCTCTCTTTGTATTTTTTGTATTGCTTATGCTTTGCTTTCATTAATATCAAGTTTATGCCTTTCATTTCCTTTCCTTTACTTAGTTAACTTTTATCTTGTTTATGTTCTTATTTTGTTTATTTATTTTTATTTCTTTTATTATGATTAGCTAAGTTTATTATATCAAGGTGAAAAGGTTACATTAATGGGCGTGCGATTCGTCGAGTTATCATGAATCATCAGAGCAGTGGGTAGAGCCTGCGTCGACCTTTTATCTAATAAATGCATCCCTTCCAGAAGTCGGGGCTTGTTGCACGTATTAGCTCTAGAATTACTACGGTTATCCGAGTAGCAAATACCATCAAACAAACTATAACTGATTTAATGAGCCATTCGCAGTTTCACAGTCTGAATTAGTTCATACTTACACATGCATGGCTTAATCTTTGAGACAAGCATATGACTACTGGCAGGATCAACTAGGTAGCATTCCTTGGCGACACCACGACCCACACAATCCCCGACGCCAATGAGATGAGGGGCTGAGATGGGCAGGGAAGTCGTTCTTATCGAGCACGAGCGGCTCAAATAGGGCGGTCAAGGGGGCGGAGGCCCCAGCACCGGCAACACATTCCGCATCCGAAAGCACGAGCGATCACAGTTTTTAAAGAAGTTTTTTCCATCTCATAGAACAAAGTCTTTCAAAAGACAAATCACCACTTTCACTCAAAAACCAAGAGAAACATTTTACCAATGTTGGGATAGGTATCGAGACTTGCTTAGTACTTGCCCTCATCATGGTTTTGAAACATGGATATTGGTTTCACATTTTTATGAAGAGTTAACACCTAGAGATAGGCAAATGGTTGAATTGATGTGCAATGGAACTTTTGAAGATAAAGACCCTGATGAAGCAATGGAGTACTTAGACTTGTTAGCTGAAAATGCTCAAAATTGGGACACCGCGGGTACTTATGAGGCATCGAGTAAAACTCAACCTCATACATCTAGTGGAGGTATGTACAACCTTAGGGAAGATCATGACCTTCAAGCCAAGTTTGCATCTTTAGCTAGAAAAGTCGAGGCACTAGAATTGAAAAAGAGTGGTCAATTTAAATCTATTGAAAACATTGTGTGTCAAATATACAAAACAAATGAAGACTCAACCAATAACTATCCAACCTTGGATTGAAAACATTGTGTGTCAAAAATCCCTTAACATTGCATACATTCATTGAAAAGCAAGAGACAATTAACACTCAACTTGCTCAAAGCATAACAGATTATAAAGATACTCTTGCAAAATTCACATCTGCTCTCAATTTTCAAGAGAAAGGTAAGTTTCCATCTCAACCACAGCAAAATCCCAAGGGGCTATACAATACAAATGCAAGTAGTTCTGGAAGTCAACACATGGATCAAGTTAAATCAGTCATCACTCTTTATAGTGGTAAGGTTATTCACAAACCAATTCTTGAACCTTGTGAGAAAGATGATGAGTCAATCTCTGAGGGTAAGGAAGGGGTTGAATCTAAAAATTATAAAGAAAGGACTGATTCCCCGCTAGTACTTCCATTTCCTCAAGCCATGACCGATCAGGGAGATATCGATGATGAAAAAGGCACCGAAAATATTGATGCGGATCTTTTATCAAAAGTGACAACAGATTCGACACCCGACATCACACCAATCGATGATTACTTTCTTGATGAATCTCTACTTTCTCTTAGTTCAATGCCTTGGTTTGCTAAAAATATCAATTTTCTTACTTCAGGATTTTTGCCAGCTCACTAGAGTACCGAAGACAAAAAAAAACAAATTTGAGTAATGTGCAAAAATTTTATTGGGATGACCCTTACTTATTCAATTATTATCCTGATCAAATATTTCAAAGATGCATTCTTGATAATGAGGTAAGTGATATTAAATTATGTCACTCTAAGGCACGTGGGAATCATTTCTCATCAAAAAAGAGGATTGTAGAAATCTTACAAAGTGGATTTTACTGGCCCACCATATTCAAGGAGTCACATGCATTCTATAAAAATTGTGAAAATTGTCAAAAGGTGGGATTTATTTCAAAACACAGAGAGTCTTTAGACAATCTTCTATTGACTTTTAAGTCTCATTATAGTCAAGATAAGCATCGTGTAATTCATGACTTATGAACCCATTTTCATAAGAACATGCTTGGCATAGTCTTGGGAATCTGACTAAAAAAAACCATGTTTGCTAGTTTTTAAGAAAACTAGATGGGAAGCCTATCCCCGACCCATAGAGGGCGTTTAAGCTGTTCTTGGATGTAAAACCAAGGGAAGATGTGAGCCACAATCACTACTACGATTTGAATTTTAGTTTGTAAAAACTTGTGTCTTTTGGTTTTATTAATAGCATAATATTTATGTTTTGTTATTTCTTATATTTGTTTAAGTGTGTTTCAGGTTTGTTAGTGTTCATGATTTCAGGTGATATCTTCTATACTCCATCTTTCTACCTTAGAACATTGAGGACAATGTCTCGTTTTGGTTGGGGGGAGAGGGTAGTAGTTGATAAAAAAAAATTGTTTTTCATTTCATAAAGCATGTGCATAATTGTTGTTACTAGGATGGTAGAGTAAAGGAGCTCTTTTGTTAAAGTGACTCTTGAGACGCATCTTAGTAACCATTCTTAACAAGGTCTATTATAATACTTCTTGAAATATTCAAGTTTACAAACTCTCGCATTATTATCACTTAATTCTGCTCATATACTGATTTAAGATGTATTCTTAAACCTTAATTTTCACACACATACTTTAATATATGATTGTGGGTTGCACATTGGATTATTACATTAATTATATTCTTTTGTTAAAGGTAACAACCTAGGGAAATGGATAGTATATAATTACAAAAAAACAAAAAAAAAGAGAAAAAAAAATATAAAAATAATGATAATAAAAACGTAGATAAGTTTGGTTTCATAGCCTCCCTAACCCAAGCAATTAAGCCCGAAGGGGTGTTTTAACACCTAATACCCCAAAATCAACTGACTTGGGAGCTATTAGCCCAACGCTTGTTACATAGGTTAAAGAGAAAAGCTTAAGCGAATCAAACATTGCACTATCTACATATCAGTATCTGCGACCCGAGTTACTAAGCTCGTAGGGGTGTCTTAACACCTAATGCCCTAAGACCAACTAGTCTGGGAGTCATTACCCGAAAGCTAGTTACATGGGTTAAAGATGCATGGTGTTTTAAGTTATATGTATATATATTAAAAAAAAAAATAATCCCAGTCCAAGGAAGTTAACCTTAAACATTAGAACAAAAATTTTGTTTTCTTTCAAGAAAAGCCCTATAATTATGTGTTGATACATTGAGCACAAAAGAAAGGTTTATTAATATCTTGTTAAAAGGTATTGAGCAGATATATAAATTTAATGAGAATTTATTTATCTGGATAGATTAATGGAAGTTAAATGATGAATACCTTGCTTTGTGGAATTTTGCATATTGTTTTTCTATTTTAACGCTTTGATTACTAGGGACTAGTAATAAGCTGGTTGGGGGGTGTGATTAGTACTTAAAAGTGTATTTTTATCATGGTTTTATATCATCATTTTGCACTTGAAGTATTAATAACTCCTTAACTAAAGCATGTTTTATAATAATATATCTAATAATATAAGATACCTTTAATGTATGGTAAATGTTTATTTTAAATTTAGGCTTATCATATAAATGAAAGGATTGATTGATGACTTTAATAACTTAAATTGAAAGGGCAAAGAGATGACCAAAATTAGAAAAGAGATATCGGTGCAATCCATACCAGAATACTATTCGGTAATTGGGTCATATCTGGAGCTATAGATCTCAGATTTAGGTCTACTTTAAATGAATGGAAAGGTAAGATATAGGCCTATAACTTTCATATGGAGCCCAAGATCTAAAAAGATCATTTTCAAGTCCAAATTGCTGCAACAACAAAGAAGCCTGAATCTGTCCTCCAGCCCGAGCACTGTTTAGTATTTTGGTCATATCTAGAGTTCTAGAAGTTCAAATGAGCTTAATTGCTTACACAATAAAGCTAAGACAATTTCCTACAACTTTCATGTTTTTGAGTGGCTCCAATTTTGACGTTATCAATGATGTTTTGGGCAGACAAGAGAAGATAAGGATTGTCACCAAGTCAAGAGTTGGCCACCCACTCATCAATTAGTCATCAAATCAATAGTTCCTAATTTTGGCCTATAAAAGGAGGCATTTGCCATGCATTTAGGCATCTTGGTCTCCAGATCAAGATCATGCTCTTGTTTTCTCTCTTTGTATTTTTTGTAATGTTTATGCTTTGCTTTCATTAATATCAAGTTTATGCTTTTCATTTCCTTTCCTTTACTTTGTTAACTCTTATCTTATTTATGTTCTTATTTTATTTATTTATTTTTCTTTCTTTCATTATGTTTAGCTAAGTTTATTATGTCAAGGTGAAAAGGTTACATTAATGGTGTAAGAATAAGTATAATGTAAACTCAATATGGACTTTAGTATTTGATACTAACATGTTTTATATTTGTTATCTTGTTCACTCTTTGATACTTTGCTTGTTAAATGACTAATCTTGATTTATGTTGTATAACACTTGGTACAACAAATGCTTGACACTTTCATAGCCTATACTGTATGGTATAACCGACACCTGAGCTATGAAAAGAACTTGATTTGTTGTTAAGATAAGTTATAATCATGAATGCTTGATGAGATTTACAAGTATTAGCATTAATCGAATAAGATGACTAATGTAATCATGTTAACAATCTATAATATGATTGGAACCTCCTTTATGTATGGTTTCGAATTGAATAATAAGAGTTTATACTATACTTGTTTGACATACTATTAGTGGATCCTCTATCCTTGACATTTGTTATTATCATCGTTTAATCCTTACATTAATATTCCATTTCCAAGTTCTCATCTTCTTCTTATTCTCTTTCTTTATTACTACTGCTACTACTACTATTATTATTGTAATTATTGTTAATATTATTATTGTCGTTGTTACTATTGTTGTTGTTTATAATTATTCTTTATAATTTGTACAATTAACCTCTCTGTGGTTCGACCCTGGTCTTGCCGGCTTATTTATTACTTCGACACTCTTGCACTTGGGAGAAGACATCAATCTTTTAGTCGTGTCACCACACTCTCATGCATGTGTAGGAATAGAAAAAAAGAAAGAAGAAAAAAAAGAAGAAGAAGAAACAAGAAACAAGAAACAAAGTTATATACAAGAAAAGTGAAAAGAGAAATTAAAATAAATACTATAATTTGTAGAAGAACTTACCTCCCCGGCAACGGCGCCAAAAACTTGACACGACGAGAAGATTAATATCTTCTTCCAAGTGCAGGAGTGTCGAAGGAATAAATAACCCGGCAAAACCGGGGTCGAACCACAGGGAGGTTAATTATACAAATTATAAATAACAATAATACAACAACAAGAACAACAACAACAACAACAACAACAACAACAATAATAATAATAATAATAATAATAATAATAATAATAATAATAATAGTAGTAGTAGTAGTAATAGTAGTAGTACTAATAATAATAATAATAATAAAGAAAAAGAAGGAGAAGAAGAAGAAGAAGATGAGAACTTTAAGATGAAATATTAATGTAACGATTAAACAATGATAATAACAAATGTCAAGGTTAGAGATTCCACTAATGGTATGTCAAAGAAGTATAGTATAAAGAAAAAATACAAAGAGAGAAAGCAAGAGCATGATCTTGATCTGGAAACCAAGATGCCTCAATGCATGGTAAATGCCTCCTTTTATAGGCCAAAATTGGGAACTATTGATTTGATGACTAATTGATGAGTGGGTGACCAACTTTTGACTTGGTGACAATCCTTATCTTCTTTTGTTCGCCCAAAACGTCATTGATAACGTCACAATTGGAGCCACTTGAAAACATGAAAGTTGCAGGAAATTGTCTCAGCTTTCTTGTGTAAACAATTCAGGTCATTTGCACTTCTAGAATGCCATATATAGGCCAAACACTGAACAGTGCTTGGGCTGGAAGACAGATTCAGACTTCTTTATTGTTGCAACAATTTAGACTTAAAAATGATTTTTTTAAGTCTTGGGCTCCATATGTAAGTTATAGGCCTATGTCTTACCTTTTCATCCAAATAAAATAGACCTAAATCTGAGATCTATAGCTCCAGATATGACCCAATTACCGAACAATATTCTGGTTTGGATTGCACTGATATCTCTTTTCTAAGTCTGGTCATCTCTTTGTCCTTTCAATTTCAGTTCTTAAATTCATCAATCAATCCTTTTATTTATGTGATAGGCCTGCATTTAAAATGAATATTTACCACAAATTAAAGTTATCTTATTGATTGATACTTAAAAGTATATTTTTATCAAGGTTTTATATCATCATTTTGCACTTGAAGTATCAATAACTCCTTAACTAAAGCATGTTTTATAATAATTTACCTAATAATATAAGATACCTTTGTTTCTTTTCTCTTCTTTCTTTTTCTTTTCTCTTCTTCTTCCTTTTATTTTATTTCAACACGTGCATGAGAGTGTGGTCACGTATATCAAGTGGTAGACTTTGTAGGGTATCCTCATCATTTTCAGAAAATATGGCCGAAGAAGATAATCAATCACTTCATAATGAAAATAATGAGAATAATCGTGCTAGAACACTTAGAGACCACATGAATCCCACAAGAACAAGTGCACCATCATGCATAGTTTTCCCTCCCGATGCATCTCATTTTAATTTTAAGCCAGGTATTATTCAACTTTTACCTTCATTTCATGGCTTGGAATTGGAAAAACCATACTTGCATTTAAGAGAATTTGAGGAGGTCTGCAACACATATAATAATTTAAATTATAGCATGAATACCATCAGATTAAAGCTTTTTCCTTTTTCATTAAAAGATAAAGCTAAAACATGGCTACAAAATTTGAGACCAGGATCCATTCGTGCTTGGGATGAAATGCAACAACAGTTTTTAAAGAAGTTTTTCCCATCTCATAGAACAAACTCTTTCAAGAGACAAATCACCACTTTCACTCAAAAACCAGGAGAAACATTTTACAAATGTTGGGATAGGTATCGAGACTTGCTTAGTACTTGCCCTCATCATGGTTTTGAAACATGGAGATTGGTTTCACATTTCTATGAAGGGTTAACACCTAAAGATAGGCAAATGGTTGAATTGATGTGCAATGGAACTTTTGAAGATAAAGACCCTGATAAAGCAATGGAGTACTTAGACTTGTTAGCTGAAAATGCTCAAAATTAGGAAACCGCGGGTACTATTGAGGCACCGAGTAAAACTCAACCTCATACATCTAGTGGAGGTATGTACAACCTTAGGGAAGATCATGACCTTCAAGCCAAGTTTGCATCTTTAGCTAGAAAAGTCGAGGCACTAGAATTAAAAAAGAGTGGTCAATTAAAATCTGTTGAAAACATTGTGTGTCAAATCTGTGAAACAAATGAACACTCAACCAACGATTGTCCAACCTTGCCTTCTTTTAAAGAATGTCTCCATGAACAAGCCCATGCTTTAAACAGTTTCCAAAGGGCCAACTACAACCCATACTCCCAAACATACAACCCTGGTTGGAGAAATCACCCAAATTTCAATTGGAAGAGTGAGAACAACAATGCACAAACTTCACAACCACCGTTTCAAGCACACCACAATTTCCAAAATTCTCATGGATATGCACCTCCTTATGTTCCACCTCCTAGAAGAAATTTGAGGAAACATTGCATGCATTCATTGAAAAGCAAGAGACAATTAATACTCAACTTGTTCAAAACATAACAGATTTTAAAGATACTCTTGCTAAATTAACATCTGCTCTTAGTTTCCAAGAGAAAGGTAAGTTTCCATCTCAAACACAACAAAATCCCAAAGGGCAATACAATGCAAATGCAAGTAGTTCCGGAAGCCAACACATGGATCAAGTCAAATCAGTCACTACTCTGCGTAGCGGTAAGGTTATTGAAAAACCCTCTCTTGAACCTTATGAGAAAGATGATGAGTCAATCTCTGAGGGTAAGGAAGGGGATGAATCTGAAAATTGCAAAGAAACGACTGATTCACCGCCAGCACTTCCATTTCCTCAAGCCATGACCAAACAAAGGAAAGTCAATCACAATTCTGAAATTTATGAAATTTTCAAACAGGTAAGGATTAATATACCTTTGCTAGATGCTATTAAGCAGGTTCCTTCCTATGCTAAATTTTTGAAAGATCTATGCACTGTGAAGAGGAAACTGAATGTGAAAAAGAAAGCCTTTCTAGCCGAACAAGTAAGTGCTATTCTTCAAAACAATAATGCTTTGAAATATAAAGACCCTGGTTGTCCTACAATTTCTTGCTTTATTAGAGAGCATAAAATTGAAAGAGCCTTACTTGATCTTGGTGCTAGTGTGAATTTACTTCCATATTCAGTTTTTCAGAGTCTCAATCTAGGTGAGTTAAAACCAACTTCTATATCTCTTTTACTTGCCGATAGATCTGTAAAAGTGCCTAGAGGAATAATTGAAGATGTGTTAGTACAAGTCGATAAATTCATTTATCTTATGGATTTTATTGTCTTGGATACAGAACCTGTTGAAGCATGTAATTCATTTCCTGTTATTTTAGGACGTCCGTTTCTTGCAACCTCTAACGCATTGATTAATTGTAGGAATGGACTGATGAAGCTATCATTTGGAAAGATGACATTGGAGATGAATATTTTCAATATTTGCAAGCAACCTGGAGATGATAATGATTTACAAGAAGTAGATCATATTGATGAATTAGTTTATGATCAACTTGAATCTACTTTAAGTAAAAATGAATTGGATGAAACTGAAGATTTGCAAATGATTTATTCTGAGGAAGAAATCACGGATGAAACAAGCACCGAAAAAATTGATGCAAATCTTTTGTCAACATTGACAACAGATTCGACATCTAACATCACACCAATCGATGATTACTTTCCTAATGAATCCTTACTTTCTCTTAGTCCAATGCCTTGGTATGATAAAAATATCAATTTTCTTACTTTAGGAGATTTGCCAGCTGATTGGAGCACCCAAGACAAAGAAAAGTTTTTGAACGAAATGAAGAGCTTTTATTGTGATTACCCTACCTTATTCAAATATTGTCCTGATCAAATATTTCAAAGATTCATTCCCGACAATAAGGTAAGTAGTGTCATTAAACTTTGTCATTCTGAAGCATGTGGAAGTTGTTTCTCGTCAAAAAAGACAATTGCAAAAATCTTTCAAAATGGATTTTATTGGCCCACCATATTCAAGGACACGCATGCATTCTGCAAAACTTGTGAAAATTGTCAAAAGATTGATACTGGTCAAAAAGTTTTGTTTTATGATTCTCAACTCTATGCAGTCCCTAGAGAGCTAAGACCAAGATGGAGCAATCCTTATGGGGCCTGTGATATTGAGAATTCAATGAATGACAATGATTTTAAGGAAAATGGACATCATTTGAAAGCTTACTTTGATAATTTTCCTAGTGAAAATGAATCAGCTGGTTTGAATGATCTTGTAGATAAAGGTTGATTATTTTGTTTTTCTCATATTTTGTTTTGTTTTGTTTGTGTTTCTTTTTGAGTGATTTTTGCAAGCTTCTTTCACCCCGGTCAAATGGCAGATAACGGTACTCCGCGACTTAAGTCGGTTCTTTCAGTTTCCCACAATTACTGATATCTGTGTATATATCTATGCAATTCATTGAATCTCTCTTCCAATTCTCATTTGAAAATGGACACTAATCTTGAAAAATTGAAAAAGTATTTTCCCACTCTGCCTCAGAATGCGATTACAAAAGTTTACCGTGCTAGATGTGCAAGATTGAGATTGTTAATGAATCATGGAATTCCTGAAGATATTCGCTGGTTGATTGAAGCAAAGGTCCGATTATCAGGTGAGTCCTTTAACTTCTTCATTTCACACATGCCTGGAACAGGTAAAAGCACTTTTGCAAAGAAGCGTCGTGCAAAACGACTGGATGTCTGTCATCGATGTGCTAAATGGACTTGTAATACACAATGTCGTTCTTTAGGAATGGTATCTATAAACCGTGAAGATAAAATACAATTCATTAAGGATGGCCTGAGTAAGGAGTCTTTAGATAATCTTCTATTGACTCTTGAGACGCATCCTAGTGGAGATGTGCATCGTGCAATTCATGATTTATGGCCACTATTTCATAAAGAACATGATCGACTTAGTCTTGGGAATCTGACTAAAAAAGACCCTGTTTGCCAGTTTTTAAGAAAACTGGATGGGAAACCTATCCCCGACCCATAGAGGGCGTTTAAGCCGTTCTTGGACGTAAAACCAAGGGAAGATGTGAGCCACAATCACAACTACCTGTACATACACATGCTTTTTTCAAAAGTAAATAAATAAATAAAGAGAGAGAGAGAGAGAGTGTGTGTGAGACTCTAGCTGGCCTACATATAGATGTTATGATTGCCTTTCTACTTTCTCATCTATAAAACCCTCTTTTCCTTCCTTTCATTTCTACTCAACCCATACATTCAACAAATACAGAAGTGTGTAGAAATGGCAAGTTCCTCAAGTCATCAAATAAGAAATATTTGTGTTTTTGGTGGATCTAGTCCTGGGAAAGAAAAGGAGTTTTTAGAATCAGCAAACCATCTTGGTCAGGTGCTAGCTGAGAGAAAGATTCATTTAGTGTATGGGGGAGGCAGTCTTGGGTTAATGGGAGGTGTGTCAATAGCTGCATTTTTAGGAGGTAGTTAAGTTTTGGGGGTCGTCCCTGAAGCTTTGGCACAAGGGGACATCATTGGAAAAACAATTGGAGAGGAACTTCAGGTCTCCACAATGTCGGCTCGAATGAATGCAATGTTTAACCATGCTGATGCTTTCATTGCTTTACCAGGTGGTCTAGGCACATTGGAAGAGATCTTTCATATTTCCTCTTGGGCTCAATTGCACATTCACCATAAACCCATTGGTTTGTTAAATGTTAATGGTTATTATGACAAGTTGTTGTCTTTTCTTGATCATGCTGTGGAACAGGAATTTCAAACATCTTCTGCATGACAAATCATAATCTCTGCTACTACTGTTGAACAATTGATTGACCAACTACAATCTTTCATTCCTGTGATTGATCCTTCCATGAGTCGCATAAATTGGTCATCTACGGGAAGCTGTAAAAAGCTTAGATTGGATTTGAGCCTTCATTTATGAATTTTTGTGTATTTTGGTTTTATTATTGTGTTTTGTTATTTCTTATTTTTGTTTCAGTGTGTTTCAGGTTTTGTCAGTGTTCGTTATTTCAGGTGATATCTTCTATACTCTATCTTTCTACCTTTAAACATTGAGGACAATGTCTCGTTTTGGTTGCGGGGAGAAGGTAGTAGTTGATAAAAAAAAATTGCTTTTCATTTCATAAAGCATGTGCATAATTGTTGTTACTAGGATGGCAGAGTAAAGGAGTTCTTTTGTTAAAGTGACTCTTGAGACGCATCTTAGTAATCATTCTTAACAAGGTCTATTATAATACTTCCTGAAATATTCAGGTTTACAAACTCTCGTATTATTACCACTTAATTCTGCTCATATACTTATTTAACATGTATTCTTAAACCTTAATTTACACACACACACACTTTAACAAATGATTGTGGGTTGCATATTGGATTATTACATTATTTATGTTCTTTTGTTAAAGGTAACAACTAAGGGAAAGGGATTGTATATAATAAAAAAAAAACAAAAAGAAAAAAAAAGAAAAAAATGATGATAATAAAAATATAGATAAGTTTGGTTTCGTAGCCTCCCTAACCTAAGCAATTAAGCCCGAAGGGGTGTTTTAACACCTAATACCCTAAAGTCAACTGACTTGGGAGCTATTGGCCATCTTCTTCTTCTTCTCTTTCTTTATTATTATTATTATTATTATTATTATTATTATTATTATTATTATTATTGCTACTACTAATATTACTACTACTACTACTACTATTATTATTATTATTATTATTATTACTACTACTACTATTGTTGTTTTGTTATTATTGTTTATAATTGTTGTCTATAATTTATACAATTAACCTCCCTGTGGTTCGACCCCGGTCTTGCCGGGTTATTTATTACTTCGACACTCCTACACTTGAGAGAAGACATCTACATTTTAGTCGTGTCAGAGCCCAAGACTTAAAAAAGTCATTTTCAAGTCTAAATTGTTGCAACAATAAAGAAGTCTAATAATATAAGATAGCTTTAATTTGTGGTAAATGTTCATTTTAAATGCAGGCCTATCACATAAATAAAAGGATTGATTGATGAATTTAAGAACTGAAATTGAAAGGATAAAGAGATGGCCAAACTTAGAAAAGAGATGTCGGTGCAATCCAAACCGGAACACTATTCGGTAATTGGGTCATATCTGGAGCTATAGATCTCAAATTTAAGTCTACTTTATATAGATGGAAAGGTAAGACATAGGCCTACAACTTTCATATGGAGCCCAAGATCTAAAGAGGTCATTTTCAAGTCCAAATTATTGCAACAACAAAGAAGCCCGAATCTGTCCTCCAACCCGAGCATTGTTCACTATTTTGGCCATATCTGGAGTTCTAGAAGTCCAAATGAGCTGACTTTTTTACCCAAGAAAACTAAGACAATTAAGTGGCTCCAATTTTGACATTATCAATGATGTTTTGGGCAGACAACATAAGATAAGGATTGTCGCCAAGTCAAGAGTTGGCCACCCACTCATCAATTAGTCATCAAATCAATAGTTCCCAATTTTGGCCTATAAAAGGAGGCATTTTCCATGCATTTAGGCATCTTGGTTTCCAGATCAAGATCAAGATCATGCTCTTGCTTTCTCTCTTTGTATTTTTTGTAATGTTTATGCTTTGCTTTCATTAATATCAAGTTTATGCCTTTCATTTCCTTTCCTTTACTTAGTTAACTTTTATTTTATTTATGTTCTTATTTTGTTTATCTATTTTTATTTGTTTCATTATGTCTAGCTAAGTTTATTATATTAAGGTGAAAAGGTTATACTAATGGTGTAAGAATAAGTATAGTATAAACTTAATATGGATTTTAATGTTTGATACTAACATGTTTTGTATTTGTTATCTTGTTCACTCTTTAATACTTTTCTTGTTGAATGACTAATCTTGATTTATGTTGTATAACACTTGGCACAACAAATGCTTGGCACGTTCATAGTTCATACTGTATGGTATAAACGACACCTGAGCTATGAAAGGAACTTGATTTGTTGTTAACATAAGTTATAATCATGAATGCTTGATGAGATTTACAAGTATTAGCATTAATTGAATAAGATGACTAATGTAATCATGTTAACAATCTATAATATGATTGGAACCTCCTTTGTGTGTGGTTTCCAATTGAATAATAAAATTTTATACTATACTTGTTTGACATACCATTAGTGGATCCTCTAACCTTGACATTTGTTATTATCATCGTTTAATCCTTACATTAATATTCCATCTCCAAGTTCTCATCTTCTTCTTCTTATTCTCTTTCTTTGTTATTATCATCATTTAATCCTTACATTAATATTCCATCTCCAATTGTTGTTGTTGTTTATAATTATTGTTTATAATTTGTACAATTAACCTTCATGTGGTTCGACCTCGGTCTTGCCAGGTTATTTATGACTTCGACACTCCTGCACTTGGGAGAAGACATCAATCTTTTAGTCATGTCATGTTTTTGGCGTCGTTGCTGGGGAGGTAAGTGATTAGTACTTAAAAGTGCATTTTCATCAAGGTTGTATATCATCATTTTACACTTGAAGTATCAATAACTCCTTAACTAAAGCATGTTTTATAATAATATATCTAATAATATAAGATACCTTTAATTTATGGTAAATGTTCATTTTAAATGCAGGCCTATCACATAAATGAAAGGATTGATTGATGACTTTAAGAACTTAAATTGCAAGGGCAAAAAGATGACCAAAATTAGAAAAGAGATGTAGGTGGAATCCAAATCGAAACATTGTTCGGTAATTCGGTCATATCTAGAGTTATAGATCTCAGATTTAGGTATACTTTATATAGATGAAAAGGCAAGATATAGGCCTACAATGTTCATATGGAGCCCAAAATCTAAAAAGGCCATTTTTAAGTCTAAATTGTAGCAACAACAAAGAAGCCCGAATCTGTCCTCCAGCCCGAGCACTGTTTAGTATTTGGGCCATATCTGGAGTTCTAGAAGTCCAAATGAACTTATGTTTTTACACAAGAAAGCTGAGACAATTGGCTACAACTTTCATGTTTTTAGGTGGCTCCAATTCTGACGTTATCAATAATGTTTTAGGCAGTCAAGAGTTGGTCATCCACTCATTAATTAGTCATCAAATCAATAGTTCTCAATTTTGGCCTATAAAAGGAGGCATTTGCCATGAATTTAGGCATCTTGGTTTCCAGATCAAGATCAAGATCATGCTCTTGCTTTCTGTCTTTGTATTTTTTGTAATGTTTATTCTTTGCTTTCATTAATATCAAGTTTATGCCTTTCATTTCTTTTCATTTACTTAGCTAGCTTTTATCTTATTTATGTTCTTATTTTATTTATTTATTTTTCTTTCTTTCATTATGTCTAGCTAAGTTTATTATGTCAAGGTGAAAAGGTTACATTAATGGTGTAAGAATAAGTATAGTGTAAACTTAATATGGACTTTAATGTTTGATACTAACATGTTTTGTATTTTTTATCTTGTTCACTCTTTAATACTTTGCTTGTTAAATGACTAATCTTGATTTACGTTGTATAACATTTGGTACAACAAATGCTTGGCACGTTCATAGTTCATACTGTATGGTATAACCGACACCTGAGCTATGAAAGGAACTTGATTTGTTGTTAACATAAGTTATAATCATGAATACTTGACAAGATTTACAAGTACTAGCATTAATCGAATAAGATGACTAATGTAATCATGTTAACAATCTATAATATGATTGGAACCTCCTTTGTGTGTGGTTTCCAATTGAATAATAAGATTTTATACTATACTTGTTTGACATATCATTAGTGGAACCTCTAACCTTGACATTTGTTATTATTATTGTTTAATCCTTACATTAATTTTACATTATTATTATTATTATTATTATTATTATTATTATTATTATTATTATTGTCATTGTCATTGTCATTGTCATTGTTGTTATTATTGTTATTACTATTATTGCCATTGTTGTTATTATTGTTATTATTATTATTGTTGTACTATTGTCGTTCATAATTTGTACAATTAACCTCCCTGTGGTTCGACCCCGGTCTTGCCGGGTTATTTATTACTTCGACACTCCTGCACTTGGGAGAAGGTATCAATCTTTTAGTCGTGTCAAGTTTTTGGCGCCGTTGCCGGGGAGGTAAGTTCTTGTATAAATTATAGTAGTTATTTTATTTTCTCTTTTCACTTTTCTTGTATATAACATTGTTTCTTTTCTCTTGTTTCTTCTTCTTTTGTTTTCTTCTTCCTTTTATTCTATTCCTACACGTGCATGAGAGTGTGGTCACGTACATCAAGTGGTAGACTTTGTAGGGTATCCTCATCATTTTCACAAAATATGGCCGAAGAAGATAATCAATCACTTCATAATGAGAATAATCGTGCTAGAACACTTAGAGACCACATGAATCCCACAAGAACAAGTGCACCATCATGCATAGTTTTTCCTCCCGGTGCATCTCATTTTAATTTTAAACTAGGAATTATTCAACTTTTACCTTCTTTTCATGGCTTAGAATTGGAAAATCTATACTTGCATTTAAGGGAATTTGAGGAGGTCTGCAACACATATAATAATTTAAATTGTACCATGAACACCATTAGATTAAAGCTTTTTTTCTTTTTCATTAGAAGATAAAGCTAAAACATGGCTATACAATTTAAGACCAGGATCCATTCGTGCTTGGGATGAAATGCAACAACAGTTTTTAAAGAAGTTTTTCCCATCTCATAGAACAAACTCTTTCAAAAGACAAATCACCATTTTCACTCAAAAACCAGGAGAAACATTTTACCAATGTTGGGATAGGTATCGAGACTTGCTTAGTACTTGCCCTCATCATGGTTTTGAAACATGGAGATTGGTTTCACATTTCTATGAAGGGTTAACACCTAGAGATAGGCAAATGATTGAATTGATGTGCAATGGAACTTTTGAAGATAAAGACCCTGATGAAGTAATGAAGTACTTAGACTTGTTAGCTGAAAATGCTCAAAATTAGGATACCGCGGGTACTTATGAGGCACCGAGTAAAACCCAACCTCATACATCTAGTGGAGGTATGTACAACCTTAGGGAAGATCATGACCTTCAAGCCAAGTTTGCATCTTTAGCTACAAAAGTCGAGGCACTAGAATTAAAAAAGAGTGGTCAATTAAAATCTGTTCAAAACATTGTGTGTCAAATATGTGAAACAAATGAACACTCAACCAATCATTGTCCAACCTTGCCTTATTTTAAGGAATGTATACATGAACAAGCTCATGCTTTAAATAGTTTCCAAAGGGCCAACAATAACTCATACTCGTAAACATACAACTTTGGTTGGAGAAATCACCTAAAATTTCAGTTGGAAGAGTGATAATAACAATGTACAAACTTCACAACCATCATTTTAAGCACACCATAATTTCCAAAATTCTCATGGATATGCACCTCCTTATGCTCCACCTCTTAGAAGAAATCTTGAGGAAACATCGCATGCATTCATTGAAAAGCAAGAGACAATCAATACTCAACTTGCTCAAAACATGACATATTTTAAAGATACTCTTGCAAAATTAACATCTGCTCTCAGTTTCCAAGAGAAAGGTAAGTTTCCATCTTAACCACAACAAAATTCCAAGGAGCAATACAATGCAAATGCAAGTAGTTTTGGAAGCCAACACATGGATGAAGTCAAATGAGTCACTACTCTGCACAGTGGTAAGGTTATTGAAAAACCCTCTCTTAAACCTTATGAGAAAGATAATGAGTCAATCTCTGAGGGTAAGGAGGGGGTTGAATCTGAAAATTGCAAAGAAAAGACTGATTATCTTCCAGCACTTCCATTTCCTCAAGCCATGATCAAACAAAGGAAAGTCAATCACAACTCTGAAATCTTTGAAACTTTCAAACAGGTAAGAATCAATATACCTTTGCTGGATGCTATTAAACAGATTCCTTTCTATGCTAAATTTTTGAAAGATCTATGCACTGTGAAGAGGAAAATGAATATGAAAAATAAAGTCTTTTTAGCCAAACAAGTAAGTGCTATTCTTCAAAACAATAATGATTTGAAATATAAAGACCCTAGTTGTCCTATAATTTCTTGCTTTATTAAAAAACATAAAATTGAAAGAGCTTTACTTGATCTTGGAGCTAGTGTGAATTTACTTCCATATTCAGTTTTTCAAAGTCTCAATCTAGGTGAGTTAAAACCAACTTCTATATCTCTTTTACTTGTTGATAGATCTGTAAAAGTGCCTAGAGGAATAGTTGAAGATGTGTTAGTACAAGTCAATAAATTCATTTATCTTGTGGATTTTATTGTCTTGGACACATAACCTGTTGAAGTATGTAATTCATTTCCTGTTATTTTAGGACATCCATTTCTTGCAACTTCTAACGCGTTGATTAATTGTAGAAATGGACTGATGAAGCTATCATTTGGAAACATGACATTAGAGATGAATATTTTCAACATTTGCAAGCAACCTAGAGATGATAATGATTTACAAGAAGTAGATCATATTGACGAATTAGTTTATGATAAACATGAATTTACTTTAAGTAAAAAACAGTTGGATGAATCTGAAGATTTGCAAATGATTTATTCTGAGAAAAAAATCACGGATGAAAAAAGCACCGAAAATGTTGATGTAAATCTTTTGTCAACAATGATAACAAATTCGACATCTGATATCACATCAATCGATGATTACTTTCCTAACGAATCCTTACTTTCTCTTAGTCCAATGCCTTGGTATGATAAAAATATCAATTTTCTTGCTTTAGGAGATTTGCCAGTTGATTGGAGTACCCAAGATAAAGAAAAGTTTTTGAATGAAGTGAAGAACTTTTATTGTGATGAATCTTACTTATTCAATTATTGTCCTGATCAAATATTTTAAAAATACATTCCCGACAATGAGGTAAGTAATTTCATTAAATTTTATCACTCTAAGGCACGTGGGGATCAATTCTCTTCAAAAAAGAGGACTGTAGAAATCTTACAAAGCGGATTTTACTGGCCCACCATATTCAAGGAATCACATACATCCCACAAAACCTGTGAAAATTGTCAAAAGGTGGGATTTATTTCAAAACACAGAGAGTCTTTAGAGAATATTTTATTGACTCTTAAGTCTCACCATAGTCGAGATAAGCATTGTGCAATTCATGACTTATGAACCAATTTTCATAAAGAACATGCTTGGCATAGTCTTGAGAATCTGACTAAAAAAGACCTTGTTTGCCAGTTTTTAAGAAAACTGGATGGGAAGCCTATCCCCGACCCATAGAGGGCGTTTAATCCGTTCTTGGACGTAAAACCAAGGGAAGATGTGAGCCACAATCATAACTACCTATACATACACATGCTTTTTCAAAAGTAAATAAATAAAGAGTGTGTGAGACTCTAGCTGACCTACATATAGGTGGTATGATTGCCTTTCTAATTTCTCATCTATAAAACCCTCTCTTCCTTCCTTTCATTTCTACTCAACCCATACATTCAACAAATACAAAAGTGTGTAGAAATGGCAAGTTCCTCAGGTCGTCATATAAGAAATATTTGTGTTTTTGGTGGATCTAGTGCTGGGAAAGAAAAGGAGTTTTTAGAATCAGCAAATCATCTTGGTCAAGTGCTAGCTAAGAGAAAGATTCATTTAGTATATGGGGGAGGCAGTCTTAGGTTAATGGGAGGGAGGTGTATCAATAGCTGCATTTTTAGGAGGTAGGCAAGTTTTGGGGGTCATCCCCGAAGCTTTAACATAAGAGAACATCATTGGAAAAACAATTAGAGAGGAACTTCAGGTCTCCACAATGTCAGCTCGAAGGAATGCAATGTTTAACCATGATGATGCCTTCATTACTTTACTAGGTGGTCTAGGCACATTGGAAGAGATCTTTCATATTTTCTCTTAGGCCCAACTACACATTCACCATAAACCCATAGGTTTGTTAAATGTTAATGGTTATTATGATAAGTTGTTGTCTTTTCTTGATCATGCTGTGGAACAGGAATTTCTATCTTTTACACGACAAATCATAATCTCTACTGTTACTATTGAACAATTGATTGACCAACTACAATTTTTTATTCCTGTAATTGATCCTTCGATGAGTCGTATAAATTGGTCAACTAAGGAAAGTCGTAAAAAGCTTCAATTGGATTTAAGCTTTCATTTGTGAATCTTTGTGTCTTTTGGTTTTATTATTATTTTTATTGTTACTTATATTTTTTTTAGTGTGTTTCAGGTTTGTTAGTGTTTGTTATTTCAGGTGATATCTTCTATACTCTATCTTTCTACCTTTAAACATTGAGAACAATGTCTTGTTTTAGTTGGGGGGAGAGGGTAGTAGCTAGAAAAAAAAAACTGTGTTTTTTATTTCATAAAGCATGTGCAAAATTGTTGTTACTATGATGGTAGAGTAAGGAGAACTTTTTATGACTCTTGAGACGCATCTTAGTAACCATTCTTAACAAGGTCTATTATAATACTTCATGAAATATTCAGATTTACAAACTCTCGCATTGTTATCACTTAATTCTACTCATATACTTATTTAACATGTATTCTTAAACCTTAATTTACACACACACACTTTAACATATGATTGTGGGTTGCATATTGGATTATTATATTATTTATGTTCTTTTGTAAAAGGTAACAACTAAGGGAAAAGGGATTGTATATAATTAAAAAATAATAATAATAAAAATTTAGATAAGTTTGGTTTCGTAGCCTCCCTAACCTAAGCAATTAAGCCTGAAGGGGTGTTTTAACACCTAATACCCTAAAGTCAACTGACTTGGGAGCTATTGGCCCAACGCTTGTTACATGGGTTAAGGAGAAAAGCTTAAAGGAATCAAACATTGTACTATCTACATACCAGTATATGCAACCCGAGTTACTAAGCTCGTAGGGGTGTCTTAACACCTAATGCCCTAAGACCAACTAGTCTGGGAGTCATTAGCTGAAAGCTCGTTACATGGGTTAAAGCTGCATGGTGTTTTAAATTATATGTATATATATTAAAAAAAAGACAAAAATAATAATCCCAACCCAAGGAAGTTAACCTTAAACATTAGAACAAAAATTTTGTTTTCTTCCAAGAAAAACCCCATAATTATGTGTTGATACATTGAGTACAAAAGAAAGGTTTATGAATATCTTATTAAGAAGTATTGAGCAGGTATATAAATTTAACGAGAGTTTGTTTATTTGGATAGATTAATGGAAGTTAAATGATGACTACCTTGCTTTGTGGAATTTGCAAATTGTTTTTCTATTTTAACGCTTTGATTACTAGGGACTAGTAATAAGCTAGTTGGGGGTGTGATTGATATTTAAAAGTGTATTTTTATCGAGGTTTTATATCATCATTTTGCACTTGAAGTATCAATAACTCCTTAACTAAAGCATGTTTTATAATAATATATCTAATAATATAAGATACCTTTAATTTATGGTAAATGTTCATTTTAAATGCAGGCCTATCATATAAATGGAAGGATTGATTGATGAATTTAAGAACTAAAATTGAAAGGATAAAGAGATGGTCAAACTTAGAAAAGAGATGTCGGTGCAATCCAAACCGGAACACTGCTCGGTAATTGGGTCATATCTGGAGCTATAGTCTCAAATTTAGGTCTACTTTATATGGATGGAAAGGTAAGACATAGGCCTATAACTTTCATATGGAGCCCAAGATCTCAAAAGGCCATTTTCAAGTCCAAATTATTGCAACAACAAAAAAGCCTGAATCTATCCTCCAGCCCGAGTACTGTTTAGTATTTTAGCCATATCTGGAGTTATAGAAGTCAAAATGAGCTGAAGTTTTTACACAAGAAAGCTAAGACAATTTCCTACAACTTTCATGCTTTCAAGTAATTCTAATTCTAATGTTATCAATGATGCTTTGGGTAGACAAAAACAAATAAGGAGTAATAGGCCTGCATTTAAAATGAACATTTACCATAAATTAAAGGTATCTTATATTATTAGATATATTATTATAAAATATGCTTTAGTTAAGGAGTTATTGATACTTAAAGTGCAAAATGATGACATAAAACTTTGATAAAAAATGCATTTTTAAGTACTATTCACTAAGTTTATCATATCAAGGTGAAAAGATTACACTAATGGTGTAAGAATAAGTATAGTGTAAACTTAATATGAACTTTAGTGTTTGATACTAACATGTTTTGTATTTATTATCTTGTTCACTCTTTAATACTTTACTTGTTAAATAACTAATCTAGATTTATGTTGTATAACACTTGGTACAACAAATGCTTAGCACTTGATTGCCTATATTATATGGTATAACCGACACCTAAGTTATGAAAGGAACTTGATTTATTGTTAACATAAATTATAATCATAAATGTGTGATAAGATTTACAATTCTTAGCATTAAGGATACCATAAAACTTAATTTTAGATATTTAATTATGTTGAATGCTTGAGGTGGCCATGTTTGTTTGAAAAAAAAAATTGCATTCGTAGGTGAGTAAAACTTGTTTAGGATCAACATTATATTTTTGGATTCATTATTGTGTTGAACATTGCATGCTTTAATTTGGGATATATAATATCTTATAAAATAAGATATAACATACTTTTGGTTCACTTTAAGATTATTGAAGTACATCTTTCCTTATAAAAGTTATATGAGTTGTGTGATTATGCATAAAAGATAAGTGTGATGCTTCATTTGTGATCATCCCTTTTGAGATGCTTAGTAAATAGAGTAATAATTATTAGACAATTAAATAAATAAATATGTACAAAGTTTTATCTACTCCAATGTTTTGAGATGCTCAGTAACTAGGGATATTTATCACAAATGTTTATCTTTACGTCAAACGGCAGCTTAAAATATGAGTATGTAAAAACACTTTAAATTTGTGATTTTATGAGTAATCGGGTGCATTCATCACAAATGTTTGTATTCGCGTCAAAAGAAAAATGACCACTAAAAGACAAAGAATAAACAATATCTTAAAATATATATATATATATATATATATATATATATATATATATATATATTTCTAGTTTGCTACCTTGTTTGTAATAGTAAGAAAGGAAGATCACAAGTTGAGTTTTCGCGTGAATCAATTATGTTGGTTGCATGATAAATACGATTGAATTTAGAATTTTGTATGGATATTTGATTTAGAGAATCTGAGTATGTTTATTTGTCTTTATTTTTTATTGTGTATACACTAAATTGAAGATATTAATGTTTGCATAATAGGTCCTTCAAGTGTGATGAGTCGAGCATAATTATAGTTATTATTATTCTTTTTATTTTAAAGGTTTTATGTCTTGTTTTGCTTGAAGACCAGTAAAATCGAAGTTGGGGGGTGTGATTGTGCATCAAAAATATCATTAAGTCTCTTATTTTACATATATATTTATTTTTTTATTTGATTTTTTATAATAATTGATGTGCTTTTTAGTAATGAAGTTTCTTTTAATGTTTTGCTAGGTTTTTGGAGCTTAAATGGAATATGTCAGAAAATTTAATGTTAGAATTTGGAACAAAGAATTGAAGAAAAATTTAGTGCTCCAAATTTTCCCCAAAAAATCAATTATATTCCAATCCTAAAAGAGATTATCATATGATCTATTTCAAGCCCAAACTTACCTTATATTATGTGCAAACTTCAATCATCAAATACTCAAGGTTTTAATGTCAGTCTTAGCCTAAATAATAAGTACATTTGTATCCTTATATGATACTTAGATTCAGCCCCAAATCAGCCTTCAAATCAGCTTAAGCACAATCCATGATCTTACATGTCCACATAACAAATAACAATTGATTTATTTTGGGTAATTCATTAATCTAAGATGACAAGCACGTGAATGGAAAGTTGGAGGGGGTATTGCTATATTATTTTGGGTCAAAAAGAAGAAAGAGATAGCTTATAAATGAGGAAGAAAAACGTGCACCAAAGTGGTTGCAAAGCTGACCTGATTTGATTTTTCAGAATATCTTTCGGTGTTTTACCTATACCTTTTGACTCAGGTGTCCAAATGAGCTGTTCTTTAATGATCTGGAAAGGTGACAGAATTTCCTACAAAGATGTCTTTAATAGACATCTCTAACAAAGGCTTCTAAGAGGGTCTAAATTGATGTCCAAAGTTAGCATTATATTTGTGTCCGAATTTTTACTCAAATTGTGTTGTGTTTTTCTTTGAAGATTTCAGTTCTTTAATTTGTAAAATGACATGATGAAAAGATTGATGTCTTCTTCCAAGTGCAGGAGTGTCGAAGTAATAAATAACCTAGCAAGACTGGGGTCGAACCACAGGGAGGTTAATTGTATAAATTATAGATAACAATAATATAACAACAACAACAACAATAGTAACAATAATAATAATAATAATAATAATAATAATAATAATAATAATAATAGTACTAGTAGTAGTACTAGTAGTACTAAAAAAAAAAGAAGTTGATGAGAACTTTAAGATGTAAGATTAACGTAAGGATTAAATAATGATAACAACAAATGTCAAGGTTAAAGGATCCATTAATGGTATGTCAAACAAGTATAGTATAAACTCTTATTATTCAATTGGAAACCACACACAAAGAAATTTCCAATCATATTATAGATTGTTAACATGATTACATTAGTCATCTTATTCGATTAGTGCTAAAACTTGTAAATCTCGTCAAGCATTCATGATTATAACTTATGTTAACAACAAATCAAGTTCCTTTCATAGCTCAAGTGTCGGTTATACCATACAGTTTGTACTATAAAAGTGTCAAGCATTTGTTGTACCAAGTGTTAAACAACATAAATTTAGATTAGTCATTTAACAAGCAAAGTATTAAAGAGTGAACATGATAACAAATATAAAACATATTAGTATCAAACATTAAAGTCCATGTTAAGTTTACACTATACTTATTCTTACACCATTAGTGTAACCTTTTCACCTTGACATAATAAACTTAGCTAAACATAATGAATGAAAGAAAAATAAATAAACAAAATAAAAACATAAATAAGATAAAAGTTAACTAAGTAAAGGAAAGGAAATGAAAGGTATAAATTTAATATTAATGAAAGCAAAACTTAAGCATTACAAAAATACAAAGAGAGAAAGCAAGAGCATAATCTTGATCTGGAAACCAAGATGCCTAAATGCATGGTAAATGCCTCTTTTTATAGGCTAAAATTAAAAACTATTGATTTAGTAATTAATTAATGAGTGGGTGGCCAACTCTTGAATTGGTGAAAATCCTTATCTTTTCTTATCTACTCAAAACATCATTGATAACATTAGAATTAGAATTACTTGAAAGCATGAAAGTTGTAGAAAATTGTCTCAGTTTTCCAAGAAAAAAATGAAGGTCATTTGGACTTCTAAAACTCCAAATATGAGCCAAACACTAAACAGTGTGTGGATTGTAAGACAGATTCGGACTTCTTTGTTGTTGCTACAATTTGGACTTGAAAATGGCTTTTTAAAATATTAGACTCCATATGAAAGTTATAGGCCTATGTTAAAATAGAAAAAATTTTTGCAAATTTCATAAAGTAAGGTATTCATCATTCAATTTCTATTAATCTATCCAAAGAAACAAACTCTCATTAAATTTATATATTTACTCAATATCTTTTAAATAAGATATTAATAAACCTTTCTTTTGTACTCAATATAGCAACACATAGTTATGGGGCTTTACTTGGAAGAAAATAAAATTTTTATTCTAATATTATTATAAAACATGCTTTAGTTAAGGAGTTATTGATACTTCAAGTGCAAAATGATAATATAAAAACTTGATAAAAATGCACTTTTAAGTACTAATTATGTAATATTAGATATAGTATAAACTCAACATGAGTTTTAATATTTGATACTAATATATTTTGTATTTGTTATCTTATTCACTTTTACTACTTTGCTTGTTAAATAATTAATCTAGATTTATGTTGCATAACACTTGGTAAAACAAATACTTTACACTTTTATAGCTCAACCATATGATATAACCTACACATATCCTATGAAAGGAACTTGATTTGTTGATAACATAAGTTATAATCATAAATACCTGATAACATTTACAAATATTAGTATTGTTCGAATAAGATAAATAATGTAATTATGTTAACCATTTATAATTCGATTAGAACCTTCTTTGTTTGTGATTTCCAGTTAAGTAAGAAGAATTTATACTATACTTATTTGAAATACCATTAGTGGATCATCTAACCTTGACATTTGTTTTTATCATTATTTAATCTTCACATTAATCTTACAATCTCAAAATCCTTTTTAACTTATTATTATTATTATTATTATTATTATTATTATTATTATTATTATTATTATTATTATTATTATTATTTATAATTTATATAGTTAACCTCCTTTTGATTAGACCCCGATCTTGTCAGATTATTTATTATTTCGACACTCTTGTACTTGGAAAAAAACATTAATCTTTTGGTCATGTCATCTATGGTTGCCTGATAGTTGTTATTATAAGTAAATCCCACCAACAATAAGTGATCCTCTTAGTTCCCTCTATAATATAGCACACAAGATCTAAATAAATCCTCTAAAATTTATATAATTCTTTAGGATTGCCCATCCATTTGAGGATGAAAAGTTCTACTCAAGTTTAATCTTGTTCCCAAAGCACACAAGATCTAAACAAATCCTCTAAAATTTATATAATTCTTTAGGATTGCCCATCCATTTAAGGATGAAAAGTTCTACTCAAGTTTAATCTTGTTCCCAGAGCACTCTATATGCTTAGTCATGATTGAGAAGTAACGTGGGGTCCTAATTAAAGATAATAAATACTAGCATTTCATTCAAATGGGATCCCATAATGGTTGGCCTCTCCTAATTTACCACAACCTCCACCTTTATAGGATCCACACAAACCCCTTCTATCGATATTACACATCCTAAAAATACTACTTTTCCCATCCAAAATTTTCATTTATCTAATTTTGTATACAATTGATTCTTCGTTAAGGTCTGTAACACTATCCTTAAATGTTGCTCTTGCTTCTCTCAATCCTTGGTGTATACTAGAATATCATCAATGAATACTACAATAAATTGATCCAAATATAGTCAAAATACCCGATTCATTAAATCCATAAACATGGCTTGGGAATTATTTAGCCTAAATGGCATCACCAAGAATTTATAATGCCTATATCGGGTCCTGAAAATAGTCTTTGGAACATCTGCCTTTTTTATTCTCAATTGATGATATCCTAATCTTAAATCAATCTTAGAGAACACCCTTATTCCCTTTCAATTGATTAAATAAATCATCAATCTATTAAAACAAGTATTTATTCTTTATAGTCACCCAATTCAATTATCTATAATTGATGTGCAGTTGATAACTTTCATCATTCTTTTAGCTTAGGGTTTAGAATTTATGCACCAGGCTTTTGGGTATTATCTTTTTATTTCTATGTTAGTTCAAATCATTATATTGATATCCTTAGCTTATAATTCTCCATGTACTTTTTCACAACATTCTAAATAATAACTAGTTTACTTGACATTAAATACCAAGTATCTAATGTATACAAAATTATAATGTGGTAATTTATTTTTCTTAAATTTAAAATATCATAAAACATTATTTATATGCGTCTTCAATTTTTAAAGCAAGCCCTCTACGTTCATATATATTAGATAGAATAATTGGTAATTATTGTTGTATAGAGTCTCATCACTACTATTAGAATCTCATTACATTGTTATAATTAGTAGGAAATTCAAATCATGTCAACAACAACACAACCCCTCCATACAATATATTTATATTATTAATCATAATTTCTTTGACATCCTACATATGCATAGTAGATGATTCTCAAATTATATCAATTAAAATTTATCTAAATAATTCAAAAATACAAAATACATACACCATTAAATTCCTCGGTCATACAACACTTATTATGATGAATGAACTTATATTCTTACTTCCTAGGTAATGTAGTCTTCATTGTCACCCTTCACAAGGATTAGATTTTCATCAATTTTATTTTATTAATTCAATAATCCATAACACAAACACAATTTACCACTTTTGTTTAATAGTTAGGTTTCATCCAACATTTCATTTATAGTCCAATAAGTAAGTCGGTCATCATGGTAATATTAACTCCACACAAGTCAATTCAATCAAATTACATACCTGGTTATCAAACAAACTAATATCACTAGCTCATTACCAAGCACTAGCCTTGTTATCGAGTAACTAGTTTTTTTCACCCATTCCTAGATATTAACCTTATTATTGAGTAACTAGTTTCTCCACCTGTAACTAGGCTTTAACCATATCATTGAGTAACTAGTCCCACTATATATTACGGGCACTAACACCATTACCAGATAATTAGTTCCACAGATATTACAATCAAAAAAGAAAATAACACATTTAAAGAATTTATAGTTGCATGACTTAATAAATTTGTTTTAAAAATTGTAAAGATATCAGGCACCTATCTAGAGGCAGTCCCCTGTTATTGTGTGAATCCTACAATCTCATATATCAACATATTTATAGACCATCACACTCCATCTTAGAGAAAAATCCATCAAAACATATTTTTAATCACTTATATTGACAACTTCATGAATAAAGAGTTACACAAACCCATATTTTTTTTTTAGCAAATTAACTCTAGTCAAAAGGATTTATATAGTTGGCAAGTACATTTTTCTTTTCTCTTTTTGCCAACTCATTTCAATTCAATCCTAAATCCCAAACATATAACTTACAATTACTAATCACAAATGATACTTACACTTTAAGCAAATATTTTTTCTCTTTATTCTTATAACTTTTATTATTAAAATCTTAAGTACAATTTTAGATAACATTAAAAGTTAATTAATTCTAGCTCATTCAACTTAATCACTTCATAAAATTGTTTAATATTTTAATTATAACTAAAGATATAAAACTTGGTTTTGAATGTGGTTTGCATATTTAGAAAACTATTATACAAATCTCCAGTTTTGATGAAGGAAGAAAACTAAGTTTTGTCCTTAACACCTAAAATTATCTATTTTAGTAACATATATAATATATCCATCAAAACTCAGTTTAACTTTTTTTCAGTTCTTAACTAGGATTTTATAACTCAAAATTAAGTAAAATCATTCATGTTTGAAATTTAACATCCCTTACTAAAATTTTCATACATAAATATATTCTAAATTTTATTATTTATTAGTTTTAATTTTAACTAAAAGTCAGTTATCTAGATTCTAGTTTATCGATGAACAACTAAGTATTTTTCATGCAAATTTTCACCATTTGAGACAACGTATATCCTTTAATATTATTAAACACAAAATCTCATAGCAATCTACTAATTGAATTCATTCTTTACTTAAAGTTGCAAAATCTCGCTCTCAAAGTATATGCTTGCTTTGTTAAGGTTAACAAGTTCATGCATCCCTTACGCCAACACTCTTTACTTCATATCTTCAGAGGTAGGTTTCAATACTAATAAAATTCAGGATTGATTCTACATTCCTTAAAGCTTTGGCCGAATGGAGTCTAATAAGAAACAAGGTGATTTCTTTTAAATTTTCCTCAAATTCAAACATCACTCAATCATTTTTTATTCTAATTACACAATCTCAATCATAAATGGTTATAGCTTAATCAAATAATCTCAAACTTTTGTTTCCTATCTTGGCCAAAACATGCAATAGAAAGGAAACATGAATTTTTCACCAATTTCCCATAATCACAGGTCACCCATTTATTTTATAACTAAACCAACACATTCCCTTCAAGTTTACACAATAATCCAACCAATTCAGCTCCTCCCCTTCAACCTGCTCCTAGTCTAAAATTTACAAGGTCTAGGGGGAGAATTGTTTTCTTCTAAATTCATGAAATCAACACTTTTCTTCTAAGCAACATCCCATCACAAGAGCATTATCCCAAACAACCAGATTTCATGGTTCAAGTTCTACACATACTAACACATTCAATAACTCATATTTTTTCAAGATTAGTTAGGATGAGTTCCTTATATTAAATGGATGACAAAACAAGTGAGAAATAAAATACTAATTCAAGCTTCTTCCACCTTTCCTCTCTATCTTTCAATCTACTTACCCGAACTTTCAAATTTAAAACCCTCTTTAACCCACTCAAATCGTCTTGTAACCACTTAATAACCTCTCTTTTTTAACCATTCTAATTCATTTTTTTCCTAGGTGAACTCATCTAAAAGTGGAAAGAAATCATCAAAGAAACCCTAACCATTTTGAAGAAGAACTCGTCGGCCAAGAGAGGAGTATGGCATTTATAAGTCCCATTTATTGTTATTTCAATATTACACCTCATGTTTCATAAATTCCAAGTATTCCCCACTGCATTCCTCATTTTCTTTTCTTTATTCAGCTGGGCAACCCTTCTTATAAAAGTAATTTTGTTCTATTCCTCTTTTTCCACTAAATATTTGTCTCTTGCATTTTAACAGTTTGTTGTACTTAAAAAAAGTACAAGGGCTTCCCCAGTTTTTAATGAGTATAAAATTTTAAACCAAGATAAAATAATATAAAAGGAGATTTCATATAAATAATATATTAGGAAATTTCATACGAAATTTTAGTTTAATCTGATTGTTAAATTAAAAACTCTATTTTGTAATATAAAACTAATTAATTTATAATTTTTAATAAAAAAATCTAAATTTTTTTATTTAATCCTCACATTAATCACATTAATTGTTCTTATAAACATTCAAAATATTTTTTTTATATAAAAATATACGTACTTTATATTTTTTTTCTTTTCATTTCCTTATCAAATTTATGATTGTTTCTCAATAAGACTAACAATATGTAATTGATGCTTACACCTTTAGTATTATTGTCTTTTCATTATACTATCCTTTTTTCTTTTTTATTATTTATTACCATATCTAATTTTTTTTGCGCCAACATTGTGATTTTTCAAACTAAAATTCATAATTTTAATTTCAACTTCAATAATAATTTTATATTTATTCATAAAGACCATCCTCTCCATTTCAAGTCACATTAATTATTATTTTTATTATTTATGTATTTTTTTTTTAATTTCAAGCTTCCTTTACTTATCAGGACCTCGTTATTTTCAATCCTACTTTTTATGTGATGGTTTACATACGATGTGTTGGGTGGTGCGATCCTGAAAATAAAAATATTTTTAAAGTGTATTGTAAGCTAAAAATATATGGATAAACAAAACAAAAAAGGATAAGATAAAACAAAAACAAAACAAAACAAAAAAGAAAAAGAGAGCCCGCCTACCCAATCTAAGATTGGCTATACAAGGATGTTATTTTAGCCTATCTCGGTGGTGCTAGCTAACAATCCAACTAGGGCTACTTCCTTAAATTATTGTTATTATTATTATTATTATACTATATATATATATATATATATTCAAAATTTAAAAGATTAAATAAAATAAAAAATTTAAGAAACAAGAACAAAAATAAAAAAAAGCCTCACAAGTCTTACCGCTACGCAGAGTAGTGACTGATTTGACTTGATCCATGTGTTGGCTTTCGGAACTACTTGCATTTGCATTGTATTGCCCTTTGGGATTTTGTTGTGTTTGAGATGGAAACTTACCTTTCTCTTGGAAACTAAGAGCAGATGTTAATTTAGCAAGAGTATCTTTAAAATCTGTCATGTTTTGAGCAAGTTGATTGTTGATTATCTCTTGCTTTTCAATGAATGCATACAAAGTTTCCTCAAAATTTCTTGTAGGAGGTGGAGCATAAGGAGGTGCATATCCATGAGAATTTTGGAAATTGTGGTGTGCTTGAAACGGTGGTTGTGAAGTTTGTGCATTGTTGTTCTCACTCTTCCAACTGAAATTTGGGTGATTTCTCCAACCAGGGTTGTATATTTGGGAGTATGGGTTGTGGTTGGCCCTTTGAAAACTGTTTAAAGCATGAGCTTGTTCATGGAGACATTCCTTAAAAGAAGGCAAGGTTAGACAATCATTGGTTGAGTGTTCATTTGTTTCACAGATTTGACACACAATGTTTTCAACAGATTTTAATTGACCACTCTTTTTCAATTCTAGTGCCTCGACTTTTCTAGCTAAAGATGCAAATTTGGCTTGGAGGTCATGATCTTCCCTAAGGTTGTACATACCTCCACTAGATGTATGAAGTTGAGTTTTACTCGATGCCTCATATGTACCCGCGGTGTCCCAATTTTGAGCATTTTCAGCTAACAAGTCTAAGTACTCCATTGCTTCATCAGGGTCTTTATCTTCAAAAGTTCCATTGCACATCAATTCAACCATTTGCCTATCTTTAGGTGTTAACCCTTCATAGAAATGTGAAACCAATCTCCATGTTTCAAAACCATGATGAGGGCAAGTACTAAGCAAGTCTCGATACCTATCCCAACATTTGTAAAATGTTTCTCCTGGTTTTTGAGTGAAAGTGGTGATTTGTCTCTTGAAAGAGTTTGTTCTATGAGATGGGAAAAACTTCTTTAAAAACTGTTGTTGCATTTCATCCCAAGCACGAATGGATCCAGGTCTTAAATTTTGTAGCCATGTTTTAGCTTTATCTTTTAATGAAAAAGGAAAAAGCTTTAATCTGATGGTGTTCATGCTACAATTTAAGTTATTATATGTGTTGCACACCTCCTCAAATTCCCTTAAATGCAAGTATGGATTTTCCAATTCTAAGCCATGAAAAGAAGGTAAAAGTTGAATAATGCCTGGTTTAAAATTAAAATGAGATGCATCAGGAGGAAAAACTATGCATGATGGTGCACTTGTTCTTGTGGGATTCATGTGGTCTCTAAGTGTTCTAGCACGGTTATTCTTATTATTTTCATTATGAAGTGATTGATTATCTTCTTCGGCCATATTTTCTGAAAATGATGAGGATATCCTACAAAGTCTACCACTTGATGTACGTGACCACACTCTCATGCACGTGTAGGAAAAATAAAAAAAAAACAAGAAGAAAGCAAAAGAAGGAGGAAGAAAACAAAATAAAAAGAAACAAAGTTATATACAAGAAAAGTGAAAAGAGAAAATAAAATAAATACTATAATTTATACAAGAACTTACCTCCCCGGCAACGGCGCCAAAAACTTGACACGACTAAAAGATTGATGTCTTCTCCCAAGTGCAGGAGTGTCGAAGTAATAAATAACCCGGCAAGACCGGGGTCGAACCACAGGGAGGTTAATTGTACAAATTATAAACAACAATTATAAAACAACAATAACAACAATAACAACAACAACAATAGTAATAATAATAATAATAATAATAATAATAATAATAATAATAATAATAATAATAATAGTAGTAGTAGTAGTAGTAGTAGTAGTAGTAGTAGTACTAATAATAATAATAATAATAATAATAATAATAAAGAAAGAGAAGAAGAAGAAGATGATGATGATGAGAACTTGGAGATCAAATATTAATGTAAGGATTAAGCAATAATAATAACAAATGTCAAGGTTAGAGATTCCACTAATGGTATATCAAACAAGTATAGTATAAACTCTTATTATTGAATTGGAAACCACACATAAAGGAGGTTCCAATCAGATTATATATTGTTAACATGGTTACATTAGTCATCTTATTCAATTAATGCTAATACTTGTAAATCTCGTCAAGCATTCATGATTATAACTTATGTTAACAACAAATCAAGTTCCTTTCATAGCTCAGGTGTCGGTTATACCATACATTATGGGCTATGAAAGTGCCAAGCATTTGTTGTACCAAGTGTTATACAACATAAATCAAGATTAGTCATTTAACAAGCAAAGTATTAAAGAGTGAACAAGATAACAAATATAAAACATGTTAGTATCAAACATTAAGGTCCATATTAAGTTTACACTATACTTATTCTTCCACCATTAGTGTAACCTTTTCACCTTGACATAATTAACTTAGCTAGACATAATGAAAGAAAGGAAAACAAATAAACAAAATAAGAACATAAAAGTTAACTAAGTAAAGGAAAGGAAATGAAAGGCATAAACTTGATATTAATGAAAGTAAAGCATAAACATTACAAAAAATACAAAGAGAGAAAGGAAGAGCATGATCTTGATCTGAACACCAAGATGCCTAAATGAATGGCAAATGCCTCCTTTTATAGGCCAAAATTGGGAACTATTGATTTGATGACTAATTGATAAGTGGGTGGCCAACTTTTGACTTGGTGACAATCCTTATCTTCTCTTGTCTGCCCAAAACGTCATTGATAACGTCAAAATTGGAGCCAGGTGCAAACATGAAAGTTGTAGGTAATTGTCTCAGCTTTCTTGTGTAAAAAATTCAGCTCATTTGGACTTCTAGAACTCCAGATATGGCTAAAATACCGAACAGTGCTCGGGCTGGAAGACAGATTCGGGCTTCTTTGTTGTTGCTACAATTTGGACTTGATAATGGCCTTTCTAGATCTTGGGCTCCATATGAAAGTTGTAGGCCTATGTCTTACCTTTCCATCCATATAAATTGGACCTAAATCTGAGATCTGTAGCTCTAGATATGACCCAATTACCGAACAGTGTTCCGGTTTGGATTGCACCGACATCTCTTCTCTAAGTTTGACCATCTCTTTATCCATGCAATTTAAGTTCTTCAAGTCATCAATCAATCCTTTCATTTATGTGATAGACCTGCATTAAAAATAGACATTTACCACAAATTATAGGTATCTTATATTATTAGATACATTATTATAAAACATATTTTAGTTAAGGAGTTATTGATACTTCAAGTGCAAAATGATGATATAAAACCATGATAAAAATGCACTTTTAAGTACTAATCACACCCCCCAACCAGCTTATTACTAGTCCCTAGTAATCAAAGCGTAAAATAGAAGAACAATTTGTATATTCCACAAAGCAAGGTATTCATCATTTAACTTCCATTAGTCTATTCAGATAAACAAACTCTCATTAAATTTATATATCTACTCAATACCACTTAACAAGATATTAATAAACCTTTCTTTTGTGCTCAATGTATCAACACATAATTATGGGGCTTTTCTTGGAAGAAAACAAAATTTTTGTTCTAATGTTTAAGGTTAACTTCCTTGGGTTGAGATTACTATTTTTGTCTTTTTTTTTTCTTTTTAACTCTATATACATATACTTTAAAAACATCATGCATCTTTAACCCATGTAACGAGCTTTCAGCTAATGACTCCTAGACCAGTTGGTCTTAGGGCATTAGGTGTTAAGACACCCCTACGAGCTTAGTAACTCGGGTCGTAGATACTGATATGTAGATAGTGCAATGTTTGATTCCCTTAAGCTTTTCTCCTCAACCCATGTAACAAGCGTTGGGCCAATAGCTCCCAAGTCAGTTGACTTTAGGGTATTAGGTGTTAAAACACCCCTTCGGGCTTAATTGCTTAGGTTAGGGAGGCTACGAAACCAAACTTATCTACATTTTTATTATCATCTTTTTTTTTTCTTTTTTTTTTCATGTTTTTGTTTTTTAATTATATACAATCCCTTTCCCTTAGTTGTTACCTTTAACAAAAGAACATAAATAATGTAATAATCCAATATGCAACCCACAATCATATGTTGAAGTGTGTGTGTGTACATTAAGGTTTAAGAATACATGTTAAATAAGTATATGAGCAGAATTAAGTGGTAACAATACGAGAGTTTATAAACCTGAATATTTCAGGAAGTATTATAATAGACCTTGTTAAGAATGGTTACTAAGATGCGTCTCAAGAGTCACTTTAACAAAAGAACTCCTTTACTCTGCCATCCTAGTAACAACAATTATGCACATGCTTTATGAAATGAAAAACAATTTTTTTTTATCAACTACTACCCTCTCCCCCCAACCAAAACGAGACATTGTCCTCAATGTTCTAAGGTAGAAAGATAGAGTATAGAAGATATCACCTGAAATAACGAACACTGACAAAACCTGAAACACACTAAAACAAAAATAAGAAATAACAAAACACAATAATAAAACCAAAAGACACAAGTTTTTACAAACAAAAAAAAATTCAAATTGCAGTTGTGAATGTGGCTCACATCTTCCCTTGGTTTTACGTCCAAGAACAGCTTAAACGCCCTCAATGGGTCGGGGATAGGCTTCCCATCCAGTTTTCTTAAAAACTGGCAAACAGGGTTTTTTTTAGTCAGATTCCCAAGACTAAGTCAAGTATGTTCTTTATGAAAATGGGTTCATAAGTCATGAATTACACGATGCTTATCTCGACTATGATGAGACTTAAGAGTCAATAGAAGATTATCTAAAGACTCTCTGTGTTTTGAAATAAATCCCACCTTCTGACAATTTTCACAGTTTTTGCGAAATGCATCTGACTCCTTGAATATGATGGGCCAGTAAAATTCACTTTGTAAGATTTCTACAATCCTCTGTTTTGACGGGAAATGATCCCCACATGCCTTAGAGTGACAAAATTTAATGAAATTACTTACCTCATTATCGGGAAAACATCTTTGACATATTTGATCAGGACAATAATTGAATAAGTAAGGGTCATCCCAACAAAAATTTTGCTCGTTGCTCAAAAATTTTCTTTTGTCTTCAATACTCCAGTGAGCTGGCAAAAATCCTGAAGTAAGAAAATTAATATTTTTAGCAAACCAAGGCATTGAACTAAGAGAAAGTAGAGATTTATCAGGAAAGTAATCATCGATTGGTGTGATGTCGGGTGTCGAATCTGTTGTCACTTTTGATAAAAGATCCGCATCAACCTTTTCGGTGCCTTTTTCATCCTCGATTTCTTCCTGATTGGTCATGGCATGAGAAAATGAAAGTGCTGGCGAAGAATCAGTCATTTCTTTGCTATTTTCAGATTCAACCCCTTCCTTACCCTTAGAGGTTGACTCATCATCTTTCTCATAAGGTTCAAAAGAGGGTTTTTCAATAACCTTACCGCTGCGCAGAGTAGTGACTGATTTGACTTGATCCATGTGTTGGCTTTCGGAACTACTTGCATTTGCATTGTATTGCCCTTTGGGATTTTGTTGTGTTTGAGATGGAAACTTACCTTTCTCTTGGAAACTAAGAGCAGATGTTAATTTAGCAAGAGTATCTTTAAAATCTGTCATGTTTTGTGCAAGTTGATTGTTGATTATCTCTTGCTTTTCAATCAATGCATACAAAGTTTCCTCAAAATTTCTTGTAGGAGGTGGAGCATAAGGAGGTGCATATCCATGAGAATTTTGGAAATTGTGGTGTGCTTGAAACGGTGGTTGTGAAGTTTGTGCATTGTTGTTCTCACTCTTCCAACTGAAATTTGGGTGATTTCTCCAACCAGGGTTGTATATTTGGGAGTATGGGTTGTGGTTGGCCCTTTGGAAACTGTTTAAAGCATGAGCTTGTTCATGGAGACATTCCTTAAAAGAAGGCAAGGTTAGACAATCATTGGTTGAGTGTTCATTTGTTTCACAGATTTGACACACAATGTTTTCAACAGATTTTAATTGACCACTCTTTTTCAATTCTAGTGCCTCGACTTTTCTAGCTAAAGATGCAAATTTGGCTTGGAGGTCATGATCTTCCCTAAGGTTGTACATACCTCCACTAGATGTATGAAGTTGAGTTTTACTCGGTGCCTCATATGTACCCGCGGTGTCCCAATTTTGAGCATTTTCAGCTAACAAGTCTAAGTACTCCATTGCTTCATCAGGGTCTTTATCTTCAAAAGTTCCATTGCACATCAATTCAACCATTTGCCTATCTTTAGGTGTTAACCCTTCATAGAAATGTGAAACCAATCTCCATGTTTCAAAACCATGATGAGGGCAAGTACTAAGCAAGTCTCGATACCTATCCCAACATTTGTAAAATGTTTCTCCTGGTTTTTGAGTGAAAGTGGTGATTTGTCTCTTGAAAGAGTTTGTTCTATGAGATGGGAAAAACTTCTTTAAAAACTGTTGTTGCATTTCATCCCAAGCACGAATGGATCCAGGTCTTAAATTTTGTAGCCATGTTTTAGCTTTATCTTTTAATGAAAAAGGAAAAAGCTTTAATCTGATGGTGTTCATGCTACAATTTAAGTTATTATATGTGTTGCACACCTCCTCAAATTCCCTTAAATGCAAGTATGGATTTTCCAATTCTAAGCCATGAAAAGAAGGTAAAAGTTGAATAATGCCTGGTTTAAAATTAAAATGAGATGCATCAGGAGGAAAAACTATGCATGATGGTGCACTTGTTCTTGTGGGATTCATGTGGTCTCTAAGTGTTCTAGCACGGTTATTCTTATTATTTTCATTATGAAGTGATTGATTATCTTCTTCGGCCATATTTTCTGAAAATGATGAGGATATCCTACAAAGTCTACCACTTGATGTACGTGACCACACTCTCATGCACGTGTAGGAAAAATAAAAAAAAAACAAGAAGAAAGCAAAAGAAGGAGGAAGAAAACAAAATAAAAAGAAACAAAGTTATATACAAGAAAAGTGAAAAGAGAAAATAAAATAAATACTATAATTTATACAAGAACTTACCTCCCCGGCAACGGCGCCAAAAACTTGACACGACTAAAAGATTGATGTCTTCTCCCAAGTGCAGGAGTGTCGAAGTAATAAATAACCCGGCAAGACCGGGGTCGAACCACAGGGAGGTTAATTGTACAAATTATAAACAACAATTATAAAACAACAATAACAACAATAACAACAACAACAATAGTAATAATAATAATAATAATAATAATAATAATAATAATAATAATAATAATAGTAGTAGTAGTAGTAGTAGTAGTAGTAGTAGTACTAATAATAATAATAATAATAATAATAATAATAAAGAAAGAGAAGAAGAAGAAGATGATGATGATGAGAACTTGGAGATCAAATATTAATGTAAGGATTAAGCAATAATAATAACAAATGTCAAGGTTAGAGATTCCACTAATGGTATATCAAACAAGTATAGTATAAACTCTTATTATTGAATTGGAAACCACACATAAAGGAGGTTCCAATCAGATTATATATTGTTAACATGGTTACATTAGTCATCTTATTCAATTAATGCTAATACTTGTAAATCTCGTCAAGCATTCATGATTATAACTTATGTTAACAACAAATCAAGTTCCTTTCATAGCTCAGGTGTCGGTTATACCATACATTATGGGCTATGAAAGTGCCAAGCATTTGTTGTACCAAGTGTTATACAACATAAATCAAGATTAGTCATTTAACAAGCAAAGTATTAAAGAGTGAACAAGATAACAAATATAAAACATGTTAGTATCAAACATTAAGGTCCATATTAAGTTTACACTATACTTATTCTTCCACCATTAGTGTAACCTTTTCACCTTGACATAATTAACTTAGCTAGACATAATGAAAGAAAGGAAAACAAATAAACAAAATAAGAACATAAAAGTTAACTAAGTAAAGGAAAGGAAATGAAAGGCATAAACTTGATATTAATGAAAGTAAAGCATAAACATTACAAAAAATACAAAGAGAGAAAGGAAGAGCATGATCTTGATCTGAACACCAAGATGCCTAAATGAATGGCAAATGCCTCCTTTTATAGGCCAAAATTGGGAACTATTGATTTGATGACTAATTGATAAGTGGGTGGCCAACTTTTGACTTGGTGACAATCCTTATCTTCTCTTGTCTGCCCAAAACGTCATTGATAACGTCAAAATTGGAGCCAGGTGCAAACATGAAAGTTGTAGGTAATTGTCTCAGCTTTCTTGTGTAAAAAATTCAGCTCATTTGGACTTCTAGAACTCCAGATATGGCTAAAATACCGAACAGTGCTCGGGCTGGAAGACAGATTCGGGCTTCTTTGTTGTTGCTACAATTTGGACTTGATAATGGCCTTTCTAGATCTTGGGCTCCATATGAAAGTTGTAGGCCTATGTCTTACCTTTCCATCCATATAAATTGGACCTAAATCTGAGATCTGTAGCTCTAGATATGACCCAATTACCGAACAGTGTTCCGGTTTGGATTGCACCGACATCTCTTCTCTAAGTTTGACCATCTCTTTATCCATGCAATTTAAGTTCTTCAAGTCATCAATCAATCCTTTCATTTATGTGATAGACCTGCATTAAAAATAGACATTTACCACAAATTATAGGTATCTTATATTATTAGATACATTATTATAAAACATATTTTAGTTAAGGAGTTATTGATACTTCAAGTGCAAAATGATGATATAAAACCATGATAAAAATGCACTTTTAAGTACTAATCACCTCACCTAATGAATCTATATTTTGATGTTAATCACTATATAGTATTTAACTCTGCACTCCGCAACAAGTTAGATTAATTTTTTTAATGAAAGAAAATTTTTTAGGCATTGATAATGTATTTTCTAACAAAAATAAATTTATTTTAAAAACTTAAAATATGATGCATGATGGATGATGTTTTTTTAAATATTGATACAGAAATATATTGGATTGTATTTTCTTTCAAATACTGAGATTGTAAGATATTGCTTCAACCTGAATTCACCTATCAAATCTATGATATAGCTTATGAGACCATGATAACCCTAAAAAAATAAATCAAGATAACTTATGAAGATCAATTCCTAATCAACTCAATACTGAAAGATAAGATTGAAAAAAAAATATTAAACTAAAAAGGGACAAAAAAAACTATTTGAGTCAACTAGGGTTAACATGTCAAAATCACAACCTAGATCAAGAGATCGAGATAACCTCATAGAAAGTAAATCGAAAAATAATTATAAAGCCAATTTTCAACCAACTTAGTTTTGAATGATGAAATAAAAAAATCAATTAAGAAAAAGAACAAAAAAAAACAACCAAAATCAACTCAGGATAATATGTTAAACTTGTGATTTGAATCATGAGACTTAGATAAATTCATTAAAAATGAATAAAAAAATTAAGAATTTTCATTTCCAACAAATATAAAGCTGAATGTTAAAATCAAGAGGGAAAAAAATTTATAAAATAAGGATAACTTCATAAAAAAATTTAAAAAATAATTATATAATCCAATTCCTAAACAACTTGATATTGAAAGATGAAATTTAAAAACAAAAAACTAAATAAAAACTGATTGATTTCTAGAGTGTTATATATATATATATATATATATATATATATATATATATATATATATATATATATATATATATATATATACATTCAATTAAAAAGTGAACTAAAAAAGAATGAAAAAAGTCAACCAGGGTCAACATGTCAAATTTACGACCGAAATCATGAGATCGGGATAACCTCATAAAAACTAAATTAAAAAAAAATTATAAAGCCAATTTATAACCAACCTCGTTTTGAATAATGAAATAAAAAAATTAAGAAAAAGGACAAAAAAGAAAATCCCAAATCAACTCATGATAACATGTTAAACCTGTGATTTGGATCTAAGACCTAGATAAATTTATTAAAAGCAAATAAAAAATTATGAAATTTCATTTCCAACAAATCTAAAATTGAATGTTAAAATCGAGGGGGGAAAAATTTATAAGATAACTTCATAGAAAGAAAATTAAAAAAATAATTATAAAGTCCAATTCCCAAACAACCCAAGATTGAAAGATGAAATTAAAAAAAAACTAAATAAAAAAAAAGATTGAGTTTTAGAGTGTGAAATTGACACACACACATACACAATAAAAAAGTAACCTAAAAAAATGAATAAAATCAACTAAGATCAACATGTCAAACCTGTAAGTTAGGTTATAAAATCGGGATAACTTCATAGAAATCAAATAAAAAAGAATATGAAGTCCAATTAAAAATAAATAGAGTTAATTTAGGTCAACTTGTCAAACTCGCTATCTAGATTATGAGATTGAGATAATCTCATAGAAAGAAAGAAAAATTATAAAGTTTAATTCTCAACTAACCCAATGTTAAAGAATAAAATAAAAAATCAATTAAAACAAAAGTCATAAAAAATAACTCAAATCAACTTAAGTTAACCTAGTATTAAACATACAACCTGAATCATAAGATTGAGATAAATTTATTGAAAGGAAATTTAAAAAAATTATGAATCCCATCTTTCAACATATCTAATATTAAATATTAAAATTAAGAAGAAGAAAAAAAGTTAAATGCATGAGACTAGTATATAATTTGATAGAAAAAATTAAAAAATAAAAAACATAATTCTTAAAACAATTAATTATAAGTGATGAAATTTAAAAAAATTATAAACGATTAAATTTAAAAATAAATAAATAACACAAAACACTTTAAAATAAATAGTTTTTTTATGGTGCAACTATAATGATTTGATTTACACCCTTTAGTGTTTTGTTAATAATTTAGAATAAAAATATACTATGTGATAAAAGGTAATTTAATTACAATTTGTCTAACCCTAATATTATTAATTCACAATCTTACATGACAGCACTATAATTAAAAAAAAAAAGTCTAGAAGGTTTAAAAACTTCCCTGGAGCATATCAAAAAGCTTGAGATTTAATACCTACTTAGCTTTATGCATGCCCGTTGGGTGGATTGAATATATTTTATATAATTTTTTAAAGTGTCATGATGATAATAAATAAAGAGGATAATTTAATTCTATAGACATCTGCAGCACGCACATTATCTTGTTGTACTTACAATTCATAAAGGTAGCATGCGAAGTGTTGAGCTAATGTCCAATCAACCATCCTCTATATATATATAGAGAGAGAGAGAGAGAGTCATGGATCTTGTTTTGGCACGCAGTTTTTGCCCCTTTTTTTCTCATTAAACTGGTAGCTACCTTTTAAAAAACTAAATAAAAATCTAGCAGAACAAAAGCTGAGATCAACGCAAGCCACCAATGTTGCTTGTATATTAATTATTTTATGAACACTTCACTAAGAAATTGCAAAATAAGATTAATTGAGTGATGCATATTCAACACCATGCTTTAAGAGTAAACTTGTAATCAAAATATTCACGAGTCAAATATTGCAATTCGTTGGCGGTTGGAGCATCGAAGCTCGTCCAGATGTGTGATGTTGACAAGAAAACTAAGAAAGAAAATAACAAAACCTTCATCATGCAGAAGGCTCAGTATTTGAGTTCTCCTTGTCGAGGCTTCATTATGAAAGCTCGTGGTGATATACAGTGCACACGCAAAGTACATATTTTTTTCTTTAATCACCACACCATGTATAGACCTCTGCCAAATTCTTTTCTTTTTAGAATTGTGCCATGTACAACTTAAATACATTCCAATGAGAAGTGCTTGAGATCCAAATATTGTGTTTCCTCTAGCATTTCATTGCAGGCTTATTATGTGAAATTTTTTATTTTTATTGAGTTTTGATATTTTGTTATCAATTGTTTTTTATTGGTAAAATTTTTTAATGATAAATTTTTATTTTCTCACACATTCGGTGATATATTTTGTCATTATATTACTTTATATCTTATTTTTTTTCTTGTAGATATAATATACATCAAATAACTTATTGGAGAGGGTTCGTAAAACAATATGTTTACATATTTTTTTCACATGCATTCATGCTTTGGCATTGTGACTGGTCTTGGTCTTGGAATCAATAAAAACATAAATAACTACATGCATGTCAAAAACATAAAAAATCCTCTCTTTTACAAAAATATTTTTTTGATTTCTTAAATCTTCGACAATATATTTTGTCGCCATATTACTTCATATCTTCTTTGCTTCCTTGCAGTTGCAATATATATTAAATAACAAATTGGATACGGTGCTTAAAATGAAGTATCTACAAACCTGACATCAAATATCATTTCTTTTCTAATGATAAATTTTTGGTTTCCCACATCTTTAATAGTATACTTTGTCACCATATTGCTTCATATCTCCTTTGATTTTTTGTAATTGCAATATACATCAAATAAATAACAGGAGAGTGCTTAAAATGAAGTACCTATAAAACTTGTTCTTATGCATCCATATTTCGGTATTATCACTAGTCTTGAGAATAGTAAAAACCCAAACAACTCCATGCATGTCAAGGACATTGAAGATCCTCTCTTGCCACCTTTTAAAATGTGCTCCGACAAAAACCTTAATTTTTAAAATATCATGGAAAGGCTTAGCAAATGACAAAGGTAAAGGAACAATAAAAAAAAAATGATAGGGGCATGACAACAATAAAAATCTCAATAACAACAATGTTATTGGTAACAGTATTGTTGACAATAGTGTTTTTGTTCATGTTTAAAATATCCTTAATATTATTGAATAAATATGATGAAGAACATAAGAAAAAAGAAAAACAAAACTTGAGGCTTGTATAGCACTGTTGTTAAGGATATTTCATAAACACAAGGTTATTTGGTAAAAAGCTTCAATAATAAATTTGTGTTTTCCCACATCTATTAATATACTTTATCACCATATTATTCAATATCTTCTCTTTTTTTATTGTACCTGCAATAGATATCAAATAACTAATTGGAAAAGTGCTTAAAATGAAGTGTTTACAAACTTTGTTATCATGCATCTATGTTTCAACATTGTCACTGGTTTTGAAATCGATAATAACTCAAGCAACTTTATGTATGTTAAGGACACCAAATATCCTTTCCTTAATGATTTCAGTTTATGAGCCAAAAACAAACTATTACTGGAAGATTTAGAAAGTATAGGTATTGTCTTGCATGCAATTGTGACAATTAGAGGTTTTTTTCTTGCTCAACTCAACTTTATGCATGCGAGCCTACTACCTTTTTATTATCGGTTGTTATCTCATATTAAAGTTCATTATATAAACATTAGATAAAAGTCTTATTTTTTCAATGTGAGATAGGAAATTCTATATACATTTTATGTTCATAAAAAGTAAATTATATTTTTCTCATATGGGATAAAAATCTTTTGAAATAGTCTTTATTATTTACAACATCCATTTGAGCCAGTTTCGTTATTTTCCCTTGATTTTTCTAGATTTATTATTTTCCTTATCTTTTTAGGATTCTACTTAATTTTATTTTCTAGTTTAGATCAATTTGTATAGCCTGAGACATTGTAAATCTTTTTAGAAGCCAAACTTGGTTGAAATAATATTTTATAAATAAAATAAAGTTTTAAGGTTTTTTATGTTTTAATTTTATTTAAGTGATTATTTGATATTGTAGTCTAACCATGTTTTTGATAATTTTTTAATTTTTTTACTTTAAATTATTATTTTTAATGTTTTTGGACTATCTTAATATGTTGATGAAATAGATTTTCAAATAATAATAATACATATCTAAATAAAAAGTATTTTCCCAAACAATCACCTGGTATATACTTTTTGTATTTAGGTGGTCGTCGATGTCTTGCTGTGCTTGCACGAGTAAAAGACCCCACGGTAGGAGAAGGCTGCTGAATGAACGATGGCCACAGAATTGTGTCAATAACATGGTTAGCAGCTCTGGCTAGCTATATATTCTAATTGCTGCCATTAGAGGGAATTGGTGTTATAGTTTTCTATCAGTAATGATACTGTAAAACATCGTATCGGCAGAGAGGCTCAAAATCAAAGCATCAAAGATAAAATGGCCATGGAATATTCATCTTCACATATATTTTTTCCAAGAGAGACAACTCGAGCTGGCAAAGAGTACTGGGTGCCCTATCATTTCACCACAAAAGGAAGCATACAAAATAAATAAGAGTCCACAAATCTCCCCACAACTTGAAAAAGACAACCCATCTTTTTTCTGCAAATCTCTCTCTAACATGTACAAACAAGAATCACCTAGTAGTAGCAGTCCAATATAACCCTAATTAACTTCTCTCTTCTAATCAATCCAATATTTTCCAACCTTTACAAGTACCCCCATTAATATAATATCATATAGATTAGGCAAATGTATATGCATATTCTTCAAGCAACACTGATGATGCTATCACTACTCGAAATAGCCTGAAATACTGACGAACGTGTCGATGCAGGAGTTGACTGCTCCTCGGACGATGGAGTAGATAGCTTGAGTGATAGAGCTGTTAATTGATCTTTAGGGCCTTTCTGGTTCAAGTTAATATCAGCCAATTTTGAAGATGGAGGGATGGGAATAATTGGTGTTGGACGAATGAGCTTGGGTGACAATTTATCCACGTTTGTCTGTCCTAATGTCAGCTTCTCCATTGGGTTGTCACCACTGAGAGGTGATGTTATAGGACTAATCACAGGAAAAGTTGACATGGGAAGGCCTTCAGGCCTTTTATTGTTCAAACGTGGCTGTGGCTGTGGCTGTGGCAATGCTAGAGCTGGAGTTTCTTGATGGACTTGATCTTCTTCCATTGATGAACCGCCACTGATCATGAACTGCAATTCCAAATTATAAAAGCAAAGTACTCTTTTTATTCTCTCTTTTAAATTGTTGCAGAGAAGGTCCATTCTAACAATAATAAGAAAAAAAAAAGGGGGGGCTATAAATTTGAAGATTTTTGTACAAGGTTAATAAAAAAAAAAGAACCAGCTATAAATTAAAATTGGAAATTGTAGCTTTGATTTAATTTAATTTAATTTAACTGGATTTTAGATTATGCTTACTGTATCAGTGGTTATATCGAAGAGACTAGATCTTCGTCGTCGGCGATTCTGGTTACTTCTGCGGAGAAAGTACTTTTGAGCATGACTAGCCACCTGCGTAGGGGTGCGAGTCTTGACAAAGTTTCTTGAAATTCCTCTCCAATCCCCTTTCCCTACTTTCTGCAACCCCAACAAGAAAAGCTTGTGCTCTTCCTCAGTCCATGGAACCCCTATTAATCAAGACACATCAAACCCAGTTATCACAGATATTTTTTCTAATCAAATTCCAGAACCACAAATCTTAAATAGATGTGTTTTTTTAATATTTATATGATTATATATGCATGAAGATCAATCCAGGATGACATCTAGCAGGATGATTAATAAGTATATACGCACGCACCTCTTTTGCGCTCGCGGCTTCTGCCAGAGGCGTGAACAACGTCGTCGGATTCATAACCAGCGGCGCCATCGGCGTTGGGTTCCTCATGAGGCTGTTCATACTGGGAGAGATTGATCATGCTGGCACTCTTTCTAAAAGAAGCAGCTCCTTCAGTGACTCTCACACCAAACAGCATGATACCAGTAGGAGTAACGTTCTGATCTCCACAACACGGACTCTCCCCGCACGTACGCGAGTTGTGGCCGTTGTTCCCGCACTGTGAGCAACTGCGAGACATCATGTTTGACTTCTTCTTCTAATCAGAGACAGAAATATTATAGTAACAATCCTAGTTCTATTATTAGTCCATGCAAGAGCCAGGGGAGAAAAGAGAGAGATGAGAGAGGAAATGAAAAATGGCCTGTAATGGAAAATTTGAGGGAAGGCAGCAGGAGGGTGAGGGAGTGGTTGTTGTTTCAAGAGCAAGTAATCGTGGGGTTCTTCTGTATTTAAGAAATCTGTCCTTGCAAAGCGTGGACTTTTTTTATTCACAAAGAGAGAAGGAAAGCTATGGTGCTCTGCTCCCGTAGCTGTTGATAGTCGAGTGTTGTGCTTCTATCAAATGGCAAGAAAATTTAGATCAAAGAATAATCATGATGAATCTTTGCTTAGATGTTTCTGACACTCATATATGATTGGTGATTAGCAGGAAGTACGCGTCCACTAGACCTGTCAACATGTTTAGGTCAATAAATTTATTGACGTTGTTGACTATAGAATATCAACGAAGCAACCTCAATTTACGTTATCATGACGTATACAGTGTCTAGAATTTGTAATTTAAAGTTTTTTAATTTAAAATAATATTCTTTTAATTTGTAAATTTAATTTTTGATATTAGTCTATATTCAAAAACATCCAAAATAAAATTAATTTAAAATGAAAAAATGAAAATATTTTAGATATTTCACCACTGCATTAATGAAACCAGCTATCAGCATTGCCATTCAATTCCCTCGGTTTCCAAATATATATATATATATATATATATATATATATATATATATATATATATATATATATATATATATAAAATTGATTCAATATCTGTAAGAACATTCAAATATTTAATTTTAATTAATACGTAAATTATCATTTACTGCCAATCAAAAGATACATCGACATTACAGCAAAACGCGTCCTAGGGCATGTAGCCGTGCCGTTATATCTATATGTTACTCCGATAGAAACAAGACCAAACACCTAGTAATCTCCCACCTTAAAAATCTTGCGACCGTCCAATGGTTTTAGTTTTACAAGTTGATTTATTCTAATGTCTCCACCAATCTGGTTCCAGTCATTGGTTTGATGTTCGGTCAGGATTCAAAACATGCGAGACTTTTTTGTGGATGCTCCTCTAATAGCTATTGAACATTAGTTAAATTATTATTTTTTAATATTTTATATTATTTTGTTATATTGATGTTATAAATATTTAAAAAAATATATTATTTTAAAATATTTATGAACAAAAATCAATTTTTACTGCAAATTCAAAGATGCTTGTAGTAATTATTTGATCCAAGATGTGTAATATACTATTAGTTTATGGTTCTTTTGATGTTGAGAGGTATAATAATCATTGGGCAATGTCTGCATCTTAATGGAAATTTATGAGGTGATTTTTTACTTAAATCGGAAACAGTGCTTAGAAAAAGGGACGGTGGAGGAGCAAAGTGCTCCTCCACCGTCAACGTGGCATATTCGCTGTGAAAGATTTTTCTTGTTTGAGGTTGTGGTTAAATTATATTTTAAAATTTTTTATTTTTTTATTTTAAATTAAGTTTTTATGTTTTTTAATTATTTTTATATACCATGTGATAATTTTAAAAAAATATTTTTTTAATATATTTATAAAAAAAAACTATACGTGGATTCCCCCAAGCAGATAAGCATCTGATGGTGAGAGAGCCTATGGAAGATTAGAGAACATGGACCCCACCTCATCATCTATGAACCCAATCTTCTCACTTCAACGCTTACCCATTCATTGCCTTCTCTTTACCTCAACCTTTGTTGGTGGCATGTGGTGGTGGATATGCCTTTTGCTTTCCATCTTCATTTTTCTTCTTCTTTTCTTTTTTTTTTATTGTTCGATTGGTTTTTTCCCATTTCTCACTCTAACAATCATATTGACTCACGAGTAAAACTGTATATGGTAATCCCATAATGGTTAAGAAAATCTATTTTCTCTTATTTTTAAATTTAAATTTTATAATTATTATTTAAATAATTTATTTCATTTAACACATCAAAGAGTATATTTTTAATATTATTTTTTAGAATATCATTTTAATTTATATATAAATTAACTTGAAAGATACTTTTAGGGTAAAAAATATATATATAAAAATAAATAGAAAACAATTAGGAAAAAGTACTGAATCTATGATAATAATTATTTTTTAAAGTATTTTTTATTTATAAATATATTAAAATAATATATTTTTAATTTTTAAAAAATTATTTTTAACATAATCTATTTTGATATGAAAACTTAAAAAAATATTTTTAAAATAAAAAATAAACTAATTATTTTGTTTTTTATTACTTATAAGCATTAGATCAGTTCATACACATCTTAATTAATCATTCAAAATTTTTAAATTAATATTTATATAATTTTTAAATAATTTTACAATTTATAATATTTAAATTAATAATATTACAAGAATAATCTTAAAATTTTAACAGTCAAGATGCATTGTCGGAGTTAAAATAAACTGGTTATCAATTAACTCGGAGCACGTGTTCCGTACTTGCTTTTGCTGCTTTCAAAACGTCATTTCTTTTCAATTTTCTATGTGAACCAATCGTTGCACCTTTTGTTTCGCCTGTCTTTTGTCACATGCTCTCTGAGTCGACGCGTACGTTGTTCGGCCACTTCGAAACGCACCAAACAACTTCTGGCGGCTAAAGTCCCTTCCCTGGTCCTTCTCCGCAGTAATGCTATTTACCGACTATGTTACAATTTGGATTTTATTATGAATAAAAAGGGTACCTTTGAAATTTTTAAAGATTTCACGGGCCATTAATTTAAATCCTTAAACATTGAGATTCAGATTAGGAGTCTGTATTTGACTAACATTAGGTCATATCATGTTTGTACGATGCATTAAAAAAATGGAGTTTTTCTCCGATTACTTATTAACAGTGAAGCAATTCCCCTATTTTTTACATTTTCGTCCCTTTGTTTATTTTTGAATTTTATGCTTGGATTTTTTATTTTTTTTATCTCCTTTGTTCTAAATTGGTGTAGAAAGTCTACATTAAAACTGAAAGGAGCTCGATCTAGAACATGAAAAAAATACTTGGCCAACCTTTGAGTTTTTTAAAATTTTATTATTGTTCTAAAGTTCTTTTATATATTTTATTTCAAGAGTTTGAGATTGAAAAGAAATGGTTGTTGGAAAATGATGAGATTGCTGTTTAGCCACAATATGACAAATAAAAATAAAGATATTTGTGTTGAAGGTTTCACTTGTTAAAAGGAGTTTATTGGATGCGGTATTCGGTTTTGATTTTTAAAATTTAGTTGTTGTTTCTGGAGTGATTTGGAGATTCTTGGATGATTTCTATCTATTTTTATAGCTTTTTAGGTAAAAATAAGTTAAAAAATAAATTATTAGAGCAAACTAATAATATTTAAAAATATGAAGTTGATATTAAAATAAAAAAAAAACACAAGCACAACTTGCGCTAATAAACCTAAGAGGTTTCATAGATTTAAGAAATAAAGTTTATCTATATAAAAGATAAAAAAATATATATATATATAAATGAATAAAAAAACCTCTTAAAAAATTAAATGTATAACAAGAAAATAATTGTCAATTAAAAGAGGTTTTTTTAAATAAAATAAAAGAGAAAATGAGTATTAATTAAAATATAAATAAACAAAATTTTAAAAATAAAAATACATTAATTTTAAAAAAAATAATAAAAAAAAAAGCTAGACACTACTTAGCTTGTTAAGTTAGGCTAACCAGCGATGGCTCATTTACGAGGGCTCATGCACAGGTTTGCCCTGGCAAGCCAACACGACGAGGTTTTTTTTTTTTTTTTTGCATCTAGAGCGGGAAAAAAAATTAGACAATCTATCTTATGATTTTGCCTAGATTGTGACCACTATGGTGCCCAAAAAATCAGGTCTTAATTTTTTTACTTCAAAATTTGTTTTTTCAACTTATTTTTTGATCTAAAATACTTAAAAAATATCTTAGGAGTAATGATAAATATATTTAGGACCTTAAAAAAACCAAAAAAAACTTAAAAACCTACATGAACCTGAAATAAAAAATCAAATTAAAGTTCAAATATTTTTTTCACAAATTTTAAATGTAAAAAAAACCTAATATGAACTTTCATAATCAAATGAAATTATTTGACACAAATATCAACAGTTTAGATGGCCTAAACTAGTGTCAACAACATCTTTGTCTCATTAACACTAGAATGTCTAATCTTCCTAGAATGTCAGCACGATTGGCACTTTTATTCGACAATGTCTTATGTATGAATGAATAGTGTTGACTTCACAGTTAGGCTCTGTTTGTTTGCTGAGAAATAATTTTTTTAAAAAATAAATTTTAAAAAAATGAATTATTTTTTTATGTTTGGTAGTGTAATGAAAAATAAGTTTGGAAATACTTTCTAGTATTTGGTTATATCATGGAAAATGAACTAGAAAATAACTTATTAATGTTTTATTTTTATTAATTTTATTAAAATAATAAAAAAAACAAATCTTACAAATTAAAAAGCTGAATGAGAATGAAATTGAAAAAAAATATAATTTCATAAATTATCTCAAATAAAATAAATAATAATTAAAATAATAAAGATCAAATCTAAAAAATAAAAAAAAATAAAAGATGAAGAAATTAAAATAATAATAATTAACACTGTATAAATTATTTCAAATAAAATAAGTAAAATCAAAAGAATAAGGACCAAACTTGATAGATAAAAAATTTCAATAAAACATAATAAGGAAAAAATAAATAAAAATTATAAAAATAAGGACCAAAGATAATATAAAAATTAAATCTTAAGGAATGAAATTAAAAAATAATTATTTAAAATAAAATATATATAGCAATCAAAAGTTTGAGGATAATATTTGATATAATCAACAAATAATATGATATTTCTAAATTTTTCACAACTTTTAAAAAATATTTTCAGCTCAAAATTTTCAGGAAAATATTTTCCTGAAAATCATGCTAAATTTTTTTATCTGAAAAATATTTTTTGTTAATCAACTTTTATAATAATAAATAAAAATACAAAATCTAAAAAATATTTTTTTAGAAACCACTTTTCAAAAAAAAAAAAACATTCACAACCTTAAATTATGACGCCTTATGCCTTTTATATTTTTACTTAGATCCCATTTGTTTGCTGAAAAATAGTTTTTTTTTGTAAGTGAATTCCGGGAAAGTGAATTATTTTCTGATGTTTGTAGTGTAATGAAAAATAAGTTGGAAAATACTTTTTAATATTTGGTTATTTTATGAAAAATAAGCTAGAAAATAAGTTATTAATGTTTTATTTTTTTTAATTTATTAAATATTGAGGAACAAATCTTACAAATTAAAAAGTTGAATGAGAATGAAATTGAAAAAAATATAATTTCATAAATTATCTCAAATAAAATAAATAATAAAGATCAAATCTAAAAATAAAAAAATAAAAAATGAAGAAATTAAAATAATAATAATTAAAATTTTATAAATTATTTCAAATAAAATAAGTAACAGTCAAAAGAATTAGGATCAAATTTGATAGATAAAAAATTTTAATAAAAAAATAATAGGGAAAAAACAAATAACAATTATAAAAATAAGGACCAAAGTTAATATAAAAATTAAATTTTAAAAGATAAAATTAAAAAATAAATATTCAAAACAAAATATATATAGCATTCAAAAATTTGAAGATCAAATTTGATATAATCAGTAAATAATATGATATTTTTAAATTTTTCACAACTTTCAGAAAATATTTTTCCCTCAAATTTTTTAAAAAAACATTTTTTAAAAACTCAATCTAAATTTTTTTAACTAAAAAATATTTTTCAGTGATTAAATTTTTTAAAAATAAATAAAAAATTTAAACATTAATTTCCCGGTAAATTTCTTAAAACAAACATAGCCTTCCAGTAGCTTGCCCATATTTGTCGGAGGTGCTTCTTTCTTGGCCGTGCTCGCCAATCACGCCGTTTTGGGCATGGCTCCCGTTGTCGATGCTAGCAGGTAAAATTTCTCGTTGCTATTGCTAGGTTCTGATTTGAAATGTTTTATCTTTTAATCCTTAATCATTTTGTTTTTGTTGATTATTAAGGTAATTATGCTAAGTCTTTTTATTTTATTTTAATGGCAGTTCACAATCCAGTGCTGATTTGTTAACACTTGGATTGGCAGTGTCTGATATATTAACTTGTCTGGTATGGCTGACAATTCGCCCTACATCTATCTCTGTGGTATGGGCTACGCACTTGCTTCCCATGGTTAATTGGATTGCAAATTGGAGAGTGTGATTTTTATTTTCATTTTTTTAGGTAAATCCTCAAGGCGTGGAATGCCAGTTTATATGTTCCCACCTTCCTGATTTTGTAGTTTCCTAGCTATTATGTTACTGCCTTTTCTGCTTACGTTACTACTACTGTACTTGAACAGATTTTAAGATGGAATATTAGGTGCTTCCTTGTCAGTTGTTTGTTAATCATCAACATTTTTAGGAGGAATCGGGAAATAGGTAATGTGTTTTGGCTATTTATCATTGTTTTTGTTGCTCAACTTTAGGGCATGGGAATCTCTGTCAGGTGTTACATGCTGCAGGTCTCTAGTTGTTATTTATGATCACTGTTGTATCCTACAAATTGGCTTGGTAGCTTAATCTGTCGATAATGAAGCACTGGCTGTCGATGCTGCCGAGTTGATGCAAGGATCACTTTACCGTGCTGCTATAAAATCTGCATCTCGTAAGTATTTTCCATGATCTGTTAGCTTTCTTTGTTGTTTTGAATCCTTTGCCATGTGATGATCTTAAAAACAGAAAAACGAAAAAGATGCTTGCCGAAAATGTACTAAAAGATGATTGTTTTGCTGCTTCTATTTGCAGAGAGCTATTTGGCCCTTTTCTCTCTACCCTGGGATATCTGAGTTGCCATTTCTACCTTTGAACACACAAGTGATCTATCTCACTTTTTCCCAGTAAGTTTAATTTGACTTTGTTTTCCACTTTTGTCGAGATGCTGTAACACGCTTCACATTAAAAAAGCAAATCACCACTTTTGCTGATTGTTAATTTGTTGACTTTTCGCTCATTCTAGCTGCATTGGATGCTTGAATTAAACTGCAAACAGATTTTTTCTTTCTCGTCTGAATAAAGGTCGCTACATCTTTTACGTGGATTGTCTGGGTATTATTGAGAATAGAATAAATAGTCTTGAAGGTTAAAAGTGTAGTTTTTTTAACTTTTTTGTAAAAAGATTAGACATTTAGAAGCACAAGAAAGTACTGGGTAAGAAAATGAGTACATTGTAGGAAGCCAGAGGTGGCATCTCTAGAGAAAAGTGAACCGAGGGTCATTTGAGATGGTTTGGCTATATCTGATGTTGACCTATGGTTGCACCAGTGAGAAAGAGTGATCAACTTGAAATGTTAATGGAGAATTAGGAGAGGTAGATAAAAAAATGACATGTGCCGAAGTGAAAGACAGATCTTGAATCACAACTGGTTATAAAAATTTGAGTCCATGGCAGTACTGAATAGAGAGGGGTAGGCAGATTCTGGTATCGTACGTCATGTGTTTGTGTGTGTGTGTGTGTGTGTGGGCTTGGGCTTAGTTGAGTTGAATTGAGCTAGTACATATCAAGAGTAGCTGGTCACGAACTGTAATATTATTTTGACTCATGAACTAATTTTTTCCCTCATCATAGAATGCATGGTTGCTTTGTTGGACAGGATCATTTTCATGGTTTCAAAGACATTGTCTCAGAAATTCTTGAACCATCATTTGTACTTCGAGCTTACTGTATGAAATCACATAATGTTTAATTCATATTTATATCGTGAAGAATACTGTTCTGCTTTGGATTGTAATTCTGAACCTTGCAACACATTTTTCGCGTTGATTTACCTGCCAAGTTTTCCACATCAAAGAATTACTGAGTCGACATGAATTTTTCAGGCAATGAAGAGATGAAGGAATTGCAGTAATTGGTGGTGACACAATTAAGGGGTTCACATCTTCCGACCAGGTCTGTTCTTTTAGTTATAACATATACATGCATGTACAATATTCTAGCACCACTTGGTCGTCCTTTACTATTTTCTTCAGTTGATATCAGTGCTTCTCATATCCCCATGGATTGCGAAATGATCAAAATTAGTGTTAGACATCACTTTTGTCTGTAATCATCTTTCACTGGATTTGAGGTTTCCAATTTTCTTTCGCTTGCAGGCATGGATTGCTCTTACTGGAGAAAATCTGGATGCTCTAGCAAAACATGTTATAAATAAATGACAGGCAGTCCAAGACAGCGTCTGATAATAACTATGCAGACGTCTGGATTCTCATGAGCATAGAATTTGTTGCGTCCATTACTCAAGGTAATTTCAATTTTTGAATTGCATTTAAGCATTATGATATTTATGATATTGTCATACTGTTTTTGTTACTGCTTTGAGAACGTAAGCTTGACGTGTTTTGTCCCTTTTATTTTTTTGAAAATTATGGTTCCATGCCATTGTTTTTAACAAGGTTGTCAATTCTGTTTTGATAGATGTTTTGTTTTTTTCAATTGAAACGAAATGTTTCAGTTTCAGAGTATTTCGGTGTGCCGTTTCGGGGTTATACTGTTCATATATATATATATATATATATATATATATATATTCAATAAATATAATTCAAATTCAAGATAAATTGTGAATTACAAAGTATAAACGCAATGCCAAGCAACATAATTTTAAAATTTAAAATATTTCTAAATAATCAAGATTAAATATAACTTTAATTTAAAATCTTAAAGTAATTCAACTTAAACAAAATATCAAAATATTATAAAAGTAAAATGTTTTAACACAAAATAAACATAAATCAAACAGCATCTCCATCATTAACATAAAAATAAGGATCTTGATCTTGTGGTGGTATGTAGGGAAAGTCATCAGCTAGACATTCCAATAGTTGATCATTTCCACCAAGATCAATATTCTCTTCATTAAAACATGTCTCTTCATCCTCTAAAGTCAAAGTAGACAAAGGTGCTTCTATAGTCTCCCAACTTATATCATCTCCATCAAAAAGGCTAGGTTCTTCACAAATCCATTAATTCAATAGGTTAATGTTATCGAGGCTAATGGGATCTAAAACATCCATTGTTTTGCTCAAATTCCTACAAAAAACAACATAAATATAAACCACATATATATTAGTGATAAATTTAATTTTAAAAAATTAATATCATTATTAATAAAAATAGTAATAATCATTTTCAATATTATTATTAATATGATAATATCAATATTTTACCTTTGTTGAATCCTCAAATTATAACGAACAAATACTAAATCACTCAATCTTTTGTGCTCTAGCCTATTGTGCCTTTTAGAATGAATGAATTCAAATATACTCCAATTTCTTTCACACCCAGTTGCACTGCAACATTGACTAAGAATTCGAATTGCAAACTTTTGTAGTTCTTGAGTATCATTGCCAAATTGCTCCCACCATGCAACTAGATAAGACAAAAGTTTAATAAATTAGATATTATAAATACAAAACAATATTATATTTTTAAAAGCATAATGTTATTATCTGGATTTAACTTTTCTCTTTGACGAATAGCTAGGGGCATGCCAAAATCACTAGTTGCTTTCTTATACTCCTCAAGTTGGCCACTAATTACATCTTGAGTGTCACAATCAGGGATCAATCTAGTAATTGTGCTAAGCAAACCTCGAGTAACCTCCTTTTGTTTTGAAAAAGAGGACCTAAAATAGATTCCAAGATTAAGAAAACAACCTGCTGCATGTAATGGACTATGAAGTTGCTTATCCCATCTAGCATCAATTACCCGAATATATGGTCCATATTGAGAAACTCTATTTTACAACCTTGTCTTGATGACTTCTTTTGCTTTATCCATTGCCTCATATAAATAACCCATTGCTGGTTTTTCTTCACTATCTGCTAACCGAAGAACTCGCACTAAAGGCTCACTAACTTTGACTATATGTTCACATCGAGGCTAAAAGTCTTTATCTTGTAAAATTATGGCTGTTATTTCCTTTCCAACTTTACTTTTACCATGACTTGATTCTACCCATTTCATGCAAGTAAACATTTCTCGAAGCTCTTTCTTAAACTTAATCATACATTGGATGCTTAAAAAATGGGTAGCAAACCTTGTAATGCCAGGACGACATATATCATTTCCATTAGTAAAGTCTTTCCTCATCAAAGCTAAAACCCATGCATGATTATATATAAATTTGGTTATGTTTCTTGCCTTCTTAATGGTTTCATCAATCATCGGAAAATATCTTGGATCAGAAATATTTTCTAACATCAAATTAATGCAATGGGCAACACAAGGAGACCAAAAGAAAGTGCCATACCTTTGTTGTAAAGCCTTCCCAGCAGCCTCGAATGCAGACTCATTATCACTAACAAATTGAACAATATTTTCTTGCCCCACTTCTTTGACAACTTCATCAAACATTTCAAGTAATGTCTCTTTATCTTTTTGAAGACCCGAAGTGTCAACTGACTTCAAGAATATGGTACCTATTGGAGAATAAGCAAGAAAATTCATAATTGGTATATTCCTTCTATTTAACCACCCATATGCCATAATGGAGTATCCATAAAATTTCCGATTAGCCTTGATTTCAAAGAGATATTCATGAACATCATGAACTACACCTTTTAAAAGTGGTCCCCTTAAATCATGATATGATGGTCCTTTAAAACCAGGTCCTATTGATACTATGGCATCTATCATTAGTTGATAATAATATGATTTAGCACCATTAAATGGTACATTAACATCATACCACCATCTTACTATGACCTGGGGCCTATCTTCTCCCCCAGCCCCCACCTTGTTTTGTGGGTTGTGGGGTTTTGTTATGTCCAAGTAGCAGTTTTATACCCCATACCAAACAATTCTGTCGGGTAATAATTATATAGATCATATTTTCTTTCCCTCTTGGATAAGCTGTTCGTGTAGCCATATGAATTATATGTATCATGTTTCGTTTAATGCTTTGACAAGGAGCATTTTATGAAATTTCTTTTCATACAAGAGAAAGTGGATGGAGAAGAATGTGTGTTGATGTTGCTAACGGGAAATTAATGCGCATTTAAGAACATGTTTCATAGAGCACCAAGCATCAAAATTACACATGGATGTTGAAACCTACAGTTTCATCTATTTTATTCCTTATACAATAAAATTTTAAAATTTGTGAATCCATTTACAAGTTCTCTGATGTCTTGCATGCTTTTGTGAACCAAGAGACAGACTGTTATCGAGCCAAATCATGGTATGGCAAAGCAAAGATAGAGCAAGAACAAAGAGGCAACATAACATTTTGAACCCAATTCATGCCATAGGTGAACACAGTTTCCAGGGATGCTCCTCATCTTGACTTTTGAGTTGGTGATACAACCAGGAAGCACCAAAATTTGTCAAATTATCATATTATCATATTATAGTTATAGAAAACACTAAAAGGTGCGGCATGTTCACTGTGGTTGGATACTGTTCACCTACACAGATTATTGTGGATACACTTTTTTTTCATTTTGGTCCTCATACCTTTATTTTACTAATTGAAGGCCAATTACTTTTGGTTTCTTAAACAAGGGTGGAAATGAAAGAAGAAGGACTAAAATAAGAAAGACACCAAACATAAGTGGCGTGCAAGGTTTTTATAAAAATACACTTAGGTTCTTCATCTGTAAAAATAATATAATTTATACAATTTAGATCCCTTTAAATTTAAAAAAAAATCAATTTTGATAAAAAAATTTATTTGTATTATTTTTCAATTCCTAGTTAAAGAGATGTCATTTAATTCCGACAATGAGCAAAAAATATCATCGTTTACGTAAATTTCAACTATTAAAATAGTTTTTCTTGGTTTTCATGAGTTTTATGTGATGAGATAAGTTTGATGGTGATGTTTTAGAGATTCAATAGTGCCTGAAAAAATAAATTTAAGATGAGAAAAATAAATCTAATCTGGTTTGATTTTAGGTTTTTGATTTTTTTTTTGTGGTTTGGATTTATGGATTGTTTTGAAGTTGTTTTAAGGGTATTAGTGAGGTTTTCATCATTTGAAATGACTTAAAAGTTGGATTTTTAGGGAAAAAGAAACAACACTTTGATTTTCCAAACACTACAATGGTAATTGGAATCTGGGCTCACAGATGACATATCATCTGTTTTTTTTTTAGTTACTGTTAATGATTTTTTTGTGTATTTATATAAGATTTTCAACTTATTTAATTAAATGTGTGGTTAAGCTTTTTAATTGATTTTTTATATGAAAAATGCTTGTAAAAGCCTGAATATCTTTTTTTTTATTAGAAAAAAAGATATTGGACTTATAAGAAAAAGTCAATCAAATAGCTAGTTTCATTACCATACAAAGAGGATAAAAAAAAGGAGTTTTATATGATAAGAGAAGTTTGATGGTGATGTTTAATATTGCATGAAAAAACATATGTAAGTCTAAGAAAAATAAACCTAACTTAGTTTGATTTCAAGTTTTTGGGTTTTTTTAAAAGTTTTTTGGATTGATGAATTGGTTTGTAGTTGTTTCAAGGTTGTTAGTGAGGTTTTCTCGGTTCAAAATGATATAAAAATAGGGTTTTAGGGCAAAATAAAAACTTCCTTAATTTTCTAGTCATTTGCTCTATTGTTTTCATTTTATTTTTAATTATTATTTTATATATTTACACATGATTCTCAACCTAATTAATTAGATTTGTGATTAAGCTTTTTAATTCATATTTATGATTTTTTTATATAAAAATAGTTTTAAAAACCTGTATATCTTTTCTTTATTATTAGTAGAAACAATGTCTGACCATAAAAAAAGACAATCAAATAGCTAGTTTCATTGCTATATAGTGAGGATAAATAAAAAAAATAATTTTTGCATTGGACTTGTCTTTCAAGCAATGTTAGAGGCTATTTGGTATTGTGATCATGATTGTTTTTCAAAGTGCATTTTGCTTGAAAAATATATTGAAATAATGTTTTTTTTAAAATTATTTTTGATATTAACATGTTAAAATGATCTAAAATAATTTTTTTAAAAGCATTTTTGAAATGAAAAACAAATAAAATATCAAAACATTAACTATTTGTTCTTGGTTGCAATTTCTATAAGTGTAACAAGTGGTATAACTATATACTATCGTAAAAACATGACTGGCAGGACAAATTGGCAAGAACTTGGCCATAGTTTTGAGCTATTATTTTGTTATACTATTGTTACTGAAAGGGGAAGCTAAAGAAAAACATCATTGATACGATTCAGCCTTGTGATGCAATCAAAACAAGGTCAAATTTAAATTTTGATATAAAATTTTCTACCATCTAGTTTTATATTATTAAACATAACTTTAAATCCAATAATTGAATCGAGCTACAACTTCACTAGCAGATTCCAAAGGTATTTTACACTATATGGATTCACGAGGTTTGCATTAATCTTAGTGCCTGCATCATCTAAAAAAAAATTATAATTTATCTTGTTATTGTCTATATATATATATATATATATATATATATATATATATAGAGAGAGAGAGAGAGAGAGAGAGAGAGAGAGAGAGAGAGATAAGATGAAATTTGAAGGATGATTCAATTTTGATGCAAAAACACAACTTTTAGTGAACCATAAGTAAACCATCTTAGAATTAATTGAAACTTCATATTTTGTCTATTAGGGGTGAGATTGTATCATATATCAAATTTGATCTTATTTTGATATCGTTTGCTTGAGATTTTAATTCGAGGTTCAATTTTGCAATAAAAACACAACTCTTAGTGAATGATTAGTACTTAAAAGTGTATTTTTATCAAAGTTTTATATCATCATTTTGTATTTGAAGTATCAATAACTTCTTAACTAAAGCATGCTTTATAATAACAAGTCTAATGCCATAAGATACCTTTAATTTATAGTAAATATTCATCCTAAATGCAGGCTATTACATAAATAAAAAGATTGATTGATGAGTTGAAGTACTAAAATTGAAAGGACAAAAAGAGGGTGAAGCTTAGAAAATAGATACTGGTTTATTTTAAATTGAAACACTGTTCGGTAATTGGATCATAATTGCAACTGTAGAACTTGGATTTAAGTCTACTTTATATGGGTCGAAAGCTAAGACATAAGTCTAAAACTTTCATGCAGAAGGCAAGACTTAATTTTGCAATTTGGAAGTCCAAATTTATCCTGCAGCACAGACACTGTTCAGTGTTTAGCCTATATCTCGAGTTCTAGAAGTCCAAATGACCTCAATTTTTTGTTTGGAAAGAGACAATTTCCTAGAAATTTCATGAGGAAGGTTGGTTCAAATTTTGACATTATCAATGATGTTTTTGGCAGACAAGAAGATAACGATTGTTACCAAGTCAAAAGTTGGCCACCCACTTATCAATTAGTCATCAAATCAATAATTTCTAATTTTAGCCTATAAAAGAAGACATTTATCATGCATTTAGATATCTTCGTTTTTAGATCAAGATCATGCTCTTGCTCTCTCTTTATTGTAATGCTTAAGTTTTACTTTCATTAATATCTTGTTTATGCCTTTCATTTCCTTTCTTTTATTTTATTAACTTTTATCTTATTTATTTATATTTATCTCTTCCGTTATGTTTAGCTAAGTTTATTATGTCAATGTAAAAAGGTTACACTAATACTGTAAGAATAAATATAGTGTAAACTTAACATGGACTTTAATGTTTGATACTAACATGTTTTGTATTTGTTATCTTGTTTTACTCTTAATACTTTACTTGTTAAATATTTAATCTAAATTTATGTTGTATAACACTTGGTACAATAAACACTTGGCACTTTTATAGCTCAACCGTATAGTGCAACTGACACTTATGCTATGAAAAGAACTTGATTTGTTGTTAATATAAGTTATAATCATGAATACCTGACAACATTTACAAGTATTAATATTATTTAAATATGATAACTAATGTAATCATATTAATCATTTATAGTTTGATTGAAACCTTTTTTGTATGTGATTTCCAATTGACTAATAAAAGTTTATATTATACTTATTTAAAATATCATTAGTGGATCCTCTAACCTTGATATTTGTTTTTATCATTGTTTGATCCTCACATTGATCTTCCATCTCAAAGTTCTCATTAGCTTATTCTTTATTACTACTACTACTACTGCTGCTGCTACTACTACTACTACTATTACTATTATTATAATTAGTATTATCTATTGTTGTTGTTGTTTTTCTATTATTATTATTATTGTTTATAATTTATACAATTAATCTCTTTGTGGTTTGACCCCGGTCTTGTCGGGTTATTTATTTCTTTAATACTCTTGCACTTGAGAGAAGATATAAATATTTTGGTTGTGTCAGTGAACTATAAGAAAATAACCTCAAAATCAATTGCAACTTCATACTTTTTCTATTGGGTGTGATATCGCATGATATATAAAATTTGACCTTATTTTGATATCATTTGATTGAGGTTTTAATTCGAGGTTTAATTCTACCACAAAAACACTACTCTTAGTGAACTATAAGCAAACCAACTTAGAATCAATTAAAACTTTGTATTATGTGTATTAAGGGTGATATCACACCATATATTAAATTTGAGCTTATTTGGATATCAGTTTCTTGAGGTTTTAATTAGATGTTTAGTTCTGTTGCAAACTGATCGTACAAGGAGTTTGGGTACCTAGACATACTAGAATGACCTATAAACTGAGATTTATTGTTTTCTTGGTATCACAATACTATATATTAAATTTGAGGTCATTTGAATAACATTTTCTTTAGGTTCTAGAATTGGGTTTTGTCTTGCTGTAACGAGTTTGTTTTGTGTTATCTTCAAAACTTATTTTGGTTTTGTTGATTTTGTTCCTACCAGTATATTATCATCATAATTAAAATATTTGGTTGTCATTTGAGTTATTTTCATCACTTTCACATTTGTTTGTTTTCGATCCGTTTTAGTCCAAACAAAAGTTATATTTTTAATTTTAAGTTTAAATCAGTGTTCTTCCTCTCGTAAACTCTATTCTTGTTGTGACTTTGTCTTCTTTTATTTTTTTTCTATTTGTGTCATGTATTCAACAAGGAAGAGGGAATGAAGGAGGATTATAGTTCAAGGACACGAAAAACTAAGCCATGGTTTTGGGGTTTTAGAACAAGAAGTTGATAGGTGTATAAGATTATTTTATAAATTTCAAGCTTCATGGGAAAAAGAGGTACAACACCAAGAAAATGAAAGACAAATGAGAGCCATTGTTGTTATCATTCTAAAATATGTATGCAAGTGGTTAATATAATATGTTTATTTGAAATTATTGTCGGTTACTATTTTTATATAATGTTGTTACAGAAAAATGTTAATAATAAAGGAATTCTGAATGCTTAAACAAAACACTAATAAAGTCGCTATTAATCCTTTTCAAGATTTAAGGAAAAATCTACACTTGTATTTTTTAGTTCTCGAATGAACTAAATGTGACTTATGAAAAATTAACTAATTTTATAATATTATTTTACTTTATTTTAAAAATATTGATGTTTTGAGACATGTTTTTATTATATTACATTTTTATCATATTTATTTTAACTTTCTAAAATCATATTTAAACTTTAATTATAGATTACGTGAACATGTAATAAGTTACATGACCACGTGATCGTTTCTCATCAATTTTTAGGTAACTTTCCAACCGTGTATTTTGCATTTTTATAGTAACATCTAACATCTGCTAATTGTCAAGAAATATAAATTTGTTCGGTTGTTGTATAAAAAAATCAGGATAAAAAAAATTGCAAAATAAAACAAATAAAGAATGCTGCTTGTGTGATTGCTCTGTTGTTATACATGGGTGCCTAGCTGTAATTTGCACATCGAAAGGCGAATCCGTTACGCGAGGGACCTCCTTTCCCAGGGAAGGAACCCAGACGTCGAATCGGCAAGATTGGCCATAACAAAATGCTTGAGGCCAGTGTCCCAAACCTCACAGAACCGAAGCCGCCAATCGGGAGGTTCAATGGCCTCTGTCCCTAGACCTGGCGCTCTATCCTTTGATCCCTTATTGTTGTCCTCTTGCCAGTTAGTGACATAGGTCGAAACTCTTCTAAAGAACTTGGCTTTAAAGGAATCCCACACCTGGTATTTGTAGTGGTTCACTAAAACCTTGCTCTCTCGCACGTTCAGGTATTTGTACCCATCCCGTAGTTTAAAATGATGCACCGCATTAAGAAGAGTTGTATGAAGGAGCTCTGGGCGCACAACGGATTTGTGTCTCTCCGGAGCCTCAAGCCGACAAGTATAACCTACAGTTACACCCTGTGATGGAGGTGATGTCAATCCAGATGGCCCATAGCTGTGGCAAACCGTTCTTAGCTCTGCAATTTTTGGTGAATCTGAGTATTTCATGACGAGGGCTCGTAGTGAATTTGTTCCAGGTTTATATCGTCCCCGTCCATGTGGGAAGTAGAAAAACTCATCAACATCAAAGAATCCAAGCCACTTGCATTCATGTTTCGCTCTCAAAGCACAGTGCGAAAAGCCTGCCTCTTGTGTCTTAACCCATGGCCAAGCATGCCTGGTGATATTGTACTTGTGCAAATTAAGCTCATCAATAACTTCGTGAACCTCATCATCGCTATTGTTGTCGTATATGAACCATCGCTCGATTCCAAGCCAGGCGTGATAGATAATCCACTCCCGAAGGAAAGAGGCTTGGTTCCACAGCATGGTGCAAGCACAAAGCTCATACTTCCCAGTGTTACTCTTGTGCTCATGGGAGTTGATAATTTGAACTTTGGCGACCGAAGGCAGAGGAGCTTCATGTGTACCTTCAACATTGTAATCAACACGGCTTACACTAACTCTTATGTCCTTAGCCTTATCTAGATTGTTTATAATACTAGGAGGCAACAAACACCGAAAAACTTCTTGAGCAGCTGCAATTGCTCGAGTATTGAACACAAATAATCCTTTATCAAAATCAGTCAAACTGAAGTGGCACCTGAATTTCCTAGCATCGGCTTCTCTATGCGGCCGAAGATTCAATCCTTTAGCAAACACAACCACATGACTAGTGTAAAAATTCGAATCCAAAACTGCCTCATAAACCACCTTGTCCCAGGAAGGAACCACACTCTGATTAAGCCGCAACAACCATTCACGTCTTTCCACCACAACATCGCCACTCCGCCATCGACCTCGCAAATTAACTGAAGCAGAAAAATTAAGAGGCGGCAGGTGGCACCTCACAATGGACTTCAACTGGTGATGATATCCATCAACAGATATAACAGGCTTTAACACAACTCGTTCAAGCATATTGTCGTAGTAAACACAGTCTAAATTACCAGTTGGTGGAGTTAATTTACTGGAAACGATTAACACTAAGTGGTCAGGCAATAACACCCTGCCTTCTACTACTAAATTTTGATACTGGGATACACCACCACCACCACCGGTTAGAAAAGCAGGCAAGAGGGACATAGTGGAAGTCCTCAGAACTGGACGAAACGACCCGTCCCTACGGATAGGTAAACGATCCGACGAAATGAACAAAAGAAATACTAAGAAAGATAAGCATACCGTTAGAGACCTTACTAATAACAATTTGGCACATGCTGGTCTATATATTCTTCCCTGCTGCTTTCTCTTCCGCCTTTGCTCAGAATCCATTTTTTCTTTTCAAAACCAAAATAAAAGAGAGATTTTTGGATCTTGAACTAATGAGTGAGAGGAGATGGGCCTGGAATTTGTGAGGTGCAGATCTGGAGAAGCTGACGGTGAGATTTGGCGTTGTGGTTTATATGTGACGGCCGGAAAAGAAAGGGAAGCGACTCAGCTACGCTTTGACTGGAGGAAGGAGAATAATACTACAGTATCATGTACCTGTTTCTTTTTTGACTCGTGGAGGAGAAGAGGAAGAGGAAGAGGAAGATGAAGGTGAGGAGGGATCTTTGTGTTTTACTTCGGTTTGATTTCTTACGCTCTGTTTAGCGAGTGAAATTGAGCCACATGTCTTGTTTTAATTTGACGATTGCTAATGAGTACCTTAATAATAAATTGATTAATGAATGATACAGAGATAATAAAGAGAGAGAAATAGGAAGGAGAAATTAAAAAAAAATAAAATAAAAGGAGAGATATATGAGATTATATATAATTAGTATTTCTCTTGTTGTCTTAGCAGATATTAAGAGAAAATTGTGGACTTATACGTTGGTTTGACCCAGAGAGGCATTTATCTTTTCTGACCTTTTAATTTTGGATTATTCAAAGATTTATTTTTTAATTTATTAGTTAAATCGATGTAGAGAGAATATATACTGAGAGTATGTTCTTAATATTATTTTAAGAATAGCTAAATAAAATAAAAAATAAAGAGATACAGAGGAGGGCCCCGACTCTCCACTATGGTGGCAACCAGACGAGATGGCCTCGTTTTATTTAATTTTGGAGGACGTCATATAATTACAATTTTCCCGGGAAGTGACTTCAGGCTAACACTACCTTTCCTTTGTTTATTCCTTCCTCTTCGATGGTGTTGTCTTTGGTCTTTGGTATCTAGTATTCGATTAATTAATTAATTAGCCATTAATCAATGCATCCGATCCCTTTGAACTTTATTACTATGTTACTGCTTTCTGTATGTGTGTGTTCAAATGTGTTTTTTAATAATAAAAATATAATTATAAACTCAAAATATAATAGGATGATATAGATTATATTTTTTAAAAAATACAAAAATAAAATTATATTAGATCAATTCGAGTTAATTTATTAAATTTATAACATGAGTTGAGATCATAATAACCATGTAAAAAACAAAAATCAATTCCTAATCAACCTAGTATTGATATTAAAAAAAATACTAAAAAAAGGATAAAAACTCAAGTTAACCCGAGTTAACTTGTTAAACCTGCAACGTAGATCATAAGAAGATCGAGATAACCTTATACAAAACAAATAAAAAAATTATGAAATATAATTTTCAACTAATTCAATATTGAAAAATAAAATTGATGAAAAAATCAACTAAAAAAAAAACAAAGTCAACCTAGGCTAACATGTTAAATTTACAATATAAGTTATAAAACTAATATAACTTCATAAAAAGCAAATTAAAAAAAAATTATGAAGCTTCATTTCAAACATATCCAATTTTAAAGGTTGAAATCGAAAAAAAAAATCCATGAGGCAAGGTAACTTCATTAAATTGAAAAAAAAAAACCCATAAAACTTAATTTTCAAACAACCTAATGTTGAAAGGTAAAATTTAAAAAATACTAAAAAAAAAAATTGAGTTGTTGGAGAGTGAAATTGAAAAAAAATTCAATAAAAAAATATCATAAAACAATTAACCAAGTTAACCCATATTAACCTCCCAAACCTTCGACTTAGATTATAAAATCAAAACAACTTTATAGAAAATAGATAAAAAAATTATAAAATCCTAAAAATAAACCAAAAAAAATAAAAATTAGTTAATCTAGGATAACCTACTAAATATACAATTCTAGTCATTAGATCAAAATAACCCAAAAAAAAAATAAAAAACAATTAAAAGGCCCAATTAAAAATATTGTATTAAAAAATAATATAAAAAATAAATAAAATCAATTCAGATTAACCTACTAAACCATTAACTTTATTCATGAGATTAAGATAATTTTATAAAAAATAAATAACTCAATTTCCAACTAGTCTAATATTAAAAAATAAAATTAAAAAAAAAATCAATTAAAAAAATTATCCAAGTTAAAATATTAAACTCGTGATCTAGATCATGAGATTTGAATAAATTCATAAAAAATAAATAAAAACAATTAAAAGACCACACTTCCAACAAATCTAATTTTAAAGTTTAAAATCTAGAAAAATAAAATTAAATCTATTAGACTAGAATATAACATAATATAAAGAAAATCTAAAAAATATATAGAGCATAATTCCTAAAATAATCTAATATTGAGATGTAAAATTAAAAAAAATACAAAATATATCCCAATAATTAATATTTTATAAATATTTTTATAATAATTTATCCACACCTTTTAGCAAAATAACAAAGCTCTTTATGCAACAAATTTTTAGCAAATCCCCCGATCTAATGATAAAAAGAATTCTCTTGTCTTGTAATTTGGCTGGTTTATTTCCAATCAAAATGGCTCAAATCTAGCTGTAGCATCGCCGGATGGATTGATAGGTATGGCATGATCCAGGAACTAGTATGTAAAGGTAAGTTATTAGATGAACTGTTTTTATTAAAATAATTTATTTTATTTATTTTATAAATTTTTTTTAGTATTAACTTGATTAAATTTCATCCTGTTAATCAAATTACAAAAAAGTTAAATAAATCAATCAAGTTTTATCATATCAATATATTTTAAATTTAAAATTCACTCGAGCCTGATATGGTGTTATATCACATATGCATTATTGATGGGAAAATTATAAATTAGTATCTTTAGTTTTAAAAATTAAGTAATAACTTTCTCAACCAGTGTTGACACTACTTAATTTAATAATACTCTCTTCTAAAAAAATATATTCTTTTCTTATTAATTTTTTTATATTATTTATTTATTTATTCCCTTTTCTATTTATTAAGAAAAAAATGAAAAAAAATATAAAATAGATAAAAAACTATTTAATCAAAACTAAAGAAATTATTTAATTTATTTTACAAAACTATAAATACTAACTCTCAATCTGCCATTAAAAACATATTTTAAACCATAAATAAAGTAGCTTATTATCCCTCACATTTGGCTTTTTGAGAGCATAAAAAGTAATGAACCTTGAAGCTTATGAATATTATAAAGAAAGTTAAATAGCGCGGTGATTTTATTGTTATTATAGATAAAGATTATTGTAAATTATGAAAATAAAATTTATATGGATATATTATACACTTGAGAGAATCTGAGAAATATTTTAGTATTTTCCACGTTGTATTCTTTTAATTTTTCAATAAACAAATTACTGATTTGTGTTTCATATGTCTAGCGAGTGGCCAACGTCCAAGCTATTAAGAAGATGCATAAAATATTTTTTAGCAACCAAATCTGGCAATCTGTCATATAACTAGATACGTAGACATGTCCTCTTCCATGTGGTGCGACGGGTGTATTGGATTGTCATCAATGATCAATTGTTGGCGTATTTTTTTTTTATTTTTTCTCTTATAACAACTAAAGTGCATAATTGTTCTCTATTTGTTTATTTTTTGTTAGGGTCTAGCATGGGTTGTTAGATCCAAACTACTTGGGTTTGACAAATACATCAAACTCAAGATCTTTAGATTTAATAACAATATGAGTCTCAACAGTCTTGGGTCTGACAACCATGTTTGGTGCTAGACCCAAGCGCAGATTTGGCTTGGTTGCTAGATTTAGGTGTGGACTGGCAACCATGTGCAAGTGTATTATGGACTAAGATACAGTCCATTGTATACTTGCACAATGGATTTTCCAAGCTCCGAAGTCTTGGGATGGAGCCAATATTGTTTTTTTACATAAAGTTAAATTATTATTTTGCTTTTTGGTTGAAAAAATTGAAGCCCTGGTTATTGGCGTATTTTAATATTATTTATAGGCTCATTTGTTTTAAATGTTTTAGTAAGAGTATGGTAGTCTTTTAATGATTATTTACATAGTAAAAATATTATTATCCCCAATATTGATAAAATTAAGACATGTTGTCTAGGGATATTTTAACCTTTCACACATTGTTAATACTTAAAATATATTATTTTTTTCATTGTTTGTTTATTGTTTACTTGGATCTAACATGAGTTGTCGAACTTAAACATCTTAAGTTTGATAAACATGTTAGACCCAAGGTCCTTGATGTTAGATCCAAGAGTCTCAAGTCTCGCAATCATATTTTGTGTTAGACCAAGGCGTGGTTAGACACTTATTATGCATGACTACTAAATCCAATTTGCTTGGGTGTAATATAATTAATAGACCTAAAATATTTAAAAATAATTTTCATACATTTAATATTTTTTATATATTTTTTTAAATTAATATTAACCAGCAGTAAAACACATATTAATATGCTAATAAGAGCCTATGGGTTGCTCAGTAATGATAAATTATTTCTTGTTTTTATTTTTTAACTCTATTTTCCTACTAGTTCCAGTTTTTAATTTCAATTTCAATTGAAAATTAGAAAATATGTTATTTTTTTAGGCTTTTGAACTTTTTACATATAAATAACTACAAAACATGTTCAAAATATAATAATTTTTCTGATTATAGAGTAATTTAAAAAGGAAAGTACTAGTCAAAACATACTTTTTTTCGTTATACAAGATAAGGATGTACTGCCATGCTAATTGCTCTCTACGACAACCCGAATATTTTCTCCATTGCTATGTTACGAGACCTCTTGCGCTTCGATCCAAGCAATTTGTCCATTAACATTACAAAACAAAACAAAACAAAAAAAGGAGGAAGGGTGGAATATCCTCTTCTCGTGAAATATTATCCATATAATAATTTTTTTAATTTTAATTATATTATTTAATATTAAATTTATTAAAAATTAAATTTTATAATTTCTATAAATTTACATAGTTATTTTAACCTCATGATATAAATTATAAATTTAACGAGTTAAACTTGAATTTTTTTTTCTAATTAATTTTCTCTCTCTCAATTTTATTCTTTAATATTAGATTAATTATGAATTGGATTTTAAGATTTATTTTAGTTAACTTTCTAAGAAGTTATTCATATTTCATAACCTCGAATCATAAATTTAATGAATTAACTCGAGTTGATTTAAATCAAATTTTTGTTAACTTATTTTAATTTTTTTCTATTGAATTATCTTGCTCTAATGATCCGGGATGCAAGTTTAGTATGTTAGCTCGGGTTATTTTTTCTAGTTATTTTTTTTTAATTTTATTCTTAAACATTGGCTTTATTAGAAATTACATTTTATAATTTGTTTTGATTTGTTTTCCATGGAGTTGTCATAATCTCATGACATGGTGGATTGATATGTTAACATAAATTAACCTGAATCGATTCAATGTGTTGTCATCTCAATATTTAAATATAAAAAACATATATTTTTCCCTAGTCAAACTATAATTTTAACAATCATTCAGGTTACTTTTAGATTTATCAAGTTGATTGGATTATATCAGACTATTTTCTATATGATTTTAAAAAAATATTCTATTAGAAAAAACATTAGCAACACCCATATTTTTTTATTATAATTTTTTTTAATTCGACTCTCAACATAGTGCTAGCCAATAAACATTATTTAATACAATAGTGTTTTGACAAATTTGCTCCTAGTTAAAAAAAATACATTGAACTAGGACTGGGATCATAATGGTCTTTTTATCATAATTCAATGTCATTTTCAAATTGTTTCAGGCTAGATTAGTTTTTTTAATTTTTTAGAATAATTAAATTACTTAAACATCCTGAGAACCAAAATAGGATGACTTAAACCTAGGGGCTTTATGTCTTTTAAAACTTTTTACTAAAATTAAAGTACTTAATTACCCTTAGGTTCAAAATTAACAAAAATATCCCCAAGGGTGTTTAGGTTTGTTCATCATGATCTTTATTTTTATTAATATCAAGTTAATTCAGAAATAATTTTATATTTTAATAAACATTTAATATTAAAAAAGAAACTTTGTTGACTCTTGGCAACCCTTGCACCTTCCAGCGCTGCAAGTAGGTCTATCTAGTTATCAAATGCTGTCTTTTCCTGATGATTTTTAAAAAGTATCCATGGTTTATTATCAATAATAATAATAATAATAATAATAATAATAATAATAATTTCTTCGTTCTATTCAACTTGAATTTCACATTCGCTCCTTCAAAAATTCAAACCAACCCCTTTAATTTTTTTTCCTTAACATTTAGTCTCTGTCCTTTTGATTACTATTTCTTTTATTTTGAATAAATTATAAAATTTATTTTTTATCTCGACCTTTCATTTTTTTTATCTTTTAAATTAAATTTTTATTCTTTTGATTGCTATTTGTATTTTGTGATCATTTTTTCAATCATCCTCAGTCCTGTCAAATTTGATCATCATTTGTTTGATTGTTATTTCTTTTTGCTTTGGCAGGTTTTTAAAATTTATATTTTTTTAAGATTTATTATTTAATATTAAATTGATTAAAAATTAAACTTCTTAATTGAAATTGAGTCCAGGTTTTCACGAGTCACGAGTTTTAAAATTGAACAAGGTTTAGAAAGTTCGTGCCTGGTTTAATTGATTTTTATTTTTAATTATTTAAGATTTTGTTTCATTCTTTAGCATTTATTCAATTGGAGTCTGATTTTTGTTTTTTTTAATTATTTTTTTCAGTGAAATCTTTTATTGGTCTTGAAAATGACCTGGTTATCTCAAGTATTTTTTATGTGTTGTTTTTGTTTTGGGTTTTGTTTGCTAATTATTTGAATTGATTTTTTTTCCAATTACATCCTTTAATATTTAAAAAAAAAACAATTTATAAAATTAAAATTTCTTCTTAATGTTATCCACTTTTTATTTTTTTTTATCTTTCAAATTCAATCCATGTTCTTCTGATTGCGAGTTTGTGACTTTGCTCAAGTTGACATAGTTCGACCATGTTTGCTTGGTTTAATTTTTTTTTTTTTAAGCTCGTGTTTTTTTCAATTTCAGCATTCATCATTTATATTATTAGAGATCAAACTTTTTTTTTCTTTTATCTGCCTTTAATATGATTTTTTTATGAATTTTTAAATTGACTTGGGTTATCTTGGACCTTTTTACTTGTTATTTTTTACATGTTTCCCATTATTTTTTCTCCATCGAGTCTATGCCCCAAGTCTCATTTCCTTAAAGCACGTTTTTATTGTCTTCTTCTTTTAGTGATATAAAAATGTTATGGATAATGCTTTTACTATGCACCATCTTATAAAAGAACACTATTCATTGCAATATTTTTTTTAGCCTAGGTTTTTTTAAAAAAATTTTAATCTTATTCTTCAATATTTTATTTATTGAAGATTGAGTTTTATAATATATTTTGATTTAATTTTTATGTGGTTATCTTTGTCTTATGAATTACGTCACAAGTTTGGTGAGTTATCTTAGTTGACTTAGTTTTTTATTTTTATTTTTATTTTTATTTTTTAATTAGTATTTTTTTTAATTTTATTATTCAATATTAGGTTGATTAGGGATTTGGCTTCACAATTTATTTTAATTTTTCTTTTGCTTTCTATGAGGTTATCTCGAACTCATAACTTGAGTTACAAGTTTGGTGGATTAAACACGGTTAACTCAAGTTTCTTGTCTTTTTGAATTGGTATTTTTTCAATCTCATCCTTTAACATTGGGTTTATTAGGAATTAGACTTCATAATTTATTTTGATTTGCTTTCTATGAGTTTATTCTGATCTTATAACTTGGATCATATGTTTGGGGAGTTAATCCAAGTAGACTTAGGTCATTTTACTATGTCCTGTTTTTAGATTGATTTTTTTCTTCTCAATTTTATCTTTCAATAATATATTTATTGAAAATTGGGTTTTATAGTTTATTTTGATTTTCTTTCTATAAGTTTATTTTAATTTCATAACTTCGATCACTAGTTTGGCAGGTTAACCTGGGTTGAATTAGGTCATCTTTTTATTTATCTTCTATGAGGTTATATAGTCTTATGACTTGAATCACAAGTTTAGCAGGTTAACATAAGTCATATTTTTTGTTTATTTTTTTCAATTTTATTCTTCAATATTTGACTGATTAAGAATTGAGTTTCATAATTTATTTAGATTTGTTTTATAAAGGATTATCATGGTCTCATTGTCTAATTTGTAGATTTACAAGTCAGCCCGGATTGATCTAATATGTTATCTTTTTAATACTTTTTTTTAAAAAAATATTGCCTTCAATTTTCATATGTCAAACTACGCTTTTACGAGTTATCCAGGTTATTTTTGGATTCATTAATTCAATTAGGTTATATCAAGCTAACTTTTATATGGTTTAAAAACTTTTCTATTAAAAAAATATTAGTAATATTCGAATATTTTTTTTCATATTAAAACAAAAAATTATTTTAGCCCACAACATAGCAAGGGCCACCAATCTAGTCTTACTCTAAACATGAAGTCTATCAACGCCAGAGACATCAAGACAAGTTAAATAAACTACCCTTTTTACTTACAAAGCATGATTTAGATAATAAACAACAATGAAAATAACATCTTACTAAGTTTGTCTTGATGGCACGCTTCTCCTCTTTTTCTGAATATATATTTAATGTTGTAATAGCTTTTGTAATTTTGTAATTACTGTTTGAAAAAAATTATATAAAAAAAGATTTTTTAGTTATTGTTAATTGAATTATTTATGTTTTTGGGTTAAAATTATGTTGAAAATGTTGTCGAACAAAAAACAGTTCAAAAGTATTTGATAAAATTATTATTGGTAATAAAATGAGTAAAAACAATTGTAATAACTTCAAATTATATAAGAACTTATTTGATTCACCTAATATTTTATGATAATATTTAATATTTTCAATTTAAAACATGTAAGGTTCTTAATTTCTATTTTGAAAATTTTGAATGTAACAAACATGTTTACTTAACTTTTAATGAAAAAAGCTATTACGAATAAATAAAAAGAATTAGAGAGAAAAATAATTGGTTATTTTTTAAAATAAACATAACCATAAAATCTATTAAGTATAAATAAGAAAATCAAAGATGAAAATAAAATAAAATAATTTTTAAAAATTAAATACAACCATAATATTATTTTTTTCCAAGCGGTCCACCCACACCTATTTTAGTTATAAAAAAAATCCCACAATTTACCAATTTAATTGATTGCCCGTTGTCGAGCAATCCCAGCCTTCAGTAAGCTTTACATCCAATGACTAGCGCTGTGAAAAGGACTAAACTCCACCGTATCAAAGTGTATTGGATTAGAAAGGCATTTATAAAGCAATCACATAATACAAGAGTCTAGCATTAGTCCAAAAGAAATCAAAATCTAATTTATTTATTTTTTACTTTGGTATAGTTAGATATCTTAAAATAAATTTCACCTCTTGTAAACTTTTGATTCTTGTTGATGCGAGAAGAAGTAGCCCTTCACCACTAAACCCAATCCTCTATGATATTTAGGGCTTTGTAAAGAATACTTTTATTAGTTTAATATGTTTAGTAACCAATTGATTGATTATAAATAATCTTATTATATTTATGTAAATATCTATTTATTATTCATAAATATTTAATTTATTTTTAATATTTATATAATATTAGATTAATAAATCTAGAGTAAATATAAAGTTCATATGATAAAAATACTTTGCAAAGAAAATTATAAAGTTGTTATAATTATGAGATTTTTATTGTATTAAAACATTATTCCTAAAATATTCATGGTCGATACTCTCTTAAATACTAGACATTCATTAAAATTATAAAAACTGATACATTTTGTGTTCTTTTCTTTATGAAAGGAAGTAACTGTTTTCATAAAATGAGGTATAAATGATATTCATAACTAATATATAGCTGTTTGTCATAAGACATGTACATTAAACTTATCCACATGAGAATTCCATATAAAGAAATCACTTATGTTTATGGAAAGGCTCACATAGCAGTTGTGTAAGTGATTCTTAGATTCAAGATCACTAAGTTATCTTATATAGAAAATATTATGATTTGATCATGTTATATGTTATCTTAATCGAGATAATGAAATGATAGACATTGAGTATAACATGAACTATATGAAGATACTTAAATGATCAAAAGATGATTCATCATCCTAGGTGAATTAGAAAAAATATTTTATCAGTTTTCAAATAGTATTGATTGAAATTTTTTTAGCTAAGGTGGAATGGGATTTGAAAAGAGTTTCAAATCTTATTCAAACAATCAATAAATATTATGTAAAGAGTGATTAGTACTTAAATGTGTATTTTTATCAAGGTTTTATATCATTATTTTGTACTTGAAGTATCAATAACTCCCTACTAAAGTATGTTTTATAATAACGTATATAATAACATAAGATACCTTTAATTTGTGGTAAATGTTTATTTTAAATGCAAGCTTATCATATAAATGAAAGTACTGATTGATGAATTTAGGAACTGAAATTGAAAGGACAAAGAGATGGCGAAACTTAGAAAAAAGATGTCAGTGCAGTCCAAACCAGAACACTGTTCGATAATTGGGTCATTTCTAGAGCTGTAGATCTCAGATTTAGGTCTACTTTATATCTAAAAAGGCCATTTTCAAGTCCAAATTGGAGCAACAACAAAGAAGTCCGAATCTGCCCTCCAGCCTGAGCACTGTTCAGTGTTTGGCCCATATCTGAAGTTTTAGAAGTTCAAATGTATGGTATAACCGACACCTGAGCTATGAAAAAAATTTGATTTGTTGTTAACATAAGTTATAATCATGAATGCCTAACGAGATTTACAAGTATTAACATTAATCGAATAAGATAACTAATGTAATCATGTTAACAATTTATAATCTGATTGGAACCTCCTTTGTGTGTGGTTTCCAATTGAATAATAAGAGTTTATACTATACTTGTTTGACATACCATTAGTGGAACCTCTAACCTTGACATTTGTTATTATCATTGTTTAATCCTTACATTAATATTTCATCTCAAAGTTCACATCTTCTTCTTCTTTTTCTTTATTATTATTATTATTATTATTATTATTATTATTATTATTATTATTATTATTATTATTATTATTGGTATTACTACTAATACTAGTATTATTATTATTATTGTTGTTGTTGTTGTGGTTGTTGTTGTTGTTGTTGTTATTGTTCTATTATTGTCATCTATAATTTATACAATTAACCTCCCTGTGGTTCGACCCCGGTCTTGCCGGGTTATTTATTACTTCGACACTCCTGCACTTGGGAGAGGACATCAATCTTTTAGTCGTGTCAAGTTTTTGGCACCGTTGTCAGGGAGGTAAGTTCTTGTACAAATTATAGTATTTATTTTATTTTTTTGTTTTCACTTTTCCTGTATATAACTTTGTTTCTTTTGTTTTGTTTGTCTTTATTTTCTTTTCTTCCTCTTTCTTTTGCTTTCTTCTTCTTTTTATTTTATTCCTACACGTGCATGAGAGTGTGGTCACGTACATCAAGTGGTAGACTTTGTAGGGTATCCTCATCATTTTCAGAAAATATGGCTGAAAAAGATAATCAATCACTTCATAATGAGAATAATGAGAATAACAGTGTTAGAACACTTAGAGACCACATGAATCCCACAATAACAAGTGCACCATTATGCATAGTTTTTTCTCCTGATGCATCTCATTTTAATTTTAAGTCAGACATTATTCAACTTTTACTTTCTTTTTATGGCTTATAATTGAAAAATCCATACTTGCATTTAAAGGAATTTAAGGAGGTCTATAACACACATAATGATTCAAATTGTAGCATGAACACCATCAAATTAAAGCTTTTTCCTTTTTCATTAAAAGATAAAGCTAAAACATGGCTACAAAATTTGAGACCAAGATCCATTCGTGCTTGGGATGAAATGCAACAACAGTTTTTAAAGAAGTTTTTCCCATCTCATAGAACAAACTCTTTCAAAAGACAAATCACCACTTTCACTCAAAAATCAGGTGAAACATTTTACCAATGTTGGGATAGGTATTGAGACTTACTTAATACTTGCCTTCATCATGGTTTTAAAACATAGAGATTGATTTCACTTTTTTATGAAGGGTTAACACCTAGAATTACACAAATGGTTGAATTGATGTGCAATGGAACTTTTGAAGATGAAGACCCTGATGAAGCAATGAAGTACTTAGACTTGTTAGCTGAAAATGCTCAAAATTAGGACACTGCGGGTACTTATGAGGCACCGAGTAAAACTCAACCTCATACATGTAGTAGAGGTATGTACAACCTTAAGGAATATCATGACCTTCAAGCCAAGTTTGCATCTTTAGCTAAAAAAGTCGAGTAACTAGAATTGAAAAAGAGTGGTCAATTAAAATCTGTTGAAAACATTGTGTGTCAAATATGTGAAACAAATGAACACTCAACCAATAACCGTCCAACCTTGCCTTCTTTTAAGGAATGTCTCCATGAACAAGCTCATGCTTTAAATAGTTTCCAAAGGGCAAATCACAACCCATACTCACAAACATACAACCTTGGTTGGAGAAATCACCCAAATTTCAATTGGAAGAGTGATAATAACAATGTACCAACTTCACAATCACCGTTTCAAGCACGCCATGATTTTTAAAATTCTCATGGATATGTACCTCCGTATGCTCCATCTCCTAGAAGAAATCTTGAGAAAACATTGCATGCATTCATTGAAAAGCAAAAGAAAATTAATACTCAACTTGCTCAAAACATGATAGATTTTAAAGATACTCTTGCAAAATTGACATATGCTCTCAGTTTCCAAGAGAAAGGTAAGTTTCCATCTCAACCACAACAAAATCCTGAGGGGAAATACAATGCAAATGCATGTAGTTCTGGAAGCCAACACATGAATTAAGTCAAATCAGTCACTACTCTTCGCAGTGGTAAGGTTATTGAAAAACTCACTCTTGAACCTTATGAGAAAGATGATGAGTAAATCTCTAAAGGTAAGAAAGGGGTTGAATCTGAAAATTACAAAAAAATGATTGATTCCCCACCAACACTTCCATTTCCTCATGCCATGACCACCAAAGAAAAGTCAATCACAACTCTTGAAATTTTTTAAACTTTCAAACAGGTAAGAATCAACAAGGTTGGTAAAATCGCTTTTTTAACACAACACGGAATATGTAATATAAACTCGGATCGTAAAATCGTAAGTAAAATATTTTAATTAATTATATATTAACAATTCCAATCAAGTAGAAAATAATAATATAACATAAGTAAAATAAACACAAAATAAATAATATAAATATCCAAATACCTTAAAGTACATAAATCAAATAATTAATTGATTACAAATATTAAATTGTTTTTAATAAATGTTTTAAGGGTCATTCATTAGCTGAACCCTAAATATATTGATTGAAATTTAAAAAACAAATATCTCCACAAGATTAGCTATCATTTCAAGAACAATTTTTTTATTCATGTTGTTTTTTAATATTTCAAGAACATCAATAAAATCCTTCCTTGTTATTGAGATTATACAAATAATAAACATAAAAGATAATAAATTATAATCCAATTTGTTGCTTTATCTTTACAAAATGTAAAAGCATGTCAATTTATTTTTAAACTATTAAACTACATAAAACTAAATTAAAATCAAAGCAATTTAATTAAACTATGAGTAAAATATTCACAACCACACAAGTAAATTATTCACATAAATTGTGGACCACATAAAATTCTTTTTACCATTCTTCTTACCACTTTAACTGCACTGGCTTCTAAAAAAACCACAATGTCCTTCTCCTCCTTTCTTGCATTTCTAATTTCACTCCTCTCATAGCTTCCATTTCCATCACCCTAAAATTCTCTGTCTCTCAAATCCCCCTCTCCCTTTTCCTCCCCCTCCCCCTCTCTTACCTGCCTTGTCTACATCCCCAACAAAATCTCAAACCCCATTAGCGTTGCTGGTGCTCCCCGCTTCCTCCCCCTCCCCCTCTCTCACCTATCTTGTCTACGTCCCCAACAAAATCCTATACCTAAATTAGCATTGTTGATGCTAGGAGTGCTAAGGTTGAGACTTGAGAATGTGAGATTTGGGCAAAAGAAAAGGACAAAGAGAAAAGGGGAGGTTGGGGAGTGTGTAGCAAAGTCGGGACCGTGACTTTAGTCAAACTCGTAAACTCGGTCCGAGTTGATTAAGTTGACCGAATATGATCGAGTTGAACCAAGTTTACTGGGTTTCGAGTTTTTAACCCGATTTTACATATTATATATGAGTTGACTTGTAAAATCATATGATTTTACAACTCGTGATTTTAACAAATTGAGGATCAATATACTTTTGCTGGATGCTATTAAACAGATTCTTTCCTATGCTAAAATTTTGAAAGATCTATACACGGGGAAGAGGAAACTGAATGTGAAAAAGAATGTCTTTTTAGCCGAACAAGTAATTGTCATTCTTCAGAATAATAATGCTTTGAAATATAAAGACCCTGGTTGTCCTACAATTTCTTGCTTTATTAGAGAACATAAAATTGAAAGAGCCTTACTTGATCTTAGAGCTAGTGTGAATTTACTTCCATATTCAGTTTTTCAAAGTCTCAATCTAGGTGAGTTAAAACCAACTTCTTTAACTCTTTTACTTGCCAACAGATCTGTAAAAGTGCCTAGAGGAATAATTGAAGATATGTTAGTACAAGTCGATAAATTCAGTTATCCTGTGGATTTTATTGTCTTAGACACACAACCTATTGAAGTATGTAATTCATTTCCTGTTATTTTAGGAATGGATTGATGAAACTATCATTTGGAAACATGACATTGGAGATGAATATTTTCAATATTTGCAAGCAACCTGGAGATGATAATGATTTACAAGAAGTGGACTTTACTAAAAAATTAATTCATGATCAATTTCAAACCACTTTCAATGAAATTGAGATTGATAAATCTGATGATTTGCAAATGGTTTATTTTCAGGAATAATCAAAAGCAAGTAATTGGAGACCACAAATTGAGGAATTGCCACCACGATCAATTAAGTTCATACGTTCAAGTGTTCAACCACCCAAACCTGATTTGAAGTCATTGCCATTTAATCTCAAATACTCATTTTTGGTAGAAAATAAAACTTTTCTGGTAATAATCTCTTCCAAAATTAATGCACATCAAGAAGGTAAGTTATTACAAACTCTGAAAATGCACAAAAATGCATTAGGATGGACCATAGCTGACATAAAAGGAATTAGTCCTTTGATTTGTAAACACAGAATTTATTTGGAGGAAAATGCTAAACCTTCTAGGGAAATGCAACAAAGGCTCAATCCTAACATGAAAGAAGTAGTGAAAAATGAAGTCATTAAGCTTCTAGATAATGGAATCATTTATCCTATTTCTGACAGCAAATGGATAAGTCCTACCCAAGTTGTACCAAAAAAGTCTGGAGTCATTGTGATAACAAATGAGAACAATGAGTTAATTCCCACTAGAACTCTTACTGGTTGGCGCATATGCATTGACTATAAGAAACTTAATTCAATGACTAGAAAAGATCATTTTCCTTTACCTTTTATGGATCAAATCCTAGAAAGAGTTTCAGGTCATGAATTTTATTGTTTCCTAGATGGCTTTTCAGGTTATAACCAAATTAAAATTGCATTGGAAGATCAAGAGAAAACTATTTTCACATGTCCATTTGGTACTTTTGCAAATCTAAGGATGCCTTTTGGATTATGTAATGCACCAGCCACGTTTCAAAGATGCATGCTCAGTATATTTAGTGATATGGTTGAACATTTTCTTGAGATTTTTATGGATGATTTTTTTGTTTTTAGTGATTCATTTGATGATTGTTTGACTAACTTAAAAAAGGTTTTGAGTAGGTGTGAAGAGAAGAATGTTGTACTGAATTGGGAAAAACGTCACTTTATGGTAACAAACAACATTGTACTTGGTCACATTGTTTCATAAAAAAGAATTGAGGTTGACAAATCTAAAATCGAGTTAATTGCTAACTTGCCAACACCAAAATCTATTAAAGATGTTAGATCATTCTTAGGACATACTGGTTTTTATAGAAGGTTCATCAAAGATTTTAGTGTAATATCTAAGCCCTTAAGTAACCTTCTAACAAAGGATAATATTTTTTAATATACTGAACATTGTGAAGAAGCCTTTCTTAAACTTAAAAACATGCTTACTTGTGCTCTTATCATTCAACCTTCTGATTGGTCATTACCTTTCGAAATAATATGTGATGCTAGTGATTACGCCGTAGGTGCTGTTTTGGGACAAAGAAAAGATAAGAAATCTTATGTGATTTACTATGCAAATAAAACTTTAAATAGTGCTCAAATGAATTACACCACCACTGAAAAAGAATTACTTGCAGTAGTATTTGCATGTGAAAAATTCAGATCTTATCTTGTTGGCTCACTTGTTGTTGTTTTTAGTGATCATATAATATTGAAATATCTTCTTTCTAAGAAAGATTTTAAGGCTAGATTGGTGCGGTGGATTTTGTTACTTCAAGAATTTGATATCACAATCAAAGATAAGAAAGGCACCGAAAATGTTGTCACAGATCATTTGTCAAGATTGACAACAGATTCAAAAAGTGACATCACACCAATCGATGACTACTTTCCAGATGAATCTTTACTTTCTATCTCTACAATGTCTTGGTTTGCTAATATTGTCAATTTTCTTGTCTTAGGACAATTGCCAGCTCATTGGAATACCCAAGATAAAAATAAGTTCTTGAACAAAATGAAGAACTTTTATTGGGATGACCCATATTCAAATATTATCCTGATCAAATATTTTAAAGATGTATTCCCGACAATGAAGTAAGTAGTGTCATTAAATTTTGTCATTCTGAGACACGTGGGGGTCATTTCCCGATATCAATCTTTTAGTCGTGTCAAAGAACAAACATGATTTAACGTGGTAGATATACTTCATGCTTTAATGTTAAATTGAAACATTATTAATGAAGGGATATTAATTACACTAAGAAATCGGTCAATGAAAGGTTAGTCAAACCATTAATGACTTTTTTAATATTTTGGAAATTATGACATGTTACTAAATGATACACATGGTCTTCAAATATAAATTAATTAATTTTTCAATTAATAATAAATTAAATTATTTAATTTATTTAATTATGTTTAATTAGAATTAGAATTTATATTTGGAACAACATATTAGGAACCTAATGGGTCATACACATTAAGAACTATTAATCAAAAATTAAACTAAGATGATTTAATTAAGTATGACATTATTAAAATATATTTTAAAAATTAAGAACTAGAATATAATTAATACATGGATTATATTTCTAGACCTAGAAAAATCAAGTAAAGACTTGATTGAGTTAATTTTTATAATTTTCTTAAATTAATATATAAATATTATTTAAGGGGAAAATTGATATTTTATCAATTTATATGATTTTTTACATTTCTTTATAAATACTAAGTTATGTCTCTTGTTTTTTAGTTGTTGTTTATTAGATTTAAAAAAACTACAAAAACATAGAATTAAAGGTAACACTATAGGCATAGCAATCCCTTTATTCTAAATAGGAATTTAGGATATTGTTCGTAGGTGGTTCGTGTGGATTACTATTGGAGGTCAAACAATTGAACAACTTGTGATTTGCGACAAGTTAACCTTTAAAGAATTATTCAAAGTCAAATTGTAACATCCCCATATCCGAGATTAAAAAACAATCTCAAGTCAACTGATACACAGAGTAATTGATACATAGAGTAATTATATGTGTGGGCGGGGCGCGTACGTAATGTGTTCATATTAATTTTTTACAAAAATTTTCACTAAAATTTTGATATTTTCCCCTATATCGGGAGGTCCCAAGTTATTGACATTTACACTATTTAGACTTTTAATATTTCACATCTCATAACTGAATTACGACTCAATTGTCCTAGGTCTCAAATTTCATAAACATCATTGTTATCACAACTATAATATTCATAACATACATTGAACAACAAATATCATCATAGATGAATAAATGATATAAACATGTATACATGGACACAATCATATGAAATTCAGAGTTAAAGTTATCTACTCAAGTTTAAAAATTGATTAATATTTCACATATCATAACTCAATTACGACTCAATTGACCTAGGTCTCAAATTCCACAAACATTATTGTCATCACAACCATAATATTCATAACATACATTGAGCAACAAATATCATTATAGAGGAATAAATGATATAAACATGTATACATGGACACAATTATATGAAATTCAGAGTTAAAGTTATCTACTTAAACTTAAAAATTGATTATAAAAGTTGTGATATTACAAAATACAAGGGTGTACTTCCTAGAATCTAGAATCACAAAAAGTGAGCATAAACTAGGATCTACTCCTATCGTGCATGTGATGGTCTTGAAACAAAATATATATTATTGAAAGATGAATATCACAATAAATATAAAAACACAAATATCCAATAATTTAAAATGGCAAACATGCATTCATATTTTATTTACTCCTCCCTTCTAGTTTTCATTGGAAATTCTTTCTCATTCAATTACTAAAAACTGTTTTCTCTTCCATTATCAACCTCCATTCAAGATTTCATAAGATCAAGCATGATTGTTTTTGTTTAACACATTGTCGATACTAATTTCACTAGTTTCAACATCACCCCTTAGGAGTTAATGCAAGGTGATCCCCTTTCCTGGGATCCTAACATACACTAAATGTATGTTAGCTAATACATGGTGATCCCCTTATCCGGGATCCTTACATACACTAAATGTATGTTAATCCAAACATGGCAATCCCCTTACTCTAGATCATAACATACACTACAACCTTTTACCTCGAATACACATACATTCAAAATACTTTCCAAAATATCGATATCATTACGCAAACTTTTCTCTTTTCTTATAATATCCAACATTCAATAATTTAGATTTCACATCAATAATATATTAAATTATGGAATTTAACTAGAAAGTATAGGTGCGGATCACCTACCAACAGTAAAAGCTCTACTCATGCTCCCTTGCTGCTACTACTGCACCACTTTAATGGTGCCTCCTGCAATTATAGGTTTATCTTGTAAATTTTCTTCATTCAATGATACATTTTATAATAACCATATCAATAGCCAATAGGTTTTTCTTTCAACCATTCATTTCTTTATATTTGGAATGTTATTGTTTAAATTTTGAACTGTTACTCTTTTGAACAGTTACTCTTTCGAATAGTTACTGTTTCAAACCTTTACTCTTTCAAACTGTAACTCATTCAACCTGTTATTGTATTGAATTGTTACTATTTCAAACTATTACTCTTTTGAACTGTTACTTTTATGAACTATTACTGTCTGCAGACGTCACATTTCAACCTCCTATCAGATTTTTAACTTTATACAGAGTTCTAAGACTCCGTTTTAAGCGAGGTTAGTTGTGTTGGAAAGCTAAGACATGTGGTTATAAGTCCTTTGAAGGAAGGAGAACTAGTTCTGCCCATAAAACAGTTAAAAATGCTAATCGACAAATTAGACTTATTGCTCTATAAGGTCTATCATAACCCAGTCTCGGTTGATATCCTATAACTAGAGTTTTATAGCTCCAAATTAAGTAAGAACAATTTTCTTAGTTGGTCAACGTCTAAAACTATAATTTATATGTAGGATCCTGATCCTAATTCCATCATCCTCTTACCCAAAATCTCATTGAAAGTCAGGAGACAAGCTTGTCCAGATTCATCACCTCTTCCATTCACACATAAGATTCACAAATTACATTTTCTGGGTAAATTATCATGGTTTCATGTCCTCAATCATATACAATATATGAATTAGCTTAATTTTAACATCTATTACTTTTTTATCAATTCAAGTCTAAGAACCCTAATCTATAATTCAATATTTAATTGCAATTTTGAAAAGCTATCAAAAAAATATTATTTTGATCTATTTTAAAATGAAAAATATTTTAAAAGCAATCTTTATCATAATTTCAAACACATTCATACTCAACTAGTAACCAAGTTGGTTTATTGAGGCTGAAAAAAATAGAGCACCAACCACAATACCAAACATGCTTACCCTATCTTATCATTTGAACTTATTTAAAAACAATGACATTTTCATCGATAAAAAATATTTTATTGGAAATATTGTGAAGCTTGTTTTCTATCAAGCTTAAATGAGATAAAAACTTGAAAAAAAAATTATTTTGGAAAAAATGTATATATGAACACAATTTATGTTACATGGAGTGGTTTCTGAAAAAAATTCAAGATAGATGTTTTTTTTAATCATTGAGAAGAAAACATATTAAATCAATCTAGATTAATTCAGATTAATCTATAAAACTTATGACCTGAGTTATGAACTTCAACGAATATAACATATTGACAAAAATATTAAATTAATTAAATTGAAAAAAAGAAAAAAATTACCCGAGTCAACTTAGATTAACCTGTTAAACTTGTATCCTGAGTCATGAGATTGAAATAATTCAATAAAAAAAATTATAAAGCCTAATTTCCAATCAACCTAATGTTGATAGACGAAATCAAAGAAAAAATCAATTTGAAAAAACAAAAATAAATTCAAGTAAACCCAAATTAACTTGTTCAACCCACGATCTACGTCATAAAACTTGGATAACTTTATAAAAAAAGTTTAATAAAAAATATGAAACTCCATTTATAACATATTCAATATTGAAGGTTGAAATTAAAAAAAAATCTCATTAGATAAGAATAACTCTATAAAAAACAGACTGAAAAAAATAAATTATGAAGTTTAATTACCAAACAACCTAATATTGAAAGATAAAAAAAAATTGAGTTGTTGGGGAGTGAAATTAAAAAAATAAATATATTCAATTTCAAAAGAAAAAAAACTATATTAACTTACGTCAACCTGTCAAATCCATAACTTGGATCGTGAGATTATAATAACTCCTTAGAAAATAAATAAAAGAATAATCACAAAGCCCAATAAAAAAGAAATTAATAAAAAGAGGACCCAAAAAAACCAACAGGGTCAACTCAAGTCAACTTGTGAAACTAGCGATTCAGATTATGAGATGAAGATAATTTCATAGAATGCAAATGGGAAAGAAAAATATGAAACTTAATTTCCAACCAAATCATTGTTAAAGGATAAAATGAAAAAAATAATAATTAGAAAAACGGTTTAAAAAATTACTCAAGTCAACCCAAGTTTACTTGTTAAACATATGATCTAGGTCATGTAATTGAAATAAATTTATAGAAAACAAATAAGAAAATTTATGAAACTCTATTTCCAACAGATATAATATTAAATGTTGAAATAAAAAAAAAACTAAATTCATGAGACCAGTTTATAATCCAACATAAAGAAAATAAAAAACAATCACAAAGTATGATTTGCAAAACCTACTATTAAATGATAAAATTAAAAAAAATAAATTAAATAAAAAACAAAATACTATTTTAATTTATAATATTTTGCAGGTGTTGCTTTAGTGATTTAGCCACATCATTCAATGTTCTATTAATTAACTAAATTATTTAAGTAATACATTTTTAGTCTAATCCCTTATTATTATGATAAAAATAATTATCTTATCTTGTAATATAGGAAAGAGTCTAATAAAATAGTAAATTAATTGTTTTTATTAAAATAATCTAATTTTTTTCATGGTATTAAATTAATTAGATTTAATTGAGTCAACTAGATTATTAAAAATATAACCAGTTCAACCAAATTTTATCAAGCCAATTAAAATATAATTTAGTTAAAAACCCAACTCAAATAAGGTTTTAAATCTTAAATTTTCGGAGTCAACCTGTAAAATTAAACCAAGTTCAACAACTATGCTGCCGGGTCCTCCCCACAAAACCATATCTACCAAAATGAGAAATTATCCCAAATTAACCATGGCAGAATCTATGGAAAAGGATCATGGATGGAGAATCTATCCAGGAGAGGGAAGGTGCTAGCCACGACAACACAAATATATATATAAGTGTGCGTGTGGGGTGGGTGGGGGGAGTCTATGCATATATATATATATATATATATATATATATATATATATATATATATATATAACTACGTTAATTGTGCGGTTTAGATTCTATTTTTATCGAACTTAAAAAAATTTTAAGAGCGACAGGAATTATTTAGCAGTGTCATCGAGATGGATAAAACAGATCAGATTTAAAACCTTCCATCTTATTTTTTTAGCTTGAATTTTTAATTAAATCATATAAAAATTAATAAAAAATAAGTTGATTTAATGTTAAAAAATAACCTAATTTAAAAAAAAAACAATCAAGACAATAATTATTTGATTAAATATTGAAACAAAACATTATCTAATGACCTATAAAAGGGTTGAACAACTTTGCATTAAAAAAGATATTAAACAATTGATAACATAATCTTTTTTGTTATTTTTTTATTTAATTGTATGGAAAAAAAATATGCTTGTAAAACAAAAATTAATTTTAAAATAGATATTTATTTAAGATACTGATAATTTTATAAAAAATAAATAAAAATAAATTATAAAATACATTTATTAACCAATCCAACCTCAAAGACAGGTGAAATATAAAAAACATTAAAAAATATAATATTTAACTGGTTATCCCATAAAATTTATGCATTAAATAATTTGAATCAATGCATTAAATTTGGAAACCAAAATACGGACTTCATTGAAATTAAAACTTGTTTGTTGTCTTTCTTTTTTAAAATAAGAATAACTTTATAAAAAAATAAAATAAAAAATAAAATTTAATTTTAATCTATACAATATCATATAATAAAATAAATAAATAAATAAATAATAAAATTAAACTTGCCAAACCCATTTATGAATTTTTTTTAAATTTGATAATATGTTTTTATATTTAAAAAAATGTTATTTACCTATATAATTAAAAAATAAAAAAAATTAAAATAAAGTTAAATTATTTAAAAAAAATTGCCTCTAAAAACCTATAAAATGATAGCAATCCGGGTCAGTAGAACTTATAAATCAGATTTAATTCTTTAATGAAAGGGAAGCATTAAAAGAAATTTGAAAAACGTGATTACAAAGAATTCATAGATTAAAAAAAAGAATTTTTTTATCATTAATTATTCTTAAGAATAATCAAAATGTAAGATGATTAAGTTGTAATAAGCCCCCGCCATTGGTCGATGTCCATGAAGTCGTCATGAAGGAAAGTTAAATCAACCTTCCAGTTCAATCAAATTGTAAAGGAAAGTCATGTAGGCAAAATCAAAAAATATTAACAATCAAAGAATGCCGGTCGAGTCTGCGCAAGAGTAGAAAGTGACGAGTTTTTTTTTTTCTTTGCCTTTCGTTGCTCTTTCATGAATCTTGCTATTCCTGTCACATGTTTAAAAATTGAATTGAAATCTTCAGTTTGTATTTATTTTGAGTTTGTTTTTTATTTTATTTTTAATTTTATTTTATTTTTTTTATTTATTTTTTGTATCTAATGTGATCATAATTTTTTATTGTTATTTTTTTATTATTTTTTATTATTTTATATTATTTTTTCCTTTAAAATTTTAATTTATTTTTTTAAATTTTGGTCTTTATTTTTTTCATTACTCTTTTTTTACCCTTTTCTTCATTTATTTTGTTTTCAATTTAATCGTTGATTAGTTTTTTTTAATTATTTTTAGTGCAAAATTTAGTCCTCATTATTTTATTTTATTTTTATATTTTATATTTTATAATTAAGATTTTGCTTTGTAAGTTTTCTATATCAACCTATAACAAGATAGTCTCAGTCTCATGACCCGGTCCACTAATTTCAGTGAATTATTTATTTTGAGTTTAATATATTTTTTAATCCTGTTTAGAATTTGTTTTCAATTTTATTTTTATCAATTGACATTAACTTATTAGGATTTGTGCAACTTTTCTTTTATGAGGTTATTCTTATCTAATATCTCAAGTTGCAAGTTAGTCAATTTAAAATGAATTGACTTAATTTTTTTAAATTGATCTTTTATTTGGTTTTATCCCTTTCCATAAATAATTGACTCTTAAACATTGTTATTTTTTTCACCTTTTTTTATGCGGGGTTATTGTAGGTGTGAGATTGTTAAATATCTCAGCATTCCCTCCATATATAAACAACGCATCTAACTCAATGGTGGTCAAAGTGACGGGTGAAGCCTTTTGAATTTTTTTTTCTTTTTCCACTGTCCTACTTGATTTTTAAATTAACCTAAAAAAATCAAATTAATCCCTAATATTTGTTATATTTAAGATTTCATCCTTATTCTCTTCATTACAATTTTTAAAATTTTAAATAATTTATAAAATTAAAGGGCTTTTTCAATTTCATCGTTGCTATTTTTATTGCAATTCTTTTATTAAGAATAATTTAAGAAATTAAGATCTTGTTTTTCAATTTCACTCCCAATATATATTTTCACCTATTAGATTTGTTTTTCAATTTCACTCCTAATATTTTTTTATTAATATATTTTTTTGACCTTACAAGATTTTTTTAGATTGATTTTTTCTATTATTTCATCATTCAATATTTATTTGGATAGATGTTTAGCTTCTTAGTTGAGTCCAAGTTTAAAATTTAACAGTTAATAGATTTAGGAGATTAACTCTAGTTTACAAAGTTAACATAGACACGAGTTTCTGCGGTTTTTTTTGCTATTTTTTAAAGCTTTTTTCTCATCCATTACCATTTTGTTATTTTTTTTATTAGCTTTTTATGAGATTTTTTTAGTGAATTTTAAAATAACACAAGTTGCCTTATTTTAAGAATTTTTTTATCTTTGTTAAATTTAGCTTTTTAAAATAAATTTTGTTTTAAAATTAAATTAAATTAATTGGTTTCGTCCTCTTTGAGCTTTTAGGTTGATTTCGAGTCAAGAATTTAATGGATTACAAATTTGATACTTTAACTCATGTTTACAAAGTTTGCATCATCTTTATATCTTTTCTATGACAAAAAAATGAATGGTCATATTTCAGTTTTTATTAAACTAAATTTATTGATTGCATTCCTGGCATTTAATTTGAGGTAATATTTAAAGGAATTTTATTTTTTAATTATTTATTTTGAAAATTAGTATTTTTTGTTTATTTATTTTTTGTATTAAATTATCTTAGCATCATATCTCGACAGGTTCACTAGGTTTAGCTTGATCCTTTTTCTTTTTCTTTTTTAATTTTTGAATCTCAAGTTAATGATCATAATCTTAGATTTTTTTAAAAAAAAAAATATTTGTATCATCTTGATATTTTTTTACAATAAAAAAATAAACCCACAGCATAGCATGAGACACTTAGTTAATCACATAACCAAGCCACAACACAAAAAGTCATTATAATCCACGGTTAAAACAATCCTCGTGAGGAGTACTTTTGCCACGTGGTATAGCTTTTTTCTAAAAAAAAAATACTTTTCAATATTTCCATTAATTTATGCACTTTTTTTTTGCAAGTAACATTGATTTTTAGCAATTTGATTATATAGTATTTTTTTTATTTTATTGTATCAATATTTATTTCATACCATGCCTGGTGTGGTATGGTATCATATAAGCATTATTGATGGAAAAAAATTATAAATTAGTTTTTAAAAAATAAATTAAAAAATCTTCCTAGTTTAAAAATTAATTAACTTGACATAACTTAATTTAATAACTTGAAAAACAATTCCAGCTCAATTCTTTATTGGAACATGTTTATTTGAACACAATTTATTTTATTTGTAATGGTACACCACTATATTATTGTTTTACATTATATCATTGATTGGATAAAAAAAAAACAATATCTAGGCAATGAAAGCAGACCTAAATTTAAGATCTATAGCTCCAGCTATGACTCAATTACCGAACAGTATTCCAGTTTAGATTGCACTGACATCTCTTTTCTAAGTGTGGCCATCTCTTTGTCTTTTCAATTTCAGTTTTTAAATTCATCAATCAATCTTTTCATTTATATGATAGGCATACATTTAAAATGAACATTTACCACAAATTAGATGGGGGGCAAATGCGAGAGACATTGAAAAAACTTTGAAAGTGCCCAAACAATACTAGAGGGCATGAAAGAAAATTCTCAATCATCAAAAGCTGCCCATACAAAGTTGGGGTATGATAAAGAAAATCCAAAAGATTTGAGCTTCTCATAAAAGCAACTGAGGTGATTATGCTCAACCAAACAAAATGAAGAAAACAAAGAGAAAGAGCCCAAACCCGACACTTGGGGCATGGAAAACCATTTTGAAAAGAAATTCAAAAGAAAAAGGTTAGGAAACAAGCACAAGTAATCCTTAGTTTTAAAATCCCTTAAACACCTTTTGAGCCTGTAAAATATTCTTTTTTTCATAACCAAGAGCCTAAGCCTGCATTACGTGCCTAATCAAGCCCTTTCTAATCAAAGGCAAGCAATCTGGATCGGTAAGCGGTGTTTTCTCATGCGAACCAAATCATTATTCATATAAATAAAATAAATGCTTTAAAAATCGATTCTCTGTAACCCTCAAATTAAATTTGAAACCTTTTTGACCAACCAAATGTCACTTCATATTTTTCACCAAAATCTAAACAAAACATTTTCATCACTTTTGAAAACCTCTCCATAGAAGTCACTTGAATTTCTTCAAAATAAGTTTGCTTTAAATCGATGTCAAAATGATTTTTGTGTCCAGAATAGCTTTGAAATTCTAAAATTTATGCATGAAACAAGTCCTTGTTACAACTACTTGTCAAACCTTCTTTCACATAGCCTCATCCCCAAGCCCGAATTGAACACTTAGGGGCATGATCAAGCTGGGGGGCAATAAAAAACTCCTAGTAAGGCTAGCTCCATGATTCCCTTTCTAAGAAAATGTCGGGCACAATTGGCAACCCTTGAGATAAAAGGTGAAGGACAAAGAAGTATGATGATACCAAGTCCTTCCTAGAGGTCAAGATCATAAGAAATGACTCGAGTAAGCAAGAACGAAAAAGCCATCAAAGTTTACTACCAACACTCCAACTTTTGAGAAAGGAAAGACACCATGAAGAAATGGGGACCTATATTTATCAAGTACACATGCATATTGATCATAATGCATTGCTTTTAACATTGTCATATTGGTGTTACACCATGAACTTTTGAGTAGCGCATTTTCTAACCCTACCTCATTTTGAGTGTGCCTTTGTGCCCTCACTTTCTTTTATGTGCTTTTTTGAGCCACTATCTCTTCGATAGTGCATTTTCTAACCCTACCTCATTTCAAGTGCGCTTTTGAGCCACCATCTTTTGGGTAGTGCATTTTCTAACCCTACCTCTTTTCGAGTGTGCCTTTGAGCCCTCACTTCTCGGGTAGCGTGTTTTTAACCATACCTCGTTTCGAGCGCGTCTTTGAGCCCTCGCTATCCATTCCCCCACTTAGGTAGGTCACCCATTACAACACGACCACTTTTTTTTTCATTTTTGGGTAGGTCACCCATTACAATACGACCAATTCTCCATGTTTTGTTATCTGGGTAAGTCACCTATTACAATGAGACCATTCCTCCACCTGGGTAGGTCACCTATTACAACACGACCACTCTTTCTTTTTTTCTATTTTTGGGTAGGTCACCCATTACAACTCGACCATTCTCCATGTTTTTTTTATCTAGATAGGTCACCTATTACAATGAAATCATTCCTCCACCTGGGTAGGTCACCCATTACAACACGATCACTCTTTTTTTTTCTATTTTTCTGGTAGGTCACCCATTACAACTCGATTATTCTCCATGTTTTTTTTATCTGGGTAGGTCACCCATTACAATGAGACCATTCCTCCACTTGGGTAGGTCACCCATTATAACACGACCACTCTTTTTTTTTTTCATTTTAGGTAGGTCACCAATTACAATTCGACCAATTTTAAATTCTTCACGTTTTTATCTGGATAGATTACCCAATACAATGAGATCATTCCTTTATCTGGGTGACTGGTCACCCATTACAATGAGATCATTTCTTTATTTGGGTAGGTCACTCATTACAATGAGACCACTCTTCATTTTCTACTTGGGCAGGTCGCCCATGAAAATAGATTAGGGTAAGTGTGAGTGTGTGGGCTGGTCGCCCCTGAAAATAGACTACTATGAGCATATGTGGGCAAGTTGCCCAAGATAATCAAACCATTTTTTTTTACAAGCTTACTACTCAAAGTCTTCGCTCCGTAAGCATTGTAAAGAGGGGGGGCAACTGTCATAACTCATTTTTAGGTTACTCCCAATTTTTTTTTTCTTAAAAAAAAAACTATACGGTGCTGTTTTGAACGGTACGGTGTAGCTTTTTCTCCCCTACGAATGCAAAGACAAGGGAGAAGAAATAATTAGCTGGTTACTGTGTTGCGTACAGTAACCAGCTAATTAATTAACTGGTTACGGTGCTCATGCATGGTAACCAGTTAATTAACTGGTTACTGTGCTCATGCATGGTAACCAGTCATTTTTTTTTTATTTCTTCTGTGGGCTAGAACATCAGCCCAGCCCACGCGGATGGGCTGAGTCCAACCCCTTTTTGCTTTGGGCTGGAACATCAGCCCAGCCCACATGGTTAGGCTGAGTCCAGCCTTGTGGCTGGGCCAATATAGGCCCAGCCCAATTCATTTTATTTTTTTTCTTTTTCTTTTGTGTTTTTTTATATTACATATATATATTTTTAAAAATTATGATTTTTCCATGGATTTTTCTACATCATTTTAACTAATATTGGTCTGTATTTTTATATCGTAAAGATATAAATCCAATATTAAAAATACCCGGTTTTCAAAAAAAAACTTTTGTTTTCATGCATACGGCCAAGTCTCTCAAAAATAAAAAATCATATTATATTTTTATACAACAAAGAAAACTTCAAAAAATATATATTATATTTTAGCATGTATTTTGGCTTTAGTAACCAGTTTATTAAAGTCACGAGAACTTGGCCAATATTTCAAAAAATCCAAAAAACATTATTTTATTTTCTTTTAATATCTGAGATTACGAATTTATACGTAAAATGTACTCCTGATATTAAAAAGAGAATTTTTTTAATTTGATAAAAGAACGGTTAGGTTTTATCCCATTAAGATAAGAACCTCCTTTTTTAGGAGGGCTTTTCTTGAATATTAGACAAACAGGACCAACAATTAGAAAACACGACCAAACCGTAGATTTTGATCAAACAAATAAAACAATGCAGCTTACCTTAAATAGGGCATATTTGGGATGCTAATACCTTCCCTTTACGCAACCAGTCTTCGTACCCGATCTCTGAGACCAGGTAGGGTTTCTAGTGACCAGAATACTACGTGGCTACTCCCATTCCAAATTTTTCACTGATAAAAAACAAGAATTTCTTATCTTCCCATATCTTCCAAGATACATACCCTATACACTTTGAGTGTGGAGGGTGGACGATCGTCGCAACGCCGTCATGTGTGACAATCTTGATTATTTTTTAAATCCAAACAATATTATTATTAGTCAAATGCAAGTAAATAGACTCGTGTCTTGGCTAAAACAAACAGGAGTTTTTTTATTTATTGGATTTGTTATACCAAATTTATATATATTTTTCTTTTTTATATATAATACAAACTAGATAAGCTGCAGTTTACATTCTATTTTGAGTCTCAATAAAATCATTTTCTGTTAATTTTTATAATCATGTTGTCTGATAAGGACAACCATCTAGCTATATCTATTATAGTTTCATAGAAATGGTAGGGTTATTTAGCTAATATCCAAATTGACTAAGCTGGAGTTTTTATTTTGTTTATTTTTAGAAATTATTTTATTTATTCTTAAAATATTTTTCATGAAAAATTAAGAAAACATGTTTAGCGAGTACTGATTTTCTAAAATAGAAACAAAAGTTGTGCTTGGCTGACCTTAAAAATAATAACAGAAATGGATATAAAATATTAGATGACCCAAACAATACCCTTAATTTTTTTATAAAAGATTTGGAAAACAATTGTTTTGATGTGTTCCAGTTTTCAGAGAATTAGAAAATGTGTTTGCAAGATTTTTTTCTTTTTCAATTAGTAAAACACGTTTTTTTTAGTTTTCTATTTCTTGAAAAAAAAAGAGAGTAGAAAACTAGAAAATCTCCTACAGGTAAACACAAATAATTTCTAGGGTTTTTTGTATACTGAAAATAATTTCTAGGTGGGCCGACACTGAATTCTCCAGAAGTTAACATGCACGGACCCAAGCACTCAAATAAATTCCATAGAATCTTCTTGTAAAAGATTTGTTAAGAGAAATTATAAATTTTGTGTAAAATACTATCTAATTGCTTCTTCAAGTCTAAATCAAAAAATAACTCAATTACTCAGGTTTTAAACTTACTTTTAAATATAAATTCAAATGCTTTCAAAATTATTAAAAACTTACATAATTATATAAGTTTAGTAAAGATCATCAAACTATCTCGAATACCTAAAAAAACAAGTCTAGTAACGAGAGATATTTGTTTCAACTCGATTCACATCCTCCATGAATGAGCTGCAACGATCTGTAGAACGAGTTGAGTTATTCCAATTGTTTTACAGCCTTAACTAAGCTCCAAAAGCCTTCACACAAGCTAAGTTGGAACTCCATGCAATATAAGCAAGCAGAGGATTGGTAGCAGTACATCGTATCTGTTCTATCTTGCATGATTTGTTCAGTGGGGTAGATACATCATGGTTCTAGGCACAGGGTGGATTATCCCACAAAAATATTCTTTATTCACCATACAAAGCAGCCACAGCGTGAAAAAAACTAATCTATGTACAGATATTACTTCTCTATATCAGCAAATGATGCAACTCATGTTAAATAAGAATCATTGCAGACTAGCTAGCTCAGGTGGCGTGTTTCAAAAGAAAATGCCACCTCTAAATGGAGAAATTTGGAAAATGCCTCCCAAAGTTGGTAGTATAATCAGTGATAAGGCGGCAGTATTCCAGAATTTTCATATGTATGACCTTGTCTCTCGGCTGGAATGCTGTCGAGAATTACTCTTGTTTTGATTTAGGAGGAAACCTGATGACACAAATGCAGATAAATAGAAAGTTGATTTCGAAAGCATAAGGTATTAACTCTAGCAACTTCCTGCTCTAACAAGATTGTATCCAGAAAACCATATTTGTCAGCTCATACTGTGCAAATGAATGAACTAGACCATAGGTAAAATTCTAATAATTGTGAACTTTAGTGATATCAACTCCTCAAATACATGCTATGAGGACCTCAGTAAGGATCCGTAATATTCAGATACTAATTATTTTGCGCAGTAGAATGATACATATTGTGGTGACAGGACATGGAATTGGCATGGATTCACAAAAAACTTGGCTTTAAGCAAAATCTTAACCAGTTCTTTTATTCAACTAAACTAAACTGGACCACTAAATCCGACACATCATCACCAATGAAATAGCAACTCTTTCACTGGATATAAACAATGCATTCGAGTGAAATTGCAGTTCTACACTGGATGTAAAAAATACATGATGAATATTCAAGATATTGCCAACAGGAAACCATGCTAATTTCAAGAATACGCTATAATGATAGTATGAAGAAAAAGTATCAATGCAAGCATCAATTGAATGATGAATTTTGGTTTGACAAGTAGAATGAGAAATTTTAGCGGTGGAAAATTGATATGAAATGGGAAAGCATATGGTGCCATTCAAAAGAACTACTAGGAATCATTTGCAGCACTTCAGATATTCACTAACATAAATATTTTGCAGTTTGTAGTTCATTGCCATCACAACACTTGTCGTGATACCAACAACCATGAAGGATTTATTTGATTGATGTTCAAAATGAAAGAAAAAAAAAAACAAAAAAATAGCATCAACTTGTAAAGAGAAAAATCGAATGTAGTAAACCTAGTGCAAGACCATATATTTAATCACCTGCTGCTTAGGTTCTCGACTTGTGTTATTCGCCATTTGACTTGTATAGAATCCTGAATTCCGCCCATTTACGCTGGAAAAACCTGCCGATGTGTTCACAGCAAATCCACCCCTATTCTGATGCTGATATCTTTGGCTTCCTGGGTTGCATGTTTCAATGCTAGCATTCTTAACAGGAACATTGCAAACATACCGGCATTCTGTTCTCCAAAACTTCGAACTCAAGAATTCTGCACCAGGAAGATTGCAACATGTGTTCTCTGCATAGTTAGCTTTAGGAATTCTTCTACTTGATACTGCCAAATCATATGAAATTTCATTCACTGCCATCTCCAGGCCATGAACACGTGTCTCGAGAGAGTTTATACCAACCTGGGACCTCCCGATGTATCCCTAAATTCAAGAAAAGGATGGGACGATTGAAGTCAGCATTTACTTTTCAACATTTGAGCACCACAGTATTTTCCACTGGAGTGATTGCCAAGAAAGCATTAGTAAACCATAGAGAACGCAATAATTGGGTGTTCAAGGCAGGATTGCATAAAAAAGTAGATGGATGGTGGAATGTTGATGCATGACAAGGGGTTTAATCTCTATCGAGTGGGGGTTGCAAATGTGACCATTAATTGAAGACACCATCACAAATTATATAGAGAAAACATGCTTTATCTCATCTAAGCAAATGGTCCCAAAAGAGCGGTAGCAAGCAACAATATGCTGTAGGCAAACTGAGGAAATGAAAGCCTTCACAATTGGCATCAATGACTTGTTAGTTATGGATAAGAGAGGGAAGCCACGGAAGGAGAGATCAAAATTCAAACATTGATTGTACCTGGAGAAGGTCTAAAAGACTAGACTGCTGGTTTTCAATCTGAATAAGCTGTTCACGGATTAAAGACAAATCCTCATAATCTTTTTGGTTCTCATAAAAATCTTCAGTAGAACTGCTCACTTCAACATCTTTGTTGTAACAGTTTTCATCCTCCTGAAATGGAACCACGCGTGACCCAGATTTCAAACCACTGAACTTGTTCCATTTATCATCTCGGATGCTACCGAAGAGGACACGTCTTGTTTCTCGCATAGAACTTGTTCCATTCCCATTCTGCCCTGATCCCAAAACTTCAGAATCATGCCTTGTATCATCACCGCTAACTTTTCCTTGTGGTGTACCAATTTCAATTTTCCAAGCAGACTGTCTATCATGGCCCAGCTTGTGTAACATTCCTGTCTTTGAATTGTGGTCATTGCTCTTTGCGGGGCTTTGTTTTTTGGCAGCTGTCATGGATGAAGCATCAGAAGGAGGGAACCTAATTGCAGGGACTGTTTTCTTAGATAAAGGAGTTCTGAAACCAACGTCTTTAGAATTTTTGGAGGCAGAGGAGATGCATGTACCAACAACATTATCTGGTCCCATGGCAAAATCCAACAAGAGCATAAATTGATGGTGTCAAAATTTCCGATACTGATTATCTTCACTACAAAGACTAGTAATAGTAGACTAACTTCAACGTTAATGTCACGCTTACCAGATCTTTGAACCCTTCTGAAATCATCAATCATAATAAATAAGATTCATAAGGAGAGAAAAGAAGATGATAATACCTATAGAAGAACATGTAGATTGAGATGGAACTGAACTTTCCTGAGAAATGCCTGGTACTTCCTTCCACAACTCCAATGTACGATTCATAGTCTCCCTGACCACCTTCACCTTTTTTTTATATACACGAAAATTATATCAGTATGAAATTGGCAACTGTCGGAATCAAAACACTCATTGATCTATTGCCAGCAATTTAATTTAATTTGTTACCTTCGAACTGCAATCTCTTCTGATTAAAAAAGAAGAAGAAGAAGAACCTTATAATCTGTACACATTTTCTCAGCAACCAAGCAAGTCCCAAGGAAATAAAAACAGAGAGAATATTTACTGCACTCCATACCTTATCAAACCTCCTGGTCTCTAGAGAAGTCAAACAGGTAGCTTTATGTTCCTTCGCCAACTTCTTCTCCATTGATGCCACCTTCCCTAAGGCCTCAGCAGCGGCTTTTCTGGCGGCCCAATCTTCACTACACAAAAACTCAACCAAACACGGCACTAACCAATCCAAAATTCCCTTACTTGACGCCCCACCAACGCCAACAATACTCCTAATCACACTCAACAAAGCCGCCTTAGCTTTAAACCCCTCTCCTTTAACCAGCTTTCCAAGCCTCGGCAGCACCTTCCTTAACTGCTCTACCTCTGGCTCTGGCGCTGCCTCAATGGCCGCCGCCAAACACAAGGCTGCCCCGATCTGAGCGTTGAGATCCTGGTCAATAATCAGCAAGTCAATAAGCGGCTTGGAGAGAGTTGAGAAGGGGGGGTCCGTGATCTGAGAAGACATGGCAAAGGTGGCTTCGACGCAGGCAGAGCGGACGGCAGAGTCTGGATCACGGAGGCGGCGAGTGATGGTGGATATCATTTTTGAGAGGTGGGGTGAGAGGGAGTTGCCATGGGAGCGAGAGAGGAGAGTTAAAAGAGAGACGCATTGTTTTCGAACAGGAGATTTAGAGGAGGAATCAGTGTTGTGAATACAGTTTAGGAAATGTGAGAAGGAGTCGGGAGTAGACAAGTTTTTAGCTATGGACTCAAGCTCTGTGGTGGCAACGGAGACAGTGTCACGGTCGGAGAGCTTGTTGAGACAGATTATGACACGGTGCTTGAGATCATTGGCAACCGGCGGTTTTTGGAGAGGAGACATTTTTGTTTGGTAATTAATTTTCTAGTTTCGGTGTTTATTTTGGCATTGCTGTGGCTGTGGCTGTGGCGGGTGAGCAGGTGGTGTTGAGATGGTGGCCACTGTGCAAGTTAGTTGACACTAATTTTCAGAGAGGTGAGACTCTTGGATGCGGGTGCAATGTTTGTGAATGAATGAATGAATCGATATTCATATTTAAAATGTTTCACTTTCCCACATTTAGTTGCAATTTTTTTTTCACTCCTCTTACTTTACTTTTTAAGCACATTGGTCTCAATGTTTTCTATAATTACAAGACCCGGTCTCAATCCGCTTATCTACCGAGTCAAGATCTAGCCCCGGGCCGGTTTAGTGAAAAAAACCCAGATTAAGAAAAAATTAATATTATTTAGGATTTTTTTATTTTTAAGAATTAAATTAACCTATCTGATTTGCAAACTTTGAACCGGGTTGACTTCTAGGTACCATGTTGTTTTCTAGGCTTACATGACAAACATATATGAGTTGGTATGTAGCTGTGGCTGAATTATAAAATATTAAAAGAGAAATGATTTGTTTGGTGTCACGTTAACTTCTATTTTTTAAAATGTTCTTGAAATTATTTTTTATTTAAAAAATACTAAATTATTTTAAAAAAATTAATGTGCTAATGTTAATTATTAAAAAATATTATAAAAATATATTATACATTTTAAAATATGCCAGGAAAGAAATTTTTTCTAAATTAAAAAACTGAGAATTTTGTTGTTAGAAATATGATGACGTGTTTTGTTTTCGGAAATTATTAAAATATTTTTTTTAATATGAACTTATTATTATAATTTAAAAATATTAAGAAACAATTTAAAAATAAAAAATAGATTGAAATTCACATTTAAAAGGTTTAAACACTTTTAAATAAAGCTAGTGTACCCATAGAATTTAACTGCTGGTGGAAAGTAATTTAATAAAAGAGAGAGAAGAGAAGCAATGATAAGGATTCAGGTCTAGCCCGAGACCACTCCCACATGGGATAAGCACATGGGATGGGAAGGCTTCAGACCTGCAGGGTCAGAGTTCAGACATGTAATAAACAAACAAAAACAGCTTCGCTTCATCTACATGACTATTTGTCCCTTCTTTCCCTTGTTTATATCATTTCCCTACTAATGTTTACCCGTCAAACCTGAGTTAGATTATATAGCTTGTTTCTTTATGTAATTTAAGAATATTTTAAAAAAATTAAAAATTGTATTTTTTATTTATTTTAAATTAATATGTTTTTAGTATTTTTAATTCATTTTAATATATTGATATCAAATATAATTTTTAAAAATAAAAAAAATTATTAATATATATTTTAATATGAAAAATAATCACAAATATGCTCAACAAACTTAAAAAAAACAATTCATTATAAATTATAAAAATTTTATGTTCCAGATTTGATTTTAAATTTTAACTCTGATAATCATAACCATTTGTTTGGATAGGTATTCCATACCACTATTTCCGCTTTCATCCAAACAACTTCTTCTACTTTGATTCCAAAACTTGGAGCAGAGCAATCTAATCCGACGAGATTAGCGTGTAAAAAATAGAATAGTTTGCAAATGACTTCAATGCATTTTAATGAACGAAGTGTTTCTATTTATCGATAAGTTCGAATACATTTGTGTATATATAAATTGAATACATTTGAATATTCGAAACATAATCATATATCAGCATTATCTTCTAATGGATTGACTGTTGATTCAGCAAGTTGTTTTGATTTGAATTGTGCGTGATCATTGGCTGTATTTGCTGCTGTGGTTTTCTGCTGAATGAGGTGTTGAATTAGCACTTGATTGCTGATAAATAGATGATGTCTTAACCATTATTATTACCCCCATCACAGGGGTTGACCTGTTCAGAAAATTAGGTTGCAAGTCCATCAGACAAAAAAAATTATTTAAAATTTTAACATCTCACATAAAAAATTTTAAAATAATAAATACACATATAAATTATAAAAAAAAAATATGAGATATAAAATATAATATAGTTATTCAACTTTGAAAAATTAAAAAGTAATTCATATAAATATAAGGTATAAAACAATGAGGTATGAAGTGTAGTATAGTTATCTCACATCAAAACGTTAAGAATAATTCATGTGGACATAAATTATATAGAGTTACCTCACATTTTAAAAATACAAAATAATTCATATGAATGTATATTATAAATAAAAAATGTGAAGTCTATTATAGTATAATATAGTTATCTCATGTTGAAAAGTTAAAAAACAATATATATGTGGATAAAGGTTATATATAGTTATCCCACATCTAGAAATTAAAAAATAATTCATGTAAATATAGGATATAAAACAAATATGAGGAATAAAGTTTAATATAGTTATCCCACATCAAAAAGTTAAGAAATAATCCATGTTAATGTAGGCTATAAAAAAAATATGAGGCTAAGTAATCAATAATTAATTTTTCATTTTCTAGGTTTATTAAAAAAAATATTAAAGAAAAATCAGGTCTTACCAAGGTTACACCAGGTCACTTAAGTTTTGGATTGACTCGGCGGTCATCCAAGTTTGACCATGTCAATTTCATCTTTAGGTTTTATGGTTTGAAAGTTGCTCAAGGCTCAGGGTCATCCAGGTTAACTCGTGGGGCTAAGCCAAGTTTTATAATTATTGTCTTGCAGTCCTTTGCAATCAAAATAAGAGCTCACAAAAACGTTAAGAGTGCTTCACATATGACTAAACTTGGAATTAGAAAAGGTTTGGTGAAGGTATCTACAAATTGATCACGTGATGGGATGATCTTAACATAAAAAGCATTAAAAGCTACTAAATCCGAGACAAAGTGGAAATCAATTTTAATATGTTTTTTTTCATGTACGAAACACTGAGTTGGTAGTCAGGAAGGTTGTTTTGATGTTGTCACACCATGGGGTAAGTAATGAGAAGAGGGGAAAACAAAGTTTTCATAATAGAGATTGTATTATACAATGGTGTTGGCAGCAACATAATATTCAGTTGCTGCAAGAAATAGTTGATTACTTATAGGAGCTTCAAAAAATGAGATTTAATCCAAGAAAGATGCAATAATCATTAGTATACCATCTGTCATCAGTAGAACTAGCTCAATCTATATCAAAAAGAGCTTATGGTTGAGACATATTGTTGTGTGTTAGAAGGAAACCATGATACACTATGTTTTTAAAATAGCATAAGATCTATGTAACATCACTCCAGCAAATAGTATAAAAAATATAAGGATGAGTGAATGATAGATATTGAAATGAGCCAACAATATTGGAAAACAATATAGGATATAAAAATAGAGCCATTATGAACTAAGATAGATTTATGGTGGAAAGAATTAGTGAGGATACTAATTTGGCACCATAAATATTTTTGAACCTTAAAAAATTGAGAATAAGATGAACAACATATAAAAGAATATAAAAAATAATGTTGCTAGAAATCTTGTTTAAAAATCAATAATAGCATTGTGAAATGGTAATAAACCATAAATGAACTCGAGAGTAAAAAAGCTAGATAAATATATTTTAGAATAAGAGGATGGTCATAAGGATTTATTGTAATAATTAATGTGATACATAAAATAATGAAACAAGAAATTCAGATTTTTAGTGTAAAATCACCTCTTAATCAGTTTTATGTTATTAAGCATAACTTTTAATTTGACTATTAGATCAGACTTAAATTTTATGATGGGTATTTTAACATATTGATTTACGGCATGGTAAAACTTTAAAACAATTAAAGTTTGGAAAGGCAGGGCAAAAATATTGGCAATCAAACATAAATTTAAAAGTGTTTATTAAAGGTAAAATAGTTGATTGAACTTAAAAACTAGAAAATTCAGCCTTTTCTTCTTCCTTAAATTACCGATAAAACTGGAAATAAACAAGATAAAGAGAGAAGAATTATGAGAGTTAAACATTAAAAATCCTTAAGAGAAAAATAAAAATCGGGTAAGATTTATGAGTTAGGAAGTGTGAGACAACAACCAATCCATCAAACAAAGATTTAAAAGAAAATAAAATGAGGGAGAGTAAAAAAATCAAGGTTATAGCTCATGGCAAAGAGAAATAAAAATCGGGTAAGATTTATGAGTTAGGAAGTGTAAGACACCAATCAATCCATCAAACAAAGATTTAAAAGGAAACAAAATGAGGGAGAGCAGAAATCAAGGTTGTAGCTTATGGCAAAGAGAAAAAAATCTAAAGGAGTGGAAAAACCTTGACTAATTAGCTTTCGAAGTCCATATTAGTGTCAGGTAAGAAGTTTTAAACTTATTTAAACAATTTTAAATAGAAAGAAATGGATTTAATGCAAAGTTCTTCAATTTTGGAATTAGGATTTTAGGAGAAAAATGGAAAGCGAATAATACTCAATGTATGTTTGACATTATAATAGTTTTTGTGGTTGTAGTTTAAGTAAATCTAAAAAAAAGTTATAAATTATAGTTTTTCTTTTATCTAAGGTTTCAAGAAATAATTTTTAGTAAAACTTATTCAAAATTGTAATGTGTGATATAAAATTTGTATTGCATTATAAAAATAAACTATGCATTAAATTATATGCATGGCTATAGCTAAAATGGAGATAGAACTTAGTATTAGATATAAGTTATTAATGAGTCCTAAAAACTAAGATGCTTAAGAATAAAGTTGATATATTGGATAATTGGTTAATCTTTTAGTTCAAACAATCTAATATGTTCTTCTTAGCTAAAAAGTTTAACGGCTTGACATGGAAAGCCCAAATGGTTGGTAGTAGCAAGTAATGTTTGGTAAGCCAAAGTGGCTAGTAGATGTGGTAGTAGGAGATGGTGATGCCTAGTAAGCCAAGGTGGCTAGTAGTTGTGATAGTAGCAAGTGATGCCTGTAAAAAATCCTTTTTGATGGGCATTGAGACTCTTTGATAATAAAGCAATAACTTTATAAAGAGAAAAATTATGATGATATTTTAGAGAAATAGACTCTGAAAAATATATATATACTAAAAATATTAAAAATAAAGAAATTATGAACCCTTGGCTTGAACAATTCATGGTGTATTTATAGTGCATAACTCTCTTTTTTTGTGAAGAAAAGAGGCTGAAGTATAATCTCACCCTTATGATATTTTGAGTTGTATTCTATTAAAAAAAAATACTTATTAGATTAATATAAAATAATGAAGGATTCACGTAGGGTCCCAAAAAAATTCTCTAACAAGTATTAGTCTTGGATAAGTGCCCATACTCATTAAATATGAGAAATGAGTCTAAGCATGCTATCTGAAACCAAACATGTTAGGCTCAGGTGCAAAAGCCCGACCCACAAGAATGTTGAGATGTACACCCACACCAAGGGTGTTAGACCAAACATGTTAGGCTCGAGTGCAAAAGCCCGACCCACAAGAATGTTGAGATGTACACCCACACCAAGGGTGTTAGGCGTATGCCTAATATGGGTTTCAACTACTACACCTAAGTCCATGCTCATTTGGTGTTAGACTCTAGAAGCCTAGATAATGTTTTTAGGTTTATTTTTTGGAGGTTCTAGGTTCATTTTCTTCGAATCCATCAGCTGCCTCTTAAGTCTTTATGGTATTAACTCATAAAGACTTATAAAAATGCTCAATTACCATGGCAAGTTTATTGAATTTTATTCTTATAAGAAGAGGGGTTGAAACTTTAGGTAATAAATTGGAGAGTCTATATGTATGGATGTATAACTTGTTTAAAACAAATTTATAAGTATACAGGTACTTAAAAAAAATTCTTAAAAGGATGATGTGAGATATAAAGAACTTCATGCTTAGAATATTTTTTTAAGAGGTTAGGAGAAACTTAAAGAAAATAAATTCATACTTAGAAAAGTTTTTAAGTTACTGATGAAAAATAATAAAGAGTGAGTATATACTTACAAAATATTTTAAAAACTTAAGGGGAATTCAAGGAGGGTGACCCATAGCAATGACCATGCTCAGAAAAACTTCTAAAAGGTTGAGTAGAGCGAACTCATTTAAACGCTTATACTAAAAAGGTGTTTAAGGGGTGAAGGGAAAGAATCTATAGAGTATAGTTTTATTACACTAGGAAAACCAAGTCCATTCCTTTGAGTGTGAGGGGTATGTAACCTCCCTAAAATATAAGGTTTATAGCTTTTCTGATGATGGTGGGAGGGCTTAGGAGCTCTTTAGAGGTATGTAGCCTTCTTTTTTATGATGTGGGGATTTAAAAGCCTCTCATTAAAGGGTAGTCAATGGTATATGAGAGGTATGTGACCTCTTTATGATGGCATAGGACATGAGAGTTCTCCACTATAGAGTGATGCCAGTCTAAAACTACAATAAAAAGGTGAGTGATCCTAGATCAATTTATGATGAATTGGTGAAAGACTTTTTGGCATCACTTGAAGAATGTGCTCGTTTTAGATAACACTGGAGAATAAAAGGTTTGAGATCATCCCCTAACGTATTGGTGAAAGGCCCTTATGCATCACCTAGAGAATAGGGAATCCCAAATCAATACATGATGAATTAATGAGAGGCTTTTAGACATCACCTAGATAATAGAGAATTTTAAATCAACCCCTAGTAAATCGATAAGAGACATTTAGGCATCATCTGTAGAATGTATTAGTTTGAGACTACATTGAAGATGTTTAAATAAAATTACATTTATATTGAGGATTATGCATCCTGAGGTGACCTAAATGTCAAGTACGAGGGAGATTTTTCAGTTATATTATACTTAAAATAATACATATTGGATCAGTATAAAATATTAAGGGATATATGTAGGGTTATGAAAACATTTTCTAACAAATATTGGCTTAGATAAGGTGTCCAATTCTATCAAAAATAAAAAATAAATTTAAAAGTATTGTCTACACCCAAGTATATTGGGCTTGGATACAAAAGTCCAAGCTCATATGAGTGTTGATTTTTTTAAGCCTTATCTATATATTGGGTTATAGTTTGGTAATACGAGCCTAGAAAGGTTAGGTTTATTTTGAAAAATATTTAGGAATTTTTTATTTGAATTTATCAGTTGCTAAGAAAAAAAGAAAAGAATAATGTGGAACGAAAAAGAAAAGAAAAGATGAATGTGGAGCATATGATAGAGACATGGGAGGAAATATTGGGCAAGTAATCTCAGCAGGGTATCACGTGATATCTGAGGATGGATATTCAATGAACTGAAACAAAAGGAGTTTCAAGTCAAAGCAGGAACATTATTGGAGACGGGGAAGTGTTAGATTGTAGAAGAAGAGCATTTTACTAGAGCATTTTAGCATCATCATCTAGTTTTAAAATTTTTGAGAGCAAGAAACTTGACAAATAATTTCGATATCTTCTCAAGAAATATTGCAATCACATTAAGGAAAGACAAGGTAGGGCTAGTGAAACTATAAAGCAAATATGAAGAGATTTTTCCTATCTACCAACTAGGTAGCTAGCTTGAATTCATTTATCACCTGAATAGGTTGCACGGCCATTATACTTTTTAGTGACCCCTCTGCATAATTGAGACAAACTAATTAATTCATAGATTCAGCCTTATGCTTGCTTGGTTGCCGAGAAGATATTGAAAATTAAAAGAATTTATAGCTCGACCTCGGTTTATTAATAGAAATATATTAAAATAATATTTTTTTATTAAAATTACTAAAATTTATAGCTCAACCTCTATTTATTTGTATGTCTTTATCTTGTAGGTTTTATTCTCTTTTTTAACCTGTGATTTTTTTCTTAATCTTTAAAAAAGTATAAAGATATTAAAACGTTAAAAATTTGATAATTGCTGAGTAATAAAAACTTTAAAAATATTAATTTATAGAATTTCATGTTGTTGTTTTTTTAAATCTTAATATGACAAAACATGAAATTGATCTCAATTAACAATGATAAATTTACAAAACTCATTATTGGAAGTAGGAGAATGTAATAACCCCATGCAATTCATATCAAAACAAATCAACAAGATCAATCATGATAAACCAAATAGTTAAAGCTAAAAAAAAAACTAAATCTAAAGAATAATTCAAAAAAAACAACTCAGGTAAATTTAGATTGGTAATCAGTATTATAAGTGTTTCTAAAAAAATAATAAACAACAGATTAAGATTTGGATTAAGTTGCTTGCATTTGATAAGATCATTTAATTTAATAACATGTAAAAAAAAATTGTAATTTAATAATATGAAAAATCAAGCAAATCTAGGTAAATCTTCCGAGAATGAGTTAATCTTCTAAATTCAAAGCCCATGAAATCTTAGATTTAGGTTCAATAACAAAACCCGAGTCCTAATTAATTTAACATTGAACAGTAAAATTAAAAAAAAATCATAAACTGAGATTACTAAGTAAAGTGATTTAATAAGTTTGGTTATTTTAATAATATAAAAAAAAGGCAACTCTAATTTAATGATATTAAAAACTAAGTGAATCTCATCAAGTCTTCCACACCTAACTTAATATTCTAACTTAGCAATGCATGCAATTGTATAGGGAGTTCAATAAAAATGTATCTATTATTAGTAAATTTAATGTTGAAATTTAAAATAAAAAAAATATTCAAAAAGTTGTTAAAACAAAAAAAAAAGAATATGAATTAAACTTCATAGGAAAAAGAAAAAGAAAAGGATAAAGGATGAAATGGCAAAAACAAAATCAACTTGGAAAATCACCTAAAATAAAAATAAAGATTAACAATAAAAAAAATATAACAAAATCTAAGAGATATAAAAACTGAAGAGGAATGAAAACCAAAACAATTTTCAATTTGAAATAATTAATTAAGATAAAAGAATTGCAATTAAAATAAGAAAGAATAAATTTTAAGAAAAAATAAATTAAAGGGTTATTGTGATTTTTCATAAAAACATTACACTAATTGAGGTGGAGAGAGAGGAAAAGGATAAAAATTGGCCTCTAAAATTATAGAAAAATTATGAAAAAAATCAAAATGAAAATACCAAAAAATCTTTAAAAAAAAGGTTAAAAAATTTTAAATTCTAAGAACAGCCACTACACTATTATTACAAAAATAAAAAGTTTAATGAGTCCCTAAACCTAGGTAAAGGGCATTTAAATAGCTCTAAAGTTCTAAAAAGTAACAAAAAAACAAGTTACTTTCAATTAAATAAATAAATATCTATAAATCTTTTAAAAAGGCTGAATACTTTTTATAAAAAGCTTTGTATTTTAGGTGAGAAGGCTAAACTTAACACTCCATTATTCTAATAAATTAGTGATTTTTCTCTTTAAGTTAGAGTAGTTTTTTTTATAAGATATAAGCTATTTAAAATTATGGTAGTGAATTATGATTTAAAATAATTTTTTTATTTTTTAAAAATTATTTTTAACAACAACATATCAAAACAATTTAAAAATATAAAAAAATTAAAATTTAAAGAGATGTGATTTGCATCGTATTTCCAAATACAATGTTAGTTTATATTAATGACCACAAATGCGATAATTTCTAGTTTTCAATATTTTTTTAATAATCTTAATATGTTAATATAAAAAATTATAAAAAAATTATTATTTTAATATATTTTTAATTAAAAAATACATTACATTACATCACAATATAAAACATTTATAATAGAAAACTTGTTAAATCTTTTGTATATGGGTTTCAATCTTGTCATTGGTTCTTAGAAAAATGGTATTTATTTTTATTTTTTATCAAATGTGATTAAATTTATTTTATATACATATTTTTAAAATATAATCATTATATTCATTAAATCTAAATTATTAGATTTGAGTTAAATAATCATGATCTACTTTATAATAATAATAACAACAATTTATTTTTTTTTAATTTTTTTTCTCACTTCATTTTAAGCAAAGATAATAACATTCAAATTTGATATTAAAATAGTCTAAACTTCACTTATAAAAAAAACAATTCTAAATCTTAAATTATAACCCTCATTTGTAAAAAAATTAATTTAAGTACTACTTTAGTTTATTTTATTTTTTAAAATAAAATTATATTCTTCTAAGTATAAAAATTTATTTTATTTATTTATTTATTTATTTATTTATTGCGTGATTAGTTAACTTTACTACTTATTCATATTGCTTTGACAAAACAGGGCCGGCAAAGAGATTAATAACCGTTCTTTTTCATAAGTGCCAAACGGCTTCGTTTGATTCGCTCGATACTGTTGTATGGCAGTATCAATAGCAGGGGTGTCCGCATTTATAATATTTGTATTATTTAACTAAACCGTTAAAATTAAATATTACAAATAATAATAAGTTAAAAAATTTTAAAAATAAATATTGTGAGTCAGGTATTGGTTGGAATTCACTCAACCCCGTGCAACTCCTTTTACATGATAATACAAGTAACCCAAATCCTTATTATTTTCCTTAATATAAATAATATTTTCTGGTTTCTCTTTTCAAATTTTTTTCCCTCTCTTCTTTTACACTCTGAAGCGAGAAATGTTTTTTTGTTCTAAATTATTAAATAAATATATAATTTTTTAAAATTAATTATTAATTTATATACAACGTTAATAATAAAGTTGTAATTCAAATATACTACTAAAAATATTAAAATTAAAAGTACATAAAATTAGAGTGAAAGTCAAAATAAACTCATTATTAAAGTTATATCATTTAATATTTTATAAAATATAATTCATCTATAATCAAATCTGAATTGATATTGAAATAATTCCTCAACCGAAATAAAATAACACTCTCATATAAACTGAAAAATAAAATAATTAAATTTAAATTTTTTTCCTCTTTCATCCCTTCACTTAATTTTCTTTTAGATTAGTGTTTTATAAGTTAGACTTTATAAGTTTACAGGGTTGTTCTCTCTCTTTTTTTTTCTTGAATTTTTTTATGTTTTTCTCTTTTTCTCGCTTTTTTTTCCTTTCTTTGTCTATTATGGTTCTACCCATTCGGCAACATATAAAAAAAAAGAAAAAGTTGATTTGTTTTATTTTTTAGTGGCAAATAATCATTTTACTTTTAATAAGTAGTTTTGCTTTTATTTGACTGTTTTTTTTGTTAATACTATCAAGTTTTGTTCATTCTAAAATTTTAACAAGATTTTATTTAATATATTTTAAAATTTCTTGTAAAATTTTAGCTCAATTTGGTAGTCGGATTGAAAATTGCATCTAATAATATAAAATTGATCAAATTATGTTTTTTTTTTATCAAATTTTTGAATTTTTTTTTATTTGATAACTAAAAAACTACAAGAAAATAAATAAAAATTCAAGATTTTAAAATAAATTTTTATTTTTTTAATCAAATGATGAACCGTACTTTATAGTCTTTTCTTGTTAGTCTGTTTTTGTATCACATTACATCTTAATTGTTTGATAAAATATTTAAATATTATTTTTATTTTGTTTTTTATATGAAAATTATGATGTTTTTTATGTTGTTTATAGCATATATATTTTAGGTATTTTATCTAGTTTTAATAGTTGCAACTTAATATTTTTTTTATGATTGTTGAAGAATAAAAAATGTAATACATACAGCTCGTGGATATGTATAATATGCAAAAAATTTAATCCATGCTGATATATCCAATTTTAACAATTAAATGAATTGAATTTATATTTTATAAAATATTAAATTGAATATAATTATAGAGCAATACTCAATCCACTGTATCCATTGATAGCCAACGGTCGACATGAAATAATACTCGTTAACTCATCAATAACGCTGCTCGGTTACTTTTATCGTTCAATTTATCTTCAAATCAGTCACGCTGCTTTGATTTGCTTATAAGTAACATGTATTTTACTCCACGCTCTAATTTGGAGTGAGAGCGGACCTACAAACAATTGCCTATCCACATTTAAGCCCTGAGAATGGCCCTCCACAGGTTCAAAAAATCCAGAATTAACAAGCTTAAACTAATGTTTAAAACCATGGCATAATTTACAACATGGATATGAGCAACGAAGATATATGGGGCCGAAGAGATCCATCTTTATGCTGTTTGACTGAGAGGCAGACCTCATTTGATAAGCATGTTCTTGGATTGCCTGGCCTTCACATGAGGAAGCTGAAATGTGACCAAAACCATCGAATTTTGTTCAATTCTCCGGCATGTGTTTCATGGGTGTTCTCCCTCTCAGGCGACAGGAGCACATGCAAGCTCGAGCATTGGGAGCAGCAAAGCCAAGAGGATCTGGGCATTGTTTATGTAGCTACAGATCAGAAATTAAACCATAGTAGCCAATCACACAAGACATTCCCTTCTGGGCCGCCACCCCTCTTGCCACCCTTTGGTCCCATCTACTATCCCCATGTGTTCGTGCTGGGGAATCCGAGAGCTGTGATGGTTTTGAGGCAATACTCGATCACAGAAGAGACAAGGAGGGCTTTGGATCAAGTCCAATTATTATCATCAAAATAGAAAGAAAAAGGTGCCGCGTACTTTTTTCTATTTTATATTTATCCAAGAAGTCCCGAGATCACGAAGAGAGCTGACTTGACGTGGATTAAACAGGAGAGGGTGTCCGAGGCATTTTCTACATGCCTCTGGAAATCGCCAGAAACACTGTTTTCGAAAACAATTTCCTCTCCTTTTAAAACTATTTTAATAGAGTAGTCGAAACATTTAACACGAGTGAATCTAGACAATAGTTAGGTTTTATAAACAGCTAATTAAATCCCATATGAACCCGTCTGTGTCCTTGAAAAATCTCAAAGGCATAGTAGGTGGACTTGAGTGTGTAAATCTGAAACCAGCCCACAGAGAAAAACAAGGGATTAACCTTTACAAAACACATTGAGAAAGAAAAATGAGGCATTCAACAGTATCCATAATTTGGATGATTGTTATTAAAGCTCTGTGTGTTTGTATCTGTTGAACATGTCATCGAGTTATAGGGTATAACTGCATATTATTTTAATGGTGGGCCGTCTATTTCTTAGGCGTGGGCTGTCTCGACTCCTACCATATATTAACAAAAGGCTGAAAAAGAAGGGTTGCCTCTTCTCACCTAAGAATTTTTTTTAGTTAGTGTTTGTTTTTATTTTTAATTTTAATTTTTAATATTAAATTATTTTATTCTCATTATCTGAATTACAGATTTCATTAGTTAACCCAGTTGATTTATATATATTTTTAATTATTTTTTTCACAATCGTATCCTTTAATATTAGATTAATTGAGAATTAGGTTTCATAATTTTGTTTATTTTATATTATGTTATTTTGACCTCATGATCAAAAATTAGTACTTAACAAGTTAACCCGAGTTGACTCAGGTTATTTTTTATATTTTTTTTTAATTGAAGTTTTTCCAATCTTATTATTCACTATTTGATCAGATGAGAATTGAGTTTCATAATTTATTTTAACTTATTTTCTATGAAAATATCTTGGTCTCACAATCAAGATCGCATATTTTGGTATTTTTATCCAGGTTAAATCTAGTCCTTTTTTAAGAGATTATCTTAGTCTCATGACCCAAATCACGAGTGTATCAACATTGAATTTACTTTTTATTAGGTTATCCTGTCTTATGACCTAAGTCACGAGTTTGATAGGTTAACTCGATTGACTTAGTTTTTTTAATTTATTTTTTCCCTACTTTCATCATCTAATAATGTGTTTGATTAGGAATTAGATTTCATCATTTGTTTCTATTTACCTTTTATTAGGTTATCAGCCTCATGACCTGATAATAGTGCTTAATGAATTAACTTAGGTTGCTTTGGCTTATTTTTTATGTTATTTTTTAATTAAAATTTTTCAAATTTTATCGTTAAACATTGGATGATCCACTAACAGAAAATTGATAAATACAAACAGAAATCTTAAGGGAATATTTTTGTTGGTAAATTGTCAATGGATTTTACTGACAGAAATATTCTCTTTATATTTACGAAGGAAATTATAGTGGGAAAAAATAATTAAAACAAAGCAACAAAAATGATGACGTGCTATTTTTACCAACAGAATTATCGATGAAATAAATTCCATCAGTAAAATTATTGGTAAACTATCAACACTACTCGTCATGTTAATTATAAAAGGAATCATCAACAGAACATTCCGTCTGTATTTTTTACACGATCAAAAGATTGATGTCTTCTCTCAATTGTAGGAGTATCGAAATAATAAATAATCTGACAAAACCGGGGTCGAACTACAAGAAAGTTAATTGTATAAATTATAAATAACAATAATACAACAACAACAACAACAACAACAACAACAACAACAAGAATAGTAGTAGTAGTAGTAGTAGTAGTAGTAATAATAATAGAAGAAGACGAAGAAGAAGAAGAAGAAGAAGAAGTTGATGAGAACTTTGAGATAGAAGATCAATTTAAGGATTAAATAATGATAACAACAAATGTCAACGTTAGAGGATCCACTAATGGTATTTCAAACAAGTATAGTATAAACTCTTATTACTCAAATAAAAACCATACACAAAGGAGGTTCCAATTAGATTATAAATTGTTAACATAAGTATATTAGTTATCTTATTAGAATAATGCTAATACTTGTAAATATTGTCAGGTATTCATGATTATAACTTATGTTAACAACAAATCAAGTTTCTTTTATAGCACAAGTGTTAGTTATACCATATGATTTATACTATGAAAGTGTTAAGCATTTGTTGTACTAAGTGTTATACAATATAAATCTAGATTAGTCATTTAACAAGCAAAGTATTAAAGAATGAACAAGATAACAAATACAAAACATATTAGTATCAAACATTAAAATTTATATCAAGTTTACACTACATATATTCTTACACCATTAGTATAACCTTTTCACCTTAACATAATAAACTTAGCTAAACATAATGAATGAGAGAAATATAAATAAATAAGATAAGAACATAAATAAAATAAAAGTTAACTAAGTAAAGGAAAGGAAATGAAATGTATAAACTAGATATTAATGAAAGCAAAACTTAAGTATTACAAAAATACAAAGAGAGAAAGTAAGAGTATGATCTTGATCTGAAAACCAATATGCCTAAATGCATGGCAAATGCCTCCTTTTATAGGCCAAAATTGGGAACTATTAATTTGATGACTAATTGATGAGTGGGTGGCCAACTTTTGACTTGGTGACAATCCTTATCTTCTCTTGTTTGAATAAAACGTCATTGATAACATCATAATTTAAACTAAAGCTCTACATAAAAGTTTTAGGAAATTGTCTCAGCTTTACAAGAAAATATTGAGATCATTTAGACTTCTAAAGCTCAAGATATGGGCTGAATACTAAATAGTATCTAGGTTATAGAATAGATTCAGACTTCTTTGTTATTACTATAATTTGAACTTGGAAACAGTCTTTTTAAAACCTGACCTCCATACAAAAGTTGTAGGTTTATGTCTTACCTTTCCATCCATATAAAGTAGACTTAAATCCAAGATTTATAGCTCCAAATATAACCCAATTACCAAACAATGTTCTAATTTGGACTGCACTAGTATCTCTTTTCTAAGTTTGGTCATCTCTATGTCCTTTCAATTTTAGTACTTAAACTCATCAATCAATCATTTTGTTTTTGTGATAGATCTGCATTTAAGATTAATATTTATCACAAATTAAAGGTATTTTATATTATTCGATATGTTATTATAAAACATGTTTTAGTTAAGGAGTTATTCATACTTCAAGTGCAAAATAATGATATAAAACCTTAATAAAAATGCACTTTTAAGTACTAATCAATTTTACGGAAAGCTTTAGAACTATTTACTTCTCAATTGCACTATTAATTACTGTTCTTTACAGACAAAATCACCGACGGATTGAAAAGTCATTGATGTTATTTGGCAATTTCTGAAAATTTTTAATTAAATATTACAAACAAAATCACCAACGGGTTGAAAAGTTGTCAGTGATATTTGGCGATTTTTAAAATTTTTTATTAAATACAAAATTTAAATGAAATATTACAGACGTAATCATCGACAGAATAATAAAAAATATTAATATTTAATTATCCGTGGATAAAACACCAAAAAAAAGTCTAAAATCCTTAATTTCACAACAGACTGTCTCCTTTCTTCTTCTCTTCTCTCCTTAACTTCTTCTCTTCTTCTTTATACTCATGTATGTCTTCTTTTTTCTTTTCTTTTTCATCTCATTTTTTTAATTAGTATACTTGATGATTTGTTCTTGCTCTTCTTAACTTTACTTGCAACTACATTAAGGTAAAAAAAATCTTTTTTTTTGTGTTTTTTAACTATATTTTTATTTTATTTTTTATTTTTTTTGTTATTAATAATTGTATGAATGTTGTTGTAGGATTTGTTTTTTTCATATGAGATCAATTTTTAGTTGATTTATTTATAGGATTTTTAAATTTTTTTCATAAGAATTTTTTAGTTAAATTTATTTTTTTTATGTTATTTATTTGTTGCAAAAAATTTTGAGTTCATTTTCTTCTTCTTTTTTTCAAGCATTTTGAGTATTATAAAATGTTAATTAATATTAATTAAATTATTTTATAGTTTTATAAAAAAATATTTTTTAAAAATATTTTTAAATTATTACCGATGAAATTATTAACAGTTTGTTTATGAGGGAATTACCGATGGAATGAATTTTTTTTGCTCACTTTTTACGTCAGTAAATCCAACAGTAAAAATATTTTTTATTACCAATGAACAAAAAATTACCAATAAAAGATTCACCAATAAAGACTTTCCGTCAATGATTGCGTGGGTAATTGTTTTACCAACAAAATGGTAGTGCAAGTATCAATGAAAAATTTTGTCGATAAATCTAAAAATTATGGTAGTGATCCGACAAGATTGATTAAGGATTGAGTTTCATAATTTATTTTGATTCACTCTCTATAGGCTTATATTAGTCTCACAACTACAACCATATATTTGACAAGTTATAAGATTGACAAATTGACTCGAGTTGTTTTTTTAATTTATTTATTTTTTTAATCCTATCCTTTAACATCGAGCTAATTGAGAATTGAAAATTTGAAGTCATGATTTGTTTTGATTTGTTTTTTTATAGGGTTATTTGGGTCTTAAGACTTGGGTCGCAAGTTTGACAGGTTAACCCGAGTTGCTTTTTTAGATCTTTTTTTTTTTCAATTTCATCCTTTAACATTAAGTTAGTTGGGAATTGAGCTTCATGATTTATTTTGAGTTGCTTTTTATGAAGTTATCATAGTCTCATAATTTAGATCGTGAATTTAACATGTTAAATCGAGTTTTTCCAAGTCAATAAAAAATATTGTTATCTTGAAATTATAAAAATATCATTTAAATTTATTTTGAACAAATCATGTTTTTACGAGTTTTTAAGTTATTTTTAGATCCGTAAAGCTAACATATATATATATATATATATATATATATATATATATATATATATATATAAAGTTGGTTCATCTAAAAAATGATAATTAATGCCGGCTAGCATTGTAAGCATATTTATGGCTATGGTTATCATCGGCTAAAATGCTCATAATTCCAACGTGGGAACTGCAGGACTATGATCGGCTGGTTTTGGATGTATTCGAAGGTCGATTTTCTTATTCCAACCAAATAAGAATAACCATAGAAAAAAAAAACACAAGAAGAGACCGGCTCTCTAGCTCTTATCCCCAGTTTTGTGAGTAATTTTGAACAAACTCGCAACATAGCATGTGTAATATATATATATATAGCTCTTATCCCCAGTTTTGTGAGTAATTTTGAACAAACTCGCAACATAGCATGTGTAATATATATATGTATGTATGTGTATATATATATATATATATATATATATATATATATATATATATATCATTTATTATTAAGCTATTTCATGTAATATTTTTTAATGTGTAATGATTGTTTTGAATTATATATAAATTAATGATATTTTAAAAAATTCAAATAGCTTAGAAACAAAATTTATGTTTAGATAATTAGTTATTTTCTTGATTTTGATAATTTAATCTATTCTGTTTAATCAAGTTAGTTGAAGATAGGTGTTTAATATCTATAAAATATTTTAATTTTTAATATTAAATATTTTTAATAATATTCTTTTATTTATTTTAATTACATCCAAAACCGGCCGATCATTGTCCTGCAGTTCCCACGTTGGAATTATGAGCATTTTAGCCGATGATAACCATAGCCATAAATATGCTTATAATGCTAGCCGGCATTAATTATCATTTCTTATATATATATATATATATATATATATATATATTAAGGTATTTTATGTAATATTTTTTTAATGTATAATGATTTTTTTGAATTATATATAAATTGATGATATTTTAAAAAATCCAAATAGCTTGAAGACAAAATTTATATTTACATAATCGGTTATTCTTTTTATTTCGATAATATGATTTATTATGTCTAATCAAGGTAGTTGGAGATGGGTGTTTAATATCTATAAAATGTTCTAATTTTTAATATTGAATTTTTTCATTAATGTTTTGTATTTATTTTAATTTTTAATATTGAATTTTTTATTAGATTATCTCACTCTCATTATACGAATTACGGGTTACGGGTTTCATTAGTTAACCTAATTGATTTAGGTATTTTTTCCTTAATTAATTTTTTTTCACAATCATATCCTTTAATATTTTCTCACTCTCATTATATGAATTAGATTTCATAATTGTTTTTTTTACTTTATATTATATTATTTTAACCTCATGACCCAAGAATAGTGCCTAACAAGTTAATATGAGTTGTCGAGTCATTTCTTGTGTTCTTTTTTTTTCTAATTGAAATTTTTCCAATCTTATTATTCAATATTTTATCAGTTGAGAATTAAGTTTCATAATTTATTTTGAGCTTTCTATGGGAATATCTTGGTCTCACTATCAAAATCGCATGTTTTGGTATTTTTATCCAGGTTAAATCTGGTCATTTTTTTCTAAAAGATTATCTTGGTCTCATGACCCGAATCATGAGTACTTCAACATTGAATATATTTTTTTATCAGGTTGTCCTATCTTATGACCTAAGTCACAAGTTTAACAGGTTAACTCGGTTGACTTAGTTGTTTTAATTGATTTTTTCCTCACTTTCATCATCTAATAATGTGTTTGATTGGGAATTAGGTTTTATCATTGGTTCTTATTACCTTTTATTAGGTTATCTTAGCCTCATGACCTAAAAATAGTGTTTAATGAATTAACTTGAGTTGACTTGGCTCAATTATTTTTTAATTATTTTTTTCAAATTTCATTATTAAACATTGGATCCGATAGGATTGATTGAAAATTGAGTTTCAAAATTTATTTTGATTCACTCTCTCTATAGTTATATTAGTCTCACAACTACAGTCACATATTTGGCAAATTAACCTGAGTTAAATAAATTTAATTTTTTATTTTCATTCCATAAGGTTGTCTTGGATTTATGACCTAGGTCATCAGGTTGACAAATTAACTCGAGTTATTTTTTAATTAATTTATTTTTTTAATCTTATTCATTGAGCTGATTGAGAATTGAGAATTGAAATTCATAACTCGTTTTGATTTATTTTTTATAGGGTTATCTGGGTCTTAAAACTCGAGTCGCAAGTTTGACAGGTTAACCTATATTGCTTTTTTATATCTTTTTTTTTTCAATTTCATCTTTTAATATTGGACTGGTTAGGAATTAGACTTCATAATTTATTTTGATTTTCTTTTTACAAGGTTATTATAGTTTCATAATCTAGGTCGTGAATTTGACATGTTAAATCAAGTTTTTCCAAGTCAATAAAAAATATTGTTATCTTGATATTAAAAAAATATCATTTAAATTTTTTTGGTCAAATCATGCTTTTACAAGTTTTTAAATTGTTTTTAGATCTATAAAGTCAACCCTCATATAATTTAGAATTTTTATTTCCTCTAGAAAGAAAACAATATTAGCAATTTTTAAATATTTTTTCATGGTAAAGAAAATTTTGACCAAACTCACAACATAGCATGTGTAATAATATATATATAATCTATTACACCTTAAAAATTTATTACATAAAATAGCTTAATAATACATGACTATAAAAGAAAAGGAAAAGTCCTGCAGTTCCATATTCAATGACTAGGTTCTCCAGAGGTGCAATTACTCACAAAACTGGGGATAAGAACAAGGGAGCCAGTCCCTTCTTTTCCTTGAATGGTTATTCTTTCTTGGTTGGAATAAGAAAATCGACCTTCAAATACATCCAAAACCAGCCGATTATTGTCCTGCAGTTCCCACGTTGGAATCACGAGCATTTTAGCCGATGATAACCATAGCCATAAATATAATAGATGAAGCAACGTTAGTTGAAATTAAGCGTTTAATACTTATAAAAAGTTTTTTTTTTTTGTTAAATTTAGAAACTTTTTGATAATTAAATTAGTGATTTTTTTAAATAAAATATAATAATATTATAAATAAATACTTTAAAAATAAATATAAAGTAAATAATAAAGATTCTGAACTCTTTATTTAAAGGATTTATAGTTTATTTATAGTTCATGAATCTTTTTATAAAAAAAAATAACTAAAATATAATATTATCCTGATAGTATTAAAAAGAAAAAATATACATCACATATATATTAATGTTGATATATATATATATATATATATATATATAATTAGTGTTATATATATATAATTAGTGTAAAAAGAATAAGATCCAAAATATAGTTGTGTTCAAAGGATGTAAATCCTTTTCTTGGTTGAGCTTAAAGAAGATGAATTCTTTCCTTGATTGAACCCTAAACAGGTTAGGTCTTTCCTTTGGTTTAGCTCAAAAGAGATTGGTTCCTTCCCTCAAACTATGTCTTGGGTCAATTTATTAAGTTTTTAAGATTTTCAAAACAATTTGAAATAAACACACAACTCAAATCATGCTTTATATCACTAAATCACCGAGCCGACCATCGTAGCTGAGTGTGGTTTAATAATATGGTTTTCACAATAGCAAGGGAGAGGTATCTTTTAAGTTCTTATTTTATAAGCATTATTGCTGAATATCTAAATCTAGCAAGTAGATGAAGTTTATTCTTTTATTGAAACATTTAACAAAAACATAAAAGAGATCAGTAAAACACTATAGACCATAACACAAAATATTACAGTCTTTTTCACATGACTTATTGGTTATTACTAGATTGATTGGGACAAGTTGGCGTGGGGCTATAGTGTTTTACTGATCCGACCATCCTTCATTGGGTTATTTCAAATAATTTTTATACCAGATTTGATCATCTTTTTTTTTTATTGTTATTTTTTTTTTGCTTTTTAATTTTAGATGATTAAGAATTTTGCTTCATGTTTTTTTAGGTTTGCTTTCTATGGGGTTACTCAGTTTCATGACTTAGGTCATGAGTTTTGAATATTAGTTTGATTTAACTCATTTTTTTTTTAAATTATTTTTTTTTCAATCTCACCATTCAAAATTAGGTTATTAAGTCTCCAGCTTTGAGATTTTTTCCACTTTTTTTATGGTGATATCTCAATCTCATATCCTAGATCATAGATTAGTCGAGTAAACCCGAGTTGATTCTTTTTTTATGTATTTTTAATTTATTTGTTTTTAATTTTGACTTTTATTATTTAGTTTTTTTAAGAGATGATCTTTATTGTGTGTTTGGTATTATGATAGTTATTGTGGTTGTGATTTGAAAAAAGTTATTTTATAAAAGGTACTTTTAGTTGAGGTTGGTTTGGAAAAATATATGTTTGGTTAAAATTGTAGTTGAAATTGAGGTTAAACAAAAAGTAGTTTAATATGTTTGGTTAAAAATGTTTTTGAAATTGAGGTTATAAAATAATTTGTGTGTATATATATATATATATATTATTGATGGTTTTTAATTTAAATATTATAGATTTAACTATTGCTATTACATCATGAAATAAATAATACTTTATATAAAATATTTTTTATTGTTTCATTTAACTATATACAATTCTATCACGTATGAAATATATCCGACAAGAATTACAGTTTTCACAAATTTTCTTAAAGTGCAACTATGTTAGGTAAAATATAATTAGGAACAAAATTGGGATTGCAATCAAATTTTGCAAATGTTACGTCATTAAGTGATCTCCGTCTAATTTATGTAGTGTCATTGAATAATGTTTAACACTAGTTTTTTGAATAAAACACAATTAAAAATAAAAAAAAATTATTTTGCTAGGTCGAATCCAATTCAATGCATTTTTATCTTTGAACCGGACCCGGTCCGGCTGGAACAGTGGAACATGCCTCTATTGTTCACTAGGTTTTCTCCACATAAGAAGCATCAAAGAGGTGCTTCTTGTAAACTTGTGGCACACTCTTAATAAACAGTGTGTCCTATTAAAAAAATGATGGCTTTGGCTTAGCCAAACAAGAAAAACTATGGCTGCGGGTGAAGTTCACTCGCAGCCACAATACTAAATGACCACTTAGTTTCTTTCGTACAAGGTTATCTCGATCTCATAACCGACCCACGAATTTAGTATATGCTAACTCAAGTTAGGTTCTTTATTCCTTTTAAAAATTTGATTTACTTTTCAATTGCCAATAATTGAACTTCAATATTCTCGTCTTTCTTTTTATGCAGTTATCTTATTCTTATTTAATTTTTTATTTGATAGTTGAGACATTTTTATAAATTTAGAGGGTATCTTTTTATAATAATGACAAGCATTTATTTTTTTATTAGTCATTGCTTTTTTTTTTAATTGTTGTTAGTTTTTTTTATATATATAATTATGTCATTAAAATAACTAAATTTGTTTTAGCTCATTTGAATGATTCTAAATTCTTTTAATTTCTTTAAAAATACTATCATCACTTGAACATCATTTTTTTTAACATAATGAAAATTTTAGCATACGACCTAGGACTTAAAATCCAAGCTCTATTCCTATTTCCAGATAAGTAGCTTTCTATTAAGGTTCCTATGGTTATAATTCATGGAGGAGAGTGATTTTATAGAAATCACTTTTCAAACTTTCTCGTGTTTACGAAAAATACTTTTCAGTTAAAAGAAAATTTAGATTGATTTTTAGAAAAGTGTTTTCCTTTTATTTTGGACGAAAAACACTTTTAAGAAGTGAAAAATTTAGAAATGTCATGTTATTTGCTGGCTATATCACATTGAGTCCTCAAACTTTTGATTGCTATATATTTTGTTTTGATTTTTTTATTAACTTTAGTCCTTATTTTTATGATTATTATATGTTTTCTCATATTATTTTTTTAATTGAATTTTTTTATCTATTAGATTTGGTCATTATTCTTTTGATTGTTATTTATTTTATTTGAAATAATGTATGAAATTATAATTATGTTTTTTCAATTTCATCATATTTTAACTTTTTTTATCTATTAGATTTGATTTAATTATTTTGATTGTTTTATTTGAGATAATTTATGAAATTAATTTTTTTTTTAAATTTTATTCTCATTCAACTTTTTATCTTTAAGATTTTTTCTTATTGTTTAATATTTTTTTAAAAAATATTAATAAGTTATTTTTCATAATATAGCCAAATTCTAAAAAATATTTTCTAATTTATTTTCCATGATACTATAAAAATAAAAAAAATAATTAATAAATTTAAGAATTTATTTAAAAACCATTTTTAAAAAAAAACTACTTTATAATCGTGAGCATTTCAATAGAAAGTTCGCTAGAGGCTAGTCTTGTAGCTATGCCTCTTCCCTCACATTGACTTACTGTCAACAAATATAGAAAAAAGGAGATTAACCTTGATTGGAGTAGTGAGAGTTTCCAGGATAGTTTTTAGATCCAATCCGATTCAAGGCTCGGGTTCTGGATTTTGACTGAATCACCAGATTTTGACCAGATTGATTTTTTAAATTAAAACAACATTTTAGTAAAAAAAAAATCAATGGGTTACAATAAAGTTTTTGACCGAGTCTTACATGGTCACACCGGATTTTTCATTCCTCTATTTTTTCTTCAACTTATCCCGGTTCTAGCCCCGGGCCAGCCAGGTCCCGGATCGATCCACTAGGTCAGGCCGAATTTCAAAACTATGATTTCCAGATAATTTCTTAGAGATGAAGAAAAATATATGCTTTCCAGTTAAGTTTTAAAATCCTTTTGAGATATTCAAATTATTTAGTTAATATTAAATTAAATATGACTAGAAATGCTTCATTTGATTAATTATGTTTTATTTATTTTTGTGTTTCAATAATGTTTTTGAAAAAATTTAAAAATATTTTATTTTTTTATTTACTTTAAATTAATAATTTTTTATATTTTTAAATTATTTTGATGCTCTAATTTTAAAAATAATTTTTTAAAAATAAAAAAAATATTATTTTAATATATTTTAAAATAAAAATTACTTACAAAAAACCGGAACAGCACTCCAAGCAACACTAAACTAATTCCCTAAAAGCTCTTGAAAATAGTTATTATGGATTTGGGCTTGATATCGGGTCCATGTATGGTTTTTAGATTTACTCTCATACTTCGATTAAAAAATCGCCGCCTGTAGAATGAAGTAAGCAAACCCTAGCCCTGAAAGAAAGATAACCTAAGGCAGAAGGCCCTTCACTCACTCTTTACCAGGGAGGCCTTTGAGCCTCAGGTTCAACTTCATCGACCCAAAAGCAAGAGCTCAGATTATTGCATGTCTTGACTGGGCTCTTTCAGCGGTTTAAATCCTGCAAAAGCCCGAGACGGATCTCTCCACTTGCATCTGGTCCCCCCTCGTCTCAATGAATCTGTCTTCTGGTTAGGGCAAAATTTGTAGATTTTACATCATATTTAATTACTAAAGAACATAGTTTTAAAATCCAAGTCAACTTGCTCCGGTAAGGCTTTGGTTACTAATTGGGAGGATAAGTGGGATTAACACAAGTTAATTCTTATTTTTTTTATTAAAAAATCTAAACAATATTCATTTAGATTTATTTTTTTCTAAAAAAAATCAATGTGCTGATCGTGAAGTTTTGATTGAATTTTATTTTAAATTGATTAATTTTTGCTACAGCCACTCTGTTTTTTTACCTTTTTAAATTGAATTAATTTAGATCTTGAATTGATGGGATTTTGAGTTGATTTATTAAATCCATTTGAGTTTTATTAAAAAATTAAAAACTTAATAATTGATTTTTATTGAGTTTTGTCTTTTTTATTAGATGACTCTTTATTCTATTTTATTTTAACTTAAAATAGATGTTAACTTGCTAGGTCAAAAAAATAAAATCAAACTAACTGTAAAGTAAAATCCAGTAATTTTGCAGGAATTGCAAAATTGTAATTTAATTAGAAAACTGATTCATTCGGACCCCCTGAAAAGCCCCCAGATTTGGAATCACATGACAAGATAAACTGATAAACACATAACCACCCTTTCGCTTTTAAGTTTCAATTTCAGGCCTCTCTCTACCACGTCTCGCTAAATTGCCGAAATTGCCCCTACATATATAAGAACATGACTGTCCAATCCTTACTTTACTCATCTGAAGTTGAACGAAAGCCCTAGCACGTACGAGGAGGGGTAGCGGGGTAAAAAACAAACTGGCTATAACCTGGAAACTCATCTAAATGACTATATTCTCCAGGTTACGAACCAATTCTTATATTTCCTCTCCTTTGCATTTTGCAAGCGATTTTTTTTTTTTAAAGAACATATTTACAGGTTATAATACACATTAGGGTAAAAACAAAGTCCCCTAATTATGGAGCTGACCTCATTCGAGTCTGTAAATAATATTATTTCTCAATTGTACCCCTATTTATTAAAAAATATATTATATTTATCTACGTGTTTGGATTGAGAAATTATAAAATATAATGTTTTTAAAATCAGAAATAATTTAAAACACGATATTAACGAAAAAATACCTTGTTATCTCTCATATGCAATGACGTGCTTAAGAGAAAAAAAAGGAATCCATGAACGAACATAGATAAAAAGAATGAAACGAGAATTTAAAAAACATGAGAGATCTAGTGAGATAAAAAAAATTGTTTGAGGACTCATTAGAGATAAACTATATAATTGAGGGACTTATTTGAGATTTACCCAATATTAATATCAACATTCTAAACTCTCCCCCTCTTCTTCAACAAATAAACATAACATTGCTGTATGTATGTGTATGCATCCTCTCTTCCCCTCTTCCCCCTCTTCTCTTCTCTTCCTTTTTCTTCTTCTTTCTTTCATAATACAGAGTCAGTGCTCCATATATCGTATTCTCTTCCTGTTTTACATCAAGGCTTCTTCTTCTTCTTCTTCGTGTAGATAGAAAGCTTCGTGCTCTCTGGTCTCTCTTAAATTCAAAACAAAAAAAGAACTATTTTTTTGTTGTTGAAAAAAAGCGTGTTTGCTAATTCAGCAGCGAGTAATAAACGATCTAAATGTTTGTAAAATTATTTTCTGATAAGTTGCTTTGAATTGAAGTAAAATGGAAAAATTACTTGGTGTTTCGATAAGGTGATCTATATTATTGTTGTTGTTGTTGTTCTTATTGTTATCATCTTCGTCTTAATCTGTTGTTTTATTTTGATTCTAAAGTAAAATATCGGTTAGATCTGCTTACCGATTCTTTGATTGCAGGTTTCTTCATGTCTGCAATTGAAGTTGTTCAAAGCATGATTCGTCGCTGCTGTTGTTGAAGAGAGAGATAGTTTTATTATTTGTAAAAAAAAATAGAAAATAAAAAAAAAACTAGGAAAAAAAGATGAAGAGGTCAAGAGATGATGTTTACATGGGGTCTCAGCTTAAAAGGCCCGTGCTCTCTTCCTCTACTAGAGGCGAAACGTAAGTGTTTTTATTTTATTCTTTTTTAATTTTCTGTTGTTTTAGAGCTTGATTCTGGAATAATTTATGTCAAACCTGATTAATTACATCACTTGTTAGTTAACACTGTCTCTCTCTCTCTTTTTTTATGAGTAGTAATTTTCTTAGGTTTAATTCAGTAGTTGTATTTTTCTTTTCTTCTTCCTAAATTGTCTTGGAAATTCCTTTCATTTCGTTATGGATGTGATAGAAAAAAAAGGTAATTATTCTATTTTAGGCACTGGTAACTGTACTTGTGTTACTTTTATGTGAATGAATCTGAGGGCCGAGGTCGATGATCTGTTGGATGTGTTCTGGAATCTTGCAATTAAGTTATTAATTTAAATATATTTTTGTGCTGTGAAGTTCTGGGCAACCCCAGATGATCGGAGGGGGTGGCGGTGGCGGGGGAGGACAGAAACTGACAACAAATGATGCCTTGGCATACCTCAAGGCTGTCAAGGATATATTTCAAGACAAGAGAGAAAAATACGACGACTTTCTTGAGGTCATGAAGGATTTTAAAGCTCAAAGGTTTGTTGTTGATGTGCATGCATTGAGCTCCATTCTAGTTTTTTTTTTTTTAAATGTGTATATGTTTTGATGAAATTTTTCGACTTGTTGCCTTTTATTTTTCCTGCAGAATCGACACTGCAGGTGTCATAGCGAGGGTGAAGGAGTTATTTAAAGGGCACCGTGACTTAATTTTGGGTTTCAATACCTTCTTGCCTAAAGGATATGAGATCACTCTCCCTCTAGAAGATGAACAGCCTCCACAGAAAAAGCCAGTTGAATTTGAAGAAGCAATTAATTTTGTGAACAAAATTAAGGTACAAAATGTTTTTTCCCGGCCAAACTGGAGGGTGGGTTTATTGTTCTGGTCCCAAGGGTTTTAATCTTATGAATTTTGTTTTTCCAGACAAGGTTTCAAGGTGATGATCGAGTTTACAAATCATTTTTAGACATTCTGAACCTGTACAGAAAGGAAAATAAGTCCATCAGTGAGGTCTACCAGGAGGTATACCTGTTGTATCTTCTCACCTCAATATTCTTCCCTTTGTTTGAATGCTTCATTTTCTGTTTCTACCATGTTTAGTTATAACTATTTTTTTGGTCTGTCTTTGGGACCTTTGAATTTCAAGCAGGATTAATTGGACTACTTCTTTGCAGGTGGCTTCACTTTTTCGAGACCACCATGATCTGCTCTTGGAGTTTACTCATTTCCTTCCAGATTCTTCAGCTGCTGCCAGTGCTCATTTTCCAACTGGCAGGAATCCTGCTCTTCGTGATAGAAGCTCTGCCATGCCTACAATGCGCCAGATGCATGTTGACAAGGTTCCTCCTTCCCCTTTTCATTTCTTTCAATTTTTAGTTAATCACCAAGCTAATGTTTGGCTTTTTATCAACTGCCAGAAAGAAAGGGCTACTGCTTCACATGCTGATCGTGACTTCAGTGTTGACCGTCCCGATCCAGACCATGATAGATCTATGATCAGAGCAGATAAGGATCAACGCAGGCGTGCTGAAAAAGAAAAGGAGAGGAGAGAAGACAGAGATAGGAGGGAACGTGAGCGGGATGATAGAGATTATGATCATGATGGTAATCGAGACTTCAACATGCAACGACTCCCTCACAAGCGGAAATCTGCTCCTAGGGTTGAAGATTCAGTTGCTGAACAAGGTGGGGATGGTGATGAGACCTTTGGAGGAATGAATCCTGTTTCATCCGCATATGATGATAAAAACACTGTAAAAAGTGAGTTCCTAGTCTTTTTCAGCACTTTACACTCGTAGATGTGATTGATTTTTTGTAGTTTTTTATCAAGAAAATTCTAGAAAAAGCACTTTTTATTTTTGTTTTGGGGGGTAGTGGCTATTTGGTTGTAACTGGAAATTATAATTTTGCTGTTGAATTTTGTGTCTGCTATTCTTGTATCTCTCTATTTTTTATTGCATCATATTTTGTGCATCTGCAACTTTCACATTTGTCGATTTGAGTTTTAGTTTCATGTTTGCAAGGGTTTTTTTTTTTTTAACACTTGAAGTCACATTTTATGTTCTTTGGCTGTTGGGCTGCTCTTTTCTTTTCATTTAACCTTTCTTTATTAGAGGCTTTTTTTTTTATAGTTCACATGGCACATTTTCTACTGTTTTATTCTGTATTTGTGCACATTCTTTTAGCTTTCTGGTTTAAGATATATGCTTATGACACTCCTAGCCAAAAAAATTATTGTGATTTCAAATTCCAATTTCTTTTTAATGAACTTTTAGGTCCTAACTTTTTTTATCTGAACCTGGTGCTTTATCAACTGTTAATTGAATGAAAACATTTCGTTATTGTGCATGTTACAGCATAAAACACCATCTCTATCTCTTTTTGGGTTCTTATCATGCTTTATGTCTTTATATACTGCTTCAAACTCATATGATCATCATTGCTGGTATCAGTTATATTTTCTTAATGGGCTCTAGTGCTCTTAGCATATTTGAATTGAGTTTGTGGCATCTTTTATTTTTCTTGTTCACCAGTGAAAGTTCCTTTTTCCTTTTTCAAGTTTCCACCCTCTTTGTATATTATATTTTGAGCTGCTTACCTTTTCCTTTCATTTTCTGCTTTGTTGACTTGGTTTGTGTCTTGCCAGGTGCGTTAAGTCAAGAGCTTGCCTTTTGTGACAAAGTAAAGGAGACATTGCTCGATCCTGATAATTACCAGGAATTTTTGAGGTGTCTTCATCTCTACACCAGAGAAATAATCACACGATCAGAGTTGCAATCTTTGGTATGGCTGATAGTAATTTAGCATTGCTCCAAACCCCAATATTAACTGAAAGATATGTACTAATCTATTAATTAGCTTCTGTTATTACTGTTGAATATAAGAAGTGCTTATGTCAAATCATGTGTGTATCATTTATGTCCCCTATGGAACATGGGCTACTTGAAATTAAATTTTGCTTTTAAAGTAGCTTTTTTTTACTCTCCTTGGACTCTGGCATTTTGGAACTGAAAACTTCATGTTAAGATCTATTTGAGCTGTAAGGGATAGAGTTTTTGGAGGTTTGGCTGAGCCATTTTTGCAAAATTTCAACTTGGCACTCTAAGGCTCTTTACTTTTGCTTGATAGGAATTAGATACTTACTTTACATGTTCCTTGTTGGGTGCTTTATTTGTAAGTCTCTTCTTGTTGAATGCACAAGAATTGAATTGAGTGCACTTCAATATTGTGTATAAAGAAATAGCAGTGATGGTCCTGCCTATATGTCTACATACTTATAGTCAATGTTGTCAAATGGATCTTATCATAAAAGTTATTGGAATAGAACTAGTAAAGCATTAAACTTTTGGTCATATCAGGTGGGTGATTTGCTTGGAAGATATCCTGATCTCATGGATGATTTCAATGAATTTTTGGCTCGCTGTGAAAAAAATGGTACCTTTACGAAGCAAGTATTTATTTTACTTTCTTTGGAGATTTCATATTAATGACACTTTCAAATCAAAACTTTGTCCTGCAGAGGGTTTACTTGCTGGTGTTGTGAGTAAAAGTAAGTAGTGAATGTTCCTTCTTATTACTTTTAGGCTGGATGAGCCTCTCACCATTTTGTCTGGTTTAATTTGATTTTTAAGGACTTTTATTCAGTTTTAGTTCAACTTTTACCGAACCAACCATGGTTGGCTCAGTTCTAAAATGATCTAACCTTTGTTGTGATCAGATTAATGCTTACTAACTTCTTTTTCCAGAATCCCTGTGGAATGAAGGTAATTTACCCAGAGCTGTTAAAGTAGAGGACCGGGATAGAGATCGTGAGAGAGATGATGGGGTTAAAGATAGTGACCGTGAAATCCGAGAAAGGGATAGGCTTGACAAAAGTGTAACTTTTGGAAATAAGGACACAGGAGGTCACAAGATGCCTATATTTTCCAGCAAGGATAAGTTTACAGCAAAACCCATTAATGAACTTGACTTGTCTAACTGTGAGCGCTGCACTCCCAGTTATCGGCTTCTGCCAAAGAGTGTATGCAACTTCTTATATTGCTGACAAGTTTACTTTGGCACTTTCAATAGTTACTGTTCACTGGGTGACTTTATTATTGTATGATGGCAGTACATGATACCTTCTGCAAGTCAGAGGACAGAGCTTGGAGCAGAAGTATTGAATGATCATTGGGTATCTGTCACTTCAGGAAGTGAAGATTACTCTTTTAAACATATGCGAAAAAACCAGTATGAAGAGAGCTTGTTTCGATGTGAAGATGACAGGTTGGAGCTTGCCTCAGATGATGATATTCTGTTTTCTGTCTCCATTTTTTGAAAAACAAAAATTGAGGCTATATTGTTGTAGCTAATATATATTCTCCTTAGGCATTTGCTTTTAACTTATTAATTCTGGGAGTCCCTACTTTTTCCTGACCTTCCTCTTGTGATTAACATCAAAATATAACATTCTATCATAATGTTATGTCTCTTGTAGGAAGTTGAGACTGTTTGCTCAATCTTTTTCCTTCTCCTCTACATAAATTATTGCTTTAAAAGATTCTAGTGTTTTACTTTTCTTGTTGTTTTCAGGTTTGAGCTGGACATGTTGTTAGAATCTGTGAATGTAACAACCAAGCGTGTGGAAGAATTATTAGAAAAGATCAACAATAACACCATCAAAATGGATAGTCCCATTCGTATTGATGAGCACTTAACAGGTCATACACACTGATTGGTGTTTGATCAAGTTATTAGAATATCTAATTTGTCATATTCTTGTTTGTTAGGTTCTTTCCTCTTCTTTTTTTCTGATGAGATTGTCCTTTCTTCTGGTGTAGCTCTGAATCTGAGGTGTATTGAACGTTTATATGGCGATCATGGGCTTGATGTAATGGATGTATTGAGGAAGAACACTTCTCTTGCTTTGCCAGTTGTATTAACCCGCTTGAAGCAGAAACAAGAAGAGTGGGCAAGGTGTCGTGCTGACTTTAACAAAGTTTGGGCTGAAATTTATGCCAAAAACTATCACAAATCACTCGATCATCGTAGCTTCTATTTCAAGCAGCAGGATACAAAGAGCTTGAGCACAAAAGGTATTTTGCTAGTTGATATCTTACAAAAAGGTATTTTGCTAGTTGATATCTTGGTATGTTTGCATTCAGATCAAGTAAGACATAAATATTTTGATGTCTTGGCATGAATGAGAATTATGATCCCTGACCATAATCTTTCTGTTGTTTGAGTACCACGAAAAACTAGAGACGAGTCCTGAATAATTTTAAAGCTGTTTGTTCCATCCTGTACTCATCAGTTAAGGAAATAAACATCCAACTTACATCACCCTTGGTCATAAAATCATGGATTTATTTTAATTTGTGACTGCATACCGATCCATAGCTACATCAAACATAATGGACTCATCCAATAGACATTATCTATCCGATAGTTCTTATGTCCAAATTAGCTACATTAAACATAATGGATTTATATATGACATATTTTACAGCCTTACTGGTGGAGATCAAAGAAATTAGTGAGAATAAGCGCAAGGAAGATGATGTGCTTCTTGCTTTTGCTGCTGGAAACAGAAGACCTATTATACCAAATTTGGAATTTGAGTACCCAGATACTGACATTCATGAGGACTTATATCAACTCATCAAATATTCATGTGGAGAAGTTTGTACATCTGAACAGTTAGATAAAGTGATGAAGATTTGGACAACCTTTTTAGAACCCATGCTTGGTGTTCCATCTCGACCTCAAGGTGCCGAGGACACTGAGGATGTTGTAAAAGCTAAGAATCAGTCTTCTAAAAGTGGAGAGAGCGAAGGCAGCCCTAGTGGTGGTGGTGCTGCAGTCACAAACTCCAAACATTCAAACTCTTCAAGAAATGGAGATGAAAGTATCCCACCTGAACAATCAAGTTCTAGCAGGGCTTGGATGCTAAATGGAGATAACAGGATTAAAGAAAATGGTCCTCCTGATGCAGATCATGTAGCTCGCAAAAGTGATACTTCCACAAGTGCTCTTCAACATGATAAGGTGGTAATTAATGCAGCTGCAGCTGCAGCTGAAGAATTGTCAGGGATCACCAAGCAAGCTGCTTCCAATGACCGGCTGCTAAATTCAAATGTATCTCTTGCCACTGGAGAGTTAAGTAATGGGCGAACTCTTGTACAATCAGGTTTGTTGGATGCTTCCAATCTTATCTAATTTGCACTATTTCCTCACATCTCTCTCTCTTCTATTGCTAGTTCCCACCTCCTTTTCTTTGAAATTGATGGTTAGATTTCTGAAATGTAACATTTTGTTTCAAGGGCTTAGTGCTACTCCTTCAAGACCAAGCAATGGCACTGTTGAGGGAGGGCTTGGAATAGGTTCAAGTAATGAAATATTACCTTCAACAGAGGTATGATGCTTTCATATATTAGTTTATATCAGTTTCCTAAGCTTGTTCTTGATTAGAATGTGCAAGCATGGATGAAGTGGTATTGAAGGATCTAAAATCTTCCAGTTTTGAAGCTGATTTGGTTTGTGATCTTGCAGAATTGTGCAAAAGGATTCACATAGTGGACCCAAACTAGTTGGGAATTGAGGCTTTGTTGTTGTTGTTCCTGATAGACCACTTACCACATAGTCAATTGGAATTTTAAGCCATTAGCCTCGGTATCATATGGGTAGATTCTTAAGCTGAATTATTTTCCCAGACACAGCAGTATAAGTTATGATGGTTGCTTGACAAGCATCTTTTACTGGTTCTGCAATTGATTTAAAGTTATAGAAAAATACTCCTATTGACTGCACCGCCTGATATGGCTAAGGGTTGTTGGGAATTAAACATCAATTAAATGAACATGTTGGGTTTCTTATTTGATCGAATTTTTTTTTCTAGTGAACTTGAGATGAAAGATGAATGTGTATCTGTTGCTGATCTAACAGGTTGGTGAGTTTTCAAGACCCGCTGTATCCACAAATGGGGTAGCAACAGAAGTCATCAAGAATCACAGATATAATGATGAATCTGCTGCACAATTTAAAATTGAAAGAGAAGAGGGTGAATTATCTCCAAATGGAGATTTTGAGGAGGATAATTTTGCATTTTATGGAGAAGTTGGTTTGGAGGCAGCGCATAAGGTGAAGGACAGTGCTGTTAGTAGGCAATATCAAGCCAGACAGGGAGAAGGATGTGGAGAGGCAGGAGGAGAGAATGATGCTGATGCTGATGATGAAGGTGATGAAAGTGCTCAAAGGTCAACAGAGGATAGTGAGAATGCATCTGAGAATGGTGATGTTTCTGGAAGTGAGTCTGGTGATGGCGAAGATTGCTCTCGGGAAGAGCATGAGGAAGACGGCGACCATGATGAGCATGATATTAAAGCTGAGAGTGAAGGTGAGGCTGAAGGAATGGCTGATGCCCACGATGTTGAAGGAGATGGAACAATGTTACCATTTTCAGAACGATTTCTTCTAAATGTGAAGCCTTTGGCAAAGCATGTCCCTCCTTCATTGCATGACAAAGTTAAAATTTCTCGGGTTTTCTACGGAAATGATTCCTTCTATGTTCTTTTTAGGCTTCACCAAGTAAGGCTTGCTTTTGAATTCTGTTTATATGGCTGGATTTTTATTTAATTACAAGATTGCTTTTATTAACATGGTATCTCTGTTTATTAATTTGACAGACATTATACGAGAGAATACAATCTGCAAAGGTGAATTCATCATCTGCTGAAAGGAAATGGAGAGCTTCAAATGATACTAGCGCTACTGATCTCTATGCCAGGTGCCATAGTTTCAGAAATTTAAGAGGTTCTGTCAACTTGAACTTGATCAGTTTTTATTAATTTAAGTGTGTATGTCTTTGCAGATTCATGAGTGCACTTTACAACTTACTTGATGGTTCTTCCGATAATACAAAATTTGAGGATGATTGCCGAGCTATTATTGGGACACAGTCATATGTTCTATTCACATTGGACAAACTAATATATAAGCTTGTCAAACAGGTAAAAGGCATAGGATTTCCTTCAACATTTTCATTCTCTAGTTTTCTGCTTTTCTTGCCCTTGTCCTCTCACCAAATAGTTCTTTATTTCCCTCAGCTCCAAACAGTAGCAGCAGATGAGATGGACAACAAGTTGCTCCAACTATATGCATATGAAAAATCAAGGAAACCTGGAAGACTTGTGGATATTGTTTATCACGAAAATGCTCGAGTGCTTCTTCACGATGAGAACATATATCGCATTGAATGTGTAGGTCTCTAGTGGTTTTGCTTTTGTGTCTGTTGTTATTGGACTGTTATGAGTTTGAAGGTTTGTTGATTTTGCTGCAACTGTAATACAATAATTTTCTCTGCAGTCTTCCACACCAACACACTTGTCTATTCAGCTTATGGACTTTGGACATGATAAACCTGAAGTGACTGCTGTTTCCATGGATCCTAATTTTGCATCTTATCTGCTTAATGATTTCCTCCCAGTTGTTCCTGACAAAAAAGAAAAGCCAGGGATTTTCCTGAAGAGGTACGTGGACCCAATGGACAAAGTTGTCTGCTTTGTATGAGCTCCTTTGGCTAAATAAAGACCACTGTTTACAGGAATAAACGTAGAAATGCAAATGTTGACGAGTGCCAGGCCATGGAAGGTTTTCGGGTTTTCAATGGTTTAGAGTGTAAAATCGCATGCAATTCATCTAAGGTATCTTGCATTAAAAGCCACGTTTTAGTTTTGCTTTTTTGTATTCATGTACTTGTAATTAAGCAAGACCCTCTGTATACTTTCTTGTTCGGTATCTCTTCTATCTTCTGTTTATCAACTGTTGATGCTTGCATGTAGGTATCCTATGTTTTAGATACAGAAGATTTTTTGTTTCGAACGGGAAGGAAAAGCAGAACTTTGCAGCAGAATGGCTCCTGCCACAACCAGGAAAAGATTTCGAAAAGAGTACAACGGTTTCACAGATGGCTATCTAGCAAATAACATGCCTTCCTGCAACTGAGTGGATATGGTGTGTCCTAATCTTTGCTTAACTGATTGCGATTGCTTGTCACTGTATTCAAAATTACCTTCGCACATAAGCCTGCACACACTGATTAGAAGTTAACGAGCAAGCCAATCTGATTTGCTGGTTAATATCATTCCAGTTCCTCCTTTTCTACCCTTCAATTGAACAGGAAAAGACAACCTCTCTAATGCTTTCCTTCCTCTTTGTTTTTTAAATTTTTTTAACCTCCTCTCTAACACTTGCGCTCTCAGATTTTGTTCCACAGCTGGCTTTGGAATGCACTTCACGGGCTGTTGCCAAAAATGCAATTGTGGTGGCGGCCGCTGCCAAATTAGAGCTTTGATCTGTTGTCATAGCTGTCTCACCAAGTGAATAAGGAATCATGGAGATATGGCTTTGCAAGATTGTAGTATAGTGTAAGCTTGTGGCATTTCGAGCCACCATCATGTATGTATATAGGGCTGACGTGATGTAATATCTGAGATATATGTTCATTCCATTCATCAATATTTTTATAGTCTTGTTTCTCTTGGATTTCTACTCCACTTTTTGTAGTCAACGTGCCCATCGTAAGGCGGCTCTCTACTTCGGCAGCCATCCAAGGTGATCACATAGAAAAGCCCGGTCTGGCCAGTCAAAACTCCCATTTGAATTTGGCTGACCCGCTTGAGATTCTTCTGAGCTGGTAGACCCGGTAAGAGTTGGTGAAAACTTGACCGGTTTAATGATAAATAAATTAAAAAAAAAAAGAGGGAAAAATACCTAGACCAGGCAAAGAAAATAAAGCCGTCGGGCTGCAACTTTTAGAATCTAGAGTTTGATATCAGCAAGTTATGATTTTTATGTTTTATTGTTGGACTTCTAACAGGAACAACCTTCCGGGAAAGAAAAGGATAGAAATACGTAGAGGTGTGTGGCCGCGCTAGATCGAAGAATCAGATGCATTAAAAAAATGAATTACGTTACTTTTTATATTAAAATGCCTCTTTAGAGCCCAAGTCCGCAGAAGAGTCGAAGCCCAATGCCAGGGTTGCATTTTTTTTTAGCAAGAGTGCAAGAGGTTATATTACTTAAAATTTTAAAAATATAAATTAAGATATTTAATTTTAAAAAATAAGATATTTATTCTATTGTTAAATTTATTTATTAAAATAATTTTTTATTTAAGTAAATAATAATAAAAATAAAAATAAATTAAATTGATTGAATAAAATAAAAGTGAAAAAAAAAATATCAAGAGTGCATATAAAAAAATTATTTTTAAAAATAAACAAAGGCTAGGCATTGTGTGGCCTCACAAGCCTACTTGACCCATGTGCGAGCCTCTGCTAGAAGGCTTATGTGATTGAATTCTTAATTTTTTTTTATTTGCAACTAGGCAATTCATTTAAAAAAATTTTGAAAAAAAATTAGACAATGTTTTTGTTAGTTTGCCCTGATTCTAGCCATTATAGTGACTCAAAAATTAAGGTTTATGTTTTTTACCCTAAATCCCATTTCTCAATCAATTGTTGACCCTAAACACCTATAAAATATCATAGTAACCATAATAAATATATCTATGACTTCAAAAAACTATTTCAAAAACCAAAACCAACCCAAGCTTGATCTCTTTTTTAACAAACTTTAAAGGAAAAAAACATATAATATGATCTCCGATCATCAAATAGAACTATTTGATACAAATATTATTTGTTTTGATGGCCTAAATCGATATCAACAACACTTTTCTCTCTCTATCATCAATCTCATAAACATATCGTCGGGTGAGGGACTGAAAACTGATCTCATTAAAAATGCTAGTTGCTAACTTGTCATACATCTTTAAGATGTCAGGCTCAGATGTGGACTTGCATCATCAAAAACAAAACTATGAGGTGGTAAAACTCAAAGCAGACAATATATGGTAAGTTAGGCTAGACTATATTATATTTGGTATCAGAATTGATCTCACTAGCTGTCCGATTGTGCCAACGAAGTTATTGAGCTCTTTAAATGAGTGGGGGATTGGTAGCTGACCTTATTAAAAGTGCTGGTTGCTAATTTGTTATGTGTATTTGAGGTGTCAGGCTCAGACGTGGGCTCGCGTCATCATGAACAAAACTGAAAGGGTGATAAAGTCTAAAGTGAACAATATATTGCAAGTTAGGTTGGGCTATTACAGTCAAAATCTAGTGACCTATCTCTCTTTTCTCTCTTAACCAGGGATAAAATATAACTAAAATAATTTTTTGTAGCAAAATTAAATTGAAAAAATATTGAGATATTGAAATTTTATAATTTATGTGATTTGTAAAGTTTAAGGACCTAAATATATCTTTTACAAAACTTATAGCATACCCCCATGGTTGAAGCCTTTTTCATTTTTATCACTATTTTTTCAATCCCATCTTTTCATAAAAAAATCAAAATCAATTGATTTTTAATTAGAACTAAATTGTCAAAAAAAAAATTTAAGAATGAAATTAAAAAAAACATAAAATTTTGCATAGCCCATCCATAGTAATGTGCAAAAGGATAAACGATGGAGCTTTGTAAAATAAAAAACTCATGCTTTTTAGAGTAATTCTTAATTTTTAAATAAATGTTTTCTTTTTTATTCTTTTTATAAATAAAAGATATTAAAAATAGTGGCTCCTATGTCACTTGTGTTAAAAAAAAATTATTTCATTCAAAGGTCATTTACAAAGGTGAATATTATTGGGAAAAAAAAGATAATAATAATACTTATCAAAACTAATCCAATCTATTTTTAAAGAAATTTAGATAACAATATAAAAAAATTATATTATCCAAATAATATCTTATTTTTAGATTTTTAAAATTAGAGGATGTTTGATACTAATTCTAACTTGTTAATTGTAATATTTTTAGTATTCCAGGTAAAAACAATTAATTAATATCATGGTGAACAAAACTAAATTCACTTGAATTACTCGATGGAGTAAAATAAATTTAAATTGATTGTTGATTCAGATAAGATATAGTCACCGGTTAAAAAAAATCAAATTTATAAAAAAATTAAAATAATATTATTTTAATTAATAAAATTAAAATTAAAATAACTTTATTGAAGGCCGAGTTTTGGCCAAATCAGCAAGTCAAGTAAAGTTATTTTACCGAATTAATCAAGTTTTTATTTTATTTTGTTTCAAACATGAATCATTTTAGATCTGAATTAATTGAGCGTGAGGTTAGGTAATGAAAAAAAATCGAATAAAGACAGCAATAACTAAGGAGGGAGCAACTACGTGACCAGCCGCGTGGTTTTGAATGAAATCTACAATTTTTTTTTTTTTATTTTCCATTAGTAAAATCAAAAGCAAAATAGGAGAAGCAGATGTATCATTCAAAAAAGAGACCAACATAGGGCCGTTGCAGCAACGTTAATAAAAATCTGAATATTTTTAAAAGAGTAATCTTTACCACCATCACCACCTAGTTACCGTTAGCACCACTCAATTACCCAACAGCCGCTCCCTCAACATCTAAAATTCCAACCCCGAAGTTGAACACAAGGAGGAAAAAGAAGTGTAGAGTTTTATCTAATTTCCATTCTTTATGGCAACTTTGGCACCTGGAATTCTGTTGAAGCTACTAAATGGGATGGATACAGGGACTAAACCCACCAGCGAGCACCGGAGTTCACTTTTGCAGGTAACTGACATAGTACCAGCTGATCTTGACGAGAAAAATCTGTGGCCTAAACAAGGATTCTTCATTAAAGTATCAGATTCTTCGCACTCCATCTATGTCAGTCTTCCCTCCGATCAAGATGATTATGTTCTCAGCGACAAAATGCAGCTAGGTCAGTTCATTTACGTTGACAGACTGGAGCCAGGATCTCCTGTTCCTGTTGTCAAAGGGGCAAAACCACTTCCAGGGAGACACCCATTATTAGGAACCCCCGAACCCCTTATGGGTCTTAGAGGAAAGGGAGAGAGAAGTGAACAAAAACCACCCAATGGTCAAAGGAGAGGTTCTTGGGGAACAGGGCAAAATGGGGCAGATGGGGTTTCATCTCCAATGGTTTTAAAGCCAGTTCCTTTGGATTTTAATCAGTGCACACCGGTGAAACAGCGGTTGGCTGTAAGCTGTGTGAAATCAGTCTCGCCGGTGGTGAGGGGGAGAATTGCCAAAGATGGAGGCGCTAATGGGGTGGTCAGGTGTTCTTTTGCTGGTGGTGGATTGCTGGCTAAGATGGTGGACAACAAGGGAGAGAGCCCTGCATTGCTTAGGAAAAGCTGTGCTGTACCATCTGCTAATTTCAAGTTTCCAAGAAGCAAGAGTGTCTGTGAACGAGAAGCTAGAATTCCAATTAGCCCCTGCAAATCATCTGTAGGTGCATTTTCCTCTCATTTATTAAGTATTGAATTATTATTTTTCGGTTCATCAAGTTACTGATGAGCTTCAAATGGTTGCTTGATAATAAATATAGTGATTAGCTTTTGGAAAGAACCAAAGCTTTTCATTGCCCTATAAATCTTCTGTATAAAAATAAAAATAATAATATAATTGAATGCTGCTGTTTTTGTTTTCTGTAGGAAAATAAAAGCTCAACTCCCCCACCGAGTTTAAGAAATGCAGGGGCGGTAGCTTCTCTCGGAATGGGCGGAGAAGCACAAAACTCTTGCAATTTAAATGCCATCTCAGAAATACAGTGTCAGTATGGTAATGCAGCCTCTGATACCAGTACCGAGCTGGCCATGAATTTACCAGGAAAGTTGAACCTATTAGGCAAGGTGAACTCTGGATTCCTGTAGATGAAATCTTGATTCTCTTTGCTTTCTATTGTTTTCTAAACCTTTTGTGGCTAACAGGAAGCTGTGCAGCAACGAGAAACGGCTCAGAAGATAGCCCTCCAGGCGCTAAGAGATGCCTCAGCCACTGAAACTTTAGTTCGGCCTCTCAAGTACTAAACCTCTTATCCTATCCTTGTATTTGTGTGTTTTTTTGTCTTATTTTCGGTTTTAATCATGTTATCATGATTTGGAAGATGAAATTAAGCTTTGCTAACATCAAAACAATGACTACTACTTGTGTAGGATGATCTTGAATTTAAGCAGAACAGCGAGACCAGATGCTCCGGCTGGCTGTTTTGACCAGTTTCTGGAGTTCCATCACCAGATTGTGAGAGCAGTTACTGATATAGTGTCCATTCAAGCAGCAACTTCAGCTGCTGAAGTTGGTCAGAGCACAAATATCGAACAGCACGGAGAAAATTCCTCGATCTTACATGAAATTGTACACAATTCTATGGACCAATGTGGGAATCCTGTATTAAACTCGTCGAAAAGAACAGCAGTGTACAAATCAATTGCTAGCTTCAATGAAAGAAGTGATCAGACGATGAATTTCGAGAAACTCCAAAGATCAAATGCTAATCAAAAGGCCTTTCCAGAAAGAAAAGGGCCATCAACTCCACAGGGAAAACTGCCACCTAAAGCTATGATTGAGAATGATGAAAACAAGAGACCAACCTCCTCTTGCAGCTTAAGCAATACAATTAGGTTGGGCAAGCAGATTGAAAATGAAGCTGGAAATTGGTTCATGGACTTCCTGGAGAAAGCTTTGGAAACTGGAATGAAGAAATCTAAAGGAACAGCAGCAGATGGGGATGCTACGAAAGTTCCTCAATCTCTAATATTGAAGGTTATAAACTGGGTGGAGGTAGAGCAGTCTGACTGCAATAAGCGGCCAGTTCATCCAAAAGCAGCACAAATTGCTCGGAAGTTGAGGATCAAGGTGAAGAATCCTTAGATGGGCTACTGTCGAATCTAGATCGTATTGATCATAAAGAATTCAAAAACCTTTCCAGTTGGCTTTTGCTCCCGGCTTCCCTATCGGAAATAGCATTCCAACTCGTTTTCGTTTTGTATGTGCGTACAATATATAGAATGTGTCTGCGCGTGTTCAGATTTTTTGGACATTTTGTTTGGAAATGATAGTGCATTGATTAAACTTCCACGCATGTATCCAGCTAAAAGCAGAAAAACAAATTGAGGTCGTTGCGTCAGCATTCAGATGCAGAAAAGAGCTTTGATTTTGAGGGGTTGAGGATGGAGAAATTATCTAACCCCGATCTCATCAACCACATAACTCGCATGCCATGAAACGCAGCAGCAGCTTCATAGAGCATGAAATAGAGTTCTTACTTCCTCTATCTGTGTATATGGTAATTAAAACAGGTTCTCTTTTGGTTACGCGATAGGAGCCAACACAAGCACTTTCAATTCCAATGCTTGGCTTGTCTCGGCTCTGAAATCAGTTGAGTTTCACTAATGTTTTGAGGGAGAGTGATCTAGTAGTAGCGTGGTTGTAATATGAACTTTTTTTTCCCAGATTCACACAGCCAAATCCTTAATGGCAGTGGGCTGGCTTCGATTTAATATTATCGATTAGATCTTCATCAAAAAAACACAAAAAAAAAAAAAACAAGACCACCCATTTACTGATTAATGGAATCACCCCTGAAAACAGTATACCAGGATTAAAGATTTTCTCCATTGAGAATCGATCTTAACCTAGCCAATTGCAAATAAAATGACTTATCTATTCCCATGGCTTGCTTAACGCTCAACTCTGGAAATTTTCATATGCACCACCGTCTGTCACTAATTTGCTGCCATGAATCCAGAATCCGTCAAAATATCGCGGTTAAGATTTTCATTAATTTGTATTGGCTAAGGGCTAGGGTAGATCATTCTTGAGTAGAATTGTATTGAAGATTAAATAAGAGATATCTTGGTAAGCGTTCACCTTAAAGGAGCAAGCATGTGGAATTTATGTATTTCTCCCAGGAGAAGCCCTATCCAGTCAGTTCACTTATTGGTGGCCGGTCCATGATGCTGGATGCTGTCTTTGCATTGCTTTGCAAAACCGGGTCAATATCAGGTAATTTAGGAATCTGAGCCAATATATCAATTGTTCGTCGTAGGAGGCGAGCTAAATCCCCATCATCCATTGCACAATCCATCATCATCTCCTTCCAAGTGAGCCCTGCGGCCCAGGCTTCAACCATACCTGAAAATTGGCTATCCAAACAACAGGTTATCTCTACCCCATGTTTTTCTTGAAGCTTCGAAAGGTTACTCCTCTGCTCATTTAAGATGTTAATAACATTGATTACTGCGGAAGAAGGCTCGTAGATGTAGTTGTTATTTTCCCAGGCACGAACTTTGATCCCTTCAGAAACTACACTAGCACAGACAGCTGCAAGTTGTCCAGGTTTCAAATCCAAAAGGATTCTACTTCTAAGAACCATTGCAAGCCACAGTTCATTTTCTCCTCGAATCGCAGCTGCAGTTTCACCAAGAGGAAATATTACTTGTGTGTTGATATCCAAGGCCCTGCTTTCATGTACAACATTGCTGATCTTTAAGAATTCTTTCCAGCCAGATGGTTCAATTTCCTGCAGCCGTTCGCTCAAACAGGTTGATCTCATCTTGAGGCGTTTAATCTTATCCTCCGTAAAATTCTTCCAGTCTAGGATCCTCTTATATTCTTTAAAGCCTTCAGTACGTGCTATCGTCTTTTTCAAACGTGCAACTTTGTTTCTTTGATCCTTGTAACTTTCTACTGCATCATGGTAAGCTTGTGACATGTGTAACACCTCATCAATCTCAGAGAGACTATTTAAAACAGGCACATTTAAGCTCCACGACCATGTCTCAAGAGATCCTTCCATGTACCATAAACCACCAAGTTCAGATTCAGCAAGCTTTTCCCACTGCTTCTCCTCCCTATCAAGAAGCATCCACATAACTTCATGTGGCAAATCATCCCCTAGAGACAAGGCAACATTAGGAAGGCCTGTCTTATAAACAGTTTTGATCCATTTTTCTGTAAACAGATACCAGGAGTTATCTGAACCAAGAGCTACATGATAAGATGGCTCAACATCTTTATGAGTTTCAACTTCACTTACATTTAACTCAATGGATGCAACAGTCTGTGCTAATGAATCAATGTCAGAAACCATGTTTTTAAATTTTGAACCATCAAATGAATCAGCATTCCCCAAATAAACAGCAGGCACTGAATGTTCCACTCCTTCAGAATCTTTGTATTTCAAGCACAAAAAGGGTAAACGATCATTTCCTAACTCTTTCAATAAAATTTTCAGGGCATTTAATCTCTTTGTTTCCATCTTTCTACGTAATTCAGTCCGCAGGCGTTTCTCTTCCCTCAATTGTTCTTGTAAAATTGCAATCTCCTTGTATGCCCCATCAGATAGGATTTTCCTGCTCTTTCTATCTATAGCATCATCACTGGTTTCTGAGGTCAGCATTTCAATTTCTTTCTGTATTTTAGCTAGCTCCTCTTTTGAAGCAAGCATCACATTGCTGCCAATATATGTTCCAAAACTTTTCTCAACTAGTTTCCTGGCTTCTTTCAAAGTTCTCCCTGCCTGGAGAACCTTCATTTCATTTGATTCATTTGATCTACGAGTAATTTTTGCACCAGCAAGAAGATTCAGCACCATCCCATAGGAAGCAGTAAACTGTGATACAAGAGGTTCTAGTCCAGCAAATAGAAGCTTGCAGCACTCTTCCGCACCTTCATTGGAAGCCTGAACCAGCACAACATGGCCCCTTTCATCAATGCCTCTACGACCAGCTCGCCCAGCCATTTGAAAAAGCTCATTTGGGCTTAATGGGATACGTCCACTACTACTCCTCCTGCTGAGAGATGATATAACAGCTGTCCTAGCAGGCATGTTGATTCCAGCAGCTAGTGTTTCTGTGGCAAAGACAACTTTAATAAGTCCTCTCTGGAACAGTTCCTCAATAAAAGATTTCCATAGAGGGAGACATCCTGCATGATGCGCAGCAACCCCTCTTAGAAGTCCTTTGACAGCAGTCTCCCTGACAGCATCGGGATTCTGAACACTGAACCTCTTCAAAGCCAGTTCAACCTCACTTGCCTCACACTCATCTAAGAGCCTGCAACCTTCAAGGTACTGCACAGCCGCATCACATCCTCTTCGGTTAAAAATAAACCAAATTGCAGGCAGCATATCCCTTGCCTTAAGCTGTGCTAGTGTATCAACAACTTGAGGCACCTGAAAATCATGATTTATTTTAGATGACTAAACTCCTTTTCCATTCTAGAGGACAGGTTATAAGTCAGCTACAACAAACTAGCATACTCAGAAGAAAAGGAAAGAAGGAAAGAAAAAGAAAAGTGTCACATTATCAGAGAAAAAATGGATAAATTAATTGCCTGTGAACGGCGTATCCTGCTTATATCATTCTTCGAAAGAGGTTCTTCAGACATGTTACCAATACTATCAAAGCCCATGTTGCTTCCACGTTTTCTTGAATTCCTTCTTCTCGACCCATCATCCTTGTAAGATTTAACTCTTGAAGCAGAAAGTTGTAGATAATTGAGCGACAGCTTCCTGTTCATATTAAAAGTCAAAACCAGAAATTAGTATCATTCCATCACAAAGAATTCTTTATATATATGCAAGAACATCATGCAACCATCATCAATACAACTGCAACATAAATTGAATTTGGAGTTCAGACGAAGAAAGAATTTTTTTGGGGGGTGACAGGATGAATAAGATGACAGAAGACAGACAAACCTATTCATGTGCTTTCTTTTCTCATCAAGAAGAGGATACAAAGAATGCCTGGTAGAGAAGTGCCAAGTCAATGGAACTGGACGCCTTGATGATGTCACCAGTTCAGTTTCACCATGAACCTAGAAAGTAAATTGAAATAAATATCAATTTACCTTTCTCACTGTGAAAAATATTGTTTCCATAGGCCACCAAACAAGACAATACAGAAGCCATGGCTGGCATGACTAATGTGCAGAATTGTTCAAGCATGTCACAAATTTTTATCCCATTGAGAAAAGATGCATCCAGAAGTTTTGTCCACATATAAATGGAAGCATATCATTATTTCAATCCATCTGATAAGGGAGGTATGGTAGAAGTTTTGTGCACTCTTAATTTACACATCTCACTCCAATATACCTCAACTTTTTCCATAAACAGGTTTCAAAGTAAAATTAAAGGATAAATCTAGTTCAATAGTAGGACAAGAGTTCAGACATGAAATAAAAAGCATAGCCTTTGTAATGATGCAGCCAGCCCAAGAAACAATTACTTCAACAGAGGAATGAAAAGCAGAAGAAACATCCCACAGCCAACAAGAACAATGTCTAGACATGTAAGCAGTTGTTTTCATTGGAATTATCAAATCAATGGTGAGTTCATGGGATGACGGGCACATGTCATGTGCAAGTGCATTCATGCATGTGTTCATCTTTTATATTGCTGGATAAAGCCAATCCATCAGAATGTTAATTGTCCAAAACCAATACAAATGTAAGGATGCAAACTGATCAAGTAACAAGAAAAATTGCCAGTAATCTCATCCACCATTCATAGTGCATGCACTTCAATTCTTAATTTGCAAACCTAAGAATCTAAAGGAAGCCAACAAATGCATTGAAGACGTCACTTCTGGTTCCCTAAAGGTAGGAATGTACGAAAACCATTCAGAACTCAATCTGCAGCTACAGGCTTATGCGTCCCCATTAACCACAAAAGACATCTTCTTTAACCAAGACAAAAAAGAAAGTTATACTCTATTAGCACACCCACAAAATTATTTTAGAATGTTAGTCGGTGTGATCCTTCCGCCCAACAATCACAAAATATATTTCACTATTTCTGTGGCCTTGGACTCTGTGAGAAGCAAAGCATAAGAAAATATAAAATGAAAGAAGGATGATAAAGTATTGTTTTTAAGGATAGTCGATGCTTAAATATGATACAAAAATAAAAAAATAAATAAGCCAATGTTGGCTAGATCATTCATCAGTATATTTTGGCCAACAATTTTCCACCATTTTTATACTAGGTATCCATAGAAATCGAACATGTCAAAGGCCTTAGCTAGAATGGGAATGGTTCTGATCTATTCCATATCAAGAACAATTTAAATGTATTTTCATTAAAGATCATTAGCAACTAAATAATTAAGATAAATGTTTCTAGGAGATGTAAAATTAAAACAAGATATTAAAACTATAAAAATGAACCTCCCAAAGTCAAACTCTGGATGATAAGTAAATTCTGGTTCTGTTAGGTTCTTCAATAAGAGGAAGTGGAACAAGCTTAGCATTTCATTAAATTCCTTAGCAACAGTTCCACAAATAGTTTGTTCAAAGTAGAAGAATGAATAATAAATGGGCCATATGGAGCATCTTGTTACTGGCAAATAATTATCCTGCAAGCATTACTGTGTAACTGCCATGTCTGTAAGACAGCTCCATACAAGGTAGTATAGTCAATAGTGGACATTTATAAAGAATTGTACCTCACGAATCCATCCAGACAGCTCATCTGGATTCTTGACTGTTGCTGATAAACATATCAGTTGAACTTCCTTCGGGCAATAAATAATCTGCAAATTTAACAATATCCATCACACTATGCAATGCGGTGAAATTTTGGTCTGTAAATGAGATACTGAAATACAAATTATACTTACTATCTCCTCCCATACAGTACCACGAGATATATCACTTAGAAAATGAACTTCATCCAAAACAATCACATCAACATGGAAAAGTCCACTCCCAGAAGAAACCATCCCAATGCTGCATGACAAGTCCAACCACCATTTATAAACTTAATTCAAAAGATAAATTGAAGTAACAATAGAAGTACATGGGTCATAACTGCATTTGGAAAAGGATAATAGATTTTCTATACACAGACCAAATTTCCAGGTAAAAGAAATTCAGGTCTACAAATCATTGCTGACAACTTAATCTGCTTTTAAACTTAAACATCGTGATACTGATGAATTTATAAAAGCTAAGCACGGCGATTATCATCCTTCCAACGTACAGTATAGTTGAAATTGAGACCGGGACCGGGACCAGGACCGATTTAAAATAAAATCTTGTTTTCTTACTGCACTGTACTAAATTAAAGTAACATTGTTCCATACACCATCTGTTGGTAGGATCAAAATATTTAACCATTACAGTATAAAACAAAACATACCTTTGATACAACATGTTTCGCAAAATCTCTGTTGTCATAATCAAAACTTGGGCATCTTTATTGATGGCAGAATCTCCTGTGAGAAGACCAACATTCTCATCCCCAAACGTTTCCCTGTAGGTGTAGTTTAAGAGAAATAGTACTTATCAATGAATAAGCAAAACAAAGCAATGTTGTTATTATTTGAAGAAGTGGAAATCACAAACCGAAAATCACGAAATTTCTGGTTGGATAAAGCTTTAAGAGGAGTGGTGTAGAAAATCCTCCTTCCTCTAGCAACAGTAGCAACTGCTGCAGCTTCAGCTATCAATGTCTTTCCACTGCTTGTTGGTGCCGATACCACTACCGATGATCCCTTCAAAAACGCCTCTATCGCCAACCGCTGCCAAAAACAATATATATAGCTAATTTTCACCAATCTCATAAAAAAATTAAAAAAAAAATCAAGAAGAAGAACCTGAAATTTGTCGATGCGGAAATCGTAAATGGAAGCAAGTTCATTAGCGTCAATAATTTCATTTCCAAACTCTTTGACTTCGTTACAGAGCTTTTCGACTCTCTGCCACTTGGATTCCTTGCGCCAATTTGATACTTCACTACTACTCGCATCGACCGATATTTCGGTTTCTGTTTCTTCTTCGATTGCCTCCGAAATATCGTCGTATTCATCAGCAGCCTCGTCTTCCTCTTCGTCTTCGTCTTCTTCATCTTCGTACTCTTCTTCTTCGTCGTTGTCAGCATCGGAGAGTTGCGACTCGGCCGGAATGAGAGAGTTTGGGGAGTTGGAGAAGGAGAGGAGTCGAAATGAATTGAATGATCTCGGTTTGGGTTTGGGTTTGGGTTTGGGTTTGGGGTTTTGAAGGCAGTAGAATCCTAGGGTTTGAGGAAGAGGAGGGAACAGGGAGGGGTTGAATTTGGAAATGTATGGAGAGCAAAGGATAGAGAGAGTGCTGTTCATGGCGCGCGGGAGTAGTTTTGTTTGGATACACTGCTCCTCTCTCGCTCGCTCTCTCCACGGTTTATCATTTCCACCATGTAGTCCAAATTGCAACGTCTCTTCAAGATTTTTTATTATTATTATTATTATTATTATTATTTTTAATTGGTTTTTAATGTTTCATATTAAAATTAAAAGTAAAATATGTTCTAAATCAAACTATTAAAAGTAGAATATGTTCTAAATCAAACTTCATCCTATATATATACAGGTTATTACTTCCTCTTTTAGTAGCTACAAATATTAAGTCCAAATTCCTTTTGTTTCATATATTTTCACTTATTTGTATCTACTATTGTTTTATTATAAATTTTAAATATTACAATATACTACACAATGCATGGACAATCAACTAATTTTATAGTTAATTGTGATAGTTGATGATGAGATGATGGGAGTGTTTGCTTTTCTAGTTGTATTTGTATCTTAAAATGTATTTTTTTTTTAAATGAGTTTTTATGTATTTTTTATGATTTTAATATGTTAATATTAAAAATTAAAAAAATATTATTTTAATATATTTTTAATTAAAAAATATTTTACATCACATTATCAAACACATGATATTATCAATTATTATAATGGTTAGATAAAAACTGTGACAATAATAATGATAGTAACATGATGATTTAAAAAAAAATTGTTAAAAATAAAGTATACTTGATATTAATTAAAAAGAAGTATGGTGGAGAGGAAATGATATGGCTAAATTGTGGTTATATTTACAAAATACTAATAATAATAATTATTATAATAGTGTTTTGTGCTCTCTTTTTTTTTCATCCTTTAAAAACTTAATAATTTTTTTATTTATTTTTTTAATTTTATCATTTAATATTATATTATTTTGATAATTAAATTTTTTCTTTTTTATATTGGATTATAAACCAATTTCATAAATTTTAATTTTTTTTATTGATTTTAACTTTCAATATTAGATTTGTTGGAAGTGAGGCTTCGTAATTTTATTTTTCTTTTATAAATTTATCTTAATTTCATAACTCAAGTTGCGGGCTTCACTAATTAACTCGAGTTAATTTAAGTTTTTTCATTTTTTAATTAAATTTTTTAATTTTATCCTTCAATACTAAATTAGTTTAGAATTAGGTTTTGTAATATTTTTTATCTACTTTTTATGAAATTATCCAAATTTCATGACAAGGGTTGACTTTGTTCATTTTTTCAGGTCCATTTTAATCGAATATTTTTTTATCATACTTCATGATTTTTTTTATTTTTTTATAGATTTAAATCGTGAGTTTGACAGGCTAATACAAGATAACTTGATTTATTTTTTGGATTCACTTTTTAATTGAGTTTTTTTTTCAACCTCATCCTCCAACAACTCAATCTTATTTTAATATTAGATTATTTGATAATTTTATTTCATTGTTTTTTCATTTTGCTTTTAGTGTAATTATTTTGGTCATATTAGGATATTTAAAAATTAGGCTTCATTATTATTTTCAATTTGCTTTCATTGGAGTTATCTCCCTCTCACTTGTTTTTTTTCCCGCAATTTCAACTTTCACCATTATGTCCATTGGAATTGGAGTTTCAAGATTTTTTTCTTTAATAAACTTATTTCAATCTTATAATCCATGTTGCGAGTATAATAAGATAACCTAGGTTAATCGAATTGTTTTTTTTTTATCTCATTTTTCAATATTAGGTTAGTTGAAATTTGAGCTTTATTTTTTTATTTACTTTCTATAGGGTTATCTTAATTTTATGACCTGGGTTGTAGATTTGATAAATTAACCTGAGTTGAATCAGGTAGTTTTATTAGTTTTTTTATCTAATATTTTTTTCAATCATGTCCTTCAACATTGGATTAATTAGGAATTGATTTTCATAATTTATTTTGATATGCTTTTTATAAGCTGTCACAATTTTATAACCCAAATAATAAATTTGACAAGTTAACCTATATCGATTCAATATATTGAAGTTTCAATTTTTTTTTTCAAAAAAAATATCATATAATATATTACCGTATCAATATTTGAAAAATATAGCATCCATTGTACATCATATTTTCTAGTTCATGATTAATTTTTTATTTAAAAATAGTAGTAGTGCTTTGATTTGTTTTACATTAAAAAAATTAATCTAACCCATAATACAACACGGTCCAATGATATAGTTAAGTATAAAGTTAAAACATGTAGGGTTTTCATTGTAGCTATCTTTGTTGCGCATTTTTTTATAAATCATTATAGATTAAAATAATCAATTTTTATAAAAAATTCAAATTTGATCTTTAAAGTTTATTTTTGTACAATGGAGCATTTTTAGCCCAAATTTGCACTTAACTATGTGTTTTTCTTGCGGGAAGGATTGGATTGAAAATAAGGGGACAGAAATAAAAATGGCTTTGAATTTCAAACAAATAGTTTACTTTAATCTCCTATCTTTTTGTATTTATAGGTGATCAGTTCCTTTACTTTTTAAAAATTTAATTTTGATATTAAAGTTCATTTTCTTTATTCTCCAATCCTTATTTGTTAGAGGAGAGAGAGAAGCTTACCGAATTCTGGCTTAGAAAGAGAAATTCATCATTTATACCTATCTTGACAACTAAAATGGTTGAAATTGATGTGAATGGATTGTATTCATTAAGGAAAGTCTTATAATAGTTGTTTTAAGCCTTGATTTTGCTTAAAAAACAGATCTAAGACAAGGCAAAGAAAATTTGCTTAGTTTGATTTTGTGATTTGAGCTGTTTTTTGAGTTTCTAATTTGGTTTCTACATGTTATAAGATTATTTTTTTTGTTGCTTAAATAGGTAAAGAACTGGGTTTGGCGGGTTAAAAACTCATAGCTTTGATTTTCTAAACACCACTATAATGGCTGACATCTAGGCTGAAAGACGACACTTCATTTACCTCAGTTAGTGATGCATGGTTTATATACTTTAAAAGAAATAAAAAAAAATGGATGATAAATCATTTCGTCGCATTGAATGAAAAAAAAAATAGGCTTAGGCAGACCAGCCTTGACTATTGTTTCATAGGCCTAATGCTTTGGCTATAGGCCAACGTTATTGGGCATTTTTTATCCTTTTTTATTAGATATAGTAAAAAACAAACCATGTTAGTTCTGTAATTTGGATCACATTGTAAGTATGACAAGTTAAGTCACAACATCCTATAAAAACTTTTAATACACTTTCAATATCTTAATTTTTTAAAATGCAATTTCACCATTTTAATATCAATGATCTATTTTTAATTAATTTAATACTAAAAAAAATGTTGTTTCACTCCTTGTTATCAATGATTTGCTTTTATTATCCCAACCCCACACATTTGTTATGTTTTTTTTAAAAAAAAAAATCATTAGAAAATATCATATTTGCTTTATTTTCATATAAATCTATTAGATGAAAAATAATATATAAAATAAGATATTTATTAAATCTAATGGCATGCATGACTTTATATTGATGGCTTGATTGGTTGACTCAGGTTCGCTTATTTTTTTGTTAATTTTATACTTCAACATTAAATTAATTCGAGATCTAGGTTCCTAGTTTGTTTTTTCCAAGATTATACTTTCAACCTTCGCATGTCAACCTGGACTGACTTAGATTGATACGATGTATTTTCTTCTTAAAATTAAATAAAAATATTATCTAATAAACAACTAATATTAAATTTTTAAATAAAATATTTTTATTTTTTTAAAAACACGTTACCAATATTTAGATTATTTTTTGTTTAGTTATTTTTTTTATGTGTTGCGCTAATGAATAGGCTAGCATAGGTGTAGCTTTGGTGACAAAAAAGTTATATTTTATAAGGATTATTTGACCAAAGTGTTTTTTTTCTTCTATTTGTTGAGGAAGTAGATTTAACTATATTTTAACTTCATATGTATTTTGTTAATTTGAGTCTTTGGTGGTTTGATTAGTACTTAAAAGTGCATTTTTATCAAGGTTTTATATCATCATTTTGCACTTGAAGTATCAATAACTCCTTAACTAAAGTATGTTTTATAATAATATATCTAATAATATAATATACCTTTAATTTGTGGTAAATGTTGATTTTAAATGTAGGCCTATCATATAAATAAAAGAATTGATTGATGAATTTAAGAACTGAAATTGAAAGGATAAAGAGATGGCCAAACTTAGAAAATAGATGTCGGTGCAATTCAAACCGGAACACTGTTCAGTAATTGGGTCATATCTGGAGCTATATATCTCAGATTTAGGTCTACTTTATATGGATGGAAAGGTAAGATATAGGCCTACAAATTTTATATGGAGCCCAAGATCTAAAAAGATCATTTTCAAGTCCAAATTATTGCAACAACAAAGAAGCCCGAATTTATCCTCCAGCCCAAGCACTATTCAGTATTTTGGTCATATCTGGAGTTCTAGAAGTCCAAATGAGCTGAATGTTTTACACAAGAAAGCTGAGACAATTGCCTACAACTTTCATGTTTTCAAGTAACTCCAATTTTTACGTTATCAATGACGTTTTGGGCAGATAAGAGAACATAAGGATTGTCACCAAGTCAAGAGTTGGCCACCCACTCATCAATTAGTCATCAAATCAATAGTTCCCAATTTTGGCCTATAAAAGGAGGCATTTGCCATGCATTTAGGCATCTTGATTTCCAGATCAAGATCATGTTCTTCCTTTCTTTCTTTGTATTTCTTTGTAATGTTTATGCTTTGTTTTCATTAATATCAAGTTTATGCCTTTTATTTCCTTTCCTTTACTTAGTTAACTCTTATCTAATTTATGTTCTTATTTTATTTATTTATTTTTCTTTCTTTCATTATGTCTAGCTAAGTTAATTATGTCAAGGTGAAAAGGTTACACTAATAGTGTAAGAATAAATATAATATAAATTTAATATGGACTTTAATGTTTGATACTAACATGTTTTATATTTGTTATCTTGTTCACTCTTTAATACTTTGCTTGTTAAATGACTAATCTTGATTTATGTTGTATAACACTTGGTACAACAAATGTTTGGCACTTTCATAGTTCATACTGTATGGTATAACCGACACCTGAGTTATGAAAGAAACTTAATTTGCTGTTAACATAAGTTATAATCATGAATGCTTGACGAGATTTACAAGTATTAGCATTAATCGAATAAGATGACTAATGTAATCATGTTAACAATCTATAATCTGATTGGAACCTCCTTTATGTGTGGTTTCCAATTGAATAATAAGAGTTTATATTATACTTGTTTGACATACCATTAGTGAAATCTCTAACCTTGACATTTGTTATTATCATTGTTTAATTGTTACATTAATATTTCATCTCAAAGTTCTCATCTTCTTTTTTTTCTTCTTTATTATTATTATTATTACTATTATTACTACTACTACTACTACTACTACTACTACTATTGTTGTTGTTGTTGTATTATTGTTATAATTTGTATAATTAACCTCCCTGTAATTCGACCCCGGTCTTGCCGGGTTATTTATTATTTCGACACTCCTGCACTTGGGAGAAGATATCAATCTTTTCATCGTGTCATGGTTATAGATAGATTTATTAAGGTATTTATAGTGTTTTCTAAATGTTTTGGATTAAAAATAAATTTTAAATTAAAAAAATAAATAAAACAAACAAGACATTATTTATTGTCTTTCTAGTTTTTATAAAAAAATGATCCATCTATTTAAAAAATTAAAAAAAAAGATAGACCCAACTGCTTTAATTGGGTTGAAAAGCCCATATGTTTACTGATGTTTTTTCAATGTCTAGACCCACCTTGCTAGACTTTTTTTATTTAATTGTTAACAATCTATTTTTATAATTTTATTTTTTTATTATTAATGATCTATTTTTATTATTTTATTCACATGTCTATCATGATTTTTTTAGTTTTAAAATATATATTATTTCGCAAAAAAATATCATACACATATTTTATTATTATACGATTAACTAAAAAATAATTAACAAAATAAAAAAAAATTATTGAATTCAATCACATTCATCATTTGCATTTTCATTTTCAGCTGCTTGAAATTTACTGTACTTGAAAGTCAACGTGCTACGTGTATATATAAGAATAAAGAAGCTTGACAGTACCATTTACAATAATGATGTCAGCAAACTATCCATTCGTGAATGTTATGAAAAATTCAATGGAATTTTATGACAAGGACCATTCAAAATCAGATTTTTTTCACATATCACATGCGCAATTAAGCTCGGCATTGCCATAGTAAAAAAGAGAATGATCCCGTTATCATTAACTTTTAAATGATAATTTAAGTGATTAGTATCTGAATATATTTTTTAAAAAATATTAAATTAAATTTTATAAATCTTTAAACTATTAAAAACTTATATGATTATTAATTTTAAAATTTATAAAATTAATTAAAATATACACAAATTAATCTACATATCTATATTAATAAAAAAATCCTACAAAAATTTACAGATACTCTTTAAATAACAAGATACAGTCATTGTAACCTAGCTAGACGCTAAAATGTCATTTGAACATTGGGTACAAATGAAATCTAGATTGAAGATCTAAATTCAAATTTTATCCTATCAAAAAAAAAAAAAACAAAGGGTTGTCGTCGATGAGAAAATCATTGATAATAGGAAAGCCTTTTATATTTGTTTTTAATGACTGGTCAAAGGGAAAATGATGTAAACATAGCATTTGTTATAATGTCTGATTGAAAGCACATTCAAATACTGTTTTTACGTGGAAAATTAATATCTTGTGATGGATGTTTTTCTGTGTGTTTTAAAAATATTTTAAAAAAATTAAAATTTATTTATTTATTTTAAATTATTTTGATATGATAATATTAAAAATAATTTTTTAAAAATAAAAAATTATTAATATATATATATATTTTAATATAAAAAATTATTTAAAAAATAATTACAATCATAGCTACACTGCTGTACAAGCTTTTTTTATAGGCTTGTTGCTCACTTGGTTTTTCCATCCTGTGTTACAAGTCGTGGTCGTACCAATTTACCTTATAAAAAAACAGAGGACAGCATCTAGACAACAAAATCTTCGTTAAAATCACGATTAACTGGTGATTACTCGAGTCAAAGCAGACAAACTCCCCTACAGTTCTTTTTTTTTTTTAAGTTTTAAAAAGATTTAATTTTTTTAATTAATATATTTTTAATATTTTTAATATAAAAAATAATTTTTAAAAAATAAAAAAATAATTTTAATATATTTTTAAATATACTTTAAAAAATAATCATTATTATACTTCAACACACCCTGTACTTCTATTGCTTTTAATAATATCCATCCAAAACTCTTTATTAAAACAGAATATATCCCCACCATCAGCAAAATTAATAAAAAAAATATCACAGGTGACCTTTCCAACCGCCGCCAACAACCAAAGCTAACTCTTCCTCGTGTCTTCTTGACCCTCACCAAACCCCTCCATTGCCCTTTAAATTCAAACCTCTCCCACCAATACAACGAAAGACACCGGCGGTCGAGATGGCCTTATCACACCTAAAATCATCTTCCTCCGGATCCAATTTCCTCAAACCTCTCGTCACCGCCTTTTGTCTCCGCCGTCCGATCTCTACCTCAACTGATCCCCTCACAATCGAGACCTCCATTCCCTTTACCACCCACAGATGCGATCCACCATTGCGCACCGTCGATACCAGTCCCCAAGAACTCCTCTCCTTCTTCCGCGACATGGCCACCATGCGCCGTATGGAGATCGCCGCCGACTCTCTATACAAGGCCAAGCTCATCCGCGGATTCTGCCACCTCTACGACGGTCAAGAAGCCGTGGCCGTTGGTATGGAGGCTGCAATTACCAAAAATGACAGCATCATAACTGCCTACCGTGACCACTGCACGTTTCTGGGAAGAGGTGGGACCCTCCTGGAGATATTTTCGGAGCTGATGGGACGACAGGGCGGTTGTTCGAATGGGAAAGGTGGGTCCATGCATTTCTATAAGAAAAATAGTGGATTTTATGGAGGGCATGGTATTGTTGGAGCTCAAGTACCGTTAGGTTGTGGATTGGCATTTGCTCATAAGTATAACAAGGACGATGCCGTCGCCTTTGCTTTGTATGGAGATGGTGCTGCTAATCAAGGACAGTTGTTCGAGGCTCTTAATATCTCAGCTCTTTGGGATCTTCCAATCATTTTGGTCTGCGAGAATAATCATTGTGAGATACATAAATAATTTCATTATTTATTATTATTCCATTTGCTTCTGTCTGTCAATTGGATGAAATGTGTTTTTGGCGCAGATGGAATGGGGACAGCCGAGTGGAGAGCGGCCAAGAGTCCAGCATACTACAAGCGTGGAGATTATGTTCCTGGCTTGAAGGTAACATACAGTCTTGCATTTGTGCTTGTATGTTCGGGTTTTATTGACTGACTATAATTATTATATGGTTTCTATCATGGAGAAATGGGAATGTTATCTGTGTTGTTGTTTTGGAAGTAACCATGCCTATTCTGTTCTATTGTTTAAATGTATGTTGTTATCATATTCTCTAGCTGTATAATAGATGGGAGTAATCACAGTTATATTATGTACTTTTGAATGACTAAATGTGTATGTTGTGGGTCTTACATGATGGAGAAAGGTTTTAACTCTAGGTTTTTTTTTTTTCCTTTTCCTTTCCCATTATGTTGTTGAGAAACAAAGTCAGCATGCTATTAAGGAATTGCTGACTGGATTCACCTTAGTTTCTCGTTTGAATTGCTAGTTTAGAAATTAGCCTCTTGCAGTATCGAGTTGACTGGGAAATTTCATGGGCCACTCATCAAGCTATTCCATTTGAAGACTATATTATGACGCATAAGATGTTGCAAAATATTTTGCCTTGTGCTTTTTACTGTCTTTTCTAAAGAAAGGAATGATAGATGTTATTGCTAAACTTGCAATGAAGTTATAACATAAAAAACATGCAACCATGTCATGATAAATTCGAAATGACTTTTTTCCTTTATGATGTATTCTAATTGCAAAATTGGTGCTGCAAATTCTTGCAATGAAGTTATAACATAAAAAGCATGCAACTATGTCATGATAAATCCCAAATGATTTTTATCCTTTATGATGTATTTCTAAGAGTTTCCAGTGTCTTTCTTTTTGTCTGCTTGCCAGCATGTGGTATTCTCCATCTTTTCTGCATTTCATCAAAGTTCAGTTACGGGGCGTCAATCCTGATAGAAAAAGTTAAACCATACTTTGCAAATGAAGCTGTGTTGTATGTACATTGTCAATATAGCATGATTTCTCAGAACTTTTTGGCTCCTTTCATGGTATCGTTTCTGGATGTACCTTGTCATTGATCTCAGACTCTCAATCTAGGAACTTTTTTAAGATTTCCTGGTCAATTGCTTGGAGATAGTTTTGAATATACGTTTCATATTTAAAAAAAAAAATGCATAGTTTTTCAAGAGTGTGATGTGAATATGATTTTTTTTTTTTACTTGATTGATGCTTTCAGCTTTGGCTGGAATTGGTCTTTTTGAATGAAATGAAAATTGTCGTGTCTCAGTGAATTTGGGTTAGGCTGGTTACTGGGATTTTTCTACCACAACATAATAGGTTAGGTTTTTGAGTTTGTTTCATACTTCATAATTTTTGTTAACAGGTAGATGGTATGGATGCTCTTGCTGTGAAACAAGCATGCAAATTTGCGAAGGAGCACGCCTTAAAGAGTGGACCCATTGTGAGTTTTAATTCTGTCCAATTGTTGTGCGTGTGTTTTTAAGGTCCTTTGATTTTGAGGCCTTGATCTTCATTCTTTCTTCTTTTATTAACTCTTCATGAAGTCATTCCACTGCTTTGTTCTTTCCCATCACTTATAATTTGGATCTTGGTAATTAAACAGCTATTTAATGTCATTTAATGGTATAGTGATGCTTTGAATAACAATATTATATAGCTTATTCCAAAGGGATTCCTGTTTTTTTCAATATGATTTATGCTGTATTAGAGCCTGCTTATCTAAGAAGAAAGTGTATTCAAGGTGTGCACTTTCTTTGTTCTGAGGCTAGGTTACCCTATCCTTTTTGCATTTCTCTGGAAAAGCCATGCTTTGATAGTTTAAGGCTGTAAGCCCATCAAAGTGCAATTGAGCATGTTCAGGATTCTAGCCTGAGTTTGAGTTTGCCAGATCCTGGACAGTCTGACTGAACATTTCACAGAGTAATGACATAAACTTGCTTATGATCTATTTCCTTAGGGCACACAGTACTTTCTACTAGGATTCGATGAAAAGAATTTGATAAGATGATATCCTCTGTTAAATAAATGAAGTAATTCGGTTTGCTTAAATTGCTAGATAACTGTAAGTGAACTATCTTGGGCACAATAAGAGGGGCTGCAAATCTTTACATGGAATAAACACATCTGATGCTCATCTAGGAGCTTGGTTGGATGATGCACATGGCTGTGCTTACTAATTATAAGTTAGGTGAGTGGTTCTTAATTAAACTGACCAGCATGCCAGTGTTCTGGACTCTTTTGGATACAGGGAATCTGTTGTGCAGTTATCTATTTAACCAATTTTAATCGAGGCCAATTTCTAACCATTGATTGGTAATTCGATAACATTTTGTGATCTTGTTTCTCCAAAATAAAGCCATTGCACAGCGAAAGATTGAAGCATTTTTTATGTAATAAATAATGCTGAAAGTAACGGAGCTATGCATTGTTGAAGTTGCAAATCCGTGTTCAATCATGATACATCATCAGAAAAAAATTTTTCATGAAAAATGATGTTTATTCTAACTGTTATTTTAATTTAAAACCTCTTGGAAGTTTGAGAAATTATGGGCAATCTCCCTATTATGAAGCTGAAGTTTCAGAGCTACTGCTTAAGACATTGTCTTGAGAGCTTTGATATCACCAATGTGTCAAGGGATATGCATGATCCTAGATAGGTCTGACAGACAGATTTGGTTAGATTTTCTGTCTTTAAGAGAGTTGAGGACATATCTGTTAATTGAGACTCATGCTCTAAATCGTTGGTTGATTTTAACACTATGGGAAATTAAGGCTGGGTTGTTTTATTGTTTCTTACTATTGTTTCAGCCTTTTTGTAAAATTTATTCGTGTAAGTTTATCTTATCCAGAATCCAAACAAAAGCAATGTGACATATGCTCACAGCTGAAATTGTTTACTTTGAGGCATTAAGGCTGGGTTGGTTTCTTTTACTATTCCTTTAGCTTTTCAGTAAATTTTTATTTTGAACCAGCCTTTCCAAATTCCAAAGAAAATGCCCTGTTTTAACATCTGCTAGTAGCTGAAATTATGTGAGGCGCGAGATTATGTGTGGGGATGTGTAAAAATTTATAGAATTCACCAAAATCCTGTCTGTATCAGTGTTAATACAATTTAATCTGGTAATATTTTGTTACTGTCACATCAGCTGGCAATGGAAGTAGTTGATTGAATCCCTGTGTTGTAATTCTTGATTCTCACTCTATCAAATTGATTTGTTTATTTATTTTATTTTTTCATGCTCATGTCAGATACTTGAAATGGATACCTATAGGTATCATGGTCACTCCATGTCTGATCCTGGGAGCACCTACCGTACCCGTGACGAGATCAGTGGCGTGAGACAGGTTATTGCATGTTCTATTCAGCATTTCTTTTTCAAAGGCAAAGTTTGTTTACTATTTCAGATGTTTCATGTATAATTTGGTCTGTGATATAATCCTCAGGAACGTGATCCAATTGAAAGAGTAAGAAAGTTGATAGTGACCCATGATCTAGCTACTGAGAAAGAGCTAAAGGTAATTTTGTGAACTAGGATTGCATTCTTACATGAATTCTGGACAATCATGTCTTTCGTTATCAAGTAATGTTACTTTTTATTAATAGACTGTATCTCTCTCTCCTCGTGTCTTGAGGAAGATTCTCACAATTACAATGAAGTTCAGAACTATGTTATCATGATCGAATGTAAACAGATTTGCATTGCTTTCCTATACTTTTCAGGATATTGAAAAAGAAGTGAGAAAACAAGTAGATGAAGCCATTGCTCAAGCCAAGGTAAGAACCATATATTGTTTTAATTTTAAATGCTTTGTAACCTAATTTGTTGAAGGAACTCTTTCCTTGTCTCACTGATTTTGCTTTTCGAGTATTCTCAAAATTTTCATGGTTTTTTGATGCCTCTTTTTTCCTTTTCAATTGTTTTAACAGGAAAGTCCTATGCCAGAACCTTCAGAACTTTTCACAAACGTATACGCGAAGGGTATGGGAGTTGAGGTAGTAAAGGTTTCCTTTCTTTTCGACTATCTGTCTGTCTATCAATTGTTTTTTGTTCCTCTACATGTATATTTCCTTTGAGGATAGTTCTGAACATCTAAAAACCTTCTCAAGTACTGCCAATACGAGTTTCTTGGTCACTTTTGTCCAATAAATGTCTATAACTGCTTGATGGGGATATAGTATCATAGAGGGTAAAATAGGGATGGTAAAAGACAGAAAGCACTTAAAAATGAGTCTCTGTGTTTCTCTCTCGCCCTCTCTTGTGAGTACACGTGGATATTATATGTTTATTCCTTGAATACAGCAGATGATTATTGACTATGATCAAGACAATTAACTCCTTCCAGTCTGAGTTTTCTACTTGTTTCCTGTGATATATCTAACTTTACACAAAAATGCGAGGACTTTAGGGTCTTTCACACGAGCAACATGAAATTTTTTCCCTTTTCTTTTTCTGACATAACACGCCAGTATGATGGCTTATAGCAGATAGCTGATAGTGATGGTTTCATGGTTTTGAATTGCAGGCATATGGAGCTGATAGGAAAGTAGATAGAGCTGTGCTCCCCTGAGCTAAAACTTGGACGGGAAGTTTTCTGATGCCCCGCGGCCTCCAAATCTCCGTACCAAGTAACTATTGAAAATGATTGAATAAGTGAAGATAAGCATGCATTTCTTCCTGCCTAATTTTGTTTTCCTCACTTCTGTATAGAAAACTGTTTCTTCTCAAGTTGGGGGGCAAAACTATTTTTTCTAGTGTAGTTTTCTTTCGGTGAGCTACAACAAGTTTCCATGATTTTTGTTGAATGAGCTGGTAACGTGCTCAAGAATGCAAGAGCATCCGGACATGATTTGCCAAGAATCTTTCAGCTTTTGTCAATTTGACAGTAATAAGACCTTTCCATTTTCTGTGTCAATTTGACTTGGAAAATATATCCTTAATACTTCATATAAAAATTAATGATTGTAGAATTAAAATCCTAGTAAGAGGAGACACCAAAAAATAGATCGACAAGGAGTCATGAGTTTAGAGGTTTGTTTTGTAAATAGATCAACACATGCTCCTAGATGGGCATGATACTCTTGTTTGTGAATTTAATTTGGTTTACAAGTAAATTTGAATTTAATTAATAATTTATTATAATTCTTAAGTTTGGGGTATATGTAAAAATAAATTGAATTAACAATTTCATTATTTTGCTATTAATTTAGAGATACTTTTTGATATCGAAATTTTTTTTTTTTTTTTTTACAAGAACTCTTTATCTTTATTTAAGTAACATAAGATATGTACATTTTAAGGAAGGTATAAATAGGTTTATATCATATTAAATATTTGTTGAAAGAAATTAAAAGATATTAATAGACCTATGTCAAATTATTTTTTATTTCTCCCTCAGTAATTATTATTAATAATTTAATCATTTTCCTTCCCTTTCTATTAATATTTCATCTTTTAATTTGTTAACACAACATACATTTTTTAAAATTGATCTTGTAACTATTATTTTTATAATATTTTTTTCTGTCATACAAAATTCAGTTATTTTTTATGTCATTGATTCATGCAAGAATAAATTATAATTAGTCATGAATTAATTCAGTTTTATTGATTCTACTAATTCAATGAACTACAATAAATTAATTAATTTTGAACTAATTAAGTTCCATTGAATCTTCTCATATTCATTGATTTTACAAATTCAATGAATTGTCATTAATTAATTGTAATTAATTTTGAATTATTTCTACATCATCTTAGTAGGTGTAAGTAAAAAAACTGAATCAAATTCAAACAAAAAAAATCTAGAAAAAACCGAGCTAGAACTAAACTAAACTAAAAAACTAAGCTAAATAAAAAAAAACTGAACCAATTTTATTTTTATTTAAAAAATCAAACTAAACTGAAATCTATCAACCTGAACTAGTTTTAGTTTTTTTTAAAAAAAAATTGATTGATTTATTTTTTTTTGTTATAAAAACTGAACTAAATTGGAAATATTCACCCTACTATATAGTATACGTATAACTAGGCTGGAAGGATTTCATTCTTAGCAAGGGAGAAAAGGAAGAAAAAGATAGAAAATCAATACTCTCTGTTTTCTTTACTCCTGCGCTCTTCTTCCTCTCGATTCAGGTTTTGCGTTATTGAGAGAGAATTTGTGTAAGTTTTCTAATTCATGAACCTTGATTGAAATGGCATCTATTCAAGGTATTGTTTAGCCTTAAGGACGGATGATACAATCTTCAACGATAACTTTCTTTCTAGTCCCCTTTTTTTATTTATTAATTCAAAATTCTATAATTCTTTATATATCCATACTTACCTTTTGGTTAATATTTTTATGTTATCCTGTAAATATATAATTAGTTTATACTATATAATTTTCTCAATAATAATAGGACTAAAGCACTTTATCTTAATTGTTTAGTTTATTTATATATCTGCTTGCCTAAACTTTTCAACGGATCTCTTTCTTTCTCGACGTTTATGCATGCCTTCATTTTTTAAATTAACCTCTCAACTTTTCTTTTCTTTTTTTTATTTAGTTGATGTTTTTTGGTTATTATTTTTTATTTAAAATAATTTATAAAATAAAAATTTTTCTTTAATTCATTCTCGTTTAATTTTTTTTATCAAATTTAATTTTTATTTTTTAATTACTATTTATGCAATCTAAGATAATTTTTAGAATTGATTTTTTTTTTATAATTTCACTTGCTATTATTTTTTTCATATTAAATTTTATCCTTATTTTTTTATTTATTTTTTTGATTTTGCTAAATTTTTTTGATTGATATTTTTTACTTGATATCATCTTTCAATAGTAAGTTACTTTGAATTTGAACTTCATGGTTAAGCTTGTGTCGAGGATTTTATGGGCTGCAAGTTTGAAAAATTAATCCAACTTTAGGAGGGTCACTCAAGATTGCTTTGGTTTTTTTAATTATTTTTAAGCTATTTTTTAAAATTTATTCTTTAATATTTATTTAATTAGATATTGAACTCTCTCTTTTAAATGCTTTCTACATCCTTCGTTTTACCCTTTATTTTTTTATTTAATTAGATTATCTTGAGTCTTTTTATTTGTTAATTATTATTAAATTTATTTTTTAGAATAAATTTTGTTCAAGAACTAAATAGAATTGATTAGTTGAATATAGGTAGATACTCACTTCATTGTATTTTGTTTGGTTTGTTTTCTCGAGACATTACTTTAGTAGTCAATATGACTTCTTTCAATGTTGTAGTACAACCTTTTGCAATAGAGTTTGGACCACCGCAACAAACTTCTTTGGTGGCCGGCAATGTCCATAATGGAATGACAATAAGTCTCTAACAATATTTTCTTTCGGGTATGATATCAATGGATTTTTTTAATTAATTGTTATCAATTTTGTTTTTACAATTTATTTGTCATCGTTGCCTACAATTTAAATCATATTATTATATTACTAGATCTTATATGATTTAGTCAAGTTAATGCTTGAATATCAAGTTTCTTTTATTATTTCTTTAAAAATACTATAACAATGTGAGTATCCCTTTTTAATTTTAAAATAAATTTGGACTAACTTATGGCATAGCATGAATCACTTATCTAATTAAATTAAGATGAATATAAAATATTAAGATGACTCTTCTTTTATGATTATTATTTTGGTTTTTTAAAAAAAACATAATTGTAATTTTAATGTTGTTTTTTTTTAGAAAAGTAGAACTAAAGAAGAAGAGAAGATAGTTTTATGTTAGAGGGTGTTTGAATAGGAAGTAGTTTTTGCTTTTTGGAGAAAAAAAACATGTTTTTATAGCTTTTAGAGGTGTGGTTTGTGCTTAAAAGGTATTGTATCTTTAACAAAAAGCCACCACACCTCCAAGCCAAACACACTCTTAATCCGGTGTGTAGCGATGATGGTGGGCTCCAAGAGAATCTTATTATAAGTCGTAATTAATATGCGAGGTGGGGGCAAGAAACACGTTTGTTTCACGGTCAATATGGACTGTTGGGGATTCAGCAAAATGATAAATCATAGGCTATCACAACGTTGGAATCTTGCGGTGATCAATTTACGTAATTAAAATGTGTTGTTCGCTTCCTAAAAGAGCTTGGATTGGACGGTGACACTCTCTTGCCTTGAGTCATCAAAACCTACCTTAAACCACCACAATTCAGCTCGTTATGTTTTTTTGATTTTCACTTCAGTTCGGTTTGAAAATTTATCAAACTGAAAAAACCAAATCCCCTCCTTTTCATTTCTTTTTTTTCCTTAAAATATAATAATAAAAAAATGAGATATTTTAAATTTAAAAATTAAAAATAAAAAACTAAAAAAACAGACTAAAATATTTTAATTTACATAAGAGCATCTCCAACCGGAGATGCAAATGAAGAGATAAATTAAAAAATATATCCTTTTACCTTTCGTTCTTTTATTTAACCATTCCAACGAAGCAGACAACAGAAAAGACAAAATAACTTTTTAATTTACAAAGAGTTATTTTTATAAGTTTATGTAGAATAGCCAAAATTTTATTAACATTACTAATGGCTATTTTTATAACGTTACTAATAACTAGGTTTTTTTTTTAAGTCTTGTATTGTGCCTCACTTTTCTCTTAAATTTAGAAAAACAAGAATCAATTATTCTCTGGTTAATTAATAACATGGTTATGTCAATTAGCTGAAATTAAAAGGTATGTTTATTTAAAAGCTTTTTATATTTACTCTTTAATATCTCTTGCTTTTGTAGATCTTTTATTGTTAATTTGATATTTGTGATGATTTTTATTTCTTTGTTATTTTATGTTTTTGTTATGGGTTAAGGAAAATAATTTTTTATTTATTCTGTTATCTTTAAAAAAATTAAGAGGAAGTAATAATAGTAGCTGATATTGATAAAAATATAGAGTGATATATTTAAAATTTATTTTTGATTATTTGTTTTAATTTGAGGTTAATTATATTTTATCTTGTTGAAAATGCAATTAAACCAGTATATTAATCCTCTTTTAGTTCCCAAAAATAGTCAAATTGTAATGTTAGAACAAGTAGGATGCAATGCTTGTTATTAATTCACGTGTATGTAAACTACAAAATTGCTAGACATTGAATGTGCACATCTTTTACACTCTCTTATAAGGTTTTAACTTGAGGTTTTTTTTAATGTAGATGGATTCAAATTTTCCAAGCTCTTTCACTAACTTTCTTATGAGTAAGTTAGAAGATATTCTCTCTCAACCAAGTGATTCTAATCAATTAATTGATGACTTAACATACTCTAATTTAAATGTCCATACAAGAAAAAAAATCACAAGTAAAAACTTCTCACTAGAGGAAGATTGTTTACTTGTCATTGCAGGGCTAAATACAAACAAAGATTCAATTACAGGAGTTGAACAACAAACAAAACAGTTCTGGGCTCGAGTACATGCTTACCTTGTAGAGAATGGAGAAAAATTGAATAATGATTCCCAAATAAGCATATCAAATCGATGGCAAGAAATAAATAAAGAAGTCGGTAAATTTATTGGATTTGTTACTCAAATTGAAAATCGTCAACAAAATGGAATGACCGAAGAATCAAGGGTAATTTTAATATTCATTTTCATGTTAAATTGTTTAACATATATTTTAATATTATTTAATTTCTCTAATTTTTTACTTACCAGATTAATGATGCTCGACAAATATATGCTTCTTGCGTTGGCAAACGATTTCAACTAGAACATTGTTGGGTTATCTTAAGAAAAGAACCCAAATGGCAATTTGAGCGTGCAAGTCAACATCAAAGGTCAAACAAGAAACAAAAATGTCATGTCAATGCAAGTTCGACTTCATCAGTTCCATCTACCCCTAATTCTGATAATTTAGGAGAAGATAGTGAACTGTTGATTTATCAAGATAGACCAATTGGTCAGAAGGCTGGAAAGGAATGATTTAAACGTAAACAAGAAAAAAATAAAATTGGGGAGACAACTGTAACAAATATCCTACAACAATTCATGGATACTTTAGTTGAAATTGAGGATCAGAAGAAACAAGACAGAAAAATTATATTAGAGCAACAAGTTATGATGATTTAACAAAGTCAAGAGAAACAAGAATTGGATATGATTGAGAAAGAAGAACAAATTATAAAAATGGATATTTCTAATTTGGATCCAATTTCTACAATGTATTTTTAAAATAGAAAGTTAGAAATTATGCAAAAGAGGGGTTTTAATTTTTAATTAACTAGATTTATTTATTGTTTAATGTAATGTATTTTTAATTAACTAAATTTATTTATTGTTTAATGTAATGTATTTTTAATTAACTAGATTTATTTATTGTTTAATGTAATGTATTTTTAATTAAATATTTAGAAATTTATTGGTTATTTTAAATATATTGTTATAAAAGTTGTATCAATTCATAATATTTTTTTGAACTTTTTCTAACACTTAACTACAATAAGTAGGATTAATTAACTTAAAAGATAATAAACATAATGAAAAAAAACATAAAAAACTTGAAAATTATGATGATATAAGAAGTTCAAAGCTAATGATTCTACTTGTTACCATATTGTTCCCATAAATGTTTAACCAAATCTTTTTGTAGTTGAGAGCTAGTTGCTTTATCCCTGATTCGATTATGAGTTTAAAGAAAATCATGTAGTTCTGGTATTTCATCATGTGACACTAATATAAAGAAATTGACTTCATGTTTATGGTCAAATTCAAGGTTTATTGCTCCTTCATCCTCAATAATCATATTATACATTATTATGCAAACTTTCATAATATTTGCAAGTGTTTCTTCATCCTAGTATCGAACAGGTCCACGTACAATTGCAAAATGAGATTGGAGCACCCCAAATGCCCGCTTTATATCCTTTCTTGCAGACTGTTGCTTACTTGCAAAATATTTTCTCTTTGCTCCTAATGACCTTGAAATTGTCTTAACAAAAGTTGACCAATTAGGATAAATCTCATCTGCTAAATAGTATCCCATTGTATATTCATGCCCATTAATTATATAATTGACAGGAGCAGTACGACCTTCAGCAAGTGCAGCAAAGATAGGTGACCGATCAAAAATATTAATATCATTTAATGATCTAGGCATTCCAAAAAAGGCATGCTATATCCAAAGATCTTTTGAAGTCATCGCTTCTAGAATTATAATTGGTTCACGACAATGACCAGTATACATCCTATGCCATGCAATTGGGCATTTCTCTTATTTCCAATGCATACAATCAATGCTCCCTAATATTCCTGGAAATTCACGCTACTCTCTAATTGATAATAATCGACAAATATCGGCCTCGTTTGGTGCCCTTAAATACCAATCACCAAAAAACTTCTACGATTGTTTTGATGAAAACTCTAAAACTTTCTATCGCAGTGCTTTCTTCAATTTGAAGATATTCATCAATAAGATCTGCAGGAATACTATATACAAGTATTCTGTGAGCCGCAGTTACCTTTTAAAGACAAGATAAACCAAGAACACCAAGAGCATCTGTCCTTTGTTTGAAATATGGATTATGAACTTCCACTGTATTTGCGATCCGAAGAAAAAGACGACGACTCATCCTAAATCTTCTTCAAAATTGAGTTTTAATGAATTTAGGATTTTCAGCAAAATAATCATTATATAACCTTAACTCACCTTCCTTTCTATTACGATTGACAATATTATGGCCAGGAATAGAGCCACGATACCCTGTTCTCCGCCCTTGATTATTCGATTCTTCTTCAGTAACCACAGCAACAGCTACTTGAAAAGCGAACATAGGAGTGTCATCATCAAAATCAAAAGCATCATAAAAATTAAAATTAGAATGATTCATGATAAATTTTAATGAAATATATTTTTGATTGGAGAAAAAACAATGGAATAATGAGAAAAAATGTTAAGGTATATGAAAATATTTATAGATGAATTAAAATTTCAAATTTTGAAATCTTAGAATGTTGGCGGTCATTTTTTCAAAATTTGAAAATTTAAAATGGTAGTGGTCATTTTTTCAAAGCATGAATTTTTTTTAAAAAAAATTGAAAATCAAAATTTAAAATATTGACTGTTTTTTTCAAAGTTTGAATTTGAATTTACTTTTAAAAATTTAAATTTTTAATAGTAACATATAAAACTGAAAATTAAAAATATTTATATAAATAAATTTTAAGTTTAATTCTAAATTATATCTTTTAACTTTCATATTATTTCATTAAATTTTATATTATTTTTATAAATTACTCATATTAATTATATAATTAATAACATCATAATTATATTATATATAAAATATCTAAATTAGTTATATAATTATATAAAAATAAATTTAACATGAAATATATTAAAATATAAATAGCTTTTTTAAATAACTTTTTACTATTGGAATGCATATAATCAAAAAAGTTATATTTATTCTATTTAAAAAGCTATTTCATTAATTTAGCTTTTCAATTTAGCTTTTTGCATTGGAGATGCTCTAATTAGGCCTTTTATAAATGAGATTTGATTCAATTCTTGAAGAACTCAAACCAAATGATTGACCAGTAAAAATTTAATATAAATAATAATATTTTGGACTTGGTATGATGGTCTATAAAAAAATTATATCCAAGAATTTTTTTTAAAAAAAATTAATAGTATTTTAATAAAAAAATTGATATGAATTCATCCGTTGATTTAATGAGCTAATCACTCCAAGACTAAACCGGATCTAACAGCAAGAGTTTTTAAACTTGACTTGATGATCTATTTGACCCAAGTTTAGGTCATTAAGTCAACTTAATTTTTTTTATTTTTATTGTTATAAATAAAAAAATAAAAAATATGTTGAAATCAAATCAATTTAAATTTTTATTTAGATCATCCATATTTTTTACTTTTCATATCTTTACTTAAACTTAATCTAGTTTATATCTTAAATTAATCAAATTCTAAATCAACTAACCAATTAAATTTTAAAACTATCCTAACAACAATACTAGCAACCACTTGCTGACTCTTAGCTACGTAGCCCTTGATTGATAGCAGTTTCATGTCTCATAAACCTATCTCATCGACAAAGATACATCCCTTTGATGGCGGGGCGCAAGTACGGTGAAGCTCCCTGAAAATGGACGAGAGAATGTATCTGGCAGCATAAAAATGAAAATCACCTCGTGGTGTTGGATTTACGACCGGCTCTTACGATCCTCTTGCAGCTATGTGGGACCTCGACCCCACGGGCTTTAAACCATGGTCGTGGACCCCATATAGACTCCTGCCCTTCCCTTTCAAGTCTCATCCTCCCTTCCACTTGTTTTATTTCCACGTGGCTGGATCTTTGTCCCCTAAAGACTCACAAGCTGACAAGAACAGGACCGTCCTGCTGCCAGCGCCCAGTGCCCTTTGAGCATATCATGAGTTATATCAGTCTGCAGAATCTTATTCATCGGAACTCTTAGCCGTATAAAATATGTTTTGTGGATACCTTTAATTAATCATCACTCTCGAGAGCGACAGACAGGACATGGGAGCATCCTATGCACCCACACACCTGCCTCCCCGTCCTCACATTTCCATTATTTTAAAATAAAATATACTCTCGTACACTACTCGCGCGTATTCCTTATATACGAATGCACAAGCAGATTTTTTTTCTTCTAAAATTTTATTATTGTGGATAAAAACCTTAAATTGAAAAGATTTTTACCATGTTCTTATTTTATTTCTTCCCTTCAAACTACATAGGCAACAAGAACTGCTTGTTCTTTTAATTTTAAAAATACACAACACGTCATTACTATACAAATTAAAAATAAAACATTAAGAACACAACATAATTATTTTTTAATTAAATATTATATCATGCAATCATTATCATATATATATATATATATAACATCACATCACGTGATTGTCCTTTCAAAATAAAATTAATAGAAAAAACAATACATTCTTATCGTTTATCAATAAAATAAAAATTATAACCTAGAATTAAGGTTACTCAAACCTATTAGTATGCAAGAGTCTGTATGCAAGAGTCTGAATAAAAGGATAAATTACGAATAGAAATGACATATTATCCTTAAAATATCTGACCTAATATAAATTGTATTATTATTTATTTGAAAAAAATTTAAAATTATTGTGTTTTATAAATGTTGGTCTATCTAATATTTTAAGAAAAATCTTTCTTAATAAGATGATCATTAGGTTGTTGTATTTTCTAAACGTTGATCTATCTAAGATTTTTTTAAAAAAAATTTCTTCAATAAAAAAATTCTTATCTTATTAAGTTAAAAATTTACTCATTCTAAAATCAAAACATGAAAAAAAAATTATTTTTTTATTTAATATCAAAAATACATCTTACATATAAATTTAAAATTCCAGATATTAAACAAAACAAAGGGTTAGTAAAAATTTAGAACATATGAAAATGAATGATAACAAATTTTTTTATTTAAAATTAAAAATACATCTTAAATATAAATATGTAGTCAAAGAAAATAAATTTTTACATATGATGGATGGTTGCAATCTTCTGGGTTTGAGATATTAGGGCCTCAGGTTCACTTGGTATCGCCACATCCATAGTGCTCGTTATTTGGCAAAAAGGCTGGATACAGCCTTGCCTAATCTTGAATGGCAAACCGCTTTCCCCGAAGCATATGTTGAGAACCTGTGTTGGTTTCACTTTGACCATAATCCTATTATCCTGCGATGTGGTAGACGACCATCCTTGGTAGGTGGTAGACCCTTCAGATTTGAAGTGGTTTGGACGACCCACCCTAATTATCAATGCTTGGGAGATATTGAAGCGAGGTTAAATGAAATTCAGTGATGCCTATAATGTTATGAAGATGAGGCTCTCTCACTCTTAGAGCGTGAGATTCTTCGAGACTATAATTTAGTCCTTCATAAAACAAGAGCTCCTTTGATTCCAGGAATCTAGAGAGAAATGGGTAAGCTATAGATGACAAGACCACTACGTTCTTTCATGCACAGACTACTATCTAAAGACGAAGATATCACATTCGTGGTCTATTTATAACGGATGGTGTTTGGTGTGTATATGATGCTAAGTTGCAAGAAGAGGCCTTTTAGATCTACAAGAATCTTTTCAATTTGGCAAACAACTACTAAGATTAGAGGTAAGTAAACAAATCGAAAAATTGATTAAATTAAAAAAATTAAATAAAGAAACCAAACAATAAAAAACAATTAAATTGATTAAAATTTTGAAAAAATCTATCGATTCGGTTTCGGTTTTATAAATGTAAAATTAAAAAAACCAAGCCGAACCAAAATAAAAAAATAAAAAAAACCAAGATAAAATCGAGTCAAACCAGAAAAACCGAGAAACGATACCAAACCGAGAAAATCAAGTAAAAAAAAAGAGTCAAATTGGTTTTTGTCCTATTTTACAAGCATGTAGATTGTTTTTTTTGTTTAATTTTCAATTAGGGTTTATATCTTGGGTCTTGTATTAGAACCCAATTCTTTTAGGTCTGGCATCAAGATCCATGGTCCTGGTCCTGTGTTGGCACCTAATATTTTTCAATCGATATTAAAATCTAATTCTCTTTGGTTTAGTGTTGGGACCCAAGGTTCTAGTGTCATAGGTTTATAAATATTATTATTTGTATTATAAATATTATTATTTTGTATTATAATTAAAAATATTAATATAAAAAATATTATTATTTTTTTAGAAATATCATTATTTTTATTATAATTAAAATTATTAATATTAACAATAGTATTATTTGTGTTACAAATATTATTATTTTTATTATAATTAATATTATTAATAAAATAATTAATAAATTTGAAAAAATTATTATCAATATTGAAAAACTACTATGGATTTGATTTGAATAATAAAATTAAAAATTATTATTATTATTGTTATCATTAATAAATTTTAAAAAAATTACTATTATTACTATGAAAAAAAAACCATAATTTTTTTTAAAAAATTAAAAATATAAGAATTTGAAAATACGGGTGAAATATTATTAGTTATATTGTAAATATTATTATTAAATCTAGCATTGCAGTTACAATCATCACTCTTGAATTTTAATTTTAATTTATATTTTTTATAAAAATAAAAAGTTCACTCGCAGCATATCTTATTTATATGACGCAACCTTTCTGGCTTACCCTAATCGATTTGCAGTGGCTTCAACAGGATAATCCACAATTTTATTTGGGGCACGACTGACGGTGGAAAGGGACTTTACTTGGTGAATTGGGATACCATCTCTCGCGCAAGGAGGACTGGTGGCTTGGGTGTTAGAGATTCTTAGATATGCTAATATTAAAGTGTGGGTTGAAAGTCGACAGGCATAAATACCTTAAATCCCATAATATTTTCACGGCTACAGCTCCGAACACTTCTTTTACTTGGCGCTCAATTTATAGAGCATTATCCAATCTGCAAAATGGCTTTTTCTATAAGCTTGGCAAGCGCACTGTGTTTTTGTGGCATTATCCAATCCTTATATGATTTTGTGAATGTGATTGACTATGACCTTTAGGTCAAGGACCTTTGGCTCAATGGAGCTTTGGAATTTCTGTGGGACAGTGACGGCTATTTAAGACTGGATCAAACATAGCAATTGTGGCAGTACCAGTTCCCTCTATCTCACTTCTGGGGTCTATGCCACCAAAGTCAGCCTACTTGTGGTTGCTTTCTTGATCAAACCAGCTAGATCGTGATCCTAAGTGGAGCTGGATTTGGAAACTTCATGCACCGGAGAAGATTAGAGTTTTGCTTTGGGTGTTTTTTCATAATTGTCTTACTACAAAAGTGCTTCGCCACATACGTCACCTTACTCATTTCCAATTTGTTGTCGCTTCAAGCAAGAGGAATAGGTAAGCCTGCGTTGTTTGGTAGATTGCGGTTTTGCTAGACAGATTCGGTCTCATTTGGGCATCACAAATTCCCACGACTTCTGGGGTACAGACATTATCCAATGCGTATTGTATCTAACTTCTAGCGACGTAGCAATTACAATGGGGATTTCCGGCTATTGCTTGAAATTAAACATACTGTCAATTTGCTTGAGAGAGTAAAGATATCTCTCAAATTAATTGGCAACGTCAAGACATGGGTGCTGTGAAATTAGATGTGCACAGAAACTTTCTTGGGATCCAGGCCGAATTGGCTTTGAAGGTCTCATTAGAAATGATGATGGTAATTTGGGGGTGGGTTTTATGGGTTTTGCAAGTTATGGCTATACCTTTTTCTATAGAACTTTTAGCCTTAAAACATGATTTGCCGGTTGCCTGGGATCGAGACTTTAGACAAGTTCTTTGTATCCTAGGCTCTCCAGAAGTTTTTTTTATTTTATTAATATAAATATTCATATCAATTTGCATGTGTTTTAATTAATTTTATAGACTCTAAATTAAAAATGATATAAGTTTTTAGCATTTATAAAATTCAAATTAATAATTTCTAGAAAACAAGCTATACCCTTTTAAAATTATACTCTTTAAAGTTTTCAAATCTTGCTCACAGTGGTAATACTCAACACCATTGTCTAATCTTAGAGCCGTTATTGTAAATATTAGAGAACTTTTAGGCAGGGAGTGAAAAATCACTCTTCATCACACGCCAAGAGGAGCTAGCTCTCGTGCAAATCTTCTAGCCCAGATGGAAGTAGAATAGATGATTGAATTTTATATTTGGGATTTCCATTCTCCATGTATTTCTCATCTTCTCTTTGCTTGCTGAGTACAAGCCATTGAAGGGGGCAAGGAAGGCTAATTTGTTCTTCTTTTTTTCATTGTGCTAAAAAAAAAAGAATAAGATTTTTATTACGGCGATTAAAATCCTGATTTTGATCACTGTAAAATCACTTTAATTTACCATACCTTACCTTACCTTACATCACACCCGTTGTTAAAAAAATCCATGATTCCACTGCCCTTCTTTTGTAAAGAGAAAGTAATTCTATTCCAAAATAAAAGAGCAGAGAAGGCATGGTAATAAGGGCAATCTTGTTGGAGCTTTATAGGACATGGCTTTCTAACGGGAGGGGAAGTTAATTCACTTTGCCAAACGAGGTCTTGAAGGAATAAACGGAAGTCGTCAGAGTTTCAGTGGTTATTTATGGCAAGTTGGTTTGTGTTTGGAATATCTAAACCTACCCAATTCTGATCGCTTAGACTTATTTATACCTAATGGCTCCAAGTCATGATTTATAAAATCAATGGTATTTATTTTTTATTTTGTTTTGTTTTTGGTCGGCTTGCCCGTTGGTAAATAGTAAATACAAACGACGTGCGAGAGGCACCTGCCTAGTAAAGAGTATCCCGTATTCACCATGCCTCAAGGGTGGATAGAAAGGTTTCGTTAGGGGTATGGTAATTATTACTTGAATTATAATAAAACAATTTAAGTAATAATTTTGTATTATTTTTAAAGATATCATGTTAAATTAAAGAGCTTTAACTTCAAATTTATATAGATATATAATTATTTTATATAATCATAGAAAATCCAAATAGATGAGATTCAAATTTATTATTGTTTAACCTTTAATATTTTAATGTAATGTAAAAAGAAAATCATGTCTGCCCAACTCAAATTTTTTATTATTTGATTATTAATATTTTAATATAATATAAAAATTCATATATATTAAAAAGAATTAAACAGTTGAGTAAAACTATAAAAATAATTTTATGCTATAGAAATTAACACTGACCTTGTTTGGCATTGTATTTTAAAAAATATTTTTAAAATAATTAAATTTTTTAAATTAATATATTTTTGATATTTTAAAATTATTTTAATGTACTAATTTCAAAAATAATTTTAAAAAATAAAAAATCATTGATATATTTTATTAAATTAAAAATACTTTTAAAAACAACCACATTCATATTCCCAAATAAATTCTAAATTATATTTAATTTATATTATTAGATATTGTATTTGTTTTATAGTAAAGATATTTTCTCACCAATTTGCAATTTTAAAGCTAATCCTTTCATTGAAAAAATTTAAAACCGTCACTTATATTAATTATTAGATGTATTTAAGAAATATTAACATTTCTTTTAAATATTAACTTTAAAAATTGAATCTAAAATATCAAGAAAACTAATGAAACTCTTCCAGTACACAAGGGATACGAGTCCTCGCCCCCCCTCTCTCTCCACTTGCGGGAATAGTTGGGGCTGGAATGCACGTGGTCACGTGGGCTGGGATCCATGGCCAAGACAGAGAAGTGGGGCCTATGCCAGGCTTGATCCGAGCCGTCAGTATCAAAGTCGCGCACATACAGCTGGCTGCAGCTGGCTTTTCATTACTGGAGGAAAGGAACATTACTTGTCCCAATGACATGAAAGAGAGAGGGTCGGAGAGGTGATTGCCTGCCTGTGCTTTCATTATTCACTTCCTCTTTCAGTATGGCCTGCCTGGCTTTTTATTTTTTACGTGTATTTCCACACTTGACGGTAATTAGAATGTCAACGGAATTTATTTGGCGTGTGCGTTTAGCAACATAGTTTGAATTTTTTTTTTAATAAAACAAGCAAAAAAAAAAAGAATTTAATATTATTTAAAATGAAAGAAATAAAAAAACAGAGTCTGATGAGCTTAGTTTTGAAGCGTACAGCTCATGGAGGTTGGCGCTTCGTTTTCGTCGAATAATTGTGCTGCTCATGTTGTGTTAACAAGTGTAAACCTGACTGCAGCATCTTGGATTTGTATATAGGCAATGGACAGGTGGATTGATGGGTTTAAATGTAAATAAATCCCAAAAGATCATGCTGATTTTATTCCCAACGGTTACTGTAAAAACACAATCCAATTACCCATTTAAATCTTGATTTGAATATTATATACTTCAATTAATCGAACTAATAATAATAATAACAGTAATAATGCCTCCTCGTCTTACAATTCAATGAAACGGATCGAAGCCAAGGTCCTGAAATTTGCCACCTCTTTGAGATTGTAGTGGCAAACGTAAAATCATGCTGCTCGTTACCTCTCATTACAGCCACAATTTCAAGCCTCAGCGCCGCTGAGTGCTCGATTCAACAACATAACACATCTCCTACTTTTCCAAAGAACCTTCTCAAGCTATCAATGTCATGTGTCTAAAAAAAACACAGAGCGTTACATGTCATCCCCCCCCCCCCCGAAGATATGGAGGTGGTTATTAATATCATTTGAATATATACTATGATCCCTCAATTTATTTAACGAAACAAAGTATCATTAATTTTTTTTTTTAAGTAGTGATTTACGAAAACTAAAGGCAGTATAAGAAGGAGATGGGGCTAGGGCAGAAAAGAATTACTGCCCACGTAGGGGAGGGCTTTTTAATATACATGTATTTGTTTTTCCAAGAATGACAATGCTTTAATTAACCCGTGTAATTACGTTATGATCATAAATTAGTTAAACCATAATTTTAACCGACACCTGCTCTCTTTAACATCGACAATAGAAGGATTCAATTGAGGAAAGGTACGGGACTCGATTGATAAGATTTATAGTTGAAGGACTCAATTGAGACGATAGGTAAAATTGAGGACTAATATGAGGTTTATCCAAAATAAAGGAAAGAAAGAGAAATCACTAGGAGGATCCTATACCTTCCTTCCTTGCTTTATTAGCAGTGTCTCTCCTCCTCCTGGTAAATGGAGAGTGTATAAGAACTTGCAGACTTCCATTTCCATTTCCACAATCCAGAGAGAGAGAGAGAGAGAGAGAGGCACATACACAGAGTTACTCATAAATTTCTCTGTCCCTCTCTGGGACTGAGGGAAGAAAAAGAAAACCACGTTTCTTGGAAATCGCATGCATCATAATAGACACCAGTTTGCCATTTCTTGATTCTTTATGCAAGAACGCCCTCAAAAGGAAGCAAACCCTCTCCGTGCTTGTTCTCTTTGAAAAAAGATAACAAACCAAGATGGTTCATTTCCGGTTACGCTCCGGCGTTTTACTCTACACTCTTGTTGTTCTTTTCCCTCAACTTTGCCTCGGGATTCGTTCCATACCGACGAGGGAGACGAATACCGGTGCAGTTGAGGTACCCAACGGTTTCCGGTTCTCTGAAGCGCCGGATTACCGGAACGGGAGAGACTGTCCTGTTTCAACAACCAATGGGCGCTCGGTTTCCTCCTGCGACCCTTCTTTAGTCCACATAGCCATGACTCTTGATTCTGAGTATCTACGTGGCTCAATCGCTGCCGTCCACTCGGTTCTCAAACACGCTTCCTGCCCAGAAAGCATCTTTTTCCACTTCGTTGCGGCAGAGTTCGACCCGGCAAGCCCACGGGTCTTAACCCAATTGGTACGATCCACTTTCCCATCGTTGAATTTCAAGGTCTATATATTCCGAGAAGACACTGTAATCAATCTAATCTCTTCTTCAATCCGGCAAGCTCTGGAAAACCCATTGAATTACGCAAGAAACTATCTTGGTGATATGTTGGATCTCTGCGTGGATCGGGTCATTTATCTGGACTCTGATATAGTGGTCGTCGACGACATACACAAGTTATGGAACACCGCGCTTAGCGGGTCTCGAGTGATCGGGGCACCCGAGTATTGCCATGCGAATTTCACCCAGTATTTCACTTCCGTGTTCTGGTCCGACCCGCTTATGTCTGGTACTTTCTCGTCGGCGAGGAGGAAGCCGTGTTACTTCAACACTGGGGTTATGGTGATGGATTTGGTGAGGTGGAGAGAAGGGGATTATAAGAGGAGGATAGAGAAGTGGATGGAGATTCAAAAAAAGACGAGGATTTATGAGTTGGGCTCGTTGCCACCATTTTTGCTCGTGTTTGCAGGGGATGTTGAAGCGATAGACCATAGATGGAACCAACATGGACTTGGTGGGGATAATGTGAGAGGGAGTTGCAGGTCATTGCATCCTGGTCCGGTCAGCTTGCTACATTGGAGTGGGAAAGGGAAGCCTTGGGTTAGACTTGATGCTAAAAAGCCATGCAAACTCGATCATCTTTGGGAGCCGTACGATCTGTACATCAGTAACAGCAAAGGGTATTACTATGCTCACAATGACCACCAGTCCATGGGATTTTTTACGGGCTCTAGTTACTTGTGATGATAGATTTAGGGGATGTGGGGTGCGTTGATTCTTTTTATTTTTGGGTTTGCTTACTGCTTCTACACGTTCTGAAGAAATTCTATTCTTTGATATACCTGTGTACAGATTAAAAGGCTGGGGCTGATTTGGGGGGTTCAATTCTTTTTGAATGAATGAATATTCTTCGTGTTCATCTATCATGTTCTTCGCATATAGGATTTCAATTCCTTGTTCCTCAGGTTCCGGTGCTTGGAACTATTTTGTTGGATTTGATTTCTGTGCATGTGATTCGCAATCAAGAGAGGAATAACATACATACATTCACTTGGTTGTTCATTGTTTTCAAGTTCTTATGTCCTTTGTCTTCTGCGTTCTGGTTAGTCATTGAATTAAATTAACAGTCACTCACAGGATTCAACAGTGACTCAGAGCCAAAAAGGCAAAAGGAATGAATTTTAATTTGTCAAGCTCACGGGCTTTCTTGGGATGGGAAGGGGGTGAAGCCTCAGAGCCTGACACCCTCTTCCGATAAAAAAATGTTTTCTGCAACTTGAGGCCCCACACGGAAGAGCTTCTTCTCGGTGGAAGGAACCCGTTTGATGATGTGATTCCTTCCCATTGAAATTAGCTAGTACAAGTAGAAGTTGAAGTTTCACGTCTGGGGTCCTTTTAATTCCAGGAGTTGAAAGGAGGCTATCGTCGAGCTTTTGATCCATTCAGTAATTTAACAACCCAATTGACCTTGACTAGCAAACATTTTTTATTTTCTTTTCTACACTTGTCTTGCCATTATTAGATCAGATGAATTGTAGTGTGGTGCTGGAGTCGGTGTATCAAAACATTTCTCCGTCAACCCACCTGGCCACAGACGGAGTTAATTACTTTTTACTGTTACTTAAATGAATAATAGAGATGAATTTACTGTTCACGTTGACAGTAAAGAATAATTTTACTATTCACGTGATTACTTTTTCTGTTTTTACGAGATAAGATTTGATTCAAAGTAAAAATAAAATAAAAAATTATTTTTTTATTTTTAATTTTATTTTATTTTAAAAAGTAATATAATTTTATTTTTTTAAAATTATTTTACGTTTAAAAAAAAAAAATTATAGTTTTTATTGAATATATTTTATATGTGATAGAATTGTAGATGGTTTAATAAAGTAATAAAAAATATTTTATATAAATTATTATTTATTTTATAATTTAATATCAGTAATTAAATTTATAATATTTAAATTAAAAATAATTAATATTAATATATATTTTTTAAAATTATTTTATAAATTTTATTTAAAAAATATTTTTAACTAAATATATTAAACTATATTTTTATTTAATTTTAATTTTAATCAAATTCTCAAAATCTGAAGACCTCCCATTTGGACATCTAATCTTGTTGAAACACAGTTGATCTTAAGGTTTTAATGCTACACTCTTTCTATCGGATGTCTCGTGAGGTGCGGTTGGGCAAAGAGTAAAAAGTTCCTGCTGCCATGTTCTTACACGCCCCACCTCCACAAATCCATTTTTCTAAGGAAAGAAACACGAGATTAGTTATCAGATGGATATGATTGGATCTACCAGCAAAAACATCAATGATCGTTGCTTTGTTCAAAAACACATTCGGGATTATTTTATAAAGAGGTCAAACGATGATGTATGGGTTGGATGGGTAGAGGTAGCGTGATGATTAAATTAACAACTGAATCTGCTTGGAGCACATGAGTGAAAACACCATTAACTAACTGGTCACATGTTTTCACGGTTTTGCAGCTCATACTTGAAAGTCTAACATTGGTTATTAAGGTGTTTTTTTTTTTAACAAGAAACTTTATTTATTATTAAATTTATCAGGATAAATAAGTATTTTTTATTTTAATTGTACAATAAAATAATTAAAATATCATTAAAATAAAAAAAATTAAAAGTTAACAGGCAATTTTATATTTTCACAATAATTTTAATGTAACTATTACGCAAGAAATGATTTGATATTTAATTAGGCGTAGAAAATAATAAAAAGTAAAATACACAGTGAAATAATCAAAGTATAATTAAAAGCATAAAGAAAAAAAATTGATTTCAGTTGTTTTTTTGTTTTTTCATAAATTGTTTTTTATTTTGTTAATATTAAATTGATTGAGAAACAATTAAGTTTTTTAACAAATAAATAATTTTTTTAAAAAAAATTAAGAAATAGTTAGTTTTTATGTAGCATGCATCACTATGTGGGAAACATCTTTTTCTTTGATAAAAAAATACCTTTCCGCTATGTATTTAAAAATGTCTTCACATTTTTTATTTTTTTAAGGGGACATATATCAGTATTAAGTAGTTGATTTATTATTGGTGATGGTTTTTTTTTTGTCTCTCTCTTCCCTCCACTCAAAATGACAATTTTTCTCTTTTTATTGTTGGCATTTTAAATTTAGTTTATATTTTTTGGATTTTTTTTTCTTGACCCTTTATATAAATATTTTATTTATTTCAATTTCATCATTCAATTCCAATTGGTCTTTTTTTTCTTCAATTTGGTCTATATTTTTTTAATTTTTAATTTTTTGATTCTTTTGTAAAAAATTTATTTGTTTTCAATTTCATCATTCAATCCAAATTTATTTTTACCAATATGATCCTCATTCTTTTGATTTTTTTCTTTTATTAAAGTTATTTTTCTTTTTAATTTTTAATTTTAACTTTCAATTAGAAATTTATTTTTATTTTGTATGTCAATTTTAATCCTTGTTTTTTTGATTTTTTTTGTTTTTTTGCTAAATTGATTTTTTTTATTTTATCATTTAATAAAATATAAAATTTATTTTCTATTACAATTTCAATCTTTATTCGTTTAATTGCTACTTTTTTTCTTGAATCATTTTGTATAATTAAAATTATTTTTTCAATTTTATTCTGTATTATTTGATTGATTAAGAATTAAACTACATGATTTTTTTAAATAAGGTGCTTCAGGTTTAATAATTCAAGTCACAAGTTTAAAAAGTTAATATGAATTGGCATTTAAAAAAATTAGTTTTGTAATTTTTTTTATTTTTTTTCTATCAGATTAATCCAGTGTTTATAATTTAAGTCTTGGGTTTTGGGAAATAACTTAGATCGGCTTGGCCTCAATTACTAAAGTTAATTGAGTCTTGGGTTTTGGGATTAACTAAAAATAATTGTTTTAGAATTTTATTTATCTAATTTCACCCTTTAATATTAATAAGTTTAGAATTGAGATGCATCTTTTATTCCTTTTTAAAAAATATTTTATTTTATGTTATAATAATTCTTATTTTTTAATTTAAATTTGATTCATATATCATTTTTATCTTTTTATATTTTTTATAATTGAAATAAAATGAGCTTGAATTAAAGATTTTTCTTTTTTTTTTTAAAAAAAAACCTGTATCTGCAGCAGCTGGAGATATTTTTCACACAATAAATAAATAAATTAGTATAGCCCTACCGCGTCGCGCTGGAGCCCGGATCAACAATAAATACTCGGAATTTTAATATTGTTATCATACGAAGCTTCAACGGATTTTACAGAAGAGTAAGCTCTCTCCATTACTATTCAATGGATCTTGGATTGCAGTGGGATTAAGTTTTCTCAATTACTAAATTCCACAAGTTTTTAATTCAATGTATCCTAGGCTATATCGGTCTCAAGAGTAAAAATATTTTTTAAAAAATTTAAATTTTTTATTTACTTTAAATTAATATCTTTTTTAATATTTTCAGATTATTTTAATATGTTGATGTTAAAAATAATATTTTTAAAATAAAAAAATTATTTTAATATATTTTAATATAAATTATTTTTTGAAAAGTATCTCCACCTACACTTCTAAACAACCTTTTTATCTCATTTCAAGGACTCTTTCCATCCAATTCTACCTCGAATGAGTTCCTTTCTTGTGTTTCTTTGTCTATCAAAATCCATTTTGGCATATACTTTCATTATCACTACTCCCATACGCAATGAATGAATGGATGGATGATCCCAACCTCCTACCTTCCTCCAATGCACAGTACGACTACTATAAAGCCCTAAATAAAGAAGGCAACAAAGACTTTCAACACAAGAAACAAGTTCAGACATAAATAAATAATATCATTATTATTGCTCTTCTGAATTGAAAGGCATAATTTTTAATTATCCTCCAAGATTTCTACGAATTCTCGTGACATCTTGGTTAGAAATCTGAAATGATTTCTTCAAAACTTCTTCAGGCATAGAGGGCTTTGATGTGAACGCAGCAACGGCAGCTATTTGGGCTCCTGGATTCTGGCTGCTAAGTCCAGACACAGCTAGTGCTGAGCCCATTGTCTCCATGTTATATAGAAAATGAATCAAACCTCTTGGAAACACAAAGGATTCACCAGGCCTTAAGAGTTGCGTGAACACATAATTACTTGTATCAATAAAGCCAACAAGGAGGGAACCCTTGATGCAAATGGTCACCTCTGAGGCTCGTGGATGCGAGTGGAGTGGGACGAGCCCATTTGGGTCAAGGTCGATCCGGGCCATTGTCAGGCCCATGGTGTTTAGCCCTGGCAGATTAGTGACGTTGGTGAGCTTGACACTGAAGCCGAAAGGGGTGGCTTTCGTGTTGCCTGGCTTGGACAGAGCTGCGGTCGTGAAATGGGAAGAAGCTGCGAGTTTTGGGTCGATGCAGGGAGCACCATTCAAGTAAAAAGGTTTAGATGTATCGGCAATGCAATAATCTTGCAGTGGGTGGGGGTCTGCTTTCGTAGAGCGCAGCAGGAGAGCTAGGGTGAGGAGGGAGGGAAGCAAGGAATGACTGGTTTTTTTCATGCTGAGCTCGTCGGAAATCAATCTACAGAAGTGGATTTGAATGAGAAATTGGTACGAGTTGCATATATAGTGGGTGTTTGATGGTGATGTTTCGTAAAACTGGTGTCGTAATGTGGAGGTGGAGAAGGTGATTTTGAGTAGCTTAAGAGCATTGGACGAGGAGATAGCAAGGCAAGTTAAGAGTGGATTTAAGATCAAGTTGGCAGGACCCGCGGGGCAAAACAGTATTATTACGTTTCGAAAACTTTAATATTCATCAAGGAAAGTCGTGGCTTTTAACTTTGGTTTTTTTTTTTTCCCTCCAGTGATTCACTAGTGTTTGTCTTTTTGCTTGTTGTAGGTATAACACTTCATAGAGAGAAAATAACAATAATAATAAAAAAAAAATACAAGAGTACAAGCATTAAATTTATGTTTCTGCTATTAAGTTTTTTGTTTTTAATTATATAGCCACCACTAAAAGTAAAAACAAAAAAGGTGCAAACATACATTTAGTTGTTTCGTATTATATTAGGGTGGAATTAATTTTTTTAAATAAAAGATATTTACATATTATTAATGTATTTTTTCAATAGAACAAAATTTTAAACCATGCACAAGTTAACTTGATATAATCTAGTTTATTTATTGGGTCTAAAAATAATTAAATAATTAAAAAATATAGTTTAATTAAAAAAATTAAAATGACTTATTTTTTAATTTTAATATGACAACATATTAAATCGATACAAGTTAAAATACTAAATCCATGAACTAGGCTATAAGATTATATTAGTCTCATATAAAGTAAATCACATTGAAGGATAAAACTGAAAATAAATTAATTAAAAAAAAAACATAAAAAAATCCAAGTTAAATTGCCAAACATGTAATCCAGGTAATAAGATAAAGATAATATTACAAAAAACAAATCTAAATAAATTATAAAACTCAATTCTTAATCAACTCAATGTTGAAGAATAAGATTAAAAAAATTAATTAAAAAGACATAAAAAATGAATCGAGTCAATCCACCAAACTCGTGATCCAGGTCATAAGATTAAGATAACCTCATATAAAAAAATAAAAAAAGATCTAATTTAATTCAAGTTAACCCGTCAAACTCATAACCTAAATTATTGGATCAAGATAACCTCATAGAAAGCAAATAAAAACAAATCATGAAGTTCAATTCTTAACCGATCTAATGTTGAATAATGAAATTAAAAAAATAAAATAGAAAATGACACAAAAAGACCTGAATTAACACATGTTAATATGCTAAGCATTATTTCTAGTTCATGAGGCTGGGATAATGTAAAGAAAACTAAATAAATTATGAAGTCTAATTCTCAATCAAGCAAATATCGAAGAATGAGATAAGGGGGTCAATTAATAAAAGAGAAGAAAACAAGTCAATTAGATTAACCTATCAAACTAGCGACCCGGGTTATGAGATTAAAATAAACCAATAAATAAAATTTAATGTTGAAGGATCCATAACTTGAGTCATGAGATTGAGATAATTTTATAGAAAAAACAACCTGATTAAACCTAAGTTAATCTGCTAAATTCATGACCCTGATTATAAGACTAATATAACCTTAAAGAAAACAAATCAAAACAAATTATGAAACTCAATTATTAACCAATCCAGTGTTGAATGATGAAATTTAAAAAATATATAATTAAAAATGACTTAAAAAACAACTCGAGTCAACCTGTAGAGCATTATTCTCAGGTCATGAAGTCGAGAGAATCTAATAAGAAATCAAATCATGAATCCCAATTCTCAGTTAACCTAATATTAAAGGATATGATTGGGGGGATAAATTAAGAAAAAGAAAACAAAACTCGAGTTAACAAAGTTAATCTACCAAATCCACGAATCAAATAATGAGATTAGGACAACCCAATAAAAACAAATATAATGTTGAAGGATTTGTGAACATGGTCATGAGATCTAAATAACCTAATAGAAAAAAAATAAAAAACAACCCATTTAATACGGGTTAACTTGTCAAACTAGTAATCCTAGTCATAAAACTTAGATTACCTCATAACAAACAAATTAAAACATATTATGAAACAATATTCTTAATTGACCCAATGTTAAATGATAAAATAATAAAAAATCATTAAAAAAAGATACAAAACACAATCATAGTCAACTTGGGTTAACCCGCTAAATACTATTTTCAAGTCATGAATCAAAATAACTTAATAGAAAATAAATCAAAACAAATAAGAAAATCTAATTCTCAATTATCTAATATTAAAAGATAAAATTAAGAGGAAAAAATCAATTAAAAAAACTTGAGTGAATTAGGTTAACCTATCAATCTCGTTGTCTATGTCTTGAGACTATAATAGTCTAATTAAAAATAAATTCAATATTAAAAAATAAAATTAAAAAAAATTGATTGAATTATTTTAAAAACAAAGCACTATTATTCTAATAAATAATACTTTATGATAAGTGACACGACTAAAAGATTGATGTCTTCTCCCAAGTGCAGGAGTGTCGAAGTAATAAATAACCCGGCAAGACCGAGGTCGAACCACAGGGAGGTTAATTGTACAAATTATAAACAACAATTATAAAACAACAATAACAACAACAACAATAGTAATAATAATAATAATAATAATAATAATAATAATAATAATAAAGAAAAAGAAGAAGAAGAAGATGATGATGATGAGAACTTAGAGATGAAATATTAATGTAAGGATTAAACAATAATAATAACAAATGTCAAGGTTAAAGGTTCCACTAATGGTATATCAAACAAGTATAGTATAAACTCTTATTATTGAATTGGAAACCACACACAAAGGAGGTTCCAATCAGATTATATATTATTAACATGATTACATTAGTCATCTTATTCAATTAATGCTAATACTTGTAAATCCCGTCAAGTATTCATGATTATAACTTATGTTAACAACAAATTAAGTTCCTTTCATAGCTCAGGTGTCGGTTATACCATACATTATGGGCTATGAAAGTGCCAAGCATTTGTTGTACCAAGTGTTATACAACATAAATCAAGATTAGTTATTTAACAAGCAAAGTATTAAAGAGTGAACAAGATAACAAATATAAAACATGTTAGTATCAAACATTAAAGTCCATATTAAGTTTACATTATACTTATTCTCACACCATTAGTGTAGCCTTTTCACCTTGACATAATTAACTTAACTAGACATAATGAAAGAAAGAAAAATAGATAAACAAAATAAGAACATAAAAGCTAACTAATTAAAGGAAAGGAAATGAAAAGCATAAACTTAATATTAATGAAAGCAAAGCATAAACATTACAAAAAATACAAAGAGAGAAAGGAAGAGCATGATCTTGATCTGAACACCAAGATGCCTAAATGCATGGCAAATGCCTCCTTTTATAAGTCAAAATTGGGAACTATTGATTTGATGACTAATTGATAAGTGGGTGGCCAACTTTTGACTTGGTGACAATCCTTATCTTCTCTTGTCTGCCCAAAACGTCATTGATAACGTCAAAACTAGAGCCAGGTGCAAACATGAAAGTTGTAGGCAATTGTCTCAGATTTCTTGTGTAAAAAATTCAGCTCATTTGGACTTCTAGAACTCCAGATATGGCCAAAATACCAAACAGTGCTCGGGCTGGAAGACAGATTCGGGCTTCTTTGTTGTTGCTACAATTTGGACTTGATAATGGCCTTTTTAGATCTTGGGCTCCATATGAAAGTTGTAGGCCTATGTCTTACCTTTCTATCCATATAAATTGAACCTAAATATGAGCTCTGTAGCTCCAGATATGACCCAATTACCGAACAGTGTTCCGGTTTGGATTGCAGCGACATCTCTTCTCTAAGTTTGACCATCTCTTTATCCTTGCAATTTAAGTTCTTCAAGTCATCAATCAATCCTTTCATTTATTTGATAGGCCTGCATTAAAAATAGACATTTACCACAAATTATAGGTATCTTATATTATTAGATACATTATTATAAAACATATTTTAGTTAAGGAGTTATTGATACTTCAAGTGCAAAATGATGATATAAAACCATGATAAAAATGCACTTTTAAGTACTAATCACACCCCCCAACCAGCTTATTACTAGTCCCTAGTAATCAAAGCGTTAAAACAATTTGCAAATTTCACAAAGCAAGGTATTCATCATTTAACTTCCATTAATCTATCCAGATAAACAAACTCTCATTAAATTTATATATCTGCTCAATACCTCTTAACAAGATATTAATAAACCTTTCTTTTGTGCTCAATGTATCAACACATAATTATGGGGCTTTTCTTGGAAGAAAACAAATTTTTTTTTTGTTCTAATGTTTAAGGTTAACTTTCTTGGGTTGGGATTACTATTTTTGTCTCTTTTTTTTTTTAACTCTATATACATATAATTTAAAAACATCATGTATCTTTAACCCATGTAACGAGCTTTCAGCTAATGACTCCCAGACCAGTTGGTCTTAGGGCATTCAGTGTTAAGACACCTCTACGAGCTTAGTAACTCGGGTCGTAGATACTGATATGTAGATAGTGCAATGTTTGATTCCCTTAAGCTTTTCTCCTCAACCCATGTAACAAGCGTTGGGCCAATAGCTCCCAAGTCAGTTGACTTTAGGGTATTAGGTGTTAAAACACCCGTTCGGGCTTAATTGTTTAGGTTAGGGAGGCTACGAAACCAAACTTATCTATATTTTTATTATCATCATTTTTTTTCTTTTTCTTTTTCTTTTTTTTTTCATGTTTTTCTTCTTTTTTTTTTAATTATATACAATCCCTTTCCCTTAGTTGTTACCTTTAACAAAAGAACATAAATAATGTAATAATCCAATATGCAACCCATAATCATATGTTAAAGTGTGTGTGTGTAAATTAAGGTTTAAGAATACATGTTAAATAAGTATATGAGCAGAATTAAGCGGTAACAATACGAGAGTTTGTAAACCTGAATATTTCAGGAAGTATTATAATAGACCTTGTTAAGAATGGTTACTAAGATGTGTCTCAAGAGTCACTTTAACAAAAGAACTCCTTTACTCTGCCATCCTAGTAACAACAATTATGCACATGCTTTATGAAATGAAAAACAATTTTTTTTTTTATCAACTACTACCCTCTCCCCCCAACCAAAACGAGACATTGTCCTCAATGTTCTAAGGTAGAAAGATAGAGTATAGAAGATATCACCTGAAATAACGAACACTGACAAAACCTGAAACACACTAAAACAAAAATAAGAAATAACAAAACGCAATAATAAAACCAAAAGACATAAAAATTCACAAATGAAGGCTCAAATCCAATCTAAGCTTTTTACGGCTTCCCGTAGATGACCAATTTATGCGACTCATAGAAGGATCAATCACAGGAATGAAAGATTGTAGTTGGTCAATCAATTGTTTAGCAGTAGTAGTAGAGATTATGATTTGTCGTGCAGAAGATGTTAGAAATTCCTGTTCCACAGCATGATCAAGAAAAGACAACAACTTATCATAATAACCATTAACATTTAACAAACTTATGGGTTTATGGTGAATGTGCAATTGAGCCCAAGAGGAAATATGAAAGATCTCTTTCAATGTGCCTAGACCACCTGGTAAAGCAATGAAGGCATCAGCATGATTAAACATTGCATTCATTCGAGCCGACATTGTGGAGACCTGAAGTTCCTCTCCAATTGTTTTTCCAATGATGTCCCCTTGTGCCAAAGCTTCAGGGACGATTCCTAAAACTTGACTACCTCCTAAAAATGCAGCTATTGACACACCTCCCATTAACCCAAGACTGCCTCCCCCATACACTAAATGAATCTTTCTCTCAGCTAGCACCTGACCAAGATGATTTGCTGATTCTAAAAACTCCTTTTCTTTCCCAGGACTAGATCCACCGAAAACAAAAATATTTCTTATTTGATGACTTGAGGAACTTGCCATTTCTACACACTTCTGTATTTGTTGAATGTATGGGTTGAGTAGAAATGAAAGGAAGGAAGAGAGGGTTTTATAGATGAGAAATTAGAAAGGCAATCATAACATCTATATGTAGGCCAGCTAGAGTCTCACACACTCTCTCTCTCTTTATTTATTTATTTACTTTTGAAAAAAACATGTGTATGTACAGGTAGTTGTGATTGTGGCTCACATCTTCCCTTGGTTTTACGTCCAAAAACGGCTTAAACGCCCTCTATGGGTCGGGGATAAGCTTCCCATCCAGTTTTCTTAAAAACTAGCAAACAGGGTCTTTTTTAGTCAGATTCCCAAGACTAAGTCGATCATGTTCTTTATGAAATAGTGGCCATAAATCATGAATTGCACGATGCACATCTCCACTAGGATGCGTCTCAAGAGTCAATAGAAGATTATCTAAAGACTCCTTACTCAAGCCATCCTTAATGAATTGTATTTTATCTTCACGGTTTATAGATACCATTCCTAAAGAACGACATTGTGTATTACAAGTCCATCTAGCACAACGATGACAGACATCCAGTCGTTTTGCACGACGCTTCTTCGCAAAAGTGATTTTACCTGTTCCAGGCATGTGTGAAATGAAGGAATTAGAGGACTCACCTGATAATCGGACCTTTGCTTCAATCAACCAGCGAATATCTTTAGGAATTCCATGATTCATTAACAATCTCAATCTTGCACATCTAGCATGGTAAATTTTTGTAATCGCATTCTGAGGCAGAGCGGGAAAATACTTTTTCAATTTTTCAAGATTAGTGTCCATTTTCAAATGAGAATTAGAAGAGAGATTCAAAGAATTGCACAAATATATACACAGATATCAGTAATTGTGGGAAACTGAAAGAACCGACTTAAGTCACGGAGTACCGTTATCCGCCATTTGACCGGGGTGAGAGAAACTAGAAAACATCACTCAAAAAGAAACACAAAAACAATGTGAGAAAAAATAATCAACCTTTATCTACAAAATCATTCAAACCAGTTGATTTGTTTTCATTAAGAAAATTATCAAAGTAAGCTTTCAAACGTTGTCCATTTTCCTTAAAATTATTGTCATTCATTGAATTCTCAATATCACAGGCCCCATAAGGATTGCTTCATCTTGGTCTTAGCTCTCTAGGGAATGCATAGAGTTGAGAATTATAAAACAAAACTTTTTGACCAGTATCAATCTTTTGACAATTTTCACAAGTTTTGCAGAATGCATGCGTGTCCTTGAACATGGTGGGCCAATAAAATCCATTTTGAAAGATTTTTGCAATTGTCTTTTTTGACGAGAAATAACTTCCACATGCTTCAGAATGACAAAGTTTAATGACACTACTTACCTCATTGTCGGGAATGAATCTTTGAAATATTTGATCAGGACAATATTTGAATAAGTTAGGGTCATCACAATAAAAGTTCTTCACTTCGTTCAAAAACTTTTCTTTGTCTTGAGTACTCCAATCAACTGGAAAATCTCCTAAAGCAAGAAAATTGATATTTTTATCATACCAAGGCATTGGACTAAGAGAAAGTAAGGATTCGTTAGGAAAGTAATCATCGATTAGTGTGATGTTAGATGTCGAATCTGTTGTCACTGTTGATAAAAGATTCGCATCAACATTTTCGGTGCTTGTTTCATCCATGATTTCTTCCTCAGAATAAATCATTTGCAAATCTTTAGTTTCATCAAATTCATTTTTACTTAAAGTAGATTCAAGTTGATCATAAACTAATTCATCAATATGATCTACTTCTTCTAAATCATTATCATCTCCAGGTTGCTTGCAAATGTTGAAAATATTCATCTCCAATGTCATGTTTCCAAATGATAGCTTCATCAGTCCATTCCTACAATTAATCAATGCGTTAGAGGTTGCAAGAAAGGGACGTCCTAAAATAACAGGAAATGAATTACATGCTTCAACAGGTTCTGTGTTCAAGACAATAAAATCCACAGGATAAATGAATTTATCGACTTGTACTAACACATCCTCAATTATTCCTCTAGGCACTTTTACAGATCTATCGGCAAGTAAAAGAGATATAGAAGTTGGTTTTAACTCACCTAGATTGAGACTCTAAAAAACTGAATATGGAAGTAAATTCACACTAGCACCAAGATCAAGTAAGGCTCTTTCAATTTTATGCTCTCCAATAAAGCAAGAAATTGTAGGACAACCAGGGTCTTTATATTTCAAAGCATTATTGTTTTGAAGAATAGCACTTACTTGTTCGGTTAGAAAGGCTTTCTTTTTCACATTCAGTTTCCTCTTCACAGTGCATAGATCTTTCAAAAATTTAGCATAGGAAGGAACCTGTTTAATAGCATCCAGCAAAGGTATATTGATCCTTACCTGTTTGAAAATTTCAAAAATTTCAGAGTTGTGATTGACTTTTCTTTGTTTGGTCATGACTTGAGGAAATGGAAGTGCTGGTGGTGAATCAGTCGTTTCTTTGCAATTTTCAGATTCAACCCCTTCCTTACCCTCAGAGATTGACTCATCATCTTTCTCATAAGGTTCAAGAGAGGGTTTTTCAATAACCTTACCACTGCGCAGAGTAGTGACTGATTTAACTTGATCCATGTGTTGGCTTCCAGAACTACTTGCATTTGCATTGTATTGCCCCTTGGGATTTTGTTGCGGTTGAGATGGAAACTTACCTTTCTCTTGGAAACTGAGAGCAGATTGATTAGTACTTAAAAGTGCATTTTTATCATGGTTTTATATCATCATTTTGCACTTGAAGTATCAATAACTCCTTAACTAAAATATGTTTTATAATAATGTATCTAATAATATAAGATACCTATAATTTGTGGTAAATGTCTATTTTTAATGCAGGTCTATCATATAAATGAAAGGATTGATTGATGACTTGAAGAACTTAAATTGCATGGATAAAGGGATGGTCAAACTTAGAGAAGAGATGTCGGTGCAATCCAAACCGGAACACTGTTCGGTAATTGGGCCATATCTGGAGCTACAGATCTCAGATTTAGGTCCAATTTATATGGATGGAAAGGTAAGACATAGGCCTACAACTTTCATATGGAGCCCAAGATCTAAAAAGGCCATTATCAAGTCCAAATTGTAGCAACAACAAAGAAGCCCGAATCTGTCTTCCAGCCCGAGCACTGTTCGGTATTTTGGCCATATCTGGAGTTCTAGAAGTCCAAATGAGCTGAATTGTTTACACAAGAAAGCTGAGACAATTGCCTACAACTTTCATGTTTGCACCTGGCTCCAGTTTTGACGTTATCAATGACGTTTTGGGCAGACAAGAGAAGATAAGGATTGTCACCAAGTCAAAAGTTGGCCACCCACTTATCAATTAGTCATCAAATCAATAGTTCCCAATTTTGGCCTATAAAAGGAGGCATTTGCCATGCATTTAGGCATCTTGGTTTCCAGATCAAGATCATGCTCTTCCTTTCTCTCTTTGTATTTTTTGTAATGTTTATGCTTTGCTTTCATTAATATTAAGTTTATGCCTTTCATTTCCTTTCCTTTACTTAGTTAACTTTTATGTTCTTATTTTGTTTATCTATTTTGCTTTCTTTCATTATGTCTAGCTAAGTTAATTATGTCAAGGTGAAAAGGTTACACTAATGGTGTGAGAATAAGTATAATGTAAACTTAATATGGACTTTAATGTTTGATACTAACATGTTTTATATTTGTTATCTTGTTCACTCTTTAATACTTTGCTTGTTAAATGACTAATCTTGATTTATGTTGTATAACACTTGGTACAACAAATGCTTGGCACTTTCATAGCCCATAATGTATGGTATAACCGACACCTGAGCTATGGAAGGAACTTGATTTGTTGTTAACATAAGTTATAATCATGAATGCTTGACGAGATTTACAAGTATTAGCATTAATTGAATAAGATGACTAATGTAATCATGTTAACAATATATAATCTGATTGGAACCTCCTTTGTGTGTGGTTTCCAATTCAATAATAAGAGTTTATACTATCCTTGTTTGATATACCATTAGTGGAACCTCTAACCTTGACATTTGTTATTATTATTGTTTAATCCTTACATTAATATTTCATCTCCAAGTTCTCATCATCTTCTTCTTCTCTTTCTTTATTATTATTATTATTATTATTACTACTACTACTACTAGTATTATTATTATTATTAGTATTATTATTATTATTATTATTATTATTATTATTGTTATCGTTATTACTATTATTGTTGTTTATAATTTGTACAATTAACCTCCCTGTGGTTCGACCCCGGTCTTGCCGGGTTATTTATTACTTCGACACTCCTGCACTGGGGAGAAGACATCAATCTTTTCGTCGTGTCAAGTTTTTGGCGCCGTTGCCGGGGAGGTAAGTTCTTGTATAAATTATAGTATTTATTTTATTTTCTCTTTTCACTTTTCTTGTATATAACTTTGTTTCTTTTTTTTTGTTTCTTTTTATTTTGTTTTCTTCCTCCTTCTTTTGCTTTCTTCTTCTTTTTATTCTGTTCCTACACGTGCATGAGAGTGTGGTCACGTACATCAAGTGGTAGACTTTGTAGGGTATCCTCATCATTTTCAGAAAATATGGCCGAAGAAGATAATCAATCACTTCATAATGAAAATAATGAGAATAACCGTGCTAGAACACTTAGAGACCACATGAATCCCACAAGAACAAGTGCACCATCATGCATAGTTTTTCCTCCTGATACATCTCATTTTAATTTTAAACCAGGTATTATTCAACTTTTACCTTCTTTTCATGGTTTAGAATTGGAAAATCCATACTTGCATTTAAGGGAATTTGAGGAGGTGTGCAACACATATAATAATTTAAATTGTAGCATGAACACCATCAGATTAAAGCTTTTTCCTTTTTCATTAAAAGATAAAGCTAAAACATGGCTACAAAATTTGAGACCAGGATCCATTCGTGCTTGGGATGAAATGCAACAACAATTTTTAAAGAAGTTTTTCCCATCTCATAGAACAAACTCTTTCAAGAGACAAATCACCACTTTCACTCAAAAACCAGGAGAAACATTTTACAAATGTTGGGATAGGTATCGAGACTTGCTTAGTACTTGCCCTCATCATGGTTTTGAAATATGGAGATTGGTTTCACATTTCTATGAAGGGTTAACACCTAAAGATAGGCAAATGGTTGAATTGATGTGCAATGGAACTTTTGAAGATAAAGACCCTGATGAAGCAATGGAGTACTTAGACTTGTTAGCTGAAAATGCTCAAAATTGGGACACTGCGGGTACATATGAGGCACCGAGTAAAACTCAACTTCATATATCTAGTGGAGGTATGTACAACCTTAGGGAAAATCATGACCTCCAAGCCAAATTTGCATCTTTAGCTAGAAAAGTCGAGGCACTAGAATTGAAAAAGAGTGGTCAATTAAAATCTGTTGAAAACATTGTGTGTCAAATCTGTGAAACAAATGAACACTCAACCAACGATTGTCCAACCTTGCCTTCTTTTAAAAAATGTCTCCATGAACAAGCTCATGCTTTAAACAGTTTTCAAAGGGCCAACCACAACCCATACTCCCAAACATACAACCCTGGTTGGAGGAATCACCCAAATTTCAGTTGGAAGAGTGAGAACAACAATGCACAAACTTCACAACCACCGTTTCAAGCACACCATAATTTCCAAAATTCTCATGGATATGCACCTTCTTATGCTCCACCTTCTAGAAGAAATCTTGAGGAAACATTGCATGCATTCATTGAAAAGCAAGAGACAATCAATACTCAACTTGCTCAAAACATGATAGATTTTAAAGATACTCTTGCTAAATTAACATCTGCTCTCAGTTTCCAAGAAAAAGGTAAGTTTCCATCTCAAACACAACAAAATCCCAAAGGGCAATACAATGCAAATGCAAGTAGTTCCGGAAGCCAACACATGGATCAAGTCAAATCAGTCACTACTCTGCGCAGTGGTAAGGTTATTGAAAAACCCTCTCTTGAACCTTATGAGAAAGATGATGAATCAATCTTTGAGGGTAAGGAAGGGGATGAATCTGAAAATTGCAAAGAAACGACTGATTCACCGCCAGCACTTCCATTTCCTCAAGCCATGACCAAACAAAGGAAAGTCAATCACAATTCTGAAATTTATGAAATTTTCAAACAGGTAAGGATCAATATACCTTTGCTGGATGCAATTAAACAGGTTCCTTCCTATGCTAAATTTTTGAAAGATCTCTGCACTATGAAGAGGAAACTGAATGTGAAAAAGAAAGCCTTTCTAGCCGAACAAGTAAGTGCTATTCTTCAAAACAATAATGCTTTGAAATATAAAGACCCTGGTTGTCCTACAATTTCTTGCTTTATTGGAGAGCATAAAATTGAAAGAGCCTTACTTGATCTTGGAGGTAGTGTGAATTTACTTCCATATTCAGTTTTTTAGAGTCTCAATCTAGGTGAGTTAAAACCAACTTCTATATCTCTTTTACTTGCCGATAGATCTGTAAAAGTGCCTAGAGGAATAATTGAAGATGTGTTAGTACAAGTCGATAAATTCATTTATCCTGTGGATTTTATTGTCTTGGACACAGAACCTGTTGAAGCATGTAATTCATTTCCTGTTATTTTAGGACGTCCGTTTCTTGCAACGTCTAACGCATTGATTAATTGTAGGAATGGACTGATGAAGCTATCATTTGGAAACATGACATTGGAGATGAATATTTTCAACATTTACAAGCAACCTGGAGATGATAATGATTTAGAAGAAGTAGATCATATTGATGAATTAGTTTATGATCAACTTGAATCTACTTTAAGTAAAAATGAATTGGATGAAACTGAAGATTTGCAAATGGTTTATTCTGAGGAAGAAATCACGGATGAAACAAGCACCAAAAATGTTGATGGAAATCTTTTATCAACAGTGACAATAGATTCGACACCCAACATCACACCAATGGATGATTACTTTCCTAACGAATCCTTACTTTCTCTTAGTCCAATGCCTTGGTATAATAAAAATATCAATTTTCTTGCTTTAGGAGATTTGCCAGCTGATTGGAGTACCCAAGACAAAGAAAAGTTTTTGAACGAAGTGAAGAGCTTTTATTGTGATGACCCTACCTTATTCAAATATTGTCCTGATCAAATATTTCAAAGATTCATTCCCGACAATGAGGTAAGTAGTGTCATTAAACTTTGTCATTCTGAAGCATGTGGAAGTTATTTCTCGTCAAAAAAGACAGCTACAAAAATCTTTCAAAATGGATTTTATTGGCCCACCATGTTCAAGGACACGCATGCATTCTGCAAAACTTGTGAAAATTGTCAAAAGATTGATACAGGTCAAAAAGTTTTGTTTTATAATTCTCAACTTTATGCATTCCCTAGAGAGCTAAGACCAAGATGGAGCAATCCTTATGGGACCTGTGATATTGAGAATTCAATGAATGACAATGATTTTAATGAAACTGGACATCGTTTGAAAGCTTACTTTGATAATTTTTCTAGTGAAAATGAATCAACTGGTTGGACTGATCTTGTAGATAAAGGTTAATTTTTTTTTCTCACATTGTTTTTGTGTTTCTTTTTGAGTGATTTTTGTTAGTTTTTCTCACCCCGGTCAAATGGCGGATAACGGTACTCCGTGACTTAAGTCGGTTCTTTCAGTTTCCCATAATTACTGATATCTGTGTATATATCTGTGCAATTCTTTGAATCTCTCTTCCAATTCTCATTTGAAAATGGACACTAATCTTGAAAAATTGAAAAAGTATTTTCCCGCTCTGCCTCAGAATGCGATTACAAAAATTTACCGTGCTAAATGTGCAAGATTGAGATTATTAATGAATCATGGAATTCCTGAAGATATTCGTTGGTTGATTGAAGCAAAGGTCCGATTATCAGGTGAGTCCTCTAACTTCTTCATTTCACACATGCCTGGAACAGGTAAAAGCACTTTTGCAAAGAAGCGTCGTGCAAAACGACTGGATGTCTGTCATCGATGTGCTAGATGGACTTGTAATACACAATGTCGTTCTTTAGGAATGGTATCTATAAACCGTGAAGATAAAATACAATTCATTAAGGATGGCCTGAGTAAGGAGTCTTTAGATAATCTTCTATTGACTCTTGAGACGCATCCTAGTGGAGATGTGCATCGTGCAATTCATGATTTATGGCCACTATTTCATAAAGAACATGATCGACTTAGTCTTGGGAATCTGACTAAAAAAGACCCTGTTTGCTAGTTTTTAAGAAAACTGGATGGGAAGCCTATCCCCGACCCATAGAGGGCGTTTAAGCCGTTTTTGGACGTAAAACCAAGGGAAGATGTGAGCCACAATCACAACTACCTGTACATACACATGTTTTTTTTCAAAAGTAAATAAATAAATAAATAAAAAGAGAGAGAGAGTGTGTGAGACTCTAGCTGGCCTACATATAGATGTTATGATTGCCTTTCTACTTTCTCATCTATAAAACCCTCTTTTCCTTCCTTTCATTTCTACTCAACCCATACATTCAACAAATACAGAAGTGTGTAGAAATGGCAAGTTCCTCAAGTCATCAAATAAGAAATATTTGTGTTTTCGGTGGATCTAGTCCTGGGAAAGAAAAAGAGTTTTTAGAATCAGCAAATCATCTTGGTCAGGTGCTAGCTGAGAGAAAGATTCATTTAGTGTATGGGGGAGGCAGTCTTGGGTTAATGGGAGGTGTGTCAATAGCTGCATTTTTAGGAGGTAGTCAAGTTTTAGGAATCGTCCCTAAAGCTTTGGCACAAGGGGACATCATTGGAAAAACAATTGGAGAGGAACTTCAGGTCTCTACAATGTCGGCTCGAATGAATGCAATGTTTAACCATGCTGATGCTTTCATTGCTTTACCAGGTGGTCTAGGCACATTGGAAGAGATCTTTCATATTTCCTCTTGGGCTCAATTGCACATTCACCATAAACCCATAGGTTTGTTAAATGTTAATGGTTATTATGATAAGTTGTTGTCTTTTCTTAATCATGCTGTGGAACAGGAATTTTTAACATCTTCTGCACGACAAATCATAATCTCTGCTTCTACTGTTGAACAATTGATTGACCAACTACAATCTTTCATTCCTGTGATTGATCCTTCCATGAGTCGCATAAATTGGTCATCTAAGGAAAGCCGTAAAAAGCTTAGACTGGATTTGAGCCTTCATTTGTGAATTTTTGTGTCTTTTGGTTTTATTATGTTTTGTTATTTCTTATTTTTGTTTCAGTGTGTTTCAGGTTTTGTCAGTGTTCGTTATTTCAGGTGATATCTTTTATACTCTATCTTTCTACCTTAGAACATTGAGGACAATGTCTCGTTTTGGTTGGGGGGAGAGGGTACTAGTTGATAAAAAAAAAAAAATTGTTTTTCATTTCATAAAGCATGTGCATAATTATTGTTACTAGGATGGCAGAGTAAAGGAGTTCTTTTGTTAAAGTGACTCTTGAGACGCATCTTAGTAACCATTCTTAACAAGGTCTATTATAATACTTCCTGAAATATTCAGGTTTACAAACTCTCGTATTGTTACCACTTAATTCTGCTCATATACTTATTTAACATGTATTTTTAAACCTTAATTCACACACACACACTTTAACATATGATTGTGGGTTGCATATTGGATTATTACATTATTTATGTTCTTTTGTTAAAGGTAACAACTAAGGGAAAGGGATTGTATATAATTAAAAAAAAAAACATGAAAAAAAAATAAAAAATGATGATAATAAAAATGTAGATAAGTTTGATTTCGTAGCTTCCCTAACCTAAGCAATTAAGCCCGAAGGGGTGTTTTAACACCTAATACCCTAAAGTCAACTGACTTGGGAGCTATTGGCCCAACGCTTGTTACATGGGTTGAGGAGAAAAGCTTAAGGCAATCAAACATTGCACTATCTACATATCAGTATCTGCGACCCGAGTTACTAAGCTCGTAGGGGTGTCTTAACACCTAATGCCCTCAGACCAACTGGTCTGGGAGTCATTAGCTGAAAGCTCGTTACATGGGTTAAAGATGCATGATGTTTTTAAAGTATATGTATATAGAGTTAAAAAAAAAAAAGACAAAAATAGTAATCCCAACCCAAGGAAGTTAACCTTAAACATTAGAACAAAAATTTTGTTTTCTTCCAAGAAAAGCCCCATAATTATGTGTTGATACATTGAGCACAAAAGAAAGGTTTATTAATATCTTGTTAAGTGGTATTGAGCAGATATATAAATTTAATGAGAGTTTGTTTATCTGGATAGATTAATGGAAGTTAAATGATGAATACCTTGCTTTGTGAAATTTGCAAATTGTTTTAACGCTTTAATTACTAGGGACTAGTAATAAGCTGGTTGAGGGGTGTGATTAGTACTTAAAAGTGCATTTTTATCATGGTTTTATATCATCATTTTGCACTTGAAGTATCAATAACTCCTTAACTAAAATATGTTTTATAATAATGTATCTAATAATATAAGATACCTATAATTTGTGGTAAATGTCTATTTTTAATGCAGGTCTATCATATAAATGAAAGGATTGATTGATGACTTGAAGAACTTAAATTGCATGGATAAAGGGATGGTCAAACTTAGAGAAGAGATGTCGGTGCAATCCAAACCGGAACACTGTTCGGTAATTGGGCCATATCTGGAGCTACAGATCTCAGATTTAGGTCCAATTTATATGGATGGAAAGGTAAGACATAGGCCTACAACTTTCATATGGAGCCCAAGATCTAAAAAGGCCATTATCAAGTCCAAATTGTAGCAACAACAAAGAAGCCCGAATTTGTCTTCCAGCCCGAGCACTGTTCGGTATTTTGGCCATATCTGGAGTTCTAGAAGTCCAAATGAGCTGAATTGTTTACACAAGAAAGCTGAGACAATTGCCTACAACTTTCATGTTTGCACCTGGCTCCAGTTTTGACGTTATCAATGAAGTTTTGGGCAGACAAGAGAAGATAAGGATTGTCACCAAGTCAAAAGTTGGCCACCCACTTATCAATTAGTCATCAAATCAATAGTTCCCAATTTTGGCCTATAAAAGGAGGCATTTGCCATGCATTTAGGCATCTTGGTTTCCAGATCAAGATCATGCTCTTCCTTTCTCTCTTTGTATTTTTTGTAATGTTTATGCTTTGCTTTCATTAATATTAAGTTTATGCCTTTCATTTCCTTTCCTTTACTTAGTTAACTTTTATGTTCTTATTTTGTTTATCTATTTTGCTTTCTTTCATTATGTCTAGCTAAGTTAATTATGTCAAGGTGAAAAGGTTACACTAATGGTGTGAGAATAAGTATAATGTAAACTTAATATGGACTTTAATGTTTGATACTAACATGTTTTATATTTGTTATCTTGTTCACTCTTTAATACTTTGCTTGTTAAATGACTAATCTTGATTTATGTTGTATAACACTTGGTACAACAAATGCTTGGCACTTTCATAGCCCATAATGTATGGTATAACCGACACCTGAGCTATGAAAGGAACTTGATTTGTTGTTAACATAAGTTATAATCATGAATGCTTGACGAGATTTACAAGTATTAGCATTAATTGAATAAGATGACTAATGTAATCATGTTAACAATATATAATCTGATTGGAACCTCCTTTGTGTGTGGTTTCCAATTCAATAATAAGAGTTTATACTATCCTTGTTTGATATACCATTAGTGGAACCTCTAACCTTGACATTTGTTATTATTATTGTTTAATCCTTACATTAATATTTCATCTCCAAGTTCTCATCATCTTCTTCTTCTTCTCTTTCTTTATTATTATTATTATTATTACTACTACTACTACTACTAGTATTATTATTATTATTATTATTATTATTATTATTATTATTATTATTATTATTATTATTATTATTATTATTATTATTATTATTATTATTATTATTATTATTGTTATCGTTATTACTATTATTGTTGTTTATAATTTGTACAATTAACCTCCCTGTGGTTCGACCCCGGTCTTGCCGGGTTATTTATTACTTCGACACTCCTGCACTTGGGAGAAGACATCAATCTTTTCGTCGTGTCACAGATGTTAATTTTGCAAGAGTATCTTTAAAATCTGTCATGTTTTGAGCAAGTTGAATATTGATTGTCTCTTGCTTTTCAATGAATGCATGCAATGTTTTCTCAAGATTTCTTCTAGGCGGTGGAGCATAAGGAGGTGCATATCCATGAGAATTTTGGAAATTGTGGTGTGCTTGAAATGGTGGTTGTGAAGTTTGTGCATTGTTGTTCTCACTCTTTCAATTGAAATTTGGGTGATTTCTCCAACCAGGGTTGTATGTTTGGGAGTATAGTTTATGGTTGGGCCTTTGGAAACTGTTTAAAGTATGGGCTTGTTCATGGAGACATTCCTTAAAATAAGGCAAGGTTGGACAATCGTTGGTTGAGTGTTCATTTGTTTCACAGATTTGACACACAATGTTTTCAATAGATTTTAATTGACCACTCTTTTTCAATTCTACTGCCTCGACTTTTCTAGCTAAAGATGCAAACTTGGCTTGAAGGTCATAATCTTCCCTAAGGTTGTACATACCTCCACTAGATGTATGAGGTTGAGTTTTACTCGGTGCCTCATATGTACCCGCAGTGTCCCAATTTTGAGCATTTTCAGCTAACAAGTCTAAGTACTCCATTGCTTCATCAGGGTCTTTATCTTCAAAAGTTCCATTGCACATCAATTCAACCATTTGCCTATCTTTAGGTGTTAACCCTTCATAGAAATGTGAAACCAATCTCCATGTTTCAAAACCATGATGAGGGCAAGTACTAAGCAAGTCTCGATACCTATCCCAACATTGATAAAATGTTTCTCCTGGTTTTTGAGTGAAAGTGGTGATTTGTCTCTTGAAAGAGTTTGTTCTATGAGATGGGAAAAACTTCTTTAAAAATTGTTGTTGCATTTCATCCCAAGCACGAATGGATCCTGGTCTTAAATTTTGTAACCATGTTTTAGCTTTATCTTTTAATGAAAAAGGAAAAAGCTTTAATCTAATGGTGTTCATGCTACAATTTAAATTATTATATGTGTTACAGACATCCTCAAATTCCCTTAAATGCAAGTATGGATTTTCCAATTCTAAGCCATGAAAAGAAGGTAAAAGTTGAATAATGCCTGGTTTAAAATTAAAATGAGATGCATCAGGAGGAAAAACTATGCATGATGGTGTACTTGTTCTTGTGGGATTCATGTAGTCTCTAAGTGTTCTAGCACGGTTATTCTCATTATTCTCATTTTGAAGTGATTGATTATCTTCTTCGGCCATATTTTCTGAAAATGATGAGGATACCCTACAAAGTCTACCACTTGATGTACATGACCACACTCTCATGCACGTGTAGGAATTAAAAAAAAAAAGAAAGCAAAAGAAGGAGGAAGAAAACAAAATAAAAAGAAACAAAAGAAAAGAAACAAAGTTATATACAAGAAAAGTGAAAAGAGAAAATAAAATAAATACTATAATTTATACAAGAACTTACCTCCCCGGCAACGGCGCCAAAAACTTGACACGACTAAAAGATTGATGTCTTCTCCCAAGTGCAGGAGTGTCGAAGTAATAAATAACCCAGCAAGACCGGGGTCGAACCACAGGGAGGTTAATTGTACAAATTATAAACAACAATTATAAAACAACAATAACAACAACAACAATAGTAATAATAATAATAATAATAATAATAATAATAATAATAATAATAATAATAATAATAATAATAATAATAATAATAATAATAAAGAAAAAGAAGAAGAAGAAGATGATGATGATGAGAACTTAGAGATGAAATATTAATGTAAGGATTAAACAATAATAATAACAAATGTCAAGGTTAGAGGTTCCACTAATGGTATATCAAACAAGTATAGTATAAACTCTTATTATTGAATTGGAAACCACACACAAAGGAGGTTCCAATCAGATTATATATTATTAACATGATTACATTAGTCATCTTATTCAATTAATGCTAATACTTGTAAATCCCGTCAAGTATTCATGATTATAACTTATGTTAACAACAAATTAAGTTCCTTTCATAGCTCAGGTGTCGGTTATACCATACATTATGGGCTATGAAAGTGCCAAGCATTTGTTGTACCAAGTGTTATACAACATAAATCAAGATTAGTTATTTAACAAGCAAAGTATTAAAGAGTGAACAAGATAACAAATATAAAACATGTTAGTATCAAACATTAAAGTCCATATTAAGTTTACATTATACTTATTCTCACACCATTAGTGTAGCCTTTTCACCTTGACATAATTAACTTAACTAGACATAATGAAAGAAAGAAAAATAGATAAACAAAATAAGAACATAAAAGCTAACTAATTAAAGGAAAGGAAATGAAAAGCATAAACTTAATATTAATGAAAGCAAAGCATAAACATTACAAAAAATACAAAGAGAGAAAGGAAGAGCATGATCTTGATCTGAACACCAAGATGCCTAAATGCATGGCAAATGCCTCCTTTTATAGGCCAAAATTGGGAACTATTGATTTGATGACTAATTGATAAGTGGGTGGCCAACTTTTGACTTGGTGACAATCCTTATCTTCTCTTGTCTGCCCAAAACAGTGCTCGGGCTGGAAGACAGATTCGGGCTTCTTGGTTGTTGCTACAATTTGGACTTGATAATGGCCTTTTTAGATCTTGGGCTCCATATGAAAGTTGTAGGCCTATGTCTTACCTTTCTATCCATATAAATTGGAACTAAATATGAGCTCTGTAGCTCCAGATATAACCCAATTACCGAACAGTGTTCCGGTTTGGATTGCACCGACATCTCTTCTCTAAGTTTGACCATCTCTTTATCCTTGCAATTTAAGTTCTTCAAGTCATCAATCAATCCTTTCATTTATTTGATAGGCCTGCATTAAAAATATACATTTACCACAAATTATAGGTATCTTATATTATTAGATACATTATTATAAAACATATTTTAGTTAAGGAGTTATTGATACTTCAAGTGCAAAATGATGATATAAAACCATGATAAAAATGCACTTTTAAGTACTAATCAATAAGGATACAATACAATCTCATTCTCTTTTTGTTTTTTGGTTAATGTTAATAATGACTATTATGGTTGTAGTAATAATAATAATAATAATAATAATAATAATAATAATAATATGTTTTTATGTTATAATATAACTAAAACATGTTCTCAATTTTTTATTTATAAAACATAGTTTAGAATTATTGTATATTTTTTCATTATTTTTTTTAAAGCTAAAAAAAACACGAAAACATCATCTTGCCAACCGAGTTTCTAATCTTCAATGGGTCTAAATTTTGGATCATTAGTTTTAGAAACTGTTTGAACATAAATCATGGTATCATCCATGAAATGGGTGGGTTCAGGATTTAAAATGTGGATAATAAGGATAACAATAAGATTTGATCCATAAGAAGGATTATTATTGGTTGGTTAATTGATCTAATTTTTAAATTTCCTATTACTTATTTAGTATTATATTGAATTAAATAATAAAAAAATCACTATTCCTTTTCCATGTATAAAATACAATAAAATAAAATAAAAAAAGTTAGAAGTGTCCTTCATTTTGGATTAACTTGGGTCAACCTTTATTAACCTATAAAATTTACGAATGATTCATGTCTTGAGACTATAACAATTTAATAAAAAGAAAATTCAATATTAAAAAATAAAATTATAAAAAAAATTGATTGAATTATTTTAAAAACAAAGCACTAATATTTCAATAAATAGTGCTTTATGACGAGGATATAATACAATCTCATTCTCTTTTTATTTTTTTTATTAATGTTAATAATGACTATTATGGTTGTAATACATACATACATACATACATACATACATACATATACACATACACATATACATATACATATATATACACATACATACACATACATACACACACATAATATATATACACATACATACACTATGTTTTTATGTTATAATATAACTAAAACATACTCTCAATTTTTTATTTATTAAACATAGTTAAGAATTATTGTATATCTTTTCATTATTAACAAAAAAAGCTAAAAAAATGCAAAATTCATCATCATGCCAAACGAGCTTCTAATCTTCAATGGGTCTAAATTTTGGATCATTAGTTTTAGGAAATGTTTTGAACATAAATCATGGTATCATCCTTGAAATAGATGGGTTTAGGATTTAAAAAATGAGTAATAAAGATAGTAATAAGATTTGATATATAAGAAGATTTTTATGGGTTGTTTAATTGATGTAAATTTCCTATTCCTTATTTAGTGTTGTATTGAATTAAATAATAAAAAATTATTATCCCTTTTCCATGTATAAAATAAAATAAAATATAAAAGTTAGAAGTGTTTTTCATTTTAGATTAATCTGGGTCAACCCTTATTAACCTATAAAACCTACAAACTAAGTCATAAGATAATGATAATATCATAAAAAAAATTTAAATAAATTATGAAGCTCAATCCATAATAAAAAAATATTGAAGAAAAAAAATAAAAGTAAAATATTAAAAAAACTGAAAAAATAACTTGAGTCAATATAGATAAACCTATCAAACTTATGTCATAGATCATGAGAAATATATTACCTTATAAAACATAAATCAATAAAATTTATAAAGCTCAGTTGTTAATTAACTTAATGTTGAAGGATAAAATTAAAATAAAAAATTAATTTTTAAAAAATAACACAAAACCCTCAAGTCAATCTGCCAAACTTGTAACCTAAGTTATAAGACTGAAATAACTATAAAAAAAAAATCAAAAAAACATTGTAAAGCTCAATTATCAACTAACTAGATCTTAAAAGATAAAATTAAAAAACATTTTAAAAAATAAAAAAACCTTGAGTCTACCCAAGCTAACCTTCTAAACTCGTGACCCAAGTCACAAAACTAATTTTACCCTATATAAAGCAAACAAAAAAAAATATGAAGCCCTATCCCCAACCAAATCATTATTTAAAGATGAAATTAAAAAAAATTATATATAAAAAGTATTAAAAATAAGAATAAAACATGATATAAAAGAAGCTGACAACCCACTATACTATTTTGACTAAGAAAGGTGAGAAACTGAGGAGAGAAAAAAAGAATAAATGAAAGAAGATTGGATAGCTAGAGCCATATGATTGCTCCTTAACTAGCATGCTTTTTGAAAAATAAAGATCACGTTGAGATGATTCTTATCACACGTGTGCAATATCGTTATGATTATCCTTTCAAGGTAGGATCTTTGAGGGTAATGGGTGAAAGGAACAATGAATTTTTATCTTTATCAATAAAAAAAGAATGAAGTCGCTAACTAAGTTTTTGATCACCAAGAATCTTAACTGGTTTCAGAGTCTTGATAAGAGGATTGCTTGTGTGTAGGGAGAATGAATCACTTTTAGTGCACATTATCTAAGGTAAATTGTATTGTTTGTTTATCGTATATAAACTAAAGTGTTATTGTGTTTTCTAACCATTGATCTATTTAAAGTTTTTAAAAAAAGTCTCTAGTAAAAAGGTTATTATCTTATCAAAAAAATTGGCTAAAAAAAATAGTGAGAAATTTTTTTTGCTCATATGAGTTGCGCAAGTGAGACTTGTGTCTCAAGTTATGCAGGTGTTACTGCATAACTAGTCAAATTATGTTAGTTTGAAAATTATTTTTTTAATTGTACTAGTTTGATTTATTTTATTTCATTATGCTAATTTGAAAAAAAAAATACTTTTGAAAGAATAGGGCTACTTATATTATCTTTTCAGACATTTACCATATCATTGATAAGTGATCTTAATAAAAGTAATTGAATCCGCCCTGGTTCAAGATTTAGATTATGAATTATATGAATTAATTTGGGTTAATATAAATTAATTCAAAATTGTAACAACATAAAGTTTTCATGTAGTTATTTTCTTTTTAATTGTTGTGCACTTGAAATTTAGAGGTTATGTTTTTTATGAGGTAGTATAATGTTCACCATCCATTTATTTAATTAAAAGTACATTCATATATTATTTATATTTACATGTTAGTGTGGTTACAACTCTTATAAACTACACATATAAGCCTGATTTCAATACCATTAATAGAGTATATTATAATATATCTGATTAGAATGACTCAACAACTCTATAACCCTTTCATGAGAAATAAAACTTTAAAAAAATTTCAAAATTACAAATATTATAAATATCTACCTCTTTGTGATTTGTACATTTTACAATAATATGAACATAACCAATAACATTGACCATTTTATAAGCACATTGATATATCACCTTACCAATTTAATATTTCTTCATCAATTACTAAGAAACTCACATATTATACTATTGTTTTCATAGTTTTCATACATGTAACAACTCTTTAATTTATCATTTATTTCATAGCTCATCTCAATATAATTTTTTACTCATTTGTTTTATATTCATTGTAACTTTTTCATAATATGTTCTCTTTCCACATCATATTTTATCTATACCCTATTTAATCTCTTGAGCATATTTAGTTTATGACATCATTTCATTTCACAACACCTTTAATTTATGCCACATTTCACCTCTCTATCACAATTATATGTCTTCTCGGTTTTCCTAACCTTTAATTTTATTTTGTTATGTCATCATATTATCCATTATATCATTATTAATTTATCAATATCCTTTCAATTATATCTTTCATCTTGAATATTTTCTAAACCTATTTATAGTACATTTCAATGTTTATTTCCAACTTAAATATTTCTCGTATTTATTTGTGGAAATTTCCATTAATTTTCTAATTCAAATATTTTTCATGTTTATTTATGCATAATTTAATATTTTTTCAATACAGTTATTTCTTATGCCCTTTTAGGACATAGTTTAATATTTTTCTAACCTTTATTTCTCATGCTCATTTATGGCATATTTTAATATTTTTTCATCTTAGTATTTTCTCATGCTCATTTATGGTATATTTTAATAAATTTTTTACTAATATATTTTAATAAATTTTTCATCTTAGTATTTTCTTATGCTCATTTATACATATTCAATTTTTTTTTTATCATATTCAAATATTTTGTCATCTTCTATTTTTGTTATATCCATTTATAGCGCATTAAAATATCACATAATAGATTCTCCTAAGACAATTTAGATATCACAAGTCAAATTCCGTTATTACTACCCATTCAAATATCACATATTAAAATTCCACTATTATGGTCCATTCAATTTTTCATATATCATATTCTGTTATTGTGGTCTACTTAATTTTTCATATTATAATTTCATTTAATTCCGGCATTTTAAATTTTCATATACTATTTTTTCTTTACCCACAGACATGACTTACTTAACATTATTTTTTCTGTCCCGTAAGAATAATTTATTTATATTAATTCCTTGCCCCATAAGCATTATTTTCATAAAATTATTTGAGCCTCTAACCAAATGCCTGATTATGATACCATCAAATCTCATTAGTCTCTTTCCAAACAACATACTATATATGTATTCATAGTTTACATCTAAACATTTGATTATGATACCATTAATCATATTAGTAGTCATCTAAATGGAAAACTATATCTATATCCATATTCTACATTCAAACATCCAATTATGATACCATCAAATCTCATTAGTCTTTGTCCAAATAACATACTATATTTTTATACATAGTCTATGTCTAAACGTTTGAATATAATACCATCAAATATCATTAGTCTCTTTCCAAACTAATGACTTTCTCATATGTCTCAACCTTTATCTAAACGGCCAACTTTCTCACATATTCTAGCCTTTATTCACATGGTCAGCTAACCACTTATAAAACTTATTGATATGATATTTTTTTAAAATTCACATGTTGTTTTATGATGTTATGATCGTTTACTATTTATATGCAATATTTATTGTTACAATCAATTTAAAATTCATATATTGATTTTTCATTACTGCAACAGATTATGATTTACATATGGATATTTGATGTTGTGGTTGATTTCAAACCATATAAAAATTATAATTATTGTGGTCAATTACACATGAAATATACATTACCTTATAGTTGATTACCAGTCTTGTATAATTTATCATCAATATAGTCAATTACAAAATACATCTATGTTACCACTATTATGATTAATCATAAATCCCAGATACATTACAAAATTACATTTAAATTTATGTCTCGTAGGCATAATTTCTTTTAATAACAATTATATATGAAACATATATATTCCATTGCAAACTAATAATTCACAAGCATTTTAAATAATTAAAAAGAAAAGGAGATGACCATTACTTTAAGCTCATGCTTTATATGTTCCTAAGAAGCCGGCCCACTCCAAATTCTTCTCTTACAATTCCTAAATAATAATCAATAATATTTGTTTAGCCATATTAAATAATAATTAATTTGTAATTATTTATCTATTAATCAATTCAATAAAACACATAATTTCACAAATCATTGTATGTTTGATATGTTCCTAATCTATTTCGCATTCAACTTAAAGTTTAGTTTTTAAATATAAAAATTTCACATCCAACACCTAAATTAATATTCATACATTGGAACTATTAATTTATTATTAAAATATATAATTTACTTTTCATTCCATTAAATTAATTCTTCACTTAGAACTTTTACATTTCTAAAATTTCAATTTTATGCCCAAGGCATCACAAAACATATTAAACCTTCAATTTTCATATTCTTATATTTTCCAAAACATGACCACAAATATTCAATCATACAATAATCTCCATTTCACCCTAATATTTATAATTTAATTTCACATAAAATCAATTAACACAAAAAATTCCATCTTCAATCCAAGTTTCTAGTCCTCTATCTTTATCATTATTTATTTTCAAATATATTAACAAAAATTCAAGGCAAGTATATTAGACACCTATCAAACCAATTACCAACCATTTTAAGCATTGTTTAAAACACCAATCCTTTAACACCATTTTCTTACCACTTCATATACTTTCATCTTTTCCCATTTAACAACATAACATATTATTTGGATATCCTATTTTATAATAATTGAAATTTATGATTAATATAATTTCATAATCATACTAGTCAAGTTCAATTGTGCAACATCACCTATAACACTAAAATTTACATAATATTACCACCTTTCATATTTTCATTAACCCATGTAACTAATATCACCTCAATACCTAGTTTTTCTAATATTCTAAGCCAACCCAAACATCATCCCCCCACATAATTCAAAAATTCTACTTGCACAGTTTAGTCCAATTCCCCACATTCTCACAATTCAACACAAATTTCAATTTTCTTAACCAAAACATTCAAAATTTATTAAGTAAATATCATAACATTTTTTTTTGAAATGCAGGGTATCCTAGGCTAGGTCTCACACATCAAACTAAGTCCTTACAGCCTGAAGCTAGACTTTACACATGGTGTTTTACGCCCTACGGCCTGTGGCCCCAATAGTTTTTATTGGTAGGAGGATTTGAAGTTAAGACCTAGAGTGAACAAACCCCCAAGCTCAAGTTGTTATCTAATAGACCAACCCCCTGAGGTTAAAAAACATCACAACACAAATCCATCATTATCAACTAATATAAATTTGAACTCTCTTTTTTCATTTAAAATTTTCAAATTCAGCTATAAAAAGAAACAAATTAAGGATACCTGAATCTTCTTAATTTTATTTTTATGTATGATTTATTCAACCAAACATTATATAAAAACTTAAATCATTTCACACTTTTATTATAAGTACACATAGTTCCTATAAGTACACTTTTAATGAACTTCATTAAGGCATCATAGCTTCCAAATGCCTTCTTATATCACAACAAGCCAACATGTATTTAAATAATGAGTTTACTTGCATTTTAATTTCTAAGACTTTTACAATAATCCATAAGCATTTTCATTACAAAATCACATATCACACATCATTCAACATTTAACACTTTCCTCTAAACACACACATAATATATAATTCACATATATTAACAAAATCTTTTTCTAAACATAATTTTGCATACCTATACACTAAATAAATATACAATATCATCAAAATTTAAACATATTTTTATCTCTTCTTAATACCACCCATGACCATTGTCATAACCCATTTTTGAGTTATTCCCTAAAATTATCCATTTTTTATTTTAAAATAATAATAATAATAATAATAATAATAATAATAATAGCAGCAATAACAACAGTAGTAGTAATAATAGCAGCAATAGTAAGAAGATTGATATTTTGGTAAAAGTAGGTTAAGGAGGATTCCAAATATATAGAAAAATCAAGCTGGATTTTTTTTATTAATTATAAAACTAATCGCACCCATCTATACCAAAACTGGAGAAATAACACAAATTCTAGGTCAAATTAAATAATTTTTGGATGAATCTACATAAAAGTTAAGCTCAAAGATGTAATTAAATTTTTAATAGGTCAATTTGATTTAATGAGCCAAATTGAGAATTTAATTATATTTAAAAATTAATTTGGGTTCAATTAAAGGAATTAATTAGGTGCAAGGACTTCATTATACTTTAATTTGGTCAAACTAATTTTATTCGAGATTTAATTGGTGAAAAATTAAGTTTGAGAGCCCAATTGAGACTTAATTGAGAACATCTAATTTAATTTTTACAAATTCAATTGGTTCAAATTAGAGGTAAAATCACAAAAAAATTAAAGTTTATATAAAAGACATCAAAATATAGAAACACAATTGAATAAAATCAGGGGTGAAATTGAAGAACACAAAAAGTTTAATGGTAAATTAAGGGTCAATTTTCATAAATCCAAGACCATAAATCAAAATGAAAAAGGCGTTGCAATTCGGGGCTAAAATTGATGTTCATTATGGGCAAAATTGCATAAAACTAAAAGTTTGAAGCCAATTAGGAGTGTCATTAAGAGAAATAACAAATCAAAGGACTAAATTAAGCTTTACCAAAACAATGTCGTTTTGGTTACTGCTCTCACATTCTTCTTCAATTTTCATTGAAAAGACTGCTTTGGGGGCTATTTTTTATGGGCATTTAATACTTTATCTCTTCATTAAATTTGACAAAACTTACATGAAAATTATCACCTGACATTTGATTACACCTTGGTAGGGACCTTTTTGGTCAATTAACACCATAACAATTCTAGCGTCGGCCTAAAAGGGTCAAATAACAAAGCTTTCAACCATCAAATTTGACAGTTTATGATGCCCATTGTAAGCCAATGGTTGAGATCCTTCAGGGTTGAATCAATAGCCAAGTGATTAGTACTTAAAAGTGTATTTTTATCAAGGTTTTATATCATTATTTTACACTTGAATTATCAATAACTCCTTAACTAAAGCATGTTTTATTATAACATATATAATAATATAAGATACCTTTAATTTATGGTAAATGTTCATTTTAAATACATGCCTATCACATAAATGAAAGGATTGATTGATGAGTTTAAGAACTAAAATTGAAAAGACAGAGAGATGACTAAACTTAGACAAGAGATGCCGATGCATTCCAAACCAGAATACTATTCGGTAATTGGGTCATATATGTAAAAATACCTAGAGGAATAATTGAAGATGTATTAGTATAAGTCGATAAATTCATTTATCTTGTGGATTTTGTTGTCTTGGACACACAACTTGTTGAAGCATGTAATTCATTTCCTGTTATTTTAGGACGTCCATTTCTTGCAACTTCTAATGCATTGATTAATTGTAGGAATGGACTGATGAAGCTATCATTTGAAAACATGACATTGGAGATGAATATTTTCAAGATTTGCAAGCAACCTAGAGATGATAATGATTTACAAGAAATAGATCATATTGAAGAATTAGTTTATGATCAACTTGAATATACTTTAAGTAAAAATGAGTTGGATGAATCTGAATATTTACAAATGATTTATTCTCAAGAAGAAATCATGAATGAAAAATGCACCAAAAATATTGATGTGGATCTTTTGTCAAAAGTGGCAACAGATTCGACATCTGACATCACACCAATTGATGATTATTTTCCTGATAAATCCTTACTTTTTCTTAGTCTAATGCCTTATGACACGACCAAAAGATTGATGTCTTCTTCCAAGTGCAGGAGTGTTGAAGTAATAAATAACCCGGCAAGATCGAGGTCGAACCACAAGGAGGTTAATTGTATAAATTATAGATAACAATAATACAACAACAACAATAATAACAACAATAGTAACAATAATAATAACAATAGTAGTAGTAGTAGTAGTAGTAGTAGTAATAATAATAATAATAATAATAATAATAATTGAAGAAGAAGAAGAAGTTGATGAGAACTTTGAGATGGAAGATTAACGTAAGGATTAAACAATGATAACAATAAATGTCAAGGTTACATGATCCACTAATGATATGTTAAATAAGTTTAGTATAAACTTTTATTACTCAAATGGAAACCACACACAAAAGAGATTCCAATCAGATTATAAATTGTTAACATAATTACATTAATTATCTTATTCGAATAATGCTAATTCTTGTAAATATTGTCAGGTATTCATGCTTATAACTTATGTTAACAACAAATCAAGTTCCTTTTATAACTCAGGTGTCGGTTATACCATACAGTATGGGCTATAAAAGTGCCAAGCATTTGTTTTACCAAGTGTTATACAACATAAATCTAGATTAGTCATTTAACAAAAAATGTATTAAAAAGAGAACAAGATAACAAATATAAAACATGTTAATATCAAATATTAAAGTCTATGTTAAGTTTACACTATACTTATTCTTACACCATTAGTACAACATTTTCACCTTGACATAATAAACTTAACTAGACATAATAAACTTAACTAAACATAATGAAAGAAAGAAAAATAAATAAACAAAATAAGAACATAAATAAGATAAAAGTTAACTAAGTAAAGGAAAGGAATTGAAAGGCATAAACTTGATATTAATGAAAGCAAAACATAAGCAATACAAAAAGAGAAAGCAAGAGCATGATCTTGATCTGGAGACCAAAATGACTAAATGCATGGAAAATGCCTCCTTTTATAGGCCAAAATTGAAAACTATTGATTTGATGACTAATTGATGAGTGGATGGTCAACTCTTGACTTAGTGACAATCCTTATCTTCTCTTGTCTGCCCAAAACATCATTGATAACGTTAGAATTAGAACACTTGAAAACATAAAAGTTGTAGGAAATTATCTTATCTTTTCAAAAAAAAAAATGAAGGTCATTTGGACTTTTAGAATTCCAGATATAGGCCAAACACTGAACAGTGCTCGGGCTGCAGGACAGATTTGGACTTCTTTGTTGTTGCTACAATTTGGACTTGAAAATGATCTTTTTAAATCTTGGCTCTATATGAAAGTTATAGGCCTATGTCTTACCTTTCCATCCATATAGTAGACCTAAATATGAGATCTATAACTCCAGATATGACCCAATTATCGAATAGTATTCCTGTTTGGACTACACTAACATTTCTTTTCTAAGTTTGGCCATCTCTTTGTCCTTTCAAATTTAGTTCTTAAACTCATCAATCAATCCTTTTATTTATGTGATGAGCCTGCATTTAAAATAAATATTTACTATAAATTAAAAGTATCTTGTATTATTAGATATATTATTATAAAACATGTTTTAGTTAAAGAGTTATTGATACTTCAAGTGCAAAATGATGATATAAAACCTTGATAAAAATGCACTTTTAAGTACTAATCACCTTGGTATGATAAAAATATCAAATTTCTTGCTTCAGGAGATTTGCTAGCCATTGGATTAGCTAAGATAAAGGAAAGTTTTTGAATGAAGTGAAGAACTTTTATTGGGATGACCCTAACTTATTCAAATATTGTCCTAATCAAATATTTCAAAGATGCATTGCTGACAATGAGGTAAGTAGTGTTATTAAACTTTGTCATTTTGAAGCATACGAGAATCATTTTTTGTCAAAAATAATAGCTACAAAATATTTCAAAATGGATTTTTTTGGCTCACCATATTCAAGGACACGCATGCATTCTGCAAAACTTGTGAAAATTATCAAAAAGTTGATGCTGGTAAAAAAGTTTTGTTTTATAATTCTCGACTCCATTTATTCCCTAGAGAGCTAAGATGAAGATGAAACAGTTCATTTATTAAGAAACATGTGTATCTGATTAGTACTTAAAAGTGTATTTTTATCATGGTTTTATATCATCATTTTGCACTTGAAGTATCAATAACTCCTTAACTAAAGCCTGTTTTATAATAATATATCTAATAATATAAGATACCTTTAATTTATGGTAAATGTTCATTTTAAATGCAGGCCTATCACATAAATGAAAATATTGATTGATGACTTTAAGAACTTAAATTGCAAAGGCAAAGAGATGGTCAAACTTAGAAAAGAAATGTCGGTGCAATCCAAACCGGAATACTGTTCGGTAATTGGGTCATATCTGGAGCTACAAATCTCAGATTTAGGTCCAATTTATATGGATGGAAAGGTAAGACATAGGCCTACAACTTTCATATGGAGCCCAAGATCTAAAAAGGCCATTATCAAGTCCAAATTATAGCAACAACAAAGAAGCCCGAATCTGTCTTCCAGCCCGAGCACTGTTCGGTATTTTGGCCATATCTGGAGTTCTAGAAGTCCAAATGAGCTGAATGTTTTACACAAGAAAGCTGAGACAATTGCCTACAACTTTCATGTTTACAACTGGCTCCAATTTTGACGTTAGAAATGACGTTTTGGGCAGACAAGAGAAGATAAGGATTGTCACCAAGTCAAAAGTTGGCCACCCACTTATCAATTAGTCATCAAATCAATAGTTCCCAATTTTGGCCTATAAAAGGAGGCATTTGCCATGCATTTAGGCATCTTGGTGTTCAGATCAAGATCATGCTCTTCCTTTCTTTCTTTGTATTCTTTGTAATATTTATGCTTTGCTTTCATTAATATCAAGTTTATGCCTTTCATTTCCTTTTCTTTACTTAGTTAGCTTTTATGTTCTTATTTTGTTTATCTATTTTGCTTTCTTTCATTATGTCTAGCTAAGTTAGTTATGTCAAGGTGAAAAGGTTACACTAATGGTGTGAGAATAAGTATAATGTAAACTTAATATGGACTTTAATGTTTGGTACTAACATGTTTTATATTTGTTATCTTGTTCACTCTTTAATACTTTGCTTGTTAAATGACTAATCTTGATTTATGTTGTATAACACTTGGTACAACAAATGCTTGGCACTTTCATAGCCCATAATGTATGGTATAACCGACACCTGAGCTATGAAAGGAACTTGATTTGTTGTTAACATAAGTTATAATCATGAATGCTTGACGAGATTTACAAGTATTAGCATTAATTGAATAAGATGACTAATGTAATCATGTTAACAATATATAATCTGATTGGAACCTCCTTTGTGTGTGGTTTCCAATTCAATAATAAGAGTTTATACTATACTTGTTTGATATACCATTAGTGGAACCTCTAACCTTGACATTTGTTATTATTATTGCTTAATCCTTACATTAATATTTCATCTCTAAGTTCTCATCATCAACCTCTTCTTCTTCTCATATTTGATATACCAGAAGTTTTTCCCATCTCATAGAACAAACTCTTTCAAGAGACAAATCACCACTTTCACTCAAAAACCAGGAGAAACATTTTATAAATGTTGGGATAGGTATCGAGACTTGCTTAGTACTTGCCCTCATCATGGTTTTGAAACATGGAGATTGGTTTCACATTTCTATGAAGGGTTAACACCTAAAGATAGGCAAATGGTTGAATTGATGACATTGAGGACAATGTCTCGTTTTGTTTGGGGGGAGAGGGTAGTAGTTGATAAAAAAAAAATTGTTTTTCATTTCATAAAGCATGTGCATAATTGTTGTTACTAGGATGACAGAGTAAAGGAGTTCTTTTGTTAAAGTGACTCTTGAGACGCATCTTAGTAACCATTCTTAACAAGGTCTATTATAATACTTCCTGAAATATTCAGGTTTACAAACTCTCGTATTGTTACCACTTAATTCTGCTCATATACTTATTTAACATGTATTCTTAAACCTTAATTTACACACACACATTTTAACATATGATTGTGGGTTGCATATTGGATTATTACATTATTTATGTTCTTTTGTTAAAGGTAACAACTAAGGGAAAGGAATTGTATATAATTAAAAAAAAAAGAAAAACATAAAAAAAAGAAAAAAAATGATGATAATATAAATGTAGATAAGTTTGGTTTCGTAGCCTCCCTAACCTAAGCAATTAAGCCCGAAAGGGTGTTTTAACACCTAATACCCTAAAGTCAACTGACTTGGGAGCTATTGGCCCAACGCTTGTTACATGGGTTGAGGAGAAAAGCTTAAGGGAATCAAACATTGCACTATCTACATATCAGTATCTACGACCCGAGTTACTAAGCTCGTAGGGGTGTCTTAACACCTAATGCCCTAAGACCAACTGGTCTGGGAGTCATTAGCTGAAAGCTCGTTACATGGGTTAAAGATGCATGATGTTTTTAAATTATATGTATATACATTTAAAAAAGAAAAAGAAAAAAAAAGACAAAAATAATAATCCCAACCCAAGGAAGTTAACCTTAAACATTAGAACAAAAATTTTGTTTTCTTCCAAGAAAAGCCCCAATTAGACCAAAATCCTAAACCACTTGGCAACCCTCAATGTTCGTGCAACACACTTTATAGTGTCTTCAAGATCTGGCAACTGATATTGTGGGACAAAGTACACATTTACCTTAAAGTAAAAAAATGGTAATTAGAACTGGCAAGCTTGTTCAGAAGGTAAGGAGTCCCAGCTTATTTGGGATTTGTGTATTTTCTTCTTCCTTCAAGTAAATGTTCAAGCTTCTTTAGATGAATTTTTAATATAACTACATTTATGCAGAATAAGGATCTTTTGGGACATCACGTAAACGTAAACAAAATTTACAAATTTACATTACCTTTTAAGTGGCTGGTGAACCATTTGCATTTATGCGTATTGGTTATGGAATATCTGTTGCTTAAGAATAGCGACTGTAACCTCAAGTGATTTGCCATCTTGGTTCACTAGTGGAATAGCTGATGGGGTGCTTGTCATATGCATAGTTTGTTCAAAGGGTCCCTAACTTTCATCCTTCCTTGTGTTATGTTCTTCTTAGTTGTTAGATGACCTCAAGTTTATGAAACTAATTAATGGTTTAGCATTTTTTCCAAGATAGTTTGAATGGGGTGGCATTGAGTTGGTACATGACACTAGATAACACAAAGATTCATAAATGAAAAGATTTGGTAGATGCTTTTGCCAAACAATATAAATACAACATAGACATTGCTCTTGACAGAACCAGTTTGTCCAATCTAGAAAAATAGAATAAAAAAGTATAAAGAAATATGCCCAAAGGTGGAGAGATTTAGTAGCACAAGTGCATCCCTTACTTTTCAATGAAAAAATGAGTACTTTATTTGCCAATATGCTTATGGTGTTGTATTAGGAGCATGTGATGGGTAGTTTGACATAATAATTCATTAATGTTATGATAGTAGTAGAACGTATAGAGCAAGGAGTGAGGAGTGGTAGAATCTCTGTACCAATGGAGAAAAAAGGCTTTAAAAAGGGGAAAAAAAGAGGTTGGTAACTTTGAAAGTGGTTATAAGGGTAAAAAAATCCAACTTTAAAGATATAACACTCAATCCCTTTTATCCTAAATCCTTAACATCAACATTGACTCCCTAATCCCTGCCAGAAAACCTAAACCCCAAAACAACTAAGTAAAAACCAAACTAAAAGTTCCCTAAAGAAGAACTCTTAAAAAACCTAAGAACAATTACCTTTATTATTGTTATTTTTAAATGAGATGTATCAAAGATTAATAAGCATCAAGCAAATAGCTCTCATACCTTTGACATCCTTACAACAACCTTATCCTAACTAGTAGATGTTAGATCTCACTTGCGAGTATCATGTTGGCATTATAGGATATAACATTCATACTTGCAATGCCTTCAAAAGAAAGCTCTTGTAATTATTCAAAGCTGAGTGGATAACATTCAAAGAAGCTCTAAATATAAATATAAACCCTCTACCTAGTTATGCCATATATTGGGTTGGTAAACATGCTAGAAGTAGAACACCTAAAAAGTTTGAAGGTGTTAATGGATAGAATTTACTAGATAATGGTAAATACGAGGTACAAAGGAGGTATTGTAAAGTGTTGCATGCATCACAATAAAAAACCCAAGTTGATGAGTCATTATGAAGGCTTCCGCAGTAAAATAATATGGATGATGAACTGAGGATTGCTTCCGGTTGAGAAAGTAATGGTTGAATAAGTGTTTATGATAGAGGCACCTAATAAAGAAACGTTTTAGGTATAGTTCATTACACGTGGATCACCTAAGTTAGTCTTGTCCAAAACAGCAGTAACACATAAAAAAGATTACAGTGCTATGCCATATTACTACATGTACTCCTTCTAGAGCACCTAACAACCACCTGTTTTTCAAGCAAAAGTCAGAGGCTTGATTCATAGTGGCAGATGATTCACTCTAGAAGAGCTAGAAAAACAAAGGAAGACTATAGGGAAGAAAGTGGTTGATGTGATAAAAGAAATAAAAAAACCTATCAAGAAAGAAGAAACTAATGAATCCTTGAGGTTGATAAAGCGTAATGAATACAACGATGTTGAACAACTCAAGAAAACTCCTGCTAGGATATCACTGTTGTCTTTTATTTTAAGCTCTGAACCATACAAAAAGGTTCTACAGAAAGTGTTGAATAAGATATATGTGCCTCAAAACATCAATCAAGAAGCTAGGAAACATATAGTAGGAAGAATGTAGGCCTCAAATTACATGTATTTTACTAAACATGATCTGGGATCGAATGGTATTAGGCATAACAAGACATTGTACATCATAGTGAGGTGTAAAGATATTTTGATTGGAAAAGTACTAGTCAATAATGGTTTTGTACGGAACATGTTGTCAAAACATATATTGAAAAAAATACATGTCAATGAGTCACATATAAAACTCGGTACCATGATATCATGATAGCGCAAGCGTATGATGGTTCTCCGAGACAAATAGTAGGGACCTTAGAAGTAAAGTTGTACGTGGGGCCACAAATGTTTCTGGTGACGTTCTAAGTAATGGATATTTACCCATCCTGTAATATATTATTGAGGAGGCCATGGATTCATATAGCTAGAGCAGTGACTTCCTTATTGCACTAGTTTTTGAAATACATGATGAACGAGATGCTGATAACTATAAAAAAAAAGACAATTTCCATGATCAGAAATGGAACCCATGCTCTTCATCAAGGTCGAACACTATAGAGATGGGAATACTCACACCTTTGAAATATTGAATGCTGAATAGGTTCTTAACGGTACGATGTTGAGAAAGCCAAGAATCCTAGAAGTAGCAAAGATGACCACGACATACTTTTCAAAGAATGAAATTCCTTTCCAGTATGATCTTGAGACTAGAATGCTTGGACGGATCAACATGGTAAAGCTAAAGTGTGCAGATCAAAGGTTTGGGCTTGGATATAAGCTCAAAAAATATGACTACTAGTGGGCTGCCTAGATTAGAAGGAATGCAAAAATGATAAATATTGAAGGAAGAAAGTAAGAGGAACTTATCATCCCACCATTCCAAACATCTTTTCTAAGGTCTATAAAGGTGATTAGGTTTAGTATAGTAGATCTTCACATCAGTACCTTAAAGTGCCAAGAAAAGGGATGGATAGAAGAAGCAGAGATGGAAATAAAAGATGAAGTTTCGTCATAACTTTCCATCCACATTATTGGTGAACCCTTTGCAAAAGCTCTTGTATGAAGATTGGTTGAAAAAGAGGAATACAAGCTCTTGTGTGAAGATTGGCTAAAAGAGAGGTATACCAGAATTGGAAGAGAGATTTTGCTTCTATTGTATTAAAGAAGTAATTGCTCTTGTTTGATCATGTTAAATGTTCTGACTTGTTTTGGTCTTGTTGGTAATTTATCTTATAATGCCCACAAGACTTTCTCTATTAAATAAGCCTTTTTATTTTAATAAAATCATGCATTTTTCTTATGTCTATAATGTGTTTTGACACGATGAAAAGATTGATGTCCTCTCCCAAGTGCAGGAGTGTCGAAGTAATAAATAACCCGGCAAGACCGGGGTCGAACCACAAGGAGGTTAATTGTACAAATTATAAATAACAATAATACAATAACAACAACAACAACAACAACAACAACAATAATAATAATAAAAAAGAAGGAGAAGCACACCACAATTTCCAAAATTCTCATGGATATGCACCTCCTTATGCTCCACCTCCAAGAAGAAATCTTGAGGAAACATTGCATGCATTCATTGAAAAGCAAGAGACAATCAATACTCAACTTGCTTAAAACATGACAAATTTTAAAGATACTCTTGCAAAATTAACATGTGCTCTTAGTTTCCAAGAGAAAGGTAAGTTTCTAAAATGGATCCTAGTCTTAAATTTTATAGCCATGATTTAGCTTTATCTTTTAATGAAAAAGGAAAAAGCTTTAATCTGATGGTGTTCATGCTACAATTTAAATTATTATATGTGTTGCAAACCTCCTCAAATTCTCTTAAATGCAAGTATGGATTTTCTAAATCTAAGCCATGAAAAGAAGGTAAAAGTTGAATAATACCTGGTTTGAAATTAAAATGAGATGCATCGGGAGGAAAAACTATACATGATGGTGCACTTGTTCTTGTGGGATTCATGTGGTCTCTAAGTGTTCTAGCACGGTTATTCTCATTATGAAGTGATGGATTATCTTCCTCGACAATATTTTCTGAAAATGATGAGGATACCCTACAAAGTCTACCACTTGATATATGTGACCACACTCTCATGTACGTGTAGGAATAGAATAAAAGGAAAAGGAAAACAAAAGAACAAGAAACAAGAGAAAAGAAACAAAGTTATATACAAGAAAAGTGAAAAGAGAAAATAAAATAAATATTATAATTTATACAAAACTTACCTCCTCGGCAACGGCGCCAAAAACTTGACACGATGAAAAGATTGATGTCTTCTCCCAAGTGCAGGAGTGTCGAAGTAATAAATAACCCGGCAAGACTAGGGTCGAACCACAGAGAGGTTAATTGTACAAATTATAAATAACAATAATACAAAAACAACAACAATAATAACAATAATAATAATAATAATAATAATAATAATAATAATAATAATAATAATAATAATAATAATAATAATAATAGTAGTAGTAGTAGTAGTAGTAGTAGTAGTAGTAGTAGTAGTAGTAATAACAATAATAATAATAAAGAAAAAGAAAGAGAAGAAGAAGAAGATGATGAGAACTTGAAGATGAAATATTAATGTAAGGATTAAACGATGATAATAACAAATGTCAAGGTTAGAGGATCCACTAATGATATATCAAACAAGTATAGTATAAACTCTTATTATTTAATTGGAAACCACATACAAAGGAGGTTCCAATCTGATTATAGATTGTTAACATGATTACATTAGTCATCTTATTCGATTAATGCTAATACTTGTAAATCTCATCAAGCATTCATGATTATAACTTATGTTAACAACAAATCAAGTTCCTTTCATAGCTCAGGTATCGGTTATACCATACAGTATGGGCTATGAAAGTGCGAAGCATTTGTTGTACCAAGTGTTATACAATATAAATCAAGATTAGTCATTTCACAAGCAAAATATTAAAGAGTGAACAAGATAACAAATACAAAACATGTTAGTATCAAACATTAAAGCCCATATTAAGTTTACACTATACTTATTCTTACACCATTAGCGTAACCTTTTCACCTTGACATAATAAACTTAGCTAGATATAATAAAAGAAAGAAAAATAAATAAACAAAATAAGAACATAAATAAGATAAAAGTTAACTAAGTAAATGAAAGGAAATGAAAGGCATAAACTTGATATTAATGAAAGCAAAGCATAAGCAATACAAAAAAATACAAAGAGAGAAAGCAAAAGCATGATCTTGATCTGGAGACCAAGATGCCTAAATGCATGGCAAATGCCTCCTTTTATAGGCCAAAATTGGGAACTATTGATTTGATGACTAATTGATGAGTGGATGGCCAACTCTTGACTTGGTGACAATCTATATCTTCTCTTGTCTGCCCAAAACGTTATTGCTAACGTCAAAATTGGAGCCACTCGAAAACATGAAAGTTGTAGGAAATTTTCTCAACTTTCTTGTGTAAAAACTTCAGCTCATTTGGACATCGAAAACTCCAGATATGGGCCAAATACTGAACAGTGCTCGGGTTGGAAGACAAATTCGGGCTTCTTTGTTGTTGCTACAATTTGGACTTGAAAATGGCCTTTTTAGATCTTGGGCTCCATATGAAAGTTGTAGGTCTATGTCTTACCTTTCCATTCATATAAAGTGAACCTAAATCTGAGATCTACAGTTCTAGATATGATCCAATTACCGAATAGTATTCCGGTTTGGACTGCACCGACATCTCTTTTCGGAGTTTAGCCATCTCTTTGTCCTTTCAATTTCAGTTCTTAAATTCATCAATCAATCCTTTTATTTATGTGATAGACCTGCATTAAAAATAAACATTTACTATAAATTAAAGGTATCTTATATTATTATATATATTATTATAAAACATGTTTTAGTTAAGGAGTTATTGATACTTCGAGTGCAAAATGATGATATAAAACCTTGATAAAAATGCACTTTTAAGTGCTAATCATGTTTCATCTATTTGTCTCTTTGCAAATAACTCACCTTCACAAGCACACCTTACATTGATGTAACCATACTATTCGATAGTTTTATCTATATTTGCCTACTATTTTACATATGTCTTATATATAAAATATCTTAATATTCTTTGTTTTATGTTTTGAATGCATATTTTACCTTCGCTTGATGTTTTGTGTAAAGTTGAGCTTTAGAGATCGAAATGAAGTGATCTAATAACATTAGAAAGCTAACAACCATGTGTGCGTGTGTGTGTGGGGTAAGAAAAATAAGAAAAGAAAGAGCATGGAATTCACAGCCTTCAAAGACAGATCTTGCATTCTACCAGTGTTGATCTTTGACCATTTCGACTTGAATATCTTGAGTTAGAGATATAAATTTGATGAAAACTTAATTTGCTGGATTCTTAACTCGAAGACCTATCAGCCTATAAAATTTTAGTAGAAAAGGAGCTTACATCAAAGTTGTATAATTTTTCTAAGACGACTCATAAATTTTGCATGTAAACAAGTTTTGTAAAGAAACAAGTTCAATTTACTTCCAATCATCCAAACCGAAATCCAAGTCTCTATTTGGGCAATTTAACTCCTCAAAGTCCCAAATCAAAGCTTGAAGATTTTATGCAAAACTATTTCTTTTTTTTTTAGAAAAATAGTTATTGCATTACTTAAATGTAAATTGTTTACTTAGAAAATGACTACATTATTAGGGAAGTAGGGATTATGGTTTACTATCAAATAAAAAGAAAGAGAAAGAAAGAGAGGGGCAGCTAGAAAAGAAGAAAAAAACTACATTATTTCATCCTATACCTAAAATCATATATTCACCTTTTCTCATGATTAGTTCCTCAATAAACATGCAAGACTAAGTTCTTTTTCTTGGTTACAAGGACATAAAAACCTTTGGATTTCAAGAACTATTAGATCTATTTTATCTTCTTTTTTTTCTGTTTATATGATGAGTATAAGTATGTTTATTTTTCTATACTTATTTCCTATGATTGTTTAGTTTGATTGCTAAAACAAACTTTAAGTTATTATTCTAATCAATCTATTGCTAACTTTGCTATTAAAACTTGAGTTGTGATATATAAACTTGTGAAGCAATTGAGTTTAATAATTATGACAGATCTATGTTATTAATCTTAAGAAAAACATTCAATCAAATCAAACATAAACTGTAAACAATTATATTGTCTAGTTTTTAAAATTGTCATTCAATTAAATTACTAGTACAGACACTTTGATTGTTTAACAGTTAGGGTTAGGTACTTTGTGTATCAGTTAACTAACTAATATTAAGAAAAGATAAATATTTAAAATATAAATTGACTTTTCATTTCAATGACCAATTTTGATTTTTTTAGGTGGATATCTACTTGAGACCAATATTTGTTCTCTTGATAAATTTTGGATTTTTTTAAGTTAGCTTCATTGTTTCATTCTATTTACTATAGCATAGCCTAGATAACTTTACCCCTCCAATTTCATATCATCTTGCATAAAAACCTAACTAAACCTTTCTTGTGGGATCGACCCCTTACTTGCTCTATATTATCTTATTTATTTAAACTAGGATAATTAATTTGTGTGACTGCGACATCGTAATATACACTTTCAAGAATATTTAAAGTCGTAACAATTCATAAAACCACAACACTAAGAATAATTGACTAAATTTTGATGATATTGTTGCAATGAGTGATAAAGAATAGAAAGAAGAAGATATGAAAGAGTTTACTAAGCTGATAGAAAACTCTAAGAAAGCCTAGAAACTTGTTAGTGAGGAGTAAGAAGTCATCAATTTGGGAATCGAGCAAGAAAATAGGGAGTTGAAGATTGTCACTTTTATTATAGTTGAAGATATAAATAGGCTGGTCTCTCTTTTACATGAGTATATAGATATTTTTGCTTGGACTTATACAAATATTCTTGATCTAAACATTGACAAAGTGATAAACAAGATTCATTTGGTAAAGGGTAAACTAGTTAAGCACAAAACTCGATGAATGCGCCCAAATATGCTATTCAAGGTAAAGACAAATATACAAAATAATAGGATGAAAAATTTCTAAATGTGGTGCACTATCCTTAATGGGTAGCTAATATGGTCGTAGTCACAAAAAAGATGGCAAGATTCGGGTGTGTGTAGATTATAAAGAATAAGGAAAGCCTAAAAGACGGCTCTCTTTTACCTCATATAAACATTCTGGTTGATAATGCTATAAAGAAGGCCACATATTCATTCATAGATGGATTTTTTTGGTACAACTAGATTAGAATGGTAGAGGAAGACAAAGAAAACACTACCTTTATCACGTTCTAGGGGATATTTTGCTATAAAGTAATGCCATTCAAATTAAAAAAATATTGGGGCTATATATTAAAGAGCAACGATCACCCTATTCCATAATATGATGAATCGAGAAGTGGAGGTCTATGCAGATGACATACTTACAAAATCAAAGAAAGAAGAAGATCACGTATAAGTATTGAGGAGATTGTTTTAAAGGCTATGAAAATACCAGTTTAAACTGAATTCTGCAAAGTGCTTGTTTGGGATAAGGACAGGAAAACTGATGGGTTTTATAGTGAATAATCAAGGAATAAACGTTGATCATAAGAAAGCCAAAGCCATTCATGAAATGCTAGCACCTAAAATGGAGAAGGAAATGAGAAGTTTTCTTGAGCATCTGAACTATATAACTCGATTCATATCTTAGCTAACGGTGAGATGTAAGCCAATTTTTCAATTGCTCAAGAAGAAAAATCATATAGTATGGGATAAAGATTGTTAGGAACCCTTTGACAAGATAAAAAGTTACTTGTAAAACCCACCACTGCTTATGCCTTTAACATTAGGAAGGCATTTGATCTAGTATTTGATAATGATAGAAATAGTCATTGGCTATGTACTAGGTTAACATGACAAATCATGAAGGACAATACAAGTTATTCATTACCTAAGTAAAAAATTCAATGTATACTACACAACTTGATTGATCTTGAAGGTAGATTTGCTCAAGTACATCTGTGAAAAGCCTTACCTTGCAAATAAAATAGTGAGGTGGCAAGTGTTGTTAACAGAATATGACATTCTATTTATGATAAGAAAAATAGTAAAAAAAAGGTGCAATTGCTGACCATCTTGCAGATTATATCATGAAAGACTATGAACCATTAAATTTTAACCTTTCTAATAAAGATATGTTGGTAATCAAGAATAACAATAGGGAAAGTGAATGATGGACCCTTTACTTTGATGGTGCAATAAACATATCAGGAAATAAGGCTGAAGTAGTAATAGTTTTTGTAGAAAAGAAGCAATACCCTATTTCAGTAAAGCTAGAGTTTGAACATATCAATAATATGACCAAATAAGAGGCCTACATCTTTAGCTTGGAAGTCGTTTTAGAACTTAAAGTTAAGAAACTTAAAGTCTTTAGGGATTGTATGCTTATCATTTGCCAACTAAAAGGGGGTGGCAAACCAATGATGAGAAGTTGAAGCCATATTAAAACTATCTCTTGAAGTTAGCCAATGAATTTGAAGAGATCAAATTTACCCATATAAGCAGAGATAAGATTTTGTTTGTTAATGCCTTAGCAACCCTAGCTTTAATGAAACAAGTTATTACTAGGGGCAGGATCCAGCTAATGGACATCAAAGTCAGAAACCTTCGAGCTCATTACCATTTAAGGAATCCCTGAATGGGAAACTGTGGTATTGTGACATCAATAGGTTTCTTCAGCACCAAGAATACCTTTAAGAGGCTTCTAAGATAAATGAGAAAGCTTTCATGAGAATGATAATGAATTTTTTTACTTGGATGGGGAAATCCTATATAAGAGGTCATTCTGCTTAGGTATTTGAATGAAAATGACATTGGGCAAGCCTTGAAAGAGATCTACGAGGGGAGTTGTGCCACTTATGCCAATAGCCATATAATGGCAAGGAAAATACAAAGATTAGGCCTTGAAAGAGACTCTACAGACTATATCAAAAAGTGTCACAAATGTCAGATATATAGTGATAGGATAAATGCAACTCCTGTACCTTTATTTCATATGACCTTACCTTGGCTTTTTTATATATAAGGTTTGGATATTATAGAGCCAATCAATCTTAAAGTGAGCAACGAGCACAAATTCATTTCGGTGGTGATTGCCTACTTTACACCCATGGGTAAAAGCAAACTCTAATGCCCATGTAACATATAAAGTAGTCGAGAAATTCATTAAGAAGGATTTGGTATGTCATGATAGTTTACCAAAAAGATTAGTAACTAATAGCACTCAAAATTTCAATAGAAAGCTGATTGTTGAACTTTGCACTAAATTAGAAGATTAAACATCTTAACTCTTCCCCTTACAGACTAAAAATAAACGGAGTTGTCAAAGCAACTAATAAGAATCTCAAGAAGATAATTCAGAAAATGGTGTTCACTTATAAAGATTATCATGAGATAATCTTGTACACACTTTATATATACTATATTATAATCAGAACTTCCATAAATTCAACCCTGTATTATTTGGGATATGGGATGAAGGTGATTATGCCATTAGAAGTAGAGATTTCATCATTGTGAATCCTGAAAGATATAGAACTGGATGAATAAAAGTGGGCAAGGTTAAGATTTGAATGGTTAAACTTGATCAATGAAAAGAGACTAGTAGTCATTTGCCACAACTAACTATACCATAGTATAATGACAAAAGCATACGAAAAGAAGGTGAGGCCAAAGGTATTTAAAGAAGAAGATTTGGAGTGGAAGAAGATCTTATTAGCATCAGGAGAAGATCATAGTAAGTGGACGCCAAAATACGAGGGACCATATGTGGTGAGAAAGGCTTTTTCTAGAAAAGCCTTCAATCTGACCAATATGGATGGAGAAGATCTACCTAGACTTGTGAACTCTAATGTTGTAAAGAATATGCATGATGTATTGACACAACGAAAAGATTAATGTCTTCTCCCAAGAACAGGAGTGTCGAGTGGCTCCAATTTTGACCAAGATGCCTAAATACATGGCAAACATGAAAGTTGTAGGAAACTATCATTGATAACAATCCTTATGCTCAATGTATCAACACATAATTATGGGGCTTTTCTTGGAAGAAAATAAAATTTTTGTTCTAATATTTAAGGTTAACTTCCTTGGGTTGGGATTATTATTTTTTTTATCTTTTTTTTTAATATATATACATATAACTTAAAACCTCATGCATCTTTAACCCATGTAACGAACTTTAAGCTAATGACTCCCAGACCAGTTGGTCTTAGGGTATTAGGTGTTAAGACACCCCTACGAGCTTAGTAACTCAGGTCGTAGATACTGATATGTAGATAGTGCAATGTTTGATTCCCTTAAGCTTTTCTCCTCAACCCATGTAACAAGCGTTGGGCTAATAGCTCCCAAGTCAGTTGACTTTAGGGTATTAGGTGTTAAAACACCCCTTCGGGCTTAATTGCTTAAATTAGGGAGGCTATGAAACCAAACTTATCTACATTTTTATTATTATCATTTTTTTTTCTTTTTTTCTTTTTTTTTTCTTTTTTTTAATTATATACTATCCCTTTCCCTTAGTTGTTACCTTTAACAAAAGAACATAAATAATGTAATAATCCAATATGCAACCCACAATCATATGTTTAAAGTGTGTGTGTGTGTGTGTGTGTAAATTAAGGTTTAAGAATACATGTTAAATAAGTATATGAGCAGAATTAAGTGATAACAATGCGAGAGTTTGTAAATCTGTATATTTCAAGAAGTATTATGATAGACCTTGTTACGAATGATTACTAAGATGTGTCTCAAGAGTCATAAAAAGTTCTCCTTACTCTACCATCATAGTAACAATAATTTTGCACATGCTTTATGAAATAGAAAACACACTTAGTTTTTTTTTTTTAGCTACTACCCTCTCCCCCCAACTAAAACGAGACATTGTCCTCAATGTTTAAAGGTAGAAAGATAGAGTATAGAAGATATCACTTGAAATAAGGAACATTGACAAACTTGAAACACATTAAAACAAATATAAGAAACAACAAAACATAATAATAAAACCAAAAGACACAAAGATTCACAAATGAAGGCTCAAATCCAATCTAAGCTTTTTACGGCTTTTCTTAGTTAACCAATTTATGCGACTCATGGAAGGATCAATTACAGGAATAAAAGATTGTAGTTGGTCAATCAATTGTTCAGCAGTAGTAGCAGAGATTATGATTTGTTGTGCAGAAGATGTTAGAAATTCTTGTTCCACTGCATGATCAAGAAAAGACAACAACTTATCATAATAACCATTAACATTTAACAAACCTATGGGTTTATAGTGAATGTACAGTTGGGCCCAAGAGAAAAGATGAAAGATCTCTTCCAATATGTCTAGACCACCTCGTAAAGCAATGAAGGCATCAGCATGGTTAAACACTGCATTCATTCGAGCTGACGTTGTGGAGACTTGAAGTTCTTCTCCAATTGTTTTTCCAATGATGTCCCTTTGTGCTAAAGGTTCGGGGACGACCTCCAAAACTTGATTACCTCCTAAAAATGCAGCTATTGACACACCTTCCATTAACACAAGACTACCTCCCCCATACACTAAATGAATCTTTCTCTCAGCTAGCACTTGACCAAGATGATTTGCTGATTCTAAAAACTCCTTTTCTTTTCCAGGACTAGATCCACCGAAAACACGAATATTTCTTATATGATGACCCTGAGGAACTTGCCATTTCTACACACTTCTGTATTTGTTGAATGTATGGGTTGAGTAGAAATGAAAGGAAGGAAGAGAGGATTTTATAGATGAGAAATTAAAAAGGCAATCATACCACCTATATGTAGGTCAGCTGGAGTCTCACTCACTCTCTCTCTCTCTCTCTCTCTATTTATTTATTTATTTACTTTTGAAAAAGCATGTGTATGTACAGGTAATTATGATTGTGGCTCACATCTTCCCTTGGTTTTACGTCCAAGAACGGCTTAAACGCCCTCTATAGGTCGGGGATAGGCTTCCCATCCAGTTTTCTTAAAAACTGGTAAACAGGGTCTTTTTTAGTTAGATTCCTAAGACTAAGTTGATCATGTTCTTTATGAAATAGTGGTCATAAATCATGAATTACACGATGCGCATCTCCACTAGGATGCGTCTCAAGAGTCAATAGAAGATTATCTAAAGACTCCTTACTCAGGCCATCCTTAATGAATTGTATTTTATCTTCACGGTTTATAGATATCATTCCTAAAGAACGACATTATGCATTACAAGTCCATCTGGCACATCGATGACAGACTTTTAGTTGTTTTACACGATATTTCTTTACAAAAGTGCTTTTACTTGTTCTAGGCATGTGTGAAATGAAGGAGTTAGAGGACTCACCTGATAATCGGACCTTTGCTTCAATTAACCAGCGAATATCTTCAGGAATTCCATGATTCATTAACAATCTCAATCTTGCACATCTAGCACGGTAAATTTTTGTAATTGCATTCTGAGGCAGAGCGGGAAAATATTTTTTTAATTTTTCAAGATTAGTGTCCATTTTCAAATGAGAATTGGAAGAGAGATTCAAAGAATTGCACAAATATATACACATATATCAGTTATTGTGGGAAACTAAAAGAACCGACTTAAGTCACGGAGTACCGTTGTCCTCCATTTGACCGGGGTGAGAGAAACTAGCAAAAATCACTCAAAAAGAAACACAAAAACAATGTAAGAAAAACAAAATAATCAACCTTTATCTTCAAGATCATTCAAACCAGTTGAATCATTTTCACTAGGAAAATTATCAAAGTAACCTTTCAAACGATGTCCATTTTCCTTAAAAACATTGTCATTAATTGAATTCTCAATATCACAGGCCCCATAAGGATTGTTCCATCTTGATCTTAGCTCTTTAGGGAATGAATAGAGTTGAGAATTATAAAACAAAACTTTTTGACCAGTATCAACTTTTTGACAATTTTCATAAGTTTTGTAGAATGCATGTGTGTCATTGAACATGGTGGGCCAATAAAATCTATTTTGAAAGATTTTTGCAATTGTCTTTTTTGACGAGAAATAACTTCTACATGCTTCACAATGACAAAGTTTAATGACACTACTTACCTCATTGTCGGGAATGAATCTTTGAAATATTTGATTAGAACAATATTTGAATAAGTTAGGGTCATCACAATAAAAGTTCTTCACTTCGTTCAAAAACTTTTTTTTATTTTGGGTACTCCAATCAGCTGGCAAATCTTCTAAAGCAAGAAAATTGATATTTTTATCATACCAAGGCATTGGACTAAGAGAAAGTAAGGATTCGTTAGGAAAGTAATCATCGATTGGTGTGATGTTAGATGTCGAATTTGTTGTCACTTTTGACAAAAGATCCGCATCAATATTTTCGGTGCGTTTTTCATCTGTGATTTCTTTCTCAGAATAAATCATTTGCAAATCTTCAAATTCATCCAACTTATTTTTACTTAAAGTACATTCAAGTTGATCATAAACTAATTTGTCAATATGAATTTTCTTTGTTTGGTTATGGCTTAAGGAAATGGAAGTACTGGCGAGGAATCAGTTGTTTCTTTGTAATTTTCAGATTCAACCCCTTTCTTACCCTCAAAGATTGACTCATCACCTTTCTCATAAGGTTCAAGAGTGGGTTTTTTAATAACCTTACCACTATGAAGAGTAATGACTGATTTGACTTGATCCATGTGTTAACTTCTAGAACTACTTGCATTTGCATTGTATTGCCCCTTGGGATTTTGCTGTGATTAAGATAGAAACTTACCTTTCTCTTGAAAACTAAAAGCAAATATGAATTTTGCAAGAGTATCTTGAAAATCTGTTATGCTTTGAGCAAGTTGAGTGTTGATTGTCTCTTGCTTTTCAATGAATGCATACAAAGTTTCCTCCAAATTTCTTCTAAAAGGTGGAGCATAAAGAGGTGTATATCCATGAGAATTTTGGAAATTATGGTCTGCTTGAAACAGTGGTTGTGAAGTTTGTACATTGTTATTATCACTCTTCCAACTGAAATTTGGGTGATTTCTTTAACCAGGGTTGTATGTTTGGGAGTATAGGTTGTGGTTAGCCCTTTGGAAACTGTTTAAAGCATGAACTTATTCATGGAGACATTCCTTAAAAGAAGGCAAGGTTGGACAGTTACTAGTTTAGTGTTCATTTGTTTCACATATTTGACACACAATGTTTTCAACAGATTTTAATTTACCATTCTTTTTTAATTATAGTGCCTCGACTTTTCTAGCTAAAGATGCAAACTTGGCTTGGAGGTCATGATCTTCCCTAAGGTTGTACATACCTCCACTAGATGTATGAAGTTGAGTTTTACTCGGTGCCTTATAAGTACTCGTAGTATCCCAATTTTGAGCATTTTCAGCTAGCAAGTCTAAGGACTTCATTGCTTCATCAGGGTTTTTATCTTCAAAAGTTCCATTGCACATCAATTTAACCATTTGCCTATCTTTAGGTGTTAACCCTTCTTAAAAATGTGAAATCAATCTCCATGTTTCAAAACCATGATGAGGGCAAGTATTAAGCAAGTCTCAATACCTATCCCAACATTGGTAAAATATTTCTCCTGGTTTTTTAGTGAAAGTAGTGATTTGTCTTTTGAAAGAGTTTGTTCTATGAGATGTCAAAAACTTCTTTAAAAACTGCTGTTGCATTTCATCCCAGGCACGAATGAATCTTGGTCTTAAATTTTGTAGCCATGTTTTAGTTTTATCTTTTAATGAAAAAGGAAAAAGATTTAATATGATGGTGTTTATGCTATAATTTGAATCATTATATGTGTTACAAACCTCCTCAAATTCCCTTAAATGCAAGTATGAATTTTTCAATTCTAAACCATGAAAAGAAGGTAAAAGTTGAATAATGTCTGACTTAAAATTAAAATGAGATGCATTAGGAGGAAAAACTATACATGATGGTGCACTTGTTCTTGTGGGATTCATGTGGTCTCTAAGTGTTCTAACACTGTTATTCTTATTATTCTCATTATGAAGTGACTAGTTATCTTCTTCGACCATATTTTCTAAAAATGATGAGGATACCCTATAAAGTCTACCATTTGATGTATGTGACCACACTCTCATGCATGTGTAGGAATAGAATAAAAGAAAAAAGAAAACAAAAGAAGAAAAAACAAGAGACAAGAAACAAAGTTATATACAAGAAAAGTGAAAAAATAAAATAAAATAAATACTATAATTTGTACAAGAATTTACCTCCCCGGCAACGGCGCAAAAAACTTGATATGAAGAAAAGATTAATGACTTCTTCCATGTGCAGGAGTGTTGAAGTAATAAATAACGCGGCAAGACCGGGGTCGAACCACAGGGAGGTTAATTGTACAAATTATAAACAACAACAACAACAATAATAATAGTAACAATAATAATAATAATAATAATAATAATAATAATAATAATAATAATAATAATAATAATAATAGTGGTAGTAATAATAATAATAAAGAAAAAGAAGAAGAAGTTAATGAGAACTTTGAGATGAAAGATTAACGTAAGGATTAAACAATGATAATAACAAATGTCAAGGTTAGAGGTTCCACTAATGGTATGTCAAACAAGTATAGTATAAACTCTTATTATTATTCAATTGGAAACCACACAGAAAAGAGGTTACAATCTGATTATAGATTGTTAACATAATTATATTAGTCATCTTATTCGATTAATGCTAATACTTGTAAATTTCGTCAAGCATTCATGATTATAACTTATATTAATAACAAATCAAGTTCCTTTCATAGCTCAGGTGTCGGTTATACCATACAGTATGAACTATGAAAGTGTTAAGCATTTGTTGTACCAAGTGTTATACAACATAAATCAAGATTAGTCATTTAACAAGCAAAGTATTAAAGAGTAAACAAGATAACAAATACAAAATATGTTAGTATCAAACATTAAAATCTATGTTAAGTTTACACTATACTTATTCTTACACCATTAGTGTAACCTTTTCACCTTGATATAATAAACTTAGCTAAACATAATGAAAGAAAGAAAAATAAATAAATAAAATAAGAACATAAATAAGATAAAAGTTAACTAAGTAAATGAAAGGAAATGAAAGGCATAAACTTGATATTAATGAAAGCAAAACATAAACATTACAAAAAATACAGAGAGAAAGCAAGAGCATGATCTTGATTTGAAAACCAAGATGTTTAAATGCATGGCAAATGCCTACTTTTATAGGCCAAAATTGGAAACTATTGATTTGATGACTAATTGATGAGTGGGTGACCAACTCTTGACTTGGTGACAATCTTTATCTTTTCTTATCTGCCTAAAACGTCATTGATAACATCAAAATTGGAGTCACTTGAAAACATAAAAGTTGTAGGAAATTATCTCAGCTTTCTTGTGTAAAAAAGTCAAGTCATTTGAACTTCTAGAACTCCAGATATGGGCCAAACATTGAACAGTGCTCTGGCTGGAAGACAGATTTGTTGTTGCTCTAATTTGAACTTGAAAATGACATTTTTAGATCTTGGGCTCCATATGAAAGTTGTAAGTCTATGTCTTACCTTTCCATCCATATAAAGTAAACCTAAATCTGAGATCTACAGCTCCAGATATGACCTAATTACCGAACAGTGTTCTAGTTTGGATTGCACCGACATCTCTTTTCTAAGTTTGGTCATCTCTTTGTCCTTTCAATTTCAGTTCTTAAATTCATCAATCAATCCTTTTATTTATGTGATAGGCTTGTATTTAAAATGAATATTTACCACAAATTAAAGGTATCTTATATTATTAGATACGTTATTATAAAATATGTTTTAGTTAAGGAGTTATTGATACTTTAAATGCAAAATGATGATATAAAATTTTGATAAAAATACACTTTTAAATACTAATCAGTTATCAATATCATTGCTTAGCTATTTTCACCCCAATTTATAAAAAAAAAATTTAAATAATTATTTTACATGGTTAGAGAATTTACAAGATTTTTCACTAGGTTGACATTTTACATTCTAATTTTGCTTTACGTTATCCTAAATTTAAGTTAATTTACCAAATGAAAAAATATTTTATTATAATACTTTATTTTTCAATTAAGAATTACCTTAACATTGATTTATTGATTTTTAGGCACGGGATTTACAAAAACAATATCTTTTTATTCTTTTAAGAAAAGTTAGAGAAATATCATTTAAAAAAATCTTTTTAAAAAGTTAAATCAAGTATTTATTAGGTCAATTGAATCATGATTTAACTTGTTAAGTTAAGAAATTAATTTTTAATTGACTAAATTGTATATCAACATGTTAAATCTTGCTAGATTTAACAATTATGATCTAAACTCAAGAGAAAGATTAAGTAGCATTTGGTTATTATTATCAAACAAAAAAAAATATAATAAAAACAAAAAAATACAAAATAAAATAAAAAATAGAGATAAAATTATATTTGATATAAAAAATAATAATTATCTTTATATTTTATTTAATTGAAAATAAATAAAAATAAAATAAAATATATTTTATTCTTAATATATATTATCCATGCCTTCTATCCTCGGGGACATGTCCTAACACAGTGAACAAACTCGAGATTAAATCTTTTCAGTTCAACAGATTCAATCCAAGGGTCCACAAGGGCTGGCGGGATATTAAATTCGGAGACCTGTCCATCATAACTTGCTTTACTCTCTCCCCTTCACTGCCACTCTCAACTTTTCTTCCATGGTGGACCTCCTCCCATCTTGTTTTCACGCTTCATCTCATTAGTTTTACTACTTTGGCCTTTCTTGACTCAGACCAAGACGTATCATATCCATAGGTATAGAGAAGAATAACTAGCAATACTTGTGCAATCAATGGACTTGCGTGCTTTTCCTTCCTTTGGTTGAATTGAATCCATCGTAATTGAGCTCAACCTTGTAAGATCTTTCAATCTCTCTTTTTGCATAACCACCCAACCTGCCTTTTAACTGTTCCAACTCTCTTTTTTGTCCCCAATCTCTAGTACCAGAAACAGGAAAAAAACCCAACTTTTTGTAACACTTTTTAACTCTCTTTATGTAATTGCGTTCTGTCTGATTATTGGGTTATTAGTAGCTTCCACAAGTACCAGAAACTGACAAAGATCTCATTACAGTGAAAAAGGTGAGGTGATAACTAAAAAGCCCCATTTGCTAAAATAGAAAAAAAGAATGGAACTTTGAAACCCGTCTCGATTCTCTACTTTCTCCTTGTTCCTTGGTTTCTTTCTTCTTCTTGTCTAGATCCATTGTCAACCGCTTGTTCTTTTTCTTTTTTAATTGTGCTTCAATGAATTGATGGCATGCCATTGCTATTACAGGCCAAAGGGCTGTAAGCTGTTTGTGTCTTAGTGTGGTCATTCATTCAGCTCTGGACTCGTGCTTTGTAGACATGGGTGAATCATTGGTTGCTGCCTCAAGTTATGAAGATAAGGTACACTCACTTGTCCCTTGATCTGTTAAAATGTGCCCCATTTGTTAAGAATTTAGTTGTCGTGATTGTCTTCTTGAATTTATTTTCTTTCGTTCTGGATTCTTGATTAATTTCCAGTCCATGCTCGCAAAAATTCCCATGCTTTCTGGTTTTGTGTAGTTATGAGCTGTCATTCTGTTTCTTGCTTGAATTTTGTTTATTTTTTTTGTGATTACATAAAAGATAGGAGGGACAGTTGCCTCGAATCCTGCTCTTCAAGCGTCGGTTTCATTTGGTAGATTTGAGAATGATTCTCTGTCTTGGGATAAATGGTCATCCTTCTCACAAAATAAGTATTTGGAGGAAGTTGAGAAGTGTGCCACTCCTGGATCTGTAGCTGAGAAAAGGGCTTACTTTGAGGCTCATTACAAAAAGATTGCTGCTAGAAAGGCTGAGCTACTAGATCAGGAGAAGCAAATCGAACATGATTTATCGAGGGCAAACAATCAAAACAGTGGAGATCTAATAGTTAAGACTAGTCAGATGGATTCAGACTTTGATGCGTCCAATGGCCAAACTTCTTCTGAAGGTATTAGGCCGGAAAGCAAATTGGATAATGAGTGCGATGGTGGCCATATAGACAAGCCTACTGAAGATGCTGCAATTGATGTACATGGTCAAGCCTCAACGAATAAGCCTTATGAAGACACTGCAGTTGATGCACACGGTCAAGCCTCATCGAAGGATCCTTATGAAGACGCTGGATTTGCTGTACATGGTCAAGCCTCATCGAAGGTACCTTATGAAGATGCTGCAATTGATTTACAAGGTCAAGTCTCATTGAATGGGATAGTGAAGGAAGAGCAGGATAGCGAATTAGATACCCCTGTGTTAGCCAAGCTGGAAGAAGTGGCTTTACTAAGAAAGGAGGAAACTGGGTCTCAAGACATGAGAGAATTGCCAAAGAACTTAGAGAAAGACATGGAAAGCATCCTAATGATCAAAGAGGAAAAAGTGAAGTTAGATCATCGGAAGGAATCTCCAAAGGTGAGCGATTATGCTATCGAACCTAGTCATTTCCATAGGGGAAAAAAAGCTAAATTCTGACAGCTTTTTATACACTTATTGCTACTTTGGTTTTTTAATTAGCGTTGTGGCTCATCTGTTTTGCTATATTGTTACTTTAGATTTCTCCAATGAGCAAGGTTAGAGATTTAGCAATGGCGAAGAAGAAACCAGAACCACCTATAACTAAACGGCCACAAATCTCCTCTCTGAAGTTCTCAAAGCCCGCGGCAACTTCTACTTCACTGTCTGCGTCCCAATCTTCCATGAAGAAAGTTAACGTTTCATCTTTACCAAGGAGCAAAAATACTCCTGTTGGAGGGAACAAGAAAGTGACCCCTAAATCCTTGCACATGTCTCTGAGCATGGATTCCCCAAATTCTGAGACAGCTCCTCTTACAACTACTAGAAAATCATTTATTATGGAGAAAATGGGGGATAAGGACATTGTCAAAAGAGCATTTAAGACATTCCAAAACAATTTCAGCCAGTTGAAATCTTCTGCTGAAGAGAGATCTATTGGGGCAAAGCAGGTTTGTCATCTGATTAGGCTTATGACATGATCTTTAAAAACATTTTACTTCCCAACAAAATTTTTTTGGCTTGTTGAATCTCATATTTTCAATTTTCTTGAGCAGATGCCTGTAAAAGAGACAGGTGTTAAGGTTTCCACTTCTATGACACCACGGAAAGACAATATAGGGTAATTTTCAGATTGTCTACTTTGTATTCTGATGAGTGTATTTGTCATTGCATGCATTTGTGCAACTTGTGCAATAGTTTTGTGTTGTTGAAATGATACTTGCATACTGACAATCATGTGCAAACATTTTCAATTCCATCTGTTGGATGTCTGGATTTAGCTTTGAAATTTAATTTATTTTCTCTAAGAACAAACAGGGCAGATAATGGAGAATGTGAAAGCTATGATTGGTGATTGGAGCCAGATTAAACTCTTTCCTTTGAAATACATTTGTTAATTTGTGTTATCTGGTAAAATAGTCATCACCTGCAAATTACCTTGTTGGTCAATCCAAACTTCCATTCCTATGGTGCTCTTCTTACTTTAGTTCTATCATGCACAGCATTTCTGATTTGGCAGTTTCAAATATATGTAGATCCAATGTTGAGCTTATATAATCATAAAATCTCAACTCTATCATAGTCTCGTTCTCTGGTTGGTGCTACTTGTTTTTTTGGTTCATAGGAAGGCCTGTTGACTTTTCAGCTACACGATGGCAGTTATCCATCTCCCTCCCTTAATCTCTCCCATCACAAGTGCGAGTGGGATTCGATTCCAGGTTGCTTTGTACCATATAAAGCGACTTTAACAGCCAGGCTAATTTTAACAAATGTGTCCATACTGAAGCGTATCTATTTTGCCTTCTATGTGTGGCATTTATTTATAATTTGTCTCATCTTTCTAACATCACAGAATTTGCAGCTTGCACTAATTTGCGAACACTTTCTGTAATTTGTTTGTGAGATTGATATCTAGTTTAATGTTCATATCTATGATTTATAGAGTAACATCATGAAGAACTTTGAAACAATGTTGTCTTTTACCTCTACTAATCTGCTTTTGTGCAAACACCTAAAAGATTTACCACCTTATATGGAAAGTTCAGTGTTGGATTGATGTTGTGATAGGTCTTTCAAATCTGGCGGGGTGGATAGGAGAACTGCTAAGCTGGCCCCGTCTTCTTTTGTCTTGAAAAGTGATGAGAGGGCAGAGAGAAGGAAAGAGGTATAACTATTTCACTGCTTCCCTTCTCTCTCCATTGGACACAATTCATTTAGGAAAAGCATTTTTACATTTTGAGCATGCAATGCTGTTTTCTGTTACCCACTAAATTTAAGATCTCTTTTAAAATAAATTTCAGTTTTCTAAGAAACTGGAAGAAAAATCCAAGACTGAGGCTGAGAGCAGGCGCCTTGGAACAAAATCAAAGGTAGATTTCCAAATATCCTCATTTTTGTTGTTAGTATCAAATTGCTGTGATGTGACAATGAACAAAAAACAAAAAACAAATCAATATAATTTAAAAGAAGAATGCAGCCAAGTGTGTTTCTGTGAGCTTGTGTGGATGTATGTATACCAATGCACCTTTTGTTTTTCCTTCTAGTGGTTTCTTGGATGATAGTGCTCCCAAATGATTAGCTCCATTTGATCATTAAAACAATACAGTTCTATTGTTCCATCCGAATGACTGTCATGCTATATGCTTGGTACAGGAGGAAAGAGAGGCAGAGATTAAAAAGCCAAGACGGAGCTTGAACTTCAAAGCCACGCCCATGCCAGGTTTTTATAGAGGACAGAAGGCATCAAAAAGCCCATTAGATAAGGTATGTACTGTTCCAGCTTATGATCTACATGGGATGGAAAACAATTTGAAACATTATACACTACTTTGAGGTATATGGCCAGGTCTGTGTCTTTGTCTTTGCCTTTGCCTTTCCCTTTCCCTTTTTAATCTGTGTCTATATGCTGGTAAGTGCTTAATGTTAGAAGACATCTATATTTATTTTCTCCTCCTGTTTCAGTGCTTTGTGGAAATTAAAATTTGTATATTAATAGTCAACTACCATTGGTAGTTCTGACGAGTCCACCAAACTATTGAACCAATCATTGAGAGAACTTCCATCTCTTTTTTCAATGTCTAGGTAGGGTGCTTGTTTATGGACACCAAACCAGATAAAATAGAAAAACCCATTAAATAGTGATAATTGGTAAAGGAAACTTGAATAAACTAAATTTCTACTCCAACTACTAAATAATAAACACTGATATTCCTAAAAATATAAAAATCTTGAAAAACTAAACAGTATTAAAATTTCTAAATGGTCAAATAATATTTGTTGTCGTTGTCTTTCTCCACCCCCACCAACTTTTTAGTGTTTATCGAGTCTGGTGAGGCTGGATATCGAGTCTGGTGAGGCTGGATGACTTGGAGAGGCCTATTGTTGCCTTGCTTACAATTAGGCTTATTGCCTGTCAATTTGCCATCACTCAAATGGGTCACAGGGAACATGATGGATGACCTGTCACTGTCAACACTACATGGCATTTAACAAGTGAAATGCATCTTTTTATGTTGCATATTAAAATTCCAGTAGCATGTGAATTTAAATGTGCATCTGATTTAAGCTTCTAAACCCCTTCTGTCTAAATTCAGGAGAATCCAATTTATGAATTCTGGGGAAATAGAGCAATGAATTGAAAAAAAAAAAATTGTTTTGCTGAATTATCTTGAGACTGAAGGAGCATGCAAAAATGCTCAAACACTATGTTTTTAACTTTAAGTCATTGTCCCCTAATTTCCTTCTAAATCATGTCATAAACTCATAATCCCTGCTTGATGGGTTTTTTTCTTGAGGAAAGGGATGGGTTGTGCACCAAAAAAAGGAAAAAAGAAAAAGATAACCAGTTAACACACTAGAACTGAGGGTTCAAAAGATGTAAATGAATGTGAGAACTGATAGACTTATTGGCATGATGTGTGCAGGAGGGTTCCAAGACGCTGCGGATATAGAGATACACATCATCCATCAGGAATGTGATATAATGAAACTTTTCTGAAAGAAACAGTGAGCAAGGGTGGCCCATTCACATTGGAGGCTGCGTGCATATATTTCTAGATGAGGATTGTACAGTTGGAGTGGAGTTGCTTTCTAGCAAGGAACCTGTCATGAGAGTATCACTCGGCAAATGGCAAGCTCAGTTGCCTTCTGTATGTTGGAATTGCAACCAGAGAAACCAGATTTCATTAATCATGTTGTCTAGAATAGATGGGAAATTATTTATGTGACAGAAAACACAAAGAGGTGAGAACTGCCATGTTTTTCACTCATTAGCCCTAGGCATGCATGCATTACTGTGTGAGATCATAAGTGTCAAATCGTTAGGGATATGCGTAGAGGCCTTGAATAGTTTAGATATATACTATTACATGTATTTGTTATGGCACCATGTTCTGCTTTTGTGAAGATGTATCTTCTATTTATCTTGTCCTTCAAATTTTCAGTGTGAGGTTCAATCTTGCTTGTGTCGGGCTTGAACTTCAATGAGCATGAAGGAAATTGTTGTCCTGGTAATTAGGATAGGACTGCTTGATCTTGTTCCCCTACATGGGAGATGACAAAAATCCTCTTCCACATGGGCAAGTAGATTTTAGCCACATCAACCAGCCATACTAGAAAAATCTTGCATTGCGAGCGACCGAAATTATTTCTAAGCTTTCAATTTCTAGGATTCATAAAGTCTAAGGAGGAATTCTCCTCCAGCCAAGGGCAAAGGCAATAATCGAAATTGACGCTCCTATACTTCCTATTTTCTATTAAATAGAGGTTGTCAATTTTATTTTGTTTTGTCTAGAATTATAGAAATATTTTATACTAATTCAAATAATTTAAAAAATAAAATAATTTTTATTTCATTTAAAATCTTGCTTGTTTCAGATTTTTTAGTTAAATTTCAGTCGGAGTGTTCTGATTTTATTTGACATGTTTTGTTCCAGTTTTAAAAAGTCATTAAACTTAGTTTAGTTTAATTAATTAAATCATTCAAGTATTAAATGTTATTTTTTATTACTATTTTTATTAATAATTATATTAATTTTTAAAATTAAATTTATCACTAATATATATAGTTTATATTAATGTTGTTTTTTTCATATTTATACTTTATAGGAATTTGAGTAAAATATTATAATCAAAGGATAAACCTTTCTTTGAATTTTTAGTCATTACATTTATTCAAAGTGATGATACAAGAGTTCTTATTCAGGAATCCTTATACTTGGTTAGTTTAAAGGTTTTATTAAATCATTATGGTTCTAGTATGAATTTAGGTTTTTAATTAATTTATAGGATGTTAACAAGAAAATTCCTATCAATCAATAATAAAGAAAACACCAGTAAAGTTGTATTTCATATAAATAAAAATATTGAATCAAGGAAAAAAATAGGTAAATAGAGATATTTCAAATTTCACTAACCTTGATAATATTGACCTAACTTTATATTTAAAATATTTGTATTAAAACATTTTATTTTATAATATTTTAATATTTTGTTTAAGTTGAATTATTTTAAGTTAAAGATTTATTTAATCTTGACTATTTAGAAATATTTTAAATTTTAAAATTATATTTGTTTGACATTGTTTTTGTATTGCATAATTTATAATTAATTTATTTTGAATTTAAATTATATTTGTTGAATATATATATATATATATATATGAACAATTCAACCCTGAAACAGCATGTCAAAATACTCTAAAATTAAAATATTTCATTCCGATTGAAAAATAAAACATTTATTGAAATAGAATTGACAACCTTGATTTAAACTGCCAAACATATTCTAGGTAACGTGTTTCTTAAAAACGCTACTATCACCTTATTTGCACTAGTGTTTTTTTTATTTTTAATTAATGTTTTTTTTATTTTTTTATTATGTTATACTACTCTTACAATATAGATGTTAGGTTTAGTGGGTTAATTCAATTAATTTAGATTTTTTTTAATAATTTTTTTAATTTTATCCTTTAACATTAAGTTAATTAAAAATTAAGCTTCATGATTTATTTTATTTGCTTTTTATTAGGTTATTTTAACTTTATAGCCTGAAAATAGTACTTAACAGGTTAACTTGTGTTGAATCGAGTTGCTTTTTTATGTTTTTTAATTGATTTTTTTAATTTTATCATTTAATATTAGATTAGTTGGGGTTTGAGTTTCATAATCTTTGTTTATTTGTGTTCTATGAAGTTATTTTAATTTTATGATCAAGAACAAAATTTTTGATATTTTAACCCTAGGTAAATCAAGTTGTTTTTTTTTTTAAATTATCTCACTCTTATGACTCGGGTCATGATTCTTTCAACATTATATTTTTTGTATTGGGTTATCCTCTCATTGCCCAAGTCACGAATTTAGCTGCTTAACCTAGTTGACTCAATTTTTTTTTATTGATTTTTTTTGCATTTTCATCATTTTTTTAACAAAAAATTAGGTTTCATGATTTGTTTTTGTCTATATTTTATTAGGTTATTCTGATCTTATCACCCAATAATAGTACTTAATGGGTTAACCTGAGTTGACTTAACTTATTTTGTGTTATTTTTTAATTAAAATTTTTATAAATTTCATCGTTTAAGATTGAATTTGGAATCCTATAGAGTCAATTGGAGATTGAATTTTATAATTTATTTTAATTTGCTCTCTATAGGGTTATCTTAATCTCATTACTAGAGTTGTGACCTTGACGGGTTAAATTAAGTTTTTTTTTTCTTTTTTTTTTATGAGGTTGTCTTCGTTTCTTGACCTAAATTATGAGTTTGGCAAATTAACTTAAGTTATTTATATATTTTTGTTTTTAAACTCATCTTTCAACGTTGAGTTAATTAGAAATTAAACTTTATAATTTATTTTGATTTGCTTTCAATAAGATTATTTCATTCTTTTAATCCAAGTTAAGGATTTGATAGGTTAATTTAATTTGTTTTTTTAAATATTTTTTTATTGATTTTTTTAAATTATCCTTCAGTATTTGATTAATTGAGAATTAGACTTTATAATTTATTTTGATTTATTTTTTATATGGTTATTATAGTTTGATAACTTGAATTATAAATTTAACATTTTAACTCAAATTGAAATAAATCAATTTAGTATATTATCTTAATATTAAAAAAAAATATCTTGAATTTTTTTTCTAATCAAATCATATGTTTACAAATTATATATTATTTTTATACCCATAAAATTAACCAAATTATATATATTTTAAAAAAATTTAACCTGATCCATGATACGGCTAGCGTCAATGATGTAGTTGATATCTATAACCAAAAAGAACTGCACTGCTGTTTGCTCATGATTCCGTTTCCATACAAGAGCTTCTCCGTATAAATTATCATACAAAAGCAGTGTGTACTTCACATCTAGTTTTCACTTTTTAAGTATATATGCCTGGAGTAGCTTGAATTTACCTCCGACCATCTTGATCAATTTCTCATGACATCAGTTAAAAAGCATTGGCACTTTCACTTGAAATTGACAAATTTAAACCATGATACAAAAAAAGAAATGGAGTTTATTTACATGCCTGCAAAACAATTCAAAGAATCCAAAAATATTCACCTCTATTAATGTGGGAATGTTCATGTCCTTCAATGTTTTAACTACTATATACATTGGTCCATTCCCTTCCACGATAATTGATAGACATCCTTCAAAAATCTGAATCCGATTCACTAGAACAGTTCATAGATTTTTCTTTCATAAAGTGTTGGGGCAAGTTTGGGAACCTTACTGGCATCCTTGATGCTGGTGACTTGGGGGAGGATGCAACACTTCCTGATGATGTTTTCCGTCTTTGCAGATTTCGAGTAATTTCAATACAGACCTGGTCAACCATACATAGAAAGTCTTTAATGATGGAAAATAGTTGTAGTGCGTGTGCTTCTTGATCTTTCGAAGCGCCTGCATGGTAATATTCTGTTGTTTTCTTTACAAGATCCATCACCCTCGTCTGCTCTTTAGTCAAACCCTTTAGTTCTTCCTCAGCTGCTTCAAGAAAACTTTTCATTTCCCTTACAAATCCCTCTTCCCCGTTAGCAGCGGCACATTGTGACATAAATGCCCTAACTTCTCTTGCACGTGCTGCGAGAGATGAGCAAGTAGCAGCAAATGTGTCATAATCTATTTGGGCTGCTTTCTTAACATTAGAGAATTCAATACTGAGCCCTCCTACCGCAGGCAATCCCATCATCATATATTCCTTCTCTTTTTCTCCTTTTGACGCTGAATCCTCAGAAATCACACTGCTGTTGCTTCTTTGGCTGCTGTTTCGACTCAAGCTACGATTTCGATTAAGAACGCAACGTTTTCCTTCAGCTCGGACTACTTCTTCCACGACAAAGTTAAGTAAAGTAGTTTTTCCATCCATGCTTTTAACATCAGATAGCTTTCCAAGTGAAGTTAGTTTGAAAGCTTGCGCATTTCCTCTAGAAGTTCCCGCGTTCATGCGATTACCAGCCTTGAGAATTGCTTCCAGAAGTTTGATAAAGAGTCCTCGATTTCGAAGTTCCTTGCATCCTGATTCAAGTATTTGTAAAGATTCCTTGAAGTGAAGAATCTCTGCATCATAATTTGATCTGAAAAGCATGGCATTAATACGACTAAATGCTGTTGGAATAGCTTTCAGAAGATGGTAGAGGAAGGACTCAGCATCAGCCAGTCTAGTAGCGTCTCCCCCGAATTCAAGGATTTGGGATTCTTCCTCTTTGGTTGGGGCAATTCTCATAAGCTTTTCAAGAGTATCTACACTTAGACCTTGGCCACTAGTCAATGCATCAAGGAGCTCACTGCGAGAGATGGCCAGAGACTTGAGAACAATTGCCATGTTCTGGGATTTTCGGGCATCAAGAATGACAACTTGTGCTGATGAACTGGAAATAAGATTATTTGAATTGCTCGAGTTGCCGTCACTTTTTGGGGATTTCCTGTTGGTGGCTACGAATCCGAAGAGGGCTTCCATAAGATTATCGTCAACCCTGAAACATTGAAAATTTTGAGAATCCATAGAACAGGACATCGAACTACTTCATTACTATAATCTTATTCAAACAAAAAGATGAATCACAGTTACCTAAAAGAGCCACCATCGATTTTGTCCCACACCATGGACTGGCCAGCATTCGTGTTCACCTTATCCCAGTGCAACGGCTTCAGTTTTACCTGGCCACTCCCAGCTGCTGCTGTAGTAGTGCCTTGTCCAGTTGAAGACTCCCCTGATTCACCTTTACTTGGGTTCCCTTTTTGCAATGGAGGAAGATTCGAAGATGCTGCCTGAGGTGGTGGAGGTGGCGGCGGCCGATTTTTCTTTGCTGGGATTGTAGGAGGTGGAGGCGGTGCAGGAACTTGCTTGTTTGGAATTGCCATTGAAGATTGTAGTGGCGGCGGCGGCGGCGCTGGAGAAAGGGTAAGGGGAGGATTTGAATTCGATGGTTGACTTGTTAAAATTGGTTTTTCAATGGCCTTGACAAATTGATGGCTGAAAGCAGGAATTGTTGTTTCTGGCACAACTTTTTTCTCAGAAGTTGAAGATTTTCCTCGAAGCAATGGAATTTCTTGTATAGGCTCAGACTTAGAATTCCTCCTGCGTTCTTCTCTGAAAAAACTGTTTTTCTTATCTTCTTCTTCAAGTTTTCTCCAGTACAGCACATCCAATCCATTCTCATCAACAATCACTCCTTTAACATTCCCTTCAATTCGAGAAAATTGACTAGGAGGCAGAGGCAGAGGTACCACTGCCTGACCTCCTCTAGAACCAGCACCATCTCCATTACTTCTCCTTCGAGGAAGGATTACGTACCTATGGATCAAGAAAAAAAGCAAAGTGGCAACGACAAAAGTGCTCGCAGCAGTTGCAGCTACTGCCTTGACAACGTTTCTGTTCGATGAAGACGAAGGCAAAGGACCTGGCGCTGATGGACTCAATATTGTAGGGTTCGGAGAAGTAGAGGGTTTTGGCGGTGGGGCAGGAGATGGAATCGGAAATGGATAGTAAGTTTCAATATTTTGAGTGGAAATGGATTGGGAAGAAGAGAAAGGGATGACTGAGAGGACAAACATTAGATGGAGAACAAGCCATGGCTGTTTAATGACAGCCATGAAAATGGAAATCGTTGGAGAATTGCAGAAGATTTTCTTCTTCTTTTCTCCTTGAGCTTGAGAATTGCAACGGATGGATATTGATGATCCCTTGTCTTGTGCTTTTGGGTTTGTTCGCCCTTGAAAGTTTCAAAGAGTGTTCTTTCCCACATCCTTCTGGTAAGTTGACACTACTTTCTTATTTGTGTGTTAATTATAACTTAGTCCTTGTATATTATAATAACTAATTAATTAGTCCTCATGGTGAGAACACGTATTTATTTTAATGGTTCAACTCGCTCTTCAAGTATTTTTATATAAAAAAGTATTAAATTGATTTTTTTTTTATGATTTTAATGTACTAATAAAAAATTTTAAAAGATATCATTTTAATACATGTCAAATTAAAAAACACTTTTATAAAAGTAACATATATCGCATTATAGACACAATTAAAAATAATTAAAAACCTTTGTTCTTCATCCTCAATATTGGTTAAAAAACATTTATTCTAATAATACATTCATTCGTTGTCAAATAACAATAGAGTAAAGTCCTATGTATTAGTTTTTCTTTATTATTCTAATAATACATTCTTTGATTTTATCCATTTCTCTTTTCTTCTAATTATTTTTTAATATAGAATTGGCAAAGAGAGTAAGTTTGTAACAAATATAAGACTACAAGGATTAAATAATATCTTTTAAGACTATGAGGACTAAAAATAATTTTGTTAAACAAGGGAGACTAAGTTACAGTTAACTCACCGATTTGCCAGGCTATTTGGCAATTTGACCAAACCACCTTAAGAAGAGAACAAGAAAAAGGAAACTGACTTGGTTTAGTTACCAACTGATTAAATCAATGGATGATAATAGTAATTTAATCGAGCCTGTGGTGTGTGGGCGGTGGATATGACTTGGCAAGGGCTTACCATGTCAGGGCCGAGTGGTTGTTGCCTTGCACTTGCAAGGAACTCAAATGGGCATTATTTCTTTCTCAGTCTTGAACATAACGAAAAGGATTTGTGATTTCCAAATGTCAATCTTCTAATCATTAGTGTTCTTAATTAGGGTTTGTAAAAATGTCTAGAACGAAGATCTGGAGGGGCGAGCCTAACTCTTGTCAAAGCTGGAGCACAAGTCAAGCAAATTAGGCGTGATCTCAATAATTTTATGGACCCAAAACCATTTATTTTTTAAAATGAATGGGAGTGGCTCACCGAATGATCTCCTCGAGTCTCGACCATTGTTGTTGAAGTTAACGGGCGTGTCGTGTGGTGGTTGAGAATTGCTCTTGCTGACCCTATCAAGTGTCTGACTTCTGATAATCGGTCAATTGATTAGGTCGCAGCAAAGTTGGTGCATCCTGTTGACTAATCGTTCACTTTACAGGCCAAATTGCATTATCAAGCTGGTTTTTTTTTTTTTTTAACTTTACATTCTTGGGCTCGCAAAACGGATTTTCACGCTGCATCTTTCGTTATTTTTCTTTTTTTCTTGGGCCATGCTTTTCCTTTTTCACCCATGACTGAGTGTGTAATTATATGCCAATCCTTGGACTTATTTCACGGAAAAGAAAAATATTTCCTTGAAAAAATAGTTATGGAAGGGGTGCATGTTCATATAGGCTGTTATGTCTACTCTGCTAGTGGTGAAGAAGCTAGTACACAGCATTGGTCGTCGTTTTCGTGATTAGAGAGAATTTGGTGGTAGGATGAGAGTTTGTGATGGCAGTTGTGTCACTCTTGGTTAAAGAGTAGTGTGTAGGAATTTGATGTTGTTGTCTGCTTGTATAAAGCTTATATATGTAGAAAAAATAAAATTATCACAACAAAATGCGCCAAGTAGCATGTTTGACGAGGAAGAAAAGGAAGATGATAAAGGAAAAAGAAGAAAAAGAAAAAAGAAAAAAATAATTTTTAATTATAAATTAAACTCGAGGATAAATTATTTTTAATTTGAAAAAACTGATATAAGTGTATTTTTAGAAAAATATTTTTTTTTAATTTTTATATTATTTATTATGATGTTTTTCTAGTTTATTTTATTTAGTATTATTAAATTTTTCTATATAAATGGGATTATAATGGTTTTAAGACTTATTTGATTGTCTCACAATATATATATATATATATATATATATATATGATGTTTTTTATTTTGATGATTTTAACTTATAATAAACTTTTTATTATTTGTCTTTTTTTACATTATTTTTTTAATGTTTCTCTTTAATAATGCTGATAAGATTACATGATATTAAATTAAAAAAATTCCTTAAATCTTAAATACTAATAACTAGAAATACCAATGGATCAAATCAGGATAAAAGTCAATTAGAAATACTGAAATCAAATATATTACACGTTTTCACCTCAACTTGGTTGAAATTGGTGCATTGAGGAGATTAAATTTTGCCTCATGATTTTGGCCCGCGATTAGTATGTAAAATGAAAGGTCACCGATCATGAACAAGTAGTATCAAGATCCATGCTTGGATTAGAAGGTAAATAGATAGGTTCAACGCACCGATTTCTTTCTTTTGTGTTTTTTTAACATACTTAAACCCTAATTTGATCGAGTGCTTGTAGTTACATCATCCTTCTCCGAAGGGTAGAAATGCTGAAAATAACTCGATAAAAGCAGATGCTTTCTGTTTCTATTATTTTACACAGTGTTTCCTTCGGAAACAGTATTACTTCTATTTAATAGTCGAAGATACGGTCCCTTCGCATAGTTGAAGCGATCTCATGCGGAGTGCCTCATGCCTTGAAGGAGTAAAAATGGACCATTTCAAATCGGGCAGGGCAAATGCTCATTTCGACACTTCCAAATTCCAACCCGATCGTCACTAATGTTGATGTGTGGAGACCATTTCTTTCTTCGGAAAAATCAATAGTTAAATGCTAACTGAAATATATATATATATATAATATTTGACAGTTTTTTAAAAAGAAAAAATATATTTAAAAATATATAATTCAATGGAAAACAATTTTTGTAAAACACAACTAACAAAATATATTCATAAAATTATAAAATATAAAACCCATAACATCCTTTAAACCAAAATAACCACCCCTTAAGGCTTCCATACTTTATTAAAATAATAATAATAATAAGTAGTTCATGGTGAATAAGAAATTAGGGATGGGCTTCCATGCTTTATTAAAAAAAAAAAAAGATAGTTCATGGTGAATAAAAAATTAGAGATGAAACAACTTTGTATATAATTATTTAAACTTAGATTAACTTGATAAACTCAGATTGACTTGGTAAGTTGATCTAGAATCCAACTTAACCTGATAAGTCAATCTAAAGCCTGGTCAATTCGGAAGCTAGAACGGTCTGGATAAGATAAAAGATCGAGATAAATAAAAACACGGCAAAACCTGATGGGCTCGTGACATAAACAACCTTACAAAACCTGGTTTAGACCCTTTTTTTAATGTGTTTTTTCTACCAACTAGAAACCCCCTTTTTTATATAATTTTTAGTTAGTTATTGACTCTTTTTAAAGTTCCCTGTATAAATATTAAAAAAAATATTTTATTTTTTAAATATGAGATTTGAAGCCTTTTAGTATATATATTCTATATTCATAAGAAAAAAATTATTTTTTTAATATGAAATTGAAAGCTGTTTAATATATGTATTTTATGTTTGCGAGAAAAAAATTATGTTTTTTAATATAGAATAAAAAAAAATTTGGTTTAAATAATTCAATTTAAAAAGATAATATATTATAATAATATTTTTTAATGTGTAATAAAAAATATTTTTAATTAATCTTTTAAACTTTATTATTTACAATATATATAGTTTATATTCAAATGAATTGCTTTATAAATTTTTTATATAAAATATTAAAATTTTAGTTTTTTTATTTTTTTAAATTAATTCAAATTAATCCATGTATCCGGTTTGTTAATCAATAAACTTCAAGTGACTTCATGGACAGAGGGATGGGCCATCACTTTTCTCCAAAGTCATCGTTATTATTTTTCACATCAAAGAGAATTTAATAATTGAGCTAATGGATTGGGCCGGCCAGCAACCAGAAGCAAAAGGAAGATGAGGACGTGCAGGTCCATAAATGATCTCAATGATTTCTGAATTTCAACATATTAGTAAAAAGAATATACAAACAAAATTAAGAAAAAATAACTCTTAAACTAACTTCTTTCTTACTTAGTTCGGTTTAAAATTAATTTATATGAAAGTTTTTTTAATATGATTTGATCAATTTAATTAGTTTAAAAATAATTCAAAAAATTGCTAAAAAACATTTAAAAATAAAATAAAAAAATACAAAATTAAAAAGAAAAAAAAAAGCTCATGAACAGTGAAGCTTTATAAAGTTTCCCAATTTTTTTAATATGGTAGGCTAACTGGTCAAAACCTCATAAACTCTCAGTCAAAATTAAGAACCAGGTGTTGGAGAGGTTTGGACCGATTATGTGTACGTGTACGTGTACATGTACGAGTACTTTTTCAAGTAGCCACCAGCCAGAACCTTCTTCAAAATTCTGGAATAAATTGCAATTTCCACGGTTCTCATTATTGTTTGTGTTTTGCCCTTGTTTTGACTTCAAGACTGCTTTTACGTCGTTACCGAAACTTACAACATGCTGATTGTTTTTATGTTTTAAAAAAATTTAAAAAATTATTTTATTTGTTTAAAATTAAATTTTTAGATGTTTTTATTTTATTTTAATGTGATAATATTAAAATTAATTTTTTAAAATAAAATATTATATAAAAGTATTTTTAAGTAAAAAAACTTTTTAAAAACCTTTGATTTACTTTCAAATGTTAAGGTATTTAAAAGGAATAGGATGCTTGTAGTATATTGATGTTGCTATAGCCACACGAGAGACATGACCAAGAGAATTTGCAGCACATGACATCGATGTTTTGAAATTTGATCATTTTACTTTATAAGTTTTAAAACGGGAAGGCCTTTTTCTTCTTCTTTTTTAATTGGCCGCATGAATAATAAAATAATGAAGCTTTCTCCTTTTCTTTTATTTTTCTAAAAACTGGAACTTTCCCATGACAATTTGATAAATATATATATATATATATATATATATATATATATATATATATATCATTTCAAGTTTTCAATATCTTAACAGATAAAAAAAATATAATTATTTTAATATTTATTATTTGTAAGAGTTATATATAAACACTATCACACATACATATATTTATGTGTGCATGTGCGGGTGCATGTGCAAGTGTTAATTATTAAATATTAAAAGATTGTTAACAATCTAGTTAAATTTTATTTTAAAAATGTTAAAATTCACACAAAATTATTTTTCCATAAATTATTAAATTTATATGATTTCAAAAGTCATGCATATTAATTCATAAAATATTTTAATCTATTTATTGATAAATAACTCAAAATAGCCTATAAAATATAAAAAAAAACACCATAAAATAATTAAATAAAAAATACAGCTCTATCAAGTTAAGAATTTATTTAAAAGTATAGTTATGATTATTTTTTAAAGTGTTTTTTTTTAAAAAATATATTAAAATAATATTTTTTTATTTTTTAAAAATTATTTTTTTATATCAGTACATTAAAAAAATAAAAAATTTAAAATATTAATTTTAAACCAGAAAAATTAAAATTTTTAAAAACATGAATTAAACTATAATTTCTTCTCTAACTTTTTAAGGTAATTGAATATTTTAAAACTGTTTTGATACATTTATTGTTATTGCTTTTATAAACATAATAGCTAAATATAATGTAAATATTATATAATTGTTTGGTTTTTTTATAATTTTTTACATTAACATGTATGAAGAACCTAACATTGATTTATTTTTATATTTTAAAAACATTTTAAAAAATTTAATTTTTTAATTTTTTATTAATATTTTTAAAAATTTTTAAAATTATTTTAATATATTGATATTAAAAATAATTTTTTTTAAATAAAAAAATCATTTTAATATATTTTAAAATTAAAAAATATTTTATCAAAACTAAAATCTCATATCAACCACGTATAAGTTAAGAAAAACATCATCCATCGGCGGGTGACGGGACCCATATTGACCATCATAGAGTCTTTTCTTACAGTCGGTGCGTACATTCATTGGAAGATTCTTGATTTATTTTTCAATGAAATACTGAAAACGAAAAGAAGTTGATGAAAATTCAAGTTAAAGATCTAATAAATCAAATTAAAGAGTTTTTTACTCTCAAATGTTCACCTGCTTAGGATATAATATTTGTTTACACGACACGACAGTTGATCAACATGAGACAACCAAATCAAATGCTCTGTTTGCAGAACTAGGATGGCACGAACTCCTCACTGAGCTTGCGTGTAGAGAGTGTCCACATTTTTTTAAGCAAGCCCACAGAGCCTGACTCTCTCACGCAGGGGGCAATGATCTTTCTAGGGGAGGTATTGCCTCCCGTGACAGCGGAGCACCTGTAACTCTACCACCGCTGTTGAGAGAGACCACCAGACAGAAACTGCAGTGACAGTCCATAGCCCATGCCGCCCGGCCCCTCCTCCAGGAAACATCTCCGACAGTGCATGCTTCCACAAAATCCCATTCCAAATATTCTCTCAGTCAGACAGTATCACTTATTCCCCCACCACAGCATCAGCCCAACTCATTTCCAACTCATGTTTACTCCGCCACTTATCCATGACAAAATAGAAAACAAGGAAAGAAAGAAAACGGCACCACCATTTTACACCTAATAATAGTTGCTTTAATAAAATTCTTCCTCCTTTTATCTTCACTAAAAAATAAATAATGCCATTAGAGTCAACATAATGTACCAATATTAATTAATATGTTTTTATTTTATATTACTTATCAAGCTAGCATTTGTATAAATATTCTATAGAAATCAATATTTAAGAGCTTATTTATTAAATTCAGCATGGCCTAAAAGGTTTGCCCAGCAAATCCCGAGACATAAAATCAAATTTAAGTCGAGTTTCAAGTAGAATTCAAGTTTAATTTACTAGATGATTGACAAGTAATCTAATAACTCAAATTCTTCTTGGAACAACCCAAAACCAAGTCTAACAAATATATTGCAATTCTTGTAAACAAGAACATAACGAGGAGCGAAAATCATTGTTTCCCTTTTCATATGTTATTTTTTATTGGAATAATTTTTTTTTAAAAAATAATATTAGATTTATTCAAAATTAAATTTTATTATTTTATTATTTTTTATATAAAATTATTATGATCTTAAAAAAATATATTATTATTGGACTGACACTTAGTTTTACAATCTACCATATTCTATCATATTACTAAGTAAAAAAAATTAAATTATATAATTTATTTTAATTTATTTTTTATAAAGTTATTATAAGTTTGATTTGTTAACATTTTAATTAATTGGTGTAACCTCAAATGTTCTTAAGATAAAATATTATTTTTAAAATATTTTTAAAATCAAATAATATTTTAACTAATTATTTAAATTTTTTTAATTTATTAAATCAATAGATCACACTAAAACTATATAATTTAATTTAAAACTTATGTTAAATATTAAAAAGTTTTATAAAAAGATATTGAATTTGAACCGCTAAGTTGTTGGGTTGAAAAAAACTTCAATGGTTACGAGGAATTATCAAGCACCTCCCTATTCATCAAATTTACTTTAATAAAACTCATCTTCTAATAAACTATGTATTATAAGATTTATTATAACGTGCCAAAGGATTTGAAATTACGCATTCTTTTTAATATTTCATTAAAAAAATCCAACAATCTAACTAGCATTCGCACAAGTATTTTACCTCTATCAGCATATTCTAAATCCAATCAATTCCTACCTATCGGGTACTAAATTTGCACAGCTTCATGCCTCATAAATAATGGAACACCTCCAGCCAAAAAAAGAAAAGAAAAAAAGAAATAGGGCCAAAAGAGTTAAAAGCTATGTAATTCGCATAAAAAACCGTTAAAATTAACGGACAATGGCAACATTGTCTGATTAGAGGGGAAACCAAAGGAGGATGGGTACGACGGTAAGGATCTAATCGAAGCCCGTCATTTTGAGCCGTCTAGTCGGAGAATCTAGCGACGAGGGAGAACACGGCGCTGATGAAGAAAACAACGCTGGTGGAGATGGCGTCAGAGACGGAGACCGTGACGGATATGATAACGAGGACGATGATGATGAAATAGAGGGTGGCGATGAAGATGAAGACGGATCAAAACACTCTTGTAATTTTCTCTTGTTGATATTGCTGCTGCTTCTCTCCTCCTGGTTTTGAACTGATCTGACCTCTCTGCTTGCCATGTAATCTCTTATACGTTTAACGTCTGATAATTTCACTGGCTTCACTAGGAAATCCTCAGCTCCTTCCTCCAAACATCTGTTTTCGATCGATTCTAAATTTCGTTTGAACATATATGATTAAGAAAAAAAAAACAGAAGTGGGAGTTTTGATTGAGCAATGAAGACCATACCGGTCGATTCGAGCCACCACGTTCTCTGATGACATAATTACAACTGGGATTTCTCTGAAAGTAGTTGATTCCTGCTCAATACACCAAATTTATCAACATTTTTGCTTTGTTTGATTAAAAAGGAGAGACACAATTAATGATTAGGAATTAATCAATTAACCTTGATTTTCTTGAGCAACTCATATCCTGTCATTCCAGGCATACAGTAGTCAGTAATAATTAGATCCACCTTCAACACCTGATAAATGAAATCAATCAGGGAATTTAGTTTTTTTTTTTTTTTTTTTGCAAGTAAAATGAAAAGAAAAGAAAAGGTCCAAGATCATTGATATTTATTTATATACTATTATTCCTTCACTCACATCAAAACCAGCAGATGAGGAGGAGGAGGAGCTGCTGCCCTTGTCTTCTTCGTCTAAGAGTCCAAGCAATTTTAGAGCTCTCCATCCACTGTCCACTGCTGTCACTGCAAACAAATCCCAATGCAAAACTTCAACTTCTAATTAATAATACTTAATTACTCCTCGAAGAGACAGACGTCAAGCCTTACCTTTACAAGAAGAAATCTTGAGCAAACGCTCGATGACTTTGCGATCAACAAGACTATCATCAACTGCCAGTACATGAACTCCCTCCTCTTCGTTATCTGAATTGGAATTGGGAGAGAGATCGAAGCCGTCCATCTTCTCCGACATCCAACGATTTGAAGCTATGCTGTTCGAACTCATATCCAGTTTACAATTAAGGCTGGGTGAAAAAAACCGTCAATTTCCCTTCGTAGAAGCTGAGGAAGCAAGAACAGGGTTCCATGTCTCTTGTGCCCTTTGATTTTATATGCCTTGCTAGCCCTCCCTGTCTATGATACACATTATTACACTTGCCAAAGGTGCCAACAATGCTACTGTGTGTGTAACAGGGATGACCAGGGGCATCACAGGTCGATTTACACTATTAATTACTTAAAAAAATCTTGATATTATTCATTTATACTTGTATCCATTATTTAAATATTATTTAACATACACACACATAAATAACTGGTTTTTACGTATAAAGCAAATTATGTATGAGTAATTATTTAATATATCAATATCTACAAATAATTTTTATGATAAATCTTACATTTACATGTACAATCCCTAACCTAATAATTTCTTATCATTTACAATTTAGTACATTTTGATTAAAAATAATAATACATTGACTTGGTGGGTTTAAGAATATTCTTGACTTATTAAGTTTAAATTTTGAGGTCATTAAAAGAAATTGTTAAATCTTTATCTTGGTAATTCTCAAATATATTTTTATCACACACCTGTATATCAATATTATAATTTTCTAAAAAAATACTTTTTAAAATGTAATTATATTAAAAGTTTGACTTTTTTATTTCAAAAAATTAATATTAAAAAATAAACTGCTCAAAATAAATAATAAATTATTTTATACAACTTAATAATTTATAATAATTAAAAAATTGAATGAATTGGTGTAAATAATTTTTAATTAATCAAAGAGTGATATATATATATATATATATAATTGTTTTTCTCCCTTAATGATTGATTTTTTTTAACAATATAAAAAAAATAAATATTGTTATTGAAAAATAAATATTTAATTTAAATATACATAATATAGAGAAATGAAAATCAATCATGTTTTCAAAAAATGATAATAAAAAAATTGCATTTATGATGACATTGTTATTTTATTTTTCAATTATGTTAGATTTTAATTTATTGGTATAAATATTTTACTTAACATACAACTAGTTTAATTATTTGATTTATTATCTGATATATTTGAAAAATGATTTGTAATAAGTAAGATATAATTATATTATATTATTTTTTAGAAATAAAATATCTTCATATGATGATTACAAATCTTTGTTAGCGTGATTTTGATGAGTGAAAAAATCTTGATTTTAAGTTAGTTTTTTAAAAATAATATTCATTATCAACTAAAGTAAATTAATGATATTTATTTATTGTTCCAAATATTGTATGTTTTAGTAATATACATCTAGGCTAAATGTAACAACTTGACTTTTCAAGCCCAAACCAATTGAATTTTTTTTTTTGTACTTGACACATATTGTCGGTAAACAGCAAACATGTTTTCTCACATTATCAATATACAATCCATATATCAACAACAATCAACATTTTATTTAGAAGTGAATCTTATATAAACTCATAATATTATGTTTGTATAATTAAAAATTTGCATTTAAAATATACATGCATGCATAGACATGAGTTTGTATTTTATCCTATATATAGTCATTATGAATTTAAGCTAAAAGGATCTAATAATGGTTATACGTTCAGTATATTGATTCATACAAAGTACATCATGATTTAGAATGCAACTACATGATTCCTTGTAAAAGTAGGTTTCCGTGTATTGAGTTTTCTAGGCATTTTGTTGGTGTGACTTCCTTACTACAGTATAAAACATTTACAAGAATATAATTAATTAATTAATTAATTAATTAATTAATTAATAATAATAATAATAAAAGGGTCTGGTAGTTTAATGAAGTATTAACATTATCTCATGTTTGAAGCATGAAATTTGTAATTCCTTTATATTCTTGGTGTACACAACTTGCAGTACATATAAATGCACCAATTCTTATAATCAGCCATAATATTAAATTCGGTTATCCTCTTAAGGCATCATTTGTCGAGGTTAACCATTCACTTACCCTGCCCAACTCCTTCAAATGCCATTAGCCAAAGCTAATCATTAATTTGTCCCGGCCATCCATTCAGAAGCCAGTAGCCAAAGCTAATTTTTTATTTGTATCGGCCATCCCCTTGGATGCTATTAGTAAAAACTAATCATTTATTTGTCCTGGTCATCCATTCGGAAGCCATTAGCCAAAGCTAATCAATCGTTTGTCTTGGTCATCCTTTCAAATGCAATTAGCTAAAGCAAATCATTCATTTGTCCCGGCCATTCCTTCTGATGCCATTAGTCAAAGTTAATCATTCATTTGTCTCGGTCATCCCTTTAAAAGCCATTAGTCAAAGCTAATCAATCATTTGTCTTGGTCATCCTTTCAGATTCAATTAGCCAAAGCAAAATCATTCATTTGTCCCCCCCATCTCTTTGGATGTCATTAGCCAAAGCAAATCATTTGTTTGTCTCGGTCATCTCTTCGGATGTCATTAGCCAAAACTAATTATTCATTTGTCCTAGCCATCTCTTTGGATGCCATTAGCCTAAGCTAATCAATTGTTTGTCCTGGTCATCCATTCGAATACAATTAGTTGAAGCTAATCAATTGTTTATCTTGGCCATCCCTTCGGATGTCATTAGCCGAAGCTAATCAATTGTTAAAATTTAAGCATTTGACAATCTGATATCTAAATTAACACAATACAATAACATTGATGATAAAGTATTTTTTTTTATTATTTAACATTACTAAAAAGGAAGGTGAAGTCATCTACCTGCAGTAGAAGCTCTACTCATGCTCCTTTATTGCTGTTATTGCACCACACCAGTGGTCCTTCTTGTAGTCACATACTCATCTCATAAATTTTTCTTATTCAAAGATATGTATTAGAATAATCATATAAATAGCTAATAGATCTTTCTTTCAATCATTTCTTTTTTTTATATCTTATATTTTTCTCATTATACCCATTAATGTTGTCATCCTTTATCCAACCATAGTTATCATTCCTTCAAGTCGATATTACATAGAATTCATATTCATCCATTACTCATATGTTACTTTCTATGCATGTTCATTTTCCTCATAATAACATACATACACATATCATGTATATTTTCAATGTTAGTATCTCAATATGCAAGTGTTTGTATGAGTCAATTATTTTATATTTTTATATATAGTATTCACGTGAAAGTCTACTGTCACTGTCTAATTTTGAATTGTTACTGTCCAATTTTCAACTGTTACTGTCTAACTTTGAAATGTTACTGTCTAACTTTGAATTGTTATTGTTTAATTTCCATTGTTACTAATTTTGAATTATTACTGTCTAATTTTCAACTGTTACTGTTTGACCTTATCTCAGATTTTTACTTATATCTAGAGTTATAGAACTCTATTTTAATCGAGATTGGTCTCATTGGAAAGTTAAGACATGAGACTACAAGTTCTCTGAGGAAAGAAAAACCCAGTTCTACCTCTAAGATAGTTAAAACTACTAAAAAAAAAATCAGACTTACTACTCTATAGGGTCTATCATGACCCAATCTCGACTGGTAACCCATAACTGGAGTTCTATAGCTCCAAATTGAGCAACACCAATTTTATTAGTTATCTAACATCCAAGACTACAATTTCTATTAAGGAACCTGGTTCTAATTCTCTTATCCTTCTATCCAAAATCTTATTGAAAGTTAGGAGACGAGTCTGTCCAGATCATCACCTCCCCTTCCCCTCACACAAAACATTCATAACTATATTTTCTGGGTAAATTATCATGGTTTCATATCCCAAATCACATATCACAGATGAATTAACTTAATTTTAACAACAAATACTTTTCCCCCAATTCAAGTTTAAGAACCCTAATCTATAATTCATATCAAGGCATCAATTGATTATCGAATTTGAAATGACTAATAAGATCATGTTTAGAACACCTTACCCAGTACGATTTAAGGTTTTGATCTTTAATCAGTTGAAGATTCTTTTTAACTCCCTCATTTTTTATCGAATGACAACCAGCCCTCCATCTTCTCTTCTTGTTCAATTTTATTAATCCCTTGCCCACAAGTATTTATTCCATCTATAAACCCCTAATTTTGGATGGGTTCTTGAAATTTTAGTGTTTTTCTCTTGATTTTGCAAGAATGAATACAAAAACTCCCTCTTTTCTTTCCTTATGATTTCTGCAGATTTTTGGGTGAGAGTAAGAGTATTTATGCTTTATAATTTTTTTAATTTGCATTTAGGCCCCCACATCTTTTTTTTCTTTTTATAATTAAGTTATACCTCTTTTCATTTCTTATGATTTCACCCCACAACTTTTAGTTTAGTTTATTTTCTTTAATTTAATCCAACCCTCAATATTTTCGGGTTGATTTTTAATGTCTCAAAATATTTTGTCTAGAAACTTATATCCAAAAATTTCTGAATTCTCATTTTTATTTAACCATATGCATGAATTTCTTCACTTTTATTTCTCATGTAATTAGTTTGCAATCTACGCAACCTTTATTTTTCCCAGGGGTTTACTGTAAAATATATTTTTTTGTTATTTTTTATTTATTTTATCACTCATTGATTAAACAAAAAACAAAGATATTCATTATATCTTTTATATCACTAATAAACACATTTATATTTATGATATTTGTTTTGTTTTATTTTTTTTTGTTTTGAATATTGTTCTTGTTTTTGTTATGTAATAATAACCAAACAATAACTTATAATTGAATAAAGAAAATTGTAAATTCAATGCCTGCATGTCTCTTTCACGTGGTTGTTATTTTTAAAAAAACTTATTATACTTAATTAAAAATATAGGTAGAATAGCATAATTAGAATTTTTTATAATTTTTTATTTTTTATCCCTCATCAATTAAACAAAATATATTTATTCTATCTTATATATCACTATTAAACACATATATTTATGATATTTGTTTTGTTTTGTTTTTTTGTTTCAATTATCATTTTTTTTTGTTATGTAATAGTAACCAAACAATAACTTATAATTGAATTAAAAAAACTTATATTCTATGCTAGTATAATTGTAAATGCAATGCGTACATGTCTTTTTCATTTTGTTATCAGCACTATTAATTAAAATATTAGTGGAATAACATAATTGAAAAAAATCATTTCAAAATAATATAATCTATACATGTTGCAATTGAAAAATACAACTTTTATCATAATAGTGACATCCAATAAATGAGCAAGAGAGATGAGATAAAAAAGAGAGAAAAAAGAAATTTTTTTTGAAGGCATATTAAAACTTTAATTACGATATCATCGATACTATTAAAAAAATCTTAACAATATTAAGGATGACCATTAACAATGACTCGAGTGGGTCACACTTATTGTTAAAGATGAGTGAGCCACCATTTATCTTTGAGTAATAAGTGTGGTCTGTTAAGGTATAATATCCTATATTAACGGGTGAGGGTTTAATAGTTGGCTTTATTAGTAGTGTTGGTTGCTAGCATGCCATATGCGTTTGGGGCATCAGGCTTAGAAGTGGGTTCGCGTCACTAAGAATAAAACCGTGAGAGCAATAAGGCCCAAAGTAAACAACATACAATATGTTAGGCTGGGCTGTTACATTTGGTATCAGAGCCGACTTTATTTGCTGTTCAGTTGTGCCGTTGGGGTTGTTGGACTCCTTAAAGAGGGTGGATTGTAGTATCTCACATCAATGGGTAAGGGTTTAGTAGCTGACTTTATTAGTAGTACTGATTGCTAACATGTCATATGTGTTTTGAGGGCGTCAGGCTCAGAAGTTGGCTTGCGTCACCAAGAACAAAATCATAAGGACGAGAAGGCCCAAAACGAATAATATACAACATATTGGGCTAAGCTATATTATATTAGGTCACCTTAGTATCACTAGATCTATCTTGTTAAGATCTTTCTGATGTTATTGTAATTAAAGTTCCCACATGTTTCTAAAATTTTATTTTTTCTTTGTTATCTCTCCCCTTTCTTTGTTTATTTTATTTTTATTAGATATTTTTATTTTGAATATCGACAAGCTATAAAAATTATATTTTTCATTGTAATATAAATTGTGCAGTTTGATTAATTTTTTTAATTATATTATTTTTCAATATTTTTTTAAAAATATGTAAAAGCCAAAAATAGCCTTGTTTTTTGTTTTTTATCACTAAAAACCAAATCTTTAGTTTCTCTCTCCAAGAATTTTTGCGATGTGCCATTTTATTCGTACAAGTATATATATATTTTTTTCCCGCCACAACGCTCAGATTCTGAAATTCACTTTGTTGAGATCTCCAAATCAACATGAAAGCTAAACCTATATATCTCGTGATAAAACACTCGAGCTGCGAGATATTGGCAAGTGTGGAGATGCGTGGGACGCAGGAAGTTGACCGAGGGGTCAGTTGAGGACCGCACCGTCATTTATGTATAGGGAAATTACCGACAAAGGAACCCTAATAACAAGAAATGCTTCTGCTCAAACATTATTACACCACGGAGCAGTTAATTTTGGAGTTTTTTTTTTAATTTAGAACTTAAAAAAAATAATACCGTACCAAAAAAATAATGAAGAAAGTACCACTGAAATAATTTATAATGATGAAATAAAAAAATAAAAATAAAAAAAGAAAATAATATATCAAAACTCCAATAAAAATAATACAAATATTATTGAAAAGATCTTAATAAAATAAATCCAATGATATAAAAAAATTATCAACAATAATCGGAGTGGCTCACACGAACTGTCTAAATATGTTTTGGCTCATTTGTCTTCAAACGGCTTGTATGATACACTTTGGTCACCATTGATAACATTCTTTCATGTCAATGGATTTATCTCCTTGAAATCTTTCCACCAATATCAGTAATGTCATTATTAGAGCTTTGGTATGCCTTTAAAATCATTTTTAATTTTTTTTCTCTCTCCCCTTCTTCACAAAAGCAAAAAGAAAAAGGAAAAAGGCTCTACAGACACACCGAAGCTCCGATAATATTGACAAGATGAATCAAATGACATAAAGGAAGGTTATCAATAGTGACATAAGTGTACAACTTGAGCACTTCAAAGATAAATGAGCCTTGATATATTTGAACAGTTTGTATGACCCACTATGGACACCATTATTAACCTTTATTGGTGTTATTGAATTCATATCGTCAATATCTTTCCAACGGTGCCAATATTGTCATCAACGAAGTTTTGGTGTGTCTCCGAGGTCTATTTTTTCTTTTTTTTCTTTGTTTTTTTTCTCTCTCTCCTCTCTTTTTATTATAAATTATGTCAACTTATTTTTAGAATTGAAAAAAGTCACAAATGACACTTTTGACTCACGAGTCCCAGCTAAACTATGCTACTTTTTTAAATATTTTTTGTACTATGCTATTTTATTATTTTTTAAGTGCTAAATAAAAATAATACTCATTAATTTAAGATAAATTGGGCAATTATCATGTAAAATGCAAATAAATGATGAAATGATATAGAAATTAAAAGTTTTGAAAAAATAGCAAACTTTTAGATGTTGTAGTTGAGAACCGCGACAAGATTTTAATTCATACCGCGGTTCACAAATGTGATATCTATTTAAATTCAAGATTAATTGGTCAACTGGTTTGTAAAAAAAATCACAAAATTATCAGAACTGTTAAAACAGGTTCGAGGGTGAGGATTTTGAAATCTAAAGATCTGATGGTCAAAATAACTATTCCATAACTAATGTAAGGAAAACGACATTTGAAAATTTCTATAAAAATTTAAACGTAATCTAATGATAAGATCAAAAGTTATGGTTTTTTTTAGCTACCATTTTGGTTTGGCGTGACTGGATCTCCATCTAAGCCTGGATATGTCTTATTGGTCTAGAAATATATCTGTTAGGTCATCTATGTAATCTGTTTAGGGTAAGTTTTCTTCTAGTTATGACAAGCTCACGCTTGACCCCTCAGAATTAGTCGTGAAAACTATTATGTGACCAATAGCTTCTTAAGATTTGAATTGGAGTCCGTTCTTGAGTTTACAAGTTGGCTAAAGATGTATATTTTTACTATAAAACTTATTTAAAAGAAAAATTTATAAAATTATAGTTTTTATATGAAATGATTAACCATTTATACAACTATATCCAATTAGGTGGTAGTTGTTGTAGTTAAAAATAGCAACATTTAGTAAATGTTGGACAAAATAAAATTATGCTAATTCACTTTTTTTTCCAAATAATATTATTTTATCAACACTTTTAAATTACTATACCAATTTTAAAAAATCATTAATTTTACCGTTCAGGAGCATATAGTGACTAGCAAAATTAGATGATTTTTTTTTAATGTCCTTGTATCTGATTAGATTACTTTATCATAATACATTTATGTGATCAGTGCTAAGCCTATTGTTTTGTCTTACAGGCACCATTATCTTGTGTTTTGTTTTGTTTTGTTTTTTCTTTTAAATATGTATTCTCTTACGTGTTTTCACCTATAATTTGAGATGTTCTTTTACTCAACAGAACCAATGTTTTTTTTTAATAATTTATTGATTAGTATTTAAAATTATATTTTTATAGAGGTTTTATATCAGCATTTACACTTGAAGTATTAAAAATCTTTAATTAAAGCATACTTTATAATAACAAGTCTGATACTATAAGATACCTTTTGATTAGTACTTAAAACTGTATTTTTATTAAGGTTTTATATCATCATTTTACACTTGAAGTATCAATAACTCTTTCACTAAAAGATGTTTTATAATAACATATCTAATAATATAAGATACATTTAAGTTGTGGTAAATGTTCATCTTAAATGTAGGCCTATCACATGAATGAAAGGATTGATTGATGGGTTTAAGTACTGAAATTGAAAGTACAAAGAGATGGCCAAACTTAGAAAAGAGATGCTGGTGCAGTCCAAACTTGAACACTGTTCTGTAATTGGGTTATATCTAGAACAGTAGATCTCGAATTTAGGTCTACTTTATATGGATGGAAAGATAAGACATAGGCATACAACTTTCATAGGAGTCTAAGATTTAAAAAAACCATTTTCAAGTTCAAATTATAGCAACAATAAAGAAGTCCGAATCTGTCCTACAGCCTAGACACTGTTTAGTTTTCAGCCTATATCTTAAGTTATAGAAGTGCAAATGATCTCAAATTTTTTTCCTGGAAAGCTGAGACAATTTCCTAGAACTTTCATGTAGAGGTTCGGTTCAAATTCTGACGTTATCAATGACTTTTTATTCAGACAAGAAGATAAGGATTGTCACCAAGTCAAGATGTGGCCACCCACTCATCAATTAGTCATTAAATCAATAGTTTTCAACTTTGGCCTATAAAAGGAGGTATTTTTCATGCATTTAAGCATCTTGATATCCAGATCAAGATCATGCTTTTGTTTTCTCTCTTTGTGTTTTTGTAATGCTTAAGTTTTGGTTTCAATAATATCTTGTTTATACCTTTAATTTCCTTTTCTTTACTTAGTTGAATTTTATTTTATTTATTTTCTTATCTTATTTGTTTATGTTTTCCTCTTTCATTATATTTAGCGAAGCTTATTATGTCAAGGTGAAAAGGTTACACTAATGGTGTAAGAATAAGTATAGTGTAAACTCAAAATGAACTTTAATGTTTGAAATTAACATGTTTTGTATTTGTTATCTTCTCTACTCTTAATACTTTGCTTGTTAAATGGTTAATCTAGATTTATATTATATAACACTTGGTATAATAAATAGTCGGCACTTTCATAGCCCAATCATATGGTATAACCTACACTTGTGCTATGAAAGGAACTTGATTTGTTGTTAACATAGTTATAATCATGAATGTCCGATAATATTTACAATTATTAACATTATTCATATAAGATAACTAATATAATCATGTTAACAATTCATAATCCATTTGGAACCTCCAATTGAATAATAAGAGTTTATACTAGTTTAAAATACCATTAGTGGATCCTCTAACCTTGACATTTGTTGTTATCATTGTTTAATCTTTACATTGATCTTCCATCTCAAAGTTCTCATCAATTTCTTCTTCTTCTTCTATTACTATTACTACTATTATTATTGGTTTATTATTGTTGTTTATAATTTATACAATTAACCTCCTTGTGATTTGACTTCGGTATTGCCAGGTTATTTATTACTTCGACACTCCTGCACTTGAGAAAAGACATAAATATTTTGGTTGTGTCACCTTTAATTTATGTTAAATGTTCATGTGAAATGCAAGCCTATCACATAAATCAAATGATGGATTGATAAGTGTCACGGGGTGCACAACGTTGTTTGGGGACAACAGAGGCTCTTGTCGTGCCTCTAAATAGAGGGTGTTGTGTGTTGGAGAATTATGATTAATTTTCGAGAGTCGCCACCTAGTATTACGATTACTAGGAACCTATAGTCTATGAAAGTCTGAGTAAGGGACTGGTTGTGCATCACCCCCAGTGCACCCTACCTAGGGTAAGTTACATTGTTGTTTGATTGTTTTTTTAAGTTAGGTTTCTATTTGTTGGTCTTTTCTAAGGCTCAAAGTAGATCTCTCTTCATGAGAGAGTCTTTACCTCATCGGGTTAAATCCTAATCATTCTAAGGTTTGAATATTAACATCACATTTATTTACACTTTGTATCTTTAATACCTGAAGGGTGTACTTTATTATGTAATTTTTACACCTACAAATATTAAAGTCTACATTTGGATCCTAGGGAGAAAAGGTTTTTTTTGGAGAAAATCAGTATTTTAATACCGGATTTGTATTTTACGATGTAAATATACAACTCGATATTATGTAAAATTAATAGAAAAAAATATTTGAGAAAATCATAAATTTTTCAAAAGGACTTTTCAGATTTGTTTTTGGAGAAAATTAGTATTTTAATACCGGATTTGTATTTTACAATGTAAATATACAACCCGATATTAATAGAAAAAATATTTGAGAAAATCACAATTTTTTCAAAAGGACTTTTTTGAACTTTGAATTTTTTTTTGGACAAAATCAGTATTTTAATACTGAATTTTTATTTTACAATGTAAATATACAACCCGATATTATGAAAAATTGATAGAAAAATATTTGAGAAAATCATAATTTTTTTAAAATTTTTTGAAATTTTTTTTTATTTTTTTTATATATTAATTAATTAATTAATTATTATTTAAACATGTGGGCTGGGCCAAACACAAGCCCAAAACAAGTGGGTTGATGTTGGCCCAAAGAGGTTGGGTCAAAATTAGCCCAATATATTATTATTATTATTATTATTATTATTATTATTATTTTTGGGGGGCGGGTTGGACGCGACCCAACCAATTGGGCTGGGCTGGGACAAGTCCAGCCCAAAGCAACTTAGTCACTGGTAGCCTAGTGACTAAGTTACATGAGATAGTGCAACGTTAATTCACGTTGCACTATCTCATGTGCAGAGAAGAAAAGGAATGAAGAAGAGAGGAGGTGGCTCACTTGGCGTTGAGGAGCTGACGGTCTGACCGGTGGCGCACCGTGGGGTTGTAGTGGTTGGCTCTAGTCATCGCTGGAAGAGGAAGAAAACAAAGACCTGTGGAGGAGAAGGGAAGCTCACGATCAAAGTTGCTGAAATGGCTGAGGAGAGAGTTGTTACCCTAGTTGCCTTTAGGAAGGAAAATAACTTCTGGTCAAGGTGGTGATCGCGAATTCTTCAATTGTTGTTGCTGCCGAGGTTCCCGTGGTAGAGGAGACAATTTTTATAGAGGAGAGGGAGAGAGAAATGATGTAACTACCACATGAGATAGTTTGGTGGCTATTGGAGGTGGAGATGATGGGGAGAAGACGGTTGATAAAGGTGGTAGTGGCTGAAAGCCACGGTGGAGAGAGAAGGCAGAGAAAGGATCGGTTGTAGAAAAAAATAATGAGCGGAGAAGGCTGGTTTTCGGCCAACTTTGAGTTCAATTTTCTTCTCCCTCAGGTCATCAACGGAGCCTCTATTTATAGGCGGTGGAAGAGGGTAATCTTGTCTACACAGGGAAATAAATTTCAGCTCTTGATTCAATTGGGAAAGATCCTAACCGTTGGCTCAAAGTAGGCACCCTGAGTTGTCAATTTTACAGAAAAAGCTGCCTGAGTTGGCCTCTTTGGGGTGGTGCCATGTCCGTTTATTTGCCAGTGAACCGACGCCGACCATACCATGATGTAGAGGAATTTCTGGTGATCAGTTTCTTGCAAGTTTTGGCAAATTTGGTAAACGTTAAGTGCATTAAATGCACCTGTAAAGGAGATGACCAGACCAACTTTTTCAGAAAAATAAAGAAGATAATTAATAGTGACCAGACGACGCGTCGTCTGGTCCTCTTTTTTTTTTCTTTATAAAAATAGTGCCGTTTTGGAATGAAATAGCGACACGACTAAAAGATTGATGTCTTCTCCCAAGTGCAGGAGTGTTGAAGTAATAAATAACCCGGCAAGACCGGGTCGAACCATAGGGAGGTTAATTGTACAAATTATATATAACAATTATAAACAACAACAATAGCAATAATAACAATAATAATAACAATAACAACAACAACAACAACAATAATAACAATAATAACAATAATAATAATAATAATAAAGAAAGAGAAGAAGAAGAAGAAGAAGAAGAAGAAGATGAGAACTTGGAGATAGAATATTAGTGTAAGGATTAAACAATGATAATAACAAATGTCAAGGTTAGAGATTCCATTAATGGTATGTCAAACAAGTATAGTATAAACTCTTATTATTCAATTGGAAACCACACATAAAGAAGGTTCCAATCAGATTATATATTGTTAACATGATTATATTAGTTATCTTATTTGATTAATGCTAATACTTGTAAATCTCGTCAAGCATTCATGATTATAACTTATGTTAACAACAAATCAAGTTCTTTTCATAGCTCAGGTGTCGGTTATACCATACAGTATGGGCTATGAAAGTGCCAAACATTTGTTGTACCAAGTGTTATACAACATAAATCAAGATTAGTCATTTAACAAGCAAAGTATTAAAGAGTGAACAAGATAACAAATACAAAACATATTAGTATCAAACATTAAAGTCCATATTAAGTTTACACTATACTTATTCTTACACCATTAGTGTAACCTTTTCACCTTGACATAATAAACTTAGCTAGACATAATGAAAGAAAGAAAAATAAATAAACAAAATAAGAACATAAATAAGATAAAAATTAGCTAAGTAAATGAAAGGAAATGAAAGGCATAAACTTGATATTAATGAAAGCAAAACATAAACATTACAAAAAATAAAAAGAGAGAAAGCAAGAGCATGATCTTGATCTGGAAACCAAGATGCCTAAATGCATGGCAAATGCTTCCTTTTATAGGCCAAAATTGAAAACTATTGATTTGATGACTAATTGATGAGTGGGTGACCAGTTCTTGACTTGGTGACAATCCTTATCTTTTCTTGTCTGCCAAAAACGTCATTGATAACGTCAAAATTGGAGCCACTTGAAAATATAAAAGTTGTAGGAAATCGTCTCAGCTTTCTTGTGTAAAAAATTCAGATCATTTTTACTTCTAGAACTCCATATATGGGCCAAATACTGAACAGTGCTCGGGCTGGAAGATAGATTCGGACGTTTTTGTTGTTGCTACAATTTGGACTTGAAAATGTCCTTTTTAGATCTTGGACTCTATATGAAAGTTGTAGGCCGATATCTTACCTTTCCATCCATATAAAGTAGAACTAAATCTGAGATCTATAGCTCCAAATATGACCCAATTACCAAACAGTGTTTCGGTTTGGATTGCACCGACATCTCTTTTCTAAGTTTGGCCATCTCTTTATCCTTTCAATTTCAGTTCTTAAATTCATCAATCAATCCTTTCATTTATGTGATAGGCCTGCATTTAAAATGAACATTTACTATAAATTAAAGGTATCTTATATTATTAGATATATTATTATAAAACATGCTGTAGTTAAGGAGTTATTGATACTTCAAGTGCAAAATGATGATATAAAACCTTGATAATAATACAATTTTAAGTATCAATCAAATAGGGATTTTTACTAAATTTCAATTGAGTTCTTTTTTTTTTAATTTCTTTCAATTGAACCCCTAATTGACTCTAAACTTTGGATTTAATACAATTAAACCCCTGTTGAACTTTAATTAAAACCCCAAAGTTAAGCGCCTTTTACAATATGGTCCTTGGTCTTGGATTTTGTCAATTGAACCCCTAATTTACCACTAAACTTTCAATTTTTTCAACTTTACCCCCAGTCTTTGTCAATTGGCCCCCCATAGTTTGTCGCTTGTTGCATAATGGTCCTTATTCTCGGATTTTGGCAATTTAGCCTCTAATTGACCCCAAAACTTTAATTTTCTTGCATTTTTACCCCTGATTTCAATCAATTAACTTGGTAAAAATTAAATTTGGTATCTTAAAATTTCAATCTTCTCAATTAAGCTCAAATTAAATTTTTAAAATTAATTTTTCACCAATTAAGCCTCAAATAAAATTAATTTGACCCATTTAAAGTATAATTAAGTTCTTGCACTTAATTAAATCCTTCAATTAGACCCAAATTAATTCTTAAACATAATTAAAATTTAATTTGGCCCATGATTAAGTCAAATTGGCCTATTAAAAATTTAATTATGTCCTTGGGCTTAGGTTTTTCACTAATTAAGCCCCAAATAAAGTTATTTTCACTCATTTAAAGTATAATTAAGTCCTTGCATGCAATTAAATCCTTCAATTAGACCCAAATTAATTCATAAGCATAATTAAAAGTTAATTTGGTTCATGATTAAATCAAATTGGCCTATTAAAAATTTAATTATGTCCTTGGACTTAGTTTTTTCACTAATTAAGCTCCAAATAAAATTAATTTGGCCCATTTAAAGTATAATTAAGTCCTTGCACTTAATTAAATCCATCAATTGGACCCAAATTAATTCTTAAACATAATTAAAATTTAATTTAGCCCATGATTAAATCAAATTGGCCTATTAAAAATTTAATTATGTCATTGGACTTAATTTTCATACAAATTCGTCCAATAACCATTTAATTTTGACCTTCAATTTGCATTGTTTCCTCTATTTTTGGGCATAAAGGGGTATAATTAGGACTTGAATTATCTTTAAAAATTACAGCTTGACTTTCCGGCCTACTTTCTCCACGTTGTCAGTCTTTATTTGATTTTTATTTTTGAAAAACAAATTGATTTTTGGAAAATAACCCAAAATTGGATTTTGACAATGAGTTCAACTACTGAAATTTAGAAGACCAAAGGAGGGTGGAGTTTATAAAAGAGATGCTGGTTAGTTCAAACTAGAAAATTGTTCAGTCATTGGGTTATATTTGGAGCAATAGAACTTGGATTTGGGTATGCTCTATATAAATGGAAAGCTAAGATATAGACCTAAAACATTCATGATTATCTAAAACTCAATTCTACCGTTTAGAAGTCCAAATCTTAGCATCAAAAGAGAAGTTGGAATCTGTCTTGCAGCTCAGACATTGTTCAATATTCAGCCTATATCTTTAGTTCTAGAAGTTCAAATGATTTCAATTTTTTTTGAAAAGATGAGACAATTTTCTAAAACTTTAATGATTTAAATTTGTTCAAATTTTGATGTTAGCAATGATATTTTTGGCAGACGAGAAGATAAGGATTGTCACTAAATTAAGAGTTGGTCATCCACTCAACAATTAGTTATCAAATCAATAGTTTCTAATTTTAGCCTATAAAAGGAGGCATTTGCCATGCATTTAGAACATGGATCATGTTCTTGCTCACTTTATTGTAATGCTTAAGTTTTGCTTATATTAATGTTTTGTTTATGCTTTTCATTTTCTTTCCTTTACTTAGTTAACTTATATTTTATTTATACTGTTATCTTGTTTATTTATGTTTTTTTTTATTATATTTAGCTAAGTTTATCATGTGAACATGAAAAGGTTACACTAATAATGTGAGAATAAACATAGTATAAACTCAACATGGACTTTAATTTGATATTAACATGTTTTGTATTTATTATTTTTTTCACTCTTAGTACTTTACTTGTTAAATGGTTAATCTAGATATATATTGTATAACACTTGGTATAATAAAAATTTTGCACTTTCATAGCCCAACTGTATGGTATAATCTATACTTGTACTATGAAAGGAACTTAATTTATTGTTAACATAAGTTATAATTATAAATACTAGACAACATATACAAGTATTAACATTATTCGAATAAGATAACTAATGTAATCATGTTAATAATTTATAATCCGATTGGAATATCCTTTGTGTATGGTTTCTAGTTGAGTAATAAGAATTTATAGTATACTTTTTTGAAATACCATTAGTGGATCCTCTAACTTTGACAATTATTTTTATCATTGTTTAATCCTCACATTAATCTTACAATCACAAAGTCCTCTTTAACTTCTTTCTCTTTTTCTTCTTATTATTATTACTATTGTTGTTGTTTATATATAGTTAACCTCCCTATGATTTGATCTCAGTCTTATCAAGTTATTTATTACTTTGACTCTCCTATACTTGGAAGAAAATATCAATCGTTTGTCAATGCTTTTTTTATTGTTTTTTTGTTGGTACTAGTCTTATTAAACAAATTAATAAGCATTTAGTAAGTAATAAATTAATGAGTGCAACTTAACGGTGCTAAGTGAGAAAAATTAATTTGAATTAATATCAAATTTGATTTTTCTTTTCTTTTAATAGCTATTGAATCTTAAGTGGTTGGTTTAGTGATGAAATAAGTTTTTTCTTTTTAATGTTTTGAATTCTAATTTTAAGATCAAAGTTTATAAAAATTTATTAATACACCATTTTAATATTAATGTAAGAGTATATTCTTGAAATTGTCTAGAAAAAAATAATATTTACTATTTTATAGGTCATGCTACACAATGGATTGAGTAAGAAAAATTTTAAACATAAAACAAATATATATTTAGTGTAACAACCCTTTTCTTTTCTTTCAAGTTTTCAGAGTTAAAATATACACATTAATATCAAATTTGTCATTAAATCTTTTTTTTTTAATGCAGCAACATTTCTTCTTCTATTTGGTAATACTACCAGGTTATCAACCTCATTAATTTTCATATCAATCATTTTCTATCATACAATCCAATCATTTTAATATTTTTTTAATGATCACCACAATTTCAAATAAACTATATTTATCAATACATACTATTTATTCTCCTTATATTGCACAAAAATTTACATTATATTACTAATTATCTTTCAAAATTAAAGAAATTATAACAACAAAATTATAAAAATATTACTTTTATCTAACTACAAAATATTAACTAAAAAATTATAATATAACAAATTACTCTATTCTTGACAAGTTTGGAATAAACCTGTAATACATAACATAAATATATAATTATTATAACACAAACTTTGCCTTATAAAATAATTATTACTATAATTATATTTACTATTTGATCACTAATTATTCTCAAGTCTTAGAATTAATTAATGCCTCAACTATTATTATATCAAACAAAACCTTTTCTATTTCTTTTTCTTCCATTTTATTCCGACATCATTATTCATGATACTATTAATTATTAGACTTGATAATTTAACCATGTAAACAATGACATTCATCATTACCATTAGTTATCATCTCACAAATGACAACTAAATTTATGTTAATATCAATACTCATGATATCATTAATTACCCTCATCTGACAATTAATTCATGCCAACAATGATATTTATCTTTATCATTAGTCATCATTTTCTCGAGTGACTAATCAATTTATGTCAATATCAATACTTATGATATTATTAATTATCCTTATCTAATAATTAATTCATTTTGATAAGGACATTCATTGTTATCAGTAGTCATTTTTTTTCAAAGTGAATAATCAAGTTATACCGATATCAATGCTCATGATATCATTAATTATCCTCACCTGGTAATTAATCTAAGCTGACAACGATATTCATCGTCATCATTAGTCATCTTTTATTAAGTGAATAATCAAATTATATAGATATCAATACCAATGATCTTATTAATTACCATCACCTGGTAATTAATTTATACCAATAATAATATTCATCTTTATCAGTAATCATTTTTTTTTTCAAGAGACTAATCAATTAATGTTGATTCTCACATTGCTCTTATTAATTCTCTACTTTTATTTTTATAGATTATTTTCTTTTATCATGAAAATATCATTATAACCAATATTAATTTTGGTACTTTTATTAGTCTCTAAATTCCTTGGACGACTAATCAGATTTCCTCTTTCCATATTCCCTTTTTTATCAAATTTTTACATAATTTATTCCTTTGACATTTATTTAAGGTAAAACATAAATAATCAAAAAGATAGAATGAATTGCTAAGTAATTTATTTTAGGTATCATGGTACTCACCTGTTGCATGTGAAGGTCCTGCACTGCCTATCTATGGCCTTCTTGCACTGATGTCTCTATAATATCATAACTAATACTATCAATATTTTCATAAACACAATTAAAGATCCTATTTACCCCTCCTTTTTATCCAATAAGTCTTTAATAATTCCTAAAGGATATCATTCCTATTCATATTTCTTATTATAAATTTAATTATTATTTTCTCATTAATTATCAATTGTTTAATACTACAAAATAATTCACCATTTAATAGGTTTTATTGCCATTTATCCTATTTTTTCCCTCCCAATACCTACAATTAGTTGGCCTTAAAGGCCTTCTTCCCCTCTCTCAACCTTGCTATCGGCCTTAATGGGAGTAAAAGAAAGGTATTTATACTTTTTATTGTACTTATTTACAAATTGACCTCTAAGGATTTTAATGTTCTTTAATTTACCCATCATTTTTTTAATATATTTTTAATGTTACACCAAATTTTTTTATTGTTCAATCCACTCCTTAATATCCATTTAGATTGTAACACCCTGACTTTCTCGTGTGTTTTGACTTAATTTCTATGACTAGATAAGCAAAAATTTGATTAAATTTCTTTTTCTATACACGAGGAAAGTCTTAATAACCTTTTAACAATTTTATAAATGTATAAAATTTATTATAACTCTCGTTAAAATTACATCCACATTAACTTATAAGTTTTTTATTTTTTTGAAAATATAAATATTCTTTCTATGTAATACTAGGTAGCTCAATGACCTTAAAAAATGGACGTCTTCAAAGGAATTTGCCTATGACATATATAAAATTATGAAATAAATCATATTAAACATTTGTGTACTAACATTTAATAGTTATATGATCAAAACTAATTTCATAAATTTATCTTTAAGAATGTTGATCTTACATCAATTTTCAACATCTTACATTTTTCATTATTCCTTGATGATATTGCTTTCCATCATTTTTTTCATCATACTATCATCTTTGCATCATGATAATTGCTTCATTCATAATTGATTAGTACTTAAAAGCGCGTTTTTATCATGATTTTATATCATCATTTTACACTTGAAGTATCAATAACTCCTTAACTAAAGCATGTTTTATAATAATATATCTAATAATATAAGATACCTTTAATTTATGGTAAATATTCATTTTAAATGCAGGCCTATCACATAAATGAAAATATTGATTGATGAATTTAAGAACTTAAATTGAAAAGGCAAAGAGATGGCCAAACTTAGAAAAGAGATGTCGGTGCGATCCAAACCGGAACACTGTTCGGTAATTGGGTCATATCTGGAGCTATATATCTCAAATTTAGGTCCAATTTATATGAATGGAAAGGTAAGACATAGACCTACAACTTTCATATGGAGCCCAAGATCTAAAAAGGCCATTATCAAGTCCAAATTGTAGCAACAACAAAGAAGCCCGAATCTGTCTTCCAGCCCAAGCACTGTTTGGTATTTTGGCCATATCTGGAGTTCTAGAAGTCCAAATGAGCTGAATTGTTTACACAAGAAAGCTGAGACAATTGCTTACAACTTTTATGTTTTCAACTGGCTCCAATTTTGACATTATCAATGACGTTTTGGGCAGACAAGAGAAGATAAGGATTGTCACCAAGTCAAAAGTTGGCCACCCACTTATCAATTAGTCATCAAATCAATAGTTCCCAATTTTGGCCTATAAAAGGAGGCATTTGCCATGCATTTAGGCATCTTGGTGTCCAGATCAAGATCATACTCTTCCTTTCTCTCTTTGTATTTTTTCTAATGCTTATGCTTTGCTTTCATTAATATCAAGTTTATGCCTTTCATTTCCTTTTCTTTACTTAGTTAACTTTTATATTCTTATTTTGTTTATCTATTGTGCTTTCTTTTATTATGTCTAGCTAAGTTAATTATGTCAAGGTGAAAAGGTTACACTAATGGTGTGAGAATAAGTATAATGTAAACTTAATATGGACTTTAATGTTTGATACTAACATGTTTTATATTTTTTATCTTGTTTACTCTTTAATACTTTGCTTGTTAAATGACTAATCTTGATTTATGTTGTATAACACTTGGTATAACAAATGCTTGGCACTTTCATAGCCCATAATGTATGGTATAACCGACACCTGAGCTATGAAAGGAACTTGATTTGTTGTTAACATAAGTTATAATCATGAATGCTTGATGAGATTTACAAGTATTAGCATTAATTGAATAAGATGACTAATGTAATCATGTTAACAATATATAATCTGATTGGAACCTTCTTTGTGTGTGGTTTCCAATTCAATAATAAGAGTTTATACTATACTTGTTTGATATACCATTAGTGGAACCTCTAACCTTGACATTTGTTATTATTATTGTTTAATCCTTACATTAATTTTCCATCTTCAAGTTATCATCATCCTCTTCTTCTTCTCTTTCTTTACTACTACTACTACTACTACTACTACTACTACTACTACTACTACTACTACTACTACTACTATTATTATTATTATTATTATTATTATTATTATAGTTCTTGTTGTTATTGCTATTATTGTTGCTTATAATTGTTGTTTATAATTTGTACAATTAACCTCCCTGTGGTTCGACCCCGGTCTTGCCAGGTTAATTATTACTTCGACACTCCTACACTTGGGAGAAGACATCAACCTTTTAGTCGTGTCAAGTTTTTGGCGCCGTTGCCAGGGAGGTAAGTCCTTGTATAAATTATAATATTTATTTTATTTTCTCTTTTCACTTTTCTTGTACATAACTTTATTTCTTTTCTCTTGTTTCTTCTTCTTTTGTTTTCTTCTTCCTTTTATTTTATTCCTACACGTGCATGAGAGTGTGGTCACGTACATCAAGTGGTAGACTTTGTAGGGTATCCTCATCATTTTCAGAAAATATGGCAGAAGAAGATAATCAATCACTTCATAATGAGAATAATGAGAATAACCGTGCTAGAACACTTAGAGACCACATGAATCCCACAAGAACAAGTGCACCATCATGTATAGTTTTTCCTCCTGATGCATCTCATTTTAATTTTAAACCAGGTATTATTCAACTTTTACCTTGTTTTCATGGTTTGGAATTGGAAAATCCATACTTGCATTTAAGGGAATTTGAAGAGGTGTGCAACATATATAATAACTTAAATTGTAGCATGAACACCATTAGATTAAAGCTTTTTCCTTTTTCATTAAAAGATAAAGCTAAAACATGGCTACAAAATTTGAGACCAGGATCCATTCGTGCTTGGGATGAAATGCAACAACAGTTTTTAAAGAAGTTTTTCCCATCTCATAGAACAAATTCTTTCAAGAGACAAATCACCACTTTCACTTAAAAACCAGGAGAAACATTTGACAAATGTTGGGATAGGTATCGAGACTTGCTTAGTATTTGCCCTCATCATGGTTTTGAAACATGGAGATTGGTTTCACATTTTTATGAAGGGTTAACACCTAAAGATAGGCAAATGGTTGAATTGATGTGCAATGAAACTTTTGAAGATAAAGACCCTGATGAAGCAATGGAGTACTTAGACTTGTTAGCTGAAAATGCTCAAAATTGGGACACCGCGGGTACTTATGAGGCACCGAGTAAAACTCAACCTCATACATCTAGTGGAGGTATGTACAACCTTAGGGAAGATCATGACCTTCAAGCCAAGTTTGCATCTTTAGCTAGAAAAGTCGAGGCACTAGAATTGAAAAAGAGTGGTCAATTAAAATCTGTTGAAAACATTGTGTGTCAAATCTGTGAAACAAATAAACACTCAACCAACGATTGTCCAACTTTGCCTTCTTTTAAGGAATGTCTCCATAAACAAGCCCATGCTTTAAACAGTTTCCAAAGGCCCAACCACAACCCATACTCCCAAACATACAACCCTGGTTGGAGAAATCACCCAAATTTCAACTAGAAGAGTGAGAACAACAATGCACAAACTTCACAACCACCATTTCAAGCACACCACAATTTCCAAAATTCTCATGGATATGCACCTCCTTATGCTCCACCTCCTAGAAGAAATCTTGAGGAAACATTGCATGCATTCATTGAAAAGCAAGAGACAATCAATACTCAACTTGCTCAAAACATGACAGATTTTAAAGATGCTCTTGCAAAATTAACATCTACTCTTAGTTTCCAAGAGAAAGGTAAGTTTCCATCTCAACCACAATAAAATCTCAAGGGGCAATACAATGCAAATGCAAGTAGTTCCGGAAGCCAACACATGGATCAAGTCAAATCAGTCACTACTCTGCGTAGTGGTAAGGTTATTGAAAAACCCTCTCTTGAGCCTTATAAGAAAGATGATGAGTCAATCTCTGAGGGTAAGGAAGGGGTTGAATCTGAAGATTGCAAAGAAACGACTGATTCACCACCAGCACTTCCATTTCCTCAAGCCATGACCAAACAAAGGAAAGTTAATCACAACTCTGAAATCTTTGAAACTTTCAAACAGGTAAGGATCAATATACCTTTGCTGGATGCTATTAAACAGGTTCCTTCCTATGCTAAATTTTTGAAAGATCTCTGCACTGTGAAGAGGATACTGAATGTGAAAAAGAAAGCCTTTCTAGCCGAACAAGTAAGTGTTATTCTTCAAAACAATAATGCTTTGAAATATAAAGACCCTGGTTGTCCTACAATTTCCTGCTTTATTGGAGAGCATAAAATTGAAAGAGCCTTACTTGATCTTGGTGCTAGTGTGAATTTACTTCCATATTCAGTTTTTCAGAGTCTCAATCTAGGTGAGTTAAAACCAACTTCTATAACTCTTTTACTTGTCGATAGATCTATAAAAGTGCCTAGAGGAATAAATTCATTTATCCTGTGGATTTTATTGTCTTGGACACACAACCTATTGAAGTATGTAATTCATTTCCTGTTATTTTAGGACGTCCATTTCTTGTAACTTCTAATGCATTGATTAATTGTAGGAATGGACTGATGAAGCTATCATTTGGAAACATGACATTGGAGATGAATATTTTCAACATTTGCAAGCAACCTAGAGATGATAATGACTTATAGGAAGTGGACTTTACTGAAAAATTAATTCATGATCAATTTCCAACCACTTCCAGTGAAATTGAGATTGATGAATCTGATGATTTGGAAATGATTTATTTTCAGGAAGAATCAAAGACAAGTAATTGGAGGCCATAAATTGAGGAATTACCACCACGACCAATTAAGTCCATACCTTTAAGTGTTCAACCACCAAAACCTGATTTGAAGCCGTTGCCATCCAATCTCAAATACTCATTTTTGGGAGAAAATGAAACTTTTCCGGTAATAATCTCTTCCAAACTTAATGCACATCAAGAAGGTAAGTTATTACAAACTCTGAAAATGCACAAAAATGCATTAGGATGGACCATTGCTGATATAAAAGGAATTAGTCCTTTGATTTGTACACATAAAATTTATTTAGAGGTAAATGCTAAACCCTCTAGAGAAATACAACGAAGGTTAAATCCTAATATGAAAGAAGTAGTGAAAAATGAAGTCATTAAACTTCTAGATAATGAAATCATTTATCCTATTTCTGACAGCAAATGGGTAAGTCCTACCCAAGTTGTACCTAAGAAGTCTGGAGTCACTGTGATAACAAATGAGAACAATGAGTTAATTCCCACTAGAACTGTTACTGGTTGGGGCATGTGCATTGACTATAGGAAACTTAATTCAATGACTAGAAAAGATCATTTTCCTTTACCTTTCATGGATCAAATCCTAGAAAGAGTTGCAGGTCATGAATTTTATTGTTTCCTAGATGGCTATTCGGGTTACAACCAAATTGAAATTGCATTGGAAGATCAAGAAAAGACTACTTTCACATGTCTATTTGGTACTTTTGCATATCGAAGGATGCCTTTTGGATTATGTAATGCATCAGCCACATTTCAAAGATGCATGCTTAGTATATTTAGTGATATGGTTGAACATTTTCTTGAGATTTTCATGGATGATTTTTCTTTTTTTGGCAATTCATTTGATGATTGTTTGACTAACTTAGGAAAGGTTTTGACTAGGTGTGAAGAGAAGAATCTTGTGCTGAATTGGGAAAAATGTCATTTTATGGTAACAAACAACATTGTACTTGGTCACATTGTTTCATCAAAAGGAATTGAGGTTGACAAATCTAAAATCGAGTTAATTGCAAACTTGCCAACACCAAAATCTCTTAAAGATGTTAGATCATTCCTGGGACATGCTGGTTTTTATAGAAGGTTCATCAAAGATTTTAGTGTAATATCTAAGCCTTTAAGTAACCTTCTAACAAAGGATACTATTTTTGAATGGACTGAACATTGTGAAGAAGCCTTTGTTAAGCTTAAAAACTTGCTTACTTGTGCTCCTATCATTCAACCTCTCGATTGATCATTACCTTTTGAAATAATATGTGATGCTAGTGATTATGCCGTAGGTGCTGTTTTGGGACAAAGAAAAGATAAGAAACCGTATGTAATTTACTATGCAAGTAAAACTTTAAATAGTGCTCAAATGAATTATACCACCACTGAAAAAGAATTACTTGCAGTAGTATTTGCATGTGAAAAATTCAGATCTTATCTTGTTGGCTCACCTGTTGTTGTTTTTAGTGATCATGCAACATTGAAATATCTTCTTTCTAAGAAAGATTCTAAGGCTAGATTGGTGCGGTGGATTTTATTACTTCAAGAATTTGACATCACAATCAAAGATAAGAAAGGCAGCGAAAATGTTGTCGCAGATCACTTGTCAAGATTGACAACAGATTCGAAAACTGACATCACACCAATCGATGACTAATTTCCCGATGAATCTTTACTTTCTGTCTCTACAATGCCTTGGTTTGCTAATATTGTTAATTTTCTTGTTTCAGGACAATTGCCAGCTCATTGGAGTACCCAAGATAAAAGAAAGTTCTTGAACGAAGTGAAGAACTTTTATTGGGATGATCCTTATTTATTCAAATATTGTCCTGATCAAATATTTCGAAGATGCATTCCTGACAATGAGGTAAGTAGTGTCATTAAATTTTGTCATTCTGAGGTATGTGGGGGTCATTTCTCATCAAGAAAGACAACTGCAAAAATCTTACAAAGTGGATTTTACTGGCCCACCATGTTCAAAGACTCACATGCATTCTGCAAGTCTTGTGAAAATTATCAAAAGTTGGGATCTATTTCAAAATGTCACATGATGCCTTTAAACCCTATTATTGTCATTGAGATCTTTGATTGTTGGGGTATAGATTTCATGGGCCCATTCCCTCCATCATTTGGTTTCTTATACATATTAGTCGCAGTAGATTATGTTTCAAAATGGATAGAGGTAATTCCAAGTCGAAACAATGATCACAAAACAGTGATAAAGTTTTTGAAAGAAAATATTTTGAGTCGATTTGGAGTCCCTCGAGCCATAATAAGTGATGGTGGAACACATTTTTGCAACAAGCCATTTGAGTCTTTAATGAAGAAATATGGAATCACACACAAAGTTGCCACCCCTTATCACCCTCAAACAAGTGGACAAGTAGAGCTTGCTAATAGGGAGATCAAACATATTTTGGAGAAAACAGTGAACCCTAATAGGAAAGACTGGTCTTTAAGACTCAATGATGCACTTTGGGCTTATCGAACTGCTTATAAAACATCATTAGGTATGTCACCTTATAGACTAGTCTATGGAAAACCTTGTCACTTGCCTGTGGAACTTGAACATAAAGCTTATTGGGCTATTAAAGCTTTCAATTCAAATCTGGATGATGCTAGTCAACTGCGAAAATTACAAATAAATGAGCTTGAGGAAATAAGAAATGATGCATATGAAAATTCAAGAATTCATAAAGTAAGAATTAAAGAGTTTCATGACAAGAAAATACAGAGAAAAACCTTCAATGTTGGTCAAAAAGTCTTGCTTTATAATTCTCGACTGCATTTATTTCCTGAAAAATTAAGATCAAGATGGAGCGGTCCTTTTATTGTGAAACATGTGTATCCATATGGGGCCTATGACATCGAGAATCCAAAGAATGACAATGTTTTCAAGGTAAATGGACATCGTCTGAAAGTTTACTTTGACAATTTTTCAGTTGAACATAACTCTATTGAATTGGGTGATCCTGTATATAAATATTGATTTTATTTTATTTTATTTTTGTTTCTTTTTTAGTGATTTTTGCAAGTTTCTCTCACCCCGGTCAAATGACGGATAACGGTACTCCGTGACTTAAGTCGGTTCTTTCAGTTTCCCATAATAACTGATATTTGTGTATATATTTGTGCAATTCTTTGAAGCTCTCTTTCAATTGTCATTTGAAAATGGACACTAATCTTGAAAAATTGAAAAAGTATTTTCCCGCTCTGCCTCAGAATGCGATTACAAAAATTTACCGTGCTAGATGTGCAAGATTGAGATTGTTAATGAATCATGGAATTCCTGAAGATATTCGCTGGTTGATTGAAGCAAAGGTCCGATTATCAGGTGAGTCCTCTAATTTCTTTATTTCACACATGCCTGGAACAGGTAAAAGCACTTTTGCAAAGAAGCGTCGTGCAAAACGACTAGGAGTCTGTCATCGATGTGCTAGATGGACTTGTAATACACAATGTCGTTCTTTAGGAATGGTATCTATAAACCGTGAAGATAAAATACAATGTATTAAGGATGGCCTGAGTAAGGAGTCTTTAGATAATCTTCTATTGACTCTTGAGACGCATCCTAGTGGAGATGTGCATCGTGTAATTCATGATTTATGGCCACTATTTCATAAAGAACATGATCGACTTAGTCTTGGGAATCTGACTAAAAAAGACCTTGTTTGCCAGTTTTTAAGAAAACTAGATGGGAAGCCTATCCCCGACCCATAGAGGGCATTTAAGCCGTTCTTGGATGTAAAACCAAGGGAAGATGTGAGCCACAATCACAACTACCTGTACATACACATGCTTTTTTTCAAAAGTAAATAAATAAATAAAAAGAGAGAGAGAGTGTGTGAGACTCCAGCTGGCCTACATATAGGTGATATGATTTTCTTTCTAATTTCTCATCTATAAAACCCTCTTTTCCTTCCTTTCATTTCTACTCAACCCATACATTCAACAAATATAGAAGTGTGTAGAAATGGCAAGTTCCTCAAGTCATCAAATAAGAAATATTTGTGTTTTCGGTGGATCTAGTCCTGGGAAAGAAAAGGAGTTTTTAGAATCAGCAAATCATCTTGGTCAAGTGCTAGCTGAGAGAAAGATTCATTTAGTGTATGGGGGAGGCAGTCTTGGGTTAATGGGAGGTGTGTCAATAGCTGCATTTTTAGGATGTAGTCAAGTTTTAGGAGTCGTCCCTGAAGCTTTGGCACAAGGGGACATCATTGGAAAAACAATTGGAGAGGAACTTCAGGTCTCCACAATGTCGGCTCGAATGAATGCAATGTTTAACCATGCTGATGGTTTCATTGCTTTACCAGGTGGTCTAGGCACATTGGAAGAGATCTTTCATATTTCCTCTTGGGCTCAATTGCACATTCACCATAAACCCATAGGTTTGTTAAATGTTAATGGTTATTATGATAAGTTGTTGTCTTTTCTTGATCATGCTGTGGAACAGGAATTTCTAACATCTTGTACACAACAAATCATAATCTTTGCTACTACTGCTGAACAATTGATTGACCAACTACAATCTTTCATTCCTGTGATTGATCCTTCCATGAGTTGCATAAATTGGTCATCTACGGGAAGCCGTAAAAAGCTTAGATTGGATTTGAGCCTTCATTTGTGAATTTTTGTGTCTTTTGGTTTTATTATTGTGTTTTGTTATTTCTTAATTTTGTTTTAGTGTGTTTCAGGTTTTGTTAGTGTTCGTTATTTCAGGTGATATCTTCTATACTCTATCTTTCTACCTTAGAACATTGAGGACAATGTCTCGTTTTAGTTGGGGGGAGAGGGTAGTAGTTGATAAAAAAAAAAATTGTTTTTCATTTCATAAAGCATGTGCATAATTGTTGTTACTAGGATGGCAGAGTAAAGGAGTTCTTTTGTTAAAGTGACTCTTGAGACGCATCTTAGTAATCAGTCTTAACAAGGTCTATTATAATACTTCCTGAAATATTCAGGTTTACAAACTCTCGTATTGTTACCACTTAATTCTGCTCATATACTTATTTAACATGTATTCTTAAACCTTAATTTACACACACACACTTTAACATATGATTGTGGGTTGCATATTGGATTATTACATTATTTATGTTCTTTTGTTAAAGGTAACAACTAAGGGAAAGGGATTGTATATAATTAAAAAAACAAAAACAAAAAAAAGGAAAAAAAAAGAAAAAAAATGATGATAATAAAAATATAGATAAGTTTGGTTTCGTAGCCTCCCTAACCTAAGCAATTAAGCCCGAAGGGGTGTTTTAACACCTAATACCCTAAAGTCAACTGATTTGGGAGCTATTGGCCCAACGCTTGTTACATGGGTTGAGGAGAAAAGCTTAAGGGAATCAAACATTGCACTATCTACATATCAGTATCTGCGACCCGAGTTACTAAGCTCGTAGGGGTGTCTTAACACCTAATGCCCTAAGACCAACTGGTCTGGGAGTCATTAGCTGAAAGCTCGTTACATGGGTTAAAGATGCATAATGTTTTTAAATTATATGTATATAGAGTTAAAAAAAAAAGGACAAAAATAGTAATCCCAACCCAAGGAAGTTAACCTTAAACATTAGAAAATTTTTTTTGTTTTCTTCCAAGAAAAGCCCCATAATTATGTGTTGATACATTGAGCACAAAAGAAAGGTTTATTAATATCTTGTTAAGTGGTATTGAGCAGATATATAAATTTAATAAGAGTTTGTTTATCTGGATAGATTAATGGAAGTTAAATGATGAATACCTTGCTTTGTGAAATTTGCAAATTGTTTTAACGCTTTGATTACTAGGGACTAGTAATAAGCTGGTTGAGGGGTGTGATTAGTACTTAAAAGTGCATTTTTTTCATGGTTTTATATCATCATTTTGCACTTGAAGTATCAATAACTCCTTAACTAAAGCATGTTTTATAATAATATATCTAATAATATAAGATACCTTTAATTTATGGTAAATATTCATTTTAAATGGAGGCCTATCACATAAATAAAAATATTGATTGATGACTTTAAGAACTTAAATTGCAAAGGCAAAGAGATGGCCAAACTTAGAAAAGAGATGTCGGTGCGATCCAAACCGGAACACTGTTCGGTAATTGGGTCATATCTGGAGCTATATATCTCAGATTTAGGTCCAATTTATATGGATGGAAAGGTAAGACATAGGCCTACAACTTTCATATGGAGCCCAAGATCTAAAAAGGCCATTATCAAGTCCAAATTATAGCAACAACAAAGAAGCCCAAATCTGTCTTCCAGCCCGAGCACTGTTCGGTATTTTGGCCATATCTGGAGTTCTAGAAGTCCAAATGAGCTGAATTGTTTACACAAGAAAGCTGAGACAATTGCTTACAACTTTCATGTTTTCAACTAGCTCTAATTTTGACGTTATCAATGACGTTTTGGGCAGACAAGAGAAGATAAGGATTGTCACCAAGTCAAAAGTTGGCCACCCACTTATCAATTAGTCATCAAATCAATAGTTTCCAATTTTGGCCTATAAAAGGAGGCATTTGCCATGCATTTAGGCATCTTGGTGTCCAGATCAAGATCATGCTCTTCCTTTCTCTCTTTGTATTTTTTCTAATGCTTATGCTTTGCTTTCATTAATATCAAGTTTATGCCTTTCATTTTCTTTTCTTTACTTAGTTAACTTTTATGTTCTTATTTTGTTTATTTATTGTGCTTTCTTTCATTATGTCTAGCTAAGTTAATTATGTCAAGGTGAAAAGGTTACACTAATGGTGTGAGAATAAGTATAATGTAAACTTAATATGGACTTTAATGTTTGATACTAACATGTTTTATATTTGTTATCTTGTTCACTCTTTAATACTTTGCTTGTTAAATGACTAATCTTGATTTATGTTGTATAACACTTGGTATAACAAATGCTTGGCACTTTCATAGCCCATAATGTATGGTATAACCGACACCTGAGTTATGAAAGGAACTTGATTTGTTGTTAACATAAGTTATAATCATGAATCCTTGACGAGATTTACAAGTATTAGCATTAATTGAATAAGATGACTAATGTAATCATGTTAACAATATATAATCTGATTGGAACCTTCTTTGTGTGTGGTTTTCAATTCAATAATAAGAGTTTATACTATACTTGTTTGATATACCATTAGTGGAACCTCTAACCTTGACATTTGTTATTATTATTGTTTAATCCTTACATTAATTTTCCATCTTCAAGTTATCATCATCATCTTCTTCTTCTTCTCTTTCTTTATTACCATTATTACTACTACTACTACTACTACTACTACTACTACTACTATTATTATTATTATTATTATTATTATTATTATTATTATTATAGTTCTTGTTGTTATTGCTATTATTGTTGTTTATAATTGTTGTTTATAATTTATACAATTAACCTCCCTGTGGTTCGACCCCGGTCTTGCCGGGTTAATTATTACTTCGACACTCCTACACTTGGGAGAAGACATCAACCTTTTAGTCGTGTCAATAATCTAGTTTAACACGTCATTATACGATTTATTCCTTACAACTTTAAGATTGATTGGTCTCATTCAAACATCTTCATACAATATTTCTTTTTACACCGAGGTTATTTCATAACCATTTCTACTTCATGAATATATTCAATTTATATTAATATTATTACTTCACAACTCACGAAATTTACCTCACAATTTATTTCCTTAACAGAATAAATCATATGATCTTTTGCTTTCTCAATCACCTTTAATATTTATCATAACTTGTTGTATAATCATGTCTAATTCATATTGTTATTTAATTTAAAAAATACTTAATTCATGTCACCTTTTTACTTTCCTAGCATTTATTACATATAACACCCCTGTCATATTGAGAAATTTTCTCGATTCATTTTTCATTCTAATTATTTCATGTTCACGTATATTATTTATGATTTATTACATAACCTTCTATTACTTCTATAACTACAGGGTGTGCTCAAATCATCTTTTTCTTTTTTGTTAAACTTCATTGGTAGGGCTAACTTCATATTTAATTATTAACCTGTCAACATAATCAAACTCATATTCAAGTTGCTCCTTTATATTTATTATTGTTGTCAATTGGTCAACCAAATAACTTATTAATTATTTTATATACAACCTCAACCATTCAGATATAATTTTGCTTAACTATTTTTTAAAATAATTTAATATTTACTCTATAAAAATTCTAGCAGAGTTTTCCTGATACTTGGACTCTATGAAGTTATCGACATCTTCATCAATATCTCAATCCAATACTATAATTATGATCCAATTATTCTGAACCTTACTTTAGATCAATATATTTCAAGAATGGTATACAAATCAGTTTAACATCAATAATTTACAATATTTATATCACAAGATAGTATTATAGATATAGGCTCAAGGACTCCAATGCAAGTGAAATATGATAAATAAATTATTTTGCTATATTAGAACATAATACATCTATATGAGAATTACAACTTATTCATGATCATTCAGTTCATTAGATGGATTTTGACAACAATTATAAGCTTATTATTTTCAACCTATGTATAATTCATGCATATACTTTATCTTGTAAGATATGTTCAATATCATGATACTTAGACAAATTGATGTCACTAGCCCTTTATCGAGCACTAGTTCCATTACTCAGTAATCTAGTTCCATTGCCCATTACCAGACACTAACTCCATTACTAGGTAACTAGTTTGTTAAGACCCTATGTAACAACACTCCATGAAACAACCTGAATTAATTTACATAACATTCAATGTGTACATATTTTATTTAGATATATACATATTTTTGGATACAAAATTACATTACAAAGCAAAATCTTCATTTCTTCCATTTAAATAATTTGATTAAATAAAAAAAACATATACATGATCTATTACTTGACATAATGTTATGAGGTACTTGAAAATTTATATAATACCAAATTCAATCAATTTTATTCACATTGATTATTTACTATTATTTTACCATTAACCTTACAAATCAATACAATTAGCATAATTTAAGGACATATCAATGTCTTTTATAGCCTAAACTGGATATTTGTCTCATTGACAAATTAACTGATTTCTCTCATTGTCCATTTATTAGGGCATTAGTCTAATTAAACAAGGTAACTACTTTCTCCAATAGCCTATTAACCAAGACACTAGTCCTAATAATATAATATTTTTCAAATAAAATCAAGATATATTTAAAGAAAATTATAATTATAATTTTAATAAAATTTTAGTTTTAAGGTACCAAGAACCTATACGATACCTTGGTCCCATAAAACCCTTTACGAATGCCCCTCTAAACATTTAGGGGTGGTATCTTGATTAGTATACCAAAAACTTATTTCATAAATTTTATATCATGCATCAATATTAACCACATATACTTTTCATAATTTCACACAAGAAATTCAAATTGCAACATCCCTAATTTTTAAGACACCCTACACATTTGATGTGTGTGTGTCTATATATATATATTTTAAACATCCCAAGTTATCGACAACCATCTATTTAATACTATATATGCTTTCAAACTTTAATCCAACCATCCTGGATTAATAAAGCATCACAACATCAATACATCAAGCATGATTTCTCAACAATATGAAAGGAAATTACACCATATTATAATTACATCGAACATAATTTCTCAATAATATTATAAGGCAAATTAGGGAATTAAAAGAGTGAAGTAACTATATATCAATCCAAAATATTCAAATGATAGGTAAATAGTCGATCATAGTTTTATATAGATTAAATTCAAATGTTAAGGTTTACATATTTTATCTAAAATTCATTACAAACCTAAAAGAGCAAAATACTCCTAGTCTATAAGAACATAAGTAGATAAAATAGGTTTACTTCGATCGAGAAGATGAAGGCCCTGGGAAAAAAATAGCAAACAATAATAAACTATTTATATTTTATTTTTCTCAATCCAATATTTACTATATCAAACTAGCACAAGATTACAACTAATATGTTTCAACATATCTTTCTCATAATCTTCTTTTTTTTTTCCCCTATAAAGCCATATCAATATCATTTTTTTATCTTCAAACTATAACTGTTGATACCAAATACCATGGTGTCATTAGTCAACTATAACCCAGGTCAATCAATCAACACTAATATCAATTATAATACCAATGTCATTAGTTATCACCAACTAAATGACTAATTAGGAGTATCACTAATAGAATATAGTAAATGTCTATGTCAAAGTAATCATATCGACATCATTAGCCTTTATTATCCAAGATGGCTAATCAAGTAATAGTTCATACTGACACCAATACAACGTCATTGGTATTATTAGCCTCCAATACCTAAAGTAACTAATCAAGTTATCTTTAACATTTATCTTTTCACATTATTGTAGGTATAAATACAACCTAATTGATATCATTAACCTTTCAATTTTGGAACAACTAAGCAAACTTAATTAAATGTCGATGTCAATATAGTTACATTGATATCATTAACTATATTACGCGAGACGGCTAATCACATCCACCTTTCTTCTTTTCTTTTGTTTCATTACCTTTTCATACTTTATATACAAATTATAGCGTTTCCAATTTAGGAATACAAGTTATTCCTAAGTAAAACTAATAAGGTGTGTACACCTAATTATCAATCGTGATGTGTTTGTCCGTATTCGATGTTGGGGTCAAGCTATAGTGATATCCTTTAGCAACACAAGACCAACATATTAATAATCTTTCTAATAACTTAGTAACCTTAACTAACTTCTCATATTATCAATACTTATCTTAGTACAACATCTTTATTCTAACTACACAAACACATTCATTTGGTTACCCATGATTCTCCATTATCTCATTAAAGTTCTTTATTTCTTGTTTCTTTCACCTGTTTTTTTTTTTACATAGAAGATATAAATTTCATCCCCAAACCACATCCAAATATTTCTCTATCTCCTTTTCTTCCCAAGTAAATTTGGTTGAATCGGCCAATGTCATTGTTCATGTCATGTATGTATTTTTTTTTGTTTTCCTTTAATAAGAATTGATTAAATTTATCATGGTCAAGTTCGTCTACTCTAATATAATCCAATCTTATTCAAAGTTAGGACTAATTTCATCATTCTTTGTCAATGACACCTTCCTTCTTTGGCCAAAGCCCATCTCCAAAAAGGGTTATGAGATTTCTTTAAATCTTTGAGAAAATTGATCTTTATCTAAAATTAAACACTTTCATTTATACATGTTAATAAGATATCTTAGTCAATTAACTTAAAAACTTTCATCCCTCCTATTATTTAAAGTGGCTAAAACTCGTTCATAAATTGAGGATGCAAAATTTCTTTTAATCTTCAATAATCATGTTAATAATCATCATTAAACACTAAAAACATCACTTTAACCATTCACGATGCACAAAACCTAATTTCTATAGTGTACACTATACTAATCCAAATTCAATCCATGACAGAACTATAAATCATCATGATAAACATAATTGTTGCTTTTAAGTTATAAGAAATTTAACAGAAACAAGAAAGAAAATTCAAGTTTTCTTTACCTCTTCCTTTTAGTCTCTAAGAACTTCTCTAAGCACTAAAACCCTATTAACTTCACTCAAATTTGGTGTTTGATAACTCAAAACTTTCTTCTAACACTTTAATCTATCCATTTCCATGTGTTTTTGATTAAATTCTTCAAGTAAAGATGAAAAAATCCCTCTCATTTCTCTTTTTATTTGGCAAGCCACCTTAGCTTTCTAAGAAAGCCTATGAACTGTTTATACCATTGTATTATCCTTCCAAATTACTCTAATGCCCTTTTTATTTAATTTGGATGTTTTTCATTCAATCAGGTATCCGTTTTAGTTAACAAGTAGAATTAATTGTATCAAGAATTATTTTATTTTATTTTTATTTAAAACTGGGGGCTTACATTCTTGTTTTTTCTAATAAGAAATTTTTATGCATGCAATTTAAATGTACACCTGATTCCCGTTCCTAAATTTGTTCTTCCATTTAGAGACTTCTTCATAACACTTTTTTATAGATACCTTTTTGTTTCTCAATTCTTTCATACTATCGTCAAAGATTTGCATTAGTTTAAACTCGAGTGTCAAGTCTTCCCTGATGATTAGTAGTTAAAAGTATATTTTTATCAAGGTTTTATATCATCATTTTGCACTTGAAGTATCAATAACTTCTTAACTAAAACATGTTTTATAATAATATATCTAATAATATAAAATACCTTTAATTTGTGGTAAATGTTCATTTTAAATATAGGCCTATCACATAAATGAAAGGATTGATTGATGAATTTCAGAACTGAAAATGAAAAGACAAGAAGATGGCCAAATTTAGAAAAGAGATGTTGGTGCAGTCCAAACCGAAATACTGTTTGGTAATTGGGTCATATCTGGAACTGAAGATCTTGAATTTAGGTCTACTTTATATAGATGGAAAGGTAAGACATAGGCCTACAACTTTTATAAGAGCCCAAGATTTTAAAAGGCTATTTTTAAGTCTAAATTATAGCAATAAAAAAGAATTCTGAATCTGTCCTACAGCCCGCGAACTGTTCAGTGTTTGGCCTATATCTGGAGTTTTAGAAGTCCAAATGACCTTTATGTTTTTTCCTAGAAAGCTGAGACAATTTCCTACAACTATCATGTTTTCAAGTGGTTCCAATTCTGACATTATCAATGACGTTTTGGGTAGACAAAAGAAGATAAAAATTGTCACCAAGTCAAGAGTTGGCCACCCACTCATTAATTAGTCATCAAATCAATAGTTCCTAATTTTGGCCTATAAAATGAGGTATTTGCCATGCATTTAGGCATCTTGATTTCTAAATCAAGATCATGCTTTTTATTTCTCTCTTTGTATTGCTTAAATTTTATTTTCATTAATATCTTATTTATGCCTTTCATTTCCTTTCCTTTATTTAGTTAACTTTTATCTTATTTATATTCTTATCTTGTTTATTTATTTTTCTTTCTTTCATTATGTTTAGTTAAGTTTATTATGTCAAGGTGAAAAGGTTACACTAATGGTGTAAGAATAATTGTAGTGTAAACTCAACATGGATCTTAATGTTTGATACTAAGATGTTTTGTATTTGTTATCTTGTTCACTCTTTAATACTTTGCTTGTTAAATGACTAATCTATATTTATGTTGTATAACACTTGGTACAACAAATATTTGGCACTTTCATAACCCATATTATATGGTATAACCGATACCTGAGCTATGAAAGAAACTTGATTTGTTGTTAACATAAGTTATAATCATGAATGCTTGATGAGATTTTCAAGTATTAGCCTTATTTAAATAAGATAACTAATGTAATCATGTTAACAATTTATAATTTGAATGGAACCTCCTTTGTGTGTGGTTTCCAATTGAATAATAAGAATTTATACTATACTTGTTTGATATACCATTAACGGATCCTCTAACCTTGACATTTGTTGTTATCATTGTTTAATCCTTACGTTGATCTTCCATTTCAAAGTTCTTATCAACTTCTTCTTCTTCTTCTTCTTCTTCTTCTTCTTCTTCTTCTTTTATTATTATTATTATTATTATTATTATTATTATTATTATTATTACTATCACTATCACTATTACTATTATTATTCTTGTTATTGTTATTGTTATTGTTATTGTTGTTGTTGTTGTTGTATTGTTGTTATCTATAATTTATACAATTAACCTCGTGGTTCGACCCTGGTCTTACCGATTTATTTATTACTTCGACGCTCCCACACTTAGAAGAAGACATTAATCTTTTGGTTGTGTCAAGTTTTTGGCGTCATTGCTAGGGAGAATTTTTGCCATCTTATTGGAGTACAAAAGACAAAAGAAAATTTTTAAGCGACATGCAAAACTTTTATTGTAATGACTCTAACTTATTCAAATATTGTCCTGATCAAATATTTCAAAAAGGCATTCCTAACAATAAGATAAGTAGTGTCATTCAACTTTGTCATTCTAAACCATGTGGGAGTTATTTCTCATAAAAAAAGACAGCTGTAAAAATCTTTTAAAATGGATTTTATTAGCCCACCATGTTCAAGGACACGCATGCATCTTGTAAAACTTGTGAAAATTGTCAAAAATTTGATATTGGTCAAAAAGTTTTGTTTTATAATTATCAACTCTATTTATTCCCTAGAAAGCTAAGATCAAAATAGGACAGTCCATTTATTAAGAAATATGTGTATCCTTATAGGGCCTTTGATATTGAGAATCTAAATAATGACAATGTTTTTAAGGTAAATGGATATCGTTTGAAAGCTTACCTTGATAATTTTCCTAGTAAAAATGAATCAACTGGTTTGAATGATCTTATAGATAAAGGTTGACTATTTTTTTTTTCTCACATTGTTTTGTGTTTTGTTTTTTTTTTTTTTGTGACTCTTGATTTGCTAGTCTCTCTCACCCTGATTAAATGGTGGATAACAGTTCTCCGTGACTCTTAAGTCAGTTCTTTCAGTTTTCTATAATAATTAATATCTATGTATATATTTGTTCAATTCCTTGTTTCTTCTCTTCTCTTTGCATCTTTTTTCCACTTCTCATCTTAAAAAATGGACACCACTCTTAAATAATTGAATAAGTATTTTTTTGCTTTGCCTCAAAATACGATTACAAAAATTTACCAAGCTAGGTGTGCAAGATTGAGATTGTTAATGAACCATGGAATTCCTGAAGAGATTCGCTGGTTAATTAAAGCAAAGGTCTGATTATCAGGTGAGTCTTCCAATTCTTTCATTTCACACATGCCTAAAATAGGTAAAAAGCACTTTTGCAAAGAAACATCATGCAAAACGACTGAAAGTCTGCCATCGATGTGCCAAATGGACTTGTAATACACAATGTCGTTCTTTAGAAATGATATCTATAAACCATGAAGATAAAATATAATTCATTAAGGATGGTCTGAGTAAGGGGTCTTTAGATAATCTTCTAGTGACTCTTGAGACCCATCCTAGTAGAGATGTGCATTGTGCAATTCATGATTTATGGTCACTATTCCACAAAAAATATGCTTGATATAGTCTTGGAAATCTGAGTAAAAAAAAGACTCTGTTTGCTGATTTAAAAAAAAACAGATGGGAAGCCTATCCCCGATTCTTAGAGGGCGTTTAAGCTGTTTTTAGACATAAAACCAAGGAAAGATGTGAGTCATAATCACAACTATAAATTGAGTCTTAGTTTGTAAAAACTTGTGTCTTTTGGTTTTATTAATAACATAATATTTGTGTTTTGTTATTTTTTATATTTGTTTAAGTGTGTTTCAGGTTTGTCAGTGTCTGGTATTTTAGGTGATGTCTTCTATACTCTATCTTTCTACCTTAGAACATTGAGGATAATGTCTCATTTTGGTTGGGGGGAGAGGGTAGTAGTTGACAACAAAAATAAAATTAACTAACTGTGTTTTCCATTTCATAAAGTATGTGCAAAATTGTTGTTACTAGGATGGCAGAGTAAAGGAACTATTTTTTTAAAGTGATTCTTGAGATGCATCTTAGTAACCATTCTTAACAAGGTCTATTATAATACTTCTTGAAATATTCAGGTTTACAAACACTCATATTGTTATCACTTAATTTTGTTTTTATGCTCATTTAACATTTATTCTTAAACCTTAATTTTCACACATACACTTTAACATATGATTGTGAGTTGCACATTGGATTATTACATTATTTATGTTCTTTTGTTAAAGGTAACAACTAAGGGAAAGGATAATATATAATTTGAAAAAATAAATAAAAAAGAAACCAAAAAAAAGAGAAAAAAAATAATGATAATAAAAATATAAATAAGTTTGGTTTTGTAGCCTCCATAACCTAAGCAATTAAGCCCAAAGGGGTGTTTTTAACACTTAATACCCTAAAGTCAACTGACTTGGGAGCTATTGGCACAACGCTTGTTACATGGGTTGAGGAGAAAAACTTAAGGAAATCAAATATTGCACTATCTATATATTAGTATCGATAACTCGAGTTACTAAGCTCTTAGGGGTGTCTCAACACCTAATGCTCTAAGGCCAACTAGTTTGGGAGTCATTAGCCGAAAGCTTGTTACATAGTTTAAAGATGCATTGTGTTTTAAGTTATATGTATATATATTTAAAAAAAAATCTCAACCCAAGGAAGTTAACCTTAAACATTAGAACAAAAATTTTGTTTTATTCTATGAAAAGCCCCATAACTATGTGTTGATATATTGAGGATAAAATGAAGGTTTATTAATATCTTGTTTAAGAGATATTGAGCAAATATATAAATTTAATAAGAGTTTGTTTATCTAGATAGATTAATGGAAGTTGAATAATGAATACCTTACTTTGTGGAATTTACCAATTATTGTTTTATTTTCACGCTTTAATTACTAGGAACTAGTAATAAGCTGGTTGGGGGGGTGTAACTAGTATTTAAAAGTGTATTTTTATCAAGGTTTTATATCATCATTTTGCACTTGAAGTATCAATAACTCCTTAACTAAAGTATGTTTTATAATAACATATCTAATAATATAAGATACATTTAATTTATGGTAAATATTCATTTTAAATGCAGACCTATCACATAAATAAAAGGATTGATTGATAAATTTAAAAACTAAAATTGAAAAGATAAAGAGATAACCAAACTTAGAAAAGAGATGTTAGTGCAGTCCAAACTGGAACACTGTTCGATAATTGGGTCATATCTGTAGTTATAGATCTTGGATTTAGGTTTACTTTATATGGATGGAAAGGTAAGATATAGACCTACAACTTTCATATAGAGCCCAAGATTTAAAAATACCATTTTCAAGTCCAAATTATAGCAACAAAAAAAAAAAGTTTGAATCTATCCTACAGCCCGCACACTATTCAATGTTTGACCCATATCTAGAGTTCTAGAAGTCCAAATGACCTCTATTTTTTTAATTGAAAATCTGAGATAATTTTCTATAATTGTCATGTTTTCAAGTGGTTCCAATTATAATGTTATCAATGATGTTTTGGGTAAATAAGAGAAGATAAAGATTGTCACCAAGTGAAGAGTTGACCACCCACTCATCAATTAGTTATCATATCAATAGTTCCCAATTTTGGCCTATAAAAGGAGGCATTTGCCATGCATTTATGCATCTTGATCTCCAGATCAAGATTATGCTTTTTATTTCTCTCTTTGTATTGCTTAACTTTTATTTTCATTAATATCTTATTTATGTCTTTCATTTCCTTTCTTTTACTTAGTTAACTTTTATCTTATTTATGTTCTTATCTTGTCTATTTATTTATTTTTCTTTCATTTTATTTAGTTAAGTTTATTATGTCAAGGTGAAAAGGTTACACTAATGGTATAAGAATAATTATAGTGTAAACTCAACATGGATCTTAATGTTTGATACTAATATGTTTTGTATTTGTTATCTTGTTCACTCTTCAATACTTTACTTGTTAAATGACTAATCTAGATTTATGTTGTATAACACTTGGTACAACAAATACTTGGTACTTTTATAGCCCATATTGTATGATGTAACCGATACCTAAGCTATGAAAAGAATTTGATTTGTTGTTAACATAAGTTATAATCATAAATGCCTGACGAGATTTACAAGTATTATCATTAATTGAATAAAATAACTATTGTAATCATGTTAACAATTTATAATCTGATTGCAACCTTTTTTGTGTGTGGTTTCCAATTGAATAATAAGAGTTTATATGATACTTGTTTGATATACCATTAGTGGATCCTCTAACCTTGATATTTTTTTATCATTGTTTAATCCTTACATTGATCTTTCATCTCAAAGTTCTTATCAACTTCCTTTTCTTTTTCTTTTTCTTTTTCTTCTATTATTATTATTAATACTACTACTAGTAGTATTACTATTACTATTACTATTACTATTCTTGTTATTATTATTGTTATTGTTGTTGTTGTATTATTGTTATCTATAATTTATACAATTAACCTCCTCGTGGTTCTACGCCAGTCTTGCTGGGTTATTTATTACTTCGATACTCCTGTACTTGGGAGAAAACATCAATTTTTTAGTCGTGTTACCTGACCTCTATTGAGACCAATGGCAACACTCTAAAAGGATCCACCTTAGTTTTTTAGAGCAAAAGCACGTGAAAAACATCACGTATTGTGGAAAGATGTAGCGGTAACGCCAATCTATAGGTGACAAATCCTATTATTTTGGTGATTTTTAAAGGTTCAGTATACCTTGATGCTAATTTCTTTTTTATTATGAATTGAATAGTATTCTTGCAAGGTGCTACCTTTAAAAACACTTTATTCCCCATTTGAAACTTCAAACAATTCTTTTGATTATTAGTGTAACTCTTTTATCTATCTTAAAGCGCCTTCATTTTTATTTTATAATTTTCACCTGTTTCATGGTGACCTGTACCCATTCAGACCCAATAAGGCTCATGTCACCAACTTCATCCCATTAAACTAGAGTCTGATATTTTTTTTCATATAAAGCTTTATAAGAAGGTATTCCTATGGTAATATGATAATTATTATTATAAGTAAACTCTTTTAAAGGTAAAAGGTCTTCTCAGTTACCCCTGAATTTTAACACATATGTTTTATGAAGTTTTTCTAGGTTTTGAATGTTTCTTTGAGATTGACCATCTGTTTAAGGGTGGAAAGTAGTGTTCAGGTTCAACTTGTTTCCCAAAACACGTTGTATGTTAGGCCACAACCTTGATGTAAACCTTGAATCTCAATCTAACACTATTGATATGGGCACTCCATGTAACCTTATCACTTTGTTTATATATAATTTTACTAGTTTATTCATGAAACCCATCATCTTTAATAATAGAAACAAATTAGATATTTTTAAACGGTCCATAACTACCTATATAACATAATTGCCCTTTCGTTGGATGATTCAGATACGAAGTCCATGTTGATATCTTCCTAGTTCCATTCTAGAATAAACAACGGCTACACTTCGTAGCAAGTTTCTAGTGTTCCACTTTTACTTACTGATAACTTTCATATTTTGCCATAAACTCTGTCATTTCTCTTTTCATATTAGACCACTAATAAAATTTATTCAAGTCTTTATACATCTTGATACTCCTGGGATACCCTACAAAATGGGATTCCTAAGCCTCTCTTAGTACTTCTACTTTAAGGGTCTTATCACCAGACAAATATATAAGTCTACTAATAGCCATTAACCCATTAACCCATCATTCAAGATTTGAAAAGTTATTTCACTCCCTTGATTTACCTTTTCCCTAACCTTCTTTACCTTCCCATCTAATAATTAAGCTTTAAATACATTATCCCGTGGTATAAAACAAACTTTAATTTGTGTTAACAAAGACCTTTCAAGCCCTAAACTAAATTACACACTCATATGTTTCATCTCAATTAGCTCTCTTCACTTCATATTACTCACTATAACCTTTTCTTTTCAACTCAGAGCATTTACAATCACATTACCTTTCCCTAATTGTTAATAAATAACACAATCATAGTCTTTTATTAGTTTTACCCAACATATTTGTGACATATTCAATTCCTTTTTCAACATCAAATACTTCAAAATTTTATGATTAGTGAAAATCTAAATCCAAAATCCATACATTGTTTCCATATCCAGAGTGCAAATACTATTGTTGCAAGTTCTAGATCATGCACCAGATAATTTACTTCATGCAGTTTCAATTTCCTTAATGCATAAACAATTACCCTTCCATGCTACATTAACACACACCCAAACCCTTATAAGAGGTGTTACTATAAATTATAAACCCTTCAGTCCCTGAGGGAAAGGTTACTATTCGAACAAAAGTTAGCTTTTTATTTAATTGCTAGAAGGTTTCCTCATATTCCCTTGACCACTCAAATTTTACTTCTTTAAGAGTCAAACGACTCAAAGGGCACTATTATAGAGAAGCCCTTTATAAGTCTCCAATAATGTCATACTAGACCTAAAAAACTACAGATCTTAATTTCACTAGCGGGTCTTTCCCATCTCAATACAACTTTCATTTTTATTGGATCCATAAATATCCCTTCAAATGATATAACATGCCTAAAAAAATCACTTACTTTAACTAAAACTCGCATTTATCTAATTTAGCATACAATCGATTCTCCCTTTAAATCTGTAATACATTCCTAAAATAGCGTTCATGTTCCATATAAGAACTTGAATATATCAATATATCACTAATAAATACTACCATATACTAGTTTAAAAATGGTTGAAACATTCGGTTCATTAGATCCATAAATATTGTTGGGGCATTAGTCAGCCCAAAAGGCATTACTAGAAACTCGTAATACCCATAACGAGTTCAAATGGATGTTTTTGGTACATCTTTTTCCTTGATCTGCAACTAATGGTACCCTAATATCAATTTTATCTCCAAGAATACCTTGGTTCCTTTTAATGGATTAAACAAATCATCTTTCTTCTTTATAAATAGTATTAGAACTTTCCACGGTAAATTACTAGACCAAATAATTCTTTTAACTAACAACTTTTAGAGTTAAACTTTCCACTTGACCAACTTTGTTGGTGCCATCCTACAGGGAGAATGTGTTATATGAGTGGTTCCTGGCAGTATTTCAATCAAAACATTAATCTCTCAAACTAAGAACAATCCTGGTAATTCCTTTGGGAACACATTCAGATATTCTCTCACAACAAGGATAACAAGGATACCACTTAATTCTATTCTACCTTCTTTCATATCTTTCTTATAAGCTAAATAAATAGATAACCCTTTTTTTTAATCATCTTCTCAATTTTCATTACTAGAATCATGCAATTGGGTATCACCTTCCTTTCTCTATTAAATACTAATTTCTCACTATCAGTCTCTTGTATAGTCACCATTTTAGTGAAACAATCCATTTATGCCCTGTTTCTGCAAGTAAAGATGAAAAAATCCATCTTTCCTTTTCTTTGGTCGGCCACCTTGGCTTTTCAAAGAAGCCAATGACCTTTTTATACCACCCTATTATCCCCCTAAATTATCATAATGCTTTTTATTTTATTTAATTTGAGTATTTTTCATTTAAATCTGTATCCCATTTTGGTTAACCTTTATCCTATTTTGGTTAACCTTTAGAATTAATTTACTAAGAATTATTTTATTTTATTTTATTTTTATTTAAAACTAGGGGTTTATTTAAATTCTCACAAAGTCATTAACTCAACATGTAATTTCTTAAACTTGTCCGTTTAATTTAACTCAATTCTATTCATAATTTTCCTCACCTCAACATTTTTTTTTTTAAATACCCAAACAGTTTAATCAATCATTGTTAATTTCTTAAGTCGTCCCAAATTCTTTAACAAGAAATTTCACAAATTTTAATAAGACTTATTATTTTGCCATATTTTTTTTCAAATCATTATTCGAATAAATTAGGTCTTAATATCATCATTTATACACGTTCATGTTTTTAGTGCGATAACTTTAACATATACATGTATTCTTTGGGCCATAATTGTCTTCACTTATACCCATTTATGACTTTTATTATTGGCATTTCACACATTTATGGCTATCATAATAGCCCATATTTTAAACATTTTTTATGATATCAATGTAGCTCATAATATCACACATTTATGGTTGTCATAACAACCCATGTTCATATGTTTTGGGTCATTATAATAGGCCTTACACATGCAAGTTAATGGATGTCATAACAGTTTATGTTTATGTAATTACAAGCCATCAAAACAGCCATATACACTCAAAATTTTATGGTTGTCAGAACAATCTTTGTTCATATCTTTTTGGGCTGTCATAACAACCCTCCCCCACATATGTAAATTTGTGGTTGTCACAATAACCTTTGATTGTATATTTTTAGGCCATCAAAATAGCCTTACAGACTAAAATTTTTGGATGTTAGAGTTCCATTTCTTCTCTACACATTCAAGTTTCTAAATCTCAAATATACACTTTTCTTTACACCATAAAAATTACCAACATGCATTTTACATATATAATTTTTTTCTTTAAATACCACTACAAAAACCTTCATATTATCCTACCTTTTATCATCATAAGATACACACGCCTTAAGTCCATACCTTTCCTAAAATCCTTACATTTAGATAACACGCATGGAATAAGAAAATTCACCTAGTTTACTTAAACCTTCAGTTCACATTAATTACTTAAACTTACTCATCAAACTAACACAAATTCATAAGAAATTCAAAAAAAAATTTCATCTCTACATAACACCTCCCATGGTCAGCCCTAAGTGTATGTTTTACCCAAAATTGTTCTTTCAATAACTTTCATGATTTTTACTCTACCTAGTACTTAATTCATGTCAAGTTAATAATTTTACACTAAACACATTTTCCCCGATTGTTTTCAAGAACCTTAATTTGAAAAAGTTAGGGATTTGATTTTGAATTGCCCAAATTCAACTCAATATAATGAATAAAGAACACTTTACCATTCAAATTTGTATCCAACTTTTTGATTCCTTGCAAGCTTTTCTTTCAATCCATCTTCCTTCTCCATAATCGTTATTTATCTACCTTTAATAGTGGGCTCTCTCTCTTGTTTTTTTAACAACCATCAGCCAACTCTCTAAAAGAAAGAGAATAGGTGTGCTCCCCTAATGAAACCATCTTTATACACTCTCCAACCTATAAATTTAAGAAGAAATCTCTAACTTTGAAGAAAAGAATAAAAAGAAGGTTTTTTCTCTCTTTTAAAGGTTGTTGGCTTAAGCTTTAAAAAAAAGGAGAGATTTTTTACTTTTTATTTATAAAAATACCATTACTTAATATATGTGTTATTTTTTGTATTTTTCATCCATTGGCACTCTCGCAAGGCCTTTTAGAATTCAAATTTTCATGAAATTTACACCGAAAATCTAAATTTTTTATATTACTTTATCTACTTAAAGTGTCCATATTTTTATCTAGTTCATTAGGAACATCCATTCCTATTTATAATATAAAATTTTCTTAAATTTTGTTCCATTATGGGTTAAAAACTGTGCGATTGCACATAAGTTTATGCTGGCAATCAAAATTATTCACTTGCAATCACATAGTTTTTAACCCGAAAAGGAACAAAATCTGAGAAAAAATAGTATTAATTCATTTGAAAAACCTAAAATAATTTTCTAAATATTTTCACCTTAAATTTATAAAAATTCTCCATACTTATCAATAATTTATTAATTTTTAGGTTACGGGTTTACCATACTTATTACTAATTTATCAATTTTTAGTCAATAAGCTTACATTGTACTCTTCATGATTTTTAGGTCATATTTTTCAAATTTAGATGCTTTTTAATACTGAGTTTAAACAAACTACATCAAATTTTATTAAATTATATCTCAAAACATCACTTTTCCTTTTTATGTCTTCTATTTGGTTTTTATATGCATTTTTCATTTTTTTTATTTTCTCACCATCTTCTAACTTTAAATTTTAATTTAACACATGGATAATTTATTTTAAATTCATAAAATCCAAAGTCACCTTTTTTATTCCAAAATTCGATTTACTCATTTAACTTTTCATTATTAGTTTTATGAATTCTTATCCTATATGTGTGTGTAGTTTTCGGGCCACTATTAGACATTATAATTAAATTTGAATCAATTTTAGAACATACCAACATGATTCCTTGTTTTATTCAGGTTTAAAATTAAATCATGTGAGAGATTATTTTGATATGTATCAATTGACTTAGCAAGTCCAAAGCTAACATGGTTTGGATTTAAAAAAAATTAAAGATAATTTCTTTTAATATTAGGACACTAACATATTTGATCAAACTAAATTATTTGATAAATTAAAATAAATTATAAAAAAATTTAAAGTCAGGAAAATATTGATAGATAAAATTAAGAAAAAAAAAAGGAAAAGGAGGGAAATGAAAAGAAAAACAATAAATTTAGATTGTGTTTGAGATTATGATATAAAAATTATTTTTAAAAATATTTTGTCACTTTGAAAATACTTTAAAATTAATTACATATATATATATATATATATATATATATATATATACACTTTAAAATTAATTACATATATATCAACAAATAAAAACATTAAATAATATTAATTTAAATATTTTAAAAAAAATTACAGGACACCACGTTTCAAAACGGTGATTTGCCAGTAGCGGAGGCGACAAGAGTGAGATTTGGGAGTCCCAGAGAGATCTGACGGTGGGACCAAAACGTCCCTTTTCATGCTTGGACTTTTCCTACGTTTCCAAATGTTTCAGACATTTCCACTGCGCAATCAAATCTTGAAGATTGCTTGAATTATCTTCCCAACGAAGATTGATTGGTTTTTTTTTTTTTTGTTCGTCCTCGCATTCATTCATTTCACTAAAATATCGCTAATCCTATCTTACAGCAGTTCTATGAGTTGTTTTTTCATTATTAGGGCAAAAATCAACTCATTCATCAATCAAGTTACATAGCGGCAAGAGATCGAGGCAGTATATAACTTGAAGTTATGGAAACAAGCATCCGCAAGCAACTACAACGATTATCATCACAAGCACTTCTTCAACTATCAAATGATGGACTTTGAACATTATTAGATGTATACACAAAATATCTTTTGAGTTTCTTTTTTTATTATATATATATATATTAGGCTGTCAAGGATCCTTTTAAACCATACAACTAGTCGTATGCTATTAACAAATTTACTAAAACAATGGGGCTGGTGGTTAATGTATATATGAACAGTAACAACTTCTTTTTTTTCTTCGTGGCTATACTTTTTTTTAATTGAATTATTTTGTGCAATAATTTAATGAGTAATAGTTTGAAATTGTGAATGACAGATAAAATTAAAAAAAAAAATGAGTGCAAAAATATAAAATATAGCTAAAAATAATTATTAATTTCAAATTCATGATATATGTGAGTTTTGATCCACCTATTTAACTTCTGTATCCATTTTAATCATTATAGTTTTTTAAAATTTTATTATGGTTCACGAGCTGGTCCTTATGTTTAAGAAATGAAAGAGGAGATCGAGGTTGTAAGAAGAATTTGTTCCAGTTTGATTTTTTTATTTTTAGACTAATTTAGGAGCAATTTGAATTGAGAGATTGATTTATTGACATTATAATAATGTTTATGAGGTATTTTTAGGTGACAATAAATTGAAAAATAAAATTTTTGAACCAAGAAACCATAGTTTAATTTTTATTGCCCTTGGTGATTTTTCTTTTTTTTTTCCCATAAAATTTTGTTATTTTAGCCTTTTTGCACAATTTTATTTATTTTCGTATATTTGCATAAAACAAACTCTAAAAAGTTATATTGTATTAATTTTGTATTGTTTTTCATAAATACATGATATAATAATAAAACTATCATTTTTTTTAATAATATTTTTTCTATAATTATGATATTTCTTTGCTTTAAAAAATAAACATCTAGAGTAACAATTTGCCAAAAAAAAAAAAGAATCACATTGATATAATAAAGAGGTTTTAATTAAAAAGATGTATTTTTTTAATCATTTTATAGATTGTTTAGAGGCCATTTTATATTTTTATAATCACCTTTGATTTTTATTAAATAAAGTACGTTTGCTTAGTAAGGATGCATTTTTTGGTTGAGAAAAATAGCTTAATAAAAAAAAAACAAGAAGGATTATACAAGCAAATTATTTTGTTTTGATAGAATTTAAATTATTAATTTTCATGTAAAATATTATTGACATATAATTAAATAAGTGCATGGTTTATTATTCTGAGGAAGAAATCACGGATGAAAAACGCCCCAAAATATTAATGTGGATCTTTTATCAAAAGTGACAATAGATTTGATATCCAATATCACACCAATCGATGATTACTTTCCTGACGAATCCTTACTTTCTCTTAGTCCAATGCCTTGGTATGATTAAAATAACAATTTTTTTGCTTTAGAAGATTTGCCAGTTCATTGGAGTACCCAAGACAAAAGAAATTTTTTGAGCGACGTGCAAAACTTTTATTATGATGACCCTTACTTATTCAAATATTGTCCTGATCAAATATTTTGAAGATGCATTCCTATCAATAAGGTAAGTAGTGTCATTAAATTTTGTTATTTTGAGGCATGTGGGGGTCATTTCTTATCAAGAAAGGCAACTACAAAAATCTTACAAAGTGGATTTTATTGGCCCACCATGTTCAAGGACTCACATACATTCTGCAAAGCTTGTGAAAATTGTCAAAAATCAAGATTCATTTCAAAACATAAGGAATCTTTAGATAATTTTTTATTGACTTTTGAGACATATCTTGGTGGAGATGTGCATTGTGCAATTCATGATTTATGACTCCATTTTCATAAAGAATATGATTGATCGACTTAGTCTTGGGAATCTGACTAAAAAAAACATGTTTGCCAGTTTTTAAGAAAATTAGATAGGAAGCCTATCCCAGACCCATAGAGGCCATTTAAGCTGTTCTTGGACGTAAAACCAAGGGAAGTTATGAGCGAGAATCACAACTACCTATACATACACATGCTTTTTCAAAAATAAATAAATAAAGAGAGAAAGAGAGAGTGTGTGAGACTCCAGCTGGCCTACATATAGGTGGTATGATTGCCTTTTTAATTTCTCATATATAAAATCCTCTCTTCCTTCGTTTCATTTCTACTTAACCCATACATTCAACAAATGTGGAAGTGTGTAGAAATGGCAAGTTCCTTAGGTCATCATCACATAAGAAATATTTATGTTTTCGGTGGATTTAATCCTGGAAAAGAAAAGGAGTTTTTAGAATTAGCAAATTATCTTAGTCAGGTGCTAGCTAAAAGAAAGATTCATTAAATGTATAGGGAAGGTAGTCTTAGGTTAATGAGAGATGTGTCAATAGCTGTATTTTTAGGAGGTAGTTAAGTTTTGGGAGTCGTCCCCGAAACTTTAGCACAAAGGGACATCATTGAAAAAACAATTGGAGAAGAACTACAGGTCTCCACAATGTCTGCTCGAATGAATGCAATGTTTAACCATGTTGATGCCTTCACTACCTTACCAGGTGGTCTAGGCACATTGGAAGAGACCTTTAGTTTGTGGTAAATATTCATTTTAAATGTAGACCTGTCACATAAATAAAAGGATTGATTGGTGAATTTAAGAACTGAAATTGAAAGAACAAAGAGATGGAAAAACTTAGAAAAGAGATGTCGATGCAATCCAAACCGGAACACTGTTCGGTAATTGGGTCATATCTGGAGCTGTAGATCTAAGATTTAGGTCTACTTTATATGGATGGAAAGGTAAGACATAGGTCTAGAACTTTTATATGGAGCCCAAGATTTAAAAAGGTCATTTTCAAGTCCAAATTGTAGCAACAACAAAGAAGCCCGAATTTGTCCTCCAGCCTGAGCACTGTTTAGTATTTAGCCCATATCTGGAGTTCTAGAAGTCCAAATGACCTCTATGTTTTACACAAGAAAGCTGAGACAATTTTTTACAACTTTCATGTTTTCAAGTGGTTTTAATTTTGAGGTTATCAATGATGTTTTGGGCAGACAAAAGAAGATAAGGATTGTCACCAAGTCAAGAGTTGGCCACCCACTTATTAATTAGTCATCAAATCAATAGTTCCTAATTTTGGCTTATAAAAGGAGGCATTTGCCATGTATTTAGACATCTTGGTTGCCAGATCAAGATCATGCTCTTGCTTTCTCTCTTTATATTTTTTGTAATGTTTATGTTTTGCTTTCATTAATATCAAGTTTATGCCTTTCCTTTCCTTTCCTTTCATTTACTTATTTAACTTTTATCTTATTTATGTTTTTATTTTTTTATTTTATTTTTCATTATGTTTAGCTAAGTTTATTATGTCAAGGTGAAAGGGTTACACTAATGGTGTAAGAATAAGTATAGTGTAAACTTAATATGGATGATTAGTACTTAAAAGTGCATTTTTGTCATGGTTTTATATCATCATTTTGCACTTGAAGTATCAATAACTCCTTAACTAAAATATGTTTTATAATAATGTATCTAATAATATAAGATACCTATAATTTGTGGTAAATGTCTATTTTTAATGCAGGTCTATCACATAAATGAAAGGATTGATTGATGACTTGAAGAACTTAAATTGCAAGGATAAAGAGATGGTCAAACTTAGAGAAGAGATGTCGGTGCAATCCAAACCGGAACACTGTTCGGTAATTGGGCCATATCTGGAGCTACAGATCTCAGATTTAGGTCCAATTTATATGGATGGAAAGGTAAGACATAGGCCTACAACTTTCATATGGAGCCCAATATCTAAAAAGGCCATTATCAAGTCCAAATTGTAGCAACAACAAAGAAGCCCGAATCTGTCTTCCAGCCCGAGCACTGTTTGGTATTTTGGCCATATCTGGAGTTCTAGAAGTCCAAATGAGCTGAATTTTTTACACAAGAAAGCTGAGACAATTGCCTACAACTTTCATGTTTGCACCTGGCTCCAGTTTTGACGTTATCAATGACGTTTTGGGCAGACAAGAGAAGATAAGGATTGTCACCAAGTCAAAAGTTGGCCACCCACTTATCAATTAGTCATCAAATCAATAGTTCCCAATTTTGGCCTATAAAAGGAGGCATTTGCCATGCATTTAGGCATCTTGGTTTCCAGATCAAGATCATGCTCTTCCTTTCTCTCTTTGTATTTTTTATGCTTTGTTTTCATTAATATTAAGTTTATGCCTTTCATTTCCTTTCCTTTATTTAGTTAACTTTTATGTCCTTATTTTGTTTATCTATTTTTATTTCTTTTAATATGTCTAGCTAAGTTAATTATGTCAAGGTGAAAAGGTTACACTAATGGTGGAAGAATAAGTATAGTGTAAACTTAATATGGACTTTAATGTTTGATACTAACATGTTTTATATTTGTTATCTTGTTCACTCTTTAATACTTTGCTTGTTAAATGACTAATCTTGATTTATGTTGTATAACACTTGGTACAACAAATACTTGGCACTTTCATAGCCCATAATGTATGGTATAACCGACACCTGAGCTATGAAAGGAACTTGATTTGTTGTTAACAAAAGTTATAATCATGAATGCTTGACGAGATTTACAAGTATTAGCATTAATTGAATAAGATGACTAATGTAATCATGTTAACAATATATAATCTGATTGGAACCTCCTTTGTGTGTGGTTTCCAATTCAATAATAAGAGTTTATACTATACTTGTTTGATATACCATTAGTGGAACCTCTAACCTTGACATTTGTTATTATTATTGATTAATCCTTCTATTAATTTTCCATCTCCAAGTTCTCATCATCTTCTTCTTCTTCTTCTCGTTCTTTATTATTATTATTATTATTACTATTATTATTATTATTATTATTATTATTATTATTATTACTATTATTATTATAATTGTTGTTCTTGTTGTTATTGTTGTTGTTATTATTGCTATTATTGTTGTTTATAATTGTTGTCTATAATTGTTGTCTATAATTTGTACAATTAACCTCCCTGTGGTTCGACCCCGGTCTTGCCGGGTTATTTATTACTTCGACACTCCTGCACTTGGGAGAAGACATCAACCTTTTAGTCGTGTCAAGTTTTTGGCGCCGTTGCCGGGGAGGTAAGTCCTTGTATAAATTATAATATTTATTTTATTTTCTCTTTTCACTTTTCTTATATATAACTTTGTCTCTTTTATTTTGTTTCTCCTTATTTTGTTTTCTTCCTTCTTCTTTTGTTTTCTTCTTCCTTTTATTTTATTCCTACACGTGCATGAGAGTGTGGTCACGTACATCAAGTGGTAGACTTTGTAGGGTATCCTCATCATTTTCAGAAAATATGGCCGAAGAAGATAATCAATCACTTCATAATGAAAATAATGAGAATAACCGTGCTAGAACACTTAGAGATCATATGAATCCCACAAGAACAAGTGCACCATCATGCATAGTTTTTCCTCCTGATGCATCTCATTTTAATTTTAAACCAGGTATTATTCAACTTTTACCTTCTTTTCATGGTTTAGAATTGGAAAATCCATACTTGCATTTAAGGGAATTTGAAGAGGTCTGCAACACATATAATAATTTAAATTGTAGCATGAACACCATCAGATTAAAGCTTTTCCCTTTTTCATTAAAAGATAAAGCTAAAACATGGCTACAAAATTTGAGACCAGGATCCATTCGTGCTTGGGATGAAATGCAACAACAATTTTTAAAGAAGTTTTTCCCATCTCATAGAACAAACTCTTTCAAAAGACAAATCACCACTTTCACTCAAAAACCAGGAGAAACATTTTACAAATGTTGGGATAGGTATCGAGATTTGCTTAGTACTTGCCCTCATCATGGTTTTGAAACATGGAGATTGGTTTCACATTTCTATGAAGGGTTAACACCTAAAGATAGGCAAATGGTTGAATTGATGTGCAATGGAACTTTTGAAGATAAAGACCCTGATGAAGCAATGGAGTACTTAGACTTGTTAACTGAAAATGCTCAAAATTGGGACACCGCGGGTACTTATGAGGCACCGAGTAAAACGCAACCTCATACATCTAGTGGAGGTATGTACAACCTTAGAGAAGATCATGACCTCCAAGCCAAATTTGCATCTTTAGCTAGAAAAGTCGAGGCACTAGAATTGAAAAAGAGTGGTCAATTAAAATCTGTTGAAAACATTGTGTGTCAAATTTGTGAAACAAATGAACACTTAACCAACGATTGTCCAACCTTGCCTTCTTTTAAAGAATGTCTCCATGAACAAGCCCATGCTTTAAACAGTTTCCAAAGGGCCAACTACAACCCATACTCCCAAACATACAACCCTGGTTGGAGAAATCACCCAAATTTCAATTGGAAGAGTGAGAACAACAATGCACAAACTTCACAACCACCGTTTCAAGCACACCACAATTTCCAAAATTCTCATGGATATGCACCTCCTTATGCTCCACCTCCTAGAAGAAATTTTGAGGAAACTTTGTATGCATTTATTGAAAAGCAAGAGACAATCAACACTCAACTTGCTCAAAACATGACAGATTTTAAAGATACTCTTGCAAAATTAACATCTGCTCTCAGTTTCCAAGAGAAAGGTAAGTTTCCATCTCAACCACACCAAAATCCTAAGGGGCAATACAATGCAAATGCAAGTAGTTCCAGAAGCCAACACATGGATCAAGTCAAATCAGTCACTACTCTACGCAGTGGTAAGGTTATTGAAAAACCCTCTCTTGAACCTTATGAGAAAAATGATGAGTCAATTTCTAAGGGAAAGGAAGGGGTTGAATCTGAAAATTACAAAGAAACGACTGATTCTCCGCCAGCACTTCTATTTTCTCATGCCATGACCAATCAGGAAGAAATCAAGGATGAAAAAGGCATCGAAAAGGTTGATGCGAATCTTTTATCAAAAGTGACAACAGATTCGACACCCGACATCACACCAATTGATGATTACTTTCCTGATGAATCTCTACTTTCTCTTAATTCAATGCCTTGGTTTGCTAAAAATATCAATTTTCTTGCTTCAGGATTTTTGCCAACTCATTGGAGTATTGAAGACAAAAGAAAATTTTTGAGCAACGAGCAAAATTTTTATTGGGATGACCCTTACTTATTCAATTATTGTCCTGATCAAATATTTCAAAAATGCATTCTCGACAATGAGGTAAGTAATTTCATTAAATTTTGTTACTCTAAGGCATGTGGGGATCATTTCTCATCAAAAAAGAGGATTGTAGAAATCTTACAAAGTGAATTTTACTGGCCCATCATATTCAAGGAGTCAGATGCATTCCGCAAAAGCTGTGAAAATTGTCAGAAGGTGGGATTTATTTCAAAACACAGAGAGTCTTTAGATAATCTTCTATTGACTCTTAAGTCTCATCATAGTCGAGATAAGCATCGTGTAATTCATGACTTAGGAACCCATTTTCATAAAGAACATGCTTGGCATAGTCTTGGGAATCTGACTAAAAAAAAGACCCTGTTTGCCAGTTTTTAAGAAAACTGGATGGGAAGCCTATCCTCGACCCATAGAGGGCGTTTAAGCCGTTTTTGGACGTAAAACCAAGGGAAGATGTGAGCCACAATCACAACTGCGATTTGAGTCTTAGCTTGTAAAAATTTATGTCTTTTCTTTTTATTAATAGCATAATATTTGTGTTTTGTCATTTCTTATTTTTGTTTCAGTGTATTTCAGGTTTTGTCAGTGTTTGTTATTTCAGGTGATATCTTCTATACTCTATCTTTCTACCTTAGAACATTGAGGACAATGTCTCGTTTTGGTTGGGGGGAGAGGGTAGTAGTTGATAAAAAAAAAAAAAATTGTTTTTCATTTCATAAAGCATGTGCATAATTGTTGTTACTAGGATGACAGAGTAAAGGAGTTCTTTTGTTAAAGTGACTCTTGAGACGCATCTTAGTAACCATTCTTAACAAGGTCTATTATAATACTTCCTGAAATATTCAGGTTTACAAACTCTCGTATTGTTACCACTTAATTCTGCTCATATACTTATTTAACATGTATTTTTAAACCTTAATTTACACACACACACTTTAACATATGATTGTGGGTTGCATATTGGATTATTACATTATTTATGTTCTTTTGTTAAAGGTAACAACTAAGGGAAAGGGATTGTATATAATTAAAAAAAAAAACATAAAAAAAAGAAAAAAAAAAGAAAAAAAAGAAAAAAAAATGATGATAATAAAAATGTAGATAAGTTTGATTTCGTAGCCTCCCTAACCTAAGCAATTAAGCCCGAAGGGGTGTTTTAACACCTAATACCCTAAAGTCAACTGACTTGGGAGCTATTGACCCAACGCTTGTTACATGGGTTGAGGAGAAAAGCTTAAAGAAATCAAACATTGCACTATCTACATATCAGTATCTGCGACCCGAGTTACTAAGCTCGTAGGGGTGTCTTAACACCTAATGCCCTAAGACCAATTGGTCTGGGAGTCATTAGCTGAAAGCTCGTTACATGGGTTAAAGATGCATGATGTTTTTAAAGTATATGTATATAGAGTTAAAAAAAAAAAAAAAAAAAAAAGACAAAAATAGTAATCCCAACCCAAGGAAGTTAACCTTAAACATTAGAACAAAAATTTTGTTTTCTTCTAAGAAAAGCCCCATAATTATGTGTTGATACATTGAGCACAAAAGAAAGGTTTATTAATATCTTGTTAAGTGGTATTGAGCAGATATATAAATTTAATGAGAGTTTGTTTATCTGGATAGATTAATGGAAGTTAAATGATGAATACCTTGCTTTGTGAAATTTGCAAATTGTTTTAACGCTTTGATTACTAGGGACTAGTAATAAGCTGGTTGGGGGGTGTGATTAGTACTTAAAAGTGCATTTTTGTCATGGTTTTATATCATCATTTTGCACTTGAAGTATCAATAACTCCTTAACTAAAATATGTTTTATAATAATGTATCTAATAATATAAGATACCTATAATTTGTGGTAAATGTCTATTTTTAATGCAGGTCTATCACATAAATGAAAGGATTGATTGATGACTTGAAGAACTTAAATTGCAAGGATAAAGAGATGGTCAAACTTAGAGAAGAGATGTCGGTGCAATCCAAACCGGAACACTGTTCGGTAATTGGGCCATATCTGGAGCTACAGATCTCAGATTTAGGTCCAATTTATATGGATGGAAAGGTAAGACATAGGCCTACAACTTTCATATGGAGCCCAATATCTAAAAAGGCCATTATCAAGTCCAAATTGTAGCAACAACAAAGAAGCCCGAATCTGTCTTCCAGCCCGAGCACTGTTTGGTATTTTGGCCATATCTGGAGTTCTAGAAGTCCAAATGAGCTGAATTTTTTACACAAGAAAGCTGAGACAATTGCCTACAACTTTCATGTTTGCACCTGGCTCCAGTTTTGACGTTATCAATGACGTTTTGGGCAGACAAGAGAAGATAAGGATTGTCACCAAGTCAAAAGTTGGCCACCCACTTATCAATTAGTCATCAAATCAATAGTTCCCAATTTTGGCCTATAAAAGGAGGCATTTGCCATGCATTTAGGCATCTTGGTTTCCAGATCAAGATCATGCTCTTCCTTTCTCTCTTTGTATTTTTTATGCTTTGTTTTCATTAATATTAAGTTTATGCCTTTCATTTCCTTTCCTTTATTTAGTTAACTTTTATGTCCTTATTTTGTTTATCTATTTTTATTTCTTTTAATATGTCTAGCTAAGTTAATTATGTCAAGGTGAAAAGGTTACACTAATGGTGGAAGAATAAGTATAGTGTAAACTTAATATGGACTTTAATGTTTGATACTAACATGTTTTATATTTGTTATCTTGTTCACTCTTTAATACTTTGCTTGTTAAATGACTAATCTTGATTTATGTTGTATAACACTTGGTACAACAAATACTTGGCACTTTCATAGCCCATAATGTATGGTATAACCGACACCTGAGCTATGAAAGGAACTTGATTTGTTGTTAACAAAAGTTATAATCATGAATGCTTGACGAGATTTACAAGTATTAGCATTAATTGAATAAGATGACTAATGTAATCATGTTAACAATATATAATCTGATTGGAACCTCCTTTGTGTGTGGTTTCCAATTCAATAATAAGAGTTTATACTATACTTGTTTGATATACCATTAGTGGAACCTCTAACCTTGACATTTGTTATTATTATTGATTAATCCTTCTATTAATTTTCCATCTCCAAGTTCTCATCATCTTCTTCTTCTTCTTCTCGTTCTTTATTATTATTATTATTATTACTATTATTATTATTATTATTATTATTATTATTATTATTACTATTATTATTATAATTGTTGTTCTTGTTGTTATTGTTGTTGTTATTATTGCTATTATTGTTGTTTATAATTGTTGTCTATAATTGTTGTCTATAATTTGTACAATTAACCTCCCTGTGGTTCGACCCCGGTCTTGCCGGGTTATTTATTACTTCGACACTCCTGCACTTGGGAGAAGACATCAACCTTTTAGTCGTGTCAATGGACTTTAATGTTTGATACTAACATGTTTTGTATTTGTTATCTTGTTTACTCTTTAATACTTTACTTGTTAAATGACTAATCTAGATTTATGTTGTATAACACTTGGTACAACAAATACTTGGTACTCTCATAGCTCAACTGTGTGGTATAACCAACACCTGAACTATGAAAGGAACTTGATTTGTTGTTAACATAAGTTATAATCATGAATGCCTGACAAGATTTACAAGTATTAACATTAATCGAATAAGATAACTAATGTAATCATGTTAACAATTTATAATCTGATTAGAACCTTCTTTGTGTGTAGTTTTTAATTGAATAATAAGAGTTTATACTATACTTGTTTGACATACCATTAGTGGATCCTCTAACCTTGACATTTGTTATTTTCATTTTTTAATCCTTACGTTAATCTTCTGTTGCGATGTCGTGGTCGCACAAATTAATTACCCTAGCTTAAAACACAACACACAAGATAGTATAGAGCAAGCAAGGGGTCGATCCCACAAGGAAGATTTAGTTTAGATTTTTATGCTATACGTTATGCAATTGGGGGGTTTTGATTTGTGATGATCTAAACTATGGAAGAAATTAAACTAGCAAACAAAATCAATTGAAATCAAAATTTATCAAGAAAACAAACCTTGGTTGCAAGCACACATCCACCAATGGAAATTAGAACCGATCCTTGAAACAAAACTACAATTTATATTCTGAATTTTTATCTTTTTTTAATGTTGGTTAATTAACGGATCCGCCGTATAATTAACCCTAACCAACAAATAATCACAATGTCCGCATTAATGATTTAGTTCAATGGCAGCCCTAAGAACTAGATATTTGAGTGTTTTCCCTAAGTTTAATAATGTAGTTCCGCCACAATTATCAAGCTTAGTTGCTTCACAAGTTCATACATCACAACTCCGGTTTTGATATCAAACTTAGCAATAAATTGTTCACAATAATAACTTAGAGTTCCGCTCTAGCAATTATCAACAACAATCATAGAAAATATGCATAGGAAAACAACCATACTTATTCATAATATAAACTGAAAATAAAAGGAAGAATAAATCTCACGGTTCTTGAAATCCGAAGGTTTGTTGTGTCCTTGCAACCAAGAAAAGAGCTTAGCCTTGCATAACCATTGAACAACTACTCTTAAAGAATGAAGAGAGCATGATTTTTTTGGGTTTGTAGAGGAGAGAATTTGTGTTTCTTCACTTCTGGCTGCTGCCTCCATTCTCTCCTCTCTCTCTTTCTTTTTATATGCTAAGAAACCCTAGTTCCTAATTTACAAAGTAGTCCTCCCTTAAGTTGACAATTGACATTTAAGTACTTCTATAACTATTTTCCCTAAAAAAAAAGAAATAGCCTTGCATGAAATCTTCAAACTCTGACTTAGAGGAGCTAAATTGATGATATAAAAACTTGGATGACGGTTTAGAAGCTTCGAAACGTAATTTGGACTCATTTCTTCACGAAACCTGATTGCTGGCAGAATTCATTTGTCATCTTTGAAAAATCATATCTCCCTCATATGACTTCGTTTTTGGATGAAATTTGGAGCGTTTATATTCCTTTGAGTCAGGAATCCAAAAAAATTGAGTTTGCATAAATTGGACTTCTATAGCTCCAGATATTGAATTTTGAATAGACAAAGGTCAACAGTGGCAGAATGCGAGATTTGACTTTGAAGGATGTGATTTCCATGATCTTCCTCTTTTTATTTTTCTTGCATTGCATTTCCAGAAAGGTATGGATGTTAGCTTTTTATTGCCACTAGAATCACTTCATTTCGATCTCTAGAACTCACGCTGTGCACAAAACATTGACTAAACATCAAATCTGCCAATTATCTCCCATTTACTCCTTTTTGCATTTTTCATCCAAAAGTGCCTTCAAAACATAAAACAAAGAATATCAAGGCATTTTACATATAAAACATGGACAAAATATTAGGTAAATATGGGTGAAACTATCGAATAATATGGTTACATCATCTTTCATCTCAAAGTTCTCATCAACTTCTTCTTCTTTTTCTTCTTCTTCTTCTACTACTACTACTGCTATTACTACTACTACTACTACTACTACTATTATTATTGTTCTTATTATTATTATTATTATTGTTATTATTGTTGTATTATTATCATTTATAATTTGTATAATTAACCTCCTTGTGGTTCGACTCCAGTTTTGCCGGGTTATTTATTACTTCAACACTCTTGCACTTGGGAGAAGATATCAATCTTTTAGTTGTGTCACGTAATTCTCAATTTATTTAATTAAATGCACACATCAAATTTTATATTTATAATAAAAAAGTTTCAATCTAAAAATTGTGCTAAGAATATTTGGATTTTTTTATTAAAACATAATTTTGAAATGATCTGTAAGTAAAGTGTGAGTAAATTTATTAGTTTAAAACTATACCACATCTTAGAATTAACAAAAACCTAAAAGGCATGGTGGTTTTACTATAGCACAAGATACATCATTATGGATTGCTACAGTAAATTATTTTTTTACCCTTCACTTCTAAATTTGCAAATTGTGTTTGAAGGTATAATAGTCTTTTTCACGTGTCAAATTAATCTTTGTGAAATTCACTATTCCTTTGATCAACACATGACATGCCTCTCACATCGTCATTTGAAAGATTTAGTTGTCCTTTTCATGGTGGTCCAAGTCATGTGGTTGTTAGAGTTGCGGTTAGTCTCCAAGTGACTTTTTTTTTCTCCATCTTCTCCATCCCTCTTTTCTTTTTCCCAAACTTTTGTTATATCCTTTAAGTTTATTATTTTAATTTTAATTTTTTGTTTTGTTTTTATTGATCTTTCGTTTCAATTTTATCTTTCAATATTTTACTTTATTTTTTTGTTTTAATTTTTATTTTTATTCTTTTAATTTTTATTTGTTTTATTTTTTTTATTTTACCATTTTACATTTTTATTTAGTTTCATCTCTAAAAAAATTATTTTTATGTAAAATTTAATCATTATTATTTTGTTTTTATTTTTATTTTTTTTTGTTTTGCTTTTATTATTTTGTATATTGGAAGATTTTGTTTCATGATTTCTTTCATATGTTGTCTTCTATGGGACAAACTTGATCTCATGAACTGAGTAACATGTTTTAAAGATTAGTCTAGGTTAACTTTAGTTTTTTTTTTCATGTGTTTCTTTAAATTATGCTTTTCCCTACTTTCATTATCCATTATTGTGTTGTTTGGGGATTTAACTTCATTAATGTTTTTAGATTTTTTTATGAGGTTATTAAGATCTCATGTTTAAAGTTGTAAATTTAACAAGTTAACCTAAATTGACTTGATTTTTCTTTCATCACTTTTTTCTTACATCAAAGGTTTTTTATTTTTTTTATTTTCACCTTTCAATACAAGTAAAATAAACAAAAGAGACCTAGCTTGCCAAACAAACCTCTTTTTAAATAGGGCAAGTTTTTTTTATTATTATAATTTTATTTTTTAATATTTAGTTTATTTAAAATTTAGCTATGCTATTTTTTTTTTATATTGTCCTCGTATTATTTTTATTGTTTTCTTCTTATTCTTCTTTTTCTTTTGTCTTTTACTATTTTTGTCTTTATTTAATTATCTCGTTAAGAAAGTTTGAGTATAAAGCAACCTTAAAATGCATCATGCGTGGTCGGATGTCCTACGTGGGTATTCTACATGTATAAAAATTGAATAAACTTTTCTTACATCCCTAACATGTATGATGATAACCATCATGTATCCATATCAATACATGCTTGACACAAATACAGAGTCGTTTGAAGTATGGTGAAGGAAGGTATTAAAATAATTTTTATTGTTGTAGTATATAAAAATAATATTTTTAATTGTGATTTTTTAAAAAATAAGTTTTTAAAAATATGTGTGATGTAGAAAATTTTTGCAAATAAAAATAAATCTTTATAAATAAAAAATAAGTTATTTTAGATTTTATAAAATTAAAGTCTAAAATGTAATTATATGTAAGACTAGAAATCATTTAATTAAAATAATTATTTCAATTGAATTTTTTTTATCACAGTACACAACGTGTACAAAAAATGGTTGACTTCATCATCAGGAAAAGCAAAAGCTAAATAAACCAAAAGCTTTGTACAAAGGTATCTAAATAAATAAAGTGGAAAATTTACTTTAGTCAAATCGAATCTCTAATTGGCGAATCAGGACCCACAAATTAATGCCCCCAGTTACTTTTACATGATTATCACAGCAACATTAAAAACATGTAGAGCTTTACGTTATGTTTGTTTTTTTTTTTTTTAAGTTTGTTTTTTTAAAGTGTTTTTTAAAAATTATTTTTAAATTTTTTATATTTATTTTTTATTAGAAACATTAGTTAATAAAAAATAATTTTCAGTAAATAAAAAATATTTTTTAGTTAAAAAAATTTAATTTAATTTTTAGAAAAGTATTTTTCTTTTATTTTAGGTGAAAAACACTTTCTAAAAATTGTAAAAAACTTAGAAATGTTATATTATTTGTTGATTATATCAAATTTGGTCCTCAAAATTTTTATTATTATATATATTTTATTTTGAATATTATTTTTTCAATTTCATCCCTTAGAATTTATTTTTTATATTACCTTTGGTCATCATTTTTATAATTGTTATTTGCTTTTCCCTTATTATTTTTAATTGAATTTTTTTATCTATTAAATTTGGTCCTTATTTTTTTTATTGTTACTTATTTTATTTGAAATAATTTATGAAATGATAATTATTATTATTATTATTTTTTTTTTTTTTTTTATTTTTTAGATTTGATCTCTATTATTTTGATTATTATTTATTTTATTTGAAAATTTATGAAATTATATATTTTTTTTAAATTTCATTCTCATTCAACCTTTTAATTTGTAAGATTTGTTCTTCATTATTTTAATAAAATTGAAAAAAAATAAGACATTAGAAAATTATTTTCCACCTTATTTTCTATGAAATAACCAAACACTGAAAAATATTTTCTAATTTATTTTTTATTACACTATCAAACATCAAAAAATAATTCACTTTCTTAAAATTCACTTTCAAAAGTAATTACTAAGATTTGTAGTAGTTCGATCCAATTTCATTTTGATGTAAGACAAATAAATTCAAGACCGGAGTTACATATTAATTAATAATTTAAATAAAAAATATAACAATAAAAAAGTAAAAAAATAACATGAACCCATCTACAATATAAAAAATTAACGTAAAAGGACAAAAATGAAAATAAAAAACTTAATTAAACTAGGTTAACTCATAAACATTATAACAATATAAATAAGATTGAGATAATCTTATAGAAAAAAATTATAAAAAAAACCACTTAATAGGGAAGGAAAGAAAAGCATACATATCAAATATTAGATAATAAAATTAAAATAAATAAATTTAAAAATAACAAAAAAAACTAAAGTCAATTCGCATTTACCTTTGAAACTCATTCTAGTCATAAATCCGAGACCAACATTATAAAATTTAAATCAAAGAAAATAACAAAGCAAAACTTAAAAATAAAAAGTTAAAAAACACATTAACTTAAAAAAAGAAAAAAAAACTATGCAAAATCAAGCAAACCTCCTAAACTTAGTCAAATATCTAAAACTCGTAACCCGTGAAATCTTGGATTCAAGTTGAATCAATAAACTTAATTCTCAACTAATATAATTTTGCAGGATGAAATCATAAAGAAATATCAATTTTTAAAATTTGTAAAAGCAAAAAAGATAGCAATAAGAATAATGAGGGATCATATTTGATAAAAACAAATTATGGAAGATGAAATTGAAAGAAAAAAATCTAAAAACCTATCAAAAAAACTAAATAGCAATAAAAATAACAGAAATCAAATCTAAAAGATAACAAAAATAGAAAAGGGTGAAATTTAAAAAAAATTGTAATTTTATGATGCAAAGGTGTTTTATTTTGAAATCTGGCTCAGGGCACAGATGTAATCTAAGAAAAAAAAGCCTAATCACTAATGATATCAATTCTAAATTATAAAATTAAAAAAAAATCAACTTAAAAAAAAACCCAAGAAAGCTCGAACAAACCTTATAAACCTGGACAAAGATCTCAAACTCACAACCCATTAAATTCTAAACTCAGAATGAATCATGTAGTTTAATCCCTAACTAAATTAATATTGATTATTCAAAGTAAATCCAACAAAGAGCAACAATTTTAAAAAACCTAGAAAACCAAAGTCGTTTTTTAAATGAATTGAAAATCCTAAAGAAAAAAAACAAATAAAAATAATTTAAAAAATTTATCTAAAATAAAACAAATAGCAATCAAAATAACAATAACTAAATTTCAAAGAAAAATAAAATAAATGGGGGATGAAATAGAAAAAGAATTCTAACATTATAAATTGTTTAAAAACATTATTTCAAGCATTGAAGGAAGGGATTGATAAAAAAAATATAAATTTAAAAAATTATCCACAAAAGCATAATAAAGAATGATAAACAAAAACCCTAGTATAATCGGGTCATTTTTAAGACCAACAGAGAATTTTTTGACAATACAAGCTAAACAAAAGAAACCCAATTTTCAATTGAATAAATACTAAAGGATAAAATGAGAAAACAAAATAGTTTAGACAAATAAAATAAAAAAAGCAAACCTGATAAAATATCATAAACCTAGTCAAATCTTAAAACCCCTGAATCCGAGTTCAATTAAGAAGTTTATTATGAAACAATTTTAAATTATTAATTTTAAAAACTTGTCAAAGCAAAATAAAAAATAGCAATTAAAAAAATAAAGATTAAATTTAATAGGAAAAAAAAATCAAAATATGGTGAAATCTTAAAACAAGATCAATTTAAAAAATGATTTCAAACAAAAAAATAATAATTAAAAGAATGAGGATCAAATTTAAAATATGAAAAAACTTAATAGGAATGAAATTGAAAAGGCATACCAATTTTATAAATTACTCAAGATTAAAAAATCATAATAAAAAGAAACGAGATCAAATTTGAAGAATCAACAAAATAAAAGTTTGTTCTTGATATTTTAAGGGGCTATTGCAAAAATTTAGGTGGCAAGAGAAAGAAGAAGAGTGAGAATAGAGGGCTGCCGACATCAAACCATTACAAATCTTGGAACATGTGCTGTCTTGTTGGGTTAGGAGCACCAAGACCTTTTAAGCATCGGCTACAAGGTCGTGTTTTGTTGCCGAGTAACATAAAACGCATTGCCCAAACCGCGATGGTTGTCCATACGCTAGAGTATGTCATGCATGCACTAACAAATTTTTATAATTATATTTAACATATGTCAATTACAAAAAAAAAAAAAAAGCACCTAAACAACCTTTGAATCTATAATAAAATCAATGTAAAATAATAATAATAAAATCAATGTAAAATAATAATAATAAAAAGCCCTTGTGAGAGAGTTAAGTTAATTTTATCTTTAGATGCATCAAATTAATTATACTATTTTGAAAAAAAATTAAAAATATCAAAACATCCCCAAGTGATAGGAATTTTTTTTTATTTTAAGGTTAAATTTATATTTTTATGACACAAAAAATAAATAAATTGACCAATTTAACCCTATATAATTTATAAGAAATAATTGTGTCATAGTGCAAAAAACCACCTTGCCCCAAATGCTAAGTTTAAAGGTTTTTTGTGAGCCACTGCCAATATTTTTAAATCACTATTCCAATGAATAGTAATTTAAGTCTTGGCTTATAATAATTTCTCCTTTATCTTTATTTTTTTAATGTATTTGAAAGTTTTTTTATTAAAATAAATTTAAGTTTCAAAAATTTTATTTTATTTTAATTATTATATAATAAAAATAGCTATTATTGTTGTATAAATTGAAGTCCAATGGACCATGCAATGTAAAAAAAAAAAAACAAATCTCACCTCCAAGCCATTGATAAAACATTTTGGTTCCAATGGGCATGTCATATACATTCAAGTTATGGCCGACCAACTGAATTAACTGTATGGATTTGATCTGATCATGATTAAGGTTGATGGAGAATCGAAGACTATAAAAGTTGAATAGCTAATTAATCTTTCAAGAACTTTAAGCATGAAAAGGATCAATGACCGTGTGAATCATATTTTTTTATTTGAAGATTTGGAATCTCTTTTTATTTTTCCTCCAATTTGGATATGACAAGGGGCATCTTTCTTGGTGTTTCCTGTAATTGAAACACCACAGATGCCTCGGCCCTTTCTCTCTTTACCAAACAAGTAAAACAAAGGATACTGAAAACACATCTTCCACCATTTGAAACACTATAACCACCCAGAGATTAGAGGATTTTGGAGGGACGGACAACTAAAGGATATGTTATACTATTACAAACATATTAATATTAGTGGTGGTTAGTGTGGTTCGGACTCAAAATTTTAAGAAGATGCTTTTTCTAAAGAATATAACATGGGTTGAATTGAAAATTAATTCAAATCAAAATGGTTTGGTTTGGATAAGGTTTAATTTTTTATATAAAAAACCTGAAAACCTAATTCTTGTTAAATGGGCTTGTTCATGGTTTCTTGAATGGAACCATATTAAATTGAGGTTTAACATATTTTTTGTTCAGTTTAGTTTTTAATAGGCTATGTAACAACACCCTTCACTTTTCATAAAAAAATCTAAGTTATTCATGTTTATTATCCATGATAAATCACTAATTAATGGCTTATTAATTCTAATTTTATATTTTTTTATGGTGGAATTTTTTATATTTATCTTTTCAAGTTATTGACAATACTTCTTAAGTTTACAACTCAATCATCATTAATAATCTAATCATTTTGAACATCAATCAATTCACTTCTCATATTATTTTATCATGATAAGTTGAATATAAAAGCAATTAAGAGTTTATATTGAACAAAAAATTAATACTTACTTTGTAAATCATATATCTGCCAATCTTACAATACTATTTTCATATATTAATAACAAGTCATTAATATTTAGTTTACATATAAAAGTGTGAATGATCCAACACAACAAAAAAGTAATTCATTTTTTTGGTTATATAAAGATAAGATTTAATGCAAGTACAAGACTATTTAAATATGCAAAAAAAAAAACCCAAAGCTACAAAAGACTACCCCTATCAAGATTGTGAAATACCTGAAATGGTTAGGCTAATGAATAAAAATCAATTTTAAGAAAGAATATTTCAGAAAATTTTTTCTTTAAAAGTTCTATTCAATTACAATTCTTACTCAATTCTTATTCAGATTTAACCTTATGTCTTTTATTCTATTAAAAGACAACACAATCTTTCTTTTTAACTTTCAGTTATCTTTTTTTCCTAGATAACCCCTAATCTGGTTATTCCAACTATATGCTCATAACTCTGGCTAACTTATATGTTGGCTTTTCAATCAACAATCTCATTAGATTATTTCGTTTTCAGTAAATTCTTAAAATGTCATATAATCTAGCAATTCAAAACAATTTCTAAAGGTTCTGGCTTTCCCTCTTGAAAATCACATCTTTTTAGCATTCTCATTTACAAGCCAACATCTATTCGATATCTCATATAGATATCTAACACTGTAGCACATTTATTTTAGTGTGAATAAATGCAATTATTCTTTTTAAAACTTTAATTATTAATACATGCATCTTAAGTTTAAATTCAATGATGTAACAAATTAAATTGTAAAAAGATAACTCTTGGTGGGGTTTTCACCATTTACATGGGACCTACTATCATGTGCCTATGCCCATATGCTAGATTGTTTTAGCTTCCTTTCCAGGACCACAATAGGTTCAATTCATAATTAATAACTCTAGTTCATATTAAAGTGCCATCCAAAGTATTCGTTTATCTCAAGATTCCACATGCATGAAATTTTGTATATTCATTCATTCATTAATGTGTTTTTCATTTTTTTCATTGCAATTCTTTATTTAAAGTTCTACACTAAGGATAACTTCATAAGCAAAATAATTATCATTTACTCAACTCAATGTAATTCAAATATGTTGAACACTATTAGCGTTCATTTCATAACTCAACATTTAAAACTTAGATTCAAGTGTGGTTTAATCCTTTAGAAAATAAAGACACATATCTTCAGTTTTTTAGAAGGATAAGAAATCAAAATCAACTATTAGTCTACTCAAAATTACTCATTTCACATGCATACACAACCTGTCTATCAAGTAACAACATGACCTGTTTGTGATTTTTGTTTACTAACTGGAGTTTTATGGATTCAAATCAAGAAAGGCTAGTTTTTAATGAAAATAAACATCTTCAAGCACAATTTTCATGGAAGAACATGCCTAAACTTCTGTTGTTTACTAGTATAAAATCTGACTAAAAGTTAATTTGCAAAATCTTCCATGTGGTATACAGCCTGATCCCTATCGAGTGTTTCATCCATACATAGAGTTCCATAACTCCGAATAAAAAAAAACTTTTTTAATTGAAATTTAACACATTTATTTAGAACCTTAATGAAATAAAATGTTTCAATTTATCAATATCAAATCCTAAACCCAACTAGAAGTTAGACAACAAATCTGCCAAATAGCTTCTAGCCTGATCTTCCTTTAGTATTTTGTTCATATCTGAAGTTCTATAACTTCAAATAAAACAAAATTTGTTTTATGAAAAGGTAACACCTTTACCTATAATTTACATGCAGATTCAAACTACTAATTTTGCTAACTCCGAATAAAGAAAAACTTGTTTCAATTGAAATTTAACACATTTATTTACAACCTTAATCAAAGAAAATGTTTTAATTTATCAATATCAAATCCTATACCAACTAGAAGTTAGACAACAAATATGCTAAATAGCTTTTAGCTTGATCTTCCTTTAGTATTTTGTTCATATATGGAATTTTATAACAAAAAAAAAAACACAATTTATTTTATAGAAAGATAACACCTTTGCCTATAATTTACGTGCAGAGTTAAACTACTAATTTTGTTTCTTTCTTTTTTTCCTTTTCTAATATCAGTTGGAAGCTAGATATCAAATTCAAACTTGAATTCGTAGATGTAGCAAATAATTACATATTGTTCGTGCATTATTTCAACACTTCAATTAACTATTCGTATATAATATATTTTAATAATTCAACAAACACATTATCAATTAATTATACTTTTCTTTTTTAAAAAATGTTGAGTGCCTCCTTCCCTTAACAATACACTTGATAAAATTCTAACTAGCTAATACATCCTTCATACATTACGCTTTCAATATATATCATTAACTATAGTTTTCTATACTTACAATATTTAAAATTCACTCACCCCACTTTTTTTTTTGTAACTTTTTGGCCAAAACCCACAAGAGCTAAAAGGGCTACTTTTTCTTTCTTAAATCAAATCTCACTTTACCATACCTAATTCTATGCGTATTCTAGCACAAGAAAACAATATTTTAAACAATTAAATTCACATGCAAGTTCTTCACACACACACACACCAGAATATTCTGTAATGCATGTACTTTATATTTGTTCAAGTTAATCATTTAAAAGAGCTTCCTTACCCTAATTAGATGACAATTTCAAATGAAGAACATAAAGAACTTCAAACTCTCTCTAACCCCTCTTTTGAAAACCAAACTTTTAGTTGTGAAACTCACCAACTCACCTAAATTCTTCTTTTTAACCCTTTAATGGTTGTTCTTATCATTTTAAATTAGTTTCTTCATGGATTAATTTATAAAGAATTGAGAAAAATACATCTAAAAACCCTAATCCCATATTGCCACTCTTAAACCATTGGCTATAAGGGGGGAGGTATTTAGGTGTTCCATTTTTGCTATTTGCATTCTAACTCCTTTTACCAAATTTATTTATATTATAATACTATCATCTAAATTACCTATACATTAACCCTATCATTTTTTATGTTCATATTTGTTCCAATATTTTATTTTTCACTTCATCGTTATATCACCTTTCAATATCTTTTTAATTACTTTTTTGTTATATATTTTTACTCAATTCACATTAATTCACATTTATTTCTTAATGTTATTTCCTTTCTTATTCACCGAGGTTTACAAGCTTTTTAAACAAATATTTTTTATTATATTTTTTAACAAAACCAACCCAACTCTATTTCAAAGTTATAAATTGAAATTAACTAGAACCAATTGTCATTTTGTATTGTTTGCTTAAAAAATATATGTTGTGTGATAACCTCATATTATGAAGTTGCATGTTTATTTACCTATCTTTTATGGAATATAGTAGTTGTTACCACAACCTCAATTAAAGAGGAAGGTTGGTGCAAATCCATTCAATATAGATGTTCACACTAGAAATAAATGGATGCATTAGCAATAGATAAGCAAATCAAATATAAACAAGTCTAGGTTATCATAAATTTAACAAAAATATCCATGTTATTTGCAAAACCCAACAACAACATTACTTAGAAAATTTAGCAATAGCAAAAAGCAAAAGCTCCTACAAGGTTAATGCTATAAAGAAAAATTCACAAATTAGCAACATATTAGAATTTGACTAATAAAATAATTAACAATGAAAAATTAAAAGAGAATTAATAAGTTAAAGCAAGTTAATTACCTAAAATAATTATATTCCAACATTTCACCAACATCACTAATACTAATAATCTATAGAGATTTTCAAACTTTCACCAAATTCATAAATTAAACAAGTTAGATTAAACATATGTAAAGAAATGATAGTATAAAATAACTAATTTTAAATTTACAAGACAAATTACTTGGCTCAATCATATAAAATTTCCAATATAATCCATGAAGAATCTAATGTCGATTGAAATTGGTACTAAACGCAACCAATTTTGATAATAAATAAGTGTTTGCTCCATCGATAGAGATAAAAAGCTTCAAAATAGATCTAATATACAACTACCAATGTTTAACGCTACTTCAACAATAGATATCGGGATAACTAAACGCATGTTGTGTTGCTGAGAAAAGTATTTTTAACCTTCTTAGTAGAATTTTTAGCCTTTTCAACATCATATAATCACTTAAAACAAAATCTCATATATTTTAATTAGAAATATAGATCTAACACAACAACCATGCACAATGAAAAGTTTTTGTTTTTCTTGGCCCCTTAATATTTTTGATACTTTCTCATCATATTCTTGGTCATTTCCTATAATAAAGCATCTACACTTCTTCAAAGTTAAGATATGGTTGTTTGCATGGAAATCAATTCATAGAAGAAAAAATTAGATGTCACATACAACTAGCTATAAACTTTTAATATAATCTTATAAAATAGTTTCAAGAAATTCGCAAAGATCTAGCATTTTCCCACTCTTTTAAAATAGAAGGGCAAAGATCTAGCATTTTCCCACTCTTTTAAAATAGAAGGACCTGCTTGTTTTTTTTTTTTGTTTCCATTTGAATTAATCTCAAAGTAAATCACATACGTTGGATCAATTACTTTTAATCTTATAAAAATAATAATGTCATTCCAAATTACTATAGGCTAATAGACCTAAGTTATCAAGAACAACCCCAATAATATTTTCAAATATTAATAATAAATGTCATTCTAAGAAGAAGGGCAATAATGGAAATCAATGACTCCTCATTCCATGACTCAAGAACTAAATCCAATAATGACTACTTAAATGTTATAAGAAAATAAGGCTTACAACAAGAAACAAGCTTAGACTTGTAAAGGAATTTTATACCTTACAAGGTTAGTGTAAATCCTAAATCTCTTACCTTACAAGCTCAACAACTAGACCCAAATCAAACTCATTCTTGTATTTCTTCAATCTAGACCTCATGACAATTGTTAACAGAGAAGAAAAATATTACAGTTAAATTACATGAAATAATTAAGAAATTTTAAAAGATACGAGATTAAGAAAAAGCCTAGCTACTAATTACAGTCCAAATCATGATAAATCAAAAGAGAAAATGCAAGATTACCTTAGATTCTATATATTACAATACGATGGATTGAGTTTTAATAAAAAAAAAAAGAAGGAACAACTGTTGTCAAAAGGGAATAAATAAAGGCTTATAATCAATTGATTTAAGGTATCTAATTTGGTGTATCCATAAGGGAGAAGGAGAAGGAGAAGGAGAGATGGCAGAGGTAATACACTAATCTTTTAAGTTTAAAAAAGGTTAACGAGAAAGAGATGACATAAGGATGATGAGAGAGAGCAACTATTGTTATTAGAAAATAGGGGGAATGTTTCAGGGTTAGGTTAAGTTTCAATTTATACCTCTTTTTTAAAGTTAGTTCACACTTGATCTGGTCAAGTCTGGTCTACATGATTAGTTTTCGAAATCAAAACCAAACCATAGTGAATGATTTTTCAGGTTTTTAAATTAGTTTTTTTTCCTCCTAGATTTTTTGGTTAATTTTTTCTTGGTTTTTATGGTTTTCTTGAAAGATTGTTTTTTCCAAAACACCCTTAACTAATATTGATTTAGATTACTACATCAAAAGGATTGCTTTGATATAAATTAAACTCTATTATTTATTAATATTAATTATATTGTTGGAAAGTCATAGTTTGATACCTCAACAAGGAACTCACTTATGAGAAAATGGAAGAATACACAACACTATTAATACAAAAAGTCCTTTTTAAAACCTCATCTAGGAGATTATGATCAACCTTACTCAATCATTACCTAAAAGAATTTAAAAACTAATCAAAACAATGTTGTTTGACCAAAAACAATTTTTTTTTACAAAATAGTCAATAGTTTAATGACTAGGTCACTAGTTAACTTAAGCTTTTAATTAGGTTAGCCAAATCATTTTTTTTCTATTTTTTTATTTAACCCACACTAGTTTAGGCCTTAGGTTAACCAATTCTTAAGTTGACTCGCTTGTTCGATCTGAATTTTAAAACTATGGTTTGATTGGGTAAATCGGACTTATTAGCTGGTTGCGTTTGCTAAAATGATTTATTTAAGCATAAAGAACATATAAGCAATTCATGAAACCATGAAATGGGTTATTTAGATGCTTGATTTTTTTATGAAAAATTAAGCATACACCATAAGAGTGTTAAAAAACCAACAAACTAAGAAAACGGCAAAAGATAAAAACATTAATAAAAAATACTTAACTGAGAGAAAAAAACCAAAGAAATTGACTAAAAAACTATGAAAAACACTAGGTTTAGTTTGATTTTAGAAAGCTAAAATTGTTTGGAATGGTTTAACCAGATTTAAACCGACTAAAAAAATTATATAAATATAAATTTAACCTAGCCTTATAACACTTTTTCCTCTTTTTCTTTAATAATAGTCCTTCCTTTCCACGACCCCCCCGGGTCTTTTTTCATCTCTCTCCCTTCTTCTCTCTCTTGTTCTATCTTTTTAAGATATTAACTTAAACCCATTTCTTTTTAATAGCAATTGCATCTTTTCGTCTCCCTCAACTCTTTTGTTTTTCTCTCTTCTTTTGATAGAAGCTAAAATCCAAATATTCCAAGCATGTGAATCTAAGGTAATCTTTAATTTTATTTTTTAATTTCTTCTAATTTGGATTGTAATTAGTAGTTAAGTTTTTTCTTGATCTCTTTCAGAATTTCTTAATTATTTCATGTAATTTACTAATAACTAATTATAATATTTTTTTTCTCCTCTTTCTTAACAATTATTGTGAGTCTGTGACTTGTTTCTACGCTCTTTTCCCTTATGTTTTCTTCATTCTCTTGCAAAAAAAAAGAGAGAGGAATGTTTATTTTTTTAATTTTTAATTGATTGTTGATTTTAATTTTTTAATTTTAAAAGCTTTTAGGTTAAAATTAGGTTTTGATAAATTATTTTGTTTTAATACCACAAAAAGAAAAGAAAAAAGACAAAATACAAGCATCACCACCTCCTTCCTCTCTCTCTTTTTTTTTTTCTTTTTGTGGTATCAAAACAAAATAATTTATCAAAACCTAATTTCAACCTAAAAGGCCTTTAAAATTACAAAATTGAAATCAACAATCAATTATATATATATAACTTACTGTTAATATAAACTTTTAGGTTTTGATGAAGGATTTCAATTACTAACATGATGTTAATAGATATTAATGCTAGGTTATTTGATTATTCTTTATTATTATTATTATTAAACTTAATGTTAATATAAATTTTTGGGTTCTGATGAAGGTTTTGATGACTAACCTAATGTTAACATATATTAATGCTAAATTTATTTTAATTGTTGTAAATTTTAGGATTCTTGAGTCTGTAACATACTATTAATATTTCCTATTCATTATCAGTTGATTCATATTGTTTTTTTTTTAAATTTTAGATGGATAACCAGGAAGATACTAGACCAAATAAATCAAAACCTTCAAGTTTGGAATCCAATCCTTTGCCTATTCCAGATATTATCTATAATACAAATAGTAGTGCTAAAGGTAACAATCATCTACCTTCTAAACTTAATAAAATAAAAGGCATCCTAAATTTGACTTTAAGAGACATGATGGTGATCCCAAAGCTTCTTAGGCTGCATCTATATATCATAGGAAAGACTATGTTTGTCATACCATATATAATGAGATAAGCAACATGTGAAATCATCTAGGCGCATGCATACAATTTTCTTTTGTGATTGATCAAAAGCAAAATAATTTGGTTTTAGAACTTAAGCCTAAAATAGAAAGGGATGGTAAGGGAGGTAAAATTTTGGTGACTATTAAGATAATATATTATAATTATGATGAATGTAACAAAGCTCTAGCAAAAATGATTATACTTAATGAGCTATCTCTTAACTTTATAGAGAATTAAGGATTTAAATCATTTTATTAGTTAATGCAACCTAGATTTAATGTTCCTTCTTTTTTGACAATTTGGAGAGATTATTTAAAATTTTATATAAAAGAGAAGGTATAATTAAAGAAAGCTCCTAAGGGTCAACAAACATGTTTAACAATTGATACCTAAACATAATCCATAATATTAATTATATATTTTTGATAGCCCATTTGATTGATAATAGTTAGAACTTAAATAAAAAAAATTCTAAATTTTTATCAAGTTTCTCATTGTAAGGATGAGATAATTGGCCAAACTATTAAAAGTTATTTGTTGGATGGGGGAATTAATAAGATTTTATTAGTTATAGTAGACAAAATATGTTATCCATTTTTAACCCCATAAAAAATCAAGAAAAGAAACAAAAAATACAAAAAGAAAATCCAAAACACAAGATGATATACAAAAAGAAATCCTATAAGATTGCTCAAATTAGTGGTGAAGGACCAAAATTATAAGTGGAGAAGTTGGAGGATCAAGATGTATAATATTGGAAAAATAAACAACCCAAATTTGATCAACAAAGGGGCCCATTGGTGAAAATATTTTTATTTAAGTAAATAAATAAAAATTTGAGCAGGTAAGGACTTAATGAGAATTTTGGAAGGCTTAATTAATTTTATTAAGAATTTAATTAGTATAAAAATTGATTTTTAAAGTTAATTTAGGCTTTAATTGAAAGAAATTAAAATCTAAGGGTTGAATTGCAATTTTAAAGAATTAATTTGGTCAAATTAGATGCTTAATTATATAAATATTGAAGTTTAATGAGCAATTAGAGACTTGATTAAAGAAATCCAAACCAAAGACTAAATAAATAAAAAACTGAGTCAATACAGAGATTGAATTTGATCAAATTAGAGGTTAAATTAAAGAAATTGAAAGTTTTTCGATCTAATTTTATAACCAAGAAGTAAAATGAAATTGGCGGTGAACTTTATAGCTAACAATTAAGTTTGGCAAGGATGGAATTGCATGAAATTAAGAGTTTAGGAAGCAATTATGAGTTTAATTCAAAGCAATTAGAAGAACAAGGAACTAAAGTAAACATTTTAAAATTCTAAATTAAAAACCCTAAATTCTAGGATTTAACTTAGATGGCACATCATTTGGTCACTATTTATCTTTTTCTTTAGCAATTTTAATTGATTGAATAGGCTTCTTTAAGTGAATAAATGTGGCATCTCTAACCATCTCTAGGGTTGTAACCACCACCATTCAACTAAAAAACACCCTCTATAAAGATCACCTACTATAACCAAACATTTACTTTCCATTTTCTTCATTGAACTTAACAACTCTTGTCCCCGATCAGTGGTCATTGTATTTTTAGATTCTCAACTGATCAAGTTGACACCTTCAAATGAATGAATATAAAGCTACAAATCTTTAAATTGAACAAGAAAGGTCTCTAATGATGTTTACATCGAAGTTGCTCTAGTCAAAATTAGTCAACTCAGTTAGCCTTGATTAAGATATCCATTTCTAAAAAACCTAATGTTTTTCAGGTGTACACACTTCAAGGCTTCTCAGTGGGTTCTTATCAAAAGTTGACCACATATCTCTCAATATCGAAAGGCTAAAAACAAGCTCCTTGTTCTCCAAGTTTGAAAAAACCACCAAAATATCTAAAAAACAAGTTTGTTACAAAACCACAATTATAAAACTAGCATAGGTACAAAGCTCGCAACTATAAAACGCACTCATAAACTCTCCTATTTTGATTATAGGGCCATGCTTTGATGAATGAGGATCAATCTTTGATTAAATTTTAGCTTAAAACCTTATAAATACCCCTTGAAAATCAAGGCAGAGTAGAGGAAAAAAAATGAAAAAAAAAGGGAAGGAGAGGAAAATAAAAAGTCTTGATAAAAAATCTAAGTGTGAAGGTTCATGAGTCTAACACAAGGATTTCTTAAGCTTTGAAAGGGTCGCAAGCTTGTGAAAGTAAGGCTTTACAAATGAAAGCAAATAAGGTAGTAGTCATATAAAGGTTTACAACTTTAGGGGCTTGCAGGCATACTTTCTAATCTAAAAGTGGAGTTTATGTGACCTGCTTAAGTTTTTTTTTTTATTCCCATTTGGTTTATATTTATGTTTACAAACATGGAGAAGAAGTATGGAATGCTTGAAAAGTAGGGTTGTGTTGCCTTTTTGTTGTTGTGATTTTTTATTTCATGGTTTGATGTTGTTTTCTAAAGCATTTTTTAGACATGTTTGATGTTTTCAATACAATAAAAGCTTTCTAATTAGGTTGTTTTTTATATATAAAAAAATTAGTTTTTGTTAGTTTGATTAATGCATTGTAAAGAAATATTGTTAAATTTACAAGGCTTGTTCATGATCAATATATATTTAGAAAACCAATTTTGAATCCAAATTACATGAATATATAGTTTGCTCAAACTTGATAGTTTTTAGAATTAAAATCTCTAGCATAATTTTTATGATTTGATGTTTTTTTGTTACTTTTTTATTCAACTATGATTGGTATTGATAATATGGTTTGTGAGGACCAAAAGCAATATGTTTAAAGGCCTAAAAGATCATTTGCAGGGTTTGACAATACTGGGTATATCTATGCATTTTTCTAGGTTCTAAGGTAGTGTTCTTGGGAAGAACATTACCTTAGCCCCATGATTTGAATCAATTTTGGTTCAATTATTTGCACAAAACCATTTAAGCAACTTGAGTAGAAAATAATCTAGGGTTTTATTTACATTAATAACAAGTTTCTGGGGGTTTTAATTCTAGAGTTTTGGTTTTGAACCGAAACTCATTTTGACAAAATTATGTTGACTCTTTGATAATTGAAATGAATGGATGGTAGATTAGGGATTCTTACACGCTTTCCAACATGTCTATGTCTTTGTTTTGATTGTATTCGGTCTAATTTTGGGATCCATGTTTGCTAGGTTTACCTTGGATGTTCTTCGTGTTCCTGAGTTATTCTAGATTTTTTTTATGCGTTTAATATATTTTTAGTCAAAGATTTTTGTTTTTTTTGTTTTTTTTTCTAAGTTTGATTTGTTTTAAGTTTTAGTTTTGGTTTAGTTTTCGAGTAAAATCAATATCTTTGGTTCACTTTATGGTCAAACTAAATATTTTGGGTAAACCTGATTTGGGCAACTTGACTAGTTCAAAATTGGGTCAAAATTTTACACCATGTTTGGCTGGCAATGTTTTTGCTAAAGGTTTTTTTTTTTGTTTATGTGTGTGTTTGACAAACATCCCCTAGGCTTATATTGACAGTTTTGGTTTAAAAAAAAAGGTTTTTACTAAACATGGTCAATATTTCAATAACCTTAAAACTTTTAATGTATGAAAATTAATGATTAACATTCTGGTATAAATGTTTGACCTACCAATGACTAGTATTTAAGTACCGAGAGTTGAATAGAAAATTCTCAAAATCATTTTGGATATTAAATTTTTTTAACTTAGAGCATTTTTCACCACAATATATAAGTTTTGGAATTCATTTTCGCTTTTAAGAATAGGTGAATCCTGTTAGGGCACCTACATGAGTTAGTCCTATAAGATTTTACTTGGTTATACAAGTCCATAATAAATTTGAAATGACAGATTTATTTATGAGAGCATAAATCTTTATTATGAGTCATAAACAGACCACCGGTTAGAAACTGATCAACACTTTTAAAGCATATCTAGACCATACAATGCAGTTTATTTCTAGTAAGGTGCGTTAGAGGTGTTAATACCTTTTTTAGCCACAACTACTCTCATATCCTGAAATTTTAGATAAGACTAGTCCACCTAGGTCTTTTAGTGACCATGAACCAAACAACTAGGTGGAGACTCCTTGATCCAGATGCCTCAATGTCGAGCGCACATGTGTGATATTGGCAACTCCACTAGGGACCTTTTGTTTTTTACAGTATTACACTAAACTTTATATGTTTTATGTGATTTGTTTAATTTTTTGCATTTAACTTCTTTTTTTTTTTTACTTACATACACTTTAACATGTTTTATCTTGGTCATACATGTACGTTGAGTATGGATGAATATCTTCATGCATCACAAGTCTATTTGTGATATATCACTTTGGAATGAACACATATAAAAACTTTGAGTTAAGTGGGGGATTAACAACTTACCATATGATTTTTAGTCAGGGTTTAACTTCATGAAACTATTTGACTCTTTGTTAAATGCTTAGATTAATAATGATTGATATACATACTATGTCACTACCTATTGAGCCAATATACTACCTTCATAAGGGTAATCACTAAAATAGGAAGAGATCATTTTGAGACTAAATAGTGCCTACCTTAATGTCTCACTTAAAAAGATATAAAACCTGTTTATACAATATATGTTACATAACTAAATATTGTTACATTAAGACATGGTCAACCTTAAAAAGCATATTGAATTGCAAGATTTAGGGCTGATAAAATGGCCACCATTTAAAGGATGATCTTTTTTTAATAAGGTTTGGATTTTGAATCTCTATAGTTGTTAAAATGGGATTGTTTGAGACTAAATGATAGTAAATTGCCACCTCTAAAAAAAAATATGAGTTGCTCTAGAAATGACTTGAAGAAGCTCATCTTATACATGAAAAACATCTACGACGATGAGTTTTTTTAAAGATATATGAGAAGATAGTGGAAATCACAAAGGTGTTTGTGCAGAACTCAACAATTAAAGCCTTGATGCATTTTTAGGACCCCGAGTACCAGTACTTCACTTTTGAGAATGTAGATATTTGTCCTACTGATTAATACTTAAAAATAAATTCTTATTAAGGCTTTGTATTATCATATTACACTTAAAGTATCATTAAATTCCCTAACTTGAACATGTTTTATAATAACATATCTAATAATATAAAACATCTTTAATTTATAGTAAATATTCATCTTAAATGTAGGTTGCTTGATTGTTTTTTATAATCAGCTTGTTTTAACTCGCAAGTGCATGAGTGTGTAATGTAGCAATTAACTCGGTAAGATCGAGGTCATATCCACAAAGAGCTAGATCAAGAAATTAAGCTAGGTAACAAAGAAAACTCAAGAGAAATTAAATTAACAATAACTTAGTTGAAAATAATATATGGATTTGTTTTCAAAGATGAAAACGTGTAAATAGATTTTAAATAACAAGAAAAAGTAAGTCTTGGTCCAAATCAATTTTAATGGTGATGTATTAGTTATTCCTTCAAGATATATAAGATTCTCAACCTAATATTAACGATTGTGATATTAGATTGGAAGATATTATAATGAAGTTTAAAAAGATGAAGATTGATTATTGCTTAAGAATGAATAAGTACTTTCATATTAAGTAAAATACTTTCATATTAAGTAAGATATTGAATCAATCAATCTCTATACCAAAACTAAAGTTTATGCATAAAAATTCAAGATTATAACATTACCTAAAATATTTCTAAAATTTTCTTGCAATAATAAAACATTGATGAAAAAAATGAGAAGATAAACATTAAGATTCATTCATATCTTAAAGAACTCACTTGAACCACTATCATCCTTGATTTAGATCCAAGAAAGAGATTAGCCAATCATGATTATGTATAAGAACACTTTAATAAACATGAAATAACTTGAATCAAACTGAAACAATAAGTTTTATAAACTAAAGAATTGAAATCTATAAAGAAGAACACAACACAATTTCTAAAAAAATTCGGATAAAAATATAATGCTAATTATGGATAGAAATTTTGACCCTCCTAGAAGCCTTTTTTGGAGATGTCTATTAGAGACATATTTATAGGAAATTCTAACACCTTTCCAAATAATTAAAGAAAGCTCATTTGAACACCTAAGTCAAAAGTTATGGGCAAAACATCGAGAGGTATTCTGAAAAATCAAATCAGACTAGCTTTCTAACCACTTTGGTGCACGTTTTTCTTTATCATTTATGAGCTGTCTTTTTCTTCTTTTTGACCCAAAATAATGTAACAATGTTCTCTCCAGCTTTCCATCTATGTGCTTGCCTTCTTGGATCAATGGATTACCCAAAATAAATCAATTGTTATTTGTTGTGTGGACATGTAAGATCATGGATTGTGCTTGGGTTGATTTGAAGGTTGATTGGGGGATGAATTTAAGCATATATAAGGATATAAATGTACCTATTATTTGGGCTAAGATTGACATTAAAACCTTGAGTGTTTGATGATTGAAGTTTGCACACAATATAAGGCAAGTTTGGGCTTGAAATATATCATATGAAAATCTTTTCTAAGATTGGAATAAAATTGATTTTTTGGGGAAAATTTGGAGCACTTATTTGAACCAAGATTTGCTTCAAACTTTAACTAAATGTCTCTTCAATTCTTTATTCGGAATTCTGACATAATCCGTTTAAGCTCCAAAAACCTAGCAAAACATTAAAAGAAACTTCATTACTAAAAAGCACATCAATTATTATAAAAACATAAAATACATATGTAAAATAAGAGACTTAATGATACTTTTGATGCACAATCACAAGCCAATTACATAAATTAAGGGATTGACTGATGAGTTTAACTAATAAAATTGAGAAGACAAAGAGAGGGCTAAGATTAGAAAAGAGATGTAAATTCAGTCTAAACTAGAATACCATTTGGTTATTAGATCATAACTAGATCTATAGAACTTAGATTTAAGTCTGTTCTATATGGATGGAAACCTAAGACATAGGCCTAAAACTTTTATGAGAGTTTAAGATTCTAAAAGGTCGTTTTCAAGTTCAAATTGTAACAACAATAGAGAAATCTGAATGTGTCTTGCAACCCAAATACTATTTAGTGTTCAACCTATATCTCGAGTTTTAGAAGTTCAAATGCACCAATTTTTTTTGTTGGAAAGTTGAGACAATTTTCTAAAACATTCAACAGACAATCTATTCAAATTCTGATATTAGCAATGACATTTTGTTTAGACAAGAAGATAAAGATTATCACCAAGTTAAGATGTGGTCACCCACTCAACAATTAGTCAACAAATCAATAGTTCCAAATTTTGGCCTATAAAAGAAAACATTTTTCATATATTTGGGTATTGTAGTTTTCAGATTAAAATCATGTTTTTACTCTCTTTTTATATATATATATTTTTGCAATACTTAAGTTTTGCTTTTATTAATCTCTTGTTTATGCTTTTCATTTCCTTTCCTTTACTTAGTTAACTTACATCTTATTTATGTTCTTATCTTGTTTATTTTTGTTTCTTTTCTTCATTATGTTTATCTAAGTTTATTATATCAAGGTGAAAAGGTTACACTAATGGTGTAAGAATAAGTATAGTATAAATTCAATAAGGACTTTAATGTTTGATACTAACATATTTTGTATTTGTTATCTTGTTCACTTTTAATACTTTGCTTGTTAAATGTTTAATCTGAATTTATGTTGTTTAACACTTGGAACAACAAATACTTGGCACTTTCATAGCCCAACTGTATGGTATAACCTACACCTGTGCTATGAAAGAAACTTGATTTGTTGTTAATATAAGTTACAATAATGAATACCTGACAATATTTATAAATATTAGCATTATTTGAATAAGATAACTAATGTAATCATGTTAACAACTTATAATCCGATTGGAACCTCCTTTGTGTGTGGTTTCCAGTTAATTAATAAAAAGAATTTATATTATACTTGTTTGAAATACCTTTAGCGGATCTTCTAACCTTAACATTTGTTTTTATCATTGTTTAAACCTCATATTAATATCCTCTTTAACTTATTATTATTATTATTATTATTATTATTATTATTATTATAGTTAACCTCTCTGTGGTTCAACCTCAGTCTTGTCGAATTATTTATTACTTCGACACTCTTATATCTGGGAGAAGACATCAATCTTCTGGTCGTGTCAAGTTTTTGGTGCCATTATCGGAGAGGTATATTCTTGTATAAATTATAATTTTTATTTCATTTTCACTTTTCACTTTTCTTGTATCTAACTTTGTTTCCTTTTCTTTTGTTTTCTTCTTCTTTTTATTCTCTTCCTACACGTGTATGAGAGTTTGGTCACGTACATTAAATGGTAGACTTTGTAGGGTATCCTAATCATTTTCAGAAAATATGGAATTTGAGGAGGTCTGCAACACCTATAATGACTCAAATTGTAGCATGAACACAATCAGATTAAAGCTTTTTCTTTTTTCATTAAAAGATAAAGCTAAAATATGACTATAAAATTTGAGACCAGGATCTATTCGTACTTGGAATGAAATGCAACAATAATTTTTAACGAAGTTTTTTCTATCTCACAGAACAAACTCCTTCAAAAGACAAATCACTATTTTCACTCAAAAACCAGGAGAAACATTTTACCAATATTAGGATAGATATCGAGACTTGCTTAATACTTACTCTCATCATGGTTTTGAAATAATGAGATTGGTTTCACATTTTTATGAAGGGTTAACACCTAAAAATAAGTAAATGGTGGAATTGATGTGCAATGGAACTTTTAAAGATAAAGACCTTGATAAAGCAATGAAGTACTTAAACTTTTTAGCTAAAAATGCTTAAAATTAGGATACTGCAGATATTTAAAGGCATCGAGTAAAACTCATCCTCATACATCTAGTGGAGGTATGTATAATCTTAGGAAAGATCCTCCAAGCCAAGTTTGCATCTTTATCTAGAAAAGTCGAGGCACTGGAATTAAAAAAAAAAGGTCAATTAAAATCTGTTCAAGACATTGCATGTTTTTATTGAAAAGTAAGAGACAATCAATACTTAACTTGCTCAAAGCATAACAGATTTTAAAGATACTCTTACAAAATTGACACTTGCTCTCAGTTTTTAAGAGAAAGGTAAGTTTCCATCCCAACCACAACATAATCCCAAGGAGCAATACAATGAAAATGTAAGTAGTTTTGGAAGCCAACACATGAATCAAGTCAAATCAGTCATCATTCTTCGTAATTGTAAGGTTATTGAAAAACCCACTCTTGAACCTTGTGAGAAAAATAATAAGTTAATCTTTGAGGGTAAGGAAGGGGTTGAATCTGAACATTGCAAAGAAAAGATTGATTTCCCGCCAGCACTTCCATTTCCTGATGCGATGACCAAACAAAGAAAAGTCAATCACAACTCTGAAATCTTTAAAACTTTCAAACAAGGATCAATATACCTTTATTGGATGCTATTAAATAGGTACCTTCTTATGCTAAAATTTTGAAAGATCTGTGCACTATCAAGAGAAAACTAAATGTAAAAAAAAAGGTCTTTTTAGCCAAACAAGTAAGTGTTATTTTTTAGAACAATAATGCTTTGAAATATAAAGACCATGGTTGTCCTATAATTTCTTGCTTTATTGGAGAACATAAAATTGAAAGAGCCTTACTTGATCTTGGAGCTAGTGTGAATTTACTTCCATATTCAGATTTCCAAAGTCTTAATCTAGGTGAGTTAAAGCCAACTTCGGTAACTCTCTTACTTGTTGATAGATATGTAAAAGTGCATAGAGGAATAGTTGAAGATATATTAATATAAGTCGATAAATTCATTTATCCTATGAATTTTATTGTCTTGGGTAGATAACTTGTTGAAGCATGTAATTCACTTCTGACATAACTAAAAGATTGATGTCTTCACCAAGTATAGGAGTGTCAAAGTAATAAATAACTTGGTATGACTAACTATAAAAATTATAAATAATAAGAACAACAACAACAACAACAACAACAACAACAACAACAACAACAACAATAAGTTAAAGAGGACTTTGAGTTTGTAAGATTAATGTGAGGATTAAATAATGATAAAAGCAATTATCAAGGTTAGAGGATTCACTAATGGTGTTTCAAACAAGTATAGTATAAATTCTTGTTACTCAACTAGAAACCACACACAAAGAAGATTCCAATCGGATTATAAATTATTAACATGATTACATTAGTTATCTTATTCACATAATGCTAATACTTGTAAATGTTGTCAAGTATTCATGATTATAACTTATATTAATAACAAATCAAGTTCCTTTCATAGTATAAGTGTCCGTTATACCATACGGTTTATGCTATAAAAGTGTCAAGCATTTGTTGTACCAAGGTTATACAATATAAATCAAGATTAACAATTTAACAAGCAAAGTATTAAGAGTGAATAAGATAACAATACAAAACATTTTAGTGACACGATCAAAGAGTTGATGTCTTATCCCAAGTGCAGGAGTGTCAAAGTAAAATAACCCGGCAAGACCGGGGTCGAACCACAGGGAGGTGAATTATATAAATTACAAATAAAAAAAAAGATTTGAGGAGAATAATAACATAAAAAGAGTTCAAGAAAGTTTTGGGATGTGATATTGATGTAAGGATTAAATAATAACAAAACATATGTCAAGGTTATAGGATTCACTAATAGTATTTCAAATAAATATAATATAAACTCTTTTTATTACTCAACTAGAAACCACACACAAAGGAGGCTCCAATCAGATGATTTCTTATTATTAGCTCATTATAAATTACTAACATGATCATATTAATCATCTTATCTAAGTAACACCATACTTATTAATATCATCAAGCATTCATGTTGCTAGTTTATGTTAATAACAAATCAAGTTCCTATCATAATAACGATGTCAGTCGAAGACTATGAAGGATCAAGCATTTGATGTACCAAGTATTATATAACACAAATCTAAATTAACCATTTTATAAGCAAGGTATTAAAAATTAGTAAGATAAAACATGTTAATAACAATCTTTCTTGGATATAAACATTTAAAACCCATGTTGAGTTTATATTATACCTATTCTAACACCATTAGAGAAACCTTTTCACCTTGACATAATTAACTTAGCTAAACATTAAGAAGGAGAAAAACATAAATAAACAATATAAGAATATAAACATAATATAAGCTAACTAAGTATAGGAAAGGAAATGAAAGAGCATAAACAAGAGATTACTATAGCATGAAAGAAAACTTGAACATTACAAAGATGTAGAGAGAAAGCAAGAAGATAACTTTGATCTGAAAATTAATGTGACTAAATTCATGGAAAATACCTCATTTTATAGGCTAAGTTTCAGAACTATTGATTGATTGAATAATTGGTGGGCATCCATTGATTTGGTGGCTGGTTTTTGACATTAATTGTTGTTGTTTTGTTTTTTGATATTGTAGGCTGATTATTGATATTGTTGGCTGGCCAAAATGTCATTTCTAACATCAAAATTATAACCAATTGAATTATGGAAGTTGTGGGAAATTGTCTCAGCTTTGCAAAAAAAAAAAACCAGAGCTCATTTGGACTTCTAGAACTCAAGATATGAGCCAAAAATCAAATAGTATTTGAGCTGCAGGACAGCTTCCGACGTCTTCATTGTTGCTAAGATTTGAACTTGAAAACGACAGAACTGAGTCTTTGAGTCCATATGAAAGTTGTAGGTCTATGTCTTACCTTTCTATCCATATAAAATGAACCTAAATCTGATATCTACAACTCCAGATATGATCAAATTACCGAACGGTGTTCAAGTTTGGAATGCACCAACAACACTTTGCTAAGTTTGGCCTTCTTTTTATCCTTTCAATTTCAATCCTTAAACTCATAAATCAATTCTTTTATTTATGTGATAAACCTGCATTTAGGATGAACATTTACTATGAATTAAAGGTATATTATATTTTTAGACTTGCTAATATAAAACATGCTTTTGTTAGGGAATTTAATGATACTTTAGGTGCAATATGATGACATAAATCTTTAATGAGAATGTACTTTTAAGTACTAATCACACTTCCTAACCAGCTTATTACTAGTCCCTAGTAATCGAAGCACTAAAATGGAAAAATAATTTGCAAATACCCCAAAGCAAGGCATTCATCATTTAACTTCTATTAATCTATCCAGATAAACAAACTCTCATTAAATTTATATATATGCTTAATACCTCTTAAACAAGATATTAGTAAGCCTTCTTTTCATGCTCAATAAATCAAAACATAGCTATGGAGCTTTTCATGAAAGAAAACAAAATTTTTGTTCTAATATTTAAGGTTAACTTCCTTGGGTTGGAATTGTTATCTTTTTTTTTTTTTGAAAGAGCAAGAATTTATAGCATAATGTATCCTGAACCCATGTAACGAGCTTTCGGCTAATGACTCCCAGACTAGTTGGTCTTAGGGCATCAGGTGTTGAGACACCCCTACGAGCTTAGTAACTCGGGTTGCAAATACTGATATGTAGATAGTGCAGTGTTTGATTCCCTTAAGCTTTCTCCTCAACCCATGTAACAAGCACTAGGCCAATAACTCTCAAGTCAGTTGACTTTAGGGTACTAGGTGTTCAAACACCCTTTCGGGCTTATTTGTTTAAGTCAAGGAGGCTACGAAACCAAACTTATCTACTTTGTTTTTTTTATGATTATGTTTTTTTGTTTTTTTTGTATATTATATACTATTCCTTTCCCTTAGTTGTTACCTTTAACAAAAGAACACAAATAATGTAATAATCCAATGTGCAACCCACAATCATATGTTCGAGTGTGTGTGAAAATGAAGGTTTAGAAATTCTTATTAGATGAGCATATAAACAGAATCTATAGACAACAATCCAAGAGTTTGTAAACCTGAATATTTCAAGAAGTATTATAATAGACCTTGTTAAGAATGTTTACTAAGATACGTCTCAAGAGTCACTAAAGTTCCTCTGTTACTCTGTCATCCTAGTAGCAATAGTTTTGAAAATGGTTTAAATAATAGAAAATACAGTTACTTAATAACAATTTTTTTTTAATATCAACTACTACCCTCTCCCTCCAACCAAAACGAGACATTGTCCTCAATGTTCTAAGCAAAAAGATATAATGTAGAAGATATCACCTGAAACAGCGACTACTGACAACCCTAAAACACACTGAAAGAAATATAAGAAACAACAAAACACAAATATTACGCTATTAATAAAACCAAAATACATAATTTTTCACAATTTAAGGCTCAAATCCAATTTAAGCTTTTTACAGCGTTGCATGTTTGACCAATTGAGTTGACTCATGGAGGGATCAATTACAGGGATGAAAGATTGTAGTTGGTCAATCAATTATTCACCAGTAGCAGTAGAGATTATGATTTGTCGTGCCGAAGATGTTAGAAATTCCTATTCCACAGCTTGATCAAGAAAAGACAACAAATTATCATAAAAACCATTAACATTTAACAAACCTATAGGTTTATGGTGAATGTGCAATTGGGCCCAAAAGGAAATATGAAATATCTCTTCCAATGTATCCAGACCACCTGGTAAGGCAATGAAGGCATCAACATGGTTAAACATTGTATCCATTCTATCAGACATTGTGGAGACCTGTAATTCCTCTCCAATTGTTTTTCTAGTGATGTCCCATTCGGCTAAAGCTTTGGGGACAACCCCTAAAACTTGACTGCCTCCTACAAATGCAGCTATTGAAACACCCCCCCTTAACCCAAGGTTGCCTCCCCCATACACTAAATGAATCTTTGTCTCAGCTAGTACCCGACCAAGATGATTTGCTGATTCTAAAATCTCTTTTTCTTTCCAGGACTAGATCCACAAAAAACACAAATATTTTTTATTTTAGGAATAGAGGAGCTTTCCATTTCTACACACTTCTATATATGCTGAATGAATGGGTTGACTAGAAATGATGGAAAGGAAGAGAAGATTTTATAGATGAGAAATTGAAAATACAAAGCATACCACCTATATGTTGGCTAGCTGAAGTCTCACTCTCTCTCTCTTTCTTTTTTATTTATTTATTTATTATTATTATTATTATTATTATTATTATTATTATTATTATAAAAAATATGTATGTACAAGCAGTTGTGATTGTGGCTTATAGCTTTCCCTTGGTTTTACGTCCAAGAACGGCTTAAATGCCCTCTATGGGTCGGGGATAGGCTTCCCATCCAATTTTCTTAAAAACTGGCAAACATGGTCTTTTTTAGTCAGATTCCCAAGACTAAGTCGATCATGTTCTTTATGAAAATGAGGCCATAAATCATGAATTGCACGATGCACATCTCCACTAGGATGCGTCTCAAGAGTTAATAGAAGATTATCTAAAGACTCCTTACTCAAGCCATCCTTAATGAATTGTATTTTATCTTCACGGTTTATAGATATCATTCCTAAAAAATGACATTTTGTATTACAAGTCCATCTGGCACATCGGTGACAGACTTTTAATCGTTTTGCACGACGTTTCTTTGCAAAAGTGCTTTTACCTGTCCCAGGCATGTATGAAATAAAAGAGTTGGAAGACTCACTTGATAATCGGATCTTTGCTTCAATTATCCAGTGAATATCTTTAGGAATTCCATGGTTCATTAACAACCTCAATCTTTCATACCTAGCATGGTAAATTTTTATAATTGCATTCTGAGGCAGAGCAGGAAAATACTTTTTCAATTTTTCAAGAGTGGTGTCCATTTTTGTTTTTCTTTGTTTTTAAAGAGAAGTGAAGAAGAGATGTAAAGAAAAGAGAAGGAACAAGGAATTGAACAAATATATACAGAGATATCAATTATCATGGGAAACTGAAAGAACCGACTTAAAAGTCACGGAGTACCGTTATCTGTCATTTGACTAGGGTTGGAGAAAGACTAGCAAAATAAAAGTCACACCAAAAAGAAACACAAAAAAATATGAGAAAAACAAAATAATCAACCTTTATATACAGGATCATTCAAACCAATGGATTCATTTTCACTAGGAAAATTATCAAAGTAAGCTTTCAAACGATGTCCATTGACCTTGAAAACATTACCATTCTTTGGATTCTCAATATCAAAGGCCCCATAAGGATATACATGTTTCACAACAAATGGACCACTCCATCTTGATTTTAGCTTTCCAGGAAATAAATGGAGTTGAGAATTATAAAGCAAAACTTTTTGACCAACATTAAATGTTTTTCTCAAGATTCTTTTATCATGAAAGTCTTTGATTCTTGCTTTATAAATTTTTGAATTCTCATATACATCATTTTTTATTTCTTCAAGATCATTTATTTGTAACTTACGTAGCTGACTGGCATCATCCAGGTTTGAATTGAAAGCTTTAATAACCCAATAAGCTTTGTATTCATGTTCCATAGGCAAATGACAAGGTTTACCATAAACCAACCTATAAGGTGACATACCTAATGATGTTTTAAAAGCAGTTCGATAGGCCCAAAGTGCATCATTAAGTCTTAAAGACCAGTCCTTCACTTCGTTCAAGAACTTTCTTTTGTCATGGGTGCCCCAATGCGCTGGCAAATGTCTTGGAACAAGAAAATTAATAATATTAGCAAACCAAGGCATTGTAGTGACAGAAAGTAAAGATTCATCAGGAAAGTAGTCATCGATTGGTGTGATGTCAGATTTCAAATCAGTTGTCAATCTTGACAAATGATCCATGACAATATTTTTGGTGCCTTTCTTATCCTTGATTGTGATATCGAATTCTTGAAGTAACAAAATCCACCGCACCAATCTAGCTTTAGAATCCTTCTTAGAAAGAAGATATTTCAATGCTGCATGATCGCTAAAAACAATAACAGGTGAGCCAACAAGATAAGATCTGAATTTTTCACATGCAAATACTACAGCAAGTAATTCCTTTTCAATGGTTGTGTAATTTATTTGAGCACTATTTAAAGTTTTACTTGCATAGTAAATCACATAGGGTTTCTCATCTTTTCTTTGTCCTAAAACAGCACCCACAACATAATCACTAGCATCACACATTATTTCAAAAGGTAATGACCAATTAGGAGGTTGAATGATAGAAGCAGATGTAAGTAGGTTTTTAAGTTTAACAAAGGCTTCTTCACAATATTCAGTCCATTCAAAAACATTATCCTTTGTTAGAAGGTTACATAATGACTTAGATATTACACTAAAATCTTTGATAAACCTTCTATAAAAACCAGCATGTCCTAAAAATGATCTAACATTTTTAACAGATTTTGGTGTTGGCAAGTTGGCAATTAACTCAATTTTAGATTTATCAACCTCAATTCCTATTGATGAAACAATGTGACCAAGTACAATGCTGTTTGTTACCATAAAATGACATTTTTCCCAATTCAACACAAGATTCTTCTCTTCACACCTGTTCAAAACCTTTTCCAAATTAGTTAAACAATTATCAAATGAATCACCAAAAATAGAAAAATCATCCATAAAAATCTCAAGAAAACGTTCAACCATATCACTGAATATGTTAAGCATGCATCTTTGAAACGTGGCTGGTGCATTACATAATCCAAAAGGCATCCTTCGGTATGCAAATGTACCAAATGGACATGCGAAAGTAGTTTTCTCTTGATCTTCAAATGCAATTTCAATTTGGTTGTAACCTGAATAACCATCTAGAAAACAATAAAATTCATGACCTGCAACTCTTTCTAGAATTTGATCCATGAAAGGTAAAGGAAAGAAATCTTTTCTAGTCATTGAATTAAGTTTCCTATAGCCAATGCACATGCGCCAACCAGTAATAGTCCTCATTGGAATTAACTCATTTTTCTCATTTGTTATCACAGTAACTCCAGAATTTTTAGGTACAACTTGGGTAGGACTTACCCATTTGCTATCAGAAATAGGATAAATGATTCCATTATCTAGAAGTTTAACGACTTCATTCCTCACTACTTCTTTCATATTAGGATTAAGCCTTCGTTGCATTTCTCTAGAGGGTTTAACATTTTCCTCCAAATAAATCTTGTGTGTGCAAATCAAAGGACTAGTTCCTTTTATGTCAGTTATGGTCCATCCTAATGTATTTTTATGCATTTTCAGAGTTTGTAATAACTTACCTTCTTGATGAACATTAAGTTTGGAAGAAATTATTACCAGAAAATTTTTATTTTCTCCCAAAAATGAGTATTTGAGATTACATGGCAATGGCTTCAAATCAGGTTTTGGTGGTTGAACACTTGAAGGTATGGACCCAATTGATCGTGGTGGCAATTCCTTAATTTTTGGTCTCCAAATATTTACCTTTGATTCTTCCTGAAAAAAAACTATTTACAAATCTTCAGATTCATTAAACTCAATTTCATTGGAAGAATTTTCAAATTGATCATAAATTATTTTTTCAATAAAATCTACTTCCTGTAAATCATTATCATCTCCAGGTTGCTTGCAAATGTTAAAAACATTCATTTTTAATGTCATGTTTCCAAAAGATAACTTCATCACTCCATTCCTACAATTAATCAATGCATTAGAAGTTGCAAGAAATGGACGTCCTAAAACAATAGGAATTGAATTGCATGCTTCAACAGGTTGTATATCCAAGACAATAAAATCCACAGAAAAGATGAATTTATCAACTTGTACTAACACATCTTCAACTATTCCTCTAGGCATTTTTATAGATCTATCAGCAAGTAAAAGAGTTACAGAAGTAGGTTTTAACTCACCTAGATTGAGACTTTGAAAAACCGAATATGGAAGTAAATTCACATTAGCTCCAAGATCAAGTAAAGCTCTATCGATTTTATGTTCTCCAATAAAGCAAGAAATTGTAGGACAATCAGGGTCTTTATATTTCAAAGCATTATTGTTCTGAAGAATGGCACTTAGTTGTTCGGCTAAAAAGGCTTTCTTTTTCACATTCAATTTTCTCTTTACAGTGCACAGATCTTTCAAAAATTTAGCATAAGATGGTACTTGTTTAATAGTATCTAACAAAGGTATATTAATCCTTACCTGTTTGAAAGTTTCAAAGATTTTAGAATTGTGATTAACTTTCCTTTGTCTGGTCATGGCATGAGGAAATGGAAGTGCTGGTGGGGAATCAGTCTCTTCCTTGCAATGATCAGGTTCAACCATTTCCTTACCCTTGGAGACTAACTCATCTTCTTTCTCACAAGGTTCAAGAATGGGTTTTTTAATAACCTTACCACTGCGGAGAGTAGTGACTGATTTGACTTGATCCAGATATTGGCTTCTGGAACTGCTTGTACTTGAATTGTATTGCCCTTTGGGATTTTACTAGGGTTGAGATGGAAACTTACCTTTCTCCTGAAAACTAAGAGTAAATGTGAACTTTGCAAGAGTATCTTTCAAATCAGCCATGGTTTAAGCATTTTGAGTGTTGATTGTCTCTTGCTTTTTAATGAATGCATGTAATGTTTCCTTAAGATTTCTTTTAGGAGGGGGAATATAAGGAGGTGTATATCCATGAGAATTTTAAAAATTATATTGTGTTTGAAATGGTGGCTGTGAAGTTTGTGCATTATTGTTACCACTTTTCCAACTGAAATTTAGGTAATTTCTCCAACCAGGGTTGTACGTTTGTGAGTACGGATTATGACTTGGTCTTTGGAAACTATTTAAATAATTGACTTGTTCATGGAGACATTCCTTAAAAGAAGGCAAAGTGGGACAATCATTGGTTGAGTGTTCATTGGTTTCACAAATTTGACACACAATTTCTTGAATAGATTTTAATTAACCACTCTTTTTTAATTCTAGTGCCTCAACTTTTCTAGCTAAAGATGAAAATTTAGCTTAGAGGTCATGATCTTCCCTAAGACTATACATGCCTCCATTAGATGTATGAGGTTGAGTTTTACTTGGTGCCTCACAAGTACTTGTGGTGTTCTAATTTTGAGCATTTTCAGCTAGCAAGTCTAAGTACTCCATTGCTTCATCAGGGTCTTTATTTTCAAAAGTTCCATTGCACATCAATTCCACCATTTGCCTATCTTTAGGTGTTAACCCTTCATAAAATTATGAAACCAATCTCCATGTTTCAAAACCATAATGAGAACAGGTATTAAGCAAGTCTTTATATCTATCCTAACATTTGTAAAATGTTTCTCCTGGTTTTTGAGTAAAAATGGTGATTTGTCTTTTGAAAGAGTTTGTTCTATGAGAAGGGAAAAAATTCTTTAAAAATTATTGTTGCATTCATCCCAAGCATGAATGGATCCTAACCTAATATTTTGTAGCCATGTTTTAGCTTTATCTTTTAAGGAAAAAGGAAAAAACTTTAATCTAATGGTGTTCATGCTATAATTTAAGTCATTATAAGTGTTACAAACTTCTTCAAATTCTCTTAAATGCAAGTATGGATTTTCTAATTCCAAGCCATGAAAAGTGGGTAAAAGTTGAATAATACCTGGCTTAAAATTAAAATGAGATGCATCAGGAGGAAAAACAATACATGATGGTGCACTTGTTCTTGTTGGATTCATATGATCTTTAAGTGTTCTAACATAATTATTCTCATTATTCTCATTATGAATTGATTGGTTATCTTCTTCGGCCATGTTTTTTGAAGAAAATGAGGATTTTCTAGAAAGTCTACTACTTAATGTACGTGTTCAAACTCTCATGCAAATACAAAAGAAAAGAAAAGAAAAAAAGAAAAAGAAAAAAGAAACAACAATTAGAAAAACAAATAAAAGTGAAAATAAAATAAAATAAAATATTTAATTTATACAATAACTTATCTCCCGGGCAACGGCGCCAAAAACTTGACACGATCAAAGAGTTGACATCTTATCCCAAGTGCAGGAGTGTCAAAGTAAACTAACCCGGCAAGACCGGGGTCGAACCACAGGGAGGTGAATTATATAAATTACAAATAAAGAAAAATATTTGAAGAGAATAATAACAGAAAAAGAGTTGAAGAAAGTTTTGGGATGTGATATTGATGTAAAGATTAAACAATAACAAAACATATGTCAAGGTTATAGGATTCACTAATGGTATTTCAAATAAATATAATATAAACTCTTTTTATTACTCAACTAGAAACCACACACAAAGGAGGTTCCAATCAGATGATTTCTCATTATTAGCTCATTATAAATTACTAACATGATCATATTAATCATCTTATCTAAGTAACACCATACTTATAAATATCATCAAGCATTCATGTTGCTAGTTTATGTTAACAACAAATCAAGTTTCTATCATAATAATGATGTCGGCCGAAGACTATGAAGAATCAAGCATTTGATGTACCAAGTATTCTACAACACAAATCTAAATTAACCATTTAATAAACAAGGTATTAAAAATTAGTAAGATAAAAAGATAAAACATGTTAATAACAATCTTTCTTAGATATAAACATTTAAAACCCATGTTAAATTTATATTATACCTATTCTAACACCATTAGAAAAACTTTTCACCTTGACATAATTAACTTAACTAAACATTAAGAAGGAGAAAAACATAAATAAAAAATATAAGAATATAAACATAATATAAGCTAACTAAGTATAGGAAAGGAAATGAAAGAGCATAAACAAGAGATTACTATAGCATGAAAGAAAACTTGAACATTACAAAGATGTAGAGAGAAAGCAAGAAGATAACTTTGATCTGAAAATTAATGTGAATAAATACATGGAAAATGCCTCCTTTTGTAGCCTAAGTTTCAGAACTATTGATTGATTGAATAATTGGTGGGCATCCATTGATTTGGTGGCTGGTTTTTGACATTAATGGCTCCTGTTTGTTTTTATATTGTGGGCTGATTATTGATATTGTTGGCTGGCCAAAACATCATTGCTAACATCAGAATTATAGCCAACTGAATTATGGAAGTTGTGGGTAATTGTCTCAGATTTCCAACAACAAAAACAAGAGCTCATTTGGACTTCTAGAACTCAAGATATGAGCCAAAAACCGAATAGTGTTTGAGTTGCGGGACAGCTTCCAACGTTTTCGTTGTTGCTAAGATTTGAACTTGAAAACGGCAGAACTGAGTCTTTAAGTCCATATAAAAGTTGTATGTCTATATCTTACCTTTTCATCCATATAAAATAGACCTAAATCTGATATCTACAGCTCCAGATATGATCAAATTATCGAATGGTGTTTGAGTTTGGAATGCACCAGCAACACTTTGCTAAGTTTGGCCTTCTTTTTATCCTTTCAATTTCAATCCTTAAACTCATCAATCAATCCTTTTATTTATGTGATAAACCTGCATTTAGGATGAACATTTACCATGAATTAAAGGTATATTATATTTTTATACTTGCTAATATAAAACATGCTTTTGTTAGGGAATTTAATGATACTTTAGGTGCAATATGATGACATAAATCCTTAATGAGAATGCACTTTTAAGTACTAATCAGTTAGTATTAAACATTAAAGTCCATGTTGAGTTTATACTATACTTATTCTTATACTATTAGTGTAACCTTTTCACCCTGACAAGATAAACTTAGCTAAACATAATGAAAAAAAGAAACATAAATAAACAAGATAAGAACATAAATAAGATAAAAGTAAACTAAACAAAGGAAAGGAAATGACAAGCATAAATAAGAGATTAATAAAAGCAAAACTTAAGCATTACAATAAAGAGAGAGAAAGAACATGATCTTAATCTAAAAACCAAGATGCCTAAATGCATGGCAAATGCCTTCTTTTGTATGCCAAAAATGAAAACTATTGATTTATTGAATAATTGTTGAGTGGGTAGCCAACTTTTAACTTGGTGATAATTTTTATCTTCTTGTCTAAACAAAACATCATTGCTAACGTGATACGACCAAAAGATTGATGTCTTCTCCCATGTGCAGGAGTGTCGAAATAGTAAATAACTCGGCAAAAACAAGGTCGAACCACAGAGAGGTTAATTGTACAAATTATATATAATAATAATAATACAACAACAACAACAACAATAGTAATAATACTAATAATAATGATAACAATAATAATAATAATAATAATAGTAGTAGTAGTAGTAGAAGAAGAAAAGGAAGAAAAAGAAAAAGAAAAAGAAGAAGTTGATGAGAACTTTGAGATGGAAGATTAACGTAAAGACTAAACAATGATAACAATAAATGTTAAGGTTAGAGAATTCACTAATGGTATGTCAAAAAAGTATAGTATAAACTCTTATTACTCAAATGGAAACCACACACAAATGAGGTTCCAATCAGATTATAAATTGTTAACATGATTACATTTGTTATCTTATTCGAATAATGCTAATACTTGTAAATATTGTTAGGCATTCATGCTTATAACTTATGTTAACAATAAATTAAGTTCCTTTCATAGCTTAGGTGTCGGTTATACTATACATTATGGGCTATGAAAGTGTCAAGCATTTGTTGTACCAAGGTTATACAACATAAAGAATGATTAGTCATTTAACAAGCAAAATATTAAAGAATGAATAAGATAACAAATACAAAACATGTTAGTATCAAACATTAAAGTTCATATTAAGTTTACACTATATTTATTCTTACACTATTAGTGTAACCCTTTCACCTTGACATAAAAAATGGAGCTACACATAATGAAAGAAAGAAAAATAAATAAACAAAATAAGAACATAAATAAGATAAAAGTTAACTAAGTAAAGGAAAGGAAATGAAAGGCATACACTTGATATTAATGAAAACAAAACCTAAACATTACAAAAATACAAAAAGAGAAAGCAAGAGCATGATCTTGATCTGGACACTAAGATGCCTAAATGCATGGCAAATGCCTCCATTTATAGGCCAAAATTGGGAACTATTGATTTGATGACTAATTGATGAGTGGGTGGCCAATTATTGACTTGGTGACAATCCTTATCTTCTTTTGTTTGCCTAAAACATCATTGATAATGTCAGAATTGGAACCACTTGAAAACATGAAAGTTGTAGGAAATTGTCTCAGCTTTTTAGAAAAAAAAAAATAAAGGTCATTTGGGCTTCTAAAACTCTAGATATGGGTCAAATACTTAACAATGTTTGAGCTACAGAACAAATTCAGACTTGAGAATGACCTTACTAAATCTTGGGCTCCATATGATAGTTGTAGGCCTATTTCTTACCTTTCTATCCATATAAATTAAACCTAAATCCAAGATCTACAGCTCTAGATATGAGCCAATTACCGAACAGTATTCTGATTTGGACTGTACCAGCATCTCTTTTCTAAGTTTGGCCATCTCTTTGTCCTTTCAATTTCAATTCTTAAACTCATCAATCAATTCATTCATTTATGTGATAGGCCTTTATTTAAAATGAACATTTACCATAAATTAAAGGTATCTTATATTATTAGATATGTTAGTATAAAACATGCTTTAGTTAAGGAGTTATTAATACTTCAAGTGCAAAATGATGATATAACACCTTGATAAAAATGCATTTTTAAGTACTAATCACACCCCCCCAACTAGCTTATTACTAGTCCCTATTAATCAAAGCATTAGAATAGAAAAAAATTTATAAATTTCACAAAGCAACATATTCATCATTCAACTTTCATTAATCTACCCAGATAAACAAACTCTCATTAAATTTATATTTCTGCTCAATACCTCTTAAATAAGATATTAATAAACCTTTCTTTTGTGCTTAATATATCAACACATAGTTATAGGGCTTTACTTGGAAGAAAACAAAATTCTTATTCTAATATTTAAGGTTAACTTCCTTGGGTTGAGATTTTTTTCTTTTTTTTTTATTTCATTATATATATATATATATATATATATATATATATATATATACATGTAACTTAAAACACAATGTATCTTTAACCCATGTAATGAGTTTTCAGCTAATGACTCCCAGACTAATTGGTCTTAGGGCATTAGCTGTTGAGACACCCCTACGAGCTTAGTAACTCGGATTGCAGATACTAATACATAAATAGTACAATGTGTGATTCCTTTAAGCTTTTCTCCTTAACTCATGTAACAAGCGTTAGGCCAGTAGCTCTCATGTTACTTGACTTTAGGGTACTGGGTGTTAAGATACCCTTTTCGGGCTTAATTGCTTAGATTAGGGAGGCTACGAAACCAAACTTCTCTATATTTTTATTATCATCATTTTTTTTTCAAATTATATACTATCCATTTCCTTTAGTTGTGTCCTTTAATAAAAGAACATAAATAATATAATAATCCAATATGCAACCCACAATCATATGTTAAAGTGTGTGTGTGAAAATCAAGGTTTAAGAATATATGTTAAATGCGTATACGAGCATAATTAAGTGATAATAATGTGAAAGTTTATAAACCTGAATATTTCAAGAAGTATTATGATAGACCTTGTTATGAATATTACAACTAACCACTAAAAAACGTTAACCAAGATACATCTCAAGAGTCAATAAAATTCCTCCTTACTCTGCCATCTTAGTAACAACAGTTTGCAAATGGTTTTTTAAAAAGAAAACACAGTTAGATTTTATTTTTTTAACATCAACTACTACCCTCTCCCCCCAACCAAAATGAGATATTGTCCTCACTGTCGTAACGTAGAAAGATAGAGTATAGAAGACATCACCTGAAATAATGAACATTGACAAACCTGAAACACACTTAAACAAATATAAGAAACAACAAAACACAATAATAAAAGTAAAATACACAAAGATTCCCAAATAAAGACTCAAATCCAATCTAAGCTTTTTATAAATTTCTATAGATGACCAATTTATGTGACTCATGGAAGAATCAATTACAGGAATAAAATATTGTAGTTGGTGAATCAATTATTCAGTAGTAGCAGTAGAGATTATGATTTATCATGTAGAAGATGTTAGAAATTCCTGTTCCACAGCATGATCAAGAAAAGACAACAACTTATTATAATAACCATTAACATTTAACAGACCTATGAGTTTATTGTAAATATGCAGTTGTGCATAAGAGAAAATATGAAAGATCTCTTTCAATGTGCCTAGGCCACCTGGTAAGGCAATGAAGGCATCAACATGGTTAAACATTACATTCATTCGAGTAGATAGTGTGGAGACTTGTAGTTCCTCTCTAATTTGTTTTTCAATGATGTCTGACACGACTAAAAGATTGATGTCTTCTCCCAAATGCAGGAGTGTCGAAGTAATAAATAACCTCACAAGACTGAGGTCAAACTATAGGGAGGTTAATTGTATAAATTATAGATAACAATAAAATAACAATAATAACAACAACAACAACAATACTAGTAATAGTAATAGTAATAGTAATAAAGAAGAAGAAATTGATGAGAACTTTGAAATGGAAGATCAATGTAAAGATTAGATAATGATAACAACAAATATCAAGGATAGAAGATCCACCAATGCTATGTCAAATAAGTATAGTATAAACTCTTATTATTCAATTGGAAAGCACAAACAAAGGAGGTTCCAATCAGATTATAAATCATGAACATGACTATATTAGTCATCTTATTCGATTAATGCTAACACTTGTAAATCTCCTCGGGCATTTATGATTATAAGTTATGTTAAATACAAATCAAGTTCCTTTTATAGCTCATGTGTCGGTTATATCATATAGTATGGGATATGAAAGTGTCAAGAATTTGTTGTACCAAATGTTATACAACATAAATCTAGATTAGTCATTTAACAAGAAAAGTATTAAAGAGTGAATAAGATAACAAATACAAAACATGTTACTATAAAACATTAAAGTCCATATTAAGTTTACATTATACTTATTCTTACACCATTAATATAACCTTTTCACCTTGACATAATAAACTTAGCTAAACATAATAAATAAAAGAAAAATAAATAAATAAAATAAGAATATAAATAAGATAAAAATTATTTTGTTAGAAAAGATAAATAAATAAATAAACATGTTAGAAAAATTATGTTAGGGTGAAAATGTTACATTAATGGTATAAGCATAAGTATAATGTAAACTCAATATGGACTTTAATGTTTGATACTAACATGTTTTGTATTTGTTATTTTGTTCACTCTTTAATACTTTGCTTGTTAAATGATTAATCTTGATTTTTGTATAACACTTGGTACAACAAATGCTTAGCACTTTCATAGCCCATACTGTATGATATAACCAACACCTGAGCTATGAAAGGAAATTGATTTGTTGTTAATATAAATTATAATCATGAATCCTTGACGAGATTTACAAGTATTAGCATTAATCGAATAAGATGACTAATGTAATCATGTTAACAATCTATAATTAGATTGGAACCTCCTTTGTGTGTGGTTTCCAATTGAATAATCAGAGTTTATATTATACTTGTTTGACATACCATTAGTGGATCCTCTAACCTTGACATTTGTTATTATCATTGTTTAATCCTTACATTAATATTCCATCTAAAAGTTCTCTTCTTCTTCTTCTCCTTCTTTTTTGTTATTGTTGTTGTTGTTGTTGTTGTTGTTATTATTATTATTATTATTATTATTATTATTATTATTATTATTATTATTATTATTATTGTTATTACTATTATTATTGTTGTTATTATTATTATTATTGTTGTTGTATTATTATTATTTATAATTTGTACAATTAACCTCCCTGTGGTTCGATCTTGGTTTTACCGGGTCATTTATTACTTCGACACTCCTGCACTTGGAAGAATATGACACGATGAAAAGATTAATGTTTTCTCCCAAGTACAGGAGTGTTGAAGTAACAAATAACCTGGCAAGATTAGGGTCGAACCACAGGAAAGCTAATTGTACAAATTATAAACAACAACAACAACAACAACAACAACAACAATAATAATAATAATAATAATAATAATAATAATAATAATAATAATAATAAAGAAGAAGAAGAAGAAGAAGAAGAAGAAGAAGACTTTGAGATGAAATATTAATGTAACGATTAAACAATGATAATAACAAATGTCAAGGTTAGAGGATCCACTAATGGTATGTCAAAAAAGTATAGTATAAACTCTTATTATTCAATTGGAAACCACACAGAAAGGAGGTTCTAATCTAATTATAGATTGTTAACATGATTACATTAGTCATCTTATTTGATTAATGCTAATACTTGTAAATCTTGTCAAGCATTCATGATTATAACTTATGTTAACAACAAATCAAGTTTCTTTCATAGCTCAGGTGGCGGTTATATCATATAGTATGAACTATGAAAGTGCCAAGCATTTGTTGTGCCAAGCATTTGTTGTACCAAGTGTTATACAACATAAATCAAGATTAGTCATTTAACAAGCAAAGTATTAAAGAGTGAATAAGATAACAAATACAAAACATATTAGTATCAAACATTAAAGTCCATATTAAGTTGACATTATACTTATTCTTACACTATTAGTGTAACCTTTTCACCTTGACATAATAAACTTAGCTAAACATAATAAAAGAAAGAAAAATAAATAAACAAAATAAGAACATAAATAAAATAAAAGTTAACTAAGTAAATGAAAGGAAATGAAAGGTATAAACTTGATATTAATGAAAGCAAAGCATAAACATTACAAAAAATACAAAGAGAGAAAGCAAGAGCATGATCTTGATCTGAAAACCAAGATGCCTAAATGCATGGCAAATGCCTCCTTTTACAGGCCAAAATTAGGAACTATTGATTTGATGACTAATTGATGAGTGGGTGACCAACTCTTGACTTGGTGACAATCCTTATCTTCTCTTGTCTGCCCAAAACGTTAGTGATAACGTCAAAATTGGAGCCACTTAGAAACATGAAAGTTGTAGGAAATTGTCTCATATTTCTTTTGTAAAACATTCAGCTCATTTCAACTTCTAGAACTCCAGATATGGTCAAAATACTGAACAGTGCTCGAGCTGGAGGACATATTCGAGCTTCTTTATTGTTGCAACAATTTGGACTTGAAAATAGCCTTTTTAGATCCTGGGCTCCATATAAAAGTTGTAGGCCTATGTCTTACCTTTCCATCCATATAAAGTAAACCTAAATATGAGATCTATAGCTCCAGATATGACCTAATTACTGAACAGTGTTCTGGTTTGGATTGCACCGGCATCTCTTTTCTAAGTTTGACCATCTTTTTGTCCTTTCAATTTCAGTTCTTAAATTCATCAATCAATCCTTTCATTTATGTGATAGGCCTGCATTTAAAATGAACATTTACTACAAATTAAAGGTATCTTATATTATTAGATATGTTATTATAAAACTTGCTTTACTTAAGGAGTTATTGATACTTCGAATGCAAAATGATGAAATAAAACCTTGATAAAAATGCACTTTTAAGTACTAATCAGAATACATCAATCTTTTAGTCGTGTCAAATATAAAAAAAATACAAAAAGAGAAAGCAAGAGCATGATTTGGTGACTAATTGATGAGTGGGTGGTCAACTCTTGACTTGGGGACAATCCTTATCTTATTTTATCTGCCCAAAACATTATTGATAATGTTAGAACTGGAGCCACTTGAAAACATGAAAGTTATAGAAAATTATCTCAGGTTTGTAGGAAAAACAATGGAGGTCATTTTGACTTCTATAACTCTAGATATGGGCCAAACACTAAATAGTGCGCGGGTTATAGGACAAATTCAGACTTCTTTGTTATTGCTACAATTTCTTGAAAATGACCTTTTCAAATCTTGAGCTCCATATGAAAGTTGTAGGCCTATGTCTTACATTTTTATCCATATAAAGTATATTTAAATCCGAGATCTACAACTTCAAATATGATCCAATTATCGAACAGTATTCTGGTTGGGACTCCACCAACATCTCTTTTCTAAGTTTGGCCATCTCTTTGTCCTTTCAATTTCAGTTCTTAAATTCATCAATCAATCCTTTCATTTATGTGATAGGCATGCATTTAAAATGAACATTTACCATAAATTAAAAGTATCTTATATTATTAGATATGTTATTATAAAACATGCTTTAGTTAAGGAGTTATTGATACTTTAAGTGCAAAATGATGATATAAAACCTTGATAAAAATGCACTTTTAAATATTAATCACTCATCAATCAATCCTTTTATTTAATGATAGGCCTGTATTTAAAATAAACATTTACCATAAATTAAAGGTATCTTATAATATTAGATATGTTAGTATAAAACATGTTGTAGTTAAGGAGTTATTGATACTTCAAGTGCAAAATGATGATATAAAACCTTGATAAAAATGCATTTTTAAGTACTAATCATAACTTCATAATTCGAACAGACTTAAATCATGAAAGTTCTAGGAAATTGTCTTAGCTTTCCAATAAAAAGAATTAAGGTCATTTGGATTTCTAAAACTCAAGATATGGGTTGAATATTAAACAGTATCTAGGTTAGAGGACAGATTCAGACTTCTCTGTTGTTGTTAAGATTTGGACCTCCAAACCACAGAATTGAGTCTTACCTTCCCATAAATATTTTAAGCCTATGTCTTATCTTTCCATTCATATAAAGTAGACCCAAATCTAAGTTCTACAACTTTAAATATGACCTAATGACTGAATAGTTTTCTAGTTTGGACTGAACTAACATCTTTTTTCTAAACTCCATCCTCTTTTTGTCTTCTCAATTTTAGTAGTTAAACTCATTAATCAATCCTTTGATTTTATGTGATAGGCCTGCATTTAAGATGAATATTTACCATAAATTAAAGGTATCTTATAGTATCAAACTTGTTATTATAAAACATATTTTAATTAAGGAGTTATTGATACTTTAAATGTAAAATGCTAATATAAAACCTTGATAAAAATGCACTTTTAAGCACTAATCACACCCCCCAACCAGCTTATTACTAGTCCCTAGTAATCAAAGCATTAAAATAAAAAAATCAATTTACGTGTTCCACAAAGTAAGGCATTCATCATTCGACTTCCATTAATCTATCTAGATAAACAAACTCTTATTAAATTTATATATCTGCTTCGTACTTCTTAAATAAGATATTAATAAACCTTTTGTTTGTGCTCAATATATCAACACATAGTTATGGGGCTTTACTTGGAAGAAAATAAAATTTTTGTTCTAATGTTTAAGGTTAACTTCCTTGGGTTAGGATTATTATCTTTTTCTTTTCTTTTTCTTTTTCTTTTTTTAATTTATATACATATAACATAATACATCTTTAACCCATGTAACAAGCTTTCGACTAATGAATCACAGACCAGTTGGTCTTAGGGCATTAGGTGTGAAGACACCCCTTCGAGTTTAACAACTCAGGTTGCAGATACTGATACATAGATAGTACAATATTTGATTCCCTTAAGTTTTTCTTCTCAACCCATGTAACAAGCGTTGGACCAATAGCTCCCAAATCAGTTAACTTTAGAGTACTAGGTGTTAGAACACCCTTTCGGGCTTAATTGCTTAGGTTATGGAGGCTACAAAATCAAACTTATTTATGTTTTTATTATCATTAACTTTTTTTGCTTTTTTTTACAAATTATATACTATCATCTTCCCTTAGTTGTTACCTTTAACAAAAGAACATAAATAATGTAATAATCCAATGTGCAACCCACAATCATATGTTAAAGTGTGTGTGAAAATAAAGGTTTAAAAATACTTGGTAAATGAGTATATCAGCATAATCAAGTAATAATAATGCGGGAGTTTGTAAATCTGAATATTTCATGAGAAGTGTGTGATAGACCTTGTTATGAATATTGCAAATAACAATTAAAAAATGTTTACCAAGATACATCTCAAGAGTGAATAAAACTCCTTCTTATTCTGTCATCCTAGTAACAACAGTTTTGCCAATGGTTTATGAAATAGAAAACACAGTTAATTTTTTTTTTAATATCAACTATTATCCTCTCCCCCCAATCAAAGTGAGACATTGTTTTCAATGTCTTATAGTAGAAAGATAGAGTATACAAGACATCACCTGAAACAACGAATACTAACAAATGTAAAACACACTTAAACAAATATAAAAGACAAAAAAATATTATACTATTAATAAAATCAAAAGACATAAATTTTTACAAATTAAGACTCAAATCATAGTTATGATTGTGGCTCACATCTTTTCTTGGATTTGCATCCAAGAACTGCTTAAACGCCCTCTATGGGTCGAGGATAGACTTCCCATCCAGTTTTTAAAAAAACTGACAAACAGGGTCTTTTATAGTCAGATTTCTAAGACTATGTCGATCATGTTCTTTATAAAAATAGGGTCATAAATCATGAATTGCTTAATGCATATTTCCACTAGGATGCATCTCAAGAGTTAATAGAAGATTATTTAAAGATTCCTTACTTTGGTCATCCTTAATGAATTGTATTTTATCTTCATGGTTTATATAAACCATTCTTAAAGAACAACATTGTGCATTATAAGTCCATTTGGCACATCGATGACAGACTGTCAGTCATTTTGCACAACGTTTCTTTACAAAAATACTTTTACCTATTCTAGGCATATGTGAAATGAAAGAATGAACGAAAGCCAATGAATAACAAAGACATCCCATCTATAGAGTATAGATATCTAAGGTGATAAAATAAGGAACTCGTTTTAAGAGTTTACCTTTAGAGGGTATTTTGTTTTGAATTTTGTTTTAGAAACTTTTTGGAAGGATCTGATGTAGATCCTTGTATTTGAAATTTAAAAAGGATAGGTCAACTATAAAACTAGGTCAACTCTTGAATTTCAAAAAAGTCAAGTTGCCCGTAAAAATAGACTAATTTCAATGAAGCATAGAGGCTTGCTAAAATTCTTTCATAATTTAAAAAAGGGTAGGTGGATTACCTAATTTAAAAAAAAATGAGTAAAGTCTTTGGAATTCTAAGATAGGTAGATTACCTAACAAGATCCACATATATGTTTTCATTATAAGCTCATTATGCAAAACCTTGATGAGATTTTTCTTTGTAAACATTACGAAGAGGAGACATTTGTTGTTACTTACTTTTAACCTATAAAAAAAATCCAAAATACAAGAGAATATATAAGAAAAGGCCTAAAAGATTGTCCAGGTTGATGGTAAATAACCAAAATAACAAATGGAAAAGTTGGGAGACCAAAATACATGAGATTGATAAAATTAACAACTTAATTATGATTGACAAAGGGGTCTATTAGTGAAAATATTTTTATTTGGATATAATGAGAATTTTGAAAGGCTTCATTAATTTTGTTGAGGATTTAATTGTAAGAAAAATTGATTTTTTTAAGTTAATTTAGGCTTTAATATGAAGAAATTAAAGTTTGGGAGCCAAATTACAATTTTAAAGAGTCAATTTGGTCAAATCAAAAGCTTACACAGATATTGAAGTTTGATAAGCAATTAGGGATTAGGGACTAAATTGAAAAAATCCTAAACCAAGGACCAAATTAAAAAGAGTGTATGAAAGCAAGGGTTGAAATTTATCAAATTAGAGACCAAGTTGAAGAAATTAAAGTTTGTTAATCAATTGAGGGTCAAAATACATAATTTTATAACTAATGACTAAAATGAAATAGGCAGTGAACTTTGGGGCTAACAATTGAGTTTGGAATGGGTGAAATTGCATGAAATTAAAAATTTAGGTGGAAATTTCGAGTGAAATTAGATGAATAAAGACTAAAGTGAATTTTATAAAATTCTAGATTAAAAACCATAATTTCTTGGGTTTAACATAGACGATGCGTTGTTCGGCCACCACTTAGTCTCTTTTTAGCAATTTCAGCTGATCGAGTAGGCATTTTCAAGCAAATAAATATGGCGTCCCCATCTACTTCTTGAGTTATAACCACTATTATTAAACTGAGAAACACCCCATCTAGAAAGATCAGTTACTCTCATAAAACGTTTACATCTTATTTTCTTCAACGAACTCAACAACATCTTGTCCTTCATCAGACATCATTGTATTTTTGGGTTCGTGGTTGATTGAGTTAGCACCTTCAAAAAAATGATTATGGAGCTACATGCCTCTAAAATGAGCAAAAATGGATATCAAAAGGTATGGTTATCCTATACGAAGTTCAGGTGGTCTATGATGACGTTTATATTGGAGTTGTTTTAACAAAGCCTCAAAATTAGTCCACCGGTTGATTGAGATACTCATTTTGTAAAACCACTAATCTTTTCCATGTGTTCACTCTTTAAGCCTTCTTAATGGATTGTTATCATAGGTTAACCACATTTCTCTTAAGATCCAAAGGCCAAAAATAAGCTCTTTAGTCTCTAAGTTTAAAAAACCACCAAAATCTCAAAAAACCAAGTTTGTTGTAAAATCACCATTATAAAACTAGCATAAGTACAAAGCTCATAGCTGTAAAACCTAACAAAAAAATCTCCCATTATAATTAGAGGGCATGCTTTGATGAAGAAGGATCAATCTTTTATTAAATTCTAGCTTAAAACCCTACAAATACCCTCTAAAATCAAGATAGAGGAAAGGAAAAAAAAAAAAGGAGGTTAAGGGGAGGAGATGAGAAAATCATGATAAAAAAAAAAAAGCTAAATATGAAGGTTCATGAGCCTAGCATAAGGATTTCTTAAGCTTTGAAAAGACATGAACCTTGTGAAAGGAAGACTTTACAAATAAAAGCAAAAAGAGTAGTAGTTACTCTAGAGATTAAAAGTATACTTTCTAATCTAATAGGAAGTCCATGTGGCTTGCTTAAGTTTTTTTTATTATTATTTGGTTTGTATTTATATTTACAAACGTGGAGATGAAGTCTGTAATGGTTAAAAGTGGGGTTGTGTTTGCCTTTTTGTTGTTGTGATTTTTATTTTGTGGTTTGATGTTTTCTAAAACTATTTTGAGATGTGTTTGATATTTTCAATGTAATAAAAGCTTTCTAGTTAGGTTGTTTTTTTTAAAACAATTTTTTTTTTAGTTTTTGATAGTTTGATTAATGCATTGTGAAGAAATATTGTTAATCCTGGGTTTATAAGACTTGTTCATGACCAATATATGTTTAGAAAAGCCATTTTGAATTCAAATTGCTTGAATATATAGGTTGGTTGAACTTGCAAGTTTTTTTTTAATGGAACACCTTGGATAATTTTGATGATTTGATGTTATTTGTTAGTATTTTTTATTCAACTATACTTGGTATTGATAATGTGATTTGTTAGAATCAAAAGCGGTGTGTTTAGAGGCTTATATGGCCATTTGTGAGGCTTGACAATGTTGAGTATATCTGGATATTTTTCTAGGTTCTAAGATAATGTTTTTAGGAAGAACATTGTCTTATTTTCATGATTTGGACCAATGTTGGTTTAATTTTTTACACTAAACCATTCAAGCAACTGGACTAGTAAATAATTTAGGGTGATTTGTATTAATAACAAGTTTCTATAGGTTTTAAGGGTTTCAATTTTGAACAGAAATTCATTTTGACAAAATCATGTTGATTCTTTGATAATTGAAATGAATGGATGTTAGATCAAGGATTATTGTATGATTTCCAACATGTCTATGTCTTTATTTTTATTGTAAGCTATCTAATTTGTGATGCATGTTTGTGGGTTTACCTTGGATGTTCCATGTTTGACTCGGTTTTGATTAATGATATTTGTGTTTTTTCTAAAAGAAAAATTTGATTCATTTTAAGTTTTAGTTTTTGGGTTAAATCAATGTATTTTGTTTGGTTTCTATGCAAACCAAATAAACCAAATGTTTTGGGTCAACCTAATCAAGACAGTCTAGTCAGGTTAACTCGGTCATGCCAACCTTGTTGGGTGAAAATTGGGTCAAAGTTTAAGACCCTGTTTGATAGATAATGTTTTTTCTAAAGGTTTTTTTTAAAAAAATATTATAGAACAGTCATAACTTCTTGTAGGTGGCATCTTTTTGTGCCGATGAAAAACTACTTCAAACTTAGTAAATTTTATAGTAATTATATAGGGTTTGTTTGGAAGTGTAATTGTGATTGTTTTTTAAAGTATTTTTTATTTTGAAATGCATCAAAATAATATTTTTTTATTTTTTTAAATTTTTTTATATTAGCATATCAATGCAATTCAAAATATAAACAAAAATTAATAAAAAAATTTAATTTTTTAAAAAATACAAGTTAATAACTCCTATTTCTCTAAGTCAATGGGTTTAGGCTTTACCTCCGAACTCCAGATATGTAAGACGAAGGCCCTGTGCTCTTCTTAGAAAAAGACTAGCGCATAATCAATCTCTAGCGCTTGAACCTTCAAGCCCACTTAACATAATATCCTTTTAAATTGAAATCCATAGTAAATGCTGCGAAATCCCATAATATTTATGCCCATCTCCTTTAATCATTGTACTCCTAAAATCATGTGCCAACCACTAAGCTGAATTACCAACGAAATTGTTTGGAATTGGAACCCTTGTAATGTAAACTTGACATTGTGCTATCTGTAGTTTTCACCTTGATGGATGGGTGATCCACCAAATAAAGCTTGACTTTCCTCACCACCCTTGGGTGCATAAAATTATGTGTACTTCTCGAATCAATTAATACCACAACTGTTACACCATTAATCACAACCTTCACCTTTATTGTTTTTAGATCGGGATTTCTAATCATTTCATGTAAAGATATCTCAATTTCCGGAATCTTCTTGGTGATCCCTTGAAAATCAATTAAACCTTGAGAAATAATTTTAGGCCTTCATATTTTCGGCCCGAGTTCCACTTACTGTTACATTTAAATCAAAAACCCTTCTCCCTCTTCTCTTTATTGGAAGAGCTTGTTCGTTCACACCTCCAACAGATCTGGACCACCAATTGCATTTAATAACTAAATTTTGGTTTTTTTGCATCCGAACTAAACCCAAGCCACCTTTAAACTTGTGGGATTAAGCATCCCGAACCTTAGCCACCCAAAAAACAACCAAGTCTATGACTTTTTAAAAGCCCTCGCACCTGGTTTGAAATAATCTCAAATTGAGTTTTGTACTGCTCCACTGTTGTTCTTTGTTTAAGGCTATTAAGGGCCTTCATAGCATTATCATATGATGATACTCCAAATCTGATCTGTAAAGCTTTAGTGAAACTTCCAACTTGTAATTATGTCTGCCTCCTCCATCTCTTGAAACCATGCTGTAACTTTCCCTTCCATGTGATAACTTGTCGAAAACAATTTGTGTTGTGGACTCATATTATGAAACTAAAAATGACTATTGGCTTTAAAAATCAAAGATTCTGGATCTTCCCTATTAAATTTTAGAAAATACAATCTCACTGATTTTATTTGAATTAGTTATTTTATTATTTGATCCACGCCCATCTAATGATATCGATTTATAAAAGTGAAGAAATGGCCGTACTGTTAGTTTATAAAATAAATACAGTTGATAATATTATAATTATATATCAATACTATATAAGTAATAAAAACTAAATATATGATGAAATCAATATTTTATAATAAAAAAAATTGTATTGGTGATAAAAAACTTAAAGACTAAATAAAATGATTTATAAGAATTCACAATATTTTGTAAAGAAAAATACAATGTTTTCACCACACGATTTAGCTTTTTTATTAATAAAAAATAAAAAAATTATAAAACTAAATTCTCTACTAACTTAATATTAAAAAAAACCAACAAAAATAATTTTGAAAGGAAAAAAAAACGTGTGAAAAAATAATTTAGTAATTAACAATATTTTGTAAGGAAAACTATAATGTTTTCTCCAATAAATAGATAAAAATAATTTTAGATAAAATCATAAATAAACCATTTAGATAAACATTATAACAATTTATAGTGTTTTGTGGAAAAAAACTGCAACGCTTTCCCCATATGATTTACCTTTATTATAATTATAATTCTTAACAATTTCAATATTAAAATTTTTTTGATAAAGATAATTTTGGAAAAAATCATATGGAAAAACACTACAACAATTCACAGTATTTAAAAAAAGTACAAATTTAAATTTTCAATAAGCTCAATATTAAAAAAAATTGATAGAGACAATTTTAGAAAAAAAAATTATATTGGAAACACTGTAGCAATTTATAGTGTTTTGTGATCAAAGCTACTATGCTTCCCCACATAATTTAGCCTTATTTATAATGACTTGTAATTGTAATTCTCAACTATTTCAATATTAAAGAAATAAAATTGATAAAAATAATTTTTAAAAAATCATAAGAAAAGAAACCATGTTGAAAGACACTCTAGCAATTCACACTATTTTGTGAGAAAAGTTATAATATTTTCCCCACATTATTAAATTTTATTACAAAGTTAAATTCTAACTAGTTTAATATTTAAAAAATAAAACCGATAAAGATAATTTACAAAAAATATAAAAGAAACTGGAAAAAATTATGTGAAAAAAAATACTATGGCAATTCACAATAATTTACAAGAAACGTTACAGTACTTTTCTCACATATTATAACTGTAATTTTTAATTAATTCAATATTTAAAAATAAAATAAAAAAGATAATTTTAGAGAAATTCATCAAAAAAAATCAATGCGAGAAACATTATAATAATAAAAAATATTTGAAAAAAATTATAAAACTAAATTATTAATTAGCTCAATATTAAAAAATAAAATCAATAAAATTTTTTTTAAAAAAATAAAAAATAAAATAAAAAAACCATGTGGGAAATATTATAGTAATCCACAATATTTTAAAGAAAAAATTACAAAATAAAATTTTTAATTAATTCAATATTAAAAAAATAAAATTAACAAAGATAATTTTTAAAAAAAAAGAGAAAAAGTTGGAAAAAAGAGTAATTTTTGAAAAAAAAATAAAAAAATAAGCAAAAATAAGGGCAAGTTGGGGGAAAAATAAAAAAAAAGAAAAAAATACAATTAAATTTATTATTGTAATTCACAATATATTAGATATAGATAAACAATGAATCACTCACAGCATTTAACTTGTTACTTAACAGGTGTATTCAATGGAGACTCTACATGTATTTTTCCGTGTTCCTTTACCAATTGGTCCACCTTAGTTGACACATGTTGTAATTGGTGTGCTAGCTCTTCCAATACCCTTGTTTTGTCTGTCGAGCTTCTCGTTGTTCCTATTGCTGTTGCTGCTTTGTGAGAGCCATGGTTTCCAAGAGTTGAGACATTGTTGTTTCGTCCGCCATGAATTACTTGGCTCTGATATCAGTTGTAACGATCCTGTCACGTTGCCAGTGAACTTGCGCAACAAAATCTTATTGGATTTAAAGATTGATTAATTACAAGGACTGAACTGAAATAAATAAATAAATATTTTTTAGTAATCAATCAGAGATTGTATAGGCTTTAAGTCCAACTTGAAGAGTTTTCCATATACTCTTCAATTGGTAGGTCGTGCCTATTTATACCTGAGCTAATTGAATACATTTATTTGAAATTTGAAAAGCAAATCCTATGATTATTTTTTAAAGTATTTTTATTTAAAAATATATTATTTTTTTTAAATAATTATTTTTGAAATTAATATATTAAAATAATTAAAAAACATAAAACAGTTTAATTTTAAATAAAAAATTTTAAAATCATCATTCCAAACACGTTCGAAAAACAGTTCTGTATTCTTTCTGATGCAGGACTTTTAACCATCTCAAAAAACCAAAACATTGTTGTTGTTGTATGTTGAAACTAGTTTTCATCTATTATTACCGAGTACTTGTCTTTTTATAACTCTAACCTTATCACTTTTAATTAATGTGATTAATAATAATAAATTAAATTATTTGATTATAAACTAGTGTTGGAATTAAAATGACTTAATTGTTTGACGATTTATTGGTGGCACTGCTTGAATTAAAATTGTTATTATTATAACAACACTTAAATTTGAGATTTTTTTTAATTTTAACCTAGCAGTATATAACAAATTTTAAAATTTTGAATTCGAGAATAAAAAACATAAACATAAAGCTAATAAATTTAAGAAAGGAGTTGTCCATAATTATAAAAATATTATTTAAAAATATTTAAAAATATAATAATAGTTATTTTTTAAAGTATTTTTTATTTAAAAATATATTAAAATAATATTTTTTAAATTTTTTAAAAATTATTTTAACATAATTTATCAAAATAATATAAAAATATAATATTAAACAAAATAATATTTAAATTTACATAAAATATTATTTGGAACACAATTCTAAACAACATGGAAGAAGTATGTTTGATGTTGTTGAAACATTATTTTATAAATTTATTTTAAATGAATTTTTTATTGTTTTGATATGTTAATTTTTTTAAAAAAATTTAATATATTAAAAAAAACAATTTAAAATGTAACATTTAACAAACTCTCAAAAAGGCATATTGATACAAGCACGTGTGATCCCTCTAGTAGTGTCCTACCTTACTGGGCCATAGGTAGTTTTTAATTTCAGTCAGATCATCAATTGATTCAGCGACTGGCTTAGCTGAGAGGAATCGGTGATGGAGTGCGCCGGAAAGGGGCGTGGAACTCGGTGTATGGGCTCAGCTCGCAGACGCTGCGGTCGGTGTGGCGCAGTTGCTTATTGCTCGGTCTCTCATCAGGTAACCGCAAATTTATCTTTTTATTTTTACCTGGAGTAATTTGAAGGATATATTTTTTATATATTTTTGCCATAGATGTCGCACTGGAATGAGCATAAAGAAGAGTGTGAAAGATTAGAGCAACAAATGAAGCGTGCAGATGTATTGAATGATTTCCCTTTTACTTTTTCTCAAGAAGCAACAGCCACTTCTCAGGTAGGCACTGCGCTTGTTATTATTTTTGTTTTTTGAATTCTTTTCTTTTCTTACACAGAAAAAAAAGGTATAAAATATCACAATTAAAAAAAAAAATTAGTTTATTTTCACGAGTTGTAGATGACTGACCAAAACACTATGCTTTCTCCTAAACATTCAAGCGTTTGTGTTATTTTACAAAATAAGTTCTTTAAATGTGCAAACTTACCAAAACACTATGCTTTCTTGACAGGTGTGTGAAAAACCAGGGAGTAGGTGTTCATTCCTGAGCAAAAGAGGCATCCATCAACTTGGAATGTGGATGCATGAATGCTGCTGCTTTGACTCTGAGGAGGCAACATCATCACTAGCTTCCTTTGATTCTTTGAGGTTACTGTTTCTCCTCAGCAGTGCTTATAAATGTGAATGGTTCTTGCCTAAAGAAATTCCACGACAGAAAATGTCTAATAACTGAAGGATAACATGAAGCAAACGGAAAGCATGTAACATCGTGTCAGTTAAAAAAAACAAGTTCTTGGGAAAGCAACCCTAAGAGATGTAGTTTTGTATCTATTCCAGAATTTAGAACCAGCCTTGAATAGTAAATGTCGGGTTGAAGTCTAAAACGATTGATGATTCTGAAAAAGTACTTTATACACAAACAATAAAGGCAAAAATGTGTCCCAATGGGCTCCATCTATGTGGATAGATTAAAAAGATTTCTCAGTTTTTGTTCTAGCTAGGAAAACTGTGTATCTTAGATGTGCTCATTGTGTCTTTTAGACTTGCTCTTTTGTTGAATTATTGTACATGTCACAAAGGAAAGCCTCTGTTTAGACAGTTCTAGCAATTTTCAGTGCTTGTTTGTGCACCATGTTAAAGCCGCAAGAAAGATATTTGATAAGCACGTGAATGACTACAGACAGCTATCATAATTGACAAACTACTCAGGATTTATTTGAGTTCATTTTAAACTTTGTTATGTATTTTATATCATTGATAGGTCAAAGGATGGTGGTTGGAATCTCTCAGGTGACCTATGCCCGTGCCATGGTATTGTATTTTGTTTCTACCTTTGTTTCTTTCTTCGTTTTTTTTTTTTCTTTTGGTTTTAGTTTGATGGCTGTATATTCTTCATATGATTATGCAGGGCCCATATCTCCAATATCAGAGAGTTTAAGCAGTTGGTTTGATTACTATGAGTGGAGGTGCATTCCTCTTCATTCACCCGTTGCTTTACTTCTTCACTGGGTATGAAATGTGTGGTGATAGTAACTAGTTGAGATAGGGGATTTGTAAAGCTGTTCCTCAATTGATGCTAATTCTATGATCTCTTTGCTCTTAATATGATTAAGACTTAATGCTGCAATCAAGCACTTAGGTTTAGAGTTGCCTGCATTTGAATGCTTAGGTTTCCAGAGTGGATTTTTTACTAAATTCTCTATATGTCCTTAAGAATTCTTCTCTGTTATTTTAAAGCTCAAGATCTGTGGGTTTAAGTTCAGTTTGCTGTTTATGACCAAAATTTGCATCTGCTGCTGTTGATTTCATGTGAAAGTGCGTTTGTTAAGGAAACTAAATTGTAAGCATCCCCTTGGGATCTATGAGTATAAAGTTTAAAACACAATTTCAACAAATAAAGTAAATGTATAAAAGAAATGACCTCAAGTTACTTTTATCTCCTGCATTCCATTATAGACACACTGATGAGGTAATCGATCTTTATTTCTATATTTCAGCCACTTACAATTTACCATGCTGCTCATATTGCTTGTGCATGGAGCTCGACTGTTGAAACTCGTAAATTGTGCATACACTATCTTGGTAAGTATTGTGGTATAGAAGCTTGATGATTTTTCTGAAATGTTATCCTGTTGTGATAGTTTCTCTTGCTTTTCTTTATGCAACATACAACACATGATTTTTACTAACTTTATGTGCAACTTCTATTGAATTACCCAATACCTGTCCTGTTTTTGAACTACAATGATGTTATAATTCATCTGTTATATCAACTAACAGGATTTTGACTATGACCCATGACATTGCATAAGATGAAGTTGAAAAGTTGGACCTTTTGGCCCTAGGAACCAAGTTTACTAAGGTTGATGTTCCTTACATGTCCACGAGCTATAGAGATGTGAATATATGCTTTCTTGTCAATGTGGTGTATTGTTTGTCATCAAGGAGTAGTTTGATCTTCACCATGTGTTTTCTGGATCCTCCCCCAGTCAAAAGAATAAATGAAGGAAAGACTTCATCAGGGACAATATAATACTTTTAAGAATGAACTACAATGTTTGGTAGCTGACAAGACTAAAAGGTTGATGTCTTCTCCCAAGTGTAGGAGTGTCGAAGTAATAAATAACCTAGCAAGACCGGGGTCGAACCGCAGGGAGATTAATTGTACAAATTATAGACAACAATTATAAACAACAATACTAGCAATAACAACAACAACAATAACAATAACAACAACAACTATCAAAATAATAATAATAATAATAATAATAATAGTAGTAGTAGTAGTAGTAGTAATAGTAGTAGTAATAATAATAATAATAATAAAGAAAGAGAAGAAGAAGAAGATGATGAGAACTTGGAGATGGAAAATTAATGTAAGGATTAAACAATAATAATAACAAATGTCAAGGTTAGAGGTTCCACTAATGGTATATCAAACAAGTATAGTATAAACTCTTATTATTGAATTGGAAACCACACACAAAGGAGGTTCCAATCAAATTATAGATCATTAACATGATTACATTAGTCATCTTATTCGATTAATGCTTATACTTGTAAATCTCGTCAAGCATTCATGATTATAACTTATGTTAACAACAAATCAAGTTCCTTTCATAGCTCAGGTGTCGGTTATACCATACATTATGGGCTATGAAAGTGTCAAGCATTTGTTGTACCAAGTGTTATACAACATAAATCAAGATTAGTCATTTAACAAGCAAAGTATTAAAGAGTGAACAAGATAACAAATATAAAACATGTTAGTATCAAACATTAAGGTCCATATTAAGTTTACATTATACTTATTCTCACACCATTAGTGTAACCTTTTCACCTTGACATAATTAACTTAGCTAGACATAATGAAAGAAAGCAAAAGAGATAAACAAAATAAGAACATAAAAGTTAACTAAGTAAAGGAAAGGAAATGAAAGGCATAAACTTGATATTAATGAAAGGAAAGCATAAACATTACAAAAAATACAAAGAAAGAAAGGAAGAGCATGATCTTGATCTGGACACCAAGATGCCTAAATGCATGGCAAATGCCTCCTTTTACAGGCCAAAATTGGGAACTATTGATTTGATAACTAATTGATAAGTGGGTGGCCAACTTTTGACTTGGTGATAATCCTTATCTTCTCTTGTCTGCCCAAAACGTCATTGATAACGTCAAAATTGGAGCCAGTTGTAAACATGAAAGTTGTAGGCAATTGTCTCAGCTTTCTTGTGTAAAAATTTCAGCTCATTTGGACTTCTAGAACTCCAGATATGGCCAAAATACCGAACAGTGCTCGGGCTGGAAGACAGATTCGGGCTTCTTTGTTGTTGCTACAATTTGGACTTGATAATGGCCTTTTTAGATCTTGGGCTCCATATGAAAGTTGTAGGCCTATGTCTTACCTTTCCATCCATATAAATTGGACCTAAATCTGAGATCTGTAGCTCCAGATATGACCCAATTACCGAACAGTGTTCCGGTTTGGATTGCATCGACATCTCTTCTCTAAGTTTGACCATCTCTTTATCCTTGCAATTTAAGTTCTTCAAGTCATCAATCAATCCTTTCATTTATGTGATAGGCCTGCATTAAAAATAGACATTTACCACAAATTATAGGTATCTTATATTATTAGATACATTATTATAAAACATATTTTAGTTAAGGAGTTATTGATACTTCAATTGCAAAATGATGATATAAAACCATGATAAAAATACACTTTTAAGTACTAATCAGTAGCATGTTGTTTCATTTTATATCATGAAGCTCTTAATATATTTGGGTCAATTGAGTTTCCAACTCCTGCCCTATAGAGTGGGGAGGGGGAGCTGGTGGTGGTGGTGGTGGTTGTTGACAATATTATATATTTGCTCGTGGTTTTCAAAGGAAGAAAAAGAAATGAGGTACCCTAAATAAATAATTGTTGTGATGAAAACCTTTTCTTTTCCCATAATTGGATGTTGATACATTATCCAATTCTTTAATGATCATTATTATCATTGCTTTCTTTCATTTGGAACTTGGAAATTGTATTCAGTCATATGCATCAGACAAAGTATGGTTTTCCATGTCTAGACACCCTTCTTTTTTTTGTATATAACAAGGTATTGACATTAAGGTGTGTGGCTATTGAATTTTTCCGCTTGTCTTCTAATATGAGTTATAAAGATGGGCATATTTATTTCTTTGGCTTTTTTTTTTTAGTAGCAGCCACTTTTCTGAACACAATGACCTCTACACTCTACAGTATTATATTTGCTGTTTTCTGAATTTGAGTTTTTTTAATTGAATCTCAATAGGGCCTGAAAAGGAGCTTCTACAACTTGCTGCTTTTGGAGAGTTGCTTGCTCTGCTTCCCGGTGTGCAAGTTCATATAGAGTTTATTGGACCTGCGATTCCACAGCAAAGGTCAGTTGCAAACTTGATCATCATATCTTGGAGTATTTAGTTGTGATTGTTTTTGGTAAGTGCAAGTCAGCCTTGTTGATTGTGGTGAGGGCCTCCTCATCTTCTCGAGTAGCGTGTCAATTCCCATTGCACTAGTTCAATGTGAGGATTTATGTTTATTCAATTAAGAGAAAATTACCCATGACATCCGGTAGTTTGATCTATATTACAATTACCTGTTATAGTTTGAAAAATTACAGTTTACATTCTGGATTTTATTAGCGCATTAAACTTAACATCCTTATCCAAAAAAGTCAACAAAAAATGTTTGGTTATTTACATGATTGCCATTATTTTCCTTTTAATGACTAAATAATCATTGCAATATTAATATTACAATCTTGCCATTAAATTGATAATTACTACTTTGCCATCAAACTAATATTACAACCTCCTTTAGAGCTAAAACTTTCATAGTGGCATTTCATCAAACGCCTTGTCTGCAAAGCAAACTTAACGTCAATTTCATAAAACCCATTTGAATCAAAGCCAACAAACTTCATATCCATCCACAATCTATGCTCAAATAAGTCTTCAACCAATGAACTCTTGAGCATAAATTTTAGTATTGGAATTTTATCAAACACCATATGGCTTTTCGGAGCAGCAAGCCAAATATTGCAGAGGCAATCTTATGCCAAATCAATGAACTAGGTCCTCCTTTTTTATATCAAGGAAGTTGGAAAGTTCCTGTGAACATGTATTGGTAAATAAATTATTGCCTCTCGTTTTAATAATTACAGAAGCAACTATAGGCAAAACAAATAGAACAAATTAAAAGACTCACATTTCTTTTGCTAGTCCCTTCACATGTAGATAGTTTATAATTACATTAATGCATAGTGATTGATAAATAATCAAATATTTACACAAATCCTTCTGAAGAACCAATTTGGGTATCCATAAAAAACCTTAGCTTCCAGCTGGCCCTTCAATTTGTAAACAAATTGCAACAATTTGTAGTGGTTTATACCGTGATGGAAACCAAACCCTTTAGCTTGAATGCTACCATTTTTCTCATGAGAAGGTAACTCAATATTGTCTTGTTGCTGGATTCCATATTATATGAGCATTACAATTAGATATCTTTGAATGGATACTTAAACAAAGTAAACCGTTACTAGAACCCACAATTCCTGCAGCAAACTTCTCTACGTCCAATGTGAATCTATATTTGTTCTACGGGGAAGCATTGATATGCTATATAATTCTCACCGTAGTGAGAACATGACAAAGAGTTTTGGGTTTGAGGGATGTTGGTAATGATTGTCAATAAAGTTGGAGCTTGTAATGAGATGAAACCAATGTTTAGAAATAGTCTTGAAGCGAAGCAAAGATTGCACTGGTAAAATATATGGGGGTATTATGGTCAATTTGTTAGATTTGAAAACTTTTGTTGACCCAAGATGTAAGTAGTAACTTTTTAAACTATAATGGGTAATCGCAATTGGGACCGAACTGTAGCATGTTAAATGTAATTTTCCCTTCAATTAATTATGGGTGGAGCCTTACCTCACCATGGGGTTTCGAATTCTTGATTTTCTTTATATTGAGGTTTGCTTGGGTGAGGTGTTCATTCTTAATTAGTTATCTAATCTTCTTCTTATTGCCTATTAACCAATTTATGTATTCATGTTTATAACTAGTTAAGGTTTCTGTTATATGGTATGTCCATACATCAATACCTGATGGGGTTGCTAAACCTTAGGAGAAATTCTCTATGTAATGAAACCCTAAGTATTAATACATCTGCTATGTGGCAATCTCTTTGCTGAACTAAAATTGGTATGCTCATAGCAGCTCATGATATATTCTTTGTTTTTTTATCTTCATGAACAGGGATGGTGAGAAGATTATTCTATGTAGTTATGCTCGATGCCTGGATGCAGATTGCATTTGCAATTTTTCAAGTGAGAATCATAGCCAGATTGCAATCACCAGTAAATCTACATCAGTGACGCTACAGCTTCGCAGCGGATTATACCATGAACGTTACAGGGATTTAGCTGAGGTTTTCTTCCCACTTGTCTCTGAAAATATATTTATATCCATTCTGATAGAGGACCCCTGTCCTTTGGTGCCTCTGTATAAAGCATCCAACGTTAAATTTTGAGACAGCTTTGGATGTTATTTAAACTGCATTTTCTCGGTCTCCCTGTTGCCTAGCTTTCTTCATCATCTCTACCCTTCAATCTTTCTCTCTCTTTTATTCAACATCACATGCACATTTATCACCTTGTTTTATTTGCATGTGTTTTTGATAATTTGTTTAAAGGGTGCTACTTCTCTCTTATTCTTACGTTGTATTTTTGACAGGATTTGTTGCCACATTTAATAATTGCTCCAAATGCTGGAATTGCTGCTTATCCTAGTTGGTTGCCTACCATTGTATGTCATCGACACTCTTAATCATTTTTCTTTATCTAATTTCTGTGCATTTGTGTGCGAGAAAATCCTAGCAAGGAAGCTGCTACTTTTTACATTTTTTTTTAAAGATGATTCGAGTATTAAACCCTCATTGTTTTCTGTTTGATGAAATGAGCATGCCAGGAACTGATAAAGGAGATGAATGTCCCAGCTATATTTTCTGATTATTGTGAAGAAGCTTGTCATCTAGCTGCCTGCTGCATAAAAAGTGTAACTGGTCGTTCTCTCTCACTTCCGGTGCGTTTTCACATTGCTTCTTCCCTCTTCATAGTAGTCTAAAATCATTCAATTCTTAAAACAGCTGCTCGATTCGATGTTAATCGATGCGTCTGTCTTGTAGATTCAATTAAATCCTTTTAGGCAGCCAATGATGGTGGAAGATAGTGCCCTGCTTCTTCCCTGCTATTCAAATTGCTTTCTGTTTGGGATTTGAAGTGGCCTCTGGTTTATGTCAGGGAGAGGGATCCCCGTAATATATTTCTTTCCCTGATCATCTTATTGTATGATCGCTCACGTCACAATTGGGATAGACAGTTGCTCAAGGATTGTTGATCGATTAAGTGTTTCTGGGATGCTTTAATCAAAGAAAAGGACCGAATAGCCAAATTCCTTTTCCATAATTGAGGAATGTTTACTCATGAAGCAGTCTGAAACATTTTCCTGAAGGCACACGTGCCTGAATACCTGGTTATGGAGTGGAATTTCAGCTATATCCTTTTGGCCATCTCTTGCTACCATAAGAGTGGAGTTTCAGATTGTTCCATGAGTTTGGAGATGGTGTTTGATGCATTTGCCAATCATCGGACTCAGCAGCAAGTTAGTTCTTAGCGGACACTTCATGCTTTTATTCCCTTGCTATTAGCAAGTATTTCTTGTTTTGCGTAGACTTCACCGCATGAACCTGTTAGTTGGGCAGCAAATAATGCAATTACGACTGAGACGCTTGGCTCCTGGGATCTTGATTGTCTAGTTGTGACTAGCCAGGGTGTCAAGCAATGCGGCGGGGCTTCTTTTTTTTTATATATATATATATATATATATAAATAATTTTATTTAAAATAGATATTCCTAATAAATGCAACAATTTAAATTCAGCAGGAAAAAATATAATTTTTAGGCAAAATGCCTCAATAATTTTATTTAAAGAGAATTTACATCCAGAAAAAAAGCCAGATGTGAAAGTTAAGTTATGGAATTAATCTTAAAATATTTCAACCTAACTTCTTGTTTAACTCAGTTTTAACATTAACTTGCAGGGAAGTTGTTTTGACTTCATCCGGTTTACTTGACTACTAAAACAAATTATGGTTTGGTTTTAAATTTTATTTAAAATAATATTTTTTAATATTAAGATGATCATATATTAAATTAATTTGAGTTTCAACAATATGAATTATGGATTTTTTATTAATATTTTTACTTAATAATATAATATCACAAATAAATGCTCATAAAATTAAGCAGTAATTAAATATTGTAATATTATTTGAGAATATGATAAACTTGTAAAAAGTAAACTAAAATAAATTATAAAAATTAATTAACAATAATATTTATTTGGAATGTAATAATTTTGTACAAAGTAAACTAAAACAAATTATGAAAACTGACACGACTAAAAGATTGATGTCTTTTTCTAAGTGCAGGAGTGTCGAAGTAATAAATAATCCGGTAAGACCGGGATCAAACCACAGAGAGGTTAATTGTACAAATTATAAATAACAATAATACAATAACAACAACAATAATAATATTAATAGTAGTAGTAGTAGTAGTAGTAGTAGTAGTAGTAATAATAAAGAAGGAGAAAAATAAGAAGATAATGAGAACTTTGATATGTAATATTAACGTAAGGATTAAACAATAATAATAACAAATATCAAGGTTAGAGGTTTCACTAATGGTATGTCAAACAAATATAATATAAACTCTTATTATTCAATTGGAAACCACACACAAAAGAGGTTCCAATCAAAATATAAATTGTTAACATGATTACATTAGTCATCTTATTCAATTAATGCTAATACTTGTAAATCTCGTCAAGCATTCATGATTATAACTTATGTTAACAACAAATCAAGTTTCTTTCATAGCTTAGGTGTCGGTTATACCACACAGTATGGGCTATGAAAGTGTCAAGCATTTGTTGTACCAAGTGTTATACAACATAAATCAAGATTAGTCATTTAACAAGTAGAGTATTAAAGAGTGAATAAGATAACAAATACAAAACATGTTACTATCAAACATTAAAGTCCATATTAAGTTTACACTATACTTATTCTTACATCATTAGTATAACCTTTTCACCTTGACATAATAAACTTAGCTAAACATAATGAAAGAAAGAAAAATAAATAAACAAAATAAGAACATAAATAAGATAAGAGTTATCTAAGTAAATGAAAGAAAATGAAAGGCATAAGCTTGATATTAATGAAAGTAAAGCATAAACATTACAAAAAATACAAAGAGAGAAAGCAAGAGCATGATCTTGATCTAGAAACCAAGATGCCTAAATGCATGGCAAATGCCTCCTTTTATAGGCTAAATTTGAGAACTATTGATTTGATGACTAATTGATGAGTGGGTGACCAACTCTTAACTTGGTGGCAATCCTTATCTTCTCTTGTTTGCCCAAAACGTCAAAATTGAAGTCATTCGAAAATATAAAAGTTGTAGGCAATTGTCTTAGTTTTTTTGTGTAAAACATTTAGCTCATTTGGACTTCTAGAACTCCAGATATGGCTAAAATACTGAACAGTGCTCGGGTTGGAGGATAAATTCGGGCTTCTTTGTTGTTGCTACAATTTAGACTTGAAAATAGCCTTGTGAGATCTTGGGCTCCATATGAAAGTTGTAGACTTATGTCTTAAATTTTCATCCATATAAAGTAGACCTAAATCTGAAATCTATAGCTCCTGATATGACTCAATTACCGAACAGTGTTCTGGTTTGGATTGCACCGACATCTCTTTTCTAATTTTGGTCATCTCTTTGCCCTTGTAATTTAAGTTCTTAAAGTCATCAATCAATCCTTTCATGAATGTGATAGACCTGCATTTAAAATGAACATTTACCACAAATTAAAGGTATCTTATATTATTAGATATATTATTATAAAACATGCTTTAGTTAAGAAGTTATTGATACTTCAAGTGCAAAATGATAATATAAAACTATGATAAAAATACACTTTTAAGTACTAATCAAAAACCAATTAAAAATAAATCAAATATCAAAGGATAAATTTGAAGAAAAAAACCAAAAATAATTTGAGAAAAAGAAAAAAAAAAGGTATGATTTAGTTGATTTGACGAACTAAAGACAACCTAAATGATTGATCAAAAAAATAGCTTGGCTTTAAAAAATTCAAGTGATAATTTTTTTCAGATTAAAGACACCGATATATTAGATCAATTTAAGTTTCATAACTTAACTCGTCAAACCCGCAACTCGAATCATAGATTTCAATGAATTTGATAAAAAATTTAAACAAAAATAAATTATTGCAAAATTGAGAACAAAACAATGTTGAGATGTTTATTTGTGACTACGATATTCTCATAGAAAATGAACTAAAACAAAATCAATGAAGTATTGAATAATAAAATTAAAAAATAAAAATAAAAATAAAAATATTTAATTGTAAGAAGAAAAATGAAAGGTATAATTTGTTTTTTTTAAAAAGGAGGAGGTCATCATCTCTTTTATTGTTCATATAAATAAGTTGGTTTCCTCTTATCCTTGTAATTTTTAGTTAATGATTATGAAAAACAGCTCCATCGTAACACTTATATATTGCTTTTTACCTTTGGGTGAAAAAAAAAACCTTGAGGGAAAGGGTGAGGGTGAGGGTGTTATAGTCTTTTTAATTCACCTATTAGTCATTAAAAGATTTTTTGTGGGCTTTCTAGCTCTTTTTTTTTTTTTTTACATGATAAAGATATTCTTTTACCCCTACAATCAACAAAATTTAGAGTTATTAATCAATAGCCTTTTTGAAATTTCATAAACTTTTGAATAATAAAAATACTTCTTTACACCATGATCAAAACAGTATCAAGCTATTGAATAATGGTGTTTTTAGTTTTTTCACTAGTCATGTACAATTGAATCACATATTTGGCAATAGAAAAGATAATAGATAAGCTTTGCATTTGTGGTATTTATGTACCTTTACATGAGTTTTTTGGCTAAGTACTAGGGTTATGGGATATTTTGATATTTTTCACATTGATTTTTAATTTTTAATTAAAAACATTTATTGGCGTGTGCTCAACAAGTGCTAGCGAGTGTGTGGTGTTTAAGCCATTCAGGTATAACGTATAATGTCACTTGATGACCAAACTTGATATTTTGTTGTCTTTGTGGATATGCCACCATGTTTTCTTTCATATGATATGGCATATGAAAACATATAGTAGTCTGATTGTCAATAATGATTGTTTTTTTTTCTTTTTTCTCTCCGTAAAGTGCATGATTATCTATTTTTTTTGTTTTTCACTTTTAATTCTTGTTCTTTTAATTTTTTATTATATTTTTATTTTTTATATAATTTTTTTTCAATTTAGTCATTCAATTACAATTTCTCACATGTTTAGATTTTTTAGTTTGGTTCTTTTTTTTAATGTTTTCCTTGACTCTTTCGTTAAAGGCTTTTTTGACTCTCAATTTCATCATTTAATCAAAGTTTTTGTTGTTTTATTATTATTATTTTGACTTTTATTCTTTTAATTTTTTTTTGGTTAAAGCTATTTTTTTAATTCAATTTAACCCTCCAATTGAAAATCTTTATTTGCCCTCTGATTATTTTTTTCTTTATTTTCACCCTCATTATTTTAGATTCTTTTGTGTGATTGATTTTTTTTTTTTTATCTTTTGACATTTGATTTGTTAGAATTTGGTTTCATACGATCTTATTATTTTATATTAGTTTTTTTTTAAATATTAGTTTTGTGATTATTTTCAAATTTTTTTTAAATGAGTTTATCCTAGTTACATCACTTAAATCAAGAGTTTTTATATCTTTTTTAATATAATTTTTTTTATTAAACTGTTTTTTGTTTGATTTTTCAAGATATTATTCTAATTCATCTTCTTCTTTTTTTATACAAATGAACTTTATTTCTTAGAATAAAAAGAACATTCATTTTTAAATAATATTTCTAATGTGTTCATCCTTATGTAATATTTTTTTTAGGGTATGAATTTATTCATTTATTTTCATTTGTGTTTATTTTTTAGATTATAAGTTTTTTAGGGTGTGGATTTATTTTTTATTGATTTAAATAAAGAAGTTCAATAAACACAATCGAATGATGTCTCATTTTGTGTGATTGAATATCTTAATCTATATTTTTTTTATTTTTTGTTTAATTTTTCTTTTAGTTATTATTAACAACTTTTTTTCTTTATTTATATATATGATTATTAATTTATTTAATTAAATGCTTGAATAGGCTTTTCAATTTACTCTTTCAATTTTTTTATGTTAAAAAACACATCAAAGTAGTATGCATACTCGGTAATTTTTTAGAAAAAAAAATTACAACCTACAGTTGAGTGTGAGTTAAATAACTAATATTTTCTTATAGTTTGCTTTAGCAATAATACACGAGATTCCAACTAGTATGTTTCTAAACCTGAATATAAATTGTTATATACTAATATACTTTTATTTTACTTTATGTGAGAGTGAAATTTTAAATGATAATATTTTTTCAATTATGGGAGAAATTGATTAAAATAAATGAAACATTTAAAAAATTAACTCTTGCTACAAATATAAGGGTAAAACAAACATTATTGCTCTATTATACTAAAAACACAGGGAAAGTTAATACGACGTCATCATTTATATGGGCATTGAAGATCTTTTTTTTTTTAATTTCTAATTCAACTTTTTTTTTTCATCTCTCTTTTTTGTTTCTTTTAATCTTGTCTTTTTCTTTTCTCAATTTCATCTTTATTTTTTTTAATAATTATTTGGGTTAACTTTGAACTGACCAACTTAACCAAATCATCTCAGGATAATTTTCATGTGATTTAATTTTAAATTTGGGTTAAACAAAAAATAAAATTGAGAGGTTTTTTTTCCTCTTAATTTCATCTCTTTTTTTTTCTCAATTTCATTCTTATAATTTTTTTATTAGTTGACTGAGTTACCTTTATTGGCTAAGTCAACTAGGTTATGTTGAAGAAACTCCCACATGATTTAACTTTAAACTCGGGTTAGGCAGGAAGTTGGGTCATGAAGTTTTTGCCCTCTCAATTTCATTCTTATAGTTGTTTTTTACTGATTGGACAAATTGCAATTAGTAGGTCAAGTTAAATGAGTCATATCAAGCCAACTATAACACATTTTAATTTTAAACTTAAATTAAGCAAGAAGTCGAGTAGAGAAGTTTCATGATTAATTTTCTAGATTAGGTTTAATAACAAACCTAAATAATTATCTATGACCTGAATATTTTTTGTTACATTCTAAAAAAAAAAAGTTATTTAATCCATAATATAGCGTTGATATGTAAACTATTCTCAATCTAAAACTTCATCAGTTGAAATATTTTTAGGAAATGATAATCTTTTTTATAATTTTTATCAAACAATTATAGATCAAATATCTCAAGTTATAATTTATACAATAAAAAAAAATGAATTAACCTTTTACATCGAAAACAATTAGTAAACTTGGTTTACCTAATAAGTTAATTCTGTATATTTGTAATTTGAAGTTTTATCGGGCGGGTATTAATTTAAATTCATATTGACATGAACAAACTATAATTGGATGATTGACAGATTGACATATAACCTGATAAACTCGGTCAAAATCTTGTCTAGTCAAAACCAAAGATTTTTTTTTTAATAAAATGATATTATTTTAGTAAAAATAAAATAAAATTTAATTAGATTGTTTTAATAACCTAAAAATTACACAAGTATGGTTTGGGATACAAGATCATTTATGAAACCAAATTAAATTCTTAAATATAATATTCCGTGTAATCTTGCATACTTGTATAAGACTATTAAATTCTTAAATTATTTTTGTTTTTAATTAATTTTTAAATAATTTTGAATTATTTGATATATTAATATTAAAAATAATTTTATAAAAAAATTTAAAAAATATTTTTTAAATTTTAAAAAACAATACTAAAAACATTAATTATGCTATCCTAATAGTCTAAGGATAAGTGTTTTTGAAACATGATTTTTTTTTTAAGCGTATTTGAAAGTGTAGTTGTGATGATTTTTTAAAATGCTTTACTTGTAAATATATTAAAATAATATTTTTTTTTATTTTTAAAAATCATTTTTAATATTAGTGTATTAAAATGATTTGAAAATAAAAAAAATATTAATCTGAAGAAAATAAAAAAAAAAATTTTTAAAATTTTTTAAAATATAAAAACAAACAGGATTTAATAAAATAAAATTATTAATTTTAAGTCTAACCTCCTTCGTTGTTGCATACAACATTCCATATTATGCTTTGACCATGGAGGCTTCGGTGCAGACAACGTTTTGTAAAGTTTGTATATACATGCCACAAGCGATGTTTCAATTCCCAGTTACAAATGGATGGATGGAGAGCTAACATTGCCAAATGTTGATCAAATTGAGAAATAAATAAATCAAATGAAAAAGTTAAAAACCTAATTTATTAAAAAAATAGCATTTTATATACTATATCTATGTTTAGTAACATGGTTTAACTTGTTTATTAAAATATTTCATATAATAAAATTATATGTATTCTATTTTTTATGTAATTAAATGAAAAATAATTTTAAAGATAAAAAATTATTAAATCTAATTATTTATATGATCTAAATTATAAGTTTAATTAATTAATTTGAGTTCACTTAAGTCTATTTTTTTTTTTTAAATTGAGTGATTTTTTTCTTTTAAATTAAGTTAATTAGGGATTGAGATTTTTAATATATTGATCTAGATTTTTATTATTAAATAAAAATGTTATTTGATAAGTTAATATCTAGATATTTTTTAAAAATATTATTTGACAAGTAATATATTGTTAATTTATAATTGTTTTTTTAAAAAATTATTTATAAAGTCTAAATAATTTTTTATATTAAAAACAAATTAATTCAATCCGCCTAGGTGTTCGATGATACTTATGCAATGGAAGAAAAATGTCGAAAAGGCGTCCAGCTTGGTTTTCAAGAAGCCCGATTCCTCCTTTAATTGTCGGTAGAAATCTCGAAGAAACAAAAACAGAGAGCAAGCGAGAGAGAGAGAGAGAGAGAGAGAGAGAGAGATACTGCTGTCATGGAAGAAGCAAAGGGAGTAGTGAAGCACGTATTGCTGGCAAAATTCAAGGAAGGAATCCCATCTGATGAAATTGAGAAACTCATCAAGGGTTATGCTAATCTTGTCAATCTCATCGAACCCATGAAAGCTTTCGAATGGTAATTAACAATATTCTACTGCATAATCTCTCTTTTCTTTTTGCATTTGGTAATTAACAATATTCTACTGCATAATCTCTCTTTCTTTTTGCATTTGGTAGAGGGAACAGAACAACAAAATCCCTTGCTGTTTAGAAGGGTATATATTAATATTACATCTAGCCTAATTGACTGTTGTCTTCTTGGCATTTAGATAGGAATTTCAATGAATATTATAAGTTGCCTAGATGTTTTTCATCAAATTTTGAATGGAGCTCCAGGTATTATCATTCACCAATCACATATACGAAGCTTGATGATGATGAACAAGTATTAATCAGGATAGGTACTTGTTATTAAATGACCAGGTTGTTGATGTTTGTGTTGTTGGTATTAATTTGATATGAAAGATATTGGAGTTTACTGTGATCAATTAGTTTCTTGATCACTGAAACACTTAGATGGTTCTGCCAGCAGATATCTAACACTTGTTATCGTTCAACATGATATGATAGGGGCACAGACGTGAGCATTGAGAACATGCATCAAGGTTATACCCATATCTTTCAGTCTACCTTTGAGAGTAAAGAGGGCATTGCAGAGTACATAGGTCATCCAGCTCATGTTGATTTTGGCGGCATCTTCTTGCCTGCTCTGGAGAAAGTCATTGTGTTTGACTACAAGCCTACTGTTGCTCGCTTCTAAATTGTTGGACTTATGGGCATCCAACATTCCGCTGCTTTATTGTAAAGAAATAAATAAATCCGGCTGTTGTGATCTCCCATTGGGGAGAGTTTGGCAAGGATATGATTTTGGCTTGTTTTGTGGAATTGCTAATCTGAATTCAACAACATTCGGTAGAATTGAGCCCTCTTTGCTTTGTTTGCACTTCTTTACGTGTTGAGGTCTGCAATTTACTTTTTTCTGTAGAGTTTCATCTTCTTTCGCTCACCATGTCTGAACCATTGATGTGGTCTCTGCTCGGTGCTTTCTTATTGTATGACAATAGCATATTGCCGTGGAATCTCTCAGTGCCCGTTTTATAACACTTTCTTTCATCCAGGCTGATGACCAGAAGGTGGATAAGACCTAGCCTTGTAGTTCCTTCTAACACAGCTAACGAAACCCCTAGAAAGGCTCCACCCATAAAGATGTCAAGAGAACGTATGAACAATTGTATCACCGAGCAGCTACTCGTTAGAGATGGAATTTCATGCATCTATACTTCGAATTCTGATCACACAATAAAATCTTTTAACTTTCAGCAGGAAAAGCAATTTCTTTTCTTGTCAGGCTCAAGCACTGACCAAATTGAATTGATCAGAGCAAGTGATGAGATGCCGTAAAGATTCTCTGTTCGGTCATAATTTGAGAAGTGGATTTACCTTGATCTCCAGCACGGTATCCTTAATCGACTGGCATCAGAGAGCCATGTGCCCATTTTCCTTCAACAACCTACACAGTTAAACTCAATTGGATTTAACTGTGTTCTTCGGCTTTGCATTTGCTAGCCTGCTCGCATTCATCAGGCTCTACGTTTTGACCAGCTGATAGCACTCATAGCAGTGAATTAATGTTAAGAAATCTGCTAATGCAGCTGCCCTCAAATGTAATATGGAGCGGTTGGCCAATGGAACAAGGATGAGGATGATATGCTTGCTGTAGGTGTGTTGCTAATGGCTCGGGGGTTCTAGCATCATTTGCTTGTTTGTGGTCTGTTGACATCTGCCCGTTCTCTCTTTTTCCTATTCATGTTGTTACATGCTCAAAACGCCCCTTGTCAGTTCTCAAATATCAGTAAAAACTAGAACCAGCTTCATAATTCAGAAAATGTGCCATCTCTTATCAGTGCTTAATCAAAAGATATCCTGCTCTAAGAGGAAAATGTCAGAACCCCTGTCCATTGAAGAAATTTCTCTCTTCGCAGCATGCATTTAGCCTATTAGATATTTAGATACTGAAACAATATAGATATTAAAATTCATATAAAAATATATTAAGATGTTTACTGTTACTCCTAACGGTAAAACACTGTAAAAACTTTAGTTCATTTAGAGTGTTTAGGTAATACATGATATTTTACATGTTCTTTACTAAATTAGTGTTTTGGCACAAGCAATTCGGTATCAATTAAAGTTTTATCAAAAAGTTAATTTAATTTTATAAATTGAAAATAATAATAAAATATTATGTAGAAACAAAAGTTTAGTAAAACTATCAATATATACAATACATATACATAATTTTAATTCAACTCCTATATGATTATATTAGCGTTATAGTTCTTACAAATGCTTTTATTTCAAAGAGATACTTTTTAATATAAATAAGATAAATATTAAAGATATAGGCACAAATAAAGAATTTATTCTACCTTTTGATTGCAAATTTCTTTTTAATAGTATTATAGCTGGTCAAAAGGTAAAAATCATTTTCTCTAAAGAAGTCAAAAATAATTGTTGCGATGTCACGGTTGCATAAATTAATTATCTTAACTTAAAACACAACATACAAGATAATATAGAACAAGCAACAAGTCGATCTCTCGAGGAAAATTCACGTTAGATTTTTATGCTAGATGATATGCAACTTGGAGGGGGTTTTGGACGTTATTTAGGCTAAAACAAAAAAAAATAGAAAACCATCAAGCAAAATTAAATAAAATCAGAAAATTATCAAGAGAATAAATATTGGTCTCAAGCACACATTGAAAACGAAACATTAATTTATATTCTAAATATTTATCTCTTTTTAACATTGGTTAGTTAACGGATGTGTCGTATAACTAACTCTAACCATCAAACAACCATAGTATCCACACTAATAATTTAATTCAATAGCAGTTTTAGGAACTAGATAAGTTGATTAATCGAAAAAACATAACTATCCGCAGTCTATGTTTAATTTGATTGAGTGTTCTCCCTCAGCTTAATAACTTAGATCCTCCACAATTATTAAACTCAGTTGCTTCACAAGTTTATATACCACAACTCCGATTTTGATATCAAACTTAGCAATAGATTATCTACAATAATAACTTAGAGTATCTAACAATTAAAATAAATAATCATAGAAAAAATAAGCATAGGAGAACAAACATATTCATTATATAAACTGAAAAGAAAAGGTAAAATAAATCTCATAGTTCTTGAAATCCGAAAGTTTCTGTATCCTTACAACTAAAAAAAGGTGTTTAGTCTTGCATGTCTGTTGAACAACTAATCAAAAAGAAGAAAGAATACATAATTTCGAGTCTATTAGAGGAGGGGGCATTTTTCTCTTCTTGGCTAGCTACCCCCTTTCTCTTTTCTCATTCTTTTTATATCCTAGAAAACCCTAGTCTCTATTTTACAAAATAGTCCTCCCTTAAATAGACAATTTACATTTAAGTGCTTCAATAGCTATTTTTCTAAAAAAGAAGAAATAACCTTGCATGAAATCTTCAAACTTTGACTTAGAGGAGCTAAATTACTGAAATAAACACTTGGATAGTAGTTTAGATGCTTCAGAACATAATTTGAACTCATTTCTTCACAAAACCTATTTGTCGATATAATTCAGTTGTTATTTTTAAAAAACCATATCTCCCTCATAGGACATCTTTGTATTCTAAAAATTTGAGAGTTTATATAACTTTAAGTCAGGAATCCAAAAAAATTGAGTTTGCATCAATTGGCTTCTATAGTTCCAAATATTCAAGTCAGAATAACTGAAGATCAACACTAGCAAATTGCGAGATTTAACTTTGAAAGCTACGATTTCCATGCTCTTTCTTATTTTATTTTCTTGCTTTAGATGTCCAAAAAGGTATGAATGTTAACTTTTTAATTTCACTGGAATCACTTCATTTCAACCTTTAGAGCTCACGCTTTACACAAAATATCAACTGAAGGTCAAATTTGCTAATTATATCAAATTTACTCCTTTTTGCATCTTTCATCCAAAAGTACCTTTAAAACCTACAAAAAAGAATATCAAGGCTTTTTATATATAAAACACAGGCAAAACACTAGTTAAATATGGGTGAAACTATCGAATAATATGGTTGTATCAATACTATAAAAAATAACTAAGGGTTTTATATATAATAAAATAACAAAGTTCCAATTTATTTTTTTTTTGGATTTTACATATTCTTATTATTGACTTGTTTTTAAGTGTTTTTAGAGTTTGAATAATTGAAGAAATTTATTTTATAATATTTAAGATTTCATATGATGTATAAATAGGTATGTAATGAAACTAGTAGCTGGTTTGTCCTCAAGTCTCCTTCTCATTTTCCCTGGTTTTTCCAAAATATTTTTCCATAAGCCATTGACCTTGGTGTGTTTGAAGGCAACGACATCCTTCCCTTTTTTCCCCCTATTGTTTTCACTTTCATATTGTGTAATAATCCTAGATCTAGGTTTTTTTTTTTTGGTGTGTGGAAATCCAATTCATCTAGCATTTTCCTTGGTTACAAGTTGATCGTTGAAAAAGAGTTGTCTCGACCAAGGTTGTTAATTCCGTTTCGGTAAGTGTTTTGTTTTTTCAATTGGAATGGAATATTTCGGTTTCGGACTGTTTCGGTGTGCCGTTTCGGGGTTGTACTGTTTATATATATATATATATATATATATATATATATATATATTCAAAAACATAAGTTAAATTCAAGATAAATTAATTATAAATTATGCAATACAAACATAATGCCAAACAAATATAATTTCAAAATTTAAAACATAAGTTAAATTCAAGATAAATTAATTATAAATTATGCAATACAAACATAATGCCAAACAAATATAATTTCAAAATTTAAAATATTTCTAAATAGTCAAGATTAAATAGATCTTTAACTCAAAGTAATTTAACTTAAATAAAATATCAAAATATTATGAAAGTAAAATGTTTTAACACAAATATTTTAAATATAAAGTTAGGTCAATGTTATCAAAGCTAATGTAATATAAAACATCTCTTGTTTTGCTAAAATTCCTACAAAGTATAAACATGAAAAAAACAACATGAATATAAACCATATATATTAGTGATAAATCTAATTTTAAAAAATTAATATCATTGTTAATGAAAATAGTAGTAATAATTTTTAATATTATTATTAATATCATTGTTATTGAAAATAGTAATGAAAAAAAGCTTTTTATAATTGAGTGGTTTAATTAATTAAATTGAATAAGGTTAAATTTAATTCAATGGCTTTTCAAGAGCGGAACGGAACATGTGGAATGAAACCGGAACGTTCCGAGCGGAATTTAGCCGAAAAATCCGGAACGGACCGAGATTTGAAATGAGATGAAATTTGTTCTGTTTTGTTTCGTTTTTTGAATTGGCATGGAATGTTTCGGCCATTCTAGACGAAACGGAATGGAATTAACAACCCTGGTCTCGACTACTCGTTCACTTGTAGAATAATTTTCTTAGATACGGATTTTGGATCTTAGTTTCTCATTTAATTTTTCATTACATGCTTTTAAGCGCTATTATGATGGTATGCAAGTAAGTTTTTGTTCTCTAAATACAGAGAATTTTATTGTATCATGCTTTGCTTGAAAACTACATGCGTTAGCTTTCTTTAATTTTCTTTAATTCTTATTTTGACCCAAAAAAATCCATGTAATGAAAAGACATGATTAATCTATTTTTATAAATTATATTAATGTTTTAGTCTACTTCATAATTTTATATAGAATTTAATTATCACATACAAGTCTTTTTAATTTTGACAAGTAGAATTTTTCGAAGTAGGATAATATATTTAAGTTTTTTTAAAAGTAGAACAATATATTAGCATAGTTTTTTCAACACATGCAATGATTTTGAAATTTTAAATGTATTTTTATCGAATTAAATGTTTCACCATAGATAAATAAAGTATTTTCTTTGGTTGATTATGAAAGAAGTAAGAAACACAATTTTTTTTAATAATCACCTTTTACCTAATTTTAACTTCGTAATATTAGCATTATAGTTTTCACATATCATTGTTTTTTAAGTTGCCTTGTAATATAAGCACAACATATATTAAATAAACAAGCACAAATAAAAAGTTTATTTAAACTCTTAATTATATATAAAGACTTTTCTAATAGTAGTAAAGTTTGTCAAAAGATATAAATCATTTTTTCAAAAGAAACCAAAAATATTCAATGAAAATATTTTTTTTTGAATTTTATGTGTTTTTATTATTTTTATATTTTAATTATTGGCTTTTATTTTTAAGTTTGTAGAGTTTTAATAGTCAAAATTAAGTGCAAGCAAGGTATTATACATATTATGAGTAATTTAAAAAATTATTTTATAATATTAACCTTATGTGATGCATAAATAGTTGGCTAATAGAGCTTGATATTATTCTCTCTCCTTTATCTTAGTATTTTCTAAAGACTTTTTGTTATAAAACAATGTTGGTGCCTTCATAATAGGCAACATCTTTTTTTTTTTTATTATTATTACTTTCACCTTATGTAATTGATGATGTCCCAACAATCTAACTAGCCTAAGAATAGGTTTTTCAAATTGGACAATTGATTAATCAAAGTAGTTCGATAAGTTATACTTGGTTCTTGATAAAACAAAGCTACTCATAGTTAGTATTTGTAAAATGTTCTTTTTGATAAAGATGAGAACTTTCTTATACTTAAATAAATATCTTTTTAAATAGAAAATATACAAGTTTATTGTAGAAAGATACTCTGAAAAATATCAAAGTAATGGATAGTTAAAGACTATGAATATTTTTTCATGAAGCTCTTATAATGTATTTAAAGTCTAGAAAAGAAGGGCATATAGGGTAATTACCTTGATAACATTGAATAAGAAGTAAATATTTCTTACCTGATAAGAATATTATGGGTCCATTAAAGAATTTTATCCACTTAAAAAGTTGTGGGAGATTTAGAGTTTAAGATGTCGAATGTAGCTAAGCCTATAAAGGCTAAATTCTTCCCCGAGGTTAAACCTAAGAGAGGTTGGTCACTCCCCCATATATATCAAGGAAAGATTGTCATTTCTCTAGACATGTCATAGGAGGATGGTAATTATCTTGGACTTGGCTAACCATTAAGTCCAAACACTTTGAGTCTAGTATGCGCGTTATACTTAAGCTATCTTGAATTTCACACACTACAAAGTCCAAACATATTGGACTTCGTTAATTGTCAAGTCCAAGTATATTGTGTATTGCATGTGTACTAGATCCATGTCATCTTAGACTTGGCGCACTACTAAGTCCAAGCATATTGGGTAAGGCATGCGTGTCAGACTCACATCACCTTGGATTTGGTGCACTGCTAAGTCTATGCACCTTGGACTTGGCTATTAGCCAAGTCCAAATGCCTTGGGTCTGACATGCGTGCTAGACTCATATTATCTTTATTTTGGGATTGACACACTGCCAAGTCCAAGCGTATTGAGTTTGGTATATGTGTCAAACCTATGTCACCTTAAACTTGGTGCACTGCCATATCCAAGCACCTTGGACTTAGTTGACTACCAAGTCTAAGTATATTAGGTTTGGTATGCTTGCCAGACTTATGACACCTTGGACCTCGTGTACTGCTATGTCCACTTTGGACTTGACATATTGCCATGTTCAAGTGTATTGGGTCTGGTATGCATGTCAGACCCACGCCACCTTAGACCTAGCATGCCAGACCCACACCATTTTGGACCTAGCATACTACCATATCCAAGCATATTAGGTCTAGTATGCGTGTCAGACCCATGCCACCTTATACTTGATGCATTACAAAGTCCAAGTGCATTAAGTTTGGTATGCATGCTAGATCTATGCTACCTTTAACTTAAGATACTATCAAATTCAAGGGTATTAAGTCTGACACATGTGCTAGACCCATGTCACCTTAAATGTGGCATATTGTAAAGTTCAAGCATTTGGGTTTGGCATACATACTAGACCAATGCTACCTTGAACATGGCATACTGTCAAGTCCAAGTGTCTTGGTTCTGGCATGCATGCCACACTTATGCCACCTTAGACCTAGCTTTTTGGACTTAGCTAACTATCAAGTTCAAGTGTACCCATATATTTACAAAAATTAAATAAAAACTTAATAAAATTGACTCATCAATAATAATCTTATAGCTTACTAAGAATTCAAACATGAACTGAAAAACTAATGCATTCGAGATGACATACCTTTGAAATATTAAGATGATGATGTATTATATGATATAGTATAAAAATATATTTTGTCAATATCATGAAAAGATCTCTATAATCTTACTTGATAACAAAGAAAAGATTAAATGAAATTTAATAGAATAATATATAAACTATTTTTTTAATTCATTTGAGAATTTAGAAAAAAAAGGAGACTAGCTAACAAAATATTAGAGGATGAAACAAGAAAAAAAATTGATTTGGAAAAAAGGGAACAGGAAAATTACTCGAGTTAAATTATTAAATACTCGACCCAATGAATGAGCATGAGATAAACCAATAGAAAGAAAAATAAAGAAAATAATAATTCAAAGTTTGATTTCTTGCCCACTCAATATTGAAGGAATAAATTGAAAAAAAAATAAAAATTAAAAAAACAACTCGAGTCAACACAAATTAGTCTACCAATCCCAGGATCTAGATTGTGAGATCAAAATAATCCCATAAAAATAAATTAAAAAAAATTACAAAACCTAATTTCCAACCATCTCAATATTGAAGGAATAAAAAAATCAATTAATAAAAAGAACCCAAAAAAACCTTGACAACCCTGATTGAGCCAACTAACCCTTACGATATGGTATATATGAACAAGATAGAATAATAGATGGAAAAAAACTATAAAATTCAATTCTCAAATTAACCTAATAGCAAATGACAAAACTAGAAAAACAACTCAATTAATAAAATGAAAAAAAACCCAAGCTAACTTATTAAACCTACAATACAGGTCATAAGATTAAAACAAAATCCTATAAAGAAAAACAAAAAAAATACAAAATCCAATTCCAAACCAACCTAATATTGAAAAATAAAACTAAAAACACATCAATTTTAAAAAAATAGACATAAAAAGATTGATTAAAGTTCACCTATGTTAAACTTTCAAAATCATGATATAAAGAATGAGACTAGAATTGCCCTAAAAAAATCGCTAAGCTTAATTTTTAATAAAATCAATATTGAAGGACAAATTAAAAATACAACTAAAAAAAGAGCTTAAAACAAAAAAAAAATGTCAATTAAAAGAATAAGGATGAAGTTTAATATATAAAAAAATAAAATGACAAGACTCCTTGCAATTTTGGGTAAATCATCATGAAATCCAAGAAGAAGAGAGAGAAATGAGGAAGGATAAGAAAGGAAAGGTTGTTTGAGCCTCATCATCGCTCTTCCATTAACACATGTCACCTCTCATGAAAAACCTTGCCATGCTGCTTCCTACACCACCAATGACAGTAGTGTTCTAACATTAGAGGAAACTGCAAGCTATGTCAAAGCAAGACAACTTCCCTCATACATTGATGCATGGGTTGCATATGGCAACTTGTTCACTCCAGCCCTGCACACTTGTTTCATTTTCAAATATGGTCCTTTAAGTCTTGATTGTTTGAGATCAATAAAATTTTATTTTATTTTGACAAACCAAACATTAATCAAACACCTAATTTTTCTCTTGCTATTATAAAATCCCATATCTATAAAACTAAAAAGAAACAATTAAGTCTAATCCCAAATAAGAGAAAGGATTAAATAAGAAAAAAATTAAGCAAAACAAATGCTAAACTTTTCCCTTATATGTGCAATCCAGTCCCTAATTCTAGTAAGAAAACAGGCCCAAATGTTTTTCTAATGTTCAAATTCAGTCCTAAAAGCTTTGAATCTTTCAAATCAATACAATTTCATTTAATTTAAACAAATGAAGCATCAATTGAGCGATGAAATCTTTTCTCAATACAACGTAATCAACTAACCTAGGAATCTAAAACAAACCGACAAGCTTAATCCTAAATAAACCCAAGGTCAAAGAAACAAATTGAAAAAAGGACTAAAGGAACAAAATAATAATATAAGAAAAGAAAAGAAAACTTAGTGGAACAATATTACAATCTATAATGTTCTCTCTTGAGAATAGTAAAAATATCTTATCCTATAATTTGTTTTTGTAATTATAACTGTAACCGGTCATCAAAGATTCATCAATGTTCTTTTTTTGTATACAAAACTAACTTCTTCTTTTTTTTCTTAAATTTCTTTATTGTTAACTCCAACTTCTTTTTGCATAATATCAATAAAAAATACTCACTTTTACCTGACCACTGGATTTAGTAATTTTTTTGTAAATGAATAAACAAGACAATTAATGAGTTAAAAACATCAATTTGATGTTATGAGCTGTGTTTGCTGTGGAAGGCTCTCTTAACTTAAGGTTAGCTTTATTTGGCTGCTGCTTAACGCAATATTGGTATGTTGGAGTCAATGAGATTTCAAGCTTTATTGTTGCTGGTTTGTCTTATTGCAGGTCTAATGTGGGTTGTTTGGTTGTTACTAAAGGTTTTCCTAGGATTACCTCAGGTTGACGACATATCACACTTCATCACCCTTGTAGGATATTACTGATGTTGACTGTTGGGATTGGTTTGCTAGAGTTGCCTTTCATTCTGGCATTTATGTTATTGTTAAATGGTTGATGCTACTTGGAGTGTCGGCTGTTTATTTACTGATTAAAGGCTTTCTTGGGTTTGCCTTTGGCTGCTATGGTTTGTTAAAGTTGGCTTCCCTATTTGACCTTTGTGTTGCTATTGTTTGCATGTTGGTTTGCTGGAGTTGATGGCTGGCTTGTCTAAGTCACTTTTACTCTGGTCGTGTTTATTATGTTGATACCTCCTTTGTTGGCTGCCCTCTATAAGAAATATACAAAGAAATGTGTAGTCTACTATTGCTATACTCCTGCATACTAATGTTGGTGTTGTGCTTCACTTCTACTTATCCTACTTTTCTACTTGATATAATTTGGCACCTTGGTGTTATTTCTATTGTTCTTTTTTGTGCTGCTTTGGCAGTTGTGTTCTCAATCTTTATCTTTGTTGGGCTTGAAGAAGCTTGCTGCTATCCATGGGTCTTTAATGGCTATGTGATTAGTACTTAAAAGTATATTTTTATCAAGGTTTTATATCATCATTTTGCACTTCAAGTATCAATAACTTCTTAACTAAAATATGTTTTATAATAACATATCTAATAATATAAGATGCCTTTAATTTATGGTAAATGTTCATTTTAAATACAAGCCTATCATATAAATAAAATGATTGATTGATAAATTTAAGAACTGAAATTTAAAGGACAAAGAGATGGCCAAACTTAGAAAAGAGATGCCAGTGCAATCCAAACTAGAACACTGTTTGATAATTTAGTCATATCTAGAGCTGTAGATCTCAAATTTAGGTCTACTTTATATGGATGGAAAGGTAAGACATAGGCCTACAACTTTCATTGGAGCCTAAGATCTAAAAATTCCATTTTCAAGTCCAAATTGGAGCAACAACAAAAAAGTCCGAATCTGTCTTCCAGCCCAAGTACTTTTCAATGTTTGGCCTATATTTGGAGTTTTACAAGTCCAAATGACCTGGATTTTTTACATAAGCAAGATGAGATAATTTTCTACAACCTTCATGTTTTTAAGTGGTTCTAATATTATATTATCAATGATGTTTTGGGCAGACAAGAGAAGATAAAGATTGTCACCAAGTCAAGAATTGGTCACCCACTCATCAATTAGTCATCAAATCAATAGTTCCTAATTTTGGCCTATAAAAGGAGGCATTTTCCATACATTTAGGCATTTTGGTTTCCAGATCAAGATCATGCTCTTGCTTTCTCTCTTTGTATTTTTTGTAATGTTTATACTTTGATTTTATTAATATCAAGTTTATGCCTTTCATTTCATTTCCTTTACTTAGTTAAATTTTATCTTATTTATGTTCTTATTTTGTTTATTTATTTTTCTTTCTTTCATTATATTTAACTAAGTTTATTATGTCAAGTTGAAAAGGTTACATTAATGGTGTAAGAATAAGTATAATGTAAACTCAATATGGACTTTAATGTTTGATACTAACATGTTTTGTATTTGTTATCTTGTTCACTCTTTAATACTTGTTAAATGACTAATCTTGATTTATGTTGTATAACACTTGGTACAACAAATGCTTGGCACTTTCATAGTTCATACTGTATGGTATACGCAACACCTGAGCTATGAAAGGAACTTGATGTGTTGTTAACATAAGTTATAATCATGAATGCTTGACGAGATTTACAAGTATCAGTATTAATCGAATAAGATGACTAATGTAATCATGTTAATAATCTATAATCTAATTGGAACCTTCTTTGTGTGTAGTTTCCAATTGAATAATAAGAGTTTATACTATACTTGTTTGACATACCATTAGTGGAACCTCTAACCTTGACATTTGTTATTATCATTGTTTAATCCTTACATTAATATTTCATCTCAAAGTTCTCATCTTTTTCTTCTTCTTCTTTTTCTTCTTTTTCTTCTTCTTTTTCTTTATTATTATTATTATTGTTATTATTACTATTAGTATTATTAGTATTATTATTATTGTTGTTGTTGTTGTTGTTATTGTTATTGTTGTTATATTATTGTTATCTGTAATTTATACAATTAACCTCCTTGTGGTTTGACCCCTGTTTTGCCGGGTTATTTATTACTTCAATACTCCTGCACTTGAAAGAAGACATCAATCTTTTAGTCGTGTCATTAACTTTTATTTTATTCATGTTCCTATTTTGTTTATTTATTTTTCTTTCATTCATTATGTTTAGTCAAGTTTAATGTTTGATACTAACATGTTTTATATTTGTTATCTTGTTCACTCTTTAATACTTTGCTTGTTAAATGACTAATCTAGATTTATATTGTATAACACTTTGTATAACATATGTTTGGCACTTTCATAGCTCAACCGTATGGTATAAGCTACACCTGAGCTATGAAAGGAACTTGATTTCTTGTTAACATAAATTATAATCATGAATGCCTGGCAACATTTACAAGTATTAGCATTTTATTTTTTCTTTTCACTTTTCTTATATATAACTTTGTTTCTTTTGTTTTGTTTATCCTTTTTTTGTTTTCTTCTTCCTTTTATTGTATTCTTACACGTGCATAAGAGCATAGTTACGTACATTAAGTGATAGACTTTGTAGGGTATCCTCATCATTTTCAGAAAATATGGCTGAAGAAGATAATCAATCACTTAATAATGAGCATAATGAGAATAAACATGTTGGAACACTTAGAGACCATATGAATCCCATAAGAAAAGGTGCATCATGATGTATAGTTTTTCCTTCTAATGTATCTCATTTTAATTTTAAACCAGGTATTATTCAATTTTTACCTTCTTTTTATGGCTTAGATTTAGAAAATCCATACTTGTATTTAAGGGAATTTGAAGAGGTCTGCAACACATATAATGAGGCAAATTATAGCATGAACACCATCAGATTAAAGCTTTTTTCCTTTTTCATTAAAAGATAAAGCTAAAACATGGCTATAAAATTTGAGATCAGGATCCATTTGTGCTTGGGATGAAATGCAACAATAATTTTTAAAGAAGTTTTTCCCATCTCACAAAACAAACTCTTTTAAAAGATAAATCACCACTTTCACTCAAAAACCAGAAGAAGCATTTTACAAATATTAGGATAGGTATTATGATTTGCTTAATACTTGCCCTCATCATGATTTTAAAATATGGAGATTGGTTTGATATTTTTATGAATGGTTAACACCTAAAGATAGGCAAATGGTTGAATTGATGTGCAATGGAACTTTTGAAGATAAAGACCCTAATGAAGCATTGGAGTACTTAGACTTGTTAGCTGAAAATGCTCAAAATTGGGACACCACGAATACTTATAAGGTATCGAGTAAACTCAACCTCATACATCTAGTAGAGGTATGTACAACCTTACGAAAGATCATGACCTTCAAGCCAAGTTTGCATCTTTAGCTAGAAAAGTCGAGGCATTAGAATTGAAAAGGAGTGGTTAATTAAAATCTGTTAAAAATATTATGTGTCAAATATGTCAAAGAAATGAACATTTAACCAGTAACTATCCAACCTTGCCTTCTTTTAAGGAATGTCTCCATGAACAAGCCCATGTTTTAAATAGTTTTCAAAGGGCCAACCACAACCCATACTCATAAACATATAACCCTGGTTGGAAAAATCGCCCAAATTTTAGTTAAAAGAGTGATAGTAACAATATACAAACTTCACAACCACAGTTTTAAGCACACCATAATTTCCAAAATTCTCATAGATATGCATCTCCTTATGCTCTGTCTCCTAAAAGAAATCTTGAGGAAATATTGCATGCATTTATTAAAAAGCAAGAGATAATCAATACTCAACTTGCTCAAAAAATGACAGATTTTAAAGATACTCTTGTAAAATTGACATCTTCTCTTTGTTTCTAAGAGAAAAGTAAATTTCCATCTCAACCACAATAAAATCTCAAGGGGCAATACAATGTAAATACAAGTAGTTTCGGAAGCCAACACATGGATCAAGTCAAATCAGTCACTACTTTTTGCAATGGTAAGGTTTTTGAAAAACCCACTCTTAAACCTTATAAGAAAGATGATGAGTCAACTTTTGAGGGTAAGAAAGGGGTTGAATCTGAAAATTACAAAGAAACGATTGATTCCTCGCCAACAATTCCATTTCCTCATGCCATGACTAAACAAAGGAAAGTCAATCACAACTCTGAAATCTTTGAAACTTTCAAACAGGTAAGGATCAATATACATTTGCTGGATGCTATTAAACAGGTTCCTTCCTATGATAAATTTTTGAAAGATCTATACAATGTGAAGAGGAAACTGAATGTGAAAAAGAAAGCCTTTTTAGCTGAACAACTGTCATTCTTTAGAATAATAATCCTTTGAAATATAAAAACCCTAGTTGTCCTATAATTTCTTGTTTTATTGGAGAATATAAAATTAAAAAATCCTTACTTGATCTTGGAGCTAGTGTGAATTTACTTCTATATTCAGTTTTTCAAAGACTCAATCTAGGTGAATTAAAACCAACTTATGTAACTCTTTTACTTGCCAATAGATCTGTAAAGGTGCCCAGAGGAATAATTGAAGATGTGCTAGTACAAGTCGATAAATTGATTTATCTTGTGGATTTTGTTGTATTGGACGTCCATTTCTTACATGATTGGAGTATTTTAAGACGTCCATTTCTGTTATTTTAAGACGTCCATTTCTTACAACTTCTAATGTATTGATTAATTATAAGAATGGACTAATAAAGCTATCATTTATAAACATGACATTGAAGATGAATATTTTCCACATTTGCTAGCAACCTAGAGATGATAATGATTTACAAGAAGTAGATCATATTAACGAATTAGTTTATGATAAAATTAAATCTACTTTAAGTAAAAATAAGTTGGATGAATTTGAATATTTGCAATTAATTTATTCTGAGGAAGAAATCATAGATGAAAAACGCACCAAAAATGTTCATGCGGATCTTTTGTCAAAAGTGACAACAAATTCGACATCTGACATCATACCAATCGATGATTACTTTCCTAACGAATCCTTACTTTCTCTTAGTCCAATGCCTTGGTATGATAAAAATATCAATTTTCTTGCTTTACAAAATTTACCAGCTGATTGGAGTACCCAAGATAAAGAAAAGTTTTTAAACAAAGTGAAAAACTTTTATTATGATGACCCTAACTTATTCAAATATTTCAAAGATTCATTCCCGACAATAAGGTAAGTAGTGTCATTAAACTTTATCATTCTGAAACATGTGGGAATTATTTCTCATCAAAAAAGAAAGCTACAAAAATCTTTCAAAATAGATTTTATTGGCCTACCATGTTTAAGAACACGCATGTATTCTCCAAAACTTGTGAAAATTGTCAAAAAGTTGATACTAGTTAAAAAGTTTTGTTTTATAATTATCAACTCTATTTATTCTCTAGAGAGCTAAGATCAAGATGGGGCAGTCCATTTATTAAGAAACATGTGTATTCTTATGGACCTTTGATATTGAGAATTCAATGAATAACAATGTTTTTAAAGCAAATGGACATCGTTTGAAAGCTTACTTTGATAATTTTCCTAGTGAAAATGAATCATCTGGTTTGAATGATTTTGTAGATAAAGATTGATTATTTTGTTTTTATCACATTATTTTTGTATTTCTTTTTGAGTGATTTTTGTTTGTTTCTCTCACCCCAGTCAAATGGCGGACAACGGTACTCCATGACTTAAGTTGGTTCTTTTAGTTTCCTATAATAACTAATATTTGTGTATATATTTATGCAAATTTTTAAATCTCTCTTCCAATTCTCATTTGAAAATGGACTCTAATCTTGGAAACTTAAAAAAGTATTTTCCCACTCTACCTCAAAATACGATTACAAAAATTTACCGTGCTAGATGTGCAAGGTTGAGGTTGTTAATGAATCATGAAATTCTTGAAGATATTAGCTGGTTGATTGAAGCAAAGGTCCGATTATCAGGTGAGTCCTCCAATTCCTTGATTTCATATATGCTTGGAACAGGTAAAAGTATTTTTGCCAAGAAACGTCATACAAAACGATTGAAAGTCTGTCATCAATGTGCTAGATGGACTTGTAATGCACAATGTCGTTCTTTAGGAATGATATCTATAAACCATGAAGATAAAATACAATTCATTAATGATGGCCTAAGTAAGAAGTCTTTAAATAATCTTCTATTAACTCTTAAGACGTATCCTAATGGAGATGTGCATCGTGCAATTCATGATTTATGACCACTATTTCATAAAGAACATGCACGACTTAGTCTTGGGAATTTGACTAAAAAAGATCCTGTTTGCCAGTTTTAAGAAAACTAGATGGGAAGCCTATCCTCGATCCATAGAGGGCGTTTAAGTCGTTCTTAGACATAAAACTAAGGGAAGATATGAGCCACAATCACAACTACTTGTACATACACATGCTTTTTCAAAAATAAATAAATAAATAAAGAGAGAGAGTGTGTGTGAGACTCTAGCTGGCCTACATATAGGTGGTATAATTTCCCTTTTAATTTCTCATCTATAAAATTCTCTCTTCCATCCTTTTATTTTTACTTAACCCATATATTCAACAAATATAGAAGTGTGTAGAAATGGCAAGTTCCTCAAGTCATCACATAAAAACTTATTACTTCATATTTCCTCTTGAGCCTAACTGCACATTTACCATAAACCCATAGGTCTATTAACTGTTAAATATTATTATGATAAGTTGTTGTCTTTTCTAAATTATGCTATGGAACAGGAATTTCTAACATCTTCTAAATGACAAATCATAATCTCTGCTACTACTGTCGAACAATTGATTTACCAACTACAATCTTTCATTCCTGTAATTGATCCCTCCATGAGTTGCATAAATTAGTCACCTAAGGAAAGCCATAAAAAGCTTAGATTAGATTTGAGTCTTCATTTATAAATTTTTATGTCCTTTTCTTTTATTATTGTGTTTTATTATTTCTTATTTTTGTTTCAATGTATTTCAGGTTTGTTAGTGTTCATTATTTCAGGTGATATCTTTTATACTCTATCTTTCTACCTTAGAACATTGAGGACAATGTCTCGTTTTGGTTGGGGGAAGAGTGTAGTAGTTGTTAAAAAAAATTGTTTTCCATTTCATAAAACATGTGCAAAATTATTGTTACTATGATGGCAGAGTAAAGAAGATCTTTCTATGACTCTTGAAACACATCTTAGTAACCATTCTTAATAAGGTCTATCATAATACTTCTTGAAATATTCAGGTTTACAAACTCTCGCATTGTTATCACTTAATTCTGCTCATATACTCATTTAACATGTATTCTTAAACCTTAATTTACATACGCACACACACACTTTAACATATGATTGTGGGTTGGACATTGGATTATTACAATATTTATGTTCTTTTGTTAAAGGCAACAACTAAGGGAAATTGATAGTATATAATTTGAAAAAAACAAACAAAAACAAAAAAAAAAGCAAAAAAAAATAATGATAATAAAAATATAGATAAGTTTGGTTTCGTAGCCTCCCTAACCTAAACAATTAAGCCCGGAGGGGTGTTTTAACACCTAATACCCTAAAGTCAGCTGATTTGGGAGCTATTGGCCCAATGCTTGTTATATGGGCTGAGGATAAAAGTTTAAGGGAATCAAACATTGCACTATCTACATATTAGTATCTACGACCCGAGTTATTAAGCTTGTAGGGTGTCTCAACACCTAATGCCCTAAGACCAACTGGTTTGGGAGTCATTAGCTGAAAACTCGTTTTATGAGTTAAAGATGCATGGTGTTTTAAGTTATATGTATATATATTAAAAAAAGAAGAGAAAAAAAAAGAATAATAATCCTAACCTAAGGAAATTAACCTTAAACATTAGAACAAAAATTTTGTTTTCTTCCTAGAAAAGCCCCATAATTATGTGTTGATATATTGAACATAAAAGAAAGGTTTATTAATATCTTGTTAAGAGGTATTGAGCAGACATATAAATTTAATTAGATTTTGTTTATCTGGATAGATTAATGGAAGTTGAATAATGAATTCATCTGGATAGATTAATGGAAGTTGAATGATGAATACTTTGCTTTGTGAAATTTGCAAATTATTTCTTTATTTTAACACTTTGATTACTAGGAACTAGTAATAAGCTGGTTAGGGGGTGTGATTAGTATTTAAAAGTGTATTTTTATCAAGGTTTTATATCATCATTTTGCATTTGAAGTATCAATAACTCAACTAAAACATGTTTTATAATAACGTATCTAATAATATAAGATACCTTTAATTTATGGTAAATGTTTATTTTAAATGCAGGCCTATCATATAAATGAAATGATTGATTGATGAATATCATAACTAAAATTGAAAGGACAAAGAGATGACCAAAGTTAGAAAAGAGATGTCGTTGTAGTCCAAACCAGAACACTGTTTGATAATTCGGTCATATCTAGAGCTATAGATCTCAGATTTATGTCTATTTTATATGGATGAAAAGGTAAGACATAAGCCTACAACTTTTATATGGATCTTAAGATCTAACAAGGCCATTTTCAAGTTCAAATTGGAGCAACAACAAAAAAGTCCCAATATGTCTTCCAGCCCAGACACTGTTCAGTGTTTGACCCATATCAGGAGTTCTAAAAGTCTATATGACCTGAATTTTGTACACAAGAAAGCTGAGATAATTTCTTACAACTTTTATGTTTCAAGTGGTTCTAATTTTGACATTATCAATGATGTTTTGGGTAGACAAGATGACACGAATAAAAGGTTGATGTCTTCTCCCAAGTGCAGGAGTGTCGAAGTAATAAATAACCCGGCAAGACCGGGGTCGAACCACAGGGAGGTTAATTGTACAAATTATAGACAACAATTATAAGCAACAATAATAGCAACAACAACAACAACAACAACAACAACAACAACAACAACAATAGTAGTAGTAGTAGTAGTAGTAGTAGTAAAGAAAGAGAAGAAGAAGAAGATGATGAGAACTTGGAGATGGAAAATTAATGTAAGGATTAAACAATAATAATAACAAATGTCAAGGTTAGAGGTTCCACTAATGGTATATCAAACAAGTATAGTATAAACTCTTATTATTGAATTGGAAACCACACACAAAGGAGGTTCCAATCAGATTATATATTGTTAACATGATTACATTAGTCATCTTATTCAATTAATGCTAATACTTGTAAATCTCATCAAGCATTCATGATTATAACTTATGTTAACAACAAATCAAGTTCCTTTCATAGCTCAGGTGTCGGTTATACCATACATTATGGGCTATGAAAGTGCCAAGCATTTGTTGTACCAAGTGTTATACAACATAAATCAAGATTAGTCATTTAACAAGCAAAGTATTAAAGAGTGAACAAGATAACAAATATAAAACATGTTAGTATCAAACATTAAAGTCCATATTAAGTTTACATTATACTTATTCTCACACCATTAGTGTAACCTTTTCACCTTGACATAATTAACTTAGCTAGACATAATGAAAGAAAGCAAAATAGAAAAACAAAATAAGAACATAAAAGCTAACTAAGTAAAGGAAAGGAAATGAAAGGCATAAACTTGATATTAATGAAAGCAAAGCATAAACATTACAAAGAATACAAAGAGAGAAAGGAAGAGCATGATCTTGATCTGGAAACCAAGATGCCTAAATGCATGGAAAATGCCTCCTTTTATAGGCCAAAATTGGGAACTATTGATTTGATGACTAATTGATAAGTGGGTGGCCAACTTTTGACTTGGTGACAATGCTTATCTTCTCTTGTGTGCCCAAAACGTCATTGATAACGTCAAAATTGGAGCCAGTTGCAAATATGAAAGTTGTAGGCAATTGTCTCAGCTTTCTTGTGTAAAATATTCAGCTCATTTGGACTTCTAGAACTCTAGATATGGCCAAAATACCAAACAGTGCTCGGGCTGGAAGACAGATTCGAGCTTAATTGTTGTTGCTACAATTTGGACTTGATAATAGCCTTTTTAGATCTTAGGCTCCATATGAAAGTTGCAGGCTTATGTCTTACCGTTCCATCCATATAAATTGGACCTAACTCTGAGATATATAGCTCCAGATATGACCCAATTACCGAACAGTGTTCCGGTTTGGATTGCACCGACATCTCTTTTCTAAGTTTGGCCATCTCTTTATCCTTGCAATTTAAGTTCTTAAAGTCATCAATCAATCCTTTCATTTATGTGATAGGCCTGCATTTAAAATGAACATTTACCAAAAATTAAAGGTATCTTATATTATTAGATATATTATTATAAAACATGCTTTAGTTAAGGAGTTATTGATACTTCAAGTGTAAAATGATGATATAAAACCATGATAAAAATGCACTTTTAAGTACTAATCACAAGAGAAGATAAAGATTGTCACCAAGTTAAGAGTTAGTCACCTACTTATCAATTAGTCATTAAATCAATAGTTTCCAATTTTAGCCTACAAAGGGAGGCATTTACCATGCATTTAGGCATCTTGGTTTCCAGATCAAGATCATGCTCTTGCTTTCTCTCTTTATATTTTTTGTAATGTTTATACTTTGTTTTCATTAATATCAAGTTTATGCCTTCCATTTCCTTTCCTTTACTTAGTTAACTCTTATCTTATTAATGTTTTTATTTTGTTTATTTATTTTTCTTTTTTTTATTATGTTTAGCTAAGTTTATTATGTCAAGGTGAAAAGGTTACACTAATAGTGTAAGAATAAGTATAATGTAAACTTAATATGGACTTTAATGTTTGATACTAACATGTTTTGTATTTGTTATCTTGTTCACTCTTTAATATTAACATGTGCAATTGTTTATGGATGGTGTAACTTGATTTTTTGCAATCAATTTACTATAAAATTTCCACCACTAAGTTTGACTGATGGTGGAAAAAGAATAGGTTAGCCTCTTATTGCAACCCAACCCATGTGGGTGGGCTGGATTTTATAAAAATATCTTTTACTTCACTTGCCTACCTAACAAAATGGGTTTAGACCTTAAGCCCAACTTATGTAGTCCAACCCAAACCTAAAAAGGTGTTTGACACACCCTATTTTTGCTAAGGAAAAAATGTTTTGATTGGGTTTTTAAAGCGCATTTGCCAAACACTTTCTTAAAGCATTTGTAATGTCTCTAATTTTAAGCTAAAGGAGTGCTTGACAAATATGCTTTACTGTATTTTCCTTTAACATTAGTTTGTCTTTATTTTAGTATTTAGTCAATAGGCTCTAAAATAGTTCAAAAATCCAGGGACTATTTTAAATTATTTCTAGGTCCCTATATGATTTTTCAATAATTTTATCTAATAACAGGTTATAGACTTATACTATAAAATACTAATCTGATATTAAAAATATCTAGTTTTTCTTCAAAATTTCAAAAAAATCAAAAAATTCAACAAAATACAAAAAATATGTTTTGTTTACGCCTATACGACCAAATTCTAAAATTCTTTCACATATATTTTTTAAAAACAAAAAATTATATTTTTATCAAGTTTTAAAAAATATAAAATTGATATTGTAATTAGTTTATGATTATCCATTAGAATTTGACGAGAATTTTAAAAATATCATAAAAAATAATTTATTCAATTAATATTTAGTGTAATGAATGCTAAAACATAATGAGTATACAATGGCAAGACAAATATAACGTTCTGGATACTTCTAGTTGATTATGAAAAAAGATTGTGTTGACTATGTATAAAAATATGATAAGTGTTAGATATATAGGAATAAAATAAATGCACCTCTGGCACCCTATTTAATATGACTTTACTTTGACCTTTTAATATGTGGAGATTCAATGTCATAGGACCAATCAATCTAAAAGCGAATGATAGGTATAAACTTATCTTGATGCCATCAACTACTTTACTAATAGCTCTTATGTACATATGTCATAGAAGATGGTCAATAAATTCATTAAGAAGAATTTGATTTGTTATTACGGCTTGCCAACAAAATTAATAAGTAACAATGTTTAGAATTTTAATAGGAAGCTAATTGCTGAACTCTACACCAAGTGGAAGATTAAGCATTTTCATTCTTCTCCTTACAAATCCAAGATGAATGATGGTATTGAGATAGCCAATAAAAATCTCAAGAAGCTCATCCAAAAGATGATAGCCACTTATAAAGTGATTAGTACTTAAAAGTGCATTTTTATCATGGTTTTATATCATCATTTTGTACTTGAAGTATCAATAACTCCTTAACTAAAATATGTTTTATAATAATGTATCTAATAATATAAGATACCTATAATTTATGGTAAATGTCTATTTTTGATGCAGGTCTATCACATAAATGAAAGGATTGATTGATGACTTGAAGAACTTAAATTGCATGGATAAAGAGATGGTCAAACTTAGAGAAGAGATGTCGGTGCAACCCAAACCGGAACATTGTTCGGTAATTGGGTCATATCTGGAGCTACAGATCTTAGATTTAGGTCCAATTTATATGGATGGAAAGGTAAGACACAGGCCTACAACTTTCATATGGAGCCCAAGATCTAAAAAGGCCATTATCAAGTCCAAATTGTAGCAAAAACAAAGAAGCCCGAATCTGTCTTCCAGCCTGAGCACTATTCGGTATTTTGGCCATATCTGGAGTTCTAGAAGTCCAAATGAGCTGAATTGTTTACACAAGAAAGCTGAGACAATTGTCTACAACTTTCATGTTTACAACTGGCTCCAATTTTGACGTTATCAATGACGTTTTGGGCAGACAAGAGAAGATAAGGATTGTCACCAAGTCAAAAGTTGGCCACCCACTTATCAATTAGTCATCAAATCAATAGTTCCCAATTTTGGCCTATAAAAAGAGGCATTTGCCATGCATTTAGGCATCTTGGTGTTCAGATCAAGATCATGCTCTTCCTTTCTCTTTTTGTATTTTTTGTAATGTTTATGCTTTGCTTTCATTAATATTAAGTTTATGCCTTTCATTTCCTTTCCTTTACTTAGTTAGCTTTTATGTTCTTATTTTGTTTATCTATTTTTCTTTCTTTCATTATGTCTAGCTAAGTTAATTATGTCAAGGTGAAAAGGTTACACTAATGGTGTAAGAATAAGTATAATGTAAACTTAATATGGACTTTAATGTTTGATACTAACATGTTTTATATTTGTTATCTTGTTCACTCTTTAATACTTTGCTTGTTAAATGACTAATCTTGATTTATGTTGTATAACACTTGGTACAACAAATGCTTGGCACTTTCATAGCCCATAATGTATGGTATAACCGACACCTGAGCTATGAAAGGAACTTGATTTGTTGTTAACATAAGTTATAATCATGAATGCTTGACGAGATTTACAAGTATTAGCATTAATTGAATAAGATGACTAATGTAATCATGTTAACAATATATAATCTGATTGGAACCTCCTTTATGTGTGGTTTCCAATTGAATAATAAGACTTTATATTATACTTGTTTGATATACCATTAGTGGAACTTCTAACCTTGACATTTGTTATTATTATTGTTTAATCCTTACATTAATTATCCATTCCAAGTTATCATCATCATCTTCTTCTTCTCTTTCTTTATTATTATTATTATTACTACTACTACTACTATTATTATTATTATTATTAGTATTACTATTATTATTATTATTATTATTATTCTTGTTGTTGTTGTTGTTGTTGTTATTGTTGTTTTATAATTGTTGTTTATAATTTGTACAATTAACCTCCCTGTGGTTCGACCCCGGTCTTGCTGGGTTATTTATTACTTCAACACTCCTGCACTTGGGAGAAGACATCAACCTTTTAGTCGTGTCATAAAGATTGGCACAAGATGTTTGTGTACACACTTGATGGGTATCGTACCACAGTTATAACTTCTATAGGTGCAACCCTTTATTCTTTGAAGTGGTAATGCCTTTATAAGTAGAAATTTCATAGTTAAAACTTCTTATAGAAGTAGAATTAGAAGAATCAGAATGGAAAAAATTGAAATTTGAGCAATTAAAATTAATCAGTAAAAAAAGCTAGCAGTCATTTGTCATCATCAATTATAACAAAGCAAAATGGCCAAGGCATACAATAAAAAGGTCATACTAAGGGTTTAAAAAAAAAGACATGATATTGAAAAAAGTCTTGCCAACATCAGGAGAAGATTAGAGCAAGTGTTGAATTATAAAGGACCATATATGGTGAAAATAGCCTTCTCTAAAAGAGCATTGATTTTTACCAAAATAGATGAAGATGATTTACCAAAGCCTATTACTTGATCGCTTTTTATGATCAGCTTATTTTAACTCATAATTGCATGAATACGCAATGCAACAATTAACTTAGTAAGATCGAGGTCATATCCACAGAGAACTAAATCTGGAAATTAAGCTAGGTAACAAAAAACTCAAGAGAAATTAAATTAACAATAACTTGGTTGAAAATAATTGATGGATTTTTTTCAAACATGCAAACATGTAAATAAATTGTAAATGAAAAAAAAAGCCTTGTTCCAAATCAATTTTAATGGTGATGTATTGGTGATTCTTTGAAGATATTTAAGATAACTCAATCTAATATCAATGATGGTGATATTAGATTGGAAGATATTACAATGAAGTATAAAAAAGATAAAGATTGATTATTGCTTAAGAATAAACAAATACTTTTATATTAAGACATTGAATCAAGCAATCTCTATACCAAAACTAAAGTTTGTGTATAAAAATTCAAGATTATAACATTACCTAAATAATTTCTAAAATTTATTTATAATAATAAAACATTCATGAAGAAAATAAAAAGATAAATATTACGATTCATTCATATCTTAAAGAACTCACCTCAATCACCATCATCCTTGATTTAGATCCAAGAAAGAGATTAACCAACCATAATTATATATAAGAACACTTCAATAAACATAAAATAACTTGAATCAAATTGAAACAATAAGTTTTACAAACTAAAGAACTAAAATTTACAAAAAAAAAATGCAACACAATTTCAGTAAAAATTCAGGCACAAACATGATGCTAAATTTGGACAGCAATGTAGACCCTCCTAGAAGCCTTTTTTAGAGATGTCTATTAGATACATATTTATAGGAAATTCTGTCACCTTTCCAGATTATTATAGAATAACTTATTTGAACACCTGAGTCAAACGTTATGGGCAAAACACCAAAAGGTATTTTGAAAAATCAAATCAGGGTAACTTTGCAACTATTTTGGTGCATGGTTTTCTTCCTCTTTTATGAGCTATCTCTTTTTTTTTACCCAAATTAATGTAACAATGTCCCCTCTAGCTTTCTATCCATGTGCTTACCTTCTTTGATCAATGGATTGTGGTTGAGCTGATTTGAAGGTTGATTTAGGGCTGAATTGAAGCATCATATAAGGATACAAACGTACTTATTATTTGGGCTAAGATTGACATTGAAACTTTGAGTGTTTGATGGTTGAAGTTTGCATAAAATATAAGGTAAGTTTGGGCTTGAAATAATCATATAATAATCTTTTGTAGGATTGGAATATAATTGATTTTTTAGGGAAAATTTAGAACACTTATTTGAACCAAGATTTGCTTCAGACTTCAACTAAATTTCTCTTCAATTCTTTGTTCTGAATTCTAACATTAAATTTTCTGACTAATTCATTTAAACTCCAAAAACCTAGCAAAACATTAAAAGAAACTTCATTGCTGAAAAGCACATCAATTATTATAAAAACCCAAATAAAAACAATAACTACATATGTAAAATAAAAGACTTAATGATATTTTTGATGCACAATTACACCCCTCAACTTAGATTTTGTTAATCCTCAAGCAAAACAAAACATAAAACTTTTGAAATAAAAATAATAATAATAACCATAATTAGGCCCAACTCATCACACTTGAAGGACCTATCATGCAAACATTAGTATCTTCAACTTAGTGTATACACAATAACAAATAAAAAGAAATAAACATACTCAGATTCTTTAAATCAAATATCCATCCAAAATTCCAAATTCAATCCTATTTATCATGCAACCAACATAACTTATTCACATGAAAACTCAACTTGTAATCTTTCCTTCTCACTACTACAAACAAAGTAGCAAACTAGAGAAATATTTTTTTTCTTTTGATATGAATACAAACATTTATAATGAATGCATCTAGTTACTCACAAAGTCACAAATTTAAAGTGTTTTTTTTTTCATACTCATATTTCAATCTGCTGTTTGACATAAAGATAAACATTTATAATGAATATCCCTAATTACTAAGCAACTCAAAACATTGGAGTAGATAGAATTTTGTACATATTTATTTATTTAATTATCTAATAATTATTACTCTATTTAGTTAAACCTTGTTTAGGACTAGATGAAAAGGGATACTCACAAGTAAAGCATCACACTTATCTTTTATGCATAATCACACAACTCACACAACTTTTACAAGGAAAGATGTACTTCAATAATCTTAAAGAGAACCAAAAGTATGCTATGTCTTGCTTTATAAGATATTATATATCCCAAATTAAAGCATGCAATGTTCAACACAATAATGAATCCAAAAATATAATGTTGATTGACACGACTAAAATATTGATGTCTTCTCCCAAGTGCAGGAGTGTCGAAGTAATAAATAACCCGGCAAGACCGGGGTCGAACCACAGGGAGGTTAATTGTACAAATTATAAACAACAATAATAGCAATAACAACAATAACTATAATAGTAGTAGTAGTAGTAGTAGTAGTAGTAGTAGTAGTAGTAGTACTAATAATAATAATAATAATAATAATAATAATAATAAAGAAAGAGAAGAAGAAGATGATGATGAGTGATTAGTACTTAAAAGTGCATTTTTGTCATGGTTTTATATCATCATTTTGCACTTGAAGTATCAATAACTCCTTAACTAAAGCATGTTTTATAATAATGTATCTAATAATATAAGATACCTATAATTTGTGGTAAATGTCTATTTTTAATGCAGGCCTATCACATAAATGAAAGGATTGATTGATGACTTGAAGAACTTAAATTGCAAGGATAAAGAGATGGTCAAACTTAGAGAAGAGATGTCGGTGCAATCCAAACCGGAACACTGTTCGGTAATTGGGTCATATCTGGAGCTACAGATCTCAGATTTAGGTCCAATTTATATGGATGTAAAGGTAAGACATAGGCCTACAACTTTCATATGGAGCCCAAGATCTAAAAAGGCCATTATCAAGTCCAAATTGTAGCAACAACAAAGAAGCCCGAATCTGTCTTCCAGCCCGAGCACTATTCGGTATTTTGGCCATATCTGGAGTTCTAGAAGTCCAAATGAGCTGAATTGTTTACACAAGAAAGCTGAGACAATTGTCTACAACTTTCATGTTTGCAACTGGCTCCAATTTTGACGTTATCAATGACGTTTTGGGTAGATAAGAGAAGATAAGGATTGTCACCAAGTCAAAAGTTGGCCACCCACTTATCAATTAGTCATCAAATCAATAGTTCCCAATTTTGGCCTATAAAAGGAGGCATTTGCCATGCATTTAGGCATCTTGGTTTCTAGATCAAGATCATTCTCTTCCTTTCTCTCTTTGTATTTTTTGTAATGTTTATGCTTTGCTTTCATTAATATTAAGTTTATGCCTTTCATTTCCTTTCCTATACTTAGTTAGCTTTTATGTTCTTATTTTGTTTTTCTATTTTGCTTTCTTTCATTATGTCTAGCTAAGTTAATTATGTCAAGGTGAAAAGGTTACACTAATGGTGTGAGAATAAGTATAATGTAAACTTAATATGGACTTTAATGTTTGATACTAACATGTTTTATATTTGTTATCTTGTTCACTCTTTAATACTTTGCTTGTTAAATGACTAATCTTGATTTATGTTGTATAACATTTGGTACAACAAATGCTTGGCACTTTCATAGCCCATAATGTATGGTATAACCGACACCTGAGCTATGAAAGGAACTTGATTTGTTGTTAACATAAGTTATAATCATGAATGCTTGACGAGATTTACAAGTATTAGCATTAATTGAATAAGATGAGTAATGTAATCATGTTAACAATATATAATCTGATTGGAACCTCCTTTGTGTGTGGTTTCCAATTCAATAATAAGAGTTTATACTATACTTGTTTGATATACCATTAGTGGAACCTCTAACCTTGACATTTGTTATTATTATTGTTTAATCCTAACATTAATTTTCCATCTCCAAGTTCTCATCATCTTCTTCTTCTTCTCTTTCTTTATTACTACTACTACTACTACTACTACTACTACTACTATTATTATTATTATTATTATTATTATTATTATAGTTGTTGTTGTTGTTATTATTATTATTATTATTATTATAGTTGTTGTTATTGTTATTGTTGTTGTTATTATTGCTATTATTGTTGCTTATAATTGTTGTCTATAATTTGTACAATTAACCTCCCTGTGGTTCGACCCCGGTCTTGCCGGGTTATTTATTACTTCGACACTCCTGCACTTGGGAGAAGACATCAATCTTTTAGTCGTGTCAAGTTTTTGGCGCCGTTGCCGGGGAGGTAAGTTCTTGTATAAATTATAGTATTTATTTTATTTTCTCTTTTCACTTTTCTTGTATATAACTTTGTCTCTTTTATTTTGTTTCTCCTTATTTAGTTTTCTTCCTTCTTCTTTTGTTTTCTTCTTCATTTTATTCTATTCCTACACGTGCATGAGAGTGTGGTCACGTACATCAAGTGGTAGACTTTGTAGGGTATCCTCATCATTTTCAGAAAATATGGCCGAAGAAGATAATCAATCACTTCATAATGAAAATAATGAGAATAACCGTGCTAGAACACTTAGAGACCACATGAATCCCACAAGAACAAGTGCGCCATCATGCATAGTTTTTCCTCCTGATACATCTCATTTTAATTTTAAACCAGGTATTATTCAACTTTTACCTTCTTTTCATGGCTTCGAATTGGAAAATCCATACTTGCATTTAAGGGAATTTGAGGAGGTGTGCAACACATATAATAACTTAAATTGTAGCATGAACACCATCAGATTAAAGCTTTTTCCTTTTTCATTAAAAGATAAAGCTAAAACATGGCTACAAAATTTGAGACCAGGATCCATTCGTGCTTGGGATGAAATGCAACAACAATTTTTAAAGAAGTTTTTTCCATCTCATAGAACAAACTCTTTCAAGAGACAAATCACCACTTTCACTCAAAAACCAGGAGAAACATTTTACAAATGTTGGGATAGGTATCGAGACTTGCTTAGTACTTGCCCTCATCATGGTTTTGAAACATGGAGATTGGTTTCACATTTCTATGAAGGGTTAACACCTAAAGATAGGCAAATGGTTGAGTTGATGTGCAATGGAACTTTTGAAGATAAAGACCCTGATGAAGCAATGGAGTACTTAGACTTGTTAGCTGAAAATGCTCAAAATTGGGACACCGCGGGTACTTATGAGGCACTGAGTAAAACTCAACCTCATACATCTAGTGGAGGTATGTACAACCTTAGGGAAGATCATGACCTTCAAGCCAAGTTTGCATCTTTAGCTAGAAAAGTCGAGGCACTAGAATTAAAAAAGAGTGGTCAATTAAAATCTGTTGAAAACATTGTGTGTCAAATCTATGAAACAAATGAACACTCAACCAACGATTGTCCAACCTTGCCTTCTTTTAAGGAATGTCTCCATGAACAAGCCCATGCTTTAAACAGTTTCCAAAGGGCCAACCACAACCCATACTCCCAAACATACAACCCTGGTTGGAGAAATCACCCAAATTTTAGTTGGAAGAGTGAGAACAACAATGCACAAACTTCACAACCACCATTTCAAGCACACCACAATTTTCAAAATTCTCATGGATATGCACCTCCTTATGCTCCACCGCCTAGAAGAAATCTTGAGGAAACATTGCATGCATTTATTGAAAAGCAAGAGATAATTAATACTCAACTTGTTCAAAACATGACAGATTTTAAAGATACTCTTGCTAAATTAACATCTGCTCTTAGTTTCCAAGAGAAAGGTAAGTTTCCATCTCAAACACAACAAAATCCCAAAGGGCAATACAATGCAAATGCAAGTAGTTCCGGAAGCCAACACATGGATCAAGTCAAATCAGTCACTACTCTGCGCAGTGGTAAGGTTATTGAAAAACCCTCTCTTGAACCTTATGAGAAAGATGATGAGTCAATCTCTGAGGGTAAGGAAGGGGATGAATCTGAAAATTGCAAGGAAACGACTGATTCACCGCCAGCACTTCCATTTCCTCAAGCCATGAACAAACAAAGGAAAGTCAGTCACAATTCTAAAATTTATGAAATTTTCAAACAGGTAAGGATCAATATACCTTTGCTGGATGCAATTAAACAGGTTCCTTCCTATGCTAAATTTTTGAAAGATCTCTACACTGTGAAGAGGAAACTAAATGTGAAAAAGAAAGCCTTTCTAGCCGAACAAGTAAGTGCTATTCTTCAAAACAATAATGCTTTGAAATATAAAGACCCTGGTTGTCCTACAATTTCTTGCTTTACTGGAGAGCATAAAATTGAAAGAGCCTTACTTGATCTTGGTGCTAGTGTGAATTTACTTCCATATTCAGTTTTTCAGAGTCTCAATCTAGGTGAGTTAAAACCAACTTCTATAACTCTTTTACTTGCCGATAGATCTATAAAAGTGCCTAGAGGAATAATTGAAGATGTGTTAGTACAAGTCGATAAATTCATTTATCTTGTGGATTTTATTGTCTTGGACACACAACCTGTTGAAGTATGTAATTCATTTCCTGTTATTTTAGGACGTCCATTTCTTGCAACTTCTAATGCATTGATTAATTGTAGGAATGGACTGATGAAGCTATCATTTGGAAACATGACATTGGAGATGAATATTTTCAACATTTACAAGCAACCTACAGATGATAATGATTTACAGGAAGTGGACTTTACTGAAAAATTAATTCATGATCAATTTCCAACCACTTCCAATGAAATTGAGATTGATGAATCTGATGATTTGGAAATGATTTATTTTCAGGAAGAATCAAAGACAAGTAATTGGAGGCCACAAATTGAGGAATTGCCACCACGACCAATTAAGTCCATACCTTCAAGTGTTCAACCACCACAACCTGATTTGAAGCCGTTGCCATCTAATCTCAAATACTCATTTTTGGGAGAAAATGAAACTTTTCCGGTAATAATCTCTTCCAAACTTAATGCACATCAAGAAGGTAAGTTATTACAAACTCTGAAAATGCACAAAAAAGCATTAGGGTGGACCATAGCTGATATAAAAGGAATTAGTCCTTTGATTTATACACACAGAATTTATTTAGAGGAAAATGCTAAACCCTCTAGAGAAATGCAACGAAGGCTAAATCCTAATATGAAAGAAGTAGTGAAAAATGAAGTCATTAAGCTTCTAGATAATGAAATCATTTATCCTATTTCTGACAGCAAATGGGTAAGTCCTACCCAAGTTGTACCTAAGAAGTCTGGAGTTACTGTGATAACAAATGAGAACAATGAGTTAATTCCCACTAGAACTGTTACTGGTTGGCGCATGTGCATTGACTATAGGAAACTTAATCCAATGACTAGAAAAGATCATTTTCCTTTACCTTTCATGGATCAAATCCTAGAAAGAGTTGTAGGTCATGAATTTTATTATTTTCTAGATGGCTATTCGGGTTACAACCAAATTGAAATTGCATTGGAAGATTAAGAAAAGACTACTTTCACATGTCCATTTGGTACTTTTGCATATCGAAGGATGCCTTTTGGATTATGTAATGCACCATCCACATTTCAAAGATGCATGCTTAGTATATTTAGCGATATGGTTGAACATTTTCTTGAGATTTTCATGGATGATTTTTCTGTTTTTGGCGATTCATTTGATGATTGTTTGACTAATTTAGGAAAGGTTTTAACCAGGTGTGAAGAGAAGAATCTTGTGCTGAATTGGGAAAAATATCATTTTATGGTAACAAACGGCATTGTACTTGGTCACATTGTTTCATCAAAAGGAATTGAGGTTGACAAATCTAAAATCGAGTTAATTGCAAACTTGCCAACACCAAAATCTCTTAAAGATGTTAGATCATTCCTGGGACATGCTGGTTTTTATAGAAGGTTCATCAAAGATTTTAGTGTAATATCTAAGCCTTTAAGTAACCTTCTAACAAAGGATACTATTTTTGAATGGACTGAACATTGTGAAGAAGCCTTTGTTAAACTTAAAAACTTGCTTACTTGTGCTCCTATCATTCAACCTCCCGATTGGTCATTACCTTTTGAAATAATGTGTGATGCTAGTGATTATGCCGTAGGTGCTGTTTTGGGACAAAGAAAAGATAAGAAACCTTATGTAATTTACTATGCAAGTAAAACTTTAAATAGTGCTCAAATGAATTATACCACCACTGAAAAAGAATTACTTGCAGTAGTATTTGCATGTGAAAAATTCAGATCTTATCTTGTTGGCTCACCTGTTGTTGTTTTTAGTGATCATGCAGCATTGAAATATCTTCTTTCTAAGAAAGATTCCAAGGCTAGATTGGTGCGGTGGATTTTATTACTTCAAGAATTTGATATCACAATCAAAGATAAGAAAGGCAGCGAAAATGTTGTTGCAGATCACTTGTCAAGATTGACAACAGATTCGGAAACTGACATCACACCAATCGATGACTACTTTCCTGATGAATCTTTACTTTCTGTCTCTACAATGCCTTGGTTTGCTAATATTATCAATTTTCTTGTTTCAGGACAATTGCCAGCTCATTGGAGTACCCAAGATAAAAAAAAGTTTTTGAACGAAGTGAAGAACTTTTATTGGGATGATCCTTATTTATTCAAATATTGTCCTGATCAAATATTTCGAAGATGCATTCCTGATAATGAGGTAAGTAGTGTCATTAAATTTTGTCATTCTCAGGCATGTGGGGGCCATTTCTCATCAAGAAAGACAACTGCAAAAATCTTACAAAGTGGATTTTACTAGCCCACCATGTTCAAAGACTCACATGCATTCTGCAAGTCTTGTGAAAATTGTCAAAAGTTGGGATCTATTTCAAAACGTCACATGATGCCTTTAAACCCTATTATTGTCATTGAGATCTTTGACTGTTGGGGTATAGATTTTATGGGCCCATTCCCTCCATCATTTGGTTTCTTATACATATTAGTCGCAGTAGATTATGTTTCAAAATGGATAGAGGCAATTCCAAGTCGAAACAATGATCACAAAACAGTGATAAAGTTTTTGAAAGAAAATATTTTGAGTCGATTTGGAGTCCCTCGAGCCATAATAAGTGATGGTGGAACACATTTCTGCAACAAGCCATTTGAGTCTTTAATGAAGAAATATGGAATCACATACAAAGTTGCCACCCCTTATCACCCTCAAACAAGTGGACAAGTAGAGCTTGCTAATAGGGAGATCAAACATATTTTGGAGAAAACAGTGAACCCTAATAGGAAAGACTGGTCTTTAAGACTTAATAATGCACTTTGGGCTTATCGAACTGCTTATAAAACATCATTAGGTATGTCACCTTATAGACTAGTCTATGGAAAACCTTGTCACTTGGCTGTGGAACTTGAACATAAAGTTTATTGGGCTATTAAAGCTTTCAATTCAAATCTGGATGATGCTAGTCAACTGCGAAAATTACAAATAAATGAGCTTGAGGAAATAAGAAATGATGCATATAAAAATTCAAGAATTCATAAAGTAAGAATAAAAGAATTTCATGACAAGAAAATACAGAGAAAAACCTTTAATGTTGGTCAAAAAGTCTTGCTTTATAATTCTCGACTGCATTTATTTCCTGGAAAATTAAGATCAAGATGGAGCGGTCCTTTTATTGTGAAACATGTGTATCCATATGGGGCCTATGACATCGAGAATCCAAAGAATGACAATGTTTTCAAGGTAAATGGACATCGTCTGAAAGTTTATTTTGACAATTTTTCAGTTGAACATAACTCTATTGAATTGGGTGATCCTGTTGACATGACAAAAATGTTGATGTCTTCTCCCAAGTGCAGGAGTGTCGAAGTAATAAATAACCCGGCAAGACCGGGGTCGAACCATAGGGAGGTTAATTGTACAAATTATAATAACAATAATACAACAACAATAACAATAACAATAACAACAATAGTAACAGTAATAATAATATTATTAATAGTAGTAGTATTAGTAGTAGTAGTAGTAGTAGTAGTAGTAGTAGTAGTAGTAATAAAGAAAGAGAAGAAGAAGAAGATGATGATGATGAGAACTTAGAGATGAAATATTAATGTAAGGATTAAACAATAATAATAACAAATGTCAAGGTTAGAGGTTCTACTAATGGTATATCAAACAAGTATAGTATAAACTCTTATTATTCAATTGGAAACCACACGCAAAGGAGGTTCCAATCAGATTATATATTGTTAACATGATTACATTACTCATCTTATTCAATTAATGCTAATACTTGTAAATCTCGTCAAGCATTCATGATTATAACTTATGTTAACAACAAATCAAGTTCCTTTCATAGCTCAGGTGTCGGTTATACCATACATTATGGGCTATGAAAGTGCCAAGCATTTGTTGTACCAAGTGTTATACAACATAAATCAAGATTAGTCATTTAACAAGCAAAGTATTAAAGAGTGAACAAGATAACAAATATAAAACATGTTAGTATCAAACATTAAAGTCCATATTAAGTTTACACTATACTTATTCTTACACCATTAGTGTAACCTTTTCACCTTGACATAATTAACTTAGCTAGACATAATGAAAGAAATAAAAATAGATAAACAAAATAAGAACATAAAAGTTAACTAAATAAAGGAAAGGAAATGAAAGGCATAAACTTAATATTAATGAAAGCAAAGCATAAACATTACAAAAAATACAAAGAGAGAAAGGAAGAGAATGATCTTGATCTCGAAACCAAGATGCCTAAATGCATGGCAAATGCCTCCTTTTATAGGCCAAAATTGGGAACTATTGATTTGATGACTAATTGATAAGTGGGTGGCCAACTTTTGACTTGGTGACAATCCTTATCTTCTCTTGTCTGCCCAAAACGTTATTGATAACGTCAAAATTGGAGCCAGTGAAAACATAAAAGTTGTAGGCCATTGTCTCAGCTTTCTTGTGTAAAAAAATTCAGCTCATTTGGACTTCTAGAACTCCAGATATGGCCAAAATACCGAACAGTGCTCGGGCTGGAAGACAGATTCGGGATTCTTTGTTGTTGCTACAATTTGGACTTGATAATGGCCTTTTTAGATCTTGGGCTCCATATGAAAGTTGTAGGCCTATGTCTTACCTTTCCATCCATATAAATTGGACCTAAATCTGAGATCTGTAGCTCCAGATATGGCCCAATTACCGAATAGTGTTCCGGTTTGGATTGCACCGACATCTCTTTTCTAAGTTTGGCCATCTCTTTATCCTTGCAATTTAAGTTCTTCAAGTCATCAATCAATCCTTTCATTTATGTGATAGGCCTGCATTAAAAATAGACATTTACCACAAATTATAGGTATCTTATATTATTAGATACATTATTATAAAACATGCTTTAGTTAAGGAGTTATTGATACTTCAAGTGCAAAATGATGATATAAAACCATGACAAAAATGCACTTTTAAGTACTAATCACACCCCTCAACCAGCTTATTACTAGTCTCTAGTAATCAAAGCGTTACAACAATTTGCAAATTTCACAAAGCAAGGTATTCATCATTTAACTTCCATTAATCTATCCAGATAAACAAACTCTCATTAAATTTATATATCTGCTCAATACCTCTTAACAAGATATTAATAAACCTTTCTTTTGTGCTCAATATATCAACACATAATTATGGGGCTTTTCTTGGAAGAAAAACAAAATTTTTATTCTAATGTTTAAGGTTAACTTTCTTGGGTTGGGATTACTATTTTTGTCTCTTTTTTTTTGTTTTTTCTTTTTTTTTTAAATCTATATACATATAATTTAAAAACATCATGCATCTTTAACCCATGTAATGAGCTTTCAGCTAATGACTCCCAGACTAGTTGGTCTTAGGGCATTAGGTGTTAAGACACCCCTACGAGCTTAGTAACTCGGGTCGCAGATACTGATATGTAGATAGTGCAATGTTTGATTCCCTTAAGCTTTTCTCCTCAACCCATGTAACAAGCGTTGGGCCAATAGCTCCCAAGTCAGTTGACTTTAGGGTATTAGGTGTTAAAACACCCCTTCGGGCTTAATTGCTTAGGTTAGGGAGGCTACGAAACCAAACTTATATACATTTTTATTATCATCATTTTTTTTTCTTTTTTTTCATGTTTTTGTTTTTTAATTATATACAATCCCTTTCCCTTAGTTGTTACCTTTAACAAAAGAACATAAATAATGTAACAATCCAATATGCAACCCACAATCATATGTTAAAGTGTGTGTGTGTAAATTAAGGTTTAAGAATACATGTTAAATAAGTATATGAGCAGAATTAAGTGGTAACAATACGAGAGTTTGTAAACCTGAATATTTCAGGAAGTATTATAATAGACCTTGTTAAGAATGGTTACTAAGATGCGTCTCAAGAGTCACTTTAACAAAAGAACTCCTTTACTCTGCCATCCTAGTAAGAACAATTATGCACATGCTTTATGAAATGAAAAACAATTTTTTTTTTATGAACTACTACCCTCTCCCCCCAACCAAAACGAGACATTGTCCTCAATGTTCTAAGGTAGAAAGATAGAGTATAGAAGATATCACCTGAAATAACGAACACTGACAAAACCTGAAACACACTGAAACAAAAATAAGGAATAACAAAACACAATAATAAAACCAAAAGACACAAGTTTTTACAAACAAAAAAAAATTCAAATCACAGTTGTGAATGTGGCTCACATCTTCCCTTGGTTTTACGTCCAAGAACAGCTTAAACGCCCTCAATGGGTCGGGGATAGGCTTCCCATCCAGTTTTCTTAAAAACTGGCAAACAGGGTCTTTTTTAGTCAGATTCCCAAGACTAAGTCAAGTATGTTCTTTATGAAAATGGGTTCATAAGTCATGAATTACACGATGCTTATCTCGACTATGATGAGACTTAAGAGTCAATAGAAGATTATCTATAGACTCTCTGTGTTTTGAAATAAATCCCACCTTCTGACAATTTTCACAGTTTTTGCGGAATGCATCTGACTCCTTGAATATGATGGGCCAGTAAAATCCACTTTGTAAGATTTCTACAATCCTCTTTTTTGATGAGAAATGATCCCCATATGCCTTAGAGTGACAAAATTTAATGAAATTACTTACCTCATTGTCGAGAATGTATTTTTTAAATATTTGATCAGGACAATAATTGAATAAGTAAGGGTCATCCGAACAAAAATTTTGCTCTATGCTCAAAAATTTTCTTGTATCTTCAATACTCCAATGAGTTGGCAAAAATCCTAAAGCAAGAAAATTGATATTTTTAGCAAACCAAGGCATTGAATTAAGAGAAAGTAGAGATTCATCAGGAAAGTAATCATCGATTGGTATGATGTCGGGTGTCGAATCTGTTGTCACTTTTGATAAAAGATTCGCATCAACCTTTTCGATGCCTTTTTCATCCTCGATTTCTTCCTGATTGGTCATGGCATGAGAAAATGGAAGTGCTGGCGGAGAATCAGTCGTTTCTTTGCAATTTTCAGATTCAACCCCTTCCTTACCCTCAGAGATTGACTCATCATCTTTCTCATAAGGTTCAAGAGAGGTTTTTTCAATAACCTTACCACTACGCAAAGTAATGACTGATTTGACTTGATCCATGTGTTGGCTTCTGGAACTACTTGTATTTGCATTGTATTGCTCCTTTGGATTTTGTTGTGGTTGAGATGGAAACTTACCTTTCTCTTGGAAACTGAGAGCAGATGTTAATGTTGCAAGAGTATCTTTAAAATCTGTCATGTTTTGAGCAAGTTGAGTGTTGATTGTCTCTTAATTTTCAATGAATGCATACAAAGTTTCCTCAAACTTTCTTGTAGGAGATGGAGCATAAGGAGGTGCATATCCATGATAATTTTGGAAATTATGGTGTGCTTGGAACTGTGGTGGTGAAGTTTGTGCATTGTCACTCTTCCAACTGAAATTCAGGTGATTTCTCCAACCAGGATTGTATGTTTGTGAGTATGGGTTATGGTTGGGCCTTTGGAAACTATTTAAAGCATGAGCTTGTTCATGGAGACATTTCTTAAAAGAAGGCAAGGTTGGACAGTTTTTGGTTGAGTGTTCATTTGTTTCACAGATTTGACACACAATGTTTTCAACAGAGTTTAATTGACCACTCTTTTTCAATTCTAGTGCCTCGACTTTTCTAGCTAAAGATGCAAATTTGGCTTGAAGGTCATGATCTTCCCTAAGGTTGTACATACCTCCACTAGATGTATGAGGTTGAGTTTTACTCGGTGCCTCATATGTACCCGCGGTGTCCCAATTTTGAGCATTTTTAGCTAACAAGTCTAAGTACTCCATTGCTTCATTAGGGTCTTTATCTTCAAAAGTTCCATTGCACATCAATTCAACCATTTGCCTATCTTTAGGTGTTAATCCTTCATAGAAATGTGAAATCAATCTCCATGTTTCAAAACCATGATGAGGGCAAGTACTAAGCAAATCTCGATACCTATCCCAACATTGGTAAAATGCTTCTCCTGGTTTTTGAGTGAAAGTGGTGATTTGTCTCTTGAAAGAGTTTGTTCTATGAGATGGGAAAAACTTCTTTAAAAACTGTTGTTGCATTTCATCCCAAGCACGAATGGATCCTGGTCTCAAATTTTGTAGCCATGTTTTAGCTTTATCTTTTAATGAAAAAGGAAAAAGCTTTAATCTAATGGTGTTCATGCTACAATTTAAATTATTATATGTGTTCCAGACCTCCTCAAATTCCCTTAAATGCAAGTATGGATTTTCCAATTCCAAACCATGAAAAGAAGGTAAAAGTTGAATAATACCTGGTTTAAAATTAAAATGAGATGCATTAGGAGGAAAAACTATGCATGATGGTGCACTTGTTCTTGTGGGATTCATGTGGTCTCTAAGTGTTCTAGCACGGTTATTCTCATTATTCTCATTTTGAAGTGATTGATTATCTTTTTCGGCCATATTTTCTGAAAATGATGAGGATACCCTACAAAGTCTACCACTTGATGTACGTGACCACACTCTCATGCACGTGTAGGAATAGAATAAAAGGAAGAAGAAAACAAAAGAAGAAGAAACACGAGAAAAGAAACAAAGTTATATACAAGAAAAGTGAAAGGAGAAAATAAAATAACTATTATAATTTATACAAAACTTACCTCCCCGGAAACGGCGCCAAAAACTTGACACGACAAAAATGTTGATGTCTTCTCCCAAGTGCAGGAGTGTCGAAGTAATAAATAACCAGGCAAGACCGGGGTCGAACCACAGGGAGGTTAATTGTACAAATTATAATAACAATAATACAACAACAATAACAATAACAATAACAACAATAGTAACAGTAATAATAATATTATTAATAGTAGTAGTAGTAGTAGTAGTAGTAGTAGTAGTAGTAATAAAGAAAGAGAAGAAGAAGAAGATGATGATGATGAGAACTTAGAGATGAAATATTAATGTAAGGATTAAACAATAATAATAACAAATGTCAAGGTTAGAGGTTCTACTAATGGTATATCAAACAAGTATAGTATAAACTCTTATTATTCAATTGGAAACCACACATAAAGGAGGTTCCAATCAGATTATATATTGTTAACATGATTACATTAGTCATCTTATTCAATTAATGCTAATACTTGTAAATCTCGTCAAGCATTCATGATTATAACTTATGTTAACAACAAATCAAGTTCCTTTCATAGCTCAGGTGTCGGTTATACCATACATTATGGGCTATGAAAGTGCCAAGCATTTGTTGTACCAAGTGTTATACAACATAAATCAAGATTAGTCATTTAACAAGCAAAGTATTAAAGAGTGAACAAGATAACAAATATAAAACATGTTAGTATCAAACATTAAAGTCCATATTAAGTTTACACTATACTTATTCTTACACCATTAGTGTAACCTTTTCACCTTGACATAATTAACTTAGCTAGACATAATGAAAGAAATAAAAATAGATAAACAAAATAAGAACATAAAAGTTAACTAAATAAAGGAAAGGAAAGGAAATGAAAGGCATAAACTTAATATTAATGAAAACAAAGCATAAAAAATACAAAGAGAGAAAGGAAGAGCATGATCTTGATCTGGAAACCAAGATGCCTAAATGCATGGCAAATGCCTCCTTTTATAGGCCAAAATTGGGAACTATTGATTTGATGACTAATTGATAAGTGGGTGGCCAACTTTTGACTTGGTGACAATCCTTATCTTCTCTTGTCTGCCCAAAACGTTATTGATAACGTCAAAATTGGAGCTAGGTGAAAACATGAAAGTTGTAGCCATTGTCTCAGCTTTCTTGTGTAAAAAAATTCAGCTCATTTGGACTTCTAGAACTCCAGATATGGCCAAAATACCGAACAGTGCTCGGGCTGGAAGACAGATTCGGGCTTCTTTGTTGTTGCTACAATTTGGACTTGATAATGGCCTTTTTAGATCTTGGGCTCCATATGAAAGTTGTAGGCCTATGTCTTACCTTTCCATCCATATAAATTGGACCTAAATCTGAGATCTATAGCTCTAGATATGACCCAATTACCGAACAGTGTTCCGGTTTGGATTGCACCGACATCTCTTCTCTAAGTTTGACCATCTCTTTATCCATGCAATTTAAGTTCTTCAAGTCATCAATCAATCCTTTCATTTATGTGATAGGCCTTCATTAAAAATAGACATTTACCACAAATTATAGGTATCTTATATTATTAGATACATTATTATAAAATATATTTTAGTTAAGGAGTTATTGATACTTCAAGTGCAAAATGATGATATAAAACCATGATAAAAATGCACTTTTAAGTACTAATCACCTGTATATAAAGATTGATTTTATTTTATTTTATTTTTGTTTCTTATATAAATATTGATTTTATTTTATTTTATTTTTGTTTCTTTTTTAGTGATTTTTGCTAGTTTCTCTCGCCCCGGTTAAATGGCGGACAATGGTACTCCGTGACTTAAGTCGGTTCTTTCAGTTTCCCACAATAACTGATATTTGTGTATATATTTGTGCAATTCTTTGAATCTCTCTTCCAATTCTCATTTGAAAATGGACACTAATCTTGAAAAATTGAAAAAGTATTTTCCCGCTCTGCCTCAGAATGCGATTACAAAAATTTATCGTGCTAGATGTGCAAGATTGAGATTGTTAATGAATCATGGAATTCTTGAAGATATTCGCTGGTTGATTGAAGCAAAGGTCCGATTATCAGGTGAGTCCTCTAACTTCATTTCACACATGCCTGGAACAGGTAAAAGCACTTTTGCAAAGAAGCGTCGTGCAAAACGACTGGATGTCTGTCATCGATGTGCTACATGGACTTGTAATACACAATGTCGTTCTTTAGGAATGGTATCTATAAACCGTGAAGATAAAATACAATTCATTAAGGATGGCCTGAGTAAAGAGTCTTTAGATAATCTTCTATTGACTCTTGAGACGCATCCTAGTGGAGATGTGCATCGTGCAATTCATGATTTATGGCCACTATTTCATAAAGAACATGATCGACTTAGTCTTGGGAATCTGACTAAAAAAGACCCTGTTTGCCAGTTTTTAAGAAAACTGGATGGGAAGCCTATCCCCGACCCATAGAGGGCGTTTAAGCCGTTCTTGGACGTAAAACCAAGGGAAGATGTGAGCCACAATCACAACTACCTGTACATACACATGCTTTTTTTCAAAAGTAAATAAATAAATAAATAAAAAGAGAGAGAGAGTGTGTGAGACTCCAGCTGGCCTACATATAGATGTTATGATTGCCTTTCTAATTTCTCATCTATAAAACCCTCTTTTCCTTCCTTTCATTTCTACTCAACCCATACATTCAACAAATACAGAAGTGTGTAGAAATGGCAAGTTCCTCAAGTCATCAAATAAGAAATATTTGTGTTTTCGGTGGATCTAGTCTTGGGAAAGAAAAGGAGTTTTTAGAATCAGCAAATCATCTTGGTCAGGTGCTAGCTGAGAGAAAGATTCATTTAGTGTATGGGGGAGGCAGTCTTGGGTTAATGGGAGGTGTGTCAATAGCTGCATTTTTAGGAGGTAGTCAAGTTTTAGGAATCGTCCCTGAAGCTTTGGCATAAGGGGACATCATTGAAAAAACAATTGGAGAGGAACTTCAGGTCTCCACAATGTCGGCTCCAATGAATGCAATGTTTAACCATGTTGATGCCTTTATTGCTTTACCAGGTGGTCTAGGCACATTGGAAGAAATCTTTCATATTTCCTCTTGGGCTCAATTGCACATTCACCATAAACTCATTGGTTTGTTAAATGTTAATGGTTATTATGATAAGTTGTTGTCTTTTCTTGATCATGCTGTGGAACAGGAATTTCTAACATCTTCTGCACGATAAATCATAATCTCTGCTACTACTGCTGAACAATTGATTGACCAACTACAATCTTTCACTCCAGTGATTGATCCTTCCATGAGTCGTATAAATTGGTCATCTAAGGAAAGCCGTAAAAAGCTTAGATTGGATTTGAGCCTTCATTTGTGAATTTTTATGTATTTTGGTTTTATTATTGTGTTTTGTTATTTCTTATTTTTGTTTCAGTGTGTTTCAGGTTTTGTCAGTGTTCGTTATTTCAGGTGATATCTTCTATACTCTATCTTTCTACCTTAGAACATTGAGGACAATGTCTCGTTTTGGTTGGGGGGAGAGGGTAGTAGTTGATAAAAAAAAATTGTTTTTCATTTCATAAAGCATGTGCATAATTGTTGTTACTAGGATGGCAGAGTAAAGGAGTTCTTTTGTTAAAGTGACTCTTGAGACGCATCTTAGTAACCATTCTTAACAAGGTCTATTATAATACTTCCTGAAATATTCAGGTTTACAAACTCTCGTATTGTTACCACTTAATTCTGCTCATATACTTATTTAACATGTATTCTTAAACCTTAATTTACACACACACACTTTAACATATGATTGTGGGTTGCATATTGGATTGTTACATTATTTATGTTCTTTTGTTAAAGGTAACAACTAAGGGAAAGGGATTGTATATAATTAAAAAACAAAAACATGAAAAAAAAGAAAAAAAAATGATGATAATAAAAATGTATATAAGTTTGGTTTCGTAGCCTCCCTAACCTAAGCAATTAAGCCCGAAGGGGTGTTTTAACACCTAATACCCTAAAATCAACTGACTTGGGAGCTATTGGCCCAACGCTTGTTACATGGGTTGAGGAGAAAAGCTTAAGGGAATCAAACATTGCACTATCTACATACCAGTATCTGCGACCCGAGTTACTAAGCTCGTAGGGGTGTCTTAACACCTAATGCCCTAAGACCAACTGGTCTGGGAGTCATTAGCTGAAAGCTCGTTACATGGGTTAAAGATGCATGATGTTTTTAAATTATATGTATATAGATTTTTTTTTAAAAAAAAAAAGAAAAAAAAAAGACAAAAATAATAATCCCAACCCAAGGAAGTTAACCTTAAACATTAGAACAAAAATTTTGTTTTCTTCCAAGAAAAGCCCCATAATTATGTGTTGATACATTGAGTATAAAAGAAAGGTTTATTAATATCTTGTTAAGTGGTATTGAGCAGATATATAAATTTAATGAGAGTTTGTTTATCTGGATAGATTAATGGAAGTTAAATGATGAATACCTTACTTTGTGAAATTTGCAAATTGTTTTAACGCTTTGATTACTAGGAACTAGTAATAAGCTAGTTGAGGGGTGTGATTAGTACTTAAAAGTGCATTTTTGTCATGGTTTTATATCATCATTTTGCACTTGAAGTATCAATAACTCCTTAACTAAAGCATGTTTTATAATAATGTATCTAATAATATAAGATACCTATAATTTGTGGTAAATGTCTATTTTTAATGCAGGCCTATCACATAAATGAAAGGATTGATTGATGACTTGAAGAACTTAAATTGCAAGGATAAAGAGATGGTCAAACTTAGAGAAGAGATGTCGGTGCAATCCAAACCGGAACACTGTTCGGCAATTGGGTCATATCTGGAGCTACAGATCTCATATTTAAGTCCAATTTATATGGATGGAAAGGTAAGACATAGGCCTACAACTTTCATATGGAGCCCAAGATCTAAAAAGGCCATTATCAAGTCCAAATTGTAGCAACAACAAAGAAGCCCGAATCTGTCTTCCAGCCCGAGCACTGTTCTATATTTTGGCCATATCTGGAGTTCTAGAAGTCCAAATGAGCTGAATGTTTTACACAAGAAAGCTGAGACAATTGCCTACAACTTTCATGTTTGCAACTAGCTCCAATTTTGACGTTATCAATGACGTTTTGGGCAGATAAGAGAAGATAAGGATTGTCACCAAGTCAAAAGTTGGCCACCCACTTATCAATTAGTCATCAAATCAATAGTTCCCAATTTTGGCCTATAAAAGGAGGCATTTGCCATGCATTTAGGCATCTTGGTTTCCAGATCAAGATCATTCTCTTCCTTTCTCTCTTTGTATTTTTTGTAATGTTTATGCTTTGCTTTCATTAATATTAAGTTTATGCCTTTCATTTCCTTTCCTTTACTTAGTTAGCTTTTATGTTCTTATTTTGTTTTTCTATTTTGCTTTCTTTCATTATGTCTAGCTAAGTTAATTATGTCAAGGTGAAAAGGTTACACTAATGGTGTGAGAATAAGTATAATGTAAACTTAATATGGACTTTAATGTTTGATACTAACATGTTTTATATTTGTTATCTTGTTCACTCTTTAATACTTTGCTTGTTAAATGACTAATCTTGATTTATGTTGTATAACACTTGGTACAACAAATGCTTGGCACTTTCATAGCCCATAATGTATGGTATAACCGACACCTGAGCTATGAAAGGAACTTGATTTGTTGTTAACATAAGTTATAATCATGAATGCTTGACGAGATTTACAAGTATTAGGATTAATTGAATAAGATGACTAATGTAATCATGTTAACAATATATAATCTGATTGGAACCTCCTTTGTGTGTGGTTTCCAATTCAATAATAAGAGTTTATACTATACTTGTTTGATATACCATTAGTGGAACCTCTAACCTTGACATTTGTTATTATTATTATTTAATCCTTACATTAATTTTCCATCTCCAAGTTCTCATCATCTTCTTCTTCTTCTCTTTCTTTATTACTACTACTACTACTACTACTACTATTATTATTATTATTATTATTATTATTATTATAGTTGTTGTTGTTGTTGTTATTATTATTATTATTATAGTTGTTGTTATTGTTATTGTTGTTGTTATTATTGCTATTATTGTTGCTTATAATTGTTGTCTATAATTTGTACAATTAACCTCCCTGTGATTCGACCCCGGTCTTGCCGGGTTATTTATTACTTCGACACTCCTGCACTTGGGAGAAGACATCAATCTTTTAGTCGTGTCAATGAGAACTTGGAGAAGGAATATTAATGTAACGATTAAACAATGATAATAAAAATTGTCAAGGTTAGAGATTCCATTAATGGTATGTCAAACAAGTATAATATAAACTCTTATTATTCAATTGGAAACCACACATAAAGAAGGTTCCAATTGGATTATAGATTGTTAACATGATTACATTAGTCATCTTATTCGATTAATGCTAATACTTGTAAATCTCGTCAAGCATTCATGATTATAACTTATGTTAACAACAAATCAAGTTCCTTTCATAGCTCAAGTGTCGGTTATACCATACAATATGGGCTATGAAAGTGTCAAGCATTTGTTATACCAAGTATTATACAACATAAATCAAGATTAGTCATTTAACAAGCAAAGTATTAAAGAGTAAACAAGATAACAAATATAAAACATGTTAGTATCAAACATTAAAGTCCATATTAAGTTTACATTATACTTATTCTTACACCATTAGTGTAACCTTTTCACCTTGACATAATTAACTTAACTAGACATAATGAAAGAAAGAAAAATAGATAAACAAAATAAGAACATAAAAGTTCACTAAATAAAGGAAAGGAAATGAAAGGCATAAACTTAATATTAATAAAAGCAAAGCGTAAACATTACAAAAAATACAAAGAGAGAAAGGAAGAGCATGATCTTGATCTGAACACCAAGATGCCTAAATGCATGGCAAATGCCTCCTTTTATAGGCCAAAATTGGGAACTATTGATTTGATGACTAATTGATAAGTGGGTGGCAAACTCTTGACTTGGTGACAATCCTTATCTTCTCTTGTCTGCCCAAAACGTCATTGATAACGTCAAAATTAGAGCTAGTTGAAAACATGATAGTTGTAGGCAATTGTCTCAGCTTTCTTGTGTAAAACATTCAGCTCATTTGGACTTCTAGAACTCCATATATGGCCAAAATACCGAACAGTACTCGGGCTGGAAGACAGATTCGGGCTTCTTTGTTGTTGCTACAATTTGGACTTGATAATGGCCTTTTTAGATCTTGGGCTCCATAAGAAAGTTGTAGGCCTATGTCTTACCTTTCCATCCAAATAAATTGGACCTAAATCTGAGATCTATAGCTCCAAATATGACCCAATTACCGAACAGTGTTCCGGTTTGGATTGCACCGACATCTCTTTTCTAAGTTTGGCCATCTCTTTATCCATGCAATTTAAGTTCTTAAAGTCATCAATCAATCCTTTTATTTATGTGATAGGCCTGCATTTAAAATGAATATTTACCACAAATTAAAGATATCTTATATTATTAGATATATTATTATAAAACATGCTTTAGTTAAGGAGTTATTGATACTTCAAGTGCAAAATGATGATATAAAACCATGATAAAAATACACTTTTAAGTACTAATTATTGATCCTAAACAAGTCTTACTCACCTACGAATGTAATTTTTTTTTTTCAAACAAGTATAGTCATCTTAAGCATTAAAGATGATTAAATATCTAAAATTAAGTTTTACATTATCCTCAATGTGAAAAAAAAAAAAAAAGAATAAAGATCAGAAAATTATTACTCCTTTTTTTTTTTAGAATGAATGTCTAATTTAATTGGACATGAGCTGACTTCTTGATTGATTCGTTCTTTTTTTTACCTACATATCACAACCAAAAGAAAACATCAAACTATTTTTTCTTTTTTTGCAAATAAAGAACCTCACACACCCCCAATTTAGAATAATGCATTATCCCTAATGCATGAACAAGTAAATATAAGAGTTGGAAAAAAAAAAGAAAAAAAAAAACTTATTACTTGTGATACTATAATGACATTGGATCTTCAAGATCCAATGTCTCAACTTCAGCCATAAAGTTTTCAAGATAAGGTTTCAATCGATGACCATTGATTTTGAAAACATTTCCTTTCTTAGGATTTTCTACCTCAAAGGCATCATTGACACAACTAAAAGATTAATAAGTTCTTCTAAGTATAGAAGTGTCAAAGTAATAGATAACCCGGCAAGACTAGGGTCGAACCATAAAGAGGTTAATTGTATAAATTATAAAAAACAATTATAAACAACAACAATAGTAACAATAACAACAACAATAGTAGTAGTAGTAGTAGTAGTAATAATGATAATAATAATAATAATAATAATAATAATAAAGAAGTTAACTAGAACTTTGAGATGGAAGATCAATGTAAGGATTAAACAATGATAACAAAAAATGTCAAGGTTACAGGATCCACTAATGGTATGTCAAACAAGTATAATATAAACTCTTATTATTCAATTAGAAACCATACACAAAGGAGATTTCAATCAGATTATAAATTGTGAACATGATTACATTAATTATCTTATTCGATTAATGCTAATACTTGTAAATCTCGTCAGGTATTCATGATTATAACTTATGTTAACAACAAATCAAGTTTCTTTTATAACTCAAGTGTTGGTTATATCATACAATATGGGCTATGAAAGTGTCAAGCATTTGTTGTACCAAGTGTTATATAACATAAATCTAGATTAGTCAATTAACAAGCAAAGTATTAAAGAGTGAACAAGATAACAAATATAAAACATGTTAGTATGAAACATTAAAATCCATGTTAAGTTTACACTATACTTATTCTTACACCATTAGTAAAACCTTTTCACCTTGACATAATAAACTTAACTAAACATAATGAAAGAAAGAAAAATAAATAAACAAAATAAGATCATAAATAAGATAAAAGTTAACTAAGTAAAGGAAAGAAAATAAAAGGTATAAACAAGATATTAATAAAAATAAAACTTGATCTGGAAACCAAGATACCTAAATGCATGACAAATGCCTCTTTTTATAGGTCAAAATTGAAAACTATTAATTTGATGACTAATAGATGAATGGGTGGCCTATTCTTGACTTGGTGACAATCCTTATCTTCTCTTATCTACCCAAAACATCATTCATAATGTCAAAATTAGAACCACTTAAACATAAAAGTTGTTAGAAATTATCTCAGGTTTCCAGGAAAAAAAATAGAGGTCATTTAGACTTCTAGAACTCCAAATATAAGCCAAACACTGAATAGTGTTCAGGCTGCAGGATAGATTTGGACTTCTTCATTGTTATTATAATTTGGACTTAAAAATAGCCTCATTAAATGTTGGGCTCTATATAAAAGTTGTAAGCCTATATCTTACCTTTATATTCATATAAAGTACATCTAAATCTGATATCTACAACTCTAAATATGACCTAATTATCAAACAATGTTCTAGTTTGACTGCATCGGCATCTCTTTTCTAAGTTTGGCCATCACTTTGTCCTTTCAATTTTAGTTTTTAAACTCATCAATCAATCTTTTTATTTATATGATAGGCTTGCATTTAAAATGAATATTTACCATAAATTAAAATATCTTATATTATTAGATATGTTATTATAAAACATGTTTTAGTTAAGGAGTTATTGATACTTCAAGTACAAAATGATGATATAAAACCTTGATAAAAATGCACTTTTAAGTACTAATCAACCATGCTCAGAGATGGATTTAATCACAAATGGACCAATCCATTTTGTCCTCAACCTCCTAAGAAAGAAATGTAATCGTGAATTATATAAGAGAACTTTTTGATTGACATGAAAGGATTTTCTAAGAATATGTTTATCATACAAAGTTTTCATCTTATGTTTTGAAATTTTTGCATTTTCAAATGTATCATTTCTCAACTCCTCTAATTCATCTAATTGAAGCTTTTTATTTTTGCCAACCTCGTTTTCATTGTCATTGAATTGTCGGATGACCCTATATACATGATGCTCAATCTCAACAGGGAGATGACAAGACTTTTCATAAACTAGCCTATAAGGAAACATTCCTAAAGAGGTTTTGTAAGTAGTACGATATGTCCACAAAGATCAACTAGTCATAAGGACCAATCTTTACGATTTGGGTTGACTGTTTTTTCTAAAATGTTCTTGATCTCTCTATTTGCCAACTCAGCTTGGCCACTAGTTTGTTGGTGATAAGGAGTACTGACCTTGTGAATTACACTATTTTTTCTCATTAACATCCCAACAGGCTTGTTATAAAAATGCTTTCCCCCATCACTAATCATAGCCTAGAGCATGCCAAAAACAAGAAAAAAATATTTTCTTTCAAGAATTTAACCACAACTCAATGGTCATTGGTTTGAGATATAATGGCCTCCACCCATTTAGACATATAATCAATAACTACAAAGATGAATCGGTAGCCACATGAACTTGGAAAAGATCCCATGAAATCAATCCCCCAATAATCAAATATTTCCAAAACAATAATGGGGTTAAAAGGGCATCATATTATGCCTAGTGAGGTTACCTAGTCATTAGCATCGGTTACATGCAACACGGAAGGCATGAACATCTTTAAACATAGTGGGCCAATAAAAACCACACTACAAGATCTTGGTAATGGTTTTCTTGGAAGAGAAATGCACACCATAGGCTAATGCATGACAAAAATTAATGATACTTAGAATTTCATGATTAGGGATGCACCGCCTAACAATTTGATCAAGACAGTATTTAAATAGGTAGGGATCATCCCAAAAAAAGATACGCACATTACGTAATAATTTTTGTTTATCAAGTTTAGATGAATGAGAAGGAATTTGACTTGTGGCTAGGTAATTTGCTTTGTCGGCATACCATGGAGAACCAATGTAAGAGACAATACTCGCACAAAATAAATTTTCATCAGCAAAGAGTTCTTTTATTGGAGATTCATCAATTATGGTCTTATCACTTGAAAGACGGGTCAAATGATCACCACTATATTCTCTACTCCCTTTTTATCTTGAATTTCAAGGTTAAACTCTTGGAGTAGGAGGATCCATCGAATCAAACATGGTTTGACATCTTGTTTTGTGAATAGGTATTTCAATCCTACATGATTAATGAAAATAATAATAAGAGATCCAACCAAATAGGACCTAATAAGAGATCCAATCACTACATTTAAGAGTTCTTTTTCAATTGTAGTATAATTCAATTAAGCATCATTTAAAGTCTTGCTAGCATAATAAATGACATGAGACTTTTTATCTTTTTTTTTGCCCTAAAATAGCCCCTACCGTAAAATCACTAGCATCACATATCAGTTCAAATGGTAAAGACCAATCAGGAGCTTACATGATTGGTGTAGTGGTCAACAACCCTTTAAGCTTTTCAAAAGCTTCTTAACACTTTGATGTCCAATCAAATTAGACATCTTGTGACAACAAGTTACACAATGGTCTGGCAATGGTACTAAAAAAATGAATGAATCTTCAGTAAAAATTAGCATGTCCTAAAAAATCTCACATCTTTCACAGTTCAGTCCTAGGGTTAAGTAATTTTTGAATGATTTTAACTTTTGACTTATCTACCTCATCCCTTTAAAAAGACATTATGACCTAAGACAATGTCACATGTCAACATAAAATGACACTTCTCCCAATTGAGTACAAGATTGTTTTCTTCACATCTTTCAAGAACTTTTTTTAAATGTATTAGACACAACTCATAAAATCCCCACAAACTGAAAAATCATCCATGAAAACTTCTAAAACATTTTCCACCATGTCACTAAAGATACTCATCATACATCTTTGAAAAGTGGTTGGTGCATTATATAAGCCAAAAAGGCATTATTCTATAAGTATAAGTACCAAAAGGACAAGTGAAAGTGGTTTTTTTCTTGGTCTTCTAAGGAAATCTCAATTTAGTTGTAACCCAAGTATCCATCAAGAAAATAATAGAAAGCTCTTTCAGCTACTCTTTTTAAGCACCTGGTCTAAAAATGGAAGTGGAAAATGATCCTTCCTAGTCACCATGTTCAACTTACAATAATCAATGCATATATGCCATTCAATTTGGATTTTTGTTGGCACTAACTCATTATTTTCATTCTTCACTATCGTGACTCCAGATTTTTTAGGAATAACTTGGGTTGGACTAACCCATTTTGAGTTTATAATGGGGTAAATAATACTTGCATCAAGTAGCTTAAGCACTTCACCTTGCACTACTTCTTTCATGTTTGGGTTCAATCATCTTTGCATTTGCCTCATAGATTTAGTCTCTTCTTCAAGATAGATTCTATGTGTACATAAATTAAGGGTAATTCCTTTCAAGTTAGTAACTGTCCACCCAATTGCTTTCTTGTTTTTTCTCACCACTCTTAAAAGTTTGTGTTCTCCTCTATGCTAAGTTTTGATGAGATCATAATAAGATATAATTCATCTTTCCTTAGAAATATATACTTAAAATCACTTGGTAAAGGCTTCCTTTCTGGTTTATAAGGTTGGACAAAAGATGCCTTAACTTTCACCGGGCTGAAATCAAAGGCTCAAACGATGGGGTCCATTGACCTATTGACATAATAGGTATTAGATCTAGATCTTGAGCTCTCTTACTTCCTTATCATCACATTCTAAAGTATAAAATCTTTCATCATGAATTAAAGTTCTCTCTAATGGATCCTTTATCCACTCTTTTTTAAAGTGTTCTTGACAAACTGCTTAGATCAAATCTACCTCTCTAATGTCCTCATGTTCACCAATTTGTTTGGAAACATTGAATATGTTCATCTCTATAGTTATATTCCCAAAAGATAATTTCATCACCCATTCCTATAGTTAATTAAAGCATTGGATGTAGCTAGGAAAGGTCTCCCTAAAATGACTAGGATGAGAGCATTAGATCCTTGAATAAGTGTGGTGTCAAAATCAACAGGAAAGTAGAATTTATCTACTTGGACCAACACATCCTCAACAATACCCATAGGAATCTTAATTGACCTATCAACTAATTAAAGGGTGATTCAAGTAGGCTTAATTTCTCATAACCTAATTGTTCGTCAACAGCGTAGGGTATTATATTCACACTTGCTCCTAAATCCAACAAAGCTTGATTTATCTTATAACTTCCAATAATGCATGAAATGGTAGGACAATCAGGATCTTTGTATTTAGAAGGGGTCTTAAACTAAATGATGGCACTAGCATATTCAGTTAGAAAGACTCTTTCTTTCACATTCAATCTTCTTTTGACTGTGCATAAATCCTTAAGAAACTTTGCATAAGACGAGACTTGTTTAATTGCATTAAAGAATGGAATATTGACTTTCACTTGTTTGAACAATTCATAGATTTCTGAGTTCATAAGATCATGTTTAGGTTTCCCTAACCTTTGTGGAAATGATGCTTTAGGAACAAATTCTAAATCACTCACTTTGACTCTAATTTTTCTTTAATCATCTCTTTTCTCTCACCGTGCTTTTCATTCAAACTCTTATTTGTCATTTGTGTTTTAATTTTCTCTTCACTTTTCTAAGATTTCTCCTCCACAATACCTTTAGGAATCTTAAAACCTATTCCTTTATCAACAATCTTTCCACTTCTAAGGGTGGTCATGACTTGGACTTATTCATGGTTTGAAGGTTCACTAGGTAAGAATTCACTCATGTGTACTTGACCTCTAGGATTGGGCATTGGTTAAGCTGGGAATTTTCTCTTCTCTTGAATGCTTAGTGATTGAGTCAACTTAGTTAGTTGACTTCAAATATCATATAAGGTCCTATTAGTCTGGTCTTGAAATTTATAAGCTTGGTTGTTGATTCCTCATTGTGTTTGCATGAATTGTTGAAGAGTATCTTCTAAGGATCTCTTATGAGGTGGTTGGTACGTGTTATATGTGGGAGCATGAAACGGTTGAGGTGGAGGTTGAAATGTTTAAGGTATTGAAGAGCCCTTATTTCTCCATCCAAAATTTGGATGGTTCCTCCATCCAGGATTATAGGTATCGAATAAGGATTGGCTATTTAGTTTGAAAAAAGCTTTCTAACATTACTTGAATAAGAAGTTTGGCTATATAGTACTTCTTTAAAGGCTGGAATGGTAAGACACCCAGTTGTCATATGCCCTTTACTCTCACACACAACATAATTCTCCTTTTGTTGTTTACTTATAACACGCACCTTTTTAAGCTCAAGAGACTCTACTTTCTTAGTCAATAGGGCTAATCTAGCACTGAGGTCATCAGTATCTTTTAATTGGAACTTACCACTTAAATGAGAAATGGTGTTTCTAGACTCAACATGAAGTGGGAGAGAGGTCTCCCATTACTTTGTGTTTTTAGCCAATTAATTAAAAAAAACAAAGGCTTCACTTGGTTCATTGTCATAAAACTCACCATTACACATGGTTGACACTAGCTTTTTAAAATCTGTGGTAAAAGAGTTATAGAAGAAACTCAATAACCTCCACATCTCAAAATCATAGTGGGGGCATACATTTAACAAGTCTTTGAACCTTTCCCAAGTATGGTGAAATGACTCATTTAGACTAAAGGAAAAATTCATTATTTAACGTTGTAAGGCTATCATCCTATGAGTGGGGAAGTATTTTTTCAAAACTTCAGCTTGCATTTCACTCCATGCACCTATAGACCTAGGATGTGGGGAGTTTAGCCAAAGCTTGACTTTATCCTTTAGAGAGAATGAGAATAATTTAAGCTAAATAGTTTTTTTGGTGCATGTTTTATCAATAAAAGTATTATATACCTCTTCAAAGTCCTTAATGTGTATACATGGATTTTCAGAATCCATATCATGATATGTGGGAAGAAGTTGGATCATGCTCAGTTTCAAATTGAAAGCTTGTTGGTTAAGATGTAAGATAATATACGAAGGTGTACTTTATCTACTTGGGTGAAGATACTTTCTAAGAGTTTGAAAATTAGATTGATCATTGAAATATGGAGGTCCATTACCTTGAACACTCCCTTCACCCTTTACATCTTCAACATTAGCTATAATGAAAAAAATAATATAACAATTATATGAATATGAAAAGAAAGGAAAAAGAAAACAAAGATTGCAAATAAAAGTAAATGAAATGTAAAAGATAAAGTAATAACTCAAAAATAAAAATACAACAAATTAGAAAATTCACACTCCAACTAATAAGAAATATTAACAATAATAAATATTAAAAGATAATTACAACAAGCATGAATAAAGAGGCAGTAATACCAACCAAGTACTTCATACAATAAATATAAGAAAAATAATCATAACAGAATAACAAAAAATAAAATAAACAAAGGCGGTAATACCAGCCAAGTACTTCAAAATAAAAATAATCACAACAATACAATAAGATAAAATAAAATAAATAAGAGGCGATAAAACCAGCTTTATAATATAAATAATAAATGTTATAAACTAATTAGAATAAACATCAAAAGAAAAATGGTTGAGTTGATAAAACCAGCTTTATAAAATATAAACAATAAATATTATAAACTAATTAGAATAAATATAAAAAAAAATGGTTGACCCAACCAAAATCCAATAATTAGTAGTCCGTTCCATAGTTCAATATCTGAAAAGTTGAGGTTAATTTTTTTTAGACGATAAAACCAACCAATTGATTTTTTTATATGATTTTTTTTGTTTTTCAATAATCAAATCTAAATTTGTTACCTTTGCTTGCGAGCTTCCACTCATCAATTAGTTATTAAATTAATAGTTCCTAATTTTGGCATGTAAAAGGAGGCATTTACTATGCATTTAGGCATTTTGATTTTCAAATCAAGATCATGCTCTTACTTTTTTTCTTTGTATTTTTGTAATGTTTAAGTTTAGCTTTCATTAATATCAAGTTTATACCTTTCATTTCCCTTCCTTTACTTAGTTAACTTTTATCTTATTTATATTCATATTTTGTTTATTTATTTTTCTTTCATTCATTATGTTTAGCTAAGCTTATTATGTCAAGGTGAAAAGGTTACACTAATGGTGTAAGAATTAGTGAAACTTAACATGGACTTTAATGTTTGATAATAACATGTTTTGTATTTATTATCTTATTTACTCTTTAATACTTTGCTTGTTAAATGACTAATCTAAATTTATGTTGTATAACACTTGGTAGAACAAATACTTAACACTTTCATAGCTCATATTGTATGGTATAACTAACACGTGAGCTATGAAAAGAACTTGATTTGTTATTAACATAAATTGTAATTATAAATGTCTGATAACATTTACAAGTATTAACATTATTCAAATAAGATAACTAATGTAAATATATTAACAATTTATAATCTTATTGGAACCTTTTTTATGTGTGGTTTCTAATTGAATAATAAGAGTTTATATTATACTTATTTAACATACTATTAGTGGATCCTCTAAACTTGATATTTGTTGTTATCATTATTTAATCCTTACGTTAATCTTTCATCTCAAAGTTCTTATCAACTTCTTCTTTTTTTTCTTTGTTATTATTATTATTGTTATTGTTGTTGTTGTTGTTGTTATATTATTGTTATCTATAATTTATATAATTAACCTTCGTATGGTTCGACATCGGTCATATCAGGTTATTTATTATTTTGACACTCCTACACTTGAAAGAAAATATCAATTTTTTGTTCGTGTCAATAATCATTAATGATTTATTTATTTATTAATATAAATAATTTTAATTTATTTAATTAAATATATATATACATATTTTATTTATATGTAAGATTTTTTTAATAAAAAAACATGCATATTCAATTTTCGTTTTAAAAAAACATGCCGCGGAGGGCAATTGAAATAATTAGTAATAAACTTAAAAAAGTTGAAACAAAAGAAGAAGAAAGATTTTAGATTATCAACAGGATAATGAGACAGGAGGAAGTCGAGCTGTAAATCTGCCACGTACTCAAATTCCATTCCAATTTCCAAGTCCTCAACAAGGGAGTGGTCTCTCCCTCTCCCTCTCCCTCTCCCTCGTTGTCAACGTCAACAACAAAAAGTCAATCAAAGATCAATTTCCTCACCCACACACAGAATGGATCGATCATAACCAAAATCTCCTCTATCAATAATCCTTAACGAAAAATAATAACAGTAATTAATCTCTTTCTCTCTTTGCAATTTAATCCAAACCCAAATCCAATCTTATGTCTAAATTATTCTATCATCCAACGATTAAATTGCTGAAATTTTTAATCCTATTATTATTATTTTTAGGAGGAGATTTTGGTTCGAACAATAATAATAATTATTATTATGTTGAGGCTTTCAAGGTACCTTTTAGAGTTAAGGATGTGCTTCCGGTGCTGCCTCACCAGATATCGTGGCCGGTTTTGAACAATCTCCACAGCGCCGTTGATTTATTGCCTTATTTTGTTGGATCTGTTTCTCCTGATAATGGAACTCTTCAGTGGAAAGGAGCCTGCTTTTACGACAACGAAGCTCGCCTCGACTTCTCCCTCGCTGATTCCGATCACGATCCTGCCTTGGGCGGCGGCCTTCTCCGTCTCAAGGTCTTTTTCTCGTTTGATTAATTGATTGATTTCGATGTTTGTTTGCTATAATTAATTAATTAATTCTAAGGCTTTTAATGGAATGAATTGAGGAAAATAAAAATAATAGGGCTTTGTGTTTGTTAAGTTTGTAGCATGTTTGTTTACTCTTGGAAATGAAGTCAGTAGCATGATCATATCTTAATGTAGCTTAAACTACCTGTATTCTCTTTACAGACATCTGCGGCGCATAGCTGGACATGTATGGATTTGTATGTTTTTGCAACGCCATACAGAGTTACTTGGGATTACTACTTTTCTGCACGGGAACACACATTGAAATTTGATTCGTGGGAAGAAGCTGCTGAGATGGAATATGTAATGTGATTTATTACTTGTTTCTATTTTGGAATTTTATTAGCTTTGGTAACTTCACTGCATAAGAGGTGAGTTAAAATGCAAATTTATGGTTGAGCAGGTGAAGCAGCACGGTGTCTCTGTATTTCTCATGCCGTCTGGAATGCTGGGGACCTTGCTTTCTTTAATTGATGTCTTGCCTCTGTTTTCTAATACAGTGTGGGGTCAGAATGCTAACTTAGCTTTCCTCACAAAGCACATGGGTGCTACATTTGAGAAACGACCTAAGCCTTGGCGCACAACCATTAATCCAGATGATGTTCATTCTGGTGACTTTTTGGCAGTCTCCAAGATTCGTGGTCGGTGGGGTGGATTTGAGACATTGGAGAAATGGGTGACTGGTGCATTTGCTGGTCACACAGCAGTTTGCTTGAAGGATGAACTGGGGAATCTTTGGGTTGGTGAATCAGGACATGAGAATGAAAAAGTATGTGCTAAATCAAATAGAATGCTGATTAGATGAAGAAAAAAGTATGAATAAGCTATCATAAGGTTGTTTGAAATGTCTGGTTTTTATCATGTTCACAAGTCAATGATATCTTCTTAAAAACTTGTGATTTTGCTTTTGCTTTTGCTTTTGTTTCTCTTGAACACTGGCCTTTTCATTTGTGTGGCTAGAAGGGGAATCATGGTTTTATATACGAGGAAAATATAACTGAATTTTTAGTTAGAAAAATGGAGAATGCTGTTTGGAAAATATGGTTGTACCTTCTTTATTTCTGTTGTTATTGTTGAACATGTTCTTAAATGTACCACTTTTAGGCACACAGAAGCACTATTCTGTAGATGCTTTGATACAATCTCAGATTTGCATAGTTGAATTAATGTTTCAGCCTGCCAGAAGCAAGTAAAATTTTTGAATTTTATCCTTCTGGAAGAAAAAGTTGAGTTTTCTTCTTGAGGTATGGGGTTGTCACTTGGAAACCATGGTGCATTTTTAGTTATGGAATTTGTACAAATATGGTAGGTCTGTGTGCTCAAAAGTAACAGTGTTTAAATATAGAAGCATCGCATAGAAAACTGTCTAAGGTACCATACAAATATGGTATTGAATGGATTTTGGGTGTTCAGAAATATAATATTATACCGAACCATTTTCCTAGCTGTTTGAAAAATATTTTCTCCTTACAGCATGTTCTCATATGACTTGGCAGGGTGAAGAGATTATAGTGGTAATCCCATGGGAGGAGTGGTGGGAGTTGTCACTAAAGGATAGTTCTAATCCACAGATAGCTTTGCTTCCTTTACATCCAGATGTGCGTGCAAAGTTCAACTCGACTGCGGCTTGGGAATATGCTCGAAGCATGTCTGGCAAGCCATACGGTTATCACAATATGATATTTAGTTGGATTGACACAATAGCTGATAATTACCCACCCCCTCTTGATGCTCACTTGGTATAGATCTCTTATATACACATACACATATATGTCTCCTGGAATTGCATTCTACATGAGATGCATGCTGCACAATTAGAGTGCTGGCTTACTGCCTGGGTTGGTCTTTTCTGTTGCCAGCAGTGGTATACTTCCTATGGCAGCACATTAATTTCATGACAGTCATATGGTTATTGTTTGTGCGCGGTCATGAATTCATGTTTACATGCTTATGGCCGTGTGTTGAGTGGTTGTATATACATATTTGCATACTTTGCAGTAGCATTTGAACTGAAGGCTGTGCTGATATATAAAATTTAAATTGGAGTAGTTGATATGTTGTTTGAAGCAAAAGTTTGCTAACATACTGAAATTCAAAGATGAATGTCATATGACCACTGATTTTCCTTCTGGAAGAGGGAGAATATTTTTGCAATGATTCATCTTTCTACAGGAATCAGATTTAGTACATGTGTCATTTAAGGAGTTGAACCTTATTTCAGGTCATTTCTGTCATGTCTATGTGGACTCGTGTGCAGCCAGCATATGCTGCAAATATGTGGAATGAAGCTCTAAATAAACGGCTTGGAACTGAGGTATTGCCCTTCGTTCCTGACCTGTAGTTGTCCTAGTTCTTCAGTTTGTGTGATTAATTCCAAATAAACCTATTATTCTTGTTTTACGATGGTTATGCTTTAAGCCAACAGCAAATATGGTGAAACAACTAATTTAATCAATTAATTTATGGGTGAGGAAAAAAAAACTATTTGCTTGTGTTTATTTATCCACTATTAGACAGCTTCTACAATCTCATGAATGTTGCTTCATCTTGTTTGGGAGAATATTGTTTGATAAGGCAACCAAATATCCATATGGCACTCTTTAATTGTGATGATAACTAAAATGATAAGAACCAGAATAAATAAATCAATTCAACCAATCAAAGCATAGACTGAAGCTTTGTTTATGGTATTGTGTTAGCTTTCTTTCCAAATTTTACTGATCAAAGAAAAACTCATGGTGTTCCAACTCTTATTATCTTTCTTCTTTGTTGAACCAATTGCAAAAATGAATCTATATTTGTTGCATACTTACATGTTTTCAATTTCTTATCATTTAGTTTTATAATCATATAGTGATACAGAAATCTTGAGTCAGATGGAGGAAACTAATCGAAGTACATAGATTCCAATCCTTGTGCATGTTTGAACTGAGTCCACAGATTTTGAACCTTTTGGTTTATAATGAATGAGCACAGGCATACTTTGCGATAGAAATGCTGTGCACCTAAAGCATACTTGTTCGGTAATCAACTTTTGGCATTCACCTGGTATTTCTTTCAGGATTTGGACCTGTATGGGATTTTAGGTGAGACAGAAAGGCGCGGCATAGCCTTTGATGAATTACTTACTGTTCCAGAACACGATGAATGGGTTTACAGTGATGGGCAATCAACAACTTGTGTTGCTTTTATTCTTGCAATGTACAAGGCTGCTGGAGTATTTGGTCCAGTTTCCAGCTCTGTTCAAGTAACTGAATTTACTGTAAGTTAGAAGTGCTTTTTTTATTCTACTTGATCTTCATCACATTTCTCTCTTTAACTTTCGACATGTTAAGTGACATGTCCCATTGCTACTCACAGATTCGCGATGCATACATGCTTAAGATTTTCGAAAACAACCAAACACGTTTGCCAAGCTGGTGCAACAATGGGAATGTTCAGCTCCCGTTCTGCCAGATTCTTGGCGAGTATCAGATGGAGTTGCCGGAGTATAACAGCGTAGAGCCATATGCCAACATGAATGAGAACTGCCCATCTTTACCTCCTGTTTATGAGAGGCCCATTCAATGTTAGTTCCAGTCTAACTTATTTACTATTCGGAAGATTCTCTTAATGCTGTGCTTTAAACTTGTTGCCTGTAATCTTTGAAGCCACAAACTTGGCCTTCAAAAACAGTTATAGAATATGTAAGTGCCACGTGTTCTTTCCCACTTCTGACTAAAAATATTTCAGTTCATGTACATAAGACATTATTAGCATGCTCTGGATTGCTGTTTTTAATTTCTCCTTGGTATTAAAGGGATTCAGAACGTAATTTCTCCTTGGTATTAAAGGGATTCAGAACGTAGCTAGAAGCGAAGCTACTAATGGTTGATTTGGACGTATCTATACTTGCTTCTCCTTGTTTTGTAGAAATACTGGTTCTAGGGATGGAGATTTTTTCTTCTTTTCGTTTTTTAGTTTAAAATTGGATCCTTAAAAATTTTAAACGGGTTGAATTAATAAAATAAAATTTTATTTTAATCAAACATTAACTTAATAACTTAATATCATCAAAACTCTATAACAAACTAAAGTAAAATATAAAATTCAAGTCAATTTAATATAACATTAATGTAAAAAGACATATTGGGAATACAAAAGTCAAGTGAAAGCATTTAAAGAAAAAGCAAATATTATGGGCTATTATTGCAACTCTTAATGTATTGTATTTTTTTTCCTTCTATATTGTGCTTTTATTGTTTTTTAATGTTTTCTTCACATTGCATTGCCTAGTGTCTTTATCACAATGTCATGGTTTGCTAAGTGTTGATTTTGCGAAATTACATTATAATTGTTAAATGAAAAGTAAAAATTACATTATAATTGTTAAATGAAAAGTAAAAAGATATAATAAAAAAAGGATGGGAGAGAATAAAAAAGAGTTGAGATTTGTTAAATGAAAAGCAAAATGATTCAATAGACAAAAAGAAAGATTTGAATGAAAAAAAGATTTAATAAAAAAAACAGAGAGAGAGAAAGGGCTTGAATGCCATACTACCATGATTATCTAGGAAGCAAAAAGATCCCATAAAAAATGGACAATAGTCTTGCTCATGTCATTAGCGATTCCCTCTTAATTGCATTTGAACATTCATTGTCTTATTGCAGCAAAGACTCTTCCCATGTTAATTTCATTGGTTGCGACCAGTTCTGTTAGTAGTATGATATCTAAAGCTGTGGGGAAATCATTGTTAATCAAGATATATTGTACTGTAAATTGTAATGGTGCTAAAAAAAATCTTGTTTATCAAGAATCATTTCATCATGGATTGCACAAGTTACAGGGGTATTGTGTGTTGTAGCCTAGGCATAGACACTCGGTGCAAGGGTAGTTTATTCTCAACTGTAAAAGTTTCTAAGCTGCAGCGAAAAGGGGTTATGCTTCAGGCTACAAACATCTGGTGCTTGAATTGTTATGTCCTGGTGTTGGGCCATACCCGCAAGCTGGTTGCTCAACCAAGCTAGCGGGGTTTGCTAGCAAGACCCCATTTTGTTGGGTCAAGTGTTGAAACTCAAATATCTTGGGTCTAGACGCAAACTCCAAACCTAAAACAAATATTCCTGGGCCCAACATCTAAAGGATCCAACCCTCAAAATCCGACCATGAACTCATCCTCCAACCCTCTTGGCTCATGAGAGCAAAGGACCCCCCCCCTCAAACCTAGCACTTGGGTGGCCCCAATATGTGGGGGCAAACCTAAGTATTATCTAGACTCAATTAACTATGTCTAAGTACTACTTGGTGCTTAGGCACACCCGAGCGTAATCTGACACTTGCGAGGCTCCAATGCGAAGGGCTAACTTTAGCGTCATCTAGTGCATGGATTTTAATAAAAAGCTTGATTGGCTATGGCAACTCAACCATCACGTGGTGTAAAGGCATACAAGTGTCACGTGACACTTCCTATTGTTATTATAATATTATTATTTATAATAAAAATAGTGTTATTTATACCACAATTGATTATATTTTTAATATTCATACTATTAATACTATTTTTATATGAATATTTTAAATTTTAATAACAATAATAGTATTTTTTAACACAAATAATATTCATTATACAAATAAAACTATTTTTCATATTAATTTTTTTAATTATAATAAAAATTAAAATATTTAAAATCTTTCATCAAAATCCAATAGAATTGGATCATGTTAGACCCATTGAACTGCGTATATAATGTTGAACCTAAGACAATCAAGTCTTACCTCAAACCCAAGATAATCAGGTCTTTTGTCATGACCCATGCGCTCTGCAACGCTTGGGCGTATCCAAGCACCACCTAGCGCTTGGTGGCTCCAATGCAAGGGCAAACCTAAGTGTCACATGGTGTTTTTTTGTTTGGTAAAAGACTTGATTGTCTATAAAAATGTCAAGTTGGGTCTGTATGTGCCCGCGCCCAACCTTAAGTTGGGTCCTTGAAATTATTATTTAAAATATTCATATAAAAAATATTATTAGTTGTGTTATAAATATTATTATTTTTATTCTAACTCAAAGTATTGATATAAAATATATTAATATTTGTGTTGTAATTTTCCTTGAAATTCTTAATATAATTATTTATGTTATAAATATTATTATTTTTATTATAATTTATATTAGTCATAAAATAAATAATAAATTTGAAAAAATACTATTAATAATAAAAAAAATATTATTTGTGTTATAATTATTTTTATTTTTATTATGATTAAAAGTATTAATATAAAAAATAACATTATTTGTGTTAATCTTAAAAATAGTATTATTTGTGTTATAATTATTTTTATTTTTATTATAATTAAAAGTTTGAGCACTTCCATGCCCAACCCCAAATGGGGTTGGACACAGCCACTCTCACCCTTAAGTTGGATCTGGACGCGTACACCCCCAACTCCAAGGTTGGTGTGGACGTGTGCTCACCCAATTTAGGCATGCATGCATTCATGCCTAACACTCAGGTGGGCTTGGACCAACCCTAAGGTACGCAACGAGGCATCCACGCCCAAATTCAAATTGGGTCTAGACACGTCGATGTCTAACCTCAAGTTGGATTTGGATGCGTTGATGTCCAACTCCAAGTTGGGTTGCTTACTCAAACCCGAGGTCGGCATGAACACATGGGTTGGAGACGTCCATACCAACCTAGGGTTGGGGCTGGACTCGTCCACACCCATCCCTAAGATGGGTTGAACATGTCCATGCCCACCTTCAAGCTGGGTCTGGACACTTCCACGCCCACTCACATGTATTAATATAATAATGTGTTTTATAAATATTATCTTTTCTCTTATCGTTCAAATGTTTTTTTCCTTCCAAAATTATATTTGTGATTTTTTTTAATATTAAGTTAATAAAAAATTTAGTTTTGTAATTTTTTTTGTTTTTATTAACATAAAAGATAAATTATGTAAAGAAAACATTATATCTTTTCTCACAAAACATTGTGGATTGCTACAAATCATTTGGTTCAGTCTCTAAGTTTTTGATTTCCGACACAAATTGTTTTTTTATCATGAAATATTGGCTTAATCATAGTTTTATGTTCTATTACTAATGTAGCCCTGGTTCATAATTATAACATTATTAAATATATTTATTTTATATGTTTATGACAGTATGTGAGCATGCCATCTCATTAATATTTATAGCATGAGATTGAAATTATAACCTATAACATTTTATTTTTCCTTGTCTCTTATAAATGTTCCTAGAATATTTTGGATTACTATAAATCATTTTGTTTAGTTTTTAAATTTTTGATTTTTGACATAAATATTTGTCTGTTATGAAATATTAGCTCAATTATATTTTTAGGTTGTATTACTAATATAGCTTTAATTCATAATTATAACATTATTAAATATATTTATTTTATAAGCTTATAATAGTGCGTGAGCATGCCATCTAGTTAATATTTATAGCATAAGAATGAAATTATAACATATGATATTTTATTTTCCCTTGTCTCCTGTAAATGTTCCTAGAATATCTTGAATATTTCCAAGTGTTGCAACATGATGGAAGATTTGGTATATACATATGCTTATTGACCTCTTTTGTGATAGCTTTGTTATACATATCCCCGTGATGGAAGGAAAGGATCAGACGCATTGGTTGAGGGTTTGCCTGTGAGAACAATTAATTACTTGTACTAGTTTATTTTTTTATCCACTTGTGAGTTAGTTTTTTTTAGTGTAAAATATTATTAAAATATTAAAAAGTAAAAATTTTGAGAAAACAACATTTTAAATTTACTTCAACCAATAATCATTCACATGTAGAACCCATGATATATGTGGTGTGATATCATGATAAAACCATAAAACTTATATTGAAATAAATTAAAAAACTTAATTATAATAAATTAATTATTAAAGATCAAAATAAAAATTAAATTAAAAAAAATGACACAAGTAAATTTATATTGATGGCCAATACAACATCGCCGGTCAGGCTAAATTTTTTCAAACATAAAAAAACAAAGTTAAAGCGATGCTATGATTTTTAAAATAACAAAAGAAATTTGAAACTTAAATCATTAGATCAACCAAGTTTAATGATTTTGGTTAATTTAATAACATTAACAAAAGGCAACTCTAATTTAATAATATTAAAAACCAAGTATACTCAGGTGAATTTTTTAGAGTCGATTTAATCTTCCAAACTTATATCTTGCAAAATATCAAGCCCGAGTTTAATAAAAAAGCTCAATTTCCAATAAAACAAACAAGCCAAAAAAACAACGTCAACCCGTATTAATCTATTATTTGTAACCCAGGTTATTAGATTAGAAACACTAAATTTGAAAAAAAAAACTCAAAGCCCAACAATTAAATAAAATTTAAATGATGAAATTAAAAAAAAATCAATTATATAAAAAAATAAAAAATAAAAAATTATAAGCCCCAAAAAGATCGAACCAACCCAAGTCAACATTCCAAACTCACGGGTTAAATTATGAAATTAAGTAACCCGATAGAAAGGGAAATGAAGAAGATCACAAAACCCAATTTTTTTTACAAAAAACTCATTTGCTTATAAAACTTGCGACCCTAGCTATTTGACCAGAAGTATCAAATATATATACAAAAAAAATCACGTTTCTTAACAAACTAAATATTTAAAGATAAAATTAAAAAAATAACCACACAAAAGAATCCAAAATAAAAGTTGTTAAAAGTAAAAAAAGAAAAAAGAAAAGAAAAGGTGTGAGCCAACTTAATTTAATCGATCAAACTCTCATGTCATGTCATAACATTGAAACAACCCAATAGAAAGGAAAAAAAATAATCACAAAACCTATTTTATAAAATTAATGTCGGGTAACAAGATCAAAAAAGAAAATAAGTAAAAAAATGATGTCAGCTCATATTAGCTTATAAAACTCGTGGCCTCGTTTATTTGATCACAAGCACTAAAGATGAAAAAAACATGAAGCCTAATTTTCAATAAATCAAATGTTAAATGATGAATTAAAAAAAATCAAGTATATGAAAGGATTTTAAAAAATATAATTAAAAGAATGAAAACTAAATTTAGAAGAAAAAATGAAAGGATGAATAATTTTGGATTGAAGAGTTAAATTGAAAAGAAAAATCAATTTTACTAAATAATTAAAAAAAGAAACCACAAAAAGAATAAGGAATAAATTAAAAAAATAACAAATTAAGTTTTTTTAATTAAATAATAAAATTGAAAACAATTGAAAGTTTACAAAAGAGACAAGAAAAAAAACAAAGAAATAAAAATTATTAGGACTAAAAAAAATAATAATAAATTTAGATTGAATAATGAAATTATTTTTTTTTTGAAAACTCATAAAGGAATCAAAGATAAAAAAAAAATTACAAATCAAAAAATAAAAACTAATACTTAAATGTATGCAACTAAAAGAGCTATTCTAAAATTTTAAATGACTAACATAAATTTTAAAAAAAATATATTTTTAATAACAGTAAATTAAGAAACAATCATCATGCACCTCCTCTCAAGGAAAAGGACACCATAAAAAATTCAAAGATATCGTGGAAGGATATTAATGCATGTACTGCTTGGAACTAACATAACAATTAACATGATGATATTAATGAGACGTGTAATACACACGTTAATAATTTTTTTTTATTTTTTTAGTTTATTTATTAAATTATCACATGACTTGTAAAACCAAATAAATTGTACAGAAAAAAAATAATACAAAAGTACCGGTTGAAACCATGTTTCGATAATTTTGAATACAAGAACAATTGTGTCATTACATTACGTTTAAAAAAGCAGAAAACCAAAAAATGTTTTAGGCCATAATTAATTGTTTTTTTTTTACTTGTAAGGATGTTCCTGTAATTTTATTATATAAAAAATCAGAAAAAGACCAAGCTAACCCTTAACAACTATAGAATAATAAACGGACCGTGAAAAGAACATTTACCCCATAAAGCCAGCTCATCCAACTTCTTTTATTCGTTCAGAGCAAAGGTGTAAATTCACTTTTCCAATCAACAGTTAATCACACCTTTGCTACACCTTGTTTAGGTGTTTTTTTGTTAATGATATCCAAGACCCAAGAGAGACCCTGGTGTGAGACCGTCGTGCTAAATTCAATTCTGCGAATTGTTTGCTAGGTAAAAAAGATCCTAGACGAATAAATCTTTTTTAATCTTACAAAACCATTACCCTTAATTGTAAAATAGTTGATGCACAATGTTGAAAAAAATATAGCTCAATTAATCAGATTTAAAATTTATTTTTTAAAAATTATTAATTTGAATTTTATAAATTTTAAAATTATTAAAATAGTACATGGTTATTAATTTTAATATCTATAATATTAATTGAGATACATATAAGCTGGTCTAAATATCTATATTAATAAAAAAAATTAATAATAATTGATGTGAATTAAAAAAAAAAAAAGTAAAGAAATGTAGTTCGATTGTTTTCTTTTATCTTTTTTAATTCAAAATGAACCTATTGTCTTTAATAATGCTTTTTGCTTCCCCTTCATCTAAGGATGTTAATTGAGAGACAGCTCATACCAAACCTTTATTTATACTTTCATAAATCTTAATTTATACAAGAATATATGGAACTCAATATGCTATTTTTTAATTATCACAGTTAGTTATTAAAGGGCATGGATTTTAATATTGATCTAATTAAATCTACATGGTAGCATGACTTGATTTACTAAACCCCATCAAATAAAAACTAAAAAATTTAAAAAAAAATCAAAATTGTTTTAATTATAAAAATTTGATTCGGGTTGACTAAGTAATCTACGAGTTAACTTGAAAGCCTAGTAACCAAGTTTTTTTATTGTGCTTGACAACTATAGTCATGGTTATCTTTGAAGTTGACAATTTGTTTTTAATAGAATTGGATGTTGTAAAATTTTAGATTTCATTTATTTTTATGGTTAAAATTTTGTTGGAATTTGATCTTTAATATAAATTTTTTAACATTAACATGATTTAAATAACTTGCAATTGAATGAGATAATAATCTCAAAGAATCTTAATTGATATGTTTTGGTGAAATCTAAAATACTCTAAAAGCTCTGTCCTGCATATGCAGAAAAGAAACAAATGTGTTTTATAATTTATTTAATAAGAAGTTGATAAGTTAAAAGTAAATTTAAAAGAGACTCAAGTAGGCTTAGACCTGCATTTGAGTTCATTAAAAATAAATTTTTTGCAAACTTAAATGTGAACTTAAATTTAATTCATAAAGAATTATTTTCTCAGCATTTGAATATAAGGAATTGGTCAGGTTTTCCTAAAACTATTTTTACATAAACTAAACATATTTTTTCAACTAGAAAAGTATTAGATTCAAATAAAAAAAATTCAGGTTTAATTATGATTTTATAAAAGACAATCAAAATTTTTAACGGAGGAATTCCTTGAACTCTTGGTTTCTAAAACTCTTTATAGAAGGGGGCTAGAGACGATAGTGTTATAATTTGTGTATTTTGCAACTTTTTGGACAGTTCGTTCTGTTTAATTAATCACCCTTCTTCTTCACCTATGTTTTCAACTTAGCTCTTCTGGTTATTTCATCTTCAAAGTTTGGTTTAGTCTTTATAAAGAAATTATTGAGTCATTTTTTTTTAGTTTACTAGAATACATCTAAATGAGTGTTATTGTTGAAATTTTGGTAGTCTTATTGACAAATATATATGATAGATTCAACAAGTATGTACTCTAAACTAGTTTTTGTTTAAGTTTAATAACTACCATGTATGATGATTATGCATGATAGGTTGTGTATTTCAATCTTTTATACAAGTTTATTTATTTGCCTAGTAGGCATACTAGAAAATTTACTCTCTTTTTTTTGTGTTCATATGATTGCATGTTTTCCATGTTATTATAATATTGCATAATTATACACTCACATGACTAATCGTCTGTCTTCATACATATATTTGATTTTTGGACAACATTGAAAAAACTAGTTTAATTTAATGCACGAAAACTGAATCAAAGGGAATACAATAACTTAAAAAAATGATGGAGAGGATGCTACAAAAAGGAGAGTGAACGAACTGAACAGAAAATTCTGAATACGATAGTCGATGACTCGATGATGATAAGAGGCAGAAATGGAAGTGTGCGCAGCAAGGAACATGCACACATTAGATTTTGTATGTAGCAAATGATCTAAGAACTGGTACATCAAATTTCTCCGTCCCAAAGCTCCTCAATTGTCATGATAGGTCCCTTTTCTGAGATGTAATCTTCTCCACGACATCCTCTGCTTTGGGGTATCTCACTGATCATCCTAGATTCTTCCTCACTCAATGTCCAGTTGAATATCTCAAGGTTCTCCTTCATCCTGCCATTGTTGAAACTCTTCACCACCACGCACACCCCTTGCTCATATGCCCACCTAAGGCACACCTGTTTTTAAAACCAATCATCTCAGTCTTGTTCTGTTGTATATTTTGTATATATGTTTATCCAATTTTACACTGCTAAATATTGAGAAAATTAAGATGCTAGAGTTGGAACCTGAGCCACACTCTTTCCTTTAGCAGTTGCAATCTCTTTCAGAACTTCATTCTCCATAACCCTGTTGCTTCCCCAAAGGGTTCCTTTGGCTCCCAAAGGAGCATAAGCTGTTAAAAGGATTCCATTGGCCTTGCAGAATTCCCTTAGCTTCTTTTGTTGCCATAATGGGTTGATCTCTACCTTTCAATTAGTTCCCAACATTTTCACTTTCTATACATACATTTCATTTCTTGGAACTTGTGAGGAAGTTAATTATAAACCCAGAGGTTAGATTGCAAACTTACCTGATTAACGGCCGGAGGGATCTTTGCAAAGGCAAGGATGTCTGAAAGCTTTTTACAAGAGAAATTGCTGACACCGATGGATTTCGTCAGACCCAGATCTTGGCATTCTTGCATAGCTTCCCAAACGGATTTAAAATCCATAGGTAAAAAGTCTTCTTTGTTTATCGGGAACTCACAGGTTCCTGATCTCGAGCTCACAGGCCAATGAATTAGATAGAGATCAAGGTACTCCAGCTGAATATCCCTGTATGCATGCAACATGGCATAAATTGATCACGAGGAATAAGCTTCAAGATTTGTTTATGACAAAGTTGATATCCTGGCTTTAAATTGATATGCAGGCCAAATTAGTACCGTAGACTCCTCTTAAGGGCGGGGAGAACAAGGTCAGCGTGAGCATCACTACACCATAGCTGTGAAGTGATGAAAAGCTCGTCTCTTGATTTGATAAAACCACGAGACAATGCTTCAGCAATGGCTTCTCCAAGTGGCTCCTCTGTTAAGTATAATTTAGCTGTATCGAAGTGTCTGTAACCAATCTCAATTGCCTGCAGAACGGCTGTTTTTGTTTCTTGAGCTCCCTCTAATGGAGAAGTTGCTGTACCCATCCCCAATAGTGGCATTTTTCTGCCTCTAGAACTAACTAAAAGGACTTCTGGAATTGTCACCAATTCGCCATCCATCTCTGCACCAGATACGATCTAATTTGCTTAAGATGCTACAATAAGAATGACAAGCTTCAGCTTCTGTTTAAGCCTTTGAAGTTTCAGCAATTTCGAATCTTCTGTAACCATGAACTCTTTTCGTAAATTTCAAGTTTATATTTGTCTAATACAAAGTAGCTGACAATAAAGCACTCAATTTCCAAAAATAAAAAATAAGTATCACGATTTGTTTTCCTGATGACAATAAGGGAGTAGATGGTTTTTCTCTAGCGGGTGCTTGGAGGATATGGGGAAAGAGATGGTGGCTAATAGTTTCGAAAAATTTAAGGAAGGTAGGTCACGGATCTAACTGCTAATAAGAGGGCAAAGGCTCGAAGAAGTTGGCTTTTAGGAAATTTTTTTATGGTTGGCGGCTAGTGCCTAAGAAAAAAGAAAGAGAGAAGGCTATTAGGGTTTTTCTGTGAGAGAGTGTCTTTAGGGGGGTGTGGGCTTTTTGTTTTTTGGGGGGGTGGGCCGCTCATGCTCCAGTTAATTTTTATTTATTTTTTTCCTGCTAATGGTTTCTTCCCCTTTATATGTGAGGTCCCTTAAATTTATTTATAGGTAAAAGATTTTTTTTTCCTTCCAATTATTGGTTTTTGTGCAACTTTGTGATCAATAAATTAAAAATTATTTCAGTTTCTTATTTTTTTCTTTACATTTTTAGTCCCTTTATCTAAATATTTTTTATTTTTTATGTTTTAGAAAAGGCATCTTCAATGTTGACTTGATGAGAAAAATAATTCAATAATTTTAGAATGAGCACATTAAAAACTAAATGTGTTAAAAGTATATTTTTTTTAATTTTTATTTCTTTTAAAAAGGCATTGAAAATGTTAAAAATAATACAAATACATCAAAAATATTTTTATTATTATTTTGTTGTTTTTTTAAATAAATATGAAAAAAATAATTAAAATCGGGTTATGATAGTTGTCCCTCTTTTTACAATACTTATAACATAAAATCTTGCAAGGGACTTTAGAAAATAAATTTGTAAATATAAAAAAACTGGTGTGAAAGTTTTTCTAAGGTAGGAGAAAAAGACATTAGGGTTTGGGTTTTTTAAACAAATCAAGAGATAGTTATCCTTGTAGATGTTTTAAAATTCAATTTTTTCTTGAAAATCAAATATTTTTTTATTTTAAAAATTGTTGTTGGTATCTAGCGAACCTGTCCATGGTCTATGATTGAGTGATCTACTCATGGTGTGAAAAATATAAAGATTTTTTTTAACCTAGTTATTTTATAAAGTGATGGGCTAAAAGAAAATTTTACAATTTTGACTTTTAATTGAGTGATGAACTCTTAGAAAATTTCTTTGGTAGAAATCAGCTTGAAAAAAGTTTTTTAGTTTTTAGTTTTTATAGAATAATCATTTTGAACACCTATCATTTCAGAGAATGATGAACTCGAGAAAAATTATGGAATTTTGACTTTTTAAAGAATAATATTGACACGACTAAAAGATTGATATTTTCTTTCAAGTGCAGGAGTGTCAAAATAATAAATAACCCGGCTAGACTAGGATTGAACTATAGAAAATTAATTATAAAATTATAAATAACAATAATATAATAACAATACAAACAATAGTAATAGTATTAATACTAATAATAATACTAGTAATAGTAATATAGTAATACTAATAATAGTAGCAGCAATAACAGTAGTAGTAGTAATAATAAAAAAAAAAGTTAATGAGAACTTTAAGATGGAAGATTAATATGAGGATCAAATAATGATAACAACAAATATCAAGGTTAAAGGATCCACTAAAGATATTTCAAACAAGTATAGTATAAACTTTTATTATTCAATTAGAAACCACACATTAAAGAGGTTTCAATCATATTATAAATTGTTAACATGATTACATTAATTATCTCTAATTTATGTTCTCCAATAAAGCAAGAAATTGTAGGACAATCGGGGTCTTTATATTTCAAAGCATTATTATTCTGAAGAATGAAACTTGTTCGGCTAAAAAGATTTTTTTTCATGTTCAGTTTTTTCTTCACAATGCACAGATGTTTCAAAAATTTAGCATAAGAAGGAACTTATTTAATAACATCCAATAAAGCTATATTGATCCTTACCTATTTGAAAGTTTCAAAGAGTTCAAAGTTGTGATTGCCTTTTCTTTGTTTGGTCATGGCATGAGAAAATGGAAGTGCTGACGGGGAATAAGGTATATTGATCCTTACCTATTTTGTTTATCTATTTTTCTTTCTTTCATTATGTCTAGCTAAGTTAATTATGTCAAGATGAAAAGGTTACACTAATGGTGTAAGAATAAGTATAATGTAAACTTAATATGGACTTTAATGTTTGATACTAACATGTTTTATATTTGTTATCTTGTTTACTCTTTAATACTTTGCTTGTTAAATAACTAATCTTGATTTATGTTGTATAACACTTGGTACAACAAATTCTTGGCACTTTTATAGCCCATAATGTATGGTATAACCGACACCTAAGCTATGAAAGGAACTTGATTTGTTGTTAACATAAGTTATAATCATGAATGCTTGACGAGATTTACAAGTATTAGCATTAATTGAATAAGATGACTAATGTAATCATGTTAATAATCTATAATCCAATTGGAACCTTCTTTATGTGTGGTTTCCAATTGAATAATAAGAGTTTATATTATACTTGTTTGACATACCATTAGTGGAATCTCTAACCTTGACATTTGTTCTTATCATTGTTTAATTTTTACATTAATATTCCATCTTAAAGTTCTCATCATCTTCTTCTTCCCCTTCTTTTTCTTTATTATTATTGTTATTGTTATTGTTATTGTTATTGTTACTATTATTATTAGTATTATTACTACTACTACTACTACTACTACTACTACTACTACTACTACTACTACTAGTATTATTATTATTATTATTATTATTATTATTATTATTATTATTATTATTATTATTATTATTATTATTATTATCATTACTATTATTTTTGTTTGTAATTGTTGTTTATAATTTGTACAATTAACCTCCCTGTGGTTCGACCCTGGTCTTGCCGGATTATTTATTACTTCGACACTCCTGCACTTGGGAGAAGACATCAATCTTTTCATCGTGTCAAGTTTTTGGCGCCGTTGCCGGAGAGGTAAGTTTTTGTATAAATTATAATATTTATTTTATTTTCACTTTTCACTTTTCTTGTATATAACTTTGTTTCTTTTATCTTGTTTTCTCTTCTTTTATTTTCTTCTTCCTTTTATTTTATTCCTGCACGTGCATGAGAGTGTGGTCACGTACATTAAGTGGTAGACTTTGTAGGGTATCCTCATCATTTTTAGAAAATATGACCGAAGAAGATAATCAATCACTTCATAATGAGAATAATGAGAATAACCGTTCTAGAACACTTAAAGACCACATGAATCCCACAAGAACAAGTGCACCATCATGTATAGTTTTTACTCCCGATGCATCTCATTTTAATTTTAAGCCAGGCATTATTCAACTTTTACCTTCTTTTCATGGCTTAGAATTGGAAAATCCATACTTGCATTTAAGAAAATTTGAGGAGGTCTGCAATACATATAATAATTTAAATTGTAGCATGAACACCATCAGATTAAAGCTTTTTCCTTTTTTATTAAAAGATAAAGCTAAAACATGGCTACAAAATTTGAGACTAGGATCCATTCGTGCTTGGGATGAAATGCAACAACAGTTTTTAAAAAAGTTTTTCTCATCTCATAGAACAAACTCTTTCAAGAGACAAATCACCACTTTCACTCAAAAACCAGGAGAAACATTTTACAAATATTGGGATAGGTATCGAGACTTGCTTAGTACTTGCCCTCATCATGGTTTTGAAACATGGAGATTGGTTTCACATTTCTATGAAGGGTTAACACCTAAAGATAGGCAAATGATTGAATTGATGTGCAATGGAACTTTTGAAGATAAAGACCCTGATGAAGCAATGGAGTACTTAGACTTGTTAGCTAAAAATGCTCAAAATTGGGACACTGCGGGTACTTATGAGGCACCGAGTAAAACTCAACCTCATACATCTAGTGGAGGTATGTACAACCTTAGGGAAGATCATGACCTTCAAGCCAAGTTTGCATCTTTAGCTACAAAAGTCGAGGCACTAGAATTGAAAAAGAGTGGTCAATTAAAATCTGTTGAAAACATTGTATGTCAAATATGTGAAACAAATGAACACTCAACCAATAACTGTCCAACCTTGCCTTCTTTTAAGGAATGTCTCCATGAACAAGCTCATGCTTTAAATAGTTTTCAAATGGGCAACCACAACCCATACTCCTAAACATACAACCCTGGTTGGAGAAATCATCCAAATTTTAGTTGGAAGAGTGAGAACAACAATGCACAAACTTCATAACCACCATTTTAAGCACACCATAATTTCCAAAATTCTCATGGATATGCACCTCCTTATGCTCCACCTCCTAGAAGAAATCTTGAGGAAACATTGCATGTATTCATTGAAAAGTAAGAGACAATCAATACTCAACTTGCTCAAAACATGACATATTTTAAAGATATTCTTGCAAAATTAACATCTGCTCTCAGTTTCCAAGAGAAAGGTAAGTTTCCATCTCAACCACAACAAAATCCCAAGGGGCAATACAATGCAAATGCAAGTAGTTACGGAAGCCAACACATAGATCAAGTCAAATCAGTCATTACTCTGCGCAGTGGTAAGATTATTGAAAAACCCTATCTTGAACCTTATGAGAAAGATGATGAGTCAATCTCTGAGAGTAAGGAAGGGGTTGAATCTGAAAATTGTAAAAAAACGACTAATTCACCGCCAACACTTCCATTTCCTCATGCCATGACTACACAAAGGAAAGTCAATCACAACTCTGAAATCTTTGAAACTTTCAAATAGGTAAGAATCAATATACTTTTGCTAGATGCTATTAAACATGTTCCTTCCTATGCTAAATTTTTGAAAGATCTATGCACGGTGAAGAGGAAACTGAATGTGAAAAAGAAAGCCTTTCTAGCGGAACAAGTAAGTGCCATTCTTCAAAACAATATTGCTTTGAAATATAAAGACCCTGGTTGTCCTACAATTTCTTGCTTTATTGGAGAGCATAAAATTAAAAGAGCCTTACTTGATCTTGGAGCTAGTGTGAATTTACTTCCATATTCAGTTTTTCAGAGTCTCAATCTAGGTGAGTTAAAACCAACTTCTATATCTCTTTTACTTGCCGATAGATCTATAAAAGTGCCTAGAGGAATAATTGAAGATGTGTTAGTACAAGTCGATAAATTCATTTATCCTGTGGATTTTATTATCTTGGACACAGAACCTGTTGAAGCATGTAATTCATTTCCTGTTATTTTAGGACGTCCATTTCTTGCAACCTCTAACGCATTGATTAATTGTAGGAATGGACTGATGAAGCTATCATTTGGAAACATGACATTGGAGATGAATTTTTTCAACATTTGCAAGCAACCTAGAGATGATAATGATTTACAAGAAGTAGATCATATTGATGAATTAGTTTATGATCAACTTGAATCTACTTTAAGTAAAAATGAGTTAGATGAATTTGAAGATTTGCAAATGATTTATTCTAAGGAAGAAATCATGGATGAAACAAGCACCGAAAATGTTGATGCGAATCTTTTGTCAACAGTGACAATAGATTCGACATCTGACATCACACCAATCGATGATTACTTTCCTAACGAATCCTTACTTTCTCTTAGTCCAATGCCTTGGTATGATAAAAAAAATCAATTTTCTTACTTTAGGAGATTTGCCAGTTGATTGGAGCACCCAAGACAAAGAAAAGTTTTTGAATGAAGTGAAGAGCTTTTATTGTGATGACCCTGACTTATTCAAAAATTGTCCTGATCAAATATTTCAAAGATTCATTCCCGACAATGAGGTAAGTAGCGTCATTAAACTTTGTCATTCTAAAGCACGTGGAAGCCATTTCTCATAAAAAAAGACAGCTGTAAAAATATTTCAAAATGGATTTTATTGGCCCACCATGTTCAAGGACACACATGCATTTTGCAAAACTTGTGAAAATTGTCAAAAAGTTGATACTGGTCAAAAAGTTTTGTTTTATAATTCTCAACTCTATGCATTCCCTAAAGAGTTTAGGTTAAGATGGAGCAATCCTTATGGGGCCTGTGATATTGAGAATTCAATAAATGACAATGTTTTTAAGGAAAATGGACATCGTTTGAAAGCTTACTTTGATAATTTTCCTAGTGAAAATGAATCAACTAGTTGGAGTGATCTTGTAAATAAAGGGTGATTATTTTATTTTTCTCACATTTTTTTGTGTGTTTCTTTTGAGTGATTTTTGCTAGTTTCTCTCACCCCGGTCAAATGGCGGATAACGATACTCTGTGACTTAAGTCGGTTCTTTCAGTTTCCTAGTAAAAATGAATCTATAAACCGTGAAGATAAAATACAATTTATTAAGGATGGCCTGAGTAAGGAGTCTTTAGATAATCTTCTATTGACTCTTGAGACACATTCTAGTGGAGATGTGCATCGTGTAATTCATGATTTATGGCCATTATTTCATAAAGAACCCGATCGACTGACTTGAGAGCTATTGGCCCAATGCTTGCTACATGGGTTGAGGAGAAAAGCTTAAGAGAATCAAACATTGCACTATCTAAATATCAGTATCTGCGACCCGAGTTACTAAGCTCGTAGGGGTGTCTTAACACCTAATGCCCTAAGACCAACTGGTCTGGGAGTCATTAGCTGAAAGCTCGTTACATGGGTTAAAGATGCATGATATTTTTAAATTATATGTATATAGATTTAAAAAAAAAAACACAAAAAATAATAATCCCAACCCAAGGAAGTTAACTTTAAACATTAGAACAAAAATTTTGTTTTCTTCCAAGAAAAGCCCCATAATTATGTGTTGATACATTGAGCACAAAAGAAAGGTTTGTTAATATCTTGTTAAGAGGTATTGAGCAAATATATAAATTTAATGAGAGTTTGTTTATCTGGATAGAGTAATGGAAGTTAAATGATGAATACCTTGCTTTGTGGAATTTGCAAATTGTTTTAACGCTTTGATTATTAGGGACTAGTAATAAGCTAGTTTGGGGGTATGATTAGTACTTAAAAGTGGATTTTTATCATGGTTTTATATCATCATTTTGCACTTGAAGTATCAATCACTCCTTAACTGAAGCATGTTTTATAATAATATATCTAATAATATAAGATACCTTTAATTTGTGGTAAATGTTCATTTTAAATGCAGGTCTATCACATAAATGAAAGGATTGATTGATGACTTTAAGAACTTAAATTGCAAGGATAAAGAGATGACCAAACTTGGAAAAGAGATGTCGGTGAAATCCAAACAGGAACACTGTTCGGTAATTGGGTCATATCCGGAGCTATAGATCTCAGATTTAGGTTCAATTTATATGGATGGAAAGGTAAGACATAGGCCTACAACTTTCATATGAGCCCAAGATCTAAAAAGGCCATTTTCAAGTCCAAATTGTAGCAACAACAAAGAAGCCCGAATTTGTCTTCCAGCCCGAGCACTGTTCAGTATTTTGGCCATATCTGGAGTTCTAGAAGTCCAAATGAGCTGAAGTTTTTACACAAGAAAGATGAGACAATTGTCTACAACTTTCAAAATACCGAACAGTGCTCAGGTTGGAAGACAGATTCAGGCTTCTTTGTTGTTGCTACAATTTAGACTTTCAAATGGCCTTTTTAGATCTTGGGCTCCATATGAAAGTTGTAGGACTATATCTTACCTTTCTATCCATATAAATTGGACCTAAATCTAAGATCTATAGCTCCAGATATGACCCAATTACCGAACAGTGTTCTGGTTTGGATTGCACCGACACCTCTTTTCTAAGTTTGGCCATCTCTTTATCCTTGCAATTTAAGTTCTTAAAGTCATCAATCAATCCTTTCATTTATGTGATATGCCTGCATTGAAAATGAACATTTACCATAAATTAAAGGAATCTTATATTATTAGATATATTATTATAAAACATGCTTTAGTTAAGGAGTTATTGATACTTCAAGTGCAAAATGATGATATAAAACCATAATAAAAATGCACTTTTAAGTACTAATCATAACATATCTAATAATTTAAGATACCTTTAATTTGTGGTAAATATTCATGTTAAATACATGCCTATCACATAAATGAAAGGATTGATTGATGAGTTTAAGAATTGAAATTAAAAGGACAAAGATATGGCCAAACTTAAAAAAGAGATGTTGGTGCAATCCAAACCGGAACACTGTTCTGTAATTGGGTCATATCTAGAGCTATAGATCTCGGATTTAGGTTTACTTTATACGAATGGAAAGATAAGATCATAGGAGCCCAAGATTAAAAAAGGTCATTTTCAAGTCCAAATTATAGCAACAACGAAGAAGTCTGAATATGTCTTGCAACGTGAGCACTATTCAATGTTTGACCCATATCTGGAGTTTTAGAAGTCCAAATGACCTTTTTTTTTATGGAAAGCTAAAACAATTTCCTAGATCTTTTATGTTTTGAAGTAGTTTCAATTTTGACATTATCAATGACGTTTTAGGCAGATAAAAGAAGATAAAGATTGTCACCAAGTCAAGAGTTGGTCACCCACTCATCAAATCAATAGTTCTCAATTTTGGCCTATAAAAGGAGGTATTTGCCATGCACTTAGGCATCTTGGTTTCCAGATCAAGATCATGCTCTTGCTTTTTCTCTTTGTATTTTTGTAATGTTTAAGTTTTGTTTTCATTAATATCAAGTTTATGCCTTTCATTTTCTTTCCTTTACTTAATTAACTTTTATCTTATTTATGTTCTTGTTTTGTTTATTTTTTTCTTTCTTTCATTATGTTTAGTTAAGTTTATTATGTCAAGGTGAAAGGGTTAGGTAAGAATGAGTATAGTGTAAACTCAACATGGACCTTAATGTTTAATACTAATATGTTTTGTATTTGTTATCTTGTTCACTTTTAATACTTTGCTTGTTAAATGACTAATCTAGATTTATATTGTATAACACTTGGCACAACAAATACTTGGCACTTTCATAGCCCATATTGTATGGTATAACCGACATATATACTATGAAAAGAACTTGATTTGTTGTTAACATAAGTTATAATCATGAATGTCTAACAACATTTACAAGTATGAGCATTAATAGAATAAGATAACTAATGTAATCATGTTAATAATTTATAATCTGATTGGAACTTTCTTTGTGTGTGGTTTCCAATTGAATAATAAGAGTTTACACTATACTTATTTGATATACCATTAGTAGATCCTCTAACCTTGACATTTGTTGTTATCATTGTTTAATCCTTACGTTAATCTTCCATCTCAAAATTCTCATCAATTTCTTCTTCTTCTTTTTTACTATTACTATTACTATTATTGTTGTTGTTGTTGTTGTTGTTATTGTTGCTCTTCTTCTTATTATTGTTGTTGTTATTGTTGTTGTTATATTGTTGTTATTGTTGTTATTATATTATTGTTATCTATAATTTATACAATTAACCTTCTATGGTTCGACCCTAGTCTTGTCGAAATATTTATTACCTGCACTTGACAAAAGACATCAATCTTTTGGTCGTGTTAATTGCCCATTGGGATTTTGTTATGGTTGTGATGGAAACTTACCTTTCTCTTGGAAACTGAGAGCAAATGCCAATTTTGCAAAAGTATCTTTAAAATCTGTAATGCTTTAAGCAAGTTGAGTATTCATTGTCTCTTGCTTTTCAATGAATGCATACAATGATTCCTCAAGATTTCTTCTAGGAGGTGGAGCATAAGGAGGTGCATATCCATGAGAATTTTAGAAATTATGGTGTGCTTGAAATGGTGGTTGTGAAGTTTGTGCATTATTGTTATCACTTTTCCAATTGAAATTTAGGTGATATCTCCAACTAAGGTTATATGTTTGCAAGTATGGGTTATGATTGGGCCTTTGGAACTATTTAAAGCATAAGTTTATTCATAGAGACATTCCTTAATAGAAGGCAAGGTTGGACAATCATTAGTTGAATGTTAATTGGTTTTACAGATTTGATACACAATGTCTTAAACAGATTTTAAATGACCACTCTTTTTAAATTCTAATTGACACGACTAAAAGATTGATGTCTTCTCCCAAGTGCAGGAGTGTCGAAGTAATAAATAACCCGGCAAGACCGGGGTCGAACCACAGGGAGGTTAATTGTACAAATTATAAACAACAATTATAAACAACAATAATAGTAATAACGATAACAATAATAACAATAATAATAACAATAATAATAATAATAATAATAATAATAATAATAATAATAATAGTAGTAGTAATAATAATAATAATAAAGAAAGAGAAGAAGAAGAAGATGATGATAACTTGGAAATGGATAATTAATGTAAGGATTAAACAATAATAATAACAAATGTCAAGGTTAGAGGTTCCACTAATGGTATATCAAACAAGTATAGTATAAAGTCTTATTATTGAATTGGAAACCACACATAAAGGAGGTTCCAATCAGATTATATATTGTTAACATGATTACATTAGTCATCTTATTCAATTAATGCTAATACTTGTAAATCTCGTCAAGCATTCATGATTATAACTGATGTTAACAACAAATCAAGTTCCTTTCATAGCTCAGGTGTCGGTTATACCATACATTATGGGCTATGAAAGTGCCAAGCATTTGTTGTACCAAGTGTTATACAACATAAATCAAGATTAGTCATTTAACAAGCAAAGTATTAAAGAGTGAACAAGATAACAAATATAAAACATGTTAGTATCAAACATTAAAGTCCATATTAAGTTTACATTATACTTATTCTTACACCATTAGTGTAACCTTTTCACCTTGACATAATTAACTTAGCTAGACATAATGAAAGAAAGAAAAACAAATAAACAAAATAAGAACATAAAACTTAACTAAGTAAAGGAAAGGAAATGAAAGGCATAAACTTAATATTAATGAAAACAAAGCATAAAAAATACAAAGAGAGAAAGGAAGAGCATGATCTTGATCTGGAAACCAAGATGCCTAAATGCATGGCAAATGCCTCCTTTTATAGGCCAAAATTAGGAACTATTGATTTGATGACTAATTGATAAGTGGGTGGCCAACTTTTGACTTGGTGACAATCCTTATCTTCTCTTGTCTGCCCAAAACGTCATTGATAACGTCAAAACTGGAGCCCGTTGCAAACATGAAAGTTGTAGGCAATTGTCTCATCTTTCTTGTGTAAAAAATTCAGCTCATTTGGACTTCTAGAACTCCAGATATGGCCAAAATACCGAACAGTGCTCGGGCTGGAAGACAGATTCGGGCTTCTTTGTTGTTGCTACAATTTGGACTTGATAATGGCCTTTTTAGATCTTGGGCTCCATATGAAAGTTGTAGGCCTATGTCTTACCTTTCCATCCATATAAATTGGACCTAAATCTGAGATCTGTAGCTCCAGATATGGCCCAATTACCGAACAGTGTTCCGGTTTGGATTGCACCGACATCTCTTCTCTAAGTTTGACCATCTCTTTATCCATGCAATTTAAGTTCTTCAAGTCATCAATCAATCCTTTCATTTATGTGATAGACCTGCATTAAAAATAGACATTTACCACAAATTATAGGTATCTTATATTATTAGATACATTATTATAAAACATATTTTAGTTAAGGAGTTATTGATACTTCAAGTGCAAAATGATGATATAAAACCATGATAAAAATGCACTTTTAAGTACTAATCACACCCCTCAACCAGCTTATTACTAGTCCCTAGTAATTAAAGCGTTAAAACAATTTTCAAATTTCACAAAGCAAGGTATTCATCATTTAACTTCCATTAATCTATCCAGATAAACAAACTCTTATTAAATTTATATATCTGCTCAATACCACTTAACAAGATATTAATAAACCTTTCTTTTGTGCTCAATGTATCAACACATAATTATGGGGCTTTTCTTGGAAGAAAACAAAATTTTTGTTCTAATGTTTAAGGTTAACTTCCTTGGGTTGGGATTACTATTTTTGTCTTTTTTTTTTAACTCTATATATATATACTTTAAAAACATCATGCATCTTTAACCCATGTAACGAGCTTTCAGCTAATGACTCCTAGACCAGTTGGTCTTAGGGCATTAGGTGTTAAGACACCCCTACGAGCTTAGTAACTCGGGTCGCAGATACTGATATGTAGATAGTGCAATGTTTGATTCCCTTAAGCTTTTCTCCTCAATCCATGTAACAAGCGTTGGGCCAATAGCTCCCAAGTCAGTTGACTTTAGGGTATTAGGTGTTAAAACACCCCTTCGGGCTTAATTGCTTAGGTTAGGGAGGCTACGAAATCAAACTTATCTATATTTTTATTATCATCATTTTTTTTTTCTTTTTTTCTTTTTTTTCTTTCTTTTTTTTTTCATGTTTTTTTTTTAATTATATACAATCCCTTTCCCTTAGTTGTTACCTTTAACAAAAGAACATAAATAATGTAATAATCCAATATGCAACCCACAATCATATGTTAAAGTGTGTGTGTGTAAATTAAGGTTTAAGAATACATGTTAAATAAGTATATGAGCAGAATTAAGTGGTAACAATACGAGAGTTTGTAAACCTGAATATTTCAGGAAGTATTATAATAGACCTTGTTAAGAATGGTTACTAAGATGCGTCTCAAGAGTCACTTTAACAAAAGAACTCCTTTACTCTGCCATCCTAGTAACAACAATTATGCACATGCTTTATGAAATGAAAAACAATTTTTTTTTTATCAACTACTACCCTCTCCCCCCAACCAAAACGAGACATTGTCCTCAATGTTCTAAGGTAGAAAGATAGAGTATAAAAGATATCACCTGAAATAATGAACACTGACAAAACCTGAAACACACTAAAACAAAAATAAGAAATAACAAAACACAATAATAAAACCAAAAGACACAAAAAATTCACAAATGAAGGCTCAAATCCAATCTAAGCTTTTTACGGCTTTCCTTAGATGACCAATTTATACGACTCATGGAAGGATCAATCACAGGAATGAAAGATTGTAGTTGGTCAATCAATTGTCCAGCAGTAGTAGCAGAGATTATGATTTGTCGTGCAGAAGATGTTAGAAATTCCTGTTCCACAGCATGATCAAGAAAAGACAACAACTTATCATAATAACCATGGGTTTATGTTAGAAATTCCTATGGGTTTATGGTGAATGTGCAGTTGAGCCCAAGAGGAAATATGAAAGATCTCTTCCAATGTGGCTAGACCACCTGGTAAAGCAATAAAAGCATCAACATGGTTAAACATTGCATTCATTCGAGCCGACATTGTGGAGACCTGAAGTTCCTCTCCAATTGTTTTTCCAATGATGTCCCCTTGTGCCAAAGCTTCAGGGACGACTCCTAAAACTTGACTACCTCCTAAAAATGCAGCTATTGACACACCTCCCATTAACCCAAGACTGCCTCCCCCATACACTAAATGAATCTTTCTCTCAGCTAGCACCTGACCAAGATGATTTGCTGATTCTAAAAACTCATTTTCTTTCCCAGGACTAGATCCACCGAAAACACAAATATTTCTTATTTGATGACGTGAGGAACTTGCCATTTCTACACACTTCTGTATTTGTTGAATGTATGGGTTGAGTTGAAATGAAAGGAAGGAAAAGAGGGTTTTATAGATGAGAAATTGGAAAGGCAATCATAACATCTATATGTAGGCCAGCTGGAGTCTCACACTCTCTCTCTCTTTATTTATTTATTTATTTACTTTTTTAAAAAAAAAACATGTGTATGTACAAGTAGTTATGATTGTGGCTCACATCTTCCCTTGGTTTTACGTCCAAGAACGGCTTAAACGCCCTCTATGGGTCGGGGATAGGCTTCCCATCCAGTTTTCTTAAAAACTGGCAAACAGGGTCTTTTTTAGTCAAATTCCCAAGACTAAGTCGATCATGTTCTTTATGAAATAGTGGCCATAAATTATGAATTGCACGATGCACATCTCCACTAGGATGCGTCTCAAGAGTCAATAGAAGATTATCTAAAGACTCCTTACTCAGGCCATCCTTAATGAATTGTATTTTATCTTCACGGTTTATAGATACCATTCCTAAAGAACGATATTGTGTATTACAAGTCCATCTAGGACATCGATGACAGACATCCAGTCGTTTTGCACGACGCTTTTTTGCAAAAGTGCTTTTACCTGTTCCAGGCATGTGTGAAATGAAGAAGTTAGAGGACTCACCTGATAATCGGACCTTTGCTTCAATCAACCAACGAATATCTTCAGGAATTCCATGATTCATTAATAATCTCAATCTTGCACATCTAGCATGGTAAATTTTTGTAATCACATTCTGAGGCAGAGCGGGAAAATACTTTTTCAATTTTTCAAGATTAGTGTCCATTTTCAAATGAGAATTGGAGGAGAGATTCAAAGAATTGCACAGATATATACACAGATATCAGTAATTATGGGAAACTGAAAGAACCGACTTAAGTCACGGAGTACCGTTATCCGCCATTTGACCGGGGTGAGAGAAACTAGCAAAAATCACTCAAAAAGAAACATAAAAAAAGAAAATGTGAGAAAAACAAAATAATCAACCTTTATCTATAAGATCATTCAAACTAGTTGATTCATTTTCACTAGGAAAATTATCAAAGTAAGTTTTCAAACGATGTCTATTTTCCTTAAAATCATTGTCATTCATTGAATTCTCAATATCACAGGCCCCATAAGGATTGCTCCATCTTGGTCTTAGCTCTCTAGGGAATGCATAGAGTTGAGAATTATAAAACAAAACTTTTTGACCTGTATCAATCTTTTGACAATTTTCACAAGTTTTGCAGAATGCATGCGTGTCCTTGAACATGGTGGGCCAATAAAATCCATTTTGAAAGATTTTTGTAGCTATCTTTTTTGACGAGAAACAACTTCCACATGCTTCAGAATGACAAAGTTTAATGACACTACTTACCTCATTGTCGGGAATGAATCTTTGAAATATTTGATTAGGACAATATTTGAATAAGGTAGGGTCATCACAATAAAAGCTCTTCACTTCGTTCAAAAACTTTTCTTTGTCTTGGGTACTCCAATCAGCTGGCAAATCTCCTAAAGCAAGAAAATTGATATTTTTATTATACCAAGGCATTCGACTAAGAGAAAGTAAGGATTCGTTAGGAAAGTAATCATCCATTGGTGTGATGTCGGGTGTCGAATCTATTGTCACTGTTGATAAAAGATTCGCATCAATATTTTCGGTGCTTGTTTCATCCGTGATTTCTTCCTCAGAATAAACCATTTGCAAATCTTCAGTTTCATCCAATTCATTTTTACTTAAAGTAGATTCAAGTTGATCATAAACTAATTCATCAATATGATCTACTTCTTGTAAATCATTATCATCTCCAGGTTGCTTGCAAATGTTGAAAATATTCATCTCCAATGTCATGTTTCCAAATGATAGCTTCATCAGTCCATTCCTACAATTAATCAATGCATTAGAAGTTGCAAGAAATGGACGTCCTAAAATAACAGGAAATGAATTACATGCTTCAACAGGTTCTGTGTCCAAGACAATAAAATCCACAGGATAAATGAATTTATCGACTTGTACTAACACATCTTCAATTATTCCTCTAGGCACTTTTACAGATCTATCGGCAAGTAAAAGAGATATAGAAGTTGGTTTTAACTCACCTAGATTGAGACTTTGAAAAACTGAATATGGAAGTAGATTCACACTAGCACCAAGATCAAGTAAGGCTTTTTCAATTTTATGCTCTCCAATAAAGCAAGAAATTGTAGGACAACCAGGGTCTTTATATTTCAAAGCATTATTGTTCTGAAGAATAGCACTTACTTGTTCCGCTAGAAAGGCTTTCTTTTTCACATTCAGTTTCCTCTTCACAGTGCATAGATCTTTCAAAAATTTAGCATAGGAAGGAACCTGTTTAATTGCATCCAACAAAGGTATATTGATCCTTACCTGTTTGAAAATTTCATAAATTTCAGAATTGTGATTGACTTTCCTTTGTTTGGTCATGGCTTGAGGAAATGGAAGTGCTGGCGGTGAATCAGTTGTTTCTTTGCAATTTTCAGATTCATCCCCTTCCTTACCCTCAGAGATTGACTCATCATCTTTCTCATAAGGTTCAAGAGAGGGTTTTTCAATAACCTTACCATTGCGCAGAGTAGTGACTGATTTGACTTGATCCATGTGTTGGCTTCCGGAACTACTTGCATTTGCATTGTATTGCCCTTTGGGATTTTGTTGTGTTTGAGATGGAAACTTACCTTTCTCTTGGAAACTAAGAGCAGATGTTAATTTAGCAAGAGTATCTTTAAAATCTGTCATGTTTTGAGCAAGTTGAGTATTGATTGTCTCTTGCTTTTCAATGAATGCATGCAATGTTTCCTCAAGATTTCTTCTAGGAGGTGGAGCATAAGGAGGTGCATATCCATGAGAATTTTGGAAATTATGGTGTGCTTGAAACGGTGGTTGTGAAGTTTGTGCATTGTTGTTCTCACTCTTCCAATTGAAATTTGGGTGATTTCTCCAACCAGGGTTGTATGTTTGGGAGTACGGGTTGTGGTTGGCCCTTTGAAAACTGTTTAAAGCATGGGCTTGTTCATGGAGACATTCTTTAAAAGAAGGCAAGGTTGGACAATCGTTGGTTGAGTGTTCATTTGTTTCACAGATTTGACACACAATGTTTTCAACAGATTTTAATTGACCGCTCTTTTTCAATTCTAGTGCCTCGACTTTTCTAGCTAAAGATGCAAATTTGGCTTGGAGGTCATGATCTTCCCTAAGGTTGTACATTCCTCCACTAGATGTATGAGGTTGAGTTTTACTCGGTGCCTCATATGTACCCGTAGTGTCCCAATTTTGAGCATTTTCAGCTAACAAGTCTAAGTACTCCATTGCTTCATCAGGGTCTTTATCTTCAAAAGTTCCATTGCACATCAATTCAACCATTTGCCTATCTTTAGGTGTTAACCCTTCATAGAAATGTGAAACCAATCTCCATGTTTCAAAACCATGATGGGGGCAAGTACTAAGCAAATCTCGATACCTATCCCAACATTTATAAAATGTTTCTCCTGGTTTTTGAGTGAAAGTGGTGATTTGTCTTTTGAAAGAGTTTGTTCTATGAGATGGGAAAAACTTCTTTAAAAACTGTTGTTGCATTTCATCCCAAGCACGAATGGATCCAGGTCTCAAATTTTGTAGCCATGTTTTAGCTTTATCTTTTAATGAAAAAGGAAAAAGCTTTAATCTGATGGTGTTCATGCTACAATTTAAGTTATTATATGTGTTGCACACCTCCACAAATTCCCTTAAATGCAAGTATGGATTTTCCAATTCCAAGCCATGAAATGAAGGTAAAAGTTGAATAATGCCTGGCTTAAAATTAAAATGAGATGCATCGGGAGGAAAAACTATGCATGATGGTGCACTTGTTCTTGTAGGATTCATGTGGTCTCTAAGTGTTCTAGCATGGTTATTCTCATTATTCTCATTTTGAAGTGATTGATTATCTTCTTCGGCCATATTTTCTGAAAATGATGAGGATACCCTACAAAGTCTACCACTTGATGTACGTGACCACACTCTCATGCACGTGTAGGAACAAAATAAAAAGAAGAAGAAAACAAAAGAAAAAGAAACAAGAGAAAAGAAATAAAGTTATATACAAGAAAAGTGAAAAGAGAAAATAAAATAAATACTATAATTTATACAAGAACTTACCTCCCCGGCAACGGCGCCAAAAACTTGACACGACTAAAAGATTGATGTCTTCTCCCAAGTGCAGGAGTGTCGAAGTAATAAATAACCCGGCAAGACCGGGGTCGAACCACAGGGAGGTTAATTGTACAAATTATAAACAACAATTATAAACAACAATAATAGTAATAACGATAACAATAATAACAATAATAATAACAATAATAATAATAATAATAATAATAATAATAATAATAGTAGTAGTAATAATAATAATAATAAAGAAAGAGAAGAAGAAGAAGATGATGATAACTTGGAAATGGATAATTAATGTAAGGATTAAACAATAATAATAACAAATGTCAAGGTTAGAGGTTCCACTAATGGTATATCAAACAAGTATAGTATAAAGTCTTATTATTGAATTGGAAACCACACATAAAGGAGGTTCCAATCAGATTATATATTGTTAACATGATTACATTAGTCATCTTATTCAATTAATGCTAATACTTGTAAATCTCGTCAAGCATTCATGATTATAACTGATGTTAACAACAAATCAAGTTCCTTTCATAGCTCAGGTGTCGGTTATACCATACATTATGGGCTATGAAAGTGCCAAGCATTTGTTGTACCAAGTGTTATACAACATAAATCAAGATTAGTCATTTAACAAGCAAAGTATTAAAGAGTGAACAAGATAACAAATATAAAACATGTTAGTATCAAACATTAAAGTCCATATTAAGTTTACATTATACTTATTCTTACACCATTAGTGTAACCTTTTCACCTTGACATAATTAACTTAGCTAGACATAATGAAAGAAAGAAAAACAAATAAACAAAATAAGAACATAAAACTTAACTAAGTAAAGGAAAGGAAATGAAAGGCATAAACTTAATATTAATGAAAACAAAGCATAAAAAATACAAAGAGAGAAAGGAAGAGCATGATCTTGATCTGGAAACCAAGATGCCTAAATGCATGGCAAATGCCTCCTTTTATAGGCCAAAATTAGGAACTATTGATTTGATGACTAATTGATAAGTGGGTGGCCAACTTTTGACTTGGTGACAATCCTTATCTTCTCTTGTCTGCCCAAAACGTCATTGATAACGTCAAAACTGGAGCCCGTTGCAAACATGAAAGTTGTAGGCAATTGTCTCATCTTTCTTGTGTAAAAAAATCAGCTCATTTGGACTTCTAGAACTCCAGATATGGCCAAAATACCGAACAGTGCTCGGGCTGGAAGACAGATTCGGGCTTCTTTGTTGTTGCTACAATTTGGACTTGATAATGGCCTTTTTAGATCTTGGGCTCCATATGAAAGTTGTAGGCCTATGTCTTACCTTTCCATCCATATAAATTGGACCTAAATCTGAGATCTGTAGCTCCAGATATGGCCCAATTACCGAACAGTGTTCCGGTTTGGATTGCACCGACATCTCTTCTCTAAGTTTGACCATCTCTTTATCCATGCAATTTAAGTTCTTCAAGTCATCAATCAATCCTTTCATTTATGTGATAGACCTGCATTAAAAATAGACATTTACCACAAATTATAGGTATCTTATATTATTAGATACATTATTATAAAACATATTTTAGTTAAGGAGTTATTGATACTTCAAGTGCAAAATGATGATATAAAACCATGATAAAAATGCACTTTTAAGTACTAATCACTAATGCCTCGACTTTTCTAGCTAAAGATGCAAACTTGGCTTGGAGGTCATGATATTCCCTAAGGTTGTACATACCTCCACTAGATATATGAGGTTAAGTTTTACTCAATGCCTCATAAGTACCTACAATGTCCTAATTTTGAGTATTTTCAGCTAACAAGTCTAAGTACTACATTCCTTCATTAGGGTCTTTATCTTCAAAAGTTTCATTGCACATCAATTCAACCATTTACTTATCTCTAGGTGTTAACCCTTCATAAAAATGTGAAACCAATCTCCATGTTTCAAAACTATGATGAGGGCAAGTATTAAGCAAGTCTTGATACCTATCCCTATATTAGTAAAATATTTCTCCTGGTTTTTGAGTGAAAATGGTAATTTATCTTTTGAACGAGTTTGTACTGTGAGAAGGGAAAAATTTCTTTAAAAACTGTTGTTGCGTTTCATCCCAAGCACGAATGGATCTTGGTCTCAAATTTTGTAGCCATGTTTTAGTCTTATCTTTTAATGAAAAAGGAAAAAGGCTTTAATCTGATGGTGTTTATATTATAATTTGAGTCATTATGGGTGTTACAGACATCCTTAAATTCTCTTAAATGCAAGTATGAATTTTCTAAATTTAAGCTATGAAAAGAAGGTAATAGTTGAATAATATCCGGCTTAAAATTAAAATGAGATGCATTATGGGGAAAAACTATGTATGAGGGTGCACTTGTTCTTATGGAATTCATGTGGTCTCTAAGTGTTCTACACGATTATTCTCATTATAAAGTAATTGATTATTTTCTTCAGCTATATTTTCTAAAAATAATGAGAAAACTGACATGACTAAAAGATTGATGTCTTCTCCCAGGTGCATGAGTGTCGAAGTAATAAATAACCTGGCAAGACTGGGGTTGAACCATAGAGAGGTTAATTGTATAAATTATAGATAATAATAATACAACAACAACAACAACAATAATAGTAAAAAAGAAGTTAATGAAAAATTTGAGATGACAGATTAACATAAGGATTAAACATTGATAACAAGAAATGTCAAGGTTAGAGGATCCACTAATGGTATGTCAAATAAGTATAGTATAAAATCTTATTATTCAATTGGAAACCACATAGAAATGAGGTTCCAATCAGATTATAAATTGTTAACATAATTACATTAGTTATCTTATTCGATTAATGCTAATACTTGTAAATCTTGTCAGCATTCATGATTATAACTTATGTTAACAACAAATCAAGTTCCTTTCATAACTCAGGTGTTGGTTATACTATACAGTATTTGTTGAGCCAAGTGTTATACAACATAAATCTAGATTAACCATTTAACAAACAAAGTATTAAAAGTAAACAAGATAACACATACAAAACATGTTAGTATCAAACATTAAGGTACATGTTGAGTTCACACTAAACTTATTCTTACGCCATTGGTGTAACCTTTCACCTTGACATAATAAACTTAACTAAATATAACGAAAGAGAAAAACATAAATAAACAAGATAAGAACATAAATAAGATAAAAGTTAACTAAATAAAGGAAAGAAAATGAAAGGCATAAATAAGATATTAATGAAAATAAAACTTAAGCATTATAAAAATACAAAAAGAAAAAGTAAAAGTGTGATCTTGATCTTCAAACCAAAATGCCTAAATGCATGTCAAATGCCTCCTTTTATATGACAAAATTAGGAACTATTGATTTGATAACTAATTAATGAGTGGCTGACCAACTCTTGACTTGATGTAATCTTTATCTTCTCTTGTCTACCCAAAACATCATTGATAACATCAAAATTGGAACCACACTTGAAACATGAAAGTTGTAGGAAATTGTCTCAACTTTCCAGGAAAAACAAATGGAGGTATTTGGATTTCTAAAACTCTAGATATGGGTCAAATACTGAACAGTGCTCGGGTTGTAGTATAGATTCGAACTTCTTTGTTGTTGCTACAATTTAGACTTGAAAATGGCATTTTTAAATCTTGGACTCCATATGAAAGTTGTAGGCACATGTCTTACCTTTCAATCTATATAAAGTAGATATAAATCTAAGATCTACAGCTCCAGATATGACCCAATTACCGAATAGTATTCCGATTCAGACTGCACCACCATCTCTTTTCTAAGTTTGGCAATCTCTTTGTCCTTTCAATTTCAGTTCTTAAACTCATCAATCAATCCTTTTATTTATGTGATAGGCTTTCATTCAAAATGAATATTTATCATAAATTAAAGGAATCTTATATTATTATATATATTATTGTAAAACATGTTTTAGTTAAGGAGTTTTGATACTTCAAATGAAAAATGTTAATATAAAATCTTGATAAAAATGCACTTTTAAGTACCAATTAGATACCCTATAAAGTCTATCACTTAATGTATGTGAACGAACTCTCATGCACATGTAGGAATAGAATAAAAGGAAGAAGAAAACAAAAAAAAAAGTAATGAAACAAGAGACACAAAGTTAGATACAAAAAAAGTGAAAAGTGAAAATAAAATAAATATTATAATCTGTATAAGAATTTACCTCCCCAGCAACGATGTCAAAAACTTAACACAACCAAAAGATTGATGTCTTCTCCCAAGTGCAGAGTGTCAAAGTAATAAATAACATTGTAAGACCGAAGTCAAACTATAGATAGGTTAATTGTATAAATTATAAACAACAATAACATAACAACAACAACAATATTATTAACACTACTACTACTACTACTACTACTACTAATACTAATAATAATAATAATAATAATAATAATAATAATAATAATAATAATAATAATACTATTAGTGGTGGTGGCGATGGTAGCACTAATAAAGAAGAAGAAGAAGAAATTGATGAGAACTTTGAGATGAAAGATTAATGTGAGGATCAAATAATGATAACAACAAATATCAAGGTTAGAGGATCCACTAATGACATTTCAAACAAGTATAGTATAAACTCTTATTATTCAATCGGAAACCACATATAAAGGAGGTTCCAATCAGATTATAAATTGTTAACATGATTACATTAGTTATCTTATTCAAATAATGTTAATACTTGTAAATGTTGTCAGGAATTCATGATTATAACTTATATTAACAACAAATTAAGTTCCTTTCATAGCATAGGTGTATGTTATACCATATGGTTGAGCTATAAAAATGCTAAATATTTGTTATACCGAGTGTTATACAACATAAATCTAGATTAACCATTTGATAAACAAAGTATTAAAAGTGACCAAGATAACAAATACAAAACATGTTAGTATCTAACATTAAGGTCCATGTTGAGTGTACACTATACTTATTCTTACACCATTAGTGTAACCTTTTCGCCTTGACATAATAAACTTAGTTGAACATAATGAAAGAGAGAAACATAAATAAATAAGATAAGAACATAAATTAGATAAAATTTAACTAAGTAAAGGAAAGAAAATGAAAGGCATGAACAAGATATTAATGAAAGCAAAACTTAAGCATTACAAAAATACAAAGAGAGAAAGCTAAAACATGATCTTGATCTGGAAACCAAGATGCCTAAATGCATGGGAAATGCCTATTTTTATAGGCTGAAATTTGAAACTATTGATTTGATGACTAATTGTTCAGTGGGTGGCCAACTTTTGATTTGATTAAAATCCTTATCTTCTTTTCTGAACAAAACGCCATTGCTAACATCAAAATTAGAATCAACTATATGCATGAAAGTTCTAGGAAATTATCTTATCTTTCTAAAAAAAATTAAGGTCATTTAGATTTTTAGAACTCGAGATATGGGCTGAATACTGAATAGTGTCTAGGCTGTAGGATAGATTCAGACTTATTGGTTGTTGCTATAATTTAGACTTGAAAACAGTCTTTCTAAAACTAGATCTTCATATGAAAGTTGTAGGCCTGTGTCTTACCTTTTCATCCATACAAAGTAGACCTAAATCCGAGATCTACAACTCTAGATATGACTTAAATACCGAATAGTATTTCATTTTGGACTACTCTTTTTTAAGTTTGGTCATCTCTTTGTCCTTTCAATTTTAGTACTTAAACTCATCAATCAATCCTTTCATTGATGTGATAGGCCTGCATTTAAAATGAATATTTACTATAAATTAAATGTATCTTATATTATTAGATATGTTATTATAAAACATGTTTTAATTAAGGACTTCTTGATACTTCAAGTTCAAAATGATAATATAAAACTTTGATAAAAATATATTTCTTGATTGCAGGGTTAAATCTTGGTAAATACTTTCTAGGATTTTTCATGAATGATTTGTATTTGGGTGACCTACCCATGATTGATTTTCTTTGTGTTTCCTAATGGCAGAGACGCCATCTGTCCTTTTCTAATGGGAGGGTTGAACTTCCTAATTACAAGGTTAATGTTTGTCTTAGTGCTTCATGATTACATGGTTGACACATGTCCTTTTTAATGGTAGGGTGGACTTTCTAATTATAAGGTTAATGTTTATCTTAAATGCTTCCTAATGAAAAGTTTAATGCTTGTCCTTTTTTATGATAGGGTTGGACTTTCTGATGGTAGGGTTGAAAATAAAAAACCTGATAATAGAGTTAAAAATACAGATTTTCTAATAACAAGTTGAATTTAGATGCATGATGTCATGATTGAATGAGAGATTTCCTGATGACAAAGTTCAAATAGGATATTCCTTATGACTAGGTTAAAATGGATTTCATTATGATAGGGTTGAAAACTCTTAGTGTTTCCTAATTATAAGGCTGACACCCGTCCTTCCTAATGGCAGGTTTGGACTTTATTAAGGATTTTTCTGAGGAAAATTTATTTGAAAACATTATGCAATAAATTGGTATCAGATGTTATACATTCATCCTTACATGATTAAAAATATAGGCCTTCTATTTTCTTTGTCATGCTTGATGGACAAAGTTTGTAATTTTTTAATTGAGTTCTTTTGGTTATTTGACTTTTTAGCCCACTTAAGGTTTTACTCATGTTTTTAATGTGTTTGATTGTCTTTTATCATATAGCCTAGACTTCATGCAACAAATGAAGATCTACTGAGTTGACTATTTCTTGAAAAGTGATAAGCTCTTTTAGCTATGATGTTGCCTATCGGTCAGATAGTGCCCCCTAATTGTTGTATTCTTACACCATTGCTCATAATTATGCATTTTGATGGAGAAGTGGTGCTATATTACTCTTTTTTTGGAAGGAATCCATCAAATCATTTATTGTTAATGACTATTGCAAATTGCCTCCTAGCTAAATAGGTAGTGTGCGTCCTTTCAATATTTATCCAAAAGCACCTATATCATAACATATTTGACATGTCATAACCATATTTCAAAGAGTATACCAAAGACATTGAGATCCGGTGAACTTATTGAATTGGGCACCTTGAAGTCCTAAAGAATGACAACATCAAGCATTAGACACTTTTCAATAGCACCACGAGAACCATACAAAGCTACCCTCTTAATAGCTCGTAATCATTCTTTAATTAAACAATAATGACTCGTATTTGTATTTAGGTCATTTCACCCTTCGAGGAATTGATTTAACTCTGCCCTATTTAAGTTCTTTCTATGTCCTTCATTTACTTTTTGTAAATCTTGGTAGGGGTTGGTGTTTTAGGGGTAGGCCTATATTTCTTTTATAAATGAAACACATGTGATGCTATAAAAACTAAAAAATATGATATGCTTGTGAAAAAAGGTAAATTACATGCAGGTTGTCCTTTCAAGGGGTTGCAATGATCATCATTTAGTGTTTTATTACACTAACAAGGGAATTACTATTCATCTTAGTTAATTTATAATAATCCAGACTCTTATAGAATTTATGTGATAACTATTTTCCACCTAAAAGTCCTGGATCTGCCTAGTGACAGCCTTTGTAAAGATAATATGAGGGCATTGTGAGAAATAGTTAAGGCTCGTATGCCCACCATTACCAAGTAGGCACTCAGATATGAGTTGGGTGTTTCATGCATCTGAACTATTAATCCCTCATCTAACCTAAAAGCTTGTATGCCCTTTCAAAAAATTAAAGCATGTGATGCATGAGGCATTAATTCATATCCAATATACAAATGCATTTGCATTATATAAAAAAAAATAAAGCATAAAAAGAATGCATGTTGATAATAAAAATGATAGAAAAAAGTCATAAAAATTTAAATCATAAAAAGAATAAGAATATACAAATTAAAAAAAAAACACAACAATCAGATAAACAAACAAAGCTTAGTCTATGAAATGTCCTTAGTGGAGTCGCTATTTTATCACACATGTGCAGTATCGTGAAGAAAGTCCTCCTAGACCAAGATCATCTGAATGTGGAGGGACAAGACAATGAATTCTTGTCCTTTATCAGTAAAAAAAGGGATAGAGTCACCACCTAGTATTTTGATCATTAGAGATCCTAAATAGTCTTGGAGTCTGGATAGAGGGATTGATTGTGTATAGGGAGGATGAATCACCCTTAATATATCTTACTTAAGATAAGCTAGATTGTTTATTTGTTTAATATAAACTGAAGTACTATTGTATTTTCTAACTGTTGGTATATCTAATGGTTAAAGTCAGTTCACCCTAGTAGAGTGGACCATAACTTTATAGGTCAAGTCTAGCCATTTTAGAGCCAAAATACATTTGCTTTTTCGTATTTTGTATTTCTTTAAAAATTAAGAATACATTTTGCGTATAATTTTGTAATTCTTAATGTTGAAATAAACAAAATAATTTTTTAGTATTTTTGAAATTTAGGCCAAGTTCCTATGGATTTCATAAATTGGCTATTACATCAAAAAATACATGAAAAATATAAACAAAACTATTTTTCTTGAGTTTTGGTATTTAAAAAATGTTAAAATATGATTTTTATTTTAGAAACTTAGCTGTTTGAAATTTTAAAAAAAGTTGTGTTTTTTTTTAAAGAAAGTTTTTTGTTGCTTTTTCTTAAGGAAACTAATTTATTTAATATTGAAAAAGTATCTCGTATATAGTTCACAATTCCAAATGTTAAATATGAGTAGGTAAAAAAATATGGGGAACTCAAAATTAAGTTCAAGATTATCTTCTAAAAGTTTTAAAATTTATTTAACTTAGATTAAAATCATTAACACTATCAAAAGATTGATGTCTTCTCCCAAGTGTAGGAGTGTTGAAGTAATAAATAACTTAGTAAGACCGAAATCAAATAACAAAGAGGTTAACTATGTAAATTATAAACAACAACAATAATAAGTTAAAGAGGACTTTGAGATGTAAGATTAATATAAGGATAAAATAATTGTCAAGGTTAGAAGATCTACTAAAGTTATTTTAAATAAATATAATATGAACTCTTGTTATTATTCAATTGGAAATCACATGCAAAGGAGATTCTAATCGGATGATTTGTCATTAATAGTTTATTATAAATTGTTAACATGATCAAATTAATTATCTTATTTTAGTAACACCAAACTTTTAAATATTATCAGGAATTCATGATGCGAACTTACGTTAATAACAAATCAAGTTTCTTTCATAACACAGATGTAGGTTATACCATATGGTTGGCTATGAAAGTGTCAAGCAATTTGTTGTACCAAGTGTTATACAACACAAATCTAAATTAACCATTTAACAAGGTATTAAGAATTATTAAGATAAAAATGATAAGACATGTTAACAACAAGTTGTTTAGAATATAAGCATTGAAGTTCATATTGAGTTTATATTATACTTATCTTAACACCATTAGTGAAACCTTTTCACCTTAACATAATAAAATTAGCTATGTCTTAACTTTCCATCCATATAGATTAGACCTAAATCCAAATTTTATAACTCCAGTTATGATTCAATGATCAAATAGTGTTCTAGTTTGGACTGAACCAGCATCGTTTTTCTAAGTTTGGCCCTCTCCTTATCTTTTAAATTTTAGAAGTTAAACTCATCAATTAGTCCTTTTATTTTTGTAATAAACCTGTATTTAAGATGAATATTTACCATAAATTAAAGGTATCATATAGTATTATGCATGATATTATAAAACATGCTCTAGTTAAGGAGTTATTGATACTTTAAGAACAAAATGATGATATAAAAACCTTGATAAAAATGCACTTTTAAGTATTAAATAATCATGTTTAGCAAAACTTAAAAGAGCATTTTAATCAAGCTTTTTTAACTACAATATTAACTCAAGATGAATTATCGTTCATTAATTCAAAACTAAGCAACACCAAAAATCCATATGAATCTTATTAATCTTAAACTTCATTCAAATTGCATACTAATTCAAACAAAACAACACGAACCAAAACATAATTCATGCATCAATATTTAATTTCCAAAAAGTAATCAAAACCTCAAAAAATGATTTTATAATTCAACACAAATAGTCAAATTGTTTCAATATAAAAATCACATATCAAACCAAATTAATAGTGTCTAAATAATCTAAAAATTATACATACTAATAGGCATTTTATCCTAAATTTCATAATATTTTAGAATTTTTATCAAAAAAATTATTTGAGTTTATAGATTGATCACCTAGGATTTACTAGAATTGGTGTGGATTCATGCATTGTCGTTGCTGGATGAGTGTGGGCGGCTGGATCTAAAGCTCTTTTGCATCCTCTTTACTTCTACACCAATGGTACTCCTTCATGCTCTCTAAGGAGGGGAATCTAGTCTACTCAAGCTTTAGTCTACTTCTCTTCTTCATCTCTCTTTCTCTATTGTAACTTTTCTTCTTTGATTCTTCTCTCTACAAGTTATGTCATAAATGGAAATAATTTTTTCACAGTGTTGGTTAGAGCTATTAGAGTTCATGGTAGAGTTGGAGGCTAGTATAATAGAGTTAGGTTGTAAAGGCAATGATGAAATACCTTGTTGAATTAATAATGAAGTTCACAGTGGCTAGCCTTCTTATTGTCGTCTTTAGCTATTGAAAATAGATGTGAAACATACTATGGTTCTTGGTGGAGATGTTATCCACGATAGTTATTCCCTGTCTATTATTGCTCACAAAGGAGATCTGATGGTGTTATGTTGAAGAGATGTTGGTGGATTCCGCTACTGCTATAGTGGTTGGCCTTACTAATATTGTCCATGGCCATTGATTGGTTTTTGAAGCTACTAGTGCTAATTAGAGCTACTAGAAAGAGTGTGGAGGTTGTGCACAATGGTGAAGCTCACAATGAAAGTTAATGGTTTTCTTTTTTCAATAGAGAGTGAGGTTACAATTTATTTTCCTAATAAGAATAAAGGAGTAGATGGGGTTTCTCTAATAGATGCTTAAAAGAGATATGGAAGGAGATTATGGCTAATGGAGTTGGAGGCTAGTATAATAAAGTTGGGTTGTAAAAGCAATGATAAAATATGTTGTTGAATTAATAATGAAGCTCACAGTGGCTAACCTTCTTATTGTCGTCTTTAGCTGTTGAAAATAGATGTGAAACATACTATGGTTCTTGGTGGAAATGTTATGCATGATAGTTATTCCTTGTCTATTATTGCTCACGAAAGAGATCTGGTGGTATTATGTTGAAGAGATGTTGGTGGATTCCGCTACTGCTATAGTGGTTGGCCTTACTACTATTGTCTATGGCCATTGATTGGTTTTTGAAGCTGCTAGTGCTAATTAGAGCTACTAGAAAGAGTGTGGAGGTTGTGCACTGACACGACAAAAAAATTGATGTCTTCTCCCAAATATAGGAGTGTCAAAGTAGTAAATAACCCAGCAAGACCGAGATCGAACCACAAAGAGGTTAATTGTACAAATTATAAATAACAATAATACAATAACAATAACAATAACAATAACAACAATAATAATAACAACAATAACAATAATAGTAATAGTAATAATAATAATAATAATAATAATAATAATAATAATAATAATAAAGAAAAAAAAGGAGAAGGAGAAGAAGAAGAAGAAGAAGAAGATGAGAACTTTGAGAAGGAATACTAATGTAACGATTAAACAATGATAATAACAAATGTCAAGGTTAGAGATTCCACTAATGATATGTCAAACAAGTATAATATAAACTCTTATTATTCAATTGGAAACCACACATAAAAGAGGTTTCAATCAAATTATAGATTGTTAACATGATTACATTAGTCATCTTATTCGATTAATGCTAATACTTGTAAATCTCGTCAAGCATTCATAATTACAACTTATGTTAACAACAAATCAAGTTCCTTTCATAGCTCAGGTGTTGGTTATACCATACAGTATGAACTATAAAAGTGCTAAGCATTTGTTGTACCAAGTGTTATACAACATTAAGTTTACATTATACTTATTCTTACACCATTAGTGTAACCTTTTCACCTTGACATAACTAACTTAGCTAGACATAATAAAAGAAAGAAAAATAGATAAACAAAATAAGAACATGAATAAGATTAAAGTTAACTAAATAAGTGAAAGGAAATGAAAGACATAAACTTGATATTAATGAAAACAAAGCATAAAAATTACAAAAAATACAAAAAGAGAAAGGAAGAGCATGATCTCGATCTGGATACCAAGATGCCTAAATGCATGGCAAATGCCTCCTTTTATAGGCCAAAATTGGAAACTATTGATTTGATGACTAATTGATAAGTGGATGGTCAACTCTTGACTTGGTGACAATCCTTATCTTCTCTTATCTACCCAAAACGTCATTGATAACGTCACAATTGGAGCCACTCAAAAACATGAAAGTTGTAGGCAATTGTCTCATCTATCTTGTGTAAACAATTCAGCTCATTTGGACTTCTAGAACTCCAGACATGACCAAAATACTGAACAGTGCTCGGGCTGGAGGACAAATTCGGGCTTCTTTGTTGTTGCTACAATTTGGACTTGCAAATGGCCTTTTTAGATCTTGGGCTTCATATGAAAGTTGTAGGTCTATGTCTTACCTTTCCATCTATATAAATTGGACCTAAATATGAGATCTATAGCTCCAGATATAACCCAATTACCGAACAGTGTTCCGGTTTAGATTGCACCGACATCTCTTTTCTAATTTTGATCATCTCTTTGCCCTTGCTATTTAAGTTCTTAAAGTCATCAATCAATCTTTTTATTTATGTGATAGACCTCTATTTAAAATGAAAATTTACCACAAATTAAAGGTATCTTATATTATTTGATATATTATTAGAAAACATGTTTTAATTAAAGAGTTATTGATACTTCAAGTGCAAAATGATGATATAAAACCATGATAAAAATACACTTTTAAGTACTAATCATGTACAATGGTGAAGCTTACAATGAAAGTTAATGGTTTTTTTTTTTCCAATAAAGAGTGAGGTCACAATTTATTTTCCTAATAAGAATAAAGGAGTAGATGGTGTTTCTCTAATAGATGCTTAAAAGAGATATGGAAGGAGATTGTGGCTAATAGTTTTGAAAAAATTAAAGAAAGTAGATCATGAATCTGGATGATAAAAAGGGAGAGGCTTGAAAATGCTGGCCTTTAGGAATTTTTTTATGGCTGGTAACTGGTGTCTAATGAAAAAGATAAGGCTATTAGGTTTTTTTGGTAAGAGAAAGTGTTTGGATGTGTGTGGGTTATGACAAAAAAAGCAAAAAAATTAAGATCAAAATTGAATTATAACAAATAATTTTAATTTTGAGATTTATTTTTCAAGCACAATCTTTAAAGAATGGTCTGCTACCTGTATCTTCTTTTGACCAAATTTGTATCAAGTTTTCTAAAGAAAACATTCTACAATATATAGAGTTTGATTAATCAAATATGAATTTTTTTTCAACTTGTAACCACGACATAAAAAGCCCATATAAATTCAATAAGTTCAAAAGTAAGTTAGGATTACACAAGTTCAAATGTAAAACTAGTAAAATTAAGTGAACTAATTGTATTTACTTATCACAATCTTTGTTTCTAGCTAATTAATTGAACAAGTAAAAAAAAGATTGGGATTTCACTTCTAATCTATTGATAGAATGAAAAATAAAAAATTTAATAATAAACTAGGTTTGAATTCATGGGATAATCTTATAATCCACGACATTGAAGTTTGTTTCTATGAGTTTCTTCATTTGGATATTAACAATTTTAGTCATCAATTGATTATCACAATTTGATAATCAATCAAGCAAATAAACTATAACTAGAAGTTTGAAATGCATTCTTGGCTGGTTTTGTTGGTGTTATAAAAAAATTGTTTGATGAAATGCTTGAAAGAGATGTTATGATAAAGAAAATATGATTTTTTTATTTTAATTTTATAATAATTTTGTGATTTTAATATTAAAATAACTCTTTTGTCATTAAATAAAATATAATTGCAATCTTGCAAATAATCCAACATTTGTTTATTGATTATTTTTAATGCTAGAACGAGGGTGTAAATTGTTATGAATTTACAAGCTACATAACACAAAATGTAATTTTTGAAAGCACATAAATAAATTGAAAAAAATGATCGAACTACAAGATGTTAAGTGTAATGATCCCTTTTATTAAATAATATTCAATTTATATTTAGTTTATAAATAAAGTTATATGCTCTTTTTTCTATAAAATTATTAAGCACTTTTTTCATCCCTTTATTTTTTATCATTTTTTATGAAGTTTTTTTAATCATCACATGATTATATAAAAAATGGACCCCAAGAAGTTCTAGTGTATTATTTTTATATTTATTAATACACCCGAAACATGATATTCAAAACATTATTATTTTTAATTAAATTTTCTATTATAATTCTTAAAATATGTTGCTTTAAAATACAAATATTTTGATAAATAAATCACCAACAAAAATACATATTTGGATGAAGAGATTTTAATTAAAGATATATTTTTTTTATCCTTAATTTAGATCATCAACAGTCTTTAAAATATTTATTTTAATCACTTTTAGTTTTTATTAAATAAAGTAAATTGTTGAAAAATATATTTTTGGGTTGATAAAAATAGATTTATAAGAGAAATCAGAATTATAATAACAAATTATTTTGTTTTGTTAGAGTTTAAATTATTACTTTTTTAATAACAAATATTGATATATAATTAATGATTAATTAAGTTAATTTTTGAGCAGGTTCAGGTTAAAAAAAATGATCAATATGAAAAAACAGAGAAAATGAATGATAATTTTACGATTTAAATAGAAAAACTAACTCCGGTTCTCCTAATTTTTAAATGATAGTTTTTTCAGTCTCTCCATATTTTTCAAACTCAATTTTGATTTTGATTTTTTGATTTTTTAATTTGAAAGAAAAGAAAGAAGGTCACTAAATTACAATTGAAGAAAGAAAATATTTTAATTAACACTAATTTCAGCTAAAAAAAATTGATTTTAGTGTCAATAAATTTTATTCAATAAGAAATATTTTTAACTAGGTGTTCTCTATCATTTCTCTTGCTTAAAATGATAAATTTGAACTTGAGCATTTGCTTTTTATTTTAAAAGGTTGGGCTGATTTTTGGGTTGAAAATCAAATTTTTAGGCAAAACAAACTCATGACCCAACTTTTAATAGCTAAAAACTGAGTTAATAGATAAAATGGTTTTCTATACTATTTTTTTTTAAATAAAGGATAGAGAACATGTTATTTACCTTTAAATATAGAAAAAAATAAAAAGGTACGATGCATAGGCTAGGTTTCTTTTGAATGAACTATGTTCGTAGGCTTGCTAGCATGCTTTCCCTGTTTTAATTTTTTTTTTATTTTTTTTTCATGTTTGTTTAATATTTTTCTATATTTTAAACTTTAGTCTGTTAACTAAAATTAATTTAAATTCTTTTTATTAGATATCATTGAATTTGTTTTTCCATAAAATCATAACTATTTTTTTTATTAGTGAATATTTCTTCATACATTCCTTTATGATTTCTTTTTAATTTTACTTAATAACCATATTTTTCTTGTTATTTAATTAAATAGTGTTTAATTTTTAATTTTAATTTTTTTAAAAAGAATTTATAATATTATTTTTTATAACATTACCATATATTTTGTTCTTTCAGCGCCATAATAATGACAATTTTTTTTAATTACATTAAGCCCGTGTTTGTTTTCTAGGAAATGATTTTTGAAAAATCACTTTTCAAATTTTTCTGTATTTATTTGCTATTAAAAAAGTTGGTCAACGGAAAATACTTTCTAATTAAAAAAAATTTGGTTTGGTTTCTAGAAAAGTGTTTTACTAAAAAATTTAGGCAGAAAATACTTTCTAGAAATTGTAAAAAATTTAGAAATGTTATATTATTTGCTAATTATATCAAATTTGATCCTCAAACTTTTGATTGTTGTTTATATTTTGTTTTGAATATTTTTTTTTAATTTCATCTCTTAAAATTTAATTTTTATATTAACTTTTTTCCTCATTTTTATAATTGTTATTTGTTTTTTTTTCTTATTATTTTTTATTAATTTTTTTTATCTATCAAATTTTATCCTCATTATTTTTTTTGTTACTTATTTTATTTAAAATAATTTATGAAATGTTTATTATTATTATTTTAATTTCTTCATCTTTTATTTTTTTATTTTTTTGATTTGATCTCTATTATTTTGATTATTATTTATTTTATTTGAGATAATTTATGAAATTATTTTTTTAAATTTTATTATCATTCAAATTTTTAATTTGTAAGATTTATTCCTCATTATTTTAATAAACTTGAAAAAAATAAAATATTAATAAGTTAATTTCCAGCTCATTTTCTATGACATAACCAAATATTAAAAAATATTTTTAAATTTATTTTTTATTACATTACTAAATATTAAAAAATAATTTATTTTTTTAAAAAATTAATTTTCAAACAAGGTTAAAAAAATTCATGCTATTACTTAAAAAAAGAAGCTAATGATTACTTTTGTTTTCCAAATCTGTTTTTTTTTCTGGCCCATTGCCTGGCACGGGCCACCTAGCCTTGGACATGCCAATATGCTTTTGCTAGTAGATAGTCTTGGAAGGAAAACAAAAGAGACTGAAATCATCATAATATATTAACGGCCCAGAAGAAAACAGCCACTCTTCATGTCCAGCAGCAATCAGAAAATACACCCAAAACTGAGGATTGGTGGTGACTCACTGACCGGAGAGCGAGCGAGAGGCAGAGCAAGCCAAACACACGTCTCTTTTCGATTTTATTTTTATTTATTTACTAATTAATAAATACAATCTGGGTTTTGAATAATTTTGATAGCAATACCAAATCAGCAAGGCATCATCATGTATAGAAGCGCAGTTTCGCGTCTCAGAGCTCCCAAGGTCAGTTTCATCCCCTAAATTCCTAATCCCAATAACTCCATCTTGTTTATGTCCTAGATCTATTCATAGACTTGTGGGATATGCTGCTATCTGCCTGGTTTCTGAGAAATGTCTTTAAAAGAACTAGAAAAAGGAAACATCCTTGCCTTTACTAAAAACCCATTTAACATTTAATGATAATTTGGCATGGCTGGGTTTCTGTGGCTGTTGTTTAGCCGTATACCACTTTTTGGGTTGTTGGGCCTGATGTGATAGTGGGAAAATTGTTGTGTGATTAGGGCTGCCGTAGGTATCCAACAAGATTTGCAAGTTCGAGTGCAGCTACCTTGCAACCATCCTCTTCCAGTGGTTTCTTCAGCTGGCTTACTGGTGAAAAGTCCAAGTCTGTGCCACCTCTAGACTTTCCACTTTTAGGAGTTGAACTCCCTTCTACATTGCCTGATTATGTTGAACCTGGTTTAACTAAGATTACTACGCTTGGTAATGGCTTGCGAATTGCATCTGAAACATCACCGGTATCTATGCTTGTATCCTTTTCTTCAAGGTTTCTGTTTTTATAGTTGTTGTCCATTTTAGCTTATTTTTTGTCATTTCATGCTCTTGTATATCAGAATCCCGCTGCATCAATAGGGTTATATGTTGACTGCGGCTCAATATATGAGTCGCCAGCAACATTTGGGGCCACCCATGTTCTGGAACGAATGGCATTCAAAAGCACAAGAAACCGCAGCCACTTGCGTGTTGTGCGAGAAGTGGAAGCAATTGGGGGTTCTGTACAATCCTCAGCATCTCGGGAGCAGATGGGATATACATATGATGCTTTGAAGACTTATCTTCCAGAGATGGTTGAGCTACTTATTGATTGTGTGAGGAACCCTGTCTTCCTTGATTGGGAGTTCAATGAGCAGGTAAATCATCGTTGTGGTGTTATTATGCATCTTTGTGAAACTGCAGATAAGTGGTGCTCACACATGATATTCTGCCCCATGCAGCTTCAGAAGGTGAAGGTTGAGATCAGTGAAGCTTCAAAAAACCCTCAAGGTTTGCTTTTTGAGGCAATTCACTCGGCAGGTTTTTCTGGTGCTTTGGCAAATCCTCTTTTAGCTCCAGAATCTTCAATAGATAGATTGAATAGTTCACTCTTGGAGGAATTTGTAGCTGTATGTGCAAGTGAAAATTTTCTTCTCTGTCATTGTATCCTTGAATTGAAATTATTGCTTGTTTCTAGAGGTATTGCATTCTTAAGTTGAAGTTTTCTTTGAGTTTTTCAGGAAAATTACACTGCTCGTCGTATGGTGCTTGCAGCTTCTGGTGTTGAACATGAGGAACTGGTAGCTATTGCAGAGCCCCTTTTATCTGACCTATCTGATAAAAAGAGCCCTGGAGAGCCAGAATCTGTTTATACTGGTGGTGATTTCCGTTGTCAAGCGGAATCAGGGGTATGTATTGAGTTGTTTCTTAAGAACAAAAATCATTCTATGATATTTTACTCATCTATAGGAGTTGTCAACTTTGACTTTCCAACACAGGACCAGAAAACCCATTTTGCTCTCGCATTTGGACTAAAAGGTGGCTGGCATGATGTGAAGGAGGCCATGACTTTGACAGTTCTTCAGGTTTTTAAAATTTGATACACACACACACACACCTAGCTGAATTTTACTTGGTTATTTCTATTTGCATCATCTTAAGTCTTATCAAATATGATTTGATGGGAACAATTAAATTATATGTTTAATCATCTTTTAGATTCTAATGGGAGGTGGTGGATCATTCTCAGCTGGTGGCCCTGGGAAAGGAATGTATTCAAGGCTATGTAAGTTCTCTGCATATGTCTGATTTGCAATGGACATATGAATTGATCTTAAATATACAAACATAGAAGAGCGTAGGAACATTTCTCCATTATGCTACAAACACACCAATTTTACTTTTTAATATGCTTGTAGTTCTTGGATACACATTCTTATTTGTGGGGTTAGTTACCATGGAATGCACTTTATTCTAATAGTTATACTATTGGATTGCTTTTCTTTTCTTTTTTCCTACTAATGTTTTATTTTGACATAATTATATTTGTTTGATATGATGGGCAGATCAACGTGTCTTGAATCAGTATCACAAAGTTCAGTCGTTTTCAGCATTCAGCCACATTTACAATCACTCTGCCATATTTGGTATCCAAGCTACCACAGTAAGCTACCGCCCAGAACCTTCAAGTGTATATATGGTCAAGGAAAACATATTTTACAACTGACAACTTGTTAGAAATTTCTTTTTCTTTTTTAGCAGCAATCTCTCAATACTATTGGCTAACTAGCTTTTTTGTAACATGCAGTCCATATGCTTCTTGTATCTTTTAAGTTTGAACATGTGAATTTAGAGGGGGAAAAAAAGAGAGGAAGAATGATGAGAAAATATGATTATAATTGCATGCATCCATGGATGATCATGTATCAATTAAAGACTAAAACTTAACTATGAAACAGTTATATAAATTAAATAATTTATGTATTTCCAACAATGCTAAGATTAATATTTTAAAGACTGTATTTTAACTACATATTAAAAAGTGCACTGATCATCTACAAGAAAACTAAATCTATTCAGTTCTGTTTCCATTCAAATAGTATTCATTATTATCTCCCTTACATGATCATCCTTTTTTTTTTATTATTATTATTAACACTTTTTTTTTCCAATCTCTCAATGTCTCACGAAATGGAAAATATAAGAGTAAATGTAATAATATGAAATCAAAGACATGATGAGTGACAAAGCTGACGATATGTTTACGCCGGTTCAGCATGCAACTTTCATGGAAATATGGCCAGTTTGATAAAGGCATGGCTGATGAAACTCACCTTACTCAACACTATAAAATAGTGAAAAATACTGAAACAAAATATTAAAAGTTGTAGGGATGATACTGGAATTGGAAATAATTTTCCTCAGCTGGTTTTTTTCTTTGGGAACGTGTATTAGGATGATATTGATTTGGAAACATACATAATATGGTCAATGTTCTCCAGCATCAACATGGAAGAACAATTATGTGACTTTCTCAGGCTTGAGTTCGGTGATGTTGGGTTGGACAGACTTTTTTTTCTTGCTGCTGTTGCTGTTATTACTATTATTGTTATGGTGACCTAAGATGCACACTGCATGTAGCATGTAAAAAAAGTTGAGAGGCATGAATCCAATGGTAGCTGCTCTTGTGCCTAATTTTTCTTGCTGTATTTTGCATCTTTGCTCGCGAACTTCTAATTTATAACATCAACACTGTAAGAAAGTGAGCTGTTTGCTCTATGACGCTGGCACATTGTTATTATACTTGTGTGAGTGGATATGTATGCACTTGTTTGACTGGACATATGCAAACTTATGTTCAGGAACTACCATTGATGCCTACATTTGGAGGTGCTTTTTGAATCAATTCCACATTATGCCATGGCATCTCTACATCATTTAGCCTAGGTGATCGACCTTTGTTGATTTATTACTTAAGGCATATGCTAGGAATATAGAAGCAGTGGCATACCTGAGTGTGTTCCCATGTGGATTAAATGTTATTACTGTGCATGTCAATGCCTCTCATCTTATGTTTCTGGATGCAGGATGCAGATTTTGCATCATCGGCCATTAAGCTAGCAGCTGGAGAGCTAACTGAAGTTGCTTCACCTGGTGCAGGTTTGTCGTGATGCCCTTACCCTTTGCTATTATTCTTTCTGCTGTGCAAAATCTGACTTTATCATGTTGCAAACATGTTTCTTTTCTTCTTTTTTAAAGTTGACCCAGTGCAGCTACAACGTGCCAAACAGTCAACAAAGTCTGCCATTTTGATGAATTTGGAATCTAGAGTATGTAAACAATATCTATCTTTCTTGGTATCAATCATGTATACTAGAGCAGTGCTGCTGGTGGATTGTTAACTGTATCTAGGTTTCTTGAAGTTATTTGCTTATATTTATTTATTTACTTATATTTAAGGTATATTTTGCAGATGGTTGCTTCGGAAGATATTGGTAGACAAATTTTGATGTATAACAAGAGGTATTATCTTGTCCCATGATATCCAGTACCATATGGACACTTATTTTCATCAATCAACTCATTAGAAATAGTAGATTAGGGATCTCATACCAATACTAGAACCCTAATGAAAGCTGTAAGGAAAATAGATAATAGAATAAATTCCTAAATGAAACAATTAGAACTAAGTAACTTAATAACCTAGAATACTGGATTATCTAGAGAAGGAATAAAATGAATTACACCATTTTCTTTGAAAAACAATTGGGAAAATGTTTTACACTTGGATATGTTATTTTTTAATGTTTGGCAATTTCAATGAAAACTTCTTGAAAATAATTGTGTACTCTATGGTGTGTGGGAAATAGTTTTAAGAAGAAAACATTAAGCATTTAATTGGTGTTGAGGCACATGATTTCATAACAAAAGTGGTCTTGTAAAACATTTTCATCTCAAGAACTTCACATTATTCTCCCTTGTTTTGAGCATCTCTATCCTTCAACTATAAAATATTTTTCATTGACCAAGTTTTTTTAAGCGATCCAAACATTGGAGAATGGGGTTATATTATACCTAAGGATATTTCATGTGAGACAAACGAAGCCTTGGTAATAAATAAAAAGCCAAAGTCAACTAAATTTAAATTTGAAGTAAAATATATTCCTAACTAGAATTACTTTATCTCTGCAGGGATATATAACTAAATCCCTAGAAAAGCTAATGACACATAAGAAATCTGTAATGTACTCAAATAATGACACCTTTTTTTTTGGTTGGTAAAAACATGACCATGACATTTGAAATGCAGAAGTATGAAATCGTTCGTATAAGATGTTTTTTTTTAGGCAATCCAAACATTGGAGAATGGGGATGATATTTTACCTAAGGATATTTCATGTGAGACAAGCGAAGCCTAATAAATAAAAAGCCAAAGTCAACTACATTTAAATTTGAAGTAAAATATATTCCGAGCCAGAATTACTTTATCTCTACAAGGGATATATAACCAAATCCCTAGAAAAGCTAATGGCACATAAGAAATCCGGAATGTACTCAAATAATGACATATATGTTCCTTTTTGGTTGGTAAAAACATGGTCATGACTTTTGAAATGCAGACATATGAAATCGTTCAATATAATAAGTTGTTGACCTTCATGTGGCCCCATCTTAGTCTATAACAATGGGCATGCTACAAAAAACAGAAAAAAAAAACTGCATCCTCTTCTGTGCATGTTCTGTATGGGAACGGCAGTTGATTGCTGGAATAGTCTTCAAATTGCCTTGTCCTGATACAAATTATACTTTTACCCTTCATCTTGAGCTCTTTTTTCTCTAGAATAGTTTTAGTTTTTGAGATTTTTTTCATCAATGTTTTCACATTCCAGGTCAATTGAAAGAAACACTTACCATCTTAGTTGAATGATAAAAATATTCAATAGTTTGCTTTGATTTCCCATAAAGGAGGTTGCATAATGCTATGTGCTAAGGGTGAGTGCTATTGGGTTGCATTTCAGGGAGACAAACTTAATTGAGACTGCTCAGTTAACATGATTTGTTAATTATCTTCTATTCTATATCCGTGTATTGCTGTGCATGTCTGTGTTTGTACACTGTATTCTGTTAATTCCACATTTCTGTCTCCCCCTTCACTATTTCTCTCTTGGTGATGCAGGAGCTCCTAGAATCAAATAATTTATTTGATTTTGATTTTCTTTCTATTTAGCAATTCTTCTTGCATTTTAGATCTCTAGTTGTCATGTGACTAGCATGTGATGTTTATTAATATGAGGCAGCTAGTGTCATTTGTGATTTCTTTGTGTACAATTGGATCAGGCCTTTTTAACTAGTAGAATTAGGCTAGTACCACTAGGGCTATTTTACTAGTCTTTTTTTTACCAATCTATATAGATTTTAGAGGTTTCTCCATGAATCCTAAACCTTGTTTTTCATCCCAGCTTCAACTGTATTCATTCTTCTAGACTTCTACTATAATTGTTGTCTAGTATTGTTTTCCTTTTCTCACCCTGCATCACTCTGCCGCTGGTCTCTCTCAAATTTCAGTGCATCCTTCAAAAAGTCATAATTTCTATCCTAATGCCATCTTCAAAACTGCTGTCTGCACCATGAAGTCCTCTTCCCATTTCTGGCTCCTGGCATTGCCCAGAACACTTATTGCCCTTTTTTCAACCCATTTTGACAGGCCACTGGAGATAACACAATTTTAGAGTCTGCCACTGATATAGTGAAGCAGCAGCTCATGTGTGAATGTCTTGTAGATTCTTTTATCACAATGAATGTGTTAATTTATTTTGATTATTTTGGTAAGTCATTAATGACTCCACAAGTTTATTTGGAGGCTGAATTCCTTCATGTATGATCTAGGCCAAATTAGCTATATAATGTTCTGGTTAATTGTCTCAAAGTTGTACGATCATTTCTTTACTTGCAACATTTACCATCTGCAGGAAACCGTTGGGTGATTTCTTGAAAGCGATAGATGAGGTTACATTGCAGGATATTACCCAAATTTCCCAAAAGCTTATTTCTTCACCTCTCACAATGGCATCATACGGAGAAGGTATTCCCAGTCAGTAAGAATTCGGTGTTTTGTATCTTGGCAGATTCTTTGATTATTTACCTTTTCTTTTGACTACTTTCCTGCAGTTATCAATGTCCCAACGTATGATACAATCTGCAGCATGTTCAAGTCAAAATGAGCCTGTCCACTATTAGCAAACCGGAAGGTCCCCTGACAAACGTACAATTTCTCTTGCAACCAATTTGAGTTATCTTCCATGGTCCCTTTCTTTTCTTTATCAATAAATCGGTGAATCTTTGGCCAGCAGCATTTGATATGACTGACGTTGCCGTACACACTGTGTTTTGTTTCCATGCTCGGCTTTGTAATCTATATCTTCGCGGTCATTGTGGAAAAAAGTTAGTGGTTTGGATGATATTTTATTGATGGGATACATCATGGTGTCGATTTATGCATTTTTGTACTTAGGATATTGATTTATACAGATAATTCCATCGTGATGTTGAGCATAAATGAATTTTATTTTCAAATAAATGAATAAAGGGCCATGAACATGGAAGCATGGAAAGGCAGCTTATAAACGATACAGAATGTCTGCTTAACTGGAAATGATCTGAAAAGGTGCAGCTTGCTGATTATCAGCATCTAGGGGAGCTAAATACGTATAAATTGTTTTTTTGCAAGGATTGTCAACGCATTACTGCAGTTTATATCACGTTATTCAATTCTATATAAAGAAAAACAATTACTCAAAAAAGAAATAGTAAATTATAATTTAGTTGGTGTTTTTGATGATTTTACTTTATCGAAGTTATTATTTTTTGTAGTTTCTAATTTTACCCTTTAAAATATATTTTAATTTTTTTTTTTGTGGTAGATAAGATTGAAAAATTCTGGTTACATGTGAAGGATATTTTAGGCAATTAATTTAATTAAATTTAAAAGAATTGTGTAACCATCATATTCAACATGCTGTAAAAAGTCTATTTTATCATATTTAATTGAAATAAGGCATATAAAATCTGTTTAGATGGCTTCAATGAATTAACTAGATTTTGCAATCACTTGATGGGGAGCTTTTCCTTCTTATGGCTAATTCCTTATTGGCTGAACACTTTAACAAGTAACTTTCCCGTTATGAAACGTAGGATAAAAAAGCTGATCAATTCCATTTTACAGAGATTTATTTATGGAATTATACGAATACACTAGCCATGAGCCACTCGGTAAAGTCAAAGTCGTTGTCCTTGTTGTCGTGATCATCATCATCATCATCATGTGTTGATGGTATAAAAATTCAACAATTCTATATTTATTTACAAGAAAGTAAATTTTTAAGATATAGCATGTGTGATATAAAGATTTTACTCGGATGTCATTTTTAATACCGAGATGACATGTATTTCATAAATTTAAGAAATGATATGGTAGATGAAGGATGAAGTGTCACTAATAACAATGAAAACACCTTTCTAAATATTTTTATTTTATTTTTTACTTTTAAATAAAAAATTAAAATAGAATTGGAGAGCCCTTTGATACTATGAATAATGATGGATTAGACAAGATAATTTTGTTATAAAATTATTAGATATACTTTTTGATAATTATAAAGATTCTTATCTTATCCAGGATCAAGAAGATTTTTTTATCCCACTAAAAAAAGCAACAAGCTTGTTCAATTCTCTGTATAAGGTAATGTAGGCAGAACTTAATAGGACAACATAATACAAAAAACACAAGAATTTTAATGAGCAAAAAAGGTTACAAATACGAACCTTAATTTCATAAATTTTTTCTCTAAATTTTAAGTATATTGTAGTTATCTTCTTGAAATTTTTACAAGACCTTTAAATAGGTTAGGAAAACCTATCTCCACTAGAAAATAACCTAAAAGTAGAAAAAATTAAGAAAATTAAAACAAATTCAAAATAAAAATAAGAAATCCAAAAAATCTAAGGAAAACTAACAAAACTGACTTAAACAACAACTTCTAAGTTTAATTTTAGAAGATCTAATAGTCTAATAAGTGATACAGTAGTTTTCCATGAGAAAACTGCACATAGAATCACCAGGAAAAGCTTAAGTCTGATTCAACAGTCAAATATTTTGTTATCTTAGTTTTAAGGTGCTAAGCTAGCCTATTATGACTAAGTCTCCTCTTGGATCAAGACTTATTTGTATTTGCTAGGATATCCACATAGTTTGTTTGGGTTATATCCTTATTTAGTTGTGTCAGATCCTTGCCTAAATGTTGAGAACTTTTAGTTTCTATAAGCCTGATAGCATCACAAGGCTATTATTTATTAAATAACTACAATACCCCTATTATTATTAGTAGTGATAGTGGTTAAATAACTACAATACCCCTACTACTATTAGTAGTGGTAGTGGTAGTAGTGGTAGTGGTAGTAATTGTAATAATAATAATAAAGAAGAAGAAGAAGAAGAAGAAGAAGAAGATGAGAACTTTGAGATGGAATATTAATGTGAAGATTAAACAATGATTATAACAAATGTCAAGGTTAGAGATTCCACTAATGGTATGCCAAACAAATATAATATAAACTCTTATTATTCAATTGGAAACCATACATAAAGGAGGTTCCAATCAGATTATAAATTGTTAACATGATTACATTAGTCATCTTATTTGATTAATGCTAATACTTATATATCTCGTCAAGCAGTCATGATTATAACTTATGTTAACAACAAATCAAGTTCCTTTCATAGCTCATGTGATTTGTCTTTAGACTTTAGGGTGATTTGTCTTTTGAAAGAGTTTGTTCTATGAGATGGGAAAAACTTGTTTAAAAATTATTGTTGCATTTCATCCCAATCACAAATGGATCTTGGTCTTAAATTTTTTAGCCATGTTTTAGCTTTATCTTTTAATGCAAAAGGAAAAAGCTTTAATCTGATGGTGTTCATGCTACAATTTAAATTATTATATGCGTTGCAAACCTCTTCAAATTTCCTTAAATGCAAGTATGGATTTTCCAATTCTAAGCCATGAAAAGAAGATAAAAGTTGAATAATACTTGGTTTACAATTAAAATGAGATGCATCGGAAGTAAAAACTATGCATGATGGTCAATACAACATGTTGAATATGAAATAATGTTGAATATTTAATTGTGTAACCTTTCTTTTGTGGTCAATGTATCAACACATAATTATGGGGCTTTTCTTGGAAGAAAACAAAATTTTTGTTCTAATGTTTAAGGTTAACTTCCTTGGGTTGGGATTATTATTTTTGTCTTTTTTTTCTTTTTCTTTTTAAAATATATATACATATAATTTAAAAACATCATGCATCTTTAACCTATGTAACGAGCTTTCAGCTAATGACTCCCAGACCAGTTGGTCTTAGGGCATTAGGTTTTAAGACACCCCTACGAGCTTAGTAACTCGGGTCGCAGATACTGATATGTAGATAGTGCAATGTTTGATTCCCTTAAGCTTTTCTCCTGAATCCATGTAACAAGCGTTGGACCAATAGCTCCCAAGTCAGTTGACTTTAGGGTATTAGGTGTTAAAACACCCCTTCGGGCTTAATTGCTTAGGTTAGGGAGGCTACGAAACCAAACTTATCTACATTTTTATTATCATCATTTTTTTTCTTTTTTTTTCTTTTTTTTTATGTTTTTCTTTTTTTTTTAATTATATACAATCCCTTTCCCTTAGTTGTTACCTTTAACAAAAGAACATAAATAATGTAATAATCCAATATGCAACCCACAATCATATGTTAAAGTGTGTGTGTGTAAATTAAGGTTTAAGAATACATGTTAAATAAGTATATGAGCAGAATTAAGTGGTAACAATACGAGAGTTTGTAAACCTGAATATTTCAGGAAGTATTATAATAGACCTTGTTAAGAATGGTTACTGAGATGCGTCTCAAGAGTCACTTTAACAAAAGAACTCCTTTACTCTGCTATCCTAGTAACAACAATTATGCAAATGCTTTATGAAATGAAAAACAATTTTTTTTTTATCAACTACTACCCTCTCCCCCCAACCAAAACGAGACATTGTCCTCAATGTTCTAAGGTAGAAAGATAGAGTATAGAAGATATCACCTGAAATAACGAACACTGACAAAACCTGAAACACACTGAAACAAAAATAAGAAATAACAAAACACAATAATAAAACCAAAAGACACAAGTTTTTACAAATAAAAAAAAATTCAAATCGCAGTTGTGATTGTGGCTCACATCTTCCCTTGGATTTACGTCCAAGAACAGCTTAAACGCCCACAATGGGTCGAGGATAGGCTTCCCATCCAGTTTTCTTAAAAACTGGCAAACATGGTCTTTTTTAGTCAGATTCCCAAGACTATGCCAAGTATGTTCTTTATGAAAATGGGTTCATAAGTCATGAATTACACGATGCTTATCTCGACTATGATGAGACTTAAGAGTCAATAGAAGATTATCTAAAGACTCTCTGTGTTTTGAAATAAATCCCACCTTCTGACAATTTTCACAATTTTTGCAAAATGCATGTGACTCCTTGAATATGGTTGGCCAGGAAAATCCACTTTGTAAGATTTCTACAATCCTCTTTTTTGATGAGAAATGATCCCCACATGCCTTAGAGTAACAAAATTTAATGAAATTACTTACCTCATTGTCGAGAATGCATTTTTGAAATATTTGATCAGGACAATAATTGAATAAGTAAGGGTCATCCCAACAAAAAATTTGCTCGTTGCTCAAAAATTTTCTTTTGTCTTCAATACTCCAGTGAGCTGGGAAAAATCCTGAAGCAAGAAAATTGATATTTTTAGCAAACCAAGGCATTGAAATAAAAGAAAGTAAAGATTTATCAGGAAAGTAATCATCAATTGGTGTGATGTCGGGTGTCGAATCTGTTGTCACTTTTGATAAAAGATCCGCATCAACCTTTTCGATGCCTTTTTCATCCTCGATTTCTTCCTGATTGGTCATGGCATGAGAAAATGGAAGTGCTGGCGGAGAATCAGTCGTTTTTTTTGCAATTTTCAGATTCAACCCCTTCCTTTCCCTTAGAAATTAACTCATCATCTTTCTCATAAGGTTCAAGAGAGGGTTTTTCAATAACCTTACCACTGCGTAGAGTAGTGACTGATTTGACTTGATCCATGTGTTGGCTTCTGGAACTACTTGCATTTGCACTGTATTGCCCCTTAGGATTTTGTTGTGGTTGAGATGGAAACTTACCTTTCTCTTGGAAACTGAGAGCAGATGTGAATTTTGCAAGAGTATCTTTAAAATCTGTTATGCTTTGAGCAAGTTGAGTGTTGATTGTCTCTTGCTTTTCAATGAATGCATACAAAGTTTCCTCAAAATTTCTTGTAGGAGGTGGAGCATAAGGAGGTGCATATCCATGATAATTTTGGAAATTATGGTGTGCTTGAAACTGTGGTTGTGAAGTTTGTGCATTGTCACTTTTCCAACTAAAATTTTGATGATTTCTCCAACCAGGATTGTATGTTTGGGAGTATGGGTTGTGGTTGGGCCTTTGGAAAGTGTTTAAAGCATGGGTGATTAGTACTTAAAAGTGCATTTTTATCATGATTTTATATCATCATTTTGCACTTGAAGTATCAATAACTCCTTAACTAAAATATGTTTTATAATAATGTATCTAATAATATAAGATACCTATAATTTGTGGTAAATGTCTATTTCTAATGCAGGCCTATCACATAAATGAAAGGATTGATTGATGACTTGAAGAACTTAAATTGCAAGGATAAAGAGATGGTCAAACTTAGAGAAGAGATGTCGGTGCAATCCAAACCGGAACACTGTTCGATAATTGGGTCATATCTGGAGCTACAGATCTCAGATTTAGGTCCAATTTATATGGATGGAAAGGTAAGACATAGGCCTACAACTTTTATATGGAGCCCAAGATCTAAAAAGGCCATTATCAAGTCCAAATTGTAGCAACAATAAAGAAGCCCGAATCTGTCTTCCAGCCCGAGCACTGTTCGGTATTTTGGCCATATCTGGAGTTCTAGAAGTCCAAATGAGCTGAATTTTTTACACAAGAAAGCTGAGACAATTGCCTACAACTTTCATGTTTACAACTGGCTCCAGTTTTGACGTTATCAATGACGTTTTGGGCAGACAAGAGAAGATAAGGATTGTCACCAAGTCAAAAGTTGGCCACCCACTTATCAATTAGTCATCAAATCAATAGTTCCCAATTTTGGCCTATAAAAGGAGGCATTTGCCATGCATTTAGGCATCTTGGTTTCCAGATCAAGATCATGCTCTTCCTTTCTCTCTTTGTATTTTTTATGCTTTGTTTTCATTAATATCAAGTTTATGCCTTTCATTTCATTTCCTTTACTTAGTTAGCTTTTATGTTCTTATTTTGTTTATCTATTTTTCTTTCTTTCATTATGTCTAGCTAAGTTAATTATGTCAAGGTGAAAAGGTTACACTAATGGTGTGAGAATAAGTATAATGTAAACTTAATATGGACTTTAATGTTTGATACTAACATGTTTTATATTTGTTATCTTATTCACTCTTTAATATTTTGCTTGTTAAATGACTAATCTTGATTTATGTTGTATAACACTTGGTACAACAAATGCTTGGCACTTTCATAGCCCATAATGTATGGTATAACCGACACCTGAGCTATGAAAGGAACTTGATTTGTTGTTAACATAAGTTATAATCATGAATGCTTGACGAGATTTACAAGTATTAGCATTAATTGAATAAGATGACTAATGTAATCATGTTAACAATATATAATCTGATTGGAACCTCCTTTGTGTGTGGTTTCCAATTCAATAATAAGAGTTTATACTATACTTGTTTGATATACCATTAGTGGAACCTCTAACCTTGACATTTGTTATTATTATTGCTTAATCCTTACATTAATATTTCATCTCTAAGTTCTCATCATCATCATCTTCTTCTTCTTCTCTTTCTTTCTTTATTATTATTATTATTATTATTATTATTATTATTATTATTATTATTATTATTAGTACTACTACTACTACTACTACTACTATTATTATTATTATTATTATTATTATTACTATTGTTGTTGTTGTTATTGTTGTTTTATAATTATTGTTTATAATTTGTACAATTAACCTCCCTGTGGTTCGACCCCGGTCTTGCCGGGTTATTTATTACTTCGACACTCCTGCACTTGGGAGAAGACATCAACCTTTTAGTCGTGTCAAGTTTTTGGTGCCGTTGCCGGGGAGGTAAGTTTGTATAAATTATAGTATTTATTTTATTTTCTCTTTTCACTTTTCTTGTATATAACTTTGTTTCTTTTCTCTTGTTTCTTCTTCTTTTATTTTCTTCTTCCTTTTATTCTATTCCAACACGTGCATGAGAGTGTGGTCACGTACATCAAGTGGTAGACTTTGTAGGATATCCTCATCATTTTCAGAAAATATGGCCGAAGAAGATAATCAATCACTTCATAATGAAAATAATGAGAATAACCGTGCTAGAACACTTAGAGACCACATGAATCCCACAAGAACAAGTGCACCATCATGCATAGTTTTTCCTCCTGATGCATCTCATTTTAATTTTAAACCAGGCATTATTCAACTTTTACCTTCTTTTCATGGCTTAGAATTGGAAAATCCATACTTGCATTTAAGGGAATTTGAGGAGGTGTGCAACACATATAATAACTTAAATTGTAGCATGAACACCATCAGATTAAAGCTTTTTCCTTTTTCATTAAAAGATAAAGCTAAAACATGGCTACAAAATTTCAGACTAGGATCCATTTGTGTTTGGGATGAAATGCAACAACAGTTTTTAAAGAAGTTTTTCCCATCTCATAGAACAAACTCTTTCAAGAGACAAATCACCACTTTCACTCAAAAACCAGGAGAAACATTTTACCAATGTTGGGATAGGTATCGAGACTTGCTTAGTACTTGCCCTCATCATGGTTTTGAAACATGGAGATTGGTTTCACATTTCTATGAAGGGTTAACACCTAAAGATAGGCAAATGGTTGAATTGATGTGCAATGGAACTTTTGAAGATAAAGACCCTGATGAAGCAATGGAGTACTTAGACTTGTTAGCTGAAAATGCTCAAAATTGGGACACCGCTGGTACTTATGAGGCACCGAGTAAAACTCAACCTCATACATCTACTGGAGGTATGTACAACCTTAGGGAAGATCATGACCTTCAAGCCAAGTTTGCATCTTTAGCTAGAAAAGTCAAGGCACTAGAATTGAAAAGGAGTGGTCAATTAAAATCTGTTGAAAACATTGTATGTCAAATCTGTGAAACAAATGAACACTCAACCAACGATTGTCCAACCTTGCCTTTTTTTAAGGAATGTCTCCATGAACAAGCCCATGCTTTAAACAGTTTCCAAAGGCCCAACCATAACCCATACTCCCAAACATACAACCCTGGTTGGAGAAATCACCCAAATTTCAGTTGGAAGAGTGAGAACAACAATGCACAAACTTCACAACCACCGTTTCAAGCACACCATAATTTCCAAAATTATCATGGATATGCACCTCCTTATGCTCCACCTCCTATAAGAAATTTTGAGGAAACTTTGTATGCATTCATTGAAAAGCAAGAGATAATCAACAATCAACTTGCTCAAAGCATAACAGATTTTAAAGATACTCTTGCAAAATTCACATCTGCTCTTAATTTTCAAGAGCAAGGTAAGTTTCCATCTGAACCACAGCAAAATCTCAAGGAGCAATACAATGCAAATACAAGTAGTTATGGAAGTCAACACATGGATCAAGTCAAATCAGTCATCACTCTACGCAGTGGTAAGGTTATTGAAAAACCCTCTCTTGAACCTTATGAGAAAGATGATGAGTCAATTTTTAAGGGAAAGGAAGGGGTTGAATCTGAAAATTGCAAAGAAACGACTGATTCTCCGCCAGCACTTCCATTTTCTCATGCCATGACCAATCAGGAAGAAATCGAGGATGAAAAAGGCATCGAAAAGGTTGATGCGAATCTTTTATCAAAAGTGACAACATATTCGACACCCGACATCACACCAATCGATGATTACTTTCCTGATGAATCTCTACTTTCTCTTAATTCAATGCCTTGGTTTGCTAAAAATATCAATTTTCTTGCTTCAGGATTTTTGCCAACTCATTGGAGTATTGAAGACAAAAGAAAATTTTTGAGCAACGAGCAAAATTTTTATTGGGATGACCCTTACTTATTCAATTATTGTCCTGATCAAATATTTCAAAAATGCATTCTCGACAATGAGGTAAGTAATTTCATTAAATTTTGTTACTCTAAGGCATGTGGGGATCATTTCTCATCAAAAAAGAGGATTGTAGAAATCTTACAAAGTGGATTTTACTGGCCCATCATATTCAAAAAGTCAGATGCATTCCGCAAAAACTATGAAAATTGTCAGAAGGTGGGATTTATTTCAAAACACAGAGAGTCTTTAGATAATCTTCTATTGACTCTTAAGTCTCATCATAATCGAGATAAGTATCGTGTAATTCATGACTTATGAACCCATTTTCATAAAGAACATACTTGGCATAGTCTTGGGAATCTGACTAAAAAAAGATCATGTTTGCCAGTTTTTTAAAAAACTGGATGGGAAGCCTATCCCCGACCCATTGAGGGCGTTTAAGCTGTTCTTGGACGTAAAACCAAGGGAAGATGTGAGCCACAATCACAACTGCGATTTGAATTTTTTTGGTTTGTAAAAACTTGTGTCTTTTGGTTTTATTATTGTGTTTTGTTATTTCTTATTTTTGTTTCAGTGTGTTTCAGGTTTTGTTCGTGTTTGTTATTTCAGGTGATATCTTTTATACTCTATCTTTCTACCTTAGAACATTGAGGACAATGTCTCGTTTTGGTTGGGGGGAAAGGGTAGTAGTTGATAAAAAAAAAAAAATTATTTTTCATTTCATAAAGCATGTGCATAATTATTGTTACTAGGATGGTAGAGTAAAGGAGCTCTTTTGTTAAAGTGACTCTTGAGACGCATCTTAGTAACCATTCTTAATAAGGTCTATTATAATACTTCCTGAAATATTCAGGTTTACAAACTCTCGTATTGTTACCACTTAATTCTGCTCATATACTTATTTAACATGTATTCTTAAACCTTAATTTACACACAAACACTTTAACATATGATTGTGGGTTGCATATTGGATTATTACATTATTTATGTTCTTTTGTTAAAGGTAACAACTAAGGGAAAGGGATTGTATATAATTAAAAAAAAAAGAAAAACATGAAAAAAAAAGAAAAAAAAAGAAAAAAATGATGATAATAAAAATATAGATAAGTTTGGTTTCGTAGCCTCCCTAACCTAAGCAATTAAGCCTGAAGGGGTGTTTTAACACCTAATACCCTAAAGTCAACTGACTTGGGAGCTATTGGCCCAACGCTTGTTACATAGGTTGAGGAGAAAAGTTTAAGGGAATCAAACATTGCACTATCTACATATCAGTATCTCTGACCCGAGTTACTAAGCTCGTAGGGGTGTCTTAACACCTAATGCCCTAAGACCAACTGGTCTGGGAGTCATTAGCTGAAAGCTCGTTACATGGGTTAAAGATGCATGATACTTTTAACTTATATGTATATAGATTTATAAAAAAAAAAAGAAAAAAAAAGAAGACAAAAATAATAATCTCAACCCAAGGAAGTTAACCTTAAACATTAGAACAAAAATTTTGTTTTCTTCCAAGAAAAGCCCCATAATTATGTGTTGATACATTGAGCACAAAAGAAAGGTTTATTAATATCTTGTTAAGTGGTATTGAGCAGATATATAAATTTAATGAGAGTTTGTTTATCTGGATAGATTAATGGAAGTTAAATGATGAATACCTTGCTTTGTGAAAATTGCAAATTGTTTTAACGCTTTGATTACTAGGGACTAGTAATAAGCTGGTTGGGGGGTGTGATTAGTACTTAAAAGTGCATTTTTATCATGATTTTATATCATCATTTTGCACTTGAAGTATCAATAACTCCTTAACTAAAATATGTTTTATAATAATGTATCTAATAATATAAGATACCTATAATTTGTGGTAAATGTCTATTTCTAATGCAGGCCTATCACATAAATGAAAGGATTGATTGATGACTTGAAGAACTTAAATTGCAAGGATAAAGAGATGGTCAAACTTAGAGAAGAGATGTCGGTGCAATCCAAACCGGAACACTGTTCGATAATTGGGTCATATCTGGAGCTACAGATCTCAGATTTAGGTCCAATTTATATGGATGGAAAGGTAAGACATATGCCTACAACTTTCATATGGAGCCCAAGATCTAAAAAGGCCATTATCAAGTCCAAATTGTAGCAACAACAAAGAAGCCCGAATCTGTCTTCCAGCCCGAGCACTGTTCGGTATTTTGGCCATATCTGGAGTTCTAGAAGTCCAAATGAGCTGAATTTTTTACACAAGAAAGCTGAGACAATTGCCTACAACTTTCATGTTTACAACTGGCTCCAGTTTTGACGTTATCAATGACGTTTTGGGCAGACAAGAGAAGATAAGGATTGTCACCAAGTCAAAAGTTGGCCACCCACTTATCAATTAGTCATCAAATCAATAGTTCCCAATTTTGGCCTATAAAAGGAGGCATTTGCCATGCATTTAGGCATCTTGGTTTCCAGATCAAGATCATGCTCTTCCTTTCTCTCTTTGTATTTTTTATGCTTTGTTTTCATTAATATCAAGTTTATGCCTTTCATTTCATTTCCTTTACTTAGTTAGCTTTTATGTTCTTATTTTGTTTATCTATTTTTCTTTCTTTCATTATGTCTAGCTAAGTTAATTATGTCAAGGTGAAAAGGTTACACTAATGGTGTGAGAATAAGTATAATGTAAACTTAATATGGACTTTAATGTTTGATACTAACATGTTTTATATTTGTTATCTTATTCACTCTTTAATATTTTGCTTGTTAAATGACTAATCTTGATTTATGTTGTATAACACTTGGTACAACAAATGCTTGGCACTTTCATAGCCCATAATGTATGGTATAACCGACACCTGAGCTATGAAAGGAACTTGATTTGTTGTTAACATAAGTTATAATCATGAATGCTTGACGAGATTTACAAGTATTAGCATTAATTGAATAAGATGACTAATGTAATCATGTTAACAATATATAATCTGATTGGAACCTCCTTTGTGTGTGGTTTCCAATTCAATAATAAGAGTTTATACTATACTTGTTTGATATACCATTAGTGGAACCTCTAACCTTGACATTTGTTATTATTATTGCTTAATCCTTACATTAATATTTCATCTCTAAGTTCTCATCATCATCATCTTCTTCTTCTTCTCTTTCTTTCTTTATTATTATTATTATTATTATTATTATTATTATTATTATTATTATTATTATTAGTACTACTACTACTACTACTACTACTATTATTATTATTATTATTATTATTATTACTATTGTTGTTGTTGTTATTGTTGTTTTATAATTATTGTTTATAATTTGTACAATTAACCTCCCTGTGGTTCGACCCCGGTCTTGCCGGGTTATTTATTACTTCGACACTCCTGCACTTGGGAGAAGACATCAACCTTTTAGTCGTGTCAAGTTTTTGGTGCCGTTGCCGGGGAGGTAAGTTTGTATAAATTATAGTATTTATTTTATTTTCTCTTTTCACTTTTCTTGTATATAACTTTGTTTCTTTTCTCTTGTTTCTTCTTCTTTTATTTTCTTCTTCCTTTTATTCTATTCCAACACGTGCATGAGAGTGTGGTCACGTACATCAAGTGGTAGACTTTGTAGGATATCCTCATCATTTTCAGAAAATATGGCCGAAGAAGATAATCAATCACTTCATAATGAAAATAATGAGAATAACCGTGCTAGAACACTTAGAGACCACATGAATCCCACAAGAACAAGTGCACCATCATGCATAGTTTTTCCTCCTGATGCATCTCATTTTAATTTTAAACCAGGCATTATTCAACTTTTACCTTCTTTTCATGGCTTAGAATTGGAAAATCCATACTTGCATTTAAGGGAATTTGAGGAGGTGTGCAACACATATAATAACTTAAATTGTAGCATGAACACCATCAGATTAAAGCTTTTTCCTTTTTCATTAAAAGATAAAGCTAAAACATGGCTACAAAATTTCAGACTAGGATCCATTTGTGTTTGGGATGAAATGCAACAACAGTTTTTAAAGAAGTTTTTCCCATCTCATAGAACAAACTCTTTCAAGAGACAAATCACCACTTTCACTCAAAAACCAGGAGAAACATTTTACCAATGTTGGGATAGGTATCGAGACTTGCTTAGTACTTGCCCTCATCATGGTTTTGAAACATGGAGATTGGTTTCACATTTCTATGAAGGGTTAACACCTAAAGATAGGCAAATGGTTGAATTGATGTGCAATGGAACTTTTGAAGATAAAGACCCTGATGAAGCAATGGAGTACTTAGACTTGTTAGCTGAAAATGCTCAAAATTGGGACACCGCTGGTACTTATGAGGCACCGAGTAAAACTCAACCTCATACATCTACTGGAGGTATGTACAACCTTAGGGAAGATCATGACCTTCAAGCCAAGTTTGCATCTTTAGCTAGAAAAGTCAAGGCACTAGAATTGAAAAGGAGTGGTCAATTAAAATCTGTTGAAAACATTGTATGTCAAATCTGTGAAACAAATGAACACTCAACCAACGATTGTCCAACCTTGCCTTTTTTTAAGGAATGTCTCCATGAACAAGCCCATGCTTTAAACAGTTTCCAAAGGCCCAACCATAACCCATACTCCCAAACATACAACCCTGGTTGGAGAAATCACCCAAATTTCAGTTGGAAGAGTGAGAACAACAATGCACAAACTTCACAACCACCGTTTCAAGCACACCATAATTTCCAAAATTATCATGGATATGCACCTCCTTATGCTCCACCTCCTATAAGAAATTTTGAGGAAACTTTGTATGCATTCATTGAAAAGCAAGAGATAATCAACAATCAACTTGCTCAAAGCATAACAGATTTTAAAGATACTCTTGCAAAATTCACATCTGCTCTTAATTTTCAAGAGCAAGGTAAGTTTCCATCTGAACCACAGCAAAATCTCAAGGAGCAATACAATGCAAATACAAGTAGTTATGGAAGTCAACACATGGATCAAGTCAAATCAGTCATCACTCTACGCAGTGGTAAGGTTATTGAAAAACCCTCTCTTGAACCTTATGAGAAAGATGATGAGTCAATTTTTAAGGGAAAGGAAGGGGTTGAATCTGAAAATTGCAAAGAAACGACTGATTCTCCGCCAGCACTTCCATTTTCTCATGCCATGACCAATCAGGAAGAAATCGAGGATGAAAAAGGCATCGAAAAGGTTGATGCGAATCTTTTATCAAAAGTGACAACATATTCGACACCCGACATCACACCAATCGATGATTACTTTCCTGATGAATCTCTACTTTCTCTTAATTCAATGCCTTGGTTTGCTAAAAATATCAATTTTCTTGCTTCAGGATTTTTGCCAACTCATTGGAGTATTGAAGACAAAAGAAAATTTTTGAGCAACGAGCAAAATTTTTATTGGGATGACCCTTACTTATTCAATTATTGTCCTGATCAAATATTTCAAAAATGCATTCTCGACAATGAGGTAAGTAATTTCATTAAATTTTGTTACTCTAAGGCATGTGGGGATCATTTCTCATCAAAAAAGAGGATTGTAGAAATCTTACAAAGTGGATTTTACTGGCCCATCATATTCAAAAAGTCAGATGCATTCCGCAAAAACTATGAAAATTGTCAGAAGGTGGGATTTATTTCAAAACACAGAGAGTCTTTAGATAATCTTCTATTGACTCTTAAGTCTCATCATAATCGAGATAAGTATCGTGTAATTCATGACTTATGAACCCATTTTCATAAAGAACATACTTGGCATAGTCTTGGGAATCTGACTAAAAAAAGATCATGTTTGCCAGTTTTTTAAAAAACTGGATGGGAAGCCTATCCCCGACCCATTGAGGGCGTTTAAGCTGTTCTTGGACGTAAAACCAAGGGAAGATGTGAGCCACAATCACAACTGCGATTTGAATTTTTTTGGTTTGTAAAAACTTGTGTCTTTTGGTTTTATTATTGTGTTTTGTTATTTCTTATTTTTGTTTCAGTGTGTTTCAGGTTTTGTTCGTGTTTGTTATTTCAGGTGATATCTTTTATACTCTATCTTTCTACCTTAGAACATTGAGGACAATGTCTCGTTTTGGTTGGGGGGAAAGGGTAGTAGTTGATAAAAAAAAAAAAATTATTTTTCATTTCATAAAGCATGTGCATAATTATTGTTACTAGGATGGTAGAGTAAAGGAGCTCTTTTGTTAAAGTGACTCTTGAGACGCATCTTAGTAACCATTCTTAATAAGGTCTATTATAATACTTCCTGAAATATTCAGGTTTACAAACTCTCGTATTGTTACCACTTAATTCTGCTCATATACTTATTTAACATGTATTCTTAAACCTTAATTTACACACAAACACTTTAACATATGATTGTGGGTTGCATATTGGATTATTACATTATTTATGTTCTTTTGTTAAAGGTAACAACTAAGGGAAAGGGATTGTATATAATTAAAAAAAAAAGAAAAACATGAAAAAAAAAGAAAAAAAAAGAAAAAAATGATGATAATAAAAATATAGATAAGTTTGGTTTCGTAGCCTCCCTAACCTAAGCAATTAAGCCTGAAGGGGTGTTTTAACACCTAATACCCTAAAGTCAACTGACTTGGGAGCTATTGGCCCAACGCTTGTTACATAGGTTGAGGAGAAAAGTTTAAGGGAATCAAACATTGCACTATCTACATATCAGTATCTCTGACCCGAGTTACTAAGCTCGTAGGGGTGTCTTAACACCTAATGCCCTAAGACCAACTGGTCTGGGAGTCATTAGCTGAAAGCTCGTTACATGGGTTAAAGATGCATGATACTTTTAACTTATATGTATATAGATTTATAAAAAAAAAAAGAAAAAAAAAGAAGACAAAAATAATAATCTCAACCCAAGGAAGTTAACCTTAAACATTAGAACAAAAATTTTGTTTTCTTCCAAGAAAAGCCCCATAATTATGTGTTGATACATTGAGCACAAAAGAAAGGTTTATTAATATCTTGTTAAGTGGTATTGAGCAGATATATAAATTTAATGAGAGTTTGTTTATCTGGATAGATTAATGGAAGTTAAATGATGAATACCTTGCTTTGTGAAAATTGCAAATTGTTTTAACGCTTTGATTACTAGGGACTAGTAATAAGCTGGTTGGGGGGTGTGATTAGTACTTAAAAGTGCATTTTTATCATGATTTTATATCATCATTTTGCACTTGAAGTATCAATAACTCCTTAACTAAAATATGTTTTATAATAATGTATCTAATAATATAAGATACCTATAATTTGTGGTAAATGTCTATTTCTAATGCAGGCCTATCACATAAATGAAAGGATTGATTGATGACTTGAAGAACTTAAATTGCAAGGATAAAGAGATGGTCAAACTTAGAGAAGAGATGTCGGTGCAATCCAAACCGGAACACTGTTCGATAATTGGGTCATATCTGGAGCTACAGATCTCAGATTTAGGTCCAATTTATATGGATGGAAAGGTAAGACATATGCCTACAACTTTCATATGGAGCCCAAGATCTAAAAAGGCCATTATCAAGTCCAAATTGTAGCAACAACAAAGAAGCCCGAATCTGTCTTCCAGCCCGAGCACTGTTCGGTATTTTGGCCATATCTGGAGTTCTAGAAGTCCAAATGAGCTGAATTTTTTACACAAGAAAGCTGAGACAATTGCCTACAACTTTCATGTTTACAACTGGCTCCAGTTTTGACGTTATCAATGACGTTTTGGGCAGACAAGAGAAGATAAGGATTGTCACCAAGTCAAAAGTTGGCCACCCACTTATCAATTAGTCATCAAATCAATAGTTCCCAATTTTGGCCTATAAAAGGAGGCATTTGCCATGCATTTAGGCATCTTGGTTTCCAGATCAAGATCATGCTCTTCCTTTCTCTCTTTGTATTTTTTATGCTTTGTTTTCATTAATATCAAGTTTATGCCTTTCATTTCATTTCCTTTACTTAGTTAGCTTTTATGTTCTTATTTTGTTTATCTATTTTTCTTTCTTTCATTATGTCTAGCTAAGTTAATTATGTCAAGGTGAAAAGGTTACACTAATGGTGTGAGAATAAGTATAATGTAAACTTAATATGGACTTTAATGTTTGATACTAACATGTTTTATATTTGTTATCTTATTCACTCTTTAATATTTTGCTTGTTAAATGACTAATCTTGATTTATGTTGTATAACACTTGGTACAACAAATGCTTGGCACTTTCATAGCCCATAATGTATGGTATAACCGACACCTGAGCTATGAAAGGAACTTGATTTGTTGTTAACATAAGTTATAATCATGAATGCTTGACGAGATTTACAAGTATTAGCATTAATTGAATAAGATGACTAATGTAATCATGTTAACAATATATAATCTGATTGGAACCTCCTTTGTGTGTGGTTTCCAATTCAATAATAAGAGTTTATACTATACTTGTTTGATATACCATTAGTGGAACCTCTAACCTTGACATTTGTTATTATTATTGCTTAATCCTTACATTAATATTTCATCTCTAAGTTCTCATCATCATCATCTTCTTCTTCTTCTCTTTCTTTCTTTATTATTATTATTATTATTATTATTATTATTATTATTATTATTATTATTATTAGTACTACTACTACTACTACTACTACTATTATTATTATTATTATTATTATTATTACTATTGTTGTTGTTGTTATTGTTGTTTTATAATTATTGTTTATAATTTGTACAATTAACCTCCCTGTGGTTCGACCCCGGTCTTGCCGGGTTATTTATTACTTCGACACTCCTGCACTTGGGAGAAGACATCAACCTTTTAGTCGTGTCAAGTTTTTGGTGCCGTTGCCGGGGAGGTAAGTTTGTATAAATTATAGTATTTATTTTATTTTCTCTTTTCACTTTTCTTGTATATAACTTTGTTTCTTTTCTCTTGTTTCTTCTTCTTTTATTTTCTTCTTCCTTTTATTCTATTCCAACACGTGCATGAGAGTGTGGTCACGTACATCAAGTGGTAGACTTTGTAGGATATCCTCATCATTTTCAGAAAATATGGCCGAAGAAGATAATCAATCACTTCATAATGAAAATAATGAGAATAACCGTGCTAGAACACTTAGAGACCACATGAATCCCACAAGAACAAGTGCACCATCATGCATAGTTTTTCCTCCTGATGCATCTCATTTTAATTTTAAACCAGGCATTATTCAACTTTTACCTTCTTTTCATGGCTTAGAATTGGAAAATCCATACTTGCATTTAAGGGAATTTGAGGAGGTGTGCAACACATATAATAACTTAAATTGTAGCATGAACACCATCAGATTAAAGCTTTTTCCTTTTTCATTAAAAGATAAAGCTAAAACATGGCTACAAAATTTCAGACTAGGATCCATTTGTGTTTGGGATGAAATGCAACAACAGTTTTTAAAGAAGTTTTTCCCATCTCATAGAACAAACTCTTTCAAGAGACAAATCACCACTTTCACTCAAAAACCAGGAGAAACATTTTACCAATGTTGGGATAGGTATCGAGACTTGCTTAGTACTTGCCCTCATCATGGTTTTGAAACATGGAGATTGGTTTCACATTTCTATGAAGGGTTAACACCTAAAGATAGGCAAATGGTTGAATTGATGTGCAATGGAACTTTTGAAGATAAAGACCCTGATGAAGCAATGGAGTACTTAGACTTGTTAGCTGAAAATGCTCAAAATTGGGACACCGCTGGTACTTATGAGGCACCGAGTAAAACTCAACCTCATACATCTACTGGAGGTATGTACAACCTTAGGGAAGATCATGACCTTCAAGCCAAGTTTGCATCTTTAGCTAGAAAAGTCAAGGCACTAGAATTGAAAAGGAGTGGTCAATTAAAATCTGTTGAAAACATTGTATGTCAAATCTGTGAAACAAATGAACACTCAACCAACGATTGTCCAACCTTGCCTTTTTTTAAGGAATGTCTCCATGAACAAGCCCATGCTTTAAACAGTTTCCAAAGGCCCAACCATAACCCATACTCCCAAACATACAACCCTGGTTGGAGAAATCACCCAAATTTCAGTTGGAAGAGTGAGAACAACAATGCACAAACTTCACAACCACCGTTTCAAGCACACCATAATTTCCAAAATTATCATGGATATGCACCTCCTTATGCTCCACCTCCTATAAGAAATTTTGAGGAAACTTTGTATGCATTCATTGAAAAGCAAGAGATAATCAACAATCAACTTGCTCAAAGCATAACAGATTTTAAAGATACTCTTGCAAAATTCACATCTGCTCTTAATTTTCAAGAGCAAGGTAAGTTTCCATCTGAACCACAGCAAAATCTCAAGGAGCAATACAATGCAAATACAAGTAGTTATGGAAGTCAACACATGGATCAAGTCAAATCAGTCATCACTCTACGCAGTGGTAAGGTTATTGAAAAACCCTCTCTTGAACCTTATGAGAAAGATGATGAGTCAATTTTTAAGGGAAAGGAAGGGGTTGAATCTGAAAATTGCAAAGAAACGACTGATTCTCCGCCAGCACTTCCATTTTCTCATGCCATGACCAATCAGGAAGAAATCGAGGATGAAAAAGGCATCGAAAAGGTTGATGCGAATCTTTTATCAAAAGTGACAACATATTCGACACCCGACATCACACCAATCGATGATTACTTTCCTGATGAATCTCTACTTTCTCTTAATTCAATGCCTTGGTTTGCTAAAAATATCAATTTTCTTGCTTCAGGATTTTTGCCAACTCATTGGAGTATTGAAGACAAAAGAAAATTTTTGAGCAACGAGCAAAATTTTTATTGGGATGACCCTTACTTATTCAATTATTGTCCTGATCAAATATTTCAAAAATGCATTCTCGACAATGAGGTAAGTAATTTCATTAAATTTTGTTACTCTAAGGCATGTGGGGATCATTTCTCATCAAAAAAGAGGATTGTAGAAATCTTACAAAGTGGATTTTACTGGCCCATCATATTCAAAAAGTCAGATGCATTCCGCAAAAACTATGAAAATTGTCAGAAGGTGGGATTTATTTCAAAACACAGAGAGTCTTTAGATAATCTTCTATTGACTCTTAAGTCTCATCATAATCGAGATAAGTATCGTGTAATTCATGACTTATGAACCCATTTTCATAAAGAACATACTTGGCATAGTCTTGGGAATCTGACTAAAAAAAGATCATGTTTGCCAGTTTTTTAAAAAACTGGATGGGAAGCCTATCCCCGACCCATTGAGGGCGTTTAAGCTGTTCTTGGACGTAAAACCAAGGGAAGATGTGAGCCACAATCACAACTGCGATTTGAATTTTTTTGGTTTGTAAAAACTTGTGTCTTTTGGTTTTATTATTGTGTTTTGTTATTTCTTATTTTTGTTTCAGTGTGTTTCAGGTTTTGTTCGTGTTTGTTATTTCAGGTGATATCTTTTATACTCTATCTTTCTACCTTAGAACATTGAGGACAATGTCTCGTTTTGGTTGGGGGGAAAGGGTAGTAGTTGATAAAAAAAAAAAAATTATTTTTCATTTCATAAAGCATGTGCATAATTATTGTTACTAGGATGGTAGAGTAAAGGAGCTCTTTTGTTAAAGTGACTCTTGAGACGCATCTTAGTAACCATTCTTAATAAGGTCTATTATAATACTTCCTGAAATATTCAGGTTTACAAACTCTCGTATTGTTACCACTTAATTCTGCTCATATACTTATTTAACATGTATTCTTAAACCTTAATTTACACACAAACACTTTAACATATGATTGTGGGTTGCATATTGGATTATTACATTATTTATGTTCTTTTGTTAAAGGTAACAACTAAGGGAAAGGGATTGTATATAATTAAAAAAAAAAGAAAAACATGAAAAAAAAAGAAAAAAAAAGAAAAAAATGATGATAATAAAAATATAGATAAGTTTGGTTTCGTAGCCTCCCTAACCTAAGCAATTAAGCCTGAAGGGGTGTTTTAACACCTAATACCCTAAAGTCAACTGACTTGGGAGCTATTGGCCCAACGCTTGTTACATAGGTTGAGGAGAAAAGTTTAAGGGAATCAAACATTGCACTATCTACATATCAGTATCTCTGACCCGAGTTACTAAGCTCGTAGGGGTGTCTTAACACCTAATGCCCTAAGACCAACTGGTCTGGGAGTCATTAGCTGAAAGCTCGTTACATGGGTTAAAGATGCATGATACTTTTAACTTATATGTATATAGATTTATAAAAAAAAAAAGAAAAAAAAAGAAGACAAAAATAATAATCTCAACCCAAGGAAGTTAACCTTAAACATTAGAACAAAAATTTTGTTTTCTTCCAAGAAAAGCCCCATAATTATGTGTTGATACATTGAGCACAAAAGAAAGGTTTATTAATATCTTGTTAAGTGGTATTGAGCAGATATATAAATTTAATGAGAGTTTGTTTATCTGGATAGATTAATGGAAGTTAAATGATGAATACCTTGCTTTGTGAAAATTGCAAATTGTTTTAACGCTTTGATTACTAGGGACTAGTAATAAGCTGGTTGGGGGGTGTGATTAGTACTTAAAAGTGCATTTTTATCATGATTTTATATCATCATTTTGCACTTGAAGTATCAATAACTCCTTAACTAAAATATGTTTTATAATAATGTATCTAATAATATAAGATACCTATAATTTGTGGTAAATGTCTATTTCTAATGCAGGCCTATCACATAAATGAAAGGATTGATTGATGACTTGAAGAACTTAAATTGCAAGGATAAAGAGATGGTCAAACTTAGAGAAGAGATGTCGGTGCAATCCAAACCGGAACACTGTTCGATAATTGGGTCATATCTGGAGCTACAGATCTCAGATTTAGGTCCAATTTATATGGATGGAAAGGTAAGACATATGCCTACAACTTTCATATGGAGCCCAAGATCTAAAAAGGCCATTATCAAGTCCAAATTGTAGCAACAACAAAGAAGCCCGAATCTGTCTTCCAGCCCGAGCACTGTTCGGTATTTTGGCCATATCTGGAGTTCTAGAAGTCCAAATGAGCTGAATTTTTTACACAAGAAAGCTGAGACAATTGCCTACAACTTTCATGTTTACAACTGGCTCCAGTTTTGACGTTATCAATGACGTTTTGGGCAGACAAGAGAAGATAAGGATTGTCACCAAGTCAAAAGTTGGCCACCCACTTATCAATTAGTCATCAAATCAATAGTTCCCAATTTTGGCCTATAAAAGGAGGCATTTGCCATGCATTTAGGCATCTTGGTTTCCAGATCAAGATCATGCTCTTCCTTTCTCTCTTTGTATTTTTTATGCTTTGTTTTCATTAATATCAAGTTTATGCCTTTCATTTCATTTCCTTTACTTAGTTAGCTTTTATGTTCTTATTTTGTTTATCTATTTTTCTTTCTTTCATTATGTCTAGCTAAGTTAATTATGTCAAGGTGAAAAGGTTACACTAATGGTGTGAGAATAAGTATAATGTAAACTTAATATGGACTTTAATGTTTGATACTAACATGTTTTATATTTGTTATCTTATTCACTCTTTAATATTTTGCTTGTTAAATGACTAATCTTGATTTATGTTGTATAACACTTGGTACAACAAATGCTTGGCACTTTCATAGCCCATAATGTATGGTATAACCGACACCTGAGCTATGAAAGGAACTTGATTTGTTGTTAACATAAGTTATAATCATGAATGCTTGACGAGATTTACAAGTATTAGCATTAATTGAATAAGATGACTAATGTAATCATGTTAACAATATATAATCTGATTGGAACCTCCTTTGTGTGTGGTTTCCAATTCAATAATAAGAGTTTATACTATACTTGTTTGATATACCATTAGTGGAACCTCTAACCTTGACATTTGTTATTATTATTGCTTAATCCTTACATTAATATTTCATCTCTAAGTTCTCATCATCATCATCTTCTTCTTCTTCTCTTTCTTTCTTTATTATTATTATTATTATTATTATTATTATTATTATTATTATTATTATTATTAGTACTACTACTACTACTACTACTACTATTATTATTATTATTATTATTATTATTACTATTGTTGTTGTTGTTATTGTTGTTTTATAATTATTGTTTATAATTTGTACAATTAACCTCCCTGTGGTTCGACCCCGGTCTTGCCGGGTTATTTATTACTTCGACACTCCTGCACTTGGGAGAAGACATCAACCTTTTAGTCGTGTCAAGTTTTTGGTGCCGTTGCCGGGGAGGTAAGTTTGTATAAATTATAGTATTTATTTTATTTTCTCTTTTCACTTTTCTTGTATATAACTTTGTTTCTTTTCTCTTGTTTCTTCTTCTTTTATTTTCTTCTTCCTTTTATTCTATTCCAACACGTGCATGAGAGTGTGGTCACGTACATCAAGTGGTAGACTTTGTAGGATATCCTCATCATTTTCAGAAAATATGGCCGAAGAAGATAATCAATCACTTCATAATGAAAATAATGAGAATAACCGTGCTAGAACACTTAGAGACCACATGAATCCCACAAGAACAAGTGCACCATCATGCATAGTTTTTCCTCCTGATGCATCTCATTTTAATTTTAAACCAGGCATTATTCAACTTTTACCTTCTTTTCATGGCTTAGAATTGGAAAATCCATACTTGCATTTAAGGGAATTTGAGGAGGTGTGCAACACATATAATAACTTAAATTGTAGCATGAACACCATCAGATTAAAGCTTTTTCCTTTTTCATTAAAAGATAAAGCTAAAACATGGCTACAAAATTTCAGACTAGGATCCATTTGTGTTTGGGATGAAATGCAACAACAGTTTTTAAAGAAGTTTTTCCCATCTCATAGAACAAACTCTTTCAAGAGACAAATCACCACTTTCACTCAAAAACCAGGAGAAACATTTTACCAATGTTGGGATAGGTATCGAGACTTGCTTAGTACTTGCCCTCATCATGGTTTTGAAACATGGAGATTGGTTTCACATTTCTATGAAGGGTTAACACCTAAAGATAGGCAAATGGTTGAATTGATGTGCAATGGAACTTTTGAAGATAAAGACCCTGATGAAGCAATGGAGTACTTAGACTTGTTAGCTGAAAATGCTCAAAATTGGGACACCGCTGGTACTTATGAGGCACCGAGTAAAACTCAACCTCATACATCTACTGGAGGTATGTACAACCTTAGGGAAGATCATGACCTTCAAGCCAAGTTTGCATCTTTAGCTAGAAAAGTCAAGGCACTAGAATTGAAAAGGAGTGGTCAATTAAAATCTGTTGAAAACATTGTATGTCAAATCTGTGAAACAAATGAACACTCAACCAACGATTGTCCAACCTTGCCTTTTTTTAAGGAATGTCTCCATGAACAAGCCCATGCTTTAAACAGTTTCCAAAGGCCCAACCATAACCCATACTCCCAAACATACAACCCTGGTTGGAGAAATCACCCAAATTTCAGTTGGAAGAGTGAGAACAACAATGCACAAACTTCACAACCACCGTTTCAAGCACACCATAATTTCCAAAATTATCATGGATATGCACCTCCTTATGCTCCACCTCCTATAAGAAATTTTGAGGAAACTTTGTATGCATTCATTGAAAAGCAAGAGATAATCAACAATCAACTTGCTCAAAGCATAACAGATTTTAAAGATACTCTTGCAAAATTCACATCTGCTCTTAATTTTCAAGAGCAAGGTAAGTTTCCATCTGAACCACAGCAAAATCTCAAGGAGCAATACAATGCAAATACAAGTAGTTATGGAAGTCAACACATGGATCAAGTCAAATCAGTCATCACTCTACGCAGTGGTAAGGTTATTGAAAAACCCTCTCTTGAACCTTATGAGAAAGATGATGAGTCAATTTTTAAGGGAAAGGAAGGGGTTGAATCTGAAAATTGCAAAGAAACGACTGATTCTCCGCCAGCACTTCCATTTTCTCATGCCATGACCAATCAGGAAGAAATCGAGGATGAAAAAGGCATCGAAAAGGTTGATGCGAATCTTTTATCAAAAGTGACAACATATTCGACACCCGACATCACACCAATCGATGATTACTTTCCTGATGAATCTCTACTTTCTCTTAATTCAATGCCTTGGTTTGCTAAAAATATCAATTTTCTTGCTTCAGGATTTTTGCCAACTCATTGGAGTATTGAAGACAAAAGAAAATTTTTGAGCAACGAGCAAAATTTTTATTGGGATGACCCTTACTTATTCAATTATTGTCCTGATCAAATATTTCAAAAATGCATTCTCGACAATGAGGTAAGTAATTTCATTAAATTTTGTTACTCTAAGGCATGTGGGGATCATTTCTCATCAAAAAAGAGGATTGTAGAAATCTTACAAAGTGGATTTTACTGGCCCATCATATTCAAAAAGTCAGATGCATTCCGCAAAAACTATGAAAATTGTCAGAAGGTGGGATTTATTTCAAAACACAGAGAGTCTTTAGATAATCTTCTATTGACTCTTAAGTCTCATCATAATCGAGATAAGTATCGTGTAATTCATGACTTATGAACCCATTTTCATAAAGAACATACTTGGCATAGTCTTGGGAATCTGACTAAAAAAAGATCATGTTTGCCAGTTTTTTAAAAAACTGGATGGGAAGCCTATCCCCGACCCATTGAGGGCGTTTAAGCTGTTCTTGGACGTAAAACCAAGGGAAGATGTGAGCCACAATCACAACTGCGATTTGAATTTTTTTGGTTTGTAAAAACTTGTGTCTTTTGGTTTTATTATTGTGTTTTGTTATTTCTTATTTTTGTTTCAGTGTGTTTCAGGTTTTGTTCGTGTTTGTTATTTCAGGTGATATCTTTTATACTCTATCTTTCTACCTTAGAACATTGAGGACAATGTCTCGTTTTGGTTGGGGGGAAAGGGTAGTAGTTGATAAAAAAAAAAAAATTATTTTTCATTTCATAAAGCATGTGCATAATTATTGTTACTAGGATGGTAGAGTAAAGGAGCTCTTTTGTTAAAGTGACTCTTGAGACGCATCTTAGTAACCATTCTTAATAAGGTCTATTATAATACTTCCTGAAATATTCAGGTTTACAAACTCTCGTATTGTTACCACTTAATTCTGCTCATATACTTATTTAACATGTATTCTTAAACCTTAATTTACACACAAACACTTTAACATATGATTGTGGGTTGCATATTGGATTATTACATTATTTATGTTCTTTTGTTAAAGGTAACAACTAAGGGAAAGGGATTGTATATAATTAAAAAAAAAAGAAAAACATGAAAAAAAAAGAAAAAAAAAGAAAAAAATGATGATAATAAAAATATAGATAAGTTTGGTTTCGTAGCCTCCCTAACCTAAGCAATTAAGCCTGAAGGGGTGTTTTAACACCTAATACCCTAAAGTCAACTGACTTGGGAGCTATTGGCCCAACGCTTGTTACATAGGTTGAGGAGAAAAGTTTAAGGGAATCAAACATTGCACTATCTACATATCAGTATCTCTGACCCGAGTTACTAAGCTCGTAGGGGTGTCTTAACACCTAATGCCCTAAGACCAACTGGTCTGGGAGTCATTAGCTGAAAGCTCGTTACATGGGTTAAAGATGCATGATACTTTTAACTTATATGTATATAGATTTATAAAAAAAAAAAGAAAAAAAAAGAAGACAAAAATAATAATCTCAACCCAAGGAAGTTAACCTTAAACATTAGAACAAAAATTTTGTTTTCTTCCAAGAAAAGCCCCATAATTATGTGTTGATACATTGAGCACAAAAGAAAGGTTTATTAATATCTTGTTAAGTGGTATTGAGCAGATATATAAATTTAATGAGAGTTTGTTTATCTGGATAGATTAATGGAAGTTAAATGATGAATACCTTGCTTTGTGAAAATTGCAAATTGTTTTAACGCTTTGATTACTAGGGACTAGTAATAAGCTGGTTGGGGGGTGTGATTAGTACTTAAAAGTGCATTTTTATCATGATTTTATATCATCATTTTGCACTTGAAGTATCAATAACTCCTTAACTAAAATATGTTTTATAATAATGTATCTAATAATATAAGATACCTATAATTTGTGGTAAATGTCTATTTCTAATGCAGGCCTATCACATAAATGAAAGGATTGATTGATGACTTGAAGAACTTAAATTGCAAGGATAAAGAGATGGTCAAACTTAGAGAAGAGATGTCGGTGCAATCCAAACCGGAACACTGTTCGATAATTGGGTCATATCTGGAGCTACAGATCTCAGATTTAGGTCCAATTTATATGGATGGAAAGGTAAGACATATGCCTACAACTTTCATATGGAGCCCAAGATCTAAAAAGGCCATTATCAAGTCCAAATTGTAGCAACAACAAAGAAGCCCGAATCTGTCTTCCAGCCCGAGCACTGTTCGGTATTTTGGCCATATCTGGAGTTCTAGAAGTCCAAATGAGCTGAATTTTTTACACAAGAAAGCTGAGACAATTGCCTACAACTTTCATGTTTACAACTGGCTCCAGTTTTGACGTTATCAATGACGTTTTGGGCAGACAAGAGAAGATAAGGATTGTCACCAAGTCAAAAGTTGGCCACCCACTTATCAATTAGTCATCAAATCAATAGTTCCCAATTTTGGCCTATAAAAGGAGGCATTTGCCATGCATTTAGGCATCTTGGTTTCCAGATCAAGATCATGCTCTTCCTTTCTCTCTTTGTATTTTTTATGCTTTGTTTTCATTAATATCAAGTTTATGCCTTTCATTTCATTTCCTTTACTTAGTTAGCTTTTATGTTCTTATTTTGTTTATCTATTTTTCTTTCTTTCATTATGTCTAGCTAAGTTAATTATGTCAAGGTGAAAAGGTTACACTAATGGTGTGAGAATAAGTATAATGTAAACTTAATATGGACTTTAATGTTTGATACTAACATGTTTTATATTTGTTATCTTATTCACTCTTTAATATTTTGCTTGTTAAATGACTAATCTTGATTTATGTTGTATAACACTTGGTACAACAAATGCTTGGCACTTTCATAGCCCATAATGTATGGTATAACCGACACCTGAGCTATGAAAGGAACTTGATTTGTTGTTAACATAAGTTATAATCATGAATGCTTGACGAGATTTACAAGTATTAGCATTAATTGAATAAGATGACTAATGTAATCATGTTAACAATATATAATCTGATTGGAACCTCCTTTGTGTGTGGTTTCCAATTCAATAATAAGAGTTTATACTATACTTGTTTGATATACCATTAGTGGAACCTCTAACCTTGACATTTGTTATTATTATTGCTTAATCCTTACATTAATATTTCATCTCTAAGTTCTCATCATCATCATCTTCTTCTTCTTCTCTTTCTTTCTTTATTATTATTATTATTATTATTATTATTATTATTATTAGTACTACTACTACTACTACTACTATTATTATTATTATTATTATTATTATTATTACTATTGTTGTTGTTGTTATTGTTGTTTTATAATTATTGTTTATAATTTGTACAATTAACCTCCCTGTGGTTCGACCCCGGTCTTGCCGGGTTATTTATTACTTCGACACTCCTGCACTTGGGAGAAGACATCAACCTTTTAGTCGTGTCAATGGGCTTGTTCATGGAGACATTCCTTAAAAAAAGGCAAGGTTGGACAATCGTTGGTTGAGTGTTCATTTGTTTCACATATTTGACACACAATGTTTTCAACAGATTTTAATTGACCACTCCTTTTCAATTCTAGTGCCTCGACTTTTCTAGCTAAAGATGCAAACTTGGCTTGAAGGTCATGATCTTCCCTAAGGTTGTACATACCTCCACTAGATGTATGAGGTTGAGTTTTACTCGGTGCCTCATATGTACCCGCAGTGTCCCAATTTTGAGCATTTTCAGCTAACAAGTCTAAGTACTCCATTGCTTCATCAGGGTCTTTATCTTCAAAAGTTCCATTGCACATCAATTCAACCATTTGCCTATCTTTAGGTGTTAACCCTTCATAGAAATGTGAAACCAATCTCCATGTTTCAAAACCATGATGGGGGCAAGTACTAAGCAAGTCTCGATACCTATCCCAACATTTGTAAAATGTTTCTCCTGGTTTTTGAGTGAAAGTGGTGATTTGTCTCTTGAAAGAGTTTGTTCTATGAGATGGGAAAAACTTCTTTAAAAATTGTTGTTGCATTTCATCCCAAACACGAATGGATCCTGGTCTCAAATTTTGTAGCCATGTTTTAGCTTTATCTTTAAATGAAAAAGGAAAAAGCTTTAATCTGATGGTGTTCATGCTACAATTTAAGTTATTATATGTGTTGCACACCTCCTCAAATTCCCTTAAATGCAAGTATGGATTTTCCAATTCTAAGCCATGAAAAGAAGGTAAAAGTTGAATAATGCTTGGTTTAAAATTAAAATGAGATGCATCAGGAGGAAAAACTATGCATGATGGTGCACTTGTTCTTGTGGGATTCATGTGGTCTCTAAGTGTTCTAGCACGGTTATTCTCATTATTTTCATTATGAAGTGGTTGATTATCTTCTTCAGCCATATTTTCTGAAAATGATGAGGATACCCTACAAACTTTACCACTTGATGTACGTGACCACACTCTCATGCACGTGTAGGAATAAAATAAAATAAAAAGAAGAAAGCAAAAGAAGGAGGAAGAAAACAATAAAAAGAAACAAAAGAAAAGAAACAAAGTTATATACAAGAAAAGTAAAAAGAGAAAATAAATACTATAATTTATACAAGAACTTACCTCCCCGGCAACGACGCCAAAAACTTGACACGACTAAAAGATTGAGGTCTTCTCCCAAGTGCAGGAGTGTCGAAGTAATAAATAACCCGGCAAGACCGGGGTTGAACCACAAGGAGGTTAATTGTACAAATTATAAACAACAATTATAAACAACAATAATAGTAATAACGATAACAATAATAATAATAATAATAATAATAATAATAATAATAATAATAATAATAATAATAATAATAATAATAATAATAATAATAGTAATACTAGTAGTAGTAGTAGTAGTAGTAGTAGTAGTAGTAGTAGTAGTAATACTAATAATAATAATAATAATAAAGAAAGAGAAGAAGAAGATGATGATGATGATGAGAACTTAAAGATGAAATATTAATGTAAGGATTAAACAATAATAATAACAAATGTCAAGGTTAGAGGTTCCACTAATGGTATATCAAACAAGTATAATATAAACTCTTATTATTGAATTGGAAACCACACACAAAGGAGGTTCCAATCAGATTATATATTGTTAACATGATTACATTAGTCATCTTATTTAATTAATGCTAATACTTGGAAATCTCGTCAAGCATTCATGATTATAACTTATGTTAACAACAAATCAAGTTCCTTTCATAGCTGAGGTGTCGGTTATACCATACATTATGGGCTATGAAAGTGCCAAGTATTTGTTGTACCAAGTGTTATACAACATAAATCAAGATTACTCATTTAACAAGCAAAGTATTAAAGAGTGAACAAGATAACAAATATAAAACATGTTAGTATCAAACATTAAAGTCCATATTAAGTTTACATTATACTTATTCTTACACCATTAGTGTAACCTTTTCACCTTGACATAACTAACTTAGCTAGACATAATGAAAGAAAGAAAAATAGATAAACAACATAAGAACATAAAAGCTAACTAAGTAAAGGAAAGGAAATGAAAAGCATAAACTTAATATTAATGAAAGCAAAGCATAAACATTACAAAAAATACAAAGAGAGAAAGGAAAAGCATGATCTTGATCTGGAAACCAAGATGCCTAAATGAATGGCAAATGCCTCCTTTTATAGGCCAAAATTGGGAACTATTGATTTGATGACTAATTGATAAGTGGGTGGCCAACTTTTGACTTGGTGACAATCCTTATCTTCTCTTGTCTGCCCAAAACATCATTGATAACGTCAAAATTAGAGCCAGATGAAAACATGAAAGTTGTAGGCAATTGTCTCAGCTTTCTTGTGTAAAAAATTCAGCTCAGTTGGACTTCTAGAACTCCAGATATGGCCAAAATACCGAACAGTGCTCGGGCTGAAAGACAGATTCGGGCTTCTTTGTTGTTGCTACAATTTGGACTTGATAATGGCCTTTTTAGATCTTGGGCTCCATATGAAAGTTGTAGGCCTATGTCTTACCTTTCCATCCATATAAATTGGACCTAAATCTGAGATCTGTAGCTCCAGATATGACCCAATTACCAAACAGTATTCCAGTTTGGATTGCACCGACATCTCTTCTCTAAGTTTGACCATCTCTTTATTCTTGCAATTTATGTTCTTCAAGTCATCAATCAATCCTTTCATTTATGTGATAGGCCTGCATTAAAAATAGACATTTACCACAAATTATAGGTATCTTATATTATTAGATACATTATTATAAAACATATTTTAGTTAAGGAGTTATTGATACTTCAAGTGCAAAATGATGATATAAAACCATGATAAAAATGCAGTTTTAAGTACTAATCAACTTACCTCATTGTCGGGAATGAATCTTTGAAATATTTGATCAGGACAATATTTAAATAAGTTAGGGTCATCACAATAAAAGCTCTTCACTTCGTTCAAAAACTTTTCTTTATCTTGGGTACTCCAATCAGCTGGCAAATCTTCTAAAGTAAGAAAATTGATTTTTTTTTATCATACCAAGGCATTGGACTAAGAGAAAGTAAGGATTCGTTAGGAAAGTAATCATCGATTGGTGTGATGTCAGATGTCGAATCTGTTGTCACTATTGACAAAAGATTCGCATCAACATTTTTGGTCCTTGTTTCATCTATGATTTCTTCCTTAGAATAAATCATTTGCAAATCTTTAGATTCATCTAATTCATTTTTACTTAAAGTAGATTCAAGTTGATCATAAACTAATTCATCAATATGATCTACTTCTTGTAAATCATTATCATCTCCAGGTTGCTTGCAAATATTGAAAATATTCATTTCCAATGTCATGTTTCCAAATGATAGCTTCATCAGTCTATTCCTACAATTAATCAATGCGTTAGAGGTTGCAAGAAACGGACGTCTTAAATAACAGGAAATGCATTACATGCTTCAACAGGTTCTGTGTCCAAGACAATAAAATCCACAGGATAAATGAATTTATCGACTTGTACTAACACATCTTCAATTATTCCTCTAGGCACTTTTACAGATCCATCAGCAAGTAAAAGAGATATAGAAGTTGGTTTTAACTCACCTAGATTGAGACTCTGAAAAACTGAATATGGAAGTAAATTCACACTAGCACCAAGATCAAGTAAGGCTCTTTCAATTTTATGCTCTCCAATAAAGCAAGAAATTGTAGGACAACCAGGGTCTTTATATTTCAAAGCATTATTGTTTTGAAGAATAACACTTACTTGTTCAGCTAGAATGACTTTCTTTTTCACATTCAGTTTCCTCTTCACAGTGCATAGATCTTTCAAAAATTTAGCATAGGAAGGAACCTGTTTAATAGCATCCAACAAAGGTATATTGATTCTTACTTGTTTGAAAGTTTCAAAGATTTTAGAGTTGTGATTGACTTTCTTTTGTTTGGTCATGGCATGAGGAAATGGAAGTGCTAGCGGTGAATCAGTCGTTTCTTTGTAATTTTCATATTCAACCTCTTCCTTACCCTCAAAGATTGACTCATCATCTTTCTCATAAAGTTCAAGAGAGGGTTTTTCAATAACCTTACCACTGCGTAGAGTAGTGACTGATTTGACTTGATCCATCACAAGATCAAAAGATTGATGTCTTCTCCCAAGTGTAGGAGTGTCGAAGTAATAAATAACCCGACAAGACCTGGGTCGAATCACATGGAGGTTAATTGTACAAATTATCAATAACAATAATAAGCAACAATAATAGCAATAACAACAACAATAACAATAACAACAACAACAACAACAACAACAACAACAATAATAATAATATTAGTAGTAGTAGTAGTAGTAATAAAGAAAGAGAAGAAGAAGAAGATGATGAGAACTTGGAGATGGAAAATTAATGTAAGAATTAAACAATAATAATAACAAATGTCAAGGTTAGAGGTTCCACTAATAGTATATCAAACAAGTATAGTATAAACTCTTATTATTGAATTGGAAACCACACACAAAGGAGGTTCCAATCAGATTATATATTGTTAACATGATTACACTAGTCATCTTATTCAATTAATGCTAATACTTGTAAATCTCGTCAAGCATTCATGATTATAACTTATGTTAACAACAAATCAAGTTTCTTTCATAGCTCTGGTGTCGGTTATACCATACATTATAGGTTATGAAAGTGCTAAGCATTTGTTGTACCAAGTGTTATTGACACGACTAAAAGGTTGATGTCTTCTCCCAAGTGCAGGAGTGTCGAAGTAATAAATAACCCGGCAAGACCGGGGTCGAACCACAGGGAGGTTAATTGTACAAATTATAGACAACAATTATAAACAATAATAACAACAACAACAATAATAATAATAACAATAATAATAGTAATACTAATACTAATAATACTAATAATACTAATACTAATACTAATAATAATAATAATAATAATAATAGTAGTAGTAGTAATAGTAGTAGTAATAATAATAATAATAATAATAATAATAATAATAATAAAGAAAGAGAAGAAGAAGAAGATGATGATAACTTGGAGATGGAAAATTAATGTAAGGATTAAACAATAATAATAACAAATGTCAAGGTTAGAGGTTCCACTAATGGTATATCAAACAAGTATAGTATAAACTCTTATTATTGAATTGGAAACCACACACAAAGGAGGTTCCAATCAGATTATATATTGTTAACATGATTACATTAGTCATCTTATTCAATTAATGCTAATACTTGTAAATCTCGTCAAGCATTCATGATTATAACTTATGTTAACAACAAATCAAGTTCCTTTCATAGCTCAGGTGTCGGTTATACCATACATTATGGGCTATGAAAGTGCCAAGCATTTGTTGTACCAAGTGTTATACAACATAAATCAAGATTAGTCATTTAACAAGCAAAGTATTAAAGAGTGAACAAGATAACAAATATAAAACATGTTAGTATCAAACATTAAAGTCCATATTAAGTTTACATTATTCTTATTCTCACACCATTAGTGTAACCTTTTCACCTTGACATAATTAACTTAGCTAGACATAATGAAAGAAAGCAAAATAGATAAACAAAGTAAGAACATAAAAGCTAACTAAGTAAAGAAAAGGAAATGAAAAGCATAAACTTAATATTAATGAAAGCAAAGCATAAACATTACAAAAAATACAAAGAGAGAAAGGAAGAGCATGATCTTGATCTGGAAACCAAGATGCCTAAATGCATGGCAAATGCCTCCTTTTATAGGCTAAAATTGGGAACTATTGATTTGATGACTAATTGATAAGTGGGTGGCCAACTTTTGACTTGGTGACAATCCTTATCTTCTCTTGTCTGCCCAAAACGTCATTGATAACGTCACAACTGGAGCCAGGTGAAAACATGAAAGTTGTAGGCAATTGTCTCAGCTTTCTTGTGTAAAAAATTCAGCTCATTTGAACTTCTAGAACTCCAGATATGGCCAAAATACCGAACAGTGCTCGGGCTGGAAGACAGATTCGGGCTTCTTTGTTGTTGCTACAATTTGGACTTGATAGTGGCCTTTTTAGATCTTGGGCTCCATATAAAAGTTGTAGGCCTATGTCTTACCTTTCCATCCATATAAATTGGACTTAAATCTGAGATCTGTAGCTCCAGATATGGCCCAATTACCGAACAGTGTTCCGGTTTGGATTGCACCGACATCTCTTCTCTAAGTTTGACCATCTCTTTATCCTTGCAATTTAAGTTCTTCAAGTCATCAATCAATCCTTTCAGTTATGTGATAGGCCTGCATTAAAAATAGACATTTACCATAAATTATAGGTATCTTATATTATTAGATACATTATTATAAAACATATTTTAGTTAAGGAGTTATTGATACTTCAAGTGCAAAATGATGATATAAAACCATGATAAAAATGCACTTTTAAGTACTAATCACACCCCCCAACCAGCTTATTATTAGTCCCTAGTAATCAAAGCGTTAAAATAGAAAACAAATTTGCAAATTTCACAAAGCAAGGTATTCATCATTTAACTTCCATTAATCTATCCAGATAAACAAACTCTCATTAAATTTATATATCTGCTCAATACCTCTTAGCAAGATATTAATAAACCCTTTTTTTTTATGCTCAATGTATCAACACATAATTATGGGGCTTTTCTTGGAAGAAAACAAAATTTTTATTCTAATGTTTAAGGTTAACTTCCTTGGGTTGGGATTACTATTTTTGTCTTTTTTTTCGTTTTTTTTTCTTTTTTTTTTAAATCTATATACATATAATTTAAAAACATCATGCATCTTTAACCCATGTAACGAGCTTTCAGCTAATGACTCCCAGACTAGTTGGTCTTAGGGCATTAGGTGTTAAGACACCCCTACGAGCTTAGTAACTCGGGTCGCAGATACTGATATGTAGATAGTGCAATGTTTGATTCTCTTAAGCTTTTCTCCTCAACCCATGTAACAAGCGTTGGGCCAATAGCTCCCAAGTCAGTTGACTTTAGGGTATTAGGTGTTAAAACACCCCTTCGGGCTTAATTGCTTAGGTTAGGAAGGCTACGAAACCAAACTTATCTACATTTTTATTATCATCAGTTTTTTTTTTCTTTTTTTTTTAATTATATACAATCCCTTTCCCTTAGTTGTTACCTTTAACAAAAGAACATAAATAATGTAATAATCCAATATGCAACCCACAATCATATGTTAAAGTGTGTGTGTGTGTGTGTAAATTAAGGTTTAAGAATACATGTTAAATAAGTATGTGAGCAGAATTAAGCGGTAACAATACGAGAGTTTGTAAACCTGAATATTTCAGGAAGTATTATAATAGACCTTGTTAAGAATGATTACTAAGATGCGTCTCAAGAGTCACTTTAACAAAAGAACTCCTTTACTCTGCCATCCTAGTAACAACAATTATGCACATGCTTTATGAAATGAAAAACAAATTATTTTTTTTATCAACTACTACCCTCTCCCCCCAATCAAAACGAGACATTGTCCTCAATGTTCTAAGGTAGAAAGATAGAGTATAGAATATATCACCTGAAATAACGAACACTGACAAAACCTGAAACACACTGAAACAAAAATAAGATATAACAAAACATAATAAAACCAAAAGACACAAAAATTCACAAATAAAGGCTCAAATCCAATCTAAGCTTTTTACGGCTTTGCTTAGATGACCAATTTATGCGACTCATGGAAGGATCAATCACAGGAATGAAAGATTGTAGTTGGTCAATCAATTGTTCAGCAGTAGTAGCAGAGATTATGATTTGTCGTGCAGAAGATGTTAGAAATTCCTGTTCCACAGCATGATCAAGAAAAGACAACAACTTATCATAATAACCATTAACATTTAACAAACCAATGGGTTTATAGTGAATGTGCAATTGAGCCCAAGAGGAAATATGAAAGATCTCTTCCAATGTGCCTAGACCACCTGGTAAAGCAATGAAAGCATCAGCATGGTTAAACATTGCATTCATTCGAGCCGACATTGTGGAGACCTGAAGTTCCTCTCCAATTGTTTTTCCAATGATGTCCCCTTGTGCCAAAGCTTCAGGGACGATTCCTAAAACTTGACTACTTCCTAAAAATGCAGCTATTGACACACCTCCCATTAACCCAAGACTGCCTCCCCCATACACTAAATGAATCTTTCTCTCAGCTAGCACCTGACCAAGATGATTTGTTGATTCTAAAAACTCTTTTTCTTTCCCAGGACTAGATCCACCGAAAACACAAATATTTCTTATTTGATGACTTGAGGAACTTGCCATTTCTACACACTTCTGTATTTGTTGAATGTATGGGTTGAGTAGAAATGAAAGGAAGGAAAAGAGGGTTTTATAGATGAGAAAGTAGAAAGGCAATCATAACATCTATATGTAGGCCAGCTGGAGTCTCACACTCTCTCTCTCTCTCTTTATTTATTTACTTTTGAAAAAAAGCATGTGTATGTACAGGTAGTTGTGATTGTGGCGCACATCTTCCCTTGGTTTTACGTCCAAGAACAGCTTAAACGCCCTCTATGGGTCGGGGATAGGCTTCCCATCCAGTTTTCTTAAAAACTGGCAAACAAGGTCTTTTTTAGTCAGATTCCCAAGACTAAGTCGATCATGTTCTTTATGAAATAGTGGCCATAAATCATGAATTGCACGATGCACATCTCCACTAGAATGCGTCTCAAGAGTCAATAGAAGATTATCTAAAGACTCCTTACTCAGGCCATCCTTAATGAATTGTATTTTATCTTCACGATTTATAGATACCATTCCTAAAGAACGACATTGTGTATTACAAGTCCATCTAGCACATCGATGACAGACATCCAGTCGTTTTGCACGACGCTTCTTTGCAAAAGTGCTTTTACCTCATTGTCGGGAATGAATCTTTGAAATATTTGATCAGGACAATATTTGAATAAGTTAGGGTCATCACAGTAAAAGCTCTTCACTTCGTTCAAAAACTTTTCTTTGTCTTGCGTACTCCAATCAGCTGGCAAATCTCCTAAAGAAAGAAAATTGATATTTTTATTATACCAAGGCATTGGACTAAGAGAAAGTAAGGATTCGTTAGGAAAGTAATCATCGATTGGTGTGATGCCAGTTTTCGAATCTGTTGTCAATGTTGACAAAAGATTAACATCAACATTTTCGGTGCTTGTTTCATCCGTGATTTTTTCCTCAGAATAAATCATTTGCAAATCTTCAGTTTCATCCAATTCATTTTTACTTAAAGTAGATTCAAGTTGATCATAAACTAATTCCTCAATATGATCTACTTCTTGTAAATCATTATCATCTCCAGGTTGCTTGCAAATGTTGAAAATATTCATCTCCAATGTCATGTTTCCAAATGATAGCTTCATCAGTCCATTCCTACAATTAATCAATGCATTAGAAGTTGCAAGAAATGGACGTCCTAAAATAACAGGAAATGAATTACATGCTTCAACAGGTTCTGTGTCCAAGACAATAAAATCCACAGGATAAATGAATTTATCGACTTGTACTAACACATCTTCAATTATTCCTCTAGGCACTTTTACAGATCCATCAGCAAGTAAAAGAGATATAGAAGTTGGTTTTAACTCAACTAGATTGAGACTCTGAAAAACTGAATATGGAAGTAAATTCACACTAGCACCAAGATCAAGTAAGGCTCTTTCAATTTTATGCTCTCCAATAAAGCAAGAAATTGTAGGACAACCAGGGTCTTTATATTTCAAAGCATTATTGTTTTGAAGAATAGCACTTACTTGTTCGGCTAGAAAGGCTTTCTTTTTCACATTCAGTTTCCTCTTCACAGTGCAGAGATCTTTCAAAAATTTAGCATAGGAAGGAACCTGTTTAATTGCATCCAGCAAAGGTATATTGATCCTTACCTGTTTGAAAATTTCATAAATTTCAGAATTGTGATTGACTTTCTTTTGTTTGGTCATGGCTTGATGAAATGGAAGTGCTGGCGGTGAATCAGTCGTTTCTTTACAATTTTCAGATTCATCCCCTTCCTTACCCTCAGAGATTGACTCATCATCTTTCTCATAAGGTTCAAGAGAGGGTTTTTCAATAACCTTACCACTGCGTAGAGTAGTGACTGATTTGAGTTGATCCATGTGTTGGCTTCTGGAACTACTTGCATTTGCATTGTATTGCCCTTTGGGATTTTATTGTGTTTGAGATGGAAACTTACCTTTCTCTTGGAAACTAAGAGCAGATGTTAATTTAGCAAGAGTATCTTTAAAATCTGTCATATTTTGAACAAGTTGAGTATTAATTGTCTCTTGCTTTTCAATGAATGCATGCAATGTTTCCTCAAGATTTCTTCTAGGAGGTGGAGCATAAGGAGGTGCATATCCATGAGAATTTTGGAAATTATGGTGTGCTTGAAACGGTGGTTGTGAAGTTGTGCATTGTTGTTCTCACTCTTCCAACTGAAATTTGGGTGATTTCTCCAACCAGGGTTGTATGATTGGGAGTATGGGTTATGGTTGGCCCTTTGAAAACTGTTTAAAGGATGAGCTTGTTCATGGAGACATTTTTTAAAAGAAGGCAAGGTTGGACAATCGTTGGTTGAGTGTTCATTTGTTTCACAGATTTGACACACAATGATTTCAACAGATTTTAATTGATCACTCTTTTTCAATTCTAGTGCCTCGACTTTTCTAGCTAAAGATGCAAATTTGGCTTGGAGGTCATGATCTTCCCTAAGGTTGTACATACCTCCACTAGATGTATGAGGTTGAGTTTTACTCAGTGCCTCATAAGTACCCGCGGTGTCCCAATTTTGAGCATTTTCAGCTAACAAGTCTAAGTACTCCATTTGAACTTCTAGAACTCCAGATATGGCCAAAATACCGAACAGTGCTCGGGCTGGAAGACAGATTCGAGCTTCTTTGTTGTTGCTACAATTTGGACTTGATAGTGGCCTTTTTAGATCTTGGGCTCCATATAAAAGTTGTAGGCCTATGTCTTACCTTTCCATCCATATAAATTGGACCTAAATCTGAGATCTGTAGCTCCAGATATGGCCCAATTACCGAACAGTGTTCCGGTTTGGATTGCACCGACATCTCTTCTCTAAGTTTGACCATCTCTTTATCCTTGCAATTTAAGTTCTTCAAGTCATCAATCAATCCTTTCAGTTATGTGATAGGCCTGCATTAAAAATAGACATTTACCACAAATTATAGGTATCTTATATTATTAGATACATTATTATAAAACATATTTTAGTTAAGGAGTTATTGATACTTCAAGTGCAAAATGATGATATAAAACCATGATAAAAATGCACTTTTAAGTACTAATCAGTTATACAACATAAATCAAGATTAGTCATTTAACAAGTAAAGTATTAAAGAGTGAACAAGATAACAAATATAAAACATGTTAGTATCAAACATTAAAGTCCATCTTAAGTTTACATTATACTTATTCTTACACCATTAGTATAACCTTTTCACCTTGACATAATTAACTTAGCTAGACATAATGAAAGAAAGAAAAATAGATAAAGAAAATAAAAACATAAAAGTTAACTAAATAAAGGAAAGGAAATGAAAGGCATAAACTTAATATTAATGAAAGCAAAGCATAAACATTACAAAAAATACAAAGAGAGAAAGGAAGAGCATGATCTTGATCTAAACACCAAGATGCCTAAATGCATGGCAAATGCCTCCTTTTATAGGCCAAGATTGGTAACTATTGATTTGATGACTAATTGATAAGTGGGTGGCCAACTTTTGATTTGGTGACAATCCTTATCTTCTCTTGTCTGCCCAAAACATCATTGATAACGTCAAAATTGGAGCCAGTTGCAAACATGAAAGTTGTAGCCAATTGTCTCAGCTATCTTGTGTAAACAATTCAGCTCATTTGGACTTCTAGAACTCCAGATATGGCCAAAATACCAAACAGTGCTCGGGCTGGAAGAGAGATTCAGGCTTCTTTGTTGTTGCTACAATTTGGACTTGATAATGGCCTTTTTAGATCTTGGCCTCCATATGAAAGTTGTAGGTCTATATCTTACCTTTCGATCTATATAAATTGGACCTAAATCTGAGATATATAGCTCCAGATATGACCCAATTACCGAACAATGTTCCGGTTTGAATTGCACCGACATCTCTTTTCTAAGTTTGGCCATCTGTTTATCGTTGCAATTTAAGTTCTTAAGGTCATCAATCAATTCTTTCATTTATGTGATAGGCCTGCATTTAAAATGAACATTTACCATAAATTAAAGGCATCTTATATTATTAGATATATTATTATAAAACATGCTTTTGTTAAGGAGTTATTGATACTTCAAGTGCAAAATGATGATATAAAACCATGATAAAAATGCACTTTTAAGTATTAATCAGTATTTTTGTGAGAAGATCCATTAAATTATTCAAAAACTTCACATAGACAATGGTGATTACCTCATTTGTAAACAACTCTCGAACATATCCATGTTAAATGCTTATATGTCATGATTTACCATTGTAAATATTACTGTAAGCTCGAGATACAGTTGTTTCACTTTCTCAGTATAAAGAAATAGATGAGATAGTTTGTGGCCATAACTTAAAATCACAAAGCATATTTCTGATATATTCTGCTTCTTTACCTATAACAGTCATTACAATAAATTATGATTTCATAGTAGAATGAGATATGCACATTTGTTTCTTAGATTTTTAAGATATTTTACCTTCTTTAAGTGAAAAAACAATTATAATTGGACTTATCATCACTTGAACTAGTTATCCAGTTTTTATTACAATTCTTCCAACATAGCTATAAAATCAGAATAAAACAAGCCCAAGTCGATTGCTCTTTTGAGATAATCAAAGACTATTGTAATAACCTTCCAATGATTTGTATTTTGCTTTCTTATATATCTTTATAACTTGCATATAACAAAAACTATATTTGGTCTTTGATTAGTACTTAAAAATACACTTTTATTAAGGTTTTGCACCATCATTTTGCACTTGAATATCAATAACTCCTTAGCTATAACATGTTTTATAATAACATATCTAATAATATAAGATACCTTTAATTTATGGTAAATATTTATCTTAAATGCAAGCCTATTACATAAATTAAGGAATTGATTGATAAGTTTAACTACTAAAATTGAGAAGATAAAGAGAGGGCTAATATTAGAAAAAAGATGTTGGTTTAATCCAAACTGGTACACCATTTAGTTATTGGATCATAACTAGAGCTGTACAACTTGGATTTAAGTCTGCTTTATATGGATTAAAAGCTAAAACATAGGCCTAAAACTTTCATGAAGAGTTCAATATTCAAAAAGGCTGTTTTCAAGTTCAAATTGTAGCAACAACAAAGAAGTTCAAATCTATCTTATAGCCAGTGTTCAGTCTATATCTCAAGTTTTAGAAGTTCAAATGCACTAATTTCTTTTATTGAAAAGCTGAGATAATTTTCTAGAACTTTCACGAGGACAATCTGTTCAGATTCTAATATTAGAAATGACATTTTGTTCAGAGAAAAAGATAAGAATTGTCATCAAGTCATTGCCTGAACAAAAAGACAAGGATTCTCGCAACTTCTAATGCATTGATTAATTGTAGGAATGGACTGATGAAGCTATCTTTTAGAAATATGACATTGGAGATGAATAATTTTAATATTTGTAAGGAATCTAAATATGATAAATATTTACAAGAAGTAGATTTTACTGAGGAATTAGTTTATGATCAACTTGAATCTATTTTGAGTAAAATTGAGTTTGATAAATATGAAGATTTGTAAATGATTTATTCTCGAGAAGAAATCATGGATAAGAAAGGCATAAAAAAGATTGATGTGGACCTTTTGCCAAGAGTGACAATAGATTTGATATTTGACATCACACTAATCGATGATTACTTTCCTAACGAATCCTTATTTTCTCTTAGATCAATACCTTACTTTGCTAAAAATATCAATTTTCTTGCTTTAGAATTTTTGCCAGCTCACTAGAGTACCCATGATAAAAGAAAATTCTTGACCAAAATGAAGAGCTTTTATTAAAATGACCCTTATTTATTCAAATATTATCCTGATTAAATATTCCAAAGATGCGTTCCTAACAATGAGGTAAGTAGCATCATTAAATTTTATCATTTTGAGGCATGTGAGAGTCATTTCTCATCAATAAAAGATGATTGTAAAAATCTTATAATATGGATTATATTGGCCTATCATGTTCAAAGACACACATGTATTCTACAAAGCTTGTGAAAATTATCAAAAGTTAGGATTTATTTCAAAACATAAAGAATCTTTAGATAATCTTCTATTGACTTTTGAGATGCATCCTAGTGAAGATGTACATCAAGCATTTCATGACTTATAACCATATTTTTATAAAGAACATGCTCGACATAGTCTTGAAAATCTGACTATAAATGACTTTGTTTTGTCAATTTTTAAGAAAACTAGATGGGAAGCTTATCCCCGACCCATAGAGGGTGTTTAAGTCGCTCTTGGATATAAAAACAAGGGAAGATGTGAGCTATAATCATAACTATACATACACATGTCTTTTTTAAACTAAATAAATAAAATGTGTGTGAGAGAGTGAAGACTCCAACTGACCTATATATAGGTGGTATGATTGCATGTTTAATTTCTCATTTATAAAATCTTCCTTCCCTTCATTTCTACTCAACGCTTATATTTAACAGATATAGAAGTGTGTAGAAATGATAGATTTCTCAAGTCATCATATAAGAAATATTTGTGTTTTTGGTGAATCTAGTCCTAGGAAAAAAAAAGAGTTTTTAGAATCAACAAATCATCTTGGTCGGTACTCATTGAGAGAAAGATTCATTTAGTATATGGAAGAAGCAACCTAGGGTTAATGGGAAGTGTGTCAATAGCTGTATTTTTAAAAGACAGTCAAGTTTTGGGGGTCGTTCCCAAAACTTTAGCAAAAAGAGACATCACTGAAAAAAAATAATTAGAGAGGAACTACAAGTCTTTACAATGTTTGATTGAATGAATACAATGTTTAAACATATTGATGCTTTCATTACCTTATGAGATGGTTTGGGCACATTGGAAGAGATCTTTCATATTTTCTTTTGGACCCAACATAACATTCACCATAAACCTATAAGTTTGCTCAATGTTAGTATTTTTTATGATAAATTATTGTCTTTTCTTGATCATATTGTAGAACTGAATTTTCTAACATCTTTAACATGACAAATCATAATCTTTACTGCTATCATTGAACAACCGATTAATTAATTGTAATATTTCATCCCTGTAATTAATTTCTTAATGAGTTGAATAGAATGGTCAAACAAGGAAAGCTGTAAAAAGCTGAGATTTGATTTGAGCTTTAGTTTGTAAAAACTTATTGATTGTGCATCAAAAGTGTCATTAAGTCTCTTATTTTACATATGTATTTATTGTTTTTATTTGGTTGTTTTTATAATAATTGATGTGTTTTTTAGTAATGAAGTTTGTTTTAATGTTTCGATTGGTTTTTGGAGCTTAAATGAATTAATTCAGAAAATTCAACGTCGGAATTCAGAACAAAGAATTGAAGAGACATTTAGTTGAAGATTGAAGCAAATCTTGGTTCAAATAAGTGCTCCAAATTTGTCCCAAAAATCAATTCTATTCCAATTCTAGAAAAGAATATCATATGTTCTATTTCAAGCCCAAACTTGCCTTATGTTGTGTGTAAACTTCAACCATTAAACACTCAAGGTTTCAATGTCAATCTTAGCCCAAATTATAAGTACATTTGTATACTTATTTGATGCTCAAAGTTAGCCCAAATTTAGCCCCAAATCAACCCCAAATTAACTCAAACACAATCCACAATCTTACATGTCCACATAATAAATAACAATTGATTTATTTTGGGTAATCCATTAATCCAAAAAGGCAAGCACATGGATGGAAAGCTGGAGGGGATATTTTTATATTATTTTGGGTCAAAAAGAAGAAGGAGACAACTCATAAATGAGGAAGAAAAATGTGCACCAAAGTGGTTGCAAAGCTGTCCTGATTTGATTTTTCAGAACACCTTTTGGTGTTTTGCCCATAACTTTGGACTCAGGTGTCAAAATGATCTGTTCTTTAATGATTTGGAAAGCTGACAAAATTTCCTATAAATATGTCTCTAATAGACATCTCAAAAAAAAAAAAAGCTTCTAAAAGGGTCAAATTGTTGTCCAAAGTTAGAGTCAGATTTGTGTCCGAATTTTTTCTAAAATTGTGTTGTGTTCTTCTTTATAGATTTCGGTTCTTTAGTTGTAAAACTTATTATTTTAGTTTGATTCAAGTTATTTCATGTTTATTGAAGTGTTCTTATATACAATCATGGTTGGCTAAACTCTTTCTTGGATCCAAATCAAGGATAATGGTGATTGAGGTGAGTTCTTTAGGATATGAATGAATCTTAATGTTTATCTTCTCATTTTCTTCATGAATGATTTATTACTGCAAAGAAATTTTAGAAATCATTTAGGTAATGTTATAATCTTGAATTTTTATGCACAAACTTTAGTTTTGGTATAGAGATTGCTTGATTCAATGTCTTAATATGAAAGTACTTGTTCATTCTTAAGCAATAATCAATCTTCATCTTTCTAAACTTCATTGTAATACCTTCCGATCTAATATCACCATCGTTGATATTAGGTTAAGTTATCTTATATATGTTGAAGAAATCACCAATACATCACCATTAAAATTGATTTGGACCAAGACTTACTTTTTCTTGTCATTTAAAATCTATTTACACCTTTTCATCTTTGAAAACAAATCCATCAATTATTTTCAACCAAGTTATTGTTAATTTAATTTCTCTTGAGTTTTTTTTGTTACCTAGCTTAATTTCCAGATCTAGCTCTCTGTGGATATGACCTCAATCTTACCGAGTTAATTGCTACATCGCACACTCTTGCACTTGCGAGTTAAAACAAGCCGATCATAAAAAGCGGTCAAGCACTTATATCTTTTGATTTTATTAATAGCATAATGTTTTATTGTTTTGTTATCTTTTATATTTGTTTAAGTGTGTTTCAGGTTTATTAGTATTTGTTATTTCAAGTGATGTCCTATATACTCTATCTTTATACCTTAGGACATTAAGGACAATGCTTTGTTTTAGTTAGGGGGAGAGGATAGTAGTTGATAAAATAAAAATAAAAATAAATAATTAACTGTGTTTTGTATTTCATAAACCATTTGTAAAACTGTTGTTACTAAGATGACAAAGTAAAAGAGTTCTATTGTTAAAGTGACTCGTGAGATGCATTTTAGTAAATATTCTTAACAAGGTCTATCAAAATACTTTTTGAAATATTTAGGTTTACAAACACTTGCATTATTATCAATTGATTCTGCTCATGTACTAACTTAAAAAGTATTCTTAAACCTTTATTTTCACACACATGCTTTAACATATGAGTATGGGTTGCATATTGGATTATTATATTATTTATGTTGTTTTGTTAAAGATAACAACTAAGGAAAAGAAAAGGTATATAATTGGTAAAAAAGAAAACAAAAAAATAAATAAATTTAATTAAATAAATAAATAAAAACATAGATGAGTTTGGTTTTATAGTCTCCCTAACCTAAGCAATTAAGCCCGAAGGGGTATTTAACACCTAATACCCTAAAGTCAACTAACTAGGGAGTTATTAACCTAGTGCTTATTACGTGGGTTAAGGAGAAAAACTTAAGGAAATCAAACATAACATTATCTACGTATTAGTATCTACAACCTAAGTTACTAAACTTGAAAAGGTGTCTCAACACCTAATGCCTTAAAACAGTCTAGGAGTCATTAACCGAAAGCTCATTACATGGGTTAAAGATACATTGTGTTTTAAGTGTTATATATATATATATATATATATAGATATATATATTAAAAAAAAGAGAAAAAAAGATAATAATCTCAACTCAAGGAAGTTAACCTTAGAAAAATATTAGAACAGAATATTGTTTTCTTCTAATAAAAGCCCTGTCATTTATGTTTTCATGCATTGAGTACATAAAATGAAGGTTTATTAATATATTGTATAAAAAATATGAAGCAGATATACAAATTTAATAAGAGTTTGTTTATTTGAATAGATTAATGGAAGTTGAATGATCAATGCCTTGTTTTGTAGAACTTACAAATTTTTTATTTTATTTTAACACTTTCATTACTAGGAACTAGTAATAAGCTAGTTATGAGATGTGATTAGCACTTAAAAGTGTGCTTTTATCAATATTTTATATCATTACTTTGTACTTGGAGTATTAAAAACTCCTTAGCTAGAGTATGTTTTGCAATAACATATCTGATACAACCAAAAGATTGATATCTTCTTTGAAGTGCAGGAGTGTCGAAGTAATAAATAACCTGACAAGACTAGGGTCGAACCATAGGGAGGTTAATTATATAAATTATATGTAACAACAACAACAACAACAATAATACTAGTAGTAGTAGTAATAGTAATAAAGAAAAAGAAGAAGAAGAAGAAAATGTTCATAAGAACTTTGAGATGAAAGATTAATATAAGGATTAAATAATGATAATAATAAATATTAAGGTTAGAGGATCCACTAATGGTATGTGAAATAAGTATAGTATAAACTCTTATTATTCAATTGGAAACCATAGGTAAAGGGGTTTCAATAAGACTATAAATTGTTAACATGATTATATTAGTCATATTATTTTATTAATGCTAATACTTACAAATCTCGTTAAATATTCATGATTATAACTTATGTTAACAACAAATCAAGTTTTTTTCATAGCTCAGGTGTCGGTTATACCATACTGTATAGGTTATGAAAGTGTTAAACATTTGTTCTACCAAGTGTTATACAACATAAATCTAAATTAGTCATTCAACAAGTATTAAAGAGTGAACAAGATAAAAAATACAAAACATGTTAGTATCAAACATTAAAGTCCATATTAAGTTTACACTATACTTATTCTTACACCATTAGTGTAACCTTTTTACCTTGACATAATAAACTTAGCTACACATAATAAAAAAAAAAGAAAAATAAATAAATAAAATAAGAACACAAATAAAAAAAGTTAACTAAGTAAAGGAAAAGAATTGAAAGGCATGAACAATATATTAATGAAAGCAAAACTTAAACATTATAAAAATACAAAGAGAGAAAGCAAGAGCATGATCTTGATCTGGAGATCAAGATGCCTAAATGTATGGCAAATACCTTCTTTTATAGGCCAAAATTTAAAAATATTGATTTGATGATTAATTGATGAGTAAGTGGCTAACTCTTGACTTGGTGACAATCCTTATCTTCTCTTTTGTGCCTAAAATGTCATTGACAATGTTAGAATTGGAACCACTTAAACATATGAAAGTTGTATCTGCTTTCCAGGAAAAAAAAATTGGAGGTCATTTGGACCTCTAGAACTCTAGAAATGGACTAAAAATTGAACAGTGTTTGGGCTGTAGGACAAATTCAAACTTTTTTGTTGTTGCTACAATTTGGACTTGAAGATAACCTTTTTAAATCTCAGGCTCCATATAAAAGTTATAGGCCTATATCTGACCTTTTCATCCATATAAAGTAGCCCTAAATACAAGATTTACAGCTCCAGCTATGATTCAATTACCGAATAGTGTTATGGTTTGGACTGCATTGGGATCTCTTTTCTAAGTTTGGCCATCTCTTTGTTCTTTCAATTTCAGTTCTTTGACTCATCCATCAATTTTTTTATTTATATGATAGGCTTGTATTTGAAATAAATATTTATTATAAATTAAAGGTATCTTATATTATTAGATATGTTAGTATAAACCATGCTTTAGTTAAGAAGTTATTGATACTTCAAGTGCAAAATAATGATATAAAACCTTGATAAAAATGCACTTTTAAGTACTAATTACACCCCTAACCAGCTTATTGTTAGTTCCTAGTAATCAAAGCATTAAAATAGAAAAACAATTTGCAAATTCCATAAAGCAAGGTATTCATCATTCAACTTTCATTAATCTATCCGGATAAACAAACTCTCATTAAATTTATATATCTACTCAATACCTCTTAAACAAGATATTAATAAACCTTCGTTTTATGCTCATTATATTAACATATAGTTTTGGGGCTTTTCTTGGAAGAAAATAAAATTTTTATTCTAATGTTTAAGGTTAAACTTCCTTGGGTTGAGATTATTATTTTTTTCTTTTTTTAATATATTGTTTCTTATTTTTTTAACACACACACACACACACACACACATATAACTTAAAATACAATGTATCTTTAACACATGTAATGAGCTTTCAACTAATGATTTTGAAACTAGTTAGTCTTAGCGCATTAGGTGTTGAGATATCCCTATGAGCTTAGTAACTCGAGTTGTAGATACTGATATATAGATAGTGAAATATTTGATTTCCTTAAGCTTTTCTCCTCAAACCATGTATCAAGTGTTGGGCCAATAGCTCCCAAGTTATATAGATAGTATTTTGCACATGCTTTATGAAATAAAAAATACAGTTAGTTAATTTTTTTTTTTTGTCAACTATTACCCTCTCCCCCTAACTAAAATGAGATATTGTTCTCAATGTTCTAACATAGAAAGATAGAGTATAGAAGACATCACCTAAAATAATAAATACTAACAAACTTGAAACACATTTAAACAAATATAAGAAACAACAAAACATAATAATAAAAAAAAGACATAAAGATTCACAAATGAAGACTCAAATCTAATCTAAGCTTTTTATGACTTTCCTTAGATGACCAATTTATATGACTCATAGAGGGATCAATTACATGAATGAAAGATTATAGTTGGTTAATTAATTATTCAGCATTAGTAGTAGAGATTATGATTTGACGTGTAGAAGATGTTAGAAATTCCTATTCCATAACATGATTAAGAAACGATAACAACTTATCATAATAACCATTAATATTTAACAAACTTATAGGCTTATGGTGAATGTTCAGTTGGGCCTAAGAGGAGATATGAAAGATCTTTTTCAATATGCCTAGATCACCTAGTACGACAATGAAGATATCAACATGGTTGAAGATTGCATTCATTCGAGCAAACATTGTGGAGACCTGTTGTTCCTCTCCAATTATTTTTTTAATGATGTCCCCTTGTGCTAAAGCTTTAGGGATGACCCCCAAAACTTGACTACCTCATAAAAATGTAGCTATTGACACACCTCTTATTAACCCAAGACTACCTCTCCTATACACTAAATGAGTCTTTCTCTCAGCTAGTACCTGACCAAATTGATTTGCTGATTCTAAGAACTCGTTTTCTTTCCCAGGACTAGATCCACCAAAAACACAAATATTTTTTATGTAAGGACGTGAGGAACTTGCCATTTCTACACACTTTTATATTTGTTGAATGTATGGGTTGAATATAAATGAAAGAAAAGAAGAGAGGATTTTATAGATGAGAAATTGAAAAGGAAATGATACCACCTATATGTAGGCAAGCTGGAGTCTCACACACACTTTCTCTCTCTTTATTTATTTATTTATTTATTTTTGAAAAAGCATGTGTATGTATAGGTAGTTGTGATTGCGGCTCACATCTTCCCTTGATTTTACATCTAAGAACAGTTTAAACGCCCTTTATGGGTCGGGGATAGGCTTCCCATCCAGTTTTATTAAAAAATAGCGAACAAAGTCTTTTTAAGTTAGATTTCCAAGACTACACTAAGCATGTTGTTTATGAAAATGAATTCATAAGTTATAAATTGAACAATGTTTATCTTGACTATGATGAGACTTAAGAGTCAATAAAAGATTATCTAAAGACTCTGTATTTTAAAATAAATTTCACTTTTTGACAATTTTCACAGGTTTTACGGAATGCATGTGATTCCTTGAATATGGTGGGCTAGTAAAATCCACTTTGTAAGATTTTTACAATCCTTTTTTTGACAAGAAATGATCTCCATGTGCCTTAGAGTGATAAAATTTAATGACATTGCTTACCTCATTGTCGAGAATGTTTCTTTAAAATATTTTATCATGATAATAATTGAATAAGGGTCATTCCAATAAAATTTTTGCATGTTGCTAAAAAAATTTCTCTTGTCTTTAGTATTCCATTGAGTTAGCAAAAATCCTGAAGCATGAAAATTGATATTTTTAGCAAACCAAGGCATTAAACTAAGAGAAAGTAGAGATTCATCAGGAAAATAATCATCGATTGGTGTGATGTCGGGTGTCGAATCTATTGTCACTTTTGATAAAAGATCCGCATCAATATTTTTAGTGCCTTTTTCATCCTTGATTTCTTCTTGATTGATCATGGCATGGGAAATAAAAGTGCTAGCGGGGAATCAATCTTCTCTTTGCAATGTTTAGATTCAACTTCTTCCTTACCCTTAGAAATTAACTCATCATATTTCTCACAAGGTTCAAGAATTGGTTTTTGAATAACCTTACCACTACAAAGAGTGATGACTGATTTGACTTGATCCATGTGTTGACTTCCAAGACTACTTGTATTTGCATTGTATTACCCCTTGAGATTTTGTTGTGGTTGAGATGGAAATTCACTATCTTGAAAACTGAGAGGAAATGTGAATTTTGCAAGAGTATTTTTAAAATCTGTTATGCTTTGAGCAAGTTGAGTGTTTATTTTCTCTTTCTTTTTAATAAATGCATACAAATTTTCCACAAAATGTCTTGTAGGAGGTGGAGCATAAAAAGGTGCATATCCATGAGAATTTTGGAAATTATGGTATGCTTGAAATTGTGGTTGTGAAGTTTGTGCATTGTCACTCTTCCAATTAAAATTTAGGTAATTTCTCTAACTAGGGTTGTATGTTTGTGAGTATGGGTTATAATTGGGCCTTTAAAAACTGTTTAAACATGAGCTTATTCATGGAGACATTCCTTAAAAGAAGGTAAGGTTAGACAACCATTGATTAAGTTTTCATTTGTTTCATAGATTTGACATGCAATGTCTTAAATAGATTTTAATTGACCACTGTTTTTCAATTCTAGTGCCTTGACTTTTCTAGCTAAAGATGCAAACTTAGCTTGAAGGTTATGATCTTCCCTAAGGTTGTTCATACCTCCATTAGATGTATGAGGTTGGATTTTACTTCGAGTCTTATATGTGCCTATAGAGTCCTAATTTTGAGCATTTTCAGCTAGCAAGTCTAGGTACTCCATTGATTTATAAAGATCTTTATCTTTAAAGGTTCCATTGTATATTAATTCAACCATTTGTCTATCTTTAGGTGTTAAGCCTTCATAAAAATGTGAAACCAATCTCCATATATCAAAACAATGATGAGGGCAAGTATTAAGCAAGTTTCGATACCTATCCCAATATTGATAAAATGTTTCTCCTGGTTTTTAAGTGAAAGTAGTGATTTGTCTTTTTAAAGAGCTTTCACACGGTTATTCTTATTATTCTCATTATGAAGTGATTGATTATCTTCTTCGGCCATATTTTCTAAAGATAATAAGGATACCCTATAAAATCTACCCTTTAATGTACGTGATCACATTCTCATGCACGTGTAGGAATATAATAAAAAGAAAAAGAAAATAAAAGAAGGAGAAAAAAAACAAAAGAAACAAAGTTATATTCAAGAAAGTGAAAAGTGAAAATATAATAAATACAATAATTTATACAATAACTTACTGACACGACTAAAAGGTTGATGTCTTCTCCCAAGTGCAGGAGTGTCGAAGTAATAAATAACCCGGCAAGACCGAGGTCGAACCACAGGGAGGTTAATTGTACAAATTATAAACAACAATTATAAAACAACAATAATAACAACAGCAATAGCAATAATAATAATAGTAATAGTAATAGTAGTAGTAGTAGTAGTAGTAATAATAATACTAATAATAACGGTAATAATAATAATAATAATAATAACAATAACAATAATAATAAAGAGAAGAAGAAGAAGAAGATGATGAGAACTTAGAGATGAAATATTAATGTAAGGATTAAACAATAATAATAACAAATGTCAAGGTTAGAGGTTCCACTAATGGTATATCAAACAAATATAGTATAAACTCTTATTACTGAATTGGAAACCACACACAAAGGAGGTTCCAATGAGATTATATATTGTTAACATGATTACATTAGTCATCTTATTGAATTAATGCTAATACTTGTAAATCTCGTCAAGCATTCATGATTATAACTTATGTTAACAACAAATCAAGTTCCTTTCATAGCTCAGGTGTCGGTTATACCATACATTATGGGCTATGAAAGTGCCAAGCATTTGTTGTACCAAGTGTTATACAACATAAATCAAGATTAGTCATTTAACAAGCAAAGTATTAAAGAGTGAACAAGATAACAAATATAAAACATGTTAGTATCAAACATTAAAGTCCATATTAAGTTTACATTATACTTATTCTTACACCATTAGTGTAACCTTTTCACCTTGACATAATTGACTTAGCTAGACATAATGAAAGAAAGAAAAATAGATAAACAAAATAAGAACATAAAAGCTAACTAAGTAAAGGAAAGGAAATGAAAAGCATAAACTTGATATTAATGAAAGCAAAGCATAAACATTACAAAAAATACAAAGAGAGAAAGGAAAAGCATGATCTTGATCTGAACACCAAGATGCCTAAATGCATGGCAAATGCCTCCTTTTATAGGCCAAAATTAGGAACTATTGATTTGATGACTAATTGATAAGTGGGTGGCCAACTTTTGACTTGGTGACAATCCTTATCTTCTCTTGTCTGCCCAAAACGTCATTGATAACGTCAAAATTGGAGCCAGCTGAAAACATGAAAGTTGTAGGCAATTGTCTCAGCTTTCTTGTGTAAAACATTCAGCTCATTTGGACTTCTAGAACTCCAGATATGGCCAAAATACCGAACAGTGCTCGGGCTGGAAGACAGATTCGGGCTTCTTTGTTGTTGCTACAATTTGGACTTGATAATGGCATTTTTAGATCTTGGGCTCCATATGAAAGTTGTAGGCCTATGTCTTACCTTTCCATCCATATAAATTGGACCTAAATCTGAGATCTGTAGCTCCAGATATGACCCAATTACCAAATAGTGTTCCGGTTTGGATTGCACCGACATCTCTTCTCTAAGTTTGACCATCTCTTTATCCTTGCAATTTAAGTTCTTCAAGTCATCAATCAATCCTTTCATTTATGTGATAGGCCTGCATTAAAAATAGACATTTACCACAAATTATAGGTATCTTATATTATTAGGTACATTATTATAAAATATATTTTAGTTAAGGAGTTATTGATACTTCAAGTGCAAAATGATGATATAAAACCATGATAAAAATACACTTTTAAGTACTAATCACACCCCTCAACCAGCTTATTACTAGTCCCTAGTAATCAAAGCGTTACAACAATTTGCAAATTTCACAAAGCAAGGTATTCATCATTTAACTTCCATTAATCTATCCAGATAAACAAACTGTCATTAAATTTATATATCTGCTCAATACCTCTTAACAAGATATTAATAAACCTTTTTTTTGTGCTCAATGTATCAACACATAATTATGGGGCTTTTCTTGGAAGAAAATAAAATTTTTGTTCTAATGTTTAAAGTTAACTTCCTTGGGTTGGGATTATTATTTTTGTCTTTTTTTTTTTAAATATATACATATAATTTAAAAACATCATGCATCTTTAACCCATGTAACGAGCTTTCAGCTAATGACTCCCAGACCAGTTGGTCTTATGGCATTAGGTGTTAAGACACCCCTACGAGCTTAGTAACTCGGGTCGCAGATACTGATATGTAGATAGTGCAATGTTTGATTCCCTTAAGCTTTTCTCCTCAACCCATGTAACAAGCGCTAGGCCAATAGCTCCCAAGTCAGTTGACTTTAGGGTATTAGGTGTTAAAACACCCCTTCGGGCTTAATGGCTTAGGTTAGGGAGGCTACGAAACCAAACTTATCTACATTTTTATTATCATCATTTTTTTCTTCTTTTTTTTTTCTTTTTTTTCATGTTTTTTTTTTAATTATATACAATCCCTTTCCCTTAGTTGTTACCTTTAACAAAAGAACATAAATAATGTAATAATCCAATATGCAACCCACAATCATATGTTAAAGTGTGTGTGTGTAAATGAAGGTTTAAGAATACATGTTAAATAAGTATATGAGCAGAATTAAGCGGTAACAATACGAGAGTTTGTAAACCTGAATATTTCAGGAAGTATTATAATAGACCTTGTTAAGAATGGTTACTAAGATGCGTCTCAAGAGTCACTTTAACAAAAGAACTCCTTTACTCTGCCATCCTAGTAACAACAATTATGCACATGCTTTATGAAATGAAAAACAATTTTTTTTTTTTATCAACTACCACCCTCTCCCCCCAACCAAAACGAAACATTGTCCTCAATGTTCTAAGGTAGAAAGATAGAGTATAGAAGATATCACCTGAAATAACGAACACTGACAAAACCTGAAACACACTCAAACAAAAATAAGAAATAACAAAACACAATAATAAAACCAAAATACACAAAAATTCACAAATGAAGGCTCAAATCCAATCTAAGCTTTTTACGGCTTCCCGTAGATGACCAATTTATGCGACTCATGGAAGGATCAATCACAGGAATGAAAGATTGTAGTTGGTCAATCAATTGTTCAGTAGTATTAGCAGAGATTATGATTTGTCGTGCAGAAGATGTTAGAAATTCCTGTTCCACAGCATGATCAAGAAAAGAAAACAACTTATCATAATAACCATTAACATTTAACAAACCTATGGGTTTATGGTGAATGTGCAATTGAGCCCAAGAGGAAATATGAAAGATCTCTTCCAATGTGCCTAGACCACCTAGTAATGCAATGAAAGCATCAGCATGGTTAAACATTGCATTCATTCGAGCCGACATTGTGGAGACCTGAAGTTCCTCTCCAATTGTTTTTCCAATGATGTCCCCTTGTGCCAAAGCTTCAGGGACGACCCCCAAAACTTGACTACCTCCTAAAAATGCAGCTATTGACACACCTCCCATTAACCCAAGACTGCCTCCCCCATACACTAAATGAATCTTTCTCTCAGCTAGGACCTGACCAAGATGATTTGCTGATTCTAAAAACTCCTTTTCTTTCCCAGGACCAGATCCACCAAAAACACAAATATTTCTTATTTGATGACTTGAGGAACTTGCCATTTCTACACACTTCTGTATTTGTTGAATGTATAGGTTGAGTAGAAATGAAAGGAAGGAAAAGAGGGTTTTATAGATGAGAAATTGGAAAGGCAATCATAACATCTATATGTAGGCCAGCTGGAGTCTCACACTCTCTCTCTCTCTCTTTATTTATTTATTTATTTACTTTTGAAAAAAACATGTGTATGTACAGGTAGTTGTGATTGTGGCGCACATCTTCCCTTGGTTTTACGTCCAAGAACGGCTTAAACGCCCTCTATAGGTCAGGGATAGGCTTCCCATCCAGTTTTCTTAAAAACTGGCAAACAGGGTCTTTTTTAGTCAAATTCCCAAGACTAAGTCGATCATGTTCTTTATGAAATAATGGCCATAAATCATGAATTGCACGATGCACATCTCCACTGGGATGCGTCTCAAGAGTCAATAGAAGATTATCTAAAGACTCCTTACTCAGACCATCCTTAATGAATTGTATTTTATCTTCACGGTTTATAGATACCATTCCTAAAGAACGACATTGTGTATTACAAGTCCATCTAGCACATCGATGACAGACTTCTAGTCGTTTTGCACGACGCTTCTTTGCAAAAGTGCTTTTACCTATTCCAGGCATGTGTGAATTAAAGAAATTAGAGGACTCACCTGATAATCGGACCTTTGCTTCAATCAACCAGCGAATATCTTCAGGAATTCCATGATTCATTAACAATCTCAATCTTGCACATCTAGCACGGTAAATGTTTGTAATCGCATTCTGAGGCAGAGCGGGAAAATACTTTTTCAATTTTTCAAGATTAGTGTCCATTTTCAAATGAGAATTGGCAGAGAGATTCAAAGAATTGCACAAATATATACACAAATATCAGTTATTGTGGGAAACTGAAAGAACCGACTTAAGTCACGGAGTACCGTTGTCCGCCATTTGACCGGGGTGAGAGAAACTAACAAAAATCACTCAAAAAGAAACACAAAAAAAAAAATGTGAGAAAAATAAAACAATCAACCTTTATCTACAAGATCATTCAAACCAGTTGATTCATTTTTACTAGGAAAATTATCAAAGTAAGCTTTCAAACGATGTCCATTTTCCTTAAAATCATTATCATTCATTGAATTCTCAATATCACAGGCCCCATAAGGATTGCTCCATCTTGGTCTTAGCTCCCTAGGGAATGCATAGAGTTGAGAATTATAAAACAAAACTTTTTGACCAGTATCAATTTTTTGATAATTTTCACAAGTTTTGTAGAATGCATGCGTGTCCTTGAACATGGTGGGCCAATAAAATCCATTTTGAAATATTTTTATAGCTGTCTTTTTTGACGAGAAATAACTTCCACATGCTTTAGAATGACAAAGTTTAATGACACTACTTACCTCATTGTCAGGAATGAATCTTTGAAAAATTTGATCAGGACAATATTTGAATAACTTAGGGTCATCACAGTAAAAGCTCTTCACTTCGTTCAAAAACTTTTCTTTGTCTTGGGTACTCCAATCAGCTGGCAAATCTCCTAAAGTAAGAAAATTGATATTTTTATCATACCAAGGCATTGAACTAAGAGAAAGTAAGGATTCGTTAGGAAAGTAATCATCAATTGGTGTGATGTTAGATGTCGAATCTGTTGTCACTGTTGACAAAAGATTCACATCAACAGTTTCGGTGCTTGTTTCATCCATGATTTCTTTCTCAGAATAAATCATTTGCAAATCTTCAGTTTCATCCAATTCATTTTTACTTAAAGTAGATTCAAGTTGATCATAAACTAATTCATCAATATGATCTACTTCTTGTAAATCATTATCATCTCCAGGTTGCTTGCAAATGTTGAAAATATTCATCTCCAATGTCATGTTTCCAAATGATAGCTTCATCAATCCATTCCTACAATTAATCAATGCGTTAGAAGTTGCAAGAAATGGACATCCTAAAATAACAGGAAATGAATTACATGCTTCAACAGGTTCTGTGTCCAAGACAATAAAATCCACAGGATAAATGAATTTATCGACTTGTACTAACACATCTTCAATTATTCCTCTAGGCATTTTTACAGATCTATCGGCAAGTAAAAGAGATATAGAAGTTGGTTTTAACTCACCTAGATTGAGACTCTGAAAAACTGAATATGGAAGTATATTCACACTAGCACCAAGATCAAGTAAGGCTCTTTCAATTTTATGCTCTCCAATAAAGCAAGAAATTGTAGGACAACCAGGGTCTTTATATTTCAAAGCATTATTGTTCTGAAGAATAGCACTTACTTGTTCGGCTAGAAAGGCTTTCTTTTTCACATTCAGTTTCCTCTTCACAGTGCAGAGATCTTTCAAAAATTTAGCATAGGAAGGAACCTGTTTAATAGCATCCAGCAAAGGTATATTGATCCTTACCTGTTTGAAAGTTTCAAAGATTTCAGAGTTGTGATTAACTTTCTTTTGTTTGGTCATGGCTTGAGGAAATGGAAGTGCTGGCGGTGAATCAGTCGTTTCTTTGTAATTTTTAGATTCATCCCCTTCCTTACCCTCAGAGATTGACTCATCATCTTTCTCATAAGGTTCAAGAGAGGGTTTTTCAATAACCTTACCACTGCGCAGAGTAGTGACTGATTTGACTTGATCCATGTGTTGGCTTCCGGAACTACTTGCATTTGCATTGTATTGCCCTTTGGGATTTTGTTGTGTTTGAGATGGAAACTTACCTTTCTCTTGGAAACTAAGAGCAGATGTTAATTTAGCAAGAGTATCTTTAAAATCTGTCATGTTTTGAACAAGTTGAGTATTAATTGTCTCTTGCTTTTCAATGAATGCATGCAATGTTTCCTCAAGATTTCTTCTAGGAGGTGGAGCATAAGGAGGTGCATATCCATGAGAATTTTGGAAATTGTGGTGTGCTTGAAATGGTGGTTGTGAAGTTTGTGCATTGTTGTTCTCACTCTTCCAATTGAAATTTGGGTGATTTCTCCAACCAGGGTTGTATGTTTGGGAGTATGGGTTGTGGTTGGCCCTTTGAAAGCTGTTTAAAGCATGAGCTTGTTCATGGAGACATTTTTTAAAAGAAGGCAAGGTTGGACAATCGTTGGTTGAGTGTTCATTTGTTTCACAGATTTGACACACAATGTTTTCAACAGATTTTAATTGACCACTCTTTTTTAATTCTAGTACCTCATAAGTACCCGCGGTGTCCCAATTTTGAGCATTTTCAACTAACAAGTCTAAGTACTCCATTGCTTCATCAGGGTCTTTATCTTCAAAAGTTCCATTGCACATCAATTCAACCATTTGCCTATCTTTAGGTGTTAACCCTTCATAGAAATGTGAAACCAATCTCCATGTTTCAAAACCATGATGAGGGCAAGTACTAAGCAAGTCTTGATACCTATCCCAACATTTGTAAAATGTTTCTCCTGGTTTTTGAGTGAAAGTGGTGATTTGTCTCTTGAAAGAGTTTGTTCTATGAGATGGGAAAAACTTCTTTAAAAACTATGCATGATGGTGCACTTGTTCTTGTGGGATTCATGTGGTCTCTAAGTGTTCTAGCATGGTTATTCTCATTATTCTCATTTTGAAGTGATTGATTATCTTCTTCGGCCATATTTTCTGAAAATGATGAGGATATCCTACAAAGTCTACCACTTGATGTACGTGACCACACTCTCATGCACGTGTAGGAATAAAATAAAAAAAAGAAGAAGAAAACAAAAGAAGGAGGAAGAAAACAAAATAAAAAGAAACAAAAGAAAAGAAATAAAGTTATATACAAGAAAAGTGAAAAGAGAAAATAAAATAAATACTATAATTTATACAAGAACTTACCTCCCCGGCAACGGCGCCAAAAACTTGACACGACTAAAAGGTTGATGTCTTCTCCCAAGTGCAGGAGTGTCGAAGTAATAAATAACCCGGCAAGACCGAGGTCGAACCACAGGGAGGTTAATTGTACAAATTATAAACAACAATTATAAAACAACAATAATAACAACAGCAATAGCAATAATAATAATAGTAATAGTAATAGTAGTAGTAGTAGTAGTAGTAATAATAATACTAATAATAACGGTAATAATAATAATAATAATAATAATAATAATAATAATAATAATAATAATAATAATAATAATAACAACAATAACAATAATAATAATAATAAAGAGAAGAAGAAGAAGAAGATGATGAGAACTTAGAGATGAAATATTAATGTAAGGATTAAACAATAATAATAACAAATGTCAAGGTTAGAGGTTCCACTAATGGTATATCAAACAAGTATAGTATAAACTCTTATTATTGAATTGGAAACCACACACAAAGGAGGTTCCAATCAGATTATATATTGTTAACATGATTACATTAGTCATCTTATTCAATTAATGCTAATACTTGTAAATCTCGTCAAGCATTCATGATTATAACTTATGTTAACAACAAATCAAGTTCCTTTCATAGCTCAGGTGTCGGTTATACCATACATTATGGGCTATGAAAGTGCCAAGCATTTGTTGTACCAAGTGTTATACAACATAAATCAAGATTAGTCATTTAACAAGCAAAGTATTAAAGAGTGAACAAGATAACAAATATAAAACATGTTAGTATCAAACATTAAAGTCCATATTAAGTTTACATTATACTTATTCTTACACCATTAGTGTAACCTTTTCACCTTGACATAATTGACTTAGCTAGACATAATGAAAGAAAGAAAAATAGATAAACAAAATAAGAACATAAAAGCTAACTAAGTAAAGGAAAGGAAATGAAAAGCATAAACTTGATATTAATGAAAGCAAAGCATAAACATTACAAAAAATACAAAGAGAGAAAGGAAAAGCATGATCTTGATCTGAACACCAAGATGCCTAAATGCATGGCAAATGCCTCCTTTTATAGGCCAAAATTGGGAACTATTGATTTGATGACTAATTGATAACTGGGTGGCCAACTCTGGACTTGGTGACAATCCTTATCTTCTCTTGTCTGCCCAAAATGTCATTGATAACGTCAACATTGGAGCCAGCTGAAAACATGAAAGTTGTAGGCAATTGTCTCAGCTTTCTTGTGTAAAACATTCAGCTCATTTAGACTTCTAGAACTCCAGATATGGCCAAAATACCGAACAGTGCTCGGGCTAGAAGACAGATTCGGGCTTCTTTGTTGTTGCTACAATTTGGACTTGATAATGGCCTTTTTAGATCTTGGGCTCCATATGAAAGTTATAGACCTATGTCTTACCTTTCCATCCATATAAATTGGACCTAAATCTGAGATCTGTAGCTCCAGATATGACCCAATTACCAAACAGTGTTCCGGTTTGGATTGCACCGACATCTCTTCTCTAAGTTTGACCATCTCTTTATCCTTGCAATTTAAGTTCTTCAAGTCATCAATCAATCCTTTTATTTATGTGATAGGCCTGCATTAAAAATAGACATTTACCACAAATTATAGGTATCTTATATTATTAGATACATTATTATAAAATATATTTTAGTTAAGGAGTTATTGATACTTCAAGTGCAAAATGATGATATAAAACCATGATAAAAATGCACTTTTAAGTACTAATCACTTACCTCCTTAGAAATGACACCAAAAACTTGGCATGACTGATTAGTACTTAAAGGTGCATTTTTATCAAGGTTTTATATCATCATTCTACACTTGAAGTATCAATAACTCCTTAACTAAAACATGTTTTATAATAACATATCTAATAATATAAGATACCTTTAATTTTTGGTAAATGTTCATTTTAAATGCAGGCTTATCACATAAATGAAAGGACTGATTGATGAATTTAAGAACTGAAATTGAAAGGACAAAGAGATGACCAAACTTAAAAAATAGATGTCGGTGCAATCCAAACCAAAACACTATTTGGTAATTGGGTCATATCTGTAGCTGTAGATCTCATATTTAGGTCTACTTTATATGAATGGAAAGGTAAGCTATAGGCCTACAACTTTGATATGGAGTCCAAGATCTAAAAAGGCTATTTTCAAGTCCAAATTATATCGACAACAAAGAAGTCCGAATCTGTCTTACAGGCTAAGCAATGTTCAGTATTTGGCCCATATCTGGAGTTCTAGAAGTCTAAATGAGCTGAATGTTTTACACAAGAAATATGAGACAATTTCCTACAACTTTTACGTTTTCAAGTTTCTCCAATTTTGACGTTATCAATGACATTTTGGGTAGACAAAGAAAAGATAAGGATTGTCATCAAGTCAAGAGTTGGTTACCCACTCATCAATTAGTCATCAAATCAATAGTTTCTAATTTTGGCCTATAAAAGGAGGCATTTGCCATGCATTTAGGCATCTTGGTCTCCAGATCAAGATCATGCTCTTGCTTTCTCTCTTTGTATTTTTTTTTTGTAATCTTTATGTTTGCTTTCATTAATATCAAATTTATGCATTTCATTTCCTTTCCTTTACTTAGTTAACTTTTATCTTATTTATGTTCTTATTTTGTCTATTTATTTTTCTTTCTTTCATTATGTGTAGCTAAGTTTATTATGTCTGATTAGTTAACTTGGCATGACTAATTAGTACTTAAAAGTGCATTTTTATCAAGGTTTTATATCATCATTCTACACTTGAAGTATCAATAACTCCTTAACTAAAACATGTTTTATAATAACATATCTAATAATATAAGATACCTTTAATTTTTGGTAAATGTTCATTTTAAATGCAGACCTATCATATAAATAAAAGGATTGTTTGATGACTTCAAGAACTTAAAATGCAAGGATATAGAGATGGCCAAACTTAGAAAAGAGATGTCGGTGCAATCCAAACCGGAACACTATTCGGTAATTGGGTCATATCTGGAGCTATAGATCTCAGATTTAGGTCCACTTTATATGGATGGAAAGCTAGGCTATAGGCCTACAACTTTCATATGGAGCCCAAGATCTAAAAAGGCCATTTTCAAGTTCAAATTATAGCAACAACAAAGAAGCCCGAATCTGTCCTCCAGCTTGAGTACTGTTCAGTATTTTGGCCATATCTGGAGTTCTAGAAGTCCAAATGAGTTGAATTTTTTATACATGATATTTGAAACAATTGCCTACAACTTTAATGTTTCGAGTGGCTCTAATTATGATGTTATCAATGATGTTTTAGGCAGACAAGAGAAGATAAGGATTGTCACCAAGTCAAGAGTTGGCCACCCACTTATCAATGAGTTATCAAATCAATAGTTCCCAATTTTGGCCTATAAAAGGAGGCATTTGCCATGCATTTAGGCATCTTGGTTTCCAGATCAAGATCATGTTCTTGCTTTCTCTCTTTGTATTTTTTGTAATGTTTATGCTTTGTTTTCATTAATATCAAGTTTATACCTTTCATTTCCTTTCCTTTACTTAGTTAACTTTTATCTTATTTATGTTCTTATTTTGTTTATTTATTTTTCTTTCTTTCATTATGTGTAGCTAAGTTTATTATGTCAAGGTGAAAAGGTTACACTAATGGTGTAAGAATAAGTATAGTGTAAACTTAATATGGACTTACATGTTTGATACTAACATGTTTTGTATTTGTTATCTTGTTCACTCTTTAATACATTGCTTATCAAATGACTAATCTTGATTTATGTTGTATAACACTTGGTACAACAAATGCTTGACACTTTCATAGCCCATACTGTATGGTATAACCGACACCTAAGCTATGAAAGGAACTTGATTTGTTTTTAACATAAGTTATAATTATGAATGCTTGACGAAATTTACAAGTATTAGCATTAATTGAATAAGATGACTAATGTAATCATGTTAACAATCTATAATCTAATTGGAACCTCCTTTGTGTGTGGTTTCCAATTGAATAATAAGAGTTTATACTATACTTGTTTGACATACCATCAGTGGATCCTCTAACCTAGATATTCTTTGTTATCATTATTTAATCCGTACGTTAATTTTCCATCTCAAAGTTCTCATCAACTTTTCTTCTTCTTCTTCTTCTTTATTATTATTATTATTATTACTACTACTACTACTACTATTACTACTTGTACTACTACTAGTATTATTAGTATTATTATTGCTATTATCATTATTGTTGTTGTTATTGTTACTATTGTTGTTATTGTTGTTTATAATTTGTATAATTAACCTCCCTATGGTTCGATCTCGGTCTTGCCGGGTTATTTATTACTTCGACACTCCTGCACTTGGGAGAAGATGTTAATCTTTTAGTCGTGTCAATAAGAAATACAAAACATGTTAGTCTCAAACATTAAAGTCCATGTTAAGTTTATTCTTACACCATTACTGTAATCTTTTCACCTTGACATAATAAACTTAACTAAACATAATAAAAGAAAAAAATAAACATAATAAGATAAAAGTCAACTAAGTAAAGAAAAGGAATTGAAAGGCATAGACAAGATATTAATGAAAATAAAACTTAAGCATTACAAAAATACAAAGAGAGAAAGCAAAAGCATGATCTTGATTTGGAGACCAAGATGCCTAAATGCATGGAAAATGTCATCTTTTATAGGCCAAAATTGACAACTATTGATTTGATGACTAATTGATGAGAGGGTGGCCAAGTCTTGACTTGGTGACAATCCTTATCTTCTCTTATCCGCCCAAAACATCATTGATAATGTTAGAATTAGAACCACTATAAAAGTTGTAGGAAATTGTCTCATCTTTCTAAGAAAAAAATAGAGGTCATTTGGACTTCTAGAACTCCAGATATGGGTCAAAGACTGAACAGTTTATACTATACTTGTTTGACATACCGTTAGTGGATCCTCTAACTTTGACATTGTTTGTTATCATTGTTTAATCCTTACGTTAATTTTCTATCTCAAAGTTCTCATCAACTTTTCTTATTTTACTTTTTCTTTATGATTGTTGTTGTTATTATTTTATCACTACTACTACTACTACTAGTATTATTATTAGTATTATTATTGCTACTATTATTATTCTTGTTGTTATTGTTACTATTGTTGTTGTTTATAATTGTTGTTTATAATTTGTACAATTAACCTCCCTATGGTTCGATCCTGGTCTTACTGGGTTATTTATTACTTTGACACTCCTGCACTTGGGAGAAGACAACAATCTTTTAGTCGTATCAAGTTTTTTGGCGCTGTTGCCGGGGAGGTAAGTTGTGTATAAATGATAATATTTATTTTATTTTCTCCTTTTAGTTTTCTTGTATATAACTTTGTTTCTTTTCTCTTGATTCTTCTTCTTTTGTTTTCTTTTTCCTTTTATTTTATTCCTACACGTCCATGAGAATGTGGTCATATACATCAAGTGGTAGACTTTGTAGGGTATCCTAATCATTTTTAGAAAATATGGCCAAAGAAGATAATAAATCACTTCATAATGAGAATAATGAGAATAACCGTGCTAGAACACTTAGAGATCACATGAATCCCACAAGAACAAGTGCACTATCATGCATAATTTTCCCTCCTGATGCATCTCATTTTAATTTTAAGCGAGGCATTATTGATTAGTACTTAAAAGTGCATTTTTATCATGGTTTTATATCATCATTTTGCACTTGAAGTATCAATAACTCCTTAAATAAAGCATGTTTTATAATAATATATCTAATAATATAAGATACTTTAATTTGTAGTAAATGTTCATTTTAAATGCAAGTCTATCACATAAATGTAAGGATTGATTAATGACTTCAAGAACTTAAAATGCAAGGATAAAGAGATGGCCAAATTTAAAAAAGAGATGTCGGTGCAATCCAAACCAGAACACTATTCGGATTTAGGTTCACTTTATATGGATAGAAAGGTAAGACATACCATTAGTGGAATCTCTAACCTTGACATTTGTTATTATCATTATTTAATCGTTACATTAATATTCCTTCTCAAAGTTCTCATCATCATCTTCTTCTTCTCCTTCTTTTTCTTTATTATTATTATTATTATTATTGTTGTTGTTGTTGTTGTTGTTGTTGTTGTTGTTGTTGTTGTTGTTGTTGTTTATAATTTGTACAATTAACCTCCCTGTGGTTCGACCCCAGTTTTGCCGGGTTGTTTATTACTTCGACACTCCTGCATTTGGTAGAAGACATCAATCTTTTAGTCATGTCAATTATTCAAGTTTTACCTTCTTTTCATGGCTTAGAATTGGAAAATCCATACTTGCATTTAAGGAAATTTAAGGAGGTCTACAACACATATAATAATTTAAATTGTAGCATGAATATAATCAGATTAAAGTTTTTTCCTTTCTTTATTAAAAGATAAAGCTAAAACATGACTATAAAATTTAAGACCAGGATCCATTCATGCTTGGGATGAAATGCAATAATAGTTTTTAAAGAAATTTATCCCCTCTCATAGAATAAATTCTTTCAAAAGGCAAATCACCACTTTCACTCAAAAACCAGGAGAAACATTTTACCAATGTTGGGATAGGTATTGAGACTTGCTTAGTACTTGCCCTCATCATGGTTTTGAAACATGGAGATTGGTTTCATATTTTTATAAAGGGTTAACACCTAGAGATAGACAAATGGTGGAATTGATGTGCAATGGAACTTTTAAAGATAAAGACCCTGATGAAGCAGTGAAGTACTTAGACTTGTTAGCCGAAAATGCTCAAAATTAGGACACTGTAGGTACTTATGAGGTATTTAGTAAAATTCAACCTCATACATCTAGTGGAAGTATGTACAACCTTAGGGAAGATTATGACCTCCAAGCCAAGTTTGTGCCACTCTTGTTCTTATGAAACTGAATAAGAAAATGAAAGCCTTTTTAGCCGAACAATTAAGTGCCATTCTTCAGAATAATAAAACTTTTGAAATATAAAGACCCTGGTTGTCCTACAATTTCTTGCTTTATTGGAGAATATAAAATTGAAAGAGCCTTACTTGATCTTGGTGCTAGTATGAATTTACTTCCATATTCAGTTTTTTAAAGTTTCAATCTAGGTGGGTTAAAACCAACTTTTATATCTCATTTACTTGCTGATAGATCTATAAAAGTGCCTAGAGGAATAATTGAAGATGTGTTAGTACAAGTCGATAAATTCATTTATCCTATGGATTTTGTTGTCTTGGACACACAACCTGTTGAAGCATGTAATTCATTTCTTATTATTTTAGGACATTCATTTCTTGTAACTTCTAATGCATTGATTAATTGTAGGAATGGACTGATAAAGCTATCATTTGAAAACATGACATTGGAGATGAATATTTTTAACATTTACAAACAACCTGAAGATGATAATGATTTACAAGAAGTAGATCATATTGATGAAGTAGTTTATGATCAACTTGAATCTACTTTAAATAAAAATGACTTGGATGAATCTGAAGATTTGCAAATGATTTATTCTAAGGAAGAAATCACGGATGAAGAAAGCACAAAAAATGTTGATGCGAATCTTTTGTCAAAAGTGACAACAAATTCAACATCTGACATCACATCAATCGATGATTACTTTCCTGATGAATCCTTACTTTCTCTTAGTCCAATGCTTTGTTATGATAAAAATATCAATTTTTTTACTTTAGGAGATTTGCCAGCTGATTGGAGTACCCAAGATAAAGAAACGGTTTTGAACGAAGTGAAGAACTTTTATTGTGATAACCGTAACTTATTCAAATATTATCCTGATCAAATATTTTAAAGATTCATTCTTGACAATGAGGTAATTAGTGTCATTAAAGTTTGTCATTCTGAAGCATGTGGAAGTTATTTCTTGTAAAAAAAGACAGCTGCAAAAATCTTTCAAAATGGATTTTATTGGCCCACCATGTTCAAGGACACGCATGCATTCTGCAAAACTTGTGAAAATTATCAAAAAGTTGACACTGGTCAAAAATTTTTGTTTCATAATTCTCAATTCTATTCATTCCCTAGAGAGCTAAGATCAAGATGGAACAATCCTTATAGGGCTTGTGATATTAAAAATTCAATGAATGACAATATTTTTAAGGAAAATGGACATCGTTTGAAAGCTTACTTCGATAATTTTCCTAGTGAAATTGAATCAACTGGTTTGAATGATCTTGTAGATAAAGGTTAATTATTTTGTTTTTCTGACATTATTTTTATGTTTCTCTTTTAGTGATTTTTGCTAGTTTTTCTCACCCTGGTCAAATAGCGGATAATGGTACTCTGTGACTTAAGTCGGTTCTTTCAGTTTCCCACAATAACTGATATTTGTGTATATATTTATGCAATTCTTTGAATCTCTTTTCCAATTCTCATTTGAAAATGGACACTAATCTTGAAAAATTGAAAAAGTATTTTCCCGCTCTACCTCAGAATGCGATTACAAAATTTACAGTGCTAGATGTGCAAGATTGAGATTGCTAATGAATCATGGAATTCCTAAAGATATCCGCTGGTTAACTGAAGAAAGGTTCGATTATCAGGTGAGTCCTCTAACTCTTTCATTTCATACATGCCTGGAACAAGTAAATGCACTTTTGCAAAGAAACGTCGTGTAAAACGACTGAAAGTCTATCATCGATGTGCTAGATGGACTTGTAATGCACAATATTGTTTTTTAGGAATGATACATATAAACCATGAAGATAAAATACAATTCATTAAGGATGACCCGAGTAAGGAGTCTTTAGATAATCTTCTATTGACTCTTGAGACGCATCCTAGTGGAGATGTGCATGGTGCAATTCATGATTTATGACCATTATTTCATAAAGAACATAATCGATTTAGTCTTGGGAATCTAACTAAAAAAAGACCCTGTTTGCTAGTTTTTAAGAAAACTGGATGGGAAACCTATCCCCAACCCATAGAGGGCGTTTAAGTCGTTCTTGGATGTAAAACCAAGGGAAGATGTGAGTCATAATCACAACTACCTGTACATACACATGCTTTTTCAAAAGTAAATAAATAAATAAATAAAGAGAGAGAGTGTATGTGTGAGACTCTAGCTGGCCTACATATAGGTGGTATGATTGTCTTTCTAATTTCTCATCTATAAAACCCTCTCTTCCTTCCTTTCATTTCTACTCAACCCATACATTCAACAAATACAGAAGTGTGTAGAAATGGAAAGTTCCTTAAGTCATCATATAAGAAATATTTATGTTTTTGGTGGATCTAGTCCTAGAAAAGAAAAGGAGCTTTTAGAATCAACAAATCATCTTGGTCAAGTGTTAGTTGAGAGAAAGATTCATTCAGTATATGGGGGAGGCAATCTTGGGTTAATAAGAGGTGTGTCAATAGCTGCATTTTTAGGAGGTAGTCAAGTTTTGAGGATGTTCTCGATGCTTTAGCACAAGGGGACATCATTGGAAAAACAATTGGAGAGGAACTACAGGTTTCCACAATGTCTGCTCGAATGAATGCAATGTTTAACCATGTTGATGCCTTCATTGCTGTTGTGATGTCGCGGTTGCACAAATTAATTACCCTAACTTAAAACACACAAGATAATATAGAGCAAGCAAGAGATCGATCCCATGAGGAAGATTTAGTTCAGATTTTTATGTTATAAGTTATACAATTGGGGGTTTTGATTTGTGATAATCTAAACTATGAAAGAAATTAAACTAGTGAACACAATCAATTAAAACTGAAATTTATCAAGAAAGCAAACCTTGGTTGCAAGCACACATCCACCAATGGAAATTAGAATTGATCCTTGAAACAAAACTATAATTTATATTCTGAATTTTTATCTTTTCTTAATGTTGGTTAATTAACGGATCTGCCATTAACTAACCCTAACCAACATACAATCATAATGTCTGCATTAATGATTTAGTTCAATGGCAGCCCTAAGAACTAGATATTTGAGTGTTCTCCCTAAGTTTAATAATGTAGTTCCGCCCCAATTATCAAGCTTAGTTGCTTCACAAGTTCATACATCACAACTCTAGTTTTGATATCAAACTTAGCAATAAATTGTTCACAATAATAACTTAGAGTTGCGCTCTAGCAATTATCAACAACAATCATAGAAAATATGCATAGGAAAACAATCATACTCATTCATAATATAAATTGAAAATAAAAGGAAGAATACATCTCATGGTTCTTAAAATCCGAAGGTTTGTTATGTCCTTGCAACCAAGAAAAGAGCTTAACCTTGCATAACTATTGAACAACTACTTTTAAAGAATGAAGAGAGCATGATTTTTGGGTTTGTAGAGGAGAGAATTTGTGTTTCTTCACTTCTAGGTGCTGCCTCCTTTCTTTGATTCTATTGCACTCCCTCTTCTCCTTGACACGACTAAAAGATTGATGTCTTCTCCCAAGTGCAGGAGTGTCGAAGTAATAAATAACCCGGCAAGACCGGGGTCGAACCACAGGGAGGTTAATTGTACAAATTATAAACAACAATTATAAACAACAATAATAGTAATAACGATAACAATAATAATAATAATAACAATAATAATAATAATACTAATAATAATAATACTAGTAGTAGTAGTAGTAGTAGTAGTAATAATAATAATAATAATAATAATAATAATAAAGAAAGAGAAGAAGAAGAAGATGATGATGATGAGAACTTAGAGATGAAATATTAATGTAAGGATTAAACAATAATAATAACAAATGTCAAGGTTAGAGGTTCCACTAATGGTATATCAAACAAATATAGTATAAACTCTTATTACTGAATTGGAAACCACACACAAAGGAGGTTCCAATGAGATTATATATTGTTAACATGATTACATTAGTCATCTTATTGAATTAATGCTAATACTTGTAAATCTCGTCAAGCATTCATGATTATAACTTATGTTAACAACAAATCAAGTTCCTTTCATAGCTCAGGTGTTGGTTATACCATACATTATGGGCTATGAAAGTGCCAAGCATTTGTTGTACCAAGTGTTATACAACATAAATCAAGATTAGTCATTTAACAAGCAAAGTATTAAAGAGTGAACAAGATAACAAATATAAAACATGTTAGTATCAAACATTAAAGTCCATATTAAGTTTACATTATACTTATTCTTACACCATTAGTGTAACCTTTTCACCTTGACATAATTAACTTAGCTAGACATAATAAAAGAAAGCAAAATAGATAAACAAAATAAGAACATAAAAGTTAACTAAGTAAAGGAAAGGAAATGAAAAGCATAAACTTAATATTAATGAAAGTAAAGCATAAACATTACAAAAAATACAAAGAGAGAAAGGAAGAGCATGATCTTGATCTGAACACCAAGATACCTAAATGCATGGCAAATGCCTCCTTTTATAGGCCAAAATTGGGAACTATTGATTTGATGACTAATTGATAAGTGGGTGGCCAACTTTTGACTTGGTGACAATCCTTATCTTCTCTTGTCTGCCCAAAACGTCATTGATAACGTCAAAACTGGAGCCAGTTGTAAACATGAAAGTTGTAGGCAATTGTCTCAGCTTTCTTGTGTAAAAACTTCAGCTCATTTGGACTTTTAGAACTCCAGATATGGCCAAAATACCGAACAGTGCTTGGGCTGGAAGACAGATTCGGGCTTCTTTGTTGTTGCTACAATTTGGACTTGATAATGGCCTTTTTAGATCTTGGGCTCCATATGAAAGTTGTAGGCCTATGTCTTACCTTTCCATCCATATAAATTGGACCTAAATCTGATATCTGTAGCTCCAGATATGACCCAATTACCGAACAGTGTTCTGGTTTGGATTGCACCGACATCTCTTTTCTAAGTTTGACCATCTCTTTATCCTTGCAATTTAAGTTCTTCAAGTCATCAATCAATCCTTTCATTTATGGGATAGGCCTGCATTAAAAATAGACATTTACCATAAATTATAGGTATCTTATATTATTACATACATTATTATAAAACATATTTTAGTTAAGGAGTTATTGATACTTCAAGTACAAAATGATGATATAAAACCATGATAAAAATGTACTTTTAAGTACTAATCACACCCCCCAACCAGCTTATTACTAGTCCCTAGTAATCAAAGCGTTAAAACAATTTGCAAATTTCACAAAGCAAGGTATTCATCATTTAACTTCCATTAATCTATCCAGATAAACAAACTCTCATTAAATTTATATATCTGCTCAATACCTCTTAACAAGATATTAATAAACCTTTCTTTTGTGCTCACTGTATCAACATATAATTATGGGGCTTTTCTTGGAAGAAAACAAAATTTTTGTTCTAATGTTTAAGGTTAACTTCCTTGGGATGGGATTATTATTTTTGTCTTTTTTTTTTTTACTTCTTTTTTTTTTAAAAAAATGTATATACATATAATTTAAAAATATCATGCATCCTTAACCCATGTAACGAGCTTTCAGCTAATGACTCCCAGACCAGTTGGTCTTAGGGCATTAGGTGTTAAGACACCCCTACGAGCTTAGTAACTCGGGTCGCAGATACTGATATGTAGATAGTGCAATGTTTGATTTCCTTAAGCTTTTCTCCTCAACCCATGTAACAAGCGTTGGGCCAATAGCTCCCAAGTCAGTTGACTTTAGGGTATTAGGTGTTAAAACACCCCTTCGGGCTTAATTGCTTAGGTTAGGGAGGCTACGAAACCAAACTTATCTACATTTTTATTATCATCATTTTTTTTTATTTTTTTTTTCTTTTTTTTTCATGTTTTTCTTTTTTTCTTTTTAATTATATACAATCCCTTTCCCTTAGTTGTTACCTTTAACAAAAGAACATAAATAATGTAATAATCCAATATGCAACCCACAATCATATGTTAAAGTGTGTGTGTGTAAATCAAGGTTTAAGAATACATGTTAAATAAGTATATGAGCAGAATTAAGCGGTAACAATACGAGAGTTTGTAAACCTGAATATTTCAGGAAGTATTATAATAGACCTTGTTAAGAATGGTTACTAAGATGCGTCTCAAGAGTCACTTTAACAAAAGAACTCCTTTACTCTGCCATCCTAGTAACAACAATTATGCACATGCTTTATGAAATGAAAAACAATTTTTTTTTATCAACTACTACCCTCTCCCCCCAACCAAAACGAGACATTGTCCTCAATGTTCTAAGGTAGAAAGATAGAGTATAGAAGATATCACCTGAAATAACGAACACTGACAAAACCTAAAACACACTGAAATAAAAATAAGAAATAACAAAACACAATAATAAAACCAAAAGACACAAAAACTCACAAATGAAGGCTCAAATCCAATCTAAGCTTTTTACGGCTTCCCGTAGATGACCAATTTATGCGACTCATGGAAGGATCAATCACAGGAATGAAAGATTGTAGTTGGTCAATCAATTGTTTAGCAGTAGTAGCAGAGATTATGATTTGTCGTGCAGAAGATGTTAAAAATTCCTGTTCCACAGCATGATCAAGAAAAGACAACAACTTATCATAATAACCATTAACATTTAACAAACCTATGGGTTTATGGTGAATGTGCAATTGAGCCCAAGAGGAAATATGAAAGATCTCTTCCAATGTGCCTAGACCACTTGGTAAAGCAATGAAGGCATCAGCATGATTAAACATTGCATTCATTCGAGCCGACATTGTGGAGACCTGAAGTTCCTCTCCAATTGTTTTTCCAATGATGTCCCCTTGTGTCAAAGCTTCAGGGACGACTCCTAAAACTTGACTACCTCCTAAAAATGCAGCTATTGACACACCTCCCATTAACCCAAGACTGCCTCCCCCATACACTAAATGAATCTTTCTCTCAGCTAGCACTTGACCAAGATGATTTGCTGATTCTAAAAACTCCTTTTCTTTCCCAGGACTAGATCCACCGAAAACACAAATATTTCTTATTTGATGACTTGAGGAACTTGCCATTTCTACACACTTCTGTATTTGTTGAATGTATGGGTTGAGTAGAAATGAAGGAAGGAAAAGAGGGTTTTATAGATGAGAAATTAGAAAGGCAATCATAACACCTAAATGTAGGCCAGCTGGAGTCTCACTCTCTCTCTTTATTTGTTTATTTATTTACTTTTGAAAAAGCATGTGTATGTACAGGTAGTTGTGATTGTGGCTCACATCTTCCCTTGGTTTTACGTCCAAGAACGGCTTAAACGCCCTCTATGGGTCGGGGATAGGCTTCCCATCCAGTTTTCTTAAAAACTGGCAAACAGGGTCTTTTTTAGTCAGATTCCCAAGACTAAGTCGATCATGTTCTTTATGAAATAATGGCCATAAATCATGAATTGCACGATGCACATCTCCACTAGGATGCGTCTCAAGAGTCAATAGAAGATTATCTAAAGACTCCTTACTCAGGCCATCCTTAATGAATTGTATTTTATCTTCACGGTTTATAGATACCATTCCTAAAGAACGACATTGTGTATTACAAGTCCATCTAGCACATCGATGACAGACATCCAGTCGTTTTGCACGACGCTTCTTTGCAAAAGTGCTTTTGCCTGTTCCAAGCATGTGTGAAATGAAGTTAGAGGACTCACTTGATAATCAGACCTTTGCTTCAATCAACCAGCGAATATCTTCAGGAATTCCATGATTCATTAACAATCTCAATCTTGCACATCTAGCACGATAAATTTTTGTAATCGCATTCTGAGGTAGAGCGGGAAAATACTTTTTCAATTTTTCAAGATTAGTGTCCATTTTCAAATGAGAATTGGAAGAGAGATTCAAAGAATTGCACAGATATATACACAAATATCAGTAATTGTGGGAAACTGAAAGAACCGACTTAAGTCACGGAGTACCGTTATCCGCCATTTGACCGGGGTGAAAGAAACTAGCAAAAATCACTCAAAAAGAAACATAAAAAAGAAAATGTGAGAAAAACAAAATAATCAACCTTTATCTACAAGATCATTCAAACCAGCTGATTCATTTTCACTAGGAAAATTATCAAAGTAAGCTTTCAAACGATGTCCATTTTCCTTAAAATCATTGTCATTCATTGAATTCTCAATATCACAGGCCCCATAAGGATTGGTCCATCTTAATCTTAGCTCTCTAGGGACTGCATAGAGTTGAGAATTATAAAACAAAACTTTTTGGCCAGTATCAATCTTTTGACAATTTTCATAAGTTTTGCAGAATGCATGTGTGTCCTTGAACATGATGGGCCAATAAAATCCATTTTGAAAGATTTTTGCAATTGTCTTTTTTGACGAGAAACAACTTCCACATGCTTCAGAATGACAAAGTTTAATTACACTACTTACCTCATTGTCGGGAATGAATCTTTGAAATATTTGATTAGGACAATATTTGAATAACTTAGGGTCATCACAGTAAAAGCTCTTCACTTCGTTCAAAAACTTTTCTTTGTCTTGAATACTCCAATCAGTTGGCAAATCTCCTAAAGCAAGAAAATTGATATTTTTATCATACCAAGGCATTGGACTAAGAGAAAGTAAGGATTCGTTAGGAAAGTAATCATCGATTGGTGTGATGCCAGATGTCGAATCTGTTGTCACTGTTGACAAAAGATTCGCATCAACATTTTCTATGCGTTTGATATCCGTGATTTCTTCCTCAGAATAAATTATTTGCAAATCTTCAGATTCATCCAACTCATTTTTACTTAAAGTAGATGCAAGTTGATCATAAACTAGTTCGTCAATATGATCTACTTCTTGTAAATCATTATCATCTCCAGGTTGCTTGCAAATGTTGAAAATATTCATCTCCAATGTCATGTTTCCAAATGATAGCTTCATCAGTCCATTCCTACAATTAATCAATGCATTAGAAGTTGCAAGAAAGGGACGTCCTAAAATAACAGGAAATGAATTACATACTTCAACAGGTTCTGTGTCCAAGACAATAAAATCCACAGGATAAATGAATTTATCGACTTGTACTAACACATCTTCAATTATTCCTCTAGGCACTTTTACAGATCTATCGGCAAGTAAAAGAGATATAGAAGTTGGTTTTAACTCACCTAGATTGAGACTCTGAAAAACTGAATATGGAAGTAAATTCACACTAGCACCAAGATCAAGTAAGGCTCTTTCAATTTTATGCTCTCCAATAAAGCAAGAAATTGTAGGACAACCAGGGTCTTTATATTTCAAAGCATTATTGTTTTGAAGAATAGCACTTACTTGTTCGGCTAGAAAGGCTTTCTTTTTCACATTCAGTTTCCTCTTCACAGTGCAGAGATCTTTCAAAAATTTAGCATAGGAAGGAACCTGTTTAATAGCATCCAGCAAAGGTATATTGATCCTTACCTGTTTGAAAGTTTCAAAGATTTCAGAGTTGTGATTAACTTTCCTTTGTTTGGTCATGGCTTGAGGAAATGGAAGTGCTGGCGGTGAATCAGTCGTTTCTTTGCAATTTTCAGATTCAACCCCGTCCTTACCCTCAGAGATTGACTCATCATCTTTCTCATAAGGTTCAAGAGAGGGTTTTTCAATAACCTTACCACTGCGCAGAGTAGTAACTGATTTGACTTGATCCATGTGTTGGCTTCCGGAACTACTTGCATTTGCATTGTATTGCCCTTTGGGATTTTGTTGTGTTTGAGATGGAAACTTACCTTTCTCTTGGAAACTAAGAGCAGATGTTAATTTAGCAAGAGTATCTTTAAAATCTATCATGTTTTGAACAAGTTGAGTATTAATTGTCTCTTGCTTTTCAATGAATGCATGCAATGTTTCCTCAAGATTTCTTCTAGAAGGTGGAGCATAAGAAGGTGCATATCCATGAGAATTTTGGAAATTATGGTGTGCTTGAAACGGTGGTTGTGAAGTTTGTGCATTGTTGTTTTCACTCTTCCAACTGAAATTTGAGGGATTTCTCCAACCAGGGTTGTTTGTTTGGGAGTATGGGTTGTGGTTGGGCCTTTGGAAACTGTTTAAAGCATGGGCTTGTTCATGGAGACATTCTTTAAAAGAAGGCAAGGTTGGACAATCGTTGGTTGAATGTTCATTTGTTTCACAGATTTGACACACAATGTTTTCAACAGATTTTAATTGACCACTCTTTTTTAATTCTAGTGCCTCGACTTTTCTAGCTAAAGATGCAAACTTGGCTTGAAGGTCATGATCTTCCCTAAGGTTGTACATACCTCCACTAGATGTATAAGGTTGAGTTTTACTCGGTGCCTCATAAGTACCCGCGGTGTCCCAATTTTGAGCATTTTCAGCTAACAAGTCTAAGTACTCCATTGCTTCATCAGGGTCTTTATCTTCAAAAGTTCCATTGCACATCAATTCAATCATTTGCCTATCTTTAGGTGTTAACCCTTCATAGAAATGTGAAACCAATCTCCATGTTTCAAAACCATGATGGGGGCAAGTACTAAGCAAATCTCGATACCTATCCCAACATTTGTAAAATGTTTCTCCTGGTTTTTGAGTGAAAGTGGTGATTTGTCTCTTGAAAGAGTTTATTCTATGAGATGGGAAAAACTTCTTTAAAAATTGTTGTTGCATTTCATCCCAAGCACGAATGGATCCTGGTCTTAAATTTTGTAGCCATGTTTTAGCTTTATCTTTTAATGAAAAAGGAAAAAGCTTTAATCTAATGGTGTTCATGCTACAATTTAAATTATTATATGTGTTGCAGACCTCCTCAAATTCTCTTAAATGCAAGTATGGATTTTCCAATTCCATGCCATGAAATGAAGGTAAAAGTTGAATAATGCCTAGCTTAAAATTAAAATGAGATGCATCAGGAGGAAAAACTATGCATGATGGTGCACTTGTTCTTGTGGGATTCATGTGGTCTCTAAGTGTTCTAGCACGGTTATTCTCATTATTCTCATTTTGAAGTGATTGATTATCTTCTTCGGCCATATTTTCTGAAAATGATGAGGATATCCTACAAAGTCTACCACTTGATGTACGTGACCACACTCTCATGCACGTGTAGCAATAAAATAAAAGGAAGAAGAAAACAAAAGAAGAAGGAAGAAAACAAAATAAGGAGAAACAAAATAAAAGAGACAAAGTTATATATAAGAAAAGTGAAAAGAGAAAATAAAATAAATATTATAATTTATACAAGGACTTACCTCCCCGGCAACGGCGCCAAAAACTTGACACGACTAAAAGATTGATGTCTTCTCCCAAGTGCAGGAGTGTCGAAGTAATAAATAACCCGGCAAGACCGGGGTCGAACCACAGGGAGGTTAATTGTACAAATTATAAACAACAATTATAAACAACAATAATAGTAATAACGATAACAATAATAATAATAATAACAATAATAATAATAATACTAATAATAATAATAATAATAATAATAATAATAATAATACTAGTAGTAGTAGTAGTAGTAGTAGTAATAATAATAATAATAATAATAATAATAATAAAGAAAGAGAAGAAGAAGAAGATGATGATGATGAGAACTTAGAGATGAAATATTAATGTAAGGATTAAACAATAATAATAACAAATGTCAAGGTTAGAGGTTCCACTAATGGTATATCAAACAAATATAGTATAAACTCTTATTACTGAATTGGAAACCACACACAAAGGAGGTTCCAATGAGATTATATATTGTTAACATGATTACATTAGTCATCTTATTGAATTAATGCTAATACTTGTAAATCTCGTCAAGCATTCATGATTATAACTTATGTTAACAACAAATCAAGTTCCTTTCATAGCTCAGGTGTTGGTTATACCATACATTATGGGCTATGAAAGTGCCAAGCATTTGTTGTACCAAGTGTTATACAACATAAATCAAGATTAGTCATTTAACAAGCAAAGTATTAAAGAGTGAACAAGATAACAAATATAAAACATGTTAGTATCAAACATTAAAGTCCATATTAAGTTTACATTATACTTATTCTTACACCATTAGTGTAACCTTTTCACCTTGACATAATTAACTTAGCTAGACATAATAAAAGAAAGCAAAATAGATAAACAAAATAAGAACATAAAAGTTAACTAAGTAAAGGAAAGGAAATGAAAAGCATAAACTTAATATTAATGAAAGTAAAGCATAAACATTACAAAAAATACAAAGAGAGAAAGGAAGAGCATGATCTTGATCTGAACACCAAGATACCTAAATGCATGGCAAATGCCTCCTTTTATAGGCCAAAATTGGGAACTATTGATTTGATGACTAATTGATAAGTGGGTGGCCAACTTTTGACTTGGTGACAATCCTTATCTTCTCTTGTCTGCCCAAAACGTCATTGATAACGTCAAAACTGGAGCCAGTTGTAAACATGAAAGTTGTAGGCAATTGTCTCAGCTTTCTTGTGTAAAAACTTCAGCTCATTTGGACTTTTAGAACTCTAGATATGGCCAAAATACCGAACAGTGCTGGGGCTGGAAGACAGATTCGGGCTTCTTTGTTGTTGCTACAATTTGGACTTGATAATGGCCTTTTTAGATCTTGGGCTCCATATGAAAGTTGTAGGCCTATGTCTTACCTTTCCATCCATATAAATTGGACCTAAATCTGATATCTGTAGCTCCAGATATGACCCAATTACCGAACAGTGTTCTGGTTTGGATTGCACCGACATCTCTTTTCTAAGTTTGGCCATCTCTTTATCCTTGCAATTTAAGTTCTTCAAGTCATCAATCAATCCTTTCATTTATGGGATAGGCCTGCATTAAAAATAGACATTTACCATAAATTATAGGTATCTTATATTATTACATACATTATTATAAAACATATTTTAGTTAAGGAGTTATTGATACTTCAAGTACAAAATGATGATATAAAACCATGATAAAAATGTACTTTTAAGTACTAATCACTCCTCCTCTTGGCTCTCTTGGTGTCTATTTATAGGCTTCAATGACAGCTTCTCTTGCTCCTTTATCAATAATGGTGGCTGCCAAACTTGCCAAACTTTGACATTAGTAGTTACAACTAACAACCCACCATTGTAGCCTTCTTCTTTGACAATGGCAGCATTCCAACTTGCAACTGGTTTGTGGTTGGTGGTTTGAGGTTGGTAAATGCCTTCCTTGACCTTCTAGATTGATTTACTAGAGGGGCTAAATTGCTGAAATTACAACTTGGATGATGGTTTAGAAGCTTCGGGATGTAATTTGGATTCGTTTCTTCACAAAACTGGTTTGTTGGCAAAATTCAGTTGTCATCTTTGAAAACTCATATCTCCCTCATCTAACATCATTTTGGCTAAACTTTGGAGCGTTTATATCCCTATGAGTCATAAATCCAAAAACATTGAGTTTGCATTAATTGGACTTCCATAGCTCCAGATATGGAATTTTGAATGGACAAAGGTCAACAGTGGCAAAATGCGAGATTTGACTTTGAAGGATGTGATTTCCATGATCTTTCTCTTTTTATTTTTCTTGAATTACATTTCCAGAAAGGTATGTATATTATCTATTTGGAGCCACTAGAATCACTTCATTTTGATCTCTAGAACTCACGCTATGCACAAAACATCGACTGAACATCAAATCTGTCAATTATCTCCAATTTACTCCTTTTTGCATTTTTCATCCAAAAGTGCCTTCAAAACATAAAATAAAGAATATCAAGACATTTTACATATAAAACATGGACAAAACATTAGGTAAATGTGGGTGAAAATATCAAATAATATGGTTACATCAATTGCCTTACCAGGTGGTCTAAGTACATTGGAAGAGATCTTTCATATTTTCTCTTGGGCCCAACTACACATTCACCATAAACCTATATGTTTGTTAAATGTTAATGGTTATTATGATAAGTTGTTATTTTTTCTTGATCATGCTGTGTAACAGGAATTTCTAACATCTTCTGCACGATAAATCATAATCTCTGCTGCTACTGTTGAACAATTGATTGACCAACTACAATCTTTTATTCTTGTAATTGATCTTTCTATGAGTCGTATAAATTGGTCAACTAAGGAAAGACGTAAAAAGCTTAGATTGGATTTGAGCCTTCATTTGTGAATCTTTGTGTCTTTTGGTTTTATTATTGTGTTTTGTTGTTTCTTATATTTGTTTCAGTGTTCGTTATTTTAGGTGATATCTTCTATACTTTATCTTTCTACCTTTAAACATTAAGGACAATGTCTCATTTTAGTTGAGGGGAGAGGGTAGTAGCTAAAATAAAAAACTATGTTTTTTATTTCAAAAAACATTTGTAAAATTGTTGTTACTATGATGACAGAGTAAGGAGAACTTTTTATGACTCTTGAGACGCATCTTAGTAATCATTTGTAATAAGGTCTATCATAATACTTCTTAAAATATTTAGATTTACAACCTCTCGCATTGTTATCACTTAATTCTACTCATATACTTATTTAACATGTATTCTTAAACCTTAATTTACACACACACACTTTAACATATGATTATGGGTTGCATATTGGATTATTACATTATTTATGTTCTTTTGTTAAAGGTAACAACTAAGAAAAAATGGATAATATATAACTAAAAAAAATAAAAACATAAAAAAGAAAAAAAATGATAATAATAAAAATATAGATAAGTTTGGTTTTGTAGCCTCCCTAACCTAAGCAATTAAGCCTGAAGGGGTATTTTAACACCTAATACCCTAATGTCAACTAACTTGAGAGTTATTGGCCCAACACTTGTTATATGGGTTGGGAAGAAAAGCTTAAGTGAATCAAACATTGCACTATTTACATATCAGTATTTGCAACCCGAGTTACTAAGCTCGTAGGGGTGTCTTAACACCTAATGCTCTAAGACCAACTGGTCTGGGAATCATTGGCCGAAAGCTAATTACATTGGTTAAAGATGCATAGTGTTTTAAATTATATGTATATATATTAAAAAGAAAGACAAAAATAGTAATTCCAACCCAAGGAAGTTAACCTTAAACATTAGAATAAAAATTTTATTTTCTTCCAAGAAAAGCCCTATAATTATATGTTGATACATTGAGTACAAAAGAAAGGTTTATGAATATCTTGTTAAGAGGTATTAAGCAGGTATATAAATTTAATGAGAGTTTGTTTATCTGAATAGATTAATGGAAGTTGAATGATGAATACCTTACTTTATGGAATTTGCAAAGTATTTTTCTATTTTAACACTTTGATTACTAGGGACTAGTAATAAGTTAGTTGGGGGGGTGTGATTGATATTTAAAAGTGTATTTTTACAAAGGTTTTATATCATCATTTTGCACTTGAAGTATTAGTAACTCCTAAAGCATGTTTTATAATAATATATCTAATAATATAAGATACCTTTAATTTCTGGTAAATGTTCATTTTAAATGCAGGCCTATCACACAAATGAAAGGATTGATTGATGAATTTAAGAACTGAAATTGAAAGGACAAAGAAATGGCCAAACTTAGAAAATAGATGTCGGTGCAATCCAAACCGAAACACTATTCGGTAATTGGGTCATATCTAGAGCTGTAGATCTCAGATTTAGGTCTACTTTATGTGGATGAAAAGCTAAGACATCGGCCTACAACTTTGATATGGAGCCTAAGATCTAAAAAGGCCATTGTCAAGTCCAAATTATAGCAATAACAAAAAAGTCTGAATTTATCTTCCTACCCGAGCACTATTCATTATTTGGCCCATATCTGGAGTTTTAGAAGTCCAAATGAGCTGAATGTTTTACATAAGAAAGCTGACATAATTTCTTACAACTTTCATGTTTCAAGGGGCTCCAATTTTGACGTTATCAATGACGTTTTGGGCAGACAATAGAAGATAAAGATTGTCACTAAGTAAAAAATTGGTTACCCACTAATCAATTAGTCATCAAATCAATAGTTTCCAATTTTGGCCTATAAAAGGAGGTATTTGTCATGCATTTAAGCATCTTGGTCTCCAGATCCAAATCATACTCTTGTTTTCTCTCTTTGTATTTTTTTTGTAATTTTTATGTTTGCTTTCATTAATATCAAATTTATGCATTTCATTTCCTTTTCTTTACTTAGTTAACTTTTGTCTTATTTATGTTCTTATTTTGTTTATTTATTTTTCTTTCTTTCATTATGTATAGCTAAGTTTATTATGTCAAGGTAAAAAGGTTACACTAATGGTGTAAGAATAAGTATAGTGTAAACTTAATATGGACTTACATGTTTGATACTAACATGTTTTGTATTTGTTATCTTCTTCACTCTTTAATACATTGCTTGTCAAATGACTAATCTTGATTTATGTTGTATAACACTTGGTACAACAAATGCTTGACACTTTCATAGCCCATACTGTATGGTATAACCGACACCTAAGCTATGAAAGGAACTTGATTTGTTTTTAACATAAGTTATAATTATGAATGCATGACAAAAGTTACAAGTATTGGCATTAATTGAATAAGATGACTAATGTAATCATGTTAACAATCTATAATCTAATTGGAACCTCCTTTGTGTGTGGTTTCCAATTGAATAATAAGAGTTTATACTATACTTGTTTGACATACCATTAGTGGATCCTCTAATCTTGACATTGTTTGTTATCATTATTTAATCCGTACAGTAATTTTCCATCTCAAAGTTCTCATCAACTTTTCTTCTTCTTCTTCTTCTTCTTTATTTTTATTATTATTATTATTATTATTACTACTACTACTAGTACTACAACTAGTATTACTAGTATTATTATTGCTAATATTATTATTGTTGTTGTTATTGTTACTGTTGTTGTTTATAATTTGTACAATTAACCTCCCTATGGTTCGACCTTGGTTTTGCCAGGTTATTTATTACTTCGACACTCCTACACTTGGGAGAAGACATTAATCTTTTAGTCGTGTCAATAAGAAATACAAAACATGTTAGTATCAAACATTAAAATCCATGTTAAGTTTATTCTTACACCATTAGTGTAATCTTTTCACGTTGACATAATAAACTTCACTAAACATAATAAAAGAAAAAAAATAAACATAATAAGATAAAAGTCAACTAAGTAAAGAAAAGGAATTGAAAGGCATAAACAAGATATTAATGAAAATAAAACTTAAGCATTACAAAAATACAAAGAGAGAAAGCAAAAGCATGATCTTGATTTAGAGACCAAGATGCCTAAATGCATGAAAAATATCATCTTTTATAGGCCAAAATTGACAACTATTGATTTGATGACTAATTGATGAGAGGGTGGCCAAGTCTTGACTTGGTGACAATCCTTATCTTCTCTTGTCCGCCCAAAACATCATTGATAACGTTAGAATTAGAACCACTATAAAAGTTATAGGAAATTATTTCATCTTTCTAAGGAAAAAATAGAGGTCATTTGGACTTCTAGAACTCTAGATCTGGGTCAAAGACTGAACAATGCTTAGGCTGTAGGACAGATTCAAACTTTTTTATTATTGCTACAATTTGGACTTGTAAATGTCCTTTTTAAATTTGGGCTCCATATGAAAGTTATAGGTCTATTTCTTACCTTTCCATCCATATAAAGTATACTTAAATCCAAGATCTACTGCTCCAAATATGACCCAATATACAGTCCAAACCGGAACTGGGTAAGAAATATAACACTATTTGACAATTGGGTCATATTTGGAGTAGTAGATCTTCGATTTAAGTATACTTTATATGGATGGAAAGGTAAGAAATAGACATATAACTTTCATATGGAGCCTAAATTTAAAAAGGACATGTACAAGTCCAAATTATAGCAACAATAAAAAAGTTTGAATTTGTCTTATAGCCCGAGCATTGTTCAGTCTTTGACCCATATTTGGAGTTCTAGAAGTCCAAATGACCTCTATTTTTTTCTTAGAAAGATGAGATAATTTCCTACAACTTTTATAGTGGTTCTAATTCTGACGTTATCAATGATGTTTTGGGTGGCCAAGAGAAGATAAAGATTGTCACCAAGTCAAGACTTGGTCACCCTCTCATCAATTAGTCATCAAATCAATAGTTGTCAATTTTGGCCTATAAAAGATGATATTTTCCATGCATTTAGGCATCTTGGTCTCCAAATCAAGATCATGCTTTTGCTTTCTCTCTTTGTATTTTTGTAATGCTTAAGTTTTATTTTCATTAATATCTTGTTTATGCCTTTCAATTCCTTTTCTTTACTTAGTTGACTTTTATCTTATTATGTTTATTTTTTTCTTTTATTATGTTTAGTTAAGTATATTATGTCAAGGTGAAAAGATTACACTAATGGTGTTAGAATAAACTTAACATGGACTTTAATGTTTGATACTAACATGTTTTGTACTTCCTATTAACACGACTAAAAGATTAACATCTTCTCCCAAGTGCAGGAGTGTCGAAGTAATAAATAACCTGGCAAGACCAAGGTCGAACCATAGGGAGGTTAATTGTACAAATTATAAACAACAACAACAACAGTAATAATAACAACAACAATAATAATAGTAGCAATAATAATACTAATAATACTAGTAGTAGTACGAGTAGTAGTAGTAGTAGTAGTAGTAGTAGTAGTAGTAGTAGTAGTAATAAAGAAGAAGAAAAAGAAGAAGAAAAGTTGACGAGAACTTTGAGATGGAAAATTAACGTACGGATTAAATAATGATAACAAATAATGTCAAGGTTAGAGGATCCACTAATGGTATGTCAAACAAGTATAGTATAAACTCTTATTATTCAATTGGAAACCACACACAAAGGAGGTTCCAATTAGATTATAGATTGTTAACATGATTACATTAGTCATCTTATTCAATTAATGCTAATACTTGCAAATTTCGTCAAGCATTCATAATTATAACTTATGTTAAAAACAAATCAAGTTCCTTTCATAGTTTAGGTGTCGGTTATACCATACAGTATGGGCTATGAAAGTGCCAAGCATTTGTTGTACTAAGTATTATACAATATAAATCAAGATTAGTCATTTGACAAGCAATGTATTAAAGAGTGAAGAAGATAACAAATACAAAACATGTTAGTATCAAACATGTAAGTCCATATTAAGTTTACACTATACTTATTCTTACACCATTAGTGTAACCTTTTCACCTTGACATAATAAACTTAGCTACACATAATGAAAGAAAGAAAAATAAATAAACAAAATAAGAACATAAATAAGATAAAAGTTAACTAAGTAAAGGAAAGGAAATGAAAGGTATAAACTTGATATTAATGAAAACAAAGCATAAACATTACAAAAAATACAAAGAGAGAAAGCAAGAACATGATCTTGATATGGAAACCAAGATGTCTAAATGCATGGCAAATGCCTTCTTTTATAGGCCAAAATTGGAAACTATTGATTTGATGACTAATTGATAAGTGGGTGACCAACTCTTGACTTGGTGACAATCCTTATCTTCTCTTGTCTGCCCAAAATGTCATTGATAACCTTAAACTTGGAGTCACTCGAAAACGTGAAACTTGTAGGCAATTGTCTTAGCTTTCTTGTGTAAAATATTCAGCTCATTTGGACTTCTAGAACTCCAGATATGGCCAAAATACTGAACAGTGCTCGGGCTGGAGGACATATTCGGGCTTCTTTGTTGTTGCTATAATTTGAACTTGAAAATGGCCTTTTTAGATCTTGGGCTCCATATCAAAGTTTTAGGCCTATAGTTTAGCTTTCCGTCCATATAAAGTGGACCTAAATCTGAGATCTATAGCTCTAGATATGACCCAATTACCGAACAATATTCTGGTTTGGACTGCACAGACATCTCTTTTCTAAGTTTGGCCATCTCTTTATCCTTGCAATTTAAGTTCTTAAAGTCATCAATCAATCCTTTCATTTATGTGATAGGTCTGCATTTAAAATGAACATTTACCATAAATTAAAGGTATCTTATATTATTAGATATATTATTATAAAACATGCTTTAGTTAAGGAGTTACTGATACTTCAAGTGCAAAATGATGATATAAAACCATGATAAAAATACACTTTTAAGTACTAATCACTTTAGTTAAGGAGTTATTGATACTTCAAGTGCAAAATGATGATATAAAACCTAGATAAAAATACACTTTTAAGTATCAATCACTTATCTTGTTCACTCTTTAATATTTAGCTTGTTAAATGACTAATATAGATTTATGTTGTATAACACTTGGTACAATAAATGGTTGGCACTTTAATAGCCCATACTATATGGTATAACTGACACCTGAGCTATAAAAGGAACTTGATTTGTTGTTAACATAAGTTATAATCATGAATACCTTGTGATATTTACAAATGTTAGCATTAATTGAAGAAGAACACTAATGTAATCTTGTTAACAATTTATAATCTGATTGGAATCTCCTTTATGTGTGGTTTCCAATTGAATAATAAGAGTAGATACTATACTTGTTTGACATACCATTAGTAGATCCTCTAACCTTGACATTTATTGTTATCATTGTTTAATCCTTATGTTAATCTTTCATCTCAAAGTTCTCATCAACTTCTTTTTCTTCTTTTTCTTGATTACTACTACTACTACTACTATTGCTATTACTACTACTACTAGCATTATTATTATTATTATTATGATTATTATTGCTATTATTATTATTATTGTTGTTGTTGTTGTTGTTGTTGTTGTTGTTGTTGTTATCTATAATTTATACAATTAACCTCTCTGTGGTTTGACCTTGGTCTTGTTGGGTTATTTATTACTTCGACGCTCCTGCACTTATGAGGCACTAAGTAAAACTCAAGCTCATATATCTAGTGGAGGTATGTACAACCTTAGGGAAGATCATGACCTCCAAGCCAAGTTTGCATCTTTAGCTAGAAAAGTATAGGCACTAGAATGGAAAAAGAGTGGTAAATTAAAATCTGTTGAAAACATTGTGTGTCAAATATGTAAAACAATTGAACACTCAACCAATAACTGTCCAACCTTGCCTTCTTTTAAAGAATGTCTCCATGAACAAGCTCATGCTTTAAAGAGTTTCCAAAAGCCCAATCATAACCCATACTCACAAACATACAATCCGGGTTAGAGAAATCACTCAAATGTTAATTGGAAGAGTGACAATGTACAAACTTCACAACCATAGTTTTAAGCACACCATATTTTCAAAATTCTCATGGATATGCACCTCCTTATGCTCCACCTCCTATAAGAAATTTTGAAGAAACTTTGTATGCATTTATTAAAAAGCAAGAGACAATCAACACTCAACTTACTCAAAGCATAACAAATTTTAAAGATACTCTTGCAAAATTCACATTTTCTCTTAGTTTTCAAGAGAAACGTAAGTTTCTATCTCAACCACAACAAAATCTCAAGGGGCAATACAATACAAATACAAGTAGTTCTAGAAGTTAACACATGAATCAAGTCAAATAAGTCATCACTCTTCGTAGTAGTAAGGTTATTCAAACACCAATTCTTGAACTTTGTGAGAAGATGATGAGTTAATCTCTAAGGGTAAGGAAGAGGTTGAATCTGAACATTGCAAAGAAAAGATTGATTCCCTGACAACACTTCTATTTCCTCATGCTATGACTAATCAGGAAAAAATCGAAGATGAAAAAGGCACCGAAAATATTGATGCGGATCTTTTATCAAAAGTGATAATAGATTCGACACCCATTACACCAATGGATAATTACTTTCCTGATGAATCTCTACTTTCTCTTAGTTTAATGCCTTGGTTCACTAAAAATATCAATTTTTTTTGCTTCAGGATTTTTGCCAGATCACTAGAGTATTGAAGACAAAAGAAAATTTTTGAGTAACGTGCAAAACTTTTATTAGGATGACCCTTATTTAATTATTGTCCTAATCAAATATATCAAAGACTCATTCCTGACAATGAGGTAAGTAATGTTATTAAATTTTTTCACTTTAAGGCACGTGGGGATCATTTCTTGTAAAAAGAAGGACTGTAGAAATCTTACAAAGTAGATTTTACTAGCCCTCCTCCATATTCAAGGAATCACATGCATTCTGTAAAACTAGTTGAAATTATCAAAAGGTGGGATTTATTTCAAAACACAGAGAGTCTTTAGATAATCTTGTATTGACTCTTAAGTCTCATCATAATCGAGATAAGTATCATACAATTCATGACTTATAAATCCATTTTCATATAGAACATGCTTGGCATAGTCCTAGAAATCTAACTAAAAAAGACCTTGTTTGTCAGTTTTTAAGAAAACTAGATGGAAAACCTATCCCCAACCTATAGATGGTGTTTAAACTGTTCTTGGATGTAAAACCAAGAGAAGATGTGAGCCATAATCACAACTACCTATACATAAACATACTTTTTAAAAAATAAATAAATAAAGAGAGAGAGAGAGTGAGTGAGACTCTAGTAGCCTACATATAGGTGGTATGATTGCCGTTTTAATTTCACATCTATAAAATCCTTTCTTCCTTCCTTTCATTTCTACTTAACCCATACATTCAATAAATTTAAAAGTGTGTAGAAATGACAAGTTTGTCAGGTCCTCATATAAGAAATATTTGTATTTTTTTGTGGATCCTCGGAAAGAAAAGGAGTTTTTAGAATCAACTTGGGAGTTATTGGCCCAACGCTTGTTACATAGGTTGAGGGGAAAAGCTTAAGGGAATCAAACATTGCACTATCTATATATTAGTATCTGCAACCCAAGTTATTAAGCTCGTAGGGATGTCTCAACACCTAATGCCCTAAGACCAACTGGTCTGGGAGTCATTAGCTGAAAGCTCGTTACATGAGTTAAAGATGCATGGTGTTTTAAGTTATATGTATATATTTATAAAAAAGAAAAAAAACTAATGCAATCATGTTAACAATTTATATTCTGATTGGAACCTCCTTTGGGTGTGGTTTCCAATTGAATAATAAGAGTTTATACTATACTTGTTTTACATACCATTTGTAGATCCTCTAACTTTGATATTATTGTTATCATTGTTTAATCCTTACGTTAATCTTTCATCTTAAAGTTCTCATCAACTTTTTTTTCTTCTTCTTCTACTATTACTACTACTACTATTATTGTTACTGTTATATTATTGTTGTATTATTGTTATCTATAATTTATACAATTAACCTATCTATGGTTTGACCCCGGTCTTGCTGGGTTATTTATTACTTTGACACTCTTGCACTTGGGAGAAGACATCAATCTTGTGGTCATGTCAATAAACATAATAAAATAAAGAAAAATAAAAAAAATAGGAACATAAATAAGATAAAAGTTAATTAAGTAAAGAAAAAGAATTGAAAGGCATGAACAAGTTATTAATGAAAGCAAAACTTAAACATTAGAAAAATACAAAGAGAGAAAGCAAGAGCATGATCTTGATCTGGAGATCAAGATATCTAAATGCATGGAAAATGCCTCCTTTTATAGGCCAAAATTGGAATTATTGATTTGATGACTAATTGATAAGTGGGTGGCCAACTCTTGACTTGGTGACAATCCTTATCTTCTCTTGTCTACCAACCACGTCATTAATAACATTAAAATTAGAACCACTTGAACACATGAAAGTTGTAGAAAATTATCTCAGCTTTCCAAAAGAAAAATAGAGGTCATTTGAACTTCTAGAACTCCATATATAGGTCAAACATTGAATAGTGCTCAAGCTATAGGACAAATTCAAACTTTTTTATTATTGCTACAATTTGGACTTAAAAATGACCTTTTTAAATATTGGGCTCTATATAAAAATTGTAGGCTTATGTCTTACCTTTCCATCCATATAAAGTAGCCTTAAATCCAAGATCTACAGCTCCAAATATGACCCAATTACCGAACAATGTTCCGGTTTGGACTGAATCAGCATCTCTTTTCTAAGTTTGACCATCTCTTTGTCCTTTTAATTTCAGTTCTGTGACTCATCCATCAATCCTTTCATTTATATGATAGGCCTGCATTTAAAATGCATATTTACCATAAATTAAAGGTATCTTATATTATTAGATATGTTAGTATAAAACATGTTTTAGTTAAGGAGTTATTGATAGTTCAAGTGCAAAATGATGATATAAAACCTTGATAAAAATGTACTTTTAAGTATTAATCATATACCTTTAATTTATGATAAATATTCATCTTAAATGTAGGCATATCATATAAATCAAGGATTGATTGATGGGTTTAACTACTGAAATTAAAAAGACAAAGAGAGGTCTAAACTTAGAAAAGAGATGCTAGTTTAATCGAAATTGGTACACCATTCGATTATTGGATCATAACTGGAGTTATAGAACTTGGATTTAGGTTTTCTTTTGATTGATACTTAAAAGTGTATTTTTAACATGGTTTTATATCATCATTTTGCACTTGAAGTATCAATAACTCCTTAACTAAAACATGTTTTATAATAATATATCTAATAATATAAGATACCTTTAATTTGTAGTAAATGTTCATTTTAAATGCAGGCCTATCACATAAATGAAAGGATTGATTGATGAATTTAAGAACTGAAATTGAAGGGATAAAGAGATGGCCAAACTTAGAAAAGAGATATCAGTGTAATCGAAATTGGAACACTGTTTGGTACTTAGGTCACATCTGGAGCTATAGATCTCAGATTTAGGTTTACTTTATATGGATGAAAAGGTAAGACATAGGCCTAAAACTTTCACATCCCAAGATCTAAAAAGGTCATTTTCAAGTCCAAATTATTGCAATAATAAAGAAGCCTGAATCTGTCCTTCAGCCCGAGCACTATTCAATATTTTGGCCATATTTGGAGTTCTAGAACTCAGAATGAGCTAAATTATTTACACAAGAAAGCTGAGATAATTTTCTACAACTTTCATATGTTCAAGTGGCTCCAATTTTGATGTTATCAATGATGTTTTGGGCAGACAATAGAAGATAAGGATTGTTATCAAGTCAAGAATTGGTCACCCATTCATTAATTAGTCACCAAATCAATAGTTCCCAATTTTGGCCTATAAAAGGAGGCATTTGTCATGGATTTAGACATCTTGGTGTCTAGATCAAGATCATGCTCTTGCTTTCTCTCTTTGTATTTTTTGTAATGTTTATGCTTTGTTTTCATTAATATCAAGTTTATGTCTTTTATTTCCTTTCCTTTACTTAGTTAACTTTTATCTTATTTATGTTCTTATTTTATTTATCTAATTTTCTTTCTTTCATTATGTCTAGCTAAGTTTATTATGTCAAGGTGAAAAAGTTACACTAATGGTGTAAGAATAAGTATAGTATAAACTTAATATGGACTTTAATGTTTGATACTAACATGTTTTGTATTTGTTATCTTATTCACTCTTTAATACTTTGCTTCTTAAGTGACTAATCTTGATTTATGTTGTATAACACTTGGTACAATAAATGCTTAACACTTTCATAGCTCATACTGTATGGTATAACCAACACCTGAGTTATGAAAGGAACTTGATTTTTTGTTAACATAAGTTATAATCATGAATGCTTGACGAAATTTACAAGTATTAGCATTAATTAATAAGATGACTAATGTAATCATGTTAACAATCTATAATCTGATTGGAACCTCCTTTGTGTGTGGTTTCCAATTGAATAATAAGAGTTTATACTATACTTGTTTGACATACTGTTAGTAGAACCTCTAACCTTGACATTTGTTATCATTATTTAATTCTTACGTTAATTTTCCATCTCAAAGTTCTCATCAACTTTTCTTTTTCTTCTTCTTCTTCTTTACTACTACTACTACTACTACTAGTATTATTATTACTATTATTATTGCTACTATTATTATTGTTGTTGTTATTGCTATTATTGTTGTTTATAATTTGTACAATTAACCTTCTTGTGGTTCGACCCCTGTCTTGCCGGGTTATTTATTACTTCGACACTTCTGCACTTGGGAGAAGACATCAATCTTTTAGTCGTGTCAGCTTTATATGGATGAAAAGTTAAGATATAGGCCTAAAACTTTCATGAGAATTCAAGATTCAAAAAGGTCATTTTCAAGTTCAAATTATGACAACAATGGAGAAGTTAGAATTTATCTTGCAATCCAGACATTATTTAGTGTTTAGCCTATATTTCTAGTTCTAGAAGATCAAATGCATCGATTTGTTTTTTTTGTTGGAAAGCTGAATTAAAAGGACTATTTTCAAGTTCAAATTGTAGCAACAATGAAGAAGTTTGAATTTTTCCTATGACCCAGACACTATTTAGTGTTTAGCCCATATCTCGAGTTCTAGAAGTCTAAATGCATCAATTTTTATTGTGGAAAAGCTGGGGTAATTTCTTAGAGCTTTCATAGGACAATCTGTTTAAAATGTTACTATGATGTTTTGTTTTGAAAAGAAGATAAGGATTGTCTCCAAGTCAAGATCTGGCCACCTACTCAACAATTAGTCTACAAATCAATAGTTTCAAATTTTGGCCTATAAAAGGAGGCATTTGCCATGCAATTAGACATTTTGGTTTTCAGATCAAGATCATTTCCTTATTTGTTTTCTTTATTTATGGTTTTAATGTTCTAGTTTTATTTCATGTTATATTTTTCTTAATCTCTTGTTTATATTTTTCATTTCCTTTACTATACTTATATTCTTATGTTTTTTATTTATGTGTCTCTTCTTCATTATATTTAGCAAAGTTTATTATGTATCTGTGAAAAAGTTACATTAATAGTGTAAGAATAAGTATAGTATAAACTTAACATGGACTTTAATGTTTGATACTACCATATTTTGTATTTGTTATCTTGTTATTTTTAATATTTTGCTTGTTAAATGGTTAATCTAGATTTATGTTGTATAACACTTAGTACAACAAATACTTGACACTTTCATAGGTCAACCATATGACATAACCTCCACTTGTGCTATGAAAAGAATTTGATTTGTTGTTAATATAAGTTATAATCATGAATACCTGACAATATTTACAAGTATTAGTATTATTTGAATAAGATAACTAACATAATCATGTTAAAAATTTATAATCCGATTGGAACCTTCTTTGTGTATGGCTTCTAATTGAGTAATAAAAAGAGTTTATACTATACTTATTTAAATACCATTAATAGATCCTCTAACCTTAATATTTGTTTTTATCATTGTTTAATCCTCACATTAATCTTACAATCTCAAAGTCCTCTTTAACTTGTTGTTGTTTATTTATAATTTATATAGTTAACCTTCATGTGGTTCGATCCCGATTTTGCTAGGTTATTTATTACTTCGACACTCATACACTTGGAATAAGATATCAATCTTTTAATTGTGTCAATCTTGCATAATGCATCACATATATAATACTTCTCATGCCACTGATATATTTTATTTGTACTACTATTTTATCAAATTATCATTAAACTTTACACTAGAGTCAAATAAGGCATTAACCTTCTTTATATTGAAATCCTTAAACTTCTTAAGCATTTTCTCAATAAAATATGACTAATTAAATACATTGCCACTACAATGTTTCTTAACTTTTATACCTAAAATTGTATCAAATTCACTAAGAATTTTCATTTTAAAAATAAAAGTGAGATACTTTTTTATTTTAACTACCTCAATCATATTGATGCTAAAGATTAATATGTCATCTATGTAGAGCCAAATAATTACACCAAATCTTTTGTAAATTTGGAATAAATACATTTATCGACACTATTGTGATGAAAATAATTTAACAAAATTGCTTTGTCAAACTCTTCATGCCATTATTTCAAAGTTTGCTTTAAACCATATGAGGACTTTATCAATTTACATTTTTTTTTCTCATTTTCAAAATGTATAAAACTCTCAGATTGCTTCATAGACACTTCCTCCTTTAAATCTCCATTTAAAAAGGTTATTTTAACTTCCATTTGATGAACATGCAATTTATAAATTGATATTAAAGCAAATAAAACTTTAATGGATGTAATTCTTTCCACTAGAGAATAAGTGTTAAAATAATCAATACGCTCCTTTTGAGTGAAGTCTTTGACAACTAATCTTGCTTTAAAGGTTTATATAAAACCATCGATGTTATGTTTTCTTCTTAACAACCACTAATATTCTATTGGCTTAGAACTTGGAAGTAAATCTACTAGGACCTAAGTATTGTTAGATAATATTGAATCCATTTCATCATTTACCATTTCTTTTTAAAAAGCAATATCCTTAAAAGACATAGCTTCGTGGAAGGTCTTTGGATCATCTTCCATATTTAGGATCATAAATGTCCTTTTCAATGCTGTATTTCTATCATCTTTCGCTAAAAATACAATTGAATCAGTATAAATAAATTATGTATCTAAGTGTTTTTCCTTTCTAACCGTTTGATTCCTTCAAGGTTCACTTGAACTTCCAGATTTTTATACTTTTTACTTAAAGTTTAGCTATGAATCATCACTGTTAGATCTTATTCTTATATATTTGAATCACTTGTGAATTTATTTTCAATAAATCCAACATATATAGATTCAACTATCACATTAGTTTCTAAATCCAAACTTACATGCCTCCACACTTCAAATTAATTTAGATTTGGTTTTATATTATTCCATACTTTATAAAAAGAAACACTTAATTTTATAGATAGTAATCTATTATGAATGTAACATATAGTAAACAAAGCTTCACCCTATAAGTTATTTGGTAACTTATCATTCAAAAGCATGACATTGACCATATCCATTAAGCTTCTATTTTTTCTTTTAGCAAGTTCATTATGTAATGGTATATAAGGTATGATCATTTGATGAATTATTATGTTTCCTCATAAAATGTAGAAAAATCCCTAGAAAAATATTAACCAACTCTATCACTTCTAAGAGCTTTAATTCTCATTTCCTTTTGATTTTTTACCATTTTTAGTTCTTAAAAAACAAACATGGGTTAAGTATGACATTGACCATATCCGCTAAGGTCTTCTTTTTCTTTTCAACAAGCTCATTATGTTATGGTATAAAGGTGTATTAATTTGATACATTATTTTATTTTCCTCACAAATTATAGAAAACTCCCTAGAAAAGTATTCAATATCTTTATCACTTCTAAGAATTTTAATTCTTATTTTCTTTTGATTTTATACCATTTTCTTAAATTATTTGAATTTCTCAAAGACTTCATCTTTAGTTCTTAACAAGGAAACATAGGTAAAGCATGACATTAACCATATCTGTTAAGTTCCTATTTCTTTATTTCAGTAAGTCCATTATATTATGGTGTATATAGTATGATCACTTGATGAATAACTTTGTTTTCCTCACAAAATATAGAAAATTTCCTAGAAAAGTATTTGCCACCTTTATCACTTTTAAGAATTTACATGTCAAATTGTTTGACTTAAGTAATTGATAATTTCTTTCAACCTTAAGAAAAGACTTTTTAGTCATCTTAGCTTTACATACTTCACATTTATCATTATCATCATACTGATACAAGATATAATCATGCTTGTATATATATATTTCAAATATCTATAATTTAGATGACCTAATTTAGCATGCTAAAAAGAAGAAGTAGATCAAACCATATAAGCAGAAACAACATTGATTTCATTAATACTGAACTTATATATGTCATCACAAGAATAACCTTTTCTTAATAAATATCTCACTCTTAATTATAATAACCTTATCAAACTTTAAAACACTATTTAACCCTTTCTTGCTAAAAAAAACTAGCAAGTATAAGATTTTTTTTATTTCAGGAATATGAAACACATTGATTAAAAATAATATTTGTCCACAAGTAAAGTACAATTCAATAGTTCTTTTTTTCTAAACTTTGGAAGAGTTAGGTTACCTATTAAGACATGTTAAGGTTTTTTTAAATTCTTTATAAGCCTTGAACCATGCTTTATCATTATAGCCATGAACTGTTACACCAGAATCCAACCACTAATCTAAAGTCTTCACATCAGTAGTAATAATAATCATTCTAGTTTGAATGTTTGAAACCACGACAACCAACTCCTTAATTTTATGCTTTTCAATTATATTCATTTTGTTAGCACCACTAACATGACAAAAAGATTAATGTCTTCTCTCAAGTGAAGGAGTGTCAAAATAATAAATAATCTGGCAAGACCGGGGTCGAACCACTTGGGGGTTAACTATACAAATTATAAACAACAATAACAATAACAACAATAATAACAATAATATTAATAGCCATAATAGTAGTAGTAGTAGTAGTAGTAGTAGTAGTAGTAAAGAAGAGGTAGAAGAAGAAGATGATGAGAACTTTGAGATGGAATATTAATGTAAGGATTAAACAATGATAACAATAAATGTCAAGGTTAGAGGATCCACTAATGATATGTCAAACAAGTATAGTATAAACTCTTATTATTCAATTGGACACCACACACAAAGGAGGTTCCAATTAAATTATAGATTGTTAACATGATTGCATTAGTAATCTTACTCAATTAATGCTAATACTTGTAAATCTCATTAAGCATTCATGATTATAACTTATGTTAACAACAAATCAAGTTTCTTTCATAGCTAAGGTGTCAGATATACCATATAGTATGAGTTATGAAAATGTCAAGCATTTGTTGTACCAAGTGTATACAACATAAATCTAGATTAGTCATTTAACAAACAAAGTATTAAATAGTGAACAAGATAAGAAATACAAAACATGTTAGTATCAAATATTAAAGTCCATGTTAAGTTTACATTATACTTATTCTTACACCATTAGTGTGACCTTTTTACCTTGACATAATAAACTTAACTAAACATAATGAAAGAAAAAAAAAACATAACAAGAACATAAATAAGATAAAAGTCAACTAAGTAAAGAAAAAGAATTGAAAGGCATAAACAAGATATTAATGAAAATAAAACTTAAGCATTACAAAAATACAAAGAGAGAAAACAAAAGCATGATCTTCATCTGGAAACCAAGATGTCTAAATGCATGGCAAATAGCTCCTTATATAGGCCAAAATTAGGAACTATTGATTTGATGACTAATTGATGAGTGGGTGACCAACTCTTGACTTGGTGACAATCCTTATCTTCTCTTGTCTGCCTAAAATGTCATTGATAACGTCAAAATTGGAGCCATTTGAAAACATGAAAGTTGTAGGAAATTATCTCAGCTTTCTTGTGTAAAACATTCAGGTCATTTGAACTTCTAAAACTCTAGATATAGGGCAAACACTGAACAGTGCTTGGGTTGAAGACAGATTTTATTATAGTGACAATTTGGACTTGAAACTGGCCTTTTTAAGTCTTAGGCTATATGAAAGTTATAGGTCTATGTCTTACCTTTCCATGCATATAAAGTAGACTTAAATATGAGATCTACAGCTCCAAATATGACTCAATTACTAAACAGTGTTCCAGTTTGGATTACTAAACAGTGTTCTAGTTTGGATTGCACTGATATCTCTTTGTCCTTTCAATTTCAGTTCTCATGCTCATTAATCAATCCTTTTATTTATGTGATAGGCTTGCATTTAAAATGAACATTTACCATAAATTAAAGGTATCTTATATTATTAGATATATTATTATAAAACATGATTTAGTTAAGGAGTTATTAATACTTCAAGTGCAAAGCAACGGCGCCAAAAACTTGACATGACTAAAAGATTGATGTCTTCTCCCAAGTGTAGGAGTGTCAAAGTAATAAATAACCCGGCAAGACCGGGGTCGAACCACAAGGAGGTTAATTGTACAAATTATAAACAACAATTATAAACAATAATAATAGTAATAACGATAATAATAATAATAATAATAATAATAATAATAATAATAATAATAATAATAATAATAATAACAACAACAATAACAATAATAATAAAGAAAAAGAAGGGGAAGAAGAAGATGATGAGAACTTCAAGATGGAATATTAATGTAAAGATTAAACAATGATAAGAACAAATGTCAAGGTTAGAGATTCCACTAATGGTATGTCAAACAAGTATAATATAAACTCTTATTATTCAATTGGAAACCACACATAAAGGAGGTTCCAATCAAATTATAGATTGTTAACATGAATACATTAGTCATCTTATTCGATTAATGCTAATACTTGTAAATTTCGTCAAGCATTCATGATTATAACTTATGTTAACAACAAATCAAGTTCCATTCATAGCTCAGGTATCGGTTATACCATACAGTATGAACTATGAAAGTGCCAAGCATTTGTTGTACCAAGTGTTATACAACATAAATCAAGATTAGTTATTTAACAAGCAAAGTATTAAACAGTGAACAAGATAACAAATATAAAACATGTTAGTATCAAACATTAAAGTCCATATTAAGTTTACATTATACTTATTCTTACACCATTAGTGTAACCTTTTCACCTTGACATAATTAATTTAGCTAGACATAATGAAAGAAAGAAAAATAGATAAACAAAATAAGAACATGAAAGCTAACTAAGTAAAGAAAAGGAAATGAAAGGCATAAACTTGATATTAATGAAAGCAAAGCATAAATATTACAAAGAATACAAAGAGAGAAAGGAAGAGTATGATCTTAATCTGGACACCAAGATGGCTAAATGCATGGCAAATGCCTCCTTTTATAGGCCAAAATTGGGAACTATTGATTTGATGACTAATTGATAAGTGGGTGGCTAACTTTTGACTTGGTGACAATCCTTATCTTCTCTTGTCTGCCCAAAACGTCATTGATAACGTCAAAATTGGAGCCAGGTGAAAACATGAAAGTTCTAGGCAATTGTCTCAGATTTCTTGTGTAAAAACTTCAGCTCATTTGGACTTCTAGAACTCCAGATATGGCCAAAATACCAAACAGTGCTCGGGCTGGAAGACAGATTCGGGTTTCTTTGTTGTTGGTACAATTTGGACTTGCAAATTGCCTTTTTAGATCTTGGGCTCCATATGAAAGTTGTAGGCCTATGTCTTACCTTTCCATCCATATAAATTGGACCTAAATCTGAGATCTGTAGCTCCAGATATGACCCAATTACCGAATAGTGTTCTGGTTTGGATTGCACCAACATCTCTTCTTTAAGTTTGACCATCTCTTTGCCTTTGCAATTTAAGTTCTTAAAGTCATCAATCAATATTTTCATTTATGTGATAGGCCTGCATTTAAAATGAACATTTACCATAAATTAAAGGTATCTTATATTATTAGATATATTATTATAAAACATGCTTTAGTTAAGGAGTTAGTGATACTAAGTGCAAAATGATGATATAAAACCATGATAAAAATGCACTTTTAAGTACTAATCATAAGGGTGTCTCAACACCTAATGCCCTAAGACCAACTCGTCTGGGAGTCATGAGCTGAAAGCTTGTTACATAGGTTAAAATGCATGATGTTTTTAAATTATATGTATATACATTTAAAAAAAAAAAGGAAGAAAAACAAAGAAGACAAAAATAATAATCTCAACCAAGGAAGTTAACCTTAAACATTAAAACAAAAATTTTGTTTTCTTCCAAGAAAAGCTCCATAATTATATGTTGATACATTGAGCACAAAAGAAAGGTTTATTAATATCTTGTTAAAAGGTATTAAGGAGATATATAAATTTAATGAGAGTTTGTTTATCTGGATAGATTAATGGAAGTTAAATGATAAATACCTTGCTTTATGGAATTTGTAAATTTATTTTTCTATTCTAACACTTTGATTACTAAGGACTAGTAATAAGTTGGTTGGGGGTTGTGATTGGTACTTAAAAGTGTATTTTTATCATGGTTTTATATCACCATTTTGCACTTGAAGTATCAATAACTCCTTAACTAAAGTATATTTTATAATAATATATCTAATAATATAAGATACCTTTAATTTGTTGTAAATATTCATTTTAAATGCAGGCCTATCACATAAATGAAAGGATTGATTGATGACTTTAAGAACTTAAATTGCAAGGATAAAGAGATGGCCAAACTTAGAAAAGAGATGTCAGTGCAATCCAAACCGGAACACTGTTTGGTAATTGGATCATATCTAGAGCTATAGATCTCAGCTTTAGGTCCACTTTATATGGATAGAAAGGTAAGACATAGGCCTACAACTTTTATATGGAGCCCAAGATCTAAAAAGGCCATTTTCAAGTCCAAATTGGAGCAACAACAAAGAAGCCTGAATTTGTCCTCCAACCCGAGCACTATTAAGTATTTTAGCCATATCTGGAGTTTTAGAAGTCCAAATGAGCTGAATGTTTTACACAAGATAGCTGAGACAATGGTCTACAATTTTCATGTTTTCGCGTGGCTTCAATTTTGACGTTATCAATGATGTTTTAGGCAGACAAGAGAAGATAAGGATTGTCACCAAGTCCAGAGTTGGCCACCCATTTATCAATTAGTCATCAAATCAATAGTTCCCAATTTTGGCCTATAAAAGGAGGCATTTGCCATGCATTTAGGCATCTTGGTGTCCAGATCAAGATCATGCTCTTCCTTTCTCTCTTTGTATTTTTTGTAATGTTTATGCTTTGCTTTCATTAATATCAAGTTTATGCCTTTCATTTACTTAGTTAACTTTTATGTTCTTATTTTGTTTATCTATTTTTCTTTCTTTCATTATGTCTAGTTAAGTTAATTATGTCAAGGTGAAAAGGTTACACTAATGGCGTAATAATAAGTATAATGTAAACTTAATTTGGACTTTAATGTTTGGTACTAACATGTTTTGTATTTGTTTTCTTGTTCACTCTTTAATACTTTGCTTGTTAAATGACTAATCTTGATTTATGTTGTATAACACTTGGTACAACAAATACTTGACACTTTCATGGTTTATACTATAATGTATAACCGATACCTGAGCTATGAAAGGAACTTGATTTGTTGTTAACATAAGTTATAATCATGAATGCTTGACGAGATTTACAAATATTAGCATTAATCGAATAAGATGACTAATGTAATCATGTTAACAATTTATAATCTAATTGGAACCTCCTTTATGTGTGGTTTCCAATTGAATAATAAGAGTTATATTATACTTTTTTGACATACCATTAGTGGAATCTCTAACCTTGACATTTGTTATTATCATTGTTTAATCGTTACATTAATATTCCATCTCAAAGTTCTCATCTTCTTCTTCTCCTTCTTTTACTTTATTATTATTATTACAATTATTGTTGTTGTTGTTGTTGTTGTTGTTGTTGTTGTTTATAATTGTTGTTTATAATTTCTACAATTAACCTCCCTATGGTTCGACCCCGGTCTTACCGTGTTATTTATTACTTCGATACTCCTGCACTTAGGAGAAGACATCAATCTTTTTGTCGTGTCAATTACTAACATCAAAATTTAAACAACTAGTCTTCATGAAAGTTCTGGAAAATTATATCAGCTTTCCAACAAAAAAAATTGATGTATTTGGACTTTTAGAGTTCAAGATATAGGCTGAACACTGAATAGTGTTGGGGCTGCAAGACATATTTCGACTTCTTTGTTGTTACTACAATTTAAACTTGAAAATGGTCTTTTTAAATCTTGGACTGTGCATGAAAGTTTTAGGCCCATGTCTGAACTTTTAATTTATATAAACCAGACCTAAATTCAAGTTCTATAACTCCAGTTATGATCTAATAACCGAATGGTGTTCCAATTTGAATTCAACCAACATCTCTTTTCTAAGTTTAGTCATCTCTTTTTCTTCTCAATTTTAGTAGTTAAAGTCATCAATCAATTCTTTAATTTATGTGATAAGTCTGTATTTAAAATGAATATTTCCTATAAATTAAAGGTATCTTATATTATCAGACTTATTCTTATAAAACATGCTCTAGTTAAAAAGTTATTAATACTTCAAGTGCAAAATAATAATATAAAACCTTAATAAAATTACGTTTTTAAATACTAATCACCAGACATGTGAGCATGGGTTTTAAGGCCTACTAGGTGCCTCGAATTTTCCTTATAATGGCCCAAGCATGTTAGGTTGTTTTTTGCCCACATTTGTTTTTTTTGTTGAGGTTAAATATTCATTTAAGAAAAAAATTGTTTTAACTTAATTGTGTTTTTGATTTGGAGCATATATTTAACAACTTAAGCCATGATATTTGGAATATTTTTTTTCCTAACATGGCTTTCATAAATGATATCTTTTTTTAATGTTTTTTTCTTCAATAATTTTTAAATTTTTATTTCAATTAATATTATGCTTCTATGATTTGTTTTCTTATTTAACATTTTCTAGATAAAGATTTGTTTTTTTCAATGATGTTATGCATATTTAGTTTTTGAAAAGATTATTATAATTTATCTATAATTTCTTTTAATATTTTATGTAGAAGAAATTTATTTTTGAAAATAAAAAATATTTATTTTTAGATAATATTTTTAATATTTACAGTCTTGTATAATATACATTTTATTTTATTTTATTCAATCAATTTAATATATATCTATTTTTATTATTGTTTGATTGAATAACAAATTTATTTTAACAAAAATAATTTAGCAAGTACAATTAGATAAATATCTTATTCTTTAATATAAAATATTTTGATTTATATCTATTTTTTATTTTTTTTAAATTTTAATTTAATTATTATTAATAATTTTTTTCTTGTTTATTAATATATATAATTCTAAATATCTAGTATTAATGTGATGAAAGAGGGAGTTTTAGGTGTGAGTGTTTGATTGATTATATGATAGTTATTAAAAATTTATATAATTATTAATTTTAAAATTTATAAAATTAATTATGATGTGTGAAAGATAATCTGTATATTAATGTTAATTTAAAAAAAAGACAAGGGAGGGAGTCTCGGATTAAGATTGACTTTCTCCCTAGTCTCCACATAATCTTCAGCCAAAACTAAAAAGCTCGTGCCCCTTACGTGCTCTCCCTCCTTTTATCATCTCTCTCCCTCTCTACTACCGATCCCAAAATTGAAATCTCACAGGGATCCTTTTTCTTTTCTGTTAATTTTACTGATAGAAGCCAATCTTTCTGCTCTTGTTATAGATTAGGGTTTTGATGTTTGCTAGGTTAACCAATAATGGTTATGTGTTGTGATTGTGTGATGCCATTCTAGTTGATTTATTATTATTATTATTGTATAAATTAAATTTGATTAGCTAGGGTTTTGTATTTGGGGATTTTGACATGACAGAAACTTCGAAAGCTCGCGTCACCATTACTCTTGGCCGCAGTGGTCAGGTATTTTTTTTCCCCTTCCAACCCTCCCTGTTCTTTAATCTGAAAAATTAGGTTTTTTATTTTTTGTTCTAATGGAAGAATTTATTGTTGCTTGGAGAGAAAATGAATTTTAATTGTTTGTTTAACATGGGAGAAAAGTGTTGAAAGAGAGATTATATTAAAAGAAAAATTAGCAGTAATAATGTTTTCATGATAAGGAGATACCTTTGGGTATTGTATGATCGCTTTGATTCATAGGTGTGAGTAACCTTACAGGTGGTAAAGAGAGCTGCAACGGTATCGGATGATTATTCCAATTCTCAGCAAGGTGCTGGGAGCAAGCGGTCTGTTATGGATAGATTAGGACACCAACTTAGCAACAAACGGTGTGTTTGCTTTTGTTTTTGTGTGGTAGTTATGTGACTTTGATGTTTGTGGAACAGTATTCTGCTACGCAATTCTTAGTTGAAGAATGTTATTATTTATATTTGCTTTTGTGCAGGCAAAGAGGGGACAGTAGTTTGACAAGCTTAGGTTCTAATGGTGTGAAAGGTAATAGCCTTACTCTACTGCATTGAATGTTTTTAGACATTTTCTGATAATTGACCTTCGTGTATGTATTTGATTAACTAAGATGGTCGCATCGATAAAGATGACCTTCGATACAAGCTCATGCAAAAGAATGTATTTAGAAGAGCTCAAAGTGATGATGACCACAAAACCATGGACCTCCGTGAAAAGCTTTCTAGGACAGTTCAGCCTTCAGGCCATCCACTCAGTAGCAGTCTTGATGCACGGCAGCATATGCCTGAGCCAACGGACACTAGTATCTTAGGGAGAATTCCTCCAACAAGAAGTGCAGATGATTTACATCACATGTACTCCTCTAGAAATTCTTTTTCTTCTTGGACTTTGGATCATATACGACGAAGATCTCCGGATAGAGTTATAAGTTCTTCTAGGGGTTTATCGCCACCCAGAAACATGGATAATCTACAGCGAAGGCCTTTGAACAGGACATATGATGATTTTGGAACAGTTTCATATATGAATAAAGATGTTCTTGATACTCCGAGGTCTGTGAGCAGTTCCTCAACTTTTATGACAAAATCTGCCATGCCTCCACTGTTAACTGTACCTGCTACATCTGTGGCACCACGTATGAGCCAACTTCCTCCACCAAGTGGCCTTGTGCATAAGAATTCATATGCGGTACTAGTTTGTTGACTTCTGGCACTTGCATTGCACTCACAACACATAATACATGCAACTGCTTATTTTGAATAATTTCTTGCTTATTGTGTATCATGACTTGATGTGCTATATGAGTAGTGGTTGTTTACAATGTTAGCTTACAGAATATAGAAGATGTCTGTTATGTTTACACCAAGTATTCAGCTAGTTTACCTGTGATAGTTTTAACCTTTTAATCACTGCTATGACTAATCCTTGAAAATTTCATGTGCTTGGTAAATTTTCTGAATTTGATGTGGCCTGGCAGTTTAATTCTTAGGCTTGCAAATAATGAATGTGAGAGAGGGAGCTGCACATATACGTAGATATTGAAATTTTTTGCATCATATCTACCTGACAGAAGAAAGAAATTGTAAAATGGAAAACACAAATATAGTAGGAAATGGAAAGATTAAGGAAAACTTCTGGGGGAATCAGTGAACTAGGCCAGCTATATTACTGGCTAAAAATAGTTGGTTCCTTATAATTGGGCACATGAGTCTTTTGATGAACCAGGAATTCCGTATCACTCACTCGAACTGTTTAGAGTCTGAAGACAGTTTGATTTGAAATTGTAGAGAATGAGTGGACTAAGCCAATAAAGGAAATAGAAAGATGAAGGGAAACTTCTGGTGGAATCTAAATTTATATGCCTCCTTGTGATTGGGCACATGATTCTTTTGCTGAACCAGGAATTCTTTATTGCTAATTTGAATGGCTTGTTTAGAGTCTGAAGACAGGTTGATTTGAAATTGTATAGAACGAGTGGACCCAGCCAATAGCAAGGCTCCACTTCTGCAGAAAATCTAGTTGAGTTAGATTTTTGGATGCACTTCTGTCTTGTTACTGATTCCAATTTTCTGTCCTCTCTTTTTAACTCATGCTCCTTCTATCCCCCAAAGAATCCATTTTTCCTATTTTGGTTTGTCCTGAAATATATGTCTAGTTAGGGGATTGTTGCTTTATTTTTCCTTAATTATTCAAAATATTTACTTTTTGCATAAACTCTGAAAAAAGTGTGCAAAAATATAGATTTGCTCTACATATATTGAGTTCTTTTAAAATTGTGTAAAATTAATTAGGACAATCTTTGTAGGGACAAAGGGAGTAGTAGTTTCCTTTGGGTTTATGTGAACCAAGTGCAAGTCATTTGTTGCCTGATAGCTTACAAAGCTAACTTCCTCTTTAAGGATAACCCAGATTTCCCAAATAATCACCTACTAACTTCTTATCTATTTCCGGCTTCTACGTAGGCTGAAGAACAACAAACTGTTGAAGGCCTACTACATTCATTGGGATTAGGGAAATATGCCATTCTTTTCAAGGCTGAGGAGGTACACCAAATATTCCTCTTGTTTTAATAATTTTTTTCATAGACTATAGATGCTATCTTCTTATTTGTTTTATAATTGCACATTATTTTATGTGAAACATGAAGGTTATGTGATTTGTGTAATTTGACCACTATGGGGCTTCATGCTGTGGAGCATTGACAAAACAAGAAGAGTGGAACCACGCTGCAATTTTATTATTTCCTTGTTAGGATTATAATCTACACGTCATATTTTTTAATTTCACACTTGCATGACATGTCTATACCTGGTACTGCTGTTACATTTCGGGTGGCATGATTATACACATGTTTGCGTTCACGTATGGTCAGATCTATGTTTCGAGAAACCAGACTATTGTTTTTGTACAATTGTCCATCAGGGTATTTTTCGTCCCCCCCTGTTTGTGCCGGTGGAGACATCTTCCCACTACCTGTTATATGCCAAGGAGAATAATATTATGTACTGGAACTTCTATTTTCTCAAGCCACCTAATTTAAGATTCTTGTAATGTATCAAACAGGTAGATATGCCTGCATTGAAGCAGATGGGGGAAAGTGACCTCAAAGAGCTGGGCATACCTATGGTAATTTTTCTTCTTTTCCTTTACTTGTCGACTATCTTGGGTGTTATTTTGTAATGGCATATGATGTCCAGGTCTGTTTTGTACTCATGTTTTCTGCATCTCAAGTATTTCACTGTCTTGTGATATTTAAAATGTTGATACAAAAATTGTTGAAGCATGCATGATTAATCTTTTAGTTATTTGAAATGAATTACTTTATTGTACAAACTTAACTGGCACCCCGCATCTCAAGAAGTCTCAAGTTTGAGCCTCTTCTTTTTAAAAATATAAAAAAAAACCTTTTCATGATATCTTAGCTGTCATTATACTTTAAAGACTCATCATCATCATTACTAGTGATGGTTTTTCAATTTGATGCAATTTTTTCATGTTAGTTATTAAGAACTGTAGGGGCTGCCTCTTGTGAGATGAGTTTTTGCAATAAAAAAAATTATTAGGGGGAGAGGGCATGGTGGGTGTTTCTTCTTCTGAATAAATATTGTACTGAAGTGAACAATACTTATGTTAAAAAAACATGGAAAATACTTGGCAAAAATAAGGGTTGTAGATTCACAGTATTAAGAAATGTATAGACTGCCTCTGCATGTGAGATGAGTTTTTGCTCTCTAAAATTTGTTAATGACATTGTGCTTGGTGGATTTTGCTTCTTCTGAATAAATATTGCACCCAGTTAAAAATATTTATGTTAACAAAGACATGGAAAATACTGGGCAAAAATGAGGGTTGTGGATTCACGGTACCTTGAAGTACTAAGTTGTGTTTCACCAAATGAATGATCATTATTCCATTTGTTTTGGAAAATATCTGATTTGCATGATGTGTTCTTTTAGCTTATTGAAACAAAAGCTGTGGTGGCACTTCTCTGGGATACCCCACACACCTTGTAATTATTCTTAAATTTGCATTTCGGTGATCATTAACATTAATGTTGGTTTCCTTTGAACATTTTTTGAAATGCAGGGGCCAAGAAAGAAGATTCTTCTTGCACTCCTGCCTCGTTCCAAATGGCATCCTTGACGGTTGTACTTTGAGATTCTAGTTATGCTTGGATTATGTAGGTTGTAATCTAAAATGAGAAGCTCGTATAGAACAATCTTTTTGTGAAGTATTATTTTGTGCGTTTGTCCTCATTTTAGGTTAGGAACGGCCCTCGAATCTATTGTCAAATAATTGCTTCCAAGATATAACTCTATTAGTTAGCATTTTGATTCCTGGCAGAGGAAAATTTTGAGATGCGGGATTGTTTTCCATTAATATGTTTCTTCATTTTCATGTAGTGTGTTTTGAGCTTGAATTCGAATCATGCAGGATTATTCCTGGTTGATGATTTGACTGGGGATTTGGGCAGGGCCGGTATGAGCATCGAGGTTGCCCTCTAGGGTGTTCATAATCTCAATTGAAACATGGAAATGTTTGGTTAGAACATGCGAGAATCTGCCAAGAAATAAAATCCGTTTTTGTTTTTATCTGAATGTAATGTCGGGTGTCTTTGTAGACCTTAAACCAGTGTTTCTCAAATGAGGTCCATTTAGGGTGTGTTTGTGAGGGCATTAGGAGAAGAGGATGGCTGGATTAGGTGGGTAGCGTTCTCTATTTTTTATAGCTGACCTTGTTAAGTTAGGGATCAAAAAAGTTTTAAATATAATTTTTTAAAAAAGTTTTAGGGAATTTTTCGGTATTATTATTAAATTAAAAAAATATTGTTTTATTTTTTTATTAACATATCTCTTATTTATCTCAATAAATATAATGTTTTTTTATTAAAATTATTGTTTTTGTATTTTTTTTTATAATTGTTAAAGTAAATTATTAAAAATATCAAAATAATAATTTTTATATTTTATGTGATTGAAAGATAAAAAAATTATAAGCAAAAGAAAATCATGTTCAAAATATAGTTAAAAATTTTAAGAATAAAAAAATATGAATTCAGTAAATTTTGTTTTTAGTAGCCCAAAAATACAAAAAAAAAATAACAACAAAAGATCAGGCCAGCGCTTGCCCTCTCAATTACATGCGAGATTTTATTTTATTTTTTTATTAAGTATTTTCTTGCCTTTATTTTCTTATTTAAAAAAATACACAAGCAACATATCTAAATAATAAATATTGATACAACATTGTTGAAACCCATGATCTCTAGGCTTTGCACGGCATGCCAACAAAATGAGCTATGTTAAAAAGTTGTTAAGAAAACGATTAAATAAATATATTATAGTAATTCATTATTTATAATAAACCCTGTTATTCTACTAGTAAATTATAATTGTTAATCCTCTCAATTTTCTCTGATTGGTTCCTCTATCTGTAATGGTCTCAATTTGATCTAATTCAACCATCCTTGTCTATACACATAGTTTTAATGTTAAGGACGGAAACTCGCTACATAACTCTACATATCAACTCATCCTGAATCAGTCACTCGATAACAGGTATGGGGTGACGTTGGTAATTATATGTGAGGCCTAGCCTAATTTTTGGAACATTAGTAAAAACGACATCCCGAAATAAATTCACGTAAGATATAATTTAATTAGTTATATTTTAAATTTAATTTTTAAAAAATTTTAATTTTAATTTTATAAATTTTAAGATCATTAGAAAAATATAATAATTAATTTTAAAACTATAAAATTAGTTAAAATATACACAAACTAATTTAAATATTTATATTAATTAAAAAAAATTCACATATAACTAGTAATCTTACCTATGAATTTAGAGGATGGTTAGGGTACCTCCAAGTCTTAAAAGTTCTGTAATTGAAAAAATATTAAATTGATGTGTTTTTTTTAATGTTTTTAAATAATTTCTATATACTAATATAAAGTTTTTAAAAATATATTTTAATGTGTTTTTTTTTTAATATTTAAAAAAACATGATGCAAAAATTCTCAAGATACTTCCACGAAATGCCTCCTAATTAACCAACCCTTTATTAAGTCTTAATATTTACCCTTTTGCCTTCAATTTTCTATCTCTCCATGGTTTTCATTTAGCGCTCTTTTGATTCAAGATTATCTATCCAACTCCTTCAAAGAGCGATGGTTGTTTTTGTTGTAGTGGTTGTATCCGACAGTTTAGTGTTGCTTGGAGAGGAAAATTTGGTGTCAAGTTGGGAAATTACAGAACAAAAAACCACAGATTCCACACTCGATTCTTCCAAAACAAATACTTGAAACAACGGAGGCCTATAGATGAATAGGGAAAAGAAGCAAAAAGCAGTAAGAAATGCTATTACTTGTTCAGAGCTCGCCAATTGTTTGATGAAATACCAGCTAGTTTTTCCAATGAACTCCTTGTCCCCGTGTACATATTAGCATGTACTTTTTTAAACCCTAATAGCTTCGCGTTGAGGACAGGGTTTGTTCAAAAAAGCAAGCATAGCAATCATGGAAATCATACTGTGTAAGCCTTAGCTTTCTTTCTCCCATCTTTGAATACATTGTTCCTTTGAACTTTGTTGATTTAAATCTCAAGCTTTTTTGACTTTTCATGTCTGGCATAGTTGGTAAGGAGAATGCTTTTTATGTTATTGTTTCAGATTTAATTAAAATCCTAGATTAAAAAAAAAACATATATATTATAAAAGATATAGATGATCTTTCAAAGATTCTATTAAACAAAAATCTAGTCTTAATACTTTTACCAGTAAAAAGAAAAAAACTTTTCCATGCATCTCATTTTATTGAATGCAACATTTTTTTTTTCACGTTATTATTGGTTTCTTTGACCCTTGTTTTTCTTTTCTTTTTCTAACAACAGAGATTTACTTTAGCTTGCAATTGGATTTGATGATACTTCATTATGGTGCCTTTTTCTTTTCTTTGTGGGCGTTACTATTAGACTCGTTCATATATATGCAACGGAAAGAGGCAGCAAAAGAATTAAGCAGAGCATAATTCAAATTTCAAACAGGAGGGCACTATAACATCCGATATAAAACTCATTCCCCCTTGGTCTTCTTGCGCCTAAAAAATGCCATATCTAATCCTGATTATGTCCCTTATACGATTGTTCCCAAACTCAAGGCCAGCCAGCGGCAAAATTAGGTAGGATTGACCCTTATCTACCATTGAATTGTCCCATCTGCTAATTTTGTGATTGTATTAATTTTTTTTGCTTGTAAATGATGTTAGGTTGGAATGTTTCCGCGCACTACAATTTTGGTGATGGATTAATGTGCTGCTGCTTAAAAGAAAAGCCAAGATTTCTGTATGTGGTTCAAGATCAAATAATTCAATTCCTTTCTATAAGTAAACTAATTTAGTAACAACTAGTTATTATTAAGTCACTGCAAGTTGGATTAAAAAGTATTTTAAATGTAAGGAGAATAGTTAGGTTAGAGGGAATTATTTGACATTATAATTAATCCTGACTTAACAAGTCAATTTTTAAACCTAACAACTTACTTTTTTACTTTATTCTAATTTAAAATTAAACTATATTGAAGTTATTTTTATGTGACCTGGTTGGCTTGACAAGTACAAAAATAACCCAGAAGATCATTAAAAAATATTATTTGACTTTATTTTTTTTAAATAATACTTTTTTAGTATTGAAACGATAATTTATTGAATCAATCTAGACTTCATAACTTGTGACTCGGTTTATCGACTTCACTAGGTTTTACATTTTTGTATTTGTAAAATATTATTTTACTTAACTGGACAATAACAAAAATAAACACTAGCAAAATAGCAAAGGAAAAAAAATGGAGATCTCCTTCACTTTTCATATAAACAATAAAAGAAGTGAGTCATACCTCAATTTTTTTTTAGCATGTAGTACAATCATTCATCTACTCAAAATATATAAAATAGTTGAAAATTCAATTATTTCTATCACTATTTTACATATATATATAAACTAGGTTTTAGCTAATGTAGCTACAAATAAAGATTTCTTTCTTGAACAAAAATCTATTTTTTGATTTATTATTCTGTGATCAAATTCGAGGGGGTACACGTTACACCATGATTTTGAATTAGAAGAGAGATTTCAAGAAATGACGGATCTATTCACTATCAATAACTGATCTATTTTGCAAAGTCAATCTTTAATTACCATTGAAATTTTAATCAACACTTGTTATATGTAAAAGAATGCAAATTGAAACAAATTTCAACATATGAAACTATGTAATATAACCTAAAAGGATGACATTAAAAACAAAAAAAGTTTGATAATTAAAATGAAAAGTTGCATTGTTCATATAAAGAATGCATCTAGATCATGAAAAACAGTGAAAAAGACATTGTTCCTTTTTTTCTAGTTATTTTAGTATATTTGATATTAATGAAATCATAAAAAAACTTCAACGGAATTGGGCTTTACATAGACTATGATCATATGATTGGGCTTAAATTATAGGTATTTTATTTGCGCTTGGTTGTTGAGCTTGAATTGTAGACTGAACAAATGATGATGCATGGTTTTAAAAAACATTATAATTTGGAATGACCTCCTTAGACTAAAGAAGTATCCTTGGTCATTTTTAAAGATAAGTGGTCACAAAGACCTGAAAAATAATTTCAAATTTTTTAGATATATAGTTATAAAGACCTAAAGAAGAATAAATAATTGGTTGTAGGGACCTGAAAAAGGATCTTTAATCCTTTTAGAGATAAATTGGGGCACATGCGAGGATTCAATAGAAATATAAAGATCTTACTATGGAAATTTTTCATGGATATGTTTGGATATTTGAGGATCTCATCATGAAGATTTTTCATGGACATTCAATAGAGATATGAAGATTTTTGTTGGAGATATTAAGATTTTTGTTGGAGACATTGGAGAAATGAATAAAAATTATTGTTTATGGTTAAGAACTTTAAAAGATTGAGATATAATTAGTGGAGATAATCTTAAGATTATCTAAACTCATGTTGCTTATCAAATGTGCAAACTTTCTTTGTTTTTTTCTCTAGTTTTGTTTTTATGGAACTACTGAAGGTATCCTCTAACAATTAATCTACTTATCTTTTCTTTCAAGACGTGACATTCATCAATATCATATTAATGATCAGGTGAAAAAGACAAAACTTATTAAGGTTTCTCGTGTTCATGTCACTTTTCATAGGGGAGGATGTTGCATAAATTCTTTTACTTTAATAGTAGCCAGCATCTTATTACATATAATGGTTATACATGAGTTAAAAGCCCAAGAAATATCAGGCAATCATAAATATATTATTTGATATATTTTTTAAATTCTCTAGTGTGAAACTAATGGCGTTGGGGAACCTATAAGGTTGTTTTTTATGGCCATATTAGTTTTTTCCACCCTAATATAGTATTTCATTTTATGTTTTATACTAAAAAGAGTTCTATCATGAGAACATAAAACCTTTTTTATAAAGAGTAGTTGTTGACTCCATAAATCAAGTTTTTTGTAGTAATAGGTTTAAGGAGTCTAACTGTAAACCCCTAGGTAAATCTATATGGATTGCGAAGTAAATAGTATGTTAAGCAAGTAAATGAAATATTTACACTAAAAATGATAATAGATTTTGAGAATTTGAAATAAAATGTTTATGTATAAATTTCAAAATAAAACTATAAAAAAATGGATGAAAAATAAAAAAACACATAAAAATATGAATAAAAACTCAATGAAAGAAATATATTAGAAAATAAATGTTGTGGGATAAAGTTTAATGAATTTTGATATCACCTATGTTAAATTAGATATAAACATGCATTAGGATACAAAAAATATTACCTAGAAAACATAAAAAGTATAATAAAAAAAAACACAATGGGAATTAACAAAATTTCTCTCTTTATTTTTTTTTTTATGTGTGGCTAAATTGTAAAGGAGTAAGGAGAATGAAAATTCCTCGTTTCTTTTGGCTTGATTTTAGAAAAACTTGAGGGAAACAAGGAAATTCAAAGAAAACTTGTTAGATTTTATGAGTTTAAACACCTAATCACTTGAATAAAAAAAGGTTAGCGAGGGGAAAGTAGGATTTTAGTGAAAGAAGCAAAGGAATATTGAGAAAAAGGAGAAAGCTCGAGGAATTTTGGTTTGGTTAGCATTTGGAGTTTGTGTTGTTGTTTGGTAAGTAGTTTTACACTTGATATATTAAGTTTGATGGAAGTTTATATCAATTTTGAATAAGTTTGTAATGTTATAAATTAGGACTATTAATTTAAAAATTTGGGGTCATGTTAAATTAGTTCTTAGAAATATTAATACATGTAAAAAGAATTGTAATGAAGGTAAATGTTGATGTTATAAAAAAGAAAAAATGGAGAGAAATTGAGGGGAGTGGTCGACTAAGAGAAGAAAAATGGGTAAATTATTATTTTTATAAATATGTATAAATTATAAGAAATTAGTGTAAAGTGTTATATTAGAAATAATTTGAAAGGAATTAGATATGTTATTAACTTTGCTTAGCATATTAGAATCTTGGGAATTATAGTTTTGGAACGAATTGTTAGTGAATATGTATAATTAGTGTACTTTGCTTAAATGATATATCTAATAAAAGATTTTTAACTTAAATTATGATAGAACTTAAAAAAAAAAAGGGAGGGGAGGGGAGAGAGAGAGAGAAAGTTTATGGACAAATTGTATATGAATTGGAGAGCGAAATTGATAATGGTATAATATTGATTTAAATTTAGATTTAATTAAAAGTTAATGTAGTAAGAAAAGAATAAATTTATTAATTGCACGAGGAATCAACTTAATGTACTATGGAATTAAGTCGTGAAAAGTAAGAATATGATTGTAAAGGTGGATTGTGTAGTAGTATATAATGTAAAAATAAATAATGATATATTATAATATAAAATACATATTATTAAATGTACTTCTTTAGATTAAAGAGAGACATTTGAAATGACATTTTTCATAGCTAAAGGAGTGTGTATAACTAAAGGTGCAGGTATGTGTTTATGCATCTTAATTTTTTAATTATTATAGTTTATTTCTTCCATTTTATTATATCAATATTTACTATGAAAAGTACATGAAATTGGAAATAAATGATGTAAAGGTGACAAAGAGGTGTGCTTGGAAAATGGACATGTTAAGAAAACCAAGGATATGTTGTTTTCATTATTGAATGAAAATCAATGTTTTATTGTTTTTCATTGTCAAATGAAAACTAATGCTAAGTTGTTTACAATTTTAAATGAAGACAAATATTATGTTGCTTTAATTGTTAAATGAAAGCCAATATTTGTTGCTTCTATTTGAGTGGAATCCAATGATATGTTACTTTCATTGTTGAATGAAAGCCAATGTTTGTAATTTTTATTATTTAGTAAAAGACAATGATATGTTGCTTTCATTGTTAAATGGAAACCAATTAAACAAGATGTTTGTTAATATTGAATGTAAAAGATAGGGTGGCAATAAGGTTATGATTATAAAGAAATGAAATTCATGGATCAAAAGGGACAATTTGTTATATATAAGTAAAGGAATAAACATTGGTGTTGAAAATGTTTAAATTATTATAAATGTTAGTGTGAACTTATAAATTTAATTATTATTTATAAGAACCTCGTGATTATATGATCACACAACCTAAAATCAAGATTAAGATTTGATCTTAAAAAGTAAAAAAAAAAATCTAACAAGGGTCTGTTTGAAAGTATGGTTGCGATTGCTTTTCATTCTAAAATACATCAAAATGATTTTAAAAAAATTATTTTTGAGATGAGCGCATCAAAACAATCCAAAAAATTAAAAAAAATTAAAGTTTTAGAAAACAAATTGATTTTTTTAGAAATATGGGTTGACCTGCATTTCTAAATGCTTTCTAAGAGTATAACATAATAAAAACCTACATCAAGGCACGAATGCTATTGAAATAAAATTGAATGACATCATGAAGTTAGTTAATTTTTTATATGCTCACATGTTAAACTGATCTAGAAGTATTATTAATCAAAAGTACTGAAAGTTAGGCTTAATATGTATTTAAATAGTTCTGAAAAAACTTTAATGGATATATCCTTATAGGATGAATTGACCTAGTTATCAAAACTGATGCAAAACCTTTACTAATAAGACCAAACCCTGATCCAAACAAACCTTGGATCTTAGTTGAAATCCAAAGTATTAATTAAACTCAAATATAAAAATAATAATGAAAGCAACAAGTCTGAGTATTAATGCCATATATAATACGAAGAAAAACAAGATCAAACATCTTAATTCCTTAGTTTAAATAACCCTTAACCAAAATCTACCGTCCTAAATATTCTAAGATTGTTTGCTTAGCCAACTTTTAAAGTCCTTTAGATGCTAGGAAATCTCATATAAATAAAAATTTAATTGTTGAAGTCTTATTTTTCTTATAGGACTAGGATTTTATTTTAGAACATGTAAAATAATCTTAGAAATTATTTATCTATGTAGCTACACATCACTTTTTTTTTTATTAAGAGAAAATTTTTAGCATTAAATAGTCATTCCAAGCCTATGAGTCAAATCTAAAAGCCCCTTCAGTTTCCTTGCATGTCTAAAAAGTTTTCTCTTTTGTTTCTAAATATTCTCCTATATAATATAGACAATAACGAACAAATTTTCCTTTCAATTTTAAAAGAATACTTTATAGTTCCTTAAAAGAAAAGAATCTCAACATCTTAATTATCCCCAACCAACTTTGGATCGTATGTGACCCAAACTCGTAATTATTTATATAACTCAAATTAGACTTAATATAAGCTCTCAACAAACCTACTTTATTGTCCAAATCATATTATACATGGGTTGACCTTATTTGGCTGAATGAACCATAAAAAAGATTGAACCAAGCCCATCATCATGCATAAACCAATGCTGGCTAAAGCTATCCCATAATAAAAACCTATTATGGTCAAATGGAACACAAACTAAATTCCAAGAAAAAAACACAATACTGGTCAAATGGCCTCCCTATCAAACTCAAGTACAAAATTGAAGACCTATCATAATAAATCAATGATTGAACTATATCATTCCCTCTCTCTTTAAAAAGATTCATGATTGAATCATTTATATGAATAATGGATGTTTCCTAGGCCTATTGGTTAAGCCTTCTAAACTCCTGTCTTGCTAACACTTGTCTCCAACAACACTATATGGACATAGTGGCTAATAAGGATTTCAAATAAACATGTCTTACTAACCACTTATGCACATACTTTTGAATAATAACCACAATTGCCTTCTTTTATTTTTTTGAAATTGCAACGTTGTTCCTCATTTTCCATCGATGTTTAAAGGTTATAGAGTAATATTTTATATCTATCAACTTTTTATTCTAAAACCTCTACACCGTGCTTTATTTGTTTTTTCATTCTTACTCTAGGAGCCTTCATTCACTTTCCCTTGTTGATTATATGACACCTTTTTCTTATACCAAAATACTCAATTTAACATAACCAATCAAGGCTCAGCTTTCACAATGCAAATCAATTATGAATATGGACTCAAGAATCAATAAATATACTAAAAACAAGCAAAACAATGCTATTATTGTAATTTTGCAAGTAGCAATACAAATTCATATGAATTTTTGATGAAAAAAAGATGTGGAATAAAAAAAATTAAAAAATAATAAAGATACTTATTTGAGTTCTAAATAACCTCTATATAACATCAACAAATTGATTTGGTTGAAACAAATAATATACAAACACATTTTGGAGCTTGATGTAAATCTGACTTGTTATGCAATTTAAAAGCATTAAAATTGAAACCAAGAACTAACAATATCAAAATGACCTTAAATTCAATATGTAAGATCCCGATACCCAAAAAATTATAAATATCATTTTACAGGTGTTTCTCTTATGTCTAGGTATCAAAACTTGTGTATGATAAATTTATAGTAGAATTACACCCCAAATTGAAACCCTAAGAAAAAAAAATTAAAATAAGCCAAAATTTAATATATAGTGAGATTTCACACCTAGTAAGAAGAATATGAAATTTCAATTAATTCTAAAGTGTTATGTTTAGGGTGCTCTATGAGTTGTGTTTTTATGGTAGAACATCTTTTCTTTCCTTTTTTTTGTTACTTTTATGTTACATGCATTTAGCGACAATAATAAAATGAAATGTTAATTTGTTTTTACTAGTATGCCACATGCACAAAGAAAAAGAAGAAGATTGATGCAAACATTGAAAAAACTTAACAAACACTAGAAAAATAAATTTTCTTTTTTAAGGATATGACATGCTCTCAAAGCCTTGCTCTAATACCAGTTGATATAAATTTCATGATTACGTGGTTATGCAACTCATAATCAAAATTGAGATCTAATCTAGAAAAGCTAAAAGAGGTATAGAAGTGTGACATAATGAATACATGCCTCAAGACACAAGCATTATTGAAATAAAGTCAAATAACACCATCAAACTAGCTAATCTTTGATAATTTAGATTCAATTTATTTAATAACCAACTAATGCAAGAATCTCCCCTATACGTGAAGCTAAAAGGCTAAGAAGTATTATTAATTAAAGGTGTTGAAAGTCAAACTTAACATGTATTTAAATAGTTATGAGAAATTAACTTTAATAGATATATTTTTATGAGCTGAATTGATCCACTTATAAAAACTTACCTAAAACATTTATTCGTAAAGTCAAACCCTAATCTAAACAAGTCTTAGATCTTAACTAAAATCTGAAGTATCAATTAAACATAAACATAAAAATAATAATGAAAACAAGAAGTCTGGATAATAGCTTGTTTATGCTGCATATAATAGAAAAAAGAAATAAGATAAAATATCTTAATTTCCTAACTTAAATAACTCTTGATCGAGATTCATCTACCTGGGTTTTCTAGGATTGCTTAGCCAACCTTTAAAATACTAGCTCAAAAACCTTCATTTAGATGTTAGAAAATCTGATTTGAATAAGCATTTAATTGTTGAAGGCTTCTTTCCTTGTAAGACTACGATTTCCCTTCATAACATGTAAAACAATCTTACAAATTAATTTTTCTTATAGCCACTCATCACTTTTCTTTCTTGATTAGAAGAATTAAATTTTTAAAATTAAATAATCATTATAATTATAACTCTGGGATTACAACTCCTTTAGTTTCCTTATATGACTAGAAAACTTTCTTTTTTGTTGCTAAATATTCGTCAAAATAATATAGACAATAATGAATACATTTTCTTTTTAATTTTAAGAGAATATTTTGTTAATCTTTTTAAGAAAAAGATCTCAATATATTAATTAGCTCAAGCCAACTTTGGATTTGATGTGATCTAAATTCGTATTTATTAATATAACTCAAATCAAACCTGATATAAACTCTCAATAAACCTATTTTGTTGCTCAAATCAAATCCATATATAGGCTAATGTGATTTGGTCGAATGAACCATTAAAAAAATTAAATCAAATTTATCATCATGCATGAATCAAGATTGACTAAAATTATTCTATGTAAAAAGTCTATTGACTAAAATTATTCTATGTAAAAAATCTATTATGACCCAATGAAACAAAAGGTAAATTTCAAGAAAAGACACAATTTTAATTGAATTATCTCTCCATCAAATCCAAGCACAAAACTTAACTATAGCTAAAAAAGGAGGTGCATGCACGATACAAATTATATAGGAAAATGGTGTTTGCATTGCGACTATTTACTAGAAGTGGTGTCACTCTATGTATTTTCAGGGAATTTATTAGTAAAGCAATAGAAATTTTGTGTGTGGGGAAGGTACGTGGCACCGTGTTTTGAATTTTCAAAACTAAAAAATATATTGAGGTGTACGTGCCCTGAGTATAGTCTGTACAAGGAGGGAAAAAATTAAAAAAAAAAAAGGGGGGGGGGGGGGGGGGGAGGCGGCTAGAATTCTAAAAATAAAAATAAAAATCCAAGCACCAACAGCTATGGAACTAGGGTTCGTGCTAGTATTTAAAATTAGGAGCATATAACAGATGTCTTGATCACCATCATAAGTGTTTTAAAGTGAGAAGTGAGATATCGAGCAGTTTCCTTTCCTGCAAGAGTGGTTCATATGCTCTCAAATTAAGATTTTATCTTTTTAAATCTGTAGCCATCTCAGCCTAGCAATCAAATAATGCCATGCATGTAATTGTTATCTTTCTTTACAGAAAGAAGATGCTGTCACTATGTATATTGGAATTTGCTAAATAATTATGTCAATACAGTACAATCTATTTGGCTCCATATATATATATATATATATATATATATATATATATATATATTCCCCTTTTGAGAGATAGAATTAGCCTAATAATTAAAAATTTGTTAAGGTCAAGTTTGTACTACTCTCTTTTTCCTTGATGGCTTGCTGCTGCATCTCTGAGAGGTGTTTTGTTTTTTGTTCATTTTCCCTTTAATAATTGATCGTTGTGACCTGGAATGCATAGTTGAAGTGAGAACTTATATTGCTTTTTATTTGACTGGTGATACATTATATATAGTACTATGATTTCGTTTGTGCTTGTGTTTTCTGTATTTGCTAGTAATATGAATTTCCCTGTGGCTTCCCTGCAGTCCTTTTTGTCAAATAATCATCTTCGTTTGTGCTCGTGTTTTCTGTATTTGCTAGTAATATGGCTTTTCTTGTGGCTTCCCTGCAGTCCTTTTTGTCAAATGATCATCTTTTATATTATTTTTTTATTAAATAAATAAAAATAATAAAATTCAAACTTATAATTATTTTATCATTAAAACTATAATATTATATTATAAAAATATAATAATTTAAATTTTTAAACTAAATTTTTAAATATAATTTATATTATTCTCTAATTTTTTATACTTAAATACTTATACGAATGTTGTACGTAAAAACCCTAAAAACCGAGTCTTCTGTGGAGCAGTGGGTGTGTCGTTGTCATTGATGTGGCAGGAACCTTCCCTTGTCATTCTTCATAATTTTAGATTTAGTATTTTTATTTTATCTTTATAGATCTAAGTTATATATATTATTTTATCTTTTTATTCCTTGTTCGTGGGTTTTCTTATTTTGAACAGAAATTAAGTGGTTATTTCTAGCTAGATAGAATAAAATTGATACCAATCAACTGTTTTGAATATTTCATCGATTGAGTTGTAGGGCGACTCATTTCTCTATTATTTTATAATAATTTAAAATTATGAACTAACATTTCTAAATAACAATTCAGATTTGAAGATTTGAAAATATTATCTTTATCTTTCAAACAATTAAATGACCAATAAAATAACATTTATATTGAGTTATACTCCATTTCTATGTCTTTAGTCAATCTTGTTATTTATTAATTAATGAAATTGTAGTGTAACATCTTCTCCTATTATGTTATAAAGATTTAAACCCCTTTGTACAAGTGAAATTAATCCATTCCTACGTAACAATTCAAACTTTAAAATATTTCTTTGTCGTCCGAATAATTAAAAGAGCAATAAAATAACATCTTAAATTAATAAGATATTGAATTATGCTCCTTTTATGTGTCTCTAGTCAATCTTGGTAGTCTTGTAGTTTCTTTATACGCTATATTGTCAAGTCAATCGTCCTAGAATTATTAGTTTTTTTTTTTTAGGGGGAAAAGCCTGCTCTATCTGACCTTAACACTTAATTATATTGCTTTTATACTTGATTAGTGGCATAGTACTATGATTTCGTTTATGTTTACCAATAAAAACCTAAAAGTCATCATTAAAACATTGAAGCACACAACACGTAAAATATTGGGAATTGAAATGGTATTTTGACTTTGTATCCTTAGCCAAGTTTGCTACATGACATTACTTTTTTTTTTCGACATGACATTATCAAATTAATTAAGGATAAATTAACATATATATATATATATATAGCAAAATAATTTAATTATTTTTAAAAATATATTTGAAATTAGGGTTAAAGGGTGTGTTAATATTTTTATATTTTGTTGGCACAGTTAAATAACTACATTACACTTCATAGGAAAAAAAAAGACATCCAATTGCTTCTTCATTATTTTCTCATGGCTTTTAGTTATAAGCAATGTGAATGGGGCAAGTAAATTTTTTAATAAAATTAAAAATAAAAAAAAAGTAATTAATGTATGATGCTCATCTTTTTTAACTATGCATCATCTTTTTTAACTATGCATGGATGTTTTTTAATACTCAAACACCACTTTTTATGTTGATGTTAAAAATGCTATATTATCTGTAACAAATATTGTTTTTTTTTTCTCTTTGTTCGTCTTGAATTTTGCATTAGCTTTTTTAAAAATTAAATATATCATTCAATTTGTATTTGTATTAATTTTGATTTTTTTTTAATTTCATCTTAAGAATTTAATTTAATTTAATTATTTTTATCTAATTTGATCCTTATTCTTTTTATTTTTTATTTTTTATTTTTTTTCAATTTTAATCCCTTATTATTTTCTTTTATTTAGTGTTCATACAATATTTGATCCTTATTGTTTTGATTGTTATTTATTTTATTAATTGATTGTTATGATTATGGATTTTGATAATTCACTAGTTATAAAGAGTAATCCAATTTTAACTTTTATTTTAAATTTTATCTTTCAACATTAGATTATTAAATCTTTGACTTCGTGAGTGTTTCTTTTATGTAAGGTTATTATGATCTCATATCTTTACTAATAGGTTGGTTGAGTTAATCTGAATTGATTCTGGTTTTTTTTACTTTATTTTTTATAAGGTTATCTTAATTTTTTATTCCAGTTTACACGTTAGTCAAGTTAACTCATGTTGATTTCAGTTTTGTTTTAGATTTTTTTAAGCTTTATCTTTTATTATTATTTTTAGAGTTGATCTCTATTGTTTTATTTTATTTTTTTATATAGAGTTATTGTGATCTCATGACGAAGACATGAATATAACATGTTGACCCAAGTCAATTTTTTCTCCTTTTTTAAAATTATTTTTTTAATTTTTCTTTCAATATTTAATTTATTGGAAATTGAGCTTTCAATTTTATTTTAATATTTTTTGTGAGATTATAATTTTTTTATTCAATTTTTGTTTTGATATAAAATAATAGGCAAACATTTTTTGATAAGATCATTTAGATCTTTTCAAAATATTTAGGGTTTCTTTTTTTATAAAATTGATAATCATTTATATTTTATTTATTGGTCATTGATTTTTTTATTACCACTTAATTTTTTAAATTATTTTATTAAATTAATTAAGATTATTAAATTTATTTGGATGATTGACTTGAATCTTAAATTTTATTTTTAAAATATTATTATTATTGTTATTATCCGGACATCTTTTTATTATAATCTAAATTTATTTGTGGATGTCAATGCAATCTCTTTTTACATGAATATTTTAAAATATTTTAAAAAAAATATTTTAAAATATTTTCTATATCATCCAAATGATCAAAGAGTATACAGTATAGTTTGAAATAACATCTCGAATTGATGAATCAGATATAGAATTGTGCACGATTTCTGTGTCCCTTGTCAATCTTGGGATTCCTGTGGGGTTTCTTGACACCCTACGGAAATCTTTTGGAATTGCTCGCAAGAGAAGTGAAGATAGATTGGATGCAAACAGTGACGGTAGGGGCCACCCTTTGATCATCCATTGATAAATGAAAAAAGAAGATGAGCTAAGATGAATCAACCAGCCAGCCAGCCAGCCAGCCAACCCACCCACCCACCTAGCCACCACGAGCCAGCCTTCCTGCTCGTGGCCTCATTTTATTCCACAACTTGGGATATCGAAATGCTCGATGACAGGATGCCTACTTGGAATTCTTCTCCTAAGGCAGGAAAGCAACCTGAATAGACAAGAAAAAGGGAGTGGGAATTGTGAACATGGAAGATCGATTGGTGCAATAAGTCTTACCAATGGAAGATATGGGGAGGGACAATGGGAGAACAGCAAAATCTAATAGTTTCAAACATGTCCCAGGAAGGGGGCCCAGCTAGAACAACTGTCCAACACAAATGCTTTGCTTAAGTAGAAAATAACATTAATTAATGACTTGATTCACCTGAAAACATATGCTTTTGGGGTATATAATATAAGGTTTGCTTGCTCTAAGAAGATATGCCAAGATCTCATCGAAGACTAATATTAGTATATATGCTCACGTCATTACCCACTTCCTATATTCCTTCGTTTAGCAACTACTCTCCTTAATTACTATTCTAATACCATTCCCAAAACATGGTCAAGATTAACATATTAAAAGCGGTGTTCTTTTTTGTTTTTGTTTTTGTTTTTCTTTTCTGTTTTTTTAATTCGTGTGGGTGGGAGGATAATTACAAAGAAGCTTCATCTGGTGCAGACTAATAAATTACATTTCTACAGATCCCCACATTTTTAAAAGCATTATATTGAGACCTGTAGCTAGACTGTAGTGGATGGGACTAGGCACCCACAGCTATTATATTATATTTAGAGCTATGTTGATAAGCTTCGGTAGAGGACAATACATAAATCCACTTACTCATTATAATAGTTTACAACAATAGTACTAATAATAATTAAAAAACACCTCAATTTAATCCTATATATATATGGATTAAACTAAATTCCAATTTCTTTCTTTGACTTTTGTTAATATGATATATAAATTAATAACCTGTAATTGATCCTTTCTTTGGAATATATGCTTTAAACGTCCAAGTGGCACTACAGTTGTATGATATTATATGTTTAAAATTGCTCCCAGGCCATGGAATTCCTCGTTAAAAAAAAAGCACACTGAATCCTCTTTGATGGAGAAAGCTTGAAGTGTATCTACTATAAAATGCAAAAATATACGTAATTCAAAAAATAAATATTGCATGAGCTAGACGGCTTCTCTAATCTGACTTTTCTTTTCGTGTCTTTTTTAATTGCATGTTTATGGTATTCATGATTATTATAAATCGTTCCTATTTGAGATGCAATGCATTGTTGGAAACCATGGAGTTTACTATATAAGGAAGAGAAGCCAAAGTATTAAATATCGATCGGTGCAGATATTAGCTCTACAAAATTAATTATATCCATTTTTGTTTTCTTTCTAAATTCAAGGGAGATAGATGGAAAAGGAAGGATCTAACATGTTTTCTTCCATACTGGATGGAGATCAAAATGGCCATTCTGCTCAATACTGTACAGTCGAGAAGAAGCTCAGATTATTTGGATTCGAGCTGAATCCATGCAAGAATAACAGGAGTTACATGAGAGGGCGTGTAGAAGGAGATCATGAGAGTGTGAATTCGTCAAATACCGTATTGTCATCTGAAAGGGAAAAACCTGTCAAGGAGAAAAGCTCTAGTTCTGGTCATCATGGGCCAGCAGATGATAAGAAGTTTGAGTGTCAGTATTGTTTCAAGGAGTTTGCAAATTCACAGGCATTGGGGGGTCATCAAAATGCCCATAAGAAAGAAAGACTGAAGAAGAAGAGATTGCAGCTTCAAGCCAGGAAGGCAAGCCTCAGCTGTTACCTTCAGCCTTACCAGAATAACCTTTGTTACAATTATCAACATGGCTCCAGTACTACTCCATGGTTCTTCGATCCCTCCTGCTCTACTACTCCTGATCAGTTCACGCTCTATGAGGAGTCGCAGATTAGTTTCAATCCATGCGAGGATTCCCACCTTAATGACTCTCAGATATCAAATTGGCATGCTGTTCCAGCTCAAGTGATCCCTTTCCAACAAGATACTCGTTACAAGTTCACTTTCACGCATGCCGATCAGAGATCCATAGATTACAAGCCCTCTCCTTTGCTTGCTTCCAAGAAAACCTGTAAATCTGTGGATCTTCAGTTAGACCTCAGCTTGCAATCAAATATTCAAAGCTCCTCGAGGACAGGGATATAAAATGTTCCGGTATAGGTAAATAGCCCCTTGCCTTCTCCAGTAATATGAACTAATTCTTTGTACTCTCAATTAATTGGGAAAAAAAGAAGAAAAACCGATCATAGGCTAATAGGCTTGTAGCTTAAGAGATAGCCGAATCATATTAAGAGGACTGGATTGAGAAATCATACATCTACAGCTCAGTTTCACCATATGATCGAGATAGCCCAGGATCACTTGATGTATTTGTACATGTACTAGCAAATACTGAAGGAAAGCTCATAGATTAATTGTATGGTGAAACATTTTCAGGTTGGCTAGCAAAAGTGTCTTAGAATTTGGCCTCCATCTTAAGTTTGGCAGGCGCCATGAGCTAGCCCAGATTTTCATGTCTTTTGAAAGTTCAGAACTACTCAGTTTACTACCCACACACACAGATGCGGTTGAAGATGACAGCCAAATCTCATAATTCCAGACTTTTTTCATCAGGGGCAAGGCAATAACATGAACAGATTACGTGTAATTTGCAGATGCACGGATTTAGGTTTACGCCACCTATATTTCCCATCCAGTTTTGGATGTACTGCTTCTCTTCTTTCATTCCACGTTTCGAAGAATATTATTATTATTGGAATAGGATAAATTGCAATAATTGAGCTATCCTAAAACTAATTGTAGCAATCAACTTACCTGTAATATTTAATTATTGAAGTCCAATATGATTTATTGTAGTATTAAATGACTTTATATGCGATCCAGCATTGGTTTTAATGATTCATCGTATCCAACTCAACTGTTAAGAGGGCCGTCGGTTTTGTATAAGAGAGTGTCTTCTTATATGAACTGAATTCTCAAGGCACTCGACATGCACATTAAAAATTACCAGCCATGGAATTTATGCTAATCTATCTATATATATATATATATATAATTTTTTTAAATATTTTTAAACACAAAAATAAATAAACTCCTAAAAGAACCACCGGTTTGTATAAGAGAGTGCCTCCTCATGTGAGCTGAACTATCAAGGCACACGACATGGTGGGGATCCAGGTCTTCCTTTCACTCAAAAATAGTTATTCAAGAGGACTGCAATATGAAAAGATAGAAGATTCTGATAATAAAATCACACCTATATATGGAGAAAAACCATAACAGTCGAGAAAAACCATCTCTCTTCATTAAGATAAATCATAACACCTAAACTTTATTGAGCATAATTTAACGACGGTTGTTACCGATTATCTCCTAGAATTATATATTCAATCCGTTCTTATAAAATATAAAATCCACAGCCGACATTTAGTAAAAATTCTACCATGTAAAATTAAATGAGTTGGTGTTCTGTACATTTGCATTGTACATGCTTTGATAAATCATTATAAATTATAATAATAATTTTTATTTATTTATTTTGGTATTCTAAATGTTTTTTATTACATTTTTCTCTTTTCATATTAGTAAAGTTCACAACGTGCTTCTTAAGTGATTTCAAGTGTGTAGAACTAAAAAAAACTTACACGTACTCTGAGAATTAATCAATTATTTTATTATCATTTCAATTACTAGAATCAAAATGATATTTTATAGTATAAACATCTTTATAAATATTGTAAAGTTAATGTAAAGAGTTTAAGATACAAAAAATAATAATAATTCTTTCAACAAATAAAAACTTATATCTTATTATGTCCCTATTTATATAAGTACAGGAATCAATTATTTTATATAGCAATTGATTAGTATTTAAAAGTATATTTTTATCAAAGTTTTATATTATCATTTTGCATTCGAAATATGAATAACTCTTTAACTAAAGCATGTTTTATAATAATATATCTAATAATATAAGATACCTTTAATTTATGGTAAATGTTCATTTTAAATGCAGGCCTATCACATAAATGAAAGGATTGATGGATAAATTTAAGAATTGAAATTAAAAGGATAAAGAGATGGCTAAACTTAGAAAATAGATATCGGTGCAATCCAAACCGGAACACTGTTGGTAATTGGATCATATTTGGAGCTATAGATATCAGATTTAGGTCTACTTTATATGGATGGAAAGGTAAGACATAGGCCTACAACTTTCATATAGAGCCTAAGATCTAAAAAGGCCATTTTCAAGTTTAAATTGTTGCAACAACAAAGAAGCCCAAATCTGTCCTCCAGTCCAAGCACTGTTCAGTATTTTGGCCATATCTAGAGTTCTAGAAGTTGAAATGAGCTAAATATTTTACACAAGATAGCTGAGACAATTGCCTATAACTTTCATGTTTTCAAGTGGCTGTAATTTTGACGTTATCAATGATGTTTGGGGTAGACAAGAGAAGATCAGGATTGTCACCAAGTCAAGAGTTGGTCACTCACTCATTAATTAGTCATCAAATCAATAGTTCCCAATTTTGGCCTATAAAAGGAGGCATTTGCCATGCATTTAAGCATCTTGGTTTCTAGATCAAGATCATGCTTTTTCTTTCTCTCTTTGTATTTTTTGTAATGTTTATACTTTGCTTTCATTAATATCAAGTTTATGCCTTTCATTTCCTTTCCTTTACTTAGTTAACTTTTATCTTATTTATGTTCTTATTTTGTTTATCTATTTTTCTTTATTTCATTATGTCTAGCTAAGTTAATTATGTCAAGGTGAAAAGGTTACACTAATGGTATAAGAATAAGTATAATGTAAACTTAATATGGACTTTAATGTTTGATACTAACACGTTTTATATTTGTTATCTTATTCACTCTTTAATACTTTGCTTGTTAAATGACTAATCTTGATTTATGTTGTATAACACTTGGTACAACAAATGCTTGGCACTTTCATAGTTCATACTGTATGGTATAAGCGACACTTGAGCTATGAAAGGAACTTGATTTGTTGTTAACATAAGTTATAATCATGAATGCTTGATGAGATTTACAAGTATTAGCATTAATCGAATAAGATGACTAATGTAATCATGTTAACAACTAACTAAAAAAGACCCTGTTTGCTAGTTTTTTTAAAAACTGGATGGGAAGCCTATCCCCAACCCATAGAGGGCGTTTAAGCCATTCTTGGATGTAAAATCAAGGGAAGATGTGAGCCACAATCACAACTACCTGTACATACATATGCTTTTTCAAAAGTAAATAAATAAATAAATAAAGAGAGAGAGAGAGAAAGTGTGTGTGAGACTCTAACTAGCCTACATATAGGTGGTATGATTGCCTTTCTAATTTCTCATCTATAAAACCCTATCTTCCTTCCTTTCATTTCTACTCAACCCATACATTCAAAAAATATAGAAGTGTGTAGAAATGACAAGTTTCTCAAGTCATCTGATTAGTACTTAAAAGTGCATTTTTGTCATGGTTTTATATCATCATTTTGCACTTGAAGTATCAATAACTCCTTAACTAAAGCATGTTTTATAATAATATATCTAATAATATAAGATACCTTTAATTTATGGTAAATGTTCATTTTAAATGCAGGCCTATCACATAAATGGAAATATTGATTGATGACTTCAAGAACTTAAATTGCAAAGGTAAAGAGATGGTCAAACTTAGAAAAGAGATGTCGGTGCAATCCAAACCAGAATATTGTTCGGTAATTGGGTCATATCTGGAGCTACAGATCTCATATTTAGGTCCAATTTATATGGATGGAAAGGTAAGACATAGGCCTACAACTTTCATATGGAGCCCAAGATCTAAAAAGGCCACTATCAAGTCCAAATTGTAGCAACAACAAAGAAGCCCGAATCTGTCTTCCAGCCCGAGCACTGTTCGGTATTTTGGCCATATCTGGAGTTCTAGAAGTCCAAATGAGCTGAATTGTTTACACAAGAAAGCTGAGACAATTGCCTACAACTTTCATGTTTACAACTGGCTCCAATTTTGACGTTATCAATGACGTTTTGGGCAGACAAGAGAAGATAAGGATTGTCACCAAGTCAAAAGTTGGCCACCCACTTATCAATTAGTCATCAAATCAATAGTTCCCAATTTTGGCCTATAAAAGGAGGCATTTGCCATGCATTGAGGCATCTTGGTGTTCAGATCAAGATCATGCTCTTCCTTTCTCTCTTTGTATTTTTTGTAATGTTTATGCTTTGCTTTTATTAATATTAAGTTTATGCTTTTCATTTCATTTCCTTTACTTAGTTAGCTTTTATGTTCTTATTTTGTTTATCTATTTTTCTTTCTTTCATTATGTCTAGCTAAGTTAATTATGTCAAGGTGAAAAGGTTACACTAATGGTGTAAGAATAAGTATACTGTAAACTTAATATGGACTTTAATGTTTGATACTAACATGTTTTATATTTGTTATCTTATTCACTTTTTAATACTTTGCTTGTTAAATGACTAATCTTGATTTATGTTGTATAACACTTGGTACAACAAATGCTTGGCACTTTCATAGCCCATAATGTATGGTATAACCGACACCTGAGCTATGAAAGGAACTTGATTTGTTGTTAACATAAGTTATAATCATGAATGCTTGACGAGATTTACAAGTATTAGCATTAATTGAATAAGATGACTAATGTAATCATGTTAACAATTTATAAAAGGTTGATGTCTTCTCCCAAGTGCAGGAGTGTCGAAGTAATAAATAACCCGGCAAGACCGGGGTCGAACTACAGGGAGGTTAATTGTACAAATTATAGACAATAATTATAAACAACAATAATAGCAATAATAACAACAACAATAACAATAATAACAACAACTATAATAATAATAATAATAATAATAATAATACTAGTAGTAGTAGTAGTAGTAGTAATAATAATAATAATAATAATAATAATATTAGTAGTAGTAGTAGTAGTAGTAGTAGTAGTAGTGATAGTAATAGTAGTAATAGTAGTAATAATAATAAAGAAAGAGAAGAAGAAGAAGATGATGAGAACTTGGAGAAGGAAAATTAATGTAAGGATTAAACAATAATAATAACAAATGTCAAGGTTAGAGGTTCCACTAATGGTATATCAAACAAGTATAGTATAAACTCTTATTATTCAATTGAAAACCACACACAAAGGAGGTTCCAATCAGATTATATATTATTAACATGATTACATTAGTCATCTTATTCAATTAATGCTAATACTTGTAAATCTCGTCAAGCATTCATGATTATAACTTATGTTAACAACAAATCAAGTTCCTTTCATAGCTCAGGTGTCGGTTATACCATACATTATGGGCTATGAAAGTGCCAAGCATTTGTTGTACCAAGTGTTATACAACATAAATCAAGATTAGTCATTTAACAAGCAAAGTATTAAAGAGTGAACAAGATAACAAATATAAAACATGTTAGTATCAAAAATTAAAGTCCATATTAAGTTTACATTATACTTATTCTTACACCATTAGTGTAACTTTTTCACCTTGACATAACTAACTTAGCTAGACATAATGAAAGAAAGCAAAATAGATAAACAAAATAAGAACATAAAAGCTAACTAAGTAAAGGAAAGGAAATGAAAGGCATAAACTTGATATTAATGAAAGCAAAGCATAAACATTACAAAGAATACAAAGAGAGAAAGAAAGAGCATGATCTTGATCTGAACACCAAGATGCCTAAATGCATGGCAAATGCCTCCTTTTATAGGCCAAAATTAGGAACTATTGATTTGATGACTAATTGATAAGTGGGTGGCCAACTTTTGACTTGGTGACAATCCTTATCTTCTCTTGTCTGTCCAAAACATCATTGATAACGTCAAAATTGGAGCCAGTTGTAAACATGAAAGTTGTAGGCAATTGTCTCAGCTTTCTTGTGTAAAACATTTAGCTCATTTGGACTTCTAGAACTCCAGATATGGCCAAAATACCGAACAGTGCTCGGACTGGAAGACAGATTCGGGCTTCTTTGTTGTTGCTACAATTTGGACTTGCAAATGGCCTTTTTAGATCTTGGGCTCCATATGAAAGTTGTAGGCCTATGTCTTACCTTTCCATCCATATAAATTACACCTAAATCTGAGATCTGTAGCTCCAGATATGACCCAATTACCGAACAGTGTTCCGGTTTGGATTGCACCGACATCTCTTCTCTAAGTTTGACCATCTCTTTATCCTTACAATTTAAGTTCTTCAAGTCATCAATATATCCTTTCATTTATTTGATAGGCCTGCATTAAAAATAGACATTTACCACAAATTATAGGTATCTTATATTATTAGATACATTATTATAAAACATATTTTAGTTAAGGAGTTATTGATACTTCAAGTGCAAAATGATGATATAAAACTATGATAAAAATGCACTTTTAAGTACTAATCACACCCCTCAACCAGCTTATTACTAGTCCCTAGTAATCAAAGCGTTAAAACAATTTGCAAATTTCACAAAGCAAGGTATTCATCATTTAACTTCCATTAATCTATCCAGATAAACAAACTCTCATTAAATTTATATATTTGCTCAATACCTCTTAACAAGATATTAATAAACCTTTCTTTTGTGCTCAATGTATCAACACATAATTATAAGGCTTTTCTTGGAAGAAAACAAAATTTTTGTTCTAATGTTTAAGGTTAACTTCCTTGGGTTGGGATTACTATTTTTGTCTTTTTTTTTTTTTAACTCTATATACATATAATTTAAAAACATCATGCATCTTTAACCCATGTAACGAGCTTTCAGCTAATGACTCCCAAATGAGTTGGTCTTAGGGCATTAAGTGTTAAGACACCCCTACGAGCTTAGTAACTCGGGTCGCAGATACTGATATGTAGATAGTGCAATGTTTGATTCCCTTAAGCTTTTCTCCTCAACCCATGTAACAAGCGTTGGGCCAATAGCTCCCAAGTCAGTTGACTTTAGGGTATTAGGTGTTAAAACACCCCTTCGGGCTTAATTGCTTAGGTTAGGGAGGCTACGAAACCAAACTTATCTACATTTTTATTATCATCATTTTTTTTTCTTTTTTTTTTTTTTGTTTTTTTTTTCTTTTTGTTTTTTTTTATTATATACAATCCCTTTCCCTTAGTTGTTACCTTTAACAAAAGAACATAAATAATGTAATAATCCAATATGCAACCCACAATCATATGTTAAAGTGTGTGTGTGTAAATTAAGGTTTAAGAATACATGTTAAATAAGTATATGAGTAGAATTAAGTGGTAACAATACGAGAGTTTGTAAACCTGAATATTTCAGGAAGTATTATAATAGACCTTGTTAAGAATGGTTACTAAGATACGTCTCAAGAATCACTTTAACAAAAGAACTCCTTTACTCTGTCATCCTAGTAACAACAATTATGCACATGCTTTATGAAATGAAAAATAATTTTTTTTTTTATCAACTACTACCCTTTCCCCCCAACCAAAACGAGACATTGTCCTCAATGTTCTAAGGTAGAAAGATAGAGTATAGAAGATATCACCTGAAATAACGAACACTGACAAAACCTGAAACACACTGAAACAAAAATAAGAAATAACAAAACACAATAATAAAACCAAAATACACAAAAATTCACAAATGAAGGCTCAAATCCAATCTAAACTTTTTACGGCTTCCCGTAAATGACCAATTTATACGACTCATGGAAGGATCAATCACAGGAATGAAAGATTGTAGTTGGTCAATCAATTGTTCAGTAGTAGTAGCAGAGATTATGATTTGTCGTGCAGAAGATGTTAGAAATTCATGTTCCACAGCATGATCAAGAAAAGACAACAACTTATCATAATAACCATTAACATTTAACAAACCTATGGGTTTATGGTGAATGTGCAATTGAGCCCAAGAGGAAATATGAAAGATCTCTTCCAATGTGCCTAGACCACCTGGTAAAGCAATGAAGGCATCAGCATGATTAAACATTGCATTCATTCGAGCCGATATTATGGAGACCTGAAGTTCCTCTCCAATTGTTTTTCCAATGATGTCCCCTTGTGCCAAGGCTTCAGGGACGACTCCTAAAACTTGACTACCTCCTAAAAATGCAGCTATTGGCACACCTCCCATTAACCCAAGACTGCCTCCCCCATACACTAAATGAATCTTTCTCTCAGCTAGGACCTGACCAAGATGATTTGCTGATTCTAAAAACTCCTTTTCTTTCCCAGGACTAGATCCACCAAAAACACAAATATTTCTTATTTGATGACTTGAGGAACTTGCCATTTCTACACACTTCTGTATTTGTTGAATGTATGGGTTGAGTAGAAATGAAAGGAAGGAAAAGAGGGTTTTATAGATGAGAAATTAGAAAGACAATCATAACATCTATATGTAGGCCAACTGGAGTCTCACACTCTCTCTCTCTCTCTTTATTTATTTATTTATTTACTTTTGAAAAAACTTGATTTGTTGTTAACATAAGTTATAATCATGAATGCTTGACGAGATTTACAAGTATTAGCATTAATTGAATAAGATGACTAATGTAATCATGTTAACAATATATAATCTGATTGGAACCTCCTTTATGTGTGGTTTCCAATTGAATAATAAGACTTTATATTATACTTGTTTGATATACCATTAGTGGAACCTCTAACCTTGATATTTGTTATTATTATTGTTTAATCCTTACATTAATTATCCATTTCCAAGTTATCATCATCTTCTTCTTCTTCTCTTTCTTTATTATTATTATTATTACTACTACTACTACTATTATTATTATTATTATTATTATTATTATTATTATTATTATTATTATTATTATTCTTGTTGTTGTTGTTATTATTATTGTTGTTTTATAATTGTTGTTTATAATTTGTACAATTAACCTCCCTGTGGTTCGACCCCGGTCTTGCCGGGTTATTTATTACTTCGACACTCCTGCACTTGGGAGAAGACATCAACCTTTTAGTCGTGTCAAGTTTTTGGCGCCGTTGCCGGGGAGGTAACTTCTTGTATAAATTATAATATTTATTTTATTTTCTCTTTTCACTTTTCTTGTATATAACTTTGTTTCTTTTCTCTTGTTTCTTCTTCTTTTATTTTCTTCTTCCTTTTATTTTATTCCTACACGTGCATGAGAGTGTGGTCACGTACATCAAGTGGTAGACTTTGTAGGTTATCCTCATCATTTTCAGAAAATATGGCCGAAGAAGATAATCAATCACTTCAAAATGAGAATAATGAGAATAACCGTGCTAGAACACTTAGAGACCACATGAATCCCACAAGAACAAGTGCACCATCATGCATAGTTTTTCCTCTTGATGCATCTCATTTTAATTTTAAACCAGACATTATTCAACTTTTACCTTCTTTTCATGGCTTAGAATTGGAAAATCCATACTTGCATTTAAGGGAATTTGAGGAGGTCTGCAACACATATAATAATTTAAATTATAGCATGAACACCATTAGATTAAAGCTTTTTCCTTTTTCATTAAAAGATAAAGCTAAAACATGGCTACAAAATTTGAGACCAGGATCCATTCGTGCTTGGGATGAAATGCAACAACAATTTTTAAAGAAGTTTTTCCCATCTCATAGAACAAACTCTTTCAAGAGACAAATCACCACTTTCACTCAAAAACCAGGAGAAACATTTTACAAATGTTGGGATAGGTATCGAGATTTGCTTAGTACTTGCCCCCATCATGGTTTTGAAACATGGAGATTGATTTCACATTTCTATGAAGGGTTAACACCTAAAGATAGGCAAATGGTTGAATTGATGTGCAATGGAACTTTTGAAGATAAAGACCCTCATGAAACAATGGAGTACTTAGACTTGTTAGCTGAAAATGCTCAAAATTGAGACACTGTGGGTACATATGAGGCACCGAGTAAAACTCAATTTCATATATCTAGTGGAGGTATGTACAACCTTAGGGAAGATCATGACCTTCAAGCCAAATTTGCATCTTTAACTAGAAAAGTTGAGGCACTAGAATTGAAAAAGAGTGGTCAATTAAAATCTGTTGAAAACATTGTGTGTCAAATCTGTGAAACAAATGAACACTCAACCAACGATTGTCCAACCTTGCCTTCTTTTAAGGAATGTCTCCATGAACAAGCCCATGCTTTAAACAGTTTCCAAAGGGCCAACTACAACCCATACTCCCAAACATACAACCCTGGTTGGAGAAATCACCCAAATTTCAATTGGAAGAGTGAGAACAACAATGCACAAACTTCACAACCACCGTTTCAAGCACACCACAATTTCCAAAATTCTCATGGATATGCACCTCCTTATGCTCCACCTCCTAGAAGAAATCTTGAGGAAACATTGCATGCATTCATTGAAAAGCAAGAGACAATTAATACTCAACTTGTTCAAAACATGACAGATTTTAAAGATACTCTTCGTAAATTAACATCTGCTCTTAGTTTCCAAGAGAAAGGTAAGTTTCCATCTCAAACACAACAAAATCCCAAAGGGCAATACAATGCAAAAGCAAGTAGTTCCGGAAGCCAACACATGGATCAAGTCAAATCAGTCACTACTCTACGCAGTGGTAAGGTTATTGAAAAACCCTCTCTTGAACCTTATGAGAAAGATGATGAGTCAATCTCTAAGGGTAAGGAAGGGGATGAATCTGAAAATTGCAAAGAAACGACTGATTCACCCCCAACACTTCCATTTCCTCAAGCCATGACCAAACAAAGGAAAGTTAATCACAACTCTGAAATTTATGAAATTTTCAAACAGGTAAGGATCAATATACCTTTACTGGATGCTATTAACCAGGTTCCTTTCTATGCTAAATTTTTGAAAGATCTATGCACTGTGAAGAGGAAACTGAATGTGAAAAAGAAAGCCTTTTTAGCCGAACTAGTAAGTGCTATTCTTCAGAACAATAATGCTTTGAAATATAAAGACCCTGGTTGTCCTACAATTTCCTGCTTTATTAGAAAGCATAAAATTGAAAGAGTCTTACTTGATCTTGGTGCTAGTGTGAATTTACTTCCATATTCAGTTTTTCAAAGTCTCAATCTAGGTGAGTTAAAACCAACTTCTATATCTCTTTTACTTGCCGATAGATCTGTAAAAGTGCCTAGAGGAATAACTGAAGATGTGTTAGTACAAGTCGATAAATTCATTTATCCTGTGGATTTTATTGTCTTGGACACAGAACCTGTTGAAGCATGTAATTTATTTCCTGTTATTTTAGGACGTCCATTTCTTGCAACTTCTAACGCATTGATTAATTGTAGGAATGGACTGATGAAGCTATCATTTGGAAACATGACATTGGAGATGAATATTTTCAACATTTGCAAGCAACCTGGAGATGATAATGATTTACAAGAAGTAGATCATATTGACGAACTAGTTTATGATCAACTTGCATCTACTTTAAGTAAAAATGAGTTGGATGAATCTGAAGATTTGCAAATGATTTATTCTGAGGAAGAAATCACGGATATCAAATGCACAGAAAATGTTGATGCGAATCTTTTGTCAACAGTGACAACAGATTCGACATCTGGCATCACACCAATCGATGATTACTTTCCTAACGAATCCTTACTTTCTCTTAGTCCAATGCCTTGGTATGATAAAAATATCAATTCTCTTTCTTTAGGAGATTTGTCAGCTGATTGGAGTACCCAAGACAAAGAAAAGTTTTTGAACGAAGTGAAGAATTTTTATTGTGATGACCCTAACTTATTCAAATATTGTCCTGATCAAATATTTCAAAGATTCATTCCCGACAATGAGGTAAGTAGTGTCATTAAACTTTGTCATTCTGAAGCATGCAGAAGTTATTTCTCGTCAAAAAAGACAGCTCCAAAAATCTTTCAAAATGGATTTCATTGGCCCACCATGTTCAAGGACATGCATGCATTCTGCAAAACTTGTGAAAATTGTCAAAAGATTGATACTGGTCAAAAAGTTTTGTTTTATAATTCTCAACTTTATGCATTCCCTAGAGAGCTAAGACCAAGATGGAGCAATCCTTATGGGGCCTGTGATATTGAGAATTCAATGAATGACAATGATTTTAAGGAAAATGGACATCGTTTGAAAACTTACTTTGATAAGTTTCCTTGTGAAAATGAATCAACTGGTTTGAATGATGTTGTAGATAAAAGTTGATTACTTTTTTCTCACATTGTTTTTGTGTTTCTTTTTGAGTGAGTTTTGCTAGCTTCTCTCACCCCGGTCAAATGGCGGGCAACGGTACTCCGTGACTTAAATCGGTTCTTTTAGTTTCCCACAATAACTGATATTTGTGTATATATTTGTGCAATTCTTTGAATCTCTCTTCCAATTCTCATTTGCAAATGGACACTAATCTTGAAAAATTGAAAAAGTATTTTCCCGCTCTGCCTTAGAATGTGATTACAAAAATTTACCGTGCAAGATGTGCAAGATTGAGATTGTTAATGAATCATGAAATTCCTGAAGATATTCACTGGTTGATTGAAGCAAAGGTCCGATTATCAGGTGAGTCCTCTAATTTCTTTATTTCACACATGCTTGGAACAGGTAAAAGCACTTTTGCAAAGAAGCGTCGTGCAAAACAACTAAAAGTCTGTCATCGATGTGCTAGATGGACTTGTAATACACAATGTCGTTCTTTAGGAATGGTATCTATAAACCGTGAAGATAAAATACAATTCATTAAGGATGGCCTGAGTAAGGAGTCTTTAGATAATCTTCTATTGACTCTTGAGACGCATCCTAGTAGAGATGTGCATCATGCAATTCATGATTTATGGCCACTATTTCATAAAGAACATGATCGACTTAGTCTTGAGAATCTGACTAAAAAAGACCCTGTCTGCCAGTTTTTAAGAAAACTGGATGGGAAGCCTATCCCCGACCCATAGAGGGCATTTAAGCCGTTCTTGGACGTAAAACCAAGGGAAGATGTGAGCCACAATCACAACTACCTATACATACACATGCTTTTTCAAAAGTAAATAAATAAACAAATAAAAAGAGAGAGAGAGAGTGTGAGACTCCAGCTAGCCTACATATAGGTGTTATGATTGCCTTTATAATTTCTCATCTATAAAACCCTCTCTTCCTTCCTTTCATTTCTACTCAACCCATACATTCAAAAAATACAGAAGTGTGTAGAAATGGCAAGTTCCTCAAGTCATCATATAAGAAATATTTGTGTTTTTGGTGGATCTAGTCCTGGGAAAGAAAAGGAGTTTTTAGAATCAGCAAATCATCTTGATCAGGTGCTAGCTGAGAGAAAGATTCATTTAGTGTATGGGGGAGGCAGTCTTGGGTTAATGGGAGGTGTGTCAATAGCTGCATTTTTAGGAGGTAGTCAAGTTTTAGGAGTCGTCCCTGAAGCGTTGGCACAAGGGGACATCATTGGAAAAACAATTGGAGAGGAACTTCAGGTCTCTGCAATGTCGGCTCGAATGAATGCAATGTTTAACCATGCTGATGTTTTCATTGCTTTACCAGGTGGTCTAGGCACATTGGAAGAGATCTTTCATATTTCCTCTTGGGCTCAATTGCACATTCACCATAAACCCATAGGTTTGTTAAATGTTAATGGTTATTATGATAAGTTGTTGTCTTTTCTTGATCATGCTGTGGAACAGGAATTTCTAACATCTTCTGCACGACAAATCATAATTTCTGCTACTACTGCTGAACAATTGATTGACCAACTACAATCTTTCATTCCTGTGATTGATCCTTCCATGAGTCGTATAAATTGGTCATCTACGGGAAGCCGTAAAAAGCTTAGATTGGATTTGAGCCTTCATTTGTGAATTTTTGTGTCTTTTGGTTTTATTATTGTGTCTTGTTATTTCTTATTTTTGTTTCAGTGTGTTTCGGGTTTTGTCAGTGTTCGTTATTTCAGGTGATATCTTCTATACTCTATCTTTCTACCTTAGAACATTGAGGACAATGTCTCGTTTTGGTTGGGGGGAGAGGGTAGTAGTTGATAAATTTTTTTTTTTCATTTCATAAAGCATGTGCATAATTGTTGTTACTAGGATGGCAGAGTAAAGGAGTTCTTTTGTTAAAGTGACTCTTGAGACGCATCTTAGTAACCATTCTTAACAAGGTCTATTATAATACTTCCTGAAATATTCAGGTTTACAAACTCTTGTATTGTTACCACTTAATTCTGCTCACATACTTATTTAACATGTATTCTTAAACCTTAATTTACACACACACTTTAACATATGATTGTGGGTTGCATATTGGATTATTACATTATTTATGTTCTTTTGTTAAAGGTAACAACTAAGGGAAAGAGATTGTATATAATTAAAAAAAAGAAGAAAAACATGAAAAAAAAGAAGAAAAAAAAGAAAAAAAAAGTGATGATAATAAAAATGTAGATAAGTTTGGTTTCGTAGCCTCCCTAACCTAAGCAATTAAGCCCGAAGGGGTGTTTTAACACCTAATACCCTAAAGTCAACTGACTTGGGAGCTATTGGCCCAACGCTCGTTACATGGATTGAGGAGAAAAGCGTAAGGGAATCAAACATTGCACTATCTATATATTAGTATCTGTGACCCGAGTTACTAAGCTCGTAGGGGTGTTTTAACACCTAATGCCCTGAGACCAACTGGTCTGGGAGTCATTAGCTGAAAGCTCGTTACATGGGTTAAAGATGCATGATGTTTTTAAATTATATGTATATAGATTTGTTTTTTAAAAAAAAAAGAAAAAAAAAAGACAAAAATAATAATCCCAACCCAAGGAAGTTAACCTTAAACATTAGAACAAAAATTTTGTTTTCTTCCAAGAAAAGCCCCATAATTATGTGTTGATACATTGAGCACAAAAGAAAGGTTTATTAATATCTTGTTAAGTGGTATTGAGCAGATATATAAATTTAATGAGAGTTTGTTTATCTGGATAGATTAATGGAAGTTAAATGATGAATACCTTACTTTGTGAAATTTGCAAATTGTTTTAACGCTTTGATTACTAGGGACTAGTAATAAGCTGGTTGGGGGGTGTGATTAGTACTTAAAAGTGCATTTTTGTCATGGTTTTATATCATCATTTTGCACTTGAAGTATCAATAACTCCTTAACTAAAGCATGTTTTATAATAATATATCTAATAATATAAGATACCTTTAATTTATGGTAAATGTTCATTTTAAATGCAGGCCTATCACATAAATGGAAATATTGATTGATGACTTCAAGAACTTAAATTGCAAAGGTAATGAGATGGTCAAACTTAGAAAAGAGATGTCGGTGCAATCCAAACCAGAACACTGTTCGGTAATTGGGTCATATCTGGAGCTATAGATCTCAGATTTAGGTCCAATTTATATGGATGGAAAGGTAAGACATAGGCCTACAACTTTCATATGGAGCCCAAGATCTAAAAAGGCCACTATCATGTCCAAATTGTAGCAACAACAAAGAAGCCCGAATCTGTCTTCCAGCCCGAGCACTGTTCGGTATTTTGGCCATATCTGGAGTTCTAGAAGTCCAAATGAGCTGAATTGTTTACACAAGAAAGTTGAGACAATTGCCTACAACTTTCATGTTAACTGGCTCCAATTTTGACGTTATCAATGATGTTTTGGGCAGACAAGAGAAGATAAGGATTGTCACCAAGTCAAAAGTTGGCCACCCACTTATCAATTAGTCATCAAATCAATAGTTCCCAATTTTGGCCTATAAAAGGAGGCATTTGCCATGCATTGAGGCATCTTGGTGTTCAGATCAAGATCATGCTCTTCCTTTCTCTCTTTGTATTTTTTGTAATGTTTATGCTTTGCTTTCATTAATATTAAGTTTATGCTTTTCATTTCATTTCCTTTACTTAGTTAGCTTTTATGTTCTTATTTTGTTTATCTATTTTTCTTTCTTTCATTATGTCTAGCTAAGTTAATTATGTCAAGGTGAAAAGGTTACACTAATGGTGTAAGAATAAGTATACTGTAAACTTAATATGGACTTTAATGTTTGATACTAACATGTTTTATATTTGTTATCTTGTTCACTCTTTAATACTTTGCTTGTTAAATGACTAATCTTGATTTATGTTGTATAACACTTGGTACAACAAATGCTTGGCACTTTCATAGCCCATAATGTATGGTATAACCGACACCTGAGCTATGAAAGGAACTTGATTTGTTGTTAACATAAGTTATAATCATGAATGCTTGACGAGATTTACAAGTATTAGCATTAATTGAATAAGATGACTAATGTAATCATGTTAACAATATATAATCTGATTGGAACCTCCTTTCTGTGTGGTTTCCAATTGAATAATAAGACTTTATATTATACTTGTTTGATATACCATTAGTGGAACCTCTAACCTTGACATTTGTTATTATTATTGTTTAATCCTTACATTAATTATCCATTTCCAAGTTATCATCATCTTCTTCTTCTTCTCTTTCTTTATTATTATTATTATTATTACTACTACTACTACTACTACTACTATTATTATTATTATTCTTGTTGTTGTTGTTGTTGTTGTTATTATTGTTGTTTTATAATTGTTGTTTATAATTTGTACAATTAACCTCCCTGTGGTTCGACCCCGGTCTTGCCGGGTTATTTATTACTTCGACACTCCTGCACTTGGGAGAAGACATCAACCTTTTAGTCGTGTCATCATCATATAAGAAATATTTGTGTTTCCGATGGATCTAGTCCTGGAAAATAAAAGGAGTTTTTAGAATCAGCAAATCATCTTGGTCAAGTGCTAGCTGAGAGAAAGATTCATTTAGTGTATGGGGGAGGTAGTCTCGGGTTAATGAGAGGTGTGTCAATAGCTGTATTTTTAGGAGGTAGTCAAGTTTTGGGGGTTGTCCCTGAAGCTTTAGCACAAGGGGACATCATTGGAAAAACAATTGGAGAGGAACTTCAGGTCTCCACAATTTCAGCTCGAATGAATGCAATGTTTAACCATGCTGATGCCTTCATTGCTTTACTAGGTGATCTAGACACATTGAAAGAGATCTTTCATATTTCCTCTTGGGCCCAACTGCACATTCACCATAAACCCATAGGTTTGTTAAATGTTAATGGTTATTATGATAATTTGTCTTTTCTTGATCATCCTGTGGAACATGAATTTCTAACATCTTCTACATGAAAAATCATAATTTTTGCTGCTATTGCTGAACAATTAATTGACTAACTACAATCCTTCATTCTTGTAATTGATCCCTCCATGAGTCGCATAAATTGGTCAACTAAGGAAAGCGTAAAAAGCTTAGATTGGATTTGAGCCTTCATTTGTGAATCTTTATATCTTTTGGTTTTATTATTGTGTTTTGTTGTTTCTTATATTTGTTTTAGTGTATTCTAGGTTTGTTAGTGTTCGTTATTTCAGGTGATATCTTCTATACTCTATCTTTCTACCTTTAAACATTGAGGACAATGTCTCATTTTAGTTGGGGGGAGAGGGTAGTAGCTAAAAAACAAAAAAAAAATTATGTTTTCTATTTCATAAAGCATGTGCAAAATTATTGTTACTATAATGGTAGAGTAAAGAGAACTTTTTATGACTCTTGAGACGCATCTTAGTAACCATTCTTAACAAGGTCTATTATAATACTTCTTGAAATATTCAGATTTACAAACTCTCGCATTGTTATAACTTAATTCAGCTCATATACTCATTTAAGATGTATTCTTAAACCTTAATTTTCACACACAGACTTTAACATATGATTGTGAGTTGCACATTGGATTATTACATTATTTATGTTCTTTTATTAAAGGTAATAACTATGGGAAAGGAATAGTATATATTTTTTTTTTAAAAAAAGGAGCAAAAGAAAAAAAAAGAAAAAAATGATAATAATAAAAATGTAGATAAGTTTGGTTTTGTAGCCTCCCTAACCTAAGTAATTAAGCCCGAAGGGGTGTTTTAACACCTAATACCCTAAAGTCAACTAACTTGGGAGCTATTGGCCCAACGCTTGTTACATGGGTTGAGGAGAAAAGCTTAAGGAAATCAAACATTGTACTATCTACATATTAGTATCTGCGACCCAAGTTACTAAGCTCATAGGGGTGTCTTAACACCTAATGCCCTAAGACCAATTGGTTTGGGAATCATTAGTCGAAAGCTCGTTATATGGGTTAAAGATACATGGTGTTTTAAATTATATGTATATATATATTAAAAAAAAAAGAGAAAAAAGATAAAAATAATAATCCCAACCTAAGGAAGTTAACCTTAAACATTAGAAAAAAATTTTTGTTTTCTTCCAAGAAAAGCCCTATAATTATGTGTTGATACATTGAGCATAAAAGAAAGGTTTATGAATATCTTGTTAAGAGGTATTGAGCACGTATGTAAATTTAACGAGAGTTTGTTTATATGGATAGATTAATGAAAGTTAAATGATGAATACCTTACTTTATGGAATTTGTAAATTGTTTTTCTATTTTAACGCTTTTATTACTAGGGAGTAGTAATAAGCTGGTTGGGGGGTGTGGTTAGTACTTAAAAGTGCATTTTTATCAAGGTTTTATATCATTATTTTATACTTGAAATATGAATAACTCCTTAACTAAAGCATGTTTTATAATAATATATCTAATAATATAAGATACCTTTAATTTATGATAACTGTTCATTTTAAATGCAAGCCTATCATATAAATGAAAGCATTGATTGATGAATTTAAGAACTGAAATTGAAATGATTGATGAATTTAAGAACTGAAATTGAAAGGATAAAGAGATGGCCAAACTTAGAAAAGAGATGTCGGTGCAATCCAAACTAGAATACTATTCGGTAATTGAGTCATACTAGAGCTATAGATATCAGATTTAATACTATTAGTATTGTTGTTGTTATTGTTACTATTGTTGTTGTTTATAATTGTTATTTATAATTTGTATAATTAACTTCTCTATGGTTCGACCCCGGTCTTGCTGGGTTATTAATTACTTCGACACTCTTGCACTTGGGAGAAGACATCAATCTTTTAGTCATGTCAGCAACCCTTCTAAATACTTGGACCAGGTTCATTCCACATGGATAGATTAGGCCTAACCTATTAACTAACTTCTCTCACTTGCCTATGAAAGACTGGATCTGTCTAATATATTATATTTCAAACTTGCACAAGAATTTTATACTTGACGAGTGGACAAGTGGACCATATAACCTGAAGTATACAATGAAAGGAGCTCCAATATATAAACCTAATTATATAGGAGACATCAACCTTACAATTTATTATTCCTTAACATGTACTAATATACCTTAAGCATGTTTAGTTAAATAGGATTGAATATAATCTCTCAAGAATTTCATACTCAATCCATCCTTACAACTACAAGGATTCTAAACCATATCACATTTATTCAAATGATATGATCTTGACTGGTGAAAACAAGTAACATGTATAAAACTAAAATTATTATTTTTCTCTCTCTTATAGTAATTAAATCTGAATTAACTCGCTTTCTTTAGAGTATTTCTTTAAGTCGAATCATTTTATGACCATAGGATATACTCCTAAAGTATAGATTATTTATACATTGCCTCTTGATATAGTTAAAAGTCATAAAAGATAAGATTTTGAAATCTTAGATATGATTTTCAAGATTCACATAATAAAGAAGCAGGGATCCATTTTTTATTCATATAATGGTCGTTAGCTCATGTAGTATGAAATACATGTTATAGTGGAGCTTACTTTTTTCTTTTCTAAAGACCAAAAATATATGTCATTGCTCTTCTTGTTACAGGAAATACATCATATGAGTTTAAGTCTTGTTGCTAAAAATATAGACTTCAAATTAAAAATTTTCATTTGTTCATTTTCATTAGAAGTAGATGAATAATTTCATACTCGGCTTCAATCATAATAAACACATGAATTGTGGGAATTCATTCATGACGATTCTTTTATTTAAGAACCTCATCTAAGTCCTAACCAATGTGACTTTTTAATAATTGCTTTGACTTAAAATTACTCTCATTGCATCTAAATTGCTTATTGAGCATTAAAACTTAAATAGACTCATGTCTACTCACCTTACGAGTGCTAGATGTGATTGTTCATATGAGTGAGCTAATCTAAGTTTATCGATATACTTTAACAAATTATACTATATAATACTCATAATATATTCCACAAAACAAATAATGAATAACATTATATACTAATGATATTTATTCATTATTCAATCATTGTAAGCCTTTATATGATTCTTTTGACTGTCATTCAGTGTTTCTAACTAGGATTTGATTAATACTGGCTAACCAATCCAAAAACATAACATATATCGGGACATGTGCATATCATTACATGCATCAAACTATCGATGACACTGGCATAAGGTACTCTAGATATTTTTCTTTTCTTTTAGAATTTTGGGACACATATCATGGCTTAGGATCAAGCTTTTATCAATAGGAGTGTCCATTGACTTGTTATCTTGCATATGATAGTGCTCTAACATCATTTTCATGTAAGTCTCATAAATTAAACCCAAAAGCCTTTTAGCACGATCTTTTATGATTTTCACACCAAGAACATAGCTGGCCTCACCCATGTATTTTGTTTTAAAATTTGATGATAACCACCTTTTAGTAATAAAAATCATTTCTTTGCCATTTGTAACTACTAAGATGTCATTAACATATAAGAAAAATATTATAAAACTATTGTTAGAACATTTTAAATACACGCAATGGTCTTTTTCCATCATTGTAAAACTATCCTTAAAGATAGCTTGATGAAACTTGATATTTCATTGTTTAGAAGCATGTTTAGGACTATATATGGATCTTTAAAGTTTGTAAACTTTGTGCTCTTATCTTTTAGTCTTGAATCCTAAAGGTTGATCAATATAGATCTTCTCATTTAGTTTTTCATTGAAAAATACAGTTCTAACATCCATTTGGTATAACTCTAGGTCCATATATGCGACTATAGTTCACACGACGAAAAGATTAATGTCTTCTCCCAAGTACAGGAGTGTTGAAGTAATAAATAACCCAGCAAGATCGGGGTCGAACCACATGGAGGTTAATTGTATAAATTACAGATAACAATAATACAACAACAACAACAACAACAACAATAATAATAATAACAATACTAGTAGTAATACTAATAATAATAATAATAATAATAATAATAATAATAATAACAAATAAAAAGAAGTAGAAGGAGAAGAAAAGGATGAGAACTTTGAGATGGAATATTAATGTAAGGATTACACAATGATAATAACAAATGTCAAGGTTAGAGGTTCCACTAATGGTATGTCAAATAAATATAGTATAAACTCTTATTATTCAATTAGAAACCACATATAAAAGAAGTTCCAATCAGATTATAGATTGTTAACATGATTACATTAGTCATGTTATTCGATTAATATTAATACTTGTAAATCTCGTCAAACATTCATGATTATAACTTATGTTAACAACAAATCAAGTTCCTTTTATAGCTCAGGTGTCGGTTACACCATACAGTTTGACCTATGAAAGTGCTAAGCATTTGTTATACCAAGTGTTATACAACATAAATCAAGATTAGTCATTTAAGAAGCGAAGTATTAAAGAGTGAACAAGATAACAAATACAAAACATGTTAGTATTAAACATTAAAGTCCATATTGAGTTTACATTATACTTATTCTTACACCATTAATGTAACTTTTTAACCTTGACATAATAAACTTAGCTAAACATAATGAAAAAAAGAAACATTAATAAACAAGATAAGAACATAAATAAGATAAAAGTTAACTAAGGAAATGAAAGGAAATGAAAGGCATAGACTTGATATTAATGAAAGCAAAACATAAACATTACAAAAAGTAATAAGAGAGAAAGCAAGAGTATAATCTTGATTTGGAAACCAAAATGCCTAAATGCATGCCAAATGCCTCCTTTTAGAGGCCAAAATTGAAAACTATTGATTTGATGACTAATTGATGAGTGGGTGACTAACTCTTGACTTGGTGACAATCCTTATCTTCTCTTGTTTGCCCAAAATATCATTAATAACGTTAAAATTAGAGTCACTTAAAAACATGAAAGTTGTAGGAAATTTTCTTAGGTTTCTTATGTAAAACATTCAAGTCATTTGGACTTTTAAAACTTCAGATATAAGCCAAACACTAAACTTTAGATATGCATCATTTGTTATTTTCTCAAGCTCATTTATTTGTAATTTTCGCAGTTGCCTAGCATCATCAAGATTTGAATTGAAAGCTTTAATAGCCCAATAAGCTTTATGTTCAAGTTCCACAAGCAAGTGATAAGGTTTTCATAGATTAGTCTACAAGGTGACATACCTAATGATGTTTTATAAGCAGTTTGATAAGCCCAAAATGCATCATTAAGTCTTAAGGACCAATCTTTTCTATTAGAGTTCATTGTTTTCTCCAAAATATGTTTGGTCTCCCTATTAGTAAGCTCTACTTGTCCACTTATTTTCTCTAAAAAAGGATGACAACTTTGTGTGTGATTCCATATTTCTTCATTAAAGACTCAAATGGTTTGTTGCAGAAATGTGTTCCACCATCATTTATTATGGCTCGAGGGACTCTAAATCGACTCAAAATATTTTCTTTCAAAAACTTTATCACTGTTTTGTGATCATTGTTTTGACTTGGAATTGTCTCTATCCATTTTGAAACATAATCTACTGCAACTAATATGTACAAGAAACCAAATGGTGGAGAAAATGGACGCATAAAATTTATACCCCAACAATCAGAGATCTCAATGACAAGAATAGGATTTAAAGGCATCATGTGACATTTTGAAATTGATCCCAACTTTTGACAATTTTCACAAGACTTGTAGAATGTATGTGAGTCTTTGAACATGGTGGACCAGTAAAATCAACTTTGTAAGATTTTTGCAATTGTCTTTCTTGATGAGAAATGGCCCCCATATGCCTCAGAATAACAAAATTTAATGACATTACTTACCTTATTGTGAGGAATGCATATTTAAAATATTTGATCAGGACAATATTTGAATAAATAAGGGTCATCCCAATAAAGTTCTTCACTTTGTTCAAGAACTTCCTTTTATCTTAGGTACTCCAATGAGTTGACAATTGTTCTGAAATAAGAAAATTGACAATATTAGCAAACCAAGGCATTGTAGAGATGGAAAGTAAAGATTCATCGGGAAAGTTGTCATTAATTGGTGTGATGTCAGTTTTCAAATTTGTTGTTAATCTTGACAAGTGATCTGCGATAACATTTTCGCTACTTTTCTTATCTTTGATTGTGATATCAAATTCTTGAAGTAACAAAATCCACCGCACCAATTTAGTTTTAGAATCTTTCTTAGAAAAAAGATATTTCAATGTTGTATGATCACTAAAAACAACAACAAGTGAGCCAACAAGATAAGACCTGAATTTTCACATGCAAATACTATTGCAAGTAATTCTTTTTCAGTGGTGGTATAATTCATTTGAGCATTATTTAAAGTTTTACTTGCATAGTAAATCGCATAAGGTTTCTTATCTTTTTTTTATCCCAAAACAACACTTACGACATAATCACTAGTGTGACATATTATTTCAAAAGGTAATGACCAATTAGGAGGTTGAATGACAGGAGCACAAGTAAGCAAGTTTTTAAGTTTAACAAAGGCTTCTTCACAATGTTCAGCCCATTCAAAAATATTATCCTTTGTTAGAAGGTTGCTTAAAGGCTTAGATATTACGCTAAAATCTTTGATGAACCTTCTATAAAAACTAGCATGTCCTAGGAATGATTTAACATCTTTAATAGATTTTGGTGTTGGCAAGTGCATAATTAACTTGATTTTAGATTTGTCAACCTCAATTCCTTTTGATGAAATAATGTGACCAAGTACAATGCCGTTTGCTACCATAAAGTGACATTTTTGCCAATTCAGCATAAGATTCTTCTCTTTACACCTGCTCAAAACCTTTCTTAAGTTTGTCAAACAATCATCAAATGAATTGTCAAAAATAGAAAAATCATCCATGAAAATATCAAGAAAATGTTCAACCATATCACTAAATATACTAAGCATGCATCTTTGAAATGTGGCTGGTGTATTATATAATCCAAAAGGCATCCTTCCATATGCAAAAGTACCAAATGGATATGTGAAAGTAGTCTTCTCTTGATCTTCCAATGCAATTTCAATTTGGTTGTATCTTGAATAGCCATCTAGGAAACAATAAAATTCATGACCTGTAACTCTTTCTAGGATTTGATCCATGAAAGGTAAAGGGAAATGATCTTTTCTAGTTATTGAATTAAGTTTGCTATAGTAAATGCACATGCGCCAACCAATAACAGTCTTACTGGGAATTAACTCATTGTTCTCATTTGTTATCATAGTGACTCCAGACTTCTTGGGTACAACTTGGGTAAGATTTACCTATTTGCTGTCAGAAATAGGATAAATGATTTCATTATCTATAAGCTTAATAACTTCATATTTCACTACTTCTTTCATATTAGGATTGAGCCTTCGTTGCATTTTCCTGGAGGGTTTAGAATTTTCCTCTAAATAATTCTATGTGTACAAATCAGAGGACTAATTCTTTTTATGTCAGCTATGGTCCACCCTAATGCTTTTTTAGAGTTTGTAAAAACTTACCTTTGTGATGTGCATTAAGTTTGAAAGAGATTATTATTGGAAAAGTTTTATTTTCTCTTAAAAATGAGTATTTGAGATTAAATGGCAACGACTTCAAATCAGGTTTGGGTGGTTGAACACTTAAAGGTATGGACTTAATTGATCGTGGTGGTAATTTCTCAATTTCTGGTCTCCAATTACTTGCCTTTGATTCTTCTTGAAAATAAACAATTTGCAAATCATCAGATTCATCAATCTCAATTTCACTAGAAGTGGTTTGAAATTGATCATGAATTAATTTTTTAGTGAAGTCCACTTCTTGTAAATCATTATCATCTCCAGGTTGCTTGCAAATCTTGAAAATATTCATCTCCAATGTCATGTTTTCAAATGATAGGTTCATTAAGTCCATTCCTACAATTAATCAATGCATTAGAAGTTGCAAGAAACGGACGTCCTAAAATAACAGGAAATGAATTACATACTTCAACAGGTTGTGTGTCCAAGACAATAAAATCCACAGGATAAATGAATTTATCGACCTGTACTAATACATCTTCAATTATTTCTCTAGGCATTTTTATTGATCTATCGGCAAGTAAAAGAGTTATAGAACTTGGTTTTAACTTACCTAGATTGAGACTTTTAAAAACTGAATATGGAAGTAAATTCACACTAATACCAAGATCAAGTAAGGCTCTTTCAATTTATGTTCTCAAATAAAACAAGAAATTATAGGTGATTAGTATTTAAAAATGTATTTTTATCAAGGTTTTATATCATAATTTTGCACTTGAAATATCAATAACTCTTTAACTAAAGCATGTTTTACAATAACGTATATAATAATATAAGATACATTTAATTTATGATAAATGTCATTTTAAATGAAGGCCTATCATATAAATGAAAGGATTGATTGATGAATTTAAAAACTAAAATTGAAAAGACAAAGAGATGGCCAAACTTAGAAAAGAGATGGCTGTGCAATCCAAACCAGAACACTATTCGGTAATTAGGTCATATCTACAGATGTAGATCTTAGATTTAGGTATAATTTATATGGATGGAAAGCTAAGACATAGGCCTACAACTTTTATATAGAGCCTAAGACTTAAAAAGACTATTTTCAAGTCCACATTGTAATAACAACAAAGAAGTCTGAATCTGTCTTCTAGTCCGAACATAATTCAATGTCTGACCCATATCTGGAGTTCTAGAAGTCCAAATAACTTGAATTTTCTACACAAGAAAGTCGAGAATTTTTTTTACAACTTTCATGTTTTCAAGTGGCTTCCATTTTAACGTTGTCAATGAAGTTTTGGGTAGAGAAGAGAAGATAAGGATTGTCACCAAGTCAAGAGTTGTTCACCCACTCATCAATTAGTCATCAAATCAATAGTTCCCAATTTTGGCCTATAAAAGGTGATATTTGCTATTCATTTAGGCATCTTGGTTTCAAGATCATGCTCTTGCTTTCTCTCTTTGTATTTTTTGTAATGTTTATGTTTTGCTTTCATTAATATCAAGTTTATACCTTTCATGTCTAGCTAAGTTTATTATGTCAAGGTGAAAAGGTTACACTAATAGTGTAAGAATAAATATAATATAAACTTAATATGGACTTTAATGTTTAATACTAACATGTTTTGTATTTGTTATCTTATTCACTCTTTAATACTTTGCTTGTTAAATGACTAATCTTGATTTATGTTATATAACACTTGGCACAACAAATACTTGGCACTTTCATAGTTCATACTGTATGGTATAATTGACACTTGAGCTATGAAAGGAACTTGATTTGTTGTTAACATAAGTTATAATCATGAATGCTTGACGACATTTACAAGTATTAACATTAATCAAATAAGATGACTAATGTAATCATGTTAATAATCTATAATCAGATTGGAACCTCCTTTGTTTGTGGTTTCCAATTGAATAAGAAGAGTTTATACTATACTTGTTTGACATACCATTAGTGGATCCTCTAACCTTGACATTGTTATTATCATTGTTTAATCATTTGATTAATATTACATCTCAAAGTTCTCATCATTATCTTCTTCTTCTCTTTCCTTTTCTTTATTATTATCATTATTATTATTACTACTACTATTGTTGTTGTTGTTGTTATTATTATTGTTGTTTATAATTATTATTTATAATTTGATTAATATTCCATCTCAAAGTTCTCATCTTCTTCTTCTTCTTCTCTTTTTTTTTTATTATTATTATTGTTATTATTATTATTGTTATTGTTGTTGTTATTGTTGTTGTTGTTGTTGTTGTTGTTGTTGTTGTTGTTATTATTATTATTGTTATTATTATTATTACTATTCTTATTGTTATTATTGTTATTATTATTATTGTTGTTGTATTATTGTTATTTATAATTTGTACAATTAACGTCCCTATGGTTTGACCCTGGTTTATTGTTATTTATTACTTCAACACTCCTGCACTTGGGAGAAGACATCAATCATTTAGTCATGTCAAGTTTTTGGCATCGTTGCCGGGGAGGTAAGTTCTTGTACAAATTATAGCATTTATTTTATTTTTTCTTTTTACTTTTCTTCTATATAACTTTATTTCTTGTCTCTTTTTTCTTTTCTTGTTTTCTTCTTCCTTTTATTCTATTCCTACATGAGCATGAGAGTGTGGTCACGTACATTAAGTGGTAGACTTTGTAGGGTATCCTCATCATTTTCAGAAAATATGACTGAAGAAGATAATCAATCACTTTATAATGAGATTAAGGAGAACAACCGTGTTAGAACACTTAGAGACCACATGAATCCCACAAGAACAAGTGCACCATCATGCATAGTTTTTCCTTCCAATGCATCTTATTTTAATTTTAAACCAAACATTGTTCAACTTTTACCTTCTTTTCATGGCTTAGAATTAGAAAATCTATACTTGCATTTAAGAGAATTTGAGGAGGTTTGTAACACATATAATGATTTAAATTGTAGCATGAACACCATCAAATTAAAGCTTTTTCCTTTTTCATTAAAAGATAAAGCTAAAACATGAGTACAAAATTTGAGATCAGGATCCATTCATTCTTGGGAAGACTAGAGAAGATAAGGATTGTCACCAAGTCAAGAGTTGACCACCTACTCATCAATTAATTTTCAAATCAATAGTTACTAATTTTGGCCTATAAAGGAGGCATTTGCCATGCATTTAGGCATCTTGGTCTCCAGATCAAGATCATACTTTTGCTTTCTCTCTATGTATTTTTTTGTATTGTTTATGCTTTGCTTTCATTAATATCAAGTTTATACATTTTATTTCCTCTCATTTACTTAGTTAACTTTTATCTTATTTATGTTCTTATTTTGTTTAGTTATTTTTCTTTCTTTTATTATGTCAAGGTGAAAAGGTTACACTAATGGTGTAAGAATAAGTATAATGTAAACTTAATATGGACTTTAATGTTTAATACTAACATGTTTTGTATTTGTTATCTTATTCACTCTTTAATACTTTGCTTGTTAAATGACTAATCTTGATTTATGTTATATAACACTTGGCACAACAAATGCTTGGCACTTTCATAGTTCATACTGTATGGTATAATTGACACTTGAGCTATGAAAGGAACTTGATTTGTTGTTAACATAAATTATAATCATGAATGCTTGACGAGATTTACAAGTATTAGCATTAATTGAATAAGATGACTAATGTACTCGTGTTAACAATCTATAATCAGATTGGAACCTCCTTTGTGTGTGGTTTTCAATTGAATAATAAGAGTTTATACTATACTTGTTTGACATACCATTAGTGGATCCTCTAACCTTGACATTGTTTGTTATCGTTGTTAAATCTTTACGTTAATATTCCATCTCAAAGATCTCATTTTCTTCTTCTTCTTTTTTTTCTTCATTACTACTAATACTACTACTACTACTACTACTACTATTATTATTATTATTATTATTATTATTGCTATTATTATTGTTGTTGTTGTATTATTGTTATTTATAATTTATACAATTAACCTCCCTGTGGTTCGACCCCGGTCTTGCCGGGTTATTTATTACTTCGACACTCCTACACTTGGGAGAAGACATCAATCTTTTGGTCGTGTCACCTTCATTGCTTTACCAGGTGCTCTAGGCACATTGAAAGAGATCTTTCTTATTTCCTCCTAGGCCCAACTACACATTCACTATAAACCCATGAGTTTATTAAATGTTAATAGTTATTATGATAAGTTGTTGTCTTTTCTTAATCATGCTGTGGAACAGGAATTTCTAACATCTTCTGCACGATAAATCATAATCTCTGCTGCTACTGCTGAATAATTGATTGACCAACTACAATCTTTCATTCCTATGATTGATCCCTCCATGAGTTGCATAAATTGGTTATATAAGGAAAGTCATAAAAAGCTTAAATTAGATTTGAGCCTTTATTTGTGAATCTTTGTGTCTTTTGGTTTTGTTATTGTATTTTGTTGTTTCTTATATTTGTTTCAGTGTGTTTCAGGTTTGTTAGTGTTCATTATTTCAGGTGATATCTTCTATACTCTATCTTTCTATCTTAGAACATTGAGGACAATGTCTCGTTTTGGTTGGGGGGAGAGGGTAGTAGCTAAAAAAAAACTAAATGTGTTTTCTATTTCATAAAGCATGTGCAAAATTATTGTTACTATGATGACAGAGTAAAGGAGATCTTTTTATGACTCTTCAGACGCATCTTAGTAACCATTCTTAATAAGGTCTATCATAATTCTTCTTGAAATATTCAGGTTTACAAACTCTCGCATTACTATCACTTAATTCTGCTTATATACTCATTTACCATGTATTTTTAAACCTTAATTTACACACACACACTTTAACATATGATTGTGAGTTGCATATTGGATTATTACATTATTTATATTCTTTTGTTAAAGGTAACAACTAAGGGAAAGGGATTGTATATAATTAAGAAAAAAAATGAAAAAAGAAAAAAGAAAAAATGAAAAAAAATAAAAAAATGATGATAATAAAAATGTAGATAAGTTTGGTTTCGTAGCCTCCCTAACCTAAGCAATTAATCCTGAAGGAGTGTTTTAACACCTAATATCCTAAAGTCAGCTGACTTCGGAACTATTAGCCCAACACTTGCTACATGGGTTGAGGAAAAAAGTTTAAGGAAATCAAACATTTCACTATCTATATATTAGTATCTGCAGCCCGAGTTACTAAGCTCGTAGGGGTGTCTCAACACCTAATGCCCTAAGACCAATTAACTTAGGAGTCATTAGCCTTAAGCTTGTTACATGGGTTAAAGATGCATGATGTTTTAAATTATATATATATATATATATATATATATATATATTAAAAAAATAAAAAAAGAAGAAAAAAATAATAATCCTAACCCAAAGAAGTTAACCTTAAATATTAAAACAAAAAAATTATTTTCTTCCAAGAAAAGCCCTATAATTATGTGTTGATATATTGAGTACAAAAGAAAGGTTTATTAATATCTTGTTAAGATGTATTAAACAAATATATAAATTTAATAAGAGTTTGTTTATCTGGATAGATTAATGGAAGTTGAATGATAAATACCTTGCTTTATGGAATTTGCAAATTGTTTTTCTATTTTAACATTGTGATTACTGGAGACTAGTAATAAGTTGGTTAGGGTGTGTGATTAGTACTTAAAAGTGTATTTTTTTATCAAGGTTTTATGTCATCATTTTACACTTGAAGTATCAATAACTCCTTAACTAAAGCATGTTTTTGTAATAATATATCTAATAATATAAGATACCTTTAATTTGTCATAAATGTTCATTTTAAATGCAGGCATATCACATAAATAAAAGGATTAATTGATGAATTTAAGAACTGAAATTGAAAGGACATTGTTTGATCCAAAACGGAACCATGTTTGATAATTAGGTCATATCTGGAGTTGTAGATCTTAGATTTAGGTCTACTTTATATGGATGGAAAGTAAGAGATAGGCTCACAACTTTCATATAGAGCCCAAGATCTAAAAAGGCTATTTTCAAGTCCAAATTTTAGCAACAACAAAGAAGTCTGAATTTGTCTTCCAACCCGAGTATTGTTCAGTGTTTGGCCTATATATGGAGTTCTAGAAGCCCAAATGACCTGAAATGTTTATACACAAAAGCTGAGACAATTTTCTACAATGTTTATGTTTTCAAGTGGCTCCAATTTTAAGGTTATCAATGACGTTCTGGGCAGACAAGAGAATATAAGAATTATCACCAAGTCATGAGTTGGTCAACCACTCATCAATTTGTCATCAAATCGATAGTTTCTACTTTTAGCCTATAAAAGGAGGCATTTGCCATTTATTTAGGCATCTTGGTTTTCAGATTAAGATCATGCTTTTACTTTCTCTCTTTGTATTTTTTGTAATGTTTATGATTTGCTTTCATTAATATCAAGTTTATGCCTTTCATTTCCTTTGTTAACTTTTATCTTATTTATGCTCTTATCTTGTTTATTAATGTTTCTTTTTTTCATTATGTTTAACTAAGTTTATTATGTCAAGGTGGAAATGTTACATTAATGGTGTAAGAATAAGTATAATGTAAACTCAATATGGACTTAGCTAAACATAATGAATGAAAGAAACCCAAAATATGCAGATAGTGTAATGTCTGATTCCCTTAAACTTTTCTCCTCAACCCATGTAACACGCGTTAGGCCAATAGCTCCCAAGTTAGTTAACTTTAGGGTATTAGGTTTTAAAACACCCCTTCGGGCTTAATTGCTTAGGTTAGGGAGGCTACGAAACCAAACTTATCTATATTTTTATTATTATCATTTTTTTTATTTTTTCCTCTTTTTTTTAATATACTATCCCTTTCCCTTAGTTGTTACCATTAACAAAAGAAAATAAATAATGTAATAATCCAATATGCAATCCACAATCATATGTTTAAAGTGTGTGTATAAATTAAGGTTTAAGAATAAATGTTAAATAAGTATATAAGCAAAATTAAGTGATAACAATGCGACAATTTGTAAATCTGAATATTTCAAGAACTATTATGATAAACCTTGTTATGAATGATTACTAAGATGTGTCTCAAGAGTCATAAAAATTTCTCTTTACTCTGCCATCATAGTAACAACAATTTTGCACTTGCTTTATGAAATAGAAAACACACTTAGTTTTTTTTTAGCTACTACCCTCTCCCCCCAACTAAAATAAAACATTGTCCTTAATGCTTAAAGGTAGAAAGATAGAGTATAGAAGATATCACCTAAAATAATGAACACTAAACCTGAAACACACTAAAACAAATATAAGAGACAACAAAACACAATAATAAAAGACACAAAGATTCACAAATGAAGGCTGAAATCCAATCTAAACTTTTTATGGCTTTCCTTAGTTAACCAATTTATGTGACTCATGGAAGGATCAATTACAAGAATGAAAGATTGAAGTTGGTCAATCAATTGTTCAACAGTAGTAGTAGAGATTATGATTTGTCGTGCAGAAGATGTTAGAAATTCTTGTTCCACAGTATGATTAAGAAAAGACAACAACTTATCATAATAACCATTAACATTTAACAAACCTATGGTGAATATGTAGTAGGCCCTAAGAGGAAATATAAAAGATCTCTTCCATTGTGCCTAGACCACCTAGTAAAGCAATGAAGACATCAACATGGTTAAATATTGTATTCATTTAAGCAGACATTGTGGAGACCTGTAGTTCCTCTCCAATTGTTTTTCCAATGATGTCCCCTTGTGCCAAAGCTTCAGGGACGCCCCGTAAAACTTGACTACCTCTTAAAAATACAGTTATTGACACACCTCCCATTAACCTAAGACTGCCTCCCCCATACACTAAATAAATCTTTCTCTCAACTAGAACTTGACCAAGATGATTTACTGATTCTAAAAACTCCTTTTCTTTCCCAGGACTAGATCCACCAAAAACATAAATATTTCTTATATGATGACCTAAGGAACTTGCCATTTCTACACACTTCTGTATTTGTTGAATGTATGGTTGAGTAGAAATGAAAGGAAGGAAGAGAGGATTTTATAGATGAGAAATTAGAAAGGCAATCATACCACCTATATATAGGCCAGCTGAAGTCTCACTCTCTCTCTTTATTTATTTATTTACTTTTGAAAAAACATGTGTATGTAGAGGTAGTTGTGATTGTGAGTTTTAGTCGTTTTGCACGACATTTCTTTGCAAAAGGGCTTTTACCTGTTCCAAGCATGTGTGAAATGAAGAAGTTAGATGACTCACCTAATAATCAAACCTTTACTTCAATCAACCAGTGAATATCTTCACGAATTCCATGATTCATTAACAACCTCAATCTTGCACATCTAGCATGGTAAATTTTTGTAATTGCATTCTAAGGCAGAGCGGGAAAATACTTTTTCAATTTTTCAAGATTAGTGTCCATTTTCAAATGAGAATTGGAAGAGAGATTCAAAGAATTGTACAAATATATACACAGATATCAGTTATTATAGGAAACTAAAAGAACCGACTTAAGTCACGGAGTACCGTTATCTGCCATTTGACCGGGGTGAGAGAAACTAGCAAAAATCACTCAAAAAGAAACACAAAAACAATGTAAGAAAAACAAAATAATCAACTTTTATTTACAATATTATCCAAACTAGTTGATTCATTTTCACTAGGAAAATTATCAAAATAAGCTTTCAAACGATGTCCATTTTTCTTAAAAACATTGTCATTCATTGAATTCTCAATATCACAAGCCCTATAAGGATTGTTCCATCTTGCTCTTAGCTCTCTAGGGAATGAATAGAGTTGAGAATTATAAAAGAAAACTTTTTGACTAGTGTCAACTTTTTGACAATTTTCACAAGTTTTGCAGAATGCATGCGTGTCCTTGAACATGGTGGGCCAATAAAATCCATTTTGAAAGATTTTTGCAGCTGTCTTTTTTAACGAGAAATCACTTCTGCATGCTTCAGAATGACAAAGTTTAATGACACTACTTACCTCATTATCGGGAATGAATCTTTAAAATATTTGATCAGGACAATATTTGAATAAGTTAAGGGTCATCACAATAAAAATTCTTCACTTCATTCAAAAACTTTTCTTTGTCTTGAGTACTCCAATCAACTGGCAAATCTCCTAAAGTAAGAAATTGATATTTTTATCATACCAAGGCATTGGACTAAGAGAAAGTAAGGATTCGTTAGGAAAGTAATCATTGATTGGTGTGATGTTAGATGTCGAATCTGTTGTCACTGTTGATAAAAGATTCACATCAACATTTTCAGTGCTTGTTTCATCCGTGATTTCTTCCTTAGAATAAATCATTTACAAATCTTCAAATTCATCTAACTCATTTTTACTTAAAGTAGATTCAAGTTGATCATAAACTAATTCATCAATATGATCTACTTCTTGTAAATCATTATCGTCTCTAGGTTGCTTGTAAATGTTGAAAATATTCATCTCCAATGTCATGTTTTCAAATGATAGCTTCATCAGTGCATTCTTACAATTAATAAATGCGTTAGAAGTTGCAAAAAACGGACGTCCTAATATAACAAGAAATGAATTACATTGTGTGTTCAAAACAATAAAATTCACAAGATAAATGAATTTATCGACTTGTACTAACACATCTTCAATTATTCCTCTAGGCACTTTTAGAGATCTATCGGCAAGTAAAAGAGTTATAGAAGTTGGTTTTAACTCACCTAGATTGAGACTCTAAAAAACTGAATATGGAAGTAAATTCACACTAGCATCAAGATTAAGTAGGACTCTTTCAATTTTATGCTCTCTAATAAAGCAAGAAATTGTAGGACAACCAGGGTCTTTATATTTCAAAGCATTATTATTTTGAAGAATAGCACTTGTTCAACTAGAAACACTTTCTTTTTCACATTCAGTTTCCTCTTCACAGTGCATAGATTTTTCAAAAATTTAGTATAGGAAGGAACCTGTTTAATAGCATCCAACAAAGGTATATTAATTCTTACCTGTTTGAAAGTTTCAAAAATTTCAGAGTTATGATTGACTTTCCTTTGTTTGGTCATGGCTTGAGGAAATGGAAGTGCTGGAGGAGAATCAGTATTTTCTTTGCAATTTTCAGATCCAACCCCTTCCTTTCCTTAAGAGATTGACTCATCATCTTTCTTATAAGGTTTAAGAGAGGGTTTTTCAATAACCTTACCACTACAAAGAATAGTGACTGATTTGACTTGATTCATGTGTTGGTTTCCAAAACTACTTGCATTTCAATTGTATTTCCCCTTGAGATTTTGTTATGGTTGAGATGGAAACTTACCTTTCTCTTGGAAACTAAGAGCAGAAGTTAATTTTGTAAGAGTATCTTTAAAATCCGTCATGTTTTGAGCAAGTTGAGTATTGATTGTCTCTTGCTTTTCAATGAATGTATGTAATGTTTTCTCAAGATTTCTTCTAGGAGGTGGAGTATAAGGAGGTGCATATCCATGAGATTTTTTGAAATTGCGGTGTGCTTGAAATGGTGGTTGTGAAGTTTGTGCATCGTTGTTATCACTCTTCCAACTGAAATTTGGGTGATTTCTCTAACCAAGATTGTATATTTATGAGTATGGATTGTGGTTAGCCCTTTGAAAACTGTTTAAAGCATGGGCTTGTTCATGGAGACATTCCTTAAAAGAAGGCAAGGTTGGATAGTTATTGGTTGAATGTTCATTTGTTTCACATATTTGACACATAATGTTTTCAATAGATTTTAATTGACCACTCTTTTTCAATTCTAGTGCCTCAACTTTTCTAGCTAAAGATGCAAACTTGGCTTGAAGGTCATCATCTTCCCTAAGGTTGTACACACCTCCACTAGATGTATGAGGTTGAGTTTTCCTCAATGCCTCATAAGTACCCGCGGTGTCCTAATTTTGAGCATTTTCAGCTAACAAGTCTAAGTACTCCATTGCTTCATCAGGATCTTTATTTTCAAAAGTTCCATTACACATCAATTCAACCATTTGCCTATCTTTAGGTGTTAACCCTTCATAGAAATGTGAAACTAATCTCCATGTTTCAAAACCATGATGAGGGTAAGTATTAAGCAAGTCTCGATGCCTATCCCAATATTGGTAAAATGTTTCTCCTGGTTTTTGAGTGAAAGTGGTGATTTATCTTTTGAAAGAGTTTGTTTTGTGAGATAGGAAAAACTTCTTTAAAAACTGTTATTGCATTTCATCCCACGCACGAATGGATCCTGATCTTAAATTTTGTAGCCATGTTTTAGCTTTATCTTTAAATGAAAAAGGAAAAGGCTTTAATCTGATGGTGTTCATGCTATAATTTAAATTATTATATGTGTTGGAGACCTCCTCAAATTCCCTTAAATGCAAGTATGGATTTTCCAATTATAAGCCATGAAAAGAAGGTAAAAGTTGAATAATACCTGACTTAAAATTAAAATGAGATGCATCGAGAGGAAAAACTATGCATGATGGTGCACTTGTTCTTGTGGGATTCATGTGGTCTCTAAGTATTCTAACACGGTTATTCTCATTATTTTTATTATAAAGTGATTGATTATCTTCTTCGGCCATATTTTCTAAAAATGATGAGGATACCCTACAAAGTCTACCACTTGATGTACGTGACCACACTCTCATGCACATGTAGGAATAGAATAAAAGAAAGAAGAAAACAAAAGAAGAAGAAACAAGAGAAAAGAAACAAAGTTATATACAAGAAAAGTGAAAAGAGAAAATAAAATAAATATTATAATTTATACAAAACTTACCTCCCCAGCAATGACGCCAAAAACTTGACACGATCAAAAGATTGATGTCTTTTCCGAAGAGTGTCGAAGTAATAAATAACCTGACAAGACCGGGGTCGAACCACAAGGAGGTTAATTGTACAAATTATAAACAACGATAAACTCTTATTATTCAATTGGAAACCACACATAAAGGTAGAAATAATAATAATAATAATAATAATAATAATAATAATAATAGTAGTAGTAGTAGTAGTAGTAGTAGTAGTAGTAGTTGTAATAATAATAAAGAAAAAGAAGGAGAAGAAGAAGAAAAAGATGAGAACTTTGAGATGGAATATTAATGTAAGGATTAAATAATGATAATAACAAATGTCAAGGTTAGAGGATCCACTAATAGTATGTCAAACAAGTATAGTATAAACTCTTATTATTCAATTGGAAACCACACATAAAGGACGTTCCAATCAGATTATAGATTGTTAACACGATTACATTAGTCATCTTATTCAATAAATGTTAATACTTGTAAATCTCGTCAAGCATTCATGATTATAACTTATGTTAACAACAAATCAAGTTCTTTTCATAGCTCAGGTGTCGGTTATTCCATACAGTATGAACTAGTGTCGGTTATTCCATACAGTATGAACTATGAAAGTGCCAAGCATTTGTTGTACCAAGTGTTATACAACATAAATCAAGATTAGTCATTTAACAAGCAAAGTACTAAAGAGTGAACAAGATAACAAATATAACATATGTTAGTATCAAACCTTAAAAGTTCATATTAAGTTTACACTATACTTATTCTTACACCATTAGTGTAACCTTTTCACCTTGACATAATAAACTTAACTAGACATAATGAAAGAAAGAAAAATAAATAAAAAAAATAAAAACATGAATAAGATAAAAGTTAACTAAGTAAATGAAAGGAAATCAAAGGCATAAACTTGATATTAATGAAAGCAAAGCATAAACATTACAAATAATACAAAGAGAGAAAGGAAGAACATGATCTTGATCTGGAAACCAAGATGCCTAAATGCATGGCAAATGCCTTCTTTTATAGGCCAAAATTGGGAACTATTGATTTGATAACTAATTGATGAGTGGGTGGTCAACTCTTGACTTGGTGACAATCCTTATCTTCTCTTGTCTGCCCAAAACATCAAAATTGGAAGCACCTAAAAACATGAAAGTTTTAAGAAATGGTATCAGCTTTCTTGTGTAAAACATTTAGATCATTTCGACTTGTAGAACTCTAGATATGGTCAAAATAAGGAACAGTGCTCAAGTTGGAGGATAAATTCAGACTTCTTTGTTGTTGCTCCAATTTGGACTTGAAAATGGCCTTTTTAGATCTTGGACTCCATTTGAAAGTTGTACGCCTATATCATACCTTTCCATCAATATGAAGTAGATGTAAATTGGAGATCTACAGCTCTAGATATGATCCAATTACCGAATATTATTCCGGTTTGGATTGCACCAAATCTTTGTTCTAAGTTTGGTCATTTCTTTATCCTTCCAATTTCAGTTCTTAAATTCATCAATCAATCCTTTTATTTATGTGATAGGTCTGCATTTAAAATAAACATTTACCATAAATTAAAGGTATCTTATATTATTAGATATATTATTATAAAACATGCTTTAGTTAAGGAGTTATTGATACTTCAAGTGCAAAATGATGATATAAAAGCTTGATAAAAATACACTTTTAAGTATCAATCAGTTTACCACTTAATGCGTGTGACCAGACTCTCATGCATGTGTAGAAATAAAATAAAAGGAAGAAGAAAACAAAAAAAAAAAGAAATAAGAGTAAAGAAACAAAGTTATATATAAGAAAAGTGAAGAGAGAAAATAAAATAAATATTATAATTTTTACAAAGACTTATCTCCCCGGCAACGACACTAAAAACTTGACACCACCAAAAGATTGATGTCTTCTCCCAAGTTTCGAAGTAATAAATAATCCATCAAGACTAGGGTTGAACCACAAAGAGGTTAATTGTATAAATTATAGATAACAATAATACAATAACAATAATAAAAATAACAAGAATAGTAATAGTAATAGTAGTAGTAGTAATAGTAATAATAATAATAACAATAATAACAATAATAATGATGATTATAATAATAGAATAAGAAGAAGAAGAAGAAGAAGTTGATAAAAACTTTGAGATGGAAGATCAATGTAAGGATTAAACAATGATAATAACATATGTCAAAATTAGAGGATCCACTAATGGTATATCAAATAAGTATAGTATAAACTCTTATTATTCAATTGAAAATCACACACAAAGGAGGTTCCAATCAGATGATTACATTAGTTATCTTATTCGATTAATGCTAATACTTGTAAACTTTGTCAGGTATTCATGATTATAACTTATGTTAATAATAAATCAAGTTCTTTTCATAGCACAAGTGTCGGTTATACCATACAGTTTATGCTATGAAAGCATCAAGCATTTGATGTACCAAGTGTTATATAACATAAGTCTATATTAGTCATTTAACAAGCAAAGTACTAAAGAGTGAACAAGATAACAAATACAAAACATGTTAGTATCAAACATTAAAGTCCATGTTATGTTTACACTATACTTCTTCTTACACTATTAGTGTAACCTTTTCACCTTAACATAATAAAATTAGCTAAATATAATAAAAGTGAGAAACATAAATAAACAAGATATGAACATAAATAAGATAAAGTTAATTAAGAAAAGGAAAGGAAATAAAAGGTATAAACAATATATTAATGAAAATAAAACTTAAGCATAATAAAAATATAAAGAGAACTTGAAAACTTGGTGACAAACTTTTGACTTGGTGACAATCCTTATCTTTTCTTGTCTTCCCAAAACATCATTGATAATATCAATATTAGAACTTGAAAACATGAAAGTTGTAGTTTCAGGAAAAAAAATGGAGGTCATTTGGACTTATAGAACTCTAAATATGGGAAAAATACTAAATAATGTTCGTGCTGCAAGACAGATTTAGACTTCTTCGGTATTGCTATAATTTAGACTTGAAAATGATATTTTTAAATCTTGGGCTCCATGAAAGTTGTAGGCCTATATCTTACCTTTCCATTCATATAAAGTTAATCTAAATCTGAGATCTACAACTCCAGATATGAAGCAATTACTAAATAGTATTCTTGTTTGTACTGTACCAACATCTCTTTTCTAAGTTTGGCCATCTCTTTGTCCTTTCAATTTCAGTTCTTAAACTCATCGATCAATCCTTTTGTTTATGTGATAGGTATATATTTAAAATGAACATTTACTATAAATTAAAGGTATCTTATTGATTAGTACTTAAAAGTGCATTTTTATCATGGTTTTATATCATCATTTTGCACTTGAAGTATCAATAACTCCTTAACTAAAACATGTTTTATAATAATATATCTAATAATATAAGATACATTTAATTTATGGTAAATGTTTATTTTAAATGCAAGCCTATCACATAAATAAAAGGATTGATTGATGAATTTAAGAATTGAAATTGAAAGGACAAAGAGATGGCTAAACTCCGAAAAGAGATGTCGGTGTAGTCTATACCGGAATACTGTTTGGTAATTGGATCATATCTAGAGTTCTAGATCTTATATTTAGGTCCCCTTTATATGGATGGAAAGGTAAGATATAGGCCTACACTTTTCTTGTATAAATTATAATATTTAATTTATTTTCTTTTTTTTTACTTTTCTTATATATAACTTTGTTTCTTTTGTTTTGTTTGTCTTTATTTTGTTTTCTTCCTTTTTCTTTTGTTTTCTTCTTCCTTTTATTCTATTCCTACACGTGCATGAGAGTGTGGTCATGTACATCATGTGGTAGACTTTGTAGGATATCCTCATCACTTTTAGAAAATACGGTCGAAGAAGATAATCAATCACTTCATAATGAGAATAATGAGAATAACCGTGCTAGAACACTTAGAGACCACTTGAATCCCACAAGAACAAGTGCACCATCATGCGTAGTTTTTCCTCCCGATGCATCTCATTTTAATTTTAAGCCAGGCTTTATTCAACTTTTACCATCTTTTCATGGCTTGGAATTGGAAAATTCATACTTGCATTTAAGAGAATTTGAAGAGGTCTGCAACACATATAATAATTTAAATTGTAGCATAAACACCATCAGATTAAAGCTTTTTCCTTTTTCATTAAAAGATAAAGCTAAAACATGGCTACAAAATTTAAGACCTGGATCCATTCGTGCTTGAGATGAAATGCAACAACACTTTTTAAAGAAGTTTTTCCCATCTCATAGAACAAACTCTTTCAAGAGACAAATCACCACTTTCACTAAAAAACTAGGAGAAACATTTTACCAATGTTGGGATAGGTATCGAGACTTGCTTAGTACTTGCCCTCATCATGATTTTGAAACATGGAGATTACTTTCACATTTCTATGAAGGGTTAACACCTAAAGATAGGCAAATGGTTGAATTGACGTGCAATGGAACTTTTGAAGATAAAGACCCTGATAAAGCAATGGAGTACTTAGACTTGTTAGCTGAAAATGCTTAAATTGGGACACTGGGGTACATATGAGGCACCGAGTAAAACTCAACCTCATACATCTAGTGGAGGTATGTATAACCTTAGGGAAGATCATAACCTTCAAGCCAAGTTTGCATCTTTAGCTAGAAAAGTCGAGGCACTAGAATTGAAAAAGAGTGGTCAATTAAAATATATTGAAAACATTGTGTGTCAAATCTGTGAAACAAATGAACACTCAACCAACGATTGTCCAACCTTGCTTTCTTTTAAAGAATGTTTCCATGAACAAGCCCATGCTTTAAACAGTTTCCAAAGGGCCAACCACAACATATACTCCCAAACATACAACCTTGGTTGGAGAAATCACCCAAATTTCAATTGGAAGAGTGAGAACAACAATGCACAAACTTCACAACCACCATTTCAAGCACACCACAATTTCCAAAATTCTCATGGATATGCACCTCCTTATGCTCCACCTCTTCGAAGAAATCTTGAGGAAACATTGCATGCATTCATTGAAAAGTAAGAGACAATCAATACTCAACTTGCTCAAAACATGACAGCTTTTAAAGATACTCTTACAAAATTAACATCTGCTCTCAGTTTCCAAGAGAAAGGTAAGTTTCCATCTCAACCACAACAAAATCCCAAGGGGTAATATAATCCAAATGCAAGTAGTTTTGGAAGCCAACACATGGATCAAGTCAAATCAGTCACTACTTTGCGTAGTGGTAAGGTTATTGAAAAACCCTCTCTTGAACCTTATGAGAAAGATGATGAGTCAATCTCTGAGGGTAAGGAAGGGGTTGAATTTGAAAATTGCAAAGAAAGAACTGATTCACCCCCAACACTTCCATTTCCTCATGCCATGACTAAATAAAGGAAAGTCAATCACAACTTTAAAATGTTTGAAATTTTCAAACAGGTAAGAATCAATATACCTTTGCTGGATGCTATTAAACAGGTTCCTTTCTATGCTAAATTATTAAAAGATCTATGCATTGTGAAGAGGAAACTGAATGTGAAAAAGAAAGCCTTTCTAGCCGAACAAGTAAGTGTCATTCTTTAATAATAATGCTTTGAAATATAAAGACCCTGGTTGTCCTACAATTTCTTGCTTTATTGGAGAACATAAAATTGAAAAAGCCTTACTTGATCATGGTACTAGTGTAAATCTACTTCAATATTCAGTTTTTTAGAGTCTCAACCTAGGTGAGTTAAAACCAACTTCTATATCTCTTTTACTTGCCGATAGATCTGTAAAAGTGCCTAGAGAAATAATTGAAGATGTGTTAGTACAAGTTGATAAATTCATTTATCCTGTGGATTTTATTGTCTTGGACATAGAACCTGTTCAAGCATGTAATTCATTTCCTATTATTTTAGGACGTCCATTTCTTGCAACTTCTAACACATTGATTAATTGTAGAAATGGACTGATGAAGCTATCATTTGGAAACATGACATTGGAGATGAATATTTTAACATTTGCAAGCAAGCTAGAGATCATAATAATTTACAAGAAGTAGATCATATTAATGAATTAGTTTATGATCAACTTGACTCTACTTTAAGTACAAATGAATTGGATGAATATGAAGATTTGCAAATGATTTATTCTGAGTAAGAAATCATGGATGAAACAAGCACTGAAAATGTTGATGCGAATCTTTTGTCAACAGTGACAATAGATTCGACATCTGACATCACACCAATTGATGATTACTTTCCTAATGAATCCTTACTTTATCCTAGTCCAATGCCTTGGTATGATAAAAATATCAATTTTCTTGCTTTAGAAGATTTGCCAGTTGATTAGAGTACTCAAGGCAAAGAAAAGGTTTTAAATGAAGTGAAGAGCTTTTATTGTGATGACCCTAACTTATTCAAATATTGTCCTGATCAAATATTTCAAAGATTCATTCCAGACAATGAGGTAAGTAGTGTCATTAAACTTTATCATTCTGAAGCATGTGGAAGTTATTTCTCGTCAAAAAAGACAGCTGCAAAAATCTTTCAAAATGGATTTTATTTGCCCACCATATTCAAAGACACACATGTATTCTGCAAAACTTGTGAAAATTTTCTAAAAGTTGATACTGGTCAAAAAGTTTTATTTTATAATTCTCAATTCTATGCATTCCCTACAAAGCTAAGACCAAGATGGAGCAATCCTTATGGGGCCTGTGATATTGAGAATTCAATGAATGACAATGATTTTAAGGAAAATGAACATCGTTTGAAAGCTTACTTTGATAATTTTCCTAGTGAAAATGAATCAACAGGTTGGAATAATCTTGTAGATAAAGGTTGATTATTTTGTTTTTTTTCTCACATTGTTTTTGCGTTTCTTTTTGAGTGATTTTTGCTAGTTTCTCTCACCCCGGTCAAATGGCGGACAACGGTACTTCGTGACTTAAGTCGGTTCTTTCAGTTTCCCATAATAACTAATATCTGTGTATATATTTGTGTAATTCTTTGAATCTCTCTTTCAATTCTCATTTGAAAATGGACACTAATCTTGAAAAATTGAAAAAGTATTTTCCTGCTTTGGCTCAGAATGATTTTATATCATCATTTTGCACTTGAAGTATCAATAACTCCTTAACTAAAGTATGTTTTATAATAATATATCTAATAATATAAGATACATTTAATTTATGGTAAATGTTTATTTTAAATGCAGGCCTATCACATAAATGAAAGGATTAATTGATGAATTTAAGAATTGAAATTGAAAGGACAAAGAGATGGCTAAACTCTGAAAAGAGATGTCGGTGCAGTCCATACCAGAACATTGTTTGGTAATTGGATTAAATTTGGAGTTCTAGATCTTAGATTTAGGTTCCTTTTATATGGATGGAAAGGTAAGACATAGGCCTACAACTTTCATATGAAGCCCAAGATCTAAAAAGGCCATTTGCAAGTCCAAATTGTAGCAACAACAAACAAGCCCAAATTTGTCTTCCAGCCTGAGCACTATTTGGTATTTTGGCCATATCTAGAGTTCTAGAAGTCCAAATGAGCTGAATGTTTTACATAAGAAAGCTGAGACAATTACCTATAACTTTCATGTTTTCGAGTAGCTCCAATTGTGACGTTACCAATGAGGTTTTGGGCAGACAAAAGAAGATAAGGATTGTCACCAAGTCAAGAGTTGGCCACCCACTTATCAATTAGTCATCAAATCAATAGTTTCCAATTTTGGCCTATAAAAGGAGGCATTTGCCATACATTTAGGCATCTTGATTTCTAGATCTAGATCATGCTCTTCCTTTCTCTCTTTGTATTTTTTGTAATGCTTATGCTTTGCTTTCATTAATATTAAGTTTATGCCTTTCATTTCCTTTCCTTTACTTAGTTAACTTTTATGTTCTTATTTTGTTTATCTATTTTTCTTTCTTTTATTATGTCTAGCTAAGTTAATTATTTCAAGGTGAAAAGATTACACTAATGGTGTAAGAATAAGTATAATGTAAACTTAATATGGACTTTAATGTTTGATACTAACATGTTTTATATTTGTTATCTTGTTCACTCTTTAATACTTTGCTTGTTAAATGACTAATCTTGAATTATGTTGTATAACACTTGGTACAACAAATGCTTGGCACTTTCATAGCCTATACTGTATGGTATAACCGACACCTGAGCTATGAAAGGAACTTGATTTGTTGTTAACATAAGTTATAATCATGAATGCTTGATGAGATTTACAAGTATTAGCATTAATCGAATAAGATGACTAATGTAATCATGTTAGCAATCTGATTGGAACCTCCTTTATGTGTGGTTTCCAATTGAAGAATAAGAGCTTATACTATACTTGTTTGACATATCATTAGTGGATCCTCTAACCTTGACATTTGTTATTATCATTGTTTAATCGTTACATTAATATTCCATCTCAAAGTTCTCATCATCATCTTCTTCTTCTTCTTCTTCTTCTTCTTCTCTTTCTTTATTATTATTAGTAGTAGTACTACTACTACTACTACTACTACTACTACTACTACTACTACTACTACTACTACTATTATTATTACTATTGTTGTTGTTGTTGTTTTATAATTGTTATTTATAATTTGTACAATTAACCTCCCTATGGTTCGACCCCAATCTTGCCGGGTTATTTATTACTTCGACACTCCTGCACTTGGGAGAAGACATCAATCTTTTTGTCGTGTCACTTATATTATTAGATAAGTTATTGTAAAACATGTTTTAGTTAAGGAGTTATTGATACTTCAAGTGCAAAATGATAATATAAAACCTTGATAAAAATGCACTTTTAAGTACTAATCACTCTCCTAAGAAATACTCAATCTTACAATGCCAAACATCATAATTCTTTTAACTAAGTTTGTCTATATGGTTCAAGTCAGTAATAATACTTTTAGATATAATCATATTAAGTGTTATTAATACCACTTATAAATATTAGTATCTAGTACAATTTAAATGATATTTATCATCACTCAATTCTAAATTGAACCATTAATAATTGACATGATTAAAAATTGATATTTTATCCAAAGTGCAGGAGTGCCAATGTAATAAATAACCCGACAAGACCGGAGTTGTTCCATAAGGAGGTCAACTATATATATATATATATATATTAAAAGAGATCTTTAAGATGTTAGATTTATGTGAGGATTAAAAAATAATAAAAACAAATATTAAGGTTAGAGGGTCCACTAATGGTATTAAAAATATGTATAGTATAAACGCCTTTTATTACTCAATTGGAAACCACACACAAAAGAGGTTCCAATCAGATGATTTATCCTTAATAGTTGATTATGAATTGCTAACATGATCATATTAATTATCTTATTTTATTAACATTATACTTTTAAATATTGTTAGGAATTCATGTTGCTAACTTATGTTAACAACAAACCAAGTTCCTCTCATAACAACGATGTAGGCCAAAGATTATGAAGGATTAAACATTTGATGTACCAAGTATTATATTACACAAATCTATACTAACCATTTAACAAGCAAGGTATTAAGAATTGACAAGATAAAAAGATAAGATATATTAATAACAAACTTTCTTGGATATAAACATTGAAGTTTATATTGAGTTTATATTATACATATTCTAACACTATTAGTGAAACCCTTTTACCATGATATTATAAACTTAGATAAACATAATAAAGAAAAACAATATAGATAAATAAGATAAGAACATAATTATATATGTATATAAAAGAAAATGAAAAGCATGAACAAGAGATTAGAAAAATATAACATGGAATAAAACTTAAACATTACAAAATACAAAGAAGAGTAAAAGCAAGATCTTTATCTAAACAACCAAGATGCTTAAATGAATGGCAAATGCCTCCTTTTATAGGCTAAAATTCATAACTATTCATTTGGTAAATGATTGTTGATGTAGTGACCTACTATTGATATAGTTGACTTGGTGGACAACAACACTCAAGTATTTTGGCTAGATGAAATGATATTGATGCAATCAGAATTTGGAAATGTATTCTTCATAACAGTTATTGAAAATCATCTCCTCTTTCCACTTAAAAAATGTTAAAGCATTTGGATCACTAAATCTTGAGAAATGACTAAAATATTGACTAATGCTTCTTTGTAGATGCGGTGGATAACCCTCAAGCCCTTGTTTGGATAAAATTCATTGTTAACATCAGAATTTGAGTAAGTGGTCTCATGAAAGTTGGTAGACATCATCTTATCTTTCCACCCATGAAATTTAACATTATTTTTCCTTCTTGAACTCCATCTATGGATAAAATCCTAAGTAGTGTTTGGGTTGAATTGCATGACAGATTCTGACTTTTCTTTTATGGCTAGGCTTTGAATTTGAAAAGGTAGATTTGGGTCTTTCACTCCATGAAATTTATAGACTGATTAGTACTTAAAAATGCATTTTTATCATGGTTTTATATCATCATTTTGCACTTGAAGTATCAATAACTCCTTAACTAAAACATGTTTTATAATAATATATCTAATAATATAAGATACCTTTAATTTGTAGTAAATGATCATTTTAAATGTAGGCCTATCACATAAATGAAAAGATTGATTGATGACTTTAAGAACTTAAATTACAAGGGCAAAGAGATGACCATAATTAGAAAAGAGATGTCGGTGCAATCCAAACTGGAACACTGTTTGATAATTGGGTCATATCTAGAGCTATAGATCTTAGATTTAGGTCTACTTTATATGGATGGAAAGGTAAGACATAGGCCTACAACTTTTATAGGAGCCTAGGATCTAAAAAGGCCATTTTCATGTCCAAATTGTAGCAACAACAAAGAAGCCCGAATCTATCCTCCAGCTCGAGCACTGTTCAGTATTTTGGCCATATCGGGAGTTCTAGAAGTCCAAATGAGCTGAATGTTTTAAAAAGAAAGCCAACAAAATTTCCTACAACTTTCATGTTTTCGAGTGGCTCCAATTTTGATGTTATTAATGACGTTTTATATAAGAAAGCCGAGAAAAGTTTTTGAACAAAGTGAAGAATTTTTATTCTGATGACCCTAACTTATTCAAATATTGTCCTGATCAAATATTTCAAAGATTCATTCCCTATAATAAGGTAAGTAATGTCATTAAACTTTGTCACTCTAAGGCACGTGGAGATTATTTCTCGTCAAAAAAGACAGCTGCAAAAATCTTTCAAAATGGATTTATTGGCTCACCATGTTCAAGGACACGCATGCATTCTGCAAAACTTGTGAAAATTGTCAAAAAGTTGATACTGATCAAAAAGTTGTTTTATAATTCTCAACTCTATGCATTCCCTATAGAGCAAAGATTAAGATGGACATCATTTGAAAGCTTACTTTGATAATTTTCCTAGTGAAAATGAATCAACTGGTTTGAATGATCTTGTAGATAAAGGTTGATTATTTTGTTTTTCTCACATTGTTTTTGTGTTTTTTTTTAGTGATTTTTGCTAGTTTCTCTCACCCCGGTCAAATGGCGGACAACGATACTCCATGACTTAAGTCGGTTCTTTCAGTTTCCCATAATAACTGATATCTGTGTATATATTTGTGCAATTCGTTGAATCTCTCTTTCAATTCTCATTTGAAAATGGACACTAATCTTGAAAAATTGAAAAAGTATTTTCCCGCTTTGCCTCAGAATGCGATTACAAAAATTTACCGTGCTAGATGTGCAAGATTGAAATTGTTAATAAATCATGGAATTCCTGAAGATATTTGCTGGTTGATTGAAGAAAAAGTCCAATTATCAGGTAAGTCCTCTAACTCCTTCATTTCATAGATACTAGGAACAGGTAAACGCACTTTCGCAAAGAAACGTCGAGCAAAACGACTGAAAGTCTGTCATCGATGTGCTAGATGGACTTGTAATGCACAATGTCGTTCTTTAGGAATGGTATCTATAAATCGTGAAGATAAAATACAATTCATTAAGGATGGCCTGAGTAAGGAGTCTTTAGATAATCTTCTATCGACTCTTGAGATGCATCCTAGTGGAGATGTGCATCGTGTAATTCATGGTTTATGACCATTATTTCATAAAGAACATGATCGATTTAGTCTTGGGAATCTGACTAAAAAAGACCCTGTTTGCCAGGTTTTTAAAAAACTGGATGGGAAGCCTATCCCCGACTCATAGAGGGCATTTAACCCGTTCTTGGACGTAAAACCAAGGGAAGATGTTAGCCACAATCACAACTACCTGTACATACACATACTTTTTTAAAAGTAAATAAATAAATAAATAAAAAGAGAGAGAGTGTGTGAGACTCCAGCTGGCCTACTTAAAAGTGCATTTTTATCATGGTTTTATATCATCATTTTGCACTTGAAGTATCAATAACTCCTTAACTAAAACATGTTTTATAATAATATATCTAATAATATAAGATACCTTTAATTTGTAGTAAATGTTCATTTTAAATGCAGGCCTATCACATAAATGAAAGGATTGATTGATGACTTTAAGAACTTAAATTGCAAGGGCAAAGAGATGACCAAAATTAGAAAAGAGATGTTAGTGCAATCCAAACTGGAATACTATTAGATAATTGGGTCATATCTGGAGCTATAGATCTTAGATTTAGGTATACTTTATATGGATGGAAAGGTAAGACATAGGCTTATAACTTTCATATCGAACCCAAGATCTAAAAAGGCCTTTTTCAAGTCCAAATTATAGCAACAACAAAGAAGCGCAAATCTATCCTCCAGCCCGAGCACTATTTAGTATTTTGGTCATATCGAGAGTTCTAGAAGTCCAAATGAGCTGAATGTTTTACATAAGAAAGCCGAGAAAATTTCCTACAACTTTCATGTTTTTGAGTGGCTCCAATTTTGATGATATTAATGACGTTTTGGGCAGACAAGAGAAGATAAGGATTGTCACTAAGTCAAGAGTTGGCCACCCACTTATCAATTAGTCATCAAATCAATAGTTCCTAATTTTGGCTTATAAAAAGAGGCATTTGCCATGCATTTAGGCATCTTGGTATCTAGATCAAGATTATGCTCTTCCTTTCTCTCTTTGTATTTTTTGTAATGTTTATGCTTTGCTTTCATTAATATCAAGTTTATGCCTTTCATTTCCTTTCCTTTACTTAGTTAACTCTTATCTTATTTATGTTCTTATTTTGTTTATTTATTTTTCTTTCTTTCATTATGTCTAGCTAAGTTTATTATTTCAAGGTGAAAAGGTTACACTAATGGTGTAAGAATAAGTATAATGTAAACTTAATATGGACTTTAATGTTTGGTACTAACATGTTTTGTATTTGTTATCTTGTTCACTCTTTAATACTTCGCTTGTTAAATGACTAATCTTGATTTATGTTGTATAACACTTGGTACAACAAATGCTTGATACTTTCATAGTCCATAGTGTATGGTATAACCGACACCTGAGCTATGACAGGAATTGAATTGTTGTTAACATAAGTTATAATCATGAATGCTTGATGAAATTTATAAGTATTAGCATTAATTGAATAAGATGACTAATGTAATCATGTTAACAATCTATAATCTAATTGGAACCTCCGTTGTGTGTGGTTTCCAATTGAATAATAAGAGTTTATACTATACTTGTTTGACATACCATTAGTGGATCCTCTAACCTTGACATTGTTTGTTATCGTTGTTAGATCTTTGCGTTAATATTTCATCTCAAAATTCTCATCTTCTTCTTCTTTATTATTATTATTATTATTATTATTATTATTATTATTATTATTATTATTATTATTATTATTATTATGACCATTATTATTATTGTTGTTGTTGTTGTTGTTGTTATTGTTACTGTTATTGTATTATTATTACTTATAATTTGTACAATTAACATCTCTATGGTTCGACCCTAGTCTTGCCGGGTTATTTATTACTTCAACACTCCTGCACTTGGGAGAAGACATTAATCTTTTAGTCATGTCATAGACCCATGTCTTAACTTTCCAAAACAATAAACTAAACATCAATTCAAGGTTCACAACTCCAGATATGATCAAATGACTGAATGGTGTTCTAGTTTGATCTAACATTTCTTCTCTAATCTTAGCCCTTCCTTTGTCCTTTTATTTTCAATAGTTAATCACATCAATCAATCTTTTGAATTGTGAGATTTGTCTATATTTAAATCACATAAATTAAAGCTATCTTATATTATCAGACTTGTTATTATAAAACATGTTCTAATTAAGGAGTTAGTGATACTTCAAGTGCAAAATGATGATATAAAACCTTCATAAAAGTGCATAAGTACTAATCAATAATCTAACATATACAATAAAAATGAAAAGAATGTTAAACACTTAATTAATTTCTAATTGTATGGTCTAATTATTATTAAAATTTTAAATGAGTGCAAAATTATAGTTACTAATTTCAACAAACAATACTTACTAATAAAATTACAAATATATTAATCTACATACATACAATGTAATTAGAAATTATATTACATAAAATATACAATTCAAAATAAACAACCAATTATCTTAACAAAAAAAATAATACTAAAAAATTAAGAATAACAAATGTTAGAATTACTTTGTATTGTAGGTACATAAATAGGATCTCCAGTTACATCATCTACTTCATCAAAGTCATCTTTCCCAAGTTCATTATACTAAAACCATGGAATAAATTTAGCAACAACACCTAAACGACCTATATTTCTTTTAGTGCATTGTATACCCTTTTCAGTATACTAACATTCCTTCTCAATAGCATTTTATTAGAAAGATTGTTGAAATCTAAATATTCCAACCTATATTCCAACGATGGTCGTATTGACATCTGTTTTTCAAGTAAAGGATTGAGAATGATTAACATTTGATGTTCTATATAGAATTCATAAACACCACTCATAATTAGTTTACTCATCCAATGATATATATATATATATAATCAATATGCTCTTGAATTTTGTAAACAAGATTGATGGTATAGTTCAATAAATTATCATTTTGTTGTTGCTATCCACTACAACATAAAATACTTCAAAAGCACATAAATAGGATAATCAATGTTATAACAAATAGGCTTTGAGGCGTGAACATGACTATTTTTAAGGTATTAATTGCCCTCATTATATTTGATGTACAGTACAAGAAATTGTCGCTCCCTCGCGAGCAGAGCACGACATCGCGGAATCCTCGATTGATTTCGGGTCTTTTTTATTTTGTTATGAATAAAGGAGTCGCCACCTAGTATTATGATCACTAGGAAACCTAACTGGTTTTTTAAAGATTCTAAGACAAGGGATTGGTCGCGTAAAGGGAAGGTATTAGTACCCCTAGTACGCGCTATCTAAGGTAAGCTGCTTGGTGTTTGGTTTGCTTTATAATTGCTACGGTGTTGGTGTTTTCTAATCCCATCAGTTTTCCTAGATTTGATTCCAACTAAATTTATTAAGATAGAAATCCAAGGAGATTCTATGTGCTTTAAAAGCTCATTTTTCCTTTAGTATTGTACGAGTTTGTGACTCATAAATTGCAAGGAGGGAGGACAAAGATTTTGAAATCTAAGGAAATTCAAAGTGCTTTAAAAGACTCATTTTGCCTTAGTGTTTCATACCTTCACGTCTCGTAAATCATGGAGTCAAAACTTGAAATGTCCTCAATTATAATTAAAGCTTCTTTCAAGGATGTGTGATGACTTATTATTCCTAGAAAATTATTTTGGATATTTACCACTTAAGGTTTCTTCATCCAAATATTAACAGTGAATAATAACAAATTATTCTCAATAATATTTTGGATATTCATCCATTTGGAATTTCTTTATCCAAACATTAACAGTGAATAATAGATGAATTCCCTCCAAAATAAGATTTTTGTATTTTTTCAAAATATTGGCCAATATCCTGTGGAGTTTTACAAACATATTGTAAAATCCAGAAATGCAAGAAAATAATTTTGTTGTGTTTAAGAAATCCATGCGAAAATATATTTTCAAAACTTCCAATATTTTTTAATATAAAAAGAATGTTCAAAACATGTTAGGGTATTGGCCATATGCAACACACAAAAATGCTTTTTATATTTTTTTTTTGTCAAAAAACACAAGCATCACATTTAAATTATAATTAGAGTTAACAAACCACATATTAGTCAAATTCTTAAAGCTTTAATAAATCAATTATTAAATCCTAAAAAAATATATAGGAACATGCTCGTATATTTTCATTGAAAATACAACATGATTTTATTTTTCCTTAAAATATTTGATTATATACAAATTAAAACACATTTTTTCTTCTTTTAATTTTTTAACATTTACAAAACATACATAAAATAAAATACAAACACACGCACACACATCCTTTTTTATTATGTTTTTCTCCTAAACCCACATTTACATGTTACCAATCATCAAAATTCAAAATAAATCAAACAACATATCACATAAATAAAGAATTACATAATAGCCCCTAAAAATTAAGGAAAACTATTGGGAAGGTTTTTGGAAAATGCAGAACAGTAACTGATTAGCACTTAAAAGTGCATTTTTATCATGGTTTTATATCGTCATTTTGCACTTGAAGTATCAATAACTTAACTAAAGCATATTTTCTAATAATATATCTAATAATATAAGATACCTTTATTTTGTGGTAAATGTTCATTTTAAATGCAGACCTATCACATAAATGAAAGGATTGATTGATGACTTTAAGAACTTAAATTGCAAGGATAAAGAGATGGCCAAACTTAGAAAAGAGATGTTAGTGCAATCCAAACCGGAATACTGTTCAGTAATTGGGTCAAATCTGGAGCTATACATCTCATATTTAGGTCCAATTTATATGGATGAAAAGGTAAGACATAGGGCTACAACTTTTATATGGAGCTCAAGATCTAAAAAGACCTTTTTCAAGTGCAAATTGCAGCAACAACAAAGCAGCCTGAATTTGTCCTCCAGCCCAAGCACTATTCAGTATTTTGGCCATATCTGGAGTTCTAGAAGTCCAAATGAGCTGAATTGTTTACACAAGAAAGCTAAGATAATTGCCTATAATTTTTATGTTTTTGAGTGGCTCCAATTGTGACGTTATCAATGACGTTTTGGCAGACAAGATAAGATAAGGATTGTCACCAAGTCAAGAGTTGGCCACCCACTTATCAATTAGTCATCAAATCAATAGTTTCCAATTTTGGCCTATAAAAGGAGGCATTTGCCATGCATTTAGGCATCTTGGTGTCCAAATCAAGATCATGCTCTTCCTTTCTCTCTTTGTATTTTTTGTAATGTTTATGCTTTGCTTTCATTAATATCAAGTTTATGCCTTTCATTTCCTTTCACTTACTTAGTTAACTTTAATCTTATTCATGTTCTTATTTTGTTTATTTATTTTTCTTTCTTTCATTATGTCTAGCTAAGTTAATTATGTCAAGGTGAAAAGGTTACACTAATGGTGTAAGAATAAGTATAATGTAAACTTAATGGTTGATGAGGGACCGATGGGTATGTGGCCGGCTAGGAAATGTGGTTGTTCTGTGGGGGAAAGATCATGTTTTTTTAGAGAAGAAGGCCACTCCTCTTGGCGAAACAGGAGAGAGTGGCCAGGAAAGGGTAGTGTTGTGGTAGGCTTTCAAAGGGAAAGGGCGGCTTCTCCTTGGCTTAGGAAGGAAAGGCTGCTGAGCAAGGAAAGGAAAGGCTTTGGCTGGCGGCTAAGGGAGAAGATAGGGAGCTCTTGTTAGGGTGGCGGTCAAGGAAGAAGAAAACCAACAGGGAGGGGCTCTGTTTTGTTGGCTGAAAAAAGAGAGAAGAAGATGGTTGGGGGGAACGACCGAAAACCAAAAACAACAAGGGGGGCAGCGACTATTTGTCTCTTGGCTCTCTAGCTTCTAGTAAAAAAAAGGGGGATTGGCTGAAGGCTTGGGGAAAAAAAATATCAAAAGTGAGGGGGCGCCAGATTGTTGGCTTATTTTTGGTCCAGGTCTAGGGGTAGCCACAATGGCTTTTTTTTTAAAAGAGAGAATAGGGTTCGAGTTTTTTGTTCACCCTCTATTTTTTATTTCTAAATTGCTCCCTTCGTGAATATTCTTCCCTCTTATGTATATTGTTGGAGGTTCATTTATATAGAAGTTCTCTATATATGTTATTCAAGGAAAAATTGCAATAATTATTACAGAGATTATCTTCTATAACCAGTACCAACAAATTCTATATATATATATATAGTATTTTATATTACAGAGATTGTATTCCATAACCACCTATAACAAATCCTGTATACATGGTATTTTATATTGTAGTGATTATTTTCCATAACCAGTACGAAGCAAATCATATATATGATTTAGTAATTATCTTTTTAATATATTGCTTTTAAAAATTAGCTCCCCCATGCTATATGTTATCGTCTTTATTTTTATTATTTTTTATTTATCAAAACATGGGTCAAAAATCGAGTAGCAACATAAATATACATTTAGGATACAACAAAGCTTTAGATTTATAGATCATACCTTTTATAAGTTTATTAAGAAGTTATATTTTGTTTTTGATAAACATAAATAAAGAGTTTGTAGAAAAAAATTAGTGAGAGAAAAAGATTTTTTCTTATAATTTTTTTATCAGCGCATTGAACTAGTATTTATAAATAAAATAACACCCTTTAATATCAATGTGTTTATCAAGTTTAGAGACATACCTCTTCAAACCAATGTATCTATAGAATTTAAAGACACACCTCTATAAACCAATATGTCTATAGAGTTAAAATTCCCACGTCTTCAAACCGATATGTCTATAGAGTTTAGAAGACACATCTCTTCAAACCAATGTGTTTGTAGAGTTTAAAAGATACACACCTCTTCAGACAAATTATTTCAACAATTTGTCAAGAGATGTCATGCATAATTATTAGATTAATTATTTCTAAAAATTTAATTAATTATCTCTAATTAGTGAATTTAAAAATAACAATAAAAGGAATTTATGTTAAATAATTTCAAATGCCATCATAACCATTTTAAAAAAAATAGGAACAAAAAAAATATATGATACAATTAGTATAGTCAAAAGTCAATGCCTTTATCTTCAGAAATGCAAATCTGACAAACATTTTAAAAATCTCTCTTTTAAATAATATATGGTGCAATCATCGATGCAAACAAAGAACTAACATGTATTTATATTTATCAGGAAAAGAAATCTTTATAAAACAAATAAATATATTATATACAATCAAGCAGAAAGCATATCGTAAAACAATGATTTGATACCTATATAGAACTAAAAGGAAACTTATATTTGACATGAGAATTTGCTTTCTTGTTTTGACACTGACACGACCAAAAGATTGATGTCTTCTCCCAAATGTAGGAGTGTCGAAGTAATAAATAACCCGACAAGACCAGGGTCGAACCATATGGAGGTTAATTGTACAAATTATAAATAACAATAATACAACAACAATAATAATAACAACAATAAGAAGAATAACAATAACAATAATAATAATAATAATAATAATAATAATAATAATAATAATAATAATAATAATAATAATAAGGAGAAAAAGAAGAAGAAGATGAGAACTTTGAGAAGGAATATTAATGTAACGATTAAACAATGATAATAACAAATGTCAAGGTTAGAAATTCCACTAATGGTATGTCAAACAAGTATAATATAAACTTTTATTATTCAATTGGAAACTACACATAAAGGAGGTTCCAATCATATTATAGATTGTTAACATGATTACATTAGTCATCTTATTCAATTAATGCTAATACTTGTAAATCTCGCCAAGCATTCATAATTATAACTTATGTTAACAACAAATCAAGTTCTTTTCATAGCTCAAGTGTCGGTTATACCATACAGTATGAACTATGAAAGTGCCAAGAAATGCTTAATAAAAGTTATAAGCGTAACAAATGTTTGTCACTTTCATAGTTCATACTGTATAGTATAACCAACACCTGTGTAGGAGATTTTGATGAACCTTCTATAAAAACTAGCATGTCCCAGGAATGATATAACATCTTTAAGAGATTTTGGTGTTGGGAAGTTTGCAATTAACTCGATTTTAGATTTGTCAACCTCAATTCCTTTTGATGAAACACTGTGACCAAGTACAATGTCGTTTGTTGCCATAAAATGACATTTTCCCCAATTCAGCACAAGATTCTTCTCTTCACACCTGGTCAAAACCTTTCCTAAGTTAGTTCAACAATCATCAAATGAATTGCCAAAAATAAAAAAATCATCCATGAAAATCTCAAGAAAATGTTCAACCATATCACTAAATATACTAAGCATGCATCTTTGAAATGTAGCTGGTGCATTACATAATCCAAAAGGCATCCTTCGATATGCAAAAGTACTAAATGGACATGTGAAAGTAGTCTTGTCTTGATCTTCCAATGCAATTTTAATTTGGTTGTAAACCGGATAGCCATCTAGGAAACAATAAAATTCATGACCTGTAACTTTTTCTAGGATTTGATCCATGAAAGGTAAAGGAAAATGATCTTTTCTAGTCCTTAAATTAAGTTTCCTATAGTCAATGCACATGCGTCAACCAATAACAGTTTTAGTAGGAATTAACTCATTGTTCTCATTTGTTATCACAGTGACTCTAGACTTCTTAGGTACAACTTGGGTAGGACTTACCATTTGCTGTCAGAAATAGGATAAATGATTTCATTATCTAGAAGCTTAATGACTTTATTTTTCACTACTTCTTTCATATTAGGATTTAGCCTTCGTTGCATTTCTCTAGAGGGTTTAGCATTTTCCTTTAAATAAATTCTATGCGTACAAATCAAATGAATAATTCCTTTTATATCAGCTATGGTCCATCCTAATGCATTTTTATGCATTTTCAGAGTTTGTAATAACTTACCTTCTTGATATGCATTAAGTTTGGAAGAGATTATTACCGAAAAAGTTTCATTTTCTCCTAAAAATAAGTATTTGAGATTGGATGACAACGACTTCAAATCAGGTTTTGGTGGTTGAACACTTGAAGGTATGAACTTAATTAATCATGGTGGCAATTCCTCAATTTACGGCCTCCAATTACATATCTTTGATTCTTTCTGAAAATAAATCATTTCCAAATCATCAGATTCGTCAATCTCAATTTCACTAGAAGTGGTTGGAAATTGTTCATGAATTAATTTTTCAGTAAAGTCCACTTCCTGTAAATTATTATCATCTCTAGGTTCCTTGCAAATGTTGAAAATATTCATCTCCAATGTCATGTTTCCAAATGATAGCTTTATCAGTCCATTCCTACAATTAATCAATGCATTAGAAGTTGCAAGAAAAGGACGTCCTAAAATAACAGGAAATGAATTACATACATCAACAAGTTATGTGCCCAAGATAATAAAATCCATAGGATAAATAAATTTATTGACTTGTACTAACACATCTTCAATTATTCCTCTAAGAACTTTCATAGATCTATTAGTAAGTAAAAGAGTTATAGAAGTTGATTTTAACTCACCTATATTGAGACTCTAAAAAACTGAATATGGAAGTAAATTCACACTAGCACCAAGATCAAGTAAGGCTCTTTCAATTTTATGCCCTCCAATAAAGCAAGAAATTGTAGGACAACCAAGATCTTTATATTTCAAAGCAATATTGTTATGAAGAATAGCACTTGTTCGGTTAGAAAGGTTTTCTTTTTCACATTCAGTTTCCTCTTCACAGTGCATAGATCTTTCAAAAATTTAGCATAGGAAGGAACCTGTTTAATAGCATCCAACAAAGGTATATTGATCCTTGTTTGAAAATTTCAAAAATTTCAGAGTGATGATTGACTTTCCTTTGTTTGGTCATGGCTTGAGGAAATGGAAGTGCTGGCGGAGAATCAGTCTTTTCTTTGCAATTTTCAAATTCAACACCTTCCTTACCCTCAGAGATTGACTCATCATCTTTCTCATAAGGTTCAAGAGAGGGTTTTTCAATAACCTTACCACTGTGCAGGGTAGTGACTGATTTGACTTGATTCATGTGTTGGCTTCTGGAAGTACTTGCATTTGCATTGTATTGCTGCCCCTTGGGATTTTGTTGTGGTTGAGATGGAAACTTACTTTTCTCTTGGAAACTGAGAGCACATGTTAATTTTGCAAGAGTATCTTTAAAATCTGTCATGTTTTGAGCAAGTTAAGTATTAATTGTCTCTTGCTTTTCAATTAATGCATGCAATGTTTCCTCAAGATTTCTTCTAGGGGGTAGAGCATAAGAAGGTGCATATCCATGAGAATTTTGGAAATTGTGGTGTGCTTGAAATGGTAGTTGTGAAGTTTGTGCATTGTTGTTCTCACTCTTCCAATTGAAATTTGGGTGATTTCTCCAACCAGGGTTGTATGTTTGGGAGTATGGGTTGTGGTTGCCCTTTTGGAAATTATTTAAAGTATGGGCTTGTTCATTTAGAGATTCCTGAAAAGAAGGCAAGGTTGGACAATCGTTAGTTGAGTGTTCATTTGTTTCATAAATTTGACACACAATGTTTTCAATAGATTTTATTTGACCACTCTTTCTAAATTCTAGTGCCTCGACTTTTCTAGCTAAAGATGCAAACTTGGCTTGAAGGTCATGATCTTCCCTAAGGTTGTACATACCTCCACTAGATGTATGAGGTTGAGTTTTCCTCGGTGACTCATAAGTACCCATGGTGTCCCAATTTGAGCATTTTTAGCTAACAAGTCTAAGTACTCCATTGCTTCATCAGGGTCTTTATCTTCAAAAGTTTCATTGCACATCAATTCAACCATTTGTCTATCTTTAAGTGTTAACCCTTCATAGAAATGTGAAACCAATCTCCATATTTCAAAACCATGATGAGGGCAAGCAATAAGCAAGTCTCGATACCTATCCCAACATTGGTAAAATGTTTCTCCTGGTTTTTGAGTGAAAGTAGTGATTTGTCTTTTGAAAGATGATTAGTACTTAAAAGTGCATTTTTATCATGGTTTTATATCATCATTTTGCACTTGAAGTATCAATAACTCCTTAACTAAAGCATGTTTTATAATAATATATCTAATAATATAAGATACCTTTAATTTATGGTAAATGTTCATTTTAAATGCAGGCCTATCACATAAATGAAAGGATTGATTGATGACTTTAAGAACTTAAATTGCAAGGGCAAAGAGATGGTCAAACATAGAAAAGAGATGTCGGTGCAATCCAAACCAAACACTGTTCGGTAATTAGGTCATATCTGGAGCTACAGATCTTAGATTTAGGTGCAATTTATATGGATGGAAAGGTAAAACATAGGCCTACAACTTTCATATGGAGCCCAAGATCTAAAAAGGCCATTATCAAGTCCAAATTGTAGCAACAACAAAGAAGCCCGAATCTGTCTTCCAGCCCGAGCACTGTTCGGTATTTTAGCCATATCTGGAGTTCTAGAAGTCCAAATGAGCTGAAGTTTTTACATAAGAAAGCGGAGACAATTGCCTACAACTTTCATGTTTTCATCTGGCTCCAATTTTGACGTTATCAATGACGTTTTGGGCAGACAAGAAAAGATAAGGATTGTCACCAAGTCAAAAGTTGGCCACCCACTTATCAATTAGTCATCAAATCAATAGTTCCCAATTTTCACCTATAAAAGGAGGCATTTGCCATGCATTTAGGCATCTTGGTTTCCAGATCAAGATCATGCTCTTCCTTTCTCTCTTTGTATTTTTTGTAATGTTTATGCTTTGCTTTCATTAATATTAAGTTTATGCCTTTCATTTCCTTTCCTTTACTTAGTTAACTTTTATGTTCTTATTTTGTTTATCTATTTTGCTTTCTTTCATTATGTCTAGCAAATTTAGTTATGTCAAGGTGAAAAGGTTACACTAATGGTGTAAGAACAAGTATAATGTAAACTTAATATGGACTTTAATGTTTGATACTAACATGTTTTATATTTGTTATCTTGTTCACTCTTTAATACTTTGCTTGTTAAATAACTAATCTTGATTTATGTTGTATAACACTTGGTACAACAAATGCTTGGCACTTTCATAGCCCATAATGTATGGTATAATCGACACCTGAGCTATGAAAGGAACTTGATTTGTTGTTAACATAAGTTATAATCATGAATGCTTGACGAGATTTACAAGTATTAGGATTAATTGAATAAGATGACTAATGTAATCATGTTAACAATATATAATCTGATTGGAACCTCCTTTGTGTGTGGTTTACAATTCAATAATAAGAGTTTATACTATACTTGTTTGATATACCATTAGTTGAACCTCTAACCTTGACATTTGTTATTATTATTGTTTAATCCGTACGTTAATATTTCATCTCTAAGTTCTCATCATCATCATCATCTTCTTCTTCTTCTCTTTCTTTATTATTATTATTATTATTATTATTACTACTATTTTTGTTGTTGTTATTGTTGTTTTATAATTGTTGTTTATAATTTGTAAAATTAACCTCACTGTGGTTCGACCCCGGTCTTGCCGGGTTATTTATTACTTCGACACTCCTGCACTTGGGAGAAGACATCAACCTTTTAGTCGTGTCAAGTTTTTGGCGCCGTTACCGGGGAGGTAAGTTCTTGTATAAATTATAGTATTTATTTTCTCTTTTCACTTTTCTTGTATATAACTTTGTTTCTTTTCTTTTGTTTCTTTTTATTTTGTTTTCTTCCTCCTTCTTTTGCTTTCTTCTTCTTTTTTTTTACACGTGCATGAGAGTGTAGTCACGTACATCAAGTGGTAGACTTTGTAGGGTATCCTCATCATTTTCAAAAAATATGGCCGAAGAAGATAATCAATCACTTCATAATGAGAATAATGAGAATAACCGTGCTAGAACACTTAGAGACCACATGAATCCCACAAGAACAAGTGCACCATCATGCATAGTTTTTCCTCCCGAAGCATCTCATTTAATTTTAAACCAGGTATTATTCAACTTTTACCTTCTTTTCATGGTTTAGAATTGGAAAATCCATACTTGCATTTAAGGGAATTTGAGGAGGTCTGCAACACATATAATAATTTAAATTGTAGCATGAACACCATCAGATTAAAGCTTTTTCCTTTTTCATTAAAAGATAAAGCTAAAACATGGCTACAAAATTTAAGACCAGGATCCATTCGTGCTTGGGATGAAATGCAACAACATTTTTTAAAGAAGTTTTTCCCATCTCATAGAACAAACTCTTTCAAAAGACAAATCACCACTTTCACTTAAAAACCAGGAGAAACATTTCATCAATGTTGGGATAGGTATCGAGACTTGCTTAGTACTTGCCCTCATCATGGTTTTGAAATATGGAGATTGGTTTCACATTTCTATGAAGGGTTAACACCTAAAGATAGACAAATGGTTGAATTGATGTGCAATGGAACTTTTGAAGAGAAAGACCCTGATGAAGCAATGGAGTACTTAGACTTGTTAGCTGAAAATGCTTAAAATTGGGACACCGCGGGTACATATGAGGCACCGAGTAAAACTCAACCTCATACATCTAGTGAAGGTATGTACAACCGTAGGGAAGATCATAACCTTCAAGCCAAGTTGTACCTAAGTGAAGGTATGTACACATAGAATTTATTTAGAGGAAAATGCTAAACCCTCTAGAGAAATGCAACGAAGGCTAAATCCTAATATGAAAGAAGTAGTGAAAAATGAAGTCATTAAGCTTCTAGATAATGAAATCATTTATCCTATTTCTGATAGCAAATGGGTAAGTCCTACCTAAGTTGTACCTAAGAAGTTTGGAGTCACTGTGATAACAAATGAGAACAATGAGTTAATTCCCACTAGAACTGTTACTGGTTGGCACATGTGCATTGACTATAGGAAACTTAATTCAATGACTAGAAAAGATCATTTTCCTTTACCTTTCATGGATCAAATCCTAGAAAGAGTTGCAGGTCATGAATTTTATTATTTCCTAGATGGCTATTCGGGTTACAACCAAATTGAAATTGCATTGGAAGATCAAGAAAAGACTACTTTCACATGTCCATTTGGTACTTTTGCATATCGAAGGATGCCTTTTGGATTATGTAATGCACTAGCCACATTTCAAAGATGCATGCTTAGTATATTTAGTGATATGGTTGAACATTTTCTTGAGATTTTCATGGATGATTTTTCTGTTTTTGGTGATTCATTTAATGATTGTTTGACTAACTTAGGAAAGGTTTTGACCAGGTGTGAAGAGAAGAATCTTGTGTTGAATTGGGAAAAATGTCATTTTATGGTAACAAACGGCATTGTACTTGGTCACATTGTTTCATCAAAAGGAATTGAGGTTGACAAATCTAAAATCGAGTTAATTGCAAACTTGCCAACACCAAAATCTCTTAAAGATGTTAGATCATTCCTAGGACATGCTGGTTTTTATAGAAGGTTCATCAAAAATTTTAGTGTAATATCTAAGCCCTTAAGTAACCTTCTAACAAAGGATACTATTTTTAAATGGACTGAACATTGTGAAGAAGCCTTTGTTAAACTTAAAAACTTGCTTACTTGTGCTCCTATCATTCATCCTCCTGATTGGTCATTACCTTTTGAAATAATGTGTGATGCTAGTGATTACGCTGTAGGTGCTATTTTGGGACAAAGAAAAGATAAGAAACCTTATGTAATTTACTATTCAAGTAAAACTTTAAATAGTGCTCAAATGAATTATACCACCACTGAAAAAGAATTACTTGCAGTAGTATTTGCATGTGAAAAATTCAGATCTTATCTTGTTGGCTCACCTATTGTTGTTTTTAGTGATCATGCAGCATTGAAATATCTTCTTTCTAAGAAAGATTCTAAGGCTAGATTGGTGCGGTGGATTTTATTACTTCAAGAATTTGATATCACAATCAAAGATAAGAAAGACAGCGAAAATGTTGTCGCAGATCACTTGTCAAGATTGACAACAGATTCGAAAATTGACATCACACCAATCGATGACTACTTTCCCGATGAATCTTTACTTTCTGTCTCTACAATGCCTTGGTTTGCTAATATTGTCAATTTTCTTGTTTCAGGACAATTGCCAGCTCATTGGAGTACCCAAGATAAAAGAAAGTTCTTGAACGAAGTGAAGAACTTTTATTGGGATGATCCTTATTTATTCAAATATTGTCCTGATCAAATATTTCGAAGATGCATTCCTGACAATGAGGTAAGTAGTGTCATTAAATTTTGTCATTCTGAGACATGTGGGGGGCCATTTCTCATCAAGAAAGACAACTGCAAAAATCTTACAAAGTGGATTTTACTGGCTCATCATGTTCAAAGACTCACATGCATTCTGCAAGTCTTGTGAAAATTGTCAAAAGTTGGAATCTATTTCAAAACGTCACATGATGCCTTTAAACCCTATTATTGTCATTGAGATCTTTGACTGCTGGGGTATAGATTTCATGGGCCCATTCCCTCCATCATTTGGTTTCTTATACATATTAGTCGCAGTAGATTATGTTTCAAAATGGATAAAGGCAATTCCAAGTCGAAACAATGATCACAAAATAGTGATAAAGTTTTTGAAAGAAAATATTTTGAGTCGATTTGGAGTCCCTCGAGCCATAATAAGTGATGGTGGAACACATTTCTGCAACAAGCCATTTAAGTCTTTAATGAAGAAATATGGAATCACACACAAAGTTGTCACCCCTTATCACCCTCAAACAAGTGGACAAGTAGAGCTTGCTAATAGGGAGATCAAACATATTTTGGAGAAAACAGTGAACCCTAATAGGAAAGACTAGTATTTAAGATTTAATGATGTACTTTGGGCTTATCGAACTGCTTATAAAACATCATTAGGTATGTCACCTTATAGACTAGTCTATGGAAAACCTTGTCACTTGCCTGTGGAACTTGAACATAAAGCTTATTAGGCTATTAAAGCTTTTAATTCAAATCTGGATGATGCTAGTCAACTGTGAAAATTACAAATAAATGAGCTTGAGGAAATAAGAAATGATGCATATGAAAATTCAAGAATTCATAAAGCAAGAATTAAAGAGTTTCATGACAAGAAAATACAGAGAAAAACCTTCAATGTTGGTCAAAAAGTCTTGCTTTATAATTCTCGACTGCATTTATTTCCTGGAAAATTAAGATCAAGATGGAGCGGTCCTTTTATTGTGAAACATGTGTATCCATATGGGGCCTATGACATCGAGAATCCAAAGAATGACAGTGTTTTCAAGGTAAATGGACATCGTCTGAAAGTTTACTTTGACAATTTTTCAGTTGAACATAACTCTATTGAATTGGGTGATCCTGTATATAAAGATTGATTTTATTTTATTTTATTTTATTTTATTTTTGTTTCTTTTTGAGTGATTTTTGCAATTTTCTCTCACCCCGGTCAAATGGCGGATAACGGTACTCGGTGACTTAAGTCGGTTCTTTTAGTTTCCCACAATTACTGATATCTATATATATATCTGTGCAATTCTTTGAATCTCTCTTTCAATTCTCATTTGAAAATGGACACTAATCTTGAAAAATTGAAAAAGTATTTTCCCGCTCTGCCTCAAAATGCGATTACCAAAATTTACCGTGCTAGATGTGCAAGATTGAGATTGTTAATGAATCATGGAATTCCTGAAGATATTCGTTGGTTGATTGAAGCAAAGGTCCGATTATCAGGTAAGTCCTCTAACTCCTTCATTTCACACATGCCTGGAACAAGTAAAAGCACTTTTGCGAAGAAGCGTCGTGCAAAACGACTAGAAGTCGGTTATCGATGTGCTAGATGGACTTGTAATACACAATGTCATTCTTTAGAAATGGTATCTATAAGACCCTGTTTGCCAGTTTTTAAGAAAACTAGATGGGAAGCCTATCTCGACCCATAGAGGGCGTTTAAGCCGTTCTTGGACGTAAAACCAAGGGAAGATGTGAGCCACAATCACAACTACCTGTACATACACAGGCTTTTTCAAAAGTAAATCAATAAATAAATAAAGAGAGAGAGAGAGAGAGTGTGTGTGAGACTCTAGGTGGCCTACATATAGGTGTTATGATTGCCTTTCTAATTTCTCATCTATAAAACCCTCTTTTCCTTCCTTTCATTTCTACTCAACCCATACATTCAACAAATACAAAAGTGTGTAGAAATGGCAAGTTCCTCAAGTCATCAAATAAGAAATATTTGTGTTTTCGGTGGATCTAGTCCTGAGAAAGAAAAGGAGTTTTTAGAATCAGCAAATCATTTTGGTCAGGTGCTAGCTGAGAGAAAGATTCATTTAGTGTATGGGGGAGGCAGTCTTGGGTTAAACATTGCATTCATTCGAGTCGACATTGTGGAGACCTGAAGTTCCTCTCCAATTGTTTTTCCGATGATGTTAATGCAATGAAGCTTTGGCACAAGGGGACATCATTGGAAAAACAATTGGAGAGGAACTTCAGGTCTCCATAATGTCGGCTCGAATGAATGCAATGTTTAACCATGCTGATGCTTTCATTGCTTTACCAGGTGGTCTAGGCACATTGGAAGAGATCTTTCATATTTCCTCTTGGGCTCAATTGCACATTCACCATAAACCCATAGGTGTGTTAAATATTAATGGTTATTATGATAAGTTGTTGTCTTTTCTTGATCATGCTGTGGAACAGGAATTTCTAACATCTTCTGCACGACAAATCATAATCTCTGCTGCTACTGCTGAACAATTGATTGACCAACTACAATCTTTCATTCCTATGATTGATCCTTCCATGAGTCGCATAAATTGGTCATCTAAGGAAAGCCGTAAAAAGCTTAGATTGGATTTGAGCCTTCATTTATGAATGTTTGTGTCTTTTGGTTTTATTATTGTGTTTTGTCATTTCTTATTTTTGTTTTAGTGTGTTTCAGGTTTTCTCAGTGTTCGTTATTTCAGGTGATATCTTCTGTACTCTATCTTTCTACTTTAGAACATTGAGGACAATGTCTCGTTTTGGTTTGGGGGAGAGGGTAGTAGTTGATAAAAAAAAAATTGTTTTTCATTTCATAAAGCATATGCATAATTGTTGTTACTAGGATGACAGAGTAAAAGAGCTGTTTTGTTAAAGTGACTCTTGAGACACATCTTAGTAACCATTCTTAACAAGGTCTATTATAATACTTCCTGAAATATTCAGGTTTACAAACTCTCGTATTGTTACCACTTAATTCTGCTCATATACTTATTTAACATGTATTCTTAAACCTTAATTTACACACACACACTTTAACATATGATTGTGGGTTGCATATTGGATTATTACATTATTTATGTTCTTTTGTTAAAGGTAACAACTAAGGGAAAGGGATTGTATATAATTAAAAAAAAAAGAAAAACATGAAAAAAAAATGATGATAATAAAAATGTAGATAAGTTTGGTTTCGTAGCCTCCCTAACCTAAGCAATTAAGCCCGAAGGGGTGTTTTAACACCTAATACCCTAAAGTTAACTAACTTGGGAGCTATTGGCCCAACGCTTGTTACATGGGTTGAGGAGAAAAGTTTAAGGGAATCAAACATTGCACTATCTACATATCAGTATCTGCGACCCGAGTTACTAAGCTCGCAGGGGTGTCTTAACACCTAATGCCCTAAGACCAACTGGTCTGGGAGTCATTAGCTGAAAGCTCGTTACATGGGTTAAAGATGCATGATGTTTTTAAATTATATGTTAACCCAAGGAAGTTAACCTTAAACATTAGAATAAAAATTTTGTTTTCTTTCAAGAAAAGCCCCATAATTATGTGTTGATACATTAAGCACAAAAGAAAGGTTTATTAATATCTTGTTAAGTGGTATTGAGCAGATATATAAATTTAATGAGAGTTTGTTTATCTGGATAGATTAATGGAAGTTAAATGATGAATACCTTGCTTTGTGAAATTTGCAAACTGTTTTAACGCTTTGATTACTAGGGACTAGTAATAAGCTGGTTGAGGGGTGTGATTAGTACTTTAAAGTGCATTTTTATCATGGTTTTATATCATCATTTTGCACTTGAAGTATCAATAACTCCTTAACTAAAGCATGTTTTATAATAATATATCTAATAATATAAGATACCTTTAATTTATGGTAAATGTTCATTTTAAATGCAGGCCTATCACATAAATGAAAGGATTGATTGATGACTTTAAGAACTTAAATTGCAAGGGCAAAGAGATGGTCAAACTTAGAAAAGAGATGTCGGTGCAATCCAAACCGGAACACTGTTTGGTAATTAGGTCATATCTGAAGCTACAGATCTCAGATTTAGGTCCAATTTATATGGATGGAAAGGTAAAACATAGGCCTACAACTTTTATATGGAGCCCAAGATCTAAAAAGGCCATCATCAAGTCCAAATTGTAGCAACAACAAAGAAGCCCGAATCTGTCTTCCAGCCCGAGCACTGTTTGGTATTTTTGCCATATCTAGAGTTCTGGAAGTCCAAATGAGCTGAAGTTTTTACACAAGAAATCTGAGACAATTTCCTACAACTTTCATGTTTTCAGCTGGCTCCAATTTTGACGTTATCAATGACGTTTTGGGCAGAAAAGAAAAGATAAGGATTGTCACCAAGTCAAAAGTTGGCCACCCACTTATCAATTAGTCATCAAATCAATAGTTCCCAATTTTCGCCTATAAAAGGAGGCATTTGCCATGCATTTAGGCATCTTGGTTTCCAGATCAAGATCATGCTCTTCCTTTCTCTCTTTGTATTTTTTGTAATGTTTATGCTTTGCTTTCATTAATATTAAGTTTATGCCTTTCATTTCCTTTCCTTTACTTAGTTAACTTTTATGTTCTTATTTTGTTTATCTATTTTGCTTTCTTTCATTATGTCTAGCAAAGTTAGTTATGTCAAGGTGAAAAGGTTACACTAATGGTGTAAGAACAAGTATAATGTAAACTTAATATGGACTTTAATGTTTGATACTAACATGTTTTATATTTGTTATCTTGTTCACTCTTTAATACTTTTCTTGTTAAATGATTAATCTTGATTTATGTTGTATAACACTTGGTACAACAAATGCTTGGCACTTTCATAGCCCATAATGTATGGTATAATCGACACCTGAGCTATGAAAAGAACTTGATTTGTTGTTAACATAAGTTATAATCATGAATGCTTGACGAGATTTACAAGTATTAGCATTAATTGAATAAGATGACTAATGTAATCATGTTAACAATATATAATCTGATTGGAACCTCCTTTGTGTGTGGTTTTCAATTGAATAATAAGAGTTTATACTATACTTGTTTGATATACCATTAGTGGAACCTCTAACCTTGACATTTGTTATTATTATTGTTTAATCCTTACATTAATATTTCATCTCTAAGTTCTCATCATCATCATCATCTTCTTCTTCTTCTCTTTCTTTATTATTATTATTATTATTATTATTATTATTGTTGTTGTTATTATTATTATTATTAGTACTATTATTATTATTATTATTATTATTATTAGTACTATTATTATTAGTACTATTATTATTATTATTATTATTAGTACTATTTTTGTTGTTGTTATTGTTGTTTATAATTTGTACAATTAACCTCCTTGTGTTTCGACCCCGGTCTTGCTGGGTTATTTATTACTTCGACACTCCTGCACTTGGGAGAAGACATCAACCTTTTAGTCGTGTCAAAAGAGTTTGTCCTGTGAGATGAGAAAAAATTCTTCAAAAACTGTTGTTGCATTTCATCCCAAGCACGAATGGATCCTGGTCTTAAATTTTATAGCCATGTTTTAGCTTTATCTTTTAATGAAAAAGGAAAAAGCTTTAATCGAATGGTGTTCATGCTACAATTTAAATTATTATATGTGTTGCAAACCTCCTTAAATTCCCTTAAATGCAAGTATGGATTTTCCAATTCTAAGCCATGAAAAGAAGGTAAAAGTTGAATAATGCCTAGCTTACAATTAAAATGAGATGCATCGGGAGGAAAAACTATGCATGATGGTGCACTCGTTCTTTTGGGATTCATGTGGTCTCTAAGTGTTCTAACACAGTTATTCTCATTATTCTTATTATGAAGTGATTGATTATCTTCTTGGGCCATATTTTCTGAAAATGATGAGGATACCCTACAAAGTCTACCACTTGATATGCTTGACCACACACTCATGCACGTGTAGAAATAGAATAAAAGGAAGAAGAAAACAAAAGAAGAAGAAACAAGAGCAAAGAAACAAAGTTATATACAACAAAACTGAAAAGAGAACATAAAATAAATATTATAATTTATACAAGAACTTACCTCCCCGGCAATGGCGCCAAAAACTTGACACGACCAAAAGATTGATTTTTTCTCCCAAGTGTAGGAGTGTCGAAGTAATAAATAACCCGGCAAGACTAGGGTCAAACCATAAGGAGGTTAATTGTACAAATTATAAATAACAATAATACAACAACAATAACAATAACAACAACAACAACAATTATAATATCAATAATAATAATAATAATAATAAAGAAAAAGAAGGAGAAGAAGAAGAAGATGAGAACTTTGAGAAGGAATCTTAATGTAACGATTAAACAATGATAATAAAAAATATCAAGGTTAGAGATTCCATTAATGGTATGTCAAACAAGTATAATATAAACTCTTATTATTCAATTGGAAACCACACACAAAGGAGGTTCCAATCAAATTATAGATTGCTAACATGATTACATTAGTCATCTTATTCAATTAATGCTAATACTTGTAAATCTCGTCAAGCATTCATGATTATAACTTATGTTATCAACAAATCAAGTTCCTTTCATACCCCAAGTGTCAGTTATACCATACACTATGAACTATGAAAGTGCCAAGCATTTGTTGTACCAAGTGTTATACAACATAAATCAAGATTAGTGATTTAACAAGCAAAGTATTAAAGAGTGAACAAGATAACAACTATAAAACATGTTAGTATCAAACATTAAAGTCCATATTAAGTTTACACTATACTTATTCTTACACCATTAATGTAACCTTTTCACCTTGACATAATAAACTTAGCTAGATATAATGAAAGAAATGAAAAATAAATAAACAAAATAAGAACATAAATAAGATAAGAGTTAACTAAGCAAAGGAAAGGAAATGAAAGGCATAAACTTGATATTAATGAAAACAAAGCATAAACATTACAAAAAATACAAAGAGAGAAAGAAAGAGCATGATCTTGATCTAGAGACCAAGATGCCTAAATGCATGGCAAATGCCTCCTTTTATAGGCCAAAATTGGAAACTATTGATTTGATGACTAATTGATGAGTGGGTGGCCTACTCTTGACTTGGTGACAATCCTTATCTTCTCTTGTCTACCCAAAACGTCATTGATAACGTCAAAATTGGAGCCACTCAAAAACATGAAAGTTGTAGGCAATTGTCTCAGCCAAAATACTAAACAATGCTCAGGTTGAAGGATAGATTCAGGCTTCTTTGTTGTTGTTATAATTTGGACTTGACAATGCCTTTTTAGTTCTTGGTTAAAGGACATGAAAGTTGTAGGCCTATATCTTGCCTTTCCATCCATATAAAGTAGACCTAAATCTGAGATCTATAGCTCCAGATATGACCCAATTACCGAACAGTGTTCTCATTTGGATTGCACCGACATCTCTCTTCTAAGTTTGGCCATCTCTTTATCCTTTCAATTTCAGTTCTTAAATTCATCTATCAATCCTTTTATTTATGTGATAGGTCTGCATTTAAATTGAACATTTACCACAAATTAAAGGTATCTTCTTTTGTTAGATATATTATTATAAAACATGCTTTAGTTAAGGAGTTATTAATACTTCAAGTGCAAAATGATGATATAAAACCATGATAAAAATATACTTTTAAGTACTAATCGGATACTAATGTAGAACTGAAAGGAAACTTACATGTGATTTGAGAATTCACTTTCTTGTTTATAGATCAATTATTTTAGTACCACTTTAATTATTATAACCATATTGATATTTCATAGTACGAATATTTTTATAAATCTTTGTTAAGTTAATTAGAGAGTTTAAGATGAAAGAAAAGAAAGATAAGAAAGATAAAAATATTCTTTCATCAAATGAAAACTTACACCTTGATATAGGTTATGTCCCTGTATATTTATAAATAGAGAAAACAATTGCTTTTTTTAGTAACTTCTCTAAATATTTAGACCATGTTCATCTGAAGTGAATCAGGCTTAACTCAATAACCAACAAAGTGAAAATGAATTTTAAAAATAGATTTTTTGGGTTTTAAAAGTCAAAACCTAACTTTTCAGCCACCTGAAATGTCTGGGTTTAACTAGTAAGAGATGTGTAATTTCTCTAATTAAAAAAAAAGCTTAATCATACAGGCTTACATTATAAGCCCACATGTAGTTGGTCTCCTTGTTTTGGGTTAGCCCATATGGTTGTACTTTTTTATATATTTTTTATTAAATTTAATTAAAATTCATTAAAATAAAATAATTGAAATTTTATTTAGGATGTTAGACCATTCAATATCATTCACTTTTATTTTATTTTTCAAATAAGTTTTATAATTTTTTTTTAACATTTACAAGAACGTTTTTTATAACCATTGATATTAAGAAAAAAAAAACTCTTAAAGTTTCATCAAAATTCATTATAATAAATATTATATTTAAGATATTGTTTCATTAGATAAGATTCTAGTTTTATAATTTTATCAATTATTTTGTTTAATTATTATATATTAACCTACTATGTAATTGTTTCTTTTAAGTTTGTGGTAATTATAGTTTTCGCAAATGTTGTTTTTCAAATTGTTGAAGAAAAACTACATCTTTTTCTTTATAATTTTATTTGTTATCTTTCCTACTAATGTCTTTTTTTATTATCGTATATTTAATTACAAATAAATTCCAAGAAATTCCTTATAATTGAACGTAAGTAGTATATTATTTTTATTTGTTGATACATTAGCATCAAGATTATCAAAACATAATTTTTTAATTAAAAATTGCTTTTATGGTTTTGACAAGCTATAGTTTAAAAAATAATTATTTTGATAAAACAAATATAAAAAATAAGGTAGCGCGTTAATAAGATTAAGGGGTGATAGTCATGAAGATACCTTTTTATCCTTGATTTTAAATTGTTCGATTTGTTTTCAATATTTATTCTAATTGCTTTTGAGTTCTATTAAATATACAACACATCTAAGAAAATATTTTTAATACTAGAAAATTATTTTATTTCAATAGACTTTGAATTATTATTTTCTTGCAAACAATAATTTTATAGTTATATAATTATATAAAAAATTTAAAAAATTCTTATAATATGAGATTAGATATCTTAGTACTCTTTTAAACTGAAAAGTATTTATGAAAAACAACATTCATCATGATAATAAACACATACTAAACACATGTATTAAGTTTTTAGCTTGTAATTAATTGTTTTTCTTGATATTAAAAAAACATGTTAGTAATATCTATAAAAACAATTTATGCTTGATTTGTTTTAAAATCTAACTCACAACAAATCATGGATAGGTGATAGTTAGCATTGCACTTATATTGTCCCGTTTTAGCTAGATCTTTGTTATGAGAAATTTAATTTGTTAATGTTTTGATTTAATTGTTGCTTGGGACATGGGGCTCAGTAGTAAAAGATCTTCATAGATACATGGGAGAGTAGTCATCATGTGGTTTTCAATTTTTTCAATAATTGTAAACACTTAAGCCTTTATATTTTATAATTACTTAATTCAATCATTGCATCTCAAAAATTATTTGTAATTGAATCCTTAAAAGAGTGCTTTCAAAATATTGTTTCTTTTTTCACACATAAGATTTAAGATGATATTCATACAAGATGTTCACTATATAAGAAAATCAAAACTAATTTTTTTTAATAATTATTAGGGTTTTTGAGTTTTGACAGGCTTAATCATTATTTTTATCTTATGCTTGTTAGTTTTGATTAGTTTTCTCCTACTATCTAGTAGTTTGTGTTGGCTCACTTATAGGATATGTTTGGTATAGTGGTTGCCTTTGTAATTATTGTTTTAAAATTGTTTTTCTTAAAAATCACTTTTGTTGAGGTTTGTTTTAAAAATTTAAGTATTTGGTTAAAACAGTAATTGAAATTTGGATTGAATAAAAAATAATTTCATATGTTTGGTTAATATGCTTTTTATATTGATGTTTTATTATGAAATTATTTACACACTGATTATTACTTAAAAGTGTATTTTTATCAAGGTTTTATATCATCATTTTGCATTTGAAGTATCAATAACTCCTTAACTAAAGCATGTTTTATAATAATATATCTAATAATATAAGATACCTTTAATTTGTGGTAAATATTTATTTTAAATGCAGGTCTATCACATAAATGAAAGGATTGATTGATGACTTTAAGAACTTAAATTGCAAGGGCAAAGAGATGACCAAAATTAGAAAAGAGATGTTGGTGCAATCCAAACTAGAACACTGTTTGATAATTGGGTCATATTTGGAGCGATAGATTTCAGATTTAGGTCTACTTTATATGGATGGAAAGGTAAGACATAGGCCTACAAGTTTCATATGGAGCCCAAGATCTAAAAAGACCATTTTCAAGTCCAAATTGTAGCAACAACAAAGATGCCCGAGCACTGTTCAATATTTTGGCCATATCTGGAGTTCGAGAAGTCCAAATAAATTGAATTGTTTACACAATAAAGCTGAGACAATTGCCTACAACTTTCATGTTTTTGAGTGGCTCTCAAAAATCAAGATAAATCAAGATTAGTGATTTAATAAGCAAAGTATTAAAGAGTGAACAAGATAACAAATATAAAACATGTTAGTATCAAACATAAATCAAAATTAGTGATTTAACAAGCAAAGTATTAAAGAGTGAACAAGATAACAAATGTAAAACATGTTAGTATCAAACATTAAAGTCTATATTAAGTTTACATTATACTTATTCTTACACCATTGGTGTAACCTTTTCACCTTGACATAATAAACTTAGCTAGACATAATGAAAGAAACAAAAATAAATAAACAAAATAAGAACATAAATAAGATAAGTGTTAACTAAGTAAATGAAAGAAAATGGCATAAACTTGATATTAATGAAAGCAAAGCATAAACATTACAAAAAATACAAAGAGAGAAAGCAACAACATGATCTTGATCTATAAACCAAGATACCCAAAATTGGGAACTATTAATTTGATGGCTAATTGATGAGTGGGTGGCCAACTCTTGACTTGATGACAATCCTTATCTTCTCTTGTCTGCCCAAAACATCATTGATAACGTCAAAATTGGAGCCACTCAAAAACATGAAAGTTGTAGGCGATTGTCTCAACTTTCTTGTGTAAACAATTTAGCTCATTTGGACTTCTCGAACTCCAGATATGGCCAAAATACTGAACAGTGCTTGGGCTGGAGGACAAATTCAGGCTTTTTTGTTGTTGCTACAATTTGGACTTGAAAATGGCCTTTTTAGATCTTAGGCTCTATATGAAAGTTGTAGGCCTATGTCTCACCTTTCCATTCATATAAATTAAACCTAAATATGATATCTATAGCTCTAGATATGACCCAATTACCGAACAGTGTTCCGGTTTGGATTGCACCGACATCTCTTTTCTAAGTTTGGCCATCTCTTTATCCTTTCAATTTCAGTTCTTAAATTCATCCATCAATCCTTTCATTTATGTGATAGGCCTGCATTTAAAATGAACATTTACCATAAATTAAAGGTATCTTATATTATTAGATATATTATTATAAAACATGCTTTAGTTAAGGAGTTATTGATTCTTCAAGTGCAAAATGATGATATAAAACCATGATAAAAATGCACTTTTAAGTACTAATCACCAATCATATAAATCAAAAAATTTATTGATGAGTTCAACTGCTAAAATTGAGAAGACAAAGCGAGGGTGAAGCTTATAAAAGAGATGTTAGTTTAGTCCAAACTGAAACACTATTCAATTATTGGATCCTATCTGGAGTTGTAGTTCTTGGATTTTAATTTGGTTTATATGGCTAGAAAGCTAAGACATAAGCCTAAAACATTCATATGGAATGTAAGACTCAATTTTACTATTTGGAAGTTGAAATCTTAGCAACAATGGAAAAGTTCAAATATGTCCTACAGCCCAAACATTGTTCATTGTTCAACCCATATCTCGAGTTTTATAAGTTTAAATAACCTCATTTTTTTTATGGAAAGCTAATACAATTTCCTAGAACTTTCATGAATAAATTTGTTCAAATTTTGATGTTAGCAATGATGTTTTGTGTAGACATGAAGATAAAGATTGTCACCAAGTCAAGATGTGGCTACCCACTTAACAATTAGTCAACAAATCAATAGTTTCTAATTTTAGCCTATAAGAAAAGGCATTTGTCATGCATTTAAGTGTTTTTATTTTTAGATTAAGATCTTGTTGTTGCTCTTTTTCTTCATATTCTTTTGTAATGCTTAAATTTTGCTTTCATTAATCTCTTGTTTATGCTTTTGATTTCATTTCCTTTACTTAGTTAACTTATATCTTATTTATGTTCTTATCTTGTTTATTTATGTTTCTCTTCTTCATTATGTTTAGCTAAGTTTATTACATCAAGGTGAAAAGGTTACATCAATGGTGTAAGAATAAGTATAGTATAAACTAAACATAGACTTTAATGTTTGATACTAACATGTTTTGTACTTGTTATCTTATTCACTTTTAATACTTCGCTTGTTAAATGGTTAATCTAGATTTATGTTGTATAACACTTGGTACAACAAATACTTGACACTTTTATATCCCAACCGCATGGTATAACCTACACTTGTGTGATAAAAGTAACTTGATTTGTTGTTAACATAAGTTATAATTATAAATACCTGACAACATTTACAAGTATTAACATTATTCGAGTAAGATAACTAATGTAATTATGTTAACAATTTATAATCCAATTGGAATCTTTTTTGTATGTGGTTTCCAATTGAGTAATAAAAAGAGTTTATAGTATACTAGTTTGAAATACCATTAGTGTATCCTCCAATCTTGATATTTGTTTTTATCATTGTTTAATCCTTACATTAATCTTACAATTTAAAAATTCTCTTTAACCTATTATTGTTGTTGTTGTTGTTTATAATTTATATAGTTAACCTTCTTGTGGTTCAACCCCAATCTTCAAGTTATTTGTTACTTCGACACTCTTGCACTTGGAAGAAGACATTAATATTTTGGTCATATCAACAATTAAACACTTCTTCTTAACCACTTGGTTGTCCACGATGGATAAAATCTTTTAAGTGATACCTCTTGTCTTTATTAGGACCTATATAACCATACTCATTGGGATATCTGGCATCAACCAAATAGTTTTTGCCTGCAAATAAGAACAGCATGCTAATTTTTTTCAATAACTAAAAAAGAATATTATATAACTTGAATTACCTGCTCTTTAATTTATATAAAATCTCAACCTTCTAATGGTTGTTGAAATTTTATACTAATATTTTCAATAGCTTTAAGAAAAATATACATATCGTGTATGCTGTCTTCTCATCCTGTCCATACAAACATGAACTGCATGTTGAAACTAGAAGTAGCCATGACATTTTATGTCGATAGACCTTTTCTTCAAATAAATAGAATCTGTTTATCAGATGATATGTAAGCACGAACAAGTGTGCCATCAATTGCACTGACACAATTCTACATGAAAAAAGTAATGTAAGTAATTAGCAACATTAAGAAAATAATTGATAATCATTTAAACAACATAAAAAAGTTGTGTATCTTACCTTGAAATGTGGCATCTATCTTAGATTCATTGTAATTTCTCTTAAGATATTCGTAAATTATGGATCTACTGGTTTAATGTCTTTTACAACAATTAAACAAACATAATGATTTAAGGACTTTTTTTATACATCTACTAACAATTTCCCCTAAATATTGAATCTCTTATACTCTTCCTTATTTGATGCCCCTACTGTTATTGTAAGTAGAAATATTACCATCTTTTCAATAGAACTCATTTCTTTTTTTTAGGTTTTAAGCCACAATATGTTTCTAAATCATTACAAGGACTCAATAAAGTTGTATCTATCATAAACATATTGATACATCATTTTTATGACTGTTAAATCATTCAACCAACGCATCCTTATATTATATGAAACCATACATGGTTCTTTATGTATATAATTAATATAATACACGTCTAAAACTCTAATCATGCATATAATTGACTTATTTATATCAAACTATCTCCTTAAAAAAATTCATCATCACCATCACTTTCACCATCATTATCATCGTCATCATCATCATTATTATTATCATTGTCGTTGTTGTCATTTCCTTCATTGTCATCTCTAATATCAGCAACTAAAGCACCACTGCCTTCACAACTAGGATAATTAATGTGATCTATGACACGATTAAAAGATTGATGTCTTCTCCAAGTGCAGGAGTGTCGAAGTAATAAATAACCCGGCAAGACCGGGGTCGAACCACAGGGAGGTTAATTGTACAAATTATAAATAACAATAATACAACAACAATAACAATAACAATAACAACAATAATAATAACAACAATAACAATAACAATAATAATAATAATAATAATAATAATAATAATAATAATAATAATAGTAGTAGTAGTAGTAGTAGTAGTAGTAGTAGTAGTAGTAGTAGTAGTAGTAGTAGTAGTAGTAGTAGTAATAAAGAAAGAGAAGAAGAAGAAGATGATGAGAACTTGGAGATGGAAAATTAATGTAAGGATTAAACAATAATAATAACAAATGTCAAGGATAGAGGTCCCACTAATGGTATATCAAACAAGTATAGTATAAACTCTTAGTATTGAATTGGAAACCACACACAAAGGAGGTTCCAATCAGATTATATATTGTTAACATGATTACATTAGTCATCTTATTCAATTAATGCTAATACTTGTAAATCTCGTCAAACATTCATGATTATAACTTATGTTAACAACAAATCAAGTTCCTTTCATAGCTCAGGTGTCGGTTATACCATACAATATGGGCTATGAAAGTGCCAAGCATTTGTTGTACCAAGTGTTATACAACATAAATCAAGATTAGTGATTTAACAAGCAAAGTATTAAAGAGTGAACAAGATAACAAATATAAAACATGTTAGTATCAAACATTAAAGTCCATATTAAGTTTACATTATACTTATTCTCACACCATTAGTGTAGCCTTTTCACCTTGACATAATTAACTTAGCCAGACATAATGAAAGAAAGAAAAATAGATAAACAAAATAAGAACATAAAAGCTAACTAAGTAAAGAAAAGGAAATGAAAAGCATAAACTTAATATTAATGAAAGCAAAGCATAAAAATTACAAAAAATACAAAGAGAGAAAGGAAGAGCACGATCTTGATCTGGAAACCAAGATGCCTAAATACATGGCAAATGCCTCCTTTTATAAGGCAAAATTGGGAACTATTGATTTGATGACTAATTGATAAGTGGGTGGCCAACTTTTGACTTGGTGACAATCCTTATCTTCTCTTGTCTGCCCAAAACATCATTGGTAACGTCAAAATTGGAGCCAGTTGTAAACATGAAAGTTGTAGGCAATTGTCTCAGCTTTCTTGTGTAAAACATTCAGCTCATTTGGACTTCTAGAACTCCAGATATGGCCAAAATACCGAACAGTACTCGGGCTGGAAGACAGATTCGGGCTTCTTTGTTGTTACTACAATTTGGACTTGCAAATGGCCTTTTTAGATCTTGGGCTCCATATGAAAGTTGTAGGCCTATGTCTTACCTTTCCATCCATATAAATTGGACCTAAATCTGAGATCTGTAGCTCCAGATATGACCCAATTACCAAACAGTGTTCCAGTTTGGATTGCACCGACATCTCTTCTCTAAGTTTGACCATCTTTTTATCCATGCAATTTAAGTTCTTCAAGTCATCAATCAATCCTTTCATTTATGTGATAGGCTTGCATTTAAAATGAACATTTACCATAAATTAAAGGTATCTTATATTATTAGATATATTATTATAAAACATGCTTTAGTTAAGGAGTTATTGATACTTCAAGTGCAAAATGATGATATAAAACCATGATAAAAATGCACTTTTAAGTACTAATCACACCCCCCAACCAGCTTATTACTAGTCCCTAGTAATCAAAGCGTTAAAACAATTTGCAAATTTCACAAAGCAAGGTATTCATCATTTAACTTCCATTAATCTATCCAGATAAACAAACTCTCATTAAATTTATATATCTGCTCAATACCACTTAACAAGATATTAATAAACCTTTCTTTTGTGCTCAATGTATCAACACATAATTATGGGGCTTTTCTTGGAAGAAAACAAAATTTTTGTTCTAATGTTTAAGGTTAACTTCCTTGGGATGGGATTATTATTTTTGTCTTTTTTTTCTTTCTTTTTTTTATAAAAAAAATCTATATACATATAATTTAAAAACATCATGCATCTTTAACTCATGTAACGAGCTTTCAGCTAATGACTCCCAGACCAGTTGGTCTTAGGGCATTAGGTGTTAAGACACCCCTACGAGCTTAGTAACTCGGGTCGCAGATACTGATATGTAGATAGTGCAATGTTTGATTCCCTTAAGCTTTTCTCCTCAACTCATGTAACAAGCGTTGGGCCAATAGCTTCCAAGTCAGTTGACTTTAGGGTATTAGGTGTTAAAACACCCCTTCGGGCTTAATTGCTTAGGTTAGGGAGGCTACGAAACCAAACTTATCTACATTTTTATTATCATCATTTTTTTTCTTTTTTTTTCTTTTTTTTCTCTTTTTTTTATGTTTTTCTTTTTTTTTTAATTATATACAATTCCTTTCCCTTAGTTGTTACCTTTAACAAAAGAACATAAATAATGTAATAATCCAATATGCAACCCACAATCATATGTTAAAGTGTGTGTGTGTAAATTAAGGTTTAAGAATACATGTTAAATAAGTATATGAGCAGAATTAAGTGGTAACAATACGAGAGTTTGTATACCTAAATATTTCAGGAAGTATTATAATAGACCTTGTTAAGAATGGTTACTAAGATGCGTCTCAAGAGTTACTTTAACAAAAGAGCTCCTTTACTCTGCCATCCTAGTAACAACAATTATGCACATGCTTTATGAAATGAAAAACAATTTTTTTTTTCAACTACTACCCTCTCCACCCAACCAAAACGAGACATTGTCCTCAATGTTCTAAGGTAGAAAGATAGAGTATAGGAGATATCACGTGAAATAACGAACATTGACAAAACCTGAAACACACTGAAATAAAAATAAGAAATAACAAAACACAATAATAAAACCAAAAGACACAAAAATTCACAAATGAAGGCTCAAATCCAATCTAAGCTTTTTACGGCTTCCCGTAGATGACCAATTTATGCGACTCATGGAAGGATCAATCACAGGAATGAAAGATTGTAGTTGGTCGATCAATTGTTCAGTAGTAGGAGCAGAGATTATGATTTGTCGTGCAGAAGATGTTAGAAATTCTTGTTCCACAGCATGATCAAGAAAAGACAACAATTTATCATAATAACCATTAACATTTAACAAACCTATGGGTTTATGGTGAATGTGCAATTGAGCCCAAGAGGAAATATGAAAGATCTCTTCCAATGTGCCTAGACCACCTGGTAAAGCGATGAAAGCATCAACATGGTTAAACATTGCATTCATTCGAGCCGACATTGTGGAGACCTGAAGTTCCTCTCCAATTGTTTTTCCAATGATGTTCCCTTGTGCCAAAGCTTCAGGGACGACTCCTAAAACTTGACTACCTCCTAAAAATGCAGCTATTGACACACCTCCCATTAACCCAAGACTGCCTCCCCCATACACTAAATGAATCTTTCTCTCAGGTAGCTGACACGACAAAAAGGTTGATGTCTTCTCCCAAGTGCAGGAGTGTCGAAGTAATAAATAACCCGGCAAGACCGAGGTCGAACCACAGGGAGGTTAATTGTACAAATTATAAACAACAATTACAAACAACAATAATAGCAATAATAACAACAACAATAACAATAAGAACAACAACTATAATAATAATAGTAAGAATAATAATAATAATAATAATAATAGTAGTAGTAATAATAATAATAATAAAGAAAGAGAAGAAGAAGAAGATGATGATGATAACTTGGAGATGGAAAATTAATGTAAGGATTAATCAATAATAATAACAAATGTCAAGGTTAGAGGTTCCACTAATGGTATATCAAACAAGTATAGTATAAACTCTTATTATTCAATTGGAAACCACACACAAAGGAGGTTCCAATCAGATTATATATTGTTAACATGATTACATTAGTCATCTTATTCAATTAATGCTAATACTTGTAAATCTCGTCAAGCATTCATGATTATAACTTATGTTAACAACAAATAAAGTTCCTTTCATAGCTCAAGTGTCGGTTATACCATACATTATGGGCTATGAAAGTGCCAAGCATTTGTTGTACCAAGTGTTATACAACATAAATCAAGATTAATCATTTAACAAGCAAAGTATTAAAGAGTGAACAAGATAACAAATATAAAACATGTTAGTATCAAACATTAAATTCCATATTAAGTTTACACTATACTTATTCTTACACCATTAGTGTAACCTTTTCACCTTGACATAACTAACTTAGCTAGACATAATGAAAGAAAGAAAAATAAATAAACAAAATAAGAACATAAAAATTAACTAAGTAAAGGAAATGAAATGAAAGGCATAAACTTGATATTAATGAAAGTAAAGCATAAACATTTCAAAAAATACAAAGAGAGAAAGGAAGAGCATGATCTTGATCTGGAAACCAAGATGCCTAAATGCATGGCAAATGCCTCCTTTTATAGGCCAAAATTGGAAACTATTGATTTGATGACTAATTGATAAGTGGGTGGCCAACTTTTGACTTGGTGACAATCCTTATCTTCTCTTATCTGCCCAAAACGTCATTTATAACGTCAAAATTGGAGCCAGTTGCAAACATGAAAGTTATAGGAAATTGTCTCATATTTCTTGTCTAAAACATTCAGCTCATTTGGACTTCTAGAACTCCAGATATGGCTAAAATACCGAACAGTGCTCGGGCTGGAAGATAGATTCGGGCTTTTTTGTTGTTGCTACAATTTGGACTTGATAATGACATTTTTAGATCTTGGGCTCCATATGAAAGTTGTAGGCCTATGTCTTACCTTTCCATCCATATAAATTAGACCTAAATCTGAGATCTGTAGCTCCAGATATGACCCAATTAGCGAACAGTGTTCCAGTTTGGATTGCACCGACATCTCTTCTCTAAGTTTGACCATCTTTTTATCCATGCAATTTAAGTTCTTCAAGTCATCAATCAATCCTTTCATTTATGTGATAGGCCTGCATTTAAAATGAACATTTACCATAAATTAAAGGTATCTTATATTATTAGATATATTATTATAAAACATGCTTTAGTTAAGGAGTTATTGATACTTCAAGTGCAAAATGATGATATAAAACCATGATAAAAATGCACTTTTAAGTACTAATCACACCCCCTAACCAGCTTATTACTAGTCCCTAGTAATCAAAGCGTTAAAACAATTTGCAAATTTCACAAAGCAAGGTATTCATCATTTAACTTCCATTAATCTATCCAGATAAACAAACTCTCATTAAATTTATATATCTGCTCAATACCACTTAACAAGATATTAATAAACCTTTCTTTTGTGCTCAATGTATCAACACATAATTATGGGGCTTTTCTTGGAAGAAAACAAAATTTTTGTTCTAATGTTTAAGGTTAACTTCCTTGGGATGGGATTATTATTTTTGTCTTTTTTTTCTTTCTTTTTTTTATAAAAAAAATCTATATACATATAATTTAAAAACATCATGCATCTTTAACTCATGTAACGAGCTTTCAGCTAATGACTCCCAGACCAGTTGGTCTTAGGGCATTAGGTGTTAAGACACCCCTACGAGCTTAGTAACTCGGGTCGCAGATACTGATATGTAGATAGTGCAATGTTTGATTCCCTTAAGCTTTTCTCCTCAACTCATGTAACAAGCGTTGGGCCAATAGCTCCCAAGTCAGTTGACTTTAGGGTATTAGGTGTTAAAACACCCCTTCGGGCTTAATTGCTTAGGTTAGGGAGGCTACGAAACCAAACTTATCTACATTTTTATTATCATCATTTTTTTTCTTTTTTTTTCTTTTTTTTCTCTTTTTTTTATGTTTTTCTTTTTTTTTTATTATATACAATTCCTTTCCCTTAGTTGTTACCTTTAACAAAAGAACATAAATAATGTAATAATCCAATATGCAACCCACAATCATATGTTAAAGTGTGTGTGTGTAAATTAAGGTTTAAGAATACATGTTAAATAAGTATATGAGCAGAATTAAGTGGTAACAATACGAGAGTTTGTATACCTAAATATTTCAGGAAGTATTATAATAGACCTTGTTAAGAATGGTTACTAAGATGCGTCTCAAGAGTTACTTTAACAAAAGAGCTCCTTTACTCTGCCATCCTAGTAACAACAATTATGCACATGCTTTATGAAATGAAAAACAATTTTTTTTTTCAACTACTACCCTCTCCACCCAACCAAAACGAGACATTGTCCTCAATGTTCTAAGGTAGAAAGATAGAGTATAGGAGATATCACGTGAAATAACGAACATTGACAAAACCTGAAACACACTGAAATAAAAATAAGAAATAACAAAACACAATAATAAAACCAAAAGACACAAAAATTCACAAATGAAGGCTCAAATCCAATCTAAGCTTTTTACGGCTTCCCGTAGATGACCAATTTATGCGACTCATGGAAGGATCAATCACAGGAATGAAAGATTGTAGTTGGTCGATCAATTGTTCAGTAGTAGGAGCAGAGATTATGATTTGTCGTGCAGAAGATGTTAGAAATTCTTGTTCCACAGCATGATCAAGAAAAGACAACAATTTATCATAATAACCATTAACATTTAACAAACCTATGGGTTTATGGTGAATGTGCAATTGAGCCCAAGAGGAAATATGAAAGATCTCTTCCAATGTGCCTAGACCACCTGGTAAAGCGATGAAAGCATCAACATGGTTAAACATTGCATTCATTCGAGCCGACATTGTGGAGACCTGAAGTTCCTCTCCAATTGTTTTTCCAATGATGTTCCCTTGTGCCAAAGCTTCAGGGACGACTCCTAAAACTTGACTACCTCCTAAAAATGCAGCTATTGACACACCTCCCATTAACCCAAGACTGCCTCCCCCATACACTAAATGAATCTTTCTCTCAGGTAGCTGACACGACAAAAAGGTTGATGTCTTCTCCCAAGTGCAGGAGTGTCGAAGTAATAAATAACCCGGCAAGACCGAGGTCGAACCACAGGGAGGTTAATTGTACAAATTATAAACAACAATTACAAACAACAATAATAGCAATAATAACAACAACAATAACAATAAGAACAACAACTATAATAATAATAGTAAGAATAATAATAATAATAATAATAGTAGTAGTAGTAATAATAATAATAATAAAGAAAGAGAAGAAGAAGAAGAAGATGATGATAACTTGGAGATGGAAAATTAATGTAAGGATTAATCAATAATAATAACAAATGTCAAGGTTAGAGGTTCCACTAATGGTATATCAAACAAGTATAGTATAAACTTCAGGGACGACTCCTAAAACTTGACTACCTGCTAAAAATGCAGCTATTGACACACCTCCCATTAACCCAAGACTGCCTCCCCCATACACTAAATGAATCTTTCTCTCAACTAGCACCTGACCAAGATGATTTGCTGATTCTAAAAACTCCTTTTCTTTCCCAGGACTAGATCCACCGAAAACACAAATATTTCTTATTTGATGACTTGAGGAACTTGCCATTTCTACACACTTCTGTATTTGTTGAATGTATGGGTTGAGTAGAAATGAAAGGAAGGAAAAGAGGGTTTTATAGATGAGAAATTAGAAAGGTAATCATAACACCTATATGTAGGCCAGCTGAAGTCTCACACTCTCTCTCTCTCTTTTTATTTATTTATTTATTTACTTTTGAAAAAAACATGTGTATGTACAGGTAGTTGTGTTTGTGGCTCACATCTTCCCTTGGTTTTACGTCCAAGAACGGCTTAAACACCCTCTATGGGTCGGGGATAGGCTTCCCATCCAGTTTTCTTAAAAACTGGCAAACAGGGTCTTTTTTAGTCAGATTCCCAAGACTAAGTCGATCATGTTCTTTATGAAATAGTGGCCATAAATCATGAATTGCACGATGCACATCTCCACTAGGATGCGTCTCAAGAGTCAATAGAAGATTATCTAAAGACTCCTTACTCAAGCCATCCTTAATGAATTGTATTTTATCTTCACGGTTTATAGATACCATTCCTAAAAAACGACATTGTGTATTACAAGTCCATTTAGCACATCGATGACAGACTTCTAGTCGTTTTGCACAACGCTTCTTTGCAAAAGTGCTTTTACCTATTCCAGGCATGTGTGAAATAAAAAAATTAGAGGACTCACCTGATAATCGAACATTTGCTTCAATCAACCAGCGAATATCTTCAGGAATTCCATGATTCATTAACAATCTCAATCTTGCATATCTAGCACGGTAAATCTTTGTAATCGCATTCTGAGGTAGAGCGGGAAAATACTTTTTCAATTTTTCAAGATTAGTGTCCATTTTCAAATGAGAATTGGAAGAGAGATTCAAAGAATTGCACAGATATATACACAGATATCAATAATTGTGGGAAACTGAAAGAACCGACTTAAGTCACGGAGTACCGTTATCCACCATTTGACCGGGGTGAAAGAAACTTGCAAAAATCACTCAAAAAGAAACAAAAATAAAATAAAATAAAATCAATATTTATATAAGAAAAAATAAAATAAAATAAAATAAAATAAAATCAATCTTTATATACAGGATCACCCAATTCAATAGAGTTATGTTCAACTGAAAAATTGTCAAAGTAAACTTTCAGACGATGTCCATTTACCTTGAAAACATTGCCATTCTTTGGATTCTCGATGTCATAGGCCCCATATGGATACATATGTTTCACAATAAAAGGACGCTCCATCTTGATCTTAATTTTCCAGGAAATAAATGCAGTCGAGAATTATAAAGCAAGACTTTTTGACCAACATTGAAGGTTTTTCTCTGTATTTTCTTGTCATGAAATTCTTTTATTCTTGCTTTATGAATTCTTGAATTTTCATATGCATCATTTCTTATTTCCTCAAGCTCATTTATTTGTAATTTTCGCAGTTGACTAGCATTATCCAAATTTGAATTGAAAGCTTTAATAGCCCAATAAGCTTTATGTTCAAGTTCAACAGGCAAGTGACAAGGTTTTCCATAGACTAGTCTATAAGGTGACATTCCTAATGATGTTTTATAAGCAGTTCGATAAGCCCAATTTGCATCATTAAGTCTTAAAGACTAGTCTTTCCTATTAGGGTTCACTGTTTTCTTCAAAATATATTTGATCTCCCTATTAGCAAGCTCTACTTGTCCACTTGTTTGAGGGTGATAAGGGGTGGCAACTTTGTTTGTGATTCCATATTTCTTCATTAAAGACTCAAATGGCTTGTTGCAGAAATGTGTTCCACCATCACTTATTATGGCTCGAGGGACTCCAAATCGACTCAAAATATTTTCTTTCAAAAACTTTATCACTGTTTTGTGATCATTGTTTCGACTTGGAATTGCCTCTATCCATTTTGAAACATAATCTACTGTGACTAATATGTATAAGAAACCAAATGATGGAGGGAATGGGCCCATGAAATCTATACCCCAACAATCAAAGATCTCAATGACAATAATAGGGTTTAAAGGCATCATGTGACGTTTTGAAATAGATCCCAACTTTTGACAATTTTCACAAGACTTGTAGAATGCATGTGAGTCTTTGAACATGGTGGGCCAGTAAAATCCACTTTGTAAGATTTTTGCAGTTGTCTTTCTTGATGAGAAATGGCCCCCACATGCCTCAGAATGATAAAATTTAATGACACTACTTACCTCATTGTCAGGAATGCATCTTTGAAATATTTGATCAGGACAATATTTGAATAAATAAGGATCATCCCAATAAAAGTTCTTCACTTCGTTCAAAAACTTTCTTTTATCTTGGGTACTCCAATGAGCTGGCAATTGTCCTGAAACAAGAAAATTGACAATATTAGCAAACCAAGGCATTATAGAGACAGAAAGTAAAGATTCATCAGGAAAGTAGTCATCGATTGGTGTGATGTCAGTTTCCGAATCTATTGTCAATCTTGACAAGTGATCTTCGACAACATTTTCACTGCCTTTCTTATCTTTGATTGTGATATCAAATTCTTGAAGTAATAAAATCCACCGCACTAATCTAGCCTTGGAATCTTTCTTAGAAAGAAGATATTTCAATGCTGCATGATCACTAAAAACAACAACAGGTGAGCCAACAAGATAAGATCTGAATTTTTCACATGCAAATACTACTGCAAGTAATTCTTTTTCAGTGGTGGTATAATTCATTTGAGCACTATTTAAAGTTTTACTTGCATAGTAAATTACATAAGGTTTCTTATCTTTTCTTTGTCCCAAAACAGTACCTACGGCATAATCACTAGCATCACACATTATTTCAAAAGGTAATGACCAATCGGGAGGTTGAATGATAGGAGCACAAGTAAGCAAGTTTTTAAGTTTAACAAAGGCTTCTTCACAATGTTCAGTCCATTCAAAAATAGTATCCTTTGTTACAAGGTTACTTAAAGGCTTAGATATTACACTAAAATCTTTGATGAACCTTCTATAAAAACCAGCATGTCCCAGGAATGATCTAACATCTTTAAGAGATTTTGGTGTTGGCAAGTTTGCAATTAACTCGATTTTAGATTTGTCAACCTCAATTCCTTTTGATGAAACAATGTGACCAAGTACAATGCCGTTTGTTACCATAAAATGACATTTTTCCCAATTCAGCACAAGATTCTTCTCTTCACACCTAGTTAAAACCTTTCCTAAATTAGTCAAACAATCATCAAATGAATCGCCAAAAACAGAAAAATCATCCATGAAAATCTCAAGAAAATGTTCAACCATATCGCTAAATATACTAAGCATGCATCTTTGAAATGTGGCTGGTGCATTACATAATCCAAAAGGCATCCTTCGATATGCAAAAGTACCAAATGGACATGTGAAAGTAGTCTTTTCTTGATCTTCCAATGCAATTTCAATTTGGTTGTAACCCGAATAGCCATCTAGGAAACAATAAAATTCATGACCTGCAACTCTTTCTAGGATTTGATCCATGAAAGGTAAAGGAAAATGATCTTTTCTAGTCATTGAATTAAGTTTCCTATAGTCAATGCACATGCGCCAACCAGTAACAGTTCTAGTGGGAATTAACTCATTGTTCTCATTTGTTATCACACTGACTCCAGACTTCTTAGGTACAACTTGGGTAGGACTTACCCATTTGCTATCAGAAATAGGATAAATGATTTCATTATCTAGAAGCTTAATGACTTCATTTTTCACTACTTCTTTCATATTAGGATTTAGCCTTCGTTGCATTTCTCTAGAGGGTTTAGCATTTTCCTTTAAATAAATTCTGTGTGTACAAATCAAAGGACTAATTCCTTTTATATCAGCTATGGTCCATCCTAATGCTTTTTTGTGCATTTTCAAAGTTTGTAATAACTTACCTTTTTGATGTGCATTAAGTTTGGAAGAGATTATTACCGGAAAAGTTTCATTTTCTCCTAAAAATGAGTATTTGAGATTGGATGGCAATGGCTTCAAATCAGGTTTTGGTGGTTGAACACTTGAAGGTATGTACTTAATTGGTCGTGGTGGTAATTCCTCAATTTGTGGCCTCCAATTACTTGTCTTTGATTCTTCCTGAAAATAAATCATTTTCAAATCATCAGATTCATCAATCTCAATTTCATTGGAAGTGGTTGGAAATTGATCATAAATTAATTTTTCAGTAAAGTCCACTTCCTGTAAATCATTATCATCTCTAGGTTGCTTGCAAATATTGAAAATATTCATCTCCAATGTCATGTTTCCAAATGATAGCTTATCAGTCCATTCCTACAATTAATCAATGCATTAGAAGTTGCAAGAAATGGATGTCCTAAAATAATAAGAAATGAATTACATACTTCAACAGGTTGTGTGTCCAAGACAATAAAATCCACAGGATAAATGAATTTATCGACTTGTACTAACACATCTTCAATTATTCCTCTAGGCACTTTTATAGATCTATCGGCAAGTAAAAGATTTATAGAAGTTGGTTTTAACTCACCTAGATTGAGACTCTGAAAAACTGAATATGGAAGTAAATTCACACTAGCACCAAGATCAAGTAAGGCTCTTTCAATTTTATGCTCTCCAATAAAGCAAGAAATTGTAGGACAACCAGGGTCTTTATATTTCAAAGCATTATTGTTTTGAAGAATAGCACTTACTTGTTCGGCTAGAAAGGCTTTCTTTTTCACATTCAGTTTCCTCTTCACAGTGCAGAGATCTTTCAAAATTTTAGCATAGGAAGGAACCTATTTAATTGCATCCAGCAAAGGTATATTGATCCTTACCTGTTTGAAAATTTTATAAATTTCAGAATTGTGATTGACTTTCCTTTGTTTGGTCATGGCTTGAGGAAATGGAAGTGCTGGCGGTGAATCAGTCGTTTCTTTGCAATTTTTAGATTCATCCCCTTCCTTACCCTCAGAGATTGACTCATCATCTTTCTCATAAGGTTCAAGAGAGGGTTTTTCAATAACCTTACCACTGCGCAGAGTAGTGACTGATTTGACTTGATCCATGTGTTGGCTTCCGGAACTACTTGCATTTGCATTGTATTGCCCTTTGGGATTTTGTTGTGTTTGAGATGGAAACTTACCTTTCTCTTGGAAACTAAGAGCAGATGTTAATTTAGCAAGAGTATCTTTAAAATCTGTCATGTTTTGAACAAGTTGAGTATTAATTGTCTCTTGCTTTTCAATGAATGCATGCAATGTTTCCTCAAGATTTCTTCTAGGAGGTGGAGCATAAGGAGGTGCATATCCATGAGAATTTTGGAAATTGTGGTGTGCTTGAAATGGTGGTTGTGAAGTTTGTGCATTGTTGTTCTCACTCTTCCAATTGAAATTTTGGGTGATTTCTCCAACCAGGGTTGTATGTTTGGGAGTATGGGTTGTAGTTGGCCCTTTGGAAACTGTTTAAAGCATGGGCTTGTTCATGGAGACATTCCTTAAAAGAAGGCAAGGTTGGACAATCGTTGGTTAAGTGTTCATTTGTTTCACAAATTTGACACACAATGTTTTCAACGGATTTTAATTGACCACTCTTTTTCAATTCTAGTGCCTCGACTTTTCTAGCTAAAGATGCAAACTTAGCTTGAAGGTCATGATCTTCCCTAAGGTTGTACATACCTCCACTAGATGTATGAGGTTGAGTTTTACTCAGTGCCTCATATGTACCCGCGGTGTCCCAATTTTGAGCATTTTCAGCTAACAAGTCTAAGTACTCCATTGCTTCATCAAGGTCTTTATCTTCAAAAGTTCCATTGCACATCAATTCAACCATTTGCCTATCTTTAGGTGTTAACCCTTCATAGAAATGTGAAACCAATCTCCATGTTTCAAAACCATGATGAGGGCAAGTACTAAGCAAGTCTCGATACCTATCCCAACATTTGTAAAATGTTTCTCCTGGTTTTTGAGTGAAAGTGGTGATTTGTCTCTTGAAAGAGTTTGTTCTATGAGATGGGAAAAACTTCTTTAAAAACTATTGTTGCATTTCATCCCAAGCACGAATAGATCCTGATCTCAAATTTTGTAGCCATGTTTTAGCTTTATCTTTTAATGAAAAAGGAAAAAGCTTTAATCTGATGGTGTTCATGCTACAATTTAAGTTATTATATGTGTTGCACACCTCCTCAAATTCCCTTAAATGCAAGTATGGATTTTCCAATTCTAAACCATGAAAAGAAGGTAAAAGTTGAATAATACCTGGTTTAAAATTAAAATGAGATGCATCAGGAGGAAAAACTATGCATGATGGTGCACTTGTTCTTGTGGGATTCATGTGGTCTCTAAGTGTTCTAGCACGGTTATTCTCATTATTCTCATTATGAAGTGATTGATTATTTTCTTCGGCCATATTTTCTGAAAATGATGAGGATATCCTACAAAGTCTACCACTTGATGTACGTGACCACACTCTCATGCATGTGTAGGAATAAAATAAAAGAAAACAGAAAACAAAAGAAGAAGAAACAAGAGAAAAGAAATAAAGTTATATACAAGAAAAGTGAAAAGAGAAAATAAAATAAATATTATAATTTATACAAGAACTTACCTCCCCGGCAACGGCGCCAAAAACTTGACACGACTAAAAGATTGATGTCTTCTCCCAAGTGCAGGAGTGTCGAAGTAATAAATAACCCAGCAAGACTGGGGTCGAACCACAGGGAGGTTAATTGTACAAATTATAAATAACAATAATACAACAACAATAACAATAACAATAACAACAATAATAATAACAACAATAACAATAACAATAATAATAATAATAATAATAATAATAATAATAATAATAATAGTAGTAGTAGTAGTAGTAGTAGTAGTAGTAGTAATAATAATAAAGAAAGAGAAGAAGAAGAAGATGATGAGAACTTGGAGATGGAAAATTAATGTAAGGATTAAACAATAATAATAACAAATGTCAAGGTTAGAGGTTCCACTAATGGTATATCAAACAAGTATAGTATAAACTCTTAGTATTGAATTGGAAACCACACACAAAGGAGGTTCCAATCAGATTATATATTGTTAACATGATTACATTAGTCATCTTATTCAATTAATGCTACTACTTGTAAATTTCGTCAAGCATTCATGATTATAACTTATGTTAACAACAAATCAAGTTCCTTTCATAGCTCAGGTGTCGGTTATACCATACATTATGGGCTATGAAAGTGCCAAGCATTTGTTGTACCAAGTGTTATACAACATAAATCAAGATTAGTCATTTAACAAGCAAAGTATTAAAGAGTGAACAAGATAACAAATATAAAACATGTTAGTATCAAACATTAAAGTCCATATTAAGTTTACATTATACTTATTCTCACACCATTAGTGTAGCCTTTTCACCTTGACATAATTAACTTAGCTAGACATAATGAAAGAAAGAAAAATAGATAAACAAAATAAGAACATAAAAGCTAACTAAGTAAAGAAAAGGAAATGAAAAGCATAAACTTAATATTAATGAAAGCAAAGCATAAACATTACAAAAAATACAAAGAGAGAAAGGAAGAACATGATCTTGATCTGGAAACCAAGATGCCTAAATGCATGGCAAATGCCTCCTTTTATAGGGCAAAATTAGGAACTATTGATTTGATGACTAATTGATAAGTGGGTGGCCAACTTTTGACTTGGTGACAATCCTTATCTTCTCTTGTCTGCCCAAAACGTCATTGATAACGTCAAAATTGGAGCCAGTTGTAAACATGAAAGTTGTAGGAAATTGTCTCAGCTTTCTTGTGTAAAACATTTAGCTCATTTGGACTTCTAGAACTCCAGATATGGCCAAAATACCGAACAGTACTCGGGCTGGAAGACAGATTCAGGCTTCTTTGTTGTTGCTACAATTTGGACTTGCAAATGGTCTTTTTAGATCTTGGGCTCCATATGAAAGTTGTAGGCCTATGTCTTACCTTTCCATCCATATAAATTGGACCTAAATCTGAGATCTGTAGCTCCAGATATGACCCAATTACCGAACAGTGTTCCGGTTTGGATTGCACCGACATCTCTTCTCTAAGTTTGACCATCTCTTTATCCTTGCAATTTAAGTTCTTCAAGTCATCAATCAATCCTTTCATTTATGTGATAGGCCTGCATTAAAAATAGACATTTACCACAAATTATAGGTATCTTATATTATTAGATACATGATTATAAAACATATTTTAGTTAAGGAGTTATTGATACTTCAAGTGCAAAATGATGATATAAAACCATGATAAAAATGCACTTTTAAGTACTAATCAATCTACAATGTGGTTCATTATATTATCATAATTGTCATCAAAATCTTCATTAAATAGGGCATTAAACCTTGGATCATCCATATCTTCAAATACATGTAAATAAAAAAAATTGATAGGTTGTTAATAAAATACCATAAATCCAATCAAATATCATTCAGTGATAAAAAAATAATTAAAGACTTTGAAAGAATAACTTTATCACAAACTTACCAAGCCTAAGAAGGTGTTTCACTTGCTTATAACAAATGCAGTTGGGATGTTTTATTCTGAAAATAGTTATTTTATTGGAATACATGATAGAAGCATCCCTCCTTATATAGAAAAAAGTAAATGATTCCTTGTATAAACAATTTGAATTTGTTTGTCGACATTGTTGAAATAAGCATATCTATCTTTTGTACATGTTTTGCTTTCAATATAATTGTTTGGACAAGTTCTAACATGCATGAGCTATAAAATTTAAATTTGGATATTCTTTTATATCAAACATCTTGATACTTTCATGTGGAATTAACCAAATTATTGTCTTGCTTCTATTATTCAAGATTTTTGTCCCTACATTTTTGTCTTTATTATTCAAGATTCCTTGTCCTTATATTTTTGGAATTTTTATTTGTATGGTTAGTTGCACTCTAAAACCTATCACATGTATCATTTTCATTAGTAGCTTTTGTCAAATAGACATTCATTTGTAGCCTTTGGTCATCCTTTACTTTTATGCCATTTATTTTCTTTGTTTTATACATTTTTCTTGTGCTGGTTGATTGTTTTCACCTTTATTATCATTCTCCTACTTTCATTTTTTATTATGTTGGTTTCCATCTTATTTGGGTAATAAAGCTACTACTATACAAGGCTTCCTTATATTTTTTAAAATATGGTATTATATTAAAAGTCACACATCGTACCATAAATACTTTAAAAATTTCTCATCCAAAACGTTGCACTTTGTAATATTTGTTTCCACTAATATTCACAACAGACATACATATTGAATTATTGAAACAAACATTAATAATAATAAAAGTATTCATATTTACGTAAATAGTTATACTCACTAAAATATCCCATGTTTATATTAAATTAAACGACATCGAGCTTGTCATAACCCAATTTTGGGTTATTCCCTAATTTTGACCCATATTTTGATAAATTTTTAGAAAACAAAATAGCGAAAAACAATGAAAATCCAAAAAATAATATTTTTAAATATATTTGCATCATTTTTAGGATTTTCAGCATCATCTCAAAAGAATTTAAATTTTCAAAGATATTTGGAACGTGTTCAACTTGTAACACATTATTTTTAAAATCATTGATTTTCCTCATTAAGTCGATGTTGATATTGCTCGTTTTTAAAAAAATCAAAATTTACAAAATAAAATAAAATTGAGGGACCAATTTTGAAATCCAAGCAACATTTTGCCTATAAATAGCAACCTTTAACATAAAGAAAAGGGGGGCAATTTTGACAAAAAAATAAGAAACCCTAAACCTAAATTTCCTTCTTCATCTGGAGTTGTCACGCCCCCCCTTCTTTGGATTTGGTTGCCTTTTCTTTCAGTCGTTTGCCTCGTCCTCTCCGCTACTCTCCATCTAGTTGAAATCCCATCTAGTTGAAATCAAACCAGAGCAGCCATTTTGCTCCCACTCCATTTTCCTCTCACAGCTGCCAGTCGTAGCTCTCCATTTCTCCACCCAACCATAGAGAACCCGCCGGCCACAGACCAGCTCCTTTTTTTGGCTGTTTTTCTTTCCTCTTCTCCCTCAGACCAAACACAACCGTCCCCCTCACCAGACCTCTCTTCTTGGCCGGTCTTTGTCGTCAATAGTAGCAGTATCCGTGGATCTACCCTCCAACGGTAGCCCCCTACAAGGTGGCGCCCACAGATCTAGTGTCGTTTCCATCACTAGCTACTTAAAACAGAGTAGAGGAGAAGAAGAAGATGACCGATTTGTAGAGGAGGTAGAGAAATGAGAACAAACCTGTAAAAATAATTAAAATCAACTACTGTTGTGTTGTTTTTGTTTTCTATTTTAGGTGACCATGAATCTCCATTGGCGGAGAAGATTGGAAGGGGAAAGAAGGCTGAACCTTAAAGCAGCCAGATCTCTTTTCTTGAGAAGTGGTGGAGGTCACCGCTGGTACAAACAGACAGAGAAGACGAAGAGGTTCCCGATCCACCGATTCTACCACCTTTAACTGACGAGCACTGTTCACATTGCTAGAAGGACTTCCCAGCACTATTATGGAGTTTTGGGGGTTATTTTGTAATTTTCTAACTGTTTAATGTAATATTTGTTTAGTTTGAATTTTTATTTGTATTTTGTAAATATTTAAAAAAACAAAAAGAAGAAAAAGAAAAGAAAAGAAAAATACAGGGAAAGTGCATATGTGTGCTTGTATTTGTCTTATGAATGTTTCTTTTTATTTATAATAAAATTACAGAGAATAAAGAAGGATTTACTATTTTGATTGGATCATGGTGTAGAAGTACAAACTTGTACGAAAGTTGTATTTCTAAAATCCGATGAAAAGACAAAAATTTTAAAATTTCTTTAACACATCACAACCATGAAGGAGCTTACCTCAAGTAGGGTACGTTAAGGGTGCTAATACCTTCCCTCACCACAACCAGCCCCTTACCTGTGAATCTCTAACAAGACCAGTACAACTAGGTTTCCTAGTAATCCTCAATTAAATACTAAGTGGTGACTCCCAATGAATCCAATAAGATCAAATCAAACATAATAGAGAGAAAAACAAATCGCCAGCCAACGCCGCGTGTGAATTTTTTGACGTGTGATAGAATGGCGACTCCGCTGGGGACGCCTTGTTTGGTCGGACTAAGCTTTGTTTGTTGGATTGTTTAATTATTTGTTCTTTGTTTGTTGAAACTTTACTATTTCAAACACCTTTATTTCTTGTTCATACATAAATACATGGATTTTTAATTTAGCAAGGACACCTAATTCTAGGATAGGTGGGGAGTAGCGGTCTGCCTCATGACTTTCAGTCAAGGTTCAGATTCGTGAAACATCCAACTATGAGCTCAGTGTGCCCTAACCATTCCTTATAAGCCCCTACACTGCCTTCACGTGAGGTGGTCACTAGGCAATTCATAGACCTTTTTAAGACTAGGTAGAAAGTCTACCTATCATGTAATGACCTAGAACCTTCCTGTAAAGCATGATCTCCCTAAATATTCATTTTGAATGGTTTTTTTTCATTATACCCAATACATATGCCTTTGCATCCATACACATACATCCATCCATAGTAAATAACATACATACTTGTATCGGGTCAAAATATAGATCCCCAAAGAGCCTACAACACCTGACTCCAAGTAAGAAACATGGAAGATGAAGAGTGTGCTCACCGTGATGCCCATTTCCAAGAAGAGTTAGAGTCTTTGAAAGCAAGCATAGCTCGCCTCACTAGCTTACTCAAGAAAACACTTAGAAATGCTTTTGGTGAAGGTCCTTCCAATCGACCAACTATTTTTGCTCAGCCTTCAATAATAGCTCAACCCGAAAAAATAATGAGTGAACATGGTCAAGAACCTCCAGCATTTTTACACTCAATGCCATCAGCAGTAGCCCCTGCAGTCCTAAATCCATTTGCCAATGAGCCCATAAGACTAAGTCATCTAATGACATTGACCAAGATAAGATGGCGGCGTTGGAAGCTCAGATTAGAGCCATTGAAAGGATAGACTTGTATAATCCAACACGGGCAGTATAAATGTGTTTGGTCCCAAATGTTGTTGTCCCAAAGAAGTTTCATGTTCCTGAATTCATCAAATACACTGGAACATAATGCCCTATGACTCATCTCAAATCCTACTGCAATAAAATGGTAGAAGTAATACATGATGAAAAACTACTAATGCATTTTTTCCAGGATAGCTTAGGTGGGGCAGCTTTAAACTGGTATATGAAATTGGACAACACAAAGATCCAAAAATGGAAAGACTTGATGGATGCTTTTGTCAAGCAATACAAGTACAATATGGATATTGCCATTGATAGAACCAGTCTATCTAATCTAGAGAAAAGGGATAAGGAAAGCATTAGGGAATATGCTCCAAGGTGGAGAGACCTAGCTGCTTAAGTACATCCTCCGCTTCTGGGTAAAGAAATGGTCACTTTATTTGCCAACACACTCAAGGCCCCCTATTATGAGCATGTAATGGGTAGTTCGGCCAAACAATTTACTGATGTTGTGGTAGTAGCTGAGTGCATAGAACAAGGAGTAAAGAGTGGTAGAATCTCTACACCGGTGGATAAAAGGGGCTTCAAAAAGAAAGAGGTTGACTCATACCACACTCCATCCTTTTCATCCCAAATCGCCAACATCAATCTCATTTCATCTTTTCCTGCCAGAAAACCTGAGCCTTAAACCAAACATCAAAGAGCCCATGAACAACTATCTCCACTATCGCTGCCTTTAAATAAGATGTACCAAAAGTTACTATGCATCGGGTATATAGCTCCAGAACCTTTGACACCTCTATAACTACCTTACCCTAATTGGTATAAGCCCAACCTCACTTGCAAATACCATGTTGGCGCCGTGGGACATAACATTCATACTTGTAGTGCCTTCAAGAAGAGACTCGTGTATTTGATTAAAGTTAGATGGATAACCCTCGATGGAACTCCAAACGTGAAGCATGAGTAGGGTGTGGAGAAAGCAATTTGAATTCTTAAGGATAAAGATGAATTTCTGTCGCAAGATAGGAGGATGGTGCCTACCCCTAATAATTGCCTCTGTTTGATCATGTCTATAAAGTTATTTTGATTTTGTAATATTTTAGTCTTGTTAGCAATTTAGCTCATAATGCCACAAGACTTTCTTTATCAAATGAGCCTTTCTTGTTAATAAGATCATGTGTTTGCTATGTTTATAATATGCTTTTGTCGTTTCATGCAAATAACACATTGAGCATAAAACCATCGCTCCAAGATTTTTTGGGTGTGTTTCCCCTTTCTTCCAAAACAATGCATGGTCTCACATATTCACCAAGATTTTTTGGGAATTCAAAGTTTAGTACAAGAATAGAAATTATGTTGGTGTTTGTCCAAAACAAACGAGTTCTGAAAATTCAGGTGATTCCTTAGAAAGGTAACCATACACATTGAAAAAAAAACTAAAAAAATACCATGAAGTGACTCTAAAGCTGAGTTTTGATTGCATGAATAATGAGAAATCACTTTGCATACTTACATGAAAGCAAGGCTTACCAATCCTAAATGCATGCATTTGAGATGAAGAAAGGCGATCTTTGACAATCCTTTCACAAGGTTGAGATATATCCTTTGCAGTCCCTTTTTGAGCCTAATAGATTTTTCTTGAAAAAATAACCTTAAATAAATCACACGCCACACTGGGGAACAAGTGCAAAAAAGTCCTTAATGACCAAAAATGCCCAAACAACCCTAGGGGACAAGTGCGAGAGACAAAAAAAACCTTGACGATTGAAAGTGCCCAAACAATACCGGGGGGCATAAAAGAAAATTCTCAATCATCGAAGGTGTTCATACAAAGTTGGGGGCATAAAAAAAATCCAAAGGATCAAAAAAATTCTAAGCATAAAAAATAATCAATATAATGATGCTCGACCAAATGAAGAAATTAAAAACAAAGAGAAAGAGCCCAAGCCCAACACTAAGAGGTACCGTGGACCATTTTACAAATCAATTCCAAGGTCCAGAAATATATGAACAAAAAATTTGGGATATAAACACCAGTGATCCTTAGTCTTAAAGTCCCTTAAACACCTTTTGAGCTTGTAAATATCCTTTTCTTCATAACTAGGAGCCCAAGCCTATATTACGTGTCTAATCAAGCTCTTTCTGATCAAAGACAAGCAATCTGGATAGGTAGGTAGTGCTTTCTCATGCAAAACAAAATCATTATTCATGTAAATAAAATGAATGCTTTGAAAAACGATTCTCAATAACCCTCAAATTGAAATTTAAACCTTTTGTGACCAACCAGATGCCATTTTGTGTTCTTCATATTTTTACCAAAACCAAAACCAAAAGTTTCATCACTTCTGAAAACCTCTCCATAGGAATCACTTGAATTTCTTCAGAATGAGTTTGCTTTGAATCAATGTTAAAATGATATCTGTGTTTGGAATAACTTTGAAATTCCAAAAAATTCTACATGAAAACAACTCCTTGTAAATAACCAAACCTAGCTTCACATAGTCGCATCCCCAACCCAACTTGAATACCTGGGGGCATGATCAAGCTGGAAGGAAATCAAAAATGCCTGGTAGGGCTGGCTTCATGATTCTCTTTTTTAAGAAGAATGCCAAGAAAAATGGGCAACCATTGAGATAAAGGGTAGATGACAAAGAAGTATGATGACATCAAGTCGTTCCTAGAGGTCAAAATCAAGATTTCACTCGAGTAAGCAAGAGTGGAAAGAGCCATTAAAGCTTACTACCAACACTCTAACTTTTGAGAAAAGAAAGACACCATGAAAAAATAGGGATCTATATTTCTTAGGTAAGTATACGTGCATATTGATCATAATGCATGGCTTTTAGCATTGTTAGATCAGGTTTTACCACTCTTAGGTAGCGTGTTTTCTAACCCTACCTCATTTTGAATGAGCATTTGTCGCCTAACTTCTTTTTATGTGCTCTTTTGAGCCACCATTTCTTATGTAGTGTCTTCTCTGACCCTACCTCATTTTGAGTGTGTCTTTGTGCCCTCACTTCCTTTCAAGTGCTCTTTTGAGCCACCATCTCTCAGGTAGCGTGTTTTATGACCCTACCTTATTTTAAGTGTGCCTTTGCGCCCTTACTCCCTTTTTGTGTGCACCTTCGAGCCCTCACCTCTTAGGTGGTGTGTTTTCTAACCCTGCATCCCTTTTTAGTGCATCTTTGAGCTCTCACCTCTTAGGTAATGTGTTTTCCAACACTACCTCCATTTTTAGTGCGCCTTTGAGCCCTCACCTCTTAGGTAGTGTGTTTTCCAACCCTACGTCCTTTCTTAGTGCGCCTTTGAGCCATCAACTCTTAGGAAATGTGTTTTCCAACCCTACCTCCCTTTTTAGTGCGCCTTTATGCCCTCACCTCTTAGGTAATGTGTTTTCCAACCCTGCCTCCTTTCTTAGTGCACCTTCAAGCCCTCACCTCTTAGGTAGTGTGTTTTCCAACCCTACCTCTTTTTTTAGTGTGCCTTTGGACCCTCACCTCTTAAGTAGTGTGTTTTCCAACACTGCCTCCTTTTTATCTCCTTTTTTAGTGCGCCTTTGAGCCCTCACCTTTCAGGTAGTGTATTTTCCAACCCTACCTCCCTTTTTAGTGCTCCTTCGAGCCCTTACCTCTTAGGTAGTGTGTTTTCTAACCCTACCTCCCTTTTGAGTGCATCTTTGAGCACTCACTTCTTAGGTAGTGTGTTTTCTAACCTTACCTCCTTTCAAGTGTGCTTTTTAGCATTCGTTCCTTTTCGAGTCCTATCTCTTTTTGAATACTCTGTCAAGCTTCCATTGCTTAAATAGTGCACCTTCGAGTCTCATCATGTTGTCTCTTCAAGACATTTCATTATTTTAACTTGGGCAGGTTACCCATCATAATCAGACCTCTTCCAAAACCTTTTTCATCTTTTATTCGGGTCGGTTGCCCATTATAATGAAACCACCTTTTGAGAAATCCTTACATTTCTCACCACTTGCAAAATCTTCCATCTAGGTTGGTTACCCTTACAATAAAATCATTTTGAGAAATCATCATATTTTTCATCTCTTTAAAATCTTCATGTTTTTCACTATTTTGAGAAATCTCTGCATTTCTCACCACTTTGAAAAATCTTTGCATTTCTCACCACTTCGTGTTTTTCACCCGGGCAGGTTGCCCATTACAATAAGATCACTTTTGAAAAATCTTTGTAATTTTCACTTCTTTGACAAATCTTCGCGTTTCTCACCACTTTAAAAAATCTCTACATTTTTCACCTCTTTTAACAATCTTTGTATTTTTCACCACTTTGAAACATCTTTACGTTTTTCACCTGAACAGGTCACCCATTACAATGAGACCACCTAAAAAAAAACATTTCTTCGCTGGGTAGGTCACCTATGACAATTTGACCATTTCAAAAAAAAAATCTTCTAGTTTTTACTCTGAGTACGCTTTCTAGCCCTCAAGAGGATTCATTATTTCTCAACAACATGAGTCAATCATATCTCATCTTTTCTTCTTTACAATGCTTACTATTTAAAGTCTCTTACGTGACTTTCTATCATAAGCATTGTAATAACCCAATTCTGGGCTATTCCCCAATTTTGACCCATATTTTGATAAATTTTTAGAAAAAATAAAAAAATAGAGAAAAACAATGAAAATCCAAAAAAATACATTTTTAAATATACTGGCATCATTTTTAGCATTTTTAGCATCATCTCAAAAGAATTTAAAATTTCAAAGATATTTGGAACGCGTTCAACTTTTAACGTGTTATTTTTAAAATCATTGATTTTCTTCATTGAGTCGATGTTGATATTGCTCATTTTCAAAAAAATCAAAATTTACAAAATAAAATAAAATTGAGGGACCATTTCGAAATCCAAGCAACATTTTGCCTACAAATAGCAACCTTCAACACCAAGAAGCAATTTTGACAAAAAAATAAAAAACCCTAAACCTAAATTTCCTTCTTCATCTGGAGCCGTCACACCCCCCTTACTTTGGATTTGGTTGCTTTTTCTTTCAGTTGTTCCCTCGTCCTCTCCGCTGCTCTCCATCTAGTTGAAATCAAACTAGAGCAACCATTTTGCTCCCACTCCATTTTCTTCTCATAGCTGCCAGTCGCAGCTCTCCATTTCTCCACCCAACCATAGAGAACCCGCCGGCCACAGACCAGCTCCCTTTTTCGGTCATTTTTCTTTCCACTTCTCCCTTAGACCAAACACAGTCATCCCCCTCACCAAACCTCTCTTCTTAGCCGGTCTTTGTCATCAATAGTAGCAGCGTCCATAGATTTTCCCTCCAGCAGCAGCCCCCCTACAAGGCGGCTCCTATAGATCTAGCGCTGTTTCCAACCTAAACTGACGATTAGCCAACACTCTTTTCATCTCCAGCTTCACCAGCCAGACACGACAGAAGCACAATCGCCACTAGCTTCCCAGTCGCTAGCAGCTACTTAAAACAGAGTAGAGGAGAAGAAAAAGATGACCGATCTGTAGAGGAGGTAGAGAAATGAGAACAAACTTGTAAAAATAATTAAAATGAACTACTATTGTGTTGTTTTTGTTTTCTATTTCAGGTGACCATGAATCTTCATCGGCGGAGAAGATTGGAAGGGGAAAGAAGGCTAAACCTTAACGCAGCCAGATCTCTTTTCTTGAGAAGTGGTGGAGGTCACCGTTGGTACAGACGGACAGAGAAGACGAAGAGGTTCCCGATCCACCGATTCTACCACCTTTAACTGACGAGCACTGTTCACAGCGCCAGAAGGACTTCCTAGCACTGTTATGGAGTTTTGGGGGGTTATTTTGTAATTTTCAAACTGTTTAATGTAATATTTATTTAGTTTGAATATTTATTTGTATTTTGTAAATATACAAACTTGTACGGAAGTTGTATTTCTAAAATTCGATGAAAAGATAAAAATTTTAAACTTCTTTAACACATCACAGCCATAAATGAGCTTATCTCAGGTAGGGTGCATTAAGGGTGCTAATACCTTCCCTGACCATAACCAGTCCCTTACCCGTGAATCTCTAACAAGACCAGTACAACCAGGTTTCCTAGTAATCCTTAATTAAGTACTAGGTGACGACTCCCAATGAATCCAATAAGATTAAATCGAACATAATAGAGAGAAAAAAAATCACTAACCGACGCCACGTGCGAATTTTTTAACGTGCGATAGTGCTAAACAATGCAATAACACAACATCCATAAAAAAGAATCTATTTTGGAACAACAATTAATCTTTTAAATTGAAATCGGAATAAAAATAAATACAAACAACCCAACAATCCAATAACTCATATAATAAATCCATAACTATAACAAGTTTTAAATAAAGATACAAAGCAATTAAAAACAGCTGAAATGGATATGCCCACTTCTCACAACTTCAAATATTGAATAATATAATAAATGAAACCAACTTCTATAAATGGAAACTATTCTTTTCAAAACTGACAGCTCATTATTCTACAAATGTAAACATGTATAAATAAATTATCAAACATGTAAAATAAAATAACACATTAAATTTACATGGCACTTTATTAGTACTTAAAAGTGCATTTTTAACAAGGTTTTATGTCATCATTTGGCACTTGAAGTCTCAATAACTCCTTAACTTAAGCATGTTTTATAATAATATATCTAATAATATAAGATACCTATAATTTATGGTAAATGTTCATTTTAAATGTTGGCCTATCACATAAATGAAAGGATTGATTGATGAATTTAAGAACTGAAATTAAAAGGACAAAGAGATAACCAAACTTAAAAAAGAGATGCTGGTGTAATCCAAACCGGAACACTGTTCACTAATTGGGTCATATTTGGAGTTGTAGATCTTAGATTTAGGTCTACTTTATATGGATGGAAAGTAAGAGATAGACCTACAACTTTCATATAGAGCCCAAGATCTAAAAAGGCTATTTTTAAGTCCAAATTGTAGCAACAAAGAAGTATGAATCTATATTTCAGCCCGCGCACAATTTTCTTCAATTTTCATGTTTTCAAATGCCTTTAATTTTGACGTTATTAATGATGTTTTGGGCAGACAAGAGAAGATACGGATTGTCACCAAGTCAAGAGTTGGTCACCCACTCATCAATTAGTCATCAAATCAATAGTTCCTAATTTTAGCCTATAAAAGGAGGCATTTGCCATGTATTTAGGCATCTTGGTTTCCACATCAAGATCATGCTCTCGCTTTCTCTCTTTCTATTTTTTGTAACGTTTATGCTTTGCTTTCGTTAATATCAAGTTTATGCCTTTCATTTCCTTTCATTTACTTAGCTAACTTTTATCTTATTTATATTCTTATTTTGTTTATTTATTTTTATTTCTTTTATTATGTTTAGCTAAGTTTATTATGTCAAGGTCAAAAGGTTACATTAATAGTGTAAGCATAAGTATAGTCTAAACTTTGATGTTATTAATGATGTTTTGGGCAGACAAGAAAAGATAAGGATTGTTACCAAGCCAAGAGTTGGCCACCCACTTATCAATTAGTCATCAAATCAATAGTTCTCAATTTTGGCCTATAAAAGGAGGCATTTGCCATGCATTTAGGAATGTTGGTGTCTAGATCAAGATCATGCTCTTGCTTTCTCTCTTTGTATTTTTTGTAATGTTTATCCTTTGCTTTCATTAATATCAAGTTTATGTCTTTCATTTCCTTTCCTTTACTTAGTTAACTTTTATCTGATTTATGTTCTTATTTTGTTTATCTATTTTTCTTTCTTTCATTATGTCTAGCTAAGTTTATTATGTCAAGGTGAAACGGTTACACTAATGGTGTAAGAATAAGTCTAGTGTAAACTTAATATAGACTTTAATGTTTGATACTAACATGCTTTATATTTGTTATCTTATTCACTCTTTAATACTTTGCTTGTTAAATGACTAATCTTGATTTATGTTGTATAACACTTGGTACAACAAATGCTTGGCACTTTCATAGCCCATATTGTATGGTATAAAAGACACCTGAGCTATGGAAGCAACTTGATTTGTTGTTAACATAAGTTATAATCATGAATGCTTAACGAGATTTACAAGTATTAGCATTAATCGAATAAGATGATCAATGTAATCATGTTAATAATCTATAATCAGATTGCAACCTCCTTTATGTGTGGTTTCCAATTGAATAATAAAAGTTTATACTATACTTGTTTGACATATCATTAGTGGATCCTCTAACCTTGATATTTATTATTATCATTGTTTAATTCTTACATTAATATTCCATCTCAAAGTTCTCATTTTTTCTTCTTCTTCTCCTTCTCTTTCTTTATTGTTATTATTATTAGTATTACTACTACTAGTACTACTCTTATTATTATTATTATTATTATTATTGCTAATATTACTATTGTCGTTGTTTATAATTTGTACAATTAACCTTCTTGTGATTCGACCCTGGTCTTGTCAGGTTATTTATTACTTCGACACTCATGCACTTAGGAGAAGATATCAATCTTTTAGTTGTGTCAAGTTTTTGGCGTCGTTGCTGGAGAGTTAAGTTCTTGTATAAATTATAGTATTTATTTTATTTTCACTTTTCACTTTTCTTATATGTAACTTTGTTTCTTTTCTCTTATTTCTTCTTCTTTTGTTTTCTTTTTCCTTTTATTCTATTCATACACGTGTATGAAAGTGTGGTCACATACATCAAGTGGTAGACTTTGTAGGGTATCCTCATCATTTTCAAAAAATATGGTGAAGAAGATAATCAATCACTTCATAATGAGAATGATGAGAATAACCGTGCAAGAACACTTAAAGACCACATGAATCCCACAAGAACAAGTGCACCATCATGCATAGTTTTTCCTCCTGATACATCTCATTTTAATTTTAAGCCAGACATTATTCAACTTTTACCTTCTTTTCATGGTTGAGAATTGAAAAATCCATACTTGCATTTAAGGGAATTTGAGGAGGTCTACAACACATATAATAGTTTAAATTGTAGCATGAACACCATCAGATTAAAGCTTTTTTCTTTTTCATTAAAAGATAAAAGCTAAAACATGGCTACAAAATTTGAGACCAGGATCCATTCGTGCTTGGGATGAAATGCAACAACAGTTTTTAAAGAAGTTTTTCCCATCTCATAGAACAAACTCTTTCAAAAGACAAATCACCACTTTCACTCAAAAACCACGAGAAACATTTTACCAATGTTGGGATAGGTATCGAGATTTGCTTAGTACTTGCCCTCATCATGGTTTTGAAACATGGAGATTGCTTTCACATTTCTATGAAGGGTTAACACCTAGAGATAGGCAAATAGTTGAATTGATGTGCAATGGAAATTTTGAAGATAAAGATGCTGATGAAGTAATGGAGTACTTAGACATGTTAGCTGAAAATGCTCAAAATTGGGACACTGCGGGTACTTATGAGGCATCGAGTAAAACTCAACCTCATATATCTAGTGGAGGTATATACAACCTTAGGGAAGATCATGACCTTCAAGCGAAGTTTGCATCTTTAGCTAGAAAAGTCGAGGCACTAGAATTGAAAAAGAGTAGTCAATTAAAATATGTTAAAAACATTGTGTTTCAAATATGTGAAACAAATGAACACTCAACCAACAACTGTCCCACCTTGCCTTCTTTTAAGGAATATCTCTATGAACAAGCCCATCCTTTAAACATTTTCCAAAGGGCCAACCACAACCCATTCTCACAAACATACATCCTTGGTTGGAGAAATCACCTAAATTTTAGTTAGAAGAGTGAGAACAACAATGCACAAACTTCACAACCACCATTTCAAGCACACCACAATTTTCGAAATTCTCATGGGTATGCACCTCCTAATCCTCCACCTCCTAGAAGAAATCTTAAAGAAACATTGCATGCATTCAATGAAAAGCAAGAGACAATCAATACTCAACTTGCTCAAAACATAACACATTTTAAAGATACTCTTGCAAAATTAACATTTGCTCTTAGTTTCCAAAATAAAGGTAAGTTTCCATCTCAACCACAACAAAATCCCAAGAGGCAATATAATGCAAATGCAAGTAGTTCTAGAAGCCAACACATGTGATTGTGCATCAAAAGTGTCATTAAGTCTCTTGTTTTACATATGTATTTATTGTTTTTATTTGGTTGTTTTTATAATAATTGATGTGTTTTTTAGTAATGAAGTTTGTTTTAATGTTTCGATAGGTTTTTGGAGCTTAAATGAATTAATTCAGAAAATTCAACTTCGGAATTCAGAACAAAGAATTGAAGAGACATTTAGTTGAAGATTGAAGCAAATCTTGGTTCAAATAAGTGCTCCAAATTTGTCTCAAAAATCAATTCTATTCCAATTCTAGAAAAGAATATCATATGATTTATTTCAAGCCCAAACTTGCCTTATGTTGTGTGCAAACTTCAACCATTAAACACTCAAGGTTTCAATGTCAATCTTAGCCCAAATAATAAGTACATTTGTACACTTATTTGATGCTCAAATTCAGCCCAAAATTCAGCCCCAAATCAGCCCTAAATCAACCCCAAATCAACCTTCAAATCAACCCAAACACAATCCATGATCTTACATGTCCACACAACAAATAACAATTGATTTATTTTGGGTAATCCATTGATCTAAGAAGGCAAGCACATGGATGGAAAGCTGGAGGGGATATTTTAACATTATTTTGGGTCAAAAAGAAGAAGGAGACACCTCATAAATGAGGAAGAAAAACGTGCACCAAAGTAGTTGTAAAGCTGTCTTGATTTGATTTTTCAGAACACCTTTTGGTGTTTTGCCCATAACTTTTGACTTAGGTGTCCAAATGAGATGTTCTTTAATGATCTGGAAAGGTGAAAGAATTTCCTATAAATATGTCTCTAATAGACTTCTCCAAAAAAAGCTTCTAAGAGGGTCGAATTGCTGTCCAAAGTTAGAGTCAGATTTGTGTCCGAATTTTTTCTGAAATTGTATTGTGTTCTTCTTTATAGATTTCGGTTCTTTAGTTTGTAAAACTTATTTTTTTTAGTTGGATTCAAGTTCTTTCATGTTTATTGAAGTGTTCTTATATATAATCATGGTTGGCTAAACTCTTTCTTGGATCCAAATCAAGGATAATGGTGATTGAGGTGAGTTCTTTAGGATATGAATGAATCTTAATGTTTATCTTCTTATTTTCTTCATGAATGATTTATTATTGTAAAGAAATTTTAGAAATCATTTAGGTAATGTTATAATCTTGAATTTTTATGCACAAACTTTAGTTTTGGTATAGAGATTGCTTGATTCAATGTCTTACTTAATATGAAAGTACTTGTTCATTCTTAAGCAATAATCAATCTTCATCTTTCTAATCTTCATTGTAATATCTTCCGATCTAATATCACCATCGTTGAGATTAGGTTGAGTTATCTTATATATGTTGAAGAAATCACCAATACATCACCATTAAAATTGATTTGGACCAAGACTTACTTTTCTTGTCATTTAAAATCTATTTACATTTTTTTTATCTTTGAAAACAAATCCATCAATTATTTTCAACCAAGTTATTGTTAATTTAATTTCTCTTGAGTTTTTTTTTGTTACTTAGCTTAATTTCCAGATCTAGCTCTCTGTGGATATGACCTCGATCTTACCGAGTTAATTGCTACATCGCACACTCGTGCAGTTGCGAGTTAAAACAAGTCGATCATAAAAAGCGGTCAAGCAATTTTGGCGCCGTTGTCGGGGAGCTAGCAAGCAAAGGTAACAAATTTAGATTTGATTATTGGAAAACTAAAAAAAAATCATATAAAAAAAATCAATTGGCTGGTTTTACCGCCTAAAAAAAAAAAATTTACCTTAACGTTTCGGATATTGGACTGTGGACTGGACTATTAATTGTTGGATTTTGGTTGGTTCAACCATTTTTCTTTTATTGTCTACTCTTATTAGTTTCTAATATTTTTCTTGTTTATTTCATTTTAGTTTGTTGATATTGTTTTTATTTATTGTCTAAAGTGTTTGGCCGGTATTACCGCCTCTTGTTTATTTCAGTTTATTTTGTTGTTTTGTTATGCTTATTTTATATATATATATATTTATTGTTTGAAGTGCTTGGCCGGTATTACCGCCTTTTTATTCATGCCTACTATAATTATCTTTTAATGTTTATTATTGTTATTTTTCTTATATTTATTGTCTAAAGTTCTTGGTCGGTATTACCGCCTCTTGTTTATTTCCTTTTTATTTTGTTGTTTTGTTATGATTATTTTTCTTATATTTATTGTTTGAAGTGCTTGGCCGGTATTACCGCCTTTTGTTTATTCATGCTTGTTATAATTATCTTTTAATATTTATTGTTGTTAATAGTGCTTATTAGTTGGAGAGTGAATTTCTTAATTTGTTGTATTTTTATTTTTGAGCTATTACTTTTATTTGCATTTTTTTTCTTTCCTTTCCTTTCATATTCATATAATTGTTATATTATTATTATTATTATTATTATTTTATCATGGCTAATGTTGAAGATGTAGAGGGTGAAGGGAGTGTTCAAGGTAATGGACCTCCACAATTCAATGATCAACCTAATTTTCGAACTCTTAGAGAGTATCTTCACCCGGCTAGACAAAGTACACCTTCGTGTATTATCTTACCTCTTAACCAACAAGCTTTCAATTTGAAACCGGGCATGATTCAACTTCTTCCCACATTTCATGGTATGGATTCTGAAAATCCATACATACACATTAAAGACTTTGAAGAGGTATGTAATACTTTTATTGATAGAACATGCACAGAGGAAACCATTCGACTTAAATTGTTCCCATTCTCTCTAAAGGATAAAGCCAAGCTTTGGCTAAACTCTTTGCGTCCTAGGTCTATAGGTACATGGAGAGAAATGCAAGCTGAATTTTTGAAAAAATACTTCCCCACTCATAGGACAGCAGCCTTACAACGTCAAATGATGAATTTTTCTTGTAGTCCAAATGAGTCATTTCACCAAGCTTGGGAAAGGTTCAAAGACTTGTTAAATGCATGCCCTCACCATGGTTTTGAGATGTGGAGGTTAGTGAGTTTCTTTTATGACTCTCTTACCGCAGATTTTAAAAAGCTAGTGTCAACCATGTGTAATGGTGAGTTTTATGACAAAGAACCAAGTGAGGCCTTTGATTTTTTTGATCAATTGGCTGAAAACACAAAGCAATGGGAGACTTCTCTCCCAGTTCATGTTGAGTCTAGAAACACCATTTCTCATTCAAGTGGGAAGTTTCAATTGAAAGAGACTGATGACCTCAATGCTAGATTAGCCTCATTGGCTAGGAAAGTAGAGTCTCTTGAGATTAAAAAAGTGCATGTCATAAGTGAACAACAAGAGGAAAGTTGTGTTGTTTGTGAAAGCAAAGGGCATAGGACAACTGAATGTCCTACCATTCCAGCCTTTAAGGAAGTGCTATATGGCCAAACTTCTGATTCAAGTAATGTTAGAAAGCCATTTCCAAACCAAGTAGGCAATCCCTACTCTGAGACCTATAATCCTGGATGGATGAACCACCCAAATTTTGGATGGAGAAATGAGGGCTCTTCAGTACCTCAAACATTTCAACCTCCACCCCAACCATTTCATGCTCCCACACATAACACATACCAACCACCTCATAAGAGATCCTCAGAGGATACTCTTCAACAATTCATGCAAACGCAAGGAGGAATCAACAACCAAGTTTACAAATTCCAAGACCAGACCAATAGGACCTTAGATGACATTCGAAGTCAACTAACTAAGTTGACTCAATCACTAAGCATTCAAGAGAAGGGAAAAATCCCAGCTCAACCAATGCCCAATCCTAGAGGTCAGGTACACATGAGTGAATCCTCACCTAGTGAACCTTCAAACCATGAACAAGTCCAAACCATCACTACCCTTAGAAGTGGAAAGATTGTTGATAAAGGTGTAGGTTTTAGGATTCCTAAAGGTATTGTGGAGGAGAAATCTAGGGAAAGTGAAGAGGGAATCAAAACACAAGTGACAAATGAGAGTTTGAGTGACAAAGAAGGTGAGATAAATGAGAAAGAGATGAGTGAGAAAGGAGATGATTCAAGAAAGATTGGAGTCAAAATGAGTGATTTAGAATTTGTTCCTAGAGCACCATTTCCACAAAGGTTAGGAAAACCTAAACAAGATCTTATGAACTCGGAAATCTATGAATTGTTCAAACAAGTGAAAGTCAATATTCCACTCCTTGATGCAATTAAACAAGTTCCATCTTATGCAAAGTTTCTTAAGGATTTATGCACAGTCAAAAGGAGATTGAATGTGAAAGAAAGAGCCTTTCTAACTGAACATGCTAGTGCCATCATCCAGTTTAAGACCCCTCCCAAATACAAAGATCCTGGTTGTCCTACCATTTCATGCATTATTGGAAGTCATAAGATAGATCAAGCTTTGTTGGATTTAGGAGCAAGTGTGAATTTAATACCCTACACTGTTTACGAACAATTAGGTTTAGGAGAAATCAAGCCTACTCGAATCACCCTTCAATTAGCTGATAGGTCAATCAAGATTCCCAGGGGTATCGTTGAGGATGTGTTGGTCCAAGTAGATAAATTCTACTTTCCTGTTGATTTTGTAGTATTAGACACCGCACCAATTCAAGGTTCTAATGCCCCCATCCCAGTCATCTTAGGGAGACCTTTCCTAGCTACATCCAATGCCTTAATTAACTGTAGGAATGGGGTGATGAAATTGTCTTTTGGGAATATGACTGTGGAGATGAACATATTCAACGTCTCCAAACAAATCGGGGAACATGAGGACATTAGAGAGGTAGATTTCATCCAAACAGTTTGTCAAGAACACTTTGAGAGAGTGTGGATCAAGGATCCATTGGAGAGAACTTTAATTCATGATGAAAGATTTTGTTCTTTAGAATGTGTTGATGAGGAAGTAAGAGAACTCGAGACTTATCTAGATCCAATGCCTATTATGTCAATAGGTCAATGGACCCCATCATTTGAGCCTTTGATTTCACCCCAAGTGAAAGTTGAGGAATCTCTTGTCCAGCCTGATAAACTAGAAAGGAAGCCTTTACCGAGTGATCTTAAGTATGCATTTCTAGGGGAAGATGAATCATATCCTATTGTGATCTCATCAAAACTTAGCATAGAGCAAGAACACAAACTTTTGAGAGTGGTGAGAAAACACAAGAAAGCAATTGGGTGGAAAATTACTGACTTGAAAGGAATTAGCCCTCTTTTATGTACACATAGAATCTATCTTGAAGAAGAGGCTAAATCTGTGAGGCAAATGCAAAGACGATTGAACCCAAACATGAAGGAAGTAGTGAGAGGTGAAGTGCTTAAGCTACTTGATGCAGGTATCATTTACCCTATTGCAAACTCAAAATGGGTTAGTCCAACCCAAGTTGTCCCAAAAAAATCTGGAGTCACGGTAGTGAAGAATGAAAATAATGAGCTGGTACCAACTAGAATCCAAACTGGATGGCGTATGTGCATTGATTATCGTAAATTGAACATGGTGACTAGGAAGGACCATTTTCCGCTTCCATTTTTAGACCAAGTGCTTGAAAGAGTAGCTGGAAGAGCTTTCTATTGTTTTCTGGATGGATACTCAGGTTACAACCAAATTGAGATTTCTTTAGAAGACCAAGAAAAAACCACTTTCACTTGTCCTTTTCGTACTTATGCTTATAGAAGAATGCCATTTGGTTTGTGTAATGCACCAGCCACTTTTCAAAGGTGTATGATGAGTATCTTTAGTGACATGGTGGAAAATTTTTTGGAAGTTTTCATGGATGATTTTTCAGTTTATGGGGATTCTTATGAGTTGTGTCTAATGAATCTAGAAAAAGTTCTTGAAAGGTGTGAAGAGAGCAATCTTGTACTCAATTAGGAGAAGTGTCATTTTATGGTGACACATAGCATTGTTTTAGGTCACATTGTCTCTTCAAAAGGGATAGAGGTAGATAAGTCAAAAGTGGAAGTCATTCAAAAATTAACTACCCCTAAGACTGTGAAAGATGTGAGATCCTTTTTAGGACATGCTGGTTTTTATCGAAGATTCATTCATTCTTTTAGTACCATTGTCAAACCATTGTGTAACTTGTTGTCACAAGATGTCCCATTTGATTGGACATCAAAATGTCAAGAAGCTTTTGAAAAGCTTAAAGGGTTGTTGACAACTGCACCAATCATACAAGCTCCTGATTGGTCTTTACCATTTGAACTGATGTGTGATGCTAGTGATTTTGCGGTTGGGGCTGTTTTAGGGAAAAGAAAAGACAAGAAACCTCATGTCATATATTATGCTAGCAAGACTTTGAATGATGCTCAATTGAATTACACTACAACTGAAAAAGAACTCTTAGCTGTGGTCTTTGCATTAGACAAGTTTAGGTCTTATTTGGTTGGATCTCTTGTTATTGTTTTCACTGATCATGCAGCATTGAAATATTTGCTCACAAAACAAGATGCCAAACCACGTTTGATTCAATGGATCCTCCTACTCCAAGAGTTTAACATTGAAATTCGAGATAAAAAGGGAGTAGAGAATGTAGTAGCTGATCATTTGTCTCGTCTTTCAAGCTATAAGACCATAATTGATGAATCTCCAATAAATGAACTCTTTGCTGATGAAAATTTATTTTGTGCAGGTACTGTCTCTTACATTGGTTCTCTATGGTATGCTGACATAGCAAATTACCTAGCCACAAGTCAAATTCCTTCTCATTGGTCTAAACTTGACAAACAAAAATTCTTGCGCAATGTGCGCACCTTTTTTTGGGATGACCCCTACCTATTTAAATATTATCCTGACCAAATTATTAGGCGGTGCATCCCTGATCATGAAATTCCAAGGGTCATTAATTTTTGTCATGCATTAGCCTGTGGTGGGCATTTCTCTTCCAAGAAAACCATTGCCAAAATCTTGCAATGTGGTTTTTATTGGCCTACCATGTTTAAAGATGTTCATGCCTTCTGTGTTGCATGTGACCGATGCCAACGACTAGGTAGCCTCACTAGGCGTAACATGATGCCCCTTAACCCCATCCTTGTTTTGGAAATATTTGATTGTTGGGGGATTGATTTCATGGGACCTTTTCCAAGTTCATTTGGTTACCAATTCATCCTTGTTGCTGTTGATTATGTGTCTAAATGGGTGGAGGCCATTGCATCTCGAACCAATGACCATCAAGTTGTGGTCAAATTCTTGAAAGAAAATATTTTCTCTCGTTTTGGCATGCCCCGGGCTATGATTAGTGATGGGGGAAAACATTTTTGTAGCAAGCCCGTTGGGATTTTGATGAGAAAATATGGTGTAATTCACAAGGTCAGTACCCCCTATCACCCACAAACTAGTGGCCAAGCTGAGTTGGCAAATAGGGAGATCAAGAACATTTTAGAGAAAACAGTCAATCCAAACCGTAAAGATTGGTCCCTACGACTAGTTGATGCTTTGTGGGCATATCGCACTGCTTATAAGACCTCTTTAGGAATGTCTCCTTATAGGCTAGTTTATGGAAAGCCTTGTCATCTCCCTGTTGAGATTGAGCACCGTGCATATTGGGCCATTCGGCAATTCAATGACAATGAAAACGAGGTTGGCAAAAATAGAAAGCTTCAATTGGATGAATTAGAGGAGTTGAGAAATGATGCATTTGAAAATGCAAAAAATTTCAAAACATAAGATGAAAACTTTGCATGATAAACATATTCTTAGAAAATCCTTTCATGTTGGTCAAAAGGTTCTCTTGTATAATTCACGATTACATCTTTTTCCTGGGAAGTTGAGGACAAAATGGACTGGTCCATTTGTGATTAAATCCATCTCTGAGCATGGTGCATTTGAGGTAGAAAATCCCAAGAATGGAAATATTTTCAAAGTAAATGGTCATCGATTGAAACCTTATCTTGAAAATGTTGTGGCTGAAGTTGAGACATTGGATCTTCAAGATCCAATACCATTGTAGTATTAGAAGAAATGAGTTTTTATTTTTATTTTATTTTTATTTTTATTTTTATTTTTCATTTTTATTATTTTTTCTTCTTTCTTCCATCTCTTATATTTTCGTGTTCATGCATTCGGGACAATGCATTATTTTAAGTTGGGGGGTGTGAGGTTCTTTATTTTCAAAAAAAAAAAAATCAATGTTTTCTTTTAGTTGTGATATGCAGGTTAAAAAAAAAATCAAGCAAGAAGTCAGCTCATGCCCAATTCAATCAGACATTCATCCTTGAAAACAGAAGGGGAGTAACAATTTTCTAATCTTTATACTTTTCTTCTCTTTCTCTTTTACATTGAGGATAATGTAAAACTTAATTTTAGATATTTCATTATGTTGAATGCTTGAGATAACCATGCTTGTTAAAAAAAAAAAAAACTTGCATTCGTATGTGAATGAGACTTGTTTAGGATCATCATTACATTTTTTGATTCATTATTATGTTGAACATTGCATACTTTAATTTGGGATAGATAATATCTTATAAAGCAAGATATAGCATACTTTTTTTTAAGATTACTGAAATACATCTTTCCTTGTAAAAGTTGTGTGAGTTGTGTGATTATGCATGAAAGATGAGTATGATGCTTTACTTGTAATTATCCCTTTTGATCCAGTCCTAAACAAGGTTTAAGTAAATAGAGTAATAATTATTACACGAATAAATAAATAAATGTGTACAAAGTTCTATCTACTCCAATGTTTTGAGTTGCTCAGTAACTAGGGGTATTCATCACAAATGTTTATCTTTACGTCAAACGGCAGCTTAAAATATGAGTATGCAAAGCACTTTAAGTTTGTGACTTTGTGAGTAACCGGGTGCATTCATCACAAATGTTTGTATTCGCGTCAAAAGGGAAGTGACTACTTAAAGACAAAAAATAAATCATATCTTCAAAAAAAAAAAGAAAAAAGAAAAAAGAAAGAAAGAAAATATATAGATATTTCTCTAGTTTGCTACCTTGTTTGTGTTGGTGAGAATGGAAGATTACAAGTTGAGTTTTCGTATGAATCAATTATGTTGGTTGCACGATAAATATGACTGAATTTGGAAATTTTGTATGGATGTTTGATTTAGAGAATGTGAGTATGCTTATTTTTCTTTATTTGCTATTGTGTACACTAAGTTAAAGATACCAATGTTTGCATGATAGGTCCTTCAAGTGTGATGAATCGAGCCTAATTATGGTTGTTATTATTATTATTTTTATTTTAAAGGTTTTATGTTTTGTTTTGCTTGAGGACTAGCAAAATCTAAGTTGGGGGGTGTGATTGTGCATCAAAAGTGTCATTAAGTCTCTTTTTTTACATATGTATTTATTGTTTTTATTTGGTTGTTTTTATAATAATTGATGTGTTTTTTAGTAATGAAGTTTGTTTTAATGTTTCGATAGGTTTTTGGAGCTTAAATGAATTAATTCAGAAAATTCAACGTTGGAATTCAGAACAAAGAATTGAAGAGACATTTAGTTGAAGATTGAAGCAAATCTTGGTTCAAATAAGTGCTCCAAATTTGTCCCAAAAATCAATTCTATTCCAATTCTAGAAAAGAATATCATATGATTTATTTCAAGCCCAAACTTGCCTTATGTTGTGTGCAAACTTCAACCATTAAACACTCAAGGTTTCAATGTCAATCTTAGCCCAAATAATAAGTACATTTGTATACTTATTTGATGCTCAAATTCAGCCCAAAAATCAGCCCCAAATCAGCCCTAAATCAACCCCAAATCAACCTTCAAATCAACCCAAACACAATCCATGATCTTACATGTAAACACAACAAATAACAATTGATTTATTTTGGGTAATCCATTGATCCAAGAAGGCAAGCACATGGATGGAAAGCTGGAGGGGATATTTTAACATTATTTTGGGTCAAAAAGAAGAAGGAGACACCTCATAAATGAGGAAGAAAAACGTGCACCAAAGTAGTTGTAAAGCTGTCTTGATTTGATTTTTCAGAACACCTTTCGGTGTTTTTCCCATAACTTTTGACTTAGGTGTCCAAATGAGCTGTTCTTTAATGATCTGGAAAGGTGAAAGAATTTCCTATAAATATGTCTCTAATAGACTTCTCCAAAACAAGCTTCTAAGAGGGTCGAATTGCTGTCCAAAGTTAGAGTCAGATTTGTGTCTGAATTTTTTCTGAAATTGTATTGTGTTCTTCTTTATAGATTTCGGTTCTTTAGTTTGTAAAACTTATTTTTTTTAGTTGGATTCAAGTTCTTTCATGTTTATTGAAGTGTTCTTATATATAATCATGGTTGGCTAAACTCTTTCTTGGATCCAAATCAAGGATAATGGTGATTGAGGTGAGTTCTTTAGGATATGAATGAATCTTAATGTTTATCTTCTTATTTTCTTCATGAATGATTTATTATTGTAAAGAAATTTTAGAAATCATTTAGGTAATGTTATAATCTTGAATTTTTATGCACAAACTTTAGTTTTGGTATAGAGATTGCTTGATTCAATGTCTTACTTAATATAAAAGTACTTGTTCATTCTTAAGCAATAATCAATCTTCATCTTTCTAATCTTCATTGTAATATCTTCCGATCTAATATCACCATCATTGAGATTAGGTTGAGTTATCTTATATATGTTGAAGAAATCACCAATACATCACCATTAAAATTGATTTGGACCAAGACTTACTTTTCTTGTCATTTAAAATCTATTTACATTTTTTTTATCTTTGAAAACAAATCCATCAATTATTTTCAACCAAGTTATTGTTAATTTAATTTCTCTTGAGTTTTTTTTTGTTACTTAGCTTAATTTCCAGATCTAGCTCTCTGTGGATATGACCTCGATCTTACCGAGTTAATTGCTACATCGCACACTCGTGCACTTGCGAGTTAAAACAAGCCGATCATAAAAAGCGGTCAAGCAACATGGATCAAGTAAAATCAGTCACTACTCTGCGTAGTGGTAAGGTTATTGAAAAACCCACTCTTGAACCTTATGAGAAAGATGATGAGTCAATCTCTAAGGGTAAAGAAGGGGTTGAATCTGAAAATTACAAAGAAATGACTGATTCACCGCCAGCACTTCCATTTCCTCAAGCCATGACCAAATAAAGAAAAGTCAATCACTACTCTGAAATTTTTGAAATTTTCAAATAGGTAAAAATCAATATACCTTTGCTGGACGTTATTAAATAGGTTCCTTCCTATGCTAAATTTTTGAAAGATCTATGTAGTGTGAAGAGGAAACTGAATGTTAAAAAGAAAATCTTTTTAGCAGAACAAGTAAGTGTCATTCTTCATACAATAATGCTTTAAAATATAAAGACCCTAGTTGTCTTATAATTTCTTACTTTATTGGAGAACAAAAAATTGAAAGAGCCTTGATCTTGGTGCTAATGTGAATTTACTTTCATATTCAGTTTTTCAGAGTCTCAATCTAGGTGAGCTAAAACCAACTTCTATATCTCTTTTACTTGCCGATAGATCTATAAAAGTGCCTAGAGAAATAATTAAAGATGTGTTAGTACAAGTTGATAATTTCATTTATCTTGTAGATTTTATTGTCTTGGACACAGAACCTGTTGAAGCATGTAATTCATTTCCTGTTATTTTAGGACGTCCATTTCCTGCAACTTCTAACGTGTTAGTTAATTGTAGGAATGGACTGATGACGTTATCATTTGGAAACATGACATTGGAGATGAATATTTTCAACATTTACAAGCAACCTGAAGATGATAATGATTTACAAGAAGTAAATCATTTTGACGAATTAGTTTATGATCAACTTGAATCTACTTTAAGTAAAAATGAGTTAGATGAATTTGAAGATTTGCAAATGATTTATTCTAAGGAAGAAATCATGGATGAAACAAGCACCGAAAATGTTTATGTGAATCTTTTGTTAATAGTGACAATAAATTCGACATCTGACATCACACCAATTAATGATTACTTTCCTAACGAATCCTTACTTTCTCTTAGTTTAATGCCATGGTATGATAAAAATATCAATTTTCTTGCTTTAGGAGATTTGCCAGTTGATTGGAGTACTCAAGACAAAGAAAAGTTTTTGAAAAAAGTGAAGAATTTTTATTGTGGTCACCCTAACTTATTCAAATATTGTCCTGATCAAATATTTTAAAGATTCATTCCCAATAATGAGATAAGTAGTGTCATTAAACTTTGTCATTTTGAAGCATGTGGAAGTTATTTCTCGTTAAAATAGACAATTGCAAAAATCTTTCAAAAATCTTGTAGATAAAGGTGATTATTTTGTTTTTCTCACATTGTTTTTGTGTTTCTTTTTTAGTGATTTTTTCTAGTTTCTCTCACCCCGTTCAAATGGGGGACAATGGTACGCCGTGACTTAAGTCGGTTCTTTCAGTTTCCTATAATAACTGATATTTATATACATATTTATGCAATTCTTTGAATCTCTCTTCCAATTCTCATTTGAAAATGGACACTAATTTTGAAAAATTGAAAAAGTATTTTCCCGCTCTGCCTCAGAATGCGATTATAAAAATTTACCATGCTAAATGTGCAAGATTGAGCTTGTTAATGAATCATGGAATTCCTGAAGATATTCGCTGGTTGATTGAAGCAAAGATTCGATTATCAGGTGAGTCCTCTAACTTCATTTCACACATGCTAGGAACAGGTAAAGCATTTTTGCAAAGAAATGTTGTGCAAAATGACTGAAAGTCTGTCATCGATGTGCTAGATGGACTTGTAATACATAATTTCGTTCTTTAGGAATGATACCTATAAACTGTGAAGATAAAATACAATTCATTAAGGATGGCCTGAGTAAAGAGTCTTTAGATAATCTTCTATTGACTTTTGAGACACATCCTAGTATAGATGTTCATCATGCAATTCATGATTTATGGCTCCATTTCCATAAAGAACATGATTGAATTAGTCTTGAGAATTTGACTAAAAAAGACCCTGTTTGCCAATTTTTAAGAATGGATAGGAAGCCTATCCCCGACCCATAGAGGGCATTTAAGCTGTTCTTGGACGTAAAACTAAAGGAAGATGTGAGCCATAATCACAACTACCTATACATACACATGCTTTTTCAAAAGTAAATAAATAAATAAATAAATAAAGAGAGAGAGAGAGAGAGTGTGTGAGACTCTAGCTGGCCTACATATAGGTGGTATTATTGCCTTTCTAATTTCTCATCTATAAAATCCTTTCTTCCTTCCTTTCATTTCTACTCAACCCATATGACATGACTAAAAGATTGATGTCTTCTCCCAAGTGCAAGAGTGTCGAAGTAATAAATAACTCGTAAGACCGGAGTCGAACCACAGGGAGGTTAATTATACAAATTATAAATAACGATAATACAACAACAACAATAATAATAGTAATAACAATAATAATAATAGTAGTAGTAGTAATAGTAATAATAATAACAATAATAATAATAATAATAATAAAGAAAAAGAAGGAGAAGAAGAAGAAGATGATGAGAACTTTGAGATGTAATATTAATGAAAGGATTAAACAATGATAATAACAAATGTCAAGGTTAGAGGATCCACTAATAGTATGTCAAACAAGTATAGTATAAACTCTTATTATTCAATTGGAAACCATACACAAAGGAGGTTCCAATGTGATTATAGATTGGTAACATGATTACATTAGTCATCTTATTCAATTAATGCTAATACTTGTAAATCTCGTCAAGCATTCATGATTATAACTTATGTTAACAACAAATCAAGTTCCTTTCATAGCTCAGGTGTCGGTTTTACCATACAGTATGGGCTATGAAAGTGCCAAGCATTTGTTGTACCAAGTGTTATACAACATAAATCAAGATTAGTCATTTAACAAGCAAGGTATTAAAGAGTGAACAAGATAACAAATACAAAACATTTTAGTATCAAACATTAAAGTCCATATTAAGTTTACACTATACTTATTCTTACACTATTAGTTATTGTGTTTTATTGTTGTGTAAGAAAAATAAAGAAACAAAATAAGAACATAAATAAGATAAGAGTTATTGTGTTTTATTGTTGTGTTTTATTGTTACTTATATTTGTTTCAGTGTGTTTCAGGTTTGTCAATGTTTATTATTTTAGGTGATATCTTCTATACTCTATCTTTGTACCTTTAAACATTGAGGACAATGTCTTGTTTTAGTTGGGGGGAGAGGGTACTAGCTAAAAAAAAACTGTGTTTTCTATTTCATAAAGCATGTGCAAAATTGTTGTTACTATGATGGCAGAGTAAGGAGAACTTTTATGACTCTTGAGACGCATCTTAGTAATCATTCATAACAAGGTCTATCATAATACTTAATGAAATATTCAGATTTACAAACTCTCATATTATTATCACTTAATTCTACTCATATACTTATTTAACATGTATTCTTAAACCTTAATGTACACACACACTTTAACATATGATTATGGGTTACACATTGGATTATTACATTATTTATATTCTTTTGCTAAAGGTAACAACTAAGGGAAAGGGATTGTATATAATTAAAAAGAAAAAGAAAAAAATGATAATAATAAAAATATAGATAAGTTTGGTTTTGTAGCCTCCCTAACCTAAGCAATTAAGCCCGAAGGGGTGTTTTAACACCTAATACCCTAAAGTCAACTGACTTGGAAGCTATTGGTCCAACGCTTGTTACATGGATTGAGGAGAAAAACTTAAGGGAATCAAACATTGCACTATATACGTATTAGTATCTGCGACCCGAGTTACTAAGCTCGTAAGGGTGTCTTAACACCAAATGCCTTAAGAATAACTGGTCTGGGAGTCATTAGCTAAAAGCTTGTTACATGGGTTAAAGATGCATGATGTTTTTAAATTATTTGTATATATAGTTAAAAAAAAAGACAAAAATAATAATCCCAACCAAAGGAAGTTAACCTTAAATATTAGAACAAAAATTTTGTTTTCTTCCAAGAAAAGCCCCATAATTATGTGTTGATACATTGAGCACAAAGAAAAGGTTTATGAATATCTTGTTAAGAGGTATTGAGCAGATATATAAATTTAACGAGAGTTTGTTTATTTGAATAGATTAATGGAAGTTAAATGATGAAAACCTTGCTTTGTGGAATTTGCAAATTGTTTTTCTATTTTAACGCTTTGATTACTAGAGACTAGTAATAAGCTGGTTGGGGGTGTGATTAGTACTTAAAAGTGCATTTTTATCAAGGTTTTATATCATCATTTTGCACTTGAAGTATCAATAATTTCTTAACTAAAACATGTTTTATAATAATATATTTAATAAAACAAGATACCTTTAATTTCTGGTAAATATTCATTTTAAATGCAAGCCTATCACATAAATGAAAGGATCGATTAATGAATTTAAGAACTAAAATTGAAAGGATAGAGAGATGGCCAAACTTAGAAAAAAGATGTCGGTGCAATCCAAACCGAAACACTGTTCGGTAATTGGGTCATATCTGGAGTTCTAAAAGTTGAAATGAGGTGAAGGTTTTACACAAGAAAGCTGAGATAATTTCCTACAACTTTCATGTTTTCAAGTGGCTCTAATTTTGACATTATCAATGACTTTTTGGGCAGACAAGAGAAGATAAGGATTGTCACCAAGTCAAGAGTAGATGACCCACTCATCAATTAGTCATCAAATTAGTAGTTCCCAATTTTGGCCTATAAAAAGAGGTATTTGCCATGCATTTAGGCATCTTGGTGTCTAGATCAAGATCATGCTCTTGCTTTCTCTTTTTGTATTTTTTGTAATGTTTATGCTTTGCTTTCATTAATATCAAGTTTATGCCTTTCATTTCCTTTCCTTTACTTAGTTAACTTTTATCTTATTTATGTTTGTATTTTGTTTATCTATTTTTCTTTCCTTCATTATGTCTAGCTAAGTTTATTATGTCAAGGTGAAAAGGTTACACTAATGGTGTAAGAATAAGTATAGTGTAAACTTAATATGGACTTTAATGTTTGATACTAACATGTTTTATATTTGTTATCTTGTTCACTCTTTAATACTTTGCTTGTTGACATGACTAAAAGATTGATGTCTTCTCCCAAGGGTAGGAGTGTCAAAGTAATAAATAACCCAGTAAGACCGGGGTCGAACCACAAGGAGGTTAATTGTACAAATTATAAACAACAATTATAAACAACAACAATAATAAGAATAACAACAATAATAGTAATAGTAGCGATAATAATACTAATAATACTAGTAGTAGTAGTAGTACTAATAATAATAATAATAATAAAGAAAAAGAAGGAGAAGAAGATGATGATGATGAGAACTTTGAGATGTAATATTAATGAAAGGATTAAACAATGATAATAACAAATGTCAAGGTTAGAGGATCCACTAATGGTATGTCAAACAAGTATAGTATAAACTCTTATTATTCAATTGGAAACCACACACAAAGGAGGTTCCAATTTGATTGTAGATTGTTAACATGATTATATTAGTCATGTTATTCAATTAATGCTAATACTTGTAAATCTCGTCAAGCATTCATAATTATAACTTATGTTAACAACAAATCAAGTTCCTTTCATAGCTCAGGTGTCGGTTTTACCATATAGTATGGGCTATGAAAGTGTCAAGCATTTGTTGTACCAAGTGTTATACAACATAAATCAAGATTAGTCATTTAACAAGCAAAGTATTAAAGAGTGAACAAGATAACAAATACAAAACATGTTAGTATCAAACATTAAAGTCCATATTAAGTTTACACTATACTTATTCTTACACTACTAGTGTAACCTTTTAACCTTGATATAATAAACTTAGCTAGACATAATGAAAGAAATAAAAATAGATAAACAAAATAAAAACATAAAAGTTAACTAAGTAAAGGAAAGGAAATGAAAGGCATAAACTTAATATTAATGAAAGCAAAGCATAAACACCACAAAAAATACAAAGAGAGAAAGGAAGAACATGATCTTGATCTGGACACCAAGATGCCTAAATGCATGGCAAATGCCTCCTTTTATAGGCCAAAATTGGGAACTATTGATTTGATAACTAATTGATCAGTGGGTGGCCAACTCTTGACTTGGTGGCAATCCTTATCTTCTCTTGTCTGCCCAAAACGTCATTGATAACGTCAAAATTGGAGCCACTCGAAAACATGAACGTTGTAGGTAATTGTCTTAGCTATCTTGTGTAAATAATTCAGCTCATTTGAACTTCTAGAACTCCAGATATTGCCAAAATACTAAACAGTTCTTGGGCTGGAGGATAGATTTGGGCCTCTTTGTTGTTGCTACAATTTGGACTTGCAAATAGCCTTTTAGATCTTGGGCTCCATATGAAAGTTGTAGGCCTATGTCTTACCTTTCTATCCATATAAAGTAAACCTAAATGTAAGATTTATAGCTCCAGATATGACCCAATTACCAAATAGTGTTCTAGTTTGGATTGCACCAACATCTGTTTTCTAATTTTGGTCATCTCTTTGCCCTTACAATTTAAGTTCTTCAAGTCATCAATCAATCCTTTCATTTATGTGATAGGCTTGCATTTAAAATGAACATTTACCATAAATTAAAGGTATCTTATATTATTAGATATATTATTATAAAACATGCTTTAGTTAAGGAGTTATTAATACTTCAAGTGCAAAATGATGATATAAAACCATGATAAAAATGCACTTTTAAGTACTAATCACACCCCCCAGCTAGCTTATTACTAGTCCCTAGTAATCAAAGCGTTAAAATAGAAAAACAATTTACAAATTCCATAAAACAAGGTATTCATCATTTAACTTCCATTAATCTATCTAGATAAACAAACTCTCGTTAAATTTACATACCTGCTCAATACCTCTTAACAAGTTATTTATAAACCTTTCTTTTGTGCTCAATGTGTCAACAAATAATTATGGGGCTTTTCTTGGAAGAAAATAAAATTTTTGTTCTAATGTTTAAGGTTAACTTTCTTGGGTTGGGATTATTATTTTTCTTTTTTTTTTCTTTTTTTTTTAAATATATATACATATAATTTAAAAACACCATGCATCTTTAACCCATGTAACGAGCTTTCAGCTAATGACTCCCAAACTAGTTGGTCTTAGGGCATTAGATGTTAAGACACCCCTATGAGCTTAATAACTCGGGTCATAGACTGATATGTAAATAATACAATATTTGATTCCCTTAAGCTTTTCTCCTCAACTCATGTACCAGCGTTGGGCAAATAACTCCCAAGTCAGTTGACTTTAGGGTATTAGATGTTAAAACACCCCTTCGTGCTTAATTGCTTAGGTTAGGGAGGCTACGAAACCAAACTTATCCATATTTTTATTATCATCATTTTTTTCTCTTTTTTTTTCTTAATTATATACAATCCCTTTCCCTTAGTTGTTACCTTTAACAAAAGAACATAAATAATATAATAATCCAATATGCAACTCACAATCATATGTTAAAGTGTGTGTGTAAATTAAGGTTTAAGAATACATGTTAAATAAGTATATGAGGAGAATTAAGTGATAACAATGCGAGAGTTTGTAAACCTAAATATTTCAAGAAGTATTATAATAGACCTTGTTAAGAATGGTTACTAAGATGCATCTCAAAAGTCACTTTAACAAAAGAGCTCCTTTACTCTGCCATCCTAGTAACAATGATTATGCACATATTTTATGAAATGAATTTTTTTTTATCAACTACTACCCTCTCCCCCTAACCAAAACGAGACATTGTCCTCAATGTTCTAAGGTAGAAAGATAGAGTATAGAAGATATAACCTGAAATAACGAACACTCACAAACTTGAAACAAATATAAAAAACAACAAAACATAATAATAAAACCAAAAGACACAAATATTCATAAATGAAGGCTCAAATCCAATCTAAGCTTTTTACAGCTTTCCTTAGATGACCAATTTATATGACCCATGGAAGGATCAATCATAGGAACGGAAGATTGTAGTTGGTCAATCAATTGTTCAGCAGTAGCAGCAGAGATTATGATTTGTCATGCAGAAGATGTTAGAAATTCCTGTTCGACAACATGATCAAGAAAAGATAACAACTTATCATAATAACCATTAACATTTAACAAACCTATGGGTTTATGGTGAATGTGTTGTTGGGCCCAAGAGGAAATATGAAAGATCTCTTCTAATGTGCCTAGACCACCTGGTAAAGTAATGAAGGCATCAACATGGTTAAACATTGCATTCATTCGAGCGGACATTGTGGAGACCTGAAGTTCCTCTCCAATTGTTTTTCCAATGATGTCCCCTTGTGCTAAAGCTTCGGGGACGACCCCTAAAACTTGATTACCTCCTAAAAATGTAGCTATTGACACCCTCCCATTAACCAAAAACTGTCTCCCTCATACACTAAATGAATCTTTCTCTCAGCTAGCACCTAACCAAGATGATTTGGTGATTCTAAAAACTCCTTTTCTTTCCAGGATGAGATCCACCAAAAACACAAATATTTCTTATCTGATGACCTGAGGAACTTGCCATTTCTACACACTTATGTATTTGTTGAATATATGGGTTGAGTAGAAATGAAAGGAAGGAAGAGAGGATTTTATAAATGAGAAATGAGAAAGGCAATCATAACACCTATATGTAGACCAGCTAAAGTCTCACACTCTCACTCTCTCTTTTTTTTTATTTATTTATTTATTTACTTTTGAAAAATCATGTATATATACAGGTAGTTGTGATTGTGGCTCACATTTTCCCTTGGTTTTACGTCCAAGAACGGCTTAAACGCCCTCTATGGGTCGAGGATAGGCTTCTGATTAGTACTTAAAAGTGCATTTTTATCATGGTTTTATATCATCATTTTGCACTTGAAGTATCAATAACTCCTTAACTAAAATATGTTTTATAATAATGTATCTAATAATATAAGATACCTATAATTTGTGCTAAATGTCTATTTTTAATGCAGGTCTATCACATAAATGAAAGGATTGATTGATGACTTGAAGAACTTAAATTGCATGGATAAAGAGATGGTCAAACTTAGAGAAGAGATGTCGGTGCAATCCAAACCGGAACACTGTTCGGTAATTGGGTCATATCTGGAGCTACAGATCTCAGATTTAGGTCCAATTTATATGGATGGAAAGTTAAGACATAGGCCTACAACTTTCATATGGAGCCCAAGATCTAAAAAGGCCATTATCAAGTCCAAATTGTAGCAACAACAAAGAAGCCCGAATCTGTCTTCCAGCCCGAGCACTGTTCGGTATTTTGGCCATATCTGGAGTTCTAGAAGTCCAAATGAGCTGAAGTTTTTACACAAGAAAGCTGAGACAATTGCCTACAACTTTCATGTTTACAACTGGCTCCAATTTTGACGTTATCAATGACGTTTTGGGCAGACAAGAGAAGATAAGGATTGTCACCAAGTCAAAAGTTGGCCACCCACTTATCAATTAGTCATCAAATCAATAGTTCCCAATTTTGGCCTATAAAAGGAGGCATTTGCCATGCATTTAGGCATCTTGGTGTTTAGATCAAGATCATGCTCTTCCTTTCTCTCTTTGTATTTTTTGTAATGTTTATGCTTTACTTTCATTAATATTAAGTTTATGCCTTTCATTTCATTTCCTTTACTTAGTTAACTTTTATGTTCTTATTTTGTTTATTTGTTTTCCTTTCTTTCATTATGTCTAGCTAAATTAATTATGTCAAGGTGAAAAGGTTACACTAATGGTGTGAGAATAAGTATAATGTAAACTTAATATGGACTTTAATGTTTGATACTAACATGTTTTATATTTGTTATCTTGTTCACTCTTTAATACTTTGCTTGTTAAATGATTAATCTTGATTTATGTTGTATAACACTTGATACAACAAATGCTTGGCACTTTCATAGCCCATAATGTATGGTATAACCGACACTTGAGCTATGAAAGGAACTTGATTTGTTGTTAACATAAGTTATAATCATGAATGCTTGACGAGATTTACAAGTATTAGCATTAATTGAATAAGATGTCTAATGTAATCATGTTCACAATATATAATCTGATTGGAACCTCCTTTGTGTGTGGTTTCCAATTCAATAATAAGAGTTTATACTATACTTGTTTGATATACCATTAGTGGAACCTCTAACCTTGACATTTGTTATTATTATTGTTTAATCCTTACATTAATATTTCATCTCTAAGTTCTCATCATCATCATCTTCTTCTTCTTCTCTTTCTTTATTATTATTATTACTACTACTACTACTACTACTACTACTACTACTAGTATTATTATTATTATTATTATTATTATTATTATTGTTGTTGTTGTTGTTGTTGTTGTTGTTGTTGTTGTTGTTATTATTGTTATCGTTATTACTATTATTGTTGTCTATAATTGTTGTTTATAATTTGTACAATTAACCTCCCTGTGGTTCGACCCCGGTCTTGCCGGGTTATTTATTACTTCGACACTCCTGCACTTGGGAGAAGACATCAATCTTTTAGTCGTGTCAGCTTCCCATCTAGTTTTCTTAAAAACTGGCAAACAGTGTCTTTTTTAGTCAGATTCCCAAGACTAAGTCGATCATGTTCTTTATGAAATAGTGGCCATAAATCATGAATTGCACGATGCACATCTCCACTAGGATCTGTCTCAAGAGTCAATAGAAGATTATCTAAAGACTCCTTACTCAAGCCATCCTTAATGAATTGTATTTTACCTTCACGGTTTATAGATACCATTCCTAAAGAATGACATTGTGTATTACAAGTACATCTAGCATATCAATGATAGACTTTCAGTCATTTTGCATGATGTTTCTTTGCAACAATGCTTTTACTTGTTCCACGCATGTGTGAAATGAAGGAGTTAGAGGACTCACTTGATAATCAGACCTTTGCTTCAATCAATCACCGAATATCTTCAGAAATTCTATAATTCATTAACAATCTCAATCTTGCACATCTAGCACAATAAAGTTTTATAATCGCATTTTGAGGCAGAGCAGGAAAATACTTTTTCAATTTTTCAAGATTAGTGTCCATTTTCAAATGAGAATTGGAGGACAAATTCAAAGAATTGCACAAATATATACACAAATATCAGTTATTATGGGAAACTGAAAGAACTACTTAAGTCACGGAGTACCGTTGCCCGCCATTTGACCGGGGTGAGAGAAACTAGCAAAATCACTCAAAAAGAAACAAAAAAAATGTGAGAAAAACAAAATAATCAACCTTTATCTACAAGATCATTCAAACCAGCTGATTCATTTTCACTAGGAAAATTATCAAAGTAAGCTTTCAAACAATGTCCATTTACCTTAAAATCATTGTCATTCATTGAATTCTCAATATCACAGGCCCCTTAAGGATTGCTCCATCTTAATCTTAGCTCTTTAGGGAATGCATAGAGTTAAGAATCATAAAAGAAATTTTTTTGACCAGTATCAACTTTTTGACAATTTTCACAAGTTTTGCAGAATGCATGCGTGTTCTTGAATATGGTGGGCCAATAAAATCCATTTTGAAAGATTTTTGCAGCTATTTTTTTTTGACGAGAAATAACTTCTGCATGCTTCAGAATGACAAAGTTTAATGACACTACTTACCTCATTGTCGGGAATGAATCTTTGAAATATTTGATCAGGACAATATTTGAATAAGTTAGGGTCATCACAATAAAAATTCTTCACTTTGTTAAAAAACTATCTGTCTTGAGTACTCCAATCAGCAGGCAAATCTCCTAAAGCAAGAAAATTGATGTTTTTATCATACCAAGGCATTGGACTAAGAAAAAGTAAGGATTCGTTAGGAAAGTAATCATTGATTGGTGTGATGTCAGATGTCGAATCTGTTGTCACTATTGACAAAAGATTCGCATCAACATTTTCAGTGCTTGTTTCATCCGTGATTTCTTCCTTAGAATAAATCATTTGGAAATCTTCAGATTCATCTAACTCATTTTTACTTAAAATAGATTCAAGTTGATCATAAACTAATTCGTCAATATGATCTACTTCCTGTAAATCATTATCATCTCCAAGTTGCTTGTAAATGTTGAAAATATTCATCTCCAATATCAAGTTTCCAAATGATAGCTTCATTAGTCCATTCCTACAATTAATCAATGCGTTAGAGGTTGCAAGAATCCATAGGATCAATGAATTACATGCTTCAACAGGTTCTGTGTCCAAGACAATAAAATCCATAGGATAAATGAATTTATCGACTTGTACTATTCCTCTAGGCACTTTTACAGATCTATCGACAAGTAAAAGAGATATAGAAGTTGGTTTTAACTCACCTAGATTGAGACTCTAAAAAACTGAATATGGAAGTAAATTCACACTAGCACCAAGATCAAGTAAGGCTCTTTCAATTTTATGCTCTCCAATAAAGCAAGAAATTATAGGACATCCAGGGTCTTTAGATTTCAAAGCATTATTGTTCTGCAGAATAGCACTTACTTGTTCGACTAGAAAGGCTTTCTTTTTCACATTTAGTTTCCACTTCACAGTTCATAGATCTTTTAAAAATTTAGCATAGGAAGGAACTTGTTTAATAGCATCCAACAAAGGTATATTGATCCTTACCTGTTTGAAAATTTCAAAAATTTTAGAGTTGTGATTGACTTTCCTTTGTTTAGTCATGGCATGAGGAAATAGAAGTACTAGAGGTGAATCAATCATTTATTTGCAATTTTCAGATTCAACCCCTTCCTTACACTCAGAGATTGACTCATCATCTTTCTCATAAGGTTCAAGAGTGGGTTTTTCAATAACCTTACCATTGTGCACAGTAGTGACTGATTTGACTGGATCCATGTGTTCGCTCTGGAACTACTTGTATTTGCATTGTATTGCCCCTTGGGATTTTATTGTGGTTGAGATGGAAACTTGCCTTTCTCTTGGAAACTGAGAGCAGATGTCAATTTTGCAAGAGTATCTTTAAAATCTGTCATGTTTTGAGCAAGTTGAGTATTGATTGTCTCTTGCTTTTCAATGACTGCATGCAATGTTTCCTCAAGATTTCTTCTAGGAGGTAGAGCATAAGGAGGTGCATATCCATGAGAAGTTTGGAAATTATGGTGTGCTTGAAACGGTAGTTGTGAAGTTTGTGCATTGTTGTTCTCACTCTTCCAACTAAAATTTGGGTGATTTCTCCAACCAGGGTTGTATGTTTGTGAGTATGGGTTGTGGTTGGCCCTTTGGAAACTATTTAAAGCATGGGCTTGTTCATGGAGACATTCCTTAAAAGAAGGCAAGGTTGGACAATCGTTGGTTGAGTGTTCATTTGTTTCACAAATTTGACACACAATGTTTTCAACTGATTTTAATTTACTACTCTTTTTTAATTCTAGTGCCTCGACTTTTCTTGCTAAAGATGCAAACTTGGCTTGAAGGTCATGATCTTCCCTAAGCTTGAACATACCTTCACTAGATGTATGAGGTTGAGTTTTACTCGATGCCTCATAAGTACCCGCGGTGTCCTAATTTTGAGCATTTTCAGCTAACAAGTCTAAGTACTCCATTGCTTCATTAAGGTCTTTATCTTCAAAAGTTCCATTGCACATCAATTCAACCATTTGCCTAACTTTAGGTGTTAACCCTTCATAGAAATGTGAAACCAATCTCCATGTTTCAAAACCATGATGAGGGCAAGTACTAAGTAAGTCTCGATACCTATCCTAATATTGGTAAAATGTTTCTCCTGGTTTTTGAGTGAAAGTGGTGATTTGTCTTTTGCAAGAGTTTGTTCTATGAGATGGGAAAAACTTCTTTAAAAATTATTGTTGCATTTCATCCCAAGCACGAATAGATCCTGATCTCAAATTTTGTAGCCATCTTTTAGCTTTATCTTTTAATGAAAAAAGAAAAAGCTTTAATATGATGGTGTTTATGCTACAATTTAAATTATTATATGTATTGCAAACCTCCTCAAATTCCCTTAAATGCAAGTATGGATTTTCCAATTCTAAGCCATGAAAAGAAGGTAAAAGTTGAATAATACCTGGTTTAAAATTAAAATGAGATGCATCGGGAGCAAAAACTATGCATGATGGTGCACTAGTTCTTGTGGGATTCATGTGGTCTCTAAGAGTTCTAGCATGTTATTCTCATTATTCTCATTATGAAGTCATTGATTATCTTCTTCGGCCATATTTTCTGAAAATTATGAGGATACCCTACAAAGTCTACCACTCGATGTACGTGACCACACTCTCATGCACGTGTAGAAATAGAATAAAAGAAAAAAGAAAACAAAAGAAGAAGGAAGAAAACAAAGTAAAGATAAACAAAACAAAAGAAACAAAATTATATAAAAGTGAAAAGAGAAAATAAAATAAATACTATAATTTGTATAAGAACTTACCTCCCCGGCAACGACGCCAAAAACTTAACACGACTAAAAGATTGATGTCTTCTCCTAAGTGTAGGACTGTCGAAGTAATAATTAACCTGGTAAGACCGGGGTCGAACCACAAGGAGCTTAATTGTACAAATTATAAATAACAATAATAGTAACAATAACAACAACAATAATAATAGTAGCAATAATAATACTAATAATACTAGTAGTGGTAGTAGTAGTAGTAGTAGTAGTAGTCATAATAAAGAAAAAAAAGGAGAAGAAAAAGAAAAAGAAGATGATGAGAACTTTGAGATGGAATATTAATGTAAGGATTAAACAATAATAATAACAAATGTCCAGGTTAGAGATTCCACTAATGGTATGTCAAACAAGTATAGTATAAACTCTTATTATTCAATTGAAAACCACACACAAAGAAGGTTCCAATTTCATTATAGATTGTTAACATGATTATATTAGTCATCTTATTCAATTAATGCTAATACTTGTAAATCTCATCAAGCATTTATAATTATAACTTATGTTAACAACAAATCAAGTTCCTTTCATAGCTTCGGTGTCGATTATACCATACAGTGGGCTATGAGAGTGCCAAGTATTTGTTGTACCAAGTGTTATACAACATAAATCAAGATTAATCATTTAACAAGCAAAGTATTAAAGAGTGAACAAGATAATAAATAGAAAACATGTTAGTATCAAACATTAAAGTCCATATTAAGTTTACACTATACTTATTCTTACACCATTAGTGTAACCTTTTCACCTTGATATAATAAACTTAGCTAGACATAATGAAAGAAAGAAAAATAGATAAACAAAATACAAACATAAATAAGATAAAAGTTAACTAAGTAAAGGAAAGGAAATGAAAGGCATAAACTTCATATTAATGAAAGCAAAGCATAAACATTACAAAAAATACAAAGAGAGAAAGGAAGAGCATGATCTTGATCTCGACACCAAAATGCCTAAATGCATGGCAAATGTCTCCTTTTAGAGGCCAAAATTGGGAACTATTGATTTGATAACTAATTGATAAGTGGGTGGTCAACTCTTGACTTGGTGGCAATCCTTGTCTTCTCGTGTCTGCCCAAAACGTCATTGATAACGTCATAATTGGAGCTACTCAAAAACATGAAAGTTGTAGGGAATTGTCTCAGATATCTTATGTAAAAAATTCACCTCATTTGAGCTTCTAGAACTCCAGATATGGCCAAAATACTGAATAGTGCTCGGGCTGGAGGACAGATTCAGGCTTCTTTGTTGTTGCTACAAGTTGGACTTAGAAATGGCCTTTTAAAATCTTGGGCTCCATAAAAAAGTTGTAGGCCTATGTCTTACCTTTCCATCCATATAAAGTAGACCTAAATCTAAGATTTGTAGCTCCAGATATGACCTAATTACCGAACAGTGTTCCGGTTTGGATTGCACCAACATCTCTTTTCTAATTTTGGTCATCTCTTTGCCCTTGCAATTTAAGTTCTTAAAGTCATCAATCAATCCTTTCATTTATCTGATAGGCCTGCATTTAATATAAATATTTACCACAAATTAAAGGTATCTTATATTATTAGATATATTATTATAAAACATGCTTTAGTTAAGGAGTTATTGATACTTCAAGTGCAAAATGATGATATAATATTATGATAAAAATATATTTTTAAGTACTAATCACTTGTTAAATGACTAATCTTGATTTATGTTGTATAACACTTGGTACAACAAATGCTTGGCACTTTCATAACCCATATTGTATGGTATAACCGACACCTAAGCTATGAAAGAAACTTGATTTGTTGTTAACATAAGTTATAATCATGAATACTTGACGAGATTTACAAGTATTAGCATTAATTGAATAAGATGATCAATGTAATCATGTTAACAATGTATAATCAGATTGGAACCTCCTTTATGTGTGGTTTCCAATTGAATAATAAAAGTTTATACTATACCTGTTTGACATACCATCAGTGGATCCTCTAACCTTGACATTTGTTATTATCGTTGTTTAATTCTTACATTAATATTCCATCTCAAAGTTCTCATTTTCTTCTTCTTCTTCTGTTTCTTTTTCTTTATTGTTATTATTATTAGTATTACTACGACTACTACTATTACTACTACTACTAGTATTGTTATTATTATTATTATTATTGTTACTATTATTATTGTTGTTGTTATTGTTTATAATTTGTATAATTAACCTCCCTGTGGTTCGAACCTAGTCTTCCCGGGTTATTTATTACTTTGATACTCCTGCACTTGGGAGAAGACATCAATCTTTTAGTCGTCTCAATTTGTTATCTTGTTCACTCTTTAATACTTTATTTGTTAAATGACTAATCTTGATTTATGTTGTATAACACTTGGTACAACAAATGCTTGATACTTTTATAGTTCATACTGTATGGTATAACCAACACTTGAGCTATGAAAGGAACTTGATTTGTTGTTAATATAAGTTATAATCATAAGTGCTTGATGAGATTTACAAGTATTAGCATTAATTGAATAAGATGCCTAATGTAATCATGTTAACAATCTATAATATGATTGGAACCTCCTTTGTGTGTGGGTTCAAATTGAATAATAAGATTACTATACTTAATTGACATACCATTAGTGGATCCTCTAAATTTTACATTTGTTATTATCATTGTTTAATCGTTATATTAATATTTCATCTCAAAGTTCTCATCATCTTCGTCTTCTTCTCCTTTTTTTTCTTTATTATTATTATTATTATTATTGTTATTATTAGTGTTGTTATTGTTGTTGTTGTTGTTGTTGTTGTTACTATTGTTACTATTATTATTGTTATTGTTGTTGTATTATTGTTATTTATAATTTGTACATTTAATCTCTCTATGGTTTGACCCTAGTCTTGCCGGGTTATTTATTATTTCAACAGTCGTGCACTTAGAAGAGGACATTAATCTTTTAGTTGTGTCAAGTTTTTGTTGTCGTTGCTGCGAAGGTAAGTTCTTGTACAAATTGAAGTATTTATTTTATTTTCACTTTTCACTTTTCTTGTATATAACTTTGTTTCTTTGTTCTTGTTTCTTCTTCTTCCTTTTATTCTATTCCTACATGTGCATGAGAGTGTGGTCACGTACATTAAGTGGTAGACTTTGTAGGGTATCCTCATCATTTTCAGAAAATATGGCCGAAGAAGATAATCAATCATTTCATAATGAGAATAATGAGAATAACCATGTTAGAACACTTAGAAACCACATGAATCCCACAAGAACAAATGCACCATCATGCATAGTTTTTCCTCCTGATGCATCTCATTTTAATTTTAAGCTAGACATTATTCAACTTTTATCTTCTTTTCATGGCTTAGAATTGAAAAATCCATACTTGCATTTAAGGGAATTTGAGGAGGTTTTGAACACATATAATGATTCAAATTATAGCATGAACACCATCAGATTAAAGCATTTTTCTTTTTCATTAAAAGATAAAGCTAAAATAGTTTAAAGGAATGTCTCCATGAACAAGCCCATGCTTTAAATAGTTTCCAGAGCCAACCACAACCTATACTCCCAAACATACAACCCTGGTTGGAGAAATCACTTTATGCTCCATAACCACTGTTTGAAACCCACCATAACTTCCAAAATTCTTTTGGATATGCACCTCTTTATGCTCCACCTCCTAGAAGAAATCTTGAGGAAACATTACATGCATTCATTGAAAAGCAAGAGACAATCAATACTCAATTTGCTCAAAACATGACACATTTTAAAGATACTCTTGCAAAATTAACATTTGCTCTTAGTTTCCAAGCGAAATGTAAGTTTCCATCTCAACCACAACAAAATCCCAAGGGGCAATACAATGCAAATGCAAGTAGTTTTGGAAGCCAACACATGAATCAAATCAAATCAATCACTACTCTTCACAGTGGTAGGGTTATTGAAAAACCCACTCTTGAACCTTATGAGAAAGATAATGAGTCAATCTTCGAGGGTAAGGAAGGGGTTGAATCTGAAAATTGCAAAGAAAAGACTGATTCTGCTCCAGCACTTCCATTTCCTCATGTCATGAGCAAACCAAGAAAAGTCAATCACAACTCCAAAATCTTTGAAACTTTCAAACAGGTAAGAATCAATATACCTTTGCTAGATGCTATTAAACAGGTTCCTTTCTATGCTAAATTTTTGAAAGATCTATGCATTGTGAAGAGGAAAATAAATGTGAAAAAGAAAGTCTTTTTAGCAGAACAAGTAAGTGTCATTCTTCAGAACAATAATACTTTGAAATATAAAGACCCTAGTTATCCTACAATTTCTTGCTTTATTGGAGAACATAAAATTGAAAGAGCCTTACTTGATCTTAAAGTTAGTGTGAATTTACTTGCATATTCAGTTTTTTAAAGTCTCAATCTAGGTGAGTTAAAACCAACTGATGTACCTTTTTTACTTGCCGATAGATCTGTAAAAGTGCCTAGAGGAATAGTCAAAGATGTGTTAGTACAAGTTGATAAATTTATTTATCCTGTGGATTTGTTATCTTGGACACAAAACCTGTTGAAGTATGTAATTCATTTCTTGTTATTTTAGGATATCCATTTCTTGCAACTTCTAACGTGTTAATTAATTGTAGGAATGAACTGATGAAGCTATCATTTGGAAACATGACATTCGAGAAGAATATTTTCAACATTTACAAGCAACCTAAAGATGATAATGATTTACAAGAAGTACATCATATTGACGAATTAGTTTATAATCAACTTGAATCTACTTTAATTAAAAATAAGTTAGATGAATCTGAAGATTTGCAAATGATTTATTTTGAGAAAGAAATTACGGATGAAAAATGCACCAAAAATATTGATGCGGATCTTTTGTCAAAAGTGACAACAAAATCGATATCTAACATCACTCCAATCGATGATTACTTTCCTAACGAATCCTTACTTTCTCTTAGTCCAATGCCTTGATATGATAAAAATATCACTTTTCTTGCTTTAGAAGATTTGCCAGCTGATTAGAGCACCCAAGACAAAGAAACGCTTTTGAACGAAGTGAAGAAATTTTATTATGATGACCCTGATCAAATATTTCAAAGATTCATTCCTGACAATGAAGTAAATTGTGTCATTAAACTTTGTAATTCTAAAGCATGTGGCAGTTATTTCGCGTCAAAAAAGACAACTATAAAAATCTTTCAAAATGGATTTCATTGGCCCACCATGTTCAAGGACATGCATGCATTCTGCAAAATTTGTGAAAATTGTCAAAAAGTTGATACTGGTCAAAAAGTTTTGTTTTATAATTCTTAACTCTATGCATTCCCTAGAGAGCTAAGATCAAGATGGACCAATCCTTATGGGGCCTGTGATGTTGATAATTCAATGAATAATAATGTTTTTAAGGAAAATGGACATCGTTTGAAAGCTTCCTTTGATAATTTTTCTAGTGAAAATGAATCAACTGGTTTGAATGATCTTGTAGATAAAGGTTGATTATTTTATTTTTTTCACATTGTTTTTGTGTTTATTTTTGAGTGATTTTTGCTAGCTTCTCTCACCCCGATCAAATAGCGGACAATTGTACTCCGCGACTTAAATCGGTTCTTTCAGTTTCTTATAATAACTGATATCTGTGTATATATTTGTGCAATTCTTTGAATTTCTCTTTTAATTCTCATTTGATAATGGACACTAATCTTGAAAAATTGAAAAAGTATTTTTTTGTTCTGCCTCAAAATACGATTACAAAAATTTACCATGCTAGATGGGCAAGATTGAGGTTGTTAATGAATCATGGAATTCCTAAAGATTTTCGCTGGTTGATTGAAGCAAAGGTCCGATTATCAGGTGAATCCTCTAAGTCCTTCATTTCACACATGCGTGGAATAGGTAAAAGTACTTTTGCAAAGAAACGTCATGCAAAATGATTGAAAGTCTGTCATCAATGTGATAGTTGGATTTGTAATGCACAATGTCGTTCTTTAGGAATGGTATCTATAAACCGTGAAGATAAAATACAATTCATTAAGGATGGTCTGAATAAGGAGTCTTTAGATAATCTTCTATTGACTCGTGAGATGCATCCTAGTGGAGATGTGCATCGTGCAATTCATGATTTATGGTCATTATTTCATAAAGAACATGCTCGACTTAGTCTTGGGAATCTGACTAGAAAAGATCCTAAAAAAGATGCTCTTTTAATTTCTCATCTATAAAATCCTCTCTTCCTGCCCTTGATTTCCTCTTAATCCATACATTCATCAAATATAGAAGTGTGTAGAAATGGCAAGTTCCTCAAGTCATCAAATAAGAAGTATTTGTGTTTTCGGTGGATCTAGTCCCAAGAAAAAAAAACAAGTTTATAAAATCAACAAATCATCTTGGTCAGGTGCTAGCTGAGAGAAAGATTCATTTAGTGTATGGGGGAGGTAGTCTTAGGTTAATGAGAGGTGTGTCAATAACTGTATTTTTAGGAGGTAGTCAAGTTTTGAGGGTTGTCCCCAAAGCTTTAGGACAAGGGGACATCATTGGAAAACCAATTAGAGAGGAACTTCAAGTCTCCACAATATCTGCTCGAATGAATGCAATGTTTAACCATGTTGATGCCTTCATTGCTTTACCAGGTGGTTTAGGCACATTGGAAGAGATCTTTCATATTTCCTCTTGGGCCTAACTGCACATTCACCATAAACTCATAGGTCTGTTAAATGTTAATGGTTATTATGATAAATTATTATCTTTTCTTGATCATGCTGTGGTACAGGATTTTCTAACATCTTCTGCACAACAAATCATAATCTTTGCTACTAGTGCTGAATAATTGATTGAACAACTGCAATCTTTCATTTCTATAATTGATGCCTCAATGAGTCGTATAAATTGGTCATCTAAAGAAAGCCATAAAAAGCTTAGATTAGATTTGAGTCTTCATTTATGAATCGTTGTGTCTTTTGGTTTTATTATTGTGTCTTGTTGTTTTTTATATTTGTTTTAGTGTGTTTCAGGTTTATTAGTGTTTATTATTTCAGGTGATATCTTTTGTACTCTATCTTTCTACCTAAGAACATTGAGAACAATGTCTCATTTTGGTTGGGGGGGAGAGGGTGGTAGCTAAAAAAAAAAAGTTAACTAACTGTGTTTTCTATTTCATAAAGCATGTGCAAAATTGTTGTTACTATGACAATAGAGTAAAGGAAATATTTTTATGACTCTTGAGATGCATCTTAGTAACCATTCTTAATAAGGTCTATTATAATACTTCTTGAAATATTCAGGTTTACAAACTCTCACACTACTATCACTTAATTCTGCTCATATACTCATTTAACATGTATTCTTAAACCTTAATTTACACGCACATACTTTAACATATGATTATGGGTTGCACATTGGATTATTACATTATTTATGTTCTTTTGCTAAAGGTAACAACTAAGGGAAAAGGATAGTATATAATTTGAAAAAAAAAAGAATGATGATAATAAAAATGTAGAAAGTTTGGTTTCGTAGCCTCCCTAACCTAAGCAAGTAAGCCCGAAGGGGTATTTTAACACCTAATACACTAAAGTTAACTGACTTGGGAGTTATTGGCTCAATGCTTGTTACATGAGTTGAGGAGAAAAGCTTAAGAAAATCAAACATTGCACTATCTACGTATTAGTATTTGCAACACGAGTTACTAAACTCGTAGGAGTGTCTCAATATCTAATGCCCAAGACCAACTGGTCTAGGAGTTATTCGTCGAAAGCTTGTTACATGGGTTAAAGATGGATTGTGTTTTAAGTTATATGTATATATATTTAAAAAAAGGAGAAAAAGAAAAAAAATAATAATCTCAACCCAAGGAAGTTAACCTTAAACATTAGAACAACAATTTTGTTTTCTTCCAAGAAAAGCCCCATAATTATGTGTTGATATATTGAGCACAAAAGAAAGGTTTATTAATATCTTGTTAAGAGGTATTGAGCAGATATATAAATTTAATGAGAGTTTATTTATCTGGATAAATTAATGGAGGTTGAATGATGAATACCTTGCTTTGTGGAATTTACAAATTGTTTTTCTATTTTAATGCTTTAATTACTAGAGACTAGTAATAAGCTGGTTGGAGGTGTGATTAGTACTTAGAAGTGTATTTTTCATCAAGGTTTTATATCATTAACTCCTTAACTTGAAGTATCAATAACTCCTTAACTTAAGCATGTTTTATAATAATATATCTAATAATATAAGATACCTTTAATTTGTGGTAAATGTTCATTTTAAATGCAGGCCTATCACATAAATAAAAGGATTGATTGATGAATTTAAGAACTGAAATTGAAAGGACAAAGAGATGACCAAACTTAGAAAAGAGATGGTGGTGCAATCTAAACTGGAATACTGTTTGGTAATTAGATCATATCTAGAGCTGTAGATCTCTGATTTAGGTATACTTTATATGGATGGAAAGATAAGACATAGGCCTAGAACTTTCATATAGAGCCTAAGATCTAAAAAGGCCATTTTCAAGTCCAAATTATAACAACAACAAAGAAGTTTGAATATGTCTTCCAGCCCGAGCACTATTTAGTGTTTGGCCCATATATGGAGTTCTAGAAGTCCAAATGAGCTAAATATTTTACACAAGAAATCTAAGATAATTTCCTACAACTTTCATGTTTTCAAATGATTCCAATGTTGACGTTATCAATGATGTTTTGGGCAAACAAGAGAAGATAAGGATTGTCACTAAGTCAATAGTTGGTCACCCACTCATCTATTAGCCATCAAATCAATAGTTCCCAATTTTGGCCTATAAAAGGAGGCATTTACCATGTATTTATGCATCTTGGTTTCCAGATCAAGATCATGCTCTTGCTTTCTCTCTTTGTATTTTTTGTAATTTTTATTAATATCAAGTTTATGCCTTTAATTTCCTTTCATTTACTTAGCTAACTTTTATATTATTTATGTTCTTATTTTGTTTATTTATTTTTCTTTCTTTCATTATGTCTAGCTGAGTTTATTATGTCAAGGTGAAAAGGTTACATTAATGGTGTAAGAATAAGTATAGTGTAAACTTAATATGAACTTTACTGTTTCATACTAAAATGTTTGGTATTTGTTATCTTGTTCACTCTTTAATACTTTGTTTGTGAAATGACTAATCTTGATTTTTATTGTATAACACTTGGTGCAACAAATGCTTGGCACTTTCATAGCCCATATTGTATGGTATAAAAGACACCTGAGCTATAAAAGGAACTTGATTTATTGTTAACATAAGTTATAAGCATGGATGCTTGACAATATTTACAAGTATTAGCATTATTCGAATAAGATAACTAATGTTAACAATTTATAATCTGATTGGAACCTCTTCTGTGTATGGTTTCCAATTGAATAATAAGAGTTTATACTATACTTGTTTGACATACCATTAGTGGATCCTTTAACATTGGCATTTGTTATTATCATTGTTTAATCCTTACGTTAATATTTCATCTCAAAGTTCTCATCATCTTCATTTTTTTTTCTTTATTATTATTATTATTATTACTACTACTACTACTATTATTATTATTATTATTGTTGTTGTTGTTGTTGTTGTTGTTGTTGTTGTTGTTGTTGTTGTTGTTGTTATTCTTGTTGTTGTTGTTGTTGTTGTATTATTGTTATTTATAATTTGTACAATTAACCTTCTTGTGGTTTGACCTCGGTCTTGTCGGGTTATTTATTACTTTGACACTCCTGCATTTGGGAGAAGACATCAATCTTTTCGTCATATCAGCACTTTAATGTAGTTAATAAATTAATGCTTTAGAAAATAAAATCATGTCATGTCAACTAAACACATTTACTTTGTGCATACATTAGCTTTAACCATTTTAACTTCTCTTCAAGACCACCTATACTAGACCACATTTCTCTTTTCCTTCTTAAACTCAAATACTCCATAGCAAAGTCATAAAAATCATTAGCAATTGAAACTCTAAGAATTGAGTGGGGCTTGACCATCACCTTAGGAATATTTCAGCCTTACCAATTGACACGATCAAAGAATTAATTTCATATTCCAAGTTTAGGAGTGTCAAAGTAATAAATAACCTGGTAAAACTGAAGTCGTTTCAGAAGGAGGTCTATATAAATTATAAATAATATATATAATTTAACAAAGAGTTAAAGAGATCTTTAAGATGTGAGATTAATGTGAGAATTAAAAAATAATAAAAATAATTGTTAAGATTAGAGGATCCATTAATGGTATTAGAAATAAGTATAATATAAACATTTTTTATCACTCAACTAGAAATCATACATCAAGGAGATTCCAATCAGATAATTTATCCTTTATAGTTCATTATAAATTGTTAACATGATAATATTACTTATTTTATTTTAGTAACACCATGCTTCTAAATATTGTCAAAAATTCATGATGCTAACTTATGTTCACAACAAATCAAATTCCTCTTATAATAATGATGTCGACCGAAGACTATGAAGGATCAAGCATTTATTGTACCAAGTGTTATACAACACAAATCAAAATTAATCATTTAACAAGCAAGGTATTAATAATTACTAAGATAAAATGAAAAGATATGTTAATAACAAATTTTTTGGATATAAACATTGAAGTCCATGTTGAGTTTATATTATGCTTATTATAACACCATTAGTGATACCTTTTCACCTTGATATAATTAACTTAGCTATAAATAATAAAGAAGAAGAACATAAATAAATAAGATAAGAATATAATTATGATATAAGTTAACTAAGAGTTGTAAAGAAAATGAAAAACATGAATAAGAGATTAATATAACATGGAAGAAAACTTGAACATTACAAAAAGAGAAAGCAAGAAAATGATTTTAATCTAAAAACCAATATCCCTAAATGTATAGCAAATGCCTCCTATTATAGGCTAAAAAAACTATTTATTTGGTAATTAACTATTGAATTAATGACCAACTAATAACTTAGTGGACTTGGTAGTTTAGGTATAGATTTATTTTCGGGATGAAATGACATTTTTCATAGTTAGAATATGGCAAAGTGGTTTTCATAAAAGTTGTAAGAATATATATTAGATTTCCACCAAAAAAAGAATGAACTCATTTGAACTTTTAGAACTTGAGATATGAATTGAATACTGAATAGTGTTTAGGCTGGAGGATAGATTCAAACTTCTCTTTTATTTTTAAAGATTTGAACTTGAAAATGACATATTTGAATCTTGTTCATGAATGTTTTAGGCCTATATCTTAGATTTTCATTAAGATAAACATGACTTAAATACAAGCTCTATAGCTTCAATTATGGCCCAAATACCAAATGATGTTCTAGTTTGAATTGAACCAAAATCTCTCATCTTTCACTTTCAATAGTTAATCATATCAATCAATCCTTTAAATTGTGAGATGTTCCTGCATTTAAAATAAGCATTTACCATAAATTAAAGTTATTTTATATTATCAAACTTGTTATTATAAAGCATGCTTAGGTTAGAGAATTTAATAATAGTTCAAGTGCAATTTAATAATATAAAGTCTTAATAAGAAATACTTTCAAGTACTAATCACCAATCCATATATATCAACATACTCTCAAGCAGTTGATCTCACCTTGATAACAGTTGAACACCAATTCCAAGCATCTTATTATTTTTACCTTGAACTTTAGAAGGATCTCTTTCTTTTCTTTTGCCACTACTCTTTATGTTGTTGTTGCTTGAGCCAACCATTCAAGATATGTCATTCTCTAAATTTGGAATCCTATCCTTTTTTGAATCATTGCTTCCTTCTTCCAAATTAGCGCCATCAATATTAACATTGCTTGTGCTAGGATCGACATCATTACCACCAAGTACTCTTGACAATGGAGTGACACGACCAAAAGATTGATGTCTTCTTCTAAGTGCAAGAGTGTCGAAGTAATAAATAACCTAGCAAGACCGGAGTTGAACTATAGGGAGGTTAATTATATTAATTACAATTAACAACAATCCAACAATAATAATAACAATGGCACTAGTACTAGTACTAATAATAATAATAGAAGAAGAAGAAGTTAATGAGAACTTTGAGATGGAAGATCAATGTGAGGATTACACAATGATAATAACAAATGTCAAGGTTAGAGGATCCACCAATAATATTTCAAACAAGAATAGTATAAACTCTTATTATTCAGTTGGAAACCACACAGAAAGGAGGTTCCAATCAGATTATAGATTGTTAACAGGATTACATTAGTTATTTTTTTTTAATAATACTAATACTTGTAAATATTATCGGGTATTAATGATTATAACTTACGTTAACAATAAATTAAGTTCCTTTCATAGCACAAGTGTCGGTTATACCATACGGTTGGGCTATGAAAGTGCTAAGTATTTGTTATACCAAGTATTATACAATACAAATCTAGATTAACAATTTAACAAGCGAAGTATTTAAAGTAAACAAGATAACAAATACAAAATATGTTAGTATCAAACATTAAAGTCCATATTAAGTTTACACTATACTTATTCTTACACCATTAGTGTAACCTTTTCATCTTAACACAATAAATTTAGCTAAAGATAATGAAAAAGAGAAACATAAATAAACAAGATAAGAAAATAAATAAAATAAAAGTTAACTAAGTAAAGGAAAGGAAATGAAAGGCATAAACAAGATGAAAGCAAAAATTAAGCATTACAAAAATACAAAAAGAGAAAGCAAGAGTATGATCTTGATCTGAAAACTAAGATGCCTAAACACATGACTAATTATTGAGTGAGTGGCCACATCTTGACTTGATGATAATCCTTATCTTCTTGTATGAATAAAACTTCATTTGATGATGTCAGACTTTGAACCAAACTTCCACATGAAAGTTTTAGGAAATTGTCTCATCTTTCCAAAAAAAAAAAACATTAAGGTCATTTGGACTTATAGAACTTGAGATATGGGCTAAACACTAAAAAGTATCTAGGATGTAGAACATATTCAGACTTCTACATTGTTGATAAGATTTGGACTTCCAAACAGCAGAATTGAGTTTGACTTCCTCATGAAAGTTTTAGGCCTATGTCTTAACTTTCCATCTATAATGCAGACCTAAATATGAGATCTACAACTCTAGATATGACCCAATTATAATAGTATTCCATGTTTAAAAATATATGTTAAATGAGTATATGAGTAGAATTAAGTAATATTAATGCGAGAGTTTGTAAACCTGGATATTTTAAGAAGTATTATGATAGACCTTCTTAAGAATGATTATTAAGATGCATCTCAAGTGTCACTTTAACAAAAGAGCTCTTTTACTCTATCATCCTAGTAACAATAATTTTACACAAGCTTTATGAAATAGAAAACATAGTTAGTTTTTTTTTTTTGTCAACTACTATCTTCTCCCCACAACCAAAATAAGACATTATCCTTAAAGTCCTAAGATAGAAAGATGGAGTATAGAAGATATCACCTGAAACACCAAACACTAACAAACCTGAAATATACTTAAATAAATATAAGAAACAACAAAACACAATATGTTATTTATAAAACCAAAAGATACAATTTTTTACAAACTAAGACTTAAATTGCAGGAGAAACATTTTTTTACAATTTTTTTCACAAGATGTGATTGTGGCTCACATATTCCCTTGGTTTTACATCCAAGAGCGACTTAAACGCTCTCTATGTGTCGGGGATATGCTTCCCATCCAATTTTTAAAAGAACTAGCAAATAAGGTCTTTTTTAGTCAAATTCCCAAAACTATACCAAGCATGTTCTTTCTGAAAATGGGTTCATAAGTCATGAATTGCATGATGCTTATCTGGACTATGATGAGACTTAAGAGTCAATAGAAGATTATCTAAAGGCTCTCTGTGTTTTGAAATAAATCCCACCTTTTGATAATTTTTACAGATTTTATGGAATTCATGTGATTTCGACCCCGGTCTTGCTGAGTTATTTATTACTTCGACACTCCTGCACTTGGGAGAAGACATCAATCTTTTAGTCGTGTCAAGTTTTCGGCGTCGTTGCCGAGGAGGTAAGTTTTGTATAAATTATAATATTTATTTTATTTTCTCTTTTCACTTTTCTTGCACATAACTTTGTTTCTTTTCTTCCTTCTTTTGTTTTCTTTTTCCTTTTATTCTATTCCTACACGTGCATGAAAGTGTGGTCACGTACATCAAGTGGTAGACTTTGTAGGATATCCTCATCATTTTCAGAAAATATAGCCGAAGAAGATAATCAATCATTTCATAATGAAAATAATGAGAATAACCATGCTAGAACACTTAGAGACCACATGAATCCCACAAGAACAAGTGCACCATCATGCACAGTTTTTCCTCCTGATGCATCTCATTTTAATTTTAAACCAGGTATTATTCAACTTTTACCTTCTTTTCATGGCTTAGAATTAGAAAATCCATACTTGCATTTAAGGGAATTTGAGGAGGTCTGCAACACATATAATTATTCGAATTGTAGCATGAAGACCATCAGATTAAAGCTTTTTCCTTTTTCATTAAAAGATAAAGCTAAAACATGGCTATAAAATTTGAGACCAGGATCCATTCGTGCTTGGGATGAAATGCAACATCAGTTTTTAAAGAAGTTTTTCCCATCTCATAGAACAATCTCTTTCAAAAGACAAATCACCACTTTCACTCAAAAACCAGGAGAAACATTTTACCAATGTTAGGATAGGCATCGAGACTTGCTTAGTACTTGCCCTCATCATGGTTTTGAAACATGGAGATTAGTTTCACATTTTTATGAAGGGTTAACACCCAGAGATAGGCAAATGGTTGAATTGATGTGCAATGAAACTTTTGAAGATAAAGACCCTAATGAAGCAATGGAATACTTAGACTTGTTAGCTGAGAATGCTCAAAATTGGGACACCGCTGTTACTTATAAGGCACCGAGTAAAACTCAACCTCATACATCTAGTGAAGGTATGTACAACCTTAGGGAAGATCATGACCTTCAAGCCAAGTTTGCATCTTTAGCTAGAAAAGTCGAGACACTAGAATTGAAAAAGAGTGGTCAATTAAAATCTGTTGAAAACATTGTGTGTCAAATCTGTGAAACAAATGAACACTCAACCAACGCTGTCCAACCTTGCCTTCTTTTAAGGAATATCTCCATGAACAAGCCTATGCTTTAAATAGTTTCCAAAAGGCCAACCACAACCCATACTCCCAAACATACAACCCTGGTTGGAGAAATCACCCAAATTTTAGTTGGAAGAGTGATAATGCACAAACTTCACAACCATCATTTCAAGCACACCACAATTTTCAAAATTTTCATGGATATGCACCTCCTTATACTCCACCTCCTAGAAGAAATCTTGAGGAAACATTGTATGCATTCATTGAAAAGCAAGAGACAATCAATACTCAACTTGCTCAAAACATGACAGATTTTAAAGATACTCTTGCAAAATTAACAGCTGCTTTTAGTTTCCAAGAGAAAGGTAAGTTTCCATCTCAACCACAACAAAATCCCAAGGGGCAATACAATGCAAATGCAAGTAGATCTGGAAGTCAACACATGGATCAAGTCAAATCAGTCACTATGTGCAGTGGTAAGGTTATTGAAAAACCCTCTCTTGAACCTTATGAGAAAGATGATGAGTCAATCTCTGAGGGTAAGGAAGGGGTTGAATCTGAAAATTGCAAAAAAACGACTGATTCACCGCCAACACTTCCATTTCCTCATGTCATGAGTAAACAAAAGAAAGTCAATCACAACTCTGAAATCTTTGAAACTTTCAAACAGGTAAGAATCAATATACCTTTGTTGGATGCTATTAAACAGGTTCCTTCCTATGCTAAATTTTTGAAAGATCTATGCACTGTGAAGAGGAAACTGAATGTGAAAAAGAAAGCCTTTCTAGTTGAACAAGTAAGTGTCATTCTTCAAAACAGTAATGCTTTGAAATATAAAGACCTTGGTTATCCTACAATTTCTTGCTTTATTGGAGAACATAAAATTGAAAAAGCCTTACTTGATCTTGGTGATAGTGTGAATTTACTTCCATATTCAGTTTTTCAAAGTCTCAACCTTGGTAAGTTAAAACCAACTTCTATAACTCTTTTACTTGCCGATAGATCTGTAAAAGTGCCTAGAGGAATAATTGAAGATGTGTTAGTACAAGTTGATAAATTCATTTATCCTGTGGATTTTATTGTCTTAGACACAGAACCTGTTAAAGCATGTAATTCATTTCTTGTTATTTTAGGATGTCTATTTCTTGCAACCTCTAACGCATTGATTAATTGTAGGAATGGATTGATGAAGCTATCATTTGGAAACATGACATTGGAGATGAATATTTTCAACATTTGCAAGCAACCTAGAGATGATAATGATTTACAAAAAGTAGATTATATTGACGAATTAGTTTATGATCAACTTGAATCTACTTTAAGTAAAAATGAACTGGATGAAATTAAAGATTTGTAAATGATTTATTCTGAGAAAAAAATCACGGATGAAACAAGCACCGAAAATGTTGATGTGAATCTTTTGTCAATAGTGACAACAGATTCGACATCTAACATCACACCAATTGATGATTACTTTCCTAACGAATGCTTACTTTCTCTTAGTCCAATGCCTTGATATGATAAAAATATCAATTTTCTTGCTTTAGGAGATTTTCCAGCTGATTGGAGTACCCAAGATAAAGAAAAGTTTTTGAACGAAGTAAAGAATTTTTATTGTGATGACCCTAACTTATTCAAATATTATCTTGATCAAATATTTCAAAGATTCATTCCTGACAATGAGGTAAGTAGCGTCATTAAACTTTGTCATTCTGAAGCATGTGGAAGTTATTTCTCATAAAAAAAGACAGATATAAAAATCTTTCAAAATAGATTTTATTGGCCCACCATGTTCAAGGGCGTGTGCATTCTGCAAAACTTGTGAAAATTGTCAAAAAGTTGATACTGGTCAAAAAGTTGATACTGGTCAAAAAGTTTTGTTTTATAATTCTCAACTCTATGCATTCCCTAAAGAGCTAAGATTAAGATGGAGCAATCCTTATGGGGCCTGTGATATTGAGAATTCAATTAATGACAATGATTTTAAGGAAAATGGACATCGTTTGAAAGCTTACTTTGATAAGTTTCCTTGTGAAAATGAATCAACTGGTTTGAATGATGTTGTAGATAAAAGTTGATTACTTTTTTCTCACATTGTTTTTGTGTTTCTTTTTGAGTGAGTTTTGCTAGCTTCTCTCACCCCGGTCAAATGGCGGGCAACGGTACTCCGTGACTTAAATCGGTTCTTTTAGTTTCCCACAATAACTGATATTTGTGTATATATTTGTGCAATTCTTTGAATCTCTCTTCCAATTCTCATTTGCAAATGGACACTAATCTTGAAAAATTGAAAAAGTATTTTCCCGCTCTGCCTTAGAATGTGATTACAAAAATTTACCGTGCAAGATGTGCAAGATTGAGATTGTTAATGAATCATGGAATTCCTGAAGATATTCGCTGGTTGATTGAAGTAAAGGTTCGATTATCAGGTGAGTCCTCTAACTCCTTCATTTCACACATGCCACCTGGAACAGGTAAAGGCACTTTTGCAAAGAAGCGTCGTGCAAAACGACTGAAAGTCTGTCATTGATGTGCTAGATGGACTTGTAATCACAATGTCGTTCTTTAAGAATGTTATCTATAAACTGTGAAGATAAAATACAATTCATTAAGGATGGCCTGAGTAAGGAGTCTTTAGATAATCTTCTATTGACTCTTGAGACGCATCTTAGTGGAGATGTGCATCATGTAATTCATGATTTATGGCCACTATTTCATAAAGAACATGATCGACTTAGTATTAGGAATCTGACTAAAAAAGACCATGTTTGCCAGTTTTTAAGAAAACTGGATGGGAAGTCTATCCCCAATCTATAGAGGGCGTTTAAGCTGTTCTTGGACGTAAAACCAAGGGAAGATGTGAGCCACAATCATAACTACCTGTATATACACATGCTTTTTAAAAAGTAAATAAATAAACAAATAAAGAGAGAGAGAGAGAGTGTGAGACTCTAGCTGGCATACATATAGGTGTTATGATTGCCTTTCTAATTTTTCAACTATAAAACTGATTAGTACTTAAAAGTGCATTTTTATCATGGTTTTATATCATTATTTTGCACTTGAAGTATCAATAACTCCTTAACTAAAGCATGTTTTATAATAATATATCTAATAATATAAGATACCTTTAATTTGTAGTAAATGTTCATTTTAAATGTAGGCCTATCACATAAATGAAAGGATTGATTGATGACTTTAAGAACTTAAATTGCAAGGATAAAGAGATGGTCAAACTTAGAAAAGAGATGTCGGTGCAATCCAAACCGGAACACTGTTTGGTAATTGGGTCATATCTGGAGCTACAGATCTCAGATTTAGGTCCAATTTATATGGATGAAAAGGTAAGACATAGGCCTACAACGTTCATATGGAGCCCAAGATCTAAAAAGGCCATTTGCAAGTCCAAATTGTAGAAACAACAAAGAACCCGAATTTGTCTTCCAACCCGAGTATTGTTCGGTATGTTGGCCATATCTGGAGTTCTAGAAGTCCAAATGAGCTGAATTTTTTACACAAGAAAGCTGAGATAATTGCCTAGAACTTTCGTGTTTTCACCTGGCTTTAATTTTGACGTTATCAATGATGTTTTGGCATACAAGAGAAGATAAAGATTGTCACCAAGTCAAGAGTTGGCCACCCACTTATCAATTGGTCATCAAATCAATAGTTTTGGCCTATAAAAGGAGGCATTTGCCATGCATTTAGGCATCTTGGTGTTCAGATCAAGATCATGCTCTTCCTTTCTCTCTTAGTATCAAACATTAAAGTCCATATTAAGTTTACACTATACTTATTCTTAAACTATTAGTGTAACCTTTTCACCATGACATAATCAACTTAGCTAGACATAATGAAAAAAAGAAAAATAAATAAATAAAATAAGAACATAAATAAGATAAGAGTTAACTAAGTAAATGAAAGGAAATGAAAGGCATAAACATGGTATTAATGAAAGCAAAGCATAAATATTATAAAAAATACAAAGAGAGAAAGCAAGAGCATGATCTTGATCTGGACACCAAGATGCCTAAATGCATAGCAAATGCCTCCTTTTATAGGCCAAAATTGGGAACTATTGATTTGATGACTAATTGATGAGTGGGTGGCCAACTCTTGACTTGGTGACAATCCTTATCTTCTCTTGTCTGCCCAAAACGTCATTGATAACATCAAAATTGGAGCCACTCGAAACATGAAAGTTGTAGGCAATTGTCTTAGATTTTTGGTGTAAAAACTTCAACTCATTTGGACTTCTATAACTCTAGATATGGCCAAAATACTGAATAGTGCTTGGGCTGGAGGATAAATTCAGGCTTCTTTGTTATTGCTACAATTTGAACTTTAAAATGGCCTTTCTAGATCTTGGGCTCCATATGAAAGTTTTAGGCCTATGTCTTACCTTTTCATCCATATAACGTAGACCTAAATATGAGATCTATAGCTCCAGATATGACCCAATTACCGAACAGTGTTCTAGTTTGGATTGCACCGACATCTCTTTTCTAATTTTGGTCATCTCTTTGCCCTTGCAATTTAAGTTCTTAAAGTCATCAATCAATCCTTTCATTTATGTGATAGGCCTACATTTAAAATGAACATTTACCACAAATTAAAGGTATCTTATATTATTAGATATATTATTATAAAACATGCTTTAGTTAAGGAGTTATTGATACTTCAAGTGCAAAATGATGATATAAAACCATGATAAAAATGCACTTTTAAGTACTAATCAGTAAGGTTATCAAAAAACTCATTCTTGAACCTTGTGAGAAAAATGATGAATCAATCTCTGAGGGTAAAGAAAGGTTTGAATCTAGACATTGCAAAGAAAAGATTGATTCCCCACTAGCATTTCCATTTTCTCATGCCATGACCAAACAGGAAGAAATCGAGGATGAAAAAGGCACCAAAAATATCGATGTGGATCTTTTATCAAGTGTGATAATAAATTCAACATCCAACATCACACCAATCAATGATTACTTTCCTAGTGAATCTTTATTTTCTCTTAGTTCAATACCTTAGTTTGCTAACAATATCAATTTTCATGCTTCAGCATTTTTGACAGCTCATTTGGATATCCAAGATAAAAGAAAGTTCTTGAATGAAGTGAAGAACTTTTATTGGGATGACCCTTACTTATTCAAATATTGTTCTAATCGAATATTTCAAAGTTGTATTCCCGACAATGAGATAAGTAGTGTCATTAAATTTTGTCACTCTAAGGCATGTGAAGATCATTTCTTAGCAAAAAAAGAGGACTGCGAAAATCTTACAAAGTGGATTTTACTAGCCTACCATGTTCAAAGACTCACATGTATTCCGCAAAACTTGTGAAAATTGTCAAAAAATGAGATTTATTTCAAAACACAGAGAGTCTTTAGATAATCTTCTATTGACTCTTAAGTCTCATCATAGTGGAGATATGCATCGTGCAATTCATGACTTATGACCCTATTTTTATAAGAACATGTTTGGCATAGTCTTGAGATTCTGAATAAAAAAATACCATGTTTGCTAATTTTTAAGAAAATTAAATGGGAAGTCTATCATTGATCCATAGAGGGCGTTCAAGTCGTTCTTAAAAGTAAAACAAAGGGAAGGTATAAGCCACAATTACAACTACAATTTTAGTCTTAGTTCGTAAAAATTTATGTCTTTTGGTTTTATTAATAGAGGATAATATTTATGTTTTGTTGTTTCTTATATTTTTTAAAATGTATTTCAAGTTTGTTAGTAATTACTATTTCAAGTGATGTCTACTATACTCTATCTTTCTACTTTAGAACATTGAGGACAATGTCTCATTTTGGTTAGGGGAAGAGAATAGTAGTTGATATTAAAACAAAAAAAAACTATGTTTTCTTTTTATAAACCATTTGCAAACTGTTATTACTAAGATGACAGTGTAAAAATAAATTTTATTAACTCTTGAGACGTATCTTGGTAAATATTTTTCAATGGTTATTTGCAATATTCATAACAAGGTCTATCAGAATACTTCTTGAAATATTCAGACTTACAAACTCTTGCAATGTTATCACTTAATTCTACTTATATACTTATTTAACATGTATTCTTAAACTTTTATTTTTACACACACACTTTAATCTTATTAGAACCTCTTTTGTGTGTGGTTTTCAATTGAGTAATAAAAAAAGTTTATACTGTACTTGTTTGAAATACCATCAGTAGATCCTCTAACCTTGACATTTATTGTTATCATTATTTAGTTTTCACATTGATCTTCCATCTCGAAGTTGTCATCAACTTCTTCTTCTTCTTCTTTTATTGTAGTTATTGTTGTTGTTGTTATTAATTTATACAATTAACCTCCTTGTGGTTCAACCTCGGTCTTATCGAGTTATTTATTACTTCGACACTCTTACACTTGAGAAAAGACATCAATCTTTTAGTTGTGTCATATATGTTTTTGCTAAGGGTCTTATCTTAGGCGTTCATTATAAAGTTTTTTTTCTGCTGTTATTATAGAAATTTGCCTCTTATACTTTTTCTCTCCAGTTGGACTTACTTTGTTGGTGTTTATAAATTGATCTAAAAATAGTTTAGACATAAATTATGATTTTATTATTTTAATTATAATTGATAAATTCTATTAACTCATGACTTGATTCACATTAGGTTTTAAGTTGAACAAAAAAAAACACTAAACTAATAAAACTGGAATGATCAAATAAGATTTACAATGATTTTCTTGATTAATTCAAATTTAATTAGATCAATTTTTAAATAAATTAAAAAACAATATTGTTTTAATAAAAATAACTAATCCTGATTCACTTGATAATTCAATAACTCCAAACCTTTTTTAAATTAGTACCTTGAACAAATTTCACAATTATGCTTTTAGTTAGTATGTTACCTCAATTAAAATTTTGTTCAAAATTGGTGTTAATGCTTGAAAGTAATTCTTGAAGCGGAATCTCTTTGAACAAAATTGGTGTTAATGCTTGAAAGTAATTCTTGAAGCGGAATCTCTTTGAAGTTAATGAAAGCTAGCATTAATTGAGGGCTTGGCTAGCATGAAATGTAGCGAACACATTTGGAGGTAATTAGGTCATCTCTAATCATGGCGTTGCTAGTGCGCAGTGTACAGGATATGATAAGGAAATAATAATATATTGCTTAAATCATGGCAAAGTTAGGTTTTTTTTTTTGGCTGTTCCTTATGACCGGACGTGAGGGATAGGAAATACGACTGGGATGACTTTTGTCCTCCCCTAGTTTCTTCTTAAATTAAATAAATAAATAAAATAAAAGGAAAGAAGAAGAAAATCCTCCTTAAAAATATTACAAAATACAACTCTTGGACCTTGCCCCCCGAGCAGATACATCATATTATTATTTTAATAAAGTATTTGCCTTTCTCTCTCGCTTGTTGAACATTCTTAATATCAATTAAATAGATTATTATTTTTTAATCGACAATTACAACCAGGTTTTCTAAAATTATAAGGATGTAGAAACAGTAATAGTTTTTATTAATGTATTGTATTTAAATGTAACACGCTAGTTAATAATAGAATAAATTTTCTTGCAAATAATGATGGCAGGTGATGCTGTTTAAAAAAATAGTTGAAAATTGAAATGAATGGGAGCTGGCGTGTCGTCTCCAGCAACCAAGAAGATGATCTCAACCCCTTAATCTCTCCCGTCAAGGCTGCAATTAAGTAAGTTTTGTTCGTGATTTAACCTCTGTTTCAGAGACAAAATACTTGATGGAGATGGATCAGCCTCTCTGTGGAGAGATTGTGCAGAAGGGGCTCCACCCAACAACTCTGATCTTAGAATGGGCTGATCTTGAAGATGCTAATTAGTTGCTTTTCCCCTGTAGGCAGCTGCATGACTCCATCTTTTTATCGCTGAGTTTTTTCTTTGATTTTTTTTTTAAAAAAATTCTTGATTCATGTTACTGATGAGTGACTACCTAAACTAAGAGATCATGGGTTTATCTAATTTTATCTAATCCACACTATGATCTTTTCCGAATCATCAAGTAGGAAGTTAATTAACGAATTATTGACAAAAATATTAATAAAATTAAATAAAATAAGGAGATATTTAAATAATATTTTAAAAATAATATAAAAAAATAATTATATATTGTTAAATTTGATAACACAGATGTATACATCTAACCAACTACCCAAGCCCACTTGATATAAACTATTATTTTTTTATAGAGCTGATAAAACATTATTTTTTCTATTTTTTAAAAAAAAATTAATATAGTGGATGATCTATCATTATTTATAATATTTTTTAATTCTTTATCATTATTAAAAAAAATTAGAGTTCAAATTTTAGGATTCAAAAACTTATTTTTTAATTTTTTTATCTAAAACATACATAAAAAATCTATAAAAAGTTTATAAAAATCATTTGCAACAATAAAACAACCTATAATCTCTACTTGTCAAGTCAATATTAAAGAAAAAACAACTTCCATCAAACTTTTTATAAAAAGTTCAATTAATTAATAAAAATATCATTTTATTTTATAAACAAAATATGTATTATCAATAACATTTTCTTTTCTCTCTTGATTTTTCTTGATTTTTATAGGAGTTGAAACATTAAAAAAATAATTCCTTAATGGAAAATGTGAAATGCCCAAATTTTAATTTGCATGGTTAATTTTAATTAATAGGAATAAAAATTATATACTATTCGTTTTAACTTAAGTTCGAAGACATAAGAAAATGAAAAAAAAAAAAGTAAATTTTAATTTGCATGGTTTATCCTAAATTTTAATATTCTTTTTAAATATATAAAACATCTAAAAGAAAGAACAACCGACTTTAGATTAAAAATGGAATTTTTTCAGTAAAACAAAAAATTATAAAAGGATTTTTCAAACATGTTTGATTATTTTGTACCGTTATTTCAACAAGTTTTCTTAATTTCAAGCAAAATGGTGCAGCAAAATTACGAGCAACTGGTAACCAGAGACCCCATCATTGTTCATTGCAAGTAATATATTTATTTCTCCTCAACAAGCTTAATTTCTAGTATTTCAAATTACAGAAGAACCTTAAGCTTAATTTCAAGTTGTACTAATTAAGTACAAGGCAATAATAGTTTATTTAGGAGTTCGAGCTGGCTGCTCTGAATTTGGCCAGAACCTTGGCAAGCTCAACAAGCTTCTCTGTCTCTGGAAGAACATCCTTCACAGCAGGATGTGAAGAAAAACTAGTTGCCCATTTCAACAGGCTAGGGGTCTTAGTTTCATCAATCAGCTTCACTCCATTCATCTTCTCTATGGCTCTCAACCGCCCCAAAAAGGAACCAAATGCAATGTCGAGGTACCCGATCTGATCTCCTCCAAAGAAACTCTTCCCTTTGCTACACCTGCTAAATGCATCCTCCAGCATCATCACCCCTTCTCCTACTTGCTCTATCAACGCCTTTGGAGCCTCCTCTTCTTTAGCTGTTGCAATGCTTCTCATCGTAGGAAACCACTGCGTATATTCAATATGGCCAGGGAAAGATCAGGACAGCAAAACAATAAAGAAATCCAGAATCAGAACGTTGCAAATAATGAATCTAGAAATTTAAAGATGGATATCAGAGGTGGTACCTTCTCATCGAGATAGGCAGCCCAAAACCGAGCAAGGGCTCGATCATAAGGATCAGAGGGGAGGATGGTAGGTCCAGAAGACCAAACCTCATCAATGTACTCCACTATCACAAGAGATTCACAAATGGCCTTGCCATCATGAATCATAACTGGGATTTTCTTATGGACAGGGTTTGATTCAAGAAGAAGCTGGCTTTTGGATCCCAGTTTTTCCTCAAGAAACTCGTACCCCACAGATTTAATATTAAGGGCAATTCTTGGCCTCATCACAAAAGGGCTCGCCCATGCCCCTATAAGCTTCACGTCACTCTTAGCCATGATCGATAATATCAAGCCGAGCAAAGTTCTTCGAGTGTGTTTAAATATATATAGAAGAAAACTTGAGGATGACAATGCAGGATGTATTTTTTTTGGAATTTGTGTGCGGTCTGAAAATATACTGCAGCCTCGTGGTAGTTGGAACACTGGTTGCAAGGGTAACACAGGTACATAAGGGTAGTGGGAACACAGGTTGTGCGAGTCTGTCGGCAGGTCTGTGTTTCTTCAAAAATAAACCAATTAGCTGTTTGGTCATATGCTGCAGGACCTCAATTATTAGAAAGCAATAAAATATTGTTTTTTGCCCGTGCAACCTATGGTTGAATTTTCTAGAGATAAGTTACGTGAAAATTTACCAAAAAACATCCAATGCAACCCGAAACAACTACAGACTTCTCGTTTGGTTCTTTTTTGCTCTTCTCATTTGTGATCTTCCATCCGCATTCATTTACCTTCCCATCAGTTCTAATTATGGTCAACAATTCTACAATAAACTATTATTATTTTATGATAAAATATTTAAAAAGTTGATGTTTTTTTTTAATATTAAAATAATAAATAACATAACAAGACTAAAATCCAACCATAAAAAAATTAATTGTATAAATTATAAATAACATCAATACAACAACAATAACAAAAATAGTAATAGCAGTAGAAATAATAGTAATAAAAGAAGAAGTTGATGAGAACTTTGAGATGAAATATCAACATAAGGATTAAACAATGATAACAACAAATATGAGGTTAGAGGATTCACTAATGATATTTCAAATAAGTATAGTATAAATTTTTATTACTCCAATGGAAACCACATACAAAGGAGGTTCCAATCAAATTATAAATTATTAACATGATTATATTAGTTATCTTATTTGAATAATATTAATACCTGTAAATTTTGTCAGTTACTCATAATTATAACTTATGTTAACAACAACTCAAGTTCCTTTCATAGCACTGGTGTTGGTTATACCATACAGATTGTGCTATAAAACTATCAAGTATATATTGTATCAAGTATTATACAACATAAATCTAGATTAGTCATTTAACAAGTAAAGTATTAAAAAGTGAAAAAGATAACAAATACAAAACATGTTAGTATCAAACATTAAAGTTCATGTTAAGTTTACACTATATTTATTCTTATATAATTAGTGTAACCTTTTCACCTTGACATAATAAACTTAGCTAAATATAATGGAAAAAAAAAGAAATATAAATAAGATAAAAGTTAACTAAGTGAAGGAAAGAAAATGAAAGGCATAAAAAAGATATTAATGGAAGTAAAACTTAAGCATTAAAACAATACAAAGAGAGAAAGCAAGAGCACTGATTAGTAATTAAAAGTGTATTTTTTATCAAGGTTTTATGTCATTATTTTGCACTTGAAGTATCAATAACTCCTTACCTAAAACATGGTTTATAATAATATATCTAATAATATAAGATACCTTTAATATATGGTAAATATTTATTTTAAATTCAGGACTATCACATAAATAAAAGGATTGATTAATCAATTTAAGAACTAAAATTGAAAGGACAAAGAGATGGCCAAACTTATAAAAGAGATGCCGGTGCAATCCAAACTGGAACACTGTTTAGTAATTGGGTCATATCTGGAGTTGTACATCTCAGATTTAGGTGTAATTTATATGGATGGAAAGGTAAGATATAGGCCTACAACTTTCATATAGAGCCCAAACTTGAAAAATACCATTTTCAAGTTCAAATTGTAGCAACAATAAAGAAGTTCAAATCTGTCTTCCAGCCCAAACATTGTTCAGTGTTTGGCCTATATCTAGAGTTCTAATAGTCTAAATAATCTGAATTGTTTACACAACAAAGCTATAAGACAATTTTCTACAACTTTCATGTTTTCAAGTGGCTCTAATTTTGACATTATCAATAACATTTTGGGCAGACAAGAGAAGATAAGGATTGTCACGAAGTCATGAGTTGGCCACCCACTCATCAATTAGTCATCAAATCAATAGTTCTCAATTTTGGCCTATAAAAGGAGGCATTTGCCATGCATTTAGGCATCTTAATTTCCAGATCAAGATCATGCTCTTACTTTCTCTCTTTGTATTTTTTGTAATGTTTATACTTTGTATTTGCCATTACTTATTGATGAATTAGTTTATGATCAACTTGAATCTACTTTAAGTAAAAATGAGATGAATCTGAAGATTTACAAATGATTTATTCTGAGGAAGAAATCATGGATGAAAAATGCACCGAAAATGTTGATGTGAATCTTTTGTCAAAAGTGACAACAAATTGGACATCTAACATCACACCAATCGATAATAACTTTCCTAACGAATCCTTACTTTTTCTTAGTCCAGTGCCTTGGTATGATAAAAATATCAATTTTCTTACTTTAAGAGATTTGCAAGCTGATGAGAGTACCCAAGAGAAAGAAAAGTTTTTGAACGAAGTGAAGAACTTTTCTTGTGATGACCGTAACTTATTCAAATATTGTCCTAATCAAATATGTCAAAGATTTATTCGCGACAATGAGGTAAGTAATGTCATTAAACTTTGTCATTTTGAAGCATGTGAAAATTGTCAAAAAATTGATATTGGTCAAAAAATTTTGTTTTATAATTCTCAACTCAATGCATTCCCTAGAGAGCTAAGAATAAGATGGAGCAATCCTTATAGGACCTGTTATATTGAGAATTCAATGAATGACAATGTTTTTAAGGAAAATAGACATCGTTTAAAAGCTTACTTTGATAATTTTCCTAGTGAAAATGAATCAGCTAGTTGGAATAATCTTGTAGATAAAGGTTGATTATTTTGTTTTTCTCACATTGTTTTTGTGTTTCTTTTTTAGTGATTTTTGCTAGTTTCTCTCACCCCGGTCAAATGACGGATAACGGTAATCCGTGACTTAAGTCGGTTCTTTCAGTTTCCCATAATAACTGATATATGTGTATATATTTGTGCAATTCTTTGAATCTCTATTCCAATTCTCATTTGAAAATGGACACTAATCTTGAAAAATTAAAAAAGTATTTTCCTGCTCTGCCACAGAATGCAATTACAAAAATTTACCATGCTAGATATGCAAGATTGAGATTGTTAATGAACCATGGAATTCCTGAAGATATTTGCTGGTTGATTAAAGCAAAGGTCTGATTATCAAGTGAGTCCTTTAACTCCTTCATTTCACACATGCCTGAAACAGGTAAAAGCACTTTTGCAAAGAAACGTCGTGCAAAACGCCTAAAAGTCTGTCATCGATGTGCTAGATGGACTTGTAATACACAATGTCATTCTTTAGAAATGTTATCTATAAACCGTGAAGATAAAATACAATTCATTAAGGATAGTCTGAGTAAGGAGTCTTTAGATAACCTTCTATTGACTCTTGAGACGCATCTTAGTGGAGATGTGCATTGTGCAATTCATGATTTATGGCCACTATTTCATAAAAAACATGATTGATTTAGTCTTGGGAATCTGACTAAAAAAGACCTTGTTTGCCAATTTTTAAGAAAACTAGATTGGAAGCCTATCCCCGACCTATAGAGGGTGTTTAAGCCGTTCTTGGACGTAAAACCAAGGAAAGATGTGAGCCACAATCACAACTACCTCTACATACACATGCTTTTTCAAAAGTAAATAAATAAAAAGAGAGAGAGAGAGAGTGAGACTCTAGCTGGCCTACATATAGGTGGTGTGATTGCCTTTCTAATTTCTCATCTATAAAATCCTCTCTTCCTTCCTTTCATTTCTACTCAACCTATACATTCAACAAATACAGAAATGTGTAGAAATGGCAAGTTCCTCAGGTCATCATATAAGAAATATTTGTGTTTTTGGTGGATCTAGTCCTGGGAAAGAAAATGAGTTTTTAGAATCAACAAATCATCTTGGTCAAGTGCTAGCTGAGAGAAAGATTAATTTAGTGTATAGGGAAGGTAGTCTGGGTTAATGGAAGGTGTGTCAATAGTTGTATTTTTAGAATGTAGTCAAGTTTTGGGGGTTGTCCCCGAAGCTTTAGTACAAGGGGACATCATTGGAAAAATAATTGGAGAGGAACTTCAGGTCTCCACAATGTCAGCACGAATAAATACAATGTTTAACCATGTTGATGCCTTCATTGCTTTTACTAGGTGGTCTAGGCACATTGGAAGAGATCTTTCATATTTCCTCTTGGGCCCAACTGCACATTCACTATAAACCCATAGGTTTGTTAAATGTTAATGGTTATTATGATAAGTTGTTGTCTTTTTTTTATCATACTGTAGAACAAGAATTTCTAACATCTTCTGCATGATAAATTAGAATCTCTGCTACTACTGCTGAATAATTGGTTGACCAACTACAATCTTTCATTCCTGTAATTGATCCTTCCATGAGTTGCATAAATTGGTCAACTAAGAAAAGCTGTAAAAAGCTTAGATTGGATTTAAGCCTTTATTTGTGAATCTTTGTGTCTTTTGGTTTTATTATTATGTTTTGTTGTCACTTATATTTGTTTCAGTGTGTTTCAGGTTTGTTAGCTATTTCAGGTGATATCTTTTATACTCTATCTTTCTACCAGTAAACATTGAGGACAATGTCTCATTTTTGTTGGGAGGAGAGGGTAGTAGCTAAAAAAAACTGTGTTTTCTATTTCAAAAAGTATATGCAAAGTTGTTGTTACTATAATGGTAGAGTAAGGAGAACTTTTATGACTCTTGAGACACATCTTAGTAATTATTCATAACAAGGTGTATCATAATACTTCTTGAAATATTCAGATTTACAAACTCTCACATTGTTATCACTTAATGCTGCTCATATACTTATTTAACATGTATTCTTAAACCTTAATTTACACACATACACTTTAACATATGATTGTGGGTTGCATATTGGATTATTACATTATTTATGTTCTTTTGTTAAAGGTAACAACTAAGGGAAAGGGATAGTATATAATTCAAAAAAGAAAAAAGAAAAAAATGATAATAATAAAAATATAGGTAAGTTTGGTTTCATAGCCTCCCTAACCTAAGCAATTAAGCCCAAAAAGGTGTTTTAACACCTAATACCTTAAAATCAACTGACTTGAGAGCTATTGGCCCAACACTTGTTACATGGGTTGAGAAGAAAAGCTTAAAGGAATCAAACATTGCACTATCTAAATATCAGTATCTGCGACCCGAGTTACTAAACTCGTAGGGGTATCTTAACACCTAATGCCCTACGACCAACTGGTCTGGGAGTTATTAGCCGAAAGCTTATTACATGGGTTAAAGATGCATGGTGTTTTAAATTATATATATATTAAAAAAACAAGAAGACAAAAATAATAATCTCAATCCAAGGAAGTTAACCTTAAATATTAGAACAAACATTTTGTTTTCTTCCAAGAAAAGCTCCATAATTATGTGTTGATACATTGAGCATAAAAGAAAGGTTTATGAATATTTTGTTGAGAGGTATTGAGTAGGTATATAAATTTAATGAGAGTTTATTTATCTGGATAGATTAATGGAAGTTAAATGATGACTACCTTACTTTGTGGAAATTGCATAGTATTTTTCTATTTTAGCGTTTTGATTACTAAGGACTAGTAATAAGCTAATTGGAGAGTGTGATTGATACTTAAAAGTGTATTTTTATCAAGGTTTTATATCATCATTTTGCACTTAAAATATCAATAACTCATTAACTAAAGCATGCTTTATAATAAGATATCTAATAATATAAGATACCTTTAATTTATAGTAAATGTTCATTTTAAATGCAGGCCTATCACATAAATAAAAGGATTGATTTGAAAGAATAAAGAGATGGCCAAACTTAGAAAAGAGATGTCGGCGAAATCCAAACCGGAACACTGTTGTTGTTGTTGTATTATTGTTATTTATAATTTGTACAATTAACCTTCCTATAGTTCGACCCTAGTCTTCCTGGGTTATTTATTACTTCGACACTCCTGCACTTGGTAGAAGACATTAATCTTTTAGTTGTGTCACGTCTCAAAAGTCAATAAAATTCCTTCTTACTCTATCATCTTAGTAATAATAGTTTTGTAAATGGTTTATAAGATAGAAAATACAGTTAGTTTTTTTTAATATCAACTACTACCCTCTCCCTCTAAACAAAACGCAAACATCATTTATAATTTTCCCCTCTGATGTATCTCATTTTAATTTTAAGTAAAGTATTATTCAAGTTTTACCTTCTTTTTATGGCTTAGATTTAAAAAATTTATACTTACATTTAAGGGAATTTGAGGAAATCTATAACACGTATAATGACTTAAATTGTAGCATGAACATCATCAAATTAATGCTTTTTTTCTTTTTCATTAAAAGATAAAGCTAAAACATGGCTATAAAATTTGAGACCTGGATCCATTCATGCTTAAGATGAAATACAACAATATTTTTTAAAGAATTTTTTTTCCATCTCACAAAAAAAAACTCTTTCAAAAGACTAATCATCACTTTTAATTAAAAACTAGGAGAAACATTTTATTAATGTTGGGATAGATATCGAGACTTGCTTAATATTTCTCATCATCATGGTTTTGAAACATGGAGATTGGTTTCATATTTTTATGAAACATTAACACTAAAAAATAGGTAAATGGTTGAATTAATATGCAATGAAACTTTTAAAGATAAAGACCTTAATGAATCAATGGAGTACTTAGACTTGTTAGTGAAAAATGTTCAAAATTGAGACACCATAGGTACTTATGAGGCACTAAGTAAAACTTAAGCTAATACATCTAATGGAGGTATGTACAACCTTAGGGAAGATCATGGCCTTCAAACCAAGTTTGCATCTGTAGCTAGAAAAGTTGAGGCACTAGAATTTAAAAGGAGTGATCAATTGAAATCTATTCAAGATATTATGTGTCAAATCTATGAAATAAATGAACATTCAATTAATGATTGCCCAACTTTGCCTTCTTTTAAAGAAAGTCTTCGTAAACAAGCCCATACTTTAAACAGTTTTCAAAGACCCAATCATAACCTATTTACAAACATACAAACCTGGTTAGAGAAATCACCCAAATTTTAGTTGGAAGAGTAATAATAACAATGCATCAACTCACAACCACCATTTCAAGAACACCATAATTTCCAAAAATTTTATGGATATACACCTCCAAATGATTCACCTCTTAAAAGAAATCTTGAAGAAACATTGCATGCATTCATTAAAAAGTAAGAGACAATCAATACTCAACTTGCTCAAAACATAACATATTTTAAAGATACTCTTGCAAAAGTAGCGTTTACTCTCAGTTTTTAAGAGAAAGGTAAGTTTTCATCTCAACCATAAAAAAATACTAGTGGGTAATACAATGCAAATGCAAGTAATTTTAGAAGCCAACATATGAATTAAGTTAAATTAGTCACTACTCTTCGTAGTGGTAAGGTGATTAGTACTTAAAAGTACATTTTTATCATGGTTTTATATCATCATTTTGCACTTGAAGTATCAATAACTCCTTAACTAAAACATGTTTTATAATAATATATCTAATAATATAAGATACCTTTAATTTATGGTAAATATTCATTTTAAATGTAGGTCTATCACATAAATGAAAGGATTGATTGATGACTTTAAGAGCTTAAATTACAAGGGCAAAGAGGTGACCAAAATTAGAAAAGAGATGTCGGTGCAATTCAAACCGGAACACTGTTCGGTAATTGGGTCATATCTGGAGCTATAGATCTCATATTTAGGTCTATTTTATATGGATGGAAAGGTAAGACATAGGCCTACAACTTTCATATAGAGCCCAAGATCTAACATGTTTTATATTTGTTATCTTGTTCACTCTTTAATACTTTGCTTGTTAAATAACTAATCTTGATTTATGTTGTATAACACTTGGTACAACAAATGTTTGTCACTTTCATAGTTCATATTGTATGGTATAACCGACACCTAAGCTATGAAAGAAACTTAATTTGTTGTTAACATAAGTTATAATCATGAATGTTTGACGAAATTTACAAGTATTAACATTAATTGAATAAGATGACTAATGTAATCATGTTAATAATCTATAATCTGATTGAAACCTCCTTTGTGTGTGGTTTCCAATTGAATAATAAGAGTTTATACTATACTTGTTTAACATACCATTAATGGATCCTCTAACCTTGACATTGTTTGTTATCGTTGTTAAATCTTTATGTTAATATTTCATCTCAAAGTTCTCATCTTCTTCTTATTCTTCTTTTTCTTTATTATTATTGTTGTTGTTGTTGTTGTTGTTGTTGTTGTTATTGTTGTTATTACTATTATTATTGTTATTGTTGTTATTGTTATTGTTGTTGTATTATTGTTATTTATAATTTGTACAATTAACCTCCCTGTGGTTCGACCTCGGTCTTGTCTGGTTATTTATTACTTCGACACTTCTGCACTTGGGAGAAGACATCAATCTTTTAGTCGTGTCATAAGGTTATTAAAAAACTCACTCTTGAACTTTGTGAGAAAAATAATGAATCAATCTATAAGGGTAAGGAAGGGGTTGAATCTAAACATTGCAAATAAAAGCTGGTTCCCCACTAGCACTTCTATTTCTTTATGTCATGACCAAATAGAAAGAAATTGAGGATGAAAAAGGCACTAAAAATATCAATCTAGATCTTTTGTCAAGAGTGACAACAAATTTGACATCCAATATCACACCAATCAATGATTACTTTCCTAATGAACCTTTATTTTTTCTTAGTTCAATGTCTTGGTTTGCTAAAAATATCAATTTTCATGCTTTGTTTTTGCCAGCTTATTTGGATACCCAAGATAAAAGAAAGTTTTAAAAGGAAGTGAAGAACTTTTATTGGGATGACCATTACTTATTCAAATATTATCCTGATTGAATATTTTAAAGATGTATTTCCAACAATGAGGTAAGTAGTGTCATTAAATTTTGTCACTCTAAGGCATGTGAGAATTATTTCTTAGTAAAAAAAAACTCTAAAAATTTTACAAAGTTGATTTTACTATCTCACCATATTCAAGAACTCACATGCATTCCGCAAAACCTGTGAAAATTGTTAAAAAGTGAGATTTATTTTAAAACACAGAGTCTTTAGATAATCTTCTATTGACTTTTAAATCTCATCATATTGGAAATATTCATCGTGCAATTCATGACTTATGACCCTATTTTTATAAGAATATTTTTGGCATAGTCTTGAGAATCTAACTAAAAAAAGACCATGTTGCTAGTTTTTAAGAAAACTGGATGAGAAGCTTATCCTCAACTCAAGGACATTTAAGTTGTTCTTAAGAGTAAAACCAAATTCTTAGAAGTAAAACTAAGGGAAGGTGTGAGCAACAATCACAACTACGATTTGAGCCTTAGTTTGTAAAAATTTATGTCTTTTGATTTTATTAATAGAGCATTATAATATTTATGTTTTGTTGTTTCTTATATTTTTTTAAATGTATTTCTGGTTTGTTAGTAATTGCTATTTCAAGTGATGTCTTTTATACTCTATCTTTCTTCATTGAAATATTGAGGACAATGTCTCATTTTAGTTGAGGGGAGAGGGTAGTAGTTGATATTAAAATAAAAATAAAAACTAATTATATTTTTTTTTCATAAACCATTTGCAAACTGTTATTACTAAGATGGCAGTGTAAGGAGGAATTTTATTGACCCTTGAGACGTATCTTGGTAAATATTTTTCAGTGGTTATTTGAAATATTCATATCAAGGTCTATCATAGTGCTTCTTGAAATATTCAAATTTACAAACTCTTGCAATGCTATTACTTAATTTTGCTCATATATTCATTTAACATGTATTCTTAAACCTTCATTTTCACACACATACTTTAATCTAATTTGAACTTTCTTTATATGTGGTTTCCAATTGAGTAATAAAAAGAGTTTATATTATATTTATTTAAAATATTATTAGTGAATCCTCTAATATTGATATTTGTTGTTATCATTGTTTAGTCCTCACATTGATCTTTCCTTTTAAAGTTCTCATCAACTTCTTCTTCTTCTATTATTATTGTTGTTGTTGTTGTTGTTAATAATTTATACAATTAATCTTCTTGTGGTTCGACCTCGGTCTTGTCAGGTTATTTATTACTTCGACACTCTTTTATTTGATAAAAGATATCAATCTTTTGATCATGTCATATATGTTTTTGCTAAAGGTCTTATCTTGGGCATTCATATATGTTTTTACTTTGTTGGTGTTTATAAATTGATCTAAAAATAGTGTAGACATAAATTATGATTTTGTTATTTTAATTATAATTGATAAATTCTATCTTGAAAAACTCACAACTCATAACTTGATTTATAGTAGGTTTTAAGTTGAACAAAAAAAAACACCGATCTGATAAAACTCGAATGATCAAATAAGATTTGTAATGATTTGGTTGACTAATTCAAATCTAAATTAATTTCTAAATAAATTAAAAAAAAATAGCATTGTTTTAATAAAAATAATTGACCTGATTCACTTAATAATTTAATAATTCCAAACCTTTTTAAAATTATGCTTCTATTGGTATCTTACCTCAATTAAAATTTTGTTCAAAATGGGGGTTAATGCATGAAAGTAATTCTTGAAGTGGAATCTCTTTGAAGTTGATGAAAGCTAGCTTTAATTAAGGGCTTGGCTAGCATGAACAGTAGCGAAAACATTTGGAGGGCATTAGGTCATCTCTAAACAGGTCATGGCGTTTCTAGTGCACACTGTACAGTATACGATAAGGCAATAATAATATATTGCTTAAATCATGGCAAAGTTAGGTTTTTTTTTTTTTTTTTTGGCTGTTCCTTCTGAAGTTTGGCACCTGCCTCCTCCAGACGTGAGAGATAGGAAAGACGACTGGGATGGCTTTTGTCCTCCCCTAGTTTCTTCTTTTTTAAAAAATCAATAATAAATAAAAAGAAAGAAGAAGAAAATCCTCCTTAAAAATATTACAAAATACAACTCTTGGACCTTGCCCCGCGAGCAGATACATCATATTATTATTTTAATAAAGTATTTGCCTTTCTCTCTCGCTTGTTAAACATTCTTAATATCAATTACATTGATTATTATTTTTTAATCGACAATTACAACCAGGTTTTCTAAAATTTTAAGGATGTAGAAACAGTAATTTTTAAAAAAATATTTAATTAAACACATTGATGGTGATACAGCTGTTTTTATTAATGTATTGTATTTAAATGTAACACGCTTGTTAATAATAGAATAGAAAAAATTGCAAATAATGATAGCAGGTGATGCTGTTTAAAAAAATAGTTTAAAAATTGAAATGAAAGCTGGCGTGTCGTCTCCAGCAACCAAGAAGATGATCTCAACCCCTTAATCTCTCCCGTCGAGGCTGCAATTAAGTAAGTTTTGTTCGTGATTTAACCTCTGTTTCAGAGACAAAATACTTGATGGCGATGGATCAGCCTCTCTGTGGAGAGATTGTGCAGAAGGGGCTCCACCCAACAACTCTGATCTTAGAAGGGGCTGATCTTGAAGATGCTAATTAGTTGCTTTCCCCCTGTGGACAGCTGCATGACTCCCATCTTTTTATCGCTGAGTTTTTTCTTTGATTTTTTTTTAAAAAAGAATTCTTGATTCATGTTACTGATGAGTGACTATTTAAACTAAGAGATCATGGATTTATCTAATTTTATCAAATCCACACCATGATCTTTTCCGGATCATCAAGTAGGAAGTTAATTAATGGATCATTGATAAAAAGTTGTGTTTATATATTAATTACTACTTCAAATAGAATTTAGTAAAGATTCTTCTCATGTTAACCCACTATCTGTCATGCCTAGGTGATGATGATGAATAGTTGAAAACTAGCTATTTTATTTATGTTTTTTCGTGAATTGGATAATTTGGTTTTTTAACCAAAAAAAAATGAATATAAAAGTTTCTTCATGTATAAAATAATTTTAATGAAAAATTTAAAAGCTTGTAAATAAATAAATAAATAAAGTGTTAATATTTTTATTTGATTCATCTTATTATAGGTTAAATAAGTGATTTTTAACATAAAAATAAATATGAAAATATTATTAACACATTTTTGACAATATTATTATGAATTAAAAATTAGACACCTACATATAATAAAATAAAATAAAGATTATATGTATTAATAAAAAATATGTAAAATCCTAAGTTAATTTTTAATATAGAAAAAAAAATAGAATATTGTTGCAATTGCTACAGTGAAACAACATTTAATTTTAGTTTTGTATAATATATTTTTCAAAAAAAATGTAAAGAAAAAAGAAAAAAATACAAAAGAATAAAGATAAGAACAAAAAGAATGGTGTAAATAGATCAAATATAAAGTGATAAATATTTTGAGTGTAATGAATAAAAAATAATTTTTTTCAAGAAGATGGTGTAAAAAAATAACTAAAAAAAATATTACAAGAAAGATAAAAACAAGGAAACAAAATGATGATAAATAGGCTAAGAGTAAAGTGATAAATATGTCAAGTATAACCAAAAAGAAAAAAAATCTAAGATATTTTTTTAAAAAAAAATATTTACAAATTTACCATTGTTACAATAAAAAAATATAAAAAACAGTTATGTTATTTATACAGTGAAAGAGAGTTTTCTCTTAGTATATACTAGTTAGATGGCTCGCGCTACGCCGAGGATTCACCTTATATTTTCATAAAAAAAATTGAGACTTGACACTAGCAGAATCTAAGGTTATTTTGGGTCCTGTATCAGAACGCTAGGGTTCTATACTAGGGTGAACCCAAGGCTATTTTAGATCCTGTATCAGTAGGACTCGAGACCATTTAAGTCCTAAACAATCACGATCCAAAGATCCTACACTAGAGTGGCCCCAAGGCTATTTTTGGGTGCTACCTAACTAAAAGCCAAAGCTATATTGGATCCTACACTAAGGTGACTGCAAGACTATTTTAGATCCTGTATCGGTAGAACCTGAGACTATTTAAGTCCTAAATAGTCACGATCCAAGGCTATTTGGGTCTTACATATAGCTAAACCTAAGGTTATTTTGGGTCTTGCATAATGCTAGACCCAACATAGCTATGTATAATATTAATATAAATATTTAATTTGTCTATCCAAGTTTTTATATTTTTTAATTATTTAAAAATATATATATATATATAGTTTTTTTCAATAGTAATAATATTTTTTTCAATTTACTAATGATATGATGATGATGATGATAATTTGTAATCCTACCCTTCAAATCAATCTACTATTATTTTTTTAATAATAATAATAATAATAATAATAATAATAATATTTATGATATTAATAATACTATTTTTTATATTAATACTACTATTTTTTATATTAATACTTTTAATTATAGTGAAAATAATAATATTTATAATACAAATAATAATATTTATAATATTAATACTTTTAATTATAATAAACAAAATAATATTTATAGGACAAATAATAATATTTATTATATTAATAATATTATTAAACTTGTCTGATGAAAATTTATACAATAATATTTTTTTCATAAAACTTTTTTAACAATAATAATAATGATAATTAGTATTATATTTATTTTTCATTTTTCTTATATTCTTAGTATTAATACTTTTAATTACAATAATGATAATTGTATTTAGAATATAAATAATAATATTTATCATATTAATTATAATATCAAACTTGTTTGGCTAAAGTTTTTACAATAATATTTTTTTTAAAAAAAATTATTAACAATAATAATAATAATAATTATATTTTTTTGTATTTTGTTTTTGTAAAGTCTGTTGATCCGGCTGTATAGGTCTCTAAACCCAATAGGTGTGAGAACAGACTTTGGTTGTTCGGTATGCACCTAATGCGTAAGTTTGCTAGCTAGGTGCTTGCAGCTGGAGACCCTACTTCTCAGGTCTACACATCCTAGACTAGTGGGTCTATAGACTCCAGGCTCGCAAGGTTGCACACCAGCTCGTTCTAGGGCTGCAGCTAATTGCACATGTCTGCCTCCTAGTGTTTAAGGTTAGCAAATCTTACGCCAGGTGTCTGCTATCTAGGGTTTTGGCCAAGCACACATGGTTATACCCGACACCCTAGTTTGGCAGCCTTAACGTCAAGTATCAACAGTTTAAGCTAATTAATTATAATTAATTAATACTTTTACTTACAATATTTAGAATAGAAATAATAATATTTTATTATATTAATAATAATATTAAACTTTTCTTATCAAATTTGTACAATAATAATTTTTAAATTTTTAATAATAATAATGATAATTGTTAGTATATTGTTTTTCAATTTTCTTCTATTCTTAATGTTAATACTTTTAATTGAAATAAAGATAATAATATTTAGAGTACAAATAATAATGTTTATCATATTAATAATAATATCAAATTTTCCTAGCCAAAGTTTCTACAATAATATGTGTGTATATATATATTTGAAAAAGTTATTAACAATAATAATAATGATAATTGTTATTATATTTCTTTTTATTTTTCTTCTCTACAGGGTCTGCCAATCTAGCCATGTAGGTCTCTAAACCCAAGGGTTATGAGAACAGACCTCGGTAGCCGACAGAATTAAAAGATTGATGTCTTATTCTAAGTGCAAGAGTGTTGAAGTAATAACTAACCTAGAAAAGCAGGAGTTGAACCACATGAAGGTTAACTATATAAATTACAAATAATAATAATAATAATAAGAAGAAGAAGAAGAAGAAGTTAAAGAGGACTTTGAAATATAAGATTTACGTGAGAATTAAACAATGATAAAAATAAATATCATGATTAGAAGATCCACTATTGATATTAAAAATAAATGTAACATAGACTCTTTTTATTACTCAACTAGAAACCATACACAAAGGAAGTTCCAATCAGATGATTTGTTATTAATAGGTCATTATAAATTGTTAATATGATCATATTAATTAACTTATTTAAGTAACACCAAAGTTTTAAATATTATCAAGAATTCATGATGCTAATTTATGTTAACAACAATTCAAGTTTCTTTTATAACATATATGTAAGTTATACTATATGGTTGGTTATGAAAGTACCAAGCATTTGTTGTATCAAGTGTGATACAACACAAAATTAGATTAACCATTTAACAAGTAAGGTATTAAGAATTAATAAGAAAAAAATGATAAAAACATGTTAATAGCAAATTGTTTTAGGATATAAGTATTAAAGTCCATATTAAGTTTATAATATAATTATCTTAACATTATTAGTGAAATCTTTTTACCTTGACATAATAAACTTAGCTAAACATAATAAAGAATAGAAACATAAACAAACAAGAGGAGAACATGATTATAAACAACAAAATGAGTTTATTTGGACTTCTAGAACTCGAGATATGAGTTGAACATTAAACAGTGTCTAGGCTGCAGGATAGATAATTAGCACTTAAAAGTGCATTTTTATCATGATTTTATATCATCATTTTGTACTTGAAGTATCAATAACTCCTTAACTAAAGCATGTTTTATAATAATATATCTAATAATATAAGATACCCTTAATTTGTAGTAAATATTCACTTTAAATACAAGTCTACCACATAAATGAAAGGATTGATTGATAACTTTAAGAACTTAAATTGCAGGGCAAAGAGATGACCAAACTTAGAAAAGAGATGTTAGTGCAATCCAAACTAGAACACTATTTGATAATTGGGTCATATCTAGAACTATAGATCTCAGATTTAGGTATACTCTATATGGATGGAAAGGTAAGACATAGGCCTATAACTTTTATATGGAGCTTAAGATCTAAAAAGGTCATTTCCAAGTCCAAATTGTTGCAACAACAAACAAGCCCGAATCTGTCCTCCAGCTCGAGTACTGTTTAGTATTTTGGTCATATCTCGAGTTTTAGAAGTTCAAATGAGCTGAATGTTTTACACAAGAAAGCTGAGACAATTTCCTACAACTTTCATGTTTTTAAGTGGCTTTAATTTTAACGCGATCAATGATGTTTTAGGCAAATAAGAGAAAATAAGGATTGTCACCAAGTCAAGAGTTGGTCACCTACTCATTAATTAGTCATCAAATAAATAGTTCTCAATTTTGGCCTATAAAAGGAGGCATTTGCCATGCATTTGGGTATCTTGGTTTTCAGATCAAGATCATGCTCTTGCTTTCTCTGTTTTTATTTTTTGTAATGTTTATGCTTTACTTTCATTAATATCAAGTTTATGTCTTTCAATTCCTTTCCTTTGCTTTGTTAACTCTTATCTTATTTATGTTCTTATTTTGTTTATTTATTTTTCTTTCTTTCATTATGTCTAGCTAAGTTGATTATGTCATGGTGAAAAGGTTACACTAATGGTTTAAGAATAAGTATAGTGTAAACTTAATATGGACTTTAATGTTTGATACTAACATATTTTATATTTGTTATCTTGTTTACTCTTTAATACTTTGCTTGTTAAATAACTAATCTTGATTTATGTTGTATAACACTTGGTACAATTATAAAAATGGGATAGTATATAATTAAAAAAAGAAAAAAAATGCTAATAATAAAAATGTAGATAAGTTTGGTTTCGTAGCCTCCCTAACCTAAGCAATTAAGCCCGAAGGGGTGTTTTAACACCTAATACCCTAAAATCAACTGACTTGGGAGCTATTGGTCCAATGCTTGTTATATAGGTTAAGGAGAAAAGCTTAAGGGAATCAAACATTGCACTATCTACATATCAGTATCTGCGACCTAAGTTATTAAGCTCGTAGGGGTGTCTCAACACTTAATGCCCGAAGATCAACTAGTCTGGGAGTCATTAGCCAAAAGCTCGTTACTTGGGTTAAAGATACATGATGTTTTAAGTTATATATATATATATTTAAAAAAAAATAATCCCAACCCAAGAAAGTTAACCTTAAACATTAGAACAAAAATTTTGTTTTCTTCCAAGAATAGCCCTATAATTATGTGTTGATATATTGAGCACAAAAGAAAGATTTATTAATATCTTGTTAAGAGGTATTGAGCAAATATATAAATTTAATGAGAGTTTGTTTATTTGTATAGATTAATGGAAGTTAAATGATGAATACCTTGCTTTTGTGAAATTTGCAAATTGTTTTTCTATTTTAACGCTTTGATTATTAGGGACTAGTAATAAGCTGGTTGGGGGGTGTGATTAATACTTAAAAGTGCATTTTTATCATGGTTTTATATCATTATTTTGCACTTGAAGTATCAATAACTCCTTAACTAAAGCATGTTTTATAATAATATATCTAATAATATAAGATACCTTTAATTTATAGTAAATGTTCATTTTAAATGCAGGCCTATCACATAAATGAAAGGATTGATTGATGACTTTAAGAACTTAAATTGCAAGGGCAAAAAGATGACCAAAATTAGAAAAGAGATGTCGGTGCAATCCAAACCAGAACACTATTCGATAATTGGGTTATATCTAGAGCTATAGATCTCAGATTTAGGTCTACTTTCTATGGATGGAAAGGTAAGACATAGACCTACAACTTTCCTATGGAACCTAAGATCTAAAAAGATTATTTTCAAGTCCAAATTATTGCAACAACAAAGAAGCCCGAAGTTGTCCTCCTGCCCGAGCACTGTTCAGTATTTTGGCCATATCTGGAGTTCTAAAAGTCCAAATGACCTAAATATTTTACATAAGAAACCTGAGACAATTGCCTACAACTTTCATGTTTTTGAGTGGCTCTAATTTTGACATTATCAATGATGTTTTGGGCAGACAAGAGAAGATAAGAATTGTCACCAAGTCAAGAGTTGGTCACCCACTCATCAATTAGTCATCAAATCAATAGTTCCCAATTTTGGCCTATAAAAAGAGGCATTTGCCATTCATTTAGGCATCTTGGTTTCCAGATCAAAATCATGCTCTTGCTTTCTCTCTTTGTATTTTTTGTATTGCTTATGCTTTGCTTTCATTAATATCAAGTTTATGCCTTTCATTTCCTTTCATTTACTTAGTTAACTCTTATCTTATTTATATTCTTATTTTGTTTATCTATTTTTCTTTCTTTCATTATATCTAGCTAAGTGAATTATATCAAGGTGAAAAGGTTACACTAATGGTGTAAGAATAAGTATAATGCAAACTTAATATGTACTTTAATGTTGATACTAACATGTTTTATATTTGTTATCTTGTTCACTCTTTAATACTTTGCTTGTTAAATAACTAATCTTGATTTATGTTCTATAACATAACACTTGGTACAACAAATGCTTGGCACTTTCATAGTTCATACTGTATGGTATAACCGATACTTGAGCTATGAGAGGAACTTGATTTGTTGTTAACATAAGTTATAATCATGAATTATTGATGAGATTTACAAGTATTAGCATTAATCGAATAAGATGACTAATGTAATCATGTTAACAATCTATAATATGAATGGAACCTCTTTTATGTGTGGTTTCCAATTGAATAATAAGAGTTTATATTATAATTATTTGACATACCATTAGTGAAATCTCTAACCTTGACATTTTTTATTATCATTGTTTAATCGTTACATTAATATTCCTTCTCAAAGTTCTCATCTTCTTCTTCTCCTTCTCCTTCTTTTTCTTTATTATTATTATTATTATTATTATTATTATTACTACTACTACTACCATTACTACTACTACTATTATCATTAGTATTACTACTACTACTACTACTACTACTACTATTATTGTTGTTGTTGTTGTTGTTGTTGTTATTGTTGTTGTTGTTGTTGTATTATTGTTATTTATAATTTGTACAATTAACCTACCTATGGTTCGACCCTGATCTTGCCGGGTTGTTTATTACTTCAACACTCCTACATTTGAGAGAAGATATCAATCTTTTGGTTGTGTCAATAGCCCATACTATATGGTATAACCGACACCTCAGCTATGAAAGGAACTTGATTTGTTGTTAACATAAGTTATAATCATGAATACTTGACGAAATTTACAAGTATCAGCATTAATGGAATAAGATGACTAATGTAATCATGTTAACAATCTATAATCTGATTGGAACTTCCTTTGTGTGTGGTTTCTAATTGAATAATAAGAGTTTATACTATACTTGTTTGACATACCATTAGTGAAACCTCTAACCTTGACATTTATTATTATCATTGTTTAATCCTTACATTAATATTCTATCTTAAAGTTCTCATCAATTTTTCTTCTTCTTCTTCTTCTTCTTCTTTATTATTGTTAATATTGTTGTTGTTGTTGTTGTTGTTATTATTATTATTACTACTACTACTACTACTACTAGTAGTAGTAGTACTATTAGTAGTATTGCTACTATTATTATTGTTGTTATTGTTACTATTGTTGTTGTTTATAATTATTGTTTATAATTTATACAATTAACCTTCTTGTGGTTCGACCCCGATCTTACCGGATTATTTATTACTTCGACACTTCTACACTTGGGAGAAGACATCAATCTTTTAGTCGTGTCAATAGATTCAGACTTCTCTTTTGATGCTAAGATTTGAACTTCCCAACGGCAAAATTGAGTCTTGTCTTAGCTTTCTATCTATATAAACCAAACTAAAATCTCAGATTGATAGCTCCAGATGTGACCCAATGATTAAATAGTGTTCTAGTTTGAATTAAATCAAAATCTCTTTTCTAAACTTAGTCATTTCTTTTTCCTTTCACTTTCAATAATTAAATAAATCAATCAATCCTTTGAATTGTGAAACATGCCTGTATTTAAAATGAACATTTACTATAAATTAAAGATATCTTATATTATCAGAGTTACTATTATAAAACATGTTTAAGTTAGAGAATTTAATGATACTTAAGTGCAATATGACAATATAAAATCTTGATAAAAAGTGATCAGGTCTACAGCAAGCGCACGAGTCTGCTAGCCAGGCGCATGATGCTACACACCTTGCTTCAAGGGTCTACACACCCTAAGCTAGCGAGTCTACAAACCTCAGGCTCATAGGGCTACAAACTCCCTTGCTCTAGGGTTATAGCAAGGCACACAAGTCTACCCCCAGTGCCTAAAGATGGATAGACCCCACGCCAGGTGTTTGTTATCTAAGGCCATACCCAGGTGCGCATGGCCATCCCTAATGCCCTGACTTGGTAGCCATAGTGCTAGGTATTGACAGCCTGACCTAATTAATTATAATTAATTAATACTTTTAATTAGAATATTTAGAATAAAAATAATAATATTTTATTATATTAATTGTGAAAATCCTTGAATAAATCTACATGGAATGAGAAATACATATTTGTCCGATATAGTAAATTGAATATTTACCTTAATGGGGTGCTATTGGATTTTTTATATTATTCGGGAAAATTATTTTTATGTACACACTAGTGTAAATATTATGATAAAAATATAAACTTGCAAGGATAGTGATTTAAATATTATATTGCACATGTCAAATTTATATTTACCTTAGAGGAATGATATTGGGATGAGAAATTTGGATAGAAAAGTTAATGTACCAAGTTTAAAAAATAAAAACTTGAAAAATATTGGAAAATAAAAAAAAGACTAAAATGAGAATAAAAATTATATGAAAGAAAACAAAATAAATAAAAAATAGTAACATGTAATTTAATGAAATGAAAATTCATCAATTTTAAGTTTGGTATAAACCAGCGTTAGGACATGTGAGAAATTAAAGGTGCAAGGCAAGGATATAAAGGAAATTTTTAAAATTTATTGCCTATAAATAGGCTTGTTGGCCAAAACTTACAGAAGTGTTAGAAATAAAAATTATTCATCTTTTTTAGTTAGACAATAGAAAAAAATAAAAACAAAAAACAAAGGAGATCCTAAATTTGTAAGGAGGTTTATGAGATTTAATGATTTTAAACATTTATACACTTGAGATTAAAATAGAAATTAAGAGAAACTAGAGTTTAGTTAGAGAAGATAAGGAAAGTGAGGGAAGAAGAGGAAAGCTTGGAGCAATTTCAATTTGGCTAGCTTTTAGAGGATATATTAGTGACTGGTAAGATATTTTAAACTTAATTGGGTTGATTTAATATAAATTTGATTGAATTTGTTAGAGTTATACTATTTAGGTTTATTAATGAATTTTGGGATTCTGTCAATTGATTATTAGAAATGTTAAAATGAGTATTATTAATGTAAATTGAGTGACTTATAATATATTCTAAATTTAATTGAGTTGATTAATATGAATTTGATTAATTTGATTGAATTTGTTAAAATTATGTCATTAGAGTTTATACATGAATTTTAGGGTTTTTGTCAATTGATTTATAAAAATGTTAAAATAAATATTATAAATGTCAATTGATGTTAAGAAAGAAAGAAAAAAAGAAAGAATTAATTACTTTAGTAGGAAAAGCTTCTTGTAACACGACCAAGAGATTAATGTTTTCTCCCAAGTGTAGGAGTAGCGAAGTAATAAACAATTCAGTAAGATCAGAGTGGAATCGTAGGGAGGCTAATTGTATTAATTATAAACAATAATAATACAACAACAACAACAATAGTGGTTAATTGTATTAATTATAAACAATAATAATACAACAACAACAACAACAACAATAGTGGTTAATTGTATTAATTATAAACAACAACAACAATAATAGTAGTAGTAGTAGTAAAGAAGTTGATGAGAACTTTAATGTAAAAGATCAATATAAGGATCAAACAATGATAAAAACAAAAATCAAGGTTGGATGATCCACTAATGGTATTTCAAACAAGTATAACTTAAACACTTTTTACTACTCAATTGGAAACCACACATAAAAGAGGTTCCAATCGAATTATAAGTTATTAATATGATTACATTAGTTATCTTATTCGAATAATGCTAATACTTGTCAATATTGTTTGACATTCATGATTATAACTTATGTTAACAACAAATCAAGTTTCTTTCATAGCACAAATGTCAGTTACACCATATAGTTGGGTTATGAAATTGCTAAGTATTTGTTATACCAAGTGTTATACAATATAAATCTAAATTAACCATTTAACAATCAAAGTATTAAGAGTGAACAAGATAACAAATACAAAACATGTTAGTATCAAACATTAAGGTCCATGTTAAGTTTACACTATACTCATTTTTACACCATCAGTGTAACCTTTTCACCTTGATATAATGAACTTAACTAAACATAATAAAAGAGAAAAAACATAAATAAACAAGATAAGAACATAAATAAGATAAAAGTTAACTAAGGAAAGGAAATGAAAGGCATAAACAAAATATTAATGAAAGAAAAACTTAAGCATTACAAAAATACAAAGAGAGAAAGCAAGAGCATGATTTTGATATGGAAACCAAGATGTCTAATTGCATGGAAAATACATCCTTTTATAGGCTAAAATTGAAAACTATTGATTAGATGACTAATTGATGAGTGGGTGGCCAACTCTTAACTTGGTGACAATCCTTGTCTTTTTATCTGCTAAAAAATCACTGATAACATCAGAATTTCAATCAACCTTACCTATGAAAGTTCTAGAAAATTGTCTCAGCATTTTAGAAAAAAAAAGAAGGTCATTTGGACCTCTAAAACTCGAGATATGGTCTGAACACTAAATAATGTTTGGGCTTTAGGACAAATTCAGATTTTTATGTTGTTACTAAGATTTAGACTTTTAAACAAAAGAATTAAGTTTGCCTTCTTATGAAAGTTTTAAACCTATATCTAAGCTTTCCATCCATATAAAGCATACTTAAATCCAAATTTTGCATCTCCAATTATGATCCAATTACCGAACAATGTTTCAGTTTGGACTAAACTAATATCTCTTTTCTAAACTTCACCTTCTCTTTATCCTTTCAATTTTAGTTCTTAAATTCATCAATCAATCCTTTCATTTATGTGATAGGCCTACATTTAAAATGAACATTTACCATAAATTAAAGGTATCTTATATTATTAGATATATTATTATAAAACATGCTTTAGTTAAGGAGTTATTGATACTTCAAGTACAAAATAATAATATAAAACCTTGATAAATATACAATTTAAAGTACTAATCACACCACCCAACCAGCTTATTACTAGTTCCTAGTAATCAAAATGTTAAAATAGAAAAACAATTTGCAAATTCCATAAACCAAGGCATTCATCATTCAACTTCCATTAATTTATCTAGATAAAAAATTTTTCATTAAATTTATATACCTACTAAATACCTCTTAAACAAGATATGAATAAACCTTTTTTTTTTGCTCAATATATCAATACATGGTTATAGGGCTTCACTTGGAAGAAAAAAAAATAATGTTTAAGGTTAACTTTCTTAGGTTGGAATATTATCTTTTTTTTATTAATATACATATAACTTAAAAACACAATGTATCTTTAACCTATGTAACGAGCTTTCGGCTAATAACTCCTAGACTAGTTGGTTTTGAGGCATTAGGTGTTGAAACACCCCTACGAGCTTAGTAACTTGGGTTGCAGATACTGATACATAGATAGTGCAATATTTAATTCTGTTAAGCTTTTCTCCTCAACCCCGTGTAACAAGCGTTGCACCAATAGCTCCCAAGTCTATTGACTTTAGGATATTAGGTGTTAAAACACCCGTTCAGGCTTAATTGTTTAGGTTAAGGAGGCTACAAAACCAAACTTATCTATGTTTTTATTATCATCATTTTTTTTGCAATTTATATATTATCCTTTTTTTCTTAGTTGTTACTTTTAACAAAAGAACATAAAAAATGTAATAATCCAACGTGCAACCCACAATCATATGTTAATGTGTATATGTATATGTGAAAATAAAGGTTCAAGAATATTTGTTAAATGAGTATATGAGCAGAATTAAGTGATAATAATACGAGAGTTTGTAAACCTGAATATTTCAAGAAGTATTTTGATGGACCTTGTTAAGAATGTTTACTAAGATGCGTCTCAAGAGTCACTTTAACAAAAGAACTCCTTTATTCTATCATCCTAGTAACAATACTTTTTGTAAATGGTTTATGAAATAGAAAACACAGTTAGTTTTTTTCTTTTTAATATCAACTATTATCCTCTCACCCCAACCAAAACGAGAAATTATCTTTAATGTCTCAAGGTAGAAATATAGAGTATAGAAGACATCATCTAAAACATCAAACATTGACAAACCTGAAACACACTTAAAAAAATATAAGAAATAACAAAAAAAAATAATATACTATTAAGAAAACCAAAAGACATAAAGATTCAAAAACGAAGGCTCAAATCCAATCTAACCTTTTACGGTTTTCTTAGTTGACCAATTTATGCGACTCATGGAGGGATCAATTACAGGAATGAAAAATTATAGTTGGTCAATTAATTGTTTAGTAGCAGCAGTAGAGATTATGATTTGTCATGCCGAAGATGTTAGAAATTCATGTTCCATAACATGATCAAGAAAAGATAATAATTTATCATAAAAACTATTAATATTTAACAAACCTATGGGTTTATAGTGAATGTCAAGTTGGGCCCAAGAGAAAATATGAAAGATATCTTCTAATGTGTCCAAACCACCTGATAAGGCAATGAAGGCATCAACATGTTTAAACATTGCATTCATTCGATCAGACATTATAAAGACCTGTAGTTCTTATCCAATTGTTTTTTCAATGATATCCCCATTAACTAAAACTTTGGGAATAACCCCCAAAACTTGATGACCTCTTAAAAATACAGTTATTAACACTCCCCCTATTAATCCAAGACTGTCTCCCCCATACATTAAATGAATTTTTCTCTCAGCTAGTACCTAACCAAGATGATTTGCCGATTCTAAAAACTCTATTTCCTTTTCAGGACTGGATTCATCAAAAACACAAATGTTTCTTATAATGACTTGAGGAACTTATCATTTCTACACACTTCTATATTTGTTGAATGTATGGGTTGAGTAGAAATGAAGGGAATGAAGAGAAGATTTTATAGATGAGAACTTGAAAATGCAATCATACCACCTATATGTAAGCTAGCTAGAGTCTCATACACTCTCTCTTTGTATTTATTTATTTATATTATATATTTTTTTAAATATATGTATATACAAGTAGTTGTGATTATGGCTCATATATTGCCTTGGTTTTATGTTCAAGAATGGCTTAAACGTCTTTTATGGATCAGGGATAGGCTTTTCATCTAGTTTTTTAAAAAACTAGCAAAAATGATTTTTTTTTTTTGCCGGATTTTCAAGACTATATCGAGCATGTTTTTTTATGGAAATGGGGTCATAAGTCATGAAATGCACAATGCATATCTCCACCAAGATATGTTTCAAAATTCAATAGAACATTATTTAATGATTTTTTATGTTTTGAAATAAATCCTGACTTTTGATAATTTTCACAAGTTTTGCAGAACACATGTGTGTCATGATAGTCTGACACGACTAAAAGATTAATGTCTTCTCCCAAGTGCAGGAGTGTTGAAGTAATAAATAACCCAGCAAGACCAAAGTCGAACCACAAGCAGGTTAATTGTACAAATTATAAATAACAATAATAGCAATAACAAAATGTCATTGATGACTAATTAATGAGTGGGTGACCAACTCTTGACTTGGTGACAATCCTTATCTTCTCTTGTTTGCCCAAAACATCATTGATAACATCAAAATTAAAGCCACTTGAAAACATGAATGTTATAGGAAATTATCTCAGCTTTCTTATGTAAAACCTTCAGCTCATTTTGACTTCTAAAACTCCAGATGTGGCTAAAATACTAAATAGTGCTTGGGCTACAATTTGGACTTGAAAATGGCCTTTTTAAATCTTGGGCTCCTATGAAAGTTGTAGACCTATGTCTTACCTTTCCATCTATATAAAGTAGACCAAAATCTGAGATCTATAGCTCCAAATATGACCCAATAACCGAACAGTATTCCAGTTTGGATCGCTCCGACATCTCTTTTCTAAGTTTGGCCATCTCTTTATCCTTTCAATTTCAGTCCTTAAATTCATCAATCAATCCTTTCATTTATGTGATAGGCCTGCATTTAAAATGAACATTTACCATAAATTAAAGGTATCTTATATTATTAGATATATTATTATAAAACATGCTTTAGTTAAGAAGTTATTGATACTTCAAGTGTTTAATGATGATATAAATCCTTGATAAAAATACACTTTTATGAAGGGTTAACACCGAAACATAAGCAAATGGTGGAGTTGATGTACAATGGAACTTTTAAAGATTAAGATCCTGAAAATCAATAAAACACTTAGTTTTGTTAGCTGAAAATGCTCAAAATTAGTAAACTCTAAGTACTTATGAGGCACTGGGTAAAACTTAACCTCATACATCTAGTGGAGGTATGTATAACCTTAAGAAAGATCATAACCTTCAAGCTAAGTTTGCATCTTTAGCTAGAAAAGTCAAGACACTAGAATTAAAAAAGAGTTGTCAATTAAAATCTGTTCAAGGCATTGTGTGTCAAATCTGTGAAACCAATAAACATTCAACCCATGACTGTCCATCTTTGCCATCTTTTAGCTAGAAAAGTTAAGACACTAGAATTAAAAAAGAGTTGTCAATTAAAATCTATTCAAGGCATTATATGTCAAATTTGTGAAACCAATGAACATTTAGCCCATGAATGTCCAACTTTGCCTTCTTTTAAGAAATGTCTCCATGAACAAGCCTATGCTTTAAATAGTTTTGAAAGGCCCAATCATAACCCATACTCGCAAACATACAACCTTGGTTGGAGAAATCACCCAAATTTCAGTTGGAAGAGTGATAATAATAATAATGCATAAACTTTACAACCACCGTTTCAAGCATATCATAATTTCCAAAATTCTCATGGATATGCACCTTCTTATGCTCCACCTCATAAAATAAATCTTGAGGAAATGTTATATATATTAATTAAAAAGTAAAAAACAATAAATACTCAAATTGGTCAAAGCATGACATATTTTAATGATACAGTTACAAAATTAACATTTGCTCTTAGTTTTCAAGAGAAAAGTAAGTTTTTATCTCAACCATAACAAAATCTCAAGGGGTAATACAATGCAAATACAAGTAGTTTTGGAAGCCAACACTTGGATCAAGTCAAATTAGTCATCACTCTTTGCAATGATAAGGTTATTGAAAAACTCACACTTGAACCTTATAAGAAAGATGATGAGTCAATCTCTAAGGGTAAAGAAATGGTTAAATTTGAATATTATAAAAAAAAGACAGATTCCTCACGAGCATTTTCATTTTCTCATACCATGACCAAATAAAGAAAAGTCAATTACAACTCTGAAATGTTTAAAACTTTTAAACAAGTAAGGATTAACATACCTTTGTTGGATGCTATTATATAAGTTCCTTCTTATGCTAAAATTTTGAAAAATCTATGCATTGTAAAGACAAAACTGAATGTGAAAAAGAAAGCCTTTTTAGTCGAACAAGTGTCATTCTTCGGAACAATAATGCTTTGAAATATAAAGACCCTGGTTGTCCTATAATTTCTTGCTTAAAAGAAACTGAATGGATCAATATACCATGACAAACAAAGAAAAATCAATCACAACTCTGAAATATTTGAAACTTTTAAACAGGCAAGGATCAATATACCTTTGTTGGATGTTATAAAACAGGTTGCTTCTTATGCTAAATTTTTGAAAAATCTGTGCACTGTGAAGAGAAAACTGAATATGAAAAAGAAAGCTTTTTTAGCCGAACAAGTGTCATTCTTCGTAACAATAATGCTTTAAAATATAAAGACCCTGGTTATCCTATAATTTCTTACTTTATTGGAGAACATAAAATTAAAAGAGCTTTGATCTTAGAGCTAGTATGAATTTAGTTCCATATTTAGTCTTTTAAAGTCTCAATCTAAGTGAGTTAAAACCAATTTCTGTAACTCTCTTATAGATAGATTTGAAAAAGTGTTTAAAGGAATAGTTGAAGATGTGTTAGTACAAGTCGATAAAATCATTTATCCGATGAATTTTATTATCTTGGACACACAACCTGTTGAAGCAAGTAATTCATTTGTTTTTATTTTAGGACATTCATTTCTTGCAACTTCTAATACATTGATTAATTATAGAAATAGACTGATTAAGCTATTATTTCGAAACATGACATTAGAGATGAATATTTTTAATATTTGCAAACAATTTAGAGATGATAATGATTAACAGAAAGTAGATCATATTGACGAATTAGTTTATAATCAATTTGAATATACTATGAGTAAAATAATGTTTGATGAATCTGAAGATTTGTAAATGATTTATTCTAAGAAAAAAATTATGAATGAAAAAGGCACAAAAAATGTTGATGCGGATCATTTATCAAGAGTGACAACAGATTCAACATCCAACATCACACCAATCAATGATTACTTTACTGAAGAATCCTTACTTTCTCTTAGTTCAATGACTTGTTTTGCTAAAAATAACAATGTTCTTGCTTTAGAAAATTTGCTAGCTCATTGGAGTACCCAAAACAAAGGAAAGTTTTTTAACCAAGTAAAGAACTTCTATTGGGATGACCCTAACTTATTCAAATATTATCCTGATCAAATATTTCAAAGATGCATTCCTCACAATGAGGTAAGTAGTGTCATTAAACCTTATCCTTTTGAAACATATGGAAAGTTTTTTAACAAAGTAAAGAACTTCTTATTTTATTTATTTATTTTTCTTTCTTTTATTATGTCTAGCTAAGTTTATTATGTCAAGGTGAAAAGGTTACACTAATGGTGTATGAATAAGTATAATGTAAACTTAATATGGACTTTAATGTTTGATACTACGTTTTATATTTGTTATCTTGTTCATTCTTTAATACTTTTCTTGTTAAATGACTAACCTTGATTTATGTTGTTTAACACTTGGCATAACAAATGCTTGACACTTTCATAGTTCATACTGTATGGTATAACCGACACCTGAGCTATGAAAGGAACTTGATTTGTTGTTAACATAAATTATAATCATGAATGCTTGATAAGATTTACAGGTATTAGCATTAATTGAATGAAATGACTAATGTAATCATGTTAACAATCTATAATCTGATTGGAACCTTCTTTGTGTGTGGTTTCCAATTGAATAATAAGAGTTTATACTATACATGTTTGACATACCATTAGTGGATCCTCTAACCTTGACATTATTTGTTATCGTTGTTAAATTTTTACGTTAATATTCCATCTCGAAGTTCTCATATTCTTCTTCTTCTTTATTATTATTATTGTTGTTGTTGTTGTTGTTGTTAAATTATAATTTTTATTTTATTTTCTCTTTTCACTTTTCTTGTATATAACTTTGTTTCTTCTTCTTTTGCTTTTTTTTTTCCTTTTATTCTATTCCTACTCGTGCACAAGAGTGTGGTCACGTACATCAAGTGGTAGACTTTGTAGGGTATCCTTATCATTTTCAGAAAATATAACTGAAGAAGATAATCAATTGCTTCATAATGAAAATAATGAGAATAGCCGTCCTAGAACACTTAGAGACCACATGCATCCCACAAGAACAAGTGAACCATCATGCAGGTACTTATGTGGCACCGAGTAAAACTTAACCTCATACATCTAATGGAGGTATATATAACTTTAGGGAAGATCATGACCTTTAAGCCAAGTTTGCATCTTTAGCTAGAAAAGTCGAGGCACTAGAATTGAAGAAGAGTGGTCAATTAAAATCTATTGAAAACATTTTGTATCAAATCTGTGAAATAAATGAATACTTAACTAATGATTGTCCAACCTTTCCTTCTTTTAAGAAATGTCTCCATGAACAAGCCCATGCTTTAAACAGTTTCCAAAGAGCCAACCACAACCCATACTCACAAACATACAACCCTGGTTGGAGAAATCACCCAAATTTTAGTTGGAAGAGTGAGAATAGCAATGCACAAACTTCACAACCACCATTTTAAGCACACCACAATTTTCAAATTTCTCATGGATATGCACCTCCTTATGCTCCACCTCCTAGAAGAAATCTTGAGGAAACATTGCATGCATTTATTGAAAAGCAAGAGACAATCAATACTCAACTTGCTCAAAACATGACAGATTTTAAAGATACTCTTGCAAAATTAACATCTGCTCTTAGTTTCCAAAAGAAAGGTAAGTTTCCATCTCAACCACAACAAAATCCTAAAAGGCAATACAATGCAAATGCAAGTAGTTCCGTAAGTCAACACATGGATCAAGTCAAATCAGTCACTACTCTTCGTAATGGTAAGGTTATTGAAAAACCCACTCTTGAACCTTGTGAGAAAGATGATGAGTCAATCTCTGACAGTAAGGAAGTGGTTAAATATGAAAATTGCAAAGAAACGACTGATTCCCCACTAGTATTTCCATTTACTCAAGCCATGACCAAACAAAGGAAAGTCAATCACAACTCTAAAATTTTTGAAACTTTTAAACAAGTAAGAATCAATATACCTTTGTTGAATGCTATTAAATAGGTTCCTTCCTGTACTAAATTTTTAAAAGATCTATGCACTGTGAAGAGGAAACTGAATGTGAAAAAGAAAACCTTACTAGTCGAACAAGTAAGTGCTATTCTTCAGAACAATAATGCTTTGAAATATAAAGACCTTGGTTGTCCTACAATTTCTTGCTTTATTGGAGAGCATAAAATTGTAAAAGCCTTACTTGATCTTAGAGCTAGTGTGAATTTACTTCCATATTCAGTTTTTCAAAATCTCAATCTTGGTGAGTTAAAACCAACTTCTATAACTCCTTTACTTGCTCATAGATCTATAAAAGTGCCTAGAGGAATAGTCGAAGATGTGTTAGTACAAGTTGATAAATTCATTTATCCTATGGATTTTATTGTCTTAGACACACAACCTGTTGAAGTATGTAATTCATTTCCTGTTATTTTAGGATGTCCCTTTCTTGCAACTTCTAGCGCATTGATTAATTGTAGAAATGGACTGATGAAGCTATCATTTGGAAACATGACATTGGAGATGAATATTTTCAACATTTGCAAGCAACCTGGAGATGATAATGATTTACAAGAAGTAGATCATATTAATGAATTAGTTTATGATCAACTTGAATCTACTTTAAGTAAAAATGAGTTGGATGAATCTGAAGATTTGCAAATGATTTATTCTGAGGAAGAAATCACGAATGAAAAAAGCACCAAAAATATTGATGCGAATCTTTTGTCAAAGTGACAACAAATTCGACATCTGACATCATATCAATCGATGATTACTTTCCTAACGAATCCTTAATTTCTCTTAGTCCATTTCTCTTAGTCCAATGCCTTAGTATGATAAAAATATCAATTTTCTTGTTTTAGAAGATTTGCCAGCTGATTAGAGTACCCAAGATAAAGAAAATGTTTTGAATGAAGTGAAGAACTTTTATTATGATGACTCTAACTTATTCAAATATTGTCCTGATCAAATATTTCAAAGATTCATTCCCGACAGTGAGGAAAGTAGTGTTATTAAACTTTGTCATTCTGATTTGGAAGTTATTTTTTGTAAAAAAAGACAGCCGCAAAAATTTTTCAAAATGGATTTTATTGGCCTGCCATGTTCTAGGACACACATGCATTCTATAAAACTTGTGAAAACTATCAAAAAGTTGATATTAGTCAAAAAGTTTTGTTTTACAATTCTCAACTCTATGCATTCTTTAAAGAGCTAAGATCAAGATGGAGCAATCCTTATGGGGCCTATGATATTGAGAATTCAATAAATGACAATGTTTTTAAGAAAATTGAACATTGTTTGAAAGCTTATTTGATAATTTTCCTAGTGAAATTGAATCAAGTGGTTTGAATGATCTTGTAGATAAAGGTTGATTATTTTATTTTTCTCACATTTCTTTTTTTTGTGTTTCTTTTTGAGTGATTTTTGCTAGTTTCTCTTACCCTGGTCAACGGTATTCTATGACTTAAGTCGGTTTTTTCAGTTTCCCACAATAACTCATATATGTGTATATATTTGTGCAATTCTTTGAATCTCTCTTCCAATTCTCATTTGAAAATGGACACTAATCTTGAAAAATTGAAAAAGTATTTTCCCGCTATGCCTCAGAATGCGATTACAAAAATTTACCCTGCTAGATGTGCAAGCTTGAGGTTGTTAATGAATCATGGAATTCCTGAAGATATTCACTGGTTGATTGAAGCAAAGGTTTGATTATCAGGTGAGTCCTCTAACTCCTTCATTTCACACATGTCTAGAACAGGTAAAAGCACTTTTGCAAAGAAACGTCATGCAAAATGACTAAAAGTCTGTTATCGATGTGCTAGATGGACTTGTAATACATAATGTCATTCTTTAGGAATGGTATCTATAAAACCATGAAGATAAAATATAAATCATTAAGGATGGCTTGAGTAAGGAGTCTTTAGATAATCTTCTATTGACTCTTGAGACGCATCCTAGTGGAGATGTGCATCGTGTAATTCATGATTTATGATCACTATTTTATAAAGAACATGATCGACTTAGTCTTGTGAATCTAACTAAAAAAGACCCTAATTTCCAGTTTTTAAGAAAATTGGATGAGAAGCCTATCCCCAACCCATAAAGGGCGTTTAAGCCATTTTTGGACGTAAAACCAAGGGAAGATGTGAGCCACAATCACAACTACCTATACATACACATGCTTTTTTAAAAGTAAATAAATAAATAAATAAAGAGAGAGAGAGAGAGAGAGAGTGAGTGAGACTCTAGTTGGCCTACATATAAGTGGTATGATTGTCTTTCTAATTTCTCATCTATAAAATCCTCTCTTCCTTCCTTTCATTTTTACTCAACCTACACATTCAACAAATACAAAAGTATGTAAAAATAGCAAGTTCCTTAGGTCATCATATAAGAAATATTTTGTGTTTTGGGTGGATCTAGTCGTGGGAAAGAAAAGGAGTTTTTAGAATCAGCAAATCATCTTGGTCAAGTGCTACCTGAGAGAAAGATTCATTTAGTGTATGGGGGAAGCAGTCTTGGGTTAATGAAAGGTGTGTCAATAGCTACATTTTTAGGAGGTAGTCAAGTTTTGGGGATCGTCTCCGAAGCTTTAGCACAAGGGGACATCATTAGAAAAATAATTGGAGAGAAACTTCAGGTCTCCACAATGTCAGCTTGAATGAATGCAATGTTTAACCAAGCTGATGCCATCATTGCTTTACTAGGTGGTCTAGCCACATTGGAAGAGATCTTTTATATTTGCTCTTGGGCCCAACTGCACATTCACCATAAACCCATAGGTTTGTTAAATATTAATAGTTATTATGATAAGTTGTTGTCTTTTCTTGATCATGCTGTGGAATAGGAATTTCTAACATCCTCTTTACGACAAATCATAATCTCTGCTACTACTGTTGAACGATTGATTGACCAACTATAATATTTCATTCTTGTAATTGATCCTTTCATAAGTCACATAAATTGGTAATCTAAGGAAAGCCGTAAAAAGCTTAGATTAGATTTGACACTTCATTTGTGAATCTTTGTGCCTTTTAGTTTTATTATTGTGTTTTGTTGTTTCTTATATTTGTTTCAGTGTGTTTCAGGTTTATCAGTATTCGTTATTTCGGGTGATATCTTCTATACTCTATCTTTCTACCTTTAAACATTGAAGACAATGTCTCATTTTAGTTGGGGGGAGAGGGTAGTAGCTAAAAAAAAAAACTAATTGTGTTTTTTATTTCATGAAGCATGTACAAAATTATTGTTATTATGATGGCAGAGTAAAGAGAACTTTTTATAACTCTTGAGACGCATCTTGTTAAATCTTTATGTTAATATTCCATCTCAAAATTCTCATCTTCTTTTTCTTCTTTATTATTATTACTATTATTATTATTATTATTATTATTATTATTACTGTTATTGTTGTTGTATTATTCTTATTTATAATTTGACAATCCTTATTTGCTCTTGTCTGCCCAAAATGTCATTGATAAGGTCAGAACATAAACCGTTTAAAAATATGAAAGTTGTAAGAAATTATCTCAGCTTTCTAAAAAAAATAGAGGTTATTTGGATTTCTAGAGCTCTAAATATAGGTAAAACACTGAACAGTGCGCGGGCTATAGGAAAGATTCAGACTTCTTTGTTGTTACTACAATTTGAACTTTACTTTTCAAATCTTAAGCTCCATATAATAGTTGTAGTCCTATGTCATACATTTCCATCCATATAAAGTAGACCTAAATCTGAGATCTACAACTTCAGATATGACCCAATACTGAACAGTGTTCCGGTTGGGACTCCACCAACATCTCTTTTCTAAGTTTGGCCATCTCTTTGTCCTTTCAATTTCAACTCTTAAATTCATCAATCAATCCTTTTATTTATGTGATAGGCCTATATTTAAAATAAATATTTACCATAAATTAAAGTTATCTTATATTATTAGGCATGTTATTATAAAACATGATCTAATTAAAGAGTTATTAATACTTTAAGTGCAAAATGATGATATAAAACCTTGATAAAACCTGGTTATCTTTTTCAAACAGATTTTTTCAAAATGATGAGGATACCCTTCAAAGTTTATCACCTAATGTACACGACCATATTCTCATTCATGAGTAAGAAGAGAATAAAAGGAAGAAGAAAACAAAAGAAGAAGAAACAAAAAAAAAGAGTTAGATACATAAAAAGTGAAAAGAGAAAATAAAATAAATACTATAATTTATACAAGATTTTACCTCCCTAACAACGACACCAAAAACTTGACACGACCAAAAGATTTATGTCTTCTCCTAAGTATACAAGTGTCAAAGTAATAAACAACCCGACAAGATCGGGGTCGAATCACATGAAGATTAATTGTATAAATTATAAATAATAATAATACAATAACAACAACAATAACAATAATAGTAGTAGTAATAGTAGTAGTAGTAGTAGTAGTAGTAGTAGTAGTAGTAATAAAGAAGTTGAAGAGAACTTTGATATAGAAGATCAATATGAGGATCAAATAATGATAAAAACAAATTTCAAGGTTAGAGGATCCACTAATGGTATTACAAACAAGTATAATATAAACTCTTTTTACTACTTAATTGTAAATCACACACAAAGGAGGTTCCAATCGAATTATAAGTTGTTAACATGATTACATTAGTTATCTTATTCGAATAATACTAAAACTTATAAATATTGTCAGACATTCATGATTATAACTTATATTAACAACAAATTAAGTTCCTTTCATAGCACAAATATCAATTACACCATATGGTTGGGTTATAAAAGTGTCAAGTATTTGTTGTACTAAGTGTTATACAACATAAATCTAGATTAACCATTTAATAAGCAAAGTATTAAGAGTGAATAAGATAACAAATATAAAACATATTAGTATCAAACATTAAAGTTCAAGTTCAGTTTACATTATACTTATTATTACACCATTTGTTTAACCTTTTCACCTTGACATAATAATCTTAGCTAAACATAATGAAAGAGAGAAACATAAATAAGATAAAAGTTAGCTAAGTAAAAGAAAAGAAATGAAAGGCATAAACAAGATATTAATGAAAGAAAAACTTAAGCATTACAAAAATATAAAGAGAGAAAACAAGATCTTAATCTTGATTTAGAAATCAATCTATCTAAATGCATGGAAAATACCTCCTTTTATAGGCCAAAATTGGAAACTATTGATTTGATAACTAATTAATAAGTGGATGGCTAACTCTTAACTTGGTGATAATCCTTATCTTTTTATCTATCAAAAACATCATTGTTAACGTCTGAATTCAAACAAACTTAAATCATGAAAGTTTTAGGAAATTGTCTCAGCTTTCCAAGAAATAAAAAAATAAGGTCATTTAAACTTCTAAAATTCAAGATATAGACTGAACAATGAATATTGTTTAGGTTGTAGGATAAATTTGGACTTCTATGTTGCTGTTAAGATTTGAACTTTGAAACAGTAGAATTGAGTCTTTCCTTCCACATGAAAGTTTTAGGCCTATGTCTTAGCTTTTCATCCATATAAAGCATACCTAAATCCAAGTTCTATAGCTTTAGTTATGATCCAATTATTAAATAGTGTTCTAGTTTAGACTAAATCAGTATCTCTTTTCTTAACCTTACCCTCTTTTTGTCCTTTCAATTTCAATACTTCAACTCATCAATCAATCCTTTTATTTATGTGATAGACCTGCATTTAGGATGAACATTTATCATAAATTAAAGATATCTTATGGTATCAGACTTGTTATTATAAATATACTTTAGTTGAGTTATTGATATTTCAAGTGCAAAATAATGATATAAAACCTTGATCAAAATGCACTTTTAAATACTAATCACCTTGCATAGCTAGCCAATCTAAAAGAAATGATTTATGAGTGAATATGGTCATTAATGTAGAAAATATGATAAATGAGTAAAGTTTGGAATGGAATGATATATAATATCAAGGTTAACTAATATATTGGAATTCTAGTAATGTGAGTGAAGAAAGGAAAGATTAGAGGAAATATATATTAAGATTGTGTTTGGTTATTTAATATATGGAATATAATTTGGATTTTAAACGATGCTAGAAGTAAAGAAAAGAATTGGAAAAGAAAAGAAATGGAAAAAAGCTTTATGATTGAAAATGACGAATTGGTGTAGGAAAAGATTTTAGTGATGAGTTGGTGTATAATTTGATTCTTGATTGAGTAGTTATATGAAAAGGGCAAACTAGAATAAAAGGAAATTTCTTTATAAATATATTCAGGAATAAGGAAAGGGAAATACCAAATATGACTTTGAAACTATAAGTTAGTTTTAAAAGACTTTTTAGGTATATCATGAAATGAAATGTTAATCGTGATATTTTCCTTGGATTAGGATGATTTTTGGAGCAACATCTTCAGCAGCTGGAGGAGTATGCTTAATTGGAGATTCAGGTAGGTGCTATAGCACCTTAATGTTTTAATGTTGTATATAAATTCTTACAATGTTTTAATTTTATTAAATACTTATAAGGAATTTATATTGAAGAAAGGCTTGGTGGCCGTTTGGTATTGTGGTTGCGGCTATGGTTCACCTATAGCTATAGTTTTTCTTATTTGGTTAACCAAAAAAACACAATTTTTTTGGTAGGACCCACCATTTATTAAGGTTCTGTCATAGGTTTACCAAAGCTGTATTTTGCTGTATTTTGTGCGAAGAAATCACTAAACAATGTAGCCATGTTTCACTGTTCACATACCGGCTAGACTGGGTTCGGTCAAAAGCTAATATGCATTGAATTGGATTCAACCTAGTAAAATAAAAAAAATTATTTTTAATTCTATTTTATTCAAAAAACTAGTGTTAAATATTATTCAATGATATTACATAAATTAGACGAAGATTACTTTATAATATAGCATTTGCAAAATTTGATCGCAATTCTAATTTTATTCTAGATTATATTTTCCCTGATATTGTTGTGCTCTTAAGAAACTAAGAAAACTGTAGTCCTTGTTGGATGTATTTCATACATGATGAAATTATAGATAGTTTAATTGAACAATAAAAAATATTTTATATAAAATATTATTTATTTCATGATGTAATAGGAATAGTTAAATCTACAATATTTAAATTAAAAATCATCAATATATATATAACCTTAATTTGAAAAACAATTATTTAACCAAACACATTAAACTATTTTTTGTTCAACCTTAAATTCAGCCACAATTTTAACCAAACATATATAAATACCAAACCAACTTCAACTAAAAGTACTTTTTATAAAATATTTTTTTCAAAATATAACCACAACAGCTATCACAGTACCAAACTAAACACTTTCTTAGTTAGAGATGATAATGGTTGAATTAATGATGATTATATATATGTAGAAATATTATATTTGACTATATGTTAATTGAGAAAGAAATTATGGTGTTAAACAGCCAGTGTATAGAAGATGATTTAGTAATGAAAGGTATGTTAATGGAGAGATTATGTGAGGACAGGAAAGTAAAGTTGGTTTGTTGCTTCCATTATGATGGCGAGCCACTGATTATGTTGTTTTTATTGTTAGATGAAAACCAATGTTTATTTATTTCATTATTAAATGAAAGCCACTATTTGTTGTTTTTATTTTGAATGGAAACCATTGTTATGTTGCTTTAGGCCAAAGTTTGCTATCTTTATGGTTGATGGAAGTCGCTGTATGTTGCTTCCTTTATTAAATGGAAGTTAATGATGTATAATGAAGTATTATAGGGAAACTCATATTAGGATATAGGAGTATGCAAGAAATGAAGACATAGAAAAGGTTGCAAAGGTGGAGATAATAAGATGGTGGGTTGGTAAACTCAATATAGAAAATGGATTATAAAGAAAGTAGTTTATAGAAAGATAAGATAATTATTTTTATTTATTAAATCATTTACCTTTAGTAATAGCTAATTATTTATTTGTGTAATTTTTATTTTATTTTGTTGTATATAAGTATTGGACAATCACATGCAGCAAGACAAAACTAATTTAGTTATTAAGATAATTGGTAGTGTTATGTATCTTTTATACTAGTATATTCCTAGGTGTGTATTAATTAAAATTTATTAGTTATCTTATAAATAATTCTTTTGAAACTTTTAGTAATTTTTGTTTTGTAATACCCTTTTCTTTCTTCTAAAATTTAATTAATGATATATGTACTACTTTTATATTATTTTTGTTCTCAGGTATATATGATGGATGGAAGAATTGTGTGATGTATCAAGTAATGATAATAGAAGTCTACGATGGTTGGACTATGTAATGATGGTGGTTTATGAATTAATCGATAACTTGGTATGTTATAAATACAAAGAAAATTTTGCTAAACTTTCGGTAGACTCCTACCTTATGGAAATGCTCATATGATAACGTGTTAAGCTAAATCTTTTATATATAAAAATAAATTTCCTAAAGGAGTCATATTATAATGATTAATGGACTTACTATGTCATGGAAGATAGGGTCATACATTAATAATAATATTAAAATTTATTTGATCAAAGTTTATACAATAATATTTTTTTCAAATTTTTTTAACAATAATAATAATGATAATTTTTATTATATTGTTTTTCAATTTTCTTCTATTCTTAATATTAATACTTTTAATTGAAATAAAGATAATAATATTTAAAATACAAATAATAATATTTATCATATTAATAATAATATCATACCTGCCTAGCTAAACTTTCTACAGTAATAATTTTTTTGAAAAAATTATTAACAATAATAATAATGATAATTGTTATTTTTTTTCATTCTTCTTCTTTGCAAGGTCTGTTGATCCAGCTGCGTGAGTCTTAAAACCCAAGGGTTGTGAGAACAGACCTAGATGGCTGGGTCTGCATCCAACATGTGGGTTTGCACCTAGCATGTGGGTTTGTTAGCTAGGTGCTCGGGGCAGCAGGCCCAACCTCATGGGTTTGGACACCCTAAGCTTACAAGGCAGCAAACCCGTTTTGCACTAAGGCTTCAACCAAGCGCGCAGGTTTGGCCCTAACACCCAAGGCTGACAGAACCTGTGTTAGGGCAGGTATGTGTGGCCTATCCAATGCCCAGGCCTGGTAGTCCAAGTGCTAGGTGTTTACAGCTTTAAGGGCGTCTCTAGCCAACCGCTTATGGCTTGCAAGTAGTAACCTCACTATGCCCTCACTAAACAATATAATCCATATTGAAAGTACTCACAATGCATAGTATTTCACATTATAGTAAAACATTGATTCTTTCTAATTATATTTAATATAATTTAATTCCTTTTTAATACACAGTGCTTTTAAAATAGAACATAATACACACACACACAAACACACACCTGAACAAAAAATATAAGGTGTAACTTTTTCACAATAGCACTTGATACAAATTACTGAGGATTACTACATTGAAGTTATTATTTTTCCCTTAAGTGGAGAAAATATGAGGCTTTGTGCTAAACATAATTTGATCTTTTCATAGGCCCATTAGTCATTAAAAGGTTGCTCATAGGTATGTTAGTTTTTTCCATATTTTTTTTTACAGTAAAATTATTTTTTACCCTAAAAATCAACAAAATTTAAAGTTGTTTTTTTATCTTTCCAAAAATTTTAAAATAGTAAAAATATTTCTCTACCCCTTAAGTTTTGTGTAATACTTTTTCAAACAAAAATGTAACAAAAAAAAAAGAATGAAGATAAGAACAAAAAAAATGGTGGAAATAGACTAAGTGTAAAGTGATAAATATTTCAAGTGTAAAAAATAAAAAATAATATTTTTTCCAAAAAAAAGTGTAAAGAAAAAAAGGAAAAACTAAAAAACATATATTATAAAAAAATGAAGCCAAGAAAATAAATGGTTGCTTTTTTTTTTCCTTAGCCTTTTGTTATTGTTTTTATTGGTTTTCAATCTCATTTTTCAATCAAAGTTTATGATGCTATATTTTTCTAATTTCACCCTTATTATTTTGATTTATTTTTCCTTATGTTATCTTTTTTCCAGTTTAACCATTCAATTAAAAATTTTAGTTTGCCTTCGAATTTTCATATTTTTATTTCCACCCTTATTTTTTTAATTACAATTTTATTTTAGATCTTTTTTTGTAATTGATTATTTTTTCTCGATTTCGTTGTTCAACAATTGATTTGTTGGGGATTGAGCTTTATATATTTTTCACTTATAATGCTTTCAATCTAATAATCTGAGTCATGAATTTAAAAAGTAAATGTCATTTGACATCTTCTTTTCATATTTTCTTTGAGGATCTTATTGTTCTCCATCAGATTTTTTTTTATGATTATCTTCAATATATTTTGTATAAGTTTATCTTGGTTACATGATGACACGACTAAAAGGTTGATGTCTTCTCCCAAGTGTAGGAGTGTCGAAGTAATAAATAACCCGGCAAGACCGGGGTCGAACCACAGGGAGGTTAATTGTACAAATTATAAACAACAATTATAAAACAATAACAACAACAACAACAACAGTAATAATAATAATAATAATAATAATAATAATAATAATAATAATAATAATAATAATAATACTAGTAGTAGTAGTAGTAGTAGTAGTAGTAGTAGTAGTAGTAGTAGTAGTAGTAGTAATAAAGAAAGAGGAGAAGAAGAAGAAGATGATGATGAGAACTTTGAGATGAAATATTAATGTAACAATTAAACAATGATAATAACAAATGTCAAGGTTAGAGATTCCACTAATGGTGTGTCAAACAAGTATAATATAAACTCTTATTATTCAATTGGAAACCACACATAAAGAAGGTTCCAATTGGATTATAGATTGTTAACATGATTACATTAGTCATCTTATTCAATTAATGCTAATACTTGTAAATCTCGTCAAGCATTCATGATTATAACTTATGTTAACAACAAATCAAGTTCCTTTCATAGCTCAGGTGTCGATTATACCATACAATATTGGCTATGAAAGTGTCAAGCATTTGTTGTACCAAGTGTTATACAACATAAATCAAGATTAGTCATTTAACAAGCAAAGTATTAAAGAGTGAACAAGATAACAAATATAAAACATGTTAGTATCAAACATTAAAGTCCATATTAAGTTTACATTATACTTATTCTCACACCATTAATGTAACCTTTTCACCTTGACATAATTAACTTAGCTAGACATAATGAAGGAAAGAAAAATAGATAAACAAAATAAGAACATAAAAGCTAACTAAGTAAAGGAAAGGAAATGAAAAGCATAAACTTAATATTAATGAAAGCAAACCATAAACATTACAAAAAATACAAAGAGAGAAAGGAAGAGCATGATCTTGATCTGAACACCAAGATGCCTAAATGCATGGCAAATGCCTCCTTTTATAGGCGAAAATTGGGAACTATTGATTTGATGACTAATTGAGAAGTGGGTGACCACCTTTTGACTTGGTGACAATCCTTATCTTCTCTTGTCTGCCCAAAACATCATTGATAACGTCACAATTAGAGCCAGTTGAAAACATGAAAGTTATAGGCAATTGTCTCAGCTTTCTTGTGTAAAAACTTCAGCTCATTTGGACTTCTAGAACTCCAGACTTGATAATGGCCTTTTTAGATCTTGGGCTCCATATGAAAGTTGTAGGCCTATATCTTACCTTTCCATCCATATAAATTAGACCTAAATCTAAGATATATAGCTCCAGATATGACCCAATTACCGAACAGTGTTCCAGTTTGGATTGCACCGACATCTCTTTTCTAAGTTTGGCCATCTCTTTATCCTTGCAATTTAAGTTCTTAAAGTCATCAATCAATCCTTTCATTTATGTGATAGGCCTGCATTTAAAATGAACATTTACCACAAATTAAAGGTATCTTATATTATTAGATATATTATTATAAAACATGCTTTAGTTAAGAAGTTATTGATACGTCAAGTGCAAAATGATGATATAAAACCATGATAAAAATGCACTTTTAAGTACTAATCACATGATATAGGTCACAGTTTTGCAAGTGATTAGTAATTAAAAGTTCATTTTTATCAAGGTTTTATATCATCATTTTGCACTTGAAATATCAATAACTCCTTAACTAAAGCATGTTTTATAATAACATATCTAATAATATAGTGTACCTTAATTTATGGTAAATGTTCATCTTAAATGTAGGCCTATCATATAAATAAAAAGATTGATTGATGAGTTTAAGTTCTAAAATTGAAAGGACAAAGAAATGACCAAATTTAGAAAAGAGATGTTGGTGAAGTTCAAACTGGAACACTGTTTGGTAATTAGGTCATATCTAGAGCTATAGATCTTGGATTTAGGTCTACCTTATATGGATGGAAAGGTAAGATATAGGCCTACAACTTTCATGTGAAGGTCTGGTTTTAAAAAAGCCGTTTTCAAGTCTAAATTATAGTAATAATGAAGAAGTCCAAATTTGTCCTACAGCTTAGACACTGTTCAGTATTCAACCCATATCTTGAGTTCTAGAAGCCAAATGAACCTAATTTTTTTTTCTAGAAAGTTGAAACAATTTCCTAGAACTTTTATACTACAAGTGGTTCCAATTCTGACATTATCAATGATGTTTTATTCATACAAGAGAGGATAAAGATTGTCACCAAGTCAAGAATTGGTCACCCACTCATCAATTGGTCATCAAATCAATAGTTCTTAGTTTTGGCCTATAAAAGGAGGCATTTCCCATGCATTTAGGCATCTTGATTTCCAAATCAAGATCATGCTCTTGCTTTCTCTCTTTGTATTACTTAAGTTTTTCTTTCATTAAGATCAAGTTTATACCTTTCATTTCCTTTCCTTTACTTAGTTAACTTTTTTCTTATTTATGTTTCTCTCTTTTGTTATGTTTAGCTAAGTTTATTATGTCAAGTAAAAAGCTTACACTAATGGTGTAAGAATAAGTATAGTGTAAACTTAACTTGAACTTTCATATTTGATACTAACATGTTTTGTATTTGTTATTTTGTTTCACTTTTAATACTCTGCTTGTTAAATGGTTAATTTGGATTTATGTTGTATAACACTTGGTACAATAAATACTTGGCGCTTTCATAGCCCAACTCTATGGTATAACTTACACCTATGCTATGAAAGGAACTTGATTTGTTGTTAAAATAAGTTATAATCATAAATACTTGATAATATTTATAAGTATTAGCATTTTTCAAATAAAATAACTAATGTAATCATGTTAACAATTTATAATTTAATTGAAACCTCCTTTGTGTGTGGTTTTCAGTTGAACAATAAAAGTTTATACTATACTTGTTTGAAATACTATTAGTAGATCCTCTAACCTTGACATTTGTTGTTATTATTGTCTAATCCTTACATTGATCTTCCATCTTAAAGCTCTCATCTTTATTATTATTATTATTATTATTATTATTATTATTATTATGGATTTGTTTTTGTTGTGTTATTGTTATTTATAATTTATACAATTAACCTTCTTGTGGTTCGACCTTGATCTTGTTAGGTTATTTATTACTTTGACACTCCTATACTTGGAAGAAAACATCAATCTTTTGGTTATGTCAACAAGCAAAATAAAGGTTTTTTTTTAATATTTTATTTCTATTTGATTTTAAAAGATATTATTCTAATGATTTGTTTTTTTTTGTTTTATACAGATGAAATTTATTTTTCAAAATAAAAAAAATTAATAATATTCCTAACATGTTCAACTTTGCACAATATTTTTTTTGGCTCAATGAGTTTTTTTATTTGTATTTCTATTACCTTTTATTGATTTAAATAAAAAATAAAAAAATATATTTTTAATAATATTCCTAACAAGTTCGAGTTTATATAATATTTTTTTGGCCTCAATGAGTTTTATTTTTATTTGTATTTGTATTACCTTTTATTAATTTAAATAAACAAGTTTATTAAACATAATTGGATAAATATATTATTTTGTGTGGTTAAATATCTTAATTTATATTCATCTCTCAACTTTGTTCAATTTCTCTTTTAGTTTTTGTTAATGACTTCCTTTTACTTATTTATATAGATAATGATCAATTTATTTAATTAGATTCTTGCATAGATCTTCGATTTACATCTTGAAATTTTTTTATATAAAAAAACATATTGAAATAACTTGCATACATGGTATTTTAAAAAAACATTATAACTTATGGTAGAGCACAAGTTCAATAGCTATTGATGAGAAAAATAATGAGATGTAGTTTATTCCCTCATGAAATGAATTAAGAACAATTTGGCATTTTAGTCCAATACTAGATAGCTTGCCTACACTTTACTGTAGGCTAGGCTGATTTTTTTGTAATGTTAAAAAAAATGCTTAAGTGTTGTAAGTGGATATTAAAGAAGGCAAAAAAATTAACGACTCGACATCATAAAAAGAGAAGTGAAAAAAGTAATGACTATCAATCTCTAAGAATTAAAATATTGAAAAATGAAATTAAAAAATAAAATCTATGAGCAAAAAAAATACCACTAGTAAACTCAGGTAAGGTAGGCAAAACTCGCAACTAAGATTATGTGAATGTGATAATCTAATAAAAGAAAAAAAAAGTTGAATCTTAATTTTAAAAATAATCAAATTTTAAAGGACAAAATAAAAATGGATTAAAAAAAGCTATATGAAAAAAACCTAGGCCACCTAGTTAAATATTTTGACTAGATCTTGAGATAAGAATAACTTGATTGAAAGCAAAACAAATAAAATAACAAAGTTCATTATTCAAAGCAAACAACATCAAAAGAAGTAATCAGGAAAATAAATAATGTATACCCGTGTTAATTTTTCAAATTCATAATCTTAGCTAGTGACTAAAAGAGAAGCACCCTATCTTAAAAGCCACTATTTTAAAACTTGACTCGACCTAAAGGATTGACCTGTGACCTAGGTGACTTAGGGCTCAAATTAGTCTAGGTTTTAAAAGAGATTAAAGGGAAATTGATCTAGTGTGAAATGATAGAAAACCCAAGTTGACCCATGTCTCTATTAACTTGATGCAAATCCAATCAAAATTAGGTCAGAACTAGTTGACTATTATCCTTTATTTTATTTTTTGAAAAATATGATGTCATTTTACTTATTCATAAAAAAAAAATGGTTGACTTCGGTTCACTTAGTTCAACCCTTTCAACTCAAGACTTGGTAGTTTTCTCAAATCGACTCTTAGGTTGAATCTTAAAAACTATGGAAAAAACGATGATAAAGACCAGATCCTAATAAATTAAATGTCAAATGATGAGATGAAAACAAATCAATTAAGAAAATAAGAATCTCATATGAAAAAAAAATAAGAACACAACCTAAAGTTTTGAATAGAATGGAAAAAATAGAAACAAAATCAAATTAACAAAAGAATTTAAAATAAATATTAATAAAATAAGAACCACATTCAAAAATTGTGAAAAATCAAGATTATGGATCCAATGATGAAATTGAAAACAAATTAAAATTTGATAAAGGGCCTAAGAATAAAAATTAAAAATCAAAACATAAAGAGTCAAATATGAAATATCATTGAATCTTGAATTGAAAAGAAAAATTGAATTCACAAAAGAATCCAAAACAAAAATAAAAATTAAGAAAGTGAGAACCAAATTTTTTAAAAAATCAAAATATTAAAAAAATTAAAATCAAAATCCACTATTTGAAAGCATTTCTCAACCTTATAAGTTGACTCGTGACTTAAGGAACCTATGGCTTAGGCAAGGTAAGGTTTCAAAAGAAATTGGTATAGAATTGACCTAATATAAAGTGGTCAAAAAATCAAGTTGACTCATATCCTAGTGAAAATGGGGCAAATGTAATTATAAAAGGGTCAAAATTCATTGATTATTTCTCTTTTTTTGTTTTTTTTTTCAAAATGATGCTATTTTTACTATTTTATAAAACAAAAGGATTTGATTAGTGTTTTGTGGCCATGAGTTATTAATGTAACTCATGTTACTCCAAAAAAGTATGAAAAATCCCATTGGAAGCGGAAACAAATATCAGATGATGAAACCAAAAAAATAATATTAAAAAAAGAGAAAAAAATTAAACAAACCCGAGCAAACCTCGTAATCTCAGATTAATATCTCAAACTTACAACTCGTTAAGCTCTAAAACTGGGTTCAATCAAGAAAGTCAATACCCGATAAATTTAACATTGAAGGATGAAATTATAAAATAAAATTCAACTAAAAAGTTTTAAGGGTAAAAAAATTAGTAATAAAATATTTAAGGATCAAATTCGATAGAAAAAAAAATCAAAATTTGAATGCTTGTATAAATAATATGGCAGGGGATAATAAGGAAATCTAAGAGTAAAAATTAAAAATAAGAGTTGACAAACAATACATTATATATGTTAATTTTTTTGAAAATAAAAAGGGATGAATAACATATCATCCACCCTTCATTGTATAAAAAATATAAGTTGGGGTGTATAGATTTGGGTTTAAAGGCCCAAATATGTTTGGGTTTGAGTAATTTACCAAGTGTAGGGACTGACATGCCTGCTTAGTAGCATTAGGCCTTTCTCATTTTTCTTAATTAACTTTTGCAAATATTTTTAATTAATCTTCTCTATTTTTTGTATGTATTTTTTTAGTTTATATTATTTTTTATTTCAATATAAATAATACCCTTTTATTTTTAAATTATTTTTTTCATATTTTTTAAATAGTGGTTATTTTTCAATTATTGTATTTTTAAAATATTTCAAAGAGATTGTTATAATTTATATGTATGTTTTTCCTTTATATTTGATATACATAAACTATATTTGTATGATGTATTTAAAAAAAGAATGTTCTTCTTGGTGAAAAAAATAGCTTTTATGATAAAAAATAAAAAATAAAAACAAATAAATTCAAAAGAAAAGTAAGTGTCAAATATTTGAATACTCGTCTAAATAGGGTGGTACAAGACAATGAGGAAAACTAATGGTAAAAATAAAAAATAGAAGTTGTCATATAGTTTTATGATAACCAAGAACTCTAACTAGTTTTTAGAGTTTTAAATAAGAGGGTTAGTTATGCTAAATAAGAAATAAACATCTTAAAGTATTATATTTAAAGTAAATTGCATTGAGCTTGCTTCTAATAATAAAAATATTTATTATGCTCTTGCTAAAATTGGTCTAAATTGGTATATGTATTCTCATGAAGATGATCAATAAATCTAAGATAATGATTTGAGATCTAATGCTAACAACAAGGTTAAGTCCTAGTTTTTAAAACAGGGATGTTGAACTTAATTGGTAGAATACTAATTTACTATACATAAGAAAAATAAATAAAAAATAATATATATATATATATATTATTTTTTATAAAAAAATAATATATATATATATATATATATTTTTTATAAAAAAATAACAAATTTTTATACCTGATTTACAATATTAGACTTATTGAGTAATTATAGTGTCAATGGATTAATCATTTGATAACAATTATTGATAAAAGATAAACTCATTGAGTGACTATAATGTCAATGGAATGATTATGTGATTAAAAAAACCATTGACAAAAGCTTTTATATATTTAGGTATATATTTGAAAAATATTCCCATCACCTTTAAAAACCTCATTCATGAACATTTAACATGACTAACAGATTGATGTCTTCTTCCAAGTGAAGGAGTATTGAAGTAATAAATAACCTGACAAGACCAGGGTCGAACCATAAGGAGGTTAATTGCACAAATTATAAATAACAATTATCAATAATAATGATAGTAGTAGTAGTAGTAGTAGTAGTAGTAGTAATAAATAAAGAGAAGAAGGAGATGATGATGATGAGAACTTGGAGATGAAATATTAATGTAAGGATCAAACAATGATAATAACAAATGTCAAGGTTAGAGGTTCCACTAATGATATGTCAAACAAGTATATTATAAACTCTTATTATTGAATTGGAAACCACACACAAAAAAAGGTTTCAATCAGATTATAGATTGTTAACATGATTACATTAGTCATCTTATTCGATTAATGTTAATACTTGTAAATCTCATCAAGCATTTATGATTATAATTTATGCTAACAACAAATAAAGTTCCTTTTATAGTTCAAGTGTCGGTTATATCATACAGTATGAGCTATGAAAGTGCCAAGCATTTGTTGTACCAATAGTTATACAACATAAATAAAGATTAGTCATTTAACAAACAAAGTATTAAAGAGTGAACAAGATAACAAATACAAAACATGTTAGTATCAAACATTAAAGTCTATAAAATTTGTAGGCCTATGTCTTACCTTTCCATCCATATAAAGTAGACCTAAATCTGAAATCTATAGATCCAGATATGATCCAATTACTGAACAGTGTTCCAGTTTGGATTGCACCGACATCTCTTTTTTGAGTTTGACCATCTCTTTGTCCTTTCAATTTCAGTTCTTAAATTCATCAATCAATCCTTTCATTTATGTGATAGGCCTATATTTAAAATGAACATTTACCATAAATTAAAGGTATTTTATATTATTAGATATATTATTATAAAACATGCTTTAGTTAAGGAGCTATTGATACTTCAGGTGCAAAGTAATGATATAAAACCTTGATAAAAATGCACTTTTAAGTACTAATCAATTAACATCCATATAACTGAAATACAAATAAAACATAAAAAATCATTCCAATCAATATGTTAGGCTCAAAATCAAACTTTATGAGTTTGGCCAGTACTAGAATCTAACCTAGCAACAATAATGCGTGATTTCCTTGCACTGGAATAATTAATATTGCTAAGTAGGGTTGCACATGCTCTTTATGTGTAGAGCTAAACTTGTAAAAAGAAAAAAAAACAAAAGAAGAATCTTTAAGCTATGATTTAGATAGAATTTTCTAGTTACTTAAGGTGAGTTTGAGTTTGATTTTTTGCATGGATAGACACTATGATAATATAAAGAAATTTGATTTTTTGGGTGGATAGGCACTATAATAATATAAAGAAGATGTTTATTACAGGGTTAAGATCAAGCTTGTTAGATATGGGTTGACGGATCGGGTTTTTTAAGTGGAAGGATTAAAAGGAAATGATATTTGTCATTGTTATGGTTGTTGGATCGGTGGAAGATTACTGGTAATAGGTTTAGTTCGCGTGGACAAGATTGATTGTGGATTGCGTCACTATGGCTAGAGCGAGGGTTATAGCTTTAAAGGCTGACAAAGATTTTCTAAATCCAGTTTTATTTTATTTTGTCTTTTAGTTTTTCTTGATTTTTTTATTTTTTAAATATAGGTTTAAAAAATCAATAATGATAGTTATCTTCTCTTTACATTATTTACAGCGCAAAATTATTGAAAAATTATTATTTTTTTACTTTGTATAATGAGTTTGTAAAGAAACATAAGAAAATATTTGAAAACAAACATATTGTTTGGAGAATACTTAAAAAAGTAAACTTGAGAGGTGATTAATTTCAACTGGGAAATTAACATTGAGTTAACTTAAAACATAATCAACCTTAACAAACAAAAAATCTAAAAGGAATAGATTCAAAAGACGACTAACTTCAATAAGAAATCTAAAATAGTTAATTTGAGAAATGACCAACCTCAACAAAAAAAATAAAAAGTCAACTTGAAAGGTGAACAACCTTAGCAAAAAATATAAAATAGGTCATCCTCAGAGGCAACTAGCTCTAATTAAAAAATCTAAAATGATCAACTTGTAAGGCCACCAACCTTAATTGAAAAATATAAAATGGTCAACTTATGAGGCCACCAACCTTAATTGAAAAATCTAAAATGGTTAACTTAATAAGCGACTAACCTCAATATAAGATCTAAAATTGGTCATCTCCATATATAATCAATCTCAATTAAAGAATCTAAAATTATTAGCTTAAAAGGAGATCAACCTCAATAAAAAAATCTAAAGTGTGTAAACTTGAAAGGTGTCCAAACTCAATTAGAAAACATAAATTTTGACCAATGATTGATACTTAAAAGTGTATTTTTATCAAGGTTTTATATCATCATTTTTGCACTTGAAGTATCAATAACTCCTTAACTAAAGCATGCTTTAGAATAATATATCTAATAATATAAGATACCTTTAATTTATAGTAAATATTCATTTTAAATGCAGGCCTATCATATAAATGAAAGGATTGATTGAAGAATTTAAGAACTAAAATTGAAAGGAGAAAGAGATGGCCAAACTTAGAAAAGAGATGTCGGTGCAATCCAAACCGGAATACTATTCAGTAATTAAATCATATCTAGAGCTGTAGATCTCATATTTAGGTCTAATTTATATGGATGGAAAGGTAAGACATAGGCCTGTGATTAGTACTTAAAAGTGTATTTTTATCATGGTTTTATATCATCATTTTGCACTTGAAGTATCAATAACTCCTTAACTAAAGCATGTTTTATAATAATAAATCTAATAATATAAGATACCTTTAATTTTATGGTAAATGTTCATTTTAAATGCAGGCCTATCATATAAATCAAAAGGATTGATTGATGACTTTAAGAACTTAAATTGCACGGATAAAGAGATGGTCAAACTTAGAAAAGAGATGTTGGTGCAATTCAAACCGGAACACTGTTTGGTAATTGGCTTATATCTGGAGCTATATATCTCAGATTTAGGTCCAATTTATATGGATGGAAAGGTAAGACATAGGCCTACAACTTTCATACGGAGCCCAAGATCTAAAAAGGCCATTATCAAGTCCAAATTGTAGCAACAACAAAGAAGCCTGAATCTGTCTTCCAGCCCGAGCACTGTTCGGTATTTTGGCCATATCTGGAGTTCTTGAAGTCCAAATGAGCTGAATATTTTACACAAGATAGCTGAGACAATTGCCTACAACTTTCATGTTTTCAACTAGCTCCAAGTGTGACGTTATCAATGACGTTTTAGGCAGACAAAAGAAGATAAGGATTATCACCAAGTCAAGAGTTGGCTACCCACTTATCAATTAGTCATCAAATCAATAGTTCCCAATTTTGGCCTATAAAAGGAGGCATTTGCCATGCATTTAGGTATCTAGGTGTTCAGATTAAGATTATGCTCTTCCTTTCTCTCTTTGTATTTTTTGTAATGTTTATGCTTTGCTTTCATTAATATTAAGTTTATGCTTTTCATTTCCTTTCCTTTACTTAGTTAGCTTTTATGTTCTTATTTTGTTTATCTATTTTTCTTTCTTTCATTATGTCTAGCTAAGTTAATTATGTCAAGGTGAAAAGGTTACACTAATGGTGTAAGAATAAGTATAATGTAAACTTAATATGGACTTTAATGTTTGATACTAACATGTTTTATATTTGTTATCTTGTTTACTTTTAATACTTTGCTTGTTAAATGACTAATCTTGATTTATGTTGTATAACACTTGGTACAACAAATGCTTGGTACTTTCATAGCCCATATTGTATGGTATAATCGATACCTGAGCTATGAAAGGAACTTGATTTGTTGTTAACATAAGTTATAATCATGAATGCTTGACGAGATTTACAAGTCTTAGCATTAATTGAATAAGATGACTAATGTAATCATGTTAACAATATATAATCTGATTGGAACCTCCTTTGTGTGTGGTTTCCAATTCAATAATAAGAGTTTATACTATACATGTTTAATCTACCATTAGTGGAACCTCTAATCTTGACATTTGTTATTATTATTGTTTAATCCTTACATTAATTTTCCATCTCCAAGTTCTCATCATCATCTTTTTTTTCTCTTTCTTTATTATTATTATTATTATTATTATTACTACTACCACTACTACTACCACTACTACTACTACTACTACTACTACTACTACTACCACTACCACTACTACCACTACTACTACCACTACTACCACTACCACTACTACCACTACTACTACCACTACTACCACTACCACTACTACCACTACTACTACCACCACCACCACCACTACTACTACTAGTATTATTATTATTATTATTATTATAGTTGTTGTTGTTATTATTGTTACTATTGTTGGTTATAATTGTTGTCTATAATTTGTACAATTAACCTCCATGTGGTTCGACCCCAGTCTTGCCCGGTTATTTATTACTTCGACACTCCTGCACTTGGGAGAAGACATCAACCTTTTAGTCATGTCAAGTTTTTGGCACCGTTGCCGGGAGGTAAGTTTTGTATAAATTATAGTAGTTATTTTATTTTCTCTTTTCACTTTTCTTGTATATAACTTTGTTTCTTTTCTCTTGTTTCTTCTTCTTTTGTTTTCTTTTTCCTTTTATTCTATTCCTACATGTGTATGAGAGTGTGGTCACGTACATCAAGTGGTAGACTTTGTAGGATATCCTCATCATTTTCAAAAAATATGGCCGAAGAAGATAATCAATCACTTCATAATGAAAATAATGAGAATAATTGACATGACTAAAAGGTTGATGTCCTCTCCCAAGTGCAGGAGTGTCGAAGTAATAAATAACCCGGCAAGACCGGGGTCGAACCACAAGGAGGTTAATTGTACAAATTATAAACAATAATAATAGTAATAACAATAGTAGTAGTAGTAATAATAATAATAATAATAATAATAATACTAGTAGTAGTAGTAATAATAATACTAATAATAATAATAATAATAATAATAATAATAATAATAATAATAATAATAGTAGTAGTAATAATAATAGTAATAATAATAATAATAACAATAACAATAATAATAAAGAAAAAGAAGGGGAAGAAGAAGATGATGAGAACTTCAAGATGAAATATTAATGTAAAGATTAAACAATGATAAGAACAAATGTCAAGGTTAGAGATTCCACTAATGGTATCTCAAACAAGTATAGTTTAAACTCTTATTATTCAATTGGAAACCACACACAAAGGAGGTTCCAATCAGATTATATATTGTTAATATGATTACATTAGTCATCTTATTCAATTAATGCTAATACTTGTAAATCTCGTCAAGCATTCATGATTATAACTTATGTTAACAACAAATTAAGTTCCTTTCATAGTTCAGGTGTCGGTTATACCATACATTATGGGCTATGAAAGTGTCAAGCATTTGTTGTACCAAGTGTTATACAACATAAATCAAGATTTGTCATTTAACAAGCAAAGTATTAAAGAGTGAACAAGATAACAAATATAAAACATGTTAGTATCAAACATTAAAGTCCATATTAAGTTTACATTATACTTATTCTCACACCATTAGTGTAACCTTTTCAACTTGACATAATTAACTTAGCTAGACATAATGAAGGAAAGAAAAATAGATAAACAAAATAAGAACATAAAAGCTAACTCAGTAAAGGAAAGGAAATGAAAAGCATAATCTTAATATTAATGAAAGCAAAGCATAAACATTACCAAAAATACAAAGAGAGAAAGGAAGAGCATGATCTTGATCTGAACACCAAGAGGCCAAAATGCATGGCAAATGCCTCCTTTTATAGGCCAAAATTGGGAACTATTGATTTGATGACTAATTGATAAGTGGGTGACTAACTTTTGACTTGGTGACAATCCTTATCTTCTCTTGTCTGCCTAAAACGTCATTGATAACGTCACAATTAGAGCCAGGTGAAAACATGAAAGTTGTAGGCAATTGTCTCAGATTTCTTGTGTAAACAATTCAGCTCATTTGGACTTCTAGAACTCCAGATATGGTCAAAATACCGAACAGTGCTCGGGCTGGAAGACAGATCCGGGCTTCTTTGTTGTTGCTCTAATTTGGACTTGCAAATGGCCTTTTTAGATCTTGGGCTCCATATGAAAGTTGTAGGCCTATGTCTTACCTTTCCATCCATATAAATTGGACCTAAATCTGAGATTCGTAGCTCCCGATATGACCCAATTACCGAACAGTGTTCCAGTTTGGATTGCACCGACATCTCTTCTCTAAGTTTGACCATCTCTTTGCCTTTGCAATTTAAGTTCTTAAAGTCATCAATCAATATTTTCATTTATGTGATAGGCCTGCATTTAAAATGAACATTTACCATAAATTAAATGTATCTTATATTATTAGATATATTATTATAAAACATGCTTTAGTTAAGGAGTTATTGATACTTCAAGCGCAAAATGATGATATAAAACCATGATAAAAATGCACTTTTAAGTACTAATCAATAATCGTGCTACAACACTTAGAGACCACATGAATCCCACAAGAACAAGTGCACCATCATGCATAGTTTTTCCTCCCGATGCATCTCATTTTAATTTTAAACCAGGTATTATTCAACTTTTACCATCTTTTCATGGCTTGGAATTGGAAAATCCATACTTGCATTTAAGAAAATTTGAGGAGGTCTGCAACACATATAATAATTTAAATTGTAGCATGAACACCATCAGATTAAAGCTTTTTCCTTTTTCATTAAAAGATAAAGCTAAAATATGGCTACAAAATTTGAGACCAAGATCCATTTGTGCTTGGGATGAAATGCAACAACAGTTTTTAAAGAAGTTTTTCCCATCTCATAGAACAAACTCTTTCAAGAGACAAATCACCACTTTCACTCAAAAACCAGGAGAAACATTTTATCAATGTTGGGATAGGTATCGAGACTTGCTTAGTACTTGCCCTCATCATGGTTTTGAAACATAGAGATTGGTTTCACATTTCTATGAAGGGTTAACACCTAAAGATAGACAAATGGTTGAATTGATGTGCAATGGAACTTTTGAAGATAAAGACCCTGATGAAGCAATGGAGTACTTAGACTTATTAGCTGAAAATGCTCAAAATTGGGACACTACGGGTACTTATGAGGCACCGAGTAAAACTCAACCTCATACATCTAGTGGAGGTATGCATAAGCTTAGGGAAGATCATGACCTTCAAGCTAAGTTTGCATCTTTAGCTAGAAAAGTTGAGGCACTAGAATTGAAAAAGAGTGGTCAATTAAAATCTATTGAAAACATTGTATGTCAAATCTGTGAAACAAATGAACACTCAACCAACGATTGCCCAACCTTGCCTTCTTTTAAGGAATGTCTCCATGAACAAGCTTATGCTTTAAACAGTTTCCAAAGGCCCAACCACAACCCATACTCCCAAACATACAACCCTGGTTGGAGGAATCACCCAAATTTCAGTTGGAAAAGTGAGAACAAAAATGCACAAACTTCACCACCACAGTTTCAAGCACACCATAATTTCCAAAATTTTCATGGATATGCACCTCCTTATGCTCCACCTCTTAGAAGAAATCTTGAGGAAACATTGCATGCATTCATTGAAAAGTAAGAGACAATCAATACTCAACTTGCTCAAAACATAACAGATTTTAAAGATACTCTTGCAAAATTAACATCTGCTCTCAGTTTCCAAGAGAAAGGTAAGTTTCCATCTCAACCACAACAAAATCCCAAGGGGCAATACAATGCAAATGCAAGTAGTTCCGGAAGCCAACATATGGATCAAGTCAAATCAGTCACTACTCTGCGCAGTGGTAAGGTTATTGAAAAACTCTCTCTTGAACCTTATGAGAAAGATGATAAGTCAATCTCTGAGGGTAAGGAAGGGGTTGAATATGAAAATTGCAAAGAAACGATTGATTCACCGCTAGCACTTCCATTTCCGCATGCCATGACTAAACAAAGGAAAGTCAATCACAACTCTGAAATCTTTAAAACTTTCAAACAAGTAAGAATCAATATACCTTTGCTGGATGCTATTAAACAGGTTCCTTCCTATGCTAAATTTTTGAAAGATCTATGCACTGTGAAGAGGAAACTGAATGTGAAAAAGAAAGCCTTTCTAGCTGAACAAGTGCCATTCTTCAAAACAATACTGCTTTGAAATATAAAGACCCTGGTTGTCCTACAATTTCTTGCTTTATTGGAGAACATAAAATTGAAAAAGCCTTACTTGATCTTGATGCTAGTGTGAATTTACTTCCATATTTAGTTTTTCAGAGTCTCAATCTAGGTGAGTTAAAACCAACTTCTATAACTCTTTTACTTGCCGATAGATCTATAAAATTGCCTAGAGGAATAATTAAAGATGTGTTAGTACAAGTCGATAAATTCATTTATCCTGTGGATTTTATTGTCTTGGACACAGAACCTGTTGAAGTATGTAATTCATTTCCTGTTATTTTAGGACGTTCATTTCTTGCAACTTTTAACGCATTGATTAATTGTAGGAATGGACTGATGAAGCTATCATTTGGAAACATGACATTGGAGATGAATATTTTCAACATTTGCAAGCAACCTGGAGATGATAATGATTTACAAGAAGTAGATCATATTGATGAATTAGTTTATGATCAACTTGAATCTACTTTAAGTAAAAATGAAATGGATGAAACTGAAGAGTTGCAAATGATTTATTCTGAGGAACAAATCATGGATGAAACAAGCACCGAAAATGTTGATGTGAATCTTTTGTCAATAGCGACAATAGATTCGACATCTGACATTACACCAATCGGTGATTACTTTCCTAACGAATCCTTACTTTCTCTTAGTCCAATGCCTTGGTTTTATAAAATTATGAATTTTCTTGCTTAAGATGATTTGACAGCTGATTGGAGTACCCAAGACAAAGAAAATTTTTTGAATGAAGTGAAGAGATTGTGATGACCCTAACTTATTTAAATATTGTCCTAATCAAATATTTCAAAGATTCATTCCCGACAATGAGGTAAGTAGTGTCATTAAACTTTGTCATTCTGAAGCATGTGGAAGTTATTTCTCATCAAAAAAGACAGCTGCAAAAATCTTTCAAAATGGATTTTATTGGCCCACCATGTTCAAAGACACGCATGCATTCTGCAAAACTTGTGAAAATTATCAAAAGATTGATACTGGTCAAAAAGTTTTATTTTATAATTCTCAACCCTATTCATTACCTAGAGAGCTAAGATCAAGATGGAGCAATCCTTATGGGGCCTCTGATATTGAGAATTCAATGAATGACAATGATTTTAAGGAAAATGGACATCGTTTGAAAGCTCACTTTGATAATTTTCCTAGTGAAAATGAATCAACTGGTTTGAATGATCTTGTAGATAAAGGTTGATTACTTTTTTCTCACATTGTTTTTGTGTTTCTTTTTGAGTGATTTTTGCTAGTTTTTCTCACCCCGGTCAAATGGCGGAAACGGTACTCCATGACTTAAGTCGGTTCTTTCAGTTTCCCCTAATAACTGATATTTGTGTATATATTTGTGCAATTATTTGAATTTCTCTTCTAATTCTCATTTGAAAATGGACACTAATCTTGAAAAATTGAAAAAGTATTTTCCCGCTCTACCTCAGAATGTGATTACAAAAATTTATCGTACTAGATGTGCAAGATTGAGATTGTTAATGAATCATGGAATTCCTGAAGATATTCACTAGTTGATTGAAGCAAAGGTTCGATTATCAGGTGAGTCCTCTAAATTCTTCATTTCACACATGCCTGGAATTGGTAAAAGCACTTTTGCAAAGAAGCGTCGTGCAAAACGACTGAAAGCCTGTCATCGATGTGCTAGATGGACTTGTAATACCCAATGTCGTTCTTTAGGAATGATATCTATAAACCGTGAAGATAAAATACAATTCATTAAGGATGGCCTGAGTAAGGAGTCTTTAAATAATCTTTTATTGACTCTTGAGACGCATCCTAGTGGAGATGTGCATCGCGCAATTCATGATTTATGGCCACTATTTCATAAAGAACATGATCGACCTAGTCTTGGGAATCTGACTAAAAAAGACCCTGTTTGCCAGTTTTTAAGAAAACTGGATGGGAAGCCTATCCCCAACCCATAGAGGGCGTTTAAGCCGTTCTTGGATGTAAAACCAAGGGAAGATGTGAGTCATAATCACAACTACCTGTACATACATATGCTTTTTCAAAAAGTAAAAAAATAAAAAGAGAGAGAGAGAGAGTGTGAGACTCCAGCTGGCCTACATATAGGTGTTATGATTGCCTTTCTAATTTCTCATCTATAAAACCCTTTCTTCTTTCCTTTCATTTCTACTCAACCCATACATTCCACAAATACAAAAATATGTAGAAATGGCAAGTTCCTGAGGTCATCAATTAAGAAATATTTGTGTTTTCGATGGATCTAGTCCTGGGAAAGAAAAGGAGTTTTTAAAATCAGCAAATCATCTTGGTCAAGTGCTAGCTGAGAGAAAGATTCATTTAGTGTATGGAGGAGGCAGTCTTGGGTTAATGGGAGGTGTGTTAATAGCTGCATTTTTAGGAGGTAGTCACGTTTTGGGGGTCCTCCCTGAAGCTTTGGCACAAAGAGACATCATTGGAAAAACAATTGGAGAGGAACTTCAGGTCTCCACAATGTCAGCTCGAATGAATGCAATGTTTAACCATACTGATGCCTTCATTGCTTTACCAGGTGGTCTAGGCACATTGGAAGAGATCTTTCATATTTCCTCTTGGGCTCAACTGCACATTCACCATAAACCCATAGATTTGTTAAATGTTAATGGTTATTATGATAAGTTGTTGTCTTTTCTTGATCATGCTGTGGAACAGGAATTTCTAACATCTTCTGCACGACAAATCATAATTTATGCTCCTACTGCTGAACAATTAATTGACCAACTACAATCCTTCATTCCTGTAATTGATCTCTCCATGAGTCACATAAATTGGTCAACTAAGGAAAGCTGTAAAAAGCTTAGATTGGATTTGAGCCTTCATTTGTGAATTTTTGTATCTTTTGGTTTTATTATTGTGTTTTGTTATTTTTTAAATTTGTTTTAGTGTGTTTCAGGTTTGTCAGTATTCGTTATTTCAAGTGATATCTTCTATACTCTATCTTTCTACCTTAGAACATTGAGGACAATGTCTTGTTTTGGTTGGGGGGAGAGGGTAGTAGTTGATACAAAAAAAAATAGTTTTCCATTTCATAAAGCATATGCAACATTGTTGTTACTAGGATGGTGGAGTAAAAGAGCTCTTTTGTTAAAGTGACTTATGAGACGCATCTTAGTAACCATTCTTAATAAGGTCCATTATAATACTTCGTAAAATATTCAGGTTTACAAACTCTCGCATTGTTATCACTTAATTCTACTCATATACTTATTTAACATGTATTCTTAAACCTTAATTTACACACACACACTTTAACATATGATTGTGGGTTGCATATTGAATTATTATATTATTTATGTTCTTTTGTTAAAGGTAACAACTAAGGGAAAGAGATTGTATATAATTAAAAAAAGAAAAAAAGAAAAAAAATGATAATAATAAAAATGTAGATAAGTTTGGTTTCGTAGCCTCCCTAACCTAAACAATTAAGCCCGAATGGGTGTTTTAACACCTAATACCCTAAAATCAACTAACTTGGGAGCTATTGGCCTAATGCTTGTTACATGGGTTGAGGAGAAAAGCTTAAGGGAATCAAACATTGCACTATCTATATATCAATATTTGCGACCCAAGTTACTAAGCTTGTAGGGGTGTTTTAACACCTAATGCCCTTAGACCAACTGGTTTGGGAGTCATTAGCTGAAAGTTCGTTACATGGGTTAAAGATGCATGGTGTTTTAAATTATATATATATATATATATATATATATATATTAAAAAAAAGACAAAAATAACAATCCCAACCCAAGGAAGTTAACCTTAAACATTAGAACAAAAATTTTGTTTTCTTCCAAGAAAAGCCCATAATTATGTGTTGATACATTGGGCATAAAAAAAAGGCTTATGAATATCTTGTTAAGAGGTATTGAGCAAGTATATAAATTTAATGAGAGTTTGTTTATTTGGATAGATTAATAGAAGTTAAATGGTGACTACCTTACTTTGTGGAATTTGCAAAGTATTTTTCTATTTTAACGCTTTAATTACTAGGGATAGTAATAAGCTGGTAGGGAGTTGTAATTGATACTTAAAAATATATTTTTATTAAGGTTTTATATCATCATTTTGCACTTGAAGTATCAATAACTCCTTAACTAAAACATGTTTTACAATAATATATCTAATAATATAAGATACCTTTAATTTATAGTAAATGTTCATTTTAAAGGATTGATTAATGAATTTAAGAACTGAAATTGAAAGGACAAAAAGATGGCCAAAGTTAGAAAAGAGATATTGGTGTAGTCCAAACCAGAACACTGTTTAGTAACTAGATCATATCTAGAGTTATAGATCTCATATTTAGGTATACTTTATATGGATGAAAAGGTAAGATATAGGCCTACAACTTTCATAGAGAGCCCAAGATCTAAAATGCCATTTTTAAGTTCAAATTGGAGCAACAACAAAAAAGTCTAAATCTATCCTCCAGCTCGAGTACTGTTCATTATTGTGGTCATATCGGGAGTTCTAGAAGTCAAAATGATCTGAATTTGTTACACAAGAAAGATGAGACAATTTCCTATAACTTATATGTTTTTAAGTGATTTTAATTTTGACGTTAGCAATGAAGTTTTATGTAGACAAAAAAAGGTAAAGACTATCACCAAGTCAAGAGTTGACCACCTACTCATCAATTAGTCATCAAATCAATAGTTCTCAATTTTGGCCTCTAAAAGGAGGCATTTGCCATACATATAGGCATCTTGGTGTCTAGATCAAGATCATGCTCTTGCTTTCTCTCTTTGTATTTTTTGTAATGTTTATGCTTTGTTTTCATTAATATCAAGTTTATGCCTTTCATTTCCTTTCCTTTACTTAGTTAACTTTTATCTTATTTATGTTATTATTTTGTTTATTTATTTTTCTTTCTTTTATTATGTCTAGCTAAGTTTATTATGTCAAGGTGAAAAGGTTACACTAATGGTGTAAGAATAAGTATAGTGTAAACTTAATATGGACTTTAATGTTTGATACTAACATGTTTTGTATTTGTTATCTTGTTCACTCTTTAATACTTTGCTTATTAAATGACTAATCTTGATTTATGTTATATAACTCTTGGTACAACAAATGCTTGGCACAACAAATGCTTGGCACTGTCATAGCCCATACTTATGGTATAACCGACACCTGAGCTATGAAAGGAACTTGATTTGTTGTTAACATAAGTTATAATCATGAATGCTTGATGAGATTTACAACTATTAGCATTAATTAAATAAGATGACTAATGTAATCATGTTAACAATCTATAATCTGATTAGAACCTCCTTTATGTGTGGTTTCCAATTGAATAATAAGAGTTTATACTATACTTGTTTGACATACTGTTAATGGATCCTCTAACTTTGACATTATTTGTTATCATTATTTAATTCTTACATTAATATTTCATCTCAACGTTCTCATCAAATTTTCTTCTTCTTCTATTATTTGCTACTATTATTATTGTTGTTGTTATTGTTACTATTATTGTTGTTTATAATTTGTACAATTAACCTCCCTATGATTCGATCTCAGTCTTGCCGGGTTATTTATTACTTTAACACTCCTACACTTGGGAGAAGACATCAATCTTTTAGTCGTGTCAACCAACCTTAATATGAAGTTTAAAATAGATTAATTCAAATGGCAAACAACCTCAATTAAAAAATCTAAAATGTACAACCTAAAAGACGACTAACTTTAATAGAAAAACTAAAATAGTTGACTTGAGAGACAACCAACATTGGCTAGAAGACTTGAGAGTTCTTTGCTACGAGATTCAACTAAAGGTGTCTTGATTATAAACTCAACATAAATTTTTTATCTATATTTTCCATCATGAATTAACCCTTAAATTAGACTTTATATATGAAATGAATATGTTTAGAACACAATAATACCATGATAATGACTAGTACTTAAAAGTGCATTTTTATCATGGTTTTATATCATCATTTTGCACTTGAAGTATCAATAACTCCTTAACTAAATCATGTTTTATAATAATGTATCTAATAATATAAGATACCTATAATTTTCAGTAAATATCTATTTTTAATGCAGGCCTATCACATAAATAAAAGGATTGATTGATGACTTTAAGAACTTAAATTGCAAGGATAGAAAGATGGCCAAACTTAGAAAAGAGATGTCGGTGCAATCCAAACCGGAACACTGTTTGGTAATTAGGTCATATCTGGAGCTACAGATCTCAGATTTAGGTCCAATTTATATGGATGGAAAGTTAAGACATAGGCCTACAACTTTCATATGGAGCCCAAGATCTAAAAAGGCCATTTGCAAGTCCAAATTGTAGAAACAACAAAGAAGCCCGAATTTGTCTTCCAGCCCGAGCACTGTTCGGTATTTTGGCCATATCTGGAGTTCTAGAAGTCCAAATGAGCTGAATTGTTTACACAAGAAAGTTGAGACAATTGCCTACAACTTTCATGTTTTCACCTGGCTCCAATTTTGACGTTATCAATGACATTTTGGGCAGACAAGAGAAGATAAGGATTGTCACCAAGTCAAAAGTTGGTCACCCACTTATCAATTAGTTATCAAATCAATAGTTCCCAATTTTGGCCTATAAAAGGAGGCATTTGCCATGCATTTAGGCATCTTGGTGTCCAGATCAAGATCATGCTTTTCCTTTCTCTCTTTGTATTTTTTGTAATGTTTATGCTTTGCTTTCATTAATATCAAGTTTATGCCTTTCATTTCCTTTTCTTTACTCAATTAACTTTTATGTTCTTATTTTGTTTATTCATTTTTCTTTATTTCATTATGTCTAGTTAAGTTAATTATGTCAAGGTGAAAAGGTTACACTAATGGTGTAAGAATAAGTATAGTGTAAACTTAATATGGACTTAAATGTTTGATACTAACATGTTTTATATTTGTTATCTTGTTCACTCTTTAATACTTTGCTTGTTAAATGATTAATCTTGATTTATGTTGTATAAAACTTGGTACAACAAATGCTTGGCACTTTCATAGCCCATAATATATGGTATAACCGACACCTGAGCTATGAAAGGAACTTGATTTGTTGTTAACATAAGTTATAATCATGAATGCTTGACGAGATTTACAAGTATTAGCATTAATTGAATAAGATGACTAATGTAATCATGTTAATAATCTATAATCTTATTGGAACCTCCTTTGTGTGTGGTTTCCAATTGAATAATAAAAGTTTATACTATACTTGTTTGACATACCATTAGTGGAACCTCTAACCTTGACATTTGTTATTATTATTGTTTAATCCTTACATTAATATTCCATCTTGAAGTTCTTATCATCATCATCTTCTTCTTCTTCTCTTTCTTTATTATTATTATTACTACTACTACTACTACTACTACTACTACTACTACTACTACTACTACTACTATTATTATTATTATTACTATTGTTGTTGTTGTTGTTGTTTTATAATTGTTGTTTATAATTTGTACAATTAACCTCCCTGTGGTTCGATCCCGGTCTTGCCGGGTTATTTATTACTTCGACACTCCTGCACTTGGGAAAAGACATCATTCTTTTAGTCGTGTCAAGTTTTTGGCGCCGTTGCCGGGGAGGTAAGTTTTGTATAAATTATAATAGTTATTTTATTTTCTCCTTTTACTTTTCTTGTATATAACTTTGTTTCTTTTCTCGTGTTTCTTCTTCTTTTGTTTTCTTCTTCCTTTTATTCTATTCCTACACGTGCATAAGAGTGTGGTCACGTACATCAAGTGGTAGACTTTGTAGGGTATCCTCATCATTTTCAGAAAATATGGCCGAAGAAGATAATCAATCACTTCATAATGAGAATAATGAGAATAACCGTGCTAGAACACTTAGAGACCACATGAATCCCACAAGAACAAGTGCACCATCATGCATAGTTTTTCCTCCCGATGCATCTCATTTTAATTTTAAGTCAGGCATTATTCAACTTTTACCATCTTTTCATGATTTAGAATTGGAAAATCCATACTTGCATTTAAGAGAATTTGAGGAGGTCTGCAACACATATAATAATTTAAATTGTAGCATGAACACCATCAGATTAAAGCTTTTTCCTTTTTCATTAAAAGATAAAGCTAAAATATGGCTACAAAATTTGAGACCAAGATCCATTTGTGCTTGGGATGAAATGCAACAACAGTTTTTAAAGAAGTTTTTCCCATCTCATAGAACAAACTCTTTCAAGAGACAAATCACCACTTTCACTCAAAAACCAGGAGAAACATTTTATCAATGTTGGGATAGGTATCGAGACTTGCTTAGTACTTGCCCTCATCATGGTTTTGAAACATAGAGATTGGTTTCACATTTCTATGAAGGGTTAACACCTAAAGATAGACAAATGGTTGAATTGATGTGCAATGGAACTTTTGAAGATAAAGACCCTGATGAAGCAATGGAGTACTTAGACTTATTAGCTGAAAATGCTCAAAATTGGGACACTACGGGTACTTATGAGGCACCGAGTAAAACTCAACCTCATACATCTAGTGGAGGTATGCATAAGCTTAGGGAAGATCATGACCTTCAAGCTAAGTTTGCATCTTTAGCTAGAAAAGTTGAGGCACTAGAATTGAAAAAGAGTGGTCAATTAAAATCTGTTGAAAACATTGTATGTCAAATCTGTGAAACAAATGAACACTCAACCAACGATTGCCCAACCTTGCCTTCTTTTAAGGAATGTCTCCATGAACAAGCCCATGCTTTAAACAGTTTTCAAAGGGCCAACCACAACCCATACTCCCAAACGTACAACCCTGGTTGGAGAAATCACCCAAATCTCAATGGAAAGAGTGAGAACAACAATGCACAAACTTCACAACCACCATTTCAAGCACACCACAATTTCCAAAATTCTCATGGATATGCACCTCCTTATGCTCCACCTTTTAGAAGAAATCTTGAGGAAACATTGCATGCATTCATTGAAAAGCAAGAGACAATCAATACTCAACTTGCTCAAAACATGATAGATTTTAAAGATACTCTTGCTAAATTAACATTTGCTCTTAGTTTCCAAGAGAAAGGTAAGTTTCCATCTCAACCACAACAAAATCTCAAGGGGCAATACAATGCAAATGCAAGAAGTTCCGGAAGCCAACACATGGATCAAGTCAAATCAATCATTACTCTGCACAGTGGTAAGGTTATTCAAAAACCAATTGACCGCTTTTTATGATCGGCTTGTTTTAACTCGCAAGTGCACGAGTGTGCGATGTAGCAATTAACTCGGTAAGATCGAGGTCATATCCACAGAGAGCTAGATCTGGAAATTAAGCTAAGTAACAAAAAAAAAAAACTCAAGAGAAATTAAATTAACAATAACTTGGTTGAAAATAATTGATGGATTTGTTTTCAAAGATAAAAAAAAATGTAAATAGATTTTAAATGACAAGAAAAGTAAGTCTTGGTCCAAATCAATTTTAATAGTGATGTATTGGTGATTTCTTCAACATATATAAGATAACTCAACCTAATCTCAACGATGGTGATATTAGATCGGAAGATATTACAATGAAGATTAGAAAGATGAAGATTGATTATTGCTTAAGAATGAACAAGTACTTTCATATTAAGTAAGACATCGAATCAAGCAATCTCTATACCAAAACTAAAGTTTGTGCATAAAAATTCAAGATTATAACATTACCTAAATGATTTCTAAAATTTCTTTACAATAATAAATCATTCATGAAGAAAATAAGAAGATAAACATTAAGATTCATTCATATCCTAAAGAACTCACCTCAATCACCATTATCCTTGATTTGGATCCAAGAAAGAGTTTAGCCAACCATGATTATATATAAGAACACTTCAATAAACATTAAAGAACTTGAATCCAACTGAAAAAATAAGTTTTACAAACTAAAGAACCGAAATCTATAAAGAAGAACACAATACAATTTCAGAAAAAATTCGGACACAAATCTAACTCTAACTTTGGACAGCAATTCGACCCTCTTAGAAGCTTTTTTTTTGGAGAAGTCTATTAGAGACATATTTATAGGCAATTCTGTCACCTTTCCAGATCATTAAAGAACAGCTCATTTGGACACCTGAGTCAAAAGTTATGGGCAAAACACCGAAAGGTGTTCTGAAAAATCAAATCAAGACAGCTTTACAACTACTTTGGTGCACATTTTTCTTCCTCATTTATGAGGTGTCTCCTTCTTCTTTTTGACCCAAAATAATGTTAAAATATCCCCTCCAGCTTTCCATCCATGTGCTTGCCTCCTTGGATCAATGGATTACCCAAAATAAATCAATTGTTATTTGTTGTGTGGACATGTAAGATCATGGATTGTGTTTGGGTTGATTTGAAGGTTGATTTGGGGTTGATTTAGGGCTGATTTGGGGCTGCTTTTTGGGCTGAATTTGAGCATCAAATAAGTATACAAATGTACTTATTATTTGGGCTAAGATTGACATTGAAACCTTGAGTGTTTAATGGTTGAAGTTTGCACACAACATAAGGCAAGTTTGGGCTTGAAATAAATCATATGATATTCTTTTCTAGAATTGGAATAGAATTGATTTTTGGGACAAATTTGGAGCACTTATTTGAACCAAGATTTGCTTCAATCTTCAACTAAATGTCTCTTCAATTCTTTGTTCTGAATTCCGACGTTGAATTTTCTGAATTAATTCATTTAAGCTCCAAAAACCTATCGAAACATTAAAACAAACTTCATTACTAAAAAACACATCAATTATTATAAAAACAACCAAATAAAAACAATAAATACATATGTAAAACAAGAGACTTAATGACACTTTTGATGCACAATCACACCCCCCAACTTAGATTTTGCTAGTCCTCAAGCAAAACAAAACATAAAACCTTTAAAATAAAAATAATAATAATAACAACCATAATTAGGCTCGATTCATCACACTTGAAGGACCTATCATGCAAACATTGGTATCTTTAACTTAGTGTACACAATAGCAAATAAAGAAAAATAAGCATACTCACATTCTCTAAATCAAACATCCATACAAAATTTCCAAATTCAGTCATATTTATCGTGCAACCAACATAATTGATTCATACGAAAACTCAACTTGTAATCTTCCCTTCTCACCAACACAAACAAGGTAGCAAACTAGAGAAATATCTATATATTTTCTTTCTTTCTTTGTTTTTTTTTTTTTTGAAGATATGATTTATTTTTTTTGTCTTTAAGTAGTCACTTCCCTTTTGACGCGAATACAAACATTTGTGATGAATGCACCCGGTTACTCACAAAGTCACAAACTTAAAGTGCTTTGCATACTCATATTTTAAGCTGCCGTTTGACGTAAAGATAAACATTTGTGATGAATACCCCTAGTTACTGAGCAACTCAAAACATTGGAGTAGATAGAACTTTGTACACATTTATTTATTTATTCGTGTAATAATTATTACTCTATTTACTTAAACCTTGTTTAGGACTGGATCAAAAGGGATAATCACAAGTAAAGCATCATACTCATCTTTCATGCATAATCACACAACTCACACAACTTTTACAAGGAAAGATGTATTTCAGTAATCTTAAAAAAAAGTATGCTATATCTTGCTTTATAAGATATTATCTATCCCAAATTAAAGTATGCAATGTTCAACATAATAATGAATCCAAAAATGTAATGATGATCCTAAACAAGTCTCATTCACATACGAATGCAAGTTTTTTTTTTTTAACAAGCATGGTTATCTCAAGCATTCAACATAATGAAATATCTAAAATTACGTTTTACATTATCCTCAATGTAAAAGAGAAAGAGAAGAAAAGTATAAAGATTAGAAAATTGTTACTCCCCTTCTGTTTTCAAGGATGAATGTCTGATTGAATTGGGCATGAGCTGACTTCTTGCTTGATTTTTTTTTTAACCTGCATATCACAACTAAAAGAAAACATTGATTTTTTTTTTTTTTTGAAAATAAAGAACCTCACACCCCCCAACTTAAAATAATGCATTGTCCCGAATGCATGAACACGAAAATATAAGAGATGGAAGAAAGAAGAAAAAATAATAAAAATGAAAAATAAAAATAAAAATAAAATAAAAACAAAAACTCATTACTTCTAATACTACAATGGTATTGGATCTTGAAGATCCAATGTCTCAACTTCAGCCACAACATTTTCAAGATAAGGTTTCAATCGATGACCATTTACTTTGAAAATATTTCTATTCTTGGGATTTTCTACCTCAAATGCACCATGCTCAGAGATGGATTTAATCACAAATGGACCAGTCCATTTTGTCCTCAACTTCCCAGGAAAGAGATGTAATCGTGAATTATACAAGAGAACCTTTTGACCAACATGAAAGGATTTTCTAAGAATATATTTATCATGCAAAGTTTTCATCTTATGTTTTGAAATTTTTGCATTTTCAAATGCATCATTTCTCAACTCCTCTAATTCATCCATTTGAAGCTTTCTATTTTTGCCAACCTCGTTTTCATTGTCATTGAATTGCCGAATAGCCCAATATGCACGGTGCTCAATCTCAACAGGGAGATGACAAGGCTTTCCATAAACTAGCCTATAAGGAGACATTCCTAAAGAGGTCTTATAAGCAGTGCGATATGCCCACAAAGCATCAACTAGTCGTAGGGACCAATCTTTACGGTTTGGATTGACTGTTTTCTCTAAAATATTCTTGATCTCCCTATTTGCCAACTCAGCTTGGCCACTAGTCTGTGGGTGATAGGGGGTACTGACCTTGTGAATTACACCATATTTTCTCATCAAAATCCCAATGGGCTTGTTACAAAAATGTTTTCCCCCATCACTAATCATAGCCCGGGGCATGCCAAAACGAGAGAAAATATTTTCTTTCAAGAATTTGACCACAACTCGATGGTCATTGGTTCGAGATGCAATGGCCTCCACCCATTTAGACACATAATCAACAGCAACAAGGATGAATTGGTAACCAAATGAACTTGGAAAAGGTCCCATGAAATCAATCCCCCAACAATCAAATATTTCCAAAACAAGGATGGGGTTAAGGGGCATCATGTTACGCCTAGTGAGGCTACCTAGTCGTTGGCATCGGTCACATGCAACACAGAAGGCATGAACATCTTTAAACATGGTAGGCCAATAAAAACCACACTGCAAGATTTTGGCAATGGTTTTCTTGGAAGAGAAATGCCCACCACAGGCTAATGCATGACAAAAATTAATGACCCTTGGAATTTCATGATCAGGGATGCACCGCCTAATAATTTGGTCAGGACAATATTTAAATAGGTAGGGGTCATCCCAAAAAAAGGTGCGCACATTGCGCAAGAATTTTTGTTTGTCAAGTTTAGACCAATGAGAAGGAATTTGACTTGTGGCTAGGTAATTTGCTATGTCAGCATACCATGGAGAACCAATGTAAGAGACAGTACCTGCACAAAATAAATTTTCATCAGCAAAGAGTTCATTTATTGGAGATTCATCAATTATGGTCTTATAGCTTGAAAGACGAGACAAATGATCAGCGACTACATTCTCTACTCCCTTTTTATCTCGAATTTCAATGTTAAACTCTTGGAGTAGGAGGATCCATCGAATCAAACGTGGTTTGGCATCTTGTTTTGTGAGCAAATATTTCAATGCTGCATGATCAGTGAAAACAATAACAAGAGATCCAACCAAATAAGACCTAAACTTGTCTAATGCAAAGACCACAGCTAAGAGTTCTTTTTCAGTTGTAGTGTAATTCAATTGAGCATCATTCAAAGTCTTGCTAGCATAATATATGACATGAGGTTTCTTGTCTTTTCTTTGCCCTAAAACAGCCCCAACCGCAAAATCACTAGCATCACACATCAGTTCAAATGGTAAAGACCAATCAGGAGCTTGTATGATTGGTGTAGTTGTCAACAACCCTTTAAGCTTTTCAAAAGCTTCTTGACATTTTGATGTCCAATCAAATGGGACATCTTGTGACAACAAGTTACACAATGGTTTGGCAATGGTACTAAAAGAATGAATGAATCTTCGATAAAAACCAGCATGTCCTAAAAAGGATCTCACATCTTTCACAGTCTTAGGGGTAGTTAATTTTTGAATGACTTCCACTTTTGACTTATCTACCTCTATCCCTTTTGAAGAGACAATGTGACCTAAAACAATGCCATGTGTCACCATAAAATGACACTTCTCCCAATTGAGTACAAGATTGCTCTCTTCACACCTTTCAAGAACTTTTTCTAGATTCATTAGACACAACTCATAAGAATCCCCATAAACTGAAAAATCATCCATGAAAACTTCCAAAACATTTTCCACCATGTCACTAAAGATACTCATCATACACCTTTGAAAAGTGGCTGGTGCATTACACAAACCAAATGGCATTCTTCTATAAGCATAAGTACCAAAAGGACAAGTGAAAGTGGTTTTTTCTTGGTCTTCTAAAGAAATCTCAATTTGGTTGTAACCTGAGTATCCATCCAGAAAACAATAGAAAGCTCTTCCAGCTACTCTTTCAAGCACTTGGTCTAAAAATGGAAGCGGAAAATGGTCCTTCCTAGTCACCATGTTCAATTTACGATAATCAATGCACATACGCCATCCAGTTTGGATTCTAGTTGGTACCAGCTCATTATTTTCATTCTTCACTACCGTGACTCCAAATTTTTTTGGGACAACTTGGGTTGGACTAACCCATTTTGAGTTTGCAATAGGGTAAATGATACCTGCATCAAGTAGCTTAAGCACTTCACCTCTCACTACTTCCTTCATGTTTGGGTTCAATCGTCTTTGCATTTGCCTCACAGATTTAGCCTCTTCTTCAAGATAGATTCTATGTGTACATAAAAGAGGGCTAATTCCTTTCAAGTCAGTAATTTTCCACCCAATTGCTTTCTTGTGTTTTCTCAGCACTCTCAAAAGTTTGTGTTCTTGCTCTATGCTAAGTTTTGATGAGATCACAATAGGATATGATTCATCTTCCCCTAGAAATGCATACTTAAGATCACTCGGTAAAGGCTTCCTTTCTAGTTTATCAGGCTGGACAAGAGATTCCTCAACTTTCACTTGGGGTGAAATCAAAGGCTCAAATGATGGGGTCCATTGACCTATTGACATAATAGGCATTGGATCTAGATAAGTCTCGAGTTCTCTTACTTCCTCATCAACACATTCCAAAGAACAAAATCTTTCATCATGAATTAAAGTTCTCTCCAATGGATCCTTGATCCACACTCTCTCAAAGTGTTCTTGACAAACTGTTTGGATGAAATCTACCTCTCTAATGTCCTCATGTTCCCCGATTTGTTTGGAGACATTGAATATGTTCATCTCCACAGTCATATTCCCAAAAGACAATTTCATCACCCCATTCCTACAGTTAATTAAGGCATTGGATGTAGCTAGGAAAGGTCTCCCTAAGATGACTGGGATGGGGGCATTAGAACCTTGAATTGGTGCGGTGTCTAATACTACAAAATCAACAGGAAAGTAGAATTTATCTACTTGGACCAACACATCCTCAACGATACCCCTGGGAATCTTGATTGACCTATCAGCTAATTGAAGGGTGATTCGAGTAGGCTTGATTTCTCCTAAACCTAATTGTTCGTAAACAGTGTAGGGTATTAAATTCACACTTGCTCCTAAATCCAACAAAGCTTGATCTATCTTATGACTTCCAATAATGCATGAAATGGTAGGACAACCAGGATCTTTGTATTTGGGAGGGGTCTTAAACTGGATGATGGCACTAGCATGTTCAGTTAGAAAGGCTCTTTCTTTCACATTCAATCTCCTTTTGACTGTGCATAAATCCTTAAGAAACTTTGCATAAGATGGAACTTGTTTAATTGCATCAAGGAGTGGAATATTGACTTTCACTTGTTTGAACAATTCATAGATTTCTGAGTTCATAAGATCTTGCTTAGGTTTCCCTAACCTTTGTGGAAATGGTGCTCTAGGAACAAATTCTAAGTCACTCACTTTGACTTCAATTTTTCTTGAATCATCTCCTTTCTCACTCATCTCTTTCTCATTTAGCTCACCTTCTTTATCTCTCAAACTCTCATTTGTCACTTGTGTTTTGATTCCCTCTTCACTTTCCCTAGATTTCTCCTCCACAATACCTTTAGGAATTCTAAAACCTACACCTTTGTCAACAACCTTTCCACTTCTAAGGGTAGTGATGGCTTGAACTTGTTCATGGTTTGAAGGTTCACTAGGTGAGGATTCACTCATGTGTACCTGACCTCTAGGATTGGGCATTGGTTGAGCTAGGATTTTTCCCTTCTCTTGAATGCTTAGTGATTGAGTCAACTTAGTTAGTTGACTTCGAATGTCATCTAAGGTCCTATTGGTCTGGTCTTGGAATTTGTAAACTTGGTTGTTGATTCCTCCTTGCGTTTGCATGAATTGTTGAAGAGTATCCTCTAAGGATCTCTTATGAGGTGGTTGGTATGTGTTATGTGTGGGAGCATGAAATGGTTGGGGTGGAGGTTGAAATGTTTGAGGTACTGAAGAGCCCTCATTTCTCCATCCAAAATTTGGGTGGTTCCTCCATCCAGGATTATAGGTCTCAGAGTAGGGATTGCCTACTTGGTTTGGAAATGGCTTTCTAACATTACTTGAATCAGAAGTTTGGCCATATAGCACTTCCTTGAAGGCTGGAATGGTAGGACATTCAGTTGTCCTATGCCCTTTGCTTTCACAAACAACACAACTTTCCTCTTGTTGTTCACTTATGACATGCACTTTTTTAATCTCAAGAGACTCTACTTTCCTAGCCAATGAGGCTAATCTAGCATTGAGGTCATCAGTCTCTTTCAATTGAAACTTCCCACTTGAATGAGAAATGGTGTTTCTAGACTCAACATGAACTGGGAGAGAAGTCTCCCATTGCTTTGTGTTTTCAGCCAATTGATCAAAAAAATCAAAGGCCTCACTTGGTTCTTTGTCATAAAACTCACCATTACACATGGTTGACACTAGCTTTTTAAAATCTACGGTAAGAGAGTCATAAAAGAAACTCACTAACCTCCACATCTCAAAACCATGATGAGGGCATGCATTTAACAAGTCTTTGAACCTTTCCCAAGCTTGGTGAAATGACTCATTTGGACTACAAGAAAAATTCATCATTTGACGTTGTAAAGCTGCTGTCCTATGAGTGGGGAAGTATTTTTTCAAAAATTCAGCTTGCATTTCTCTCCATGTACCTATAGACCTAGGACGCAAGGAGTTTAGCCAAAGCTTGGCTTTATCCTTTAGAGAGAATGGGAACAATTTAAGCCGAATGGTTTCCTCTGTGCATGTTTTATCAATAAAAGTATTACATACCTCTTCAAAGTCTTTAATGTGTATGTATGGATTTTCAGAATCCATACCATGAAATGTGGGAAGAAGTTGAATCATGCTCGGTTTCAAATTGAAAGCTTGTTGGTTAAGAGGTAATATAATACATGAAGGTGTACTTTGTCTAGCCGGGTGAAGATACTCTCTAAGAGTTCGAAAATTAGGTTGATCATTGAATTGTGGAGGTCCATTACCTTGAACACTCCCTTCACCCTCTACATCTTCAACATTAGCCATGATAAAATAATAATAATAAAAATAATAATAATATAACAATTATATGAAAATGAAAGGAAAGGAAAGAAAAAAAATGCAAATAAAAGTAATAGCTCAAAAATAAAAATACAACTAATAAGCACTATTAACAACAATAAACATTAAAAGATAATTATAAGAAGCTTGAATAAAAAGGCGGTGATACCGGCCAAGCACTTTAGACAATAAATATAAGAAAAATAACAACAATAAACATTAAAAAATAATTATAACAAGCATGAATAAACAAAAGGCGGTAATACCGGCCAAGCACTTCAAACAATAAATATAAGAAAAATAATCATAACAAAACAACAAAATAAAAAGGAAATAAACAAGAGACGGTAATACCGACCAAGCACTTCAAACAATAAATATAAGAAAAATAACAACAACAAATATTAAAAGATAATTATAACAAGCATGAATAAAAAGGCGGTAATACCGGCCAAGCACTTTAGACAATAAATAAAAACAATATCAACTAAATAAAATGAAATAAACAAGAAAAATATTAGCAACTAATAAGAATAGACAATAAAATAAAAATGGTTGAACCAACCAAAATCCAACAATTAATAGTCCAGTCCACAGTCCAATATCAGGAACGTTAAGGTAAAATTTTTTTTAGGCGGTAAAACCAGCCAATTGAATTTTTTTTATATGATTTTTTTTTAGTTTTCCAATAATCAAATCTAAATTTGTTACCTTTGCTTGCTAGCTCCCCGGCAACGGCGCCAAAATTGCTTGACCGCTTTTTATGATCGGCTTGTTTTAACTCGCAAGTGCACGAGTGTGCGATGTAGCAATTAACTCGGTAAGATCGAGGTCATATCCATAGAGAGCTAGATCTGGAAATTAAGCTAAGTAACAAAAAAAAAAAACTCAAGAGAAATTAAATTAACAATAACTTGGTTGAAAATAATTGATGGATTTGTTTTCAAAGATAAAAAAAAATGTAAATAGATTTTAAATGACAAGAAAAGTAAGTCTTGGTCCAAATCAATTTTAATAGTGATGTATTGGTGATTTCTTCAACATATATAAGATAACTCAACCTAATCTCAACGATGGTGATATTAGATCGGAAGATATTACAATGAAGATTAGAAAGATGAAGATTGATTATTGCTTAAGAATGAACAAGTACTTTCATATTAAGTAAGACATCGAATCAAGCAATCTCTATACCAAAACTAAAGTTTGTGCATAAAAATTCAAGATTATAACATTACCTAAATGATTTCTAAAATTTCTTTACAATAATAAATCATTCATGAAGAAAATAAGAAGATAAACATTAAGATTCATTCATATCCTAAAGAACTCACCTCAATCACCATTATCCTTGATTTGGATCCAAGAAAGAGTTTAGCCAACCATGATTATATATAAGAACACTTCAATAAACATTAAAGAACTTGAATCCAACTGAAAAAATAAGTTTTACAAACTAAAGAACCGAAATCTATAAAGAAGAACACAATACAATTTCAGAAAAAATTCGGACACAAATCTAACTCTAACTTTGGACAGCAATTCGACCCTCTTAGAAGCTTTTTTTTTGGAGAAGTCTATTAGAGACATATTTATAGGCAATTCTGTCACCTTTCCAGATCATTAAAGAACAGCTCATTTGGACACCTGAGTCAAAAGTTATGGGCAAAACACCGAAAGGTGTTCTGAAAAATCAAATCAAGACAGCTTTACAACTACTTTGGTGCACATTTTTCTTCCTCATTTATGAGGTGTCTCCTTCTTCTTTTTGACCCAAAATAATGTTAAAATATCCCCTCCAGCTTTCCATCCATGTGCTTGCCTCCTTGGATCAATGGATTACCCAAAATAAATCAATTGTTATTTGTTGTGTGGACATGTAAGATCATGGATTGTGTTTGGGTTGATTTGAAGGTTGATTTGGGGTTGATTTAGGGCTGATTTGGGGCTGCTTTTTGGGCTGAATTTGAGCATCAAATAAGTATACAAATGTACTTATTATTTGGGCTAAGATTGACATTGAAACCTTGAGTGTTTAATGGTTGAAGTTTGCACACAACATAAGGCAAGTTTGGGCTTGAAATAAATCATATGATATTCTTTTCTAGAATTGGAATAGAATTGATTTTTGGGACAAATTTGGAGCACTTATTTGAACCAAGATTTGCTTCAATCTTCAACTAAATGTCTCTTCAATTCTTTGTTCTGAATTCCGACGTTGAATTTTCTGAATTAATTCATTTAAGCTCCAAAAACCTATCGAAACATTAAAACAAACTTCATTACTAAAAAACACATCAATTATTATAAAAACAACCAAATAAAAACAATAAATACATATGTAAAACAAGAGACTTAATGACACTTTTGATGCACAATCAAACAACAATGCACAAACTTCACAACCACCATTTCAAGCACACCACAATTTCCAAAATTCTCATGGATATGCACCTCCTTATGCTCCACCTTTTAGAAGAAATCTTGAGGAAACATTGCATGCATTCATTGAAAAGCAAGAGACAATCAATACTCAACTTGCTCAAAACATGATAGATTTTAAAGATACTCTTGCTAAATTAACATTTGCTCTTAGTTTCCAAGAGAAAGGTAAGTTTCCATCTCAACCACAACAAAATCTCAAGGGGCAATACAATGCAAATGCAAGTAGTTCCGGAAGCCAACACATGGATCAAGTCAAATCAATCATTACTCTGCACAGTGGTAAGGTTATTCAAAAACCAATTCTTGAACCTTGTGAGAAAGATGATGAGTCAATCTCTAAGGGTAAGGAAGGGGTTGAATCTGAAAATTGCAAAGAAACGACTGATTCTCCGCCAGCACTTTCATTTTCTCATGCCATGACCAATCAGGAAGAAATCGAGGATGAAAAAGGCACCAAAAAGGTTGATGCAGATCTTTTATAAAAAATGACAATAGATTCGACACCCGACATCACACCAATCGATGATTACTTTCCTGATAAATCTCTACTTTCTCTTAGTTCAATGCCTTGGTTTGCTAAAAATATCAATTTTCTTGCTTTAGGATTTTTCCCAGCCCACTAGAGTATTGAAGTTAAAAGAAAATTTTTGAGCAACGAGCAAAATTTTTGTTGGGATGACCCTTACTTATTCAATTATTGTCCTGATCAAATATTTTAAAAATGCATTTTCGACAATGAGGTAAGTAATTTCATTAAATTTTGTCACTCTAAGGCATGTGGGGATCATTTCTCGTCAAAAAAGAGGATTGTAGAAATCTTACAAAGCGGATTTTCCTGGCCCATCATATTCAAGGAGTTAGATGCATTCCACAAAAACTGTGAAAATTGTCAGAAGGTGGGATTTATTTCAAAACATAGAGAGTCTTTAGATAATTTTCTATTGACTCTTAAGTCTCATCATAGTCAAGATAAGCATCGTGCAATTCATAACTTAGGAACCCATTTTCATAAAGAACATGCTTGGCATAGTCTTGGGAATCTGACTAAAAAAAGACCTTATTTACCAGTTTTTAAGAAAACTGGATGGGAAGCCTATCCCCGACCCATAGAGGGCGTTTAAGCCGTTCTTGGATGTAAAACCAAGGGAAGATGTGAGCCACAATCACAACTGCGATTTGAGTCTTAGCTTGTAAAAATTTGTGTCTTTTCTTTTTATTAATAGCATAATATTTGTGTTTTGTCATTTTTTATTTTTGTTTCAGTGTGTTTCAGGTTTGTTAATGTTCATTATTTCAGGTGATATCTTCTATACTCTATCTTTCTACCTTAGAACATTGAGGACAATGTCTCGTTTTGGTTGGGGGGAGAGGGTAGTAGTTGATAAAAAAATTGTTTTTCATTTCATAAAACTTGTGCATAATTGTTGTTACTAGGATGATAGAGTAAAGGAGCTCTTTTGTTAAAGTGACTCTTGAGACGCATCTTAGTAACCATTCTTTACAAGGTCTATTATAATACTTCTTGAAATATTCAGGTTTACAAACTCTCGCATTGTTATCACTTAATTCTGCTCATATACTTATTTAACATATATTATTAAACCTTAATTTACACACACACTTTAACATATGATTGTGGGTTGCATATTGGATTATTACATTATTTATGTTCTTTTGTTAAAGGTAACAATTAAGGGAAAGGGATTGTATATAATGAAAAGAAAAAAGAAAAAAAAGAAAAAAATGATAATAATAAAAATATAGATAAGTTTGGTTTCGTAGCCTCCCTAACCTAAGCAATTAAGCCCGAAGAGATGTTTTAACACCTAATACCCTAAAGTCAACTGACTTGGGAGCTATTGGCCCAACGCTTGTTACATGGGTTGAGGAGAAAAGCTTAAGGGAATCAAACATTGCACTATCTATATATCAGTATCTGCGACCCGAGTTACTAAGCTCGTAGGGGTGTCTTAACACCTAATGCCCTAAGACCAACTGGTTTGGGAGTCATTAGTTGAAAGCTCGTTACATGGGTTAAAGATGCATGATGTTTTTAAATTATATGTATATATATTTAAAAAAAAAAGAAGAAAAAAAAGACAAAAATAATAATCCCAGCCCAAGGAAGTTAACCTTAAACATTAGAACAAATAATTTTGTTTTCTTCCAAGAAAAGCCCCATAATTATGTGTTGATACATTGAGTACAAAAGAAAGGTTTATTAATATCTTGTTAAGAGGTATTGAGCAGATATATAAATTTAATGAGAGTTTGTTTATGTGGATAGATTAATGGAAGTTAAATGATGAATACCTTGCTTTGTGGAATTTGTAAATTTGTTTTTCTATTTTAACACTTTGATTACTAGGGACTAGTAACAAGCTAGTTGGGGGGTATGACTAGTACTTAAAAGTGTATTTTTATCATGGTTTTATATCATCATTTTGCACTTGAAGTATCAATAACTCCTTAACTAAATCATGTTTTATAATAATGTATCTAATAATATAAGATACTTATAATTTGTGGTAAATATCTATTTTTAATGCAGGCCTATCACATAAATAAAAGGATTGATTGATGACTTTAAGAACTTAAATTGCAAGGATAAAAAGATGGCCAAACTTAGAAAAGAGATGTCGGTGCAATCCAAACTGGAACACTATTCGGTAATTGGGTCATATCTGGAGCTACATATCTCAGATTTAGGTCCAATTTATATGGATGGAAAGGTAAGATATAGTCCTACAACTTTCATATGGAGCCCAAGATTTAAAAAGGCCATGTGCAAGTCCAAATTATAGCAACAACAAAAAAGCCCGAATCTGTCTTCCAGCCCGAGCACTGTTCGGTATTTTGGCCATATCTGGAGTTCTAGAAGTCCAAATGAGCTGAATTGTTTACACAAGAAAGCTGAGATAACTTTCTACAACTTTCATGTTTCACCTGGCTCCAATTTTGACGTTATCAATGATGTTTTGGGTAGACAAGAGAAGATAAGGATTGTCACCAAGTCAAAAGTTGGCCACCCACTTATCAATTAGTCATCAAATCAATAGTTCCCAATTTTGGCCTATAAAAGGAGGCATTTGCCATGCATTTAGGCATCTTGGTTTCCAGATCAAGATCATGCTCTTCCTTTCTCTTTTTGTATTTTTTATAATGTTTATGCTTTGCTTTCATTAATATGAAGTTTATGCCTTTCATTTCCTTTCCTTTACTTAGTTAACTTTTATATTCTTATTTTGTTTATCTATTTTTCTTTCTTTCATTATGTCTAGCTAAGTTAATTATGTCAAGGTGAAAAGGTTACACTAATGGTGTAAGAATAAGTATAGTGTAAACTTAATATGGACTTTAATGTTTGATACTAACATGTTTTATATTTGTTATCTTGTTCACTTTTTAATACTTTGCTTGTTAAATGATTAATCTTGATTTATGTTGTATAACACTTGGTACAACAAATGCTTGGCACTTTCATAGCCCATAATGTATGGTATAACCGACACCTGAGCTATGAAAGGAACTTGATTTGTTGTTAACATAAGTTATAATCATGAATGCTTGACGAGATTTACAAGTATTAGCATTAATTGAATAAGATGACTAATGTAATCATGTTAACAATATATAATCTGATTGGAACCTCCTTTGTGTGTGGTTTCCAATTGAATAACAAGAGTTTATACTATACTTGTTTGATATACCATTAGTGGAACCTCTAACCTTGACATTTGTTATTATTATTGTTTAATCCTAACATTAATTTTCCATCTCCAAGTTCTCAACATCTTCTTCTTCTTCTCTTTCTTTATTATTATTATTATTATTATTATTATTATTATTACTACTACTACTACTACTACTACTACTACTACTACTTCTATTATTATTATTATTATTATTATTATTATTACTATTACTATTGCTGTTGTTGTTGTTGTTGTTGTTGTTTTATAATTGTTATTTATAATTTATACAATTAACCTCCCTGTGGTTCGACCCCGGTCTTGCCGGGTTATTTATTACTTCGACACTCCTGCACTTAGGAGAAGACATCAATCTTTTAGTCGTGTTACTATACAAATCAAATAAATCAAACAAAATATTAAGAAACCTTGCTTACATTATTAACATATGGAGATGTTAAGCAACTACAATACGGAAAGATTATGGTGTGTGTGTGGAGCGAGATGGTGATATAACAAGATATGAAGTTATGTGGGCTCGTAGTAGCAAAAATAATTATGAAGAAACATAGTATTAAATAATTAATTAAAAAGAAAACCATTTGAAGTCCTAAAATCCCAAAAAAATGTTAATTTAAACCCTGAACTAGAAGCAAAACATTATTATTAAAACCCAATAAAAAAAACCCAACCTTGAACATAAAAAAACACAATTTAGCACAACAAAGGACGAAACATAATAATAAAAGATTTAATAGTTGAAACTGAAAACTAGAAAATCACTAGTGAAAGTGATAATAAAATATTTAAAAGTTGAGACCAAAGACTCTAAGTCGCTGGTGAAAGAGAACAGGAGAGTATATGAGCAGGGATAAAGGTGGGGGGGTGAGGAGATATGCACCTGCGTTAATGAGGTACTAGTTTAGGGTTTGAGAAATTTTTTCATTTTATACTTATTTTTGGCTTTTATACTCTATTTGGTTTTGATTGAATAGGTATGATTTTGTCAGATTCAGTTTGGGTTGTTTTAGATTTTTGAAACCAAATTGACTCGGATTTCTTTGGATTTTTATTTTATTTTTGTTTTGTTTCTTTGGCTTGTTTTTTTCGATTATTTTTTCGATTAGTTGATTTTTTTAACATCCCTATTCCAAATACATATTTGTGTTCTTATGAACATAGTTGTACACCTTGGCTTGACTCAAAGAGACTTGTCAATTCAAAACTTGGCTCAAATCAAGATTTATTTTGAACCAAATTGTTTTTATCAAATTGACATTATTTCATTAAAAACATATGAAATAATATTGTTATAATTAAAAAAAATTAACTAATTAAAAAATAAGGTGACTAGTCAACTACTAGTTAACTCGACCAATTTATAACTTGAATCTTGGACCATCTTATAACTATATTTATAAAAATCATGTATCGAGGAAAGAGTGGCCATTCAATCCTTATTGATTTGAGCATAATTGAAAGCATAATGGAAAAGAGGCTTTTAAAAAATCACCACCTCATTCTTACATAAAAAAAAATTCTTTAAAGAAAAAATCATTTTTTCATACTTTGTTTGAAACAAATTCTTTACTATAATTAAATTTAATTATAGCATTTAATTTTAATTCAATTTATAAATAAGTTGGATTTATATATTTGAAAGAGATAAATTCAGTTTATTTTATTTTCTATATTACCTCCATTAGGTATATTTTAGTCATTTAAAAGTCTTAAAAAAAGGTATTTTAGAAAGACATTATTTTTTTAGAGATTGAATTTCCTTTGAAAATCAAAGAGATTGGCTCTTCATTTATTTTTGTATAATTTTTAGAGATTGAATTCCTCTTAACATTCAATTATTGACATTAAAAATAATTTCAGATATAAAATATTAAAAGCAATTAATTTTACTCAATTTAAAAAATTTCAATCATGAATAAACTTCATTTTATAAAAATAAGGAAGCTAATCTCTCGCACTAAGATTCATAGAAAATATTTAACAGGAAGATATCTTTTTATAGAATTTTAAGGCATAATAGTTTTACATGATTTATTTATTAAAAAAACATCAATTATTATATTTATGTGATTTATTCACGAGTTCCACAAATTTAATGCATGGGATACTTATTCGCTCGTTGATATTTTCTTGACAAGTGAATTATATATAAGAGATTAACATTATTCATTTTTTTTATGAAATAAAATATATCGAAATAAAAAAGAAAACAAAAATAAATTTCCAAAAAGGAGAATCTTCCCCTGCAATCCCCTCCGTTTAATTCAAACTTGCACGTCTGGACCGAAGTGCGTCTTACGCAACCTACAACTGGCGCGTGTTGAAAAACATGCGGAACTTTCACAAACAAGCCATAAAGGGGGAATCGATCATCAAGATCGCAGTTTATTGAAAAGGGTATCTAATGTTTTGAAAATTATTATTCTGTCCTTGTAGTTGTGTAGAAATAGTTAATTAATCCATTGAATTTAGAAAATCCAATATCACACAATTTTTGTCTGAACATAAAGCATATTTTCAAATATTTCTTAAGAAAATATCATTAAAATAACTAAATAATCCTTATATTTAAATTGAGGTTATTGCATATTTAAGATAATTATTTCTCAAAACAATTATTATGCTAAAAATATTTATGTTTTTTTTAAATGTTCATAGTGAAGTTCGAGCTCAATTGGAAAAATCAAGAAACCAAGCATGAATATTATTCCAGAGCTCGTTATAATACTCAACATCAGCAATTTAATTTAATCTACATGAATCAACCTGGATAATTTAATTATTTTTTATTTATAAAGCAACCATTCGACATAGACAAACAAAGAGACTATAATTCACAGAGTTTCAAAACTACGAGGACTAACTTATAAACGTAAAAACAAATCCTGAAAGATTACTTCTGAGTAACCTTTATCCCTAGATTTTCCCCTCCAAATTTTCTTGGTGGTTTGTCTCTATCGCGGTCGCTCTCTCTCTCTCTCTCTCTATCGCTCTCTCTCTCTCTCTCTAAGCTCCAGCTCAGGAGAGGTCCCATCCCATGGAGTCCTTCTCTTTCTAGGGTTTCTTGACTTGCTCCACCAAACACAAAATTGATAGAGAGAGAGGAATGTTGGAAAACATTTGGCTATTTCTTTCCTTGCTGCAGTGATTTATTTTAGGGTTTTGTTAGTTGTTGTATATAAATAGAATAGCGTAATGCCGGCTCATCGATCGAAACAGGATGAAGCAGCAAGGCAGGTGCGGCGAGACCCATACGAAGTTCTTGGCGTCTCCAGGAACTCCTCTGACCAGGAAATTAAGTCCGCCTACCGTAAAATGGCTCTCAAGTATGTTTTTTTAATTGGTTGAAGATTTATTTTTGATTTTACATAGTCTTTTTTTTTTAAATTTGGACAGCTTTTGTGATTGAATCTTCATTTAATTCAAAGTGTGCGTCAAACGAAATAATTTAATAGGGTTTTACAGGATGAGTAGTTCTTTTTTTAAGCAAAAAATAGAGGTAAATAACGGTTTTTTGTTTGACATTATTGGGGTTACTGTAATTACTTCCTAGTGCAAGCGCAATGTATGACTTGTTTGGAAAGCAAGATTTGATTTATTAAAGCTATGATGGAAAACAGAATAAAGAGCCGAACTTGGAGTAGTTAAGTAGCACAATTGGGTGGCAATGGAATTTTGAATCACTACTAGTTCTTATAAGATACCCACATTCATTGAGGTTGGAAATGCCCTTGATTTTTCTTTTCCCTTGTTTCTTCCATTGCTAATCAAGGTTGGAAAATTCTCTTTCGCCTACTATATCAGGTACCATCCTGACAAAAATGCAAATGATCCTGAAGCAGCTGATATATTTAAAGAGGTTACATTTTCCTATAATATATTGGCTGATCCAGACAAGCGACGCCAATATGACTCTGCTGGTTTTGAGGTGAGGAATTTTGGCAGTGGATGAATAATGTTTCGAACTCAAATGTTAACATAGATTATTTTCTTCTTTTTGAAATAATGTGGTTCATTCTGCAGTTTTTGGGGCTATCCAGATACCAGCCATATCAATTTCTTCTAGAATTGTAATCATTTAGTTTTATATGTGTTTTATATGATAATGTAATGCGAAGCATGATCTTGCTGTTATATGATCAGGCTGTTGAATCAGAAAGTCAAGAACTTGAACTGGATCTTTCAAGTTTGGGAGCTGTGAATACTTTGTTTGCGGCACTCTTTAGGTAAGTTTATAATGAATTTATGCGATGTTAATCATCAAAATAATTTTTTTAAGTTGTTTTTGGAATAATTCTCATGAGTTATGATGATTGTGATGGTTTGTATTGATTTTCATTTGTAATATTTCTTGCATGATAGTAAACTTGGAGTACCAATTAAGACCACTATATCAGCAACTGTTTTGGAGGAGGCGCTTAATGGTGTGGTTGATATTCGTCCACTTTCACTTGGGGAACCTATTTCTAGGAAGGTGAGGTATTTGTTCTGGTTTGTGTGTCAATTTTTGTAATTGTGCTAGGTCTCATTGGGAAACCTACATTTTTAAACAGGTTGAAAAGCAATGTGCCCACTTCTATTCTGTCACGATAACAGAAGAGGAGGCAAGGGCTGGATTTGTTTGTCGAGTGCAATCGTCTGACAAAAGCAAGTTCAAGGTTAGAATAATCATAAACCTTTGGCTACTTCATGATGTATAAGTCTGATGGTGTATTTTTCTCCTGCTTTTTATTTTGTGTGCCCAACTGTATTCTTGCTGAGCAAAGGATTTTAGCATCTTTGACTGAGGTAATGAGGTTAATGTTTGAGTGAGAAAGGAGCATATCACATATTGGAGTAAACTTGGCTGTCATTGAACGTATTTTATGTCACCTTTTCCTTTGAAGTTTGTGTGAGATTTGAATGGAATCAAGGAGTAATCATCACCTTCTGTTTGCAAGACACACAGAGGACAACGTTTGATGAAGGGCTTGTCTAGTGTTACTTTCAGTCACTGAGCAAAGGATATTGTTGGGAAAATCATTCCTCTCTTTATTTTCTTTAGAAAATAGTCTTTTTCCCCCCTTTGAGATTAAATGATGTTTTCTTCAAAAAGCTGACTCATGGTGGAACGCATTGTAGAGGCCCAAAAGCTGCCATGCAGCCACTGTACATCAATACTAAACCAGTTGTAAGAATGTGCCTTTTCAAAGAAATGGCTTTAGAGATTTCTTGTTCAATTCATTTAGTGTGCAAATTACAGACTATGATATTGCAAAGCTGCCTGATAGGGTCAAAAGAGCATACTGAATGTTTGTTTTTAATTGGAGTTCTGAAAATGCCATTTGTGATTGAATGTTCCTTAGTATGGATGCTCATGTTTTTTACTCAAAAGCAACAGAAGTTGGTTCAAGGATTGTGTGCTCGTAGTGTGCATTTAAGCTTTTATGATAGCTAGTCAATTGTGAATTGCACCATATAATGGCAATCTTCTAGGGAAAAGTTGCGAAAAGCTATCATGTGGTTGGTGCATTTGCAGTTATTGAACATGATTCAAATTTTTAAACTTCAAATGCCCATGTTTTCATATGTTGCATTTGCCCTTTTCCATTAGTTAAGTTTGCTAAAATAAGTCCAACTTTTTTCTTCTTCTAATTGCTATAATTTCTATCAATTGATAAAATTTATGTTATCAACCTCAATCTTGAATATGTATCAATACTCGTGGTTTCATTTGTTGCATTTGCCCTTTTCCATTAGTTATGTACAGGGCACTCTATTCCGTGGATGGTTTTCATGGTATTATAAAAGTAGTGTATTCTTTCTTTTTTCTATGAATGTATTTCATTTTTTTTTGTTGTCCAAGGTAGTTGGATCATAAAATATAAATAGTGACACATTTCATGTACAGGAAGTGTCTGTTACAGTGTTGAATTAAATGTTCAATTTTATGAAATTAAAAATGTAAAAAGTTTGAGGATTTATATCTAGTGACTTAAATGACAAAAAAAGGCAGATGCTATCAGAGAAAATCACAAGTCACTGAAGTGCCAACTTCTCAGTCTCTGAAGTGCATGTGAGCCAATCCACAGGGTACTATTTGCATTTTCCCAAATTTTCTTCGGAACAAATGACACATTGCAATATGTGACTGTGTAGAGAGGTATATTTTTGGTAGATTGGTATTCTGTAGCTTTTAATGAATAATAGAGAGCCTTTTTACTCAAGGTTGCCTTTTATTGCTTCCTCACTATTAGTGGTACTTTTCATTGGTTGGAAGCACATGTAAAAATCTGTGGCCAATCCAACAAAATCAGCATAGCTGACTGGGCGTGATAGGGGTTAAAGCTTTGAATTTAATTGATTGTGAATTTGTTGATAAGCCGGAGCTGTCTGATTTAATATTTCCTATAGGAAAATATTGGTTCTTGACTGCTTGGTCTGTTTGGGCATTATGACTCTTCAAGAGAGGAGTTTTCTGGTCTCCTATGTTGGTGCTGAATAAGTACCGCAATGATGATGACAACCCCAATTGTAGAGAGTCTCCTTTTTTCATAGTTAATAAGGAATGAAAGAAGATATTTGGCTTCCTAAGTTGATGCTGAAAGAGTTTACTTAAACACTGTCTTTTGACTCATCTGGCCTCTCATTTTCCTTAATCATCATAATTGATTTTCTTTAGCTCTGTTGGGAACATTCTATTTTTCTGCATTTGTTTTTCTCTTCACCTTTCTGTAGTGATGAAGAATCTGATAGACCTTCTCTTTTGGAAGCAATGAATTTAGATTTTTTTTGGTTATGTTCTGGGACATGGAAATCTGTTCCTTGATACTACTTGATAAAAAGAATCAGGGAGTAGAGAAGTATCAGAAACGGGTATGGAAGAAACCAAGAAAATTAATTTTGTTTTTCTTTGCGGGGGCGGGTTGAATGGGATGGAGAGTTATCAATCTCAAAATTGAACTTTCATTCATTAATGACTGTCTCTGAACAATAATTCTTGCTCCTATGTGAGTAATGAAAACCCTAAACCCAGAATGATAGGATAATGATTGGAAGTAAAAAACCAAAAGACAATTACTGGTAATACAAACTAAATAGTCAACTCTAACTGGAAGATATAACTCTAAAATAACTATATACATAAGAAAATCTTCAATCATTCTCCATCAGTTCTTTCCTTGCAAGGAAAAAGAAGACTTCCTGGCCTTTATGGGATACAGATTATATGCCAAATATTCCATCTTTGCCTTTCAGTGCTTGGGCTTTCAATGACTTTGTGCTGTGGGAGCAGATTTATGAGCTTATGAAACTTGAAACTGTTTCTTATGGGCATTTTGTTGGAAACCTTGGCAAAAAGAAAGAGAAAAAACTGATTAAAATGTTTATATGAAAAATGTCTCTTCCTCGATTGTTTTAGTTTTCTGACAACCAGTCCAAAAGTTTCTCACACCATAATTATAAGAACAGAGTTGAGGATTGACCCAGCCTAAGGCCTAGGTCAACCCAAGATTGTTTTCTAAAAACCCTTAAAAGACATCATTTTGGTAAAAAAAAAGGCTGGGTTTTTCCATTAACCTGACCAGGCCAAGCCTTGGGTAGGTGGACAACTAGGCTGACCTGACAGGCTGGGTCTTATAACCCATGTCTCGCACCCTCCTTATTGCTGTCAAACAAATTTCAGATTTCCACAATTCTTATTTCATTTTTAGCAGTTTCGTTGTGAGTTCCCAAGTGATATCAAGTGCATAATTTTCTCCAACTATAACTTATGCCTGAAAAATGATCATTAGGCATACTGATTGAGTGTCTTTTGTACAGTTATTGTATTTTGATCAGGAAGAAAGTGGTGGAGGATTAAGCCTAGCTCTACAGGTATGATGCACTTTCCCCTGTCTTTTTCTTTTTCTTTTTCTTGTTGGTTGATCATTTTAAATCAAAGCCAACAGTTCCATATTCTTACTTTGATTCTAGTCTTGGATGGATCTTAAAGAACATTATGACTTCATTTATCATATTACGACCAGCAGATTGGAGATCTTCCCACAAAAGAGATTTTAGATCTCTCTCTAGTGAAGTGTAACTGACTAGATCCCTAATTATGATGGACACTACTTGGTCAAAAGGGGAGCTACCGTTGATGAAGTTCTTTCTGGAATTGATCTGCCTTTGCATGTTTACCATGTTTTTAGCTCAATGGACTCTAGTTTAATATTCTTGACTAAAAACATTCAACATTCAATATCATTACATTTAACCCCTTTTTACTGTTTTGCTTTTTGGTGTAGGAAGACAGTGCTAAAACAGGAAAGGTTACATCTGCTGGAATGTACTTTCTATGTTTTCCTGTATACCGGCTGGATCACACTGTCAACTCCGTAAGCTGATGATTTAAGAGATCAGTGTCAAGTGTCATCATTGATATTTGTCTTTTATTTGATTCATTCATCTTCATTTTGGTTGTGGAATTGTTGTGGTTTCAGATTGCAGCTGCAAAAGATGCTGATGCTGCTTTCTTCAAAAAATTGGATGGGTTTCAGCCATGTGAAATATCTGAACTGAAGGCTGGCACCCATGTTTTTGGGGTCTATGGTCGGTTCTGAGACTTTTCTTGTTGTTTAGGGTACTATGCTTTGATAATATATGTGCAGATGGGCTCACAGCATCTTTCTGGTCCTGGCTCTTTCTTCCAGGTGACAATTTTTTTAAAAGTGCAAGTTACTCAATAGAAGCTCTTTGTGCCGCACCTTTTATGGAAGAAAAAGCTAATCTCAGAGCTGTTGAAGCTGAGATTCTTGGAAAGAGGGTAGAAATATCCAAGTTTGAAACTGAATATCGAGAGGTTTGCACTTGACTTCAGCAGTCTATATTTGTCTGCACTTGCCTCTCTTTGTTAGTAATTTTTGTGGCCTTCTGACAGGTGTTGGCTCAATTTACCGAGATGACCAGTAGATATGCACAAGAGATGCAAGCAGTGAGTTTAACTTGTCAAAATTTGTTGCTGATATCTACATGAAGATGAGGTATGACTAGATTGATGTTTTCTGAATCTTCACTGTTGATATTGGTTTTGCAGATTGATGAGCTTCTTAGACAAAGGAATGAAATTCATGCCTCCTACACCATTGCTCCGCCAATGAAGCGGAGCTCAAGTAAAAGCAGGAATAAGGGTCCCTTCAGGGAGACCGATGCACAAGTGAGAGATAAGAAACCTACAAGGGATAGATCTAAGAAGAAGAAATGGTTCAACATCCACTTAAAAGTTGACAAAAGAAAGCCTTGCTAAATATGGTAAGATCTGCGACATTTGCTTTTTCTTATTGCATGTTGTGTCTTTGCCTTGGACAGTAGTTTAATTGTACTCCTGCTGTGAATGCAAAATCCTAGCTGGATACGGGAGGCTGAATCTGATGCACTAGGGTTAATGGATTAACTGTCTGCACACATAATTTGCTTGTGTTCTGGCGCTAGTGCTAGTGAAGTATGAGGTTAAGCAATTTCTCGACCATGAGTGCTCATTCTATTGTTCTGCCATGTGAAGTGCAGATGGTGGTTTTGTCTTGTGGTCATGTTCTGCCAGGTTGTAAGAATGACAGCATCTCGTTGATATTGTAAAATTCCCTCCTTTGTGCACTCCTTTTGGTCATTCTATTGATCTTTCCCCCAGATTGTAGGAACACGTACTTGTAAATTGCATTAATTATTCATGAAGATCCTCTCATCAACGTTTGGCAGGGTTTCTGTTTTTAAAATGGAAGATAATAACCACATCATGCTCATGTTCTGTACTGCCTAAGTGGGACAATAATTGGTTTGTAGTTACGTCACTTCCATTTCAACTTTACCGTTGTGAAAATCTGTTGTTACTGATAGCGCAACCATAGGCAGTGCAACTTTCTTTCGTTGTTCTGGTTCTGTCACTTAACTATCCAAGTTAATCTAATGTAATTAAGAAAACACCGACTCCTAGAGGTTCTCTCCCACTCCTCTACGGTGTGTTCAATGATTTGTCAATGGTTATTTCCACTGAGAAATGAAACCTTGCAGTCAGTGTTTTCAATGGGCATTATGTGGAGTCTCGTGTGAGTTGAAGGTGGTGATCTAGAAATCATCTATAAACTAATGGCATGCTTTGTGATCATGATCGCATTAAATTCTTAATTCCATTAGATGATTCTTAATCACACTATCTTACATTACATTATTTTGTACCAAATATATGGACAGGGAAACCTTTTTTCCCTCGCCTTGATGATGCTTTGAAGACTAGTACGTACATCTTGGATATGTCAGCTTCTGCATTTGTAATATCCGGATCACAGTGCTGCTCTGGAAGTGTATTATCATTCATCAAGTGTGCGTGCTTGATGTATATTATATTGAAGGATGCATCTGTATCGCCCAAGAGAAAAGAGGAAAAAAAGAAGGATGTATCTCTAGTGAAATAATAGAAACAACAGAAAGACTTCCCTAATCACAATCATGGACCCTTCTCTTCAATCCAAAGCCGGAAATGATTACCATTTCTAATTAATCCTGGCATCGTTGAACTGGTCGCACCTGTGCCTCACCTCTCCTTTCTTCCCTGTCTTGATCTTATAAATGCCAACTTTCTCCATTACATGTGCAAAAGCTTCAAAGAATGCGGTCTCATTTGCAGCATACAAGTCTACGAAGGGCTTGGTCCTCCTATCCACAGAAAGGGCTTGATCTGTTGACAGCAACCCTAACCCCCTTTGCAGATTTTTATAGTACATATTGTCGAATTTCCCTGGTGTCATCACGTCATTATAAGCACTCATAGTTGGGTCCTTAGTGTAATTTGCGCATAATTTCCTTAGCCCGTCTGCATATTTGGGGTAGTATGCAGGGTCAGTCTCTGAAGTCTTGCTGAAGTTAAAAAGCCTGTGACTAAATTCTTTGCAATGGGAAAACCCTATCGTATGAGCACCGACCAAAGCCACCATTTCTTGCACTGAAAACCCTTTGGAATGAAAAAGGGAGATGATATCTGTCAATGGCATTGTTGGTTGAGCAATATTGCCTTCTACAAGAGAGGCGTTGGATACCAGGCCATCTTTGCGTCCTAGACGCACATTGTAGTAAGGACCTCCCACCATTGTGACAAGGTTGCGTGCAGCGGTGGCTAGAATGTCAGCACAAGAGACAATGCCGGGGCACTGGAGCTCGAGGGCAGTCTTCACACGAGTGACAAGGTCATAGGCATCTCCAGGGATGGACTGGTCGATGTCAGCATCACGTTCAGCTTTGTTGAAGGATGTGGAGGTGATGAGCAAGGAGCCATCACAGCCTTCCACCATGCAGTCGTGGAAGAAGAGGCGAAGAACGCCGGCAGCAGTGGTGGGGCTAGCAATTTGCTTGTCCGAGACGATCTGTTCCATGACAGAAGCGAATTGTGGGCATGTTTTGTTGTAGTAGTCGACGGAGAGTCTAGACTTCGAACACGGAAAGGATATGAAGAAAAGAAGTAATATGAGGAGATTATGGCCAGGAGATGCCATGGTGCAAGGTTTCTGAAAGATATGATGTAGTTAACGATGGGAAATTGTTAAATCATGTGAAGGATGATGGATTAAGGGAAATTAACAAGGTAGAGGATCAGCGAAGGATCTACGTTTTGGTTAATTGTGGAAGAGAGGCTTTGGAGGACAAAGAATGGACAAGCTTGGACGAGAGAGTTTTGCCGACTTCAAAGGATTATTATATTAATTAATTACCGCAGGAATTTTGATAATATACATGAGAGGTTATTATAGCTTTTGTCTAGTAGGTGGCACGCCTTTTTTCGCGGGCTGACCAACCTTTTAGCAATGTAAAAAAACAAATTACAGTGAAAGAAAATTTTCTTATGACTCAAGTGATAGAATATAAATCATTCTGAATCTAATAAGATAGTAATGAAAGTAACTGAATCGACTAGAAAAAAATCTCTTAGTGTAAGAGAAGAAAATTATAAAGTTTTTTTAGTTAATTCAAATAAACATAAATTTTTTTAATTAATTCAAATTAACATAACAAACTTATAACCTGAGTTGTGAGGACATATAAATATAAAAAGAAAATTAAAAAAAATAATAATTAATTTTTAATGGTCAAAATATAGAACGATAAAATTAAAAAATATATCAATAAAAATTATCTCAAAAAAATAGAACACCTGTAAACTTTGGTAAGGGCACCAAACTTAGCAAGTTAGATTACGCAAATGAGATAATCTAATAGAAAACAAAATTAAAAGAATAATAAAACTTAATTTTACAAAGAACATAATTTTGAAGGAGGAAACCAAAAAAAATAAAAAAAACTGACTATAAAAGAAATACTTGAGTTAACTAGGTAAATCTGCTATTTAAGTTATAAGATTGAGATAATCTAATTAAAAACATAGTTATCAAACTCGGTCTAGAGGTTGACCCATACAAGAGGCCGGGTCCTAGGTTTCATAAGTCAACTCGGATCAACTTGGAAAAATTAAAAAAATAATAATTAAAATTTTAATATTTCATATGAAAAAATTAAGAAAAAATCTATGTGAATATAGACTATACATGTTGTAAATAATGAAGTTTAAAAGAATATTTAATTTTTTTTATTCCACATTGAAAAAAATATAACTTTTTTCTTGTGAATATAAAGAGTTTCAAATTTCAAATTGAAAAAAGAACTTTTTTTTTTTAACATAGAGTATGTGTGTGTATGTACACACTCTAAAGGGTTTTAAATTTCATATTGAAAAAACATAATTTTTTTCTTGTGAACATAAAGTATTTATAGAAAAAGGTTTCAAATCCCACATTGAAAAAATAATTTTTTTTAGAAACATAGAGTATATGTATTAAAGGGCTTCAAATCCTACATTGAAAAGAAATACTATTTTATCCTTTTAAGTTGAAGTATTTAAACTAATTTTTTTACCTCATATTAAAAAAAAATATAATTTTTTTCTTGTGAATATAAATTTTATATATAAAAAAGCTTCAAATCTCACATTGAAAAAATAATTTTTTTCTTGGAAATATAGAATATATATACTAAAAAATTTCAAATTCCATATTGACAAAATATAATTTTTTTCTTGTGAACATAGAGTATATCCAAAAAGGTTTCAATTCTCACATTGATAAACAATTTTCTTAGGAACATAAAGTATATATATTAAAGGGTTTCAATTCCACATTGAGAAAATAAAATATTTTTCTAATATTTATATAGTGAATTTTAAAAAAATGTTAACAACCAACTAAAAAAATATAAACAAAGAGAGGTATAGGAGAAAAATCACATTTGAAAAAACAAAACATCAGGTCTTTTCCGAGTTTGCCCAGGTCATGGGTCGACTTTTTGGGTTTACCGAGTTTTGTTGGGTTGTTGCACCAGTCGGTCTTTTAACAACTCAGACTAATCCAACAAAAGATCCCGAGTCAACCCATTAGGCCAGTCTGAGTTTAATAATAGTGATTAAAAGGAAATTAAAAAAAATCACAAAGACTATTCTTCAAAATAAAGAACATCAAAGGATGAAATTAAAAAGAAATAAGTAAAAAAAAAAACGACGTTAACTTTTCAAACTTGTAACTTAAGTTACTAAATTTGAAGTGCCTTATCTAGACAAAATCACAAAACCCAATTCATAATAATTTAAACTTCAAAGGATAAAATAAAAACAAAAATTAATTATACAAAAAGATTCAAAATAAAAAATAACAATTAGGAGAATGACATCAAATTTGAAATAAAAAATAAATAAGAGGACAACTTAGAATTTTGAATTAAAGGGAAAAATTGAATTCACAAATAGATCCTAAAAAAAATCAAAAACAAAAGAATGAGAATCATATTAAAAAAAAATAACAAATCACAATTATGAATTTAATGATGAAATTAAAAACAAATAGAAGCTTGACAAAAGGACCAATAACAAAAATTATAAATATAAAAAAACATGACTAAAGTTGAAATATCAGTAAATGAGAATTGTTTTTTGAATGATTAGTGTGAATTTCAAGGGGAGAAGAGAGAGAGAAAGAAAGAAAAAACCATTGACAATGAAATAAGTAACGTAAATGGCAATATAAGTTGCCTCATGCAAAATGAGATGCCTCAACGCTTCCAACACCATTACAAAAGTTGTTTAGACATTGTACGTGCCACCAAAAAACTGTGAATGCCTCCCTCTTATTGGTGTGTGCGTTGCTTATGTTAATAATTTTTTTTAATTATATTTTATATTTATTAAAATATCAAATTATCCTCTCAGTCAACTTGATAATAATTAAAAAACTAGAACAAAAATACAAAAAACCTCCTAGATGCCAATTAAATAAGTTTTGTTTTCAAGAGTAATTTATTCATTTCACCATCCTTTTAAAATGCATAAAGTTCTACTTGTTCCTGATCAATATGATAATAATTAATGAATTTTATGAAAAGGATAACATTACCCTAAAAGCTAATTTATTAAGTAATTAGTATTTACAGTGCATTTTTATCATGGTTTTATATCATCATTTTGCACTTGAAGTATCAATAACTCCTTAACTAAAGCATGTTTTATAATAATATATCTAATAATATAAGATACCTTTAATTTGTGGTAAATGTTCATTTTAAATGTAGGCCTATCACATAAATGAAAGGATTGATTGATGACTTTAAGAACTTAAATTGCAAGGATAAAGAGATGACCAAACTTAGAAAAGAGATGTCGGTGCAATCCAAACCGGAATACTGTTCGGTAATTGGGTCATATCTGGAGCTATATCTCAGATTTAGGTCTAATTTATATGGATGGAAAGGTAAGACATAGGTATACAACTTTCATATGGAGCCCAAGATCTAAAAAGGTCATTTGCAAGTCCAAATTGTAGCAACAACAAAGAAGCCCGAATCTGTCTTCCAGCCCGAGTACTGTTTAGTAGGTTGGCCATATCTAGAGTTGTAGAAGTACAAATAAGTTGAATGTTTTACACAAGAAAGCTGAGACAATTGCCTAAAACTTTCATGTTTTTGACTAACTCTAATTGTGATGTTATCAATGACGTTTTGGGCAGACAAGAGAAGATAAGAATTGTCACCAAGTCAAGAGTTGACCACCCACTTATCAATTAGTCATCAAATCAATAGTTCCCAATTTTGGCATATAAAAGGAGGCATTTGCCATGCATTTAGGCATCTTGGTGTCCAGATCAAGATCATGCTTTTCCTTTCTCTCTTTGTATTTTTTGTAATGTTTATGCTTTGCTTTCATTAATATTAAGTTTATGTCTTTCATTTCCTTTTCTTTACTTAGTTAACTTTTATGTTCTTATTTTGTTTATTTATTTTTCTTTCTTTTATTATGTCTAGCTAAGTTTATTATGTCAAGGTGAAAAGGTTATACTAATGGTGTAAGAATAAGTATAGTGTAAACTTAATATAGACTTTTGACATGACGAAAAGATTGATGTCTTCTCCCAAGTGTAGGAGTGTCGAAGTAATAAATAACCCGGCAAGACCGGGGTCGAACCACAGGGAGGTTAATTGTACAAATTATAAATAACAATAGCAATAACAACAACAACAACAACAACAACAACAATAATAATAATAATAATAATAATAATAATAATAATAATAATAATAATAATAATAATAATAGTAGTAGTAGTAGTAGTAGTAATAATAGTAGTAGTAATAGTAGTAATAATAATAATAATAATAATAAAGAAAGAGAAGAAGAAGAAGAAGATGATGAGAACTTGGAGATGGAAAATTAATGTAAGGATTAAACAATAATAATAACAAATGTCAAGGTTAGAGGTTCCACTAATGGTATATCAAACAAGTGTAGTATAAACTCTTATTATTGAATTGGAAACCACACACAAAGGAGGTTCCAATCAGATTATATATTGTTAACATGATTACATTAGTCATCTTATTCAATTAATGCTAATACTTGTAAATCTCATCAAGCATTCATGATTATAACTTATGTTAACAACAAATCAAGTTCCTTTCATAGCTCAGGTGTCGGTTATACCATACATTATGGGCTATGAAAGTGCCAAGCATTTGTTGTACCAAGTGTTATACAACATAAATCAAGATTAGTCATTTAACAAGTAAAGTATTAAAGAGTGAACAAGATAACAAATATAAAACATGTTAGTATCAAACATTAAAGTCCATATTAAGTTTACATTATACTTATTCTCACACCATTAGTGTAACCTTTTCACCTTGACATAATTAACTTAGCTAGACATAATGAAAGAAAGCAAAATAGATAAACAAAATAAGAACATAAAAGCTAACTAAGTAAAGGAAAGGAAATGAAAGGCATAAACTTGATATTAATGAAAGCAAAGCATAAACATTACAAAGAATACAAAGAGAGAAAGGAAGAGCATGATCTTGGTCTGGAAATCAAGATGCCTAAATGCATGGCAAATGCCTCCTTTTATAGGCCAAAATTGGGAACTATTGATTTGATGACTAATTGATAAGTGGGTGGCCAACTTTTGACTTGGTGACAATCCTTATCTTCTCTTGTCTGCCCAAAACGTCATTAATAACGTCAAAATTGGAGCCAATTGTAACATGAAAGTTGTAGGCAATTATCTCAGCTTTCTTGTGTAAAAAATTCAGCTCATTTGGACTTCTAGAACTCCAGATATGGCCAAAATACCGAACAGTGCTCGGGCTGGAAGACAGATTCGGGCTTCTTTGTTGTTGCTACAATTTGGACTTGATAATGACCTTTTTAGATCTTGGGCTCCATATGAAAGTTGTAGGCCTATGTCTTACCTTTCCATCCATATAAATTGGACATAAATCTGAGATCTGTAGCTCCAGATATGACCCAATTACCGAACAGTGTTCCGGTTTGGATTGCACCGACATCTCTTCTCTAAGTTTGACCATCTCTTTATCCTTGCAATTTAAGTTCTTCAAGTCATCAATCAATCCTTTCATTTATGTGATAGGCCTGCATTAAAAATAGACATTTACCACAAATTATAGGTATCTTATATTATTAGATACATTATTATAAAACATATTTTAGTTAAGGAGTTATTGATACTTCAAGTGCAAAATGATGATATAAAACCATGATAAAAATGCACTTTTAAGTACTAATCAACTTTAATGTTTGATACTAACATGTTTTATATTTGTTATCTTGTTCACTCTTTAATACTTTGCTTGTTAAATGATTAATCTTGATTTATATTGTATAACAATTTGTACAACAAATTCTTGGCACTTTCATAGCTCATATTGTATGGTATAACCGACACCTGAACTATGAAAGGAACTTGATTTGTTGTTAACATACATTATAATCATGAATGCTTGACGAAATTTACAAGTAGTAATATTAATTAAATAAGATGATTAATATAATCATGTTAACAATCTATAATATGATTGGAACCTCTTTGTGTGTGGTTTCCAATTGAATAATAAGAGTTTATACTATACTTGTTTGACATACCATTAGTGGATCCTCTAACCTTGACATTGTTTATTATCGTTGTTTAATCCTTATGTTAATTCTCCATCTCAAAGTTTTCATCAATTTTTCTTCTTCTTCTTTGTCTTTATTATTATTATTATTATTATTATTATTATTATTATTATTATTATTATTACTATTATTATTATTATTAGTACTACTAATACTACTCCTACTACTACTTACTACTACTACTACTACTACTACTACTGCTACTACTATTATTATAGTTATTATAGTTATTGCTATTATTGTTGTTTATAATTTCTACAATTAACCTCCCTGTGGTTCGATCCCGGTCTTGCCGGGTTATTTATTATTTCGACACTCCTACACTTGGGAGAATACATTAATCTTTTGGTCGTGTCAAGTTTTTGGCGCCGTTGCCGGGGAGGTAAGTTTTGTATAAATTATAATATTTATTTTATTTTCTCTTTACACTTTTCTTATATATAACTTTGTTTCTTTTCTTTTGTTTCTTTTTATTTTGTTTTCTTTTTATTTTGTTTTCTTCCTCCTTCTTTTGCTTTCTTCTTCTTTTTTATTTTATTCCTAAATGTGCATGAGAGTGTGGTCACGTACATCAAGTGGTAGACTTTGTAGGGTATCCTCATCATTTTTAGAAAATATGACCGAAGAAGATAATCAACCACTTCATAATGAGAATAATCGTGCGAGAACACTTAGAGACCACATGAATCCCACAAGAACAAGTGCACCATCATGCATAGTTTTTGCTCCCGATGCATCTTATTTTAATTTTAAACCAAGTATTACTCAACTTTTACCTTCTTTTCATAGCTTAGAATTGGAAAATCCATACTTGCATTTAAGGGAATTTGAGGAGGTCTGCAACACATATAATAATTTAAATTTTAGCATGAACACCATCAGATTAAAGCTTTTTCCTTTTTCATTAAAAGATAAAGCTAAAACATGGCTATAAAATTTAAGACCACGATCCATTCGTGCTTGGGATAAAATGCAACAACGGTTTTTAAAGAAATTTTTCCCATCTCATAGAACAAACTCTTTCAAAAGACAAATCACCACTTTTACTCAAAAACCAGGAGAAACATTTTACCAATGTTGGGATAGGTATCGAGACTTACGTAGTACCTGCCCTCATCATGGTTTTGAAACATGGAGATTGGTTTCACATTTCTATGAAGGGTTAACACCTAAAGATAGGCAAATGGTTGAATTGATGTGCAATGAAACTTTTAAAGATTAAGACTCTGATGAAGTAATGGAGTACTTAGATTTATTAGCTGAAAATGCTCAAAATTGGGACACCGAGGGTACTTATGAGGCACCGAGTAAAATTCAACCTTATACATCTAGTGGAGGTATGTACAACCTTAGGGAAGATCATGACCTTCAAGCCAAGTTTGCATCTTTAGCTAGAAAAGTCGAGGCACTAGAATTGAAAAAGAGTGGTCAATTAAAATCTGTTGAAAATATTGTGTGTCAAATTTGTGAAAAAAATGAACACTCAACCAATGATTGTCCAACCTTGTCTTCTTTTAAGGAATGTCTTCATGAACAAGCCTATATTTTAAACAGTTTCCAAAGGGCCAACCACAACCCATACTCCCAAACATACAACCCTGGTTGGAGAAATCACCTAAATTTCAGTTGGAAGAGTGAAAACAACAATGCACAAACTTCACCGCCACAGTTTCAAGCACACCATAATTTCCAAAATTATCATGGATATGCACCTCCTTATGCTCCACCTCCTACAAGAAATTTTGAGGAAACTTTGTATGCATTCATTGAAAAGCAAGAGACAATCAACACTCAACTTGCTTAAAGCATATTAGATTTTAAATATACTCTTGCAAAATTCATATCTGCTCTCAATTTTCAAGAGAAAGGTAAGTTTCCATCTCAACCAGAGCAAAATCTCAAGGAGCAATACAATGCAAATGCAAGTAGTTATGGAAGTCAACACATGGATCAAGTCAAATCAGTTATCACTTTTTTTAGTGGTAAGGTTATTCAAAAACCAATTCTTGAACCTTGTGAGAAAGATGATGAGTCAATCTCTAAGGGTAAGGAAGGGGTTGAATCTGAAAATTACAAAGAAACGACTGATTCTCTGCCAACACTTCCATTTCCTCATGCCATGACTAATCAGGAAGAAATCGAGGATGAAAAAGGCACTGAAAAAGTTGATGCAGATCTTTTATCAAAAGTGACAACAGATTCGACACCCGACATCATACCAATCGATGATTACTTTCCTGATGAATCTCTACTTTTTCTTAGTTCAATGCCTTGGTTTGCTAAAAATATCAATTTTCTTGCTTTAGGATTTTTGTCAGCTCATTGGAGTATTGAAGACAAAAGAAAATTTTTGAGCAACGAGCAACATGTTTGTTGAGTTGACCCTTACTTATTCAATTATTATTCTGATCAAATATTTCAAAAATGCATTCTCAACAATGAGGTAAGTAATTTCATTAAATTTTGTCATTCTAAGGCATGTGGGGATCATTTCTCGTCAAAAACGAGGATTGTAGAAATCTTACAAAGTGGATTTTACTAGCCCACCATATTCAAGGAGTCACATGCATTCCGTAAAAACTGTGAAAATTCTCAAAAGGTGGGATTTATTTCAAAACACAGAGAGTCTTTAAATAATCTTCTATTGACTCTTAAGTCTCATCATAGTCGAGATAAGCATCGTGTAATTCATGACTTATGAACCCATTTTCATAAAGAACATACTTGGCATAGTCTTAGGAATCTGACTAAAAAAGACCATGTTTGTCAGTTTTTAAGAAAACTGGATGGGAAGCCTATCCCCAACCCATTGAGGGCGTTTAAGCTGTTCTTGGATGTAAAACCAAGGGAAGATGTGAGCCACAATCACAACTGCGATTTGTATTTTTTGTTTGTAAAAACTTGTGTCGCTTAGTTTTATTATTATGTTTTATTGTTTCTTATATTTGTTTCATGTGTTTCAAGTTTGTTAGTGTTTGTTATTTCAGGTGATATCTTCTATACTCTATTTTTTTACCTTAGCACATTGAGGACAATGTCTCGTTTTGGTTGGGGGGAGAGGGTAGTAGTTGATAAAAAAATTGTTTTTCATTTCATAAAGCTTGTGCATAATTATTGTTACTAGGATGATAGAGTAAAGGAGCTCTTTTGTTAAAGTGACTCTTGAGACGCATCTTAGTAACCATTCTTAACAAGGTCTATTATAATACTTCTTGAAATATTCAGGTTTACAAACTCTCGCATTGTTATCACTTAATTCTGCTCATATATTTATTTAACATATATTCTTAAACCTTAATTTACACACACACACTTTAACATATGATTGTGGGTTGCATATTGGATTATTACATTATTTATGTTCTTTTGTTAAAGGTAACAACTAAGGGAAAGGGATTGTATATAATTAAAAGAAAAAAGAAAAAAAAAAGAAAAAAATGATAATAATAAAAATGTAGATAAGTTTGGTTTCGTAGTCTCCCTAACCTAAGCAATTAAGCCCGAAGAGGTGTTTTAACACATAATACCCTAAAGTCAACTAACTTGGGTGCTATTGACCCAACGCTTGTTACATGGGTTGAGGAGAAAAGCTTAAGGGAATCAAACATTGCACTATCTACATATCAGTATCTGCAACCCGAGTTACTAAGCTTGTAGGGGTGTCTTAACACCTAATGCCCTAAGACCAACTGGTCTGGGAGTCATTAGCTGAAAGCTCGTTACCTGGGTTAAAGATGCATGATGTTTTTAAATTATATGTATATATTTTTTATAAAAAAAAAAGAAAAAAAAGAAGACAAAAATAATAATTCCAACCCAAGGAAGTTAACCATAAACATTAGAACACAAATTTTATTTTCTTTCAAGAAAAGCCCCATAATTATATGTTGATACATTGAGCACAAAAGAAAGATTTATTAATATCTTGTTAAGAGGTATTGAACAGATATATAAATTTAATGAGAGTTTGTTTATTTGGATAGATTAATGGAAGTTAAATGATGAATACCTTGCTTTGTGGAATTTGCAAATTGTTTTTCTATTTTAACGCTTTGATTACTAGGGACTAGTAATAAGCTGGTTGGGAGGTGTGATTAGTACTTAAAAGTGCATTTTTATCATGGTTTTATATCATCATTTTGCACTTGAAGTATCAATAACTCCTTAACTAAAGCATGTTTTATAATAATATATCTAATAATATAAGATACCTTTAATTTGTGGTAAATATTCATTTTAAATGTAGGCTTATCACATAAATGAAAGGATTGATTAATGACTTTAGGAACTTAAATTGCAAGGATAAAGAGATGGCCAAACTTAGAAAAGAGATGTCGGTGCAATCCAAATCAGAACACTGTTCGGTAATTAGGTCATATCTGGAGCTATATATCTCAGATTTAGGTCCAATTTATATGGATGGAAAGGTAAGACATAGGCCTACAACTTTCATATGGAAACCAAGATCTAAAAAGGTCATTTGCAAGTCCAAATTATAGCAACAACAAAGAAGCCCGAATATGTCTTCCAGCCCAAGTACTGTTCAGTATTTTGGCCATATCTAGAGTTCGAGAAGTCCAAATGAGCTGAATGTTTTACACAAGAAAGTTGAGACAATTGCCTACAACTTTCATGTTGACTGGCTCTAATTGTGATGTTATCAATGACGTTTTGGGCAGACAAGAGAAGATAAGGATTGTCACCAAGTCAAGAGTTGGCTACCCACTTATCAATTAGTCATCAAATCAATAGTTCCCAATTTTGGCCTATAAAAGGAGGCATTTGCCATGCATTTAGGCATCTTGGTGTCCAGATCAAGATCATGCTCTTCCTTTCTCTCTTTGTATTTTTTGTAATGTTTATGCTTTGCTTTCATATTATGCTTTACTTAGTTAACTTTTATATTCTTATTTTGTTTATTTATTTTTCTTTCTTTTATTATATCTAGCTAAGTTTATTATGTCAAGGTGAAAAGGTTACACTAATGGTGTAAGAATAAGTATAGTGTAAACTTAATATGGACTTTAATGTTTGATACTAACATGTTTTATATTTGTTATCCTGTTCACTCTTTAATACTTTGCTTGTTAAATGATTAATCTTAATTTATGTTGTATAATAATTGGTACAACAAATGCTTGACACTTTCATAGCTCATATTGTATGGTATAACCGACACCTAAGCTATGAAAGGAACTTGATTTGTTGTTAACATACATTATAATCATGAATACTTGATGAAATTTACAAGTATTAGCATTAATTAAATAAGATGACTAATGTAATCATGTTAACAATCTATAATATGATTGGAACCTCCTTGTGTGTGGTTTCCAATTGAATAATAAAAGTTTATAATATATTTGTTTGACATACCATTAGTGGATCCTCTAACCTTGACATTGTTTATTATCGTTGTTTAATCCTTTCGTTAATTTTCCATCTCAAAGTTCTCATCAATTTTCTTCTTCTTCTTCTTCTTCTTCTTCTTTGTCTTTATTATTATTATTATTATTATTATTATTATTAGTACTACTAATACTGCTACTACTACTATTATTGTTATAGTTATTGTTGTTATTGCTATTATTATTGTTTATAATTATTGTTTATAATTTGTACAATTAACCTTCCTGTAGTTCGACCTCGGTTTTGCCGGGTTATTTATTACTTCGACAGTCCTGCACTTGGAAGAAGACATTAATCTTTTGGTCGTATCATTAAGTTTTTAAAATGATAAGTTAGCCAACACACTATTCTAATAAGTAAATTGATCAATATTAGAAATCCACTCAAACAATATTTTTCCCTCTCAATTAGCTCTTGTTAATTAAGTATAAAAGAATATTTAAGTTACATAATTCATATTATTGGTAAATTGTTGATATAAGGAATGTAATATAAGAAAAAATTGAGCTACTTTCCCCTTAATTTATAGAACTTTAATCTATTATTTTATTGAAGAAAACTGTAATTTAAAATCCCACTAAGATATAACTCATATCAATGAATTTGTTTTTATAGTAATCATTATAGGAAAATATTTTTTTCCTTGGAAAGAGTGGTTAAATATTCATATTTAACACTTTTTAAAACAAGGTAATTGAAATTGCCGGGCTAATCTTAAAATAAAAAAGTAGGAAGCTGGTAGGTTATTTCATATTTTTTTGACATGGAATATTATGTTTATATTATATTATTTTATTTTTATTTGACATGGAATATTATGTTTATATTATATTATTTTATTTTTATTTGAAAGGGTATTGCAATATTTCTTTGACATAAAATATTAAATTATGTTTGAATGTATCTATGTTCATGTGTAAAGACATGGAAGTTCTACCAACTACAAGCTATAATCAATGAGACTCATACTCTTAATCTCACAAGTAAAAATGTTATAAGAAGTTCACTTGCTGCTATGTCAATATGCTATCAGCAAAGCAAACGAAACAATTACTTTTGCCTAAATTAAATAAACACACATGAAGAAAAATGCAGTAAAAGAAATTGTTAGTATTGAGCTATACACACACGCATATATTGATTAAAGTCATATAAATGATTTTCTTTTTAATAGTACAATATTTAAAACTTTTTGAAAAATTATGTATATATTTCTTTTCACCTTCATTTCTGAACAAAGGTACTAAAAGCAATGAATTTGCTTCGTTACTCTACAGTGAAAACTTGTTGGACAATTCCGATTAGAATAAATATACCTTGATATCAATTTACACTATATTGTTTTCCCGTGGCATGAAATGGGTTGGATAAAAAATATTTAACATAAAAAAATATTCAAATATTTAATAATTTTTTTTTAAATTAAATTATATAAAAATTAGTTTAATATAATTCAATAGACTTGTAAGTTCAAAGACAACACACATAAGTAATAAAAATACTCTAACTAAAAAAAATTAAAAGAAAGTATTTTTAAAAAAATATTAAGATAATAATATAATAGATTGATCTAGATTAACTTTAAATTAATATGTCAAAGTCATGACTTAGACTATGAGGCTATGATAACTAATATTATTAAACTTGGATCACCCTTGTGGGTTGACTCGGTGGCTAGATCAATCTTGGTTTGTTAAAAGACTGGTAAATGTAATAACCTGTCAAAACCTAGTCGACCCGATGAGTTGACCTATGACCTCGGTAAACCCAGACAAGATTTGGTGTTTTTTTTCCACTATTTTTAAATGCGGGTTTTTCTCCTATATATTAATACTTTTTCCATTATTTTTAAATGCAGGTTTTTCATATTTTTTTGGTTGGTTATTAATACTTTTTAAAGTTCACTATATAAATATTAGAAAAATATTTTACTTTTTCAATATGTGATTTGAAACCCTTTAGTATATATACTCTATTTTTTCAAAAAAAAATTATGTTTTTTTTAATGTAGGATTTGAAACCCTTTTATATATATACTTTATATTCACAAGAAAAAATTTATGTTTTTTCAATGCAGGATTTGAAGTTTTTTCATATATATACTCTATGTTTACAACAAAAAAATTATGTTTTTTTAATGTGAGATATAAAATTTTTGGCTTAAATATTCAACTTAAAAAAATAACATAATATCTTTTCAATATGGGATTTGAAGACTTTTAATAAATATATTCTATATTTCCAAGAAAAATATTATTTTTTTAGGATTTGAAACCCTTTAATATATATACTCTATGTTCACAGGAAAAAAAATTATGTTTTTTCAATGTGAGATAATTTTTTTTAAATATTCTTTTAAACTTCATTATTTACAACATGTATAACTTATATTCACATGATTTTTCCATATGAAATTTAAAACTTTATATATATATATATATATATATATATATATATATATATTATTTTTCTAGGTTGATTTGGGTTGACCCTTAAAACTCGGGACCTGGCCCCTTGGGTTGGGTCAACCCCTGAGTGGGGTTTGATAACTATGATGATAACCCCATAAAAATCAAATAAAACAAAATTATAAAGCCCAATTTTCAATCAACCCAATGTTGAAAAATGAAATTGAAAACAATTAATGAATAATAAGACAAAAAAACAACCCAAGTTACCCTATAAAATCTATGATCTAAGTTATGAGACCAAAACAACCTCATAAAAAATAAATCAAAACAAATTATGAAGCTCAAATTCTAACAATTCAATGTTGAATGATACAATTGAAAAAAAAAACCAATTGAAAAGAGGATAAAAAAAGCCCGAGTCAAACTTGATTCATCCGCTAAACTCATTATCCAATATATGAGATCGAGATAATATCATAGAAATTAAACTAGTTATTTCGAATTAGGCCATGAGATTGAGATAATCTTGCATAAAGCAAATCAAAACAAGTTATTAAACACAACTCTTAATCAACACATTTTTGGAGAATGAAATTGGAAAAAAAATAATATAATAAAGGACATAATAAAAAGATTCAAGTTAACCCACAAGATCTATGACTAGGGTCATGAGACCGAAATAAATTAATATAAAGTAAATCAAAATAAATCATAAAATCTAATTTCTAATCAATCTAATGTTGAAATTTCATATTAAAAAAAATGCCAAATATAAAAAGGAAAAAGAAAAAGTCAACTAGGTTAGTTTGTTAAATCCGCAATACAAGTCATGAGACTAGGATAACCACATAAAAACAAACCATAACAAATTATAAAGTTTAATCTATAATAAACCAAATGTTGTAGGATATATAAAAAACATAGATTAAGAAAAACTAAACGGCAAAAAAAAAAAAAAAAAACTATTGGATGAATAGTTTTTTGTAAGGTAATGCACTACGAAATAACCACCTTTTTTAATTTTTTATTAATAATAAATCTAATATTGAGTGATAAAATTTAAAATATATCAATTAAAAAAATAATTTTTTTTGAGTAAATCGGGTTAAAATGTTAAACTAGTAGCCTAGTTGAATACACAGCACTAGGGAGTTGTTTAGAGTCGCCACCTAGTTGTTTGGTTTAGGGTCGCTATGAAACTTTAGTGTACTTTTCTTATCAAAGACTTGAGAGTAAGGAACTAATTATGGTTGTGAAAAGTATTAACACCTCTAGCACACCCTAACTGAGTTAAACTGCTTTGTGGGTTGATGTGGTTTAGAGGTGTTGATGGTTTTTTGATTGGTGATTTATTTGTAGTTTAGGATTAAGATTTATTCGTATGAATAAATCCAGAGTTCAAGAATTTATTATGGATTCATGTATGACACAACCAAAAGATTAATGTCTTCTTGTAAGTGCAAAAATATCAAAGTAATAAATAACCCAGCAAGACCGAGGGCGAACCATAAGGAGATTAATTATATAAATTATAAATAACAACAAAAACAACAACAACAGCAACAACAACAACAATAATAATAGAAAAAGAAGAAGAAGAAGTTAATGAGAACTTTGAGATGGAAGATCAATATGAGGATTAAACAATGATAACAATAAATGACAAGGTTAAAGGATCCATTAATGATATTTCAAACAAGTATAGTATAAACCCTTAATATTCAAGTGGAAACCACACATAAAGAAGGTTCCAATAAAGTAGATCTAAATCTTGGACTCCTATGAAAGTTGTAGGCCTATATCTTACCTTTCCATTCATATAAAATAGATCTAAATCCAAGATCTATAACTTCAAATATGACCCAAATACTTTTTTAATTTTTCAAGATTAATGTCCATTTTCAAATGAGAATTGGAAGAGAGATTCAAAGAATTGAACAAATATATACACAAATATCAGTTATTGTGGGAAACTGAAAGAACCGACTTAAGTCACGGAGTACCGTTGTCCGCCATTTGACTGGGTTGAGAGAAACTAGCAAAAATCACTCAAAAAGAAACACAAAAACAATGTGAGAAAAAAAAGTAATCAACTTTTATCTACAAGATCATTCAAACCAGTTGATTCATTTTCACTAGGAAAATTATCAAAGTGAGCTTTCAAACGATGCCCATTTTCCTTAAAATCATTGTCATTTATTGAATTCTCAATATCACAGGCCTCATAAGGATTGCTCCATCTTGGTCTTAGCTCTATAGAGCATGCATAGAGTTGAGAATTATAAAACAACACTTTTTGACCAGTATCAATCTTTTGATAATTTTCACAAGTTTTGCAGAATGCATGCATGTCCTTGAATATGGTGGGCCAATAAAATCCATTTTGAAAGATTTTTGCAGCTGTCTTTTTTTATGAGAAATAACTTCCACATGCTTCAGAATGACAAAGTTTAATGACACTACTTACCTCATTGTCGAGAATGAATCTTTGAAATATTTGACCAGGAAAATAATTGAATAAGTTAGGGTCATCACAATAAAAATTCTTCACTTCGTTCAAAAACTTTTCTTTGTCTTAAGTACTCCAATTAGCTGGCAAATCTCTTAAAGTAAGAAAATTGATATTTTTATCATACCAAGGCATTGGACTTAGAGAAAGTAAGGATTCGTTAGGAAAGTAATCATCAATTGGTGTGATGTTAGATGTTGAATCTGTTGTCACTATTGATAAAAGATTCGCATCAACATTTTCGGTGCTTGTTTCATCCGTGATTTCTTCCTCAGAATAAATCAATATGATCTACTTAAAGTAGATTCAAGCTGATCATAAACTAATTCATCAATATGATCTACTTCTTGTAAATCATTATCATCTCCAGGTTGCTTGCAAATATTAAAAATATTCATCTCCAATGTCATGTTTCCAAATGATAGCTTCATTAGTCCATTCCTACAATTAATCAATGCGTTAGACGTTGCAAGAAATGGACGTCCTAAAATATCAGAAGATGAATTACATGCTTCAACAGGTTCTGTGTCCAAGTGACACGACTAAAAGATTGATGTCTTCTCCCAAGTGCAGGAGTGTCGAAGTAATAAATAACCCGGCAAGACCGGGGTCGAACCACAGGGAGGTTAATTGTACAAATTATAGACAACAATTATAAGCAACAATAATAGCAATAATAACAACAACAATAACAACAACAACAATAGTAATAGTAATAATAATAATATTAATAGTAGTAGTAGTAGTAGTAGTAGTACTAGTAGTACTAATAATAATAATAATAATAATAATAATAATAATAATAAAGAAAGAGAAGAAGAAGAAGATGATGATGATGATGAGAACTTAGAGATGAAATATTAATGTAAGGATTAAACAATAATAATAACAAATGTCAAGGTTAGAGGTTCCACTAATGGTATATCAAACAAGTATAGTATAAACTCTTATTATTGAATTGGAAACCACACACAAAGGAGGTTCCAATCAGATTATATATTGTTAACATGATTACATTAGTCATCTTATTCAATTAATGTTAATACTTGTAAATCTCGTCAAGCATTCATGATCATAACTTATGTTAACAACAAATCAAGTTCCTTTCATAGCTCAGGTGTCGGTTATACCATACATTATGGGCTATGAAAGTGCCAAGCATTTGTTGTACCAAGTGTTATACAACATAAATCAAGATTAGTCATTTAACAAGCAAAGTATTAAAGAGTGAACAAGATAACAAATATAAAACATGTTAGTATCAAACATTAAAGTCCATATTAAGTTTACACTATACTTATTCTTCCACCATTAGTGTAACCTTTTCACCTTGACATAATTAACTTAGCTAGACATAATGAAAGAAAGGAAAACAAATAAACAAAATAAGAACATAAAAGTTAACTAAGTAAAGGAAAGGAAATGAAAGGCATAAACTTGATATTAATGAAAGTAAAGCATAAACATTACAAAAAATACAAAGAAGAAAGGAAGAGCATGATCTTGATCTGAACACCAAGATGCCTAAATGCATGGCAAATGCCTCCTTTTATAGGCCAAAATTGGGAACTATTGATTTGATGACTAATTGATAAGTGGGTGGCCAACTTTTGACTTGGTGACAATCCTTATCTTCTCTTGTCTGCCCAAAACGTCATTAATAACGTCAAAATTGGAGCCAATTGTAACATGAAAGTTGTAGGCAATTATCTCAGCTTTCTTGTGTAAAAAATTCAGCTCATTTGGACTTCTAGAACTCCAGATATGGCCAAAATACCGAACAGTGCTCGGGCTGGAAGACAGATTCGGGCTTCTTTGTTGTTGCTACAATTTGGACTTGATAATGACCTTTTTAGATCTTGGGCTCCATATGAAAGTTGTAGGCCTATGTCTTACCTTTCCATCCATATAAATTGGACATAAATCTGAGATCTGTAGCTCCAGATATGACCCAATTACCGAACAGTGTTCCGGTTTGGATTGCACCGACATCTCTTCTCTAAGTTTGACCATCTCTTTATCCTTGCAATTTAAGTTCTTCAAGTCATCAATCAATCCTTTCATTTATGTGATAGGCCTGTATTAAAAATAGACATTTACCACAAATTATAGGTATCCTATATTATTAGATACATTATTATAAAACATATTTTAGTTAAGAAGTTATTGATACTTCAAGTGCAAAATGATGATATAAAACCATGATAAAAATGCACTTTTAAGTACTAATCACACCCCCCAACCAGCTTATTACTAGTCCCTAGTAATCAAAGCGTTAAAACAATTTGCAAATTTCACAAAGTAAGGTATTCATCATTTAACTTCCATTAATCTATCCAGATAAACAAACTCTCATTAAATATATATATCTGCTCAATACCACTTAACAAGATATTAATAAACCTTTCTTTTGTGCTCAATGTATCAACACATAATTATGGGGCTTTTCTTGGAAGAAAACAAAATTTTTGTTCTAATGTTTAAGGTTAACTTCCTTGGGTTGGGATTATTATTTTTGTCTTTTTTTTGTCTTTTTTTTAAATATATACATATCATTTAAAAACATCATGCATCTTTAACCCATGTAACGAGCTTTCAGCTAATGACTCCCAGACCAGTTGGTCTTAGGGCATTAGGTGTTAAGACACCCCTACGAGCTTAGTAACTTGGGTCGCAGATACTGATATGTAGATAGTGCAATGTTTGGTTCCCTTAAGCTTTTCTCCTCAACCCATGTAACAAGCGTTGGGCCAATAGCTCCCAAGTCAGTTGACTTTAGGGTATTAGGTGTTAAAACACCCCTTCGGGCTTAATTGCTTAGGTTAGGGAGGCTACAAAACCAAACTTATCTACATTTTTATTATCATCATTTTCTTTTCTTTTTTTTTCTTTTTTATATGTTTTTCTTTTTTTGCTTAATTATATAAAATCCCTTTCCCTTAGTTGTTACCTTTAACAAAAGAACATAAATAATGTAATAATCCAATATGCAACCCACAATCATATGTTAAAGTGTGTGTGTGTAAATTAAGGTTTAAGAATACATGTTAAATAAGTATACGAGCAGAATTAAGTGATAACATTGCGAGAGTTTGTAAATCTAAATATTTCAAGAAGTATTATAATAGACCTTGTTAAGAATGGTTACTAAGATGCGTCTCAAGAGTCACTTTAACAAAAGAACTCCTTTACTCTGCCATCCTAGTAACAACAATTATGCACATGCTTTATGAAATGAAAAACAATTTTTTTTTTATCAACTACTACCCTCTCCCCCCAACCAAAACGAGACATTGTCCTCAATGTTCTAAGGTAGAAAGATAGAGTATAGAAGATATCACCTGAAATAACAAACACTGAGAAAACCTGAAACACACTGAAATAAAAATAAGAAATAACAAAACACAATAATAAAACCAAAAGACACAAAAATTCACAAATGAAGGCGCAAATCCAATCTAAGCTTTTTACAGCTTCCCGTAGATGACCAATTTATGCGACTCATGGAAGGATCAATCACAGGAGTGAAAGATTGTAGTTGGTCAATCAATTGTTCAGCAGTAGTAGCAGAGATTATGATTTGGCGTGCAAAAGATGTTAGAAATTCCTGTTCCACAGCATGATCAAGAAAAGACAACAACTTATCATAATAACCATTAACATTTAACAAACCAATGGGTTTATGGTGAAAGTGCAATTGAGCCCAAGAGGAAATATGAAAGATCTCTTCCAATGTGCCTAGACCACCTGGTAAAGCAATGAAAGCATCAGCATGGTTAAACATTGCATTCATTCGAGCCGACATTGTAGAGACCTGAAGTTCCTCTCCAATTGTTTTTCCAATGATGTCCCCTTGTGCCAAAGCTTCAAGGACGACTCCTAAAACTTGACTACCTCCTAAAAATGCAGCTATTGACACACCTCCTATTAACCCAAGACTGCCTCCCCCATACACTAAATGAATCTTTCTCTCAGCTAGCACCTGACCAAGATGATTTGCTGATTCTAAAAAATCCTTTTCTTTCCCAGGACTAGATCCACCGAAAACACAAATATTGGATGACTTGAGGAACTTGCCATTTCTACACACTTCTGTATTTGTTGAATGTATGGGTTGAGTAGAAATGAAAGGAAGGAAAAGAGGGTTTTATAGATGAGAAATTAGAAAGGCAATCATAACACCTATATGTAGGCCAGCTAGAGTCTCACACACACTCTCTCTCTTTTTATTTATTTATTTACTTTTGAAAAAAAACATGTGTATGTACAGGTAGTTGTGATTGTGGCTCACATCTTCCCTTGGTTTTACGTCCAAGAACGACTTAAACGCCCTCTATAGGTCGGGGATAGGCTTCCCATCTAGTTTTCTTAAAAACTGGCAAACATGGTCTTTTTTAGTCAGATTCCCAAGACTAAGTCGATCATGTTCTTTATGAAATAGTGGCCATAAATCATGAATTACACGATGCACATCTCCACTAGGATGCGTCTCAAGAGTCAATAGAAGATTATCTAAAGACTCCTTACTCAGGCCATCCTTAATGAATTGTATTTTATCTTCACGGTTTATAGATACCATTCCTAAAGAACGACATTGTGTATTACAAGTCCATCTAGCACATCGATGACAGACATCCAGTCGTTTTGCACGACGCTTCTTTGCAAAAGTGCTTTTACCTGTTCCAGGCATGTGTGAAATGAAGTTAGAGGACTCACCTGATGATCGGACCTTTGCTTCAATCAACCAGCGAATATCTTCAGGAATTCCATGATTCATTAACAATCTCAATCTTGCACATCTAGCACGGTAAATTTTTGTAATCGCATTCTGAGGCAGAGCGGGAAAATACTTTTTCAATTTTTCAAGATTAATGTCCATTTTCAAATGAGAATTGGAAGAGAGCTTCGAAGAATTGCACAGATATATACACAGATATCAGTAATTGTGGGAAACTGAAAGAACCGACTTAAGTCACGGAGTACCGTTATCCGCCATTTGACCGGGGTGAGAGAAACTAGCAAAAATCACTGAAAAAGAAACACAAAAACAATGTGAGAAAAAAAATAATCAACCTTTATCTACAAAATCATTCAAACCAGTTGATTCATTTTCATTAAGAAAATTATCAAAGTGAGCTTTAAAACGATGCCCATTTTCCTTAAAATCATTGTCATTCATTGAATTCTCAATATCACAGGCCCCATAAGGATTGCTCCATCTTGATCTTAGCTCTCTAGGGACTGCATAGAGTTGAGAATCATAAAACAAAACTTTTTGACCAGTGTCAATTTTTTGACAATTTTCACAAGTTTTGCAGAATGCATGTGTGTCCTTGAACATGGTGGGCCAATAAAATCCATTTTGAAACATTTTTGTAGCTGTTTTTTTTTACGAGAAATAACTTCCGCATGCTTCAGAATGACAAAGTTTAATGACACTACTTACCTCATTGTCGGGAATGAATCTTTGAAATATTTGATCAGGACAATATTTGAATAAGGTAGGGTCATCACAATAAAAATTCTTCACTTCATTCAAAAACTTTTCTTTGTCTTGGGTACTCCAATCAACTGGCAAATCTCCTAAAGCAAGAAAATTGATATTTTTATCATACCAAGGCATTGGACTAAGAGAAAGTAAGGATTCGTTAGGAAAGTAATCATCGATTGGTGTGATGTCAGATGTCGAATCTGTTGTCACTGTTGACAAAAGATTCGCATCAACATTTTCGGTGCTTGTTTCATCCATGATTTCTTCCTTAGAATAAATCATTTGCAAATCTTTAGTTTCATCCAATTCATTTTTACTTAAAGTAGATTCAAGTTGATCATAAACTAATTCATCAATATGATCTACTTCTTGTGAATCATTATCATCTCCAGGTTGCTTGCAAATGTTGAAAATATTCATCTCCAATGTCATGTTTCCAAATGATAGCTTCATTAGTCCATTCCTACAATTAATCAATGCGTTAGAAGTTGCAAGAAACGGACTTCCTAAAATAACAGGAAATGAATTACATGCTTCAACAGGTTCCGTGTCCAAGACAATAAAATCCACAGGATAAATGAATTTATCGACTTGTACTAACACATCTTCAATTATTCCTCTAGGCACTTTTACAAATCTATCGGCAAGTAAAAGAGATATAGAAGTTGGTTTTAACTCACCTAGATTGAGACTCTGAAAAACTGAATATGGAAGTAAATTCACACTAGCACCAAGATCAAGTAATGCTCTTTCAATTTTATGCTCTCCAATGAAGCAAGAAATTGTAGGACAACCAGGGTCTTTATATTTCAAAGCATTATTGTTTTGAAGAATAGCACTTACTTGTTCGGCTAGAAAGGCTTTCTTTTTCACATTCAGTTTCCTCTTCACAGTGCATAGATCTTTTAAAAATTTAGCATAGGAAGGAACCTGTTTAATAGCATCCAACAAAGGTATATTGATCCTTACTTGTTTGAAAGTTTCAAAGATTTCAGAGTTGTGATGGACTTTCCTTTGTTTGGTCATGGCATGAGGAAATAGAAGTGTTGGCGGAGAATCAATCTTTTCTTTGCAATTTTCATATTCAACCCCTTCCTTACCCTCAGAGATTGACTCATCATCTTTCTCATAAGGTTTAAGAGAGGGTTTTTCAATAACCTTACCACTGCGCAGAGTAGTGACTGATTTGACTTGATCCATGTGTTGGCTTCCGGAACTACTTGCATTTGCATTGTATTGCCCCTTGGGATTTTGTTGTGGTTGAGATGGAAACTTACCTTTCTCTTGGAAACTAAGAGCAGATGTTAATTTTGCAAGAGTATGTTTAAAATCTGTCATGTTTTAAGCAAGTTGATTATTGATTGTCTCTTGCTTTTCAATGAATGCATGCAATGTTTCCTCAAGATTTCTTCTAAGAGGTGGAGCATAAGGAGGTGCATATCCATGAGAATTTTGGAAATTATGGTGTGTTTGAAATGGTGGTTGTGAAGTTTGTGCATTGTTGTTCTCACTCTTCCAATTGAAATTTGGGTGATTTCTCTAACCAGGGTTGTATGTTTAGGAGTATGGGTTGTGGTTGGCCCTTTGGAAACTATTTAAAGCATGGGCTTGTTCATGGAGACATTCCTTAAAAGAAGGCGAGGTTGGATAATCGTTGGTTGAGTGCTCATTTGTTTCATAGATTTGACATATAATATTTTCAACAGATTTTAATTGACCACTCTTTTTCAATTCTAGTGCCTCAACTTTTCTAGCTAAAGATGCAAACTTGGCTTGAAGGTCATGATCTTCTCTAAAGTTATACATACCTCTACTAGATGTATGAGGTTGAGTTTTACTCGGTGCCTCATAAGTATCCACAGTGTCCCAATTTTGAGCATTTTCACCTAACAAGTTTAAGTACTTCATTGTTTCATCAGGGTCTTTATCTTCAAAAGTTCCATTGCACATCAATTCAACCATTTGCCTATCTTTAGGTGTTAACCCTTCATAAAAATATGAAACCAATCTCTATTTTTCAAAACTATAATGAGAGCAAGTACTAAGCAAGTCTCGATACCTATCCCAACATTGATAAAATGTTTCTCCTGGTGACACGACCAAAAGATTGATGTCTTCTCCCAAGTGCAGGAGTGTCGAAGTAATAAATAACCCGGCAAGACCGGGGTCGAATCACAGGGAGGTTAATTGTACAAATTATAAACAACAATTATAAACAACAATAATAGCAATAACAACAATAACTATAATAATAGTAGTAGTAGTAGTAGTAGTACTAATAATAATAATAATAATAACAATAATAATAATAATAATAATAATAATAATAATAAAGAAAGAGAAGAAGAAGATGATGATGATGATGAGAACTTAGAGATGAAATATTAATGTAACAATTAAACAATGATAATAACAAATGTCAAGGTTAGAGGTTCCACTAATGGTATATCAAACAAGTATAGTATAAACTCTTATTATTGAATTCGAAACCACACACAAAGGAGGTTCCAATCAGATTATATATTGTTAACATGATTACATTAGTCATCTTATTCAATTAATGCTAATACTTGTAAATCTCGTCAAGCATTCATGATCATAACTTATGTTAACAACAAATCAAGTTCCTTTCATAGCTCAGGTGTCGGTTATACCATACATTATGGGCTATGAAAGTGCCAAGCATTTGTTGTACCAAGTGTTATACAACATAAATCAAGATTAGTCATTTAACAAGCAAAGTATTAAAGGGTGAACAAGATAACAAATATAAAACATGTTAGTATCAAACATTAAAGTCCATATTAAGTTTACATTATACTTATTCTCACACCATTAGTGTAACCTTTTCACCTTGACATAATTAACTTAGCTAGACATAATAAAAGAAAGCAAAATAGATAAACAAAATAAGAACATAAAAGTTAACTAAGTAAAGAAAAGGAAATGAAAGGCATACACTTGATATTAATGAAAGTAAAGCATAAACATTACAAAGAATACAAAGAGAGAAAGGAAGAGCATGATCTTGATCTGGAAACCAAGATGCCTAAATGCATGGCAAATGCCTCCTTTTATAGGCCAAAATTGGGAACTATTGATTTGATGACTAATTGATAAGTGGGTGGCCAACTCTTGACTTGGTGACTATCCTTATCTTCTCTTGTTTGCCCAAAATGTCATTGATAACGTCAAAATTGGAGCCAGTTGAACATAAAAGTTGTAGGCAATTGTCTCAGCTTTCTTGTGTAAAACATTCAGCTCATTTGGACTTTTAGAACTCCAGATATGGCCAAAATACCGAACAATGCTCGGGCTGGAAGACAGATTCGGGCTTCATTGTTGTTGCTACAATTTGGATTTGCAAATGGCCTTTTTAGATCTTGGGCTCCATATGAAAGTTGTAGGCCTATGTCTTACCTTTCTATCCATATAAATTGGACCTAAATCTGAGATCTTTAGCTCTAGATATGACCCAATTACCGAACAGTGTTCCGGTTTAGATTGCACCGACATCTCTTTTCTAAGTTTGACCATCTCTTTGCCTTTGTAATTTAAGTTCTTAAAGTCATCAATCAATATTTTCATTTATGTGATAGGCTTGCATTTAAAATGAACATTTATCATAAATTAAAGGTATCTTATATTATTAGATATATTATTATAAAACATGCTTTAGTTAAGGAGTTATTGATACTTCAAGTGCAAAATGATGATATAAAACGATGGTTTTTGAGTACTAATCACCTGGTTTTTGACTGAAAGTGGTGATTTGTCTATGTTGCATTTCATCCCAAGCACGAATGGATCCTGGTCTTAAATTTTATAGCCATGTTTTAGCTTTATCGTTTAATGAAAAAGGAAAAACCTTTAATCTGATGGTGTTCATGCTACAATTTAAATTATTATATGTGTTGCAAACCTCCTCAAATTCCCTTATATGCAAGTATGAATTTTCCAATTCAAAGCCATGAAAAGAAGGTAAAAGTTGAATAATACCTGGTTTAAAATTAAAATGAGATGTATCGGGAGCAAAAACTATGCATGATGGTGCACTTGTTCTTGTGGGATTCATATGGTCTCTAAGTGTTCTAACACGGTTATTCTCCTTATTCTCATTTTGAAGTGATTGATTATCTTCTTCGGCCATATTTTCTGAAAATGATGAGGATACCCTACAAAGTCTACCACTTGATGTACGTGACCACACTCTCATGCACGTGCAGGAATAAAATAAAAGGAAGAAGAAACAAGAGAAAAGAAACAAAGTTATATATAAGAAAAGTGAAAACAGAATAAAATAAATATTATAATTTATACAAAACTTACCTCCCCGGCAACGACACCAAAAACTTGACACGACAAAAAGGTTGATGTCTTCTCCCAAGTGCAAGAGTGTCAAAGTAATAAATAACCAAGTAAGATCGGGGTGAAACCATATGGAGGTTAATTGTACAAATTATAAATAGCAATAACAATAACAATAACAACAATAACAATAACAATAACAACAACAATAATAACAATAACAACAACAATAATAACAATAACAACAAGAATAATAATAATAATAATAATAATAATAATAATAATAATAAAGAAAAAGAAGGAGAAGAAGAAGATGAAGAAGGAGAAGAAGAAGATGAAGATGAGAACTTTGAGAAGGAATATTAATGTAACGATTAAACAATGATAATAACAAATGTCAAGGTTAGAGATTCCACTAATGGTATATCAAACAAGTATACCATAAACTCTTATTATTCAATTGGAAACCATACATAAAGGAGGTTCCAATCAGATTATAAATTGTTAACATGATTACATTAGTCATCTTATTCGATTAATGCTAGTACTTATAAATGTCATCAAGTATTCATGATTATAACTTATGTTAACAATAAATCAAGTTCCTTTCATAGCTTAGGTGTTGGTATACCATACAGTATGAACTATGAAAGTGCCAAGCATTTGTTGTACCAAGTGTTATACAACATAAATCAAGATTAGTTATTTAACAAACAAAGTATTAAAAAGTGAATAAGATAACAAATATAAAACATGTTAGTATCAAACATTAAAGTCCATATTAAATTTACATTATACTTATTCTTACACCATTAGTGTAACCTTTTCACCTTGACATAATTAACTTAGCTAAACATAATGAAAGAAAGAAAAATAGATAAATAAAATAAGAACATAAAAGTTAAGTAAGTGAAGGAAAGGAAACGAAAGGCATAAACTTGATATTAATAAAAGCTGATTAGTACTTAAAAGTGCATTTTTATCATGGTTTTATATCATCATTTTGCACTTGAAGTATCAATAACTCCTTAACTAAAATATGTTTTATAATAATGTATCTAATAATATAAGATACCTATAATTTGTGGTAAATGTCTATTTTTAATGCAGGCCTATCAAATAAATGAAAGGATTGATTGATGACTTGAAGAACTTAAATTGCAAGGATAAAGAGATGGTCAAACTTAGAGAAGAGATGTCGGTGCAATCCAAACCGGAACACTATTCGGTAATTGGGCCATATCTGGAGCTACAGATCTCAGATTTAGGTCCAATTTATATGGATGGAAAGGTAAGACATAGGCCTACAACTTTCATATGGAGCCCAAGATCTAAAAAGGCCATTATCAAGTCCAAATTGTAGCAACAACAAAGAAGCCCGAATCTGTCTTCCAGCCCGAGCACTGTTCGGTATTTTGGCCATATCTGGAGTTCTAGAAGTCCAAATGAGCTGAATTTTTTACACAAGAAAGCTGAGACAATTGCCTACAACTTTCATGTACTGGCTCCAATTTTGACGTTATCAATGACGTTTTGGGCAGACAAGAGAAGATAAGGATTGTCACCAAGTCAAAAGTTGGCCACCCACTTATCAATTAGTCATCAAATCAATAGTTCCCAATTTTGGCCTATAAAAGGAGGCATTTGCCATGCATTTAGGCATCTTGGTGTTCAGATCAAGATCATGCTCTTCCTTTCTCTCTTTGTATTTTTTGTAATGTTTATGCTTTACTTTCATTAATATCAAGTTTATGCCTTTCATTTCCTTTCCTTTACTTAGTTAACTTTTATGTTCTTATTTTGTTTATTTGTTTTCCTTTCTTTCATTATGTCTAGCTAAGTTAATTATGTCAAGGTGAAAAGGTTACACTAATGGTGTAAGAATAAGTATAATGTAAACTTAATATGGACTTTAATGTTTGATACTAACATGTTTTATATTTGTTATCTTGTTCACTCTTTAATACTTTGCTTGTTAAATGACTAATCTTGATTTATGTTGTATAACACTTGGTACAACAAATGCTTGGCACTTTCATAGCCCATAATGTATGGTATAACCGACACCTGAGCTATGAAAGGAACTTGATTTGTTGTTAACATAAGTTATAATCATGAATGCTTGACGAGATTTACAAGTATTAGCATTAATTGAATAAGATGACTAATGTAATCATGTTAACAATATATAATCTGATTGGAACCTCCTTTGTGTGTGGTTTCCAATTGAATAATAAGAGTTTATACTATACTTGTTTGACATACCATTAGTGAAACCTCTAACCTTGACATTTGTTATTATTATTGATTAATCTTTACATTAATTTTCCATCTCCAAGTTCTCATCATCTTCTTCTTCTTCTCTTTCTTTATTATTATTATTATTATTATTATTATTGGTACTATTATTATTATTATTATTATTATTACTATTATTGTTGTTGTTATTGTTATTTATAATTTGTACAATTAACCTCCCTGTGGTTCGACCCCGGTCTTGCCGGGTTATTTATTACTTCGACACTCCTGCACTTGGGAGAAGACATCAACCTTTTAGTCGTGTCAAGTTTTTGGCGCCGTTGCCGGGGAGGTAAGTTCTTGTATAAATTATAGTATTTATTTTATTTTCTCTTTTCACTTTTCTTGTATATAACTTTGTTTCTTTTCTTTTGTTTCTTTTTATTTTATTTTCTTCCTCCTTCTTTTGCTTACTTCTTCTTCTTCTTCTTTTTTTCCTACACGTGCATGAGAGTGTGGTCACGTACATCAAGTGGTAGACTTTGTAGGGTATCCTCATCATTTTCAGAAAATATGGCCGAAGAAGATAATCAATCACTTCATAATGAAAATAATGAGAATAACCGTGCTAGAACACTTAGAGACCACATGAATCCCACAAGAACAAGTGCACCATCATGCATAGTTTTTCCTCCTGATGCATCTCATTTTAATTTTAAGCCAGGTATTATTCAACTTTTACCTTCTTTTCATGGCTTAGAATTGGAAAATCCATATTTGCATTTAAGGGAATTTGAAGAGGTCTGCAACACATATAATAATTTAAATTGTAGCATGAACACCATCAGATTAAAGCTTTTCCCTTTTTCATTAAAAGATAAAGCTAAAACATGGCTACAAAATTTTAGACCAGGATCCATTCGTGCTTGGGATGAAATGCAACAACAATTTTTAAAGAAGTTTTTCCCATCTCATAGAACAAACTCTTTCAAAAGACAAATCACCACTTTCACTCAAAAACCAGGAGAAACATTTTACAAATGTTGGGATAGGTATCGAGATTTGCTTAGTACTTGCCCTCATCATGGTTTTGAAACATGGAGATTGGTTTCACATTTCTATGAAGGGTTAACACCTAAAGATAGGCAAATGGTTGAATTGATGTGCAATGGAACTTTTGAAGATAAAGACCCTGATGAAGCAATGGAGTACTTAGACTTGTTAGCTGAAAATGCTCAAAATTGGGACACCGCGGGTACTTATGAGGCACCGAGTAAAACTGAACCTCATACATCTAGTGGAGGTATGTACAACCTTAGGGAAGATCATGACCTTCAAGCCAAGTTTGCATCTTTAGCTAGAAAAGTTGAGGCACTAGAATTGAAAAAGAGTGGTCAATTAAAATCTGTTGAAAACATTGTGTGTCAAATCTGTGAAACAAATGAACACTCAATCAATGATTGTCCAACCTTGCCTTCTTTTAAGGAATGTCTCCATGAACAAGCCCATGCTTTAAACAGTTTCCAAAGGGCCAACTACAACCCATACTCCCAAACATACAACCCTGGTTGGAGAAATCACCCAAATTTCAATTGGAAGAGTGAGAACAACAATGCACAAACTTCACAACCACCGTTTCAAGCACACCACAATTTCCAAAATTCTCATGGATATGCACCTCCTTATGCTCCACCTCCTAGAAGAAATCTTGAGGAAACATTGCATGCATTCATTGAAAAGCAAGAGACAATTAATACTCAACTTGCTCAAAATATGACAGATTTTAAAGATACTCTTGCTAAATTAACATCTGCTCTCAGTTTCCAAGAGAAAGGTAAGTTTCCATCTCAAACACAACAAAATCCCAAAGGGCAATACAATGCAAATGCAAGTAGTTCCGGAAGCCAACACATGGATCAAGTCAAATCAGTCACTACTCTGCGCAGTGGTAAGGTTATTGAAAAACCCTCTCTTGAACCTTATGAGAAAGATGATGAGTCAATCTCTGAGGGTAAGGAAGGGGATGAATCTGAAAATTGCAAAGAAACAACTGATTCACCGCCAGCACTTCCATTTCCTCAAGCCATGACCAAACAAAGGAAAGTCAATCACAATTCTGAAATTTATGAAATTTTCAAACAGGTAAGGATCAATATACCTTTGCTGGATGCAATTAAACAGGTTCCTTCCTATGCTAAATTTTTGAAAGATCTATGCACTGCGAAGAGGAAACTGAATGTGAAAAAGAAAGCCTTTCTAGCCGAACAAGTAAGTGCTATTCTTCAGAACAATAATGCTTTGAAATATAAAGACCCTGGTTGTCCTACAATTTCTTGCTTTATTGGAGAACATAAAATTGAAAAAGCCTTACTTGATCTTGGTGCTAGTGTGAATCTACTTCCATATTCAGTTTTTCAAAGTCTCAATCTAGGTGAGTTAAAACCAACTTCTATAACTCTTTTACTTGCCGATAGATCTATAAAAGTGCCTAGAGGAATAATTGAAGATGTGTTAGTACAAGTCGATAAATTCATTTATCCTGTGGATTTTATTGTCTTGGACACACAACCTGTTGAAGTATGTAATTCATTTCCTGTTATTTTAGGACGTCCATTTCTTGCAACTTCTAATGCATTGATTAATTGTAGGAATGGACTGATGAAGCTATCATTTGGAAACATGACATTGGAGATGAATATTTTCAACATTTGCAAGCAACCTAGAGATGATAATGATTTACAGGAAGTGGACTTTACTGAAAAATTAATTCATGATCAATTTCCAACCACTTCCAATGAAATGGAGATTGATGAATCTGATGATTTGGAAATGATTTATTTTCAGGAAGAATCAAAGACAAGTAATTGGAGGCCACAAATTGAGGAATTGCCACCACGACCAATTAAGTCCATACCTTCAAGTGTTCAACCACCAAAACCTGATTTGAAGCCGTTGCCATCCAATCTCAAATACTCATTTTTGGGAGAAAATGAAACTTTTCCGGTAATAATCTCTTCCAAACTTAATGCACATCAAGAAGGTAAGTTATTACAAACTCTGAAAATGCACAAAAAAGCATTAGGATGGACCATAGCTGATATAAAAGGAATTAGTCCTTTGATTTGTACACACAGAATTTATTTAGAGGAAAATGCTAAACCCTCTAGAGAAATGCAACGAAGGCTAAATCCTAATATGAAAGAAGTAGTGAAAAATGAAGTCATTAAGCTTCTAGATAATGAAATCATTTATCCTATTTCTGACAGCAAATGGGTAAGTCCTACCCAAGTTGTACCTAAGAAATCTGGAGTCACTGTGATAACAAATGAGAACAATGAGTTAATTCCCACTAGAACTGTTACTGGTTGGCGCATGTGCATTGACTATAGGAAACTTAATTCAATGACTAGAAAAGATCATTTTCCTTTACCTTTCATGGATCAAATCCTAGAAAGAGTTGCAGGTCATGAATTTTATTGTTTCCTAGATGGCTATTCGGGTTACAACCAAATTGAAATTGCGTTGGAAGATCAAGAAAAAACTACTTTCACATGTCCATTTGGTACTTTTGCATATCGAAGGATGCCTTTTGGATTATGTAATGCACCAGCCACATTTCAAAGATGCATGCTTAGTATATTTAGCGATATGGTTGAACATTTTCTTGAGATTTTCATGGATGATTTTTCTGTTTTTGGTGATTCATTTGATGATTGTTTGACTAATTTAGGAAAGGTTTTAACCAGGTGTGAAGAGAAGAATCTTGTGCTGAATTGGGAAAAATGTCATTTTATGGTAACAAACGGCATTGTACTTGGTCACATTGTTTCATCAAAAGGAATTGAGGTTGACAAATCTAAAATCGAGTTAATTGCAAACTTGCCAACACCAAAATCTCTTAAAGATGTTAGATCATTCCTGGGACATGCTGGTTTTTATAGAAGGTTCATCAAAGATTTTAGTGTAATATCTAAGCCTTTAAGTAACCTTCTAACAAAGGATACTATTTTTGAATGGACTGAACATTGTGAAGAAGCCTTTGTTAAACTTAAAAACTTGCTTACTTGTGCTCCTATCATTCAACCTCCCGATTGGTCATTACCTTTTGAAATAATGTGTGATGCTAGTGATTATGCCGTAGGTGCTGTTTTGGGACAAAGAAAAGATAAGAAACCTTATGTAATTTACTATGCAAGTAAAACTTTAAATAGTGCTCAAATGAATTATACCACCACTGAAAAAGAATTACTTGCAGTAGTATTTGCATGTGAAAAATTCAGATCTTATCTTGTTGGTTCACCTGTTGTTGTTTTTAGTGATCATGCAGCATTGAAATATCTTCTTTCTAAGAAAGATTCCAAGGCTAGATTGGTGCGGTGGATTTTATTACTTCAAGAATTTGATATCACAATCAAAGATAAGAAAGGCAGCGAAAATGTTGTCGCAGATCACTTGTCAAGATTGACAATAGATTCGGAAACTGACATCACACCAATCGATGACTACTTTCCTGATGAATCTTTACTTTCTGTCTCTACAATGCCTTGGTTTGCTAATATTGTCAATTTTCTTGTTTCAGGACAATTGCCAGCTCATTGGAATACCCAAGATAAAAGAAAGTTTTTGAACGAAGTGAAGAACTTTTATTGGGATGATCCTTATTTATTCAAATATTGTCCTGATCAAATATTTCGAAGATGCATTCCTGACAATGAGGTAAGTAGTGTCATTAAATTTTGTCATTCTGAGGCATGTGGGGGCCATTTCTCATCAAGAAAGACAACTGCAAAAATCTTACAAAGTGGATTTTACTGGCCCACCATGTTCAAAGACTCACATGCATTCTGCAAGTCTTGTGAAAATTGTCAAAAGTTGGGATCTATTTCAAAACGTCACATGATGCCTTTAAACCCTATTATTGTCATTGAGATCTTTGACTGTTGGGGTATAGATTTCATGGGCCCATTCCCTCCATCATTTGGTTTCTTATACATATTAGTCGCAGTAGATTATGTTTCAAAATGGATAGAGGCAATTCCAAGTCGAAACAATGATCACAAAACAGTGATAAAGTTTTTGAAAGAAAATATTTTGAGTCGATTTGGAGTCCCTCGAGCCATAATAAGTGATGGTGGAACACATTTCTGCAACAAGCCATTTGAGTCTTTAATGAAGAAATATGGAATCACACACAAAGTTGCCACCCCTTATCACCCTCAAACAAGTGGACAAGTAGAGCTTGCTAATAGGGAGATCAAACATATTTTGGAGAAAACAGTGAACCCTAATAGGAAAGACTGGTCTTTAAGACTTAATGATGCACTTTGGGCTTATCGAACTGCTTATAAAACATCATTAGGTATGTCACCTTATAGACTAGTCTATGGAAAACCTTGTCACTTGCCTGTGGAACTTGAACATAAAGCTTATTGGGCTATTAAAGCTTTCAATTCAAATCTGGATGATGCTAGTCAACTGCGAAAATTACAAATAAATGAGCTTGAGGAAATAAGAAATGATGCATATGAAAATTCAAGAATTCATAAAGCAAGAATAAAAGAATGTCATGACAAGAAAATACAGAGAAAAACCTTCAATGTTGGTCAAAAAGTCTTGCTTTATAATTCTCGACTGCATTTATTTCCTGGAAAATTAAGATCAAGATGGAGCGGTCCTTTTATTGTGAAACATGTGTATCCATATGGGGCCTATGACATCGAGAATCCAAAGAATGACAATGTTTTCAAGGTAAATGGACATCGTCTGAAAGTTTACTTTGACAATTTTTCAGTTGAACATAACTCTATTGAATTGGGTGATCCTGTATATAAAGATTGATTTTATTTTATTTTATTTTATTTTATTTTATTGATTTTATTTTATTTTTGTTTCTTTTTGAGTGATTTTTGCAAGTTTCTTTCACCCCGGTCAAATGGCGGATAACGGTACTCCGTGACTTAAGTCGGTTCTTTCAGTTTCCCACAATTACTGATATCTGTGTATATATCTATGCAATTCTTTGAATCTCTCTTCCAATTCTCATTTGAAAATGGACACTAATCTTGAAAAATTAAAAAAGTATTTTCCCGCTCTGCCTCAGAATGCAATTACAAAAATTTACCGTGCTAGATGTGCAAGATTGAGATTGTTAATGAATCATGGAATTCCTGAAGATATTCGCTGGTTGATTGAAGCAAAGGTCCGATTATCAGGTGAGTCCTCTAACTTCTTCATTTCACACATGCCTGGAACAGGTAAAAGCACTTTTGCAAAGAAGCGTCGTGCAAAACGACTGGATGTCTGTCATCGTTGTGCTAGATGGACTTGTAATACACAATGTCGTTCTTTAGGAATGGTATCTATAAACCGTGAAGATAAAATACAATTCATTAAGGATGGCCTGAGTAAAGAGTCTTTAGATAATCTTCTATTGACTCTTGAGACGCATCCTAGTGGAGATGTGCATTGTGCAATTCATGATTTATGGCCACTATTTCATAAAGAACATGATCGACTTAGTCTTGGGAATCTGACTAAAAAAGACCCTGTTTGCCAGTTTTTAAGAAAACTGGATGGGAAGCCTATCCCCGACCCATAGAGGGCGTTTAAGCCGTTCTTGGACGTAAAACCAAGGGAAGATGTGAGCCACAATCACAACTACCTGTACATACACATGCTTTTTTAAAAGTAAATAAATAAATAAATAAAAAGAGAGAGAGAGAGTGTGAGACTCCAGCTGGCCTATATATAGGTGTTATGATTGCCTTTCTAATTTCTCATCTATAAAACCCTCTCTTCCTTCCTTTCATTTCTACTCAACCCATACATTCAACAAATACAGAAGTTTGTAGAAATGGCAAGTTCCTCAAGTCATCAAATAAGAAATATTTGTGTTTTCGGTGGATCTAGTCCTGGGAAAGAAAAGGAGTTTTTAGAATCAGCAAATCATCTTGGTCAGGTGCTAGCTGAGAGAAAGATTCATTTAGTGTATGGGGGAGGCAGTCTTGGGTTAATGGGAGGTGTGTCAATAGCTGCATTTTTAGGAGGTAGTCAAGTTTTAGGAGTCGTCCCTGAAGCTTTGGCACAAGGGGACATCATTGGAAAAACAATTGGCGAGGAACTTCAGGTCTCCACAATGTCGGCTCGAATGAATGCAATGTTTAACCATGCTGATGCTTTCATTGCTTTACCAGGTGGTCTAGGCACATTGGAAGAGATCTTTCATATTTCCTCTTGGGCTCAATTGCACATTCACCATAAACCCATAGGTTTGTTAAATGTTAATGGTTATTATGATAAGTTGTTGTCTTTTCTTGATCATGCTGTGGAACAGGAATTTCTAACATCTTCTGCACGACAAATCATAATCTCTGCTTCTACTGCTGAACAATTGATTGACCAATTACAATCTTTCATTCCTGTGATTGATCCTTCCATGAGTCGCATAAATTGGTCATCTAAGGAAAGCCGTAAAAAGCTTAGATTGGATTTGAGCCTTCATTTGTGAATTTTTGTGTCTTTTGATTTTATTATGTTTTGTTATTTCTTATTTTTGTTTCAGTGTGTTTCAGGTTTTGTCAGTGTTCGTTATTTCAGGTGATATCTTCTATACTCTATCTTTCTACTTTAGAACATTGAGGACAATGTCTCGTTTTGGTTGGGGGGAGAGGGTAGTAGTTGATAAAAAAAAAATTGTTTTTCATTTCATAAAGCATGTGCATAATTGTTGTTACTAGGATGGTAGAGTAAAGGAGTTCTTTTGTTAAAGTGACTCTTGAGACGCATCTTAGTAACCATTCTTAACAAGGTCTATTATAATACTTCCTGAAATATTCAGGTTTACAAACTCTCGTATTGTTACCACTTAATTCTGCTCATATACTTATTTAACATGTATTTTTAAACCTTAATTTACACACACACACTTTAACATATGATTGTGGGTTGCATATTGGATTATTACATTATTTATGTTCTTTTGTTAAAGGTAACAACTAAGGGAAAGGGATTGTATATAATTAAAAAAAAAAAAACATGAAAAAAAAAAGAAAAAAGAAAAAATAAAAAAATGATGATAATAAAAATGTAGATAAGTTTGATTTCGTAGCCTCCCTAACCTAAGCAATTAAGCCCGAAGGGGTGTTTTAACACCTAATACCCTAAAGTCAACTGACTTGGGAGCTATTGGCCCAACGCTTGTTACATGGGTTGAGGAGAAAAGCTTAAAGAAATCAAACATTGCACTATCTACATATCAGTATCTGCGACCCGAGTTACTAAGCTCGTAGGGGTGTCTTAACACCTAATGCCCTAAGACCAACTGGTCTGGGAGTCATTAGCTGAAAGCTCGTTACATGGGTTAAAGATGCATGATGTTTTTAAAGTATATGTATATAGAGTTAAAAAAAAAAAAAAAAAGACAAAAATAGTAATCCCAACCCAAGGAAGTTAACCTTAAACATTAGAACAAAAATTTTGTTTTCTTCCAAGAAAAGCCCCATAATTATGTGTTGATACATTGAGCACAAAAGAAAGGTTTATTAATATCTTGTTAAGTAGTATTGAGCAGATATATAAATTTAATGAGAGTTTGTTTATCTGGATAGATTAATGGAAGTTAAATGATGAATACCTTGCTTTGTGAAATTTGCAAATTGTTTTAACGCTTTAATTACTAGGGACTAGTAATAAGCTGGTTGAGGGGTGTGATTAGTACTTAAAAGTGCATTTTTATCATGGTTTTATATCATCATTTTGCACTTGAAGTATCAATAACTCCTTAACTAAAATATGTTTTATAATAATGTATCTAATAATATAAGATACCTATAATTTGTGGTAAATGTCTATTTTTAATGCAGGCCTATCAAATAAATGAAAGGATTGATTGATGACTTGAAGAACTTAAATTGCAAGGATAAAGAGATGGTCAAACTTAGAGAAGAGATGTCGGTGCAATCCAAACCGGAACACTATTCGGTAATTGGGCCATATCTGGAGCTACAGATCTCAGATTTAGGTCCAATTTATATGGATGGAAAGGTAAGACATAGGCCTACAACTTTCATATGGAGCCCAAGATCTAAAAAGGCCATTATCAAGTCCAAATTGTAGCAACAACAAAGAAGCCCGAATCTGTCTTCCAGCCCGAGCACTGTTCGGTATTTTGGCCATATCTGGAGTTCTAGAAGTCCAAATGAGCTGAATGTTTTACACAAGAAAGCTGAGACAATTGCCTACAACTTTCATGTTTGCACCTGGCTCCAGTTTTGACGTTATCAATGACGTTTTGGGCAGACAAGAGAAGATAAGGATTGTCACCAAGTCAAAAGTTGGCCACCCACTTATCAATTAGTCATCAAATCAATAGTTCCCAATTTTGGCCTATAAAAGGAGGCATTTGCCATGCATTTAGGCATCTTGGTGTTCAGATCAAGATCATGCTCTTCCTTTCTCTCTTTGTATTTTTTGTAATGTTTATGCTTTACTTTCATTAATATCAAGTTTATGCCTTTCATTTCCTTTCCTTTACTTAGTTAACTTTTATGTTCTTATTTTGTTTATTTGTTTTCCTTTCTTTCATTATGACTAGCTAAGTTAATTATGTCAAGGTGAAAAGGTTACACTAATGGTGTGAGAATAAGTATAATGTAAACTTAATATGGACTTTAATGTTTGATACTAACATGTTTTATATTTGTTATCTTGTTCACTCTTTAATACTTTGCTTGTTAAATGACTAATCTTGATTTATGTTGTATAACACTTGGTACAACAAATGCTTGGCACTTTCATAGCCCATAATGTATGGTATAACCGACACCTGAGCTATGGAAGGAACTTGATTTGTTGTTAACATAAGTTATAATCATGAATGCTTGACGAGATTTACAAGTATTAGCATTAATTGAATAAGATGACTAATGTAATCATGTTAACAATATATAATCTGATTGGAACCTCCTTTATGTGTGGTTTCCAATTCAATAATAAGAGTTTATACTATACTTGTTTGATATACCATTAGTGGAACCTCTAACCTTGACATTTGTTATTATTATTGTTTAATCCTTACATTAATATTTCATCTCTAAGTTCTCATCATCATCATCTTCTTCTTCTTCTCTTTCTTTATTATTATTATTATTATTATTATTATTATTATTATTATTATTATTATTATTATTATTATTATTAGTAGTATTATTATTATTATTATTATTATTATTATTATTACTATTACTATTATTACTATTGTTGTTGTTGTTATTGTTGTTTTATAATTCTTCTTTATAATTTGTACAACTAACCTCCCTGTGGTTCGACCCCGGTCTTGCCGGGTTATTTATTACTTCGACACTCCTGCACTTGGGAGAAGACATCAACCTTTTAGTCGTGTCAAAAGCAAAGCATAAACATTACAAAAAATACAAAGAAAGAAAGGAAGAGCATGATCTTGATCTGGACACCAAGATGCCTAAATGCATGGCAAATACCTTCTTTTATAGGCCAAAATTGATAACTATTTATTTGATGACTAATTGATAAGTGGGTGGCCAACTATTGACTTGGTGACAATCCTTATCTTCTCTTGTCTGCCCAAAACATTATTGATAACTTTATAATTGGAGCCAGTCAAAAACATGAAAGTTGTAGACAATTGTCTTAGATTTCTTGTGTAAAACATTCAGCTCATTTGGACTTCTAGAACTCCAGATATGGCCAAAATACCGAACAGTGCTCAAGCTGGAGGATAAATTTGGTCTTCTTTGTTTTTGTTATAATTTGGACTTGAAAATGACCTTTTAAGATGTTGGGCTCCATATGAAAGTTGTAGGCCTATATCTTACCTTTCCATCCATATAAATTGGACCTAAATCTGAGATCTATAGCTCTAAATATGACTCAATTACCGAATAGTGTTCCGGTTTGGATTGCACTGACATCTCTTTTCTAAGTTTGGTCATCTCTTTATCCTTGCAATTTAAGTTCTTAAAGTCATCAATCAATCCTTTCATTTATGTGATAAGCTTGCATTTAAAATGAACATTTACCATAAATTAAAGGTATCTTATATTATTAGATATATTATTATAAAACATGCTTTAGTTGAGTTATTGATACTTCAAATGCAAAATGATGATATAAAACCATGATAAAAATACACTTTTAAGTATTAATCAGTTAGCACAGGTCGATAAATTCATTTATCCTAAGGTTTTTATTGTCTTGGACACACAACTTGTTAAAACATGTAATTCATTTCCTATTATTTTAAGATATCTATTTCTCGCAACTTTTAATGTACTAGTTAATTGTATGAATAGATTGATGAAGCTATTAATTAGTACTTGAAAGTGCATTTTTATTAAGGTTTTATATTATAATTTTGCACTTGAAGTATCAATAACTCCTTAACTAAAACATGTTTTATAATAACATATCTAATAATATAAAATACATTTAATTTATGGTAAATGATTATTTTAAATGCAGACCTATCATATAAATAAAAAGCTTGATTGATGAGTTTAAAAACTAAAATTCAAAGGACAAAGACGTGACTAAATTTAGGAAAGAGATGTTAGTGCAATCCAAACCGCAACACTGTTCGGTAATTCGGTCATATCTGGAGCTGTAGATCTCAGATGTAGGTCTACTTTATATGGATGGAAAGGTAAGACATAGGCCTATAATATTTTGAGCCGAAGATTTAAAAATGATATTTTCAAGTATAAATTGTAGCAAAAATAAAGAAGTCTAAATCTATCTTATAGTCTGCGCACTGTTCAGTGTTTGGCTTATATCTAGAGTTCTAGAAGTCCAAATGACCTCTATTTTTTTTGGAAAGTTGAGACAATTTCCTAGAACTTTCATGTTTTCAAGTGGTTCTAATTCTGACGTTATCAATGATGTTTTGGGCAGACAAAAGAAGAGAAGGATTGTCACTAAGTCAAGAGTTGGTCATCCACTCATCAATTTGTTATCAAATCAATAGTTCCTAATTTTGAACTATAAAAGGATGCATTTAACATGCATTTAAGCATCTTGATTTCCAGATCAAGATCATGCTCTTGCTTTCTCTCTTTATATTGCTTATATTTTACTTTCATCAATATCAAGTTTATGCATTTTCTTTACTTAGTTAACTTTTATCTTATTTATGTTCTTATTTTCTTTATTTATTTTTCTTTCTTTCATTATATTTAGTTAAGTTTATTATGTCAATGTGAAAAGGTTATACTAATGGTGTAAGAATAAGTATAGTGTAAACTCAACATGGACCTTAATATTTGATACTAACATGTTTTGTATTTGTTATTTTATATACTTTTAATACTTTACTTGTTAAATGGTTAATCTAGATTTATGTTATATAACACTTGGTACAACAAATACTTTGCACTTTCATAGTTCATACTATATGGTATAACCGACACCTGAGCTATAAAAGGAACTTGATTTGTTGTTAACATAAGTTATAACCATGAATGTCTGATAATATTTACAAGTATTAGCACTAATCGAATAAATAACTAATGTAATCATGTTAACAATTTATAATCTGATTGAAAATTCCTTTATGTGTGGTCTTAAACATGCTAATGCCTTCATTTCCTTACTAGGTGGTCTAACACATTGGAAGCGATCTTTCATATTTTTTCTTTAGCCCAATTGCACATTCACCATAAACTCATAGATCTATTAAATGTTAATGGTTTTTATGATAAATTATTGTCTTTTCTTGATCATGTTGTGGAACAGAAATTTCTAACATCTTCGGCACGACAAATCATAATATTTGTTGCTACTACTGAATAATTGATTGACCAATTACAATCTTTCACTCCTGTAATTGATCACTCCATGAGTCGTATAAATTGGTCAACTTAGAAAAGCTGTAAAAAGCTTAAATTGGATTTGAGTCCTTGTTTATGAATCCTTGTGTCTTTTAGTTTTCTTAATAGTATATCACTTTGTTTTGTTATTTTTTATATTTATTTAAGTGTGTTTTAGGCTTGTTAGTGTTTAGTGTTTCAGGTGATGTCTTTTATACTCTATCTTTCTACCTTAGGACAATGAGGGCAATATCTTATTTTGGTTGGGAGGAAAGGGTGGTAGTTCATATTATTAAAAAAAAATTAGCTAACTATATTTTCAATTTAACAAATCATTTACAAAATTATTGTTACTAGGATGACAGAGTAAAGGAGTTCTTTTGTTAAAGTGACTCTTGAGACACATTCTTAACAAGGTCTATTAGAATACTTCTTGAAATATTTAGGTTTACAAACTCTTATATTATTATCACTTAATTCTACTCATATACCCATTTAACATTTATTATTAAACCTTTATTTTCACACACACACTTTAACATATGATTGTGTGTTACACATTAGATTATTACATTATTTATATTCTTTTGTTAAAGATAACAACTAAATGAATGGGATAATATAGAAATTGCAAGAAAAAATACAAAAAATTTAATGATAATAAAAATATAGATAAGTTTGGTTTGTAGCCTCCCTAACCTAAGCAATTAAGCCTCAATAGGTGATTTAACACCTACTACCCTAAAGTCAACTAACTTAGGAGCTATTGGCCCAATGTTTTTTACATGATTTGAGGAGAAAAACTTAAGAAAATCAAACATTGCACTATCTATATATTAGTATCTACAACCCGAGTCACTAAGCTTGTAGGCGTGTCTTAACACCTAATGCCCTAAGACCAACTAGTTTGGAAGTCATTAGCCAAAAGCTCATTACATGGGTTAGAGATGCATTGTGTTTTAAAGTTATATATATATTAATAAAAACAAGAAGAAAAAAGGAGGAAAAAGATAATAATCTCAACCCAAGTTAACCTTAAATATTAGAACAAAAATTTTATTTTCTTCCATGTAAAGCCCTATAACTATATGTTGATATATTGAGCACAAAAGAAAGGTTTATTAATATCTTGGTTAAGAGGTATTGAGCAGATTTATAAATTTAATAAGAGTTTTTTTTATATGGATAGATTAATGAAAGTTGAATGGTGAATGTCTTACTTTGTGGAATTTGAAAAAAAAATTATTTTAATGTTTTGATTACTACATACTAGTGCAAAATAATGATATAAAACCTTGATAAAAATACACTTTTAAGTACTAATCACACCCCCTAATCAGCTTATTACTAGTCTCTAGTAATTAAAGCATAAAAATAGAAAAATGTTTTGCAAATTCTACAAAGTAAGGTATTCATCATTCAACTTCCATTAATCTATCCAGATAAACAAAATCATTCATCATTCAACTTCCATTAATTTATCTAGATAAACAAACTCTCATTAAATTTATATATATGCTCAATACCTCTTAAACAAGATATTAATAAACCTTTCTTTTATGCTCAATATATCAATATATAGTTATGGGGTTTTACTTGGAAGAAAATAAAAATTTTCTTCTAATGTTTAAGGTTAACTTCCTTGGGTTGAGATTTTTTCTTCTTCTTTTATTTTTTTTAAATATATATACATGTAACTTAAAACATAATGCATTTTTAACCCATATAACAAGTTTTCAACTAATGACTCCCAGACCGGTTGGTCTTGGGGCATTAGGTATTGAGACATCTCTATGAGCTTAGTAACTTGGGTTGCAGATACTGATACATAGATAGTGAAATGTTTAATTACCTTAAGTTTTTCTCCTTAACACATGTAACAAGCGTTGGACCAGTAACTTCCAAATCAGTTGACTTTAGGGTATTAGGTGTTAAAACACCTCTTCGGGCTTAATTGCTTAGGTTCGGAAGGCTACGAAAACAAACTTATCTATATTTTTATTATCATGATTTTTTTTCTCCTTTTTTTTCAAATTATATACTATCTCTTTCCCTTAGTTATTACCTTTAACAAAATAATATAAATAATGCAATAATCCAATGCATAATCCACAATCATATATTAAAATACGTGTGTGAAAATTAAGGTTTGAGAATACATGTTAAATGAGTATATGAGCAGAATTAAGTTATAACAATGTGAGAGTTTGTAAACCTAAATATTTGAAGAAGTATTATGATAGACCTTATTATGAATGGTTATTAAGATACGCATCAAGAGTTACTTTAACAAAAGAGCTCATTTACTATGCCATCCTAGTAATAACAATTTTGCAAATGCTTTATGAAGAAAAAAATACAAATAGTTTTTTTTTTGTCAACTACTACCCTTTCCCCCCAACCAAAACGAGAGATTGTCTTTAATGTCCGAACATAGAAAGATAAAGTATAAAAGATATCACCTAAAATAAAAAACACTAACAAAACCTAAAACATATTTAAACAAATATAAGAAACAACAAAACATAATAATAAACCAAAAGACACAAAGATTCATAAATGAAGACTCAAATCTAATCTAAGCTTTTTACAGCTTTTCTTAGATGATCAATTTATGCAACTTATTGAGAGATTGATTACATGAATGAAAGATTGTAGTTGGTTAATCAGTTGTTCAGCAGTAGTAGCATAGATTATGATTTGTCATGCTGAAGATATTAGAAATTCTTGTTCCACAACATGATCAAGAAACGACAATAACTTATCATAGTAACTATTAACATTTAATAGATCTATAGGTTTATGGTGAATGTGCAGTTGGGCCCAACAAAAAATATGAAAGATTTCTTCCAATGTGCCTAGACCACCTAGTAAGGCAATAAAGGCATTAATATGGTTAAACATTGCATTCATTTGATCAAACATTGTGGAGACTTGTAGTTCCTCTCTAATTGTTTTTCCAATGATGTTTCCTTGTGCTAAAGCTTTAGGGACAACCCCCATAACTTGACTACCTTTTAAAAATACAATTATTGATGCTCCTCCCATTAACCCAAAACTGTCTCCTCCATACACTAAATGAATCTTTCTCTCAGTTAGCACCTAACCAAAATGATTTGCTGATTCTAAAAACTCATTTTCTTTCCCAAGACTAGATCCATAGAAAACACAAACATTTCTTATATGATGACCTGAGGAACTTGTCTTTTCTATACACTTCTATATTTGTTGAATGTATAGGTTGAGTATAAATGAAAGGAAGTAAGAAAGGATTTTATAGATGAGAAATTAAAAAGGCAATCATACCACCTATATCTAGGCTAGCTGGAGTCTCACATACACTCTCTCTCTATTTATTTATTTATTTATTTATTTTTAAAAAAGTATGTGTATGTGTAGGTAGTTGTGATTATGGCTCACATCTTTTCTTGGTTTTACATCCAAGAATGGCTTAAATGCCTTTTATGGGTTGATGATAGACTTTCCATTTATTTATTTTTTAAATGACAAACAAGGTCTTTTTTATTTAGATTCCGAAGACTATGCTAAGCATGTTCTTTATGAAAATAGGTTCATAAGTCATGAATTGCATGATGCTTATATCCATTACGATAAGACTTAAGAGTCAATTGAAGATGATCTAAAGACTTTGTGTTTTGAAATAAATTCTATCTTTTAACAATTTTTACAGGTTTTGCATAATACATATGAATCCTTGAATATGGTGGGCCAATAAAATCCATATTGTAAGATTATTTCAATCATCTTTTTTACGAGAAATGATCCCCACATGCCTTAAAGTGACAAAATTTAATGACACTACTTACCTTATTATCAGGAATGCATCTTTGAAATATTTGATCAGGATAATATTTGAATAAGTATGGGTCATCCCTATAAAAATTTTACCCATTGCTCAAATACTTTCTTTTATCTTGAGTACTCTAATGAGCTGGAAAATCTCCTAAAGTAAGAAAATTGATATTTTTATCATACCAAGGCATTAGACTAAGAGAAAGTAAGGATTTATCAGGAAAGTAATCATTGATTAGTGTGATGTCAGATGTCGAATTTGTTATTAATTTTGACAAATGATTCGGGACAATATTTTCGGTGCCTTTTTCATCCTTGATTTCTTCTTGTTTGTTCATGGTATGAGAAAATTAAAATGTTGGTGAGGAATCAGTCTTTTCTTTGCGATGTTCAGATTTAACCCCTTCCTTACCTTTAAAGATTGACTTATCATCTTCTTTACAAGGTTCAATAGTGGGTTTTTCAATAACCTTGCCACTGCGAAGAGTGATGAGTAACTTGACTTGATCCATGTATTGGCTTCCATAACTATTTGCATTTGTATTGTATTGCCCTTTGGGATTTTGCTATAGTTGAGATGAAAACTTACCATTCTCTTGAAAACTGAAAGCAGATGTGAATTTTGCAAGAATATATTTAAGATCTATTACATTTTAAGCAAGTTAAGCGTTGATTGTCTCTTGCTTTTTAATGAATGCATACAAAGTTTCCTCAAAATTTCTTCTAAAAGGTGGAGTGTAAGGAGGTGCATATTTATGAGAATTTTGGAAATTTTGGCGTGCTTGAAATGGTGGTTGTGAAGTTTGTGCATTATCCCTATTCCGACTGAAATTTGGGTGATTTCTCCAACCAGGGTTGTATATTTGCGAGTATGGGTTATTATTGAGCCTTTGGGAACTATTTAAAGCATAGGTCTGTTCATGGAGATATTCTTTAAAAAAAGGTAAAGTTCGACAGTCATTGGTTGAGTATTTATTTCTTTCATAGATTTGACAGATAATATCTTGAACAGATTTTAATTAACCAGTCTTTTTTAATTCTAACTCCCTGACTTTTCTAGCTAAATATGCAAACTTAGCTTAGAGGTTATGATCTTCCCTAAGGTTGTATATATCATAACTAAATGTATAAGGTTGAGTTTTATTCGGTGCCTTATAAGTACTTGTGGTGTCCTAATTTTGAGCATTTTCAGCTAACAAATCTAGGTATTCCATTACTTCATCAAGGTCTTTATCTTCAAAAGTTCTATTGCATATCAATTCAATCATTTGTCTATCTCTAGGTGTTAACCTTTCATAAAAATGTGAAACCAATCTCCACGTTTCAAAACCATGACGAGGGCAAGTATTAAGCAAGTCTTGATACCTATCCCAATATTGGTAAAATATTTCTCCTAATTTTTAAGAAAAAGTGGTGATTTTTCTTTTGAAAAAGTTTGTTCTGTGAGAAGAGAAAAACTTTTTTAAAAATTATTGTTGCATTTCATCTCAAACACAAATGAATCCAAGTCCTAAATTTTATAATCATGTTTTAGCTTTATCTTTTAATTAGAAAGGAAAAAGCTTTAATTTGATGGTGTTCATGCTATAATTTGAGTCATTATAGGTGTTACAAACCACCTTAAATTCCCTTAAATGCAAGTATGGATTTTTTAAATTTAAGCCATGAAAAGAAGGTAAAAGTTGAATAATAACTAGTTTAAAATTAAAATGAGATGCATCAAGGGGGAAAACTATGCATGATGGTGCACTTGTTCTTATGGGATTCATATGGTCTCTAAATATTCTAACACGATTATTCTCATTATGAAGTGATTGATTATCTTCTTTAGCCATATTTTTTGAAAATGATAAGGATACCTTACAAAGTCTACCATTTAATGTTCATGACCACACTCTCATGCACGTGTAGGAATAGAATAAAAAGAAGAAGAAAACAAAAGAAAAGAAATAAATTTAGATATAAGAAAAGTGAAAAGTAAAAATAAAACAAATAATATAATCTATGCAAAAATTTACCTCCTCGGCAATGGCGACAAAACTTGACATGACTAAAAGATTGATGTCTTCTCTTAAGTGTAGGAATATTGAAGTAATAAATAATCCGACAAGACTGAGATTGAACCGCATAAAGATTAATTGTATAAATTATAGATAACAATAATACAATAACAATAACAATAACAATAATAGTAACAATAATCGTAATAATAATAATAATACTAATAGTAGTAGTAGTAGTAGTGCTACTACTACTACTACTACTAATAATAATAATAATAGAAGAAGAAAATAAAGTTGATGAGAACTTTGAGATATAAGATTAACGTAAGGATTAAACAATGATAACAATAAATATTAAAATTAGAGGATTCACTAATGGTATGTCAAACAAGTATAGTATAAACTCTTATTATTCAATTGGAAACCACACACAAAGGAGGTTCCAATTAGATTATAAATTGTTATCATGATTACATTAGTTATCTTATTCGATTAATGTTAGTACTTGTAAATCTTGTTAGGCATTCATGATTATAACTTATGTTAACAACAAATCAAGTTTCTTTCATAGCACAGGTATAGGTTATACCATACGGTTACTATGAAAGTACTAAGCATTTATTATACCAAGTGTTATACAACATAAATATGGATTAACGATTTAACAAGCAAAATATTAAAAGTGAACAAGCTAATAAATATAAAACATGTTAGCATCAAACATTAAGGTCCATGTTAAGTTTACATTATACTTATTCTTACACCATTAGTGTAACCTTTTCACCTTCACATAATAAACTTAGTTAAATATAATGAAAGAGAGAAACATAAATAAACAAGATAACAATATAAATAAGATAAAAGTTAACTAAGTAAAGAAAAGGAATTGAAAGGCATAAACAAGATATTAATGAAAACAAAACTTAAAAATACAAAGAAAAAAACCAAAGTGATTGTGCATCAAAAGTGTCATTAAGTCTCTTATTTTACATATGTATTTATTGTTTTTATTTGGTTGTTTTTATAATAATTGATGTGTTTTTTAGTAATGAAGTTTGTTTTAATGTTTCGATAGGTTTTTGGAGCTTAAATGAATTAATTCACAAAATTCAACGTTGGAATTCAGAACAAAGAATTGAAGAGACATTTAGTTGAAGATTGAAGCAAATCTTGGTTCAAATAAGTGCTCCAAATTTGTCCCAAAAATCAATTCTATTCCAATTCTAGAAAAGAATATCATATGATTTATTTCAAGCCCAAACTTGCCTTATGTTGTGTGCAAACTTCAACCATTAAACACTCAAGGTTTCAATGTCAATCTTAGCCCAAATAATAAGTACATTTGTATACTTATTTGATGCTCAAATTCAGCCCAAAATCAGCCCCAAATCAGCCCTAAATCAACCCCAAATCAACCTTCAAATCAACCCAAACACAATCCATGATCTTACATGTCCACACAACAAATAACAATTGATTTATTTTGGGCAATCCATTGATCCAAGAAGGCAAGCACATGGATGGAAAGCTGGAGGGGATATTTTAACATTATTTTGGGTCAAAAAGAAGAAGGAGACACCTCATAAATGAGGAAGAAAAACGTGCACCAAAGTAGTTGTAAAGCTGTCTTGATTTGATTTTTCAGAACACCTTTCGGTGTTTTGCCCATAACTTTTGACTCAGGTGTCCAAATGAGCTGTTCTTTAATGATCTGGAAAGGTGACAGAATTGGCTATAAATATGTCTCTAATAGACTTCTCCAAGAAAAAGCTTCTAAAAGGGTCGAATTGCTGTCCAAAGTTAGAGTCAGATTTGTGTCCCAATTTTTTCTGAAATTGTATTGTGTTCTTCTTTATAGATTTCGGTTCTTTAGTTTGTAAAACTTATTTTTTCAGTTGGATTCAAGTTCTTTCATGTTTATTGAAGTGTTCTTATATATAATCATGGTTGGATAAACTCTTTCTTGGATCCAAATCAAGGATAATGGTGATTGAGGTGAGTTCTTTAGGATATGAATGAATCTTAATGTTTATCTTCTTATTTTCTTCATGAATGATTTATTATTGTAAAGAAATTTTAGAAATCATTTAGGTAATGTTATAATCTTGAATTTTTATGCACAAACTTTAGTTTTGGTATAGAGATTGCTTGATTCAATGTCTTACTTAATATGAAAGTATTTGTTCATTCTTAAGCAATAATCAATCTTCATCTTTCTAATCTTCATTGTAATATCTTCCGATCTAATATCACCATCGTTGAGATTAGGTTGAGTTATCTTATATATGTTGAAGAAATCACCAATACATCACCATTAAAATTGATTTGGACCAAGACTTACTTTTCTTGTCATTTAAAATCTATTTACATTTTTTTTTATCTTTGAAAACAAATCCATCAATTATTTTCCACCAAGTTATTGTTAATTTAATTTCTCTTGAGTTTTTTTTGTTACTTAGCTTAATTTCCAAATCTAGCTCTCTGTGGATATGACCTCGATCTTACCGAGTTAATTGCTACATCGCACACTCGTGCACTTGCGAGTTAAAACAAGCCGATCATAAAAAGCGGTCAAGCACAAAGCATGATCTTTATTTGGATATCAAGATGCCTAAATGCTTATGTTTTGCTTTCAATATTTACAAGTATTAGCATTATTTGAATAAGATAACTAATGTAATCATATTAACAATTTATAATCTGATTGAAGCCTCATTTGTGTATAGTTACTAATTGAATAATAAGAGTTTATACTATACTTATTTGAAATACCATCAGTGGCTCCTCTAACCTTGACATTTGTTGTTGTTGTTGTTATTGTTAATAATTTATACAATTAACCTTCCTATTGTTCGATCCCGGTCTTGCCGGATTATTTATTACTTCGATGCTCCTGCACTTAGAAGAAGACATCAATTTTTTGATCGTGTCAATATATTAAAAAAAAATTATAAAATTGACATTTAAAAGTTAAAATTAGAAAGGATAGATTTACTTACAAAAAATAATAAAATCTATAATTAATCAGAGCACAGATGTTGTGACCTCATACAAAAAGTATAAGAAAAATGACTTGTGTTGAGAAGAGGGGGATATTTTTAAGGGAGTGGGTGGTTGTTTACAGTTTGGGAAGGGAGACTTGAGATGGGTGAGAGGAAGGAGAAATAGGGGAGGGGAGGGTTAGTAGTGTGGGGATATATTAACTTTTACTAATTGAACCACTGATGTACACTTTTTGTCAGTATAACCACCGGTAATATGTTGGCAATTATGACATTGAATAGTTCACGTCACTATACGGAGATCTTAGTTTGAATCCCTTTGTCATTCCATTAACAAAATCACCTACAAAAATCTATGTTATCAATTTTTTTTTAATTCTATATATTTCATCTGAAATTCAATCGGTAACTACCGATGAAATTAATCTGTCTTTACATACCAGCTAAATTTCAGATAGATTACAAGCTGACGGTAATTATTACTAACAACAAAATTCTATCAGTATAAACCAACAGAAATACAAATTGAATGTAGTCCATCAATAATTATTAGCGATAAAATCATTTCGTTGGTAATTCCATTGATTTTAGCCAAATTTCTATTAGTGTAATATCCAATCTTAATAGAGCATTAACTAAGAACATATAGGAATTATACTTTGATACAATAATAATTTTATAATTATAATCACTTTATAATTTTATTTGAAAAATAATTTTGTTCTAAAAATATTATATTTACTCTAAATTTATTAATTAAATATAAATGAATATTAAAGATAAAAAATCTTTATTAATAATAAATATATTTTTACATGAACATAGCTAGTGTCACTTATAAGCAAGTGGTTGGCTATGAGACAAATATAATGATAATATTGATTGTATCTCTAACCATGCTATGCTTTTACAAGATACCTATAAGTGAATTTGTATTTCTACAATATTTTCATTATATTAATAATTAAAACACAAGACAATTAAAAATTATTTTAATTAAATTTTATCTAAAATAATTAAAATTCTTAAACTTGAAAAATGTTGGATAAAAAAGTAAATTATTTATTTGTAAATAATTTAAAATTATTTTTTATACATAAAATGTTTTAAATAATTTATTAATACACATGCATAGCATAAATTACAAAGTCTATTTTACATAAAATATATGTTAGAATTTGAAAAATAAGATATATATATATATATATTTACTATGATGCCTGATATTTTTTATAGTACCTTTCATGCATTAAACCAAGAACGGTCTTCATGAGGTCCAATAAAAAATCAAAATTGAGAGATTTGTTAATTTTTTTATATTTAATTTAATATTTAAGGTAAATTATAAAAAAAACCATTTAAAGTGTCATAAAATTATAGTGACCATCCAAAGATAAGATCCTCCTTTTTATCTAGAATACTCTTCATATTTTTGCATCACCCCCTTGGTATTAAAGATGTTTTGGATATAAAAGAGAGATTTTATAATATTTCAAACTTTAATAACTCATTATAATTGATTGTGCATCAAAAGTGTCATTAAGTCTCTTATTTTACATATGTATTTATTGTTTTTATTTGGTTGTTTTTATAATAATTGATGTGTTTTTTAGTAATGAAGTTTGTTTTAATGTTTCGATAGGTTTTTGGAGCTTAAATGAATTAATTCAGAAAATTCAACGTCGGAATTCAGAACAAAGAATTGAAGAGACATTTACTTGAAGATTGAAGCAAATCTTGGTTCAAATAAGTGCTCCAAATTTGTCCCAAAAATCAATTCTATTCCAATTCTAGAAAAGAATATCATATGATTTATTTCAAGCCCAAACTTGCCCTATGTTGTGTGCAAACTTCAACCATTAAACACTCAAGGTTTCAATGTCAATCTTAGTCCAAATAATAAGTACATTTTTATACTTATTTGATGCTCAAATTCAGCCCAAATTCAGCCCCAAATCAGCCCTAAATCAACCCTAAATCAACCTTCAAATCAACCCAAACACAATCCATGATCTTATATGTCCACACAACAAATAACAATTGATTTATTTTGGGTAATCCATTCATCCAAGAAGGCAAGCACATGGATGGAAAGCTGGAGGGGATATTTTAACTTTATTTTGGGTCAAAAAAAAGAAGGAGACATCTCATAAATGAGGAAGAAAAAACGTGCACCAAAGTGGTTGTAAAGCTGTCTTCATTTGATTTTTCAAAACACCTTTCGGTGTTTTGCCCATACCTTTTGATTCAGGTGTCCAAATGAGATGTTCTTTAATGATCTGGAAAGGTGACAGAATTTCCTATAAATATGTCTCTAATAGACATCTCGAAAAAAAAGCTTCTAAGGGGGTCGAATTTTTGTCCAAAGTTAGAGTCAGATTTGTGTCCGAATTTTTTCTGAAATTGTATTGTGTTCTTCTTTATAGATTTTGGTTCTTTAGTTTGTAAAACTTATTATTTCAGTTGGATTCAAGTTCTTTCATGTTTATTGAAGTGTTCTTATATATAATCATGGTTGGCTAAACTCTTTCTTGGATCCAAATCAAGGATAATGGTGATTGAGGTGAGTTCTTTATGATATGAATGAATCTTAATGTTTATCTTCTTATTTTCTTCATGAATGATTTATTATTGTAAAGAAATTTTAGAAATCATTTAGGTAATATTATAATCTTGAATTTTTATGAACAAACTTTAGTTTTGGTATAGAGATTGCTTGATTCAATGTCTTACTTAATATGAAAGTATTTGTTCATTCTTAAGCAATAATCAATCTTCATCTTTCTAATCTTCATTGCAATATCTTCCGATCTAATATCACCATCGTTGATATTAGATTGAGTTATCTTATATATGTTGAAGAAATCACCAATACATCACCATTAAAATTGATTTGGACCAAGACTTACTTTTTCTTGTCATTTAAAATCTATTTACATTTTTTTATCTTTAAAAACAAATCCATCAATTATTTTCAACCAAGTTATTGTTAATTTAATTTCTCTTGAGTTTTTTTTGTTACTTAGCTTAATTTCCAGATCTAGCTCTCTATGGATATGACTTCGATCTTACCGAGTTAATTGCTACATCGCACACTCGTGCACTTGCGAGTTAAAACAAGCCGTTCATAAAAAGCGATCAAGCAATAATTTACCTTAAGATTTAAATCCTAAAATTAAAGAAATAGGAATTTCTCAGAGCCTTCCAATGACCATGCAAATGGTGGTAGGTGCACCAAAGATTTTTCAGCTATCAAGTCCCATGTGACGCACGAGGCATAATTGCTTAACAGAATAGATATTTTCTCTAACACTGTTCTTTTTGTAAAATTGAATTATATCAGATTGAGACACCCATTCATTCTTTGGAAACGAGACTGCATATGCAACGCACAACGACTGTATTTCTTAGTTAAAAATATCATTTTTTATATTTTTTACGATGATTGAAATTGAAGCTGCATGCACAATAATAAACAAGCCATTTATTAATATGATGTTCTTTTAATTGAAAATATTGAATTTAAAATGAATTTCCACATGTATTAAAAAAAACTAAATAGGTTAGTGTAATTGTTTACTAAAACAATATAATGAGTTTTTTACCCTCTATTCAAAAATTTTAAAACAAACTTTTAAGAATAATGAGATTTTTTAGTTGTTTGCATTTCAATTTCAATTTCAATTTTTTTTATTTTGTTTTTTTTTAAGTTGGATTTATTTTTTAATTTTATTTTTAAATTCAAATTAATAGTATTATATTTTCTGTTTCGTTCCTTGTAATTTTGATTTTTAATTGTTTTCTTGGTTTTTTATAAAGATTATTATTCTTTTTCAATTTTATCTTTTAATTATAATATTGGGTTTTTGTTAATTTTAATTCTTATTCTTTTTAATTTTTTTTCTTTTTACTAAATTGTTTTTTTATTTCACCCTTCAATTAAATATAAGATTTATTTTCGATTTTAATTTAATCTTCATTATTTTAATTATTATCTTTTTAAATCTATTTGTATGATTAAAATTGATTTCTAATTTCATTATCTAACATGTAATTGATTGATAATTGAACTATAATATTTTAGTTTTTGAAATTAGATGTTTATGGTCTTTTTTTTAAAAAAAAAAGCTTTATAACTCTTTTTATTTTTTATCAGTTTATTAGAATTTATTATTTGGATTGTTGATTTAACAGAATATCTTAAATTAGTTTGATTTTAATTACCAAAATTATATATTTTTTGTCATTTGTGTATTTCATTTTAATATCTAAATATCAATTTTTATAAAACAATAATGCAACCCCAAGGCTAGGATGTCTGTATGCATTACAGTAATTATACAATCATTTATTCTATTTTCTCATCAAATGTAAATTATTTATATTTAAAATTATATAAGATATTATTATTAAGCGTGATTTGAGGTAAATCTAGTATAAAAATCAAGTTACTTATTAGATAATTTAACTTTAATTATTTATATTTTTAAAAATAAAAATAAAACATATTTTAATTTTATTAATAAATCAAACCAAATTTTTACTATATTAACCGGATTGTGAGGTGATGCATCCAGTTAATCAAGTTAAAGTAAGTTTTTTATTTCGCCACCAACCCAAATTAGAGGACAGATTTGCTGGATCCTGAATTGACCCGTCTAAGCAGCCAGGTTTAATCATAACAATGTAACATCACCATCCATTAACAGGAAAATCAAGGGTAGAACCCAAACCCTATCCTGCCAGAATGCACCGATCAAATGGACACGCATACGTAATGTCATAAAAAGAAATAAAGGAAATGATCACGTGATAAAACTGCAACACCGCAGAAATTGAAATAGTCAAATGGTAGATCACATGAAAATTATTTTTAAAAAAGAACCAAACGAAAACCATAAGCAACACTCTGACACTGGCAGGCAAAGGCAAATTGGCCATGGACAAATGGGTGGTGCGTAGTAGCATTTTCCTTTTCTTCGTTGCCATGTCCTTAGTCTTTCGATTTTCTCTGAACCCAAATGGGAAACACTTTGATTCTCTTCTAACATGGCACAATAATAATAATAATAATAATAATAATATCTCTTCTTCTTCATATTTGAAAGAGCGGATAGTTGAGTTGGCTAATGATCCACACACGGTTGACTGGATGAAGAAGATTAGGAGACAAATTCACGAGAACCCTGAACTTGCTTTTGAAGAGTTTGAGACAAGCAAGTTGATTAGGGAACAACTTGATCAAATGGGTATTGCTTATCGGTGGCCCGTGGCAAGAACTGGTGTAGTGGCCACACTTGGGTCTGGTTCTTCACCCTTTGTTGCTCTGAGAGCTGATATGGATGCTTTGCCCATTCAGGTATTGTGTTCTGTTCCTGTCAGAAACAAAATATATATTTTGGTTGATGTAATGGGATTTCTTCAGCAAAATTCTGTAAACCATGCCTTTTATTCAGACATGGTAGGTTTTGATTCTGTCCTAAATATACATTTAGACATCACTTGATTTTTCCGTGATATGTACATGTTTGTCTGTGCTGTCCAAGCATAATGACACAACTAAAAGATTGATATCTTCTCCCAAGTACAGAAGTGTCGAAGTAATAAATAACCCGGCAAGACCGGGGTCGAACCACAGAGAGGTTAATTGTACAAATTATAAACAACAATAATAGCAATAACAACAATAACTATAATAATAATAATAGTAGTAGTAATAGTAGTATTAGTATTAGTAGTAGTAGTAATAATAATAATAATAGTAATAGTAATAATAATAATAATAATAATAATAATAATAGTACTAATAATAATAATAATGATAATGATGAAGAAAGAGAAGAAGAAGATGATGATGAGAACTTGGAGAAGGAATATTAATATAAGGATTAAACAATAATAATAACAAATGTCAAGGTTAGAGGTTCCACTAATGGTATATCAAACAAGTATAGTATAAACTCTTATTATTGAATTGGAAACCACACACAAAGGAGGTTCCAATCAGATTATATATTGTTAACATGATTACATTAGTCATCTTATTCAATTAATGCTAATACTTGTAAATCTCGTCAAGCATTCATGATTATAACTTATGTTAACAACAAATCAAGTTCCTTTCATAGCTCAGGTGTCGGTTATACCATACATTATGGGCTATGAAAGTGCCAAGCATTTGTTGTACCAAGTGTTATACAACATAAATCAAGATTAGTCATTTAACAAGCAAAGTATTAAAGAGTGAACAAGATAACAAATATAAAACATATTAGTATCAAACATTGAAGTCCATATTAAGTTTACATTATACTTATTCTTACACTATTAGTGTAACCTTTTCACCTTGACATAATTAACTTAGCTAGACATAATGAAAGAAAGGAAAACAAATAAACAAAATAAGAACATAAAAGTTAACTAAGTAAAGGAAAGGAAATGAAAGGCATAAACTTGATATTAATGAAAGTAAAGCATAAACATTACAAAAAATACAAAGAGAGAAAGGAAGAGCATGATCTTGATCTGGAAACCAAGATGCCTAAATGCATGGCAAATGCCTCCTTTTATAGGCAAAAATTGGGAACTATTGATTTGATGACTAATTGATAAGTGGGTGGCCAATTTTTGACTTGGTGACAATCCTTATCTTCACTTGTCTGCCCAAAACGTCATTGATAACGTCAAAATTCAAGCCAGTTGTACATGAAAGTTGTAGGCAATTGTCTCAGCTTTCTTGTGTAAAAAATTCAGCTCATTTGGACTTCTAGAACTCCAGATATGGCCAAAATACCGAATAGTGCTCGGGCTGGAAGACAGATTTGGGCTTCTTTATTGTTGCTACAATTTGGACTTGATAATGACCTTTTTAGATCTTGGGCTTTATATAAAAGTTGTAGGCCTATGTCTTACCTTTCCATCCATATAAATTAGACCTAAATCTGAGATCTGTAGCTCCAGATATGACCCAATTACCGAACAGTGTTCCGGTTTGGATTGCACCGACATCTCTTCTCTAAGTTTGACCATCTCTTTATCCTTGCAATTTAAGTTCTTCAAGTCATCAATCAATCCTTTCATTTATGTGATAGGCCTGCATTAAAAATAGACATTTACCACAAATTATAGGTATCTTATATTATTAGATACATTATTATAAAACATATTTTAGTTAAGGAGTTATTAATACTTCAAGTGCAAAATGATGATATAAAACCATGATAAAAATGCACTTTTAAGTACTAATCACACCCCTCAACCAGCTTATTACTAGTCCCTAGTAATCAAAGCGTTACAACAATTTGCAAATTTCACAAAGCAAGGCATTCATCATTTAACTTCCATTAATCTATCCAGATAAACAAACTCTTATTAAATTTATATATCTGCTCAATACCTCTTAACAAGATATTAATAAACCTTTCTTTTGTGCTCAATATATCAACACATAATTATGGAGCTTTTCTTGGAAGAAAACAAATTTTTTTTTTGTTCTAATGTTTAAGGTTAACTTCCTTGGGTTGGGATTACTATTTTTATCTTTTTTTTATCTTTTTTTTTTTTAAATATATATACATATAATTTAAAAACATCATACATCTTTAACCCATGTAACGAGCTTTCAGCTAATGACTCCCAGACCAGTTGGTCTTAGGGCATTAGGTGTTAAGACACCCCTACGAGCTTAGTAACTCGGGTCGCAGATACTGATATGTAGATAGTGCAATGTTTGATTCCCTTAAGCTTTTCTCCTCAACCCATGTAACAAGCGTTGAGCCAATAGCTCCCAAGTCAGTTGACTTTAGGGTATTAGGTGTTAAAACACCTCTTCGGGCTTAATTGCTTAGGTTAGGGAGGCTACGAAACCAAATTTATCTACATTTTTATTATCATCATTTTTTTTTCTTTTTCTTTTTTCTTTTTTTTTTCTTTTTTTTTAATTATATACAATCCCTTTCCCTTAGTTGTTACCTTTAACAAAAGAATATAAATAATATAATAATCCAATATGCAACCCACAATCATATGTTAAAGTGTGTGTGTGTAAATTAAGGTTTAAGAATACATGTTAAATAAGTATATGAGCAGAATTAAGCAGTAACAATACGAGAGTTTGTAAACCTGAATATTTCAGGAAGTATTATAATAGACCTTGTTAAGAATGGTTACTAAGATGCGTCTCAAGAGTCACTTTAACAAAAGAACTCCTTTACTCTGCCATCCTAGTAACAACAATTATGCACATGCTTTATGAAATGAAAAACAATTTTTTTTTATCAACTACTACCCTTTCCCCCCAACCAAAACGAGACATTGCCCTCAATGTTCTAAGGTAGAAAGATAGAGTATAGAAGATATCACCTGAAATAACGAACACTGACAAAACCTGAAACACACTGAAACAAAAATAAGAAATAACAAAACACAATAATAAAACCAAAATACACAAAAATTCACAAATGAAGGCTCAAATCCAATCTAAGCTTTTTACGGCTTCCCGTAGATGACCAATTTATGCGATTCATGGAAGGATCAATCACAGGAATGAAAGATTGTAGTTGGTCAATCAATTGTTCAGCAGTAGTAGCAGAGATTATGATTTGTCGTGTAGAAGATGTTAGAAATTCCTATTCCACAACATGATCAAGAAAAGACAACAACTTATCATAATAACCATTAACATTTAACAAACCAATGGGTTTATGGTGAATGTGCAATTGAGCCCAAGAGGAAATATAAAAGATCTCTTCCAATGTACCTAGACCACCTGGTAAAGCAATGAAAGCATCAGCATGGTTAAACATTGCATTCATTCGAGCCGACATTGTGGAGACCTGAAGTTCCTCTCCAATTGTTTTTCCAATAATGTCCCCTTGTGCCAAAGCTTCAGGGACGATTCCTAAAACTTGACTACCTCCTAAAAATGCAGCTATTGACACACCTCCCATTAACCCAAGACTGCCTCCCCCATACACTAAATGAATCTTTCTCTCAGCTAGCACCTGACCAAGATGGTTTGCTAATTCTAAAAACTCCTTTTCTTTCCCAGGACTAGATCCACCAAAAACACAGATATTTCTTATTTGATGACTTGAGGAACTTGCCATTTCTACACACTTCTGTATTTGTTGAATGTATGGGTTGAGTAGAAATGAAAGGAAGGAAAAGAGGGTTTTATAGATGAGAAAGTAGAAAGGCAATCATAACATCTATATGTAGGCCAGCTAGAGTCTCACACACTCTCTCTCTCTCTTTTTATTTATTTATTTATTTACTTTTGAAAAAAACATGTGTATGTACAGGTAGTTGTGATTGTGGCTCACATCTTCCCTTGGTTTTACGTCCAAGAACGGCTTAAACACCCTCTATGGGTCGGGGATAGGCTTCCCATCCAGTTTTCTTAAAAACTGGCAAACATGGTCTTTTTTAGTCAGATTCCCAAGACTAAGTCGATCATGTTCTTTATGAAATAGTGGCCATAAATCATGAATTGCACGATGCATATCTCCACTAGGATGCGTCTGAAGAGTCAATAGAAGATTATCTAAAGACTCCTTACTCAGGCCATCCTTAATGAATTGTATTTTATCTTCACGGTTTATAGATACCATTCCTAAAGAACGACATTGTGTATTACAAGTCCATCTAGCACATCGATGACAGACATCTAGTCGTTTTGCACGACGCTTCTTTGCAAAAGTGCTTTTACTTGTTCCAGGCATGTGTGAAATGAAGTTAGAGGACTCACCTGATAATCGGACCTTTGCTTCAATCAACCAGCGAATATCTTCAGGAATTCCATGATTTATTAACAATATCAATCTTGCACATCTAGCACGGTAAATTTTTGTAATCGCATTCTGAGGCAGAGCGGGAAAATACTTTTTCAATTTTTCAAGATTAGTGTCCATTTTCAAATGAGAATTGGAAGAGAGATTCAAAGAATTGCACAAATATCAGTTATTATGGGAAACTAAAAGAACCGACTTAAGTCACGGAGTACCGTTGTCCGCCATTTGACCGGGGTGAAAGAAACTAGCAAAAATCACTCAAAAAGAAACATAAAAAAAAATGTGAGAAAAACAAAATAATCAACCTTTATCTACAAGATCATTCAAACCAGCTGATTCATTTTCACTAGGAAAATTATCAAAGTAAGCTTTCAAACGATGTCCATTTTCCTTAAAATCATTGTCATTCATTGAATTCTCAAAATCACAGGCCCCATAAGGATTGGTCCATCTTAATCTTAGCTCTTTAGGGAATACATAGAGTTGAGAATCATAAAACAAAACTTTTTGACTAGTGTCAATTTTTTGACAATTTTCACAAGTTTTGCAGAATGCATGTGTGTCCTTGAACATGGTGGGCCAATAAAATCCATTTTGAAAGATTTTTGCAACTGTCTTTTTTGACGAGAAATAACTTCCACATGCTTCAGAATGACAAAGTTTAATGACACTACTTACCTCATTGTCCGGAATGAATCTTTGAAATATTTGATCACGACAATATTTGAATAAGTTAGGGTCATCACAATAAAAGCTCTTCACTTCGTTCAAAAACTTTTCTTTGTCTTGAATACTCCAATCAGTTGGCAAATCTCCTAAAGCAAGAAAATTGATATTTTTATCATACCAAGGCATTGGACTAAGAGAAAGTAAGGATTCGTTAGGAAAGTAATCATCGATTGGTGTGATGTTAGATGTCGAATCTGTTGTCACTGTTGACAAAAGATTCGCATCAACATTTTCTGTGCGTTTGTTATCCGTGATTTCTTCCTCAGAATAAATCATTTGCAAATCTTCAGATTCATCCAACTCATTTTTACTTAAAGTAGATTCAAGTTGATCATAAACTAATTCGTCAATATGATCTACTTCTTGTAAATCATTATCATCTCCAGGTTGCTTGCAAATGTTGAAAATATTCATCTCCAATGTCATGTTTCCAAATGATAGCTTCATTAGTCCATTCCTACAATTAATCAATGCGTTAGAGGTTGCAAGAAACGGACGTCCTAAAATAACAGGAAATGAATTACATGCTTCAACAGGTTCTGTGTCCAAGACAATAAAATCCACAGGATAAATGAATTTATCGACTTGTACTAACACATCTTCAATTATTCCTCTAGGCACTTTTACAGATCTATCGGTAAGTAAAAGAGATATAGAAGTTGGTTTTAACTCACCTAGATTGAGACTTTGAAAAACTGAATATGGAAGTAAATTCACACTAGCTCCAAGATCAAGTAAGGCTCTTTCAATTTTATGCTCTCCAATAAAGCAAGAAATTGTGGGACAACCAGGGTCTTTATATTTCAAAGCATTATTGTTTTGAAGAATAGCACTTACTTGTTCGGCTAGAAAGGCTTTCTTTTTCACATTCAGTTTCCTCTTCACAGTGCATAGATCTTTCAAAAATTTAGCATAGGAAGGAACCTGTTTAATAGCATCCAGCAAAGGTATATTGATCCTTACCTGTTTGAAAGTTTCAAAGATTTCAGAGTTGTGATTAACTTTCTTTTGTTTGGTCATGGCTTGAGGAAATGGAAGTGCTGGCGGTGAATCAGTCGTTTCTTTGCAATTTTCAGATTCAACCCCTTCCTTACCCTCAGAGATTGACTCATCATCTTTCTCATAAGGTTTAAGAGAAGGTTTTTCAATAACCTTACCACTGCGCAGAGTAGTGACTGATTTGACTTGATCCATGTGTTGACTTCCGGAACTACTTGCATTTGCATTGTATTGCCCCTTGGGATTTTGTTGTGTTTGAGATGGAAACTTACCTTTCTCTTGGAAACTAAGAGCAGATGTTAATTGAGCAAGAATATCTTTAGGGAAGATCAGTATTGATTGTCTCTTGCTTTTCAATGAATGCATGCAATGTTTCCTCAAGATTTCTTCTAGGAGGTGGAGCATAAGGAGGTGCATATCCATGAGAATTTTAGAAATTGTGGTGTGCTTGATTCGGTGGTTGTGAAGTTTGTGCATTGTTGTTCTCACTCTTCCAACTGAAATTTGGGTGATTCCTCCAACCAGGGTTGTATGTTTGGGAGTATGGGTTGTGGTTGGCCCTTTGAAAACTGTTTAAAGCATGGGCTTGTTCATGGAGACATTCCTTAAAAGAAGGCAAGGTTGGACAATCGTTGGTTGAGTGTTCATTTGTTTCACAGATTTGACACACAATGTTTTCAATTGACCACTCTTTTTCAATTCTAGTGCCTCGACTTTTCTAGCTAAAAATGCAAACTTGGCTTGAAGGTCATGATCTTCCCTAAGGTTGTACATACCTCCACTAGATGTATGAGTTTGAGTTTTACTCAGTGCCTCATAAGTACCCGCGGTGTCCCAATTTTAAGCATTTTCAGCTAACAAGTCTAAGTACTCCATTGCTTCATCAGGGTCTTTATCTTCAAAAGTTCCATTGCACATCAATTCAACTATTTGCCTATCTTTAGGTGTTAACCCTTCATAGAAATGTGAAACCAATCTCCATGTTTCAAAACTATGATGAGGGCAAGTACTAAGCAAGTCTCGATACCTATCCCAACATTTGTAAAATGTTTCTCCTGGTTTTTGAGTGAAAGTGGTGAATTGTCTCTTGAAAGAGTTTGTTCTATGAGATGGGAAAAACTTCTTTAAAAACTGTTGTTGCATTTCATCCCAAGCACGAATGGATCCTGGTCTCAAATTTTGTAGCCATGTTTTAGCTTTATCTTTTAACGAAAAAGGAAAAAGCTTTAATCTGATGGTGTTCATGCTACAATTTAAGTTATTATATGTGTTGCAGACCTCCTCAAATTCCCTTAAATGCAAGTATGGATTTTCCAATTCCAAGCCATGAAAAGATAGTAAAAGTTGAATAATACTTGGCTTAAAATTAAAATGAGATGCATCGGGAGGAAAAACTATGCATGATGATGCACTTGTTCTTGTGGGATTCATGTGGTCTCTAAGTGTTCTAGCACGGTTATTCTCATTATTTTTATTATGAAGTGATTGATTATCTTCTTCGGCCATATTTTCTGAAAATGATGAGAATATCCTACAAAGTCTACCACTTGATATACGTGACCACACTCTCATGCACGTGTAGGAATAAAATAAAAAAAAATAAAAAAGCAAAAGGAGGAAGAAAACAAAATAAAAAGAAACAAAAGAAAAGAAACAAAGTTATATACAAGAAAAACAAAAAAAGAAAATAAAATAAATACTATAATTTATACAAGAACTTACCTCCCCGGCAACGGCGCCAAAAACTTGACACGACTAAAAGATTGATGTCTTCTCCCAAGTGCAGGAGTGTCGAAGTAATAAATAACCCGGCAAGACCGGGGTCGAACCACAGGAAGGTTAATTGTACAAATTATAAACAACAATAATAGCAATAACAACAATAACTATAATAATAATAATAATAATAATAGTAGTAGTAGTAGTATTAGTATTAGTAGTAGTAGTAATAATAATAATAATAGTAATAGTAATAATAATAATAATAATAATAATAATAATAATAATAATAATAATACTAATAATAATAATAATGATAATGATGAAGAAAGAGAAGAAGAAGATGATGATGAGAACTTGGAGAAGGAATATTAATGTAAGGATTAAACAATAATAATAACAAATGTCAAGGTTAGAGGTTCCACTAATGGTATATCAAACAAGTATAGTATAAACTCTTATTATTGAATTGGAAACCACACACAAAGAAGGTTCCAATCAGATTATATATCGTTAACATGATTACATTAGTCATCTTATTCAATTAATGCTAATACTTGTAAATCTCGTCAAGCATTCATGATTATAACTTATGTTAACAACAAATCAAGTTCCTTTCATAGCTCAGGTGTCGGTTATACCATACATTATGGGCTATGAAAGTGCCAAGCATTTGTTGTACCAAGTGTTATACAACATAAATCAAGATTAGTCATTTAACAAGCAAAGTATTAAAGAGTGAACAAGATAACAAATATAAAACATGTTAGTATCAAACATTAAAGTCCATATTAAGTTTACATTATACTTATTCTTACACCATTAGTGTAACCTTTTCACCTTGACATAATTAACTTAGCTAGACATAATGAAAGAAAGGAAAACAAATAAACAAAATAAGAACATAAAAGTTAACTAAGTAAAGGAAAGGAAATGAAAGGCATAAACTTGATATTAATGAAAGTAAAGTATAAACATTACAAAAAATACAAAGAGAGAAAGGAAGAGCATGATCTTGATCTGGAAACCAAGATGCCTAAATGCATGGCAAATGCCTCCTTTTATAGGCAAAAATTGGGAACTATTGATTTGATGACTAATTGATAAGTGGGTGGCTAATTTTTGACATGGTGACAATCCTTATCTTCTCTTGTCTGCCCAAAACGTCATTGATAACGTCAAAACTGGAGCCAGGTGCAAACATGAAAGTTGTAGGCAATTGTCTCAGCTTTCTTGTGTAAAACATTCAGCTCATTTGGACTTCTAGAACTCCAGATATGGCCAAAATACCGAACAGTGCTCAAGCTGGAGGATAAATTTGGTCTTCTTTGTTTTTGTTATAATTTGGACTTGAAAATGACCTTTTAAGATGTTGGGCTCCATATGAAAGTTGTAGGCCTATATCTTACCTTTCCATCCATATAAATTGGACCTAAATCTGAGATCTGTAGCTCCAGATATGACCCAATTACCGAACATTGTTCCGGTTTGGATTGCACCGACATCTCTTCTCTAAGTTTGACCATCTCTTTATCCTTGCAATTTAAGTTCTTCAAGTCATCAATCAATCCTTTCATTTATGTGATAGGCCTGCATTAAAAATAGACATTTACCACAAATTATAGGTATCTTATATTATTAGATACATTATTATAAAACATATTTTAGTTAAGGAGTTATTAATACTTCAAGTGCAAAATGATGATATAAAACCATGATAAAAATGCACTTTTAAGTACTAATCACATAACTTGGGCATTTTAACAGAATTTGCTAACTTGGGACTAGGAAAAGAAATTTATAACTTGGACTCTCTATGCCTGCGGCCTCTTTTAATTTTCTTCTTCATCTTTTTATAAAGATTGTTATTATTTTAATTTTTTTCTTTTAATTATAATATTATTTTTATTTTTTAAATTTTAATCCTCATTATTTTCAATATTTTTTATTAAATTATTTTTTTTAATATCACCATTTAATTAAATATAAGATTTATTTTGGATTGTAATTTTAATTTTTTGTTTTAATTTTTTTAAATCCATTTATATAATTAAAATTCATTTCAAGTTTATCCTCTAACATGCCATTCATTGAAAATTGAATTTCATGGTTTTTATTTTCTAGATTAGTGGTTAGTATTTAAAAGAATATTTTTATCAAGATTTTATATAGCGCTTCAAGTATCAATAACTTATTAATTAAAACATGTTTTATAATAACAAGTCTGATACTATAAAATACCTTTAATTTATAATAAATGTTCATCTTAAATGCAGGCTTATCACATAAATTAAAGGATTGATTAATAAGTTTAACTACTGAAATTAAAAAGACAAAGTTTAGAAAAGCGATGTCGGTTTAGTCCAAACTAGAATACTGTTCAGTTATCAAGTTATATCTAGAGTTATAGATCTTGAATTTTAATTTGGTTTATATGGCTAGAAAATTAAGATATAGACCTAAAACATTCATGGGAATGCAAGACTCAATTCTGCTATTTGGAAGTCCAAATTTTAAGAACAACGGAGAAGTCTGAACCTATCCCACAACCCAAACACTATTCAGTATTCAACCTATATCTTGAGTTCTAAAAATTCAAATGACCTTAATTTTTTTTTATTGGTGTTTGACTGCTTTTTATGATTGGCTTATTTTAACTCACAAGTGCACAAGTGTGCGATGTAGCAGTTAACTCTATAAGATCGATGTCATATCCATAGAGAGTTAGATCTAGAAAATAAGCTAAGTAACAAAAACAAAACTCAAGAGAAATTAAATTAACAATAACTTGGTTGAAAATAATTGATGGATTTGTTTTCAAAGATGAAAACGTGTAAATAGATTTTAAATGACAAGAAAAAGTAAGTCTTGGTCCAAATCAATTTTAATGGTGATGTATTGGTGATTTCTTCAAGATATATAAGATAACTCAACCTAATATCAATAATGGTGATATTAGATTGGAAGATATTACAATGAAGTTTAAAAAGTTGAAGATTGATTATTGCTTAAGAATGAACAAGTACTTTCATATTAAGTAAAACATTGAATTAAACAATCTCTATACCAAAACTAAGTTTGTGCATAAAAATTCAAGATTATTACATTACCTAAATGATTTCTAAAATTCCCTTGCAATAATAAAACATTCATGAAGAAAATGACAAGATTATAACATTACCTACATGATTTCTAAAATTTTTTTGCAATAATAAAACATTCATGAAGAAAATGAGAAGATAAACATTAAGATTCATTCATATCTTAAAGAACTCACCTCAACCACCATCATCCTTGATTTGGATCCAAGAAAGAAATTAGCCAACCATGATTATATATAAGAACACTTTAATAAATATAAAGTAACTTCAATCAAAATGAGACAATAAGTTTTACAAGTTAAAGAACTAAAATCTACAAAGAAGAACACAACACAATTTCAGTAAAAATTCGGACATAAATATGATGCTAAATTGGGACAACAATTTAGACCCTCTTACAAGCCTTTTCTAAAGATATCTATTAGAAAAATATTTATAGAAAATTTTGTCACCTTTCCAGATCAGTAAAGAACAACTCATTTGGACACTTAAGTCAAACGTTATGGGCAAAACACTGAAAGGTGTTCTGAAAAATCAAATCATACTAGCTTTGCAACCACTTTGGTGCATGTTTTTCTTCCTCATTTATGAGCTGTCTCTTTCTTTTTTTTTAACCTAAAATAATGTCACAATATCCCCTCCAGCTTTCCATCCATGTGCTTGCCTTCTTGGATCAATGGATTATCCAAAATAAATCAATTGTTATTTGTTGTGTGGACATGTAAGATCATGGATTGTGCTTAGACTGATTTGAAGGTTGATTTGGGGCTGAATTTAAGCATCATATAAGGATACAAATGTACCTATTATTTAGGCTAAGAATGACATTGAAACCTTGAGTGTTTGATGGTTGAGTTTGCATACAATATAAGGTAAGTTTGGGCTTGATATAGATCATATGATAATCTTTTCTAGGATTAGAATAGAAGTGATTTTTTTGGGAAAAATTTGGAGCACTTATTTGAACTAAGATTTGCTTCAAACTTTAATTCAATTTCTCTTCAATTCATTGTTTCGAATTCCGACATTAAATTTTTTGACATAATCTGTTTAAGCTCTAAAAACCTAGCAAAACATTAAAAAAAACTTTGTTACTAAAAAGCATATCAATTATTATAAAAACCCAAATAAAAAATAAATACATATGTAAAATAAGAGACTTAATGATACTTTTGATGCATAATCAGTTGGAAAGATGAGACAATTTCCTAGAACTTTCATGATTCAAGTCCATTCGAATTCTGACATCAACAATGATGTTTTGTTCAAATAAGAAGATAAAGATTATCACTAAGTTAAGATGTGGTCACTTACTCAATAATTAGTCATCAAATCAAGATTTTCCAATTTTAGCCTATAAAAAATGGCATTTGCCATGTATTTAGGCATCTTCATTTTCAAATCAAAATCATGTTCTTGCTCTCTCTATTGTAATGCTTAAGTTTTGCTTATATCAATCTCTTGTTTATGCTTCTCATTTCCTTTCCTTTACTTAGTTAACTTTTATATTATTTGTATTCTTATCTTGTTTATTTATGTTTCTTTCTTTTATTATGTTTAGTTAAGTTTATTATGTCAAGGTGAAAAGATTACACTAATGATGTAAGAATAAATATAGTGTAAACTCAACATAAACTTTAATGTTTGATACTAACATGTTTTGTATTTGTTATCTTGTTCACATTTAATACTTTGTTTGTTAAATAGTTACTTTAGATTTATGTTGTATAACACTTGGTATAACAAATACTTGGCACTTTCATAGCCTAATTATATGGTATATGATTTGTATTTAAAAGAACATTTTTATCAAGGTTTTATATCATCATTTTGCACTTGAATTATCAATAACTCCTTAACTAAGACATGTTTTATAATAACATATCTAATAATACAAAATACTATTAATTTATGGTAAATATTAATTTTAAATGCAGGCCTATCACATAAATAAAAGGATTGATTGATGAATTTAAGAATTGAAATTGAAAGCACAAAGAGATGACCAAACTTAGAAAAGAGCTGTTTATGCAGTCCAAACCGCAACACTGTTTGATAATTGAGTCATATCTAGAGCTCTAGATCTTGAATTAGAAAGGTAAGACATAGGCCTACAACTTTCATATGGAGCCCAAGACTTAAAAAGGTCATTTTCAAGTCCAAATTGTAGCAACAACAAAGAAGTTCGAAATTGTTCGATAGCACACGCATTGTTCAATGTTTGGCCCATATCGAGAGTTCTAGAAGTCAAAATTATCTCTATTTTTTTTCTAGGAATCTAAGACAATTTCCTACAACTTTCATGTTTTTAAGTAGTTCCAATTCTGACGTTGTAAATAACATTTGAGGCAGACAAGAGAAGATAATGATTGTCACCAAGTTAAGAGTTGACCACCCATTAAATGAATAGTTCCAAATTTTAGCCTATAAAAAGAGGCATTTGCTATGCATTTAGGCATTATGGTTGATTAGTACTTAAAAGTGCATTTTTATCATGATTTTATATCATCATTTTGCACTTGAAGTATCAATAACTCCTTAACTAAAGCATGTTTTATAATAATATATCTAATAATATAAGATACCTTTAATTTGTGGTAAATGTTCATTTTAAATGCAAGCCTATCACATAAATGAAAGGATTGATTGATAACTCTAAGAACTTAAATTGCAAGGATAAAGAGATGGCCAAACTTAAAAAAGAGATGTTTGTGCAATCCAAACCGGAACACTATTCGGTAATTGGGTCATATCTGGAGCTATAGATCTCAGATTTAGGTCTCATTTATATGGATGGAAAAGTAAGACATAAGCCTACAACTTTCATATGGAGCCCAAGATCTAAAAAGGCCATTTGTAAGTCCAAATTGTAGCAACAACAAAGAAGCCCGAATCTGTCTTTCAGCCCGAGCACTATTCGGTATTTTGGCCATATCTGGAGTTCTAGAAGTACAAATGAGCTGAATGTTTTACACAATAAAGCTGAGACAATTGCCTACAACTTTCATGTTGACTAGCTCCAATTGTGACGTTATCAATGACATTTTAGACAGACAAGAGAAGATAAGGATTGTCACCAAGTTAAGAGTTGGTCACCCACTTATCAATTAGTTATTAAATCAATAGTTCCCAATTTTGGCCTATAAAAGGAGGCATTTGCCATGCATTTAGGCATCTTGGTGTCCAGATCAAGATCATGCTCTTCCTTTCTCTTTTTGTATTTTTTGTAATGTTTATGCTTTGCTTTCATTAATATCAAGTTTATGCCTTTCATTTCCTTTCCTTTACTTAGTTAACTTTTATGTTCTTATTTTGTTTATCTATTTTTCTTTCTTTCATTATGTCTAGCTAAGTTAATTATATCAAGGTGAAAAGGTTACACTAATGGTGTAAGAATAAGTATAATGTAAACTTAATATGGACTTTAATGTTTGATACTAACATGTTTTATATTTGTTATCTTGTCCACATACTTTGCTTGTTAAATAACTAATCTTGATTTATGTTGTATAACACTTGGTACAATAAATGCTTGGCATTTTCATAGTTCATATTGTATGGTATAACCAACACCTGAGCTATGAAAGGAACTTGATTTGTTGTTAACATAAGTTATAATCATGAATGCTTGACAAGATTTACAAGTATTAGCATTAATCGAATAGGATGACTAATGTAATCATGTTAACAATCTATAATTAGATTGGAACCTCATTTGGTGTGGTTTCCAATTGTTTATACTATACTTGTTTGACATACCATTAGTGGAACCTTTAACCTTGACATTTGTTCTTATCATTGTTTAATCTTTACATTAATATTCCATCTCGAAGTTCTTATCATCTTCTTCTTCTCCTTCTCCTTCTCCTTCTTTACTACTACTACTACTACTAGTATTATTATTATTATTATTATTATTATTATTATTATTGTTATTATTTATAGTTGTTGTTTATAATTTGTGCAATTAACCCCCCCTGTGGTTCGACCCTAGTGTTGCCGAGTTATTTATTACTTTGACACTCCTGCACTTGAGAGAATACATCAACCTTTTCATCGTGTCAATGGTCTCCAGATCAAGATCATGTTTATGCTTTCTCTCTTTGTATTTTTGTAATGCTTAAATTTTATTTTCCTTAATATCTTATTTATGTCTTTCCTTTCCTTTCCTTTCCTTTACTTAGTTAACTTTTATCTTATTTATGTTCTTATTTTATTTCTTTATTTTTCATTTCTTTATTATATTTAGCTAATTTTATTATGTCAAAGTGAAAAAGTTACACTAATGGTGTAAGAATAAGAATAGTGTAAACTTAATATGAACTTTAATGTTTGATACTTACATGTTTTGTATTTGTTATTTTGTTTGCTCTTTAAATCTTTACTTGTTAAATGACTAATCTAGATTTATATTGTATAACACTTGGTACAACAAATACTTGGCACTCTCATAGTCCATACTGTATGGTATAACCGACACCTGATCTATGAAAGGAACTTGATTTGTTGTTAACATAAGTTATAATCATAAATGTCTAACAATATTTACAAGTATTAATATAAATTGAATAAGATAACTAATGTAATCATGTTAACAATTTATAATCTAATTGAAACCTCCTTTATGTGTGGTTTCTAATTGAATAATAAGAGTTTATACTACACTTGTTTGACATACCATTAGTGGATACTCTAACCTTGACATTTGTTGTTATCATTGTTTAATCCTTACATTAATCTTTGTAATGAGAATAACCATACTAGAACACTTAAAGACCACATGAATCCTATAAGAACAAGTGTACCATCATGCATAGTTTTTCCTTCTAATGTATCTCATTTTAATTTTAAGCCAGACACTATTCAACTTTTACCTTCTTTTCATGGTTTAGAATTAGAAAATCCATACTTGCATTTAAAGAAATTTTTGTAACACCTACAATGACTCAAATTATAGCATGAACAACATCAGATTAAAGCTTTTTCCTTTTTCATTAAAAGATAAAGCTAAAACATGGCTATAAAATTTGAGACAAGGATCCATTCGTGCTTGTGATGAAATGCAATAGCAGTTTTTAATGAAGTTTTTCTCATCTTATAAATTAAACTCTTTCAAAAGATAAATCACCACTTTCACTCAAAAAACCTAGAGAAGCATTTTACCAATATTAGAATAGGTATCGAGACTTACTTAATACTTGCCCTCATCATAGTTTTGAAATATAAAGATTGGTCTCACATTTTTATTAGGGTTAACACCTAGAGATAGGCATATGGTTGAATTGATATGCAATGAAACTTTTAAAGATAAAGACCTTGATGAAGCAATGGAGTACATAGACTTTTTAGTTGAAAATGCTCAAAATTAGGACACTACAGGTACTTATGAGGCACCGAGTAAAACTCAACCTTATATATCTAGGCGAGGCATGTACAACTTTAAGCAAGATCATGACCTCTAAGCCAAGTTTGCATCTTTAGCTAGAAAAGTTAAGGCACTAAAATTGAAAAAGAGGGGTTAATTAAAATCTATTGAAAACATTGTGTGAAAATATATGAAACAAATGAACATTCAACCAATAACTGTCCAACTTTGCCTTCTTTTAAAGAATATTTTCATGAACAAGCTCATACTTTAAACAGTTTTTAAAGGCCCAACCACAACCCATACTCATAAACACACAACCCTGGTTGGAGAAATCACCCAAATTTTAATTGGAAAAGTGATAATAACAATGTACAAACTTCACAACCACCGTTTCAAGCACACCATAATTTCTAAAATTCTTATGGATATGCATCTTGAGGAAACATTGCATGTATTTTGTTGCGATATCGCGATCACACAAATTAATTACCCTAGCTTAAAACACACAAGATAATTGTAGCAAGTAAGGGGTTGATCCCACGAGGAAATTTCAAGTCATATTATTACGTTGTATGTTATGTAATTGGGGGGATTTGGTTTGTGATTATCTAAACTATGTCAGCAATTAAACTAGCAAGCAAAATCAATTAAAACTGAAATTTATCAAGAAAACATACCTTGGTCGCAAGCACACATTCACCAACAAAAATTAGAATCGATCCTTGAAACTAAAATTATAGTTTATGTTCTAAATTTTTATCTTTTCTTAATGTTGATTAATTAACAAATCTATCGTATAACTAATCCTAACCAACAAACAATCAAAATGTCCGCACTAATGATTTAATTTGATGGCAGCTTTAAGAACTAGATTATTTCATCAAGATTAACATACAAGCTGTTCGCAGCTTATGTCACTTTGTTCAAATGTTCTCCCTAACTTCAATAATGTAGTTTCGCCATAATTATCAAGCTTAGTTGCTTCACAAGTTCATATATTACAACTCTTGTTTTGATATTAAACTTAACAATAGATTGTTCACAATAATAACTTAGAGTCCGCTCTAGCAATCATCAACAACAATCATAGGAAATATGCATAGGAAAACAATTATACTCATTCATATCATAAACTAAAAAACAACAATCATAGGAAATATGCATAGGAAAACAATCATACTCATTCATAACATAAACTAAAAATAAAAGGAAGAATAAATCTCATGATTCTTGAAATCCAAAGGTTTGTTGTGTCCTTGCAACCAAGAATAGAGCTTAACCTTGCATAACTATTGAACAACTACTCTTAAAGAATGAAGAATGCATAATTTTAAGTTTTTTAGAGGAGGGGGCATTTTTCTCCTCTTGGGTGGCTGCCCCCCTTCTCTTTTCTCATTCTTTTTATATCTTAGGAGACCCTAGTTTCTATTTTACAAAATAGTCCTCCCTTAAGTTAGCAATTTACATTTAAGTACTTCAATAACTATGTTCCCAAAAAAGGAGAAATAGTCTTGCATGAAATCTTCAAGCTCTGACTTAGAGGAGCTAAATTTCTGATATAAAAACTTGGATGTTGGTTTAGAAGCTTCAAAACGTAATTTAAACTCGTTTCTTCACAGAACCTATTTGTTGGTAGAATTCAGTTGTCATCTTTAAAAAATCATATCTCCCTCACATGACATCTTTTTAGATGAAAGTTTGAGCGTTTATAGAACATTGAGTCAAGAATCCAAATGAATTGATTTTGCATCAATTGGACTTCTGTAGCTCTAGATATTAAAGTTTCAATGGCCGAAGGTCAACACTAGCAGATTATGAGATTTGAATTTGAAAGCTACGATTTCCATGATCTTTCTCTGTTTGTTTTTCTTGCATTACATTTCTAGAAAGGTATGGATGTTAGATTTTTAGTACCACTAGATTCACTTCATTTCAATCTCTAGAACTCATGCTTTGCACAAAACATCAACTGAACGTCAAATCTGCTAATTACCTCCAATTTACTCCTTTTTGCATCTTTTATTCAAAAGTGCCTTCGAAACATAAAAAAAGAATATCAAGGCATTTCACATATAAAACATGGATAAAACATTAGGTAAATGTGGGTGAAACTATCGAATAATATGGTTACATCACATTCATTGAAAAGCAAGAGATAATCAATACTCAACTTGCTCAAAACATGATAGATTTTGAAGATACTCTTGTAAAATTGACATCTAGTCTCAATTTCCAAGAGAAAGGTAAGTTTTCATCTCAACCATAACAAAATCCCAAGGGGAAAAACAATGCAAATATAGGTAGTTCTGAAAGCCAACACATGAATCAAGTCAAATCAGTCACTACTCTTCGCAGTGGTAAGGTTATTGAAAAACTCACTCTTAAATGTAGTGAGAAAGATAATGAGTCAATCTCTAAGGATAAGGAAGGAGTTGAATCTAAAAATTATAAAGAAATGACTGATTTCGTGCCAACACTTCCATTTCCTCATGCCATGACCAAACAAAGGAAAGTCAATCACAACTCTGAAATCTTTAAAACTTTCAAACAGGAAAGGATCAATAGAACTTTGTTGGATGCTATTAAACAGGTTCCTTCCTATGCTAAATTTATGAAAGATCTATACATTGTGAAGAGAAAACTGAATGTGAAAAAGAAATTTTTTTTAGTCAAACAGGTAAGTGTCATTCTTTAGAACAATAATGCTTTGAAATATAAAAACCCTAGTTGTCTTACAATTTCTTTCTTTATTGAAAAACAAAAAATTAAAAGAGTCTTATTTGAATTTACTTTCATATTCAGTTTTTCAATGTCTCAATCTACGTGAGTTAAAACCAACTTCTGTAACTCTTTTACTTGCCGATAGATCCATAAAAATACCTAGAGAAATAATTAAAGATGTTTCAGTACAAGTTGATAAATTCATTTATCCTGTTTATTGTCTTGCACACAACCTATTAAAGCAAGTAATTCATTTCTTGTTATTTTAGGACGTCCATTTCTTACAACTTCTAATTCATTGATTAATTGTAGGAATGGACAAATAAATCTTTTGGAAACATGACATTGGAGATGAATATTTTCAACATTTGTAAATAACCTGGAGATGATAATGATTCACATGAAGTAGATCTTATTGATGAATTAGTTTATGATTAATTTAAATTTACTGTGAGTAAAACAGAGTTTGATGAATCTAAAGATATGCAAATGATTTATTTTCAGGAAGAAATCACAGATGAAAAAAGCACAAAAAATATTGATGCTAATCTTTTATCAAGAGTGACAACAAATTCGATATCTGACATCACACCAATCGATAATTACTTTCTTAATGAATCCTTACTTTCTCTTAGTCCAATGCCTTGGTATAATAAAAATATCAATTTGTTTGCTTTAGGAGATTTGCCAGCTGATTAGAGAAAAGTTTTTGAACGAAGTGAAGAACTTTTATTATGATGACCCTAACTTATTCAAATATTATCTTGATCAAATATTTCAAAAATTCATCATTGACAATGAGGTAAGTAGTGTCATTCTAAAGCATGTAGGAGTTATTTCTCATAAAAAAGACAGCTGCAAAAATCTTTCAAAATGGATTTTATTGGCCCACCATGTTCAAGGACACGCATGCATTCTGCAAAACTTGTGAAAGTTATCAAAAAGTTAATACTGTCAAAACATTTTGTTTTATAATTCTCATCTCCATTTATTCCCTAGAGAGTTAAGATCGAGATGGTGCAGTCCATTTATTAAGAAACATGTGTATCCTTATAGGGCCTTTGATATTGAGAATTCAATGAATAACAATGTTTCTAAGGAAAATGAACATCATTTGAAAGCTTACTTTGATAATTTTCCTGGTGAAAATGAATCAACTGGTTTGAATGATCTTGTAGTTAAAGGTTGATTATTTTTTTTTTCTCACATTATTTTTGTATTTTGTTTTTTTTACTCTTGGTTTACTAGTCTCTCTAGCCCAGTTAAATGACGGATAACGGTTCTTCATAACTCTTAAGTCGTTTCTTCCAGTTTCCTATGATAACTGATATCTATGTATATATTTGTTCAATTCCTTATTCATTATTTTCTCTTTGCATCTTTTTTCCACTTCTCATTTTAAAAAATGGACAACACTCTTAAAAAATTGAAAAAGTATTTGTCCACTTTGCCTTAATATGCGATTACAAAAATTTACCGAGCTAGGTGTACAAGATTGAGGTTGTTAATGAACCATGGAATTTCTGGAGAGATTCACTGGTTAATTGAAGCAAAGTTTCGATTATCAAGTGAGTCTTCTAATTTTTTTCATTTCACACATGCCTAAAATAGATAAAAACACTTTTACAAAGAAACGTCATGCAAAACAACTGAAAGTCTACCATCGATGTGCTAGATGGACTTGCAGTGCACAATGTCATTCTTTAGAAATGGTATCTATAAACCGTGAAGATAAAATACTATTCATTAAGGATGACTTGAGTGAAGAGTTTTTAAATAATCTTCTATTGACTCTTGAGATGTATCCTAGTGGAGATATGCATCATGTAATTCATGATTTATGACCACTATTCCATAAAGAACATGCTCGATATAGTCTTCAGAAAACTAGATGGAAAGCCTATCCCTGACCCATAGAGGGTGTTTAAGCCATTCTTGGACGTAAAACTAAGAAAAGATGTGAGCCACAATCATAATTGCGATTTGAGTTTTAATTTGTAAAAACTTGTGTCTTTTGGTTTTATTAATAGCATAATATTTGTGTTTTATTATTTCTTATATTTGTTTAAGTGTGTTTTAGGTTTGTTAGTGTCCGGTGTTTCAGGTGATGTTTTTTATACTCTATCTTTCTACCTTAGAACATTGAGGACAATGTTTTGTTTTGGTTGGGGAGAGAGGGTAGTAGTTGAAAAAAAAAATTAACTGTGTTTTCTATTTCATAAAGCATGTACAAAATTGTTGTTACTAGGATGACAGAGTAAAGGAGCTCTTTATAAAATTGTTGAGACGTATCTTAGTAACTATTCTTAATAAAGTCTATTATAATACTTCTTGAAATATTCAGATTTACAAATTCTTACATTATTATTACTTAATTCTACTCATATACTCATTTAACATGTATTTTTAAACCTTAATTTTCACACACACACTTTAACATATAATTGTAGGTTGCATATTGAATTATTACATTAGTTATGTTTTTTTGTTAGAGATAACAACTAAGAAAAAGGGATAATATATAATTTGAAAAAAAAAAAGCAAAAAATAATGATAATAAAAATATAGATAAGTTTGGTTTTGTACCCTTCTTAACCTAAGCAATTAAGCCCTAAGGAGTGTTTTAACACCTAATACCCTAAAGTCAACTGACTTGAGAGCTATTGGCCCAACACTTGTTACATGGGTTGAGGAGAAAAGCTTAAGGAATTAAATATTGTAATATCTACGTATCGGTATTGGCAACCCGTTACTAAACTCGCAGGGGTATCTCAACACCTAATGCCCTAAGACCAACTGGTTTGAAAGCTATTATCTGAAAGCTCGTTACATGGGTTAAAGATGCATTGTGTTTTAAGTTACATGTATATATGTTTAAAAAAACAAACAAAAAAGAAAAAAATCACAACCCAAGGAAGTTAAACTTAAATATTAGAACAAGAATTTTATTTTCTTCCAAGTAAAGCCCCATAACTATGTGTTGATATATTAAGCACAAAAATAAGGTTTATTAATATCTTGTTTAACAGATATTGAGCAGATATATAAATTTAATGATAGTTTGTTTATCTGGATAGATTAATGGAAGTTGAATGATGAATACTTTACTTTGTGGAATTTACAAATTATTTTTCTATTTTAACGCTTTGATTACTAGGAACTAGTAATAAGCTGGTTGGGGGGGGGTGTGATAAGTACTTAAAAGTGCATTTTTATCAAAGTTTTATATCATCATTTTGCACTTAAAGTATCAGTAACTCCTTAACTAAAACATGTTTTATAATAATATATTTAATAATATAAGATACCTTTAATTTGTGGTAAATGTTCATGTTAAATGCAAGCCTATCAAATAAATGAAAGAATTGATTAATGAGCTTAAGAACTGGAATTGAAAGGATAAAGAGATGACTAAACTTAAAAAAGAGATGCTAGTGTAATCCAAACCAGAAAACTATTTGGTAATTATGTTATATCTAAAGTTGTAGATCTTGGATTTAGGTCTATTTTATATGGATAGAAAAGTAAGACATAGGCCTACAACTTTTATATAGAGCTTAAGATTTAAAAAGATCATTTTCTAGAGTTTTAGAAGTCTAAATGACCTCCATTTTTTTTCTTCTGGAAAGCTGAGATAATTTTCTATAATTTTATATTTTCAAGTTGTTCCAATTCTGATGTTATCAATGACATTTTGGGCAGACAAGAAAAGATAAGGATTGTCACGAAGTCAAGAGTTGGTCACCCACTCATCAATTAGTTATCAAATCAATAGTTCCCAATTTTGGCCTATAAAAAGAGGCATTTGCCATACATTTAGGCATCATGATCTCCAGATCAAGATTATGTTTATGCTTTCTCTCTTTGTATTTTTGTAATGCTTAAGTTTTATTTTTATTAATATTTTGTTTATGCCTTTCATTTCCTTTCCTTTACTTGGTTAACTTTTATCTTATTTATGTTCTTATTTTATTTATTTAGTTTTCTTTCTTTCATTATGTTTAGCTAAGTTTATTATGTCAAGGTGAAAAGGTTACACTGATGGTGTAAGAATAAGTATAGTGTAAACTTAATATGGACTTTAATGTTTGATATTAACATGTTTTGTATTTGATATGTTGTTTACTCTTTAATACTTTGCTTGTTAAATGAATAATCTTTATTTATGTTGTATAACACTTGGTACAACAAATACCTAACACTCTCACAGCTCATACTGTATAGTATTACCGACACCTAAGCTATGAAAGTAACTTGATTTGTTGTTAACATAAGTTTAATCATGAATGCCTAACAATATTTACAAGTATTAACGTTAATTGAATAAGATAACTAATGTAATCATGTTAACAATTTATAATATGATTGAAACCTCTTTTTTGTGTGGTTTCCAATTAAATAATAAGAGTTTATATTATACTTGTTTGACATACCATTAGTGGATCCTCTAACCTTAACATTTGTTATTATCATTGCTTAATCCTTATGTTAATCTTTCATCTCAAAGTTCTCATCAACTTCTTTTTTTTCTTCTTCTTCTATTACTTCTACTACTACTACTAATATTACTATTAATATTACTATTATTATTAGTATTCTTATTACTATTAATATTAGTATTACTACTATTATTGTTGTTGTTATTTATAATTTATACAATTAGCCTTCCTATGGTTCGATCCTAGTCTTGCTAGGTTATTTATTACTTCGACACTCCTGCACTAAGGAGAAAACATCAATCTTTCGGTCGTGTCCGTATAACGGCATTTCTGCTATAAAAGTAACTTGATTTATTGTTTACATAAGTTATAATCTTGAATACCTGACAACATTTACAAGTATTAATATTGTTCAAATAAGATAACTAATATAATCATGTTTACAATTTATAATCTAATTGGAACCTTTCTTATGTGTGGTTTCTAATTGAGTAATAAGAATTTATATTATACTTGTTTGAAATACCATTAGTGGATTCTCTAACCTTGACATTTGTTTTTATCATTGTTTAATCCTCACATTAATCTTACAATTTCAAAGTCCTCTTTAAATTACGAATACCACCACTACCACCACCACCATTGTTATTGTTATTGTTGTTATTTATAATTATATAGTTAATCTTCCTATGGTTCGACTACGATCTTGCTGGGTTATTTATTACATTGATACTCCTACATTTAAGAGAAACATCAATCTTTTGGTTGTGTTAAGTTTTTAGCACTATTGCTAGAGAAGTAAATTATTGTATAAATTATAGTGTTTAGTTTATTTTCTCTTTTTTCTTTTCTTGTATCTAACTTTGTTTATTTTGTTTTGTTTCTATTTTTTTTCTTTTCTTTTTTCTTTTATTCTATTCCTACACGTGTATGAGAGTTTGGTCACATCCATTAAGTGGCAGACTTTGTAGGGTATCCTTATTATTTTCAGAAAATATGGTTGAAGAAGATGATCAGTCGCTTTATAATGAGAATAGTAAGAATAACCGTGTCAGAACACTTAAATACCACATGAATCCTACAAGAACAAGTGCATCCTTATACATAATTTTTCCTACTAATACATTTCATTTTAATTTTAAATCAGATATTATTTAATTTTTATCTTCTTTTTATAGATTAGATTTAGAAAATCTATACTAATATTTAAGAGAATTTGACGAGATCTATAATACCAAATCTAAATTATTTGAATTTAAAATTATATAAGATATTATTATTAAACTTGATTTAAGGTCAATACGGCATAAAATTTAAGTTAGTTTAACTTAAATTATTTATTTTTTAAAATAAAATAATAATATTTTAATTATTTTAATAAATTAAATTAAATTTTTATTAAATTAGTTGAAAGATGACTTGATACTTCTATGTAAACAAGTTAAACTAAGTTTTTTATTTCGCCACCAACCCAGATTAGAAGAAAGATTTGCTAGATGCTGAATTGACCGGTCTGAGCAGCCAGGATTAATAGTAACAATGTAACATCACCATCCATTAACAGGAAAATCAAGGGTAGAACCCGAACCTTATCCTGCCAGAATGCACCGATCAAATGGACACGCATAAGTAATGTCATAAAAAGAAATAAAGGAAATGATCACGTGATAAAACTGCAACACCGCAGAAATCGAAAAAGTCAAATGGCAGATCACTTGAAAATAATTTTTAAAAAAGAAGCAAACGAAAACCATAAGCAACACTCTGACAGTGGCAGGCAAAGGCAAATTGGCCATGGACAAATGGGTGGTGCGTAGTAGCATTTTCCTTCTCTTCGTTGCCATGTCCTTAGCCTTTCGATTTTCTCTGAACCCAAACGGGAAACACTTTGATTCTCTTCTAACATGCCACAATAATAATAGTAATAATAATAATATCTCTTCTTCTTCATATTTGAAAGAGCGGATAGTTGAGTTGGCTAATGATCCACACACGGTTGACTGGATGAAGAAGATTAGGAGACAAATTCATGAGAACCCTGAACTTGCTTTTGAAGAGTTTGAGACAAGCAAGTTGATTAGGCAACAACTTGATCAAATGGGTATTGCTTATCGGTGGCCCGTGGCAAGAACTGGTGTAGTGGCCACACTTGGGTCTGGTTCTTCACCCTTTGTTGCTCTGAGAGCTGATATGGATGCTTTGCCCATTCAGGTATTGTGTTCTGTTCCTGTCAGAAACAAAATATGTATTTTGGTTGATGTAATGGGATTTCTTCAGCAAAATTCTGTAAACCATTCCTTTTATTCAGACATGGTAGGTTTTGATTCTGTCCTAAATATACATTTAGACATCGCTTGATTTTTCTATGATATGTACATGTTTTTATGTGCTGTCCAAGCATAAATTATGCATTTTAACAGAATTTGCTAACTTGGGACTAGGAAAAGAAATTTATAACTTGGACTATATATGCTGTCTCTCAATAGGAAATGGTTGAGTGGGAGCACAAGAGTAAAGTAGATGGAAAAATGCATGCCTGCGGGCACGATGCGCATGCTGCAATGCTCCTCGGTGCTGCAAGGATCTTGAAACAATTGCAAGATACGTTGCAGGTAAATTCTGATTTTGTGGCAAACTTGTTGATTTACATTGATGTTACTGTCAACCGCGGAATTAAGAACTACAAATGCAGGGAACTGTCGTGCTTATATTTCAACCAGCTGAAGAACAAGGGCAAGGCGGTAAAGACATGATTGCAGAAGGGGTTCTAGACAATGTCGATGCCATTTTTGGGTTGCACACTGTGCATAGGTATCCTACTGGAGTGGTTGCTTCTCGGCCTGGAGAATTCCTTGCAGGATGTGGGAGTTTCAAAGCAAAGATAATTGGAAAAGGTGGTCATGCTGCAATTCCCCAAGACTCCATTGATCCAATTTTGGCAGCATCAACAGCAGTGATTAGTTTGCAGAATATAGTTTCAAGGGAGATTGACCCTTTAGATTCTCAGGTACTATAACCGAGTATTAACCATGCCTGGGAGCAAGCTACATTTCTTCAATTTAGTTTTATGATTCTAAGGTGCAGAAGATTCTAATTCCTTGGCGAAACTTGGATATTACAGGTGGTTTCTGTAGCTATGATCCATGGAGGTACTGCATTTAATGTCATACCAGACTCTGCTTCAATAGAAGGAACGTTCAGGGCTTTCAGCAAGAAGAGCTTCAATGCACTCAGGGAAAGAATAAAAGAGGTAACTCTAACTGCTGACCTTAAAAATGAAACCTCTTCACGATTTTTAGATAAAAGCCCCATACGAGTCGTGTGATATCCAGAACAACAAGCACTTTAATAAGGTTTTCGTAATGATACCCAAGAAAAGAAACAAGGGTCTGAGTTCTTGCCACAGCAAGCCTCTTGATTAATCAACAGATCGGTTGTAGTCATACTGAAAGTGTTAAAACTGGACAAGGAAAAGGAACAAGCACTTCATAGAATCCTCTTATTGAAGAAACTTGCACTTCATCTCTCTATTTTTAAGTGCGTTAATGTCTTGCGCCAGGTTATTGAAGGGCAGGCAGCTGTACATAGGTGCACTTGTGAGGTAAATTTCACAGGAACTGAACATCCCATAATCCCTCCAACAGTAAATGATGCCAGAATTTACGAACATGTTCGGCGTGTTTCAATTGATATCGTAGGAGAAGGAAACGTTGAGATAGCTCCCATCTTCATGGGGAGTGAAGATTTTGCTTTCTATCTTGATAAAGTACCTGGATCCTTTTTATTTCTAGGCATGAGAAATGAGAAGATTGGGAGTATATATCATCCACATAGCCCATACTATACCATTGATGAGGATGTGTTCCCAATTGGAGCATCAATATATGCGGTCTTTGCACACTCATACCTTTTAAATTCAACAAGAAACTTGAATTCTTATGACTAAAATTATTTTCTTTTTCTATTGTAATCGTCTGTCTGTGATCTTTTAAAAAGGGAAAATAGAGTTTACCCAATATAATGTAGTCTTTTTTAAACAGAATTGGTGATGGGAAAAAAGTTGTTAAAAAAATATTAGACCAATTAGATTTGCGAGTGTGTCATGTTCATTATAAGTGCATGCTATTCAAATTAGTTGTGAAATTAGTTTGTCCATATGAAAAGACTAGTGTTTATACATGATAGAACTATAAACATGCAATATTAAATTTCAAGCAAAACTTGTAATAAAAAATAAAACTAGTCTTATTATTTATAATTAATATCAAAACAAAGTCTTAATATCCATTCTAAGAATATAAAATATTAAAAATTTAATAGAAACAAAGTAAGGTACCTATTAATTTGAATAAGTTAAATGCAGTTGTTGTCATCTATTAATATTTTAAAGTTTTATTATTTCTTACTAAATAAGATGTTTGTAAAAAGTCATTGAAAATTTCAACAATATTATCTACATTTTTAAACAAGGTTCACAAACACAAAGAAATTAACTCGAGTATTTATGTGTAAGAACTGTATGTAAGCTTTAGATTGAAAAGAACAACATGGCTTAAAAAGAAGAAAATAATAGATTAACATTGCAGAAAACTCTTCATTTAGTTCATTTTTTATAATGGATTTTGGAATTAAAATTGATAAAGAATTTAATATAGTAATTACTGGAATTAATTCTCTTAATTGTAAGCTTTGATTCCTCGAAAAATCAAAATTAAACTTGCTAGCTGTAGCTTTAAATATGATGTTTTTTTAGTTGAAAAAACTGTCTAGAAATTCTTCATGTTAGTGAAGAAAATGATCAAACTTTGTTCATGGATTCTGATAATTATTAAAATTAATTTCCTCCATTATTAGCTTTCATTATCCATCATGAAACCAGAATTATTAAATCCGACACTTTTTAAGTGAAAAAACTGTTTAGAAATTGTTTAGGTTACACTTTACACTCGGAGAATAAAGTTGGAGGAGGTTTTAAACTGTATATAGAATTTTGTCTCTCAATCTCTCCCAAGTGCATATAACATGTGGAATTTGAATTGTTTACTGTATATGAGCTGATAATGGTTTGTGGTAAAAGCTGAAAGCTCATGTGGTATAATTTTCAAGAGCCCGTGACAAAGCGGGGGCGTCTTTTTTTGTTTACCTTCTCCCTAGCCATAGCTTCCCCAAAATGTGCTGAGTATTTTCTACATTAGGATATGCTATGTTCTTTGAATTTAGCTGAACATATTCCTAAATTTATTTAAGATCTTAAGCAAAAGGGCGTCATAGAGGCTAGTGGCATCTTAGATGTATATATAGGTTATGTTTGGACTGTGCACGATAAAAAAAATGAAAAGAAAAGAAAAACATAAACGTATTTGATATAAAATAAATATATTTCTATAATACTTTTCCAATATCTATCTTTTTCGTTCTTTCCATAAGAAACCCTGAGCTGTAGTAGAGTTGGAATGCAACACTGAGCTCCAAAATTCTCTTTCCATACAAGTTACAGGAATGATTGGATAGAAAGTTTATTTTGCCTAGGTTATTTTCTTTGTATAAGCTTGAGTGTTTTTTGAACTCATTTTTAACTTTTTAATTTTTCACTATATAAATTATAAAAAAAAGTTATTTCTCTTTTATATGAGATGGAAGCTTTTAAAGGGTTTTAGATTTTTTCAAAACATGTCAGCCAAAGATTTTTTAAAATCAATTTTTTATTTATTCATTATTTATTTTAATAATGTTAATGTTTTATATTAGAAAGTTTATGTTGAAGAATAAGCCTTACCAAAGTTTTAATAGATTTCCCTTTTAATTTGACATCAAATATAGTGTAGTAACCATGTTTTAAATAAACTTTTCCATAAAAAAAACGACTTTTCAATCCTTAAAATCCACATCCTAACAGGAGCTGCATAAAAAATGATCGGCCATATCCCAATGTAGATGATACTGTCTACAAAAACATGTAAATCATCTAGGTTATTTCTTCAACTTTTCATTTCAGCTTGATGAAGTTTGAGTCTCCTTCACCAACAATCCATTTGCTTAGTTCACAGACATTAGCAACAATAAAACTTGGTTCCGAGATGGCTTAAGACGCTATACAATAGTCTTGGCAACAAAAACAAAGAAGAAGAAGAAGAAGAAGAAGAAGACCGATTGACATTCGTATCTTGCTAAGGAACCTCTTTAAAAAATATTCAACATCATCCAGTACAGAAGCAGTTCGAAGCATCAATAGTTTTTGAATTGGTTTGGATTGAAGGCAAGAACATTGCAGTAAGTTCACTGACCTTTGGTTATGAATTCCTAATACAGATTTTGGCACTTAAACGTAAATCATATACAATAAGTTAACATGATACCCCGTAAAATGTTGTATGTTTTAGCTGTCATTTAACCCTTTGAAATTGAAGATGCATCATTTCTTGAAACGAAGGTACGTACGTAGCATCTATAGAAAATTGAAGTTACTTTCGTGATAGGGCCCAGATTATGCACGCAGACACTTGAGTCCATTATTATGGTTGTTGCTGTGCATGCACAAATATTCGTGGCAACTCTTTATATATATATATATATATATATATATATAGCTTGTGCTTGCCGGGTTCGATTAGTTTGAAACTAAGCAATTAGAATCTTATATATAGGTCACAATGGAATATATAAATTTGGATGGACCCAAGATATTAAGTCTCTTAATAGATTTCAGTACGTGGATGGTTGCTTCTAAGTAAACGATAGTGATATTTTCTTGCATTAAGCATCACTGCCTGATTGTTGCTAGAAGGTGATTGACTTGGCTAGTGGAATTCAATGAGTTAGAATTAGGAATAAGCGTGTTTTTTGTTTTGTTTTATCAAAGCTAAGTGGAGCTAGCTCACTTTGAAATAATTCAATGAACTCATTACACAATAAAATTTATGACACAATCAAAAAATTATTTTTTTTTAATGCAAGAGTGTCGAAATAATAAATAACCCGACAAAACCGAAGTTAAATTATAAAAAAGTTAATTGTATAAATTATAAACAACACTAAAATCAACAACAACAACAATAATAATACTACTACTACTACTACTACTAGTAGTAGTAGTAGTAAAAAGAAGTTGGTTATACCATATATGAGGATTAAACAATCATAAAAATAAATGTCAAGATTAGAGTATCCTCTAATGCTATTAAAAACAAGTATAGTATAAACTCTTATTACTCAACTAACACATATAAATGAGGTTCTAATCAGATTATAAATTATTAATATGAATGAGTACATTAGTTATCTTATTTGAATAATGCTAATACTTGTAAATGTTATCAAATATTCATGATTATAACTTATATTAACAACAAATCAATTTTTTTTCATAGCTCAGATGTCGGTTATACCATATGATTTATGCTATGAAAGTGTTAAACATTTGTTATATCAAGTGTTATACAACACAAATCTAGATTAACAATTAACAAGTAAAGTATTAAGAGTGAACATGATAATAAATCTAAAACATTTTAGTATCAAACATTAAAGTCCATATTGAGTTTACACTATACTTATTCTTACATCATTAGTGTAACCTTTTCACATTGACATAATAAACTTAATTAAACATAATAAAATAGAGAAATATAAATAAACAAGATAAAGACATAAATAAAATAAAAGTTAACTATGTAAAGGAAATGAAATTAGAAGCATAAACAAGAGCTTAATATAAGTAAAACTTAAATATTACAATAATAAGATAGTAAGAATATGATCTTGATATGAGAAAACTAAGATGTTTAAATGCATAACAAATGCCTCATTTTAAGGCCAAAATTAGGAATTATTGATTTAATGACTAATTGTTGAGTGGGCAGTCACATCTTGATTTAGTGACAATCCTTATCTTTTTGTCTGCAAAAAATATTATTGCTAAGTTCCGAATTCAAACAAACTTAAACCATGAAAGTTATAGGAAATTATCTCAACTTTCCAGAAAAAAAAATTAAAGTCATTTGGACTTTTAGAACTCAAGATATGGGTTGAACACTAAACAATGTTTAGGCTACAAGACATATTTGAACTTCTATGTTGTTGCTAAGATTTGGACTTCTAAACTACAGAATTGAGTTTGCCTTCCTCGTGAAAGTTTTAGGCCTATGTCTTAGCTTTTCATCCATATAAAGCAAACCTAAATCCAAGTTCTCCAGCTCTATTTATAATTAAATTACTAAATCCAAGTTCTACAGCACTTTTGTAAGCTTCACTCTCTTTTTGTCCTTTCAATTTCAATACTTTAACTCATCAATCAATCCTTTCATTTATGTGATAGGCCTACATTTAGGATGAACATTTACCATAAATTAAAAGTATTTTATGGTATTAGACTTATTATGTTAAAGAGTTATTGATACTTTAAGTGCAAAAAATAATGAAGTAAAACCTTGATAAAAATATAGTTTTAAGTACTAATCAACTTCTACTAGTTTAGGGTATATTTCTTCTAACTAGTCTTAATCATGTGATTATTATATCCTTCATTAGTTTTCGTTAATCTATCCAAATAAATAAACTCATTAAATTTATATATCTGGTGAATACCTCTTAAACAAGATATTAATAAACCTTTATTTTGTGCTCAATATATCAACACATAGTTATAAGGCTTTACTTGGAAGAAAATAAAATTTTTGTTCTAATTTTTAAGGTTAACTTTCTTCGGTTGGGATTATTATTTTTTTTCCTTTAATATATATATATATATATATATATATAAATTAAAATATAATACATCTTTAACCCATATAATGAGCTTTTAGCTAATGACTCCTAAATCAGTTGGTTTTAGGGCATTAGGTGTTGAGACACCACTACAAGATTAGTAACTCGGGTTACAGATATTGATATGTAGATAGTGCAGTATTTGATTCTCTTAAGCTTTTCTCCTCAATTCATGTAACAAGTGTAAGGTCAATAACTCCCAAGTCAGTTGACTTTAAGGTATTAGGTGTTAAAACACCCCTTCAGACTTAATTGTTTGGGTTAGGGAGCTTATGAAACCAAACTTATCTATTTTTTATTATCATTATTTTTTTATTTTTTTTATGTAATTTATATACTATCTATTTTCCTTAATTATTACCTTTAACAAAAGAACATAAATAATGTAATAATCCAATGTGCAACCCACAATCATATGTTAAAGTATGTGTGTGAAAATGAAGCTTTAAGAATACCGGTTAAATTAGTGTATAAGCAGAATTAAGTGATAACAATGCAAGAGTTTGTAAACCTGAATATTTCAAGAAGTATTCTGATAGACCTTGTTAAGAATGTTTATTAAGATATGTCTCAAGAGTCACTTTAATTAAAGAACTCCTTTACTCTGTCATCCTAGCAATAATAGTTTTGCAAATAGTTTATGAAATAAAAAATATAGTTAGTTAATTTTTTTATATCAACTATTACCCTTTCCCCTAAACCAAAATAAGACATTGTCCTCCATGTTCTAAGGTAGAAAGATAGAGTATAGAAGACATCACCTGAAATACCGAAAACTAACTAACCTAAAACACACTTAAACAAATATAAGAAATAACAAAATAGAATAATATAATATTAAGAAAACCAAAAGACACAAGGATTCACAAACGAAGACTCAAATTCAATCTAAGCTTTTTACAACTTTCCTTAATTAACCAGTTTATACGACTCATGGAGGGATCAATTACAGGAGTGAAAGATTGTAGTTGCTTAATCAATTATTCAATAGTAGCAGCATAGATTATGATTTGTCGTGTCAAAGATGTTAGAAATTTCTATTTCATAACATGATTAAGAAAAAACAATAATTTATCACAAAATCCATTAATATTTAAGAGACCTATGGGTTTATGGTGAATATGTAGTTGGGCCCAAAAGAAAATGTAAAAGATTTCTTTTAATGTGCCCAGACCACCTAGTAAGGTAGTGAAGACTTCTCTTAGCTAATACCTAACCAAGATGATTTGCTGATTCTAAAAACTCAATTTTCTTCCCAAGACTAGATCCACCAAAAAAACAAATGTTTCTTATGTGATGACTTGAGAAACCTGTCATTTCTACATACTTCTATATCTGTTGAATGTATGGATTGAGTAGAAATAAACGAAAGGAATAGAAGATTTTATAGATGAGAACTTGAAAATGCAATCATACCACCTATATGCAGGCCAGCTATAGTCTCACTCCCTCTCTTTATCTATTTATTTATATTATATTTTAAAAAAGCATGTGTATGTACAGGTAGTTATGATTGTGGCTCACACCTTCCCTTGGTTTTACGTCCAAGAACGGTTTAAACACCTTTCATGGGTTGGGGATAGGCTTTCCATCCAGTTTTCTTAAAAACCAGCAAACAAGGTCTTTTTTAGTCAGATTCTTAAGACTAAGTCGATCATGTTCTTTATAGAATTGTGGCCATAAATCATGAATTGCATGATCACATCTCCACTAGGGTGCGTCTCAAGAGTCAATAGAAAATTATTTAAAGACCCCTTACTTAGGTCATCCTTAATGAATTGTATTTTATCTTCACGGTTTACAGATACCATTCCTAAAGAATGACATGTCGTATTATAAGTCTATCTAGCATATTTGTGATAGACTTTCAGTCGTTTTGCATGATGTTTCTTCGCAAAAGTGCTTTTACTTGTTCCAGTCACGTGTGAAATGAAGGAATTGGAGAACTCACCTGATAATTGGACCTTTGCTTCACTTAGCCAATGAATCTTTTCAGGAATTCCATGGTTCATTAACAACCTGAATCTTGCACACCTAATTTGGTAAATTTTTATAATCGCATTTTGAGGCAAAATAGGAAAATACTTTTTTAATTTTTCATGAATGGTGTCTATTTTTTAAGATAAGAAGTGGAAAAGAGATGAAAAAAAAAGAGAAAAGGAACAAGGAATTGAACAAATATATACACAAATATCAATTATCATGGGAAACTAATAGAATTGACTTAAGAGTCACATAGTACCGTTATTTACCATTTGACTGGGCTGAAAGACACTAGCAAAATAACAGTCACACCAAAAAGAAACACAAAAAAAAAGTGAGAAAAAAAAAATAACCAACCTTAAAAGTTTATTTTTATCAAGGTTTTATATCATTATTTTGCACTTGAAGTATCAATAACTTCTTAACTAAAGAATGTTTTATAATAATATATCTAATAATATAAGATACCTTTAATTTATGGTAAATATTTATTTTAAATACAAGTCTATCACATAAATAAAAGGATTGATTGATGACTTTAAGAACTGAAATTGAAAGGACAAAGAGATGACCAAACTTAGAAAAAAGATGCTAGTATAGTCCAAACTAGAACATTGTTCAGTAATTGGGTCATATTTGGAGCTGTAGATTTCAGATTTATGTCTATTTTATATGGATGGAAAGGTAAGACATAGGCCTATAACTTTCATAGGAGCCCAAGATTTAAAAAGGCCATTTTCAAGTCCAAATTGTACTAACAACAAAGAAGTCTGAATCTATCTTGCAGCCCAAACACTATTAAGTTTTTGGCCCATATCTCAAGTTTTAAAAGTTCAAATGACCTTAGGTTTTTTTTATTTCTGGAAAGCTATGACAATTTCTTAGAACTTTCATGTTTTCAAGTGGTTCTAATTTTGACGTTATCAATGATGTTTTGGGCACACAAGAGAAGATAAGTGACACGACAAAAAGATTGATGTCTTCTCCCAAGTGTAGGAGTGTCGAAGTAATAAATAAACTGGCAAGATCGGGGTCGAACCATAAGGAGGTTAATTGTACAAATTATAAACAACAATAATACAACAACAATAGTAACAACAATAACAATAATAATAGCAATAGCAACAACAACAACAACAACAACAACAACAACAACAATAATAATAGTAGTAGTAGTAGTAGTAGTACTAGTAGTAGTAGTAAAGAAGGAGAAGGAGAAGAAGAAGATGATGAGAACTTCGAGATGAAATATTAATACAAAGATTAAACAATGATAAGAACAAATGTCAAGGTTAGAGATTCCACTAATGGTATGTCAAACAAGTATAATATAAACTCTTATTATTCAATTGGAAACCACACATAAAGGAGGTTCCAATCAGATTATAATTGTTAACATGATTATATTAGTCATTTTATTCGATTAATGCTAATACTTGTAAATCTCGTCAAGCATTCATGATTATAACTTATGTTAACAACAAATCAAGTTCCTTTCATAGTCATCTTATTCATGATTTTAATGCTAATACTTGACTTGGTGACAATCTTTATCTTCTCTTGTCTGCCAAAAATGTCATTGATAACGTCACAATTAGAGCCAGTCAACATGAAAGTTGTAGGGAATTGTCTCAGCTTTCTTGTGTAAAACTTTCAGCTCATTTGGACTTCTAGCACTCTAGATATGGCCAAGATACTGAACAGTGCTCGGGCTGGAAGACAAATTTGGGCTTCTTTGTTGTTGCTACAATTTGAACTTGAAAATGACCTTTGTAGATCTTGGGCTCTATATGAAAGTTGTAGGCCTATGTCTTACCTTTCCATCCATATAAATTAGACCTAAATCTTAGATCTATAACTCTAGATATGACCTAATTACCAAATAGTATTCTGGTTTGGATTGCACCGACATCTCTTTTCTAAGTTTGGCCATCTCTTTATCCTTGCAATTTAAGTTCTTAAAGTCATCAATCAATCCTTTCATTTATGTGATAGGCCTGCATTTAAAATGAACATTTATCATAAATTAAAGGTATCTTATATTATTAGATATATTATTATAAAACATGCTTTAGTTAAGGAGTTATTGATACTTTAAGTGCAAAATGATAACATAAAACCTTGATAAAAATTCACTTTTAAGTACTAATCACACCCCCCAACCAGCTTATTACTAGTCCCTAGTAATCAAAGCGTTAAAATAGAAAAATAATTTGTAAATTTCACAAAGTAAGGTATTCATCATTTAACTTCCATTAATCTATCCAGATAAACAAACTCTCATTAAATTTATATATCTGCTCAATACCTCTTAACAAGATATTAATAAACCTTTCTTTTGTGCTCAATGTATCAACACATAATTATGGGGCTTTTCTTGAAAGAAAACAAAATTTTTGTTTTAATGTTTAAGGTTAACTTCCTTAGATTGGGATTATTATTTTTGTCTTCTTTTTTTTTTAAATGTATATACATATAATTTAAAAACATTATGCATCTTTAACCCATGTAATGAGCTTTCAACCAATGACTCCCAGACCAATTGGTCTTAGGGCATTAGGTGTTAAGACACCCTTACGAAATTAGTAACTCGGGTCACAGATACTGATATGTAGATAGTGCAATGTTTGATTCCCTTAACCTTTTCTCCTCAACCCATATAACAAGCGTTGGGCCAATAGCTCCCAAGTCAGTTGACTTTAGGGTATTAGGTGTTAAAACACCTCTTTGGGCTTAATTGCTTAGGTTAGGGAGGCTACGAAACCAAACTTATCTACATTTTTATTATCAACATTTTTTTTTCTTTTTTTCATTTTTTTTCTTTTGAATTATATACAATCCCTTTCCCTTAGTTGTTACCTTTAACAAAAGAACATAAATAATGTAATAATCCAATATGTAACCCACAATCATATGTTAAAGTGTGTGTGTGTAAATTAAGGTTTAAGAATACATGTTAAATAAGTATATGAGCAGAATTAAGTGATAACAATGCGAGAGTTTGTAAACCTGAATATTTCAAGAAGTATTATAATAGACCATGTTAAGAATGGTTACTAAGATGTGTCTCAATAGTCACTTTAACAAAAGAGCTCCTTTACTCTGCCATCCTAGTAATAATAATTATGCATATGTTTTATGAAATGAAAATTAATTTTTTTTATATATCAACTACTACCCTCTCCCCCCAACCAAAACGAGGCATTGTCCTCAATGTTCTAAGGTAGAAAGATAGAGTATAGAATATATCACCTGAAATAACGAACATTGACAAACCTGAAACACACTGAAACAAAAATAAGAACTAACAAAACACAATAATAAAATCAAAAGACACACAAATTCACAAATGAAGGCTCAAATTCAATCTAAGCTTTTTACGGCTTTCCTTAGATGACCAATTTATGTGACTTATGGAAGGATCAATCACAGGAATGAAATATTGTAGTTGGTCAATCAATTGTTCAGCAGTAGCAGCATAGATTATGATTTGTCGTGCAGAAGATGTTAGAAATTCCTGCACCACAGCATGATCAAGAAAAGATAACAACTTATCATAATAACCATTAACATTTAACAAACCTATGGGTTTTTGGTGAATGTGTAGTTGAGCCCAAGAGGAAATATGAAAGATCTCTTCCAATGTGCCTAGACCACCTGGTAAAGCAATGAAGGCATCAGCATGGTTAAACATTGCATTCATTCGAGCCAACATTGTGGAGACCTGAGGTTCCTCTCCAATTATTTTACCAATGATGTCCCCTTGTGCTAAAGCTTCGGGGACGACCCCCAAAACTTGACTACCTCCTAAAAATGTAGTTATTGACACACCTCCTATTAACCCAAAACTGCCCCCCCATACACTAAATGAATCTTTGTCTCAGCTAGCACCTAACCAAGATGATTTGCTGATTCTAAAAACTCCTTTTCTTTTCCAAGACTAGATCCACCGAAAACAAAGATACTTTTTATTTGATGACTTGAGGAACTTGCCATTTCTACACACTTCTGTATTTGTTGAATGTATGGGTTGAGTAGAAATGAAAGGAAGGAAGAGAGGTTTTTATAGATGAGAAATTAGAAAGGCAATCATAACACCTATATGTAGGCTAGCTGGAGTCTCACACACACTCTCTCTCTTTATTTATTTACTTTTGAAAAAGCATGTGTATGTACAGGTAGTTGTGATTGTGGCTCACATCTTCCCTTGGTTTTACGTCCAAGAACAACTTAAACGCTCTCTATGGGTCGGGGATAGGCTTCCCATCCAGTTTTCTTAAAAACTGGCAAATAGGGTCTTTTTTAGTCAGATTCCCAAGACTAAGTCGATCATGTTCTTTATAAAATAGTGGTCATAAATCATGAATTACACGATGCACATCTCCACTAGGATGCGTCTCAAGAGTCAATAGAAGATTATCTAAAGACTCCTTACTCAGGCCATCCTTAATGAATTGTATTTTATCTTCACGGTTTATAGATACCATTCCTAAAGAACTACATTGTGTATTACAAGTCCATCTAGCACATCGATGACAGACTTTCAGTCGTTTTGCACGACGCTTCTTTGTAAAAGTACTTTTACCTGTTCTAGGCATGTGTGAAATGAAGGAGTTAGAGGACTCACTTGATAATCAGACCTTTGCTTCAATCAACCAGCGAATATGTTTAGGAATTCCATGATTCATTAACAATCTCAATCTTGCACATCTAGCACGGTAAATTTTTGTAATCGCATTTTGAGGCAGAGCGAGAAAATACTTTTTCAATTTTTCAAGATTAGAGTCCATTTTAAAATGAGATTTGGAAGAGAGATTCAAAGAATTGCACAAATATATACACAGATATCAGTTATTGTGGGAAACTGAAAGAACCGACTTAAGTCATGGAGTAGCGTTGTCCGCCATTTGACTGGGTGAGAGAAACTAGTAAAAATCACTAAAAAAACACAAAAACAATGTGAGAAAAAAATAATCAACCTTTGTAACAACCCGGCTTTTCAAGCCCCAAAACAACATAATTTTTTTTTTGACATACATCGTGTCGGTAAATTGCGAACCTATTTTCCTCACATCATCAAAATGCAATCCATACATCAACTACATTCAACATTTCATTTAAAAGGGAAATTTACATAAACACATAATATTATTTTTGCATGCTTATAAGTTCATATTATAATATTACATCCATAGACATGAGTTTGCATTCCTATCCTACTAATAGTCACCACGAATTTAAACAAAATGGTTCAATAAAAGTTATACGTTTAATACATTGATCCATACAAAATACATCATGAGTTAGGATGCAACTACATGATTCCTTGTAAAAGTAGGTTCCCGTGTATCGGGTTTCCTAGGCATCTCGTTGATGTGATGTCCCTGTTGCAGTGCAAAATATTTAAGAGAATGCAATTGCTTATTAGTAATAGTGATAATTAAATGGTCTAGCAGGAAAAATAAAACATTAACATTATTCCATGGTTGATGCATGATATTTGTAGTTTCGTCATGTACATAGTATACACAATTTATAGTACATATAGTTGCACCAATTCTTGTAATCAACCAAAATCTTAAACCCAGCTATCCTCTCAAGGTATCATTTGTTGAGATTAACCATTCACTCACCCCGATCATCCACTTCGGATGCCTTTAGCTGAAGCTAATCAATCACTTGTCCCGGTCATCTATTCGGATGCCATTAGCCGAGGCTAATCATTCCTTTATCCCGGCCATCCATTCGGATGCCATTAGCCGAGGCTAATCATTCCTTTATCCCGGCCATCCATTCGGATGCCATTAGCCGAGGCTAATCATTCCTTTATCCTGGTCATCCATTCGGATGCCATTATCCCGGCCATCCATTCGGATGCCATTATCCCGGCCATCCATTCGGATGCCATTAGCCGAGGCTAATCATTTCTTTATCCCGGTCATCCATTCGGATGCCATTAGCCGAGGCTAATCATTCCTTTATCCCGGTCATCCATTCGGATGCCATTATCCCGGCCATCCATTCAGATGCCATTAGCCGAGGCTAATCATTCCTTTATCCTGGCCATCCATTCGGATGCCATTAGCCGAGGCTAATCATTCCTTTATCCCGGTCATCCATTCGGATGCCATTAGCCGAGGCTAATCATTCTTTTGTCCCGGTCATCCATTCGGATGCCATTAGCCGAAGCTAATCAACCTTTTGACAACATTTAACATTTGACAATCTGTTATCTATTCTAACCCAATATGGTAACATTCATGTTAAAGTATCACATTATTTAACGTATGAAAAAGGAAAGTGGAAGTCACCTACCTGCTCCACCTGTGGTTTGTTCTTGTCTTGACGATGGTCCGATCCCGACCGCACCACCTAAGACAACAATGGTCACAATTCAGTACATTTGTATTTTTGAATCACATTTGTCACCACACTTATTTCAAAAGTTCATATATTCACATTCAAGTGTTCCACATTTTACGCCATCATACCATGAAATTGTTACTAGCATTCAAGTCATTTTTGCCTAGGAGGCTTATTATAGAAATCGGCAACGAGAACTGGTTCGTTGCAGGCTGCCAAATTCGGCAGCGAGAATTGGTTCGTTACAGGCTGCCAATTCGGCAGCGACAACTGTTTCACTGCCAGCAGCCAGTTCGGCAGCAAAAACTGTTTCGCTGTTGGCATCACTGTTCCGGCAGCAGATGCTAAATCGTAGGGACAACTCAGTTTCGGCAGCGAATCTTAATTTCGCTGCAACCAACTCAACTTCGGTGGCGAATCACAAATTCACTGTAGAACATGAAACTCGACAGCGAATGTTAATTTGCTGTAGACAACTCAACTTTAGCAGCAATTCACTACAGCCGACACAGTTTCGGTAGTGAATCGCAGTTTCGCTGCGAAACATAAATTCGACAACGAATTCTAATTCGCTACAGCCGACATAGTTTCGGCAGCGAATGCTAATTCGCTGCAGAACACACAATTCGGCAGCGAATTCTAATTCGCTGTAGAAGACTCAATTTCAGCAGCGAATACTTATTCGATGCAACCGTCACATTTTCGGCAGCGAATCGAAATTTGCTGCAGAACACACAATTCTGCAGCGAATGCTGATTCGCTGCAGAAGACTCTGTTTTGGCAGCAAATGCTAATTCGCTGTGGCCGATACATTTTTGGCAGCGAATCGAAATTTCGCTGCACAACACCCAATTCGGCAGCGAATTCTAATTCGCTGCAGCTGACTCAATTTCGGCAGCGAATATTTATTCGCTGCAGTTGTCACATTTTCGGCAGTGAATCGAAATTTGCTGCAGAACACACAATTCGGCAGTGAATGCTGATTCGCTGCAGAAGACTCGGTTTCGGCAGCGAATGCTAATTCGCTGCGGCCGACACATTTTTGGCAGCAAATCGAAATTTCGCTGCAAAACACCCAATTCGGCAGCGAATTCTAATTCGCTGCAGTTGACTCAATTTCGGCAGCGAATACTTATTCTCTGCAGCTGTCACATTTTCGGCAGTGAATCGAAATTTGCTGCAGAACACACAATTCTGCAGCGAATGCTGATTCGCTGTAGAAGACTCGGTTTCGGCAGCGAATGCTAATTCGTTCCACACATTCGCTGTAGAATACACACATTGAAACTATCCATTCCAACACATAATCGTTCAGCCAATCCCAGTAAAACACACACATTGCATGCCGGCCAACCCCATAGTTAAAGTCGACCCCCTACTATGATTTGTTGTTTCTATTTTATTCATTTTTCTTTACTAGATGTTCTAAAATTAGCCTCATTTCATTTCTGTTTTCTTTGTCCTCTTAGTAAATTTCTGTTTTCTTCACAGCTAGCTAAGGTCATAGTTCAATTTTCTTAGGGTTTTTCTTCTTCATTTCCGATTCTAAATCTTAAGGAGAAGAGGAAGGAAGTTTCATGACCCATACCTTACGAATCTAGCTAGGTTTGAGGAAGGTTTGACAGTGTTCTTCCTCCTCTCCTGCTGGTTTTCTTCCTTTTTCTTCCTCTCACGTTGGTTCCCTTCTCCTCTCTCTCTAGGTGGCTGTCCAATCTTCTCTCAAGGTCTCCTCTCTCTCCCTCACACATTCACAAGGCTTAGGTTTCTGTTGGGGAGGAGAAAGGGAGAGTAACAAGCAGCTGGACATACAGCTGCAGCAACTTTGATAAAAGCTAGGGTTACCTTCTCTCTCCTCTTATATTTATACTCCCCATTAAATGAGGTGGGTGTTTGGGGGTTGGTTTAGATATGTTCTTATCCTTATTTTGATCTATCTAAAACCAGTTTTACCCCTCCCTCTCAACTCCTTAAGAAAATTATTATTATTTAATTTTTTTAAGACAAAAACTGCATCGCTGCCGATGCAGAAATCGGCAGCGGAAACTGCGTCGCTGCCGATGCAGAAATCGGCAGCGAAAACTGCTTCGCTGCAAATGCAGAAATCAGCAGCGGAAACTGTGTCACTGCCGATCGAGAAATCGGCAGCGAAAACTGCTTCGCTGCAGATGCAGAAATCGGCAGCAGAAACTGCGTCGCTGTCGATGCAGAAACCGGTAGCGAAAACTGCTTCGCTGCAGATGCAGAAATCGGCAGCGGAAACTGCCTCGCTGATAATGTAGAAATCGGCAGCGGAAACTGCGTTGCTGACAATGTAGAAATCGGCAGCCGAAACTGTGTCACTGCCGATCGAGAAATCAGCAGCGAAAACTGCTTCGCTGCAGATGTAGAAATCGACAGCAGAAACTGCGTCGCTACCGATCGAGAAATCGGCAGCGAAACTGTGTCACTGCCGATCGAGAAATCGGCAGCGAAAACTACTTCGCTGCAGATGTAGAAATCGACAGCAGAAACTGCGTCGCTGCCGATCGAGAAATCGGCAGCAAAAACTGCTTCATCAGTTCTGTTTATATATATATATTTTTCTTTTGGGTGTTTACAACCTTTATCTACAATATCATTCCAACTAGTTGATTCATTTTCACTAGGAAAATTATCAAAGTGAACTTTCAATCGATGTCCATTTTCCTTAAAATCATTGTCATTCATTGAATTCTCAATATCACAAGCCCTATAAGTAATGCATAGAGTTGAGAATTATAAAACAAAACTTTTTGACTAGTATCAATCTTTTGACAATTTTCACAAGTTTTGCAGAATGCATGCATGTCCTTGAACATGGTGGGCCAATAAAATCCATTTTGAAAGATTTTTGCTATTGTCTTTTTTGACGAGAAATAACTTCCACATGCTTCAGAATGACAAAGTTTAATGACACTACTTACCTCATTGTCAGGAATGAATCTTTGAAATATTTGATCAGGACAATATTTGAATAAGTTAGGGTCATCACAATAAAAGCTCTTCACTTCGTTCAAAAACTTTTCTTTGTCTTGGGTACTCCAATCAACTAGCAAATCTCCTAAAGCAAGAAAATTGATATTTTTATCATACCAAGGCATTGGACTAAGAGAAAGTAAGGATTCGTTAGGAAAGTAATCATTGATTGGTGTGATGTTAGATGTTGAATTTGCTGTCACTTTTGACAAAAGATCTGCATCAACATTTTCGGTGCATTTTTCATCCGTGATTTTTTTTCTCAGAATAAATCATTTGCAAATCTTCAGATTCATGCAATTCATTTTTACTTAAAGTAGATTCAAGTTAATCATAAACTAATTCATCAATATGATCTACTTCTTGTAAATCATTATCATCTCTAGGTTGATTGCAATTGTTGAAAATATTCATCTCTAATGTCATGTTTCCAAATGATAGCTTCATCAGTCCATTCCTACAATTAATCAATACGTTAGAGGTTGCAAGAAACGAAAGTCCTAAAATAACAGGAAATGAATTACATGCTTCAACAGGTTTTGTGTCCGAGACAATAAAATCCACACGATAAATGAATTTATCGACTTGTACTAACACATCTTCAATTATTCCTCTAGGCACTTTTACAGATCTATCGGCAAGTAAAAGAGATATAGAAGTTGGTTTTAACTCACCTAGATTGAGACTCTGAAAAACTGAATATGGAAGTAAATTCACACTAGCACCAAGATCAAGTAAGGCTGTTTCAATTTTATGTTCTCTAATAAAGTAATAAATTGTAGGACAACCAGGGTCTTTATATTTCAAAGCATTATTGTTTTGAAGAATGGCACTTACTTGTTGAGCTAGAAAGGCTTTCTTTTTCACATTCAGTTTCCTCTTCACAGTGCATAGATCTTTCAAAAATTTAGCATAGGAAGGAACCTATTTAATAGCATCCAGCAAAGGTATATTGATACTTACCTGTTTGAAAATTTCAAAAATTTCAGAGTTGTGATTGACTTTCCTTTGTTTGGTCATGGCTTGAGGAAATGGAAGTGTTGGCGGTGAATCAGTCGTTTCTTTGCAATTTTTAGATTCAACCCCTTCCTTACCCTTAGATATTGACTCATCATCTTTCTTATAAGGTTCAAGAGAGGGTTTTTCAATAACCTTACCATTGTGCAGAGTAGTGACTGATTTGACTTGATCCATGTGTTGGCTTCCGGAACTACTTGCATTTGCATTGTATTGCCCCTTGGAATTTTGTTGTGGTTGAGATGGAAACTTACCTTTCTCTTGGAAACTGAGAGCAGATGTTAATTTGGCAAGAGTATCTTTAAAATCTGTCATGTTTTGAGCAAGTTGAGTATTGATTGTCTCTTACTTTTCAATGAATGCATGCAATGTTTCCTCAAGATTTCTTCTAGGAGGTGGAGCATAAGGAGGTGCATATCCATGAGAATTTTAAAAATTATGATGTGCTTGAAATGGTGGTTGTGAAGTTTGTGCATTGTTGTTCTCACTCTTCCAACTGAAATTTGGGTGATTTCTCCAACCAGGGTTCTATGTTTGGGAGTATAGGTTGTGGTTGGCCCTTTGGAAACTATTTAAAGCATGGGCTTGTTCATGGAGACATTCCTTACAAGAAGGCAAGGTTGGACAATCATTGGTTGAGTGTTCATTTGTTTTACAGATTTGACACACAATGTTTTCAATAAATTTTAATTGACCACTCTTTTTCAATTCCAATGCCTTGACTTTTCTAGCTAAAGATGCAAACTTGGCTTGAAGGTCATGATCTTCCCTAAGGTTGTACATACCTCCACTAGATGTATGAGGTTGAGTTTTTCTTAGTGCCTCATAAGTACCCGCGGTGTCCCAATTTTGAGCATTTTCAGCTAACAAGTCTAAGAACTCCATTGCTTCATCAGGGTCTTTATCTTCAAAAGTTCCATTGCACATCAATTCAACCATTTGCCTATCTTTAGGTGTTAACCTTTCATAGAAATGTGAAATCAATCTCCATGTTTCAAAACCATGATGAGGGAAAGTACTAAGCAAGTCTCGATACCTATCCCAGCATTGGTAAAATGTTTCTCCTGGTTTTTGAGTGAAAGTGGTGATTTGTCTTTTGAAAGAGTTTGTTCTCTGAGATAGGAAAAACTTTTTCAAAAACAGTTGTTGCATTTCATCCCAAGCACGAATAAATCCTGGTCTTAAATTTTATAGCCATGTTTTAGCTTTATCTTTTAATGAAAAAGGAAAAAGCTTTAATCTGATGGTGTTCATGCTACAATTTAAATTATTAAATGTGTTGCAAACCTCCTCAAATTCCCTTAAATGCAAGTATGGATTTTCCAATTCTAAGCCATGAAAAGAAGGTAAAAGTTGAATAATGTTTAGTTTAAAATTAAAATGAGATGCATCGAGAGGAAAAACTATGCATGATGGTGCGCTTGTTTTTGTGGGATTCATGTGGTCTCTAAGTGTTCTAGCCTGGTTATTCTCATTATTTTCATTATGACATGATTGATTATCTTCTTCGGCCATATTTTCTGAAAATGATGAGGATATCCTACAAAGTCTGCCACTTGATGTACGTGACCACACTCTCATGCACGTCTAGGAATATAATAAAAGGAAGAAGAAACAAGAGAAAAGAAACAAAGTTATCTACAAGAAAAGAGAAAAGAGAAAATAAAATCAATATTATAATTTATACAAGGACTTACCTCCTCGGCAACGGCGCCAAAAACTTGACACGATGAAAAGATTGATGTCTTCTCCCAAGTGTAGGAGTGTTGAGGTAATAAATAACCCGGCAAGACCGGGGTCGAACCACAAGGAGGTTAATTGTACAAATTACAAACAACAATAATACAACAACAATAGTAACAACAACAACAATAATAATAGCAACAGCAACAGCAACAACAACAACAACAACAAGAATAATAATAATAATAATAGTACTAGTAGTAGTAGTAGTAATAATAATAATAAAGAAGGAGAAGGAGAAGAAGAACATGATGAGAACTTCGAGATGGAATATTAATGTAAAGATTAAACAATGATAAGAACAAATGTCAAGGTTAGAGATTCCACTAATGGTATGTCAAACAAATATAATATAAACTCTTATTATTCATTTGGAAATCACACATAAAGGAGGTTTCAATCAGATTATAAATTGTTAACATGATTATATTAGTCATCTTATTCGATTAATGCTAATACTTGTAAATCTCGTCAAGCATTCATGATTATAACTTATGTTAACAACAAATCAAGTTCCTTTCATAGCTCAAGTGTCGGTTATACCACACAGTATGGGCTATGAAAGTATCAAGCATTTGTTGTACCAAGTGTTATACAACATAAATCAAGATTAGTTATTTAACAAGCAAATTATTAAAGAGTGAACAAGATAACAAATATAAAACATGTTAGTATCAAACATTAAAGTCCATATTAAGTTTACATTATACTTATTCTTACACCATTAGTGTAACCTTTTCACCTTGACATAATTAACTTAGCTAGACATAATGAAAGAAAGAAAAATAGATAAACAAAATAAGAACATAAAAGTTAACTAAGTAAAGGAAAGGAAATGAAATGCATAAACTTGATATTAATGAAAGCAAAGCATAAACAATACAAAAAATACAAAGAGAGAAAGGAAGAGCATGATCTTGATCTGGAAACCAAGATGCCTAAATGCATGGCAAATGCCTTCTTTTTTAGGCCAAAATTGGGAACTATTGATTTGATGACTAATTGATAAGTGGGTGGCCAACTCTTGACTTGGTGACAATCCTTATCTTCTCTTGTCTGCCAAAAATGTCATTGATAACGTCACAATTAGAGCCAGTCAACATGAAAATGGACTTTCAGCTCATTTGGACTTCTAGCACTCTAGATATGGCCAAGATATCGAACAGTGCTCGGGCTGGAAGACAGATTCGGGCTTCTTTGTTGTTGCTACAATTTGAACTTGAAAATGGTATTTTTAGATCTTGGGCTCCATATGAAAGTTGTAGGCCTATGACTTATCTTTCCATCCATATAAATTGGACCTAAATATGAGATCTATAACTCCAGATATGACCCAATTACCGAACAGTGTTCTGGTTTGGATTGCACCGACATCTCTTTTCTAAGTTTGGCCATCTCTTTATCCTTGCAATTTAAGTTCTTAAAGTCATCAATCAATCCTTTCATTTATGTGATAGGCCTGCATTTAAAATGAACATTTACCATAAATTAAAGGTATCTTATATTATTAGATATATTATTATAAAACATGCTTTAGTTAAGGAGTTGTTGATACTTTAAGTGCAAAATGATGACATAAAACCTTGATAAAAATTCACTTTTAAGTACTAATCAATAAGAATTGTCACTAAGTCAAGAGTTGGCCACTCACTCATCAATTAGTCATCAAATTAATGTTGTGCTAATGTTGCTAGTGATTCTCTTGTGAAGAAATTGAATCTGAGTTATAATAAGCATCCTAAGCGTTATAAATTGCAATGGTTAATGAATGTGGTGAAATTACAATTAATAAGCAGGTTTTGATTGTGTTTTCTATTAGGAAGTATTCTGATGAGATTTTATGTGATGTAGTCCCAATACATGCTAGTCACTTACTTTTGGGGCGTTTATGGTAGTTTGACTGGAAAGCGATTCATAATGAGTTTAGAAATAGGTTCACTATTGTAAAAGATGGTAAAACCATCACTTTTGTACCTTTTTCTCCAAAATAAGTGTATGATGATCAAATAAAATTTAAAAAGGAATGTGAGGATGGGAAGAGTGAAAATTCACGAGAGGATAATGGTGAGAGAAAACCATCAGATTTGCTAAACCTAAATCATTAACTAAACCGGTTGAGAGTGAGGGTAGAACCAAGTGAAGAAAGTAAGCTTGTGTGATGATAATAGTGTGGAAAAATTAAAGAAATAACCTAATTTTTATGCAAAAGGATCTCAAATCAGATCTGCATTTTTCACTAGTAAGCCAATGATCTTACTTGTATATAAGGAGGTTTATTTAAACAGTAAGGATCTTGATTATGCTATTCCTAGTGTGGCTGTTTCTTTGATGCAGGAGTTTGATGATGTATTCCCTGAAGACATCCCTAATAGATTACCACCATTAAGGGGGATTGAACATCAAATTGATTTTGTGCCTGAAGCTTCAATTCCTAACTGTCTAGTCTATAGAAGCAACCCCAAGAAGACAAAGGATCCTCATAGGAAAGTAGATGGGTTGATGATGAAGGGGTACATTTGTGAGAGTATGAGTCCTTGTGTTATGCCTAAAAAGGATGGAACATGGAGGATGTGTGTCGATTATCGTGTTGTTAATAACATAACGGTAAAGTATCGACATCCTATTCCTAGGCTTGATGACATGCTAGATGAGTTACATGGATCATGTATTTTCTCTAAGATTGACTTAAAAAGTGGGTACTATGAAATTAGGATGAAAGAGAGTGATGAGTGGAAAAGTGCATTTAAGACTAAGCATGGTTTGTATGAATGATTAGTCAAGTTGTTTGGACTTACAAATACGCCTAGCACATTTATGCATTTAATGAATCATGTATTGCGTGCGTTTATAAGTAAGTTTGTTGTTGTGTATTTTGATGATATTTTGATGTATAACAAGAACTTAAATAAGCATCTTAATTATTTGCATTGTTGTACCCATTTTTAGGTCCCCGCGTAATATATATATATAGAAAAATAAGAAAATTAAAAATAATAATAAAATAAAAAATCATAATAATAACTAATAATAGTAAAAAAGGGGATGTTAGAATGCTTAGAAAATGATCAAAAATTAATTGAGGAGGTTTGATGGCCAATTAGGGACTTAATTGAAGAAATCTAAAACCAAGGACCAAATTGTAAAACACACCCAAATTGAAGGCCTGATTTTGAATCTAACGCGTTTTGGCGCCAAATCTCATTTAAATGAAATAACGCGTTTTGGGAAAAATGACGTTGTTTTATGCACTGTTCATAAAAAAAACAGAAAACTCAAAACGGTCCCGTTTTGAACGGCACCATCATCTTTTTCCCCTGGACACGCAGAGAATAGGGGAAGAAAATGTGTTTTTCTCCTCTATTTTCATCGATCTTTTTACCGACATTTCACCTTCAAAAAGACACCGACACAACCCACTTTCCACGTGCTCGAAGAACGGTAGAGGAGCAGCAGCACAGTGGCCACCCCAGCCACGTCCCCTCCCCTGTTTTTTGCCTATAAAAGCAGGGGAGGCAGCAAGTAAAAAAAAAACAACATGAAGAGAGGGAGAAAAAGAAGGAGAGAAGGAAACTAAACACGAGAGAGAGGAGAAGAGAAAAGAGAGAGTAAAAAAAAAAGAGAAGAAGAAGCAGAAAACTATGAAAAAATCGAGGAGAGAGAGAGAAGAAAAACACAGCAAAACACCGGCCACCGTGTCTCCGCCGCCAGCAGCACCGCCAATCCCAGGTAATCTCCGGCTGCCCTGTCTCTTTATTCTTTCGGTCTATATTAGCATGCAGAACGTGAATTAATTCACGTTCTATAGCAAATGAAGGAGGGGGGGCTGGTTACTGTACAATAACCAGCCCATTTGGTTTTGGGCCAGGTCCGGCCCAACCCACTAATTTGGGCTGAGTCCGGCCCATAAAAAAATTAATTTTTTTATATTTTTTATATTTTTTCTTTTTTTTTTATTATTTATGCCTTTTTGCTTAGTATTGGTCTATATTTTATGTTATAAAAAAATACAAATATGTTATTAAAAATACCCAGGTTTTCTATCAACTTAAAAAAAAAATTAAAATCAACAAAAAAAAATGTTTTTGTGCATACGGCCAAGTGTCTCAAAGCTACAAAAATAAAAAAAAAACATATTGTATTTTTCATACATCAAAAACAATATTTTAGCATGCATTTTGACTTTAATAACCAGTTTATTAAAGTCAAGAGAATATTGGCCAAAATATCAAAAACAACAAGAAATTTTTTGTTTTTTTGTTTTGTTTAGTATCAGGGATTATGAGGTTATACATAACACGTATTCTTAATATTAAAAGGTTATTTGGTTTTATTTAATGACATAGAACATCTAGGTTTTACCCAATGAGATAAAGATGTGCTTCAAAGGAGGACTTTTCTTAAACCTTAGATACACATATAATTAGATACCACAACATGATTTCATATTTTATCAAACAAAACAATGCAGCCTACCTTAGGTAGGGCGTATTTCGGGTGCTAATACCTTCCCTTTACGCAACCAGTCTCTGTACCTGATCTCTGAGACTAGTTAGAGTTCCTAGTTACCAGAATACTAGGTGACGACTCCCATTCAATTTTTTCACTTATAAGAGACAAGAATTCCTTGTCTCTTCATATCTTGCTAGAAATACACCACATCTCATCGTTAGCATGGATGGTGGATGATCGTCGCAACGCCGCACACGTGCAACAGAATGGCGACTCCACTAGGGAAGTTTCTTGTGGACTAAGCATGTGTTTTTGTCTGATAATTGGGTTGTCTTATTTATGTGTTATCTATTAATATGTATTTATTGTCTTACATGCTTTCATTTTTGTACATATATGTTCATGACATCACATGCTTTAATTTTGTGACAACACATAAACAAACTTCTAAGTTAAGTGGGGAATTAGCGATCTGCCCTATGACTATTGGTCGGGTTCAGATGCGTGAAACACCCAACTCATATCTGAGTGCCTAATTAGTAATGGCGGGCATACGTGCTTTAGCTGTTCTTTACAATGCCCCCATACTGCCTTTACGAAGGCCGTCATTGGGCAGATATGAGACCCTTTTGAGACTAGATAGAGGAAGCCTACCTTGTGTTGCACATACTGATTAGAACTCGACATTTAGGATATATATATATATATATTACTTTGCTGTCATTTGCATTTAATCATGTAAATATATCATCACTGCAGGTTGAACTGAAATCATGACTGAGTATCAATCTTTTCACAAGTTTGGGCAAGAATCTGAGCTAACTCAGGTAGCTGAAGGAAAATGTCTAAGAATCAATAGCAGTAAATTACCCGAGATTACCAAGATTAATCACACAATTAATGACTTAGAGAAGTTATTGTCCATTATGGGATATGTTGATGATACTCTTTTTAAAAGGCGATATGGGAGAATTGCACAACTAATGAGGTTACCCCTACAAACAGCAGCAATCAAAGCCCTAGTCACCTTTTGGGATCCTAGTTATCGGTGTTTCACTTTTGGAAACATAGATATGACACCTACCTTGGAGGAATACGAGAGGATCCTGGATTTTCCAAATAACAGCCACACCATTTACCTCAGATGAAATTTTAAAGGCATATTTGTAGAGGTGGTAAAGTTATTAGGCTTGGGACAAATCAGTCAATACAAAATAGCTAATGGGGGTTTCAAATGGAAAGTCATTGAAGCCAGGATGAAGAAGAATGTCGAGGATGGTAGATTGGGAGATGAACGATACCGCTTGGTGGCTTTCGCTATATTTGGCCTTCTATTGTTTCCATCTGAAATTGGGGTCATCAATTTGGAAGCCGCAAGTGTTTTCTTAGAATACGAGCATGACCAGATCAATCCTGCTTCAGCAATTTTGGCTGAAACCATGCTGTCACTCAACCATTGAAGAATGAATGGAAAAAGAGCAATGAGGTGTTGCGTCCCTATGTTATATTTATGGATTATCAGTCATATTGAGACACCAAAGGACATCTTCAACAACTTCTGGTGGTTTGGCCTTCGACCACTGAAAGTTACAATAGAGGAGACTTGGAGACATTAGGATGAGAAAGCATGGATAAAGAAGTATTCTGCACTACCACAAAGCAACTTCAAATGGAAAGCACCATGGATGAATAACACAATCTGCACAATGAGTTGTGGGAGCAAGGTATGGGTTCCCCTGATTGGTGTTACTGGATACATTAGTTATGCCCCAACACTAGTAATAAGACAGTTGGGTGGAATGCAATATACACCAAGAACTTTGGGTTTAATAGATTTCTTTGGTTTATTCAAACATCAACTATACCTCAAAGAAATGGAACTCAGTCGACAAGACTAGAAAAGGCCTGTATTGGTGAAAAAGGAAGAAGGCAACATGTTTGAATCATCTGTCAACCAGAATTATGCAGTTTGGAGAAATGGAAAGCTTTCTAGGGTCATTAAGTCTTCAAAACCTGAACATCCTAAGTCCACAATAGAGCAACCAAAAAGAAAAAGGATTGATCATGAGGAAGAACTAAGAAGATAGTTAGAGAGATGCAGCACAAACCTTGGCCAAAGCTAAAGGCAAACACAAATCCTGGAAAAACAATTAGAAGAAGAAAATACAATGAGGAAATGTTTGAACCAAAAATTAGAAGAGAAAGAGGAGCAATTCACATCTTTCAAACAATGACAGAGAAGGGCAGAGATTGCTGAAGCACTAGCTAAACGGATCCAGGATGAGTTGAAGGATCTCATAACTGAAAATGATAAACTGGTTCATAACCATAGGCTCACAAAAAAGGAGTTGGCCAAAATCAAGAAATCAGTGCAAGGCAAGTGATACGATGAAAATATTGATGTCTTCTCCCAAGTACAGGAGTGTCAAAGTAATAAATAACCCCGCGAGACCGGGGTCGAACCACAGGGAGGTTAATTGTACAAATTATAAACAACAATTATAAACAACAACAACAACAACAACAACAACAATAATAATAATAATAATAGTTGTAGTATTAGTAGTACTAATAATAATAATAGTAATTGTAATAATAATAACAATAATAATAAAGAAAAAGAAGGAGAATAAGAAGAAGAAGATGAGAACTTTGAGATGGAATATTAATGTAACGATTAAACAATAATAATAACAAATGTCAAGGTTAGAGATTCCACTAATGGTATGTCAAACAAGTATAATATAAACTCTTATTATTCAATTGGAAACCACACATAAAGGAGGTTCCAATCAGATTATAGATTGTCAACATGATTACATTAGTCATCTTATTCGATTAATGCTAATACTTGTAAATCTCCTCAAGCACTCACGATTATAACTTATGTTAACAACAAATCAAGTTCCTTTCATAGCTCAGGTGTCGGTTATACCATATAATATGAACTATGAAAGTGTCAAGCATTTGTTGTGCCAAGTGTTATACAACATAAATCAAGATTAGTTATTTAACAAGCAAAGTATTAAAGAGTGAACAAGATAACAAATATAAAACATGTTAGTATCAAACATTAAAGTCCATATTAAGTTTACATTATACTTATTCTTACACCATTAGTGTAACCTTTTCACCTTGACATAATTAACATAGCTAGACATAATGAAAGAAAGAAAAATAGATAAACAAAATAAGAACATAAAAGTTAACTAAGTAAAGGAAAGGAAATGAAATGCATAAACTTGATATTAATGAAAGCAAAGTATAAACATTACAAAAAATACAAAGAGAGAAAGGAAGAGCATGATCTTGATCTGGACACCAAGAAGCCTAAATGCATGGCAAATGCCTCCTTTTATAGGTCAAAATTGGGAACTATTGATTTGATGACTAATTGATAAGTGGGTGGCCAACTCTTGACTTGGTGACAATCCTTATCTTCTCTTGTCTGCCCAAAACGTCATTGATAACGTCAAAATTGGAGCTACTTGAACACATAAAAGTTGTAGGCAATTGTCTCTTCTTTCTTGTGTAAAACATTCAAGTGATTTGGACTTCTAGAACTCTAAATATGGTCAAAATACTGAATAGTGCTCGGGCTGGAAGACAGATTCGGGCTTCTTTGTTGTTGCTATAATTTAGACTTGCAAATGACCTTTTTAGATCTTGGGTTTCATATGAAAGTTGTAGGCATATGTCTGACCTTTCCATCCATATAAATTGGACCTAAATCTGAGATCTGTAGCTCTAGATATGACCCAATTACCGAATAGTGTTCCGGTTTGGATTGCACCGACATCTCTTTTCTAAGTTTGGTCATCTTTTTATCCTTGCAATTTAAGTTCTTAAAGTCATCAATCAATCCTTTCATTTATATGATAGGCCTGCATTTAAAATGAACATTTACCATAAATTAAAGGTATCTTATATTATTAGATATATTATTATAAAACATGCTTTAATGAAGGAGTTATTGATACTTCAAGTGCAAAATGATGATATAAAACCATGATAAAAATACACTTTTAAGTACTAATCACACCCCCCAACCAGCTTATTACTAGTCCCTAGTAATCAAAGCGTTAAAATAGAAAAACAAATTTGCAAATTCCACAAAGCAAGGTATTCATCATTTAACTTCCATTAATCTATCCAGATAAACAAACTCTCATTAAATTTATATATCTGCTCAATACCTGTTAACAAGATATTAATAAACCTTTCTTTTGTGCTCAATGTATCAACACATAATTATGGGGCTTTTCTTGGAAGAAAACAAAATTTTTGTTCTAATGTTTAAGGTTAACTTCCTTGGGTTGGGATTATTATTTTTGTCTTTTTTTTTTCCTTTTTTTTTAAATGTATATACATATTATTTAAAAACATCATGCATCTTTATCCCATGTAACGAGCTTTTAGCTAATGACTCCTAGATCAGTTGGTATTAGGGCATTAGACGTTAAGACACCCCTACGAGCTTAGTAACTCGGGTCGCAGATACTAATTTGTAGATAGTGCAATGTTTGATTCCCTTAAGCTTTTCTCCTCAACTTATGTAACAGGCGTTGGGCCAATAGCTCCCAAGTCAGTTGACTTTAGGGTATTAGGTGTTAAAACACCCCTTTGGGCTTAATTGCTTAGGTTAGGGAGGCTACGAAACCAAACTTATCTACATTTTTATTATCAACATTTTTTTTCTTTTTTTCATTTTTTTTCTTTTGAATTATATACAATCCCTTTCCCTTAGTTGTTACCTTTAACAAAAGAACATAAATAATGTAATAATCCAATATGTAACCCACAATCATATGTTAAAGTGTGTGTGTGTAAATTAAGGTTTAAGAATACATGTTAAATAAGTATATGAGCAGAATTAAGTGATAACAATGCGAGAGTTTGGGCTGGAAGACAGATTTGGGCTTCTTTGTTGTTGCTACAATTTGAACTTGAAAATGACCTTTGTAGATCTTGGGCTCTATATGAAAGTTGTAGGCCTATGTCTTACCTTTCCATCCATATAAATTAGACCTAAATCTTAGATCTATAACTCTAGATATGACCTAATTACCAAATAGTGTTCTGGTTTGGATTGCACCGACATCTCTTTTCTAAGTTTGGCCATCTCTTTATCCTTGCAATTTAAGTTCTTAAAGTCATCAATCAATCCTTTCATTTATGTGATAGGCCTGCATTTAAAATGAACATTTATCATAAATTAAAGGTATCTTATATTATTAGATATATTATTATAAAACATGCTTTAGTTAAGGAGTTATTGATACTTTAAGTGCAAAATGATAACATAAAACCTTGATAAAAATTCACTTTTAAGTACTAATCACACCCCCCAACCAGCTTATTACTAGTCCCTAGTAATCAAAGCGTTAAAATAAAAAAATAATTTGCAAATTCCACAAAGTAAGGTATTCATCATTTAACTTCCATTAATCTATCCAGATAAACAAACTCTCATTAAATTTATATATCTGCTCAATACCTGTTAACAAGATATTAATAAACCTTTCTTTTGTGCTTAATGTATCAACACATAATTATGAGGCTTTTCTTGAAAGAAAACAAAATTTTTGTTTTAATGTTTAAGGTTAACTTCCTTAGATTGGGATTATTATTTTTGTCTTTTTTTTTAAATGTATATACATATAATTTAAAAACATTATGCATCTTTAACCCATGTAATGAGCTTTCAACCAATGACTCCCAGACCAATTGGTCTTAGGGCATTAGGTGTTAAGACACCCTTACGAAATTAGTAACTCGGGTCATAGATACTGATATATAGATAGTGCAATGTTTGATTCCCTTAACCTTTTCTCCTCAACCCATGTAATAAGCGTTGGGCCAATAGCTCCCAAGTCAGTTGACTTTAGGGTATTAGGTGTTAAAACACCTCTTTGGGCTTAATTGCTTAGGTTAGGGAGGCTACGAAACCAAACTTATCTACATTTTTATTATCAACATTTTTTTTCTTTTTTTCATTTTTTTTCTTTTGAATTATATACAATCCCTTTCCCTTAGTTGTTACCTTTAACAAAAGAACATAAATAATGTAATAATCCAATATGTAACCCACAATCATATGTTAAAGTGTGTGTGTGTAAATTAAAGTTTAAGAATACATGTTAAATAAGTATTTGAGCAGAATTAAGTGATAACAATGCCAGAATTTGAAAACCTGAATATTTCAAGAAGTATTATAATAGACCTTGTTAAGAATTGTTACTAAGATGCGTCTCAAGAGTCACTTTAACAAAAGAGCTCCTTTACTCTTAAACTTTGAGTTGGAATATTAATATAACGATTAAACAATGATAATAACAAATGTCAAGGTTAGAGATTCCACTAATGGTATGTCAAACAAGTATAATATAAACTCTTATTATTCAATTGGAAACCACACATAAAGGAGGTTCCAATCAGATTATAGATTGTTAACATGATTACATTAGTCATCTTATTCGATTAATGCTAATACTTGTAAATCTCGTCAAACATTCATGATTATAACTTATGTTAACAACAAATCAAATTCCTTTTATAGCTCAGGTGTCAGTTATACCATACAATATGAACTATGAAAGTGTCAAGCATTTGTTGTACCAAGTGTTATACAACATAAATCAAGATTAGTTATTTAACAAGCAAAGTATTAAAGAGTGAACAAGATAACAAATATAAAACATGTTAGTATCAAACATTAAAGACCATATTAAGTTTACATTATACTTATTCTTACACCATTAGTGTAACCTTTTCACCTTGACATAATTAACTTAGCTAGACATAATGAAAGAAAGAAAAATAGATAAACAAAATAACAACATAAAAGTTAACTAAGTAAAGGAAAGGAAATGAAATGCATAAACTTGATATTAATGAAAGCAAAGCATAAACATTACAAAAAATACAAAGAGAGAAAGGATGAGTATGATCTTGATCTGGACACCAAGATGCCTAAATGCATGGCAAATGCCTCTTTTTATAGGTCAAAATTGGGAACTATTGATTTGATGACTAATTGATTAGTCGGTGGCCAACTCTTGAGTTGGTGATAATCCTTATCTTCTTTTGTCTGCCCAAAACGTCATTGATAACGTCAAAATTGGAGCCACTTGAAAACATAAAAGTTGTAGGCAATTATCTCATCTTTCTTGTGTAAAACATTTAAGTCATTTGGACTTCTAGAACTCTAGATATGGCCAAAATACTAAATAGTACTCGAGCTGCAAGATAGATTCGGGCTTCTTTGTTGTTACTACAATTTGGACTTGAAAATGACCTTTTAGATCTTGGGCTCCATATGAAAGTTGTAGGCCTATGTCTTACCTTTCCATCCATATAAATTAGACCTAAATCTGAGATCTATAGCTCCAGATATGACCCAATTAGCGAACAGTATTCCGGTTTGGATTGCATCGACATCTCTTTTCTAAGTTTGGTCATCTCTTTATCCTTGTAATTTAAGTTCTTAAAGTCATCAATCAATCCTTTCATTTATGTGATAGGCCTGCATTTAAAATGAACATTTACCATAAATTAAAGGTATCTTATATTATTAGATTTATTATTATAAAACATGCTTTAATTAAGGAGTTATTGATACTTCAAGTGCAAAATGATGATATAAAACCTTAATAAAAATACACTTTTAAGTACTAATCAGCAAGATAATTACAGATAAAGAGATAGTGGATTCTGCAAAGAGAGAAAGGAGTAATTTCATAGGAAAGATGGAAATTGAAAAAGAAAAGATTCGGTAAGCCCACCTTGATATAGAAGAAGAAAGAAATATGCGTGCCTAATATATGGTACAGTTGGAAGAGGAGAGAAGTATGAGAAAGGCTGCTGAGGCTGATATGAGAGATTACTAGAAAATGGCTGAGTATTCAAAAAAACAGATAATGATTCTACAATCCAAGCTGGAGATACAAGAAGTGGGGTTGAGAAGTCATTATGGTGTGATAGAAGAAGAGTTACATGAGTTGAAGCAAGAGTACCAGGAGTGTCAAAACTATATTGACAGCTTTGCAGTTCAAATGAACTCCTAAAACACCAAGCTAGACATTGAAAGAGAAGAATTACAAAGAGCTAAGGCTACATTATCATTGTTAGAAATAATGGTGCGAACATTGGAAAGAAGCAATGAAGTCTTGGGAGCCAACAACGAAGTGAGCATCACAAATAACACTTTCTTGCATGACCAAATAAGACATATGGCGAAACAGGTCGAGCAAGTGGCCCACTATGCCCAGAGAATGCAACAACAGGGAAATAATGCTACAAAGTATCGAGAATACTTGGGGGCTCTCACTTCCTTTATTAATGACTTAGCCAATAAGGGAAATGCCTTTTAGAGTAACAATGTATTCAGGCTATTGCTATTTTGTAAACTTTTGACCACCTTCGGTTAGTTATAAAAAGGCCATCTTTCTTTCCAAATTGAGTTTTGGGTAGTTAAATCTGATAAAGAACTTGGCAAACACTCTTTACAGCAATCAGTTTGGCTTAGAGATCTTGCTTAAAGGATTACGAAAGTCATGAATCAGTTCATTAAAATATACGCATCACATATGCATTATTTTGCATCATATGTCTGTTTATAATATGTCATTTGCATACTCTAGTGAAACATAGGTCCCCCACCCAAGTCCATTACACCAGAAACAGAGCAAGAATGGAACACGAAGAAAGGGCTCTTCTAGAATCCCATTACTAGAGCAAGCTAGAATCAGTGAAAAATGAAGTGTCACGGATGACTAATCTGCTTGAACAGTTGTTAAAAGCAAAAAGTGGGGAGGGAACATCTGCTCAGCCAGCTATAAGTTTGCCTGCAGCATCTCCAATTATGGGGGTAGAGTCAGTAGCGGAACAACATTCTACGCCAACCATCCCTTTCCAGTTAGCTCACATGCCACCTATCAGAGATTTAACACCGAATAGGCCTTCTGAAAATAGGTCTGGCAGTTTCATCAGCCAAGATAAGATAACGATTGAGAGCTGTAGAAGGAAATGATTGGTTCGACCCAATGCAAGCAGCTGAGGTGTGTTTGGTACCAAAAGATTTCAGGGTCCCAGAATTCACCAAATATACAAGCTTGGAGTGCCCAAACACACACCTTCGATCTTACTGCAATAAGATGGCGGAAGTAATCCATGATGATAAAATGCTTATCTATTTTTTTCAAGATAGTCTGTTAGGCTCTGTTTTAAACTAGTATATGCGGTTGGAAACAAGTAAAATCAAGAAATGGAAAGATTTGGTAGAGGCATTTCTCCAACAGTATAAATTCAACCTGGAAATAGCTCCAGATCGAACAAGCCTGATGTCTATGGAAAAGAAAAGCCAGGAGTTAGTTAGGGTGTATGCACAAAGATGGAGGGACAAGGCGACACATGTCCAATCCTCTTTAATCGAGACCGAGATGGTGACTTTATTCACTAATACTTTTAAAACACCTTACTATGAGCATTTAATGGGCAGCTCCTCTCAGCATTTTTATAACGTTGTACGCATAGCAGAGAGGATAGAGCAAGGTATTAAAGCCGGGCGCATACCGAAGCCTCTAGAGAAAAAAGGTTATTTAGGAAGAAGAAGAGAAGGGGATGTTAACAACTTAGAAGGAGGTCATAAAGGCAAGAAAGTAAATTACGCTAACCCACAAATACCTACCCCGCAATTCACGAACATAAACTTTACCAAGCCCTTGCACCCAAATTCAACCAACCAAAACAATCACCCACCAAACAACCAAAACAATTATCAAAGGCCATATACCAAATATACTTCTGAGCAATTACCTCCATTACCAATGCCTTTAAAAGATTTATACGCTAAATTGCTAAGCATTGGGCAAATAACTCCAATCCTTCTACCACCAATTCAACCACCCTTTCCTATATGGTACAAGCCAGAACTAGCTTGTGAATACCATGCCGGTAATCCTGGGCACGCAATTGAAACTTGCTATGCTTTTAAAAGGAAATTGTTAGAACTCATCAAAATGGGGTGTGTATCTTTCGAAGACGCGCCCAACATCAATTCAAATCCATTACCTAAACATGCTCCTGGTAATTCGGGAGTGGGCATGATAGAGGTTGCCGATCAAAAACAAGTATTGAAGGTGTCCATGAAAAGGCTGTACGACATGTTGTTACAATCAGGGTTACTAAACATGAACATTGCCTGTCAGTTGGGAGGTGATAAATATTGTGAGTTCCACAGGATGGAGGGGTATCATATTAAGGATTGTATCAAGTTTCGCCATAAGATTGAAAAGATGTTAATCATGGGAGAATTAAGACTTGAAACCACGGGGGGCAACCAAGAGGTAAGTATGATGGAAGGCCAAGATAAATTGTCAAAGGTGTGTAGAGTTCAAACTACAGCTAATGGGTTACCAAAACTGATCCTGACTAAACCTTTATTTACACCAAAAGATCACAATGCAATGCCATATAGCTATGGTTATACCACGAACACTTAAGCCCCAATCCCTTTATTTCATACTGAGATTAGTGGGCTAACACGGAGTGGCCATTATTTTACGCCCGAGGAGTTAAAGAAAGCCAAAGGCAAGGAAGTGGTGGATCTTGACAAAGAAATAAAGGTAAATAAGCTAGTAACGGAAGAGGAGTCAAATGAATTTTTGAAGTTGATAAAGCACAGTGAGTATTGTATAGTAGATCAACTCAAAAAGACTCCAACAAGGATATCTCTCATGTCCTTGATACTAAGCTCAGAGCCACATCGAAATGCCTTACAAAAGGTACTGAATGAGGTGTATGTACCCCAGGACATTGAACAGAAAACCATGGAGCACTTAGTAGGGAGGATCCATGCTTCTAATTACCTATACTTCACGGCTGATGAATTAGATGCTGAAGGAACGGGACATAACAAACCTTTGTATATCACCATAAAATGCAAAGACTGCCTTGTTGGAAAAGTACTTGTCGATAATGGCTCGGCTCTTAATGTATTATCAAAACATATGCTGAAAGAAATGCTAATCGACGAATCTCATATGAAGCCTAGTACCATGATAGCAAGAGCATATGATGGTTCACCTAGACAGATCATTGGGACTTTGGAGGTAGAGTTGTATGTGGGACCACAAATGTTCTTAGTAGCACTCCAAGTGATGGATATCCACCCATCCTATAGCATGTTGCTGGGAAGGCCTTGGATCCATGCAGCTGGGGTGGTAACTTCATTACACTAGTGTTTGAAATATATTATGAACGGGATGTTAGTAACTGTTAAAGTAGAGGAAACGATCTCCATGATAAAGAATCTCGCTATACCTTTCTTTGAGGTAGAAGATTGCGTGGGTGAGAATCTCCATGCCTTTGAGATTGTAAACACTAAGTGGGTACCTGAAAGCACAGTGTTAAGAAAGCCGCGGATTTCAGAAGCAGCAAGGATGGCAGCTAAATGCTTTTTGGAATATGGAATCCCATTCCAATATGACCCTATCACTAAAATACCAAAAAGGATTAAGCCAATCAAGATAAGATGTGCGGACCAAAGATTTGGGTTAGGATATAAGCCTAAGAAGGAGGACCATCGTTGGGCTGCCGATAGATGAAGAGAACAAAAAATGGCTAGAATCGAGGGAAGGGAGGTTGAAGAAGAAAAACTAGAAATCCCTCCCATGATGGTGTCTTTCCCAAAGGCAGCATATGTAATGCAACCAGATAACAGAGCAGAAGACGTTGTTCAAAGGTGGTAACTATGAGCATCAACACCATGGAGGAAGATAACGTGGAAGGAAGTAACGTGACAATAGTAGTGGAAAGGGAAGATGAAGTGCTACCACAACTGACTGTTCATATTCTAGAAGAACTCCCTACTAAGACTTTTGTGCGAAGGATGACTGAAGGTGAAAAGTTTCAAAACTAGGTGACCTAAGAAGCCTTAATAGTGTTTAAAATGAACCCTGAAAGCGGATCTTCCCCGACATCACATACATTTAACATCAAGAATGAATGACCAAACTTTAACAAACATGTGACAATGATGGAAGAAGAAGAATGGGATGAAAGCAATATCAAAGAATTCACAAAGCTAGTAGAGTGATTGTGCATCAAAAGTGTCATTAAGTCTCTTGTTTTACATATGTATTTATTGTTTTTATTTGGTTGTTTTTATAATAATTGATGTGTTTTTCAGTAATGAAGTTTGTTTTAATGTTTCGATAGGTTTTTGGAGCTTAAATGAATTAATTCAGAAAATTCAACGTCGGAATTCAGAACAAAGAATTGAAGAGACATTTAGTTGAAGATTGAAGCAAATCTTGGTTCAAATAAGTGCTCCAAATTTGTTCCATAAATCAATTCTATTCCAATTCTAGAAAAGAATATCATATGATTTATTTCAAGCCCAAACTTGCCTTATGTTGTGTGCAAACTTCAACCATTAAACACTCAAGGTTTCAATGTCAATCTTAGCCCAAATAATAAGTACATTTGTATACTTATTTGATGCTCAAATTCAGCCCAAAAATCAGCCCCAAATCAGCCCTAAATCAACCCCAAATCAACCTTCTAATCAACCCAAACACAATCCATGATCTTACATGTCCACACAACAAATAACAATTGATTTATTTTGGGTAATCCATTGGTCCAAGAAGGCAAGCACATGGATGGAAAGCTGGAGGGGATATTTTAACATTATTTTGGGTCAAAAAGAAGAAGGAGACACCTCATAAATGAGGAAGAAAAACGTGCACCAAAGTAGTTGTAAAGCTGTCTTGATTTGATTTTTCAGAACACCTTTCGGTGTTTTGCCCATAACGTTTGACTCAGGTGTCCAAATGAGCTGTTCTTTAATGATATGGAAAGGTGACAGAATTGCCTATAAATATGTCTCTAATAGACTTCTCCAAAAAAAGCTTCTAAGAGGGTCGAATTGCTGTCCAAAGTTAGAGTCAGATTTGTGTCCGAATTTTTTCTGAAATTGTATTGTGTTCTTCTTTATAGATTTCGGTTCTTTAGTTTGTAAAACTTATTTTTTCAGTAGGATTCAAGTTCTTTCATGTTTATTGAAGTGTTCTTATATATAATCATGGTTGGCTAAACTCTTTCTTGGATCCAAATCAAGGATAATGGTGATTGAGGTGAGTTCTTTAGGATATGAATGAATCTTAATGTTTATCTTCTTATTTTCTTCATGAATGATTTATTATTGTAAAGAAATTTTAGAAATCATTTAGGTAATGTTATAATCTTGAATTTTTATGCACAAACTTTAGTTTTGGTATAGAGATTGCTTGATTCAATGTCTTACTTAATATGAAAGTACTTGTTCATTCTTAAGCAATAATCAATCTTCATCTTTCTAATCTTCATTGTAATATCTTCCGATCTAATATCACCATCGTTGAGATTAGGTTGAGTTATCTTATATATGTTGAAGAAATCACCAATACATCACCATTAAAATTGATTTGGACCAAGACTTACTTTTCTTGTCATTTAAAATCTATTTACATTTTTTTTTTAATCTTTGAAAACAAATCCATCAATTATTTTCAACCAAGTTATTGTTAATTTAATTTCTCTTGAGTTTTTTTTTGTTACTAAGCTTAATTTCCAGATCTAGCTCTCTGTGGATATGACCTCGATCTTACCGAGATAATTGCTACATCGCACACTCGTGCACTTGCGAGTTAAAACAAGCCGATCATAAAAAGCGGTCAAGCAATTTTGGCGTCGTTGCCGGGGAGCTAGCAAGCAAAGGTAACAAATTTAGATTTGATTATTGGAAAACTAAAAAAAAATCATATAAAAAAAAATTCAATTGGCTGGTTTTACCGCCTAAAAAAAATTTGACCTTAACGTTTCGGATATTGGACTGTGGACTGGACTATTAATTGTTGGATTTTGGTTGGTTCAACCATTTTTCTTTTATTGTCTATTCTTATTAGTTTCTAATATTTTTCTTGTTTATTTCATTTTATTTTGTTGATATTGTTTTTATTTATTGTCTAAAGTGCTTGGCCGGTATTACCGCCTCTTGTTTATTTCATTTTATTTTGTTGTTTTGTTATGATTATTTTTCTTATATTTATTGTTTGAGGTGCTTGACTGGTATTACCGCCTTTTTATTCAAGCTTGTTATAATTATCTTTTAATGTTTATTGTTGTTAATAGTATTTATTAGTTGGAGAGTGAATTTCTTAATTTGTTGTATTTTTATTTTTGAGCTATTACTTTTATTTGCAATTTTTTTTTCTTTCCTTTCTTTTCATATTCATATAATTGTTATATTATTATTATTATTATTATTTTATCATGGCGAATGTTGAAGATGTAGAGGGTGAAGGGAGTGTTCAAGGTAATGGACCTCCACAATTCAATGATCAACCTAATTTTCGAACTCTTAGAGAGTATCTTCACCCGGCTAGACAAAGTACACTTTCATGTATTATCTTACCTCTTAACCAACAAGCTTTCAATTTGAAACCGGGCATGATTCAACTTCCCACATTTCATGGTATGGATTCTGAAAATCCATACATACACATTAAAGACTTTGAAGAGGTATGTAATACTTTTATTGATAGAACATGCACCGAGGAAACCATTCGGCTTAAATTGTTCCCATTCTCTCTAAAGGATAAAGCCAAGCTTTGGCTAAACTCCTTGCGTCCTAGGTCTATAGGTACATGGAGAGAAATGCAAGCTGAATTTTTGAAAAAATACTTCCCCACTCATAGGACAGCAGCCTTACAACGTCAAATGATGAATTTTTCTTGTAGTCCAAATGAGTCATTTCACCAAGCTTGGGAAAGGTTCAAAGACTTGTTAAATGCATGCCTTCACCATGGTTTTGAGATGTGAAGGTTAGTGAGTTTCTTTTATGACTCTCTTACCGCAGATTTTAAAAAGCTAGTGTCAACCATGTGTAATGGTGAGTTTTATGACAAAGAACCAAATGAGGCCTTTGATTTTTTTGATCAATTGGCTGAAAACACAAAGCAATGGGAGACTTCTCTCCCAGTTCATGTTGAGTCTAGAAACACCATTTCTCATTCAAGTGGGAAGTTTCAATTGAAAGAGACTGATGACCTCAATGCTAGATTAGCCTCATTGGCTAGGAAAGTAGAGTCTCTTGAGATTAAAAAAGTGCATGTCATAAGTGAACAACAAGAGGAAAGTTGTGTTGTTTGTGAAAGCAAAGGGCATAGGACAATTGATTGTCCTACCATTCCAGCCTTCAAAGAAGTGCTATATGGCCAAACTTCTGATGCAAGTAATGTTAGAAAGCCATTTCCAAACCAAGTAGGCAATCCCTACTCTTAGACTTATAATCCTAGATGGAGGAACCACCCAAATTTTGGATGGAGAAATGAGGGCTCTTCAGTACCTCAAACATTTCCACCTCCACCCCAACCATTTCATGCTCCCACACATAACACATACCAACCACCTCATAAGAGATCCTTAGAGGATACTCTTCAACAATTCATGCAAACGCAAGGAGGAATCAACAACCAAGTTTACAAATTCCAAGACCAGACCAATAGGACCTTAGATGACATTCGAAGTCAACTAACTAAGTTGACTCAATCACTAAGCATTCAAGAGAAGGGAAAAATCCCAGCTCAACCAATGCCCAATCCTAGAGGTCAGGTACATATGAGTGAATCCTCACCTAGTGAACCTTCAAACCATGAACAAGTCCAAGCCATCACTACCCTTAGAAGTGGAAAGATTGTTGATAAAGGTGTAGGTTTTAGGATTCCTAAAGGTATTGTGGAGGAGAAATCTAGGGAAAGTGAAGAGGGAATCAAAACACAAGTGACAAATGAGAGTTTGAGTGACAAAGAAGGTGAGATAAATGAGAAAGAGATGAGTGAGAAAGGAGATGATTCAAGAAAGATTGGAGTCAAAATGAGTGATTTAGAATTTGTTCCTAGAGCACCATTTCCACAAAGGTTAGGAAAACCTAAACAAGATCTTATGAACTCGGAAATCTATGAATTGTTCAAACAAGTGAAAGTCAATATTCCACTCCTTGATGCAATTAAACAAGTACCATCTTATGCAAAGTTTCTTAAGGATTTATGCATAGTCAAAAGGAGATTGAATGTGAAAGAAAGAGCCTTTCTAACTGAACATGCTAGTGCCATCATCCAGTTTAAGACCCCTCCCAAATACAAAGATCCTGGTTGTCCTACCATTTCATGCATTATTGGAAGTCATAAGATAGATCAAGCTTTGTTGGATTTAGGAGCAAGTGTGAATTTAATACCCTACACTGTTTACGAACAATTAGGTTTAGGAGAAATCAAGCCTACTCGAATCACCCTTCAATTAGCTGATAGGTCAATCAAGATTCCCAGGGGTATCGTTGAGGATGTGTTGGTCCAAGTAGATAAATTCTACTTTCCTGTTGATTTTGTAGTATTAGACACCGCACCAATTCAAGGTTCTAATGCCCCCATCCCAGTCATCTTAGGGAGACCTTTCCTAGCTACATCCAATGCCTTAATTAACTGTAGGAATGGGGTGATGAAATTGTCTTTTGGGAATATGACTGTGGAGATGAACATATTCAATGTCTCCAAACAAATCGGGGAACATGAGGACATTAGAGAGGTAGATTTCATCCAAACAGTTTGTCAATAACACTTTGAGAGAGTGTGGATCAAGGATCCATTGGAGAGAACTTTAATTCATGATGAAAGATTTTGTTCTTTGGAATGTGTTGATGAGGAAGTAAGAGAACTCGAGACTTATCTAGATCCAATGCCTATTATGTCAATAGGTCAATGGACCCTATCATTTGAGCCTTTGATTTCACCCCAAGTGAAAGTTGAGGAATCTCTTGTCTAGCCTGATAAACTAGAAAGGAAGCCTTTACCGAGTGATCTTAAGTATGCATTTCTAGGGGAAGATGAATCATATCCTATTGTGATCTCATCAAAACTTAGCATAGAGCAAGAACACAAACTTTTGAGAGTGGTGAGAAAACACAAGAAAGCAATTGGGTGGAAAATTACTGACTTGAAAGGAATTAGCCCTCTTTTATGTACACATAGAATGTATCTTGAAGAAGAGGCTAAATCTGTGAGGCAAATGCAAAGACGATTGAACCCAAATATGAAGGAAGTAGTGAGAGGTGAAGTGCTTAAGCTACTTGATGCAGGTATCATTTACCCTATTGCAAACTCAAAATGGGTTAGTCCAACCCAAGTTGTCCCAAAAAAATCTGGAGTCACGGTAGTGAAGAATGAAAATAATGAGCTGGTACCAACTAGAATCCAAACTGGATGGCGTATGTGCATTGATTATCATAAATTGAACATGGTGACTAGGAAGGACCATTTTCCGCTTCCATTTTTAGACCAAGTGCTTGAAAGAGTAGCTGGAAGAGCTTTCTATTGTTTTCTGGATGGATACTCAGGTTACAACCAAATTGAGATTTCTTTAGAAGACCAAGAAAAAACCACTTTCACTTGTCCTTTTGGTACTTATGCTTATAGAAGAATGCCATTTGGTTTGTGTAATGCACCAGCCACTTTTCAAAGGTGTATGATGAGTATCTTTAGTGACATGGTGGAAAATTTTTTGGAAGTTTTCATGGATGATTTTTCAGTTTATGGGGATTCTTATGAGTTGTGTCTAATGAATCTAGAAAAAGTTCTTGAAAGGTGTGAAGAGAGCAATCTTGTACTCAATTGGGAGAAGTGTCATTTTATGGTGACACATGGCATTGTTTTAGGTCACATTGTCTCTTCAAAAGGGATAGAGGTAGATAAGTCAAAAGTGGAAGTCATTCAAAAATTAACTACCCCTAAGACTGTGAAAGATGTGAGATCCTTTTTAGGACATGCTGGTTTTTATCGAAGATTCATTCATTCTTTTAGTACCATTGCCAAACCATTGTGTAACTTGTTGTCACAAGATGTCCCATTTGATTGGACATCAAAATGTCAAAAAGCTTTTGAAAAGCTTAAAGGGTTGTTGACAACTGCACCAATCATACAAGCTCCTGATTGGTCTTTACCATTTGAACTGATGTGTGATGCTAGTGATTTTGCGGTTGGGGCTGTTTTAGGGCAAAGAAAAGACAAGAAACCTCATGTCATATATTATGCTAGCAAGACTTTGAATGATGCTCAATTGAATTACACTACAATTGAAAAAGAACTCTTAGCTGTGGTCTTTGCATTAGACAAGTTTAGGTCTTATTTGGTTGGATCTCTTGTTATTGTTTTCACTGATCATGCAGCATTGAAATATTTGCTCACAAAACAAGATGTCAAACCACGTTTGATTCGATGGATCCTCCTACTCCAAGAGTTTAACATTGAAATTCGAGATAAAAAGGGAGTAGAGAATGTAGTAGCTGATCATTTGTCTCGTCTTTCAAGCTATAAGACCATAATTGATGAATCTCCAATAAATGAACTCTTTGCTGATGAAAGTTTATTTTGTGCAGGTACTGTCTCTTACATTGATTCTCCATGGTATGCTGACATATCAAATTACCTAGCCACAAGTCAAATTCCTTCTCATTGGTCTAAACTTGACAAACAAAAATTCTTGCACAATGTGCGCACCTTTTTTTGGGATGACCCCTACCTATTTAAATATTGTCCTGACCAAATTATTAGGCGGTGCATCCCTGATCATGAGATTCCAAGGGTCATTAATTTTTGTCATGCATTAGCCTGTGGTGGGCATTTCTCTTCCAAGAAAACCATTGCCAAAATCTTGCAGTGTGGTTTTTATTGGCCTACCATGTTTAAAGATGTTCATGCCTTCTGTGTTGCATGTGACCGATGCCAACGACTAGGTAGCCTCACTAGGCGTAACATGATGCCCCTTAACCTCATCCTTGTTTTGGAAATATTTGATTGTTGGGGGATTGATTTCATGGGACCTTTTCCAAGTTCATTTGGTTACCAATTCATCCTTGTTGCTGTTGATTATGTGTCTAAATGGGTGGAGGCCATTGCATCTCGAACCAATGACCATCGAGTTGTGGTCAAATTCTTGAAAGAAAATATTTTCTCTCGTTTTGGCATGCCCCGGGCTATGATTAGTGATGGGGGAAAACATTTTTGTAACAAGCCCGTTGGGATTTTAATGAGAAAATATGGTGTAATTCACAAGGTCAGTACCCCCTATCACCCACAGACTAGTGGCCAAACTGAGTTGGCAAATAGGGAGATCAAGAACATTTTAGAGAAAACAGTCAATCCAAACCGTAAAGATTGGTCCCTACGACTAGTTGATGCTTTGTGGGCATATCGCACTGCTTATAAGACCTCTTTAGGAATGTCTTCTTATAGGCTAGTTTATGGAAAGCCTTGTCATCTCCCTGTTGAGGTTGAGCACCGTGCATATTGGGCCATTCGGCAATTCAATGACAATGAAAACGAGGTTGGCAAAAATAGAAAGCTTCAATTGGATGAATTAGAGGAGTTGAGAAATGATGCATTTGAAAATGCAAAAATTTCAAAACATAAGATGAAAACTTTGCATGATAAACATATTCTTAGAAAATCCTTTCATGTTGGTCAAAAGGTTCTCTTGTATAATTCACGATTACATCTCTTTCCTAGGAAGTTGAGGACAAAATGGACTGGTCCATTTGTGATTAAATCCATCTCTGAGCATGGTGCATTTGAGGTAGAAAATCCCAAGAATGGAAATATTTTCAAAGTAAATGGTCATCGATTGAAACCTTATCTTGAAAATGTTGTGGCTGAAGTTGAGACATTGGATCTTCAAGATCCAATACCATTGTAGTATTAGAAGTAATGAGTTTTTATTTTTATTTTATTTTTATTTTTATTTTTCATTTTTATTATTTTTCTTCTTTCTTCCATCTCTTATATTTTCGTGTTCATGCATTCGGGACAATGCATTATTTTAAGTTGAGGGGTGTGAGGTTCTTTATTTTCAAAAAAAAAAAATCAATGTTTTCTTTTAGTTGTGATATGCAGGTTAAAAAAAAAATCAAGCAAGAAGTCAGCTCATGCCCAATTCAATCAGACATTCATCCTTGAAAACAGAAGGGGAGTAACAATTTTCTAATCTTTATACTTTTCTTCTCTTTCTCTTTTACATTGAGGATAATGTAAAACTTAATTTTAGATATTTCATTATGTTGAATGCTTGAGATAACCATGCTTGTTAAAAAAAAAAAAACTTGTATTCGTATGTGAATGAGACTTGTTTAGGATCATCATTACATTTTTGGATTCATTATTATGTTAAATATTGCATACTTTAATTTGGGATAGATAATATCTTATAAAGCAAGATATAGCATACTTTTTTTTAAGATTACTAAAATACATCTTTCCTTGTAAAAGTTGTGTGAGTTGTGTGATTATGCATGAAAGATGAGTATGATGCTTTACTTGTGATTATCCCTTTTGATCCAGTCCTAAACAAGGTTTAAGTAAATAGAGTAATAATTATTACACGAATAAATAAATAAATGTGTACAAAGTTCTATCTACTCCAATGTTTTGAGTTGCTCAGTAACTAGGGGTATTTATCACAAATGTTTATCTTTACGTCAAACGGCAGCTTAAAATATGAGTATGCAAAGCACTTTAAGTTTGTGACTTTATGAGTAACCGGGTGCATTCATCACAAATGTTTGTATTCGCGTCAAAAGGGAAGTGACTACTTAAAGACAAAATAAATCATATCTTCAAAAAAAAAAAAAGAAAGAAAAAAGAAAGAAAGAAAATATATAGATATTTCTCTAGTTTGCTACCTTGTTTGTGTTGGTGAGAATGGAAGATTACAAGTTGAGTTTTCGTATGAATCAATTATGTTGGTTGCACGATAAATATGACTGAATTTGGAAATTTTGTATGGATGTTTGATTTAGAGAATGTGAGTATGCTTATTTTTCTTTATTTGCTATTGTGTACACTAAGTTAAAGATACCAATGTTTGCATGATAGGTCCTTCAAGTGTGATGAATCGAGCCTAATTATGGTTGTTATTATTATTATTTTTATTTTAAAGGTTTTATGTTTTGTTTTGCTTGAGGACTAGCAAAATCTAAGTTGGGGGGTGTGATTGTGCATCAAAAGTATCATTAAGTCTCTTGTTTTACATATGTATTTATTGTTTTTATTTGGTTGTTTTTATAATAATTGATGTGTTTTTCAGTAATGAAGTTTGTTTTAATGTTTCGATAGGTTTTTGGAGCTTAAATGAATTAATTCAGAAAATTCAACGTCGGAATTCAGAACAAAGAATTGAAGAGACATTTAGTTGAAGATTGAAGCAAATCTTGGTTCAAATAAGTGCTCCAAATTTGTGCCATAAATCAATTCTATTCCAATTCTAGAAAAGAATATCATATGATTTATTTCAAGCCCAAACTTGCCTTATGTTGTGTGCAAACTTCAACCATTAAACACTCAAGGTTTCAATGTCAATCTTAGCCCAAATAATAAGTACATTTGTATACTTATTTGATGCTCAAATTCAGCCCAAAAATCAGCCCCAAATCAGCCCTAAATCAACCCCAAATCAACCTTCTAATCAACCCAAACACAATCCATGATCTTACATGTCCACACAACAAATAACAATTGATTTATTTTGGGTAATCCATTGATCCAAGAAGGCAAGCACATGGATGGAAAGCTGGAGGGGATATTTTAACATTATTTTGGGTCAAAAAGAAGAAGGAGACACCTCATAAATGAGGAAGAAAAACGTGCACCAAAGTAGTTGTAAAGCTGTCTTGATTTGATTTTTCAGAACACCTTTCGGTGTTTTGCCCATAACGTTTGACTCAGGTGTCCAAATGAGCTGTTCTTTAATGATCTGGAAAGGTGACAGAATTGCCTATAAATATGTCTCTAATAGACTTCTCTAAAAAAAGCTTCTAAGAGGGTCGAATTGCTGTCCAAAGTTAGAGTCAGATTTGTGTCCGAATTTTTTCTGAAATTGTATTGTGTTCTTCTTTATAGATTTCGGTTCTTTAGTTTGTAAAACTTATTTTTTCAGTAGGATTCAAGTTCTTTCATGTTTATTGAAGTGTTCTTATATATAATCATGGTTGGCTAAACTCTTTCTTGGATCCAAATCAAGGATAATGGTGATTGAGGTGAGTTCTTTAGGATATGAATGAATCTTAATGTTTATCTTCTTATTTTCTTCATGAATGATTTATTATTGTAAAGAAATTTTAGAAATCATTTAGGTAATGTTATAATCTTGAATTTTTATGCACAAACTTTAGTTTTGGTATAGAGATTGCTTGATTCAATGTCTTACTTAATATGAAAGTACTTGTTCATTCTTAAGCAATAATCAATCTTCATCTTTCTAATCTTCATTGTAATATCTTCCGATCTAATATCACCATCGTTGAGATTAGGTTGAGTTATCTTATATATGTTGAAGAAATTACCAATACATCACCATTAAAATTGATTTGGACCAAGACTTACTTTTCTTGTCATTTAAAATCTATTTACATTTTTTTTTTAAATCTTTGAAAACAAATCCATCAATTATTTTCAACCAAGTTATTGTTAATTTAATTTCTCTTGAGTTTTTTTTTTGTTACTTAGCTTAATTTCCAGATCTAGCTCTCTGTGGATATGACCTCGATCTTACCGAGTTAATTGCTACATCGCACACTCGTGCACTTGCGAGTTAAAACCAGCCGATCATAAAAAGCGGTCAAGCATAGAGCAACATGAAAAAACCTGGGAACCTGCTGCTGAAGACCTCAAAACTATAAATGTAGGTAGTGATCAAGCTAAAAAAGAATTGAAAATAGGGACACTGACCACCCTCAGCAAAGGGCGTTAATAGCTCTATTACATGAGTATGCAGGTGTTTTTGCTTGGTCTTATGAGGATATGCCTGGATTGAACACAAACATCGTGGTACATGATTAGTACTTAAAAGTACATTTTTATCATGGTTTTATATCATTATTTTGCACTTGAAGTATCAATAACTCCTTAACTAAAGCATGTTTTATAATAATATATCTAATAATATAAAATACCTTTAATTTATGGTAAATGTTCATTTTAAATGCAGGCCTATCACATAAATGAAAATATTGATTGATGACTTTAAGAACTTAAATTGCAAGGATAAAGAGATGGCCAAACATAGAAAAGAGATGTCAGTGCGATCCAAACCGGAACATTGTTCGGTAATTGGGTCATATCTGGAGCTATCTATCTCAGATTTAGGTCCAATTTATATGGATGGAAAGGTAAGACATAGGCATACAACTTTCATATGGAGCCCAAGATCTAAAAAGGTCATTATCAAGTCCAAATTGTAGCAACAACAAAGAAGCCCGAATCTGTCTTCCAGCCCGAGCATTGTTCGGTATTTTGGCTATATCTGGAGTTCTAGAAGTCTAAATGAGCTGAATTGTTTACATAAGAAAGCTGAGACACTTACCTACAACTTTCATGTTTGCAACTGGCTCCAATTTTGACGTTATCAATGATGTTTTGGGCAGACAAGAGAAGATAAGGATTGTCACCAAGTCAAAAGTTGGCCACCCACTTATCAATTAGTCATCAAATCAATAGTTCCCAATTTTGGCCTATAAAAGGAGGCATTTGCCATGCATTTAGGCATCTTGGTTTCCAGATCAAGATCATGCTCTTCCTTTCTCTCTTTGTATTTTTTGTAATGTTTATGCTTTGCTTTCATTAATATCAAGTTTATGCCTTTCATTTCCTTTCCTTTACTTAGTTAACTTTTATGTTCTTATTTTGTTTATCTATTTTTCTTTCTTTCATTATGTCTAGCTAAGTTAATTATGTCAAGGTGAAAAGGTTACACTAATGGTGTAAGAATAAGTATAATGTAAACTTAATATGAACTTTAAAGTTTGATACTAACATGTTTTATATTTGTTATCTTGTTCACTCTTTAATACTTTGCTTGTTAAATGACTAATCTTGATTTATGTTGTATAACACTTGGTACAACAAATGCTTGGCACTTTCATAGCCCATAATGTATGGTATAACCGACACCTGAGCTATGAAAAGAACTTGATTTGTTGTTAACATAAGTTATAATCATGAATGCTTGACGAGATTTACAAGTATTAGCATTAATTGAATAAGATGACTAATGTAATCATGTTAACAATATATAATCTGATTGGAACCTCCTTTGTGTGTGGTTTCCAATTCAATAATAAGAGTTTATACTATACTTGTTTGATATACCATTAGTGGAACCTCTAACCTTGACATTTGTTATTATTATTGTTTAATCCTTACATTAATTTTCCATCTCCAAGTTCTCATCATCTACTTCTTCTTCTCTTTCTTCTTCTTTTATTTTCTTCTTCCTTTTATTTTATTCCTACACGTGCATAAGAGTGTGGTCACGTACATCAAGTGGTAGACTTTGTAGGGTAGCCTCATCATTTTCAGAAAATATGGCCGAAGAAGATAATCAATCACTTTATAATGAGAATAATGAGAATAACCGTGCTAGAACACTTAGAGACCACATGAATCCCACAAGAATAAGTGCACCATCATGCATAGTTTTTCCTCCCGATGCATCTCATTTTAATTTTAAACCAGGTATTATTCAACTTTTACCTTCTTTTCATGGTTTGGAATTGGAAAATCCATACTTGCATTTAAGGGAATTTGAGGAGGTCTGCAACACATATAATAATTTAAATTGTAGCATGAACACCATCAGATTAAAGCTTTTTCCTTTTTCATTAAAAGATAAAGCTAAAACATGGCTACAAAATTTGAGACCAGGATCCATTCGTGCTTGGGATGAAATGCAACAACAGTTTTTAAAAAAGTTTTTCCCATCTCATAGAACAAACTCTTTCAAGAGACAAATCACCACTTTCACTCAAAAACCAGGAGAAACATTTTACCAATGTTGGGATAGGTATCGAGACTTGCTTAGTACTTGCCCTCATCATGGTTTCGAAACATGAAGATTGGTTTCACATTTCTATGAAGGGTTAACACCTAAAGATAGGCAAATGGTTGAATTGATGTGCAATGGAACTTTTGAAGATAAATTCCCTCACGAAGCAATGGAGTACTTAGACTTGTTAGCTGAAAATGCTCAAAATTGGGACACCGCGGGTACTTATGAGGCACCGAGTAAAACTCAACCTCATACATCTAGTAGAGGTATGTACAACCTTAGGGAAGATCATGACCTTCAAGCCAAGTTTGCATCTTTAGCTAGAAAAGTCGAGGCACTAGAATTAAAAAAGAGTGGTCAATTAAAATCTGTTGAAAATATTGTGTCAAATCTGTAAAACAAGTGAACACTCAACCAACGATTGTCCAACCTTGCCTTCTTTTAAGGAATGTCTCCATGAACAAGCCCATGCTTTAAATAGTTTTTAAAGGCCCAACCACAACCCATACTCCCAAACATACAACCCTGGTTGGAGAAATCACCCAAATTTCAATTGGAAGAGTGAGAACAACAATGCACAAACTTCACAACCACCATTTCAAGCACACCACAATTTCCAAAATTCTCATGGATATGCACCTCCTTATGCTCCACCTCCTAGAAGAAATCTTGAGGAAACATTGCATGCATTCATTGAAAAGCAAGAGACAATCAATACTCAACTTGCTCAAAACATGACAGATTTTAAAGATACTCTTGCTAAATTAACATCTACTCTCAGTTCCCAAGAGAAAGGTAAGTTTCCATCTCAACAGCAACAAAATCCTAAGGGGCAATACAATGCAAATGCAAGTAGTTCCGGAAGCCAACATATGGATCAAGTCAAATCAGTCACTACTCTGCGCAGTGGTAAGGTTATTGAAAAACCCTCTCTTGAACCTTATGAGAAAGATGATGAGTCAATATCTGAGGGTAAGGAAGGGGATGAATCTGAAAATTACAAAGAAACGACTGATTCACAGCCAGCACTTCCATTTCCTCAAGCCATGACCAAACAAAGAAAAGTTAATCACAACTCTGAAATCTTTGAAACTTTCAAACAGGTAAGGATCAATATACCTTTGCTGGATACTATTAAACAGGTTCCTTCCTATGCTAAATTTTTGAAAGATCTCTGCATTGTGAAGAGGAAACTGAATGTGAAAAAGAAAGCCTTTCTAGCCGAACAAGTAAGTGTTATTCTTCAAAACAATAATGCTTTGAAATATAAAGACCCTGGTTGTCCTACAATTTCCTGCTTTATTGGAGAGCATAAAATTGAAAGAGCCTTACTTGATCTTGGTGCTAGTGTGAATTTACTTTCATATTTAGTTTTTTAGAGTCTCAATCTAAGTGAGTTAAAACCAACTTCTATAACTCTTTTACTTGCCGATAGATCTATAAAAGTGCCTAGAGGAATAATTGAAGATGTGTTAGTACAAGTCGATAAATTCATTTATACTGTGGATTTTATTATCTTGGACACACAACCTGTTGAAGTATGTAATTCATTTCCTGTTATTTTAGGACGTTCATTTCTTGCAACTTCTAATGCATTGATTAATTGTAGGAATGGACTAATGAAGTTATCATTTGGAAACATGACATTGGAGATGAATATTTTCAACATTTGCAAGCAACCTAGAGATGATAATGATTTACAAGAAGTGGACTTTACTGAAAAATTAATTCATGATCAATTTCCAACCACTTCCAGTGAAATTGAGATTGATGAATCTGATGATTTGGAAATCATTTATTTTCAAGAAGAATCAAAGACAAGTAATTGGAGCCCATAAATTGAGGAATTGCCACCACGATCAATTAAGTCCATACCTTCAAGTGTTCAACCACCAAAACCTGATTTGAAGCCGTTGCCATCCAATCTCAAATACTCATTTTTGGGAGAAAATGAAACTTTTTCGGTAATAATCTCTTCCAAACTTAATGCACATTAAGAAGGTAAGTTATTACAAACTCTGAAAATGCACAAAAATGCATTAGGATGGACCATAGCTGATATAAAAGGAATTAGTCCTTTGATTTGTACACACAGAATTTATTTAGAGGACAATGCTAAACCCTCTAGAGAAATGCAACGAAGGCTAAATCCTAATATGAAAAAAGTAGTGAAAAATGAAGTCATTAAGCTTCTAGATAATGAAATCATTTATCTAATTTCTGATAGCAAATGGGTAAGTCCTACCCAAGTTGTACCTAAGAAGTCTGGAGTCACTGTGATAACAAATGAGAACAATGAGTTAATTCCCACTAGAACTGTTACTGGTTGGCGCATGTGCATTGACTATAGGAAACTTAATTCAATGACTAGAAAAGATCATTTTCCTTTACCTTTCATGGATCAAATCCTAGAAAGAGTTGCAGGTCATGAATTTTATTGTTTCCTAGATGGCTATTTGGGTTATGATTAGTACTTAAAAGTGCATTTTTATCATGGTTTTATATCATCATTTTGCACTTGAAGTATCAATAACTCCTTAACTAAAATATGTTTTATAATAATGTATCTAATAATATAAGATACCTATAATTTGTGGTAAATGTCTATTTTTAATGCAGGTCTATCACATAAATGAAAGGATTGATTGATGACTTGAAGAACTTAAATTGCATGGATAAAGAGATGGTCAAACTTAGAGAAGAGATGTCGGTGCAATCCAAACTGGAACACTGTTCGGTAATTGGGCCATATCTGGAGCTACAGATCTCAGATTTAGGTCCAATTTATATGGATGGAAAGGTAAGACATAGGCCTACAACTTTCATATGGAGCCCAAGATCTAAAAAGGCCACTATCAAGTCCAAATTGTAGCAACAACAAAGAAGCCCGAATCTATCTTCCAGCCCGAGCACTGTTCGGTATTTTGGCCATATCTGGAGTTCTAGAAGTCCAAATGAGCTGAATTTTTTTACACAAGAAAGCTGAGACAATTGCCTACAACTTTCATGTTTGCACCTAGCTCCAGTTTTGACGTTATCAATGACGTTTTGGGCAGACAAGAGAAGATAAGGATTGTCACCAAGTCAAAAGTTGGCCACCCACTTATCAATTAGTCATCAAATCAATAGTTCCTAATTTTGGCCTATAAAAGGAGGCATTTGCCATGCATTTAGGCATCTTGGTTTCCAGATCAAGATCATGCTCTTCCTTTCTCTCTTTTTATTTTTTGTAATGTTAATGCTTTGCTTTCATTAATATTAAGTTTATGCTTTTCATTTCCTTTCCTTTACTTAGTTAGCTTTTATGTTCTTATTTTGTTTATCTATTTTTCTTTCTTTCATTATGTCTAGCTAAGTTAATTATGTCAAGGTGAAAATGTTACACTAATGGTGTGAGAATAAGTATAATGTAAACTTAATATGGATTTTAATGTTTGATACTAACATGTTTTATATTTGTTATCTTGTTCACTCTTTAATACTTTGCTTGTTAAATGACTAATCTTGATTTATGTTGTATAACACTTGGTACAACAAATGCTTGGCACTTTCATAGCCCATAATGTATGGTATAACCGACACCTGAGCTATGAAAGGAACTTGATTTGTTGTTAACATAAGTTATAATCATGAATGCTTGACGAGATTTACAAGTATTAGCATTAATTGAATAAGATGACTAATGTAATCATGTTAACAATATATAATCTGATTGGAACCTCCTTTGTGTGTGGTTTCCAGTTCAATAATAAGAGTTTATACTATACTTGTTTGACATACCATTAGAGGAACCTCTAACCTTGACATTTGTTATTATTATTGTTTAATCCTTACATTAATATTTCATCTCTAAGTTCTCATCATCATCATCTTCTTCTTCTTCTCTTTCTTTATTATTACTACTACTACTACTACTACTACTACTACTACTACTATTAATAATATTATTATTACTATTACTATTGTTGTTATTGTTATTGTTATTGTTATTGTTGTTGTATTATTGTTATTATAATTTGTACAATTAACCTCCCTGTGGTTCGACCCCTGTCTTGCCGGGTTATTTATTACTTCGACACTCCTGCACTTGGGAGAAGACATCAACATTTTTGTCGTGTCAAGTTTTTGGCGCCGTTGCCGGGGAGGTAAGTTCTTGTATAAATTATAGTATTTATTTTATTTTCTCTTTTCACTTTTCTTGTATATAACTTTGTTTCTTTTCTTTTGTTTCTTTTTATTTTGTTTTCTTCCTCCTTCTTTTGCTTTCTTCTTCTTCTTTTTATTTTATTCCTACACGTGCATGAGAGTGTGGTCACGTACATCAAGTGGTAGACTTTGTAGGGTATCCTCATCATTTTCAGAAAATATGGCCGAAGAAGATAATCAATCACTTCATAATGAAAATAATGAGAATAACCGTGCTAGAACACTTAGAGATCATATGAATCCCACAAGAACAAGTGCACCATCATGCATAGTTTTTCCTCCTGATGCATCTCATTTTAATTTTAAACCAGGTATTATTCAACTTTTACCTTCTTTTCATGGTTTAGAATTGGAAAATCCATACTTGCATTTAAGAGAATTTGAAGAGGTCTGCAACACATATAATAATTTAAATTGTAGCATGAACACCATCAGATTAAAGCTTTTCCCTTTTTCATTAAAAGATAAAGCTAAAACATGGCTACAAAATTTGAGACCAGGATCCATTCGTGCTTGGGATGAAATGCAACAACAGTTTTTAAAGAAGTTTTTCCCATCTCATAGAACAAACTCTTTCAAGAGACAAATCACCACTTTCACTCAAAAACCAGGAGAAACATTTTACAAATGTTGGGATAGGTATCGAGATTTGCTTACTACTTGCCCCCATCATGGTTTTGAAACATGGAGATTGGTTTCACATTTCTATGAAGGGTTAACATCTAAAGATAGGCAAATGGTTGAATTGATGTGCAATGGAACTTTTGAAGATAAAGACCCTGATGAAGCAATGGAGTACTTAGACTTGTTAGCTGAAAATGCTCAAAATTGGGATACTGCGGGTACATATGAGGCACCGAGTAAAACTCAACCTCATACATCTAGTGGAGGTATGTACAACCTTAGGGAAGATCATGACTTTCAAGCCAAATTTGCATCTTTAGCTAGAAAAGTCGAGGCACTAGAATTGAAAAAGAGTGGTCAATTAAAATCTGTTGAAAACATTGTGTGTCAAATTTGTGAAACAAATGAACACTCAACCAACGATTGTCCAACCTTGCCTTCTTTTAAAGAATGTCTCCATGAACAAGCTCATGCTTTAAACAGTTTCCAAAGGCCCAACCACAACCATACTCCCAAACATACAACCCTGGTTGGAGGAATCACCCAAATTTCAGTTGGAAGAGTGAGAACAACAATGCACAAACTTCACAACCACCGTTTCAAGCACACCATAATTTCCAAAATTCTCATGGATATGCACCTTCTTATGCTCCACCTTCTAGAAGAAATCTTGAGGAAACATTGCATGCATTCATTGAAAAGCAAGAGACAATCAATACTCAACTTGCTCAAAACATGACAGATTTTAAAGATACTCTTGCTAAATTAACATCTGCTCTTAGTTTCCAAGAGAAAGGTAAGTTTCCATCTCAAACACAACAAAATCCCAAAGGGCAATACAATGCAAATGCAAGTAGTTCCGGAAGCCAACACATGGATCAAGTCAAATCAGTCACTACTCTGCGCAGTGGTAAGGTTATTGAAAAACCCTCTCTTGAACCTTATGAGAAAGATGATGAATCAATCTCTGAGGGTAAGGAAGGGGATGAATCTGAAAATTGCAAAGAAAGGACTGATTCACCGCCAGCACTTCCATTTCCTCAAGCCATGACCAAACAAAGGAAAGTCAATCACAATTCTGAAATTTATGAAATTTTCAAACAGGTAAGGATCAATATACCTTTGCTGGATGCAATTAAACAGGTTCCTTCCTATGCTAAATTTTTGAAAGATCTATGCACTGTGAAGAGGAAACTGAATGTGAAAAAGAAAGCCTTTCTAGCCGAACAAGTAAGTGTTATTCTTCAAAACAATAATGCTTTGAAATATAAAGACCCTGGTTGTCCTACAATTTCCTGCTTTATTGGAGAGCATAAAATTGAAAGAGCCTTACTTGATCTTGGAGCTAGTGTGAATTTACTTCCATATTCAGTTTTTCAAAGTCTCAATCTAGGTGAGTTAAAACTAACTTCTATATCTCTTTTACTTGCCGATAGATCTGTAAAAGTGCCTAGAGGAATAATTGAAGATGTGTTAGTACAAGTCAATAAATTCATTTATCCTGTGGATTTTATTGTCTTGGACACAGAACCTGTTGAAGCATGTAATTCATTTCCTGTTATTTTAGGACGTCCGTTTCTTGCAACGTCTAACGCATTGATTAATTGTAGGAATGGACTGATGAAGCTATCATTTGGAAACATGACATTGGAGATGAATATTTTCAACATTTGCAAGCAACCTGGAGATGATAATGATTTACAAGAAGTAGATCATATTGATGAATTAGTTTATGATCAACTTGAATCTACTTTAAGTAAAAATGAATTGGATGAAACTGAAGATTTGCAAATGGTTTATTCTGAGGAAGAAATCACGGATGAAACAAGCACCGAAAATATTGATGCGAATCTTTTATCAACAGTGACAATAGATTCGACACCCGACATCACACCAATGGATGATTACTTTCCTAACGAATCCTTACTTTCTCTTAGTCCAATGCCTTGGTATAATAAAAATATCAATTTTCTTGCTTTAGGAGATTTGCCAGCTGATTGGAGTACCCAAGACAAAGAAAAGTTTTTGAACGAAGTGAAGAGCTTTTATTGTGATGACCCTACCTTATTCAAATATTGTCCTGATCAAATATTTCAAAGATTCATTCCCGACAATGAGGTAAGTAGTGTCATTAAACTTTGTCATTCTGAAGCATGTGGAAGTTGTTTCTCGTCAAAAAAGACAGCTACAAAAATCTTTCAAAATGGATTTTATTGGCCCACCATGTTCAAGGACACGCATGCATTCTGCAAAACTTGTGAAAATTGTCAAAAGATTGATACAGGTCAAAAAGTTTTGTTTTATAATTCTCAACTCTATGCATTCCCTAGAGAGCTAAGACCAAGATGGAGCAATCCTTATGGGGCCTGTGATATTGAGAATTCAATGAATGACAATGATTTTAATGAAAATGGACATCGTTTGAAAGCTTACTTTGATAATTTTCCTAGAGAAAATGAATCAACTGGTTGGACTGATCTTGTAGATAAAGGTTAATTTTTTTTTCTCACATTGTTTTTGTGTTTCTTTTTGAGTGATTTTTGTTAGTTTTTCTCACCCCGGTTAAATGGCGGATAACGGTACTCCGTGACTTAAGTCGGTTCTTTCAGTTTCCCACAATTACTGATATCTGTGTATATATCTGTGCAATTCTTTGAATCTCTCTTCCAATTCTCATTTGAAAATGGACACTAATCTTGAAAAATTGAAAAAGTATTTTCCCGCTCTGCCTCAGAATACGATTACAAAAATTTACCGTGCTAGATGTGCAAGATTGAGATTATTAATGAATCATGGAATTCCTGAAGATATTCGTTGGTTGATTGAAGCAAAGGTCCGATTATCAGGTGAGTCCTCTAACTTCTTCATTTCACACATGCCTGGAACAGGTAAAAGCACTTTTGCAAAGAAACGTCGTGCAAAACGACTGGATGTCTGTCATCGATGTGCTAGATGGACTTGTAATACACAATGTCGTTCTTTAGGAATGGTATCTATAAACCGTGAAGATAAAATACAATTCATTAAGGATGGCCTGAGTAAGGAGTCTTTAGATAATCTTCTATTGACTCTTGAGACGCATCCTAGTGGAGATGTGCATCGTGCAATTCATGATTTATGGCCACTATTTCATAAAGAACATGATCGACTTAGTCTTGGGAATCTGACTAAAAAAGACCCTGTTTGCCAGTTTTTAAGAAAACTGGATGGGAAGCCTATCCCCGACCCATAGAGGGCGTTTAAGCCGTTCTTCGACGTAAAACCAAGGGAAGATGTGAGCCACAATCACAACTACCTGTACATACACATGTTTTTTTCAAAAGTAAATAAATAAATAAATAAAAAGAGAGAGAGAGTGTGTGAGACTCTAGCTGGCCTACATATAGATGTTATGATTGCCTTTCTACTTTCTCATCTATAAAACCCTATTTTCCTTCCTTTCATTTCTACTCAACCCATACATTCAACAAATACAGAAGTGTGTAGAAATGGCAAGTTCCTCAAGTCATCAAATAAGAAATATTTGTGTTTTTGGTGGATCTAGTCCTGGGAAAGAAAAAGAGTTTTTAGAATCAGCAAATCATCTTGGTCAGGTGCTAGCTGAGAGAAAGATTCATTTAGTGTATGGGGGAGGCAGTCTTGGGTTAATGGGAGGTGTGTCAATAGCTGCATTTTTAGGAGGTAGTCAAGTTTTAGGAGTCGTCCCTGAAGCTTTGGCACAAGGGGACATCATTGGAAAAATAATTGGAGAGGAACTTCAGGTCTCCACAATGTCGGCTCGAATGAATGCAATGTTTAACCATGCTGATGCTTTTATTGCTTTACCAGGTGGTCTAGGCACATTGGAAGAGATCTTTCATATTTCCTCTTGGGCTCAACTGCACATTCACCATAAACCCATAGGTTTGTTAAATGTTAATGGTTATTATGATAAGTTGTTGTCTTTTCTTGATCATGCTGTGGAACAGGAATTTCTAACATCTTCTGCACGACAAATCATAATCTCTGCTACTACTGCTGAACAATTGATTGACCAACTACAATCTTTCATTCCTGTGATTGATCCTTCCATGAGTCGTATAAATTGGTCATCTACGGGAAGCCGTAAAAAGATTAGATTGGATTTGAGCCTTCATTTGTGAATTTTTTGTGTCTCTTGGTTTTATTATTGTGTTTTGTTATTTCTTATTTTTGTTTTAGTGTGTTTCAGGTTTTGTCAGTGTTTGTTATTTCAGGTGATATCTTTTATACTCTATCTTTCTACCTTAGAACATTGAGGACAATGTCTCGTTTTGGTTGGGGGGAGAGGGTAGTAGTTGATAAAAAAAAAAAAATTGTTTTTCATTTCATAAAGCATGTGCATAATTGTTGTTACTAGGATGGCAGAGTAAAGGAGTTATTTTGTTAAAGTGACTCTTGAGACACATCTTAGTAACCATTCTTAACAAGGTCTATTATAATACTTCCTGAAATATTCAGGTTTACAAACTCTCGTATTGTTACCACTTAATTCTGCTCATATACTTATTTAACATGTATTTTTAAACCATAATTTACACACACACACTTTAACATATGATTGTGGGTTGCATATTGGATTATTACATTATTTATGTTCTTTTGTTAAAGGTAACAACTAAGGGAAAGGGATTGTATATACTTAAAAAAAAAAGAAAAACATGAAAAAAAAAAGAAAAAAAAAAACAAAATGATGATAATAAAAATGTAGATAAGTTTGGTTTCGTAGCCTCCCTAACCTAAGCAATTAAGCTCGAAGGGGTGTTTTAACACCTAATACCCTAAAGTCAACTGACTTGGGAGCTATTGGCCCAACGCTTGTTACATGGGTTGAGGAGAAAAGCTTAAGGGAATCAAACATTGCACTATCTACATATCAGTATCTGTGACCCGAGTTACTAAGCTCGTAGGGGTGTCTTAACACCTAATGCCCTAAGACCAACAAGTCTGGGAGTCATTAGCTGAAAGCTCGTTACATGGGTTAAAGATGCATGATGTTTTTAAAGTATATGTATATAGAGTTAAAAAAAAAAAAGACAAAAATAGTAATCCCAACCCAAGGAAGTTAACCTTAAATATTAGAACAAAAATTTTGTTTTCTTCCAAGAAAAGCCCCATAATTATGTGTTGATACATTGAGCACAAAAGAAAGGTTTATTAATATCTTGTTAAGTGGTATTGAGCAGATATATAAATTTAATAAGAGTTTGTTTATCTGGATAGATTAATGGAAGTTAAATGATGAATACCTTGCTTTGTGAAATTTGCAAATTGTTTTAACGCTTTAATTACTAGGGACTAGTAATAAGCTGGTTGAGGGGTGTGATTAGTACTTAAAAGTGCATTTTTATCATGGTTTTATATCATCATTTTGCACTTGAAGTATCAATAACTCCTTAACTAAAATATGTTTTATAATAATGTATCTAATAATATAAGATACCTATAATTTGTGGTAAATGTCTATTTTTAATGCAGGTCTATCACATAAATGAAAGGATTGATTGATGACTTGAAGAACTTAAATTGCATGGATAAAGAGATGGTCAAACTTAGAGAAGAGATGTCGGTGCAATCCAAACCGGAACACTGTTCGGTAATTGGGCCATATCTGGAGCTATAGATCTCAGATTTAGGTCCCATTTATATGGATGGAAAGGTAAGACATAGGCCTACAACTTTCATATGGAGCCCAAGATCTAAAAAGGCCATTATCAAGTCCAAATTGTAGCAACAACAAAGAAGCCCGAATCTGTCTTCCAGCCCGAGCACTGTTCGGTATTTTGGCCATATCTGGAGTTCTAGAAGTCCAAATGAGCTGAATTTTTTACACAAGAAAGCTGAGACAATTGCCTACAACTTTCATGTTTGCACCTGGCTCCAGTTTTGACGTTATCAATGACGTTTTGGGTAGACAAGAGAAGATAAGGATTGTCACCAAGTCAAAAGTTGGCCACCCACTTATCAATTAGTCATCAAATCAATAGTTCCTAATTTTGGCCTATAAAAGGAGGCATTTGCCATGCATTTAGGCATCTTGGTTTCCAGATCAAGATCATGCTCTTCCTTTCTCTCTTTTTATTTTTTGTAATGTTAATGCTTTGCTTTCATTAATATTAAGTTTATGCTTTTCATTTCCTTTCCTTTACTTAGTTAGCTTTTATGTTCTTATTTTGTTTATCTATTTTTCTTTCTTTCATTATGTCTAGCTAAGTTAATTATGTCAAGGTGAAAAGGTTACACTAATGGTGTGAGAATAAGTATAATGTAAACTTAATATGGATTTTAATGTTTGATACTAACATGTTTTATATTTGTTATCTTGTTCACTCTTTAATACTTTGCTTGTTAAATGACTAATCTTGATTTATGTTGTATAACACTTGGTACAACAAATGCTTGGCACTTTCATAGCCCATAATGTATGGTATAACCGACACCTGAGCTATGAAAGGAACTTGATTTGTTGTTAACATAAGTTATAATCATGAATGCTTGACGAGATTTACAAGTATTAGCATTAATTGAATAAGATGACTAATGTAATCATGTTAACAATATATAATCTGATTGGAACCTCCTTTGTGTGTGGTTTCCAATTCAATAATAAGAGTTTATACTATACTTGTTTGACATACCATTAGAGGAACCTCTAACCTTGACATTTGTTATTATTATTGTTTAATCCTTACATTAATATTTCATCTCTAAGTTCTCATCATCATCATCTTCTTCTTCTTCTCTTTCTTTATTATTACTACTACTACTACTACTACTACTACTACTACTACTACTATTAATAATATTATTATTACTATTACTATTGTTGTTATTGTTATTGTTATTGTTATTGTTGTTGTATTATTGTTATTATAATTTGTACAATTAACCTCCCTGTGGTTCGACCCCTGTCTTGCTGGGTTATTTATTACTTCGACACTCCTGCACTTGGGAGAAGACATCAACATTTTTGTCGTGTCAGGTTACAACCAAATTAAAATTGCATTGGAAGATCAAGAAAAGACTACTTTCACATGTCCATTTGGTACTTTTGCATATCGAAGGATGCCTTTTGGATTATGTAATGCACCAGCCACATTTCAAAGATGCATGCTTAGTATATTTAGTGATATGGTTGAACATTTTCTTGAGATTTTCATGGATGATTTTTCTGTTTTTGGCGATTCATTTGATGATTGTTTGACTAACTTAGGAAAGCTTTTGACCAGGTGTGAAGAGAAGAATCTTGTGCTGAATTGGGAAAAATGTCATTTTATGGTAACAAACGGCATTGTACTTGGTCACATTGTTTCATCAAAAGGAATTGAGGTTGACAAATCTAAAATCGAGTTAATTGTAAACTTGCCAACACCAAAATCTGTTAAAGATGTTAGATCATTCCTGGGACATGCTGGTTTTTATAGAAGGTTCATCAAAGATTTTAGTGTAATATCTAAGCCCTTAAGTAACCTTCTAACAAAGGATACTATTTTTGAATGGACTGAACATTGTGAAGAAGCCTTTGTTAAACTTAAAAACTTGCTTACTTGTGCTCCTATCATTCAACCTCCCGATTGGTCATTACCTTTTGAAATAATGTGTGATGCTAGTGATTATGCCGTAGGTGCTGTTTTGGGACAAAGAAAAGATAAGAAATCTTATGTAATTTACTATGCAAGTAAAACTTTAAATAGTGCTCAAATGAATTATACCACCACTTAAAAAGAATTACTTGCAGTAGTATTTGCATGTGAAAAATTCAGATCTTATCTTGTTGGCTCACCTGTTGTTGTTTTTAGTGATCATGCAGCATTGAAATATCTTCTCTCTAAGAAAGATTCTAAGGCTAGATTGGTGCGGTGGATTTTATTACTTCAAGAATTTGATATCACAATCAAAGATAAGAAAGGCAGCGAAAATGTTGTCGCAGATCACTTGTCAAGATTGACAACAGATTCGAAAACTGACATCACACCAATCGATGACTACTTTCCCGATGAATCTTTACTTTCTGTCTCTACAATGCCTTGGTTTGCTAATATTGTCAATTTTCTTGTTTCAGGACAATTGCCAGCTCATTGGAGTACCCAAGATAAAAGAAAGTTCTTAAACGAAGTGAAGAACTTTTATTGGGATGATCCTTATTTATTGAAATATTGTCCTGATCAAATATTTTGAAGATGCATTCCTGACAATGAGGTAAGTAGTGTCATTAAATTTTGTCATTTTAAGGCATGTGGGGGCCATTTCTCATCAAGAAAGACAACTGCAAAAATCTTACAAAGTGGATTTTACTGGCCCACCATGTTCAAAGACTCACATGCATTCTGCAAGTCTTGTGAAAATTGTCAAAAGTTGGGATCTATTTCAAAACGTCACATGATGCCTTTAAACCCTATTATTGTCATTGAGATCTTTGCAATTTTTTTGAATCTCTCTTCCAATTCTCATTTGAAAATGGACACTAATCTTGAAAAATTGAAAAAGTATTTTCCCGCTCTACCTCAAAATGTGATTACAAAAATGTACCGTGCTAGATGTGCAAGATTGAGATTGTTAATGAATCATGGAATTCCTGAACATATTCGTTGGTTGATTGATGCAAAGGTCCGATTATCAGGTGAGTCCTCTAATTCCTTCATTTCACACATGCCTGGAATAGGTAAAAGCACTTTTGCAAAGAAGCGTCGTGCAAAACGACTGAAAGTCTGTCATCGATGTGCTAGATGGACTTGTAATACACAATGTCGTTCTTTAGAAATGGTATCTATAAACCGTGAAGATAAAATAAAATTCATTAAGGATGGCCTGAGTAAGGATTCTTTAGATAATCTTTTATTGACTCTTGAGACGCATCCTAGTGGAGATGTGCATCGTGTAATTTGATTAGTACTTAAAAGTGCATTTTTATCATGGTTTTATATCATCATTTTGCACTTGAAGTATCAATAACTCCTTAACTAAAGCATGTTTTATAATAATATATCTAATAATATAAGATACCTATAATTTATGGTAAATGTCTATTTTTAATGCAGGCCTATCACATAAATGAAAGGATTGATTGATGACTTGAAGAACTTAAATTGCAAGGATAAAGAGATGGTCAAACTTAGAAAAGAGATGTCAGTGCAATCCAAACCGGAACACTGTTCGGTAATTGGGTCATATTTGGAGCTACAAATCTCAGATTTAGGTCCAATTTATATGTATGGAAAGGTAAGACATAGACCTACAACTTTTATATGGAGCCCAAGATCTAAAAAGGCCATTATCAAGTCTAAATTGTAGCAAAAACAAAGAAGCCCGAATCTGTCTTTCAGCCCGATCACTGTTCGGTATTTTGGCCATATCTGGAGTTCTAGAAGTCCAAATGAGCTGAATGTTTTACACAAGAAAGCTGAGACAATTGGCTACAACTTTTATGTTTACAACTGGCTCCAATTTTGACGTTATCAATGACGTTTTGGGCAGACAAGAGAAGATAAGGATTGTCACCAAGTCAAAAGTTGGCCACCCACTTATCAATTAGTCATCAAATCAATAGTTCCCAATTTTGGCCTATAAAAGGAGGCATTTGCCATGCATTTAGGCATCTTGGTTTCCAGATCAAGATCATGCTCTTCCTTTCTCTCTTTGTATTCTTTGTAATGTTTATGCTTTGCTTTCATTAATATCAAGTTTATGCCTTTCATTTCCTTTTCTTTACTTAGTTAACTTTTATGTTCTTATTTTGTTTATCTATTTTGCTTTCTTTCATTATGTCTAGTTAAGTTAATTATGTCAAGGTGAAAAGGTTACACTAATGGTGTGAGAATAAGTATAATGTAAACTTAATATGGACTTTAATGTTTGATACTAACATGTTTTATATTTGTTATCTTGTTCACTCTTTAATACTTTGCTTGTTAAATGACTAATCTTGATTTATGTTGTATAACACTTAGTACAACAAATGCTTGGCACTTTCATAGCCCATACTGTATGGTATAACCAACACCTGAGTTGTGAAAGGAACTTGATTTGTTGTTAAGATAAGTTATAATCGTGAATGCTTGACGAGATTTACAAGTATTAGCGTTAATCGAATAAGATGACTAATGTAATCATGTTAACAATATAATAATATGATTGGAAACTCCTTTATGTGTGGTTTCCAATTGAATAATAAGAGTTTATATTATACTTGTTTGACATACTATTAGTGGAATCTCTAACCTTGACATTTGTTATTATCATTGTTTAATCATTACATTAATATTCCATCTCAAAGTTCTCTTCTTTTTCTTCTCCATTTCTTTCTTCATTATTATTATTATTATTATTACTACTACTACTACTACTACTACTACTATTATTATTATTATTATTATTATTATTATTATTCTTGTTTTTGTTTTTGTTATTGTTGTTATGTTATTGTTATTTACAATTTGTACAATTAACTTCCCTGTGGTTCGACCCCGGTCTTACCGGGTTATTTATTATTTCGACACTCCTGCACTTGGGAGAAGACATCAATCTTTTCATCGTGTAATTAGCATTAATCAAATAAGATGACTAATGTAATCATGTTAACAATCTATAATTTGATTCGAACCTCCTTTATGTGTGATTTCCAATTGAATAATAAGAGTTTATATTATTCTTATTTGACATACCATTAGTGGAATCTCTAACCTTGACATTTGTTATTATCATTGTTTAATCGTTACATTAATATTCCATCTCAAAGTTCTCATCTTCTTCTTCTCCTTTTTTTTCTTTATTATTATTATTAGTACTACTAATACTACTACTACTATTATTATTATTATTATTATTATTATTATCGTTGTTATTATTATTGTTATTGCTATTATTATTGTTGTTGTTACTATTGTTGTTGTATTATTGTTGTTTATAATTTGTACAATTAACCTCCCTATGGTTCAACCCTAGTCTTGCCGGATTATTTATTACTTCGACACTCCTACACTTGGGAGAAGACATTAATATTTTGGTCATGTTATTAGGCTTTTTTTTTCCACCTAATACTACAAGGATAAAGAGTCAGCAATTTATTCTCCTAATTAAAGAAGGAAGTTGGCCATGTCTTATTCCTAAAAAGGGAAGGACTACTTATGCTTTTCCAAACTTAGGAAGGAAAGTAATTAAATCAATAATAAAGAAGAAAATTTGTTTTCTTATTTATCCAAGTTAAATAAGAAAATCCAAGCTAATCAAGGACATTAAAGGGGGGGTAGCAACATAAATTTTCCAAATAAGATTTTTTCGAGTTTGTTTAGGACTTCTTAAGCGTGATAAATTGGATTCTAGCTTATTTAGGATGATAATTTTCAGATTTTTAGTATTTTCTTCTTAGTTTTTAGATTATTATTCCTTAGTTGGGTCAATTGTAAGTGGGCTTCATATAAGTCCACCTAAGGATGGTTCATTAGGGTTTCTTTAAGTCTAAAGTTAGTATGAATAAAGGCATAACCAAACATGTAAGGTTACGCAATTTTCAAGTTAATACACTTATTATGTGTTGGTGGGATAATCTCCCTTTCTTGGTTCTCTAAAGAACTGAAAATGACTTATCGAAGAATAACTTTCTTCGTGGCGTCATCCTTATACTTCTCATTTGCGAATCAATATTCGTTGGGTGGGGGTTTTTGTTTCTAATTGTGCTAGTGCCTAGGTACAAGTTATCTTTGTGTCACACTCTTATCAAACCTGATTTACTTGGCTTTCCAGGAATTGGTGTCTTTGCATGTGGGTTGTTTTGCTGGATTATTTATTACTTCGACACTCTTACACTTGGGGAGAAGATATCAATCTTTTAGTCGTGTCAATGGTATCAACCTATTTTTAGGGAAACTTTGTCGAACAATTTTTTTTTATAAAATATTAAAATTGAAATACATGGAAGGAAATTGATTAGGGTTTTACACCTTCCCTTTTTCTCTCCCTTAGTAAGCCTTTATTAGGTTTGGGTATGATGAAATTTAGGAATAAATTGAGAAGTTATTAGAGATTCAAAGACTAAATTAAACGAGAGGACAAGAAAACATTTGGCGTGTGCATTATACGCGCCAACATGTGAGAGGATCCTCCACATTGGGAAGGCTTGTGCGACTTCCTCTGGCTTTCAATGACAGTCTTCTCTAGTGTTGTTGAAATTATCAAGATAGAGCCTTCCTTCCAAGGTGGCATATAGTGGTAAAAGAGCTCTAGTTTAGATATGGTAACCACTTCTTCTCTTCCTTTTATTTTTTTCTCTCTTATCTCTCGGTTTCCACACTTGGTTTCTTCTCTATTAAAAAATAGGATTGGCATTTTTTCGACCATTTTATTTCTAGACCCTTTATTTTTAGTCCTTTGTAAAATGAAAAATCCAAATTACTTCCTGTAAAATAGAGTGTTAAGCCAACAGTCATGGTGTTTTTTTTTTTTTTTTTACATTGCATGACCTTATACCAAGCTAAGTTATTCAAAGTTGTAAGTGTTTTAAACTAGCAAGTAAAAATGTTTAGTTTATCATCATAAAGGTGTGTTAAACAAAAGATGTTAAGGAAAATACTAGATTTTACACATGTTTAAATCTATAAACATGCAATAATAAATTTCAAGACAAACATATTGATAGGACCAAAAAGATTAATATCTACTTCCAAGTGTAGTAGTGTTGAAGTAATACATAACCTAGCAAAATCGAAATCAAACCATATGGGGGTTAACTATATAAATTATAAATAATAATAATGAGTTAAAAAGAATTTTGAGATGTGAGATTAATGTAAGCATTAAACAACAATAAAAAAAATGTTAAAGTTAGAGGATCCACTAATGGTATATCAAATAAGTATAATATAAACTCTATTTATTACTCAAGTAGAAACCACACACAATAGAGATTTCAATTGGATGATTTGTTATTAATAGCTCATTATAAATTGTTAATATGATTATATTAATTATCTTATTTAAATAACATTAATACTTTTAAATATTCATAACGCTAATGTATGTTAACAATAAATCAAGTTCCTTTCATAGCATAAGTGTTAGTTATATCATATAGTAGGCTATAAAGGATCAAACATTTATTATACCAAGTGTTATTTGACACGAATCTAAATTAACCATTTAACAAGCAAGGTATTAAGAATTAATAAGATAAAAATAATAACACATGTTAATAGCAAGTTGTTTAGGATATAAACATTGAAGTCCAATTTAAGTTTATATTATATTTTTCCTAACACTATTAGTGAAACCTTTTTCACCTTGACATAATAAACTTAATTAAATATAATAAAAGAGCAAAACATAAATAAATAAGATAAGAACATAGTTATGATGAAAAGCATAAACAAAAGATTAATGAAAGCAAAACATAAACATTACAAAAATACAAAGAAAGAAAGCAAAAATATGATCTTGATTTGAAAACTAAAATGTCTAAATATATGGAAAATGACTCTTTTTATAATCTTAAATTTAAAACTATTGATTTAATGACTAATTATGGAATGGATAACCACATCTTGACTTGGTGACAACCCTTATCTTTTTATTTGAACAAAACATCATTGTTAACATCAGAATTTGAATAGATAGTCTTTATGAAAATTCTAGGCATTTATCTTAGCTTTTCAAAAAAAAAAAGTCTTGGACTCTCATAAATATTTTAGGTATATGTCTTAGCTTTTTAGTCATATAAACTAAATTGAAATCCAAGATCTACAGTTCCAGATTTGACCCAATGACTTAATAGTGTTCTAGTTTGAATTAAATCAACATTTATGTTCTAAGTTTAACCTCTTTTTTTTTTTAATTTTCAATAAAACAAATCAATCAATCCTTTGAATTGTGAGACATGCCTGTATTTGAAATGAGTATTTATCATAAATTAAAGATATCTTATATTATTAGATTTGTTATTATAAAATATGTTTATGTTAGAGAATTTAATGATACTTTACGTGCAATGTAATAATATAAAACCTTGATAAAATTGCACTTTAAAGTATTAATCATATGTTTTAATAGAAATATAATAAAAGAATACTAGCATGTATATTAAGTATGTATTTAGACTTGTAATCTATATAAAATCAAAGTCTTAACATGCATACTAATAATAAAAACAACTATGTTTAAATTAAAATAAAAAAGAATACTTGTTAAAACACTTTAAAGTAATGAATTTTTTATTGTTTTCAATATTAATTTTTTTCTTAAAGCTTCACTGCTTCTCACTTGTGCAGCTAGGATATTTGCAACATGCATCTCAAGATTTTAACAACATCCCATTGGTTTAAATAAACTTTTACAACAAGGTTTTTGAATCAAAATAAAAGAATTTAATTATTTCTTGACAAAATAAATCTAAATTCTAAAATTTTTTAGAGAAAAATTAAAATATAAAAAAAAATAAGGTAAGGAAGAGTGAATAAAATTTAAAAAAAAACCTTGTATAAAACATTTTGATCTTTTCACATGGGGACATATCCCTATTAATCAATCAAGTAAGATTAATATTAACTTTATTAATCTTATTGTTTCATAGCTCTTCTTGATCTTTTGATTATAAATAAATTACTGATAACTAAAATACACTTGGCCTATATATATATATCTAAATTTCTAATTATTATTAGTTACACGATTATAGATAAATTTCTTCTTTCTTTTTTATTAGGACAAGAAAAGAAATATCTGTAAAGCTTTCAACTTTCATAACCATGTCATTTTCGGGCCAAATCTATGTATATGCAAATTAAAAAAAAAAGTATTATTCAAAAGTAAACCTTAATTTAATGTTGTTAAATTATTATTAATTGCTTTTGGTTCAAATCCAAATCCATCAACTTTTTGCAGGAATGGATTTGACAATACTTGATTATACAAGTGTGTTTAGTAATGTGATATAAAATGTTTTTTTAAAATATATGTTGTTTAAAATTATTTTAAAATATATTTTTTTTATTTTTAACATCAATCTAAACCTATTAAAATGATAAAAAAAAAACATTATAAAATATTAATTCAATGTTTTTTTAAAGTAAAACAATAAAAAGATAAAAAGAAAAAGAAAATTTACAGCACTTGAAATGTAACCTCCGTTTATGAAAGCATCATGGGTAATAAGCATTTGGACTTGAATGAGATGTTAAGATCTATACGATTCGACTTAAACTGAATCGATATAAACGCCAAGGCAGGTCCGCCCCATGCATGTGTAAAAGCTGTTAAATGCACGAAAATTACATTTAGAATAAGAAAAAAAGTGCAATGGGCCGGGGGATTGGTAAACGAGTCACCAAGAAATTGCTTACAAGAAGACAGGTCTGAGCTATACATTCAGTAATCCATGCAATGGCCTAATTACGCTTCCTTCTTTTAGTGTCAGATGTGCTCTTTTGCATATCCAAGGTAGAGTGCGCACTAGTCCGCTCTGGCATGGTGAAGTGGCACCACAGAAGTATTTTTTTAAATGTAAAATATTAAAATAATAAATAATTTAGTAAGATTAGATCAAATTATAAAAAAATTAATTATATAAACTATAATAAAAAAAATAGATAATAACAGAAAAAAAATTAAAAAAAGTTTTGCAATGTGATATTAATATAAGAATTAAATAAGGATAAAATAATTGTCAATATTAGAGGATTTTATTAATAATATTTCAAATAATTATAATATAAACTATTTTTTATTACTCAAATAAAAACCATATACAAAGAAGGTTTCAATCGAATTATAAATTGTTAACATGATTACATTACTTATCTTATTCGAATAATACTAATATTTATAAATATTGTCAGATATTTATGATTATAACTTATATTAATAACAAATCAAGTTTCTTTCATAGCACAAGTCTCGGTTACCATACGATTGAACTATAAAAGTATCAAGTATTTATTATATTAAGGGTTATACAATATAAGTATATATTAATCATTTAACAAGCAAGGTATTAAAAGTGAACAAGATAACAAATACAAAATATGTTAGTATCAAATATTAAAATCCATATTAAGTTTATACTATACTTATTTTTATACCATTAATGTAATATTTTCATCTTGACATAATAAACTTAACTAAACATAATGAAAAACAGAAATATAAATAAATAAGATAAGAATATAAAAATAATATAAGTTAACTAAGTAAAGGGAAGAAAATGAAAGGCATAAATAAGAAATTAATGAAATAAAAAATTAAGCATTATAAAAAATATAAAGAGAAAGAGCAAGAACATGATTTTGATATGAAAACTAAAATACCTAAATGCATGGAAAATGCCTCCTTTTATAGGCTAAAATTTAGAACTATTGATTTAATGATTAATTATTGAGTGGGTGATCACCTCTTGACTTGGTAACAATCATTATCTTCTTGTCTATAGAAAGCATCATTGCTAACATTATAATTTGAATAGATAGTTTTGAAAGTTCTAAAAAATTATCTCAGCTTTAAAAAAAAAACAAAAAGAATTAGTGCATTTGAACTTCTAGAACTTGAGACATGAGCTGAATACTAAACAGTGTTTAGGCTATAAGACAGATTCGAACTTCTCTTTTGATGCTAAGATTTGAACTTCCAAACGGTGAAATTGAGTCTTGAACTCTCATAAATCTTTTATGTCTATGTTTTAGATTTCGAGCCATATAAACCAAACTAAAATCCAAAATCTAGCTCTCCAGATATAACCCAATAACTAAATAGAGTTCCAATTTAAATTAAATCAACATCTCTTTTCTAAGCTTAGCTTTTTCTTTGTCCTTTCACTTTCAATAGTTAATCACATCAATCAATCCTTTGAATTGTAAGATATGCCTACATTTAAAATGAGAATTTACTATAAATTAAAGTTATCTTACATTATCAGACTTGTTATTATAAAATATGCTTAAGTTAAAGAATTTAATAATATTTTAAATATAAAATGATGATATAAAATCTTAATAAAAATATATTTTTATGCACTAAACATATAGCCTCTTCAGCTGAAATCGCTTTGTCAAAATATCATTTAATTAAGAACATAAACCCCCTCACTAATACACTTATAGGTTTTGTCAGATATCAAGATTGACGATGAAGAATACCAGAGCACCTACTAGCTTGTTCAAAAGAACTAACAGAAAGCTCTTGCCATTGATCTTGGGTTCGTATTGCAGCTACAACTAGAGCTCTCTTTATTTTTTTTCCTTCTTTTTTTTTAACAACATAAAACATAAGAGTGAAGCCCACGTCCAGTTGGTTATCTATAATGTTAATTTTATTCATGAAAAATATATTTATTATTAATAAAGATTTTCTATATTTTTAATATTTATTTATATTTGATTAATGAATCTATTGTTTAATTAATAAAACTAGAATAAAGATAAAGTTCACGAAACAAATATTTTGCAAATAAAATTATAAAATTGTTATAATAATGAGATCTCTATTGCATTAAAATATGGTTCCTAAATGTTCCTCGTCAAAGATCTATTAAGATTGGACATTAATTAGAGTTGTTGAGATCGATGTATACTATATTCCTTCCTTTATGAAAATAAATAGCTACTCTTATAAATTGAGGTATGAGAAATACATGAAATTAATGTTCTGGTGTTTGTTAGATGATATGTATACTAAATTGATTCATAAGAAAATTCCATATGAAGAAATCACTTATGTATATGGAAAGGCTCTAATCATAGTTATATAAAGGATCGTTAAACTTGATATCACTCAATTATCTTATATAAGGTATTTTGCTCTGATCCTAATCACATATTCTACTCAAGGGTAGCAAGCTAGTATATAGTGGTTATAAAATAAATTATATGAAGGTATTTGAGTAATAAAGAGAGGATTCACTATCCTAAGTGAATTAAAAAAAAATATTTCATCTATTCTTAAATAGTGTTGTTACTCATCTTGGGAACCCATATAAACATACAAAAACAATACAAAAAAATTAATGAAAAAAACTTGAAAAAAATATATAAGTGGAAAGAACATGAAAAATGTCTAGAAAATTGCCAAAACATGGTTAAGAAGGATCAAAATATCTAAAGTTAAAAAATTGATGGTTTAATTTTGACTGATAAAGGCCCTTTTATAAGACAATTAATTTAGGAAGAAAAACAAAATCAAAATTAAGTGTTAATAACTCAATTGAAATTATTCAGGGTTTAATTGAATTTATTACAACTTTATTTGCCAGGAAAATTTGTTTTTGAATTTAATATGGGCTATATATGGAAGTAATTAAAGTCTGAGGGTTGAATTGTAATTTTGAAAAGCTAATCAGGGGTTTAATTATAAAGTTGTTGAAATTTGATAAGAAATTAGGGACATGATTAAAAAACTAAAAACCAAGAACCAAACTGTAGAAGGTGTGAGACCTTAAGGACTTAAATCAACAAAATCAGGGGCCAAATTAAAGACAATTGAAAGTTTGATAGTTAATTGAGTGTCAATTTTAATAAATTATGAACCAATAACTTAATCAGAAAAGACGTTGAACTTTGAGGCTGACTATTGAGTTTGCTAAGAGTGGAATTGCATGGAATTAAAAGTTGTGAGTGAATTATAAGTGCAATTAAAAGTAATTGGAAGGAGAGATTAAATTGAAGTTTTCTAATTCCTAAATTTTTAAAAAGAAAACCTTTAATTTTTAGGGTTTAACTTATATAACATGTCATTTAACCACTGTTTATTTATTTTTTATTTTTTTAGTTTTAGCTGAAAGAGTAGACATTTTTAAGCAAATGAATGTGGCATCTACAATCACCTCAAAAGCTATAACAACCATAATTTGATTAAGAAACACTCATTCTACAAAAATTAGCTACTCCCACCAAATGTTTACATCCCATTTTCTTTAATGAACTTAACAATATTTTATTCCTAACCAGCCATTACTAAATTGATAGATTTTTAGTTGATCGAGTTGGCACCTTCAAATTAATGAATATTTTGGCATGTCTTAAAAAAAATATTACATGGATTTTACACTAAGTTTGAAAAATTCTAAAGGATTTTAGCCTATATTTTAAAAATCTTAAAATTTTATTTTTGGCATGAAAATATTATTCACTTTTAATAGAAGGATAAAAAACCTAAATGAGGTTAATATTCAGAATATTACCAAGGGCAATAATTTATTATTAATTACTTTAATATAAGGATAAAAAGTTTGTGTGAGGTTAATATCCAAAATATCATTGGAAATAATATAACTTATTCACTCATAATATAAGAATAAAAAACTATAAGGAATTTTATCTGAAATATTATTTAGAATAATGTAATAGTAAAAAATTTCAAGTTTATCCTTAACGATAATTGAGGACATTTCACCATTCTAGACTAAATCTTTAACCTAGGAAACTAGGGTTTGTTTATCGTAGCAAACCCACCATATTAGGCTAATAGAAATAGAGACATCATTTGACCATACCAAACAAAGAAAAAACAATGTCATTTTTCTCATGTAAGGCATACTATAAGTGCTAATACCTTTTTTTTATACAACAAGGCTTTCGCCTAAAATCTCTAAAAAACCAATTAGAGTTCCTAGTAAGTATAATAATAGGTGGTGACTCCTTATCAATTAAAAACTCAAACACACTTAGAAAGGATTGCTACGATGTCATGCTCTTATGAGGAGGGTATGATAGGATGGCAACTCCACTAGATATCTTTGGACTAAGTTTTGTTTTATTTATTTATGCTTTATGAAAATTGATTTTTGTTTATTTTTTTGCTATGAATGATTTACTTTGTTTAAGAGCTTTAGCATGCATTCTTTTTACATCCTATCGTGTAAAGATATTCATGCATTCATTGATATTATTTGTGAGAACACACAATGAAGCTTCAGATTAGGTGGAGGACAAACAACTTACCTTACGACTTCTAGACAAGGTTTAAGTTTGTGTTAACTGATTAATACTTAAAAGTGCATTTTATCAAGATTTTATATCATCATTTTGCACTTAAAGTATCAATAACTTCTTAACATGCTTTATAATAACATATCTAATAAGATAAGATACCTTTAATTTGTGGTAAATGTTCATTTTAAATGTAGGCCTTCACATAAATGAAAGGATTGATTAATGAATTTAAGAACTGAAATTGAAAGGACAAAGAGATGGCTAAACATAGAAAAGAGATGTTGGTGCAGTCCAAACCGAAACACTATTCGGTAATTGGGTCATATCTGAAGTTGTAGATCTTAGATTTAGATCTACTTTATATGGATGGAAAGGTAAGAAATAAGCCTACAACTTTCAAGCCCAAGATTTAAAAATGTCATTTTCAAGTCCAAATTGTAGCAACAACAAAGAAGTCTAAATCTGTTCTAAAGACCGCATACTATTCAATGTTTGGCCCATATTTGAAGTTTTAGGAGTCCAAATGACCTCTATTTTTTTTCCTAGAAAGATAAGACAATTTTCTACAACTTTTATGTTTTTAATTAGTTCCAGTTCCGACGTTATCAATGATATTTTGGGTAGACAAGAGAAGATAAGAATTGTCACCAAGTCAATAGTTAACCACCCACTCATCAATTAGTCATCAAATCAATAGTTCCTAATTTTGGCCTATAAAAGGAGGCATTTGCCATACATTTAGGCATTTTGGTTTCTAGATCAAGATCATGCTTTTGCTTTTTCTCTTTGCATTGCTTATTTTTTGCTTTCATTAATATCAAGTTTATGCCTTTCATTTTCTTTCATTTACTTAGTTAACTTTTATCTTAATTATGTTCTTATTTTGTTTATTTATTTTTCTTTCTTTCATTATGTTTAGTTACGTTTATTATGTCAAGGTAAAAAGGTTACACTAATGGTGTAAGAATAAGTATAGTGACACGACTAAAAGGTTGATGTCTTCTCCCAAGTGCAGGAGTGTCGAAGTAATAAATACCCACCAAAATCGGGATTGAACCACAGGGAGGTTAATTCAACAAATTATAAATAACAATAATATAACAACAATAACAATAACAATAACAATAATATAACAACAATAACAATAACAATAACAATAACAATAACAGCAATAAGAATAAAGTAGTAGTAGTAATAGTAGTAGTAGTAATAAAGAAAAAGAAGGAGAAGAAGAAGAAGATGAGAACTTTGAGAAGGAATATTAATGTAATGATTAAACAATGATAATAACAAATGTCAAGGTTAGAGATTCCACTAATGGTATGTCAAACAAGTATAATATAAACTCTTATTATTTAATTGGAAACCACACATAAAGGAGGTTCCAATCAGATTATAGATTGTTAACATGATTATATTAGTCATCTTATTCCATTAATGCTAATACTTGTAAATTTCATCAAGCATTCATGATTATAACTTATGTTAACAACAAATCAAGTTTCTTTTATAGCTCAAGTGTCACTTTTTATACCATACAGTATGAACTATGAAAGTGCCAAGCATTTGTTGTACCAAGTGTTATACAACATAAATCAAGATTAGTTATTTAACAAGCAAAGTATTAAAGAGTGAACAAGATAACAAATATAAAACACGTTAGTATCAAACATTAAAGTTCATATTGAGTTTACATTATACTTATTCTTACACCATTAGTGTAACCTTTTCACATTGATATAATAAACTTAGCTAGACATAATGAAAGAAAGAAAAATAAATAAACAAAATAAGAACATAAATAAGATAAGAGTTAAGTAAAGGAAAGGAAATGAAAGACATAAACTTGATATTAATGAAAGCAAAGTATAATCATTACAAAAAATACAAAGAGAGAAAGGAAGAGCATGATCTTGATCTGGAAACCAAGATGCCTAAAAGCATGGCAAATGCCTCCTTTTATAGGCCAAAATTGGGAACTATTGATTTGATGACTAATTGATGAGTGGGTGGCCAACTCTTGACTTGGTGACAATCCTTATCTTCTTTTGTCTGCCCAAAACGTCATTGATAACGTCAGAATTGGAGCCACTCGAAACATGAAAGTTGTAGTCAATTGTCTCAACTTTCTTATGTAAAATATTCAGCTCATTTGGACTTCTAGAACTCTAGTTATGGCCAAAATACTAAACAGTGCTTGGGCTGGAGGACAGATTCGGGCTTCTTTGTTGTTGCTACAATTTGGACTTGCAAATGGCCTTTTTAGATCTTGGGTTCCATATGAAAGTTGTAGGCCTATGTCTTACCTTTCCATCCATATAAAGTAGACCTAAATATGAGATCTATAGCTCTAGATATGGCCAAATTACCGAATAGTGTTCCGATTTGGATTGCGTTGACATCTCTTTTCTAAGTTTGGCCATCTCTTTGCCCTTACAATTTAAGTTCTTTAAGTCATCAATCAATACTTTCATTTATGTGATAGGTCTGTATTTAAAATGAATATTTACCATAAATTAAAGGTATCTTATATTATGAGATATATTATTATAAAACATGCTTTAGTTAAGGAGTTATTGATACTTCAAGTGCAAAATGATGATATAAAATCATGATAAAAATGCACTGTTAAGTATTAATCACATCCCCCAACCAGCTTATTACTAGTCCCTAGTAATCAAAGCTTTAAAATAGAAAAAAATTTGCAAATTCCACAAAGCAAGGTATTCATCATTTAACTTCCATTAATCTATCTAGATAGACAAACTCTCATTAAATTTATATATCTACTCAATACCTCTTAACAAGATATTAATAAACCTTTCTTTTATATTAAATGTATCAACACATAATTATGGGGCTTTTCTTGGAAGAAAACAAAATTTTTATTCTAATGTTTAAGTTTAACTTGGGTTGGGATTATTATTTTTGTCTTCTTTTGTTTTCTTTCCTTTTTTTTTAAAAATGTATATACATATAATTTAAAAACATCATGCATCTTTAACCCATGTAACGAGCTTTCAGCTAATGACTCTCAAACTAGTTGGTCTTAGGGCATTAGGTGTTAAGACACCCCTACGAGCTTAGTAACTCGGGTCGCAGATAATGATATGTAGATAGTGCAATGTTTGATTCCCTTAAGCTTTTCTCCTCAACCCATGTAACAAGTGTTAGGCCAATAGCTCCCAAGTTAGTTGACTTTAGGGTATTAGGTGTTAAAACACCCCTTCGGGCTTAATTGCTTAGGTTAGGGAGGTTATGAAACCAAACTTATCTATATTTTTATTATCATCATTTTTTTTCTTTTTTTTTCTTTTCTCTTTCTTTTTTTTTTTAATTATATACAATCCCTTTCCCTTAGTTGTTACCTTTAACAAAAGAAACATAAATAATGTAATAATCCAATATGCAACCCACAATCATATGTTAAAGTGTGTGTGTGTAAATTAAAGTTTAAGAATACATGTTAAATAAGTATATGAGTAGAATTAAGTGATAATAATGCGAGAGTTTGTACACACTTCTGTATTTGTTGAATGTATGACTTGAGTAGAAATGAAAGGAAGGAAGAGAGGGTTTTATAGATGAGAAATTAGAAAGGCAATCATAACACCTATATGTAGGTGATTAGTACTTAAAAGTGCATTTTTATCATGGTTTTATATCATCATTTTGCACTTGAAGTATCAATAACTCCTTAACTAAAATATATTTTATAATAATGTATCTAATAATATAAGATACCTATAATTTATGGTAAATATCTATTTTTAATGCAGGCCTATCACATAAATGAAAGGATTGATTGATGACTTGAAGAACTTAAATTGCAAGGACAAAGAGATGGTCAAATTTAGAAAAGAGATGTCGGTGCAATCCAAACCGGAACACTGTTCGGTAATTGGGTCATATCTCGAGCTATATATCTCAGATTTAGGTCCAATTTATATGTATGGAAAGGTAAGACATAGGCCTACAACTTTCATATGGAGCCCAAGATCTAAAAAGGTCATTATCAAGTCCAAATTGTAGCAACAACAAAGAAGCCCGAATCTGTCTTCCAGCCCGAGCACTGTTCGGTATTTTAGCCATATCTGGAGTTCTAGAAGCCCAAATGAGCTGAATTTTGTACAGAAGAAAGCTGAGACAATTTTCTACAACTTTCATGTTTGCAACTGGCTCCAATTTTGACGTTATCAATGATGTTTTGGGCAGACAAGAGAAGATAAGGATTGTCACCAAGTCAAAAGTTGGCCACCCACTTATCAATTAGTCATCAAATCAATAGTTCCTAATTTTGGCCTATGAAAGGAGGCATTTGCCATGCATTTAGGCATCTTGGTGTTCAGATCAAGATCATGCTCTTCCTTTCTCTCTTTGTATTTTTTGTAATGTTTATGCTTTGCTTTCATTAATATCAAGTTTATGTCTTTCATTTCCTTTCCTTTACTTAGTTAACTTTTATGTTCTTATTTTGTTTATTTGTTTTCCTTTCTTTCATTATGTCTAGCTAAGTTAATTATGTCAAGGTGAAAAGGTTACACTAATGGTGGAAGAATAAGTATAGTGTAAACTTAATATGGACCTTAATGTTTGATACTAACATGTTTTATATTTGTTATCTTGTTCACTCTTTAATACTTTGCTTGTTAAATGACTAATCTTGATTTATGTTGTATAACACTTGGTACAACAAATGCTTGGCACTTTCATGGCCATAATGTATGGTATAACCGACACCTGAGCTATGAAAGGAACTTGATTTGTTGTTAACATAAGTTATAATCATGAATGGTTGACGAGATTTACAAGTATTAGCATTAATTGAATAAGATGACTAATGTAATCATGTTAACAATATATAATCTGATTGGAACCTCCTTTGTGTGTGGTTTCCAATTCAATAATAAGAGTTTATACTATATTTGTTTGATATACCATTAGTGGAACCTCTAACCTTGACATTTGTTATTATTATTGTTTAATCCTTACATTAATTTTCCATCTCCAAGTTCTCATCATCTACTTCTTCTTCTCTTTCTTTATTATTATTATTATTATTATTATTATTATTACTACTACTATTACTACTATTACTAGTAGTACTACTACTACTACTATTATTATTATTACTACTACTACTATTACTACCATTACTAGTACTACTACTACTACTACTACTACTACTACTAGTATTATTATTATTATTATTATTATTATTATTATTATTATTATAGTTGTTGTTGTTGTTGTTATTGTTATTGTTGTTGTTATTATTGCTATTATTGTTGCTTATAATTGTTGTCTATAATTTGTACAATTAACCTTCTTGTGGTTCGACCCCGGTCTTGCCGGGTTATTTATTACTTCGACACTCCTGCACTTGGGAGAAGACATCAACCTTTTAGTCGTGTCAGTAGGCCAGCTAGAGTCTCACACACACACTCTCTCTTTTTATTTATTTATTTATTTACTTTTGAAAAAGCATGTGTATGTACAGGTAGTTGTGATTGTGGCTCACATCTTCCCTTGGTTTTACGTTCAAGAACAGCTTCAATGCCCTCTATAGGTCGGGGATAGGCTTCCCATCTAGATTTCTTAAAAACTAGCAAACAGGGTCTTTTTTAGTCAGATTCCCAAGACTAAGTCGATCATTTTCTTTATGAAATAGTAGTCATAAATCATGAATTCCACGATGTACATCTCCACTTGGATGCGTCTCAAGAGTCAATAGGTCAATGACTCCTTTTATAGGCCAAAATTGAGAACTATTGATTTGATGACTAATTGATGAGTGGGTGGCCAACTCTTGACTTGATGACAATCTTTATCTTCTCTTGTCTTCCCAAAACATCATTGATAACGTTAAAATTAAAGCCGCTCGAAACATAAACGTTATAGGTAATTGTCTCATCTTTCTTGTGTAAAACATTCAGCTCATTTTGGACTTCTAGAACTCTAGATATGGCCAAAATATTGAATAGTGCTTGGGTTGGAGGACAGATTCTGGCGTTTTTGTTGTTGTAACAATTTGGAGTTGAAAATAGCCTTTTTAGATCTTGGGCTCCATATAAAAGTTGTAGGCCTATGTCTTACCTTTCCATCCATATAAAGGAGACCTAATCTGAGATCTATAGCTCCAGATATGACTTAATTACCGAACAGTGTTCTGATTTGGATTGTACCAACATCTCTTTTCTAAGTTTGGTTATCTCTTTATCCTTTCAATTTCAGTTCTTAAATTCATCAATCAATCCTTTCATTTATGTGATAGACCTGCATTTAAAATGAACATTTACCACAAATTAAAGGTATCTTATATTATTAGATATATTATTATAAAACATGCTTTAGTTAAGGAGTTATTGATACTTCACGTGCAAAATAATGATATAAAACCTTGATAAAAATACACTTTTAAGTACTAATCACACCCCCCAACCAGCTTATTACTAGTCCCTAGTAATCAAAGCGTTAAAATAGAAAAACAATTTGTAAATTCCAGAAAGCAAGGTATTCATCATTTAACTTTCATTAATCTATCTAGATAAACAAACTCTCATTAAATTTATATATCTGCTCAATACTTCTTAACAAGATATTAATAGACCTTTTTTTTGTGCTCAATATATCAACACATAATTATAGGGTTTTTCTTGGAAGAAAATAAAATTTTTGTTCTAATGTTTAAGGTTAACTTCCTTGGGTTGAGATTATTATTTTTGTCTTTTTTTTTTCTTTTTTCTTTTTAAATATATATACATATAATTTAAAAACACCATGCATCTTTAACCCATGTAACGAGCTTTCGGCTAATGACTCCCAGACCAGTTGGTCTTAGGGCATTAGGTGTTAAGCCACCCTTACGAGCTTAGTAACTCGGGTCGTAGATACTAGTATGTAGATAGTGCAATGTTTGATTCCCTTAAGCTTTTCTCCTCAACCCATGTAACAAGTGTTAGGCCAATAGCTCCCAAGTCAGTTGACTTTAGGGTATTAGGTGTTAAAACACCCCTTCGGGCTTAATTGCTTAGGTTAGGGAGGCTACGAAACCAAACTTATCTACATTTTTATTATTATCATTTTTTTTTAATTATATACTATCTCTTTCCCTTAGTTGTTACCTTTAACAAAAGAACATAAATAATGTAATAATCCAATATGCAACCCACAATCATATGTTAAAGTGTGTGTATGTAAATTAAGGTTTAAGAATACATGTTAGATAAGTATATGAGCAGAATTAAGTGATAACAATGCGAGAGTTTGTAAATCTGAATGTTTCATGAAGTATTATAATAGACCTTGTTAAGAATGGTTACTAAGAAGCGTCTCAAGAGTCATAAAAGTTCTCCTTACTCTGCCATCATAGTAACAACAATTTTGCACATGCTTTATGAAATAAAAAACGCAGTTTTTTTTTAGCTACTACCCTCTCTCCCCAACTAAAACGAGACATTGCCCTCAATATTTAAAGATAAAAAGATAGAGTATAGAAGATATCACCTGAAATAACAAATATTGACAAACCTGAAACACACTGAAACAAATATAAGTAACAACAAAACACAATCATAAAACCAAAAGACACAAAGATTCACAAATGAAGGCTCAAATCCAATCTAAGCTTTTTACGGCTTTCCTTAGTTAACCAATTTATGCGACTCATGGAAGGATCAATTATAGGAATGAAAGATTGTAGTTGGTCAATCAATTGTTCAGCAATAGCAGCAGAGATTATGATTTGTCGTGTAGAAGATGTTAGAAATTCCTGTTACACAATATGATCAAGAAAAGATAACAACTTATCACAATAACCATTAACATTTAACAAACCTATAGGTTTATGGTGAATGTGTAGTTGAGCCCAAGAGGAAATATGAAAGATCTCTTCCAATGTTCCTAGACCACCTGGTAAAGCAATGAAGGCATCAGCATGGTTAAACATTGCATTCATTCGAGCCAACATTGTGGAGACCTGAAGTTCCTCTCCAATTCTTTTTCCAATGATATCCCCTTGTGCCAAAGCCTCGGGGACGACCACCAAAACTTGACTACCTCCTAAAAATGCAACTATTGACACACCTCCTATTAATCCCAGACTGCCGCCCCCATACACTAAATGAATCTTTCTCTCAGCTAGCACCTGACCAAGATAATTTGCTGATTCTAAAAACTCCTTTTCTTTCCCAACACTAGATCCACTGAAAACACAAATACATTTGATTTGATGACTTAAGGAACTTGCTATTTCTACACACTTCTATATTTGTTGAATGTATGGGTTGAGTAGAAATGAAAGGAAGGAAAAGAGGATTTTATAGATGAGAAATTAGAAAGGCAATCATACCACTTATATGTAGGTCAACTGATGTCTTACACACTCTCTCTCTCTCTCTTTATTTATTTATTTATTTACTTTTGAAAAAGCATATGTATATACAGGTAGTTGTGATTGTGGCTCACATCTTCCCTTGGTTTTACGTCCAAGAACGGCTTAAACGCCCTCTATGGGTTGGGGATAGGTTTCCCATCTAGTTTTCTTAAAAACTAGCAAACAGGGTCTTTTTTAGTCAGATTCCCAAAACTAAATCGATCATGTTCTTTATGAAATAGTAGCCATAAATCATGAATTCCACGATGCACATCCCCACTTGGATGCGTCTCAAGAGTTAATAGAAGATTATCTAAAGACTCCTTACTCAGGCCATCCTTAATGAATTGTATTTTATCTTTACGGTTTATAGATACCATTCATAAAGAACGACATTGTGTATTACAAGTCCATCTAGCACATCGATGACAGACTTTCAGTCGTTTTGCACGACATTTCTTTGCAAAAGTGCTTTTACGTGTTCTAGGCATGTGTGAAATGAAGGAGTTAGAAGACTCACCTAATAATCAGACCTTTGCTTTAATCAACCAACGAATATCTTTAGGAATTCCATGATTCATTAACAATCTCAATCTTGCACATCTAGCACGGTAAATTTTTGTAATCGCATTCTGAGGTAGAGCAGGAAAATACTTTTTCAATTTTTCAAGATTAGTGTCCATTTTTAAATGAGAATTGGAAGAGAGATTTAAAGAATTGCACAAATATATACACAGATATCAGTAATTGTGGGAAACTAAAAGAAAGTCACGGAGTATTGTTATCCGCCATTTGACCGGGGTGAGAGAAATTAGCAAAAATCACTAAAAAAGAAATAAAAAAAATAAAAATCAATCTTTATAGACAGGATCGCCCAATTCAATAGAGTCATGTTCAACTGAAAAATTATCAAAGTAAACTTTTAGATGATGTCCATTTACCTTGAAAACATTGCCATTTGTTGGATTCTTGATGTCATAGGCCCTATATGGATACACATGTTTCATAATAAAAGGATCGCTCCATCTTGATCTTAATTTTCCAGCAAATAAATGCAGTCAATAATTATAAAGCAAGACTTTTTAACCAACATTGAATGTTTTTCTCAGTATTTTCTTGTCATGAAACTCTTTAATTCTTGCTTTATGAATTCTTGAATTTTCATATGCATCATTTCTTATTTCTTCAAGCTCATTTATTTGTAATTTTCGCAGTTGACTAACATCATCCAGATTTGAATTTAATAGCCCAATAAGCTTTATGTTCAAGTTCCAAAGGCAAGTGACAAGGTTTTCCATAGACTAGTTTATAAGGTGACATACCTAATGATGTTTTATAAGCAGTTTGATAAGCCCAAAGTGCATCATTAAGTCTTAAAGACTAGTCTTTCCTATTAGGGTTCACTGTTTTCTCCAAAATATATTTCATCTCCCTATTAGCAAGCTCTATTTGTCCACATGTTTGAGGGTGATAAGGGGTGGCAACTTTGTGTGTGATTCCATATTTCTTCATTAAAGACTCAAATGGCTTGTTGTAGAAATATGTTCCACCATCACTTATTATGGCTCGAGGGACTCCAAATCGACTCAAAATATTTTCTTTCAAAAACTTTATCACTGTTTTGTGATCATTGTTTCGACTTGGAATTGCCTCTATCCATTTTGAAACATAATTTACTACGACTAATATATATAAGAAACCAAATGATGGAGGGAATGGACCCATGAAATCTATACCCCAATAATCAAAGATCTCAATGATAATAATAGGATTTAAAATTTAATAACACTACTTACCTCATTGTCAGGAATGCATATTTGAAATATTTGATCAGGACAATATTTGAATAAATAAGGATCATCCTAAAAAAGTTATTCACTTCGTTCAAGAACTTTCTTTTATCTTAGGTACTCCAATGAGCTGGCAATTGTCCTAAAACAAGAAAATTGACAATATTAGCAAACCAAGGCATTGTAGAGATAGAAAGTAAAGATTCATGGGGAAAGTAGTCATTGATTGGTGTGATGTCAGTTTTTGAATCTGTTGTCAATCTTGACAAGTGATCTGCAACAACATTTTCGCTGCCTTTCTTATATTTGATTGTGATATCAAATTCTTGAAGTAATAAAATCCACCGCACCAATCTAGCCTTAGAATCTTTCTTAGAAAGAAGATATTTCAATGTTGCATGATCACTAAAAACAACAACAGGTGAGCCAACAAGATAAGATCTGAATTTTTCACATGCAAATACTACTGCAAGTAATTCTTTTTAAGTGGTGGTATAATTCATTTGAGCACTATTTAAAGTTTTACTTGCATAGTAAATTACATAAGGTTTCTTATCTTTTCTTTGTCCCAAAACAGCACCTACAGCATAATCACTAGCATCACACATTATTTCAAAAGGTAATGACCAATCGGGAGGTTGAATGATAGGAGCACAAGTAAGCAAGTTTTTAAGTTTAACAAAGGCTTTTTCATAATGTTCAGTCCATTCAAAAATAGTATCCTTTGTTAGAAGGTTACTTAAAGGCTTAGATATTACACTAAAATCTTTGATGAACCTTCTATAAAAACCAGCATGTCCCAGGAATGATCTAACATCTTTAAGAGATTTTGGTGCTGGCAAGTTTGCAATTAACTCGATTTTAGATTTGTCAACCTCAATTCCTTTTGATGAAACAATGTGACCAAGTAGAATGCCATTTGTTACCATAAAATGACATTTTTCCCAATTCAACACAAGATTCTTCTCTTCACACCTGGTCAAAACCTTACCTAAGTTAGTCAAACAATCATCAAATGAATCGCCAAAAACAGAAAAATCATCCATGAACATCTCAAGAAAATATTCAACCATATCACTAAATATACTAAGCATGCTTCTTTGAAATGTGGCTGGTGCATTACATAATCCAAAAGTCATCCTTCGATATGTAAAAGTACTAAATGGACATGTGGAAGTAGTCTTTTCTTGATCTTTTAATGCAATTTCAATTTGATTGTAACCCGAATAGCCATTTAGGAAACAATAAAATTCATGACCTGCAAATCTTTCTAGAATTTAATCCATGAAAGGTAAAGGAAAATGATCTTTTCTAGTCGTTGAATTAAGTTTCCTATAGTCAATGCACATGTGCCAACCAGTAACAGTCCTAGTGGGAATTAACTTATTGTTCTCATTTGTTATCATGGTGACTCCAGACTTCTTGGGTACAACTTGGGTAGGACTTACCCATTTGCTATTAGAAATAGGATAAATGATTTCATTATCTAGAAGCTTAATGACTTTATTTTTCACTACTTCCTTCATATTAGGATTTAGCCTTTGTTGCATTTCTCTAGAGGGTTTAGCATTTTCCTCTAAATAAATTCTATATGTACAAATCAAAGGACTAATTCCTTTTATATCAGTTATGGTCCATCCTAATGCATTTTTATGCATTTTTAGAGTTTGTAATAACTTACCTTTTTGATGTGTATTAAGATTGCAAGAGATTATTAACGGAAAAGTTTCATTTTCTCCCAAAAAAGAGTATTTGAGATTGGATGGCAATGACTTCAAATTAGGTTTTGGTGGTTGAACATTTGAAGGTATGGACTTAATTGATCGTGGTGACAATTTCTCAATTTGTGGCCTCCAATTACTTGTCTTTGATTCTTCCTGAAAATAAATCATTTGCAAATCATCAGATTCATCAATCTCAATTTCACTGGAAGTGGTTGGAAATTGATCATGAATTAATTTTTCAGTAAAGTCCACTTCCTATAAATCATTATCATCTCTAGGTTGCTTGCAAATGTTGAAAATATTCATCTCCAATGTCATGTTTCTAAATGATAGTTTCATCAGTCCATTCCTACAACTAATCAATGCATTAGAAGTTGCAAGAAATGGACATCCTAAGATAACAGGAAATGAATTACATACTTCAACAGGTTGTGTGTCCAAGACAATAAAATCCACAGGATAAATGAATTTATCGACTTGTACTAACACATCTTCAATTATTCCTCTAGGCACTTTTGCAAATCTATCGACAAGTAAAAGAGTTATAGAAGTTGGTTTTAACTCACCTATATTGAGACTCTAAAAAACTGAATATGGAAGAAAATTCACACTAGCACCAAGATCAAGTAAGGCTCTTTCAATTTTATGCTCTCCAATAAAGCAAGAAATTGTAGGACAACCAGGGTCTTTATATTTCAAAGCATTATTGTTTTGAAGAATGACACTTACTTGTTCAGCTAGAAAGGCTTTCTTTTTCACATTCAGTTTCGTCTTCACAGTGCATAGATCTTTCAAAAATTTAGCATAGGAAGGAACCTGTTTAATACCATCCAGCAAAGGTATATCGATTCTTACTTGTTTGAAAGTTTCAAAGATTTCAGAGTTGTGATTGACTTTCCTTTGATTAGTCATGGCATGAGGAAATGGAAGTGCTGGCGGTGAATTAGTCGTTTCTTTGCAATTTTCAGATTCAACCCCTTCCTTACCCTCAGAGATTGACTCATCATCTTTCTCATAAGGTTCAAGAGAGGGTTTTTCAATAACCTTACCACTACGCAGAGTAGTAATTGATTTGACTTGATCCATGTGTTGGCTTTCGGAACTACTTGCATTTGCATTGTATTGCCCCTTGGGATTTTGTTGTGGTTGAGATGGAAACTTACCTTTCTCTTGGAAATTGAGAGCAGATTTCAATTTTGCAAGAGTATCTTTAAAATCTATCATGTTTTGAGCAAGTTGAGTATTGATTGTCTCTTGCTTTTCAATGAATTCATGCAATGTTTCTGATTAGTACTTAAAAGTGTATTTTTATCATGGTTTTATATCATCATTTTGCACTTGAAGTATCAATAACTCCTTAACTAAAATATGTTTTATAATAATCTATCTAATAATATAATATACCTATAATTTGTGGTAAATGTCTATTTTTAATGCAGTCCTATCACATAAATGAAAGGATTGATTGATGAATTTAAGAATTGAAATTGAAAGGACAAAAAGATGGCTAAACTCCGAAAAGAGATGTCGGTGTAGTCCATACCAGAACACTGTTTGATAATTAGATCATATCTGGATTTGTAGATCTCAGATTTAGGTTCACTTTATATGGATGGAAAGGTAAGACATAGGCCTACAACTTTCATATGGAGCCCAAGATCTAGAAAGGCCATTTTCAAGTCCAAATTGTAGCAACAACAAAGAAGCCCGAATCTGTCCTCCAGCCCGAGCACTGTTCGGTAGTTTGGCCATATCTGGAGTTCTAGAAGTCTAAATGAGCTGAATTTTTTACACAAGAAAGCTGAGACAATTGCCTACAACTTTCATGTTGTAAGTGGTTCCAATTTTGACGTTATCAATGACGTTTTGGGCAGACAAGAGAAGATAAGGATTGTCACCAAGTCAAGAGTTGGCCACCCACTCATCAATAAGTCATCAAATCAATAGTTCCCAATTTTGGCCTATAAAAGGAGGCATTTGCCATGTATTTAGGCATCTTGGCGTTCAGATCAAGATTATGCTCTTCCTTTCTCTCTTTGTATTTTTTGTAATGTTTATGCTTTGCTTTCATTAATATTAAGTTTATGCCTTTCATTTCCTTTCCTTTATTTAGTTAACTTTTATGTTCTTATTTTGTTTATCTATTTTTCTTTCTTTCATTATGTCTAGCTAAGTTAATTATGTCAAGGTGAAAAGGGTACACTAATAGTGTAAGAATAAGTATAATGTAAACTTAATATGGACTTTAATGTTTGATACTAACATGTTTTATATTTCTTATCTTGTTTACTCCTTAATACTTTGCTTGTTAAATAACTAATCTTGATTTATGTTGTATAACACTTGGTACAACAAATGCTTGGCACTTTCATTGCCCATATTGTATGGTATAACCGACACCTGAGCTATGAAAGGAACTTGATTTGTTGTTAACATAAGTTATAATCATGAATGCTTGACGAGATTTACAAGTATTAGCATTAATTGAATAAGATGACTAATGTAATCATGTTAACAATCTATAATCCAATTGGAACCTTCTTTATGTGTGGTTTCCAATTGAATAATAAGAGTTTATATTATACTTGTTTGACATACCATTAGTGGAATCTCTAACCTTGACATTTGTTATTATCATTGTTTAATTGTTACATTAATATTTTATCTCTAAGTTCTCATCATCATCATCTTCTTCTTCTTCTCTTTCTTCATTATTATTATTATTATTATTATTATTATTATTATTATTATTATTATTATTATTATTATTATTAAACTACTACTACTACTATTGTTGTTGTTGTTATTGGTGTTTTATAATTGTTGTTTATAATTTATACAATTAACCTCCCTGTGGTTCGACCCCGGTCTTGCCGGGTTATTTATTACTTCGACACTCCTGCACTAGGGAGAAGACATCAACCTTTTAGTCGTGTCAAGTTTTTGGCGCCGTTGCCGGGGAGGTAAGTTCTTGTATAAATTATAGTAGTTATTTTATTTTCTTTTTTCTTTTCTTGTACATAACTTTGTTTCTTTTCTCTTGTTTCTTCTTCTTTTGTTTTCTGTTTTTTTTTATTCTATTCCTACACATGCATGAGAGTGTGGTCACGTACATCAAGTGGTAGACTTTGTAGGGTATCCTCATCATTTTCAGAAAATATGGCCGAAGAACATAATCAATCACTTCATAATGAAAATAATGAGAATAACCGTGCTAGAACACTTAGAAACCATATGAATCCCACATGAACAAGTGCACCATCATGCATAGTTTTTCCTCCCGATGCATCTCATTTTAATTTTAAACCAGGTATTATTCAACTTTTACCTTCTTTTCATGGTTTAGAATTGGATAATCCATACTTGCATTTAAGGGAATTTGAGGAGGTCTGTAACACATATAATAATTTAAATTGTAGCATAAACACCATCAGATTAAAGCTTTTTCCTTTTTCATTAAAAGATAAAGCTAAACATGGCTACAAAATTTAAGACCAGGATCCATTCGTGCTTGGGATGAAATGCAACAACAGTTTTTAAAGAAGTTTTTCCCATCTCATAGAACAAACTCTTTCAAGAGACAAATCACCACTTTCACTCAAAAACTAGGAGAAACATTTTACCAATGTTGGGATAGGTATCGAGACTTGCTTAGTACTTGCCCTCATCATGATTTTGAAAGATGGAGATTGGTTTCACATTTCTATGAAGGGTTAACCTAAAGATAGGCAAATGGTTAAATTGATGTGCAATGGAACTTTTGAATATAAAGACCCTGATGAAGCAATGGAGTACTTAGACTTGTTAGCTGAAAATGCTCAAAATTGGGACACCGCAGGTACTTATGAGGCATCGAATAAAACTCAACCTCATACATCTAGTGGAGGCATGTACAACCTTAGAGAAGATCATGACCTTCAAGCCAAGTTTGCATCTTTAGCTAGAAAAGTCGAGGCACTAGAATTGAAAAAGAGTGGTTAATTAAAATCTATTAAAAACATTGTGTGTCAAATATGGGAAACAAATGAGCACTCAACCAATAACTGTCCAACCTTGTTTTCTTTTAAGGAATGTCTCCATGAACAAGCCCATGCTTTAAACACTTTCTAAAGGCCCAACCACAACCCATACTCCCAAACATACAACCCTGGTTAGAGAAATCACCCAAATTTCAGTTGGAAGAGTGAGAACAACAATGCACAAACTTCACAACCACCATTTCAAGCACACCACAATTTCCAAAATTCTCATGGATATGCACCTCCTTATGCTCCACCACTTAGAAGAAATCTTGAGGAAATATTGCATGCATTCATTAAAAAGCAAGAGACAATCAATACTCAATTTGCTCAAAATATGACAGATTTTAAAGATACTCTTGCTAAATTAATATCTACTCTTAGTTTCCAAGAGAAAGGTAAGTTTCCATCTCAACCACAACAAAATCCCAAGGGGCAATACAATGCAAATGCAAGTAGTTCCGGAAGCCAACACATGGATCAAGTCAAATCACTCACTACTCTGCGCAGTGGTAAGGTTATTGAAAAACCCTCTCTTGAACCTTATGAGAAAGATGATGAGTCAATCTCTGAGGGTAAGGAAGGGGTTGAATCTGAAAATTGCAAAGAAACGACTGATTCACCGCCATTTTCAAGTCCAAATTGTAGCAACAACAAAGAAGCCCGAATCTGTCCTCCAGCCCGAGCACTATTCGGTATTTTGGCCATATCTGGAGTTTTAGAAGTCCAAATGAGCTCAATGTTTTGCACAAGATAGCTGAGACAATGACCTACAACTTTCATGTTTGTAAGTGGTTCCAAGTTTGACGTTATCAATGACGTTTTGGGCAGACAAGAGAAGATAAGGATTGTCACCAAGTCAAGAGTTGGCCACACACTCATCAATAAGTCATCAAATCAATAGTTCCCAATTTTGGCCTATAAAAGGAGGCATTTGCCATGTATTTAGGCATCTTGGTGTGCAGATCAAGATTATGCTCTTCCTTTCTCTCTTTGTATTTTTTGTAATGTTTATGCTTTGCTTTCATTAATATTAAGTTTATGCCTTTCATTTCCTTTCCTTTATTTAGTTACCTTTTATGTTCTTATTTTGTTTATCTATTTTTTTCTTTCATTATGTCTAGCTAAGTTAATTATGTCAAGGTGAAAAGGGTACACTAATGGTGTAAGAATAAGTATAATGTAAACTTAATATGGACTTTAAAGTTTGATACTAACATGTTTTATATTTGTTATCTTGTTTACTCTTTAATACTTTGCTTGTTAAATAACTAATCTTGATTTATGTTGTATAATACTTGGTACAACAAATTCTTGGCACTTTCATAGCCCATATTGTATGGTATAACCGACACCTGAGCTATGAAAGGAACTTAATTTGTTGTTAACATAAGTTATAATCATGAATGCTTGACGAGATTTACAAGTATTAGCATTAATTGAATAAGATGACTAATGTAATCATGTTAACAATATATAATCTGATCGGAACCTCCTTTGTGTGTGGTTTTCAATTCGGTAATAAGAGTTTATACTATACTTGCTTGATATACCATTAGTGGAACCTCTAACCTTGACATTTGTTATTATTATTGTTTAATCCTTACATTAATTTTCCATCTCCAAGTTCTCATCATCATCATCTTCTTCTCTTTCTTTATTATTATTATTATTATTACTACTACTATTACTACTACTACTACTACTACTACTACTACTACTACTACTAGTACTATTATTATTATTATTATTATTATTATAGTTGTTGTTGTTATTGTTATTGTCGTTGTTATTGTTGCTTATAATTGTTGTCTATAATTTGTACAATTAACCTCCCTATGGTTCGACCCCGGTCTTGCCGGGTTATTTATTACTTCGACACTCCTGCAGTTGGGAGAAGACATCAACCTTTTAGTCGTGTCAAGTTTTTGGCGCCGTTGCCGGGGAGGTAAGTTCTTGTATAAATTATAGTAGTTATTTTATCTTCTCTTTTCATTTTTCTTGTATATAACTTTGTTTCTTTTCTTTTATTTCTTTTTATTTTGTTTTCTTCCTCCTTCTTTTGCTTTCTTCTTCTTTTTTTTATTCCAACACGTGCATGAGAGTGTGGTCACGTACATCAAGTGGTAGACTTTGTAGGGTATCCTCATCATTTTCAGAAAATATGGTCGAAGAAGATAATCAATCACTTTATAATGAAAATAATGAGAATTACCGTGCTAGAACACTTAGAGACCACATGAATCCCACAAGAACAAGTGCACCATCATGCATAGTTTTTCCTCCCGATGCATCTCATTTTAATTTTAAGCCAGATATTATTCAACTTTTACCATCTTTTCATGGCTTGGAATTGGAAAATCCATACTTGCATTTAAGGGAATTTGAGGAGGTCTGCAACACATATAATAATTTAAATTGTAGCATGAACACCATTAGATTAAAGCTTTTTCCTTTTTCATTAAAAGATAAAGCTAAAACATGGCTACAAATTTTGAGACCAGGATCCATTCGTGCTTGGGATGAAATGCAACAATAGTTTTTAAAGAAGTTTTTCCCATCTCATAAAACAAACTCTTTCAAGAGACAAATCACCACTTTCACTCAAAAACCAGGAGAAACATTTTACAAATGTTGGGATAGGTATCGAGACTTGCTTAGTACTTGCCCTCATCATGGTTTTGAAACATGGAGATTGGTTTCACATTTCTATGAAGGGTTAACACCTAAAGATAGGCAAATGGTTGAATTGATGTGCAATGGAACTTTTGAAGATAAAGACCCTGATGAAGCAATGGAGTACTTAGACTTGTTAGCTGTAAATGCTCAAAATTGGGACACCGCGGGTACTTATGAGGCACCGAGTAAAACTCAACCTCATACATCTAGTGGAGGTATGTACAACCTTAGGGAAGATCATGACCTTCAAGCCAAGTTTGCATCTTTAGCTAGAAAAGTCGAGGCACTAGAATTGAAAAAGAGTGGTCAATTAAAATCTGTTGAAAACATTGTGTGTCAAATCTGTGAAACAAATAAACACTCAACCAACGATTGTCCAACCTTGCCTTCTTTTAAGGAATGTCTCCATGAACAAGCCCATGCTTTAAACAGTTTCCAAAGGCCCAACCACAACCCATACACCCAAACATACAACCCTGGTTGGAGAAATCACCCAAATTTCAATTGGAAGAGTGAGAACAACAATGCACAAACTTCACAACCACCATTTCAAGCACACCACAATTTCCAAAATTCTCATGGATATACACCTCCTTATGCTCCACCTCTTAGAAGAAATCTTGAGGAAACATTGCATGCATTCATTGAAAAGCAAGAGACAATCAATACTCAATTTGCTCAAAATATGACAGATTTTAAAGATACTCTTGCTAAATTAACATCTGCTCTTAGTTTCCAAGAGAAAGGTAAGTTTCCATCTCAATCACAACAAAATCCCAAGGGGCAATACAATGCAAATGCAAGTAGTTCTGAAAGCCAACACATGGATCAAGTCAAATCAGTCACTACTCTGCGCAGTGGTAAGGTTATTGAAAAACCCTCTCTTGAACCTTATTAGAAAGATGATGAGTCAATCTCTGAGGGTAAGGAAGGGGTTGAATCTGAAAATTGCAAAGAAACGACTGATTTACCGCCAGCACTTCCATTTCCTCATGCCATGACTAAACAAAGGAAAGTCAATCACAACTCTGAAATCTTTGAAATTTTCAAGCAGGTAAGAATCAATATACCTTTATTGGATGCTATTAAACAGCTTCCTTCCTATGCTAAATTTTTGAAAGATCTATGCACTGTGAAGAGGAAACTGAATGTGAAAAAGAAAGCCTTTCTAGCTGAACAAGTAAGTGCCATTCTTCAAAATAATAATGCTTTGAAATATAAAGACCCTGGTTCTCCTACAATTTCTTGCTTTATTGGAGAACATAAAATTGAAAAAGCCTTACTTGATCTTGGTGCTAGCGTGAATTTACTTCCATATTTAGTTTTTCAAAGTCTCAATCTAAGTGAGTTAAAACCAACTTCTATATCTCTTTTACTTGTCGATAGATCTATAAAAGTGCCTAGAGGAATAATTGAAGATGTGTTAGTACAAGTTGATAAATTCATTTATCCTATGGATTTTATTGTCTTAGACACAGAACCTGTTGAAGCATGTAATTCATTTCCTGTTATTTTAGGACGTCCGTTTCTTGCAACCTCTAACGCATTGATTAATTATAGGAATGGACTGATGAAGCTATCATTTGAAAACATGACATTAAAGATGAATACTTTCAACATTTGCAAGCAACCTGGAGATGATAATAATTTACAAGAAGTAGATCATATTGATGAATTAGTTTATGATCAGCTTGAATCTACTTTAAGTAAAAATGAATTGGATGAAACTGAAGATTCGCAAATGGTTTATTCTGAGGAAGAAATCACGGATGAAACAAGCACAAAAAATGTTGGTGTGAATCTATTTGACATCTGACATCACACCAATGGATGATTACTTTCCTAACGAATCCTTACTTTCTCTTAGTCCAATGCCTTGGTATAATAAAAATATCAATTTTCTTGCTTTAGGAAATTTACCAGCTGATTGGAGTACCCAAGACAAAGAAAAGTTTTTGAACAAAGTGAAGAATTTTTATTGTGATGACCCAAACTTATTCAAATATTGTCCTGATCAAATATTTCAAAGATAAATTCCCAACAATGAGGTAAGTAGTGTCATTAAACTTTGTCATTCTGAAGCATGCGGAAGTTATTTCTCGTCAAAAAAGACAGCTGCAAAAATCTTTCAAAATAGATTTTATTGGCCGACCATGTTCAAGGACACACATGCATTCTGCAAAACTTGTGAAAATTGTCAAAAGATTGATACTAGTCAAAAAGTTTTGTTTTATAATTCTCAACTCTATGCATTCCCTAGAGATCTAAGACCAAGATGGAGCAATCCTTATGGGGCCTGTGATATTGAGAATTCAATGAATGACAATGATTTTAAGGAAAATGGACATCGTTTGAAAGCTCACTTTGATAATTTTCCTAATGAAAATGAATCAACTTGTTTGAATGATTTTGTAGATAAAGGTTGATTATTTTTTTTTCTCACATTATTTTTGTGTTTCTTTTTGAGTGATTTTTGCTAGTTTCTCTCACCCCGGTCAAATGATAATTTTCCTAATGAAAATGAATCAACGGTACTCCGTGACTTAAGTCGGTTCTTTCAGTTTCCCACAATAACTGATATCTGTGTATATATTTGTGCAATTCTTTGAATCTATCTTTCAATTCTCATTTGAAAATGGACACTAGTCTTGAAAAATTGAAAAATTATTTTCCCGCTCTGCCTCAGAATGCGATCACAAAAATTTACCTTGCTAGATGTGCAAGATTGAGATTGTTAATTGCAAAGGCAAAGAGATGGTCAAACTTAGAAAAGAGATGTCGGTGCAATCCAAACCAGAATACTGTTCGGTAATTGGGTCATATCTGGAGCTACAGATCTCAGATTTAGGTCCAATTTATATGGATGGAAAGATAAGACATAGGCCTACAACTTTTATATGGAGCCCAAGATCCAAAAAGGCCATTTGCAAGTCCAAATTATAGCAACAACAAAAAAGTCCGAATCTGTCCTCCAGCCCGAGCACTGTTCGGTATTTTGGCCATATCTGGAGTTCTAGAAGTCCAAATGAGCTGAATGTTTTACACAAGAAAGCTGAGACAATTGCCTACAACTTTCATGTTTTCACCTGGCTCCAATTTTGACGTTATCAATAACGTTTTGGGCAGACAAGAGAAGATAAGGATTGTCACCAAGTCAAAAGTTGGCCACCCACTTATCAATTAGTCATCAAATCAATAGTTCCCAATTTTGGCCTATAAAAGGAGGCATTTGCCATGCATTTAGGCATCTTGGTTTCCAGATCAAGATCATGCTCTTCCTTTCTCTCTTTGTATTCTTTGTAATGTTTATGCTTTACTTTCATTAATATCAAGTTTATGCCTTTCATTTCTTTTCCTTTACTTTGTTAACTTTTATGTTCTTATTTTGTTTATCTATTTTGCTTTCTTTCATTATGTCTAGCTAAGTTAATTATGTCAAGGTGAAAAGGTTACACTAATGGTGTGAGAATAAGTATAATGTAAACTTAATATGGACTTTAATGTTTGATACTAACATGTTTTATATTTGTTATCTTGTTCACTCTTTAATACTTTGCTTGTTAAATGACTAATCTTGATTTATGTTGTATAACACTTGGTACAACAAATACTTGGCACTTTCATAGCCCATATTGTATGGTATAACCAACACCTGAGCTATGAAAGGAACTTGATTTGTTGTTAACATAAGTTATAATCATGAATGCTTGACGAGATTTACAAGTATTAGCATTAATTGAATAAGATGACTAATGTAATCATGTTAACAATATATAATCTGATTGGAACCTCCTTTGTGTGTGGTTTCCAATTCAATAATAAGAGTTTATACTATACTTGTTTGATATACCATTAGTGGAACCTCTAACCTTGACATTTGTTATTATTATTGTTTAATCCTTACATTAATTTTCCATCTCCAAGTTATCATCATCTTCTTCTTCTTCTCTTTCTTTATTATTATTATTATTATTATTATTATTATTATTATTATTATTACTACTACTACTACTACTACTACTACTACTACTACTAGTATTATTATTATTATTATTATTATTATTATTATAGTTGTTGTTGTTGTTATTGTTGTTGTTATTATTGCTATTATTGTTGCTTATAATTGTTGTCTATAATTTGTACAATTAACCTCCCTGTGGTTCGACCCCGGTCTTGCCGGGTTATTTATTACTTCGACACTCCTGCACTTGGGAGAAGACATCAACCTTTTAGTCGTGTCACTGAGAGAAAGATTCATTTAGTGTATGGGGGCGACAGTCTGGGATTAATGGGAGGTGTGTCAATAGCTGCATTTTTAGGAGGTAGTCAAGTTTTGGTGGTCTTTCTTGAAGCTTTGGCACAAGGGGATATCATTAGAAAAAGAATTGGAGAGGAACTTCAGGTCTCCACAATGTCAGCTCGAATGAATGCAATGTTTAACCATGTTGATGCCTTCATTGCTTTACCAGGTGGTCTAGGCACATTGGAAGAGATCTTTCATATTTCCTCTTGGGCTCAACTACACATTCACCATAAACCTATAGGTTTGTTAAATGTTAATGGTTATTATGATAAGTTGTTATCTTTTCTTGATCATATTGTGGAACAGGAATTTCTAACATCTTCTACACGACAAATCATAATCTTTGCTGCTACTGCTAAATAATTGATTGGCTAACTACAATCTTTCATTCCTGTGATTGATCCTTCCATGAGTCGCATAAATTGGTCATCTAAGGAAAGCTGTAAAAAGCTTAGATTGGATTTGAGCCTTCATTTTTGAATTTTGGTGTCTTTTGGTTTTATTATTGTGTTTTGTTATTTCTTATTTTTGTTTTAGTGTGTTTCAGGTTTGTTAGTGTTCTTTATTTCAGGTGATATCTTCTATAATCTATCTTTCTACCTTAGAACATTGAGGATAATGTCTCGTTTTGGTTGGGGAGAGAGGGTAGTAGTTGATAAAAAAAATTGTTTTTCATTTCATAAAGCATGTGCATAATTATTATTACTAGGATGGCAGAGTAAATGAGCTCTTTTGTTAAAGTGACTCTTGAGACGCATCTTAGTAACCATTCTTAACAAGGTCTATTATAATACTTTCTGAAATATTCAGGTTTATAAACTCTTTTGTTAAAGGTATATTGATCCTTACCTGTTTGAAAATTTCAAAAATTTCAGAGTTGTGATTGACTTTCCTTTGTTTCGTCATGGCATGAGGAAATGGAAGTGTTGGCGGTGAATCAGTCGTTTCTTTGTAATTTTCAGATTCAACCCCTTCCTTACCCTCAGAGATTGACTCATCATCTTTCTCATAAGCTTTAAGAGAGGGTTTTTCAATAACCTTACCACTGCACAGAGTAGTGACTGATTTGACTTGATCCATGTGTTGGCTTCCAGAACTACTTGCATTTGCATTGTATTGCCCCTTGGGATTTTGTTGTGGTTGAGATGGAAACTTACCTTTCTCTTAGAAACTGAGAGCAGATGTTAATTTTGCAAGAGTCTTTAAAATCTGTCATGTTTTGAGCAAGTTGAGTATTGATTGTCTCTTTCTTTTCAATGAATGCATGCAATGTTTCCTCAAGATTTCTTCTAAGAGGTGGAGCATAAGGAGGTGCATATCCATGAGAATTTTGGAAATTTTGGTGTGCTTGAAACAGTGGTTGTGAAGTTTGTGCATTGTTGTTTTCACTCTTCCTACTAAAATTTGGGTGATTTCTCCAACCAGAGTTGTATGTTTGGGAGTATGGGTTGTGGTTAGCCCTTTGGAAACTGCTTAAAATATGGGCTTGTTCATGGAGACATTCCTTAAAAGAAGGCAAGGTTGGACAATTACTTGTTAAGTGTTCATTTGTTTCACATATTTGACATGCAATGTTTTCAACAAATTTTAATTGACCACTCTTTTTCAATTCTAGTGTCTCGACTTTTCTAGCTAAAGATGCAAACTTGGCTTAAAGGTCATGATCTTCCCTAAGGTTGTACATACCTCCACTAGATGTATGAGGTTGAGTTTTACTCGGTGCCTCATAAGTACCCACGGTGTCCCAATTTTGAGCATTTACAGCTAACAAGTCTAAGTACTCCATTGCTTCATCAGGGTCTTTATCTTTAAAAGTTCCATTGCACATCAATTCAACCATTTGCCTATCTTTAGGTGTTAACCCTTCATAGAAATGTGAAACCAATCTCCATGTTTCAAAACCATGATGAGGGTAAGTACTAAACAAGTCTCGATACCTATCCCAACATTGGTAAAATGTTTCTCCTGGTTTTTGAGTGAAAGTGGTGAATTTGTCTTTTGAAAGAGTTTGTTTTGTGAGATGGGAAAAACTTCTTCAAAAATTGTTGTTGCATTTCATCCCAAGCACGAATGGATCCTGGTCTTAAATTTTATAGCCATGTTTTAGCTTTATCTTTTAATGAAAAAGGATAAAGCTTTAATCTGATGGTGTTCATGCTACAATTTAAATTATTATATGTGTTGCAGACCTCCTCAAATTCCCTTAAATGCAAGTATGGATTTTCCAATTCTAAGCCATGAAAAGAAGGTAAAAGTTGAATAATACCTGGTTTAAAAATAAAATGAGATGCATCGGGAGAAAAAACTATGCATGATGGTGCACTTATTTTTGTAGGATTCATGTGGTCTCTAAGTGTTCTGATACGGTTATTCTTATTATTCTCATTATGAAGTGATTGATTATCTTCTTCGGCTATATTTTCTGAAAATGATGAGGATATCCTACAAAGTCTACCACTTGATGTACGTGACCACACTCTCATGCACGTGTAGGAATAGAATAAAAGAAAAAAGAAAACAAGAGAAAAGAAACAAGAGAAAAGAAACAAAGTTATATACAAGAAAAGTGAAAAGAGAAAATAAAATAACTAATATAATTTATACAAGAACTTACCTCCCCAGCAATGGCGCTAAAAACTTGACATGATAAAAAGATTGATGTTTTCTCCCAAGTGCAGGAGTGTCGAAGTAATAAATAACCCAGCAAGACCGGGGTCGAACCACAGGGAGGTTAATTGTACAAATTATAAACAACAATAATATAACAACAATAGTAACAACAACAACAACAATAATAGTAATAACAACAACAACAACAACAACAATAATAGTAATAGTAATAATAACAAAGAAGAAGAAGAAGAAGAAGAAGAAGAAGAAGATAAGAACTTTGAGATGGAATATTAATGTAATGATTAAACAATGATAATAATAAATGTCAAGGTTAAAGGATCCACTAATGGTATGTCAAACAAGTATAATATAAACTCTTATTATTCAATTGGAAGCCACACATAAAGGAGGTTCCAATCAGATTATAGAGTGTTAACATGATTACATTAGTCATCTTATTCGATTAATGCTAATACTTGTAAATCTCGTCAAGCATTCATGATTATAATTGATGTTAACAACAAATCAAGTTCCTTTCATAGCTCAGGTGTTGGTTATACCATACAGTATGAGCTATGGAAGTGCCAAGCATTTGTTATACCAAGTGTTATACAACATAAATCAAGATTAGTTATTTAACAAGCAAAGTATTGAAGAGTGAACAAGATAACAAATATAAAACATGTTAGTATCAAACATTAAAGTTCATATTAAGTTTACGTTATACTTATTCTTACACCATTAGTGTAACCTTTTCACCTTGACATAATAAACTTAGCTAGACATAATAAAAGAAAGAAAAATAAATAAACAAAATAAGAACATAAATAAGATAAGAGTTAACTAAGTAAATGAAAGGAAATGAAAGGCATAAACTTGATATTAATGAAAACAAAGCATAAACATTATAAAAAAATACAAAAAGAAAAAGGAAGAGCATGATCTTGATCTGAAAACCAAGATGCCTAAATGCATGGCAAATGCCTCCTTTTATAGGCCAAAATTAGGAACTATTGATTTGATGACTAATTGATAAGTGGGTGGTCAACTCTTGACTTGGTGACAATCCTTATCTTCTCTTGTCTGCCCAAAATGTCATGGATAACGTCAAAATTGGAGCCACTAACATGAAAGTTGTAGGCAATTATCTCAGCTATTTTGTGTAAAACATTTAGCTCATTGGGACTTCTAGAACTCCAGATATGGCCAAAATACTGAACAGTGCTCGGGCTGGAGGACAGATTCAAGCTTCTTTGTTGTTGCTACAATTTGGACTTGAAAATGGCCTTTTTAGATCTTGGGCTCAATGGAAAGTTGTAGGCCTATGTCTTACCTTTCCATCCATATAAAGTGGATCAAAATCTGAGATCTATAGTGCCAGATATGATCCAATTACCGAACAGTGTTCCGGTTTGGATTGCACCGACATCTCTTTTCTAAGTTTGGCCATCTCTTTATCCTTGCAATTTAAGTTCTTAAAGTCATCAATCAATCCTTTCATTTATGTGATAGGCCTGCATTTAAAATGAAAATTTACCACAAATTAAAGGTATCTTATATTATTAGATATATTATTATAAAACATGCTTTAGTTAAGGAGTTTTTGATACTTCAAGTGCAAAATGATGATATAAAACCATGATAAAAATGTAATTTTAAGTACTAATCATTTAACATACCATTAGTGGATCCTCTAACCTTGACATTTATTGTTATCGTTGTTAAATCTTTACATTAATATTTCATCTCAAAGTTCTCATCATCTTCTTCTTCTTCTTTTTCTTTATTATTATTATTATTAGTAGTAGTAGTACTCTACTACTACTACTACTACTACTATTATTATTATTATTACTGTCATTGCTATTATTGTTGTTGTTGTTGTTATTGTTATTGTTGTTGTATTATTGTTATTTATAATTTGTACAACTAACCTCCCTGTGGTTCGACACCGGTCTTGCCGGGTTATTTATTACTTCGACACTCCTGCACTTGGAAGAAGACATCATTCTTTTCGTTGTGTCAGTTATTATAAAACATGTTTTAGCTATAGAGTTATTGATAATTATAAAACATGCTTTAGCTATGAAGTTATTGATACTTTAAGTTCAAAATAATGATATCAAACCTTGATAAAATTATACTTTTAAATACTAATCAACATGATCATATAGTAAGGGATTAAATGGTTTTTTCTTAGGGAAAACGAGTTTAGAAACTAGTGGTAAAGACATATAGAGACAAGTTACAAAAATTAACCTCTTGTCTAAAAATAATAAACATGTAGAGGCAAGTTGAAGAATCATCTCATCAATTGGTAAAGATAAAGAAGAAAAAATTAGAGGAATGTGAGAAGAGAGATTAGGAATCCATGACCAATTTTGAGAACCATTTTAAAGATATAAGTAACTTCTTGATCAAGATGAGTATCATAAAGATTTTAGTGATACTATTTATGATGAGATATATCTAGATTGATATTTTGCACTGATTATGATATTTATTTTCATGATGATTATATTGATAAAAATATTATATATAATGACAATAATAATAGTTATAATGACATTAATAATATCATAATTGATAATTAAAGATTGAGTGTAAAGAAAACATGGAAGGTGCTCAACAAAAAAAATTGTTGATCATTTTGATTACAAGTTTTTTATTATCACAAATGTAGATTTATTTACAGGTTATATGAATTTAATATATAGTAATGAAACAAGTTTGAGATTTGCAATTCATTACTCTAAAAGCTATTAGAAAAGAAATCATTTATCAATTAATGTTTCTTATGCAAATATAATATGAAGTGATTGAAGTTGACATCTAAAATTGTAACACACTTAAAGCAAAAAAAGGGAAAAGGTTGGAGAGTCTAGATCAAACATCCATGAGACTGAGACAAGAATAATTTGAACTCGAGGACGAGTTCTTCCAAATTGAAAGACTAATTGATGTAGTCAGACTTGTGATAATAAATGATTCTAAGCAGTCAAATATAAGTCTGTTATAACTAGATAAATATTTGTCCTAGATAGATTATGTGAATGATCTAGCAGATGCATTTAGGGACTAATGAGATAGGTTTAAACCTAAAAGGAGATATAATTATGCTAAATCAAAGTGATGGCTCAAAAAGACTTTGTATATCTTCTATGATATTGAACTTCAATATTATTATTTTAAGAGAATAAACCAAAGAATTTGAGGTTCATATTTGCAGTTCCTTTCACTCGTAAAAAATTATATGTTTCTAGTTTGTTGTTGTCTTTAACCTTCCATCTACACCACTAATAAGAAGGATTTTTAAAGTATATTATTTATTTTCTTGGTTATTTTTATTTCTGTTTGGTTTAGAACATATTTTTTATAGTATTAATATTCTTTATATTTAGTTTAAGAGGTTTTTTTTTTAGGCCCAAAACTATTATAAAAACATTGTTTAGTTTGTATTTGAATAAACTACTTGAAGAAAAAATATTCAATAATAAAAATTTGAATCAACGTTTCCACACGATCCCTTTTTGTATAATTTTATGTTTTTGTACCTAATATTTTTTATGTTAATTTTTCTTTGCATCAATTAAATATGAAAAAACCTTACTCATTTGACTGTATATCTAATCTAAAAAGTTGTCCTAATGAATGAGTGAAAATCATGTAAATTAAAATATTTTTTTAAAATATTTAATAATTAATATATAGAAAAAATAATTATAAAATTTAAAATTTTTTAATTAAATGAATAAACATATATGCTTATCACTTACCTATTTAAAGTTTATTTGGAAATATAATTGTAATTACTTTTCAAAGTATTTTTTATTAAAAAATATATTAAAATAATATTTTTTTATTTTTTAAAAATTATTTTTAATATTAATACATTAAAATAATCTAAAAACATATTAATTTGAAGTAATTAAAAAGATAATTTTTTTTATTATTTTTAAAAATACTTTACAAAAACAAAAACAAATAAAGTAATGTAGTTGTCAAAATTCGTCTCGGGTCAGACATAGCTAAAGGCTCGAGATATTGAGTTGTATGGTAACCTGAGTCAATAATAAAATAACGACGTTTCGTTAAATGTACAGTAGACAAGACTGATTGATCAAAATTTGAAGAGGTGGAGAATTTGATTGAGATAATCGATAGTGTAGGATCCAGTTGTAACATGCGTGATTGTTTGGGCGACAAACATATCCTTTTCCTAAGTCCACGGTTATGTACATGTAAAAATGGTGATGATACTCGCAGTTGTTGATTTTTGGAGGGCAAAGCATATTGACGTATTCCGATAGCGAAAGCGTTATAGCTCAAGCAAGTATCGAAATCATTACTTTTCTTCTTTCAAGGTATTTATCTATCTATCTAACCTTTCCTAGTTTATGCGTTTCCGCTAAAAAATGTTTTTTTTTTCTTTTTGTTTTTGAGTTTCTAATTGAGTTAGAACTTTGAAATTATCTGATGTAAAACATTAAACAAGAAAGAAATGACATCTGGGCTTGCTTTTATATCATCTCACCCGGCATATTGGTTTTGCTGGAGGTTTTTTATATCGTTCACCAGCTGTTCGATAGAATGCCTATAAGGAATCGTTTTGAAAAACTCTTTAGAGTTGTAAAAGCATACCTGCTGGATGTTTTAAATTATGAAGATACAAAATGCTTGGTGTTGGAACCAATGTATGTCTTTGTTATGCCAAACTTGTTTCAAGCTGATCCTTGTTGGCTCATTGAAGTCCTAGCTTAGTGCATAAAGGTTTTATTTTGGTGTGTAGTTAACATTGCCGGAGTTTAGCAATATTTATTGGTTTCGAAATGAGACATATAGGAGCTCAACCTTTCCCAACAAAACAAACTGAGGCCTTAAATGAAGGTGCATTGCTTTTTAGTATTTTTTGCACGAGTGGAATCGCTATTAATTTTTTTTTCTTTAGTTGGTTTCTTGCAATCATAACTAGAAAATTTTCTTATGGTATTGATTATTGGAAAAGTTATTGTTACAGTTTCTCAAAAAACCAAGTAGTATTAACTCATCCCAGATTGTTTGTTTTAAGTTGTGGTTGATAGTTACTAATTTGCAGGTGATGGAGTGATGAACACTCTTTGTCCTGCTTTTTCTACATGGAGGGAAGCCAAGGTACTGTCACCCGCAGATTTTCAAATTTTATTGTGATGGGTTTCTCTGATAGACATGAGGAGGTGTGCCATTATTTTCTTGGGATATTCTTTTCCTCACTTTTCTTGTCATGTCTGCTTGGGTTTCTCTCCGATTCGTTTACCATTCCTTGTTGGAAGATATTTGAGCCAAAGTCTTCATTCTTCATCCAATACCAGACCTTTTCCCAATTATTCTCCAAAAAAGCCTGCCATTTTAGACGCTCAACTTGTTCATCAAATCTCAAATGCAATAAAGTTGCGTCACTCTGAGCCCCTCCGGCACATTCTAAAACCGTATGAGTCCAAGTTTAGGTCTGACCACCTAATTTGGGTTCTCATGAACATCAGACATGATTATAAATTGGCTTTAGATTTCTTTGACTGGGCATGCCTGCGCAGAGACCCAAACCTTGAAGCCCGTTGTATAATTGTTCAGATTGCTGTGGCTTCAAAGGATCTAAAATTGGCTCATGATCTTATTTGTGATTTTTGGGCAAAACCCAATTTGGATTTTGGTGTTTCATTCACTCATTTTGTTGACCGGTTAATATACACTTACAAGGAATGGGGTTCAGACCCCCATGTATTCGATATTTTCTTTCAAGTCCTGATTGAAGTTGGGATGCTTGACGAAGCAAGAAGTTTTTTTGACAAGCTATTGAAGTATGGAGTGGTTATCTCTACAGATTCTTGTAACTTATATCTCACACGCCTATCAGACAATTTTGATAGGCTTTGGATTTCTATAAAGGTATTCAATGAATTTCCTCAGGTTGGTGTCTGTTGGAATACTGCATCATGCAACATCATTATTAATTCTCTTTGTCGGTTAGGAAGAGTTAAAGAAGCCCATTGTTTGCTCATTCAAATGAAGTTTAGAGGCGATGCTCCTGATGTTGTAAGTTATAGTACTGTAATCAATGGGTATTGCCTTGGTGGGGAGCTGCAAAAGGTGCTGAAGCTCATCCAAGAAATGCAAATGAAGGGACTGAAGCCAAACTTGTATACCTACAACTGCATAATCCTTCTTCTGTGTAAGAGTGGTAAAGTTGATGATGCTGAAAGGGTCTTGAGGGAGATGATAAACCAAAGAATAGTTCCTGACACTGTGGTCTACACAACTCTAATTGATGGTTTCTGCAAGTTAGGGAATATCCAAGCTGCTTACAAGTTGTTTGATGAAATGGAGAAGCAGAGAATTGTTCCTGATTTTATAGCATATACTGCTGTTATTTGTGGGCTTTGTAGATGTGGAAAGATGATGGAAGCAGATAAGGTCTTTAACAAAATGTTTAGCAGAGGAGTGGAACCAGATGAAGTTACATATACAACACTTATTGATGGCTATTGTAAGTCAGGGGAGATGGAAAAGGCCTTTTCCCTTCACAACCAGATGGTCCAAAATGGGCTGACTCCAAATGTTGTCACATACACTGCACTTGCTGATGGCCTTTGTAAGCTTGGGCAGGTAGATACAGCAAATGAGCTCCTTCACGAAATGTGCGGAAAGGGTCTTCAATTGAATATCTGCACTTATAACTCACTTGTTAATGGCCTTTGTAAATCAGGAAATATCAGGCAAGCACTAAAGTTGATGGAAGAAATGGAGGTGGCCGGGATGTATCCTGATACCATTACTTTTACCACTTTAATGGATGCTTATTGTAAGACAGGGGAGATGGTTAAGGCTCATGAGCTTCTGCGGGAAATGCTGGATAGAGGACTTCAACCCACAGTTGTTACATTCAATGTGCTCATGAATGGGTTTTGTATGTCAGGAATGCTGGAAGATGGTGAGAGGCTACTAGCATGGATGTTGGAGAAGGGTATAATGCCAAATACGACCACCTACAATTCTCTTATGAAGCAGCACTGCATTAGAAATAATATGCGTGGCGTGACAGAGATTTATAAGGGAATGTGTGCACAGGGAGTAATGCCTGATAGCAACACCTATAATATTTTGATAAAAGGGCATTGTAAAGCAAGGAATATGAAAGAAGCATGGTTTTTGCACAAAGAAATGGCTGAGAAGGGGTTTAATCTCACAGCTAGTTCTTACAATTCCATCATCAAGGGTTTTTTCAAGAAGAAAAAGATTTCAGAGGCTAGAGTACTATTTGAAGAGATGAGAAGAGAAGGGATGGCTGCTGATGCAGAAATATACAACCTTTTTGTGGATATAAGCTACGAAGAAGGGAACATGGAAAGTGCACTTGAGCTCTGTGATGAAGCAATAGAGAATTGTTTTTTGAACAGAATTAAGAAAGAAAAGCAATAGTTTTGCTTTGCATTTTATGCAAGATTTTTTAGATCAACATAGACAGTCATTACTCCTTACCAAGTCGGCTGGAGATTGTTCAAGATCAATGATTTTGATTGTAACCAAACTTGACTTCCACTGGTTGTGGACACATATTGCTTTGTGAATTGTGGCACCAGCACCTTCACCACCAATCTCTTCCAAGATTTTGTATGCATTTGTGTATGTTGGGTATAAGAGTTGAACACTTTTGGATTCTAGGTCTAGTTCATCAGCCATGGACGAAGTTGACATTGCTTTGGTCTAGATCTTGAATAGGTTTGTTTTTCTTGTGAAGTCTCATGTTTGAGAAATGAGTGTGAGATGATGCATGGCATGGGAATCAAGATTTTATATACACGAGGCAATGGAGAAATTAACAGAGGCCAGCCCGCTCAGTTCCAGGGGTTTCGATAAGCAGGAGCTAGCCTGTGCTGGGTTTCTTGTACCTCATGGTTTGGGATTTCTTCTTTCGGAATAACCATGGAGATAGAATAAGGATAAAAAGATCGATTGATTAAGTTTAATTTGGCAAAAATATTGCACAGAGCAAAGAAGATAATCAAGAGCTTTGTTTTGGTTCCTAATTAATATCTAATTTTCATTCTTCATGAAATTTTTAATGAGTATTTAATCATCAAATTTCTGTTGTATCCATTTTTAGATGGTTTTTTGACGGAATTTGATTTGCTAAAAACTTGGTAGGGCAATCACAACCTGATTGATGAAGCTGTCATGCCAGTTCCAAGAAACATTTTATATTTTAGTTCAAAATAACATTATTTTTATTGAATAATGAATTAACTCTTTATATTTTAGTTCAAAATAACATTATTTTTATTGATTAATGAATTAACTCGTATAACTTGTGAATTAAATGTGAATAACATTTGACCTGATATAATAATTCTTGAACACTTAAATTATATTTAAAAAAAGAAAAAAAAAGGAAAAATACAGAGATAGGCATGCACCTATTCGAATATAATTGCATTATGCATGTCTTACAACACTTGATTGGTTCAAAAGGAAAAATACAGGGCAAACTCAATTGGCGTTTGGTAGTTGAAGGTGGCAGTGATTTTTGGTTGCTGGGTTCCAAGAAAACTGAGTTTTTTGTCTTTTTTTTTTCATGATCCTGAAATATCTCGGCTCATTCTGGTTTTGGTTTTTTTTTTCTCTGTAATCTATCTTATGGATTGGTTGAATATGATGTACTTTGGTGGTCTTGATCATGATTCATGACTGCCCAGTTTTGTTCCTGTGGTTCTCTTAAACTTGGTTCTCTTTGGTTTTCTTGTGTGCTTAGCTCCCCTGTGAAGTACAGAGGATTTTGTTTTTGGTAGATATATGCTTAAAGGTTTGATATTTATCTGGAAATAGAATATGAAAATGATAAGGCAAAAATAATTGAAACTACTTACTAATCTAAATGGCCTGATACTTTGGCACCCCATATGAAAATGGACAGACATGGATGTTAAAGAAAGAAAACACCACTAATTTTAAATATTGATGTATTAGAATTACATATGTGAATTCAAGTATAATGTTGCAACAATTATTTATTCTAAAAAATTATAAATATATATGCTTATTAAGTAAAATATAAAGGGAAAAAAAATTCTTATCTCTTATCAGAAAAATATAAACTGAGAGTCAGTACTTAATATTTTGATCATTAGAAACTCTAACTAGTTTCAGAGATGGGGTATAAAGACTAGTTGTATAAAGGGAAAGTATTAACGCTTAAAATACACCATATCTAAGATAAACTGCATTATTTTTATAGTCTAATGAAAATGTTTTTATACTAAAAATATATTTTACATAGAAATTTATAATCCCTTGTATTAAAAACAAACAAAAATATTTTTTTTAAATATTGACTAATGTTCTCTTAACTTTAATAAAATGGTTATAAAAGCTTTATGCATGCTGAAATATTTTTTTTATGCATAATAAAAAAACATGATATATTTTTTTAGTTTTAAGATACTTGGTTGTATGTACACTTTTTTTTTTCAATTGACGAAAATCAGGTATTTTAATAATTGATTTGTATTGTTACGGTATATTTAATTGGAATGGGTCAGCAGGACCCAATATAAAGAAAATAGGCCAGCATCAGTGATTAGTAATTAAAAGTGTATTTTTATCAAAATTTTGTATTATCATTTTGCACTTGAAGTATCAATAACTTCTTAACTAAATCACGTTTTATAATAATATATCTAATAATATAAGATATCTTTAATTTATGGTAAATATTCATCCTAAATGCAGGTCTATCACATAAATAAAAGAATTAATTGATGAGTTTAACTACTGAAATTAAAAAGACAAAGAGAGAGCTAAGTTTAGAAAAGAGATATTAGTTTAATCTAAACTGTAACACTGTTTAGTCATTACATCATATCTGGAGCTGTAGAACATGGATTTGGGTATACTCTATATAGATGAAAAGCTAAGACATAAGCCTAAAACTTTTTATGTGGAATGTAAGATTCAAAAAGGTTGTTTTTAAGTTCAAATTATAGTAATAATGAAGAAGTCAAAATCTGTCCAGCAGCTCAAACACTGTTCAGCCTATATTTCGAGTTCTAGAAGTCCAAATGACCTTATTTTTTTCATTGGAAAGTTAAGATAATTTTCTAAAACTTTCATTAGACAATATGTTTTTGAGACAATCTATTCAAATTCTGATGTTAGCAATGATGTTTTATTTAGACAGAAGATAAGGATTTTCACTAAGTCAAGATATTGCTATCCATTCAACAGTTAGTCAATAAATCGATAATTCTAAATTTTGGCTTATAAAAGGAGGTATTTGCCATGCATTAATCTTGGTTTTCTGATCAAGACTATGATGGCAAGAACATATGATGGCTTGCCTAGGTAGATCATTGGGACTTAAGAAGTAGAGATGTATGTGGGACCACAAATGTTCTTAGTTGCACTCCAAGTTATGGATATCCACCCTTCCTATAGTATATTGTTGGGAAGGTTTTGGATTCATGCCGCTAGAGTGGAAACATCATCATTACATCAATATTTGAAATATATCATGAATGAGATGTTGGCCTATTTTTCATATTGGGTCGGTGTCGACCCATTTTTCATGTTGGGTCGGTACCGACCCATCTTTTTTATGTTGGGCTGATTGACACAATCAAAAGATTAATGTCTTTTTTCAAGTGTAGGAGTGTCGAAGTAATAAATAACCTGGCAAGACCGGGGTCGAATCACAAAGAGGTTAACTGACACGATCAAAGAGTTGATGTCTTATCCCAAGTGCAGGAGTGTCAAAGTAAAATAACCCGGCAAGATTGGGGTCGAACCATAGGGAGGTGAATTATATAAATTACAAATAAAGAAAAAGAGTTGAAGAGAATAATAACAGAAAAAGAGTTGAAGAAAATTTTAGGATGTGATATTGATGTAAGGATTAAACAATAACAAAACATATGTCAAGGTTATAGGATTCACTAATGGTATTTCAAATAAATATAATATAAACTCTTTTTATTACTCAACTAGAAACCACACACAAAGAAGATTCTAATCGGATGATTTCTCGTTATTAGCTCATTATAAATTACTAACATGATCATATTAATTATCTTATCTAAGTAATACCATACTTATAAATATCATCAAGCATTCATGTTGCTAGTTTATGTTAACAACAAATCAAGTTCCAATCATAATAACGATGTCGGCCGAAAACTATGAAGGATCAAGCATTTGATGTACCAAATATTATACAACACAAATCTAAATTAACCATTTAATAAGCAAGGTATTAAGAATTAGTAAGATAAAAAGATAAAACATGTTAATAACAATCTTTCTTGGATATAAACATTTAAAGCTCATGTTGAGTTTATATTATACCTATTCTAACACCATTAGAGAAACCTTTTCACCTTGACATAATTAACTTAGCTAAACATTAAGAAGAAGAAAAACATAAATAAACAATATAAAAACATAAACATAATATAAGCTAACTAAGTATAGGAAAGGAAATGAAAGAGCATAAACAAGAGATTACTATAGCATAAAAGAAAACTTGAACATTACAAAGATGTAGAGAGAAAGCAAGAAGATAACTTTGATCTGAAAATTAATATGACTAAATACATGGACAATGCCTCCTTTTATAGGCTAAGTTTCAGAACTATTGATTGATTGAAGAATTGGTAGGCATCCATTGATTTGGTGGCTGGTTTTTGACATTAATGGCTGCTGGCTTTTTGATATTGTGGGCTGATTTTTGATATTGTTGGCTGGCCAAAACGTCATTGCTCACATCATAATTATAGCCAACTGAATTATGGAAGCTGTGGGCAATTGTCTCAGCTTTTCATAAAAAAAAAAAACCAGAGCTCATTTGGACTTCTAGAACTCAAGATATGAGCCAAAAACCAAATAGTGCTTGAGCTGTAGGAGCTTCCGACGTCTTCGTTGTTGCTAAGATTTGAGCTTAAAAATGGCAGAACTGAGTCTTTGAGTCCATATGAAAGTTGTAGGTCTATGTCTTACCTTTTCATTGATATAAAATGGACCTAAATCTGATATCTACAGCTCCAGATATGATCAAATTACTGAACGGTGTTCGAGTTTGGAATGCACCAGCAACACTTTGCTAAGTTTGGCCTTCTTTTTATCCTTTCAAATTCAATCATTAAACTCATCAATCAATTCTTTTATTTATGTGATAGACCTGCATTTAGGATGAACATTTACCATGAATTAAAGGTATATTATATTTTTAGACTTGCTAATATAAAACATGCTTTTGTTAGGGAATTTAATGATACTTTAGGTGCAATATGATCACATAAATCCTTAATGAGAATGCACTTTTAAGTACTGATGGAGAATTAGTCTCTTCTTTGCAATGATCAGGTTCAACCATTTCCTTACCCTTGGAGACTAACTCATCTTCTTTCTCACAAGGTTTAAGAATAGGTTTTTTAATAACCTTACCACTGCGGAGAGTAGTGACTGATTTGACTTGATCCAGATGTTGGCTTCCAAAACTGCTTGTACTTGAATTGTATTGCCCTTTGAGATTTTGCTGGGGTTGAGATGGAAACTTACCTTTCTCCTAAAAATTAAGAGCAGATATGAACTTTGCAAGAGTATCTTTCAAATCAGCCATGGTTTGAGCATTTTGAGTGTTGATTGTCTCTTGCTTTTCAATGAATGCATATAATGTTTCCTCAAGATTTCTTTTAGGAGGGGGAATATAAGGAGGTGCATATCCATGAGAATTTTGAAAATTATATTGTGTTTGAAATGGTGGCTGTGAAGTTTGTGCATTATTGTTACCACTCTTCCAACTAAAATTTGGGTGATTTCTCCAACCAGGGTTGTACGTTTGTGAGTACGGGTTATGACTTGGTCTTTGGAAATTATTTAAAGCATTAGCTTGTTCATGGAGACATTCCTTAAAAGAAGGCAACATGGGATAATCATTCGTTGAGTGTTCATTGGTTTCACAAATTTGCCACATAATTTCTTGAACAGATTTTAATTGACCACTTTTTTTTAATTCTAGTGCCTCAACTTTTCTAGCTAAAGATGTAAATTTGGCTTGGAGGTCATGATCTTCCCTAAGGCTATACATGCCTCCATTAGATGTATGAGGTTGAGTTTTACCTGGTGCCTCACAAGTACCTGTGGTGTCCCAATTTTGAGCATTTTCAGGTAGCAAATCTAGGTACTCCATTGCTTCATCAGGGTCTTTATTTTTAAAAGTTCCATTGCACATCAATTCCACCATTTGTCTATCTTTACGTGTTAACCCTTCATAAAATTGTGAAACCAATCTCCATGTTTCAAAACCATGATGAGGACAGGTATTAAGCAAGTCTTTATATTTATCCCAACATTTGTAAAATGTTTATCCTGGTTTTTGAGTAAAAGTGGTGATTTGTCTTTTGAAAGAGTTTGTTCTATGAGAAGGGAAAAATTTCTTTAAAAACTGTTGTTGCATTTCATCCCAAGCATGAATGGATCCTGACCTAATATTTTGTAGCCATGTTTTAGCTGTATCTTTTAACGAAAAAGGAAAAAGCTTTAATTTAATGGTGTTCATGCTACAATTTAAGTCATTATAAGTGTTACAAACTTCTTCAAATTCTCTTAAGTGCAAGTATGGATTTTCTAATTCTAAGCCATAAAAAGTGGGTAAAAGTTGAATAATACCTGGCTTAAAATTAAAATGAGATGCATCAGGAGGAAAAACAATACATGATGGTGCACTTGTTCTTGTTAGATGCATATGATCTCTGATTAGTACTTAAAAGTGCATTTTTATCATGGTTTTATATCATCATTTTGCACTTGAAGTATCAATAACTCCTTAACTAAAATATGTTTTATAATAATGTATCTAATAATATAAGATACCTATAATTTGTGGTAAATATCTATTTTTAATGCAGGCCTATCTCATAAATGAAAGGATTGATTGATGACTTGAAGAACTTAAATTGCAAAGATAAAGAGATGGTCAAACTTAGAGAAGAGATGTCGGTGCAATCCAAACTGGAACACTGTTCGGTAATTGGGTCATATCTGGAGCTACAGATCTCAGATTTAGGTCCAATTTATATGGATGGAAAGGTAAGACATAGGCCTACAACTTTCATATGGAGCCCAAGATCTAAAAAGGCCATTATCAAGGCCAAATTGTAGCAACAACAAAGAAGCCCGAATCTGTCTTCCAGCCCGAGCACTGTTCGGTATTTTGGCCATATCTGGAGTTTTAGAAGTCCAAATGAGCTGAATGTTTTACACAAGAAAGATGAGACAATGGCCTACCACTTTCATGTACAACTGGCTCCAATTTTGACTTTATCAATGACGTTTTGGGCAGACAAGAGAAGATAAGGATTGTCACCAAGTCAAAAGTTGGCCACCCACTTATCAATTAGTCATCAAATCAATAGTTTCCAATTTTGGCCTATAAAAGGAGGCATTTGCCATGCATTTAGGCATCTTGGTTTCCAGATCAAGATCATGCTCTTCCTTTCTCTCTTTGTATTTTTTGTAATGTTTATGCTTTGCTTTCATTAATATTAAGTTTATGCCTTTCATTTCCTTTCCTTTACTTAGTTAGCTTTTATGTTCTTATTTTGTTTATCTATTTTTCTTTCTTTCATTATGTCTAGCTAAGTTAATTATGTCAAGGTGAAAAGGTTACACTAATGGTGTAAGAATAAGTATAATGTAAACTTAATATGGACTTTAATGTTTGATACTAACATGTTTTATATTTGTTATCTTGTTCACTCTTTAATACTTTGCTTGTTAAATGACTAATCTTGATTTATGTTATATAACACTTGGTACAACAAATGCTTGGCACTTTCATAGCCCATAATGTATGGTATAACCGACACCTGAGCTATGAAAGGAACTTGATTTGTTGTTAACATAAGTTATAATCATGAATGCTTGACGAGATTTACAAGTATTAGCATTAATCGAATAAGTTGACTAATGTAATCATGTTAACAATGTATAATCTGATTGGAACCTCCTTTGTGTGTGGTTTCCAATTCAATAATAAGAGTTTATACTATACTTGTTTGATATACCATTAGTGGAACCTCTAACCTTGACATTTGTTATTATTATTGTTTAATCCTTACATTAATTTTCCATCTCCAAGTTCTCATCATCTTCTTCTTCTTCTCTTTCTTTATTATTATTATTATTATCATTATTACTACTACTACTACTACTACTACTACTACTACTACTACTACTACTACTACTATAGTTGTTGTTGTTGTTGTTATTGTTGTTGTTATTATTGCTATTATTGTTGCTTATAATTGTTGTCTATAATTTGTACAATTAACCTCCCTGTGGTTCGACCCCGGTCTTGCCGGGTTATTTATTACTTCGACACTCCTACACTTGGGTGAAGACATCAATCTTTTCGTCGTGTCAAGTTTTTGGCGCCGTTGCCGGGGAGGTAAGTTCTTGTATAAATTATAGTATTTATTTTATTTTCTCTTTTCACTTTTCTTGTATATAACTTTGTTTCTTTTCTTTTGTTTCTTTTTATTTTGTTTTCTTCCTCCTTCTTTTGCTTTCTTCTTCTTTTATTTTATTTTATTCCTACACGTGCATAAGAGTGTGGTCACGTACATCAAGTGGTAGACTTTGTAGGGTATCCTCATCATTTTCAGAAAATATGGCTGAAGAAAATAATCAATCACTTCATAATGAAAATAATGAGAATAACAGTGCAAGAACACTTAGAGACCACATGAATCCCACAAGAACAAGTGCACCATCATGCATAGTTTTTCCTCCTGATGCATCTCATTTTAATTTTAAACCAAGTATTATTCAACTTTTACCTTCTTTTCATGGTTTAGAATTGGAAAATCCATACTTGCATTTAAGGGAATTTGAAGAGGTCTGCAGCACATATAATAATTTAAATTGTAGCATGAACACCATCAGATTAAAGCTTTTCCCTTTTTCATTAAAAGATAAAGCTAAAACATGGCTACAAAATTTAAGACCAGGATCCATTCGTGCTTGGGATGAAATGCAACAACAATTTTTAAAGAAGTTTTTCCCATCTCACAGAACAAACTCTTTCAAAAGACAAATCACCACTTTCACTCAAAAACCAGGAGAAACATTTTACCAATGTTGGGATAGGTATCGAGACTTGCTTAGTACTTGCCCTCATTATGGTTTTGAAACATGGAGATTGGTTTCACATTTCTATGAAAGGTTAACACCTACAGATAGGCAAATGGTTGAATTGATGTGCAATGGAACTTTTGAAGATAAAGACCCTGATGAAGCAATGGAGTACTTAGACTTGTTAGCTGAAAATGCTCAAAATTGGGACACCGCGGGTACATATGAGGCACCGAGTAAAACTCAACCTCATACATCTAGTGGAGGTATGTACAACCTTAGGGAAGATCATGACCTTCAAGCCAAGTTTGCATCTTTAGCTAGAAAAGTCGAGGCACTAGAATTGAAAAAGAGTGGTCAATTAAAATCTGTTGAAAACATTGTGTGTCAAATCTGTGAAACAAATGAACACTCAACCAACGATTGTCCAACCTTGCCTTCTTTTAAGGAATGTCTCCATGAACAAGCCCATGCTTTAAACAGTTTCGAAACGTCCAATCAGAACCCATATTCACAAACATACAATCCTGGTTGGAGAAATCACCTAAATTTCAGTTGGAAAAGTGACAATGCACAAACTTCACCACCACAGTTTCAAGCACACCATAATTTCCAAAATTCTTATGGATATGCACCTTCTTATGCTCCACCTCTTAGAAGTAATTTTGAGGAAACTTTGTATGCATTCATTGAAAAGCAAGAGACAATCAACACTCAACTTGCTCAAAGCATAATAGATTTTAAAGATACTCTTGCAAAATTCACATCTGCTCTTAATTTTCAAGAAAAAGGTAAGTTTCCATCTCAACCACAGCAAAATCTCAAGAAGCAATATAATGCCAATGCAAGTAGTTATGGAAGTCAACACATGGATCAAGTCAAATCAGTCATTACTCTTTGCAATGGTAAGGTTATTAAAAAACCCACTCTTGAACCTTGTGAGAAAGATGATGAGTTAATCTCTAAGGGTAAGGAAGGGGTTGAATCTGAATATTGCAAGGAAAAGACTGATTCCCTGCCAGCACTTTCATTTCCTCATGCCATGACCAATCAGGAAGAAGTCGATGATGAAAAAGGCACCGACAATGTTGATGTGGATCTTTTATCAAAAGTGACAACAGATTCGACACCCGACATCACACCAATCAATCATTACTTTCCTAATGAATCTCTACTTTCTCTTAGTTCAATGCCTTGGTTTGCTAAACATATCAATTTTCTTACTTCAGGATTTTTGCCAGCTCATTGGAATACCAAAGACAAAAGAAAATTTTTGAGCAACGAGCAAAATTTTTATTGGGACGACCCTAACTTATTCAATTATTTTCCTGGTCAAATATTTTAAAAATGCATTCTCGACAATGAGGTAAGTAATTTCATTAAATTTTGTTACTCTAAGGCATGTAGGGATCATTTCTCATCAAAAAGGAGAATTGTAGAAATCTTACAAAGTGGATTTTACTGGCCCATCATATTCAAGGAGTCAGATGCATTCCGCAAAAACTATGAAAATTGTCAGAAGGTGGGATTTATTTCAAAACACAGAGAGTTTTTAGATAATCTTCTATTGACTCTTAAGTCTCATCATAGTCGAGATAAGCATCGTGTAATTCATGACTTATGAACCCATTTTCATAAAGAACATACTTGGCATAGTCTTGGAAATCTGACTAAAAAGATCATGTTTGCTAGTTTTTAAGAAAACTGGATGGGAAGCCTATCCCCGACCCATTGAGGGCTTTTAAGCTGTTCTTGGACGTAAAACCAAGGGAAGATGTGAGCCACAATCACAACTGCGATTTGAATTTTTTTTGTTTGTAAAAACTTGTGTCTTTTGGTTTTATTATTGTGTTTTGTTATTTCTTATTTTTGTTTCAGTGTGTTTCAGGTTTGTTAGTGTTCATTATTTCAGGTGATAACTTCTATACTCTATCTTTCTACCTTAGAACATTGAGGACAATGTCTCGTTTTGGTTGGGGGGAGAGGGTAGTAGTTGATAAAAAAAAAAATTTATTTTTCATTTCATAAAGCATGTGCATAATTATTGTTACTAGGATGGTAGAGTACAGGAGCTCTTTTGTTAAAGTGACTCTTGAGGCGCATCTTAGTAACCATTCTTAACAAGGTCTATTATAATACTTCCTGAAATATTCAGGTATTGTTACCGCTTAATTCTGCTCATATACTTATTTAACACGTATTCTTAAACCTTAATTTACACACACACACTTTAACATATGATTGTGGGTTGCATATTGGATTATTACATTATTTATGTTCTTTTGTTAAAGGTAACAACTAAGGGAAAGGGATTGTATATAATTAAAAAAAAAGAAAAAAAGAAAAAAAAAGAAAAAAAAATGATGATAATAAAAATATAGATAAGTTTGGTTTCGTAGCCTCCCTAACCTAAGCAATTAAGCCCGAAGGGGTGTTTTAACACCTAATACCCTAAAGTCAACTGACTTGGGAGCTATTGGCCCAACGCTTGTTACATAGGTTAAGGAGAAAAACTTAAGGGAATCAAACATTGCACTATCTACATATCAGTATCTGCGACCCGAGTTACTAAGCTCGTAGGGGTGTCTTAACACCTAATGCCCTAAGACCAACTGGTCTGGGAGTCATTAGCTGAAAGCTCGTTACATGGGTTAAAGATGCATGATGTTTTTAAATTATATGTATATAGATTTAAAAAAAAATGAAAAAAAAAGACAAAAATAGTAATCCCAACCCAAGGAAGTTAACCTTAAACATTAGAACAAAAATTTTGTTTTCTTCCAAGAAAAGCCCCATAATTATGTGTTGATATATTGAGCACAAAAGAAAGCTTTATTAATATCTTGTTAAGAGGTATTGAGCAGATATATAAATTTAATGAGAGTTTGTTTATCTGGATAGATGAATGGAAGTTAAATGATGAATACCTTGCTTTGTGAAATTTGCAAATTGTTGTAACGCTTTGATTACTAGGGACTAGTAATAAGCTGGTTGAGGGGTGTGATTAGTACTTAAAAGTGCATTTTTATCATGGTTTTATATCATCATTTTGCACTTGAAGTATCAATAACTCCTTAACTAAAATATATTTTATAATAATGTATCTAATAATATAAGATATCTATTTTTAATGCAGGCCTATCACATAAATGAAAGGATTGATTGATGACTTGAAGAACTTAAATTGCAAAGATAAAGAGATGGTCAAACTTAGAGAAGAGATGTCGGTGCAATCCAAACTGGAACACTGTTCGGTAATTGGGTCATATCTGGAGCAACAGATCTCAGCTTTAGGTCTAATTTATATGGATGGAAAGCTAAGACATAGGCCTACAACTTTCATATGGAGCCCAAGATCTAAAAAGACCATTATCAAGGCCAAATTGTAGCAACAACAAAGAAGCCCGAATCTGTCTTCCAGCCCGAGCACTGTTTGGTATTTTGGCCATATCTGGAGTTTTAGAAGTCAAAATGAGCTGAATTGTTTACATAAGAAAGATGAGACAATGACCTACAACTTTCATGTTTACAACTGGCTCCAATTTTGACGTTATCAATGACGTTTTGGGCAGACAAGAGAAGATAAGGATTGTCACCAAGTCAAAAGTTGGCCACCCACTTATCAATTAGTCATCAAATCAATAGTTCCCAATTTTGGCCTATAAAAGGAGGCATTTGCCATGCATTTAGGCATCTTGGTTTCTAGATCAAGATCATGCTCTTCCTTTCTCTCTTTGTATTCTTTGTAATATTTATGCTTTGCTTTCATTAATATTAAGTTTATGCCTTTCATTTCCTTTCCTTTACTTAGTTAGCTTTTATGTTCTTATTTTGTTTATCTATTTTTCTTTCTTTCATTATGTCTAGCTAAGTTAATTATGTCAAGGTGAAAAGGTTACACTAATGGTGTAAGAATAAGTATAATGTAAACTTAATATGGACTTTAATGTTTGATACTAACATGTTTTATATTTGTTATCTTGTTCACTCTTTAATACTTTGCTTGTTAAATGACTAATCTTGATTTATGTTGTATAACACTTGGTACAACAAATGCTTGGCACTTTCATAGCCCATAATGTATGGTATAACCGACACCTGAGCTATGAAAGGAACTTGATTTGTTGTTAACATAAGTTATAATCATGAATGCTTGACGAGATTTACAAGTATTAGCATTAATCGAATAAGTTGACTAATGTAATCATGTTAACAATGTATAATCTGATTGGAACCTCCTTTGTGTGTGGTTTCCAATTCAATAATAAGAGTTTATACTATACTTGTTTGATATACCATTAGTGGAACCTCTAACCTTGACATTTGTTATTATTATTGTTTAATCCTTATATTAATTTTCCATCTCCAAGTTCTCATCATCTTCTTCTTCTTCTCTTTCTTTATTATTATTATTATTATCATTATTATTATTATTATTATTACTACTACTACTACTACTACTACTACTACTACTATAGTTGTTGTTGTTGTTGTTATTGTTGTTGTTATTATTGCTATTATTGTTGCTTATAATTGTTGTCTATAATTTGTACAATTAACCTCCCCGTGGTTCGATCCCGGTCTTGCCGGGTTATTTATTACTTCGACACTCCTACACTTGGGAGAAGACAGCAATCTTTTCGTCGTGTCAATCTCTAAGTGTTTTACCACGATTATTCTCATTATTCTCATTATGAATTGATTGGTTATCTTCTTCGGCCATGTTTTCTAAAGAAAATGATGATTTTCTAGAAAGTCTACCACTTAATGTACGTGTCCAAACTCTCATGCAAATACAAAAGAAAAGAAAAAGAAACAACAATTAGCAAAACAAATAAAAGTGAAAATAAAATAAAATAAAATATTTAATTTATACAATAACTTACCTCCCCGGCAACGGCGCCAAAAACTTGATAGGATCAAAGAGTTGATGTCTTATCCCAAGTGCAGGAGTGTCAAAGTAAAATAACCCGGCAAGACCGGGATCGAACCATAGGGAGGTGAATTATATAAATTACAAATAGAGAAAGAGAGTTGAAGAGAATAATAACAGAAAAAGAGTTGAAGAAAATTTTAGGATGTGATATTGATGTAAGGATTAAACAATAACAAAACATATGTCAAGGTTATAGGATTCACTAATGGTATTTCAAATAAATATAATATAAACTCTTTTTATTACTCAACTAGAAACCACACACAAAGGAGATTCTAATCGGATAATTTCTCGTTATTAGCTCATTATAAATTACTAACATGATCATATTAATTATCTTATCTAAGTAATACCATACTTATAAATATCATCAAGTATTCATGTTGCTAGTTTATGTTAACAACAAATCAAGTTCCAATCATAATAATGATGCCGGCCGAAAACTATGAAGGATCAAGCATTTGATGTACCAAATATTATACAACACAAATCTAAATTAACCATTTAATAAGCAAGGTATTAAGAATTAGTAAGATAAAAAGATAAAACATGTTAATAACAATCTTTCTTGGATATAAACATTTAAAGCTCATGTTGAGTTTATATTATACCTATTCTAACACCATTAGAGAAACCTTTTCACCTTGACATAATTAACTTAGCTAAACATTAAGAAGGAGAAAAACATAAATAAACAATATAAGAACATAAACATAATATAAGCTAACTAAGTATAGGAAAGGAAATGAAAGAGCATAAACAAGAGATTACTATAGCATGAAAGAAAACTTGAACATTACAAAGATGTAGAGAGAAAGCAAGAAGATAACTTTGATCTGAAAATTAATATGACTAAATACATGGACAATGCCTTCTTTTATAGGCTAAGTTTCAGAACTATTGATTGATTGAAGAATTGGTAGGCATCCATTGATTTGGTGGTTGGTTTTTGACATTAATGGCTGCTGGCTTTTTGATATTGTGGGCTGATTTTTGATATTGTTGGCTGGTCAAAACGTCATTGCTCACATCATAATTATAGCCAACTGAATTATGGAAGCTGTGGGCAATTGTCTCAGCTTTCCATAAAAAAAAAAAAACCAGAGCTCATTTGGACTTTTAGAACTCAAGATATGAGCCAAAAACCAAATAGTGCTTGAGCTGTAGGAGCTTCCGACGTCTTTGTTGTTGCTAAGATTTGAGCTTAAAAATGGCAGAACTGAGTCTTTGAGTCCATATGAAAGTTGTAGGTCTATGTCTTACCTTTACATCTATATAAAATGGACCTAAATCTGATATCTACAGCTCCAGATATGATCAAATTACTGAACGGTGTTCGAGTTTGGAATGCACCAGCAACACTTTGCTAAGTTTGGCCTTCTTTTTATCCTTTCAATTTCAATCCTTAAACTCATCAATCAATCCTTTTATTTATATGATATACCTGCATTTAGGATGAACATTAACATGAATTAAAGGTATATTATATTTTTAGACTTGCTAATATAAAACATGCTTTTGTTAGGGAATTTAATGATACTTTAGGTGCAATATGATCACATAAATCCTTAATGAGAATGCACTTTTAAGTACTAATCATTAACTATAATGATGATGATGAGTTGAAGAGGACTTTAAGATGTAAGATTAATGTAAATATTAAACAAAGATAAAGTAATTGTCAAGGTGAGAGGATCCATTAATGGTATTTCAAATAAGTATAGTATATACTCTTTTTATTAATCAACTGGAACCCACACACAAAGGAGGTTCTAATTCGATTATAAATTATTAACATGATTACATTAGTTATCTTTTTCAAATAATGCTAATACTTGTAAATATTGTCAGGTATTTATGATTATAACTTCAGTTAACAACAAGTCAAGTTCCTTTCATAGCACAATTGTTGGTTATACCATACGGTTGGGCTATGAAAGTGCCAAGTATTTGTTGTACCAAGGGTTATACAATGATTAGTACTTAAAAGTGCATTTTTATCATGGTTTTATATCATCATTTTGCACTTGAAGTATCAATAACTCCTTAACTAAAGCATGTTTTATAATAATATATCTAATAATATAAGATACATTTAATTTGTAGTAAATGTTCATTTTAAATGTAGGCCTATCACATAAATGAAAGGATTGATTGATGACTTTAACAACTTAAATTGCAAGGATAAAGAGATGGTCAAACTTAGAAAAGAGATGTCGGTGCAATCCAAACCAGAATACTATTCGGTAATTGGGTCATATCTGGAGTTATATATCTCAGATTTAGGTCCAATTTATATGAATGGAAAGGTAAGACATAGGCCTACAACTTTCATATGGAGCCTAAGATCTAAAAAGGCCATTTTCAAGTCCAAATTGTAGCAACAACAAAGAAGCCCGAATCTATCTTCCAACCCGAGCACTGTTCGGTATTTTGGCCATATCTGGAGTTCTAGAAGTCCAAATGAGCTGAATGTTTTACACAAGAAAGCTGAGACAATTGCCTACAACTTTTATGTTTACAACTGGCTCCCATTTTGATGTTAGTAATGATGTTTTGGGCAGACAAGAGAAGATAAGGATTGTCACTAAGTCAAGAGTTGGCCACCCACTTATCAATTAGTCATCAAATCAATAGTTCCCAATTTTGGCCTATAAAAGGAGGCATTTGCTATGCATTTAGGTATCTTGGTGTTCAGATCATGATCATGCTCTTCCTTTCTCTCTTTGTATTTTTTGTAATGTTTATACTTTGCTTTCTTTAATATTAAGTTTATGCTTTTCATTTCCTTTCCTTTACTTAGTTAGCTTTTATGTTCTTATTTTGTTTATCTATTTTGCTTTCTTTCATTATGTCTAGCTAAGTTAATTATGTCAAGGTGAAAAGGTTACACTAATGGTGTAAGAATAAGTATAGTGTAAACTTAATATGGACTTTAATGTTTGATACTAACATGTTTTGTATTTGTTATCTTGTTTACTCTTTAATACTTTGCTTGTTAAATGACTAATCTTGATTTATGTTGTATAACACTTGATACAACAAATGCTTGGCACTTTCATAGCCCATAATGTATGGTATAACCGACACCTGAGCTATGAAAGGAACTTAATTTATTGTTAACATAAGTTATAATCATGAATGCTTGACTGAGATTTACAAGTATTAGCATTAATTGAATAAGATGACTAATGTAATCATGTTAACAATCTATAATCCAATTGGAACCTTCTTTATGTGTGGTTTCCAACTGAATAATAAGAGTTTATATTATACTTGTTTGACATACCATTAGTGGAATCTCTAACCTTGACAATTTTTATTATTATTGTTTAATCATTACATTAATATTCCTTCTCCAAGTTCTCATCATCATCTTCTTCTTCTCTTTCTTTATTATTATTATTATTATTATTATTATTACTAGTACTACTACTACTACTACTACTATTATTATTATTATTATTATTATTATTATTACTATTACTACTACTACTGCTACTACTACTACTACTACTACTATTATTATTATAGTTATTGTTGTTATTGCTATAATTGTTATTTATAATTTGTACAATTAACCTCCCTGTGGTTCGACCCCGGTCTTGCCGGGTTATTTATTACTTCGACACTCCTGCACTTGGGAAAAGACATCAACCTTTTAGTCGTGTCATACAACATAAATATAGATTAACCATTTAATAAGTAAAGTATTAAAAGTGAATAGAATAACAAATACAAAACATGTTAGTATTAAACATTAAAGTCTATGTTAAGTTTATACTATATTTATTCTTACACCATTATTTTAACCTTTTCACCTTGACATAATAAACTTAACTAAATATAATGAAAGAGAGAAACATAAATAAACTAGATAAGAACACAAATAAGATATAAGTTAACTATTTTAGACGCTTAACTTGTTCATCAAAACCCAATTTGGATTTCGGTGTTTCATTCACTCATTTTGTTAACCGATTAATATACACTTACAAGGAATGGGGTTTAGACCCCCATGTATTCGATATTTTCTTTCAAGTCCTGATTGAAGTTAGGATGCTTGACGAAGCAAGAAGTTTTTTTTTTTTACAAGTTATTGTATTATGGAGTGCTTATCTTTACAAATTCTTGTAACTTATATCTCAAACGCCTATCAGACAATTTTGATAGGCTTTGGATTTCTATAAAGGAGTTCAATGAATTTTCTCATGTTGCTAATTAGTATTTAAAAATATATTTTTATCAAGGTTTTATATCATTATTTTGTACTTGAAGCATTAATAATGACACGACTAAAAGATTGATGTCTTCTCCCAAGTGCAGGAGTGCCGAAGTAATAAATAACCTAACAACACCAAAATCGAACCACGGGGAGATTGATTGTATAAATTATAAATAGCAATAATACAACAACAATAATAACAACAACAATAACAAGAACAATAATAATAATAATAATAATAATAATAATAATAATAATAATAATAATAATAATAGTAGTAGTAGTAGCAGTAGTAGTAGTAGTAATAGTAGTAGTAGTAATAGAAGTAGTAGTAGTAGTAGTAGTAATAATAATAATACTAATAATAATAGTAGTAGTAGTAATAATAATAATAATAAAGAAAAAGAAGGAGAAGAAGAAGATGATGATGAGAACTTTGAGATGAAATATTAATGTAATGATTAAACAATGATAATAATAAATGTTAAGGTTAGAGGTTCCACTAATAGAATTTCAAACAAGTATAGTGTAAACTCTTATTATTCAATTGGAAACCATACACAAAGGAGGTTCCAATCAGATTATAGATTGTTAACATGATTACATTAGTCATCTTATTCAATTAATGCTAATATTTGTAAATTTCATCAAGCATTCATGATTATAACTTATGTTAACAACAAATCAAGTTCCTTTCATAGCTCAAGTGTCGGTTATACCATACAGTATGGGCTATGAAAGTGCCAAGCATTTATTGTACCAATTGTTATACAACATAAATCAAGATTAGTCATTTAACAAGCAAAGTATTAAAGAGTGAACAAGATAACAAATACAAAAGATGTTAGTATCAAACATTAAAGTCCATTTTAAGTTTACACTATACTTATTCTTATACCATTAGTGTAACCTTTTCACCTTGACATAATAAACTTAGCTAGACATAATAAAAGAAAAATAAATAAATAAACAAAATAAGAACATAAATAAGATAAAAGTTAGCTAAGTAAATGAAAGGAAGTGAAAGGCATAAACTTGATATTAATAAAAGCAAAGCATAAACATTACAAAAAATACAAAGAGAGAAAGGAAGAGCATGGTCTTGATCTGGACACCAAGATGCCTAAATGCATGGCAAATGCCTCCTTTTATAGGCCAAAATTGGGAACTATTGATTTGATGACTAATTGATAAGTGGGTGGCCAACTCTTGACTTGATGACAATCCTTATCTTCTCTTGTCTGCCCAAAACATCATTAATAACGTCGAAATTAGAGCCACTCGACACATGAAAGTTGTAGACAATTGTCTCAGCTTTCTTGTGTAAAACATTCAACTCATTTGGACTTCTAGAACTCCAGATATGGCCAAAATACTGAACAGTGCTCGGGCTGGAAGACAGATTCGGGCTTCTTTGTTGTTGCAATAATTTGGACTTGAAAATGACTTTTTTAGATCTTGGGCTCCATATAAAAATTATAGGCCTATGTCTTACCTTTCCATCCATATAAAGTAGACCTAAATTTGAGATCTATAGCTCCAGATATGACCCAATTACTGAATAGTGTTCTGGTTTTAATTGCACCGACATCTCTTTTCTAAGTTTGGCCATCTCTTTATCCTTTCAATTTCAGTTCTTAAATTCATCAATCAATCCTTTCATTTATGTGATATCCTGCATTTAAAATGAACATTTACCACAAATTAAAGGTATCTTATATTATTAGATATATTATTATAAAACATACTTTAGTTAAGGAGTTATTGATACTTCAAGTGCAAAATGATGATATAAAACCTTGATAAAAATGCACTTTTAAGTACTAATCAAATAACTTCTTAACTAAAATATATTTTATAATAACAATTCTGATACCGTAAAATACCTTTAATTTATGATAAATGTTTATTTTAAATACAAGTCTATCATATAAATTAAGGAATTGATTGGTGAGTTTTAACTATTGAAAGTGAAAAGATAATGAGAGGGCTAAACTTAGAAAAGAAATGTTGGTTTAGTCTAAACTGAAACACTATTCAGTCAATGGGTCATATCTGGAGTTGTAGAACTTGGATATAAGTCTGCTCTATATGGATAGAAAGCTAAGACTTATGTCTAAAACATTCATGATTAAAACTCAATTTTGTCATTTGGAAGTCCAAATCTTAGCATCAAAAGAGAAATATGAATCTGTCCTATAGCTTAGACATTGTTCAGTGATTATCTTATATCTCGAGTTCTAGAAATCTAAATGACCTTAATTTTTTTTTTTTTGAAAAGATGAGACAATTTCCTAAAACTTTCATGATTTAAGTCTATCCAAATTCTAATGTTAGCAATGACATTCGTTTAGACAAGAAGATAAGGATTGTTATTAAGTTCAGATGTGGTTATCTACTCAATAATTAGTTAATAAATTAATAGTTTCTAATTTTGATATATAAAAAGAGACATTTGCTATGCATTTAGACATCTTGGTTTTCAGATCAAAATCATGTGTTTGCTCTCTCTTTATTACAATGCTTAAGTTTTTCTTATATTAATCTCTTGTTTATGCTTCTTCTTTTTTTCTTTACTTAGTTAACTTTTATTTTAATTATGTTCTTGCTTGACTGCTTTTTATGATCGGTTTATTTTAAGTCACAAGTGCACGAGTGTGCGATGTAGCAATTAACTCGGTAAGATTGAGGTCATATCCATGGAGAACTAGATCTAGAAATTAAGCTAGGTAACCAAAAAAACTCAAGAGAAATTAAATTAACAATAACTTGGTTGGAAATGATTGATGAATTTGTTTCAAAGATGAAAACGTGAAATGACAAGAAAAAGTAAGTCTTGGACCAAATCAATTTTAATGGTGATGTATTGGTGATTCCTTCAACATATATAAGATAACTCAACCTAATATCAATGATGATGATGATATTAGATCGGAAGATATTATAATGAAGTTTAAAAAGATGAAGATTGATTATTGCATAAGAATAAACAAGTACTTTCATATTAAATAAAACATTAAATCAAGCGATCTCTACATCAAAAATAAAGTTTGTGTATAAAAATTCAAGATTATAAAATTATCAAAATGATTTATAAAATTTCTTTGCAATAATAAAACATTCATGAAGAAAATGAGAAGATAAACATTAAGATTCATTCATATCTTAAAGAACTCACCTCAACCACCATCATCCTTAATTTGGATTTAAACAAAAGATTAGCCAACCATGATTATATATAAGAACACTTTAATAAACATGAAATAACTTGAATCAAATTGAAATAATAAGTTTTACAAACTAAAGAACTAAAATACACAAAAAAGAACATAACATAATTTCAGTAAAAATTCGAACACAAATATGATGCTAACTTTGAACAGCAATTTCAACTCGTCTAGAAGCTTTTTTTAGAGATGGATATTATAGATATTTTTATAAGAAATTCTATTAGCTTTTCATGTCATGAAAGAACAGCTCATTTGGACACCCGAGTTAAAAGTTATGGGCAAAACACCAAAAGGTATTTTGGAAAATCAAATCAGACCAGCTTAGAAACCATTTTGGTGCATGTTTTTCTTTCTCTTTTATGAGTTGTCTCTTCTTTATTTTTAACCCAAAATAATGTTAATGTCCCCTCCAACTTTTTATCCATGTACTTGCTCTCTTGTATTAATGGATTACCCAAAATAAATCAAATTTTATTTGTTATGTGGACATGTAAAATCATGGATTGTGCTTAGGCTAATTTAGAGGTTAATTTAGGGCTGAATTTAAGCATCATATAAGGATACAAATATACCTATTATTTGGGCTAAGATTGACATTGAAACCTTGAGTGTTTGATGGTTGGTGTTTGATTAGTACTTAAAAGTGCATTTTTATCAAGGTTTTATATCATCATTTTGCACTTGAAGTATCAATAACTCCTTAACTAAAGCATGTTTTATAATAATATATCTAATAATATAAGATACCCTTAATTTGTGGTAAATGTTCATTTTAAATGCAGGCCTATCATATAAATGAAAGGATTGATTTATGAATTTAAGAACTGAAATTGAAAGGATAAAGAGATGGCCAAACTTAGAAAAGAGATGTTGGTGCAATCCAAACCAGAACATTGTTTGGTAATTGGGTCATATCTGGAGCTATAGATCTTAGATTTAGGTCTACTTTATATGGATGGAAAGGTAAGACATAGTCCTAGAACTTTTATATAGAGCCCAAGATCTAAAAAGGCCATTTTCAAGTCCAAATTGTAGCAACAACAAAGAAGCCTGAATCTGTCCTCCAGCCCGAGCACTGTTCAGTATTTTAGCCATATCTGGAGTTCTAGAAGTCTAAAAGAGCTGAATATTTTACACAAAAAAATCTGAGACAATTTTCTACAACTTTCATGTTTTCAAATGGCTCTAAATTTGACATTATCAATGACGTTTTGAGCAGACAATAGAAGATAAGGATTGTCACCAAGTCAAAAGTTGGTCACCCACTCATCAATTAGTCATCAAATCAATAGTTCCCAATTTTGGCCTATAAAAGGAGGCATTTTCCATGCATTTAGGCATCTTAGTTTCCAGATCAAGATCATGCTCTTGCTTTCTCTCTTTGTATTTTTTGTAATGTTTATGCTTTGCTTTCATTAATATCAAGTTTATGCTTTTCATTTCCTTTCCTTTACTTAGTTAACTCTTATCTTATTTATGTTCTTATTTTGTTTATTTATTTTTCTTTCTTTCATTATGTCTAGCTAAGTTTATTATGTCAAGGTGAAAAGGTTACACTAATGGTGTAAGAATAAGTATAGTGTAAACTTAATATGGACTTTAATGTTTGATACTAACATGTTTTATATTTGTTATCTTGTTCACTCTTTAATACTTTGCTTGTTAAATGACTAATCTTAATTTATATTGTATAACACTTGGTACAACAAATACTTGGCACTTTCATAACCCATACTGTATGGTATAACCGACACCTGAGCTATGAAAGGAACTTGATTTGTAGTTAACATAAGTTATAATCATGAATGCTTGATGAGATTTACAAGTATTAGCATTAATTGAATAAGATGACTAATGTAATCATGTTAACAATATATAATCTGATTGGATGCTCCTTTGTGTGTGGTTTTCAATTAAATAATAAGAGTTTATACTATACTTATTTGACATACCATTAGTGGAACCTCTAACCTTGACATTTGTTATTATCATTGTTTAATCTTTACGTTAATATTCCATCTCAAAGTTATTATCTTCTTCCTCTTCTTCTTCTTTATTGTTGTTATTATTATTGTTATTATTACTACTATTACTACTACTACTAGTAGTATTATTATTGCTACTATTATTATTGTTATTGTTATTGTTACTATTGTTATTGTTTATAATTATTGTTTATAATTTGTACAATTAACCTCCCTGTAATTCAACCCCGGTTTTGCTGGGTTATTTATCACTTTAACACTCCTGCACTTGGGAGAAGACAACAATCTTTTAGTGTTGTCAAAAAGTTTATATTGTACTTGTTTGAAATGACATTAGTGGATCTTCTAACCTTGATATTTGTTGTTATCATTGTTTAGTGCTCACATTGATCTTCCATCTCAAAGTTCTCACCAACTTCTTCTTCTTCTTCTATTATAATTATTATTACTATTACTACTACTACTACTACTATTGTTGTTGTTGTTGTTGTTGTTGTTGTTGTTGTTGGATTGTTTTTATTTATAATTTATACAATTAAGCTTCCTATGGTTCGATTCCGGTCTTACTGGGTTATTTATTACTTTGACACTCCTGCACTTGGGGGAAGATATCAATCTTTTGGTCATGTCAAGTTTTTGGCGCCATTACCAGGGAGGTAAATTCTTGTACAAATTATAGTATTTGTTTTATTTTTCTTTTCACTTTTTTTGTATCTAACTTTGTTTCTTTTGTTTTGTTTCTTCATCTTTTGTTTTCTTCTTCCTTTTATTCTATCCTTACATGTGCATGAGAGTGTGGCCACGTACATTAAGTGGTAGACTTTGTAGGGTATCCTCATTATCTTCATAAAATATGACCGAAGATGATAGCCACTCACTTCATAATGAGAATAATCGTGTTAGAACACATAGAGACCACATGAATCCCACAAGAAAAAGTGCACCCTCATGTATAGTTCCCCCCTCAATGCATCTCATTTTAATTTTAAGCCAGCAATTATTCAACTTTTACCTTCTTTTCATATTTTAGATCTAAAAAATCCATACTTACATTTAAGAGAATTTGAGGAAGTCTGTAACACCTATAATGACTCAAATTATAGCATGAACACTATCAAATTAAAGTTTTTTTCTTTTTTATTAAAAGATAAAGTTAAAATATGGCTATAAAATTTATGACCTAGATCCATTCATGTTTGGGATGAAATGCAATAATAATTTTCAAAGAAGTTTTTCCCTTCTCATAAAACAAGATCTTTTAAAAGATAAATTACCACTTTCACTTAAAAACCAGGAGAAATATTTTACCAATGTTAGGATAGATATCAAGACATGCTTAATACTTGCCCTTATCATGGTTTTGAAACAGGGAGATTGGTTTCATATTTTTATGAATGTTTAACACCTAGAGATAGGCAAATGGTTGAATTGATGTGCAATGAAACTTTTAAAGATAAAGACCCTAATGAAGCAATGGAATACTTAGACTTGTTAGCTGTAAATGCTCAAAATTAGGACACCGCGGCTACTTATAAGGCATTGAGTAAAACTCAACCTTATACATCTAGTGGAGCTATGTACAACCTTAAGGAACATCATGACCTCCAAGCCAAGTTTGCATCTTTAGCTAGAAAAATTGAGGCACTAGAATTGAAAAAAAGTGGTCAATTAAAACCTGTTGAAAACATTATGTGTCAAATATGTGAAACAAATGAACACTCAACTAATAAATGTCCAACCTTGCCTTCTTTTAAGGAATGTCTCCATGAGTAAGCCCATGCTTTAAATAGTTTTGAAAGGGCCAACCACAACTCATACTCGCAAACATATAACCCTGGTTGGAGAAATCACCTAAATTTCAGTTAGTAAAGTGATAATAACAATGTACAAACTTCACAACCACCGTTTTAAGCACACCATAATTTCCAAAATTCTCATGGATATGCACCTCCTTATGCTCCACCTCATAGAAGAAATCTTGAGGAAACATTGTATGCATTCATTGAAAAGTAAGAGACAATCAATACTCAACTTGCTCAAAGCATGACAGATTTTAAAGATACTCTTACAAAATTGACATATGCTCTTAGTTTTTAAAAGAAAGTAAGTTTCTATCTCAACCACAACAAAATCCCAAGGGGCACTACAATACAAATGCAAGTAGTTCCAGAAGCCAACACATGGATCAAGTCAAATCAGTCACTACTCTTTGTAGTGATAAGGTTATTAAAAAACTCACTTTTGAGCATTATGAGAAATGGACTGATAAAGTTATCATTTGAAAACATGACATTAGAGATGAATATTTTCAATATTTGCAAGCAATCTTGAGATAATAATGATTATATAACTTTGTTTCTTTTCTTTTGTTTCTTTTTATTTTGTTTTCTTCCTCCTTCTTTTGCTTTCTTCTTTTTATTTTATTTTATTCCTACACGTGCATGAGAGTGTGGTCACGTACATCAAGTGGTAGACTTTGTAGGGTATCCTCATCATTTTCAGAAAATGTGGCCGAAGAAGATAATCAATCACTTCAAAATGAGAATAATGAGAATAACCGTGCTAGAACACTTAGAGACCACATGAATCCCACAAGAACAAATGCACCATCATGCATAGTTTTTCCTCTTGATGCATCTCATTTTAATTTTAAGCCAGACATTATTCAACTTTTACCTTCATTTCATGGCTTGGAATTGGAAAATCCATACTTGCATTTAAGAGAATTTGAGGAGGTCTACAACACATATAATAATTTAAATTGTAGCATGAACACCATCAGATTAAAGCTTTTTCCTTTTTCATTAAAAGATAAAGCTAAAACACGGCTACAAAATTTGAGACCAGGATCCATTCGTGCTTGGGATGAAATGCAACAACAGTTTTTAAAAAAGTTTTTCCCATCTCATAGAACAAACTCTTTCAAGAGACAAATCATCACTTTCACTCAAAAACCAGGAGAAACATTTTACAAATGTTGGGATAGGTATCGAGATTTGCTTAGTACTTGCCCCCATCATGGTTTTGAAACATGGAGATTGGTTTCACATTTCTATGAAGGGTTAACACCTAAAGATAGGCAAATGGTTGAATTGATGTGCAATGGAACTTTTGAAGATAAAGACCCTGATGAAGCAATGGAGTACTTAGACTTGTTAGCTGAAAATGCTCAAAATTGGGACACTACGGGTACTTATGAGGCACTGAGTAAAACTCAACCTCATACATCTAGTGGAAGTATGTACAACCTTAGGGAAGATCATGACTTTCAAGCCAAGTTTGCATCTTTAGCTAGAAAAGTCGAGGCACTAGAATTGAAAAAGAGTGGTCAATTAAAATCTGTTGAAAACATTGTGTGTCAAATCTGTGAAACAAATGAACACTCAACCAACGATTGTCCAACCTTGCCTTCTTTTAAAGAATGGCTCCATGAACAAGCCCATGCTTTAAACAGTTTCCAAAGGGCCAACCACAACCCATACTCCCAAACATACAACCCTGGTTGGAGAAATCACCCAAATTTCAATTGGAAGAGTGAGAACAACAATGCACAAACTTCACAACCACCGTTTTAAGCACACCACAATTTCCAAAATTCTCTTGGATATGCACCTCCTTATGCTCCACCTCCTAGAAGAAATCTTGAGGAAACATTGCATGCATTCATTGAAAAGCAAGAGACAATTAATACTCAACTTGTTCAAAACATGACAGATTTTAAAGATACTCTTGCTAAATTAACATCTGCTCTTAGTTTCCAAGAGCAAGGTAAGTTTCCATCTCAAACACAACAAAATCCCAAAGGGCAATACAATGCAAATGCAAGTAGTTCCGGAAGCCAACACATGGATCAAGTCAAATCAGTCACTACTCTGCGCAGGGGTAAGGTTATTGAAAAACCCTCTCTTGAACCTTATGAGAAAGATGATGAGTCAATCTCTGAGGGTAAGGAAGGGGATGAATCTGAAAATTGCAAAGAAACGACTGATTCACCGCCAGCACTTCCATTTCCTCAAGCCATGACCAAACAAAGGAAAGTCAATCACAATTCTGAAATTTATGAAATTTTCAAACAGGTAAGGATCAATATACCTTTGCTGGATGCAATTAAACAGGTTCCTTCCTATGCTAAATTTTTGAAAGATCTATGCACTGTGAAGAGGAAACTGAATGTGAAAAAGAAAGCCTTTCTAGCCGAACAAGTAAGTGCTATTCTTCAAAACAATAATGCTTTGAAATATAAAGACCCTGGTTGTCCTACAATTTCTTGCTTTATTGGAGACCATAAAATTGAAAAAGCCTTACTTGATCTTGGTGCTAGTGTGAATTTACTTCCATATTCAGTCTTTTAGAGTCTCAATCTAGGTGAGTTAAAACCAACTTCTATATCTCTTTTACTTGCCGATAGATCTGTAAAAGTGCCTAGAGGAATAATTGAAGATGTGTTAGTACAAGTCGATAAATTCATTTATCCTGTGGATTTTATTGTCTTGGACACAAAACCTGTTGAAGCATGTAATTCATTTCCTGTTATTTTAGGACGTCCGTTTCTTGCAACGTCTAACGCATTGATTAATTGTAGGAATGGACTGATGAAGCTATCATTTGGAAACATGACATTGGAGATGAATATTTTCAACATTTGTAAGCAACCTAGAGATGATAATGATTTACAAGTAGATCATATTGATGAATTAGTTTATGATCAACTTGAATCTACTTTAAGTAAAAATGAATTAGATGAAACTGAAGATTTGCAAATGGTTTATTCTGAGGAAGAAATCACGGATGAAACAAGCACCGAAAATGTTGATGCGAATCTTTTGTCAACAGTGACAACAGATTCGACATCTAACATCACACCAATCGATGATTACTTTCCTAACGAATCCTTACTTTCTCTTAGTTCAATGCCTTGGTATGATAAAAATATCAATTTTCTTACTTTAGGAGATTTGCCAGCTGATTGGAGTGCCCAAGACAAAGAAAAGTTTTTGAACGAAGTGAAGAGCTTTTATTGTGATAACCCTAACTTATTCAAATATTGTCCTGATCAAATATTTCAAAGATTCATTCCCGACAATGAGGTAAGTAGTGTCATTAAACTTTGTCATTCTGAAGCATGTGGACGTTATTTCTCGTCAAAAAAGATAGCTGCAAAAATCTTTCAAAATGGATTTTATTGGCCCACCATGTTCAAGGACACGCATGCATTCTGCAAAACTTGTGAAAATTGTCAAAAAGTTGATACTAGTCAAAAAGTTTTGTTTTATAATTCTCAACTCTATTCATTACCTAGAGAGCTAAGATTAAGATGGAGCAATCCCTATGGGGCCTGTGATATTGAGAATTCAATGAATGACAATGATTTTAAGGAAAATGGACATCGTTTGAAAACTTACTTTGATAATTTTCCTAGTGAAAATGAATCAACTGGTTGGAATGATCTTGTAGATAAAGGTTGATTTTTCTTCTCACATTGTTTTTGTGTTTCTTTTTTAGTGATTTTTGCTAGTTTCTCTCACCCCGGTCAAATGGCGGATAACGGTACTCCGTGACTTAAGTCGGTTCTTTCAGTTTCCCATAATAACTGATATCTGTGTATATATCTGTGCAATTCTTTGAATCTCTCTTCCAATTCTCATTTGAAAATGGACACTAATCTTGAAAAATTGAAAAAGTATTTTCCCGCTCTGCCTCAGAATGCGATTACAAAAATTTACCGTGATAGATATGCAAGATTGAGATTGTTAATGAATCATGGAATTCCTAAAGATATTCGCTGGTTGATTGAAGCAAAGGTCCGAGTATCAGGTGAGTCCTCTAATTTCTTCATTTCACACATGCCTGGAACAGGTAAAAGCACTTTTGCAAAGAAACGTCGTGCAAAATGACTAGAAGTCTGTCATCGATGTGCTAGATGGACTTGTAATACACAATGTCGTTCTTTAGGAATGGTATCTATAAACCGTGAAGATAAAATACAATTCATTAAGGATGACCTGAGTAAGGAGTCTTTAGATAATCTTCTATTGACTCTTGAGACGCATCCTAGTGGAGATGTGCACCGTGAAATTCATGATTTATGGCCACTATTTTATAAAGAACATGATCGACTTAGTCTTGGGAATCTGACTAAAAAAGACCCTGTTTGCCAGTTTTTAAAAAAACTAGATGGGAAGCCTATCCCCGACCCATAGAGGGCGTTTAAGCCGTTCTTGGACGTAAAACCAAGGGAAGATGTGAGCCACAATCACAACTACGTGTACATACACATGCTTTTTTTTTTCAAAAGTAAATAAATAAATAAATAAAAAGAGAGAGAGAGAGTGTGAGACTCCAGCTGGCCTACATATAGGTGTTATGATTGCCTTTCTAATTTCTCATCTATAAAACCCTCTTTTCCTTCCTTTCATTTCTACTCAACCCATACATTCAACAAATACAGAAGTGTGTAGAAATGGCAAGTTCCTCAAGTCATCAAATAAGAAATATTTGTGTTTTCGGTGGATCTAGTCCTGGGAAAGAAAAGGAGTTTTTAGAATCAGCAAATCATCTTGGTCAGGTGCTAGCTGAGAGAAAGATTCATTTAGTGTATGGGGGAGGCAGTCTTGGGTTAATGGGAGGTGTGTCAATAGCTGCATTTTTAGGAGGTAGTCAAGTTTTGGGGGTCGTCCCTGAAGCTTTGGCACAAGGGGACATCATTGGAAAAACAATTGGAGAGGAACTTCAGGTCTCTACAATGTCGGCTCGAATGAATGCAATGTTTAACCATGCTGATGCGTTCATTGCTTTACCAGGTGGTCTAGGCACATTGGAAGAGATCTTTCATATTTCCTCTTGGGCTCAATTGCACATTCACCATAAACCCATAGGTTTGTTAAATGTTAATGGTTATTATGATAAGTTGTTGTTTTTTCTTGATCATGCTGTGGAACAAGAATTTCTAACATCTTCTGCACGCCAAATCATAATCTCTGCTCCTACTGCTGAACAATTGATTGACCAACTACAATCTTTCACTCCTGTGATTGATCCTTCCATGAGTCGCATAAATTGGTCATCTACGGGAAGCCGTAAAAAGCTTAGATTGGATTTGAGCCTTCATTTGTGAATTTTTGTGTCTTTTGGTTTTATTATTGTGTTTTGTTATTTCTTATTTTTGTTTTAGTGTGTTTCAGGTTTTGTCAGTGTTCGTTATTTCAGGTGATATCTTCTATACTCTATCTTTCTACCTTAGAACATTGAGGACAATGTCTCGTTTTGGTTGGGGGGAGAGGGTAGTAGTTGATAAAAAAAAAATTTATTTTTCATTTCATAAAGCATGTGCATAATTGTTGTTACTAGGATGACAGAGTAAAGAAGTTTTTTTGTTAAAGTGACTCTTGAGACGCATCTTAGTAACCATTCTTAACAAGGTCTATTATAATACTTCCTGAAATATTCAGGTTTACAAACTCTCGTATTGTTACCACTTAATTCTGCTCATATACTTATTTAACATGTATTCTTAAACCTTAATTTACACACACACACTTTAACATATGATTGTGGGTTGCATATTGGATTATTACATTATTTATGTTCTTTTGTTAAAGGTAACAACTAAGGGAAATGGATTGTATATAATTAAAAAAACAAAAACATGAAAAAAAAGAAAAAAAGAAAAAAAATGATGATAATAAAAATGTAGATAAGTATGGTTTCGTAGCCTCCCTAACCTAAGCAATTAAGCCCGAAGGGGTGTTTTAACACCTAATACCCTAAAGTCAACTGACTTGGGAGCTATTGGCCCAACACTTGTTACATGGGTTGAGGAGAAAAGCTTAAGGGAATCAAACATTGCACTATCTACATATCAGTATCTACGACCCGAGTTACTAAGCTCGTAGGGGTGTCTTAACACCTAATGCCCTAAGACCAACTGGTCTGGGAGTCATTAGCTGAAAGCTCGTTACATGGGTTAAAGATGCATGATGTTTTTAAAGTATATGTATATAGAGTTAAAAAAAAAGACAAAAAAAAAAAGAGAAGACAAAAATAGTAATCCCAACCCAAGGAAGTTAACCTTAAACATTAGAACAAAAATTTTGTTTTCTTTCAAGAAAAGCCCCATAATTATGTGTTGATACATTGAGCACAAAAGAAAGGTTTATTAATATCTTGTTACGTGGTATTGAGCAGATATATAAATTTAATGAGAGTTTGTTTATCTGGATAGATTAATGGAAGTTAAATGATGAATACCTTGCTTTGTGAAATTTGCAAATTTGTTTTCTATTTTAACGCTTTGATTACTAGGGACTAGTAATAAGCTGGTTGGGGGGTGTGATTAATACTTAAAAGTGTATTTTTATCATGGTTTTATATCATCATTTTGCACTTGAAGTATCAATAACTCCTTAACTAAAACATGTTTTATAATAATATATCTAATAATATAAGATACCTATAATTTGTGGTAAATGTCTATTTTTAATGGAGGCCTATCACATAAATGAAAGGATTGATTGATGACTTAAAGAACTTAAATTGCATGGATAAAGAGATGGTCAAACTTAGAGAAGAGATGTCGGTGCAATCCAAACCGGAAAACTGTTCAGTAATTGGGTCATATCTGGAGCTACAGATCTCAGATTTAGGTCCAATTTATATGGATGGAAAGGTAAGACATAGGCCTACAACTTTCATATGGAGCCTAAGATCTAAAAAGGCCATTATGAAGTCCAAATTGTAGCAACAACAAAGAAGCCCGAATCTGTCTTCCAGCCCGAGCACTGTTCGGTATTTTGGCCATATCTGGAGTTCTAGAAGTCCAAATGAGCTGAATTTTTTACACAAGAAAGCTGAGACAATTGCCTACAACTTTCATGTACAACTGGCTCCAATTTTAACGTTATCAATGATGTTTTGGGCAGACAAGAGAAGATAAGGATTGTCACCAAGTCAAAAGTTGGCAACCCACTTATCAATTAGTCATCAAATCAATAGTTCTCAATTTTGGCCTATAAAAGGAGGCATTTTCCATGCATTTAGGCATCTTGGTGTTCAGATCAAGATCATGCTCTTCCTTTCTCTCTTTGTATTTTTTGTAATGTTTATGCTTTGCTTTCATTAATATTAAGTTTATGCTTTTCATTTCCTTTCCTTTACTTAGTTAGCTTTTATGTTCTTATTTTGTTTATCTATTTTTCTTTCTTTCATTATGTCTAGTTAAGTTAATTATGTCAAGGTGAAAAGGCTACACTAATGGTGTGAGAATAAGTATAATGTAAACTTAATATGGACTTTAATGTTTGATACTAACATGTTTTATATTTGTTATCTTGTTCACTCTTTAATACTTTGCTTGTTAAATAACTAATCTTGATTTATGTTGTATAACACTTGGTACAACAAATGCTTGGCACTTTCATAGCCCATAATGTATGGTATAACCGACACCTGAGCTATGAAAGGAACTTGATTTGTTGTTAACATAAGTTATAATCATGAATGCTTGACGAGATTTACAAGTATTAGCATTAATTGAATAAGATGACTAATGTAATCATGTTAACAATATATAATCTGATTGGAACCTCCTTTGTGTGTGGTTTCCAATTCAATAATAAGAGTTTATACTATACTTGTTTGATATACCATTAGTGGAACCTCTAACCTTGACATTTGTTATTATTATTGTTTAATCCTTACATTAATATTTCATCTCTAAGTTCTCATCATCATCATCTTCTTCTTCTTCTCTTTCTTTATTATTATTATTATTATTATTACTACTACTACTACTAGTATTATTATTATTATTATTATTATTATTATTATTATTATTATTATTACTATTATTGTTGTTTATAATTATTGTTTATAATTTGTACAATTAACCTCCCTGTGGTTCGACCCCTGTCTTGCCGGGTTATTTATTACTTCGACACTCCTGCACTTGGGAGAAGGCATCAATCTTTTGGTCGTGTCAAAGACATAGGCCTACAACTTTCATATGGAGCCCAAGATCTAAAATGATCATTTTCAAGTCCAAATTATAGCAATAACAAAGAAGCCTGAATCTGTTCTCCAGGCCGAGCACTATTCAGTATTTTGGCCATATCTAGAGTTCTAGAACTTCAAATGAGCTGGCAGTTTTATACAAGAAAGCTGAGACAATTGTCTACAACTTTCATGTTTTTGAGTGGCTCCAATTTGGATGTTATCAATGATGTTTTAGGTAGACAAAATAAGATAAGGATTGTCACCAAGTCAAGAGTTGGTCACCCACTCATCAATTAGTCATCAAATCAATAGTTCCCAATTTTGGCCTATAAAAGGAGGCATTTGCCATGCATTTAGGCATCTTGGTGTCTAGATCAAGATCATGCTCTTCCTTTCTTTTTTTGTATTTTTTGTAATGTTTATGCTTTGCTTTCATTAATATCAAGTTTATGCCTTTCATTTCCTTTCCTTTACTTAGTTAACTCTTATCTTATTTATGTTTTTATTTTATTTATTTATTTTCTTTCTTTCATTATGTCTAGCTAAATTTATTGTGTCAAGGTGAAAAGGTTACACTAATGGTGTAAGAATAAGTATAATGTAAACTTAATATGGACTTTAATGTTTGATACTAACATGTTTTATATTTGTTATCTTGTTCACTCTTTAATACTTTGCTTGTTAAATGACTAATCTTGATTTATGTTGTATAACACTTGGTACAACAAATGCTTGGCACTTTCATAGTTCATACTGTATGGTATAACCGACACCTGAGCTATAAAAGGAACTTGATTTGTTGTTAACATAAGTTATAATCATGAATGCTTGACGAGATTTACATGTATTAACATTAATCGAATAAAATGACTATTGTAATCATGTTAACAATCTATAATCTGATTGAAACCTCCTTTATGTGTGGTTTTCAATTGAATAATAAGAGTTTATATTATACTTGTTTGACATACCATTAGTGGAATCTTTAACCTTGACATTTGTTATTATCATTGTTTAATCATTACATTAATATTCCTTCTCAAAGTTCTCATCTTCTTCTTCTTGTTCTCCCTCGTTTTCTTTATTATTATTATTGTTGTTGTTGTTATTGCTATTGTTGTTGTTGTTGTTGTTGTTATTGTTATTATTGTTGTTGTATTATTGCTATTTATAATTTATACAAGTAACCTCCCTATGGTTCGACCCCGGTCTTGCCGGGTTATTTATTACTTCAACACGCCTACACTTAGGAGAAGACATCAATCTTTTAGTCGTGTCAAGTTTTTGGCACCGTTGTTGGGGTGGTAAGTTCTTCTATAAATTATAGTAGTTATTTTATTCTCTTTTCACTTTTCTTGTATATAACTTTATTTCTTTTCTCTTGTTTCTTCTTCTTTTGTTTTCTTTTTCTTTTTATTATATTCCTACACGTGCATGAGAGTGTGGTCACGTACATCAAGTGGTAGACTATGTAGGGTATCTTCATCATTTTTAGAAAATATGGCCGAAGAAGATAATCAATCACTTCATAATAAGAATAATGAGAATAACCGTGCTAGAACACTTAGAGACCACATGAATCCCACAAGAACAAGTGCACCATCACGCATAGTTTTTCCTCCCAATACATCTCATTTTTATTTTAAGCCAGATATTATTCAACTTTTACCTTCTTTTTATGGCTTATAATTGGAAAATTCATACTTGCATTTAAGGGAATTTGAGGAGGTCTACAACACATATAATAACTTAAATTGTAGCATGAACACCATCAAATTAAAGCTTTTTCCTTTTTCATTAAAAGATAAAACTAAAACATGGCTACAAAATTTAAGACTAGGATCCATTCGTGCTTGGGATGAAATGCAACAACAGTTCTTGAAGAAGTTTTTCCCATCTCACAGAACAAACTCTTTCAAAAGACAAATCACTACTTTCACTCAAAAACCAGGAGAAACATTTTACCAATGTTGGGATAGGTATCAAGACTTGCTTAGTACTTGCCCTCATCATGGTTTTGAAACATGGAGATTGATTTCACATTTTTATGAAGGGTTAATAGGCAAATGGTTGAATTGATGTGTAATGGAACTTTTGAAGATAAAAATCATGATGAAGCAATGAAGTACTTAGACTTGTTAGCTGAAAATGCTCAAAATTGGAACACCACAGGTACTTATGAGGCACCGAGTAAAACTCAACCTCATACATCTAGTGGAGGTATGTACAACCTTAGGGAAGATCATGACCTTCAAGCCAAGTTCGCATCTTTAGCTAAAAAAGTCGAGGTACTAGAATTGAAAATGAGTGGTCAATTAAAATCTGTTGAAAACATTGTGTGTCAAATCTGTGAAACAAATGAACACTCAACCAACGATTGTCCAACCTTGCCTTCTTTTAAGGAATGTCTCCATGAACAAGCTCATGCTTTAAACAGTTTCCAAAGGGCCAACCACAACCTATACTCCCAAATATACAACTCTGGTTGGAGAAATCACCCAAATTTCAGTTGGAAGAGTGAGAACAACAATGTACAAACTTCACAACCATCGTTTCAAGCATACAATTTCCAAAATTCTCATGGATATACACCTCCTTATGCTCCACCTTCTAGAAAAAATCTTGAGGAAACATTGCATGCATTCATTGAAAAGCAAGAGACAATCAATACTCAACTTGCTCTAAACATGATAGATTTTAAAGATACTCTTGCAAAATTAACATCTGTTCTCAGTTTCCAAGATAAAGGTAAGTTTCCATCTCAACCACAACAAAATCCCAAGGGGCAATACAATACAAATGCAAGTAGTTCCCGAAGCCAACACATAGATCAAGTCAAATCAGTCACTACTCTGCGCAGTGGTAAGGTTATTAAAAAACCCTCTCTTGAACCTTATGAGAAAGATGATGAGTCAATCTCTGAGGGTAAGTGACACGACTAAAAGGTTGATGTCTTCTCCCAAGTGCAGGAGTGTCGAAGTAATAAATAACCCGGCAAGACCGGGGTCGAACCACAGGGAGGTTAATTGTACAAATTATAGACAACAATTATAAGTAACAATAATAACAATAACAACAACAACAACAACAATAACAACAACAACTATAATACTACTAATAATAATAATAGTAGTAGTAGTAGTAGTAGTAGTAGTAGTAGTAAAGAAAGAGAAGAAGAAGAAGATGATGAGAACTTGGAGATGGAAAATTAATGTAAGGATTAAACAATAATAATAACAAATGTCAAGGTTAGAGGTTCCACTAATGGTATATCAAACAAGTATAGTATAAACTCTTATTATTGAATTGGAAACCACACACAAAGGAGGTTCCAATCAGATTATATATTGTTAACATGATTACATTAGTCATCTTATTCAAGTAATGCTAATACTTGTAAATCTCGTCAAGCATTCACGATTATAACTTATGTTAACAACAAATCAAGTTCCTTTCATAGCTTAGGTGTCGGTTATACCATACATTATGGGCCATGAAAGTGCCAAGCATTTGTTGTACCAAGTGTTATACAACATAAATCAAGATTAGTTATTTAACAAGCAAAGTATTAAAGAGTGAACAAGATAACAAATATAAAACATGTTAGTATCAAACATTAAGGTCCATATTAAGTTTACACTATACTTATTCTTCCACCATTAGTGTAACCTTTTCACCTTGACATAATTAACTTAGCTAGACATAATGAAAGAAAGGAAAACAAATAAACAAAATAAGAACATAAAAGTTAACTAAGTAAAGGAAAGGAAATGAAAGGCATAAACTTGATATTAATGAAAGTAAAGCATAAACATTACAAAAAATACAAAGAGAGAAAGGAAGAGCATGATCTTGATCTGAACACCAAGATGCCTAAATGCATGGCAAATGCCTCCTTTTATAGGCCAAAATTGGGAACTATTGATTTGATGACTAATTGATAAGTGGGTGACCAACTTTTGACTTGGTGACAATCCTTATCTTCTCTTGTCTGCCCAAAACGTCATTGATAACGTCAAAATTAGAGCCAGTTGTAAACATGAAAGTTGTAGGCAATTATCTCAGCTTTCTTGTGTAAAAAATTCAGCTCATTTGGACTTCTAGAACTCCAGATATGGCCAAAATACCGAACAGTGCTTGGGCTGGAAGACAGATTCGGGCTTCTTTGTTGTTGCTACAATTTGGACTTGATATTGGCCTTTTTAGATCTTGGGTTCCATATGAAAGTTGTAGGCCTATATCTTACCTTTCCATCCATATAAATTGGATCTAAATCTGAGATCTGTAGCTCCAGATATGACCCAATTACCGAACAGTGTTCCGATTTGGATTGCACCGACATCTCTTCTCTAAGTTTGACCATCTCTTTATCCTTGCAATTTAAGTTCTTCAAGTCATCAATCAATCCTTTCATTTATGGGATAGGCCTGCATTAAAAATAGACATTTACCACAAATTATAGGTATCTTATATTATTACATACATTATTATAAAACATATTTTAGTTAAGGAGTTATTGATACTTCAAGTGCAAAATGATGATATAAAACCATGATAAAAATGCACTTTTAAGTACTAATCACACCCCTCAACCAGCTTATTACTAGTCCCTAGTAATCAAAGCATTAAAACAATTTGCAAATTTCACAAAGCAAGGTATTCATCATTTAACTTCCATTAATCTATCCAGATAAACAAACTCTCATTAAATTTATATATCTGCTCAATACCACTTAACAAGATATTAATAAACCTTTCTTTTGTGCTCAATGTATCAACACATAATTATGGGGCTTTTCTTGGAAGAAAACAAAATTTTTATTCTAATGTTTAAGGTTAACTTCCTTGGATTGGGATTACTATTTTTGTCTTTTTTTTTCATTTTTTTCTTTTTTTTTAAATCTATATACATATAATTTAAAAACATCATGCATCTTTAACCCATGTAACGAGCTTTCAGCTAATGACTCCAAGACCAGTTGGTCTTAGGGCATTAGGTGTTAAGACACCCTACGAGCTTAGTAACTCGGGTCGCAGATACTGATATGTAGATAGTGCAATGTTTGATTCCCTTAAGCTTTTCTCCTCAACCCATGTAACAAGCATTGGGCCAATAGCTCCCAAGTCAGTTGACTTTAGGGTATTAGGTGTTAAAACACCCCTTCGGGCTTAATTGCTTAGGTTAGGGAGGCTACGAAACCAAACTTATCTACATTTTTATTATCATCATTTTTTTTCTCTTTTTTTTCATGTTTCTTTTTTAATTATATACAATCCTTTTTCCTTAGTTGTTACCTTTAACAAAAGAACATAAATAATGTAATAATCCAATATGCAACCCACAATCATATGTTAAAGTGTGTGTGTGTAAATTAAGGTTTAAGAATACATGTTAAATAAGTATATGAGCAGAATTAAGTGGTAACAATATAAGAGTTTGTAAACCTGAATATTTCAGGAAGTATTATAATAGACCTTGTTAAGAATGATTACTAAGATGCGTCTCAAGAGTCACTTTAACAAAAGAACTCCTTTACTCTGCCATCCTAGTAACAACAATTATGCACATGCTTTATGAAATGAAAAACAATTTTTTTTTTATCAACTACTACCCTCTCCCCCCAACCAAAACGAGACATTGTCCTCAATGTTCTAAGGTAGAAAGATAGAGTATAGAAGATATCACCTGAAATAACAAACATTGACAAAACCTGAAACACACTGAAACAAAAATAAGAAATAAGAAAACACAATAATAAAACCAAAAGACACAAGTTTTTACAAAAAAAAAAAAAGAAAATTCAAATCACAGTTGTGAATGTGGCTCACATCTTCTCCCAAGTGCAGGAGTGTCGAAGTAATAAATAACCCGGCAAGACAGATTCGGGCTTATTTGGACTTCTAGAACTCCAGATATGGCCAAAATACCGAACAGTGCTTGGGCTGGAAGACAGATTCGGGCTTCTTTGTTGTTGCTACAATTTGGACTTGATATTGGCCTTTTTAGATCTTGGGTTCCATATGAAAGTTGTAGGCCTATATCTTACCTTTCCATCCATATAAATTGGATCTAAATCTGAGATCTGTAGCTCCAGATATGACCCAATTACCGAACAGTGTTCCGATTTGGATTGCACCGACATCTCTTCTCTAAGTTTGACCATCTCTTTATCCTTGCAATTTAAGTTCTTCAAGTCATCAATCAATCCTTTCATTTATGGGATAGGCCTGCATTAAAAATAGACATTTACCACAAATTATAGGTATCTTATATTATTACATACATTATTATAAAACATATTTTAGTTAAGGAGTTATTGATACTTCAAGTGCAAAATGATGATATAAAACCATGATAAAAATGCACTTTTAAGTACTAATCACACCCCTCAACCAGCTTATTACTAGTCCCTAGTAATCAAAGCATTAAAACAATTTGCAAATTTCACAAAGCAAGGTATTCATCATTTAACTTCCATTAATCTATCCAGATAAACAAACTCTCATTAAATTTATATATCTGCTCAATACCACTTAACAAGATATTAATAAACCTTTCTTTTGTGCTCAATGTATCAACACATAATTATGGGGCTTTTCTTGGAAGAAAACAAAATTTTTATTCTAATGTTTAAGGTTAACTTCCTTGGATTGGGATTACTATTTTTGTCTTTTTTTTTCATTTTTTTCTTTTTTTTTAAATCTATATACATATAATTTAAAAACATCATGCATCTTTAACCCATGTAACGAGCTTTCAGCTAATGACTCCAAGACCAGTTGGTCTTAGGGCATTAGGTGTTAAGACACCCTACGAGCTTAGTAACTCGGGTCGCAGATACTGATATGTAGATAGTGCAATGTTTGATTCCCTTAAGCTTTTCTCCTCAACCCATGTAACAAGCATTGGGCCAATAGCTCCCAAGTCAGTTGACTTTAGGGTATTAGGTGTTAAAACACCCCTTCGGGCTTAATTGCTTAGGTTAGGGAGGCTACGAAACCAAACTTATCTACATTTTTATTATCATCATTTTTTTTCTCTTTTTTTTCATGTTTCTTTTTTAATTATATACAATCCTTTTTCCTTAGTTGTTACCTTTAACAAAAGAACATAAATAATGTAATAATCCAATATGCAACCCACAATCATATGTTAAAGTGTGTGTGTGTAAATTAAGGTTTAAGAATACATGTTAAATAAGTATATGAGCAGAATTAAGTGGTAACAATATAAGAGTTTGTAAACCTGAATATTTCAGGAAGTATTATAATAGACCTTGTTAAGAATGATTACTAAGATGCGTCTCAAGAGTCACTTTAACAAAAGAACTCCTTTACTCTGCCATCCTAGTAACAACAATTATGCACATGCTTTATGAAATGAAAAACAATTTTTTTTTTATCAACTACTACCCTCTCCCCCCAACCAAAACGAGACATTGTCCTCAATGTTCTAAGGTAGAAAGATAGAGTATAGAAGATATCACCTGAAATAACAAACATTGACAAAACCTGAAACACACTGAAACAAAAATAAGAAATAAGAAAACACAATAATAAAACCAAAAGACACAAGTTTTTACAAAAAAAAAAAAAGAAAATTCAAATCACAGTTGTGAATGTGGCTCACATCTTCCCTTGGTTTTACATCCAAGAACAGCTTAAACGCCCTCAATGGGTCGGGGATAGGCTTCCCATCTAGTTTTTTTAAAAACTGGCAAACAGGGTCTTTTTTAGTCAGATTCCCAAGACTAAGTCAAGTATGTTCTTTATGAAAATGGGTTCATAAGTCATGAATTACACGATGCTTATCTCGACTATGATGAGAATTAAGAGTCAATAGAAGATTATCTAAAAACTCTATGTGTTTTGAAATAAATCCCACCTTCTGACAATTTTCACAGTTTTTGCGGAATGCATCTGACTCCTTGAATATGATGGGCCAGTAAAATTCACTTTGTAAGATTTCTACAATCCTTTTTTTTTATGAGAAATGATCCCCACATGCTTTAGAGTAACAAAATTTAATGTAATTACTTACCTCATTGTCGAGAATGCATTTTTGAAATATTTGATCAGGACAATAATTGAACAAGTAAGGGTCATCCCAATAAAAATTTTGCTCGTTGCTCAAAAATTTTCTTTTGTCTTCAATACTCCAATGAGTTGGCAAAAATCCTGAAGCAAGAAAATTGATATTTTTAGCAAACCAAGGCATTGAATTAAGAGAAAGTAGAGATTCATCAGGAAAGTAATCATCGATTGGTGTGATGTCGGGTGTCGAATTTGTTGTCACTTTTGATAAAAGATTCGCATCAACCTTTTTGATGCCTTTTTCATCCTCGATTTCTTCCTAATTGGTCATGGCATGAGAAAATGGAAGTACTGGCGGAGAATCAGTCGTTTCTTTGCAATTTTCAGATTCAACCCCTTCCTTTCCCTTAGAAATTGACTCATCATCTTTCTCATAAGGTTCAAGAGTGGGTTTTTTAATAACCTTACCATTGTGAAGAGTAATGACTGATTTGACTTGATCCATGTGTTGACTTCCATAACTACTTACATTTGCATTGTATTGCCCCTTGAGATTTTGCTGTGGTTGAGATGGAAACTTACCTTGCTCTTGAAAACTGAGAGCAGATGTGAATTTTGCAAGAGTGTCTTTAAAATCTGTTATGCTTTGAGTAAGTTAAGTGTTGATTGTCTCTTGCTTTTCAATGAATGCATACAAAGTTTCCTCAAAATTACTTCTAAGAGGTGGAGCATAAGAAGGTGCATATCCATAAGAATTTTGGAAATTATGGTGTGCTTGAAACTGTGGTTGTGAAGTTTGTGCATTATCACTCTTCCAACTGAAATTTTGGTGATTTCTCCAACCAGGGTTGTATGCTTGCAAATATGAGTTATGATTGGGCCTTTCGAAACCGTTTAAAGCATGGGCTTGTTCATGGAGACATTCCTTAAAAGAAGGCATGGTTGGACAGTTACTAGTTGAGTGTTCATTTGTTTCACATATTTGACATACAATGTTTTCAATAGATTTAAATTGACCACTCTTTTTCAATTCTAGTGCCTCGACTTTTCTAGCTAAAGATGCAAATTTGGCTTGAAGGTCATGATCTTCCCTAAGGTTGTACATACCTCCACTAGATGTATGAGGTTGAGTTTTACTCGGTGCCTCATATGTACCCGCGGTGTCCCAATTTTGAGCATTTTCAGCTAACAAGTCTAAGTACTCCATTGCTTTATCAGGGTCTTTATCTTCAAAAGTTCCATTGCACATCAATTCAACCATTTGCCTATCTTTAGGTGTTAACCCTTCATAGAAATGTGAAACCAATCTCCATGTTTCAAAACCATGACGAGGACAAGTATTAAGCAAGTCTCGATACCTATCCCAACATTGGTAAAATGTTTCTCCTGGTTTTTGAGTGAAAGTGGTGATTTGTCTTTTGAAAGAGTTTGTTCTATGAGATGGGAAAAACTTCTTTAAAAACTGTTGTTGCATTTCATCCCAAGCACGAATGGATCCTGGTCTCAAATTTTGTAGCCATGTTTTAGCTTTATCTTTTAATGAAAAAGGAAAAAGCTTTAATCTGATGGTGTTCATACTACAATTTAAATTATTATATGTGTTGCAGACCTCCTCAAATTCTCTTAAATGCAAGTATGGATTTTCCAATTCTAAACCATGAAAAGAAGGTAAAAGTTGAATAATGCCTGGTTTAAAATTAAAATGAGATGCATCGAGAGGAAAAACTATGCATGATGGTGCACTTGTTCTTATGGGATTCATGTGGTCTCTAAGTGTTCTAGCACGGTTATTCTCATTATTCTCATTTTGAAGTGATTGATTATCTTCTTCAGCCATATTTTCTGAAAATGATGAGGATATCCTACAAAGTCTACCACTTGATGTACGTGACCACATTCTCATGCACATGTTGGAAAAAAAAAAAGAAGAAGAAAGCAAAAGGAGGAAGAAAACAAAATAAAAAGAAACAAAAGAAAAGAAAGAAAAGTGAAAAGAGAAAATAAAATAAATATTATAATTTATACAAAACTTACCTCCCCGGCAACGGCGCCAAAAACTTGACACGACTAAAAGGTTGATGTCTTCTCCCAAGTGCAGGAGTGTCGAAGTAATAAATAACCCGGCAAGACCGGGGTCGAACCACAGGGAGGTTAATTGTACAAATTATAGACAACAATTATAAGTAACAATAATAACAATAACAACAACAACAACAACAATAACAACAACAACTATAATACTAATAATAATAATAATAGTAGTAGTAGTAGTAGTAGTAGTAGTAGTAGTAGTAGTAGTAGTAAAGAAAGAGAAGAAGAAGAAGATGATGAGAACTTGGAGATGGAAAATTAATGTAAGGATTAAACAATAATAATAAAAAATGTCAAGGTTAGAGGTTCCACTAATGGTATATCAAACAAGTATAGTATAAACTCTTATTATTGAATTGGAAACCACACACAAAGGAGGTTCCAATCACATTATATATTGTTAACATGATTACATTAGTCATCTTATTCAAGTAATGCTAATACTTGTAAATCTCGTCAAGCATTCACGATTATAACTTATGTTAACAACAAATCAAGTTCCTTTCATAGCTTAGGTGTCGGTTATACCATACATTATGGGCCATGAAAGTGCCAAGCATTTGTTGTACCAAGTGTTATACAACATAAATCAAGATTAGTTATTTAACAAGCAAAGTATTAAAGAGTGAACAAGATAACAAATATAAAACATGTTAGTATCAAACATTAAGGTCCATATTAAGTTTACACTATACTTATTCTTCCACCATTAGTGTAACCTTTTCACCTTGACATAATTAACTTAGCTAGACATAATGAAAGAAAGGAAAACAAATAAACAAAATAAGAACATAAAAGTTAACTAAGTAAAGGAAAGGAAATGAAAGGCATAAACTTGATATTAATGAAAGTAAAGCATAAACATTACAAAAAATACAAAGAGAGAAAGGAAGAGCATGATCTTGATCTGAACACCAAGATGCCTAAATGCATGGCAAATGCCTCCTTTTATAGGCCAAAATTGGGAACTATTGATTTGATGACTAATTGATAAGTGGGTGACCAACTTTTGACTTGGTGACAATCCTTATCTTCTCTTGTCTGCCCAAAACATCATTGATAACGTCCAAATTGGAGCCAGTTGTAACATGAAAGTTGTAGGCAATTGTCTCAGCTTTCTTGTGTAAAAAATTCAGCTCATTTGGACTTCTAGAACTCCAGATATGGCCAAAATACCGAACAGTGCTGGGGCTGGAAGACAGATTCGAGCTTCTTTGTTGTTGCTACAATTTGGACTTGATAATGGCCTTTTTAGATCTTGGGTTCCATATAAAAGTTGTAGGCCTATATCTTACCTTTCCATCCATATAAATTGGATCTAAATCTGAGATCTGTAGCTCCAGATATGACCCAATTACCGAACAGTGTTCTGGTTTGGATTGCACCGACATCTCTTCTCTAAGTTTGACCATCTCTTTATCCTTGCAATTTAAGTTCTTCAAGTCATCAATCAATCCTTTCATTTATGGGATAGGCCTGCATTAAAAATAGACATTTACCACAAATTATAGGTATCTTATATTATTACATACATTATTATAAAACATATTTTAGTTAAGGAGTTATTGATACTTCAAGTGTAAAATGATGATATAAAACCATGATAAAAATGCACTTTTAAGTACTAATCACACCCCTCAACCAGCTTATTACTAGTCCCTAGTAATCAAAGCATTAAAACAATTTGCAAATTTCACAAAGCAAGGTATTCATCATTTAACTTCCATTAATCTATCCAGATAAACAAACTCTCATTAAATTTATATATCTGCTCAATACCACTTAACAAGATATTAATAAACCTTTCTTTTGTGCTCAATGTATCAACACATAATTATGGGGCTTTTCTTGGAAGAAAACAAAATTTTTATTCTAATGTTTAAGGTTAACTTCCTTGGATTAGGATTACTATTTTTGTCTTTTTTTTTCATTTTTTTTCTTTTTTTTTTTAAATCTATATACATATAATTTAAAAACATCATGCATCTTTAACCCATGTAACGAGCTTTCAGCTAATGACTCCAAGACCAGTTGGTCTTAGGGCATTAGGTGTTAAGACACCCTACGAGCTTAGTAACTCGGGTCGCAGATACTGATATGTAGATAGTGCAATGTTTGATTCCCTTAAGCTTTTCTCCTCAACCCATGTAACAAGCGTTGGGCCAATAGCTCCCAAGTCAGTTGACTTTAGGGTATTAGGTGTTAAAACACAAAGACTAATTCTCCGCCAGCACTTCCATTTCCTCAAGCCATGACCACACAAAGGAAAGTCAATCACAACTTTGAAATTTTTAAAACTTTCAAACAGGTAAGAATCAATATACCTTTGCTGGATGCTATTAAACAGGTTCCTTCCTATGCTAAATTTTTGAAAGATCTATGCACGGTGAAGAGGAAAGTAAATGTGAAAAAGAAAGCCTTTTTAGCCGAACAAGTAAGTGCTATTCTTCAGAAAAATAATGCTTTAAAATATAAAGACCCTGGTTGTCCTATAATTTCTTGCTTTATTGTCTTGGACACAAAACCTATTGAAGCATGTAATTCATTTCCTGTTATTTTAGGACGTCCGTTTCTTGCAACCTCTAACGCATTGATTAATTATAGGAATGGACTAATGAAGCTATCATTTAAAAACATGACATTAGAGATGAATATTTTCAACATTTGCAAGCAACCTAGAGATGATAATGATTTACAAGAAGTAGATCATATTGACGAATTAGTTTATGATTAACTTGAATCTATTTTAAGTAAAAATAAGTTAGATGAATATGACGATTTGCAAACGATTTATTCTAAGGAAGAAATCACAGATGAAACAAGCACCGAAAATATTGATGTGAATCTTTCGTCAATACTGATAAAAGATTCAACATCTGACATCACACCAATCGATAATTACTTTCCTAACGAATACTTACTTTCTCTTAGTCCAATGCCTTGGTATGATAAAAATATCAATTTTCTTGCTTTAGAAGATTTGCCAGCTAATTGGAGTACTCAAGATAAAGAAAATTTTTTGAATGAAGTGAAGAACTTTTATTGGGATGACCCTTAGTTATTCAAATATTATCCTAATCAAATATTTCAAAGATTCATTCCCGACAATGAGGTAAGTAGTGTCATTAAACTTTGTCATTCTAAAGCATGTGAAAGTTATTTCTCATAAAAAAAGACAACTCCAAAAATCTTTCAAAATGGATTTTATTGGCCCACCATGTTCAAGGACACGTATGCTTTCTACAAAACTTGTGAAAATTATCGAAGCCTTGATATTGGTCAAAAAGTTTTGTTTTATAATTTTCAACTCTATGCATTCCCTAGAGAGTTAAGACCAAGATGGAGCAATCCTTATGGGGCTTGTGATATTGAGAATTCAATAAATGACAATGAGTTTAAGGAAAATGGACATTGTTTGAAATCTTACTTTGATAATTGTCCTAGTGAAAATGAATCAACTAGTTGAAATGATCTTGTAGATAAAGGTTGATTATTTTGTTTTTCTCACATTGTTTTTGTGTTTCTTTTTGAGTGATTTTTGCTAGTTTCTGTCACCCAGGTCAAATGGCGGACAATGGTACTCCGTGACTTAAGTTGGTTCTTTTAGTTTCCCACAATAACTAATATCTGTGTACATATTTGTGAAATTCTTTGAATCTCTCTTCCAATTCTCATTTGAAAAGGGACACTAATCTTGAAAAATTATAAAATATTTTCTGGTTCTGCCTTAGAATGAGATTACAAAAGTTTATCATGTTAGATGTGCAAGATTGAGATTGTTATTGAATCATGGAATTCCTGAAGATATTCGCTGGTTGATTGAAGCAAATGTTCGATTATCAGGTGAGTCCTCTAACTCCTTCATTTCACACATGTCTAGAACAGGTAAAAGCACTTTTGCAAAGAAACATCATGCAAAACGACTGGAAGTCTGTCATCGATGTGCTAGATAGACTTGTAATATATAATGTCACTCTTTAGGAATGGTATCTATAAACCATGAAGATAAAATACAATTCATTAAGTATAGCCTGAGTAAGGAGTCTTCAAATAATCTTCTATTGACTCTTGAGACGCATCCTAGTGGAGATGTGCATCGTGTAATTCATGATTTATGGCCACTATTTCATAAAGAACATGATCGAGTTAGTCTTGGGAATCTGACTAAAAAAGACCTTATTTGCTAGTTTTTAAGAAAACTGGATGGGAAGCCTATCCCCGACCCATAGAGGGTGTTTAAACTGTTGTTGGACGTAAAACTAAGGGAAGATGTGAGCCACAATCATAACTACCTGTACATACACATTCTTTTTCCAAAGTAAATAAATAAATAAATAAAGAGAGAGAGAGAGAGAGTGAGAATCCAGCTAGCCTACATATAGGTGTTATGATTGCCTTTCTAATTTCTTATTTATAAAATCCTCTCTTCCTTTCTTTCATTTCTACTCAACCCATACATTCAACAAATACATAACTGTGTAAAAATGGGTCGTCCTCGATGCTTTAGCTCAAGTGGACATCATTGGAAAAACAATTGGAGAGGAACTTCAGGTCTCCATAATGTCGGCTCGAATGAATGCAATGTTTAACCATGCTGATGCCTTCATTGCTTTACCAGGTGGTCTAGGCACATTAGAAGAGATCTTTCATATTTCCTTTTGGGCTCAACTGCACATTCACCATAAACCCATAGGTCTGTTAAATGTTAATGATTATTATGAGAAGTTGTTGTCTTTTCTCGATCATGCTGTGGAACAAGAATTTCTAACAACTTCTGCACGACAAATCATAATCTCTGCTGCTACTGTTGAACAATTAATTGACCAACTACAATCCTTCATTCCTGTGATTGATCCCTCCATGAGTCACATAAATTGGTCAACTAAGGAAAGCTATAAAAAGCTTAGATTAGATTTGAGCCTTTATTTGTGAATTTTTATGTCTTTTGGTTTTATTATTGTGTTTTGTTATTTGTTATTTTTGTTTTAGTGTGTTTCAGGTTTGTTAGTGTTCGTTATTTCAGGTGATATCTTCTATATACTCTATCTTTCTACCTTAGAACATTGAGGACAATATCTCATTTTGGTTGGGGGGAGAGGGTAGTTGTTGATAAAAAAAAATTGTTTTTCATTTCATAAAGCATATGCAACATTGTTCTTACTAGGATGGTGGAGTAAAGGAGTTCTTTTGTTAAAGTGACTCTTGAGACGCATCTTAGTAACCATTCTTAATAAGGTCCATCATAATACTTCTTGAAATATTCAGGTTTACAAACTCTCGCATTGTTATCACTTAATTCTGCTCATATACTTATTTAACATGTATTCTTAAACCTTAATTTACACACACAAACTTTAACATATGATTGTGGGTTGCATATTGGATTATTACATTATTTATGTTCTTTTGTTAAAGGTAACAACTAAGGGAAAGGGATAGTATATAATTAAAAAAAAAGAAAAAAAAAGAAAAGAAAAAGAAAAAAATGATAATAATAAAAATGTAGATAAGTTTGGTTCCGTAGCCTCCTTAACCTAAGCAATTAAGCCCGTAGGGGTGTTTTAACACCTAATACCACATTAAGAAATGATTGATGAATTTAAGAACTGAAATTGAAAGGACAAAGAGATGACTAAACTTAGAAAAGAGGTGGTAGTGCAATCCAAACCAGAACACTGTTCGATAATTGGGTCATATCTGGAGCTATGGATCTTAGATTTAGATTTACTTTATATGGATGGAAAGGTAAGACATAGGTCTACAACTTTCATATAGAGCCTAAGATTTAAAAAGGCCATTTTCATGTCCAAATTATAGGAACAACAAAGAAGTCTGAATCTGTCTTCCAGCCCGAGCACTACAAGAAAGTAAGGATTTTTTAGTAAAGCAATCACCGATTGGTGTGCTATCGGATGTCGAATCTATTGTCACTCTTGAAAAAAGATTTGCATCAACATTTTTAGTGTCTTTTTCATTCATGATTTCTTCCAGAAAATAAATCATTTGTATATCTTCAGATTTATCAAACTCTGTTTTACTCATGGTAGATTCAAATTGATCATAAACTAATTCATCAATAAGATCTACTTCTTGTAAATCATTATCATCTTCAGGTTGCTTGTAAATGGTGAAAATATTCATCTTCTATGTCATGTTTTCAAATAATAGCTTCATCAGTCTATTCCTACAATTAATCAAGGCACTAAAAGTTGCAAGAAAAACTGAATATAAAAGTAAATTCACACTAGCTCCAAGATCAAGTAACACTCTTTTAATTTTATGTTCTCTAATAAAATAAGAAATTATAGGACAACTAGGGTCTTTATATTTCAAAGCATTATTATTCTCAAGAATGACTCTTACTTGTTCGGCTAAAAATGCTTTCTTTTTCCTATTCAGTTTTCTCTTCACAGTGCACAAATCTTTAAAAAGTTTAGTACAAAAAGGAACCTGTTAAATAGCTTCCATCAAAGGTATATTGATTCTTACCTATTTGAAAGTTTTAAAGATTTTAGAGTTGTAATTGACTTTTCTTTTTTGGGTCATAACATGAGAAAATGAAAGTGTTGGCAAGGAATCAATCTTTTCTTTGCAATATTCATATTCAACCCCTTCCTTAACCTCAAAAATTGACTCATCATCTTTCTCATAAGGTTCAAGAGTGGGTTTTTCAATAACCTTACCATTACGAAGAGTCATGACTAATCCAAATATTGGCTTCCAGAGTTACTTGCATTTGTATTGTATTGCCTTTTGGAGTTTTGTTGTGGTTGAGATGAATACTTGCCTTTCTCTTGAAAACTAAGAGTAGTGTCAATTTTGTAAGAGTATCTTTAAAATCTATCATGCTTTGAGAAAGTTGAGTATTAATTGTCTCTTGCTTTTCAATGAATGCATGCAATGTTTCCTTAATATTTTTTCTACGAGGTGGAGTATAAGAAGGTGCATATCCATGAGAATTTTGAATATTATGGTGTGCTTGAAACAGTGGTTGTGAAGTTTATATATTATTATTATCACTCTTCCAATTGAAATTTGGGTGATTTCTTTAACAAAGGTTGTATGTTTACAAGTATAGGTTATGTCTGAGCCTTTGAAAATTGTTTAAAACATGGGCTTATTCATGGAGGCATTCCCTAAAAAAAAAAGAAGCAAAGTTGGACAGTTATTGGTTGAGTGTTCATTAGATCGTTATCTTTAAAAGTTCCATTGCACATTAATTTCATCATTTGTCTATCTTTAGGTGTTAACCCTTCATAAAAATATAAAATCAATATCCATATTTCAAAACAATGATGAGGGCAAGTATTAAGCAAGTCTCGATACCTATCCCAACATTGGTCAAATGTTTCTCCTAGTTTTGAGTGAAAGTTGTGATTTGTCTTTTGAAAGAGTTTGTTTTGTGAGAAGAGAAAAACTTTAAAAACTATTGTTGCTTTCATCCCAAGAACGAATGGATCTTGGTTTCAAATTTTGTAGTCATGTTTTAGCTTTATCTTTCAATGACAAAGAAAAAAGTTTTAATTTGATGGTGTTCACACTACAATTTAAGTCATTATAGGTGTTACAGACCTCCTCAAATTTCCTTAAATGTAAGTATGGATTTCTAAATCTAATCCATGAAAAGAAGATAAAAGTTGAAAAATATATGGCTTAAAATTAAAATGAGATGCATCAGAGGGGAAAACTATATATGATGGTTTGTTTGATTCATGTGGTCTCTTAGTGTTCTAATACAGTTATTCTCATTATTCTTATTATGAAGCCACTAGTTATCTTCTTTGGCCATATTTTCTAAAATGATGAGGATACCCTACAAAGTCTACCACTTAATATATATGATCACACTCTCATGCACGTATATAAATATAATTAAAGAAAGAAGAAAACAAAGGAAGAAGATAGAAAATAAAAGAAAGTTAGATATAAAAAAAATAAAAAGAGAAAATAAAATAAATACTATAATTTGTATAAGAATTTACCTTCTCAGCAACAACGCCAAAAACTTGACACAACCAAAAAATTGATGTCTTCTCTCCAGTGCAAGAGTGTCGAAGTAATAAATAACTCGCTAAAACCGGGGTCAAATCACAGGGAGATTAATTGTATAAATTATAAATTACAACAATAACAACAACAATGACAATAATAGTAATAGTAATAGTAATAGTAATAATAATAGTAATAGTAATAACAATAATAGAAAAAAAGAAGAAGCAGAAGTTCATAAGAACTTTAAGATAGAAGATCAATGTGATGATTAAATAATGATAACAATAAATGTCAAGGTTAGAGGATCCACTAATGGTATTTCAAACACATATAGTATAAACTTTTTTTTATTATTCAATTGAAAACCACACACAAAGAAGATTCTAATCGGATTATAAGTTGTTAACATGATTATATTAATTATCTTATTCGAATAATGCTAATACTTGTAAATATTGTTAGGTATTCATGATTATAACTTATATTAACAACAAATTAAGTTCCTTTCATAGCACAAGTGTTGGTTACACCATATGGTTGAGTTATGAAAGTGTCAAGTATTTGTTATACTAAGTGTTATACAACAAAAAAATAGATTAATCATTTAACAACCGAAGTATTAAAAATGAACAAGATAACAAATACAAAACATCTTAGTATCAAACATTAAAGTTCATGTTGAGTTTATACAATATTTATTCTTACATCATTAGTGTAAGCTTTTTACCTTGACATAATAAACTTAAATAAACATAACAAAAAAGAGAAACATAAATAAACAAGATATGAACATAAATAAAATAAAAGTTAACTAAGTAATGGAAAGGAAATAAAAGGTATAAACAAGATATTAAAACAAGCAAAACTTAAGCATTATAAAAATACAAAGAGAGAAATTAAGAGCATGATCTTAATCTGGAAACCAAGATGCCTTAATGCTGACAAATACCTCTTTTTATAGGTCAAAATTTAAAACTATTAATTTGATGACTAATTATTGAGTGAGTGTAACATGATCAAAGAGTTGATGTCTTATTCCAACTAGAGGAGTGTCAAAGTAATAAATAACCTAGCAAAACCGGGATTGAACTACAAGGAAGTTAACTATATAAATTATAAATAATAATAATAATAATAATAATAATAATAAGAAGAAGAAGAAGAAGAAGAAGAAGAAGAAACAACAACAATGATGATGCTGATAGTGGTGATGATAAGTTAAAGAGGAATTTGAGATATAAGATTAATGTGAAGATTATACAATGATAAAAACAACTATCAAGGTTAGAGGATACACTAATAGTATTAGAGACAAGTAAAGTGTAAACTCTTTATAAATTATCAGCATGATCATATTAATCATCTTATTTATATAACACCATACTTATAAATTTTATCAAGTATTCATGATGCTAACTTATGTTGACAACAAATTAAGTTCTTCTCATAAAAATGATGTAGGCTTCGAGACTATGAAGGATTAAGTATTTGATGTACCAAGTGTTATACAATACAAATCTAGATTAACCATTAAATAAGTAAGGTATTAAGAATTAATAAGATAAAAATAATACGATATGTTAATAGCAAGTTGTTTAGGATATAAGTATTGGAGTCTATATTGAGTTTATATTATATTTATCCTAACACCATTAGTGAAACCTTTTCACCTTGACATAATTAACTTAACTAGATATTATGAAGAAGAAAAACATAAATAAACAATATAAGAACATAAACATGATATAAGTTAACTAAGTATAGTAAAGGAAATGAAAAGCATGAACAAAAGATTAATGAAATCAAAACTTAAGCATTACAAAAATATAAAGAGAGAGAGAGCAAGAACATGATTTTGATATGAAAAACATGCCTAAATAAATGGCAAATACCTCCTTTTTATAGGCTACATTCAAAACTATTTATCTGATAATTGATGTAGTAACCAACTATTGATTTAGTACACTTGGTGGATAGCAACACTCAGACATTTTAGCTGGATGAATTGATATTGATGCAATCAGAATTTGGCAAAGTGTTCTGCATGAAAGTTGTTCTAAATTATCTTTTCCTTCCACTCACTAAATTTCACATCATTTGGTCTTCTAGAGCTCTAGTTATGGGTAAACATTTTAGTAGTGTTTGAGCTGGATTGCAAGATAGATTATGACTTCTCTTTTATGGCTAAATTTTGAATTTGAAAATAGCATATTTAGGTCTTTCCATGCCATGAAAGTTGTAGGCCTATTTCTTATCTTTCCATCCATATAAACCAATCTGAAATCTAAGATCTGTAGCTCTAAATATGACCTAATAACTGAACAGTAATCGAATTTAAATTGAATCGGCATCTCCTTTCTAAACTTAGACTTTTTTTGTCCTTTCACTTCTAATAGTTAATCACAACAATCAATCCTTTGAATTGTGAGAATGTTTGTATTTAAAATGAGCATTTACCATAAATTAAATGTATCTTATTTTATCAAACTTATTATTATAAAACATGCTTTAGTTAAGGAGTTATTGATACTCAAGTGTAAAATGATGATATAAAACCTTGATAAAAATACACTTTTAAGTACTAATCAGGTGGCCACATCTTGACTTCGTGATAATCCTTATCTTCTTGTTTGAACATAACGTTATTGATAATATCAAAATGTAAACCAACCTTACTCATGAAAGTTCTAAGAAATTATCTCAACTTTCCAGGAAAAAAATAATGAGGTCATTTGGACTTCTAAAACTCAAGATATGGTTTGAATACTTAACAGTATTTGGGTTGCAGGACAGATTCGAACTTCTATGTTGTTGCTAAGATTTGTACTTCCAAATAGCAGAATTGAGTCTTGCCTTTTGCATGAAAATTTTAGGCCTATGTTTTAGCTTTCCATCTATATAAATCATACCTAAATCTAAGTTTTACAACTCTAGTTATGATTCAATTACTGAACAGTGTTCTAATTTTGACTAAACCAACATCTCTTTTCTAAGCTTCATCCTTTTTTTGTCCTTTCAATTTTAGTATTTCAGCTCATCAATCAATCATTTCATTTATATGATAGGCCTGGATTTAGGATAAATATTTATCATAAATTAAAGGGATCTTATGTTATTAGACTTGTTATTATAAAACATGCTTTAGATAAGAAATTATTGATACTTCAAGTGTAAAATGATAATATAAAATCTTGATAAAAATGCACTTTTAAGTAGTAATCAACAATATTGGTTAAAACCTACAAGAAGGATGAACATTATTCAAAATGTATATACAATAGTATTAGGGGTGTCATATCGACAAGTTTAGAAAAGATTTTAACATTCAAGTGAAACTATTAGTGGATGCATTAAATAAGTCCTAAAAACGGTATATTTATTCACGTTAGATGTTATAAAACTAGATGACCCTGATTTTACAAACACTCCACATGAAATTACAATGAATCCAAGATATGTGCTTCATTTCAAGGTTACACAAATTTTGTTTTTTATTGTTAATGCCGAATATTAATTGTTTTCAATAAATTGGTAACTACTTACAATCTAATTGTTATTGTTTTTCATATAGAATTGTGTTGGTATGATTGATGGCACACTGCTTATATATCTACAAAAAATAAAATTTCATTTATTAGTAAAAAAGAAGTACTACAACAAAATGTAATGGCTGCATAGTTTTGATATACAATTCACATTTTTTTGGGCAGGATGAAAAGGCATTGCCCATAATATGCTTTTTTTTTTTTAAGGCCATTGACAATACCAATATAAGATTTTCCAAACCACCAAAAGTTAGTTAAATGGTAAAAAATGAATGCTAACTTAACTATAATAAATTGCATCTTTATTTACTAATTAATTGCAAATTCATAACTTGTTTGTAATTAAAGAGAAGTGGTATTTGGTTGATGTTAGATATCTAAATGTATTGTTCTAGGATCAAGAAAACAATAACACCTAGAGGGTGAACTAGGTGTTCCACTATTATTAACAAATAATGCAATTTAAATTAATTAAGTATATTACACATAATAAACACAATAACCATTAATATAATTAAAGTGCTTAAAATAAACAGGTAAAGAAAGAGAGATTGCGAACTCAGTTTTTAACGTGATTTAGAAAGCCTATATTCACACCTTAAATACTAATCATACTTGAGTATTATATTATTTTACTACTACAAGTTTAAAATGTCCACACCAAACTTATACACCACTTAAAGATGTCTCATTCTCAATAATTTTTTCTTAGTGACAATACCTCACTAATATTAAGAGTTTATCCAAACTCAAGTTTTTACAAGTGTGATTTTGTAGTAATAAAATATTCACTTAATAGAATGGATTTTATAATTGAGAATCTATGATCTTTGTTGGTCAGTTAATAACACTTAAGGGATTTAATAATGTTTAAATGTTGTGAAAATGAAAATGGATACTCTTGTGTAAAAATATGAAGGTTTTAATACATATATATGAGTATAATTAAGGATTAATTATTTTGATTTTTTTTTGCTATTAAAATAGCTTGTATATAATATATGTTTAGATTATGTATCTAATCCTATAATTAGACAAGCTATATATATATTTCTAGCAAAAACTAGTTGTTTTATAATTGTTATTATTCCTCTAACAAATCAAATAGTTGACAAGTTCAGATTGGTGAAGCCAATCAATCGATTGATTCCTGCAAAATTTCTAAGTGTTCATCCTAATGAATAAGTAGTTGACTGATTCACTTGGTATAAGCAAGTGGTCGACTGATTCAACTTCAAATCTAAATTTGATAGTTTTAAACCTAGTGAATTTTAAACCAACTAAATATATATCAATCCCATAATACATGCAATGTGGAGTGTGTTAATTCATTTTAATTTATGATATCAAATAAGATATAAAAATTTAGATAATTTCCACTAAAATAAATCTTTAAGAACTAAGTCTTCATTTGTTTTGCATTTTGGACATGCTGATTAATTTCTACATTTAATTCTTCATGGTTATTGATATGTTCTTCATATATAATTTGTTTAAATTTATTCTCAACCAAACATATCATTAGTTCAATTTTATTTAATTGTTATCATCAAAATATATAAATATTAATATGTGAACCCAAAGTCAACAAAATGAATGTATATATATATATATATATATCCATTTAAAGGTGAGAGTTATCACTTATAAGATTTTCGACATTGTGGGAACTAAAAAGTCAAGAATAATTATTTAATCATATACATTCATCACTATGCAATGTGACAAAATATAAATTTGGAGTATGGAAACAAAGGTGAAGAGTTTTACAAAACATGTCTGCTTATTCATATAAAACGCAAGTTCAAATTGTAATGCATCAATGACACTACATAACTACATTAGAAGGAAGTTGCAAGATGATATGACATTTGCATAATTTAATCGTCATCTAAATAAATTTTGTACATGATAGAACTGTAAATATTTTAGTAAAACAATAAAACTAAAACCTTGATAAATGATTCTTGGTTTCATGACGTATTAATAATCCAATCTATAATATTTTAATTCAAAAAATAAAAAAAGTTAATACATGTCTTTTTAGTCATTTTATTTTCACAATCACTTTCAAACACAATTTTAACAAAATATTTTTAAACTGCTTGTTATTCAACATAAATAAGATAAAAATTAACTAAGTAAATGAAAGGAAATGAAAGACATAAACTTGATATTAATGAAAACAAAGCATAAACATTATAAAAAATACAAAGAGAAAAAGCAAGAGCATGATATTGATTTGGAAACCAAGATACCTAAATGCATGACAAATGTCTCCTTTTATAGGTCAAAATTGAGAACTATTGATTTGATGACTAATTGATGAGTGGGTGACCAACTCTTGACTTGGTGACAATCCTTATCTTCTCTTGTCTACTCAAAACGTCATTGATAACGTTCAAATTGGAGTCACTTGAAAACATGAACGTTGTAGGAAATTATCTCATCTTTCTTGTGTAAAACTTTCAACTCATTTTGACTTCTACAACTCCAGATATGGCCAAAATACTGAACAGTGTTTGAGCTGGAGCACAGATTTGGGCTTCTTTGTTGTTGCAACAATTTGAACTTGAAAATGACCTTTTTAGATCTTAAGCTCCATATGAAAGTTTTAGGTCTATGTCTTACCTTTCTATCCATATAAAGTAGACCTAAAGCTGAGATCTATAGCTCTAGATATGACCCAATTACCGAATAGTATTCCGGTTTGGATTGCACTGATATCTCTTTTCTAAGTTTGACCATCTCTTTATCCTTTCAATTTCAGTTCTTAAATTCATCAATCAATCCTTTCATTTATATGATAGGCCTACATTTAAAATGAACATTTACCACAAATTAAAGGTATCTTATATTATTAGATATATTACTATAAAACATGCTTTAGTTAAGGAGTTATTGATATTTCAAGTGCAAAATGATGATATAAAACCTTGATAAAAATACACTTTTAAGTATCAATCACACCTCCCAACTAGCTTATTACTAGTCCCTAGTAATCAAAGCGTTAAAATAGAAAAATACTTTGCAAATTCCACAAAGCAAGGTAGTCATCATTTAACTCCATTAATCTATACAGATAAACAAACTCTCATTAAATTTATATACCTGCTCAATACCTCTTAGCAAGATATTCATAAACCTTTCTTTTGTGCTCAATGTATCTACACATAATTATGGGGCTTTTCTTAGAAGAAAATAAAATTTTTGTTCTAATGTTTAAGGTTAACTTTCTTGGGTTGAGATTATTATTTTTGTCTTTTTTTAATATATATATATATATATATATACATATAATTTAAAACACTATGTATCTTTAACCCATGTAACGAGCTTTAAGCTAATGACTCCCAGACTAGTTGGTGTTTGGGCATCAGGTGTTAAGACACCCCTACGAGCTTAGTAACTTAGGTTGCAAATGCTGATATGTAGATAGTGCAATGTTTGATTCCCTTAAGCTTTTCTCCTCAACCCATGTAACAAGCGTTGAGCCAATAGCTCTCAAGTGAGTTGACTTTAGGGTATTAGGTGTTAAAACACCCCTTAGGGTATTAGGTGCAATATTTTTATTATTATCATTTTTTTCATTTTTTTAAAAAATTATATACTATCCATTTCTCTTAGTTATTACCTTTAACAAAAGAACATAAATAATGTAATAATCCAATATGCAACCCACAATCATATGTTTAAAATGTGTGTGTGTAAATTAAGGTTTAAGAATACATGTTAAATAAGTATATATGCATAATTAAGTGATAACAATGCGAGAGTTTGTAAACCTGAATATTTCAAGAAGTATTATGATAGACCTTATTAAGAATGATTACTAAGATACGTCTCAAGAGTCACTTTAACAAAAGAGCTCCTTTACTTCGCCATCCTAGTAACAACAATGTTGCATATGCTTTATGAAATGGAAAACAATTTTTTTTATCAACTACTACCCTCTCCCCCCAACTAAAACGAGATATTATTCTCAATGTTTATGATTACTAAGATGCGTCTCAAGAGTCATAAAAGTTCTCCTTACTCTGCCATTATAGTAACAATAATTTTACACATGCTTTATAAAATAAAAAAACATAGTTTTTTTAGCTACTACCCTCTCCCAAAACTAAAACGAGACATTGTCCTCAATGTTTAAAGGTAGAAAGATAGAGTATAGAAGATATCACCTGAAATAACAAATACTGATAAACCTGAAATGTACTGAAACAAAAATAAGAAACAACAAAATATCATAATAAAACCAAAAGATACATAGATTCACAAATGAAGGCTCAAATCCAATCTAAGCTTTTTATGGCTTTCCTTAGATGACCAATTTATGCGATTCATGGAAGGGTCAATTACATGAATGAAAGATTGTAGTTGGTCAATCAATTGTTCAGTAGCAGCAGCAGAGATTATGATTTATCATGCAAAAGATATTAGAAATTCCTATTCCACAGCATGATCAAGAAAAGACAACAACTTATCATAAGAACCATTAACATTTAACAAACCTATAGGTTTATGGTGAATATGCAGTTGGGCCCAAGAGGAAATATGAAAGATCTCTTTCAATCTGCCTAGACCACCTGGTAAATAAATGAAGGCATCAACATGATTAAACATTGCATTCATTCGAGCTGAGATTGTGGAGATATGAAGTTCCTCTCCAATTGTTTTTCCAATGATGTCCCCTTGTGCTAAAGCTTCGGGGACGACCCCTAAAACTTGACTACCTCCTAAAAATACAGCTATTGACACACCTTCCATTAACCCAAGACTGCCTCCCCTCATACACTAAATGAATCTTTCTCTTAGCTAGCACCTGACCAAGATGATTTGTTGATTCTAAAAACTCCTTTTCTATTTCAGGACTAGATCCACCGAAAACACAAATATTTCTTATATGATGACTTGAGAAACTTGCCATTTCTACACATTTCTGTATTTGTTGAATGTATGGGTTGAGTAGAAATGAAAGGAAAGAAAAGAGGGTTTTATAGATGAGAAATTAGAAAGGCAATCATACCACTTATATGTAGGCCAGCTAGAGTCTCACACACTCTATCCTTATTTATTTATTTACTTTTGAAAAAACATGTGTATGTATAGGTAGTTGTGATTGTAGTTCACATCTTCCCTTAGTTTTACGTCCAAGATCAACTTAAACGCCCTCTATGGGTTGGGGATAGGCTTCCCATCCAGTTTTCTTAAAAACTAGCAAACAAGGTCTTTTTTTAGTTAGATTCCCAAGACTATGCCAAGCAATGTCTTTATGAAAATGGGTTCATAAGTCATGAATTGCACGATGTTTGTCTCGACTATGATGAGACTTAAGAGTCAATAAAAGATTATTTAAAGACTCTTTGTGTTTTGAAATAAATCCCACCTTTTGACAATTTTCATAGGTTTTGCGGGATGCATGTGATTCCTTGAATATGGTGGGCCAGTAAAATCCATTTTGTAAGATTTTTATAGTTTTTTTTTTACGAGAAATGATCCCTACATGCCTTATAGTGAAAACATTTAATGAAATTACTTACCTCATTGTCGGGAATGCATTTTTGAAATATTTGATCAGGATAATAATTGAATAAGTAAAGGTCATCCCAATACAAATTTTGCACGTTGCTAAAAACATTTCTTTTGTCTTCAATACTCTAGTGAGCTGGCGAAAATCCTGAAGCAAGAAAATTGATATTTTTAGCAAACCAATACATTGAACTAAGAGAAATTAAAGATTTATCAGGAAAGTAATCATCGATTGGTGTGATGTCAAGTGTCAAATCTATTGTCACTTTTGATAAAAGATCTGCATCAACCTTTTTGGTGTCTTTTTCATCCTCGATTTCTTCTGATTGGTCATGGTATTAGAAAATAAAAGTACTGGAGGGGAACCAGTCTTTTCTTTGCAATATTCGGATTCAACCTTTTTCTTACCCTTAGAGATTGACTCATCATCTTTCTCACAAGGTTTAAGAATTGGTTGTTGAATAACCTTACCACTATGAAGAGTGATGACTGATTTGACTTGATCCATGTGTTGACTTCCAGAACTACTTGCAGTTGCATTGTATTGCCTCTTGGGATTTTGCTATGGTTGAGATGGAAACTTACCTTTCTCTTGAAAACTAAGAGCAGATATGAATTTTGCAAGAGTATCTTGAAAATCTATTATGCTTTGAGCAAGTTGAGTGTTGATTGTCTCTTGCTTTTCAATGAATGAATACAAAGTTTCCTCAAAATTTCTTCTAGGAGGTGGAGCATAAGGAGGTGCATATCCATGAGAATTTTAGAAATTGTGGTGTGCTTGAAATAGTGGTTGTGAAGTTTGTGCATTGCCGTTCTCACTCTTCCAACTAAAATTTGGGTGATTTCTCTAACCAGGGTTGTATATTTATGAGTATGGGCTGTGGTTGGCCCTTTGAAAACTGTTTAAAGCATAGGCTTGTTCATGGAGATTTTCCTTAAAAAAAGGTAAGGTTGGACAATTATTGGTTGAGTGTTCATTTGTTTCACATATTTGATACGCAATGTTTTCAATAGATTTTAATTGACCACTCTTTTTCAATTCTAGTGCCTCAATTTTTCTAGCTAAAGATGCAAACTTGGCTTGAAGGTCATGATCTTCCCTAAGGTTGTATATACCTCCACTAGATGTATGAGATTGAGTTTAACTCGGTGCCTCATAAGTACCTGTAGTGTCTCAATTTTGAGCATTTTTAGTTAACAAGTCTAAGTACTTCATTGTTTTATCAGGGTCTTTATTTTTAAAAGTTCCATTGCACATCAATTCAACCATTTGCCTATCTCTAGGTGTTAACCCTTCATAAAAATGTGAAACCAATCTTCATATTTCAAAACCATGATGAGGGCAAGTATTAAGCAAGTCTCGATACCATCCCAACATTGGTAAAATATTTCTCCTGGTTTTTGAGTGAAAGTGGTGATTTGTCTTTTGAAAGAGTTTGTTCTATAAGATGGGAAAAACTTCTTTAAAAACTGTTGTTGCATTTCATCCCGAACACGAATGGATCCTGGTCTTAAAGTTTATAGCCATGTTTTAGATTTATCTTTTGATGAAAAAAGGAAAAAGCTTTAATCTCATGGTGTTCATGCTACAATTTAAATTATTATATGTGTTGTAGACCTCCTCAAATTCTCTTAAATGCAAGTATGGATTTTTCAATTCTAAGCCATGAAAAGAAGGCAAGAGTTGAATAATGCCTGACTTAAAATTAAAATGAGATGCCGACTAAAAGATCGGGGTCGAACCACAGGGAGGTTAATTGTAGAAATTATAAACAACAATTATAAACAACAAGAATAGTAACAATAACAACAACAATAATAATAACAACAATAATAATACTAATAATACTACTACTACTAGTAGTAGTAGTAGTAGTAACAAAGAAAAAGAAGAAGAAGAAGATGAAGATAATGAGAACTTTGAGATGGAATATTAATGTAAGGATTAAACAATGATAATAACTAATGTGAAGGTTAGAAGTTTCACTAATGGTATGTCAAACAAGTATAGTATAAACTCTTATTATTTAATTTGAAGCCACACATAAAGGAGGTTTTAATCAGATTATAGATTGTTAACATGATTACATTAGTCATCTTATTGAATTAATGCTAATACTTGTCAATTTCATCAAGCATTCATGATTATAACTTATATTAACAACAAATCAAGTTCCTTTAATAGTTTAGGTGTCTGTTATACCATACAATATGAACTATGAAAGTGTCAAGCATTTGTTGTATCAAGTATTAGACAACATAAATCAGGATTAGTCATTTAACAAGCAAAGTATTAAAGAGTGAACAAGATAATAAATATTAAACATGTTAGTATCAAACATTAAAGTCTATATTAAATTTACATTATACTTATTCTTACACCATTAGTGTAACCTTTTCACCTTGACATAATAAACTTAGCTAGACATAATCAAAAAAAGAAAAATAGATAAACAAAATAAGAACATAAAGAAGATAAAAGTTAACTAAGTAAAGGAAAGGAAATGAAAGGCATAATCTTGATATTAACGAAAACAAAGCATAAAAATTATAAAAAATACAAAGAGAAAAGCAGGAGCATGATCTTGATCAGGAAACCAAGATGCCTAAATGTATGGCAAATTCCACCTTTTATAGGTCAAAATTGGAAACTATTGATTTGATGACTAATTGATGAGTGGGTAACCAACTCTTGACTTGGTGACAATCCTTATCTTCTCTTGTCTGCCCAAAACATCATTGATAACGTCAAAATTGGAGCCACTTGAAAAATGAACGTTGTAGAAAATTATCTCAGCTTTCTTGTGTAAAAACTTCAGCTCATTTTGACTTCTAGAACTCTAGATATGACCATAATACTAAACAGTGCTCGGGCTGGAGGACAGATTCGGGCTTCTTTGTTGTTGCAATAATTTAGACTTAAAAATAGCCTTTTTAGATCTTGGGCTCCATATAAAAGTTGTAGACCTATGTCTTACCTTTCCATCCATATAAAGTAGACCTAAATATGAGATCTATAACTTCAGATATAACCCAATTACCGAACAGTGTTTCGGTTCAGATAGTTAAACTATTATCCAATTTTGCATTATTTTTAAATAAGATTATATATATATATATATATATATATTAATGATATTAGCTATTAATTTATAAGTTATTATATACAAACTTAATTTTCAAAACTTATAAAACAATATGCTCATGAATATGTTTTTAGGAATAAATTATATATTGTTCTTGTAATTTTTTACATGATTTTTCACTTAATTAATTCTTTATTTTTTTATCACATACAAATCACAGGTCATGATTTTATTTTTTATTAAGCCTTATTTTTTAGAATATAATAAGTTTTTGTTTAAAAAGTAATGACTCATAAAAAAAATATTCATCAAAATAAATAAATAAACAAGGTAATGGAGTTTTTATTGAAGAGATATATTTTTTCTTTCTTAATTAAGATGATTGATATTTTTATGAACATTTGTTTTAATGGTTTTTAGTATTTTATTAGAAAAAACATGTTGCTAGTAAAAAAAAGATAAGTTTATGTAAGAACAAAAAAAATACATTAATAAGAAAATGAAAATTCATCTAATAAAAGTCAATTCTTTTTAAAATTTAAATCATTGCCTTTTTTTTTTTTTACAAATATCTATTTTAGTAAAGCTTAACCAAATAAAAAATAATTTTAAAAACTACCTCACAACATTGTGCAATAAAAAACACTAGTGATCACTAATAATTACACATTAGTAAAATTAAGGAATTCTAAAAAGATATATAAAGTTAATACTAGCCTTATAAGACATGTTACACTGCATGTAGGATTTCAAGCTAATTCTTAATAATAGAAGAATATATAAATTGATTAATACTTAAAAGTGCATTTTTATCAAAGTTTTATATCATCAATTTTCACTTAAAGTATCATTAAATTCCATAACTTTAGCATATTTTATAATAAAAAGTTAGATAATATGATATATCTTTAATTTATGGTATATGCTCATTTCAAATATAAATATATTTCACAATTTAAAGAATTGATTAATTTTTTTAACTATTGAAAGTGAAAGGACAAAGAAAGGAGGTCACTCATATAGTAATTAGTCATCAAATCAATAGTTCTAAATTTTAGCCAATAAAAGGAGGCATTTGCGATATATTTAAACATCTTGATTTTTAGATCAATATCATTTCCTTTCTTTCTTTTTTTTTTCTTTGTAGTTTTAATATTCTAGTTTTATTTCATATTATAGTTTCATTAATATCTTGTTTATATCTTCCATTTCCTTTACTATGCTTATATAATTATATTATCATTTTATTTATTTATATTTCTCTTCTTCATAATATTTAGTTAAGTTTATTATGTCAAGGTAAAAAAATTTCACTAATGGTGTTAGGATATATAGAATATAAACTTAATATGGACTTCATTGCTTACATCCAAGAAAATTTGTTATTAACACATCTTATCATTTTTATCTTATTAATTCTTAATACCTTACTTGTTAAATGGTTAATCTAGATTTATATTATATAACACTTGGTACAGTAAATGTTTGATCTTTCATAGCCAATTGTATAGTATAATCAACACTTGTGCTATGAAAAGAACTTGATTTGTTGTTAATATAAGCTAGTATCATGAATTCCTTACACTATTTAAAAGCATTGGTGTTACTTAAATAAGATAACTAATATAAGCATGTTAATAATTTATAATGAGCTATTAATGATAAATCATCTGATCAAAATCTTTTTTGTGTGCGGTTTCTAGTTGAGTAATCAAAATAGTTTATATTATACTTATTTAAAATACCATTAGTGGATCCTCTAACCTAGAAATTTATTTTTATCATCGTTTAATTCTCACATTAATCTCACATCTTAAAATTCTCTTTAACTCATTATTATTATTATTATTATTATTATTATTATTATTATTATTATTATAGTTAACCTCCTTGTGGTTTGAGCCTAATCTTGTCGGATTATTTATTACTTTGACACTCTTATACTTGGGAGAAGATATAAATCTTTTGGTTGTATCACCAATGTTACAGATGCACAAGATTGTACCATGATTTTTCTAATTGAAAAGACTAAAAAATATTGTCTATGCTTAATGAAATAAAAAAATTAATTGAACCAATAAATTAAGAAAAAAATATTAATTCTAATTAAATACTAAAATAAAAATATAATATTTTCCTTAAAATAAAATAAAAAATAGATGGGTATTGATTGGTACTTAAAATTGTATTTTTATCAAGGTTTTATATCACCATATTGCATTTAAAGTATCATTAAATTCTCTAGCTTAAGCATGTTTTATAATAACAAGTCTGAAAATATAAGATATCTTTAATTTATGGTAAATACTCATTTCAAATGTAAGCATGTTTCACAAGTCAAAGGATTGATTAATTTATTTAACTATTGAAAGTGAAAGGATAAAGAAAGGGTTAAGCTTAGAAAAGAAATGGTGATTTAATTCAAACCGAAACACCTTTTAGTCATTGGGTCATATTTGGAGTTGTAGATCTCGGATTTCAATTTGGTTTATATGGCTATAAAGCTAAGATATAGGCCTAAAACATTCATGAGAGTCTAAAACTCAATTTTGCTGTTTGAAAGTCCAAATCTTAGCATCAAAAGAGAAATATGAATCTATCTGATTAGTACTTAAAAATGCATTTTTATCATGGTTTTATATCATCACTTTGCACTTGAAGTATCAATAACTCCTTAACTAAAGCATGTTTTATAATAATATATCTAATAATATAAGATACCTTTAATTTATGGTAAATGTTCATTTTAAATGCAGGCCTATCACATAAATGAAAGGATTTATTGATGACTGTAAGAACTTAAATTGCAAGGATAAAGAGATGGTCAAACTTAGAAAAGAGATGTTGGTGCAATTCAAACCGGAACACTGTTCGGTAATTGGGTCATATCTGGAGCTATAAATCTCAAATTTAGGTCCAATTTATATAGATGAAAAGGTAAGACATATGCCTACAACTTTCATATGGAGCCCAAGATCTAAAAAGGTCATTTTCAAGTCCAAATTGTAGCAACAACATAGAAGCCCGAAGCTGTCCTCCAGCCCGAGTACTGTTCGGTATTTTGGCCATATCTGGAGTTCTTGAAGTCCAAATGAGCTGAATTTTTTACACAAGAAAGCTGAGACAATTAACTACAACTTTCATGTTTCGACTGGCTCTAAGTTTGACGTTATCAATGACGTTTTGGGCAGATAAGAGAAGATAAGGATTGTCACCAAGTCAAGAGTTGGCCACCCACTTATCAATTAGTCATCAAATCAATAGTTTCCAATTTTCGCCTATAAAAGGAGGCATTTGCCATGCATTTAGGCATCTTGGTGTCCAGATCAAGATCATGCTCTTCCTTTTTCTCTTAAAATACAATTCATTAAGGATGGCCTAAGTAAGGAGTCTTTAGATAATCTTCTATTGACTCTTGAGACGCATCCTAGTGGAGATGTGCATTGTGTAATTCATGATTTATGGCCACTATTTCATAAAGAACATGATTGACTTAGTCTTGGGAATCTGACTAAAAAAGTGCTTGTTTGCCAGTTTTTAGGAAAACTGGATGGGAAGCCTATCCCCGACCTATAGAGGGCACTTAAGCCGTTCTTGGACGTAAAACCAAGGGAAAATATGAGCCACAATCACAACTACCTATACATACACATGCTTTTTCCAAAGTAAATAAATAAATAAATAAAAAGAGAGAGAGAGAGAGTGTGTGAGACTCCAGCTGGCCTACATATAGGTGTTATGATTGCCTTTCTAATTTCTCATTTATAAAATCCTCTCTTCCTTTCTTTCATTTCTACTCAACCCATACATTCAACAAATACATAACTGTGTAAAAATGGCAAGTTCTTCAGGTCATCAGATAAGAAATATTTGTGTTTTCGGCGGATCTAGTCCTGGGAAAGAAAAAGAGTTTTTAGAATCAGCAAATCATCTTGGTCAGGTGCTAGCTAAGAGAAAGATTCATTTAGTGTATGAGGGGAGGCAGTCTTGGGTTAATGGAAGGTGTGTCAATAGCTGTATTTTTAGGAGGTAGTCAAGTTTTAGGGGTCGTCCCCGAAGCTTTAGCACAAGGGGACATCATTGGAAAAACAATTGGAGAGGAACTTCATGTCTCCACAATCTCAGCTCGAATGAATGCAATGTTTAATCATGTTGATGCCTTCATTTATTTACCAGGTGGTCTAGGCAGATTGGAAGAGATCTTTCATATGTCCTCTTGGGCCCAACTGCATATTCACCATAAACCTATAGGTTTGTTAAATGTTAATGGTTATTATGATAAGTTGTTGTCTTCTCTTGATCATGCTGTGGAACAGGAATTTCTAACATCTTTTGCACGATAAATCATAATCTCTGCTGCTACTACTGAACAATTGATTGACCAACTACAATCTTTCATTCATATAATTGACCCTTCCATGAATTGCATAAATTGGTCATCTAAGGAAAGCCATAAAAAGCTTAGATTGGATTTGAGCCTTCATTTGTGAATCTATATATCTTCTGGTTTTATTATGATATTTTGTTGTTTCTTATTTTTGTTTCAGTACGTTTCAGGTTTATCAGTATTCGTTATTTCAGGTGATATCTTCTATACTCTATCTTTCTACCTTTAAACATTGATGACAATGTTTCGTTTTAGTTTTGGGAGAGGGTAGTAGCTAAAAAAACTATAAAAAAACTGTGTTTTTTATTTTATAAAGCATGTGTAAAATTATTGTTACTATGATGGCAGAGTAAGGAGAACTTTTATGACTCTTGAGACGCATCTTAGTAATCATAAACATTGAGGATAATATCTCGTTTTGGTTGGGGGGAGAGGGTAGTAGTTGATAAAAAAAAATTGTTTTCCATTTTATAAAGCATATGCAACATTGTTGTTACTAGGATGGCGGAGTAAGGGAGCTCTTTTGTTGAAGTGACTCTTGAGACGCATCTTAGTAATTATTCTTAATAAGGTCTATCATAATACTTCTTGAAATAGGCAGGTTTACAAACTCTCGCATTGTTATCACTTAATTCTGCTCATATACTTATTTAACATGTATTCTTAAACCTTAATTTACACACACACATTTTAAACATATAATTGTGGGTTGCATATTGGATTATTACATTATTTATGTTCTTTTGTTAAAGGTAATAACTAAGGAAAATGGATAGTATATAATTTAAAAAAAAATAAAAAAAATGATAATAATAAAAATATTGCACCTAATACCCTAAGGGGTGTTTTAACACCTAATACCCTAAAGTCAACTCATTTGGGAGCTATTGGCTCAACGCTTGTTACATGGGTTGAGGAGAAAAGCTTAAGGGAATCAAACATTGCACTATCTACATATCAGTATTTGCAACCTAAGTTACTAAGCTCGTAGGGGTGTCTTAACACCTGATGCCCAAACACCAACTAGTTTGGGAGTCATTAGCTTAAAGCTCGTTACATGGGTTAAAGATACATAGTGTTTTAAATTATATGTATATATATATATATATATATATATTAAAAAAAGACAAAAATAATAATCTCAACCCAAGAAAGTTAACCTTAAACATTAGAATAAAAATTTTGTTTTCTTCTAAGAAAAGCCCCATAATTATGTGTTGATACATTGAGCACAAAAGAAAGGTTTATGAATATCTTGCTAAGAGGTATTGAGCAGGTATATAAATTTAATGAGAGTTTGTTTATCTGGATAGAGTAATGGAAGTTACCTTTAATTTGTGGTAAATGTTCATTTTAAATGTAGGCCTATCACATAAATGAAAGGATTGATTGATGAATTTAAGAACTGAAATTGAAAGGATAAAGAGATGGTCAAACTTAGAAAAGAGATATTAGTGCAATCCAAACCGGAACACTATTCGGTAATTGGGTCATATCTGGAGCTATAGATTCAGCTTTAAGTCTACTTTATATGGATAGAAAGGTAAGATATAGACCTACAACTTTCATATGGAGCTTAAGATCTAAAAAGGTCATTTTCAAGTTCAAATTGTTGCAACAACAAAGAAGCCCAAATCTGTCCTCCAGCTCAATCACTTTTCAGTATTTTGGCCATATCTGGAGTTGTAGAAGTCAAAATGAGTTGAAAGTTTTACACAAGAAAGCTGAGATAATTTCCTACAACGTTCATGTTTTCAAGTGACTCCAATTTGAACGTTATTAATGACGTTTTGGGTAGACAAGAGAAGATAAGGATTGTCACCAAGTCAAGAGTTGGTCACCCACTCATCAATTAGTCATTAAATCAATAGTTCTCAATTTTGACCTATAAAAGGAGGCATTTGTCATGCATTTAGGCATCTTGGTTTTCAAATCAATATCATGCTCTTGCTTTTTCTCTTTGTATTTTTTATAACGTTTATGCTTTGTTTTCATTAATATCAAGTTTATGTCTTTCATTTCCTTTCCTTTACTTAGTTAACTTTTATCTTATTTATGTTGAATAACAAGCAGTTTAAAAATATTTTGTTAAAATTGTGTTTGAAAGTGATTGTGAAAATAAACTGACTAAAAAGACATGTATTAATTTTTTTTATTTTTTGAATTAAATTATTATAGATTGGATTATTAATACGCCATGAAACCAAGAATCATTTATCAAGGTTTTAGTTTTATTGTTTTACTAAAATATTTACAGTTCTATCATGTACAAAATTTATTTGGATGACGATTAAATTATGCAAATGTCATATCATCTTGTAACTTCCTTCTAATGTAGTTATGTAGTGTCATTGATGCATTACAATTTGAACTTGCATTTTATATGGATAAGCGGACATGTTTTGTAAAACTCTTCACCTTTGTTTCCATACTCCAAATTTATATTGGTCAGGTGCTAGCTGAGAGAAAGATTCATTTAGTACATTTTTAGGAGGTAGTCAAGTTTTGGGGGTCGTCCCCGAAGCTTTAGCACAAGGGGACATCATTAGAAAAACAATTGGAGAGGAACTTCAGGTCTCCACAGTGTTGGCTCGAATAAATGCAATGTTTAACCATGTTGATGCCTTCATTGCTTTTCCAGGTAATCTAGGCACATTAGAAGAGATCTTTCATATTTCCTCTTAGGCTTAACTACACATTCACCATAAACCCATAGGTTTGTTAAATGTTAATGGTTATTATGATAAGTTGTTGTCTTTTCTTGATCATGTTGTGGAACAGGAATTTCTAACATCTTCTGCACGACAAATCATAATCTTTGCTACTACTACTGAACAATTGATTGACCAACTACAATATTTCATTCCTGTGATTGATCCTTCCATGAGTCGTATAAATTGGTCATCTAAGAGAAGCCGTAAACAGCTTAGATTGGATTTGAGCCTTCATTTGTGAATTTTGATGACTTTTGGTTTTATTATTGTGTTTTGTTATTTCTTATTTTTGTTTCAATATTTTTCAGGTTTTGTCAGTGTTCGTTATTTCAGGTGATATCTTCTATACTCTATCTTTCTACCTTAGAATATTGAGGACAATGTCTCGTTTTGGTTGGGGGGAGAGGGTAGTAGTTGATAAAAAAAAAATTGTTTTTCATTTCATAAAGCATGTGCATAATTGTTGTTACTAGGATGACAGAGTAAAGGAGCTCATTTGTTAAAGTGACTCTTGAGACGCATCTTAGTAACCATTCTTAACAAGGTCTATTATAATACTTCTTGAAATATTCAGGTTTATAAACTCTCGCACTATTATCACTTAATTCTGCTCATATACTTATTTAACATGTATTCTTAAACCTTAATTTACACACACACACTTTAACATATAATTGTGGGTTGCATATTGGATTATAACATTATTTATATTCTTTTGTTAAAGGTAACAACTAAGGGAAAGGGATAGTATATAATTAAGAAAAAAAGAAAAAAAAAGAAAAAAAATGATGATAATAAAAATGTAGATAAGTTTGGTTTCGTAGCCTCCCTAACCTAAGCAATTAAGCCCGAAGAGGTGTTTTAACACCTAATACCCTAAAGTCAATTGACTTGGGAGTTATTGGCCCAATGCTTGTTACATGGGTTGCGGAGAAATGCTTAAGGGAATCAAACATTGCACTATCTACATATCAGTATCTATGACCCGAGTTACTAAGCTCATAGGGGTGTCTTAACACCTAATGCCCTAAGACCAACTAGTCTGGGAGTCATTAGCTGAAATCTCGTTACATGGGTTAAAGATGCATGGTGTTTTAAATTATATATATATATATTAAAAAAAACAAAAAAAATAATCCCAACCCAAGGAAGTTAACCTTAAACATTAGAACAAAAATTTTGTTTTCTTCCAAGAAAAGCCCCATAATTATGTGTTGATACATTGAGCATAAAAAAAAGGTTTATGAATATCTTGTTAAAAGGTATTGAGCAGGTATATAAATTTAATGCGAGTTTGTTTATCTGGATAGAGTAATGGAAGTTAAATGATGAATACCTTGCTTTGTGGAATTTGCAAATTGTTTTAACGCTTTGATTACTAGGGACTAGTAATAAGCTGGTTGGGGGGTGTGATTAGTACTTAAAAGTGCATTTTTATCATGGTTTTATATCATCATTTTGCACTTGAAGTATCAATAACTCCTTAACTAAAGCATGTTTTATAATAATATATCTAATTATATAAGATACCTTTAATTTGTGGTAAATGTTCATTTTAAATGCAGCCCTATTACATAAATAAAAGGATTTATTAATGACTGTAAAAACTTAAATTGCAAGGATAAAGAGATGGTCAAACTTAGAAAAGAGATGTTGGTGCAATTCAAACCGGAACACTGTTTGGTAATTGGGTCATATCTGGAGCTATAGATCTCAGATTTAGGTCTAATTTATATGGATCGAAAGGTAAGACATAAGCCTACAACTTTCATATGGAGCCCAAGATCTAAAAAGGCCATTTTCAAGTCCAAATTGTAGCAACAATATAGAAGCCCGAAGCTGTCCTCCAGCCTCAGTACTGTTCGGTATTTTGGCTATATCTGGAGTTCTTGAAGTTCAAATGAGCTGAATTTGTTACACAAGAAAGCTGAGACAATTGCCTACAACTTTCATGTTTTCGACTAGCTCCAATTTTGATGTTATCAATGACGGTTTGGGCAGATAAGAGAAGATAAGGATTGTCACCAAGTCAAGAGTTGGCCACCCACTTATCAATTAGTCATCAAATCAATAGTTCTCAATTTTGGCCTATAAAAGGAGGAATTTGCCATGCATTTAGGTATCTTAGTGTCCAGATCAAGATTATGCTCTTCCTTTCTCTCTTTGTATTTTTTGTAGTGTTTATGCTTTGCTTTTATTAATATCAAGTTTATGCCTTTCATTTCCTTTCCTTTCCTTAGTTAACTTTTATGTTCATATTTTGTTTATCCATTTTTCTTTCTTTCATTATGTCTAGCTAAGTTAGTTATGTCAAGGTGAAAAGTTACACTAATGGTGTAAGAATAAGTATAATGTAAACTTAATATGGACTTTAATGTTTGATACTAACATGTTTTATATTTGTTATCTTGTTTACTCTTTAATACTTTATTTGTTAAATGACTAATCTTGATTTATGTTGTATAACACTTGGTACAACAAATACTTGGCACTTTCATAGCCCATATTGTATGGTATAACCGACACCTGAGCTATGAAAGAAACTTGATTTGTTGTTAACATAAGTTATAATCATGAATGCTTGATGAGATTTACAAATATTAGCATTAATTGAATAAGATGACTAATGTAATCATGTTAACAATATATAATCCAATTGGAACCTTCTTTATGTGTGGTTTCCAATTGAATAATAAAAGTTTATATTATACTTGTTTGACATACCATTAGTGGAATCATTATTATTATTATTATTATTATTATTATTATTATTATTATTATTATTAATACTACTACTACTACTACTACTACTACTACTATTATTATAGTTATTGTTGTTATTGCTATTATTGTTGTTTATAATTTGTACAATTAACCTCTCTGTGGTTCGACCCTGGTCTTGCTGGGTTATTTATTACTTCGACACTCCTGCACTTAGGAGAAGACATTAATCTTTTCGTCGTGTCACTATCCTACAACCTAGATAATGTTTAGTGTTTAACTCATATCTCGAGTTCTAGAAGTTCAAATAAGATTATGTTTTTTTTGCTGGAATGCTGAGACAAATTTTCAGAACTTTAATGAAGACTATTTATTTAAATTCTGATATCATCAATAATGTTTTGTTTAGAAATGAAGATAAAGGTTGTCACCAACTCAAGAGGTGGTGATTAGTACTTAAAAGTGCATTTTTATCAAGGTTTTATATCATGATTTTGTACTTGAAGTATCAAATCTTAGCATCAAAAGAGAAATATGAATCTATCCTATAACCTAGATAATGTTTAGTGTTCAGCCCATATCTCGAGTTCTAGAAATTCAAATAAGCTTATGGTTTTTTTGCAGGAATGCTGAGACAAATTTCCAGAACTTTAATGAAGACTATTTATTTAAATTCTGATATCATCAATGATGTTTTGTTTAGAAATGAAGATAAGGGTTGTCACCAACTCAAGAGGTGGTAATTAGTACTTAAAAGTGCATTTTTATCAAGGTTTTATATCATGATTTTGCACTTGAAGTATCAATAACTCCTTAACTAAAGCATGTTTTATAATAATATATCTAATAATATAAGATACCTTTAATTTATGGTAAATATTCATTTTAAATGCAAGCCTATCACATAAATAAAATAATTGATTGATGAATTTAAGAACCGAAATTGAAAGGATAAAGAGATGGCCAAACTTAGAAAAGAGATGTTGGTGCAATCCAAATCGGAACACTATTCAGTAATTGAATCATATCTGGAGCTATAGATCTTAGATTTAGGTCTACTTTATATGGATGGAAAGCTAAGACATAGGCCTACAACTTTCATATGGAGCCCAAGATCTAAAAATATCATTTTCAAGTCCAAATTGTAGCAACAACATAGAAGCCCGAATCTGTTCTCCAACCCAAGCACTATTCAGTATTTGGCCATATCTGAAGTTCTAGAAGTTGCAATGAGCTAAATGTTTTACATAAGAAAGCTGAGACAATTTCCTACAACTTTCATGTTTTCAAGTGGTTCCAATTTTGACGTTATCAATGACGTTTTAGGCAGACAAGAGAAGATAAGGATTGTCACCAAGTCAAGAGTTGGTCACCCACTCATCAATTAGTCATCAAATCAATAGTTCCCAATTTTGGCCTATAAAAGGAGGCATTTGTCATGCATTTAGGCATCTTGGTTTCCAGATCAAGATCATGCTCTTGCTTTCTCTCTTTGTATTTTTTGTAATGTTTATGCTTTGTTTTCATTAATATCAAGTTTATGCCTTTCATTTCCTTTCCTTTACTTAGTTAACTTTTATCTTATTTATGTTTCTATTTTGTTTATCTATTTTTCTTTATTTCATTATGTCTAGCTAAGTTTATTATGTCAAGGTGAAAAGGTTACACTAATGGTGTAAGAATAAGTATAGTGTAAACTTAATATGGACTTTAGTGTTTGATATTAACATGTTTTATATTTGTTATCTTGTTCAGTCTTTAGTACTTTGCTTGTTAAATGACTAATCTTGATTTATGTTGTATAACACTTAGTATAACAAATGCTTGGCACTTTCATAGCCCATATTGTATAGTATAACCGACACCTGAGCTATGAAAGAAACTTGATTTGTTGTTAACATAAGTTATAATCATGAGTGCTTGACGAGATTTACAAGTATTAGCATTACTTGAAAAAGATGACTAATGTAATCATGTTAACAATATATAATCAGATTGGAACCTCCTTTGTGTGTGGTTTCCATTAGACTAATAAGAGTTTATACTATACTTGTTTGACATACCATTAGTGGATCCTCTAACCTTGACATTTATTGTTATCATTGTTAAATCTTTACGTTAATATTTCATCTCAAAGTTCTCATCTTCATCTTCTTCTTCTTCTTTTTCTTTATTATTACTACCACTATTATTATTATTATTATTATTATTATTGCTATTATTACTATTATTATTGTTGTTGTTGTTATTGTTATTGTTGTTTTATTATTGTTACTTATAATTTGTACAATTAACCTCCCTGTGGTTCGACCTTGGTCTTACCGGGTTATTTATTACTTCGACACTCCTGCATTTGGGAGAAGATATTAATCTTTTCGTCGTGTCAGGTGACGACTCACTCAATAATTAGTCATAAAATCAAGAGTTTTAAATTTTAGCTTATAAAAGGAGGTATTTGCCATACATTTAGATATTTTAGTTTTCAGATCAAGTCATATTCGTGCTTTCTTTCTTTGTATTTTTGTAATGTTTAAGTTTTGCTTTCATTAATCTCTTGTTTATGCTTTTCATTATAAGTATATTCTTATCTAGTTTATTTATGTTTATCTTTTTCATAATGTTTAGCTAAGTTTATTATGTCAAAGTAAAAGGATTTCTCTAATGGTGTTAGAATATGTATAATATAAACTCAATATGTACTTTAATGCTTACATCCAAGAAAATTTATTATTAAAATGTCTTATTATTTTTATCTTATTAATTTTTAATACCGTACTTGTTAAATGATTAATCTAAATTTGTGTTATATAACACTTGGTACAATAAATACTTGATCCTTCATAGTTAACTATATGGTATAACTGATATTTGTGCTATGAAAGAAACTTGATTTTGTTAACATAAGTTAATATCATGAATTCCTGATAATATTTTAAAGTATTTGTGTTATTTAAATAAGATAACTAATATGATCATAATAATAATTTATAATGAGTTATTAATGATAAATCATTTGATTGGAACCTCCTTTATGTGTAGTATTCAGTTGAGTAATAAACAAAGTTTATATTATACTTATTTGAAATACTATTAGTAGATCAAATAAACTTGACATTTATTTTTATCATTGTTTAATCCTCATATTAATCTCACATCTCAAAATTTTCTTTAACTCATTATTCTTCTTCTTATTAATTTATATAGTGAATCACTATATGGTTCGATCCTGATCTTGCCGGGTTATTTATTACTTCGATACTGCTGGATTTGAGAGAAAACATTAATATTTTAGTTGTGTTAAATATACAAATGTGTAGCCATGACTTTTCTTTTTAATTTACATGTTTTTATTTTTATTTATATTATCTTAGAGGTTAATGTATTCTTACCAATAATAAATGATTTTATTTTTATAAATGCATCAAGCAAATATAGTTTATTAATATTAAATATAAAATATAAATTATGATATTTTCTTTAAAATATTATAAAAATACAAAAATAATTTAAAAATAACTAGTATTTAAGAAATATGAACTAAGTAATTTTAAAAATCAAATAGAGGGTTCAATTTAAATTTAAATTTTAATATTAATGAAAAATAAAAAATACATAAATAAAGAGGTATTTCAATAATATTTTACAAAATAATGTAAATTAAAAAAAAATCATGTTTTGTTAGGCTTAGTAAGACATATCTATGCATTTAGCCAACTACCCAAGTGCACTTGATATGTGAATTTTTTTTTTTCATAGAGCAAATGAAAAATCATCATCTCTCTCTCTATATATTTTTTTTTTTAACTTCAATGTGGTGGATGACTTGCCATAATCTACATTATTGCTAATGCCCTCTGGCGACTAAAAACTCAAGGTTTTGGGATCCAAAGATCTATTTTGCAACTTCTTTTCACTTTAAAATTACTTAAAAAACCCTAGAAGCCTTTAAAAAACCATTTTCAATGGCAAAACAACCTATAATCTCTACTTTTCTAGGCATTGTTATAGGAAAAACTATCTTTATTGAAATTCCCTTAAGAAGCCCATCTAATTAACACCATGATCATCCTTTTTAACAGGAAAAATGTCAACAATCAACAACATTCTTTCTCCTTAATATTTTGCAGCAACTTTTTCTTTCCTTTCTTGACTTTCAGGAATTGAAATATAAGAAAGATGAATCTTTGGACCGAAATGTGAAATGCTAAAATTTCAATGACCAAATAATAGATAAATTAAAAAGTATAAGGAGCAAAATGAAATTTTTCACACCAATATTAAAATGGTGGAAGTTTTGGTTTGTAAAAATGGTCTTCGATTCATTAGCATCATATTTGTCCCTATATACTTTATATGTATGAGAAAACACAAATCAAAAGACACAGTAACCTCTAAAACCATGATCATATAATTCCTAACTATGTAATTGTAATTTAAAAATTTTGAGCTTAAAAAAAATATAATTGTGCATTGTTCATGTGAACAATACACGCTCTAGTTCTTTTTTAGTGTGTTAGTTTTACTGTTGATGCAATGTCATAGATAGAATCACAAGTTGTCATAGAATATAATAAAATATTTTTTAAAAGACTTGGTCATATGCATAACAAACAAAACACATTTATTGTTTTTTTTTTTAATGAGAAGATTTTAGAAAATTTGGAAAGTTTTGAGATTTTGATGAAAAATGAGTATTTTAATATCAGGTCAGCATCTTATAGTATAAGTTTGTAAATCTGATATTAAAACTGGAAAAAATATGCAAGGATAATTTTAAATTGGTCCTTGAATATTTTTAGATTTTTAAGAATTTATTTGGGGCATGTTTGAAAAAAAAAACCATTTTTATTCAAAACATAATTGTTAAAAGCTATTAGTTGAAAGCTTTTGTACTAGGCTGGTTTTGCAATGGTAGTTTTGATTTTAGGGGTACTTGGCGGTTTTGTTAGACTTGGAGGGCAAGAAGCTATTTCTGGCCTTTTGAACTCTAGAGAGAGGTTTTAGAGTCATTAATAAGAACCTTTTAAAAAGCTTTAAGTGTTGACAAAAAAAAAAAATGGGTGTCACAATGAAGGCTAATTGGGTTGACTACTTTCAAGGCCTCATTAGAGCAATTCCGACATAAATTTTGCATGAGATCACCTGAAATTGCTAGATGAGGTGCATAAAATTCATTGGAATCTAACTTTACTCAATTTTGGAGGTCTGTAACTTTACATTTATTTGTTTAAAGGTGCTAACTCCATTGAACCAAAATCTAAAAATACAAGAGAGCTGATCAGGGACAAGATATTTGAGACTTATATTGAAGAATCAAGGACTAAATATCCAACTTTATAGGTATGGGGTTGTAGAGAATGCATTTTTTAATTGAATGATGGTGGTTACAACCTTTGAGGTGGTCGGAAATATCACATTCATTCTCATGAAGATGCCTCCTCAACCAGCTAAAATTGCCAAAGAATAAGATGAAAAATGGGTGAACGATATGTTGTATAGGTTAAACCCTAGAAACGTGAGAAAATGACAAGGCTAGTCATAGACAATGAACCTTCACATTTCATTTGAATTGAAATATAAGGCAATATAAAGATGAAGGGGTATCATGGGATAAATGATGGGCAATGAGCTTTAATATTCTCTTTAAATTTGAGAATGATAATGGAAGGAATGACTGATAGGAATGAAACTTCTTAAAACATTGATTAAATGAGGTGAAAATTCCTATTAAAAAGAATGACATTGTTATATGCCAATATTTGATCTTGATTGATAACATTAAAATTTTATATTGATAAAAATTTCAATTAAGAGGTGAGACATGGTGCTTGATTTTGATTAATGAAAATTTCTTAGAAAAGATAAACCATGATTATATGTTATTGTTTCAATATGATTAATGGAAATGAAGTTCCCTGTCCAATTTAGAAAACATGATATTTTTTATGAGATGTATGGTGCGTGATTGATACTTAAAAGTGTATTTTTATCAAGGTTTTATATCATCATTTTGCACTTAAAGTATCAATAACTCCTTAACTAAAACATGTTTTATAATAATATATCTAATAATATAAGATACTTTTAATTTATGTTAAATATTCATTTTAAAAGCAGACCTATCACATAAATGAAAAAATTGATTGATGAATTTAAGAACTGAAATTGGAAGGACAAAGAGATGGTCAAACTTAGAAGCAATCCAAATCAGAACATTGTTTAATAATTGAATCATATTTGGAGCTGTAGATCTCATATTTAGGTGTATTTTATATAGATGGAAAGGTAAGACATAGGCCTACAACTTTTATGTAGATCCCAAGATCTAAAAAGGCCATTTTCAAGTTCAAATTATAACAACAACAAAGAAGCCCGAATTTATCTTCCACCCCGAGCACTGTTCAGTATTTGGCCGATATCTGGAGATCTAGAAGTCCAAATGAGCTGAATTGTTTACATAAGAAAGCTGAGACAATTTCCTACAACTTTCATGTTTTTAAGTGGCTCTAATTTTGACGTTATCAATGGTAGACAAGAGAAGATAAGGATTGTCACCAAGTCAAGAGTTGGTCACCCACTCATCAATTAGTCATCAAATCAATAGTTCTCAATTTTGGCCTATAAAAGAAGGCATTTGCCATGTATTTAAGCATCTTGGTGTCTAGTTCAAGATCATGCTCTTGCTTTCTCTTTTTGTATTTTTTGTAATGTTTATGCTTTGCTTTAATTAATATCAAGTTTATGCCTTCCATTTCCTTAGCTAACTTTTATCTTATTTATATTCTTATTTTATTTATTTATTTTTCTTTTTTTCATTACGTCTAACTAAGTTTATTATGTTAAGGTGAAAAGGTTACACTAATGGTGTAAGAATAAATATAGTGTAAACTTAATATGAACTTTAATGTTTGATACTAACATATTTTATATTTGTTATCTTGTTCACTTTTTAATATTTTGCTTGTTAAATGACTAATCTTAATTTATGTTGTATAACAATTTGTACAATACATGTTTGGCACTTTCATAGCCCATACTGTATGGTTATAATCATGAATCTTGAGCTATGAAAGGAACTTGATTTGTTGTTAACATAAGTTATAATCATGAATACTTGATGAAATTTACAAGTATTAGCATTAATTGAATAAGATGACTAATGCAATCATGTTAACAATCTATAATCCGATTGGAATCTTCTTTATGTGTGGTTTCCAATTGAACAATAAAAGTTTATACTATACTGATTTGACATACCATTAGTGGAACCTTTAACCTTGACATTTGTTATTATCATTGTTTAATCCTTACATTGATATTCCATCTCAAAGTTCTCATCTTCTTTTTCTTCTTCTCCATTTCTTTCTTTACTACTACTACTACTACTACTATTATTATTATAGTTGTTGTTATTGCTATTATTGTTGTTTATAATTGTCGTTTATAATTTGTAAAATTAACTTCCCTATGATTCTACCCCGGTTTTGCTGGGTTATTTATTACTTCGAAAGAAATAAATAGATTCTACATAATAGAAAAGACATAAATATATTTTTTAAAAAAAATATAACTAAGTATATAAAGATATATTCTACATAATTCTTAAAATATAAATATATTTGAAGTCATTCTCAGTAACAAATTGAGCAAAAACTCCATACAATATACTTCTTGTTGGTTGATTTTACTTAAAATAATCAAAATATAAACTATTCACTTTATTTTAAGTTCGAAGGCATTATAACAAACAAAAAAAAGATAAATTTTAATTTTCATGATTTATGTGGTATTTCAATTTATAATTTGGTTTTTATTTATCAACTTTGTCAACATCATGTAAATTTCAGTATTCTTTTTAAATATATAAAACATCTAAAAAAAAGAATAAATGACTTTAGATTAAAAATGGAATTTTTTTTGGTAAAACAAAAAATTATAAGGGTTTTTTCAGTCATGTTTGATCATTTTGTACCGTTATTTCAAGAAGTTTCCTTAATTTCAAGCAAAATGGTGCAGCAAAATTACAAGCAGATGGTAACTTATATAACAATATGCTCACGAATATTTTTTGGAAATAAAATATTTATTGTTCTTGTAATGTTTTACATGATTTTTTATATTAATTATTTCTTTATTTTTTTTATCGCATACAAATCACAAGGTCATAATTTTTTTTTATTATAATAAATTTCTATTTAAAAAGCAATGATTCTCATAAAATAAATATTCATCAAAATAAATAAATAAATAAACAAGATAAGTTTTATCAAAGAACTTTCTTAATTAAAATGATTGATATTTTTAAGAATATTTGTTTTAATGGTTTTTAGTATTTTATTCAAAAAAACAAGTTGCTAGTAAAAAAATAAGTTTATGTAAGAACAAAAACAATACATTAATAAGAAAATAAAAATTCATCTAATAAAAGTTAATTATTTTTAAAGTTTAAATCATTTCCTTTTTAACAAATTTCTATTTTATTAAAGCTTAACTAAATAAAAAATAATTTTAAAAACTACCTCACAACATTGCACAATAAAACAATACAATGAATACTAGCCTTATAACACATGTTACTCTACATGTAAGATTTTAAGTTAATTCTTAATATTAGAAAAATATACCAATGTTACATATATTATACAATGATTTTTCTAATTGAAAATATAAAAATATTATTTACATTTAATAAAATAAAAAATAAACTGATAAATTAAGAAAGAGTTATTTATTCTAATTAAATAATAAAATGAAAAGATAATATTTTTCTTAAAAGAAAACAAATGAATATGCAAATATGTAACCATGAGTTTTCTTTTTCTTTTTATTATCTTAGAGGTTAATGTATTCTTACCAATAACAAATGATTTTATTTTTATAAATACATCAAGCTAATATAGTTTATTTATATTAAATATAAAAGATAAATTATGATACTATCTTTAAAATATTATAAAAATACAAAATAACTATAAAAAATAACTACTGTATAAGAAATGTAAACTAAGTAATTTTAAAAACCAAAGAGATGGTTCAATTTAAATTTTAAAAAATATATTAATGAAAAATAAAAAAAAATATAAAATAAAGAGGTATTTAAATAATATTTTAAAAACTAATGTAAATAAAAAAACATCATGTATTGTAAGGTTTGATAGGGTAGATCTATACATCTAGCTAGTTATCCAAGTACACTTGACATAGACTAATTTATTTTTAATAGAGTAGATGAAACATCATTGTTTCTATATTTTTTGAATTTTAGTGTGGTGGAAGACTTCTCATCGTCAACAATATTTTCTAATCTCTTTATTGATCTAAAAGTCAACAATATTTTTTAGTTTTCTTATTGATTAAAGAATCAGGATTCAAGTTTTGAAATCCAAAAATCTATTTTTTAATTTTTTTATACTTGAAAAACATATAAAAAAAATACTTGAATCTTTTAAAAAACCATCTGCAACAACAAAACAACTTGTAATCTCTACTTTTGGCACTATAAGATGAGAAAACCACCTTCATCAAACTCTCCTCTTCCCTCAAGAAATCCAACCAATTCACACAAAGATCATCATGTTTTATAGGTAAAATATGATAACATTTTCTTTTATCTCTTAAACTAACTTTTATAGGAATTGAAACATAAGAAAAATGGTTAATTTTACTTAAAAGGAATATAAATTATATACTATTCATTTTAATTTAAGTTCGAAGACAGATGAACAAATGAAAAAGAAAGGTAAATTTTAATTTGCATGGTTTATCCTAAATTTAAATATTCTTTCTAAATATATAAAACATCTAAAAGAAAGAACAAATGACTTTAGATTAAAAATGGAATTTTGTTTCGGTAAACCAAAAAATTATAAAGGGTTTTTTCTGTCATGTTTGATTATTTTGTACCGTTATTTCAACAAGTTTTCTTAATTTCAAGCAAAATGGTGCAGCAAAATTACAAGCAAGTGGTAACTAAAGCCCCCATCATTGTTCACAGCAAGTAATCTAAATTTATTTCTCCTCGACAAGCTTAATTTCTAGAATTTCAAATTGCATAAGAACCTTAATTTCTAGCATTTCAAGTTGCCCACGAGGCAATAATGGTTATTTAGGAGTTCGAGCTGGCTGCTTTGAATTTGGCCAGAACCTTGGCAAACTCAACAAGCTTCTCTGTCTCTGGAAGAACATCCTTCACAGCAGGATGTGAAGAAAAACTAGTTGCCCATTTCAACAGGCTAGGAGTCTTAGTTTCATCAATCAGCTTCACTCCATTCATCTTCTCTATGGCTCTCAACCACCCCAAAAAGGAACCAAATGCAATGTCAAGGTACCCGATCTGATCTCCTCCAAAGAAACCCTTCCCTTTGCTACACCTGCTAAATGCATCCTCCAGCATCATCACCCCTTCTCCTGCTTGCTCTATCAACGCCTTTCGATCCTCCTCTTCTTTAGCTGTTGCAATGCTTCTCATCGTAGGAAACCACTGCGTATATTCAATATGGCCAGGGAATGATCAGGACAACAAAAAAATAAAGAAATCCAGAATCAGAACGTCGCAAATAATGAATCTAGAAATTGAAAGATGGAGATCAGAGAGGGGGTACCTTCTCATCGAGATAGGCAGCCCAAAACCGAGCAAGGGCACGATCATAAGGATCAGAAGGGAGGATGGTAGGTCCAGAAGACCAAACCTCATCAATGTACTCTACTATCACAAGAGATTCACAAATGGGCTTGCCATCATGAATCAGAACTGGGATTTTCTTATGGACAGGGTTTGATTCAAGAAGAAGCTGGCTTTTGGATCCCAGTGTTTCCTCAAGAAACTCATACCCCTCAGATTTAATATTAAGGGCAATTCTTGGCCTCATCACAAAAGGGCTCGGCCATGCCCCTATAAGCTTCACATCACTCGTAGCCATGATCGATAATATCAAGCCGAACAAAGTTCCTGGGATCTATGTGTGTTTAAATATATATGGAAAGGATGACAATGGAGGGCGTATTTATTTGAAATTAGTGTGGGGTGTGAAAATTTGTTGCAGCCTTGCGGGTAGTTGAAAGTGGTTGTGCTGTCCTAGCATTTATTAGGCGGAGATTTCTCTTTACTTAAATATCTGTCTGACATTACAATGTTCACACTGAATGAATGGCAAAAATAAAATTATTCAGTGGTGGAGAAGCTCACCGCGTAGTAATTTGACTTATGCCATCAGGCAGTTGAAGGCTCTGTTACGCGTATGTTCTGTTGGGATTGAATTGTTGATTTTTTATTTTATTTTTATTTTTTTATGACTGATATAAAAAGTAAAATTTTAAAATTAAATAAAAATATTTTTTTATATATTTTTAAGAAAATAATATTTTAAACTATAATATTTTTCACACTTCTAAACATCCAATTAATAAAAATTAAATAATAATTATTATGATCTGAATTCGATAACTCGTTTAATTGGATTCTTTATAATAATACAGTATTAATTTTTTTTAAAAACAAATTAATGAAATTCTTAAATATACATAAAACAATAGAAAAATTATACAATATATCTTATTTTACTTCATTTTTTATTTGCATCTAAAATTAAAAGGAGATTTTGAGTTTAATCATAAAGTTATGATTATGAATTTCAAGAATTATCACCTAATATTATAATTATTAAAAAATTTAATGGTCTACGAGTGTCTAAGTAAAAGAATTAATTGTACTTGAAAAAAGCCATATCAACTCTAATACATCCTATTTGAAGTAAACTGTATTATTTCTTGAATGTTTCTCTAGATCATGTTTTTATATGTTAGTCTCATCTATAGTTCAAAATAAATCTCATTTTATGAGAAAATCTCTACTTTATTAAGTTAAATTCTAACTGTTCTAAGTCCTAGATTTAGCATCACATTTATTTCTTATTTCGTATATTTAATACTGAAAGGTATATTTTATAATATAATTTTATACTCTCAAATATTAAAATCTACAACTAAATCCTAAAGCTCCAAATAAAAAAAAATTGTTATGAGATTTTTTGTATTTTGGTCAAACCCTAATGGATTATTATAAATTGGTTATGATATCTATTTTTGTATTTTCTTAAACATGATAAAAATACAATTTTATCATTTTTAGAAAAAATGCATGAAAAGTCCTTAGGATTTGGCCGTATACGTGAAAACAAAACATTTTTTATATGAATTGTTTTTTGAATTTTTTTATTATCATTATTTTTTGGAGAAAAATCAGATATTTTTTATATCAAATTCATATCTTACAGTGTAAATTTGTAACCAGATATTAAACAAAATTGTTGGAAAAACACGTGACGGACCCACAAATAACTTTAAAATGGTTCTTGATTTTTTTTATCATTTTTAATATTATTATTTTTTTATGGGCTATTCGGCTAGTTGGGTCGATAGAAGGTTCCATAATCCCTTCTTTTTTAGAATGGGCTGAACCTAGCCCATCCATATGAACCAGGTTGAAATGGCTCAACCCATTTTTGCCTCTGCTGGTGAAAGCCAACAATTCCATAACGTGAATTAATTCACGTCTTGCACACAGATAAGGGAAGAAATTGCAAAAGGAAGGGGGTTGTTAATTGACACAAAAGAGAAATGTCGTTGTTGGTGCTGCTTTGCTGGCATGGCTAAGGTGTTGCTGAAGTTGCTTCCAATGCTGTTGTTAGAGGTTATTGTGTAGGGAAAGTAAAAGAGGCTTATACTGGCATTGTTATTCATGGGTGGGGTGAAGAGGATGAGTTGGTGAAGGAGATATATAGCATTCGATGGAGTAAACATGTGTTGGTAATGGTGTAGAGGTTGAAGTTTGCACTCTTCGTTTTTGCTCTTTAATTATAACAACCTAGATTTTCAATATTCTTTTTCATGATACATTGAAAATTTTTAAATAATTTTTTATACTAGTTCCACCAAATCTTCACTAAAATTCTGGCAGTGTAACAGTCTTTTTGGTGAAGATTTGGTGGAACCAGTATAAAAAATTACCTAAAATTTTTTTATATATTATATAATGCAATGGGTTGAGAAATGATTAAATCGATAATTTGGTATCTAAAAAATACAAAGGAGACTGCTGAAATTTCAAGATATATAATTTTTGTAGAGTCTTCTTTGTATTCTTTAAATACCAAGTTATCAACTCAATTATTTCTCAACCTATTGCATCAATCATAATATTCATTCCATCATTTGGACTTCCAAAACTCAATATCTTAATTCTAGTTTTTATAGAGCACTATGATAAAAGCTAAAAAAATTCATAACATGCATCATTTTTTTTTTTTGCATTTGTGTTCAAAATATATATACAACCAATCATAATTTAACTTAATCATAATAACATTATAATTTACATTATATACAAGATAATAAGTTAAACAATATATTTTTTAGATGTGGAAGTATATTACAATAAAATATTGGTTTTTTCACTTACATTAATCAAATAACAAAATTATTTATCTCAGCATATACTTTCTTGATCGAGGATGCAATGTACCTAAAAACATAATCGTATGAAACATGATTAAAAATTTGATGTACCTAAACACATAATCGTATTAAACATAATTAAAAATTGCATATTTCAATAAGTAATTCATTAAAGACTAACTATTCATGTATATAGTGACTTTCATACCATCAAATAAATTTTTTTTTTAAGTTTCTAATTTCATAAATTCTCTTCTAGACATAGAGGTAAATATATTAAAATAAAAATTTACAATTACACAAGCACAAGTACAATTATAGAAAATACAATTTATTTAACTCCAACAAATATTGTAAAACAAAAAAAAAAGTTTAAGGTGTAAGACACTTATCTAATGTTTGAACTCGCACAAAAATCCCATGCTACTGAATAGATCCTGTAATCTCTCTCCTGTATCATTAAAGATACATATCAAATATGGCTCTACCATAATTAAAAATTTCATTCTAAAATTCATTTAAATTTAAAATCGCATGGCACATGCATTCATATATTTATTCATTTATTTCTTTTTCTTTCATGACTTGTCTTTCCAAATTGAATATCTTTGAACATGTCCTAACAATTTTATTTATTTATTTATCTACTCAATTCATCATGTACAAACTTAGTAACTTCACATCCTTACATTTGTTCATACTATTGAAACTAATTCATTTTTCTTATCAAACCAATTCTTGCCCAAATGACCTTATTTTATTTATTTATTTATTTTCATGATGAGTTTTTCAATTCTTTTGCATAAGTCCACTTTACTTCATTTTAAGTCAATTTAACAACATATTTTTTTTTTATCATAATTCAATACGCCTTAATTTAACCTTTTTATCCCCCTTTATTATCCATTTAAATAGCCTTAAAATTCCATAAAATGAAAATTTTCTCACATTAATATATTATTTCAAACATAACATAATTCATTTATCATTCAATAAACCACAATCCCATAAAAATCCCCATAATATTAGGTCGAATAAACTCAAGTTTGAGATTTTTATTTTTGGTTGAATTTCATATTATGATGAGAATTTGTATCTTTTAAATTTCTTCTAATTGACACTCTACCTAAATTGTTTTATACACATAAATGCATACATACCTAATTTACATAGAAAATGAATTAAAGTCTTATCTCTTATTTCTTCTTCATTTGGTTGAATGCCTTCATTCATGGTGAGCGATGGTTCCCTTTTTAATTATTATAGATAAACCCTTGCCCATTCATTTCATATCTATTCTAACCTCATTCAACTCAAATACCATGAAAATAAAAACAATTAAGCTCATCTTCTCATTTATATGTAACACGATCAAAAATTAATGTCTTCTTTTAAGTGTAAAGGTGTAGGTTATACACCATACAGTTGGCTATGAAAGTGTCAAGCATTTATTGTACCAAATGTTATATAATATAAACCTAAATTAACCATTTAACAAGTAAGGTATTAAGAATTAGTAAGATAGAAAGATAAGACATGTTAATAGCGAGTTGTTTTAGATATAAATATTGAAGTCTAAAATGAGTTTATATTATACTTATATTAACACTATCAGTGAAACTTTTTCACCTTGAGATAATAAACTTAGCTAAACATTATAAAGAAAAGAAACATATATAAACTAGATAAAAACATAAATATAGTAAAGAAAATAAAAGGTATAAATAAGAGATTAAGGAAAATATAACATTAAATGAAACTTAAATATTAAACAAATATAAAAAATAAAAATAAAAAGTATAATCTTAATTTGAAAACCAAGATGTCATAGGCGCTCATCTCTTCAAACTCCAACATCTCTGGCAAAGAAAAATATCTTTTAAAAATATTATTTTGATATGTTTTAAAATGATGATATTTTAATAAGCAATCATTATCACTTGTATTCAGGAGCGATAATAGTTGTTTTTTCATAGTATTTTTAATTTCAAAGCATATTAAAATAATTTTTTTTTTATTTTTTTAAAAAATATTTTTAATATTAATACATTAAAATAGTATAAAAATATAAAAAAAAATATTAATTTAAAATAAAAAATTAAATATTTTAAAACGCTTCCAAAACATTATACCTCACAGATCATCTGGCCCGCCTCCAGCACATAAGCAACTTTTCCCACATGAAATAAGTTTTGTTAATTTGAACAAGACATCAAATCATTTGTTGAACGGTAAGTTTCTTTGTCCAGCTTTGGTTTGCCATTGTCAATTGCCAACCTATGAACGGTAAGGTTCTTTCCACCATCCATTGAATTGTACAAGAGTGGTTTCATCAAATTTCCTATAAAAATAAAAGAGAGGGATTGGACCGTTGCCATTGCGATGCACCTTGTTATGTATTCAAGCCTCAATTATACAGTCGGTGTGTCAACATCAATTCCAAATATTTTTCATCGAACAGACAAAACAGTTGTCAACCGACGGCAAAATCTTTCAAAGATGGTGTGCAGAAGCACCACAGCAGAGGGAGAATATGAACTGCACAAAAATAGAGCAATTATATGTGAGTTGATTCGGGAAGTGGTTGAAAATGTAGAGCCTTCATTTATGTCTCTGGTGAATTGATGATCATTCTGAAAAATTATCTACAAAAACAACTGCTTTGAGAGAGGATGGGTGTGCGTGTGATGATTCATCCCGAGTAATTCAGCTTCGAAGTTTGTTCAGTAAAGCTAGCTTTCAAGTAACCCTTTGCGGCAGAAACACGAACTTTCCAGTTGATCCGAGAATCTCTTTCCATCTTCATCAGAAGTTTCTCCATTTTCTCAATATTGGAAGAACCTGCATAACCATTCACCAAGATCTTGAACGCATTTTTGTTGCACCAAATTCCCTTGTCTTCCATCTCCTGCATCAGAATATCTACATGCTCATATTTTCCCATCTTGGAATAGAGGCTGAGCATCAAATTGTAAGACAATGCTTTTGCTAACCCTAGTTCCTTCATTGTCTGCATTATGGCCTCTGCCTTTCCAAATGCTTATGGTCCACATAGTAGTTTAAAAGAGTATCGCAAAGGTGCATTCTCCGATGGTAAGGAAGGCTGTAAAAATATTTATCTGCTTCTTCGAAGCCATGGATTTTAGATGTTAAGTCCAGCTGAACCAACTTGTCTTAGTTCATAGCCTCATCCTTTCTGATATCTAACACAAAAACGGGATACAAGAGTTCCAGTTACAGTCACATTTCTCTGATCAGGTTTCATATAATCAAGTTGATCGATTCCCTCCTGCACCTGGATTCACATCTATAATTCTAATACATCAGTATTTAAAACTAGTAGTATTTTCTTCCTTTCACATCCATATCTGTCCATTTTCATATGGGGTGCCAAAGCATCAGGCCATGTAGATTGGTAAATAGTGCCAACTGTTTCTGCCTTCTCATTTTCATATTCTATTTCGAGATAAATATCAAACCTTTAAGTATATATCAACTAAAAACAAAATCCTCTGTACCTCACAATGGAGCTAAGCACACAAGAAAACCAAAGAGAACCAAGTTTAAGAGAACCACAAGAACAACACTGGGCAGTCATGAATCATGATCAAGACCACCAAAGTACATCATGTTCAACCAATCCATAAGAAAGGTTACAGAGAAAAAATCCAAAACCAGAATGAGCCGAGATATTTCTGGATTTTGAAAAAAAAAAAAAAACAGACAAAAAAACTCAGTTTTCTTGGAACTCAGCAACCAAAAATCACTGCCACCTTCAACTACCAAACGCCAATTGAATTTTCCCTGTGTTTCCCTTTTGAACCAATCAAGTGTTGTAAGACATGCATAATGCAAAATAATAAGTTTACATTCGAACAGGTGCATGTCCATCTCTGTTTTTTCTTTTTTCTTTTTTCTTTCATTTTTTAAATATAATTGAAGTGTTCAAATTTTATAAGACATGCATAATGCAAAATAATAATGAGTTTATATTCGATCAAGTGCGTGTCTATCTGTGTAAGAACAATTAAAAACGATGCTTTAATTTTAAATTTGACGTGGAACAATAAATAATAAGAAAATAAAAAAGTTTTTAAAGAAAAAGTTGAAAAATAAAAATAAAAAAAATAAAAATAAAAATTGAAGATATACAAAGTGTGTAAATTTTTTTATTAATAATCAAAACTATCTTCTAAAATGATAAAGAAACATATAAATAGTAAATATTAAAACATCTTGTTATTGGACTCGATTTATCAAATCAAACTCTTTAATATAAATAATTTAAAATAAATAAAACAATGAGACAGGTCTGAATGGGCTTAGTTTCCTAATCAAAGTGTAATAGGCTGGGTCATCTTACATCATCTTCGTTCATATACTCGTGTAGTTTCCTAATCAAAGTGTGGTAGAAATTTTTGTTCCATAACATGATTAAGAGAAGACAACAACTTATCATAAAAACCATTAACATTTAATAGACTCATGGGTTTATGGTGAATGTGCAGTTGGACCCAATAAAAAATATGAAAGATCTCTTACAATGTGCCTAGACCACCTGGTAAGGTAATGAAGGCATGAACATGTTTAAACATTGCATTCATTATATCAGACATTGTGGAGACTTATAGTTCCTTTCAGTTGTTTTTCTAGTGATGTCCTTAATTGCTAGAGCTTTGGGGATGACCCCCAAAATTTGACTACCTCTTAAAAATATAGTTATTGGCACTCCTCTTATTAACCTAAGGCTGCTTCCTCATACATTAAATGAATCTTTTTCTCAGCTAGTAATTGACCAAGATAATTTACTGATTCTAAAAACTCTATTTCCTTCCTAGGACTAGATGTACCAAAAGCGCAAATGTTTCTTATGTGATGACTTGAGGAACTTGTCATTTCCACACACTTTTATATCTATTGAATGTATAGGTTGAGTTGAAATGAAGGAAAAAAAAGAGAGAGAACATTTTATAAATGAGAAACTGAAAATGCAATCATACCATCTATATATAGGCCAACTAGAGTCTCACTCTCTCTCTCTCTCTCTCTCTATATATATGTATATATATATTAAAAAATAACATGTGTATGTACAGGTAGTTGTGATTGTGACTCACATCTTTCCTTGGTTTTATATCCAAGAATGGTTTAAATGCCTTTTTTGGGTCGAGGATAGGCTTCCCATTTAGTTTTCTCAAAAATTGACAAATAAGGTCTTATATAGTCAAATTCCCAAGACTAAGTCTATCATGTTTTTTATAGAATTGTGGCCATAAATCATGTATTAGACAATACACATCTCTACTAAGATGCGTCTCATAAGTCAATAGAAGATTATCTAAAGACCCTTTACTTATGTCATCCTTAATGAATTTTATCTTCACGAGTTATAGATACCATTATAGATATCATTCCTACAAAACAACATGTTGCATTATAAGTCTATCTGGCATATCTATGACAGACTTTTAGTCATTTTGCATGATGTTTCTTTGCAAAAGTGCTTTTACCTGTTTCAAACATGTGTGAAATGAAAGAATTGGAGGACTCACCTAATAATTGGATGATTAGTACTTAAAAGTGCATTTTTATCAAGGTTTTATATCATCATTTTGCACTTGAAGTATCAATAACTCCTTAACTAAAACATGTTTTATAATAACATATTTAATAATACAACATACCTTTAATTTATGATAAATGTTCATTTTAAATATAGACCTATCACATAAATAAAAAGATTGATTGATGAGTTTAAGAACTGAAGTTGAAAGGACAAAAAGATGACCAAATATAGAAAAGAGATGCTGGTGTAGTTCAAACCGAAATACTGTTTCGTAATTGGGTCATATCTAGAGCTGTAGATCTTGGATTTAGGTCCATTTTATATGGATAGAAAGGTAAGACATAGGCCTACAACTTTTATAGGAATCCAAGATTTCAAAAGGCCATTTTCAAGTCTAAATTGTAGCAATAACAAAGAAGTCTGAATCTGTCCTGCAGCCCGAACACTGTTCAGTGTTTGACCCATATCTAGAGTCTTAGAATTCTAAATGACCTTAATTTTTTTTTCTAAAAATTTGGGATAATTTTCTATAATTTCATTTTCAAGTGGTTCTAATTTTGACGTTATCAATGATGTTTTGGGCAGACAATAGAAGATAAGGATTGTCACCAAGTCAAGAGTTGGCCACCCACTCTTCAATTAGTCATCAAATTAATAGTTCTCAATTTTGGGTTATAAAAGAAGGCATTTTCCATGCATTTAGGCATCTTAGTTTCCAGATCAAGATCATACTTTTGCTTTCTCTCTTTGTATTTCTTATGTTTTGCTTTCATTAATATCAAGTTTATACCTTTCATTTCCATTTCTTTACTTAGTTTACTTTTATCTTATTTATGTTTTGCTTTCATTAATATTAAGTTTATGCTTTTCATTTCCTTTCCTTTACTTAGTTAGCTTTTATGTTCTTATTTTGTTTATCTATTTTTCTTTACTTCATTATGTCTAGCTAAGTTAATTATGTCAAGGTGAAAAGGTTACACTAATGGTGTGAGAATAAGTATAATGTAAACTTAATATGGACTTTAATGTTTGATACTAACATGTTTCATATTTGTTATCTTGTTCACTCTTTAATACTTTGCTTGTTAAATGATTAATCTTAATTTATGTTGTATAACACTTGGTACAACAAATGCTTGGCACTTTCATAGCCCATAATGTATGGTATAACCCACACATGAGCTATGAAAGGAACTTGATTTGTTGTTAACATAAGTTATAATCATGAATGCTTGACGAGATTTACAAGTATTAGCATTAATCGAATAAGATGGCTAATATAATCATGTTAACAATATATAATCTGATTGGAACCTCCTTTGTGTGTGGTTTTCAATTCAATAATAAGAGTTTATACTATACTTGTTTGATATACCATTAGTGGAACCTCTAACCTTGACATTTGTTATTATTATTGTTTAATCCTTACATTAATTTTCCATCTTCAAGTTCTCATCATCTTCTTCTTCTTCTCTTTCTTTATTATTATTATTATTATTATTATTACTACTACTACTACTACTACTACTACTATTATTATTATTATTGTTATTGTTATTGTTGTTGTTATTGTTATTGTTATTGTTGTTGTATTATTATTATTTATAATTTGTACAATTAACCTCTCTGTGGTTCGACCCCGGTCTTGCCGGGTTATTTATTACTTCGACACTCCTGCACTTGGGAGAAGACATTAATCTTTTCGTCGTGTCAGCTAGCAAAAGCAGCAGTCTTACGTGAAGGAAGGGAAGGCTGTTTATACTTTTATGCAAATCATAAAGTATATATGAACCCAATCAAGCAAGCAAGCAGCCTGCATTCAGCCCAGAAATGATCCAAAAATTAAGCATTCTATCATTTTCCTATTGGAAAGAACAACAAAATTCATGTTCGTAGAACCAGAGCAATAACACTAAACACCATCTCATAGACCTTAAGCATGTTATAGAGATAAATGTGTTTAAAAATATCATAGTGGTTATTTTTTAAGTTTTTTTATTTGAAAATATATTAAAATATATATATATTTTTTAAAGTATTTTTAATATTAATATATCAAAATGATTCAAAAATATTAAAAAATAATTTTAAACAACAAAAATTTAATTTTCATGAAATCTAATTTTGAAAATCAGTTTTAAATGGTACCAATATATATATATATATATATATATATATATATATATATATATATATATAATGAATCATGATTTATAAATTGAGGTAAATACCAAATATAAGGGTAAAATTGTAAAAACAAATCTGATAACCAGAAAAAATAAAACAATATTTAAATTATTGTAATTAAATATAATTTTAATGATAGTTATTCTTATACAATTCCATTCTTATATCCCTCGAGAATAGTCCCTTTTTTCGCGTCATTTCTAATGGGGATTGAGTCACGACAACATCACAGTATATGGATGACAACATCACAGTATATGGATAAGATCACATAAGAAAAATCATCTGATTAGGAAACAAACTCTATCCAAGACGTTATCTAATTTACTAATTACTAGATTAGGAAAATGTGGACGAAAATCATTCCTATTTTATTATAAACTAATTAAAAATCAATAGAATGAGAAACAAATGCAGATATAGATAATCTCTAAAGATAAAGTTGTTTAAAAAAATAAAAAAAAATATGAGCTTAATTAATTAGTTTTTTAATTAATAAAAATAATTAGATAACTTGCATACTTTTTAATTAATCCAACGAGGTTTTAATAATTATCATATTAGTAATTACTTGATTTAAATTTAAAATCACATGAAAATAATTTTTTTAATTCCAAACGTTTATCATTATGCTATCTAATTAATTTATATATATATTTGTTCATAGCTTAATCTTTCATATATTTCGCAATTTGTTATTCTATTATAAATAGAAAAAGAAATGAGAAATTGTTGAGATGGAAAAATGACGAAATATTTTTCTATTAAAGGGGTGCTCCGGTAAGGCTTAATTAATCAATTTCAATAAACAACAAGGACTGAAGTTTACAGTCACGAAATGTATGGACGGATGGCCACGACGTAAAAGGAAATAAAACCAATATTCGTTATTGGAGTCCCCGACACTCCTCCCTGTCGCAACTGTCCTTATTTCTCCTAAACAGACCGCGACGGCAACGCTGTGATTTTTGAAAGAAAGACAGAAGAAATGGAAGGTGGTGTTAAATTGGACAAATGGGGTTACGAGGTCAACACTTCCTCGGATGCTTGCATCTCTGCCATCAACTCTTATTACCACCAGGTCTGTCTTCTTTTCTCTATCTCCACTTATTAATTGGATTGCCAGAGAGAGAGAGAAAGAGAAAGAGGGAGTTTCTTTTTTGGGTTGGTGTTGATTCTTGGCTAAATGAAGGTTCTTAGTTATGGAAGAGAGAGGCGTGTGATTTTGGAAGCTACACTTCATGACAAAGACTGCGTGTTAGCCAATATTATGGCAGCTCATTACCTCTGCTCATCTGCCAATCCTTCCCGAGCTTCTTTCCATATCCAGGCTGCAAACTCTCGACTTGTAAGTGTTTTTCCCTCTGTACTCATGTACGGCCTTTGTCTTTTGATGGGATGTTCAACTGTGAAATTTCTTTTAACAAACAGGAAGAAGCCACCCCTTATGAGAAAGCAGTTTTTGATGCTCTTAATTCTTTGATTTGTGAGAATAGAGATGATGATGTTGCTCTTCAATTTCATTCTAAGGTAGCCTACCCTTTCACCCCCTCTATCCTTAAAGCTAATCTGTTAATGCATTTTGGCCGTGAGAGAAAATCCCTATTCTTCCTTAATGCCTTCAAAAAAGGGGGGCTTTTTCTAAATTTATTTTAGCTTAAGTCTTTTTTTTCCTTGGTTACATAATTTAAATTATAATGCTAATTGAACACTATGTTGTTAAATGATTTATATGGGCTTTAATCATACAACCTCTAATTTCATTTGATGCATACATTTTATTTTACAGCTCCTCAATGATTACCCAAGAGATCTAGTTACTCTTAAAAGAGCTCAAGTTTTATGTTTCTACATGGGTAGACCTGACCTGTCCCTGGACCTTGTGCAACAGGTTTATTTCTGTCCAGATAGCATAAGGTATATTTTATTATCAACCACCTTGGAGTTAACAAGACTTTTCATTTCAACAGGTTTTACCCAGAAACCAAGAAGAAGATTATATATATGGCATGCTTGCGTTTCCATTATTAGAGCTGGGCCGAATGGCTGATGCTGAGGAAGCAGCAAGAAAGGGATATGAGATCAACAAGCAAGATTACTGGGCACAACATGCTGTGAGTTCTCATCATCTTAGTATGATGCAGTACATGATATCTTGCCTTTTTATTTTTTTTCCACCACAGTGAAACATACTATTTTTCTCATTGTCATGGATAAATTTTAACTCGTCTTTGAAGAGAGATCAGGAGTATGAGTTTGGTTTGGAGTGACTAAGTACCATATGAAAGCAAGAGCTAGAATGGACCATCCTTTTGAGTGTCAATTCTTGTGCAGGTGTGTCATGTCCTTCAATATCAATGCCGTTTCAAAGATGCAGTAGACTTCATGGAAGAATGCTCATCTTCATGGAGTTCTTGCTCGTCATTTATGTATGTATAAAATGTTCTAGTATAGAAATGAGATGCTATATGTTATTATAAATTTCCTAATGGCTTTCTTCAATGCCATAATTGGTGGCATCACTGTTTCAATCAACAGGCTGACACATAATTGGTGGCATGTAGCTCTTTGTTACTTGGAAGGTCATGCGTCAGCGAGAAAAGTTTTAGAAGTTTATGACCAACATATCTGGAAAGAGTTGGAAAAGGCTGATGCTGTGCCTCCAGAAGTATGTTATTCTGCTATCTGTTCAAATTTCACCCTCATTTTGTGCAGAAGTGGTCTTACTTTTATTGTGTATTCAGGTGTACTTGAATGCTCTGGGTTTGTTGTTGCGTGTGTATCTAAGGGGTGAGCTTGACATCTTTGAGGACCGTCTGAAGACTTTAGCTTCCTGCATAACGGATCAAGTAAGTTATATTTGTTTTAGTGTAAGAACCATAGAAAAAGTAACTAGTCAATCAATGAATGATGTCTGCTTACAATTTGATTTGTTGGAATATAGTTCTCATGAAACTTTGCAAAACATATCTGAATGATCATCTCTACTTTATTCTATTTGAGAGATCATAAAAGTCTGAGATTTTCTGTGAAGGCTTATTTCAAGATTTTTGTATCCTCACACAGTCCGAAACAAAAGGCTGAATTTAGTGACTAATAATCTTCTGTTGTTATAACTTCATTATAATAGACCAGCCCTGTAACTATAACTATAACTATAACTATAATCACTATAACTGAAATGAACAACATGAAAATATAGTTGTTATTGAAAAGATTAAGTTTCAGAAATCAAAGGTAAAAGCATGCAAATTGTGCTCTTCATATGGAAAAAGAATCCCCTTTCCCTGGATTTGGCAGTTTTATCTTCTAGATATATGAATCCTTACAGGTTTGCAGGACAATTAGCTGTGTCTTCTGCGCTGGATACGCTGACACAGACGAGTCCTGGATTGTGCTTCAGCTATCAGCACCTTGCATGCTATTGTTTTGTTTTTCTATTGTCTTGTGTGTGCATACTGTCTCTGCATTATCAAACATATAATACAAGAATCAGGAGCTTGCATCTACATGCCAAAGGAGCGGATGGAACAAAATTTCTTTTAAGTAACCCCGGGAGTGAAGTTTGCACAGTTGAAGACTTTTACTTCAATTAAAGCTCTAAATTCCAATGATAATTTGTTTTGAGAGGCATTTTTCATGCTTTCACGAGCAATTATGTTTAAATACCATTGGTATGCATATGGGCACGTATTTTTCATGTTACTGTTTGTGTTGTCTGATTATTATGTGATACTTCTATGTGCATTACAATTTCTAGGCCAATTGGTATTTAGAGTGGCACCTTGATGTGCTGATATTATGGGCCTTGGCTAAAACTGGTGAACCTTCAAAGGCAGAAGATTTACTTGAGGGCTTGAAATCCAGGTAGAAGCCTGTGCTATCTTTATACATTTTCGTGCATGGCCCTACATTATTGTAATCTCATCATCTTTTTCAGAATTCATAAGATGAGCAAGAAGAAGCAACAAAGAATGCGGAAAGTCATTCAGGTTTGTTCTGATTGCTGCTTCTCTTACCATTTTTGTATCACCATTTATACAATTTCATGTTAGTAGCTGGTAAGATACCTTTGGATGCAACTAGGTCACATCCCAAAGATGCAGCGAACCCCCATCCTGGAGGGGTATGGATGTTGACCATAATTAGAATATATAACCTTTTTCCTCTTCTCTTTGTTTGTAACAAATGATCAGAAAATTGAAACAATTGTAAACTCCCTTTGGTTTTATGTTAACTTGGTGGTTACTTTTCATAAATCTGTTGCTATTGCTTTCTTCAGATGCTTTTTGAAAGGTGTTTTTGCGATATGCAAGGATTTCACTTTCCCCTTTTATCAGCTTGCAGAAGCCTTATTCGAGTATGGGAGGGGTAATGACAAGCAGGCATTAGATTTACTTGATTCAGATTTTGATGCCAATGATTGTAAGGTAATATTGTCAAGTTGATTCATGTGTTTTGATCAGCTGTATTTAGACATTTCAATTAAAAGATGTGAATTTTACTGTCCTTTGTGCTAGATGCTTGGGGCATCAGATGAACAACTTGATGTATTTAATGAAGTCTGGTGCAGCATGTTACTAAATACTGGACAAGCCGCCAAGGGTACATAAGTTTGGCATCCCAAACCTCCTATTTCTGCAATTTAACTTCATTGTGGCTCTTCTGACTTCTTTCTTGAGTTGTAGCAATAGGAGTAGTGGAGAAGTGGATCAAGAAAAGGGAAGGAATCCCATTCATGTGGCGCTTGTTGGTATAGCCCCTGACTTGTATGCGGAGTTTATTTTAAGGATAAAATGATCTGGGTGAGTGACAATTTCATGACCTATTGCAGGAGAGAGGCTATGCAATGACAGGCAGTCAGGAAGCAGCAACAATTGCTGGTGAGAAGGCTAGGGCCTTAGAAGCTGCACATTTTGTTCAGGTGGCATGAAAGATGGATCATCAATCTACCAGCTATGCATGTGGACATCTTGTTACATACATGAATTCTACTCGGCTATAGCCTTGCTTCGTAACTGTGTGAATTACAGATGAAATACGTGTAACCTTTCTTCCATCGTTCCTAGTTATCCTTTATCTGCATCCCATGATTCCATCTTAATCAGGGGAGAACAATGAAAAGGAAAAGGTGAATCGATGTGCCTGTTTGTCTGAAGACTGAACTAGATAAAGTTATCATAGTGTGAAAGCAAAAATAAATGCAATCAATATTTTGGTTGATCAGTGGGCTTATCAGATATTTTGACACAGATGGGATAATAATAGAGCATGTTTTCAATCATATCATACACCATACGCTAATAATAGTTGATGAGGGTGTGCAAAAGAAAAGGCAAAAAGATTAAACTTGAAATGAAGAAGAAATGATTGCTTGTGAAGTCATTGTTGTGACAGCAAGCTTCATCCGAGAATTGGAAGTGGAAGGTGGGAGGGATTTCTGGTTTTTGTTTGTCACAGCAGATTAGGTTTCTCTCATAGAAACATTTTCATCAGAAATTAATACGTAACATTTTTGTTATATCAGAAAGATGACTTTGTGCAATTGCAGTTTAGTAACTTGATCAGAACAGAGCCAAAAAGGATGAGCTTGCAACAATTCTAGGACTCCTTGCTACACCCAGAACGAACTTTTATACTCCATAAAATATGCATGGTTTCCTCTTCATACTTGCTGTGATGAGAGCAAAATTGACAATTGAATATTTGGATAAACTGTAAAGACAGCTAACTACTTACAAGGCATGGACATCTTCTCTTCATCATGAACTACACGTGTCTGTAATCAAACCAGACAACATAAAACGCCCAACTATGACTAGCAGTCAGGTCAATCAAAAGCCCCAAACCACACCAATCAACAACTGATCTCCCCACACCAGAGCACAGCCATGCCCACATCATAATCAAAACCTTCAGCCATGCCAACTCCTTCGCACAAGTGCCCACCAGATAATGCAGATATGCTGTGATGGTCCTGATTCCGGTCGTGACAATTTACTTAATGCCCAATCATTCGGCTTCGAATCCGACTCAGCTCCTCCACAACCTCCCTTGAATCTGGCCGATCATCCTTGTCCGCCGCCACACACCTGAAGGCCAGCTCAGCCACGGATTCAATACCGTTCATAGTTTCCCCATCAACACCTAAAACAGGGTCAACAACCTGACGAAGCAGACCCATTTGGATTTTGGATACTACAAGATCAGCCAAAGCCATCTCCCTCTTGTCCCTACTCTGGTCCACTGCCCTCAAACCTGAAACCAGCTCCAACAAAACCACTCCAAAGCTGTAAACATCACTCTTCTCTGTTAACCGGAACGACCGGTGGTAATCCGGGTCCAAGTATCCAGGTGTGCCTTGAGGCCCGGTACAAACATACCCAGATGAAGATGATGTTTCAGGCAAGACTAAAAGCCTTGAAAGCCCAAAATCACCCACTTTGATTCTCATATCTCTCTCTATAAAAATATTGGATGATGTAATATCTCTGTGAACAATGGGTGGTTTAACTGAGAAATGCAAGTACTCTATAGCTAAAGCCGTTTGCAATGCGATATCAAGCCTCACTTGCCACGTTAAAGAACTTTTACGGTGCAAGTTGTTTGTTCCATGGAGGTGGTCAGCGAGAGTGCCGTTGGGGACGTAGTCATACACCAGAAGTAACCCTCTTGGATCACTGCAATACCCGTGAAGTTTAACGAGATTTGAATGATTTATTGAAGATAATATCAAGATTTCGTTGCAGAATGACTTGGTTGAAAATGCTCTGCCAGCGGCTGCAGCTTGGTGGTGCCTGTGGAGGTATTTAACAGCAACGATTCTGGCATCAGAGAGCTGGCCTAGATACACAGACCCAAACCCTCCATCTCCAATTTTACGCTTGGGGTCAAACCTGTTAGTTGAGGCTTCAAGCTCCTCGAAGGTGAACGCAGGAGGTAGAAGACTAGCAGAGCGGTGGCGGTGAAGGAACAGTGTCGTTGGGTCGTCTTCTGTTTTCAATGATTTCAATCGCCTATACCTAACAACAATTCCAAAAACCAAAACGGCAATTACAACACATAACACCGCGGAGATGGAGCACAAAATGGCGACTCGGTTTGGGTCATTTTGGTGAATCCATGTAGGTGAAAACCGAGTTCTGGACTGAAAACAAAAGAAATTCTTTTCTGGATCTGAGGAATTGAAGCCACAGATTCCTTTCTTGGATTTGCATTCCCTGCAGCTGGAGAAGTAGGAGTCTTGAGACTCATCGTACTCAACTTGGAACCCGAATTTCAAGAAATTGTCAAGGTACTCTAAGATGTCGGTTTGACATCCCTGCTTTTGGAGACTACGAGGAGTGGCAGATCCACAGTCATTGAGGAGGTTAAGTGGGTTCTTGACGAGCTTACACTCCCAGGGACAGTGGCTGCAGTTTGGGAGATTTGGTGGGGAACAAGAGCGCAGAACAGAAAGCCGAGAACAATAAGAGTCAGAAACTCGAAATGGTGAACCGGAGAGATTGATGGAATGGGCAGGAATGGAAGAAAGATCACTAAAGCAAGTAGCAGCGGGTCTTATCGTTGTTGAGGATGTTAAAGAGGAGAGTTGAGGAGATAGAAGAAGAGAGGAGGAGTTGGGGTCGAAGTGAAGGAGAGCAAAAGAGAGGTTATTGATGGAGATTATGGAGTGAGGAGAAGAGCATTTTAGTTGAAAGAAAGGGTGGCCACAACCAGGTGATAAAGAGAAGGGGAAAGGAGGAGGAGAAGTGGATGCGAATGGAGGGCATGAAGAAGATCTCAAGGATGTATCTTGCTTTGAAGTACATTCATGGAACCGAGGATCTGCTGAAATAATGCTATATAGAGAACAGATAAGCATCAAGATGGAGAGAAGAAGAAAGGAATGGTGGGGTTGTTGAGGCATTACTATGGTTTGGATTGGATTGGTGGAGATGATGATGATGATGATGATGATCAAGAAAGAGAGATGGGTTCTCGAACTAAACTAAATCTTGCTTGAGATAGTTAGGGTGGATTCTTCTGGTTTCAGTGGAGGCTACTGCCTAGGTTGTCGGAGGAGATGAAAGAGTGACGGAGAAGACAAGTGGGGAGTATCGAGAGAAGTGAAGGAAGGTCACGTGAAGAGAAGTGGAAACATATTAGAGTTGGCTTTTCTGCTCTCTCGATGTGCTTTTGGAATTTTACATCGCTTTCGTTCCTTCACGTGGGTAGGTGGCCTAGGGATGACCTTGGACTCAAGTACTCTACATTACTTTCAAATTATTGCCATTTTATTGGTGAATTTGCAATTAACAATACATTTTGATTTGGCGATTTATGACTTATTTTTTCATTTTCAATTTAGTTACCATCCTCGAATCGAATAGAATACACGAAACCAAAACAATGAGGCGAAGTAAACCAAGAAAAAAAATTGGTTATTTATTTATTTATTGTATTTATTTGATTTATAGCTAATAAAATAAATTAAATTAAAATATGAAAATATTTATTTTAATCTTAATAAATATTACTGCTAAATTTACATATTTTAAAAATAAGTTGATGTTGTTTTTTACTTTATTTTATATTGAATATTAAAATTAATAATTTTACTTATTAAATCTAGAATGATTTGTAAATCTATTTAAAATTTGATTAGTTCAAAGGCTGTATAAATTTAAATTTAAAAAAGTTTAAAGATGGATTAATTTAATTTAATCTGGCTAAAATTAAGTTGAGTGGCAACCTTGTTGGGCTGGGGTGAAATTTATGTTAAAAATTTGTTGATTGTTTTATCAAAATTATGTTTTGATCTTTTTAAGAAAAAAATATTTTTTTTTAGTTTAATTGGATTGTTTTTTTATTTTATTCAATTGATGGATGGGATAAGTTTAAATATGGCAATATAGATAGAAAAAAGATTGTGTAAATGTCAATTGATAAAATTGAAGAGAAAATCTATCCCTCGCCCTGAATAGATCTTTCAGCGAATAGATCTTTCAGCGAATAGAAATTTCAACCAACATAAAGATTAAACGTTTGATTTTATTTGATTTATTTTTTTGTGTAAAATGAGTATAATTGTATGACTTTAACAATACATGGTGATTTAAGGGATTTGAAAATAAATCATGTTGCTCTTTTTTAGGTGATATTCAACCAAAGCATGTGAATGAAGAGTAAATTTAATTAATTTAATTATGATTATATTTGGGTTAAATCTGATCTAAATAGGTGTATTGTGAATAATTATGATGAGTTAGATGTGTAAAAAGTGGAGGAAATCTTGGTTTTCTATAAGTTGGGTCAAATTTGCCATTAAAAAGGAAAGATAAATTATCAAAACACATGTATGAAATTATTATGGAAATATGTTTTAAATCTAATTGTGTTGAGTTGACATCAAATTATAAAAAAAGAGATAAAAAAAAGTTAACCATGGACAATCAAAATGGCTATATGATCAAGATATAAAAATAGGGATAAGTACATGGAATTGGTTTGCTTTAATATTGATGAATTAAATGAAAAAATAATAATTATAAACCCAATGTTACATTCAATAAAAATCCATAATCTATGATAAATGTATACGGTGTACTCAATATGTCCGAGCCTATCCCATAGATGTATGAGAAATAATACCTTGGGACAGGTGTAAAGCTAAGCAAACTGCTTCTTTACACGATCAAAAGATTGATATCTTCTCCAAAGTATAGGAGTGTCGAAGTAATAACGCAGCAAAACCGGCATCGAACCATAGATAGATTAATTATAAATAACAATCATATAATAACAATAATATAACAACAACAATAACAACAACAATAGTAATAATAATAACATTAAATACTAGTATTAATAATAATAGAAATAATAATAATATTAGTAGTAGTAGTAGTAGTAGTAGTAGTAGTAGTAACAACAATAAAGAAAAAGAAAAAGAAGTTGATGAGAACTTTGAGATGGAAGATCAAGGATTAAACAATGATAACAACAAATGTTAAGGTTAGAGAATCCACTAATAGTATGTCAAACAAGAATAATATAAATTCTTATTATTTAATTAGAAACCACACAGAAAGAAGGTTCCAATCAGACTATATATTATTAACATGATTACATTAGTTATCTTATTCAATTAATGCTAATATAAATCTTGTCACATATTTATGATTATAACTTATGTTAACAATAAATCAAGTTCCTTTCATAGCTCAGGTGTCAGTTATACCATACAGTATGGGCTATGAGAGTGTCAAGTATTTGTTGTACCAAGTGTTATACAACATAAATCTAGATTAATCATTTAACAAGCAAAGTATTAAAGAGTGAACAAGATAATAAATACTAAACATGTTAGTATCAAACATTAAAGTCCATATTAAGTTTATATTATACTTATTCTTACACCATTAATGTAATCTTTTCACCTTGACATAATAAACTTAGTTAAACATAATGAAAGAAAGAAAAATAAATAAACAAAATAAAAACATAAATAAGATAAAAGTTAACTAAGTAAAGGAAAGAAATTGAAAGGCATAAACTTGATATTAATGAAATCAAAACTTAAGCATTACAAAAATACAAAGAGAGAAAGCAAGAACATGATCTTGATCTGAAAACCAAGATGCCTAAATGCCTTCTTTTATAGGCCAACATTGGAAATTATTGATTTGATAACCAATTGATGAGTAGGTGGTCAACTCTTGACTTGGTGACAATCATTTTCTTCTCTTGTCTGCCCAAAACATCATTGATAATGTTAGAATTGAAACCACTTGAAAACATTAAAGTTATAGAAAATTAGTTCAACTTCTTAGGAAAAAAATAGAGGTTTATTTGGACTTTTAAAACTCTAGATATAGATCAAATACTAAACAGTATGCAGGCTGTAGGACATATTTGAACTTCTTTGTTGTTGCTACAATTTAGACTTGAAAATGACCTTTTCACATCTTCGGCTTTGTATGAAAGTTGTAGGCCTATTTTATATGAATAGAAAGGTAAGAAATAGGCCTACAACTTTCATATGAAGCTCAAGATCTAAAAAGGTCATTTTCAAGTCCAAATTGGAGCAACAATAAAGAGATTTAAATCTATCCTCCAGCCCAAGCACTGTTCAGTGTTTGGCCCATATCAAGAGTTATAAATACCCAAATGATTTGAATGTTTTACATAAGAAACATGAGATAATTTTCTACAACTTTCATGTTTCAAGTGGCTCCAATTTTGACGTTATCAATGATGTTTTGAGCAGACAAAAGAAGATAAGGATTGTCACCAAGTCAAGAGTTGTCCACCCACTCATCAATTAGTCATCAAATCAATAGTTCCTAATTTTTGCCTATAAAAGGAGGCATTTGCCATGCATTTAGGCATCTTGGTATCCAGATCAAGATCATGTTCTTCCTTTCTCTCTTTGTATTTTTTGTAATGTTTATGCTTTGCTTTCATTAATATCAACTTTATACCTTTCATTTCATTTCCCTTACTTACTTAACTCTTATCTTATTTATGTTTTTATTTTGTTTATTTATTTTTCTTTCTTTTATTATGTCTAGCTAAGTTTATTATGTCAAGGTGAAAAGGTTACATTAATGGTGTCAGAATAAGTATAATGTAAACTTAATATGGACTTTAATGTTTGATACTAACATGTTTTATATTTGTTATCTTGTTCACTCTTTAATACTTTGCTTGTTAAATGACTAATCTTGATTTATGTTGTATAACACTTGGTACAACAAATGCTTGACACTTTCATAACCCATACTGTATGGTATAACCGACACCTGAACTATGAAAGGAACTTGATTTGTTGTTAACATAAGTTATAATCATGCATGCTTGACAAGATTTACAAATATTAACATTAATCGAATAAGATGACTAATGTATCATATTAACAATCTATAATCAGATTGAAACCTCCTTTGTGTGTGATTTCCAATTGAATAATAAGAGTTTATACTATACTTGTTTGACATACCATTAGTGGATCCTCTAACCTTGACATTTATTGTTATTATTATTTAATCCTTACATTAATATTTCATCTCAAAATTCTCATCTTCTTCTTCTTATTAGTATTACCACTACTACCACTACCACTACCACTACTACTACCACCATCACCACCACTACTACTACTACTATTATTATTATTATTATCATTGCTACCAATATTATTGTTGTTGTTGTTTATAATTTATACAATTAACCTCCTTGTGGTTCGACCCCGGTCTTGCCGGGTTATTTATTACTTCAACATTCCTGCACTTGGGAGAAGATATTAATCTCTTAGTAGTGTCAATTATACAATACAAAATAACTTAAAAATAGCCTTAACTTATAAAAAAAGATAGACCGAGTGTTTGAGTTGTTCTAATCCTGTGATTTTTAAGAAAAAGTTTTTTACAAAAACAAAAAAAAATCACTAGCTCCCTTATCATCAGGTCACCAACTTCCTTGACCTTCCAGTACTAAGTAGTCATCAGCCCTATATATGGTCTTACAAATTTGTGAAAACTTGTGTTTATGGTAAATTATCTCACTCTTGGTCATTGTGACCCTTTTTATAAGGAGGAACCCCTTCTCCTGAAATTATGGGGCTATTGTGCCAAGGTAGAGAAAGTTGTCTCACGCCCCTAGGTATTCTCTACTTACCCACCTGTGTTGATTTCAGGTACAAGTACCCTTTTATTGAAAATCATTCAAGCTTTTCCTGGGACTGTGGCATGGGTTACTTTAGCGTCGTAATGCTTGGTACTCGAACATTGGCTCAAGACATTTTCTCTACCCCTTCTTACCTTGAGTATCCTACTAAATCGCCTCCTACTTTTAAGAGGCCATGAACTAGATTAGAATCATTCTTAACAAATCTATAATAAGTGATCCTATTTTTTGCATCGGATCTGGGTAGAGACTAAAGGTCTTGAACAATCAGTCTAACAGAACTCAGAAGATAAATAAGTATTATTAATTTCTCCAAGCTCGTTCCAAGTTCGAAGTACCATTTGTACAAATAAAAATATTTTTTGTTACATGATTTCTTCTTCATATAGATAGATATAGGATCTATGAGGTAATTACTTAGAAATACATTTTGTGTAACATCCCTTCCTATCTGATAGAAAAGGATCCCATGATCCTGAACTGATCTTACCTAGATCGTAAATTGATTAATACTTGAAAGTGAATTTTTATCAAGGTTTTATATTATCATTTTACACTTAAAGTATCAATAACTCCTTAATTAAAGCATGTTTTATAATAACATGTCTAATAATATAATGTACCTTTAATTTATGGTAAATGTTCATCTTAAATTTAGACCTATCACATAAATAAAAGGATTAATTGATGAGTTTAGTTAAACGCTTGGAGCAAGAGGATCCATCAAATCAAACGTGACTTGGCATCTTGTTTTGTGAGAAAGTATTTAAATGTCGCGTGATCAGTAAAAAAATAATAAAAAATCCAAACAAATAAGACCTACACTTGTCTAATGTAAAGACCACAACTAAGAGTTCTTTTTTAGTTGTAGTGTAATTTAATTAATCATCATTCAAAGTCTTACTAACATATTAAATGATATGAGGCTTCTTATCTTTTCTTTACCTTAAAATAACCCCTACCGCAAAATCACTAACAATACACATCAGCTTAAATGGTAAAGACCAATCAGGAGATTGCATGATTGGTACAATGGTCAATAACCCTTTAAACATTTCAAAAGCTTCTTGATATTATGATGTCCAATCAAATTGATCATCTTATGACAACAAGCTACATAATGGTTTGGCAATGTTACTAAAAGAATGAATGAATTTTTGGTAAAAATTATTGTATCCTAAAAGGGATCTCATATCTTTCACAGTCCTAGGGGTAGGTAATTTTTGAATTACTTTAACTTTTGACATATTTACATTTATCCCTTTTGAAGAGACAATGTGACCTATGACAATGTCATATGCCACCATAAAATGGCATTTCTTCTAATTGAGTACAAGATTGCTCTCCTTACACTTTTCAAGAACTTTCTCTAAATACATTAGACAAAACTCATAAGAATCCCCACAAACTAAAAAATCATCTATGAAAACTTCCAAAAAAATTCCATTATGTCACTAAAGATACTCATCATACACCTTTAAAAAGTGGTCAGTGCATTACAGAAGTCCAAGGGCATTCTTCTATAAGCATAGGTACCAAAAGAAAAAGTGAAAGTGGTTTTTGTCATGGTTTTTAAAGGAAATCTCAATTTGGTTGTAATCTAACTATCCATCAAGAAAATAATAGAAAGCTTGTTTGGCTACTCCTTCAAGCATCTAGTCTAAAACTAAAACTGAAAAATGGTCCTTCCTAGTCACCATGTTTAACTTACGATAATCAATATGCATACACCATCCAGTTTGGATTCTTGTTAGCACTAACTCATTATTTTCATTCTTCACTGTCGTGACTCCAAATTTTTTAGGGATAACTTGGGTTAGGCTGGCCCATTTTGAGTTTGCAATAGGGTAAATGATATGTGCATCAAATAGCTCAAGCACTTCACCTTTCACTACTTCATTCATGATTGGGTTCAATTGTCTTTGCATTTGCCTCATAGATTTAGCCTTTTTTTTTAAGATAGATTTTATGTGTACATAAAATAGGGTTAATTCTTTACAAGTCAGTAATTGTCCACCCAATTGCTTTCTTGTGTTTTCTCACCTCTCAAAAGTTTTTATTCTTGCTCTATGCTAAGTTTTGATGAAATTATAATAGGATATGATTCATCATCCCCTAGAAATATGTACATAAGATCACTTAGTAAAGGTGTCCTTTCTAGTTTATAAGGTTGGACAAGAGATGCCTCAACTTTCACTTGGGCTAAAATCACAGGCTCAAATGATAGGGTCTATTGACCCATTGATATAATAGGCATTGGATCTAGATAAGTCTTGAGTTCTCTTACTTTTTTATCAACACATTCCAAAGAATAAAATCTTTCATCATGAATTAAAGTTCTCTCTAATTGATCCTTTATTTATTCTCTCTCAAAGTGTTCTTGAAAAACTATTTGGATCAAATCCATCTCTTTAATGTCTTTATGTTCACCAATTTATTTGGAGACATTTAATATGTTAATCTCTATAGTCATATTTCTAAAAGACAATTTCAGCACCCCATTCTTACAGTTAATTAAGGCATTGGATATAACTAGGAAAGGTTTACCTAAGATAAATGGGATAGGAGCATTAGATCCTTAAATAGGTGTGGTGTCTAACACTACAAAATCAACAAGAAAGTAGAATTTATTTACTTGGACCAACACATCCTCAACAATACCCCTGAGAATCTTGATTGACCTTTTAGTTAATTGAAGGGTGATTTAAGTAGGCTTAATTTCTCGTAAACCTAACTGTTCATAAACAGTGTAGGGTATTAAATTCACACTTGCTCCTAAATCTAACAAAGTTTGGTCTATCTAATGACTTCCAATAATGCATGAAATGCTAGAATAACTAGGATATTTGTATTTAAAAGGGGTCTTAAACTGGATGACGACACTAATATGTTTAGTTAGAAAGACTTTTTCTTTCATATTCAATCTCCTTTTGACTGTGCATAAGTCCTTAAGGAATTTTGTATAAGATGAGACTTGTTTAATTGCATCAAAGAGTGGAATGTTAACTTTCACTTGTTTAAACAATTCATAGATTTTCAAGTTCATAAGATCATGTTTAGGTTTCCCTAACCTTTGTTGAAATGGTGCTCTAGGAACAAATTCTAAATCACTTACTTTGACTCTAATTTTTCTTGAATCATCTCTTTTCTTACTCATTTATCTCACCTTACTTTTCACTCAAACTCTTATTTGTCACTTGTGTTTTGATTCCCTCTTCACTTTTCCTATATTTCTCCTCCACAATACCTCTAGAAATTCCAAAACCTATAGCTTTGTCAACAATCTTTCCACTTTTAAGGATAGTGATGGCTTGGACTTATTCATAGTTTGAAGGTTCATAGATGAGGATTCATTCATATGTACCTGACCTCTAGGATTTGGCATTGGTTGAGTGATTAATACTTAAAAGTATATTTTTATCAAGGTTTTATATCATCATTTCGCATTTAAAGTAATAATAACTCCTTAACTAAAGCATATTTTATAATAACATATCTAATAATATAAGATACCTTTAATTTATAGTAAATGTTCATTTTAAATACAGACCTATCACATAAATAAAAGTACTTATTGATGAATTTAAAAACTGAAATTGAAAAGATAAAGAGATGGCCAAACTTAGAAAAGAGATGTCGGTACAGTCCAAACCGAAACACTGTTTAGTAATTTAATCATATCTAGAGTTGTAGATCTCAGATTTAGGTATACTTTATATGGATGGAAAGGTAAGATATAGGCCTACAATTTTTATATGGAACCCAAGATCTAACAAGGTCATTTTCAAGTCCAAATTATAGCAACAATAAAGAAGCCTGAAGCTGTCCTCCAGCCCGAACACTATTCAGTATGTTAGCCATATCTAGAGTTCTAGAAGTCCAAATGAGCTGAACTGTTTACACAAGAAAGCTGAGACAAGTGCCTACAACTTTCATGTTTCGAGTGGCTTCAATTTTGACGTTATCAATAATGTTTTGGGCAGACAAGAGAAGATAAGGATTGTCACCAAGTCAAGAGTTGGCTACCCACTCATCAATTAGTCATCAAATCAATAGTTCCTAATTTTTGCCTATAAAAGGAGGCATTTGTCATGCATTTAGGCATCTTGGTTTCCAGATCAAGATCATGCTCTTCCTTTCTCTCTTTATATTTTTTGTAATGTTTATGCTTTACTTTCATTAATATCAAGTTTATGCCTTTCATTTCATTTCCTTTACTTAGTTAACTCTTATCTTATTTATATTCTTATTTTGTTTATTTATTTTTCTTTCTTTTATTATGTCCAACTAAGTTTATTATGTCAAAGTGAAAAGGTTACACTAATGGTGTAAGAATAAGTATAGTGTAAACTTAATATGGACTTTAATGTTTGATACTAACATGTTTTGTATTTGTTATCTTGTTCACTCTTTAATACTTTGCTTGTTAAATGATCAATCTAGATTTATGTTGTATAACACTTGGTACAACAAATATGTGGCACTCTCATAGCTCATAATGTATGGTATAACCGACACCTGAGCTATGAAAAGAACTTGATTTGTTGTTAACATAAGTTATAATCATGAATATCTGACGAGATTTACAAGTATTAGCATTAATTGAATAAGATAACTAATATGATCATGTTAATAATTTATAATCTGATTGGAACCTCCTTTGTATGTGCTTTTCAATTGAATAATAAAAGTTTATACTACACTTGTTTGACATACCATTAGTGGAACCTCTAACCTTGACATTTGTTATTATCATTGTTTAATCCTTACATTAATATTTCATCTCAAAGTTCTCATCTTCTTCTTCTTTTTTTTCTTTATTATTATTATTATAACTATTACTGTTGTTATTGCTGCTACCACTACTAATACTATTCTTATTGTTATTATTATATTATTATTATCTATAATTTATACAATTAACCTCCTTATGGTTCGATCCCAGTATTACCGGGTTATTTATTATTTTGACACTCCTACTCTTGGAACAAGACATTAATATTTTAGTTATGTCATTGAAGTGGAATTTTTTCCTTCTCTTGAATGCTTAGTGATTGAGTCAACTTGGTTAGTTGACCTCGAATGTCATCTAAGATCCTATTAGCCTGGTCTTGAAATTTGTAAGCCTGGTTGTTGATTCCTCCTTATGTTTGCATGAATTATTGAAGAGTATCCTCTACAGATCTTTTATAAGATGGTTAGTATATGTTATGTGTAGGAGCATGAAATGGTTGAGGTAGAGGTTGAAATGTTTGAGGTACTGAAGAGCCTTTATTTCTCTATCCAAAATTTAGGTGGTTCCTCCATTCAGAATTATAGGTATCAAAGTAAAGATTGCCTACTTGGTTTTAAAAGGGCTTTTTAACATTATTTGAATAAGAAGTTTGGCCAAATAACATTTCCTTGAAGGATGAAATGGTAAGACACTTAATTATCTTATGCTATTTGATTTCATACATAACACAACTCTTCTCTTATTGTTCACTCATGACATGCACTTTTTTAAGTTCAAGAGACTCTACTTTCCTAGTCAATAAGGTTAATTTAGCATTGAGGTCATCAATATCTTTCAATTAAAACTTACCACTTGAATGAGAAATGGTATTTCTAGACTCAACATGAAGTTAAAGAAAGGTCTCTCATTGCTTTGTGTTTTCAGCCAATTGATTAAAAAAAATCAAAGGCTTCACTTGGTTCTTTGTCATAAAACTCCTCATTATATATGGTTAGCTTTTTAAAATCTACAATAAGAGAGTCGTAGAAAAAACTCACTAACCTCTATATTTCAAAATCATGGTGGGGCAAGCATTTAACAAGTCTTTAAATCTTTTCTAATTTTGGTGAAATTACTCATTTGGACTAAAAAAATTCATCATTTGACGTTTTAAGGCTGTCATCCTATGAGTAGAGAAGTATTTTTTTTAAATTCAGTTTGCATTTCCCTCCATGTACCTATAGACCTAGGATGTAGGGAGTTTAGCCAAAGCTTGGCTTTATCATTTAGAGAGAACGAGAACAATTTAAGCTGAATAGTTTCTTCGGTGCATATTCTATCAATAAAAGTGTTACATACCTCTCTAAAGTTCTTACTGTGTATGTATGGATTTTGAAAATCCATACTGTGAAATGTGGGAAGAAATTAGATCATGCCCTATTTCAAATTAAAAGCTTGTTGGTTAGAAAGCAAGATAATACACGAAAGTATACTTTGTCTAGCTAGGTAAAGATACTTTGTAAGAGTTTGAAAATTAGGTTGATCATTGAATTGTGGAGGTCCATTACCTTAAACACTCCCTTCACCTTCTACATCTTTAACATTAGTCATGATGAAAAAAATAATATAACAATTATATGAAAATGAAAAGAAAGGAAAAGGAAAAGGATAAAGAAGATTGCAAATAAAAGTAAATGAAACGTAAAAGATAAAGTAATAGCTTAAAAATAAAAATTAAAAAATTTACACTCCAACTAATAAATAATATTAACAACAATAAACATTAAAAGATAATTATAACAAGCATGAATAAAAAGGCGGTAATACTAACCAAGCACTTCAAATAATAAATATTAGAAAAGTAATCACAACAAAACAATAAAATAAAATAAAATAAACAAGAGGTGGTAAAACCAGCCTTATAATATAAACAATAAATATTGAAAACTAATTAGGATAGACATTAAAAGAAAAATAGTTAAACCAACCAAAATCTAACAATTAGTAATCTAGTCCATAATCTAATATCTAAAAAGTTGAGGTCAATTTTATTTTTTTAAGTGGTAAAACCAGCCATTTAATTTATTTATTTATTTTAGGCAATAAAACTAGCCATTTGATTTTTTTATATATATGAATTTTTATGTTCTCTAATAATCAAATCTAAATTTGTTACCTTTGCTTGCTAACTCCCTAGCAACAACGCCAAAATTGATTGAATACTTTTTATTATTGGCTTGTTTTAACTCGTAAGTGCACAAATATACGATGTAGCAATTAATCTGGTAAGATCGAGGTCATATCCACAGAAAGCTAAATCTAGAAATTAAGCTAGGTGACAAAAAGAAAAACTCAAGAGAAATTAAATTAACAATAACTTGGTTGAAAATAATTAATGGATTTGTTTTCAAAGATGAAAGGGTGTAAATAGATTTTAAATGACAAGAAAAATTAAAGCTGGGTTCCATATCAATTTTGATGGTGATGTATTGGTGATTCCTTCAACATATATAAGAAATTCAATCTAATATCAACGATGGTGATATTAAATCGGAAGATATTATAATAAAGTTTAAAAAGATAAAAATTGATTATGATTTAAGAATAAACAAGTACAAGTACTTTTATATTAAATAAGACATTAAATCAAGCAATCTCTATATCAAAACTAGGATTTGTGCATAAAAATTCAAGATTATAACATTATCTAAATGATTTCTAAAATTGTTTTGCAATGATAAAACATTTATGAAGAAAATAAAAAGATCAACATTAAGATTCATTTATATCTTAAAGAACTCACATCAATCAACATCATCCTTAATTTGAATCAAAGAAAGAGATTAGTCAACCATGATTATATATAAGAACACTTTAATAAACATGAAATAACTTAAATCAAACTAAAATAATAAGTTTTACAAACTAAAAATCTGAAATCTATAAAGAAAACACAACACAATTTCATAAAAATTCTAACACAAATATAATCTAAGTTAATTTGTCAAGCCTATAACCCAGATCACGAATTCCATTGGATTAAAAACTCTTTTTAAAAATATTTTTCAATTAAATAATAAAAAAATATGTTCACAAAGTGCACATTAACTCATTATTGCAATGTTGGTTTAAGATTGTAATAATACTATAGAAAGTAAATAGAAACAAATTATAAAATCTAATTCACCACAACCCAAGTTAACCTTTTAAAGTTGTTGTTCAAATGATAGATCTCACTGGATTTAATAACTCTATTTTTTCCTTTATACAATAAGAAAATAACCACTTATAAAATTAAACACCAACTAAATATCAAATCATTTATTTATGATCATGATAAATCTAAAAAAAGAAAAGCATGTTAAAACAAATTAGTTCGAAAACAACCAAATGTTTAAATATGCAATTGAGATAAAACAAATCAATAAAAAATATCTTTTAGAAGAAAAAAAGGTCAACAATACTAGGTTTTTTAAAAAAAAAACTCAAGCATGCTGGCTTGATTCATTTTTTTTCTTTTTTATAGAGTGGATGATATGATACTTCTTCAAAATTAAAATTAATAGGTGAAACTTTATATGTTGTTTCTAGATTTCAACCATCATAGGTGGCTACAATTTTGAAACCTAATTTCAAGGGGTTAAAAATTTATTTCACTTATTGTTTTAGATAAAAAATCTAAAAACGACATAAGGCACCTTAAAAAAACCCATTTCTAGTATTAATTAGTTTTTAATTGGTTAACAAACAAAAAATTAACCTAAATTCAAATAAATAATGAGCCATGATCTATTTTTTTAGCAAGGGAAATAATCTAAATGATACTCATCACGTCAAATAAAATCTATTTGTATTAGGAAAGACGAGTTTTACCTTTGAAAAGTAGTTGTTTGTCAACTTTTTCTCACTTTCATCATAATTTAATGACTCTTTTATTTCTCAAACTTAATGATTAAAATGTGAGTAAAATTGAGAAAAACAAAGTATTAGACCAACTATTGCATGTTGAAACTAAAAGGATAAAAAGGGATTTTTGACAAATTTCTAAAGGCAAAAAAATCATTGACACATTTTTTTTCTAAAAAGGCCTTATAATTTTTTCCTTGATTCAATTCTAGTCCCCTCTTTTTCAATCTTTCTCAAACAATAAAATCATAATCTTTCTCTTGAAATCAAGCACTAACTCGATGCCGGGATATTTTTAAATAATGATATAAGTGATCACTACTTAAAAATGCATTTTTATCATGGTTTTATATCATCATTTTGCACTTGAAGTATCAATAACTCCTTAACTAAAGCATGTTTTATAATAATATATCTAATAATATAAGATACCTTTAACTTGTGGTAAATGTTCATTTTAAATGCAAGCCTATCACATAAATGAAAGGATTGATTGATCACTTTAAGAACTTAAATTGCAAGGGCAAAGAGCTGACCAAAATTAGAAAAGAGATGTCGATGCAATCCAAATCAGAACACTATTCGATAATTGGGTCATATCTGGAGCTATAGATCTCAGATTTAGGTCTACTTTATATGAATGAAAAGGTAAGACATAGGCCTACAACTTTTATATGGAGCCCAAGATCTAAAAACGTCATTTTCAAGTCCAAATTATTGCAACAACAAAGAAGCCCGAAGTTGTCCTCTAGTCCGAGCACTATTCAGTATTCTAGCCATATCGGGAGTTATAAAAGTCCAAATGAGCTGAACTGTTTACATAAAAAAGCTGAGACAAATGCCTACAACTTTCATGTTTCGAGTGGCTCTAATTTTGACGTTATCAATGATGTTTTGGGCAGACAAGAAAAGATAAGGATTGTCACCAAGTCAAGAGTTGGCTACCCACTCATCAATTAGTCATCAAATCAATAGTTCCTAATTTTTGCCTATAAAAGGAGGCATTTATCATGCATTTAAGCATCTTGGTTTTCAGATCAAGATCATGCTCTTCCTTTCTCTCTTTGTATTTTTTGTAAAGTTTATGCTTTGCTTTCATTAATATCAAGTTTATGTCTTTCATTTCATTTCCTTTACTTAGTTAACTCTTATCTTATTTATGTTCTTATTTTGTTTATTTATTTTTCTTTCTTTTATTATGTCTAGCTAAGTTTATTATGTCAAGGTGAAAAGGTTACACTAATGATGTAAGAATAAGTATAGTATAAACTTAATAAGGACTTTAATGTTTGATACTAACATGTTTTATATTTGTTATCTTGTTCACTTTTTAATACTTTGCTTGTTAAATGACTAATCTTGATTTATGTTATATAACACTTGGTACAACAAATGCTTGGCACTTTCATAGCCCATACTGTATGGTATAACCGACACCTGAGCTATGAAAGGAACTTGATTTGTTGTTAACATAAGTTATAATCATGAATGCTTGACGAGATTTACAAGTACTAGCATTAATCGAATAAGATGACTAATGTAATCATGTTAACAATCTATAATCTGATTGGAACCTTCTTTGTGTGTGGTTTCCAATTGAATAATAAGAGTTTATACTATACTTATTTGCTATACCATTAGTGGAATCTCTAACCTTGACATTTGTTATTATCATTGTTTAATCGTTACATTAATATTTCATCTCAAAGTTCTCATCATCTTCTTCTTCTTCTTCTCCTTATTTTTCTTTATTATTATTACTACTACTACTATTACTATTACTATTATTGTTGTTGTTGTTGTTGTTGTTGTTGTTATTGTTATTGTTATTGTTATTGTTGTTGTTGTTGTTATTATTATTGTTGTTGTTGTTGTTGTTGTTGTTGTTGTTGTTGTTGTTGTATTATTGTTATTTATAATTTGTACAGTTAACCTCCCTGTGGTTCGACCCCGGTCTTGCCGGGTGATTTATTTCTTCGATAGTCCTACACTAGGGAGAAGACATCAATCTTTTGATCGTGTCAAGTTTTTGGCGTCGTTGCCGGGGAGCTAAGTCCTTGTATAAATTATAAAATTATATTATTTTCTCTTTTCACTTTTCTTGTACATAACTTTGTTTCTTTTCTCTTGTTTCTTCTTCTTTTGTTTTTTTTCCTTTTATTTTATTCTTACACGTTCATGAAAGTGTGGTCATGTACATCAAGTGGTAGACTTTGTAGGGTATGCTCATCATTTTCAGAAAATATGGCCGAAAAAGATAATCAATCACTTTATCATGAGAATAACTGTGTTAGAACACTTAGAGACCACATGAATCCCACAAGAACAAGTGCACCATCATGTATAGTTTTTCCTCCTGATGCATCTCATTTTAATTTTAAACCAAGCATTATTCAACTTTTACCTTCTTTTCATGGCTTAGATTTGGAAAATCCATACTTGCATTTAAGGGAATTTGAGTAGGTCTGCAACACATAGAATAATTTAAATTATAGCATGAATACTATCAGATTAAAACTTTTTCCTTTTTCATTAAAAGATAAAGCTAAAACATGGCTACAAAATTTGAGACCAGGATCCATTCGTGCTTGGGATGAAATGTAATGACAGTTTTTTAAGAAGTTTTTCCCATCTCATAGGATAAACGCTCTCAAAAGACAAATCACTACTTTTACTCAAAAACCAAGAGAAACATTTACCAATATTGGGATAGGTATCGAGACTTGCTTAGTACTTGCCCTCATCATGGTTTTGAAACATGGAGATTGGTTTCACATTTTTATGTAGGGTTAACACCTAAACATAGGCAAATGGTTGAATTGATGTGCAATGGAACTTTTGAAGATAAAGACCCTGATGAAGCAATGGAGTACTTAGACTTGTTAGCTAAAAATACTCAAAATTAGGACACCGCGGGTACTTATGAGGCACCGAGTAAAACTCAACCTCATACATCTAGTGGAGGTATGTACAACTTTAAGGAAGATCATAACCTTCAAGTCAAGTTTGCATTTTTAGCTAGAAAAGTCGAGGCACTAGAATTGAAAAAAAGTGGTCAATTTAAATTTGTTGAAAACATTGTGTGTTAAATCTGCGAAACAAATGAACACTCAACCAATGATTGTTCAACCTTGCCTTTTTTTAAGGAATGTCTCCATGAACAAGCTTATGTTTTAAACAATTTTCAAAGGGTCAACCACAACCCATAATCACAAACATATAATCCTAGTTGGAGAAATCACCCAAATTTCAGTTGGAAGAGTGATAATAACAATGTACAAACTTCACAACCACCATTCCAAGCACACCATAATTTCTAAAATTCTCATGGATATGTACCTCCTTATACTCCACCTCCTAGAAGAAATCTTGAGGAAACATTTCATGCATTCATTGAAAAGCAAGAGACAATCAATACTCAACTTGCTCAAAACATGACAGATTTTAAAGATACTCTTGCAAAATTAACATCTGCTCTCAGCTTCCAAGAGAAACATAAGTTTCCATCTCAACCACAACAAAATCCCAAGAGGCAATATAATGCAAATGCATGTAGTTTCGGAAGCCAACACATAGATCAAGTCAAATCAATCACTACTCTGCGCAGTTATAAGGTTATTAAAAAACCCTCTCTTGAATCTTATGAGAAAGATGATGAGTCAATCTCTAAGGGTGAGGAAGGGGTTGAATCTAAAAATTGTAAAAAAAAAACTGATTCTCCGCCAGCACTTCCATTTTCTCAAGCCATGACCAAACAAAGAAAAGTCAATCACAACTCTAAAATTTTTGAAATTTTCAAATAGGTAAGGATCAATATACCTTTGTTGGATACTATTAAATAGGTTCCTTCCTATACTAAATTTTTGAAAGATCTATGCACTGTGAAGAGGAAACTGAATGTGAAAAAGAAAGCTTTTTTAGCCAAACAAGTAAGTGTCATTCTTCAGAACAATAATGCTTTGAAATATAAAGACCCTGGTTATCCTATAATTTCTTGTTTTATTAGAGAACAAAAAATTAAAAGAGCTTTACTTGATCTTGGTGCTAGTGTGAATTTACTTTCATATTCAGTTTTTTAGAGTCTCATTCTAGGTGAGTTAAAACCAACTTCTATATCTTTTTTACTTGCCGATAGATCTGTAAAAGTGCCTAGAGGAATAATTGAAGATGTGTTAGTACAAGTCCATAAATTTATTTATCTTGTGGATTTTATTATCTTAAATACACAACCTATTAAAGTATGTAATTCATTTCCTGTTATTTTAGGACGTCCATTTCTTGCAACTTCTAACACATTAATTAATTGTAGGAATGGATTGATGAAGCTATCATTTGGAAACATGACATTGGAGATGAATATTTTTAACATTTGCAAGCAACCTGAAGATGATAATGATTTACAAGAAGTAGATCATATTGATGAATTAGTTTATGATCAACTTGAATCTACTTTAAGTAAAAATGAATTGGATGAATCTGAAGATTTGCAAATGATTTATTCTAAGGAAGAAATCACAAATGAAAAATGCACTAAAAATGTTGATGTGAATCTTTTGTCAATAGTGACAACAGACTCGACATCTAACATCACACCAATCGATGATTACTTTCCTAACAATTTCTTACTTTCTCTTAGTCCAATCCCTTGGTATGATAAAAATATCAATTTTCTTGCTCTAAGAGATTTACCAGCTGATTGGAGTATCCAAGATAAAAAAAAGTTTTTGAACTGAGTGAACAACTTTTATTGTAATGACCCTAAGTTATTTAAATATTATCCTGATCAAATATTTCAAATATTCATTCCCGACAATGAGGTAAGTAGTGTCATTAAACTTTGTCATTCTCAAGCATGTGGAAGTTATTTCTCGTAAAAAAAAACAACCATAAAAATCTTTTAAAATAGATTTTATTGGCCCACCATATTCAATGACTCGCATGCATTCTGCAAAACTTGTAAAAATTGTCAAAAAGTTGATACTGGTAAAAAAGTTTTGTTTTATAATTCTCAACTCTATGCATTCCCTAAAGAGCTAAGATTAAGATGGAGCAATAATTATAGGGCCTGTGATATTGAGAATTCAATGAATGACAATGATTTTAAGGAAAATGAACATCGTTTGAAAGCTTACTTTGATAATTTTCCTAGTGAAAATGAATCAACTGGTTTGAATGATCTTGTAGATAAAGGTTGATTATTTTGTTTTTCTCACATTGTTTTTGTGTTTCTTTTTGAGTGATTTTTACTTGTTTCTCTCATCCCGGTCGAATGGCGGACAACGGTACTCTGTGCAATTCTTTGAATCTCTCTTCCAATTCTCATTTGAAAATGGACATTAATCTTGAAAAATTAAAAAAGTATTTTCCCACTCTACCTCAGAATGCGATTACAAAAATTTATCGTGCTAGATGTGCAAGATTGAGATTGTTAATGAATCATGGAATTCCTGAAGATACTCACTGGTTGATTGAAGCAAAGGTCTGATTATCAGGTGAGTCCTCTAACTCCTTCATTTCACATATGCCTGGAACAGGTAAAAGTATTTTTGCAAAGAAACGTCATATAAAATAACTGAAAGTTTGTCATCGATGTGCTAGATGGACTTGTAATACATAATGTCGTTCTTTAAGAATGGTATCTATAAACCGTAAAGATAAAATACAATTCATTAAGGATGGCCTAAGTAAGGAGTCTTTAGATAATCTTCTATTGACTCTTGAGACGCATCCTAGTAGAGATGTGCATCGTGTAATTCATGATTTATGGCCACTATTTCATAAAGAACATGATCGACTTAGTCTTGGGAATCTAATTAAAAAAGACCCTGTTTGCCAGTTTTTAAGAAAACTGGATGGGAAGCCTATCCCCGACCTATAGAGGGCATTTAAGCCGTTTTTGGACGTAAAACCAAGGGAAAATGTGAGCCACAATCACAACTAATTATACATACACATACTTTTTCAAAAGTAAATAAATAAATAAATAGAGAGAGAGAGAGGCTTCAGCTGGCCTACATATAGGTGTTATGATTGCCTTTCTAATTTCTCATCTATAAAACCCTCTCTTCCTTCCTTTCATTTCTACTCAACCCATACATTCAATAAATACAAAAGTGTGTAGAAATGGCAAGTTCCTCAAATCATCATATAAGAAATATTTGTGTTTTCGGTGGATCTAGTCCTGGGAAAGAAAAGGAGTTTTTAGAATCAGCAAATCATCTTGGTTAGGTGCTAGTTAAGAGAAAGATTCATTTAGTGTATGGGGGAGGCAGTCTTGGGTTAATGGAAGGTGTGTCAATAGCTATATTTTTAGGAGGTAGTCAAGTTTTGGGGGTCATCCCCGAAGCTTTAGCACAAGGAGACATCATTGGAAAAACAATTGGAGAGGAACTTCAGGTCTCCACAATGTCAGCTTGAATGAATGCAATGTTTAACCATGTTGATGCCTTCATTGCTTTACCAAGTGGTCTAGGCACATAGAAAAAGATCTTTCATATTTTCTCTTGGGCTTATCTACACATTCACCGTAAACTCATAGGTTTGTTAAATGTTAATGGTTATTATGATAAGTTGTTGTCTTTTCTTGATGATGCTGTGGAACAGGAATTTCTAACATCTTCTGCACGACAAATCATAATCTTTGTTGCTACTGCTGAACAATTAATTGACCAACTACAATCTTACATTCCTGTAATTGATCCCTCCATAAGTCTCATAAATTGGTCAACTAAGAAAAGCCGTAAAAAACTTAGATTGGATTTGAGCCTTTATTTGTGAATTTTTGTGTCTTTTAGTTTTATTATTGTGTTTTGTTATTTCTTATTTTTGTTTTAGTGTGTTTCAGGTTTGTCAATGTTCGTTATTTCAGGTGATATCTTCTATACTCTATCTTTCTACCTTAGAACATTGAGGACAATGTCTCGTTTTGGTTAGGGGGAGAGGATAGTAGTTGATAAAAAAAATTATTTTTCATTTCATAAAACATGTGCATAATTGTTGTTACTAGGATTGTAGAGTAAAGGAACTCTTTTGTTAAAGTGACTCTTGAAACACATCTTAGTAACCATTCTTAACAAGGTCTATTATAATACTTCTTGAAATATTCAGGTTTATAAACTCTCGCATTGTTATCACTTAATTCTGCTCATATACTTATTTAACATATATTCTTAAACCTTAATTTACACACACACACACACACACACACACACATTTTAACATATGATTGTGGGTTGCATATTGGATTATTACATTATTTATGTTCTTTTGTTAAAGGTAACAACTAAGAAAAAGGGATAGTATATAATTAAAAAAATAAAAAAAAATGATGATAATAAAAATGTAGATAAGTTTGGTTTCGTAGTCTCCCCAACCTAAACAATTAAGCCTGAAGGGGTGTTTTAACACCTAATACCCTAAAGTTAACTGACTTAGAAGCTATTGACCTAACGCTTATTACATGGGTTGAGGAGAAAAGCTAAAAGGAATTAAATATTGCACTATCTACATATCAGTATCTGCAACCCGAGTTACTAAGCTCGTAGGGGTGTCTTAACACCTAATGCCCTAAGACCAACTAATCTGGGAGTCATTAGTTGAAAGCTCGTTACATGGGTTAAAGATGTATAATGTTTTTAAATTTTATATATATATATATAAAAACAAAGACAAAAATAATAATCTCAACCCAAGGAAGTTAACCTTAAACATTAGAACAAAAATTTTGTTTTCTTCCATGAAGAGCCCTATAATTATGTGTTGATACATTGAGCATAAAGAAAGGTTTATTAATATCTTGTTAAGAGGTATTGAGCAGATATATAAATTTAATGAGAGTTTGTTTATCTAGATAGATTAATGGAAATTAAATAATGAATACCTTGCTTTATGGAATTTACAAATTATTTTTCTATTTTAACGTTTTGATTACTAGGGACTAGTAATAAGCTGGTTGGGGGGTGTGATTAGTACTTAAATTTGCAATTTTATCATAGTTTTATATCATCATTTTGCACTTGAAGTATCAATACCTCCTTAACTAAAGCATGTTTTATAATAATATATCTAATAATATAAGATACCTTTAACTTGTGGTAAATGTTTATTTTAAATGTAGGCCTATCACATAAATGAAAGGATTGATTAATGACTTTAAGAACTTAAATTGTAAGGGCAAAGATGACCAAAATTAGAAAAGAGATGTTGATGCAATCCAAATTGGAACACTATTCGGTAATTGGGTCATATCTGGAGCTATAAATCTCAGATTTAGGTCTACTTTATATGGATGGAAATGTAAGACATAGGCTTACAACTTTTAAATTGAGCCCAAGACTTAAAAAAATCATTTTCAAGTCCAAATTGTAGCAATAACAAAGAAGTCTGAATCTGTCCTCCAGCCCGAGCACTGTTCAGTATTTGGCCCCTGTCTGAAGTTCTAGAAGTCCAAATGATCTAAATGTTTTACACAAGAAAGTTAAGACAATTTCCTATAACTTTCATGTTTTCAAGTGATTCCAATTTTGATGTTATCAATGATGGTTTGGGGAGACAAAAGAAGATAAGGATTGTCACCAAGTCAAGAGTTGGCTACCCACTCATCAATTAATCATCAAATCAATAGTTCCTAATTTTGGCCTATAAAAGGAAGCATTTGCCATGCATTTAGTTATCTTGATGTCCAGATCAGGATCATGCTCTTCCTTTCTCTCTTTATATTTTTTGTACTGTTTATGTTTTGCTTTCATTAATATCAAGTTTATACCTTTCATTTCATTTCCTTTACTTAGTTAACTCTTATCTTATTTATATTCTTATTTTGTTTATTTATTTTTCTTTCTTTCATTATGTCTAGCTAAGTTTATTATGTCAAGGTGAAAAGGTTACACTAATGGTGTAAGAATAAGTATAATGTAAACTTAATATGGACTTTAATGTTTGATACTAACATGTTTTATATTTATTATCTTGTTCACTCTTTAATATTTTGCTTATTAAATGACTAATCTTGCTTTATGTTGTATAACACTTGGTGCAACAAATGATTGACACTTTCATAGTTCATATTGTATGGTATAACTGACACTTGAGTTATGAAAAGAACTTGATTTGTTGTTAACATAAGTTATAATCATGAATGCTTGACGAGATTTACAAGTATTAGCATTAATCGAATAAGATGGCTAATGTAATCATGCTAACAATCTATAATCAGATTGGAACCTTCTTTATGTGTGGTTTTTAATTGAATAATAAGAGTTTATATTATACTTGTTTGACATACCATTAGTGGAATCTCTAACCTTGACATTTGTTATTATCATTGTTTAATCGTTACATTAATATTCCTTCTCAATGTTCTCATCTTCTTCTTCTTCTCCTTATTTTTCTTTATTATTATTATTATTATTATTATTATTATTCTTGTTGTTATTGTTATTGTTATTGTTATTGTTATTGTTGTTGTTGTTGTATTATTATTATTTATAATTTGTACAATTAACCTCCCTATGGTTCGATCCCGGTCTTGTCGAGTTATTTATTACTTCGACACTTCTATACTTAGGAGAAGACATCAATATTTTGATCGTGTCAATAATCATATAAGATTATATTAAAATAAAGTATTAACTCAAAATTCCAATAAACACAATATTAGAATATTAAATTGAAAAAGAAAATTGATGATCAAAGACAATAAAAAAAAAAAAGGAAAGAGGACTAGAGTTGACACCATATCATCTTAAAAAATAAAAGGTTTGTCACTGTTTTTTTATTTTAATTTTAAAAATCTAATTTATAATTTCTTGAAAACAAAAAAAAATGAATTTCTTTCCATAAAATTAAACATCAATCTAATAATACCATAATATTTATAGAGATTATGATAATAATATAATATATAAATTCAAATAAATTATTAACTAAAAATTAAAATGAACACAAGAATAAAAGATAAAATTTGCAGAAAGAATTGACTGGCTGAGATTGAAAAAAAGAAAAACCAAAATAATAATAATAATAAAAACTAGAACTCGATGCGAATTCTTATTCATATTCATAGCGTTTTGCTTCACAATCTATATTATAGTGTTTCACCGATATCACTTACTCAAAAAAAAAATTAATGTGCTATGTGAATCATTAATTAACCGAATTTATTATTCAACTAAAAACCGAAGCTTTAAACTTTCCTCACTAGTCAATTCGAGATAGCCTAGATGAGGAACCGATGATCGTGGTGTGGTGTTCTTAGGTTCTCCATATTATTATCCTGACATTTTAGAGCAATAAGAGGGTGTTAATGGTGATGGTTTATATTTCAGAGCACCCAAATTTGAAATGAATTAAAGGTGTAATGATTTAATATTTTAAGAAGTTTCACATATTTACAAAAATAAATGGTAAAACAAGGCAAACAGAAATGGCACACACCAGACAAAGCAAAAGTCAAGTGTCAACAAAGGAGAACCAGGTCTTCACGGTTTCTTTGACTCTCTCTCGAAGGGTCTGTGATGGAGCTTCTTGAGGCAGAAGTCCTTGGGCCCGTAGACGCGTCATTACCAGCCCACGCTCTCTTGCATCTCCTTCTATTATGCGCGTGAAGAATAATACCCGACCAGTCCATTCTTATGATCCTTCTCTGGCGTTTCTGCTCTCTTACCATGATGCCTCCTTTTTCTGGAAAAAAAATAAAAATAAAAATCGAAGTACAGAACATCACTAGTTCAGAGGGGATGGAATAGAATGTGCTAGGTGGTGAGGCAATGGCTACCTGTAACTAACGGCCATATCCCTCAAGAATTCCCGATAATGACAGCTCGTCTCGTCTCAAACTGTTCGGTGGAAGCCCATCCGAGAAAAATGTTAATTATCTGATATTATTATTATTAAACTTCAAACTTGGGCAAGGTGTTCATGGACCTTCCAACTCCACTTTTTAGGTACTTAAGTTATAAAATTAAACGTGTAGGAGTAGGAGAGTTGTGATTTGGTGAATTTAAAGTTAGCCCGAATTTAAAAAAAATAAAAATTAAAGATAATATCTTTAGTAACAGGGAAGGATCTGCAGCCATAGTAATGTTATAGCCATGTTATTTAGGATATGTTTTTCGATGAATTTGACTAATTGTGACATAATTACTATAAAAACATATAAATAAAAAATGAGAATTTTCAAATTTCAACGAGGAAGACCTTCACAGTTGAAGGGACCCAAAGACTTATTCATATGGGAACCTTCGTGGATTATTAACGAGGTCCAAAGTAAGAAACCGCGCCCTCATTTCTGCAATCGTCACCTTGGAATCTAAACATGGTAAAGATTTTTTATTGTGAAATATATTATAATAATATTATTTATTTATTTTTAAAAAATTATTGTTAAAATTAATTCATCAAAACAGTTTAAAATATATAAAAAAAATAAATTTTTTTAAAATACAGTTTACATTCCCAACATTTATTTGTCTATAGCAACCGTAGCTATAGTTAGGTCAAGAAAGACCAAACACAATCATACTTTTTGATCAAATTAATTACTATATAATAATCAAAGAAATTACCTTTCTAAATTTCTCTTCACCTTCATCTCTGACCAGCTACGCTGCTGTGCCATTTCCAACACAGAGACAAAAACCCTTCCTTGTATCTTCCTTCCATATTACTTGTTTATTAATCCTTGAGCTATCAATCTGTTATCAAGGTTTCTGTAACAAGCAGCAGGACGTACTTGTCTCTGGCTAATTAAGAGGATAGGACTTATTAGGACTGCAGTTTCGATAGTTGATGGAGTTTTTTACCAAAACAAAGGCAGTTAAGCTCCGGAGCCACCTTGAAAAGTACTTGATCGCAGACGAAGACCTAGAAACTGCTCGTCAAACACGACACGGCTCGTCACGCAAAGCAGCCATATGGTTCGTGGAGTTAGTCGATGAAAAAAGCGATGTTATTCGTCTCAAAAGCTGCTATGGCAGATACCTCACAGCCTCTGACATGCCCTTTTTATTAGGCATGACGGGGAAGAAAGTGATCCAGACAGAGCTGTCTGAAAATAATTTTGACAACTGGAAGCTGGAGTGGGAGCCTATAAGAGACGGGTTTCAGGTTAAACTTAAAAGCTGGTGTGGCAAGTTCTTGCGAGCTAACGGAGGGACACCGCCGTGGAGAAACTCGGTGACTCACGATGAGCCACACACTGGTTCGACGAGAAAATGGATTCTTTGGGATATTGAGGCGGTACAAGAGATTGGAAATGATTCCTTGAAGGATTACTTGTCGTCTATGTCGAGCTTTTCTACAGTGTCCGATGATATTCTTGACGCTGTTTCGGATGATTATAAGGGATCGGAAGCCGGGTCTCCGAAATCGGTTGTGTCGTCCGGGAGGACTCCGAGATTGACCCTAGTAAAGTCAATGTCTCCACGATTGTCTTTGTCCTCAACTAAGGTACGTTCTTCTTTTCTTTAAACTCGGTAAATTAAATTTGGTGTTAATTATCTTATTTGGAATTTAATTACGTTCATCAGAGATAATTAATTTGAACCTATTTTTCATTTTGTTTCTTAATCGCTTCACTATTCTTCTTCTTCCGCTTCTTCTTTTTTCAAGCTATGCAGAAAATATCTTTTTTTTTTTTTAAGTTTATTTTTCTTTGTTTAAATTATGCAAAAAAAAAACCCCAAAAATAGTTACCCAGTTAGTCAGTAATAACAGATAGAGTGTGGTGATATAATTAGGAGCACCGTGTGAGTTTTGAGCATTTTTATGAACTGATTAATCATTAAAAAAAAAGGATTAATGACCCATGACAGCCCCTTTGTTACTCTATAAGTTAATAGATAAGCTACCCAATTCCTAAATTTTTACGAGTTCTTAGGTTGCACTCAACGTAGGAATACTGCATGGTTTTGGGTAGAGTTTTTCCCCAAACAAATTACTTTTACTGTCAAAAATTAAAGGATACTTTTGAGCATATTAATTTATCAAATTAAGTTGGTTTTGCGTCTCCTTATCAAGTACGTCATTTTTTAAAAAGTAGAATAATATTCTAATGAAATTAAACGGATAATATAATGTACTTACAATACAAAAACACATTTAAAGAAGAAAAAAAAAACTCTAAAAATCGCCATCCTTCTGGTCCGTTCTTGGCTATTCCCATTTTAATGAAAATAAAATAATTTTGGAGACTAGAGATGCTTGCAAGTAAATTAATTTATGATGTTTAGAGTATATTTGTTTTTTATTTTAAAATTATTTTTGAAAAAATATAAAAAAATTATTTTTTATTTACTTTAAATTAATATATTTTTAGTGTTTTAAAATTATTTTGATATACTCATGTTAAAAATAATTTTTAAAAAATAAAAAAAAATATTAATATATATTTTAACATAAATATTATTTGAAAAACAACTATAATTATACTAAAAAAAACTTTAAAATATATATAAAAAGAAGGGATAAAAGAAGACGTAGATTTAGTCACGAGTGGATAATTAATTTGCAATACTTAATTAATTCTGAATAAATTTAATAGGATGAGTAACTTACTTGGTATAATTCTTATATAAAAAGCATTTTAACTTTTTATTTTTTTATTTTTTTAGTGTGATAATGGATTTCTTATTATGCGGAAAAAAAATACTCTTCAAGATACCCCATTTAAGAAATATAATTGTAACTCATAAAAATTTGTTTTTTAAAATTATTATTAATTCAAGTATATTAATTATAACTCGTAAATATAATTTAAATTTTTAAATTTTATTTTTTAAAAGATTATTAATTCAAGTATATTATAAATTTTAAAATTATTAAATATTTATTTAATTATTAACTTTGAGATCTGGAAGATTCGAATAAGACACCCGGTTATTAAAAGAAAAAAAAAAGAAGATGAGACGCAGAATGACCCTTTCACGCTACAAAAAGGTGGTCTGAAGAAACAGGAACAGGAACAGGAACAGAAACGGTAGTGGAAGAAAGAAAGGGGCCCTCCGCCCCACTGATTATTAATTGGTCACCTTTGCACTCCTTCATTTCTTTCGTGGCGCTTCCTTAGCGCCACTGATTAGGTTGGTTGACGTCTTAGTCACGAATTGGAAAATGATAGGCAATTGCAGTGTGTGCACGCACTTCTTCATCTGATGTCCAAGTGCTTCAACGGATGAGATTAACGACGCCCACAAATAAATAAATAAGAATTAATAAATTAATTAAACCCTGATGGGTGTGCTTGTGTATTTTTGTTCCTCTCTCTGAAACCCTATCCAGATTCTGCAATCTCTTCCCATCAATTCTTCTCTTCGCCTTTAGTGCTTAAAAAACAAACTCACACCGAACCAGATATATTATTTTACCCTCTCGTTTTCTTATAAAATCACTCCTGGTTCCTTAAAATCATCGTCTTTGATGTGATTTTGATTAAATTAATAAGAGTGAAGGTGAGATTTACGGGTTAGTGAAGAGAGAGGAGGTAGCAGCATATTGAGGTTCAATATAAGGGGGGGGAAAAAAACTGAAACAGAGAGAGACTGCGGGGTGAGTTAGAATTAGGCTTCATAACTATAACTGTTGCTTCTTAAATTTTTATTTTTTATTTGGAATTGTATAGAAATAATATATTTTTTTATTTTTTAAATTTAGTACTGATATAAAAATATAAAAAATATATTTTTTTTAATTTTTAAAACATGAAAACAAAGACTCTTGAAATCATGTAAAAATTTATATATATCAATGGTTGAGGCCTTCTCGGGACAATAATCATTCAACTAGATTGTTTTGGGATAAAAGAGATTACATTTTTGTTTTTTTATTTGTCTTGAAATATTAACTTAATCAATTAGTTTTTAAAATTAAAGAAATTACTTAATTTATTTCTTAATACTCATGGAATATAGCTTACTCAGAACCGCAAATGAATCTGACAGAAGACTGAGAGGGGAAGGGCTGCATGCCCTGCTATTTCCGGAGGCTCCTTTGATTTTGTGTTTTAAAATTGCTATTGAAAACTTTTTATTTTTTTTAATTTCTATCATTTTTATATTAATATACTAATGTGAAAAATAATTTTAAAAAATAAAAAATATTACTTTAATATTTTAAAAAATAAAATAAAAATAATCGTTGTTACGTTCCTAAACGAGCTACTAATAGAGATAGAGAACCAGGACGTAAAAAGTCACAATTCATGTGACATGGTCCCTGTTTAATTAATGATAAAATGAAATGAACAACTGAATTAAAAAATTTAAAAAGTATTCTTAAATATTAAAGATATTCATTTTTTACATTCAGTTAAATTTTTATCAAAACAAAAGTAATTAAGTTAAAATTAAAAAAAAAAAAAACAGTTCAAACTGAAATGGCTTTATTTTGGCTCAATTTTTTTAAATTTTTTCAATTTGAATTATGTTTGGTTTTTTTATTTTAGATTTATAAAATTAAATTCATCCATCTGTTTTTTTAAATTCTAATCAATTTTTTTATAATATAATTTTTAATTTAATTAATTTCTCAGTTTTTTTCAAACCCCTACATAATACTTGGTAATATTTGCATTGGGGACGCAAGGAAGCTTCAGGTGAAATGCGAATCTAGAGGAGAGATTAAAATAAAGCACACGGTCAAACAAGTCGACTACTCCGGATTCCCAATACACTCTGTTAATAAAATAATATCTCTCTCTCTCTCCAAGTTGATAAGAATCTTTATTCTATCACTTAGATTAAGTTAAAATTGTCACGGCATTTTTTTAGAGATATTTTTTTTTTAATAAAAACAAACATGAATCTTTATTCTATCACTTAGATTAAGTTAAAATTGTCACGGCATTTCACATGTGTTTTTTTTTTTACAAAAAATCAACTGGTGAATCCGGAACCTATCTAAATTAGATCCAGAGATACTGATTAAGATTTTTTATTTTATTAATTAGGTTTAAGTTTCAAGTGTTTATTTAAATAATTTATAATTTATTTTCAAAGTGATTTTAAACTTCCAAAACAAATAAAGTTATTTTTTTTATAGAGCCGGTAATATTTAGCATTGTGGTTGAATTTTATTTTTAAATATTTTTAAATTTTATTTTAGCTTAGAACTATTTTTTGTGTATTTTTTAGGTTATTTTACTATATTAATATCAAAAATATTTTTAAAAAAATATAATTTTAATTAATTTCTAAATAATAAAAAAAAAACATTTTAAAAAACTAATACTACCCTTCCCATCGATCATGGAACCTGAACTTATGTCCGAAAATCGACCAGAAATCATGACTGGCGCGAAAAGGCCACGTAATTGCCGTGTCCGAAACACCGTAGCTGCCTGAAGCTGACCGTTTACTCTTAATTTAAAAACTATTTCAACACCCATCCCTTTCCACTTGAAAGCAGAACAGATCGAAGAAAAACCCAAGAAACCAAAACAAAGATCTAGCACAGCACCACTTCTCTCTTATCCTTAACTTCACCTACGACTCTTCGTTAATAACTAGTCTTTTTCTTCTTTTGAACAACTTTTCACAGACCAACTCCAACAATTTCCGGTCAGGGATGGATTTCTTTCACAAAGCAAAAGCCGTCCGTCTCCGCAGCCACCACGACAAGTACCTTCTCGCCGAAGATGATGAGGAGTCCGTGACCCAAGACCGAGACGGATCCTCCAAGGCAGCCAGATGGATTGTCGAACTTGTGCCTGGATCTGACTTCATCATCCGCCTCAAGTCCTGCTATGGTAAATACCTCACTGCTTCTAATCAGCCTTTTCTTTTGGGCATGACGGGTCGCAAGGTCCTTCAGACACTTCCCAGACGCCTTGACTCGTCCGTCGAGTGGGAACCCGTTAGAGAAGGGGGTCAGATGAAGCTCAAGACCCGATATGGGAACTTCTTGAGAGCCAATGGAGGATTGCCACCATGGAGAAACTCGGTTACTCATGACGTCCCTCATAGGACTTCTACACAAGATTGGGTCCTTTGGGATGTTGATGTTCTGGAGATTCAAGTACACCAGTCTCCTACTGGTCATGCGCCTGATCTAAACAAAATTATGTCTCATGCCGATTCTTTGGATTTCGAGTCCACCTCTCCAACTTCTCTCTCTATCAAGTCAGGAAATTTTTCAAGACAGGAGGTAATTCTGATCTCGATTTGCTGATTTGATTGAATTTAGTTAGTTTTTTTATTTCTTGTTTGTTTTTTCTCTGCTTGGTGGTAATTTGTTTTTGAAATGGACAGTCGAGTGATTCTAATGTGACTTCGCCGAGGAAATCAGAAGGGAGGACAATATACTACCATGTGGCTGATGAGACTGGTGAGGTTGATGATGATGGAACGGTGGGTTACTCGTTGAATTTTAAGGGAAACGGGGTTGATGAGTTGACTCAAAAATTGAAGGAAGACACGGGCCTTGAGGATATTGTTGTGTGTACTCGTAGTCCCTTGAATGCAAAGCTTTATCCACTTCGATTGCAGCTTCCTCCAAACAATGCAGATATGCATGTTATTCTACTTCAGTCATCCTCAAACGGTGAGCTCATGATGCATTAAGTTTTTTTTTTTTTGGTGGTCTGGTGATTCTAATGCAATGCGCAGTTGTTGAACAAGTTTTTGTTACTCGTGAATGTTGCTCTTATTTTCACAATTCAGTTCTATGTGGTTAATATTAGCACTGGAACCTCAGCTCATAAAAGATTAATGAGGTTCTTGCCTATGATAAATGATATTTAGTGTAGGTGTATTTGCTGCTAGATTTGCCAAGAGTCCTTGCATTGCATGATACATGCTTTGTTTGGTTGTCATCAAAGACAACTCAGTGTATTTTCTTTCCAAAGTTTATGGGGTTGAAATGTTTCTATACTCGTATAGCATTGAATGATAATAAACATGGCTCCAGAAAAAATTGTGAGTGAGAGCATGTTGGATGGACTTGGGGACAGACCATTTTATTGTTCTACATCAGAATGGAGGCTCAATGATTGTCATTTGGTAATCTCTAAAAGGAACATTGAAAAGCTATAACAATATAGGTTTGGGTAAAAAATAAGAGGGCGGACGGAGAAAGGCTTGGCTTGGATTGGCTTGTGCTGTTCTATTGCACGGGATGGGGTATCAATTTTTAAAGCAGATAGGAAATGGGAAGAAATCATTGTCACTCTTTTATAAACCAAAATTTAATAAAAGATGTCTCCATTAGATATCATCTTTGAGGGTCATGCTTTCTATTATGAAGTGCCTGTTGAACTGGAGTATGCATGCAAGCTTCAATGTTGAACGCATTTACCAGATGGAGGAAATGATGAGTTTGAAAAAAATTGAGCTACAATTTCTAATTAGATTATGTGACTTGTATAATCTCTGATCTTTTTTGCCCAACTGTTTTAACCCTTGTTAACAATGTTGTCGTAAATCTTGTTCTTAATTTTCAATTCCCATACGCATTTCCAATAGACTTGCTTATTTGTTTGTCTTTGAACTTGTCCTTGACTTGTTTTCTTTTGGTGAATCAGTGGCCAGGGATTTTGCAAAACAAGGAGTTCCTTTATGATTGATATACAGTGGACAGGGTACCGCAGTTTTGTTAAATATCCGTGCAATTCACCATTACGTGAACTATATACATTCTATTTCGGCCTCTGAAATATGCTAGTTTGAAAGCACTTGGTTATTCAATGGTAACAGGATGCCTGTTCACCAGCAAAAGGAAGAAGCCACGAGCAAAAATGATTTTGCTATTGTCAGCGCAGAGGGTCAATATGGTGACAGGATGCCTGTTCACCGATTGCTCCATGCCTCAGATAAATAATGCTCCAAAATTTTTGTCTGCTTGGAATATCACTATAGCATGATTCCTTTATAGCTTCATTGAACGATTTTGTTGTAAATCTCCGCATCTGTTTTCTCGTCTAAGATGTTTTGACTGGTGTCTGTTGGTGCCAGTGTTTTAATCTTATGGAAATTATTACAGCTTCCAAAGTGTTTATGTAGGGTTTCCCTCTTGTGAAAAGTAGTTATGTGCTTCTTGGCACAAGGTTATCTTTGTTAGTCGAGAACTGGAAATGGAGAGTTTAGATTATCTCCAGAAGATTGTCCAGTGGATGTCACGGAATATTTTTGAAAGGCTTCTTCCCTTCCCATCAGCCTTTACATACCACTCACTCTGAATGCTTACCTTAAATTAAATGATAACCACCTTGGGCTTTTGAAATTGAGACTGAAGATTGTCTTTTGCTTGATTTTGCTCAGCTAAGTCTCTGGTCAGCTAGTCCGGAGTCCTTGGCATCAGCAGCATCGGTCTTTCCCCGGTGGCTCCTGGTCCCTTTGCACTTTGTGCTTGTTCTTCTTTAAGTATTGTCCTTGAGCTGTTGAGCATCTTTCGGCGCGTGCGTGGTTACCCATTTATGAACGAGCCTTTGTAGATATCTTAATGGACTTAAATCCAGCTCAAGTTTAGGCTTAATAAAATTCATCTAGCGCATATTCATCAAGTTTAGGCTAAATCTGCTAGCACTGGTTCAAGGAGGCTTCTTCTCACCAGTTGTCTCTTTTTTCTTATCTTTGTATAGTTTAATTTGATAGCTATGAAAAAAGTTTATCACATAATCAACCCAAAAGTTGCACGTTTTAGGTTTGTGGAAACACCAAACCAGCAAGTAGTATGGTTTTCGGCCTTTGTAGAGGCGGCAGGTTAGGGCAGCTGGGCAAGACTAGGGTGCGGTGCACGTTGGGCTGGAGGGTTTAGTGATTTTGCCTTGAGTGCTCTCTTATCAAACAGATTTTTTATTAAACCAATACTTGGTTTATGGTTATAGTTATTGAAAAAAGACGCTGTAAATTTTGTTAAAAAATCATGGTTAATGGCATATTTGAAGTCAAAAATACATCTAAGTTGCTAGTATATTTGTTATGTGGTTAATCAATCCGGAAAACATTTATTTTATTTAATTAATAAAAATAAAATTCATGGAAAAAAATGATTTATAAAAAAAGTTAAATAAGTCTATAAATATTAGTTTTATTAATAAAATAACGGATAAGATTAATAGATTTTTAGAAAAGTTTCATCAAGTCTCGACAATGAGGTCGCTATGATTTGTAAGAATTTTTAATCAAAATTGCAACTCAATCCATTTCCAACGACCTAATTCATGGTAGCTGCTAATGGGGACCTGTTGACATTTTATTTAGGGTTCCACCCTCTCGACATGCCTTTGGAATTTGAACTTTTCATGCTTTAAATTGTGGGGCATCGCTTGATTTGGAAGAAAAGCAAGGAGGACAGACTACAAATGAAAGGCACTTTGTTTCTATCCACGTGTGTTGTTGTCGTGTGGGCCGACATTATTCACGCTATAAATAAACAGGTTAGAACTAACGATCAAAACCACCGAGCCGAGCAGGGGAGAGGGGTGGCACTTGGCAGGTGCTTCTGCCTCAAAACGACACAAACCATTGCGTGTCATGAATACTTGATTATTCATTGCATTATATTATTTTAATTATTTGCTAAAGCCTTTGTCAGAATAACTTTTTGACATGTGTCCCCGGAACGGGGTGGCGGATCTGGAAGCGGAGACGAACCTTTTTTTGGTGGACGCGTGCCCGTTTGTCGTTGTTCTAGACAAATCAAAGAAATAAAGGGTGTCAGTGTCGAGATGAGAAAATTTTAGTTATAAACCTTTTGGTATCTTATCGGGCTTAGCAGAAAGTTTAATTACTTCCATATCCCAAAAAGTTTGGTGAAATCAGACTTTTGCCCCAAACTTCGTCGACGTGTATATATAAACCTCATGGACATGCACTCCTATAATCTTCATAAATACTTTATTTATTTTTAATATCTATTCTATATTTAATTAAATTAAATTAAATTAATCTAATATTTGTATCCCAAGAATTTTATCTTCATTTTAGATTCATTTATCAAATATTATATTTATTAATTAAATATCAAATAAATATTAAAAATAAATAAAGAATTTATTAAAATTAAATAAGTTTATACAAACAAAATAAATATAACATATAGCAAATTGATTAGTTACATTACATATACACTAATAAATTATAAAATAACTAATTTTATTATATTAGTTATTTATTGCGCTCATTTTTTAAAAAAAAATATAAAAATAAATAAAATTTATGACCAGCTAAAAAAAATAAAAATATGTTCACTAAACATTTTTTTTCTATTCATGTTTAATTTTTAAGGAAAAATAAACTCTAAAATATAATTAAATAAACTCTAAAATATGATTAAATACTCCATGAAATTCAAGAAATTTCTCCATGGTTAGCCCTTCATTATTAAAACTCTAAATTGTGTGGACTTTTCACTATACATGCATGCATTGTGGATTAAGATATAATTCATTGTGTATTTATTATATATGTGTATTATGGATTGAGACACAAGTCATTATGGATTTGCATAATAATTTTGCTATATATTCTACATTGTCGCGTGAGTACAACATGTGAGTGTTTTTATTATGGATTATATTGTTTGGATTTCTTTTTTGCTAAAAAACTTATAGGTTAGGGAGGCATAATGACAAGGTTATTCTTATCACAAAGAGTTGCAAAGATTGCATGGGTGGGGTTGTCTTTTTGGTTGAAGAAAAAATAATTCCTTAAGATTTTGGTAAGATTGCATGGCCTAAAAAGTAGACACCTAACATTAGCGTTTAGCTACAAACCAGGACACAAGCATTGCTTTGCTGTGTTTTGAGTCAACAATTACAATTGGAGACATTGCATCTCCTACCAAGAGTTATTATATCAAACTTAATAACTAGACCCAACACTATTAAACAAATCTCAATGCATATATGATGTTTGGGCTGCCTACCTATATACTAGCAAACTAAGCATATACACGGGGTTTAGGCTCTTGCCTTAATACTTGGTACACTACTTTGTACACATGACATTAGAGTTTATTGTCTTAGGATCAGATACCTCAAATGCAATGCATATTTTTTACCTAGTAAATACTAGCTAAAAATTCATTTATGAAAACATATAAAAGCATTTTTTTTATTTTAATTTTTTTTAACTCTAAATATCTATAAATTTATCTAAAATATAAAATTTAAATGAAAAAGATTTCAACCTTGATTTACCTTTTCCTATAATATAATCAGTAAAAAAAAATATGACACCCATGAATTGTCTAAATTAATTTATCATGTAAATATAATGGTTCAAATATACATAAAAGTACAGTAAAGAAAATTTTTAGTTAAGGATCAACTTTAAAAATCTGTTCAAAATTGTAGTAGAGTAGCAGTTCAAAATGTTTTTAATTTAGAAATAAATTAAAATAAAAAAATTTAAAAAATTATTTTTGATATCTAAAACATTCTAAATTTGTATTTTTTTAATAGTTTTTTGTTTAAATATTGATACATGAACCAAATAAGATGGTTAAGAAAAATTACTATTTTCATATATGCAATCTTGATGTGAGCATTTCATAGAATTAAATTTATCAAAATATATTAGATTGATATCGTAATACATTTTTTAAATGATTTGAAAAATAATTTAATATTAATTAATAGGTAAAATATCCTTAAAATTAAATAAAAATATATATTATACAAGTGTTTTTTTTAATTTTTTTATGGAAGTCCAAATATATCAGAGGAGAGGTGGTTTAAAATAATTTTGATAAATATACTACATAAATAATATATTTAATATCTAATTAAAAGAAATTAGTCTCAAGTCGGCTTCTGTTTTCACCAAATCTGACAAGTTGGCAAGGTATTATAAATGAAAAAGAAAAAAAAAAAATACACATGCCCATTATGATCATGCTTGGCAAGACTGGTCATCGTTTGTTTGTTAAAAAAATAATTTATTTTTATTATTTTTAAATAGTTTTGAATTCTTGATATAAAAGATATTTTTTTAAAAAATCTATTTTAATATATCTTATCGTGAGTCAACAACACTCCAACTATTAGAAGTCTAATATGACATGAATATACATTGTATTTTCTTTTTTTAATTTTTATTTTTATTTTTGTATATCAAAGTTTTTCATAAACAGATGGATTTCATATTAAAATAATATAGTTTTAAAATTAGATATGAAGTATGAGCAGGTTACAGTTAGAAGAGTCAATATCAGGTTTATATAATTCTTTTAAAGGAGGAACCAGACATATTTTTAAAGAAAAGTCAATGAAATAATAGCAGGTTTTGATTATATCATACCCGACTTATTACTATTTTTTTTTAAAGTTTGGAGTAATTGAGGTTTTGTACGTATATATTAAAAAATAATATAAATTATATATTAAAATTTTATTTAATAATTTAATTTTTTAAATTAATTTAATTTTTTAATATAATATTCGAATGTTAATAACTAAGTAGTTATTAATTTAAATTATATTATTTTTATGAATTTAATAAAAATTAAGTATAGGATAATTTGAGTATACGTAATTTTAAATTACAAAGAATTTTTATTTAAAAAATATATTAAAAATAATATAAATTATATATTAAAAATTTTAATTAATTTTCAACATAACTTGTTATTATATCACACTAGAGGGGATGTATGCTAAATACCCTATCTACGTGGCTTCAACAGATGCGATCCATCCACCCACACCATCCTTGAGTAATAGATACCGGACATTGATCGATTGATTATTGTTACGAGGTCGTTTTTATGGGGAAATGACGCCGTCATTCATTCAGCACCACCGAGGAGAGAGAGAGAATATAAATATATATAGATATAGTGTTTGGAATTGGATGTCCCTGCACGTATTCTGTCGGCACAGTGTTTTCTACGCTTTAAAGCTGTCACACAACCTACTCATGTCTAATCACTGATATTTCTGTAAGATAATCGGTCGGTCCTTTCAGTTTTAAAAACCCAATATCAAGCTCTTATTTCCTGGTCATCTCTTTTATTCGATGACAAGATACGAACAGCAACTTACACATTATAAATGCTGGAAAATATATATTTTTTAAAAAATAAATTTAAAAAATTTAAATAAATTTTTAATATTTAAAAATATAATAAAAAATAAATTAGAAAATACTTTTCATATTTGATATGAAAAATAAGTTAAAAAATAATTTATTTTTTCAAGTTTCTTAAATCAATAGAAAACAAATCTTATAAATTAAAAAGAATAAAATTAAATAAAATAATTTTATAAATTATCTTAAATAAAATAAATAATAATTAAAATAATAGAGATCAAATCTAACAAAAAATTAAAAGATAAAAAAATTAAAATAATAACAGTTACCATTTCATAAATTATTTTAAATAAAATAAATAATAATTAAAAGAATAAGAACCAAATTTAATAAATAAAAAAATTTAATTAAACAATAATAAAAGAATTTTTTTTATAAAAATAAAGATTAAAGTTAATATAAAAATCAAATTCTAAGGGATGAGATTGAAAAAAATTATATACATATATCAACAAAAGTTTGATAACTAAATTTAATATAATCAAAAAATAATATAAAATTTTTAAAATTTTCACAACTTTCAATAAATATTTTCCATTCAAAATAAAAAGAAAATATCTTTTTGGAGACCAAACTAAATTTTTCTTTAATTAGAAAGTATTTTTTATTAATTAATTTTTTTAATAGTAAATAAACATAATTTTTTTTAAAAAAAAACTACTTTCCACCAAATAAATTTAATAATCTTTTTTTATTTTTTAGTCATTTTATTTATTTTTTATATTTTATATTTTTTTTTTAAAAAGTCCTTTTAATATTATCAATCACAAAATAAAAAAGCAGCTTTTAAAGGTCTAATTTTAAGATTCAAAGGAAAAAAAAAGGTGAAAAAGTATTTTTTTATATTTTTAAATTATTTTTAAAATTAATTATTTTAACTTTTTAAATTATTTTAATATTTTAATATTAAAAATATATTTTAAAAAATAAAAAAATATATTATTTTAATATATTTTTAAATAAAAATACTTTAAAAAATAACAACAGCTTACCGTACAACTTCAATTAAAGGGACTCTCTTCTTATGTTCAAGAGAAGAGGATTAAATCCAAGAAGTATAATAAAAACAGGTACTGGATTATATTTTACTCCTTAAAAAATATCCCAAGGGACGCGTTGACAACAATCTAATCTATCCTTCCTAGCCCCCCCGCCCACTCGCCGGTTTTCTTGCGCAAGGAAAGGAAAGGGAAGGAAACACCCTTTGTGCTCTACTCGCCCCCCCTCTCTGCATTTGCTGTCAATCCAAAGAAAAATCAAGAAGAAATGGGTGTTGATTACTATAACATACTGAAACTGAACCGGAACGCGACTGAAGAGGACATGAAAAAGGCATACAAGAGACTGGCAATGAAATGGCATCCAGACAAGAACCCTGTAAACAAGAAAGAAGCAGAAGCCAAGTTCAAGCTTATCTCCGAAGCCTACGATGTCTTATCAGACCCTAACAAGCGTCAGATCTATGATCTCTACGGTGAAGAAGGGCTCAAGTCTTTTGATCAAATCCCACCTCCAACTACCAATGTGGGCGCTTCTTTCAGGTTCAATCCTCGTGACGCGGAGGATATTTTCGCTGAATTCTTTGGAGGAGGTGGCGGATCCGGTGGCGTTGGAAAGGGGTATTTTCGGAATAATAATGGTAATAATTACGGGGCTGAGCTTAACAGGAAAGCGGCGCCTGTTGAAAGCAAGTTGCTTTGCACGTTGGAAGAGCTTTATAAAGGAACTCGAAGAAAGATGAGGATTTCTCGTTCTGTTCCTGATGATTTCGGGTTAGTTACTCTTCCTTTTCCTCTTTTTTTTTTTTTTTATAGTGTTGTTGCACTTTCTAGATATATTTATCTCTTGGTAGTCTAGGTTAGGTTTTCTTCTCTTCTAATATTTTATAGAAAATAAAAAATATGATCTTGGGAATGGCGCAAAAGGACCCAATTAGTATTAGAATTGAGTCGTGATGTTGTTTTTATATTTTTGGGAGAACATGAATATTTTTTTTAATGTCAAATATGTAGATTTCAGTTGGCAGATTATGGTTACTGACTGATTTGGAACATCATGTTTTTTTTCCTCAACTTATTTTCACATTCTTTGATTTCTGATAAGTTTAGCAATGAGGATATACTGAGGATGAGAGAATTTTCAAAATCATTATATTTACAAATGGAGAATGGATGCATATTTGTGGGGAAAGCAGAGACCAGCTGATTCCGGGGAGATAAAATGGCCCAAGGAACTAAAATAGTATGAATCTCTGAAGTGAGCTAGTTCAATCTCAATTCATCAATTAGTCCAAGTCATTAGTTATAAATGGTGCCAACATATTATAAACTGCAATGCCCTGTTGATAACACAGGCTTTAGTGCTTTTTAAAATTGAAAACTTGAATTGGATGGGGGGTTTTATGTTAATATCAGAGATAACTGTCCTTTACAGCTTTGAGCTAGTCATTCAGGGTTGATATACAAAAAGTTTAAATTCAGTTGGCTTATTTTGAATAACGTTGCTGCTATACATAGCTTTAGGCACTTTGAAATGAGTTGGAATGCACTCTAGAAGTTAATATCTTGTCCACCAGACCCGTCCTAGTTGCAGAGATGAGAAATGCGAGCATTAAGAATTTTATGGCACTGACTTCTACCCTACCAGTTTGTTTGTTTGTTTGTTTTTTTCTCCCTTTGAGCTATCATTTGCCACTACTTTTTTTTTGGTTGGCATCATTCTTCTTCCGGTTGTTTGACGCATTAGTAACTTTCTTGCAGCAAGCCGAAAACCGTCGAGGAAATCTTAAAGATAGACATCAAGCCTGGCTGGAAGAAGGGCACAAAAATCACTTTTCCTGAGAAAGGCAATCAAGAACCTGGAATCACTCCAGCTGATCTAATTTTCGTGGTGGATGAGAAGCCCCATTCTGTTTTCAAGAGGGATGGAAATGATCTGGTGGTCAACCAGAAGATCTCGTTATTGGAAGCTCTCACAGGGAAAACCATCGAATTGACAACCTTGGATGGAAGATATCTCGCAGTCCCAGTAACAGACATTGTCAAACCAGGTCAGGAGTTGCTAGTCTCAAATGAAGGAATGCCCATCTCAAAAGAGCCCACCAAGAGAGGAAACCTTAGAATCAAGTTTGATGTCACATTTCCAACAAGACTTACCGCGGAACAGAGATCTGACCTCAAGAAGGCCCTAGGTGCACCTGATAATTAATCCAGAGCTCAAGGCTTGGGCTGTCAATTATCCATTTAACACTGATCATCAATTTATGTTAATTGAATGTAAATACGCTATGTTTTCCACTGTCCTAGTGTAAGATTGTGCATAGTAGGAAAGAAAGCTTGAAGGCGTTTTGCGAATTTGCGCGTTATTGGTACGGATGAACCTGTAATCTTTAACTATTGGCCAAGCTTCCACGAGATGACTGTGGCCTTCTGATCTAAATTTGTGTACTATTGATCTAATTTCAGTTTTTATCATTCATGGCCTCGAAGTTGAATGTGAAAAAGGATGCATCAATTGCTTTCAAGTTGAAGTCTAAGTGTTTGTCTATCCAATTCATGTAATGGATCCTGTTCATGTCCTAGCAATGCAGGAACATGTGTGGTTGAACTGAAGACCGCTTGATTTTGCTTATGTGGTGTTTGAGTTGGACACGGGTGTTATATTTCTAGTAATTTTCCTTGAAAGTGTCGTGCAAGATAATACAAAACAAAAAAAAAAGGATCCTTCAATTTCAAGTTCAAGTTCTATAGAGTCCTCATAAATGGTCGAAGAAGCTATCGATTTTGTGAAGTAACCTCTGTTTTCCACATCATGCAGGATGCTTCGTCCCTCTCCTAACCAATTCCTTCCGAGGAGCCCAGGCAATTCTTGTAACAGTGGATGGAGAGACAAATGAGTTTTGTTGGCAAAACAAAATCAACCTGGGAAAGCAATGCAATCCAATATATTAAATAAAAAAAGGATCCTTTTTTTTGCCTCAGCAAATTGCTTTCGAGGCCTTATTGAATTCTTCACTCACCACTGAAATACAGTCCAGTAAGGCTTCGCCATGGACATGGCATTGGTTGTTAAGAGGAATGGTGATCATATCTTGTGTCTCTCAATCTTGCTCTCAAGTTCATTCTTCTTGACCCCAGCTACCTTCCCTTTCTTCACAAGTGAAAATGCTGAGCCACAAGCTGTTTTTAAGAACATTCATTCTTGTCAAGATTTAAGAAGGAAATTAAACCAATATGTGATCAAATTATGCAGCTGCAGAAGGAAAAGAGCATTCTCACGTCCATTCATCAACGTCAATCCCGATGAACACAAAGTCCCCTTCATGGTTATGATTTAAGCTTGGAAATATAGTTAAAGTTTTTTTTTTTAAATTATTTTTGATATTAACAAATTAAAATAATAAAAAAATAATAAAAATATTAATTTAAAAGAAAAACATATATTAAAAAAATTAAATTTTATTAAAAATATTTTTAAAACACAAAAATAAATCTAACAACAAATTCATCCACCAGCTCTGGCACCAGAAGATGAAACCGTAAGAAAATAATACGGTGATGTTAATCAGATAGAATACTAGTTAACGGCGAGCATTATTGGAATTGGGACCGCCCACGCCATCATAGTCAAATTAATACCTCAACAAAAATGACGAGATCAACTCATTCAAAGAATAGATTCTTTTTTTAAAAATAAAAAATAAAAAATTGCTTGTTGGCAGGCACAATTCCTCCTCTCTGAAGAAAACAAAGCACCAAAGTCCATAGCTGGCCTCCCTACAAAGTATAAAGCGTCACTTCAGAACCCCAACCTTATTGTCTATGGAGGAAAAACTTGACTTGTCTTGAAAAGTGGACTGGTGGGACTGCTCTATATAAGGTCCCAAATGGTGGAAATTCATCTGTTTCCAGCCCAGCGAATCCGATTTTTTTTTTTTTTTGAAGTTTGGTTATACAAGTTATTTTGATTGTTTTTTATATAAAAATAAAAAATTAAAAATTTATATAAATATCTAATTATGTAAATTCATTTGTATATAAAAAAATTATTAACAATAATTAAGAGAAAAACTAGAAAATTTAATAAATAAATATAAATTAAAATATTTGATGTTATAAAATAAGATATTTATCTAGTTATGTTTACTAAATTTATTTATTAAAATTAATAAAAAATAATAGAAATAAAAACACACATAAAACTAATTAAATAAAATAAAAAATATTATACACGGTAGAATATATTAGAAATATTATCTAAAAATAAATATAAATAATATCTCTAAAACTTATATATATATATATATATATATTTTTTAAAATATCTATTCAAACTATTTGCAAAACTCATGATTTTGATCTTTAGACAAGATAAAAAATTTGAAGATAATTTAGGTTTTGTAACTTTTTTACTTATAGTGCATTAAATGTAATGACTTTAGTTATAATTTTTTTTAAAATTATATAGAAAAATTAGATCACTGAATAGTTAAATTAAAAAAAATACAAATACAAAATATTATTTCAATAATAATATTTTAAAAGTTAGCCATATCTCATCCATTTATCTGCACTTGAAAGCAACTTCTGCATATTGAACGCCGAGAAGTAAGCTAAGAGTGCGTTTCGCTAAGCGTACGTAGCGGATAATACAATATTTGGTTAAAAAATTAGTCGTGATTTTTTTTATATGAATGCTATCATTATCTATATTAAAAATACTATTCTATTCAAGCAGAAATTACATGTTTCTATCGCGTTCCTACCTCTTTGCTGCATGCCTTTGCACATCATGCTAATTAATTAGCATGAATAATGCAATATATTACATTATTTCAACTGAATCAATTATGGTTCAAAATTTAAAATATATTAAAATAGATTTGATTTGGTAAAATAAAAATTATTTTTTTATTTTTTTAATTATATTTTATTTAAAAAATTAATATTTAATATTATTCAATAAAACTATATAAATTAAACAAAGATCACTTAATAACATAATATTTACAGAATTTGATTGCAAATTTAATTTTATTCTTGATTATATTTTACTTGATATTGTTGTATGCTTAAAAAAAAAAAAACTATAATCCTAATTGAATATATAAATATAATAGAATTATAGATATTTTAATGGAATAATAAAAAATATTTTATATAAAATATTATTTATTTTATAATATAATAACAATATTTAAATGTACAATATTTAAATTAAAAACCATCAATATTAATATATATATATATATATATATATATAAATTATTTTATAACTTTAATTTCAAAAACATTATTAACCAAACACATTAAATTATTTTTTATTTAATCTCAATTTCAATCATAATTTTAACCAAATATTTATTTTTTCAAATTAACCTCAACTAAAAATATTTTTTATAAAATAACTTTTTTCAAACCACAATTATAACAGCTACAACAATACAAAACACACTCTAACTCACCGTCGGTTTTTGAAACTCATTTTAATGCATTTTTAGATTTAAAAAATAATTTAAAAAACCACCACACCCTTTCATCATTGCAATAACTGTATAAAAAAATAAAAAGAAAGTATCTTTTTAAAAAATAATTAAAACATTTTCGATTAAAAAACACTTCTAAAACACATCTTGCACAACATTATTATCTTCCAACAAACAATCAAAGCATAGAGATAATTACGTTGCTATCAAGGTTTGCGGTTAAAGGAATAAAAGGATCACATTCACTGATCAATCATAGCGGGCAGCTAGTCGTCGACTACAGTCAAATAACAATAAACCTTCCAGATCTGGCTAATAAACCAGACCAGATGCACCACTTGCCTAACCTTCCACACAATAAACCTTCCACACATTAGCCATAAAGGCCTGCCTAACCTAATCAGTACCAGTCAAGTTTATCAACAAGACGCGGCTAAATGTTTCGCTAATTAACCCCCTTTTGGCAAATCAAGTTGAACTTCATTTTCTTCAAGTTTTAAATAGACAGTTCGCTGGCTGAACTACAAAAAGAGGGCTAGTGTCTATCCATCAACATTAACCTGCATTCATGACAAGTTTCTCACACAAAGCAAAAGAAATGTTTTTGCCACCCACCTATAAAACTGGGAACTCGACACCCTATGCACACACAATGAGCGCCATCATGAAGCCACCCCAAAATCAGCAGGGGCAGGACCACCTTGACCTGTCGAACCGTGGTTGTTATAAGTGTGCCCACCACCTCTGCCACCCCTTCCTCGATTATTATAGTAGTTCCTCTGATGAAAGTTTCCGGGTTGATCATAATATTGGTTGCGGCCATTTTGGTAGCCACCACCTCCTCTAGAACCACTTCGACCACCACGGCCATTTGAATAGCCCCTACGACCGCCATTGCCACCACCACGACCACCTCTTTGGTTCTGGTAGTTCCTTCGATTCACATATTGTTGCCCAGGCTCCAACCCTCTCTGATTATGATCTACTCCTACTTCTGTCAATGGCTTTTCTTGCTCTTCTCGATCTGGGACAACTTCTGCTGGATTTCCAGTCTCCTGTTCATCCTGCAACGGAGAAACCAACAATATTCAATATCAAATAAATATATGCAGGCAAGGAGGAAGATCGTATCATGCTAAGTGCAAGCACCTTCTGAGATTCGTCAGTAGGACTAGACTGATTATCACCAGTCTCGTGTTGGAAATTTTCTGTCTCTTGTTCCTACAAAAAGCAATAACAACAAATATTTAGAAAGTCTTTTAAGAAAAATATATAAGGTTTGAACAAAACAAAACAAAGAAGTTTCCCCCAAAGAGAATATTTCACCAACCGACACGAATCCGAATGAACTAGAAGAAGGAAAAGAAATCAAATCACACAATAACTGCATAATCAGGTGAGATTTGGCTTAGGTATGCAAATTTCTAAGAATTCAGACATGCATCACCATTAAGCAGAATAAATTTCCAATTGAGCAATCAATGGGAGCTAGTACCATTGCAGTTTTGAATTTTCATCCGTTGCACCTTTCCAAAATCAACAAAAACTAGCAATAGCACATACTCCATTTGAATAGAAATAAGTTCAAAGAACAGTCAGAATGAAAGGATGGCTTACTAAAGAAATTATAAGTGAAACAAACAAAAGGATGACTTAAGAAATTGTAAATCACAACCAGCAAACATCCAACAATAAATCACATAGAATCTAATTTAGCATGATGGACAGAGTAGAATATTGGAAGTAATCAACAATAGCTAACTCATTTAAATGAAAAGAAACACACATAATATGCAGTCATAAAATAGCAGTTAAACTAAGGACTGAAAACTGGAGCACCTTCTTGAAGAGCTATTTTTAATTTTAAGAAACAAACTAAACTTGAAAGATGAGCTCGAAAGGATGTTTCACATCTGGAAGGACTGGTATGACTTTACTTGATTCAGTCCTTACAATAAAGGCAGCTTCAAATTACTAGTGGTATAGATAACAGATCCCTAATCACTTCATATGATGGAGTGTAAAACAAGCAACACTAACATTATATATATACAGGTGGTTTAAAATTTTCATCCAATCCCCCTTTAAGTGAAACGGGAACATGCAGTGCACAAAACTTCATGGAACTCCACTTTAAACACAATTCACAATTTCTAACAGTATGTTACTACCTAGAACAGATGTGTTACCCCTCTCACCAACAAGAAAATGGCCTCTTTCATAAGCCTTACCTTCCCTGCTCCTCACTCCAACTAAACTGCCCACTATTTTCTTTCTTTATGGAAAGCCCAAGCTTTGAAATGTGCTATCCAGACTAGATAAGTTTAAAACGTTAGGACTCTAGATCACATAAGCAGCGCAAACAGTCTCCTACTAGGACAGACAAAAGGAATAAAACACTCCTTTGGGTTGAATAATTCAAATATAACGTTGAAAAAAGAAAAAAAAATAATACAGCACATCCTTCCAAAGCACCACAATGTCTAACAATGTCTAAACAAGTGTGAGTGGCTTAGGCACAAAACCAAAAATTCAAAAAAAACAAAGGATGATGTTAATACTCCCCATCATTTCACAAAGCAAAGCAAAATGGAAAGCACTTTCTCAAACATGCTTACAAGTATAATTTAGCCACATCTTAAATAAAAATAAACTTTCCAATTACCCTTTTTGACAAGTGAAAATAGCAAACACGTAAACAACAATTTGACACCAGTTCTTACAGAAATACAGTTAACAACCATGTGTGATAATTAACATTGCCCTGTGAATTTTAATCTAGAAAACAAGACCAGTTTTACAGATATCTATTTCTAAGATGTTTCTAATAGAAGAATTTTATTAAGAGAGAATCATGAAGGATAAGACATCATCACAGATAAACAACTGCTGAAATTAGAGAGCTTGCTGATTCTCTTTATAAATCAACTAAGGAATTCATCTAAAAATGTCCATGGAAGAACAGGGCAAAGCCATGGAAAATACTTACTTAGGAATGATAATGGGTAACCACAGGTCAGGTTTCTCTATATTCATACCCTACCCATTACTCACCGAGTAAAAAATTTAGATATACCATATACATCGAGTTTCGGGTATCCATATGAGTATCCATTATCCGACTATTATTTATTATTTTTTAAAAAATAAAATAGTAATATATATTTGAAGTGTGTGTATTAAGTGATAAAATAAATTATAAATGTTATACATATACGTGTATTGTGTCAATATTGAAATATGTCACACACAATACCCTATCCATTACCTATTGGGTAAGGTAACTAACCAAAATAACCCCCCCATTTAAGTCGGTCTGGAACGGTATCCACAAAGTTTAGATTAAATTGTCATCTCTAATTCTATACAGAGTGATTGTCTTGAAAAATTCTACATTTAAAATTCAACAAATCACAATTAAGAATGCACACTTTCAAAGAATCTTGCCTCCATCCTAAAAAAATTAATAAATTTAATTCGAGTTGTTAGTACAAAGTCAACGCTCTCTAAACTACAAAAATAAACCATTCCATTCACTTGTGACAGCAATGCAAGAAAAGGGGTCCCAAAGCTCCATTACTATTAAAATGCAAGGTGCATGAATCTAGATTTGAGGACAACACCATCTTAGATCTCTAGACTTGTTATAAATAATCAATGTTAACCTTACAAAGGGTTGGTAACAAAAAAAGAAAAAGAAAAAGCCCAAACCATAGAGAGTAACCTTATACTTCTGAAATAATTCGGCAAATTTGAAAAGAGATAGAGTTGTTTGCTTCTGCAAATGAATAGGCCATCTTGCTAGAATAACATAATTTATTTGGTCTCATAGTGTTATACAACAATATTCTATATTCTATGATGGGATAAAACAAATTTGTACTTTTACAATTTTCTTCACAAATGTAAATGGGTCACTGCATCCAAAGCCTCCTTCCATGTTCTAATTGTCTACCTGTTAAGAATCTGATTTGCAAGTTAGTTCTCAATACCAATTGAAATTAGAAAACGTGGTTCTGATACTGCATCATGCCAAGTTCTACCATTTTCAACTATCAATGCCAACACCAACCTTGATAAATATGACAAGAAATTTGTCATAGAAAAGTAACCCAAAGAAAGAAAAAAGGACAGTTATGATAAGCCATACGACAGAGAGCTTAGTAGTGATTACTTTCCTACAAGGATTAGGATTAGGGATTCCAAAAAATGACTAGGTTGATATAAAATATAGAGTACCATTATAAAATATGACTAGTCAAATAGGAATTTTTATGTTTTTTTTTTATCACTCAAAGTTTAATTAGGATTAGGAATAGCTCAGGCTTGTAAATATGCTTGTAGCATTTAAAATTACAGCATTGAATACAGTGCAGCTTTTTCTTAACATGTGAGAAGTGTGATGCTCTCAATTAAGGAGAGGCTCCTTGAATCTATTATTGTGAGCCTGTGAGGCTAGTAGTCCTCAATCATTTCACCTTCTATTTTGTTTGAGTTGTTTTCATTTTATCTTCAAAACATCAATCATACTCGTCACATCAATAGCAGTCCTCAAATAGACAGTACACCCGCCACAAAAAGAAATCCTAACGCTTGAAAATAACAAAATCCCAATAGTTCAAATACAATAAATAAATAATGTATAACTAAATCAGAAACAGAATTACCCTAATTCAAAGAAACCTGCTATGGTAATGCACAGCAGTGAACTATCAGATTTTCAGATACTACTTTGGCTTTGCTCCTACATCACCATGTCATGCTTGATTATATAGTGATGATCAAGTGACAGGCACCTTAAAAAACTGATAATGACAGAACATTCTTCATATCAAACCTGACTTTCTCCCATAAGCTAGTAATCACCATAATTATCATTTCACCTTCTATTTTGTTTGAGTTGTTTTCATTTTATCTTCAAAACATCAATCATACTCGTCACATCAATAGCAGTCCTCAAATAGACAGTACACCCGCCACAAAAAGAAATCCTAACGCTTGAAAATAACAAAATCCCAATAGTTCAAATACAATAAATAAATAATGTATAACTAAATCAGAAACAGAATTACCCTAATTCAAAGAAACCTGCTATGGTAATGCACAGCAGTGAACTATCAGATTTTCAGATACTACTTTGGCTTTGCTCCTACATCACCATGTCATGCTTGATTATATAGTGATGATCAAGTGACAGGCACCTTAAAAAACTGATAATGACAAAACATTCTTCATATCAAACCTGACTTTCTCCCATAAGCTAGTAATCACCATAATTAAACAAGGACTGCTCTGATGTTTGGGCCCAAAACCACCATTTTGAATGCTCTTCTTGAGTAAATAAGTATTGATTTCTACAAATCACTATCTAAACAAAGAAGGAAGAGAGAATTGGCAGAGTACAGTATGCACTTCACCTAATTATTTTTTATTGTGGTCACAACCTAAATGCTAGAAAAGACCTTTAGCCTGAGTATTGAATGACAAGAAGGCATTCAAAAATAAATACCTAAGCAACATGTGTCTAATGATTGAAAAGAGAAACTAAATATCAATAAAAGAGAAAACAAAAGGCAGCTAAGCTATATTTAGATAGCACAATGACCATAACAGCTCATTTTACATATCAATAAACACATCAATCATAAACCTTATTAACATAACCGCATAACAAGAAAATATTCATGGCAAAAACAAAACAAAAAATAAATGAAAGTTACAAGTAAATGATTCTTTATACCTTTGGCTGGTATTGTGCAACGGAGTCGTCCACTTGTACTGGAGCAGAGAAAGGAACCTGGAAAGGCACGTAATTGCCAGCAGCAGCAGCCACTTCCACCGGAGCTTTCATCTCCGGTGTGGTAGTAAAATAATCGGAAGCCTTGATCTTGTTGAGCCTCTCCCTCAATTCAGCATCTGAAAGGCAATAATAATAATAATAAAAACTCAATACCCCATAATACACAAACAAAAATTACAAGTAAACAACAATTAAAAAAAACAAGATATATTACAGACAGGAAACATTAGTAGTGGAATCAATAGGTTGGTCTGAATTAGCCAGCCACAACTTCGCGTGCTCCATACAACGCTGCAAAGCATTCTTATGAGATAAGCTAGTATTGCCGGGACGCGAAATCAATAAACCACCCAACATAGATATCATATCCAAATCCCTCTCGCCAAGCAGATCCGTGGCATCATCGGTGACATAATCATAAGTCAAGCAACAACCTCTTTCATGTGTCCGAGTTAACATGGTGGCAGTGAAATCGTTCTGTGACTTGACATCAAACAACGACCCAAAATACAACAAGTGCAACAGATCCTCCACCATTTCATCACTTGCTTCCGGAACAGCTGTGCTGTCAGATTTAGGGTTGAGTCGATGAGCAGCGAGCTCAATTTCTTCCGAGACAGCGATGGAGAGAGGCTGGCGGAGCTTCTCGAGCTCGTCAATTGCGGCGGAAACAGAGGGTTTAGAACGGAGGAAGTCCTCTTGTTCTTTGTTGATAGGCTTGCCTTGAGCGATGGACTCTTCCATCTGGAGGATTCGGTTGTGTTTCTTCTTGAGAGCGCGAAGGCGTTTGGTGATTACGCTGAGGATGGGTCCGTCCGTCATTTCTGAGGTAGGTGTGGCCGCCATTTGCTGATGGATGAACGGCGGGGGGGTTTACTTTTTAATCTTTTTTGTTTGTGATCGGAAAGCACCTCCAATTGGCGGTGGTGATGTTGGTGGTGGTTTTGGTTTCTGTGGAGGCTTTAGAGAGGAGTGGAGGTGGGAACAGGAAGCGGCGGAATAGGATTTTAGAGAGAGATAAGAGTATGCCTGTTGGGTTTTAGAGGATTAGTGTGGGCTAAATGTGGAAGATTGCAAAAGTCCTTTGGGATTTATCTTTTATTTTGCTTTTTAATGTAAATAGGAAATGCAATTTCTCTGTGCCCTACTGGTCGGGTTGGTGTTCAAAGAAAGGAGTGTTGGTTACTGTGATAATGCTGTGTAAGATATCTTTTTAATTAATAAATATATATTTTTTTATTTTTTCTATTAATATATCAAAATTATTAAAAAAATCTAAAACTACGTAAATTTAATTTTTTCCAGAAAAAATTATTTTAAAAACAGCAATTATAGCTCTAAAAGAATAAATTTAAAAAAACATGTGTTTGATTTAAATTGTTATTAAATAAATTTTTGTATTTAAAATAAATGAAAATCAAGTCCTTTGAATAAAAAGTAAATTATTTTAATTTTTATAAATATATAATTTGAAACACAATTATATATAAGGTCTAATACAAAAATTTAAAGTTGTTTAATTAATTAATATTTTTATTCTTTATAATTGGATAAAAAACAAAAATTAACACATGCTAAACAATTTTTAAACACAAAAAAATCTTTAAATATAGTTGCGAGACCCAACTTTGTTAGAAAAAGGCATTATGCCATTAAATTATTTAATAAACTCATAAATTATTAGATAAATTTAATTTGACTATTTTTTTTATTAAAATTATGCTATTTTTTTTAAAACAATTAATGATAATTTAATTGAGTTTGAATTGGATTTGCTTGATTCAATTAAGTTTGGTTAGGTCAATATTTATTTTAATTTAATTTGAAATATAATTCAAACGGTTTCTTAAATTAAATTTCTAAACCAAACTAGTTCTAATCATTATGATGATTTTAAATATAATTTTAAAATTCAACATAAAAATTAATCTAATTCAATTAAGATATTTTAAGTTGTGTAAATAAATATTTTATATTTGAAAAATCATATTATTTAAGTGTTTAGTTTCAATACAGGAGACAACCATCTATATAACATTGCAAACAAATAAGTATTTTCAAGATATACTTATAACATTACAAACAAAGATTTATTGTTTCTTTCTTATCATTGATGATGAAAAATTGTATAACATAACAATAAATAATTCAATCAATATTGTCTCTTTAAATCAATTAAATTTTAATGTTTTATGACTTTCCACGTTTATAAACAGATTTAAATTTTAATATTTTATGACTTTCCACATTTATAAACAGATTTAAATTTTAATATTTTATGACATTCCACATTTATAAACATTTTGCATTCCAGATCGATTTTTTTTAATATTTCTTGACATTATAAATTTTTAGATAAAAGAAACTTTTCTTTCACTTTCTTTTCTTGACTTTATCCATCAATCAATATTATCCTCACCATCTCGGTCAAAATACTTGAAATTTAGGTTAAAAAATGACATATGTTGCAAGAACTCATGAGATTTATATAGTTCAAATCGATAAGTTACAATGAAAACAAGGTTAGGAATAAATAAAGCGATGAGTAATAAAATTTAAAATACTTAGGAATAAAACTTGAGGTGACGGATAATCAGTTAATCTTTTAATTCAAGTAATTCGATTTATAATCTTTAGCCAAGATGTTTGGTAGCTTGAAATGGAAAGCCCAGGTAATTGGTAATAGGTAGAAATTAATACTTAAAAGTGCATTTTTATCAATGTTTTATATCATCATTTTGCATTTGAAATATCAATAACTTCTTAACTAGAGCATGTTTTATAATAACAAGTTTGATAATATAAGATACTTTTAATTTATAGTAAATGCTTATTTTAAATATGGGTATTCTCACAATTCAAAGGGTTGATTGTTATTATTGACTATTGGAAGTGAAAGAACAAAAAAAAAAGTTAAACTTAGAAAGGAGATGCCGATTCAATTCAAATTCGAATATTGTTCAGTCATTGGGTTATATTTAGGGCTAGATCTTGGATTTCAGTTTGTTTTATATGGCTGAAAAGATAAAAAATAGACCTACAACTTTCATTGAAAAAGATCCAAATTTTCCTTTTTTAAATTCAAAGTTTGGCCACAAAAGAGAAGTCAGAATCTATCTTGCAATTTAGCCTAAACACTGCTTAGCTTTTTACCTATAACTAGAGTTATAGAAGGCCAAATGACATGAAATTTGGTGAGTAGAAGAAAAAGAAAATTTTCAACAACTTTAATGAAGAAGACCTGCTCAAATTCTTATGGTAGAAATGACATTTCATTTAGACAAAAGCTTGAGGGCTATCCATCAAGTCCACCAGCAGTACTACTCAGTATTTTAGACATATCTCGAGTTGTAGTGCTCCAAATACTCTAAAATTTAGTGGTGAAAGTAAAAGACAATTTCCAATAACTTTCATGAAGAATACTTTACCAAATTCAGATTATATCAATATCATTTCATCTATCTAAAATGCTTGAGTGTTATTGTCCACCAAGTCCACTAAATCAATAGTTGACCACTAAATCAATTATCAATTACCAAATGAATAGTTCTAAATTTTAACCTATAAAATAAGACATTTACCATTTATTTAAGCATCTTATTTTTCAGATCAAAATCATGTTCTTGCTCTCTCTTTTTATACTTTTGTAATGCTTAAGTTTTGCTTTCATTAATCTCTTATTCATGCTTTTCATTTCCTTTATTATACTTAGTTAACTTATATCATGTTTATGTTCTTATATTATTTATTTATGTTTTTCTTCTTCATAATGTCTAGCTAAGTTAATTATATCAAGGTGAAAAGGTTTCACTAATGGTGTTAAGATAAGTATAATATAAACTCAATATGGACTTTAATGTTTATATCCTAAACAACTTGCTATTATTATGTTGTATCATTTTTATCTTATTAATTCTTAATACCTTACTTGTTTAATAGTTAATCTAGACTTGTGTTATATAATACTTGGTACATCAAATACTTAATCCTTTATAGTCTTCGGCCGATATTGTTATTATGAGAGGAACTTCATTTTTTGTTAACATAAGTTAGTATTATAAATACTTGATAAAATTTATAAGTATGATGTTACATAAATAAGATGATTAATATGATCATGTTGATAAGACATCAACTATTTGATCATGTCAGGTAGTGTTTGGTAAGTCAGGGTAATTAATAACTATACGTAAAAGATCTTATTTGATGGATATGGGGACTCTCCACTGCTCAAGTCAATAACTTTATAGATAGAGAATGTGCATTGATATTTCAGGGAGATAGATTTTAAAAATATATATGTTAAATGTATTAAGAATGAAGAGACTATGAACCTTGAGTTTGAAGATTTCGTGGTATATTTATAACTTATAAGTTTTGTCATTTTATAGAGATGAGATTATGAAGTATAATTTCACCCTTGTAATATTTTAATATGTATTCTACTTAAAATAATACATATTAGATTAGTATAAAAATATTGAGAGAGCCACGTGGAGTCTTGGAAAAATTTCTCAATAGAGTGTGAAGCCTAGTCAAGGTTCTCGAGCCCATTAAAAGTGAAAAATAGGTCCAGGTGCGCTGTCTAGACCTAAATATATTGGGCTCGAGTGTGACTGGAGCCCATTGACATGACTAAAAGATTGATGTCTTCTCCCAAGTACGGGAGTGTCGAAGTAATAAATAACCCGGTAAGACCGGGGTCGAACCACAGAGAGGTTAATTATACAAATTATAAATAACAATAATGCAACAACAACAACAACAACAACAATAATAATAGTAGCAATAATAATAATAATAATAATAATAATAATAATAATAAAGAAAAAGAAAAAAAAGAAGATGATGATGATGAGAACTTTGAGATGGAGTACTAATGTAAGGATTAAACAATGATAATAACAAATGTCAAGGTTAGAGGTTCCACTAATGGTATGTTAAAGAAGTATAGTATAAACTCTTATTACTCAATTGAAAACCACACACAAAGGAGGTTCTAATATGATTATAGATTGTTAACATGATTACATTAGTCATCTTATTCGATTAATGCTAATACTTGTAAATCTCGTCAAGCATTCATGGTTATAACTTATGTTAACAACAAATTAAGTTCCTTTCATAGCTCAGGTGTTGGTTATACCATACAACATAGGCTATGAAAGTGTCAAACATTTATTGTACTAAGTGTTATATAACATAAATCAAGATTAGTCATTTAACAAATAAAGTATTAAAGAGTGAACAAGATAACAAATACAAAACATGTTAGTATCAAATATTAAAGTTCATATTAAGTTTACACTATACTTATTCTTACACCATTAATGTAACCTTTTCACCTTAACATAATAAACTTAACTAAACATAATGAAAGAAAGAAAAATAAATAAACAAAATAAGAACATAAATAAGATAAAAGTTAACTAAGTAAATGAAAGGAAATGAAAGGTATAAACTTGATATTAATGAAAGCAAAGCATAAACATTACAAAAAAATACAAAGAGAGAAAGCAAAAGCATGATCTTGATCTAGAGACCAAGATGCCTAAATGCATGACAAATGCCTCCTTTTATAGGCCAAAATTAGGAACTATTGATTTGATGACTAATTGATGAGTTGGTGACCAATTCTTGACTTGGTTACAATCCTTATCTTCTCTTGTGTGCCCAAAATGTCATTGATAACGTCAATATTGAAGCCACTTGAAAACATGAAAGTTGTAGGAAATTGTCTCAACTTTCTTGTGTAAACAATTTAGGTCATTTGTACTTCTAGAACTTTAGATATGGGTCAAACACTAAATAGTACTTGGGCTAGAAGACAGATTCAGACTTCTTTGTTGTTGCTATAATTTGGACTTGAAAATGATCTTTTTAAGTCTTGGGCTCCATATGAAAGTTGCAGGCCTATATCTTACCTTTCTATCCATGTAAAGTATATCTAAATTTGAGATCTATAACTCCAGATATGACCCAATTACCGAACAGTGTTCTGGTTTGGATTACACCGACATCTCTTTTCTAAGTTTCTTTTTGTCCTTTAAATTTCAGTTCTTAAATTCATCAATCAATCCTTTTATTTATGTGATATGCCTGGATTTAAAATGAACATTTACCATAAATTAAAGGTATCTTATATTATTAGATATACTATTATAAAACATGCTTTAGTTAAGGAATTATTGATACTTGAAGTGCAAAATGATGACATAAAACCTTGATAAAAATGCACTTTTAAGTACTAATCACCCACGAGGTTGTTAGTGTGTCTAGCCCTAGCTAGCATAAACCCTGCATAAGAAGCTGGGCATACACTTAGTGTATAGATGTACGCCTATGCTAGGTGCATGGCTTTAGATCCTTACCCAAACCCATGCTTCTTTGGTGTTTTTTAGGCCTTTACCCTTTTTAAAGTGTTTATTAAACCCATTTTATTTGAGCTCATTAGTAGCCCTCCAAGTTTTTATCATATTAATCTAAAAAGACTTGTAAAAATACCTAGTTACCATAACAAGTTTGTTAAAAAATTTTGTATGAGAAGAGAAGTGGAAACCCTAGGTTTATTAAATGGAGAACCCGTGTATGAAGGTGTGCATCATGTTTAAGAAAATTTCTAAGTATATAGAGGGGAATTATGAAGGAATCCATACTTAGAAAAATTCATTGAAGAGTGGGGTGAGATATAAATGACCCCATGTTTAGAAAAGTTTTCTAAAAGGTAAAGGGAACTTATGGAAAAGAAACTCATACTTAGAATTTCTCAAAGTGATTGGTGGAAATGCATAAAGGTGGGGCCTATACTTTATAAAAATTTCTAAGAAGCTTAAGGGAACCCAATAAGGGTGACTCATGATGACACCAATACTTAGAAAAACTTCTAAAAGGCGGAGGGGATGAATTTGTGGAAGGTGGTTTTATTGCATTAGAAAGATCAAGTCCATCCCTTAAAGAGTGGTCACACTAGAGTGTAGAAGGTATGTGAACCTCTCTAGAATGACATGAGGCATGAGAACCCTCAATTAGAGAAAGATCTCACCAAAGAGTTAGAGGTCTATGTCTGTAGCCTCCCCAATAATGACATAAGGCTTGAGATCCCTAAATTAAATAAAAATCTTAATGAAAAGCATGAGGTTTATAACCTTCATAGTGTGAGCCTTCCCCACTAAAAAGTATGCCATTTGACTTCCCTAGCATTGTGATGGGGTTATGGGAGACCAACTAAAGAGTCGTGTTAGTCTAAGTTTGCATTAGAGAGGAGGGAGATCTAAAATCAATCCCTAGCTAATTAGTGAGAGGCACTTTGACATCACTTGAATAACATGTTAGTCAAAGATTGCAATAGAGAATATGGGATTCAAGATCAACCCCTGTTAAATTGGTGAGTGATTATTAGGCAACACCTAGAGAATGTGTTAGTATGAGATTGCTGATTAGTACTTAGAAGTGCATTTTTATCAAGGTTTTATATCATCATTTTTCACTTGAAGTATCAATAACTCAACTAAAACATGTTTTATAATAACAAGTTTGATACTATAAGATACCTTTAATTTATTATGATGATTTTTCATCAATAGCTCATTATAAATTATTAACATGATCACATATTAATTATCAATCATGGGGTCTGAAAACCAGTGCTTTCTAATTTTAGGATTGACCTGATACTTTCCCATTATAAGGTTTAAGAACTTGATGCTTCTAAATTGCAGGGTTAACTTGATATTTTCCAATCGCGGGGTTTGAAAACTTGGTGTTTCTTGATTACAGGGTTGACCTGATGCTTCTTGATTGCAAGGTTGGCCTAATACTTTTCGATTGTGGAGTTTGAAAACTTGGTGCTTCCTGATTGCAGGTTTGACCTAAAGATTCCTTTTGATGACATGATTGATCTTTTTTTTAAAAATAATTTTCTAATAATAGGGTTCTTCTCACCTTCTTCCTAATTGCAGAGTTTAAATGATACTTTTTAATTACAGAGTTTGAAAACTTAGTGCTTCGTGATTGCAGGGTTGATCTGAAGTCCCGTATCTTAACAGTTCTCTCTTATAAATAACCATAATCTATGTAAATAGTTTGGTTAACTTGAAATCCTAATATGGTAATTCCCTTTAACCTAAACTATTTTTTTTTTCCAGTAAGCTTGGTTAACCTGAAATCTCAATCTAAAAATTTCTTTTAACTAGAACCTTGATGTTATCTTCAGCTTGATTAACCTAAAATCTCAATCTGACAATTCTCTTTAATCAAAACTAAAATTTTTATTACTTCCCAATTACGAGGTTTGAAAACTTGGTATTTCCTAATTATAGGGTTAACCAAAGCTTTCCAATTGCAGGGTCCAAAAACTTCGTGTTTCTTGATTTTAGAATTGACTTGATATTTCCTAATCACAAGGTTTGAAAACTAGGTGCTTCTTAATTGCAGGGTTGACTTGATACTTCCTGATTGCTAAGTTTGAAAACTTGATGTTTCTAATTATAAGGTTGACCTAATACCTCCCTATAGCGGGGTTTGGAAACTCGGTGCTTTTTGATTGTAGCGTTGACCTAATACTTTTCAATTACAAGATTAAAAAATTTGGTGCTTTTTTATTACAGGGTTCAAAAACTCGGTGCTTTTTTTATTACAGGGTTGATTAAAAGACTCTTTATGATTACAAGATTGATCTTCTCTTTTTCTTGTCTAGGTTCAGTACTATGATTCCTTACAATCATAGCTCAATGATTTTTTTTATGTCAATTCAGATTCATTAAAATCTTGCTAGAACTTATTTAGGATTTTTCCTGAAAAATTCAAAAAACATTTATGTAATGCTTTGGATTTAGATGACATGCATGCATCCTTACCTGGTTTAAAATGTAGCTCCCCTTCTTTGATGTTTCATTATTGTAGAATGACTTTGATTACTATCCAAAACTTTCTCAATTCTTAAATTTATAAGCTTTTTTGAGTTTATCGTATGTCAATCCTCCAATCGAATGTAAGTGTAATGCCTATCATAGGTTATCCATGATGATTATTGCTATTATTATTTATTAAGCCTAACCATGCCCCAATTGTGATATTGGTTGCTTTATCATGAAGGAGTTAAACAAATCATTCACTTCTTGGATTATTTAAAAAACTACCATCTAATTAGCTTTGTGCATCTTACCGACTAAGCTTCTTTGTATTATCTCCATGAAAGATTTTACGAGGCTCATCAATGGACTACTTCCTTTTAAACAATCACTTTTTTCTTCCTTTTAGCCATTTTCAATCTTTCATTGTCAACATTTTCTTCACCATTGATTCTATCATTATCTTTATATTTTCAACCAAAAATCACTTGCCCTAAGTATTTGGTGTGATCCAGGTCAGGGTTTCTTTTTTAAAATAAATATTTCATTAGGCTTAAAATGATTAATCTAGATTTATATTGTATACTTGGCACAACAAATACTTGGCACGTTCATAACCCAACTGTATGGTATAACTTATACCTGTGCTATGAAAGGAACTTGATTTATTGTTAATATAAGTTATAATCATGAATACTTGATATATTTACAAGTATTAGTATTATTCAAATGAGATAACTAATGTAATCATGTTAACATTTTATAATCTGATTGAAACATTCTTTCTGTGTGGTTTCTATTTGAGTAATAAGAGTTTATATTATAATTATTTGAAATACCATTAGTAAATCCTCTAACCTTTACATTTGTTGTTATCATTTTTTTAATTATTACATTGATCTTACATCTCAAAGTTCTTATTAACTTCTTCTTCTTCTTCTTCTTCTTCTTCTTCTTCTTCTATTATTATTATTATTATTATTATTATTATTATTCTTGTTATTCTTGTTATTTATAATTCATACAATTAACCTCCCTATAAAGCACTTAGCAAAAAGTTGGGGTTTACACAAACTTAAACATTAATTAAAAGTCATAAGGTAAGCTATTAGTTCCCCTCTTAATATGAAGTTTTATAGCATGAGCCCTCATGTAAAAAATGATGCATAATAAAGCTTTTAAACCATTCATAGCTGAAAAATAAACTAACATCAATTTGTACAGAAAATAAACAAACAAACAAAAGCCTAGTTTAAGGATCCTTAGTGAAGTCGTCATCCTATTGTACTCTTGAATTGTAAAGGTATAACGTAACGACAACCTTTCTAAAAGGTCTTTTTAATTGGTTGGAGAGTCACCATATAATATTATAGCTACTAAAAAACCTAACTGAATTTTTTCAGAGATTTTAGATAAGAGGCTGATTGAGTATAGGGAATGTATTAATATCCTTAATATGCCTTACCTAAAGTGAATTGTATTGTTTTTTTATTTTATACTATGGTTTGATGATGTCTATTTCTACTAGCTTACTATGACGAGTTTGCTATAATAAAAAATACTTTGAATTTCTAGGTCAAGAACTCAGTATGGAAAGGTGAAATGTCCTTTATTATCATTGAGATTTATTTTAAGGTAAAAAAAAATGCTCAAACAACTTTAGGATCTTCTTGGCCATATGCAAGAAAAATAGAATTTTTTTTAAAAATATTTTTTAGGTTTTGTTTGGCAAAAACCCATTTTTAATATGGCAAACCAAACAGGATATTAAAACCCTTTGACCTAGATTTTGTTTTACAAAGTCAACCCAACCAAGTGTGCCTGAATTTTTTTGTTCAATCATAAATCAACCCAAAAATCTTGGTTTAATCCGAAAATAACCCAAAAATAAAATCAAAGTCAAAAAATAAATTAAATGCCTAAAAAACACAAAAACTCAAAATTTTTTAAACAAAATGAATAAAAAACTACAAAAAATAAATAACATAAAAAATACCAAACATGAACCCATCAATGTGGGTTCCCAAACAAACCAAATTTGGTAAAACATGAGGCACATATATGTTGTAAATCACACAAGGATTAATAATCTAACATCCATTCACTTCGATTTTCATTTAAACATTACAATTTTTATCAAAATAGGTCTCAGCCCTAAATTTAAACCCAATGATTAAAAGCCATTTAAATCATATTATTGATGCAAATAAACATTAGATTATTAGTTAATCATGTATAAGGAAGGATTATGTCCAAAGAAATTGATCTAAATCAATGGTCTAAGGCAATCTTATTCCTAAGAATATGAAGAAAATTACCCAAAACCCAGAAAAATTACAACCATGAGGCAGCCACTTCCAAGCCCTCAATTGTAAAATCTTTAGGTGAAAAGTCATAAATTGACTAGTTTCATGTAAAAAAAATTCATAACTCTTAAAGAGTTATTAGAAAATTCTGAAAATTTACATGGAGCCTTTTAATATGCTTAACTTGGGTTAAAATTTTAGAATTTAAAAAAAAATCAAAAATTTGATGAAAAATCACAATTTAACTAGTTTTATGTTATTTGACTGAGCTAAAATTTTATGAGTAACCTTAAAATATATTGAATAAAATTTGATTAAATTTTTAGGATGAACGGAGCTCAGTTGTGCTAACAAAACGAAAAGACCATCAAATGGAAACAAAAGGACTCATTAAGTGTAAAATGATAATTTGCCATTAAAACTAAAACAAATCAACTCCTTTTATAAGCTGCTGAATAGGCTGTAACAAAATGTGAAAATGAAAAAAAAATAAGAGAAGAATGTTAGAAATCATGAAAGAAACATGAAAAAGTGATAGAGAGCTTTGAAACTTGTAAGATTGAAAGACTTGAAACATTAAATTAAAGAATAATCAAGTAAAGAAAGATGTAAGAAAGGTGAGGAGGGCTAGCCACACTAAGAGGAGAAGAAAAGTTGGAGAACTTAGATTGGAAAGCATGAAAAATTAAGATTCTGACTTGAATGAAGTATTTTTTAGTTTATTTAATTAAGTTATCAAATAATAACAATTATATTTGATTTAATTTCTTATATCTTCACTTTTTAAATTAGAGTTTTTATGAGAATTTGAGGATTTTGAGGAAAGTAGTAAATATGATGAAATAGAGGTAGAATAGTATAGAAATAATGAATGTAAGTAGTAATTAAGAAAGAAATTGAATAAGTGTGAAGAAATGAACTTGTAACTAAGGATGAGAAAATAAAGGAATGAGGTTTTTATTGTTTTATATTTGAGAAATGATGTTCTTTATCTTATTTGAAGTATTCAAAGTATGATCAAGTGAAGAAACATCATAAGAATGTGAAAAGAAGGAATAAATAAATGGTAGGTGATTAGTACTTAAAAGTGCATTTTTATCATGGTTTTATATCATCATTTTGCACTTGAAGTATCAATAACTTCTTAACTAAAATATGTTTTATAATAATGTATCTAATAATATAAGATATCTATAATTTGTGATAAATGTCTATTTTTAATGCAGGCCTATCACATAAATGAAAGGATTGATTGATGACTTGAAGAACTTAAATTGCAAGGATAAAGAGATGGTCAAACTTAGAGAAGAGATGTCGGTGCAATCCAAACCGGAATACTATTCGGTAATCGGGTCATATCTGGAGCTACAGATCTCAGATTTAGGTCCAATTTATATGGATGGAAAGGTAAGACATAGGCCTACAACTTTCATATGAAGCCCAAGATCTAAAAAGGCCATTATCAAGTCCAAATTATAGCAACAACAAAGAAGCCCGAATCTGTCTTCCAGCCCGAGCACTGTTCGGTATTTTGGCCATATCTGGAGTTCTAGACGTCCAAATGAGCTGAAGTTTTTACACAAGAAAGCTGAGACAATTGGGTACAACTTTCATGTTTACAACTGGCTCCAAATTTGACGTTATCAATGACGTTTTGGGTAGACAAGAGAAGATAAGGATTGTCACCAAGTCAAAAGTTGGCCACCCACTTATCAATTAGTCATCAAATCAATAGTTCCCAATTTTGGCCTATAAAAGGAGGCATTTGCCATGCATTTAGGTATCTTGGTGTTCAGATCAAGATCATGCTCTTCCTTTCTCTCTTTGTATTTTTTGTAATGTTTATGCTTTACTTTCATTAATATCAAGTTTATACCTTTCATTTCCTTTCCTTTACTTAGTTAACTTTTATGTTCTTATTTTGTTTATTTGGTTTCCTTTCTTTCATTATGTCTAGCTAAGTTAATTATGTCAAGGTGAAAAGGTTACACTAATGGTGGAAGAACAAGTATAGTGTAAACTTAATATGGACCTTAATGTTTGATACTAACATGTTTTATATTTGTTATCTTGTTCACTCTTTAATACTTTGCTTGTTAAATGACTAATCTTGATTTATGTTGTATAACACTTGGTACAACAAATGCTTGGCACTTTCATAGCCCATAATGTATGGTATAACCGACACCTGAGCTATGAAAGGAACTTGATTTGTTGTTAACATAAGTTATAATCATGAATGCTTCACGAGATTTACAAGTATTAGCATTAATTGAATAAGATGACTAATGTAATCATGTTAACAATATATAATTTGATTGGAACCTCCTTTGTGTGTGGTTTCCAATTCAATAATAAGAGTTTATACTATATTTGTTTGATATACCATTAGTGGAACCTCTAACCTTGACATTTGTTATTATTATTGTTTAATCCTTACATTAATTTTCCATCTCCAAGTTCTCATCATCTTCTTCTTCTTCTCTTTCTTTATTACTACTACTACTACTACTACTACTACTATTATTATTATTATTATTACTACTATTATTGTTGTTGTTATTATTGTTTATAATTGTTGTCTATAATTTGTACAATTAACCTCCCTGTGGTTCGACCCCGGTCTTGCCGGGTTATTTATTACTTCGACACTCCTGCACTTGGGAGAAGACATCAACCTTTTAGTCGTGTCAGTAGGAATAGTTCATGGAAGAATTCTTTAAATGAGTTGAAAAAAACAACAAAATTGATTAAACTATATGTTGAAAATAAGTTAACAAAAGAATGAAATTTTTGGTGCAAAACCCAATTAAATAAAACATATTATGTGCTTCAAATTTAGACACGTAGAAGAAATAATAATAGATTAATAATGTAGTGTAATTTGATTGATTTAAGAGTTGTTTCGAGAGCAGAGCATCAGGTAGGAGGAGCTGGGTCATCACGAGCAGATAGTAGGTGCTTCATCAGTTTCTTTTAAAAATTCAAAGTTCATTATTAGTTATAAGTTGTTTATGACATTTTGATATGGAAAAAGTAGAAGAAGAAACTTATTTGTAATATAATTCAGATGTTAGGTAATTCATATGAAATTACCGGTTAGATTGACTATTATTATAGAATAGCCGGATGTTGAATAATTCGTATGAAATTACCAGTTAGGTAATTTGTATGTAATTATGAGTTAAATTGGCTATTATTAAAAAATAGCCGGATGTTGGGTGACTCATATGGAATTACTAGTTAGATTGACTATTAATATGCATGAAATTACCAATTTAATTGTTGGCTACTTAAGAGGGTTAGCCAGGTTTGAAGTAAGATTGTGAATTACCAAATTAAAAATTAAGCAATGAGTGTTGGTTATCAAGGTCTTATAAGTATAAGATTAATAAATTATGAATGAGTTATTAATATTGATATATAGTAAGTTAGTGATGAAAGATAATTTGATATATTTTGAAGACTTGTAAACTTAATAGCTTTATCATTTTTAATGTGTTATCTTCCTTATTTCTTACTAATGTTATGTATGCAGGTTTTTCACAAGGTGATGCGAAGTGTTAAATATGGCATTGTGTTTAAATCTTATTTTGTGGGATGTAATATTTTTCCTTTATATGTAATTTGTATTATATGTAGATTTTAATATATTTATTCTAAAGATATTTGCTTTGGTATTTATACATTTAAAAAGTATGAGTAAGGAACTAATATTAGTAAACTATTTCAAAAGATTACTTAGTAATTATAATCATGCATGTTTAAATTACGGGTGCATGTTAATATAATAATTAGTTTAATATGAATCATTTAAATTTATATTTGTTTCTAGTTAATCTTTTATTTGTTGATGATGTAAGGTTGAGAAAACATAACGAAGTATGATTATATGAAATATTGTATGATGAGATGGGATATGATCCAGGATGGTTGAGTTGAAGTGGAAGATTTAAGTATTGTGATTGGATGAAGTCTAGTTGCTAACTTGGTAATATCAAAAAACAAAAAAACTCTTCTAATTTTTTTTTAAATAATGATCCCATAATCTTAAACATATTATTCAAAACTTGATATTAGTAAAGAAATGTTTGAAATTTCATAATATTATAATTTGAGGGTGTTATATCAATAAATTCAGATAAATCTTGAAAAATTCTAATTGAGTCTTTAAATATTCAATTTTGAATTTTCCTTCTCAAATTAAATTTTCTGTGCTAATAAAGCATTTATCAGTAAAAACTACACTGCCAAATATTTCGATCTTTTATATTTTATCTTCCTCAACTAGTCTTTAGCAGTTTCTTATGCGTTTTGGTGCACTCTTCTTGCTACTATATTTTTTTTTTAAATTTTCTTCCAATGTTTTTCAATTTTTATTCTTTTATTCTTCTTGATTTTTTGTTTTTATGGGGCCCAAAAATAGATAATAACAAAGAGAATGTTGTTTCCTTATCTAGACTCTGATCTTATTTCCTCTTGAATTTCAACTTTTTTTCAATCTAAATTCCACTGTTTCCTTCTAAACAAATAATTTTTATAACTTTCCCTTTAATTTTATTTCTAGGTATTCCATTGATTTCCATGTATTTCCTTTCTTTTTTCTCTATGGTTTTCTCCTGATTTTTTTTAATATGATTGCTTCTCCTTTTATAGCCTTAAAATGATAGGTGGTTGTGAAACTATTTATAGGTTTGAAGGTGTTTTTTTCCTTTTAAAAACTATGTCATATGGAATTCTTTCCTATTTTTTGCCTTTAAAATGTTTAAAACATTTTTCTCCTTTATTCTTTTGTTTTTCCCTTTATTTATATGCCTAACAAACCCTTGAAACTTTTAGAAAAAAATGGGAACCTTGTAAATGAAACTCGGCTAAAATGGTTAATTGATGGTGCACCTTCCATGAATTAATCTTGGTGAATGGGAGATCATAGGAGTCAAATGAACCATAAACCTTATAGAGGAGGTGCTACTCTTCACCTAAAGTCAAACACAGTTTGTAAATATCATTTTGAAAAACATGATATTCAAACTTCTTATTATTCATAAACGTGACATTTTAAATAAATTATGAAATATATTGTATACATTATGATGAGAAGTTAAAGAAAAAAAATAGCAAAAAAAAAAGACTCGAATGACACATTGAAACTCTTACTACAACACCACTTGTATCATTGAAAATATCTCGATAAGAGGAATCAAATGATATTGACACGACTAAAAGATTGATGTCTTCTTCTAAGCGTAAGAGTATCAAAGTAATAAATAATCCAGCAAAACTAGGGTTGAACCATAGGGAGATTAACTATATAAATTATAAACAACAACAACAACAACAATAACAATAAAAAGAAGAAGTTATAGATGACTTTGAGATTGTAAGATTAATGTGAGGATTAAATAATAAAAATAAATGTCAAGGTTAAAGAATCCAGTAATGGTATTTCAAATAAATATAGTATAAACTCATATTATTGAAATGGAAACCACACATAAAGGAGATTCTAGTCAGATTATAAATTGTTAACGTGAGTACATTAGTTATCTTATTCTAATGCTAATACTAGTAAATGTTGTTAGGTATTTATGATTATAACTTTTATTAACAACAAATCAAGTACCTTTTATAGCACAAGTGTCGGTTACACCATACGGTTGAGCTATAAAAATACCAAGTATTTGTTGTACCAAGTATTATATAATATAAATCTAGATTAACAACAAAACATGTTAGTATCAAACATTAAAGTCCATGTTAAGTTTACACTATACTTATTCTTACACTATTAGTGTAACCTTTTCACCTTGACATAATAAACTTAACTAAATATAATGAAAGAAGAGAAACATAAATAAACATGATGAAAACATAAATAAGATATAAGTTAACTAAGTAAAGGAAATGAAATGAAAAGCATAAACAAGAGATTAATCAAAACAAAACTTAAACATTACACAAATATAAAAAGAAAGAGCAAGAACATGATCTTGATCTAAAAACCAAGATGCCTAAATGCATGGTAAATGCCTCCTCTTATATGCAAAAAATAGGAACTATTAATTCCTTGACTAATTGTTGAGTGAGTGACCAACTCTAGACTTGGTGACAATCCTTATCTTCTTGTTTGAACAAAACATTATAGCTAACATCACAATTCAAATAGATTTGAATCATAAAAGTTCTAGAAAATTATCTCAACTTTCCAACAAAAAAGAAGAATATCATTTAGACTTTAGAATTCAAGTTACGGGTTGAACACTAAACAATGTTTAGATTGTAGGACTGATTCAGACTTTTTTATTGTTGCTAAGATTTAGGCTTTCAAATATCATAATTGAGTCTTGTATTCCTATGAAAGTTTTAGGCCTATGTCTTAGCTTTCTATTTATATAAAGCAAACCTAAATCTAAGTTTTATAGCTCCAATTATAATTCAATTACCAAATAATGTTCTAGTATAGACCGAATCAACATCTCTATTCTAAGCTTCACCCTCCTTTTGTCTTCTCAATTTCAGTTGTTGAATTCATCAGTCAATCCCTTTATTTATTGTATAGGTCTTGACATGACCAAAAGATTGATGTCTTCTCCCAAGTACAAGAGTGTCAAAGTAATAAATAACGTGGTAAGATAGGGATCGAACCACAAGGAGGTTAATTGCACAAATTATAAACAATAACAATAGTAACAACAACAACAACAATATTAGTAGCAATAATAGTAGTAGTAGCAGTAAAGAAGAAGAAAAAGAAGTTGATGAGAACTTTGAGATGAAAGATTAACGTAAGAATTAAACAATGATAATAACAAATATCAAGATTAGAGGATCCACTAATGGTATATGATTGATACTTAAAAGTGTATTTTTATCAAGGTTTTATATCATCATTTTGCACTTGAAGTATCAATAACTCCTTAACTAAAGCATGTTTTATAATAATATATCTAATAATATAAGATACCTTTAATTTGTGGTAAATTTTCATTTTAAATACAGGCCTATCACATAAATAAAAGGATTGATTGATAAATTTAAGAACTGAAATTGAAAGGATAAAGAGATGGCCAAACTTAGAAAAGAGATGTCGGCGCAATCCAAACCGGAATACTATTCGGTAATTAGGTCATATTTGGAGCTATAGATCTCAGATTTAGGTCTACTTTATATGGATATAAAGGTAAGATATAGGCCTCCAACTTTCATATGGAGCCCAAGATTTAAAAAGGCTATTTTCAAGTCGAAATTGTTGCAACAACAAAAAAACCTGAATCTGTCCTCCAGTCCAAATACTGTTCAGTATTTTGGCCATATCTGGAGTTCTAGAAGTTGAAATGAGAGGATTGTTATCAAGTCAAGAGTTGGTCACCCACTTATTAATTAGTCATTAAATCAATAGTTTTCAATTTTAGTCTATAAAAGAAGGCATTTGCCATGCATTTAGGCATCTTGGTCTCTAGATCAAGATCATGCTCTTGCTTTTTCTCTTTGTATTTTTTGTAATGTTTATGCTTTGTTTTCATTAATATTAAGTTTATGCCTTTCATTTCCTTTCCTTTACTTAGTTAACTTTTATCTTATTTATGTTCTTATTTTGTTTATCTATTTTTCTTTCTTTCATTATGTCCAGCTAAGTTTATTATGTCAAGGTGAAAAGGTTACACTAATAGTGTAAGAATAAGTATAGTGTAAATTAACATGAACTTTAATGTTTAATAATAACATGTTTTGTATTTGTTATCTTGTTCACTCTTTAATGCTTTGCTTGTTAAATGACTAATTTAGATTTATGTTGTATAACACTTGGTACAACAAATGCTTGGCACTTTCATAGCCCATAATATATGATATAACCGACACCTGAGCTATGAAAGGAACTTGATTTGTAGTTAACATAAGTTATAGTCATGAATGACTGACGAGATTTACAAGTAGTAGTATTAATAGAATAAGATGACTAATCTAATCATGTTAACAATCTATAATCTGATTGGAACCTCCTTTGTGTGTGGTTTTCAATTGAATAATAAGAGTTTATATTATACTTGTTTGACATACCATTAGTAGATCCTCTAACCTTTATATTGTTTGTTATCATTATTTAATCCTTACGTTAATTTTTCATCTCAAAGTTCTTATCAACTTTTCTTCTTCTTCTTCTTTACTACTACTACTACTACTACTACTACTACTACTACTACTATTGTTATTATAGTTGTTGTTGTTATTGCTATTATTGTTGTTTATAATTGTTGTTTATAATTTGTACAATTAACCTCAATGTGGTTTGACCCTGGTCTTGCCGGGTTATTTATTACTTTGACACTCCTGCATTTGGGAGAAGACATCAATCTTTTAGTTGTCAAACAAGTATAGTATAAACTCTTATTATTCAATTGGAAACCACACACAAAGGAGGTTCTAATCAGATTATAAATTGTTAATATGATTAGATTAGTTATCTTATTCTATTAATGCTAATACTTGTAAATCTCGTCAGTCATTCATGACTATAACTTATATTAACTATAAATCAAGTTCCTTTCATAGTTCAGGTGTCGGTTATATCATATATTATGGGCTATGAAAGTGCCAAGCTTTTGTTATACCAAGTGCTATACAACATAAATCTAAATTAGTCATTTAACAAGCAAGGCATTAAAGAGTGAACAAGATAACAAATACAAAACATGTTAGTATGAAATATTAAAGTCCATGTTAATTTACACTATACTTATTCTTACACTATTAGTGTAACCTTTTCACTTTGACATAATATACCTAACTAAACATAATGAAAGAAATAAAAATAAATAAACAAAATAAGAATATAAATAAGATAAAAGTTAACTAAGTAAATGAAAGGAAATGAAAGGCATAAACTTGATATTAATGAAAGCAAAACATAAGCAATGCAAAAAATACAAAAAGAGAAAGCAAAAGCATGATCTTGATCTGGAAACCAAGATGCCTAAATGCATGGCAAATGCCTTCTTTTATAGGCCAAAATTAGAGACTATTGATTTGATGACTAATTGATAAGTAGGTGGCTAACTTTTGACTTGGTGACAATCTTTATCTTCTCTTGTCTGCCCAAAAAATCATTGATAATATCAAAATTGAAACCACTTGAAAACATAAAAGTTGTAGGAATTATCTCAGCTTTCTAGGGTAAAAAATTAAGGTCATTTGGATTTCTATAACTCCAGATATAGGCCAAAACTGAACAGTGTTCGGGCTGGAGGACAGATTCAGACTTTTTTGTTGTTGCTATAATTTGGACTTGCAAATGACCTTTTTAAATCTTAGGCTCCATATAAAAGTTATAGGCATCTTACCTTTCTATCCATATAAAGTAGACCTAAATTCGAGATCTACAACTCCAGATATGATCCAATTATAGAAATAATGTTCTAGTTTGGACTGCACCGGCATCTCTTTTCTAAGTTTAGTCATCTCTGTCTTTTCAATTTCAGTTCTTAAATTCATCAATCATTTTTTTATTTATGTTATAGGTTTGCATTTAAAATGAACATTTACTACAAATTAAAAGGTATCTCGTATGTTATTATAAAACATGCTTTAGTTAAGGGGTTATTGATATTTCAAGTGCAAAATGATGATATAAAACCTTGATAAAAATACACTTTTAAGTACTAAGCAGGTCTACATTTAAGATGAATATTTACCATAAATTAAAGATATCTTATAATATTATACTTGTTATTATAAAATATGTTTTAGTTAAGGAGTTAGTGATACTTTAAGTGCAAAATACTGATATAAAATATTGATAAAAATATACTTTTAAGTATTAATCAGATATTAAAAAAGATCACTAATAGCGACTAGAGTGTTTCACACTTACCTTTCAAAGATGGTAGGTGGCTCAGTTACCTTTGACAATAAGTGTGACTTACTTCAATTATTACTTGTGACATTCTTGGTATTGTCTAATTTATTTCATCAAGATCTTTTTAATGGTATATTTAGTGTCATAATTAAAGCTTTAATGTGCCTCTATGGTCTATTTTTTTTCTTTTTATCTCTCCTAATTATAACTTATAAAGAAATAGAGGAGAGAAAAAAAAATGTAAAGAAAAAAACTATAAAAAAGAACTATAAAAATATTTTAAAACTCGATTACAACATCATTAACATCATCAAGATATCTAGAGTATATAATTCTACCAATGATCATATTTGTTACTAATGATAAGTGATGAGACAATATTTTTATGTTATTTTACTACTTTTCTTTTAAAATAATCATGTTAATAAGCAAAAATACCTGATTTTCAGGCTTATTTCCGTCTCCACTCATGCTTTCTTTAAGGAATATATTAATTTTATTAGCTTTCACGTTTATCAGGTATCTTTTATATACGTATGTTTATAGTTATAAAATGAAACCACTCCTATAAATTTGCAGTGACATACTAACTTGGGATCTAATCTAGGTAGGATCTATATTTTTTTATTAAAATAATATTATTTAAAATTTTTATTTTTAAATCAAAAGTTATGTTATATATATATATATATATATATATATATATATATATATATATATATGACTGTAGACTTTAGACTTATTAGGGGCTGATACCATTCTAGTCCTTGACTATTATGTTTTACTTGAATTCTTATATTTTAACTTATTATATGTTAATATTAATTTTCATATTTAATTCCATAGTATTTTAAATAAATTTGGGAAATTGATTATATAGTGTACTTGAAAATTTAATTCAGATATGTGACCTTTATTGAAGTGTAGATGGAGAAACTACGGGGAAAAAAGCAAAGAAAAGCCACGCTCCATCCTTGCCATGGCTTTGAACTTTTTTTTTTCTAAGCGAGTTGAAAAATCTGTACAGTATAACAGCTATAAAATAAAACCATCTCCCTGGGTCCCGATGGCTATCAACTCCGTGCACCCTCCCCGCCCCGCCCCGCCCCTCCTCTCCCCTCAGTTGTATGGCACGTACCCAAAGGCCGAAAGGCTGTACCTATAAGACCAAAATTAAAACCTAACCCGAGTCCCCTTTCTTTTTAGGGTTCCCCTTGGCTTCCTAACTCCGATACTGTACCATGGATTCATCATCACCGCCGCCATCATCTTCTCTGCAGCTAGCCATGGCGGCTCTAGTCGGTGCCTCACTAATGGCAATTTCTGCATTTTTCATTCACAAGCGCTCCGTCGACCAAGTCCTTGATCGCCTCATCACCATCCGCCGCAATTCTCTTCTCAAAGAAAAGGAAAAGGAAATCGTTGCAGTTGATGATAAAAATCATGATGAAGATGAAGAGCACGGATCAGACGGTGAACTGATTCTTATTGACAGGAAAATATGTGTGTCGCATTCCTTGGATGATGATACTGCAATTCCAAGTTATAGGAGGATGTCGTCTTCTATGCCCAATGCCGTGTTGAGCAATGATTGGTTCGATGAGGAATCAATGAGGTTTGGCCTTGGTCCTCACCGAGAAGACAATAACCTCAATTTCATTCCCTTAGGGCTTCCGCCTCTGCATACGGTTCCAAGACAAGGTATTACTTATGTTTCTTTCGTGAGACTCGTAAATTATTTATATGCAGATTGAGGAGATTATTGCCCACAGAAAACCATTACTGTTACTTCTTATGCTAACAACTTCAGTTAATTTTGTTTTGTCGCTGGTGTGATTGGCACAAATGGTTCTATTGGATTTTCTTTAGTTGGGCAAGCCTTCTATATTTTTTCCCTCTGTGCTCTGTGCAGGCGATGATAAGACTCTGAACTACTCTAGTTCTCTTACAAGACTGGCATCTATGGGCAGGTTAATGACTCCAAGGTCACCAAGTGGTAATGCCTTCGATTATTCTGGGGAATCTGAAGATGAAGGAACGGCACTTGCTGATGAAGATGCCACTATTTATTCTCTGAATGTGGATTCTTCAGCTGATTATATGAATGTATGTTCCTATTGGGTTCAAGCTTTACAGTCTTTCTAATTATTAATATTTATTTCTTGAATTATAGCATCCAATTTGCAAAGAGTATAATGCAATTGCTTGTTACTCATGCTATTGATTAGATGGTAATGTGTGTTTCTTATGTGACTGTTTTAGAAAGAAATAAACCATTAGTATCCCTTTTCTCTTGGACTGGTAATTTTTGCACGCACATGCATTATGCAAGTTGTTGAAAAATTATTTTACTTAAAAAGAAAATATTTAATTAAATTTATCAAGATAATTTTAATGAAGTGAAAATATTGAATATGTCAAGTGACAAACTTAGCATTAATTTTCATCATATTTGTTTTTTCAAATAATCAGCTTCTGATGATTATTTATTTACTTTCAAACAGGTTGCTTATTTTAATAATTTAAAAGAAATTAATTGAACAAACATTTAGAGGTAGGCAAATGATAAAAATGCTAATTGACTTGAGGATTTATGTGTATAAATGAAAAATAAATTCCTCAAGGCTTTTTTTTGTCTTTTTTCATTATGTGTTGGTACTCATTTGAGATGGTCAGGCTATCATAAAATCATATCATGAAAAGCAAGGTTTTTTTTCATGTATTTACCTCCCTTTTTCTTTCTTTTTGTTCCTTTTCTTGGCATTTTAATTATTATTTTTAAATATATATTTGTTATGTTAATAAATAATCAAATGAGATAAATATTTATTAATCATCACAATTCAATAAAATAGAATTAGAGGCATTTAGATCTTATAAAAGTTTAATAGATAATTCTATCATCAAACTAAAATAATAAAGGTACTTTTGTTGAATCAAATATGGATACCTAAGTATATCTCACTGGAATGTTTTTAGCATGAATACAAAATAACCTTATTAATATGTTATTGGACTCAATCTTATACATCCATAAACTAGCATTGAAGAAAGTAAGAATCCTAAACTATTGAGTATGAGAGTTTAAGTGTAAATAATATAGAGTTATATTCTAATAATTCTTATTAGTCATTTAGATATAGTGTCATTATCATCAAAAGACTACTGCTAAAGTAATTGCTCGTGCACTAGATTGAGCTAGATTGATCACATGCTCTTTAGAAGTCCTATTTATCTAAAAAATTCAACCTCTTTCTCCAAGCCCTTTTTCCATGTTAGGCAAGCTGGGTATAAGGTGTGAACACATGCTCTCTCATGGTTTGTGCCTGCTAACTCTATTCATTCTACTCAACCTCCTCATTGAAAAGAGATTGATCCTCTTCACAAATAAAGAGGGTTATCCCATTGGAAAGATGTTGATATTGGTTGACAAGGGTGTGTAAGTCATGTTGTACGATTGAACAACCAGTCCGTAATTATCTATTGACCATTAGGCTTGGGAATGGTGGTGCACATTCATAGAACTAGCACTCACCTCGCATGTCAATCTTCCTATCTTCTCTTCAATTTTTGAAAGAGGCATTATTATCTCGGATAGTCAGACCTAGACAAAGCTCAAGTGATTTAGGGCTTTTACTAAAAACAAAAGATGGTATAGTTTGCCAGGTAATGGTAGTGAGCCTTGGGGATAATGAGAAGCAACCTTTTATAATGTTCTTGGTAATGGTTAGATTTTAGTTAGCTAAAGTAATTAATATTTCCATAAGTCTTGAATTTGCCTTTGTGTAGGTCACTTAGGTATACAAATGGTTAACCTTCTAGGGAAAAAAAAAAAATACACACAATAAGTTAGTTAGGATATTAAAAGACTTTCGAAAATTAATCGCTAAAAGGTACAATAGGCAATGAATTTTTTTAATTACTATAGTGTTTTAGGGCTACATTGTAGAAATAACCCTTCAAGTGTTACTTGCTTAGATTGACATCTCTTCAATTAATGTTTTTTTTCTTGTGAATTATATAGGGTTTTTGAATTTACATCCATTCTATCAAATTATCTATTTAACTTGTTAAATGATGTGAAAATCATGATTTTCACTCTATTATCTAGATGATGTTGATAAACTAAAAGTAAAATTAGTTTTTCCTTAATCTTAGATACCAAGGTCCAATATACCACAATCAAATTCAAGATCCTTTCTGTCAATTGCTACCCATCAAAAGCCAGAATAGCCATATTACTATTCAAAAACCCAGATACCTACATCTACACAGAAAGTTGAATGAGCAAATACAAAATGATTGCAAACATGTTTATTCCAGAACAACTTAGGTCTAGGACACGAGTAAACTCTATTATTGAAATAGCAAAGAGATGATTGAATGTCAATAAATAGTTTATGTTTCTTGGTCTCTAATTTATTGGCGACCTCTCTTGAAATCATCCAAGTGGAAAACGATTGTGTTTGGGGAAGGACTTTGTCTAGCAGCTTGAAGGTGATACACTTGCACAACTTGAAAGTTCAGCTGAAAAAAAATATTAGATGTCTGTTTTCATAAAGTGCTTTATTTCTTTTTTTTCAATCTAATGATATTATACTCCTAGACATGACCTAAAAAACATGAATTTAGGGGTTTCTTTCCTAAAAAAACTCTTGTGTTCTACACATAAAGAAGAATATGTACACAATTATGTCTAAGTGCTCCCATGAAACAACATGAGTTTTCTTTGATGACACTGGCAATCAATTGAGAAATTGTAAAAGAAAAAAAAAAGTTAGCTAGTCAAAAATAGGAAAACTCTTGTTAAAAGGATAGATATATATTAGAAAATAATTAAGATGATAAGTAAAGAAATCATGTCTTTTACATCTATGAGATTTTTGTGTTGGATTATGACTTCAAGGTAGTTGAAAGAAAAAAGAAAGGAACCTCAAATGAATAAAAAAAAAAAACTTTAAGGTCACGTAGTGGGAGGGAAAGGAGAGTTTAATTTGTTTTGAATTAATTGACACAAAGACCAAATTAAATTAAATGTATAATAAGAATATTTTGGTCAAATCAAATGTTTCAATATAGTTCATGCTTCTATGTATAGTCATGGATGAGGAGTGAAAATGCTTTAGATTATGTTGTATTGTAGTTCCCAATGCTTTAACAACCTATTTATTCATTTGAATTGATTACTTTGTCATTTAGAATGAATTTTCACTCATGATCATGGAAGCCAAGTCCCAAATCCACCATACAAATTGTTTTGTGGTTTGTTGGCTGCCATGTGCATATGATTTGTGACAATGTTGGTTAAGATAGGTCAACAAAAACATCATTTTTAGCTAATATGTGTTCATGTTAGTAAATTTCTACATGTCTTTTTCCCTGCCATGTATTGATTATTTAAAGTTTTGTGAGCCTTTTTTATTTTTTACTTTTGGAGTGCCATTTAAAAAAACATATTCAAATAAGTGCATAATTATTGCTAATGGGTTTGCAGGATATTGATCCAAAAATTCAAAATTCTACTACTCTACAATTTAGTTCTGTTGATAGTACAAATAGTGTTCATGGCCAAAATTTTGAACAACATGGTGACGAAAAGGGACATGCAACTTCAGGTCATCAAGTGGGAAGCAATCCTGTTATGGCTACCATGATTTTACCTCAACGAACTTCTGTAACTGGTATTCTTTTTCTAGTCCTTTCTTGAGATCTTTGTTTTTTCTTTCATAGAGTGTTTTCTCTATATTATGTGTTCAATATTTTATTGGCTTTCTTTTCTCAAAATATATTATTGTTATAAATAACACAATTTCTACGTCCACCACCACAGATACAATAATTACTCCTATCGTTGTCACCACCACCACCACCACAGATACAATAATTATTCTTATTATTGTTATTATCATTACTACAACCACAAATATCATTGTGAAATTGTTAACACCACTACTTATTACTATATGACTATTGCTATCATCACTATTGTTGTTACCACTTTCTACCATTGTCACGATCACAATCTTTGATGGAGTGGTTTTTTAATTATTATTACAGTACTGTAATTAAAATTTCATTTTCTCTTCGCAAGGAATGTAACAATTCATAGAGTCATTTATCTAACTGTGTTTCTCAATTTGGCTTTAGAGGGATAATAATGTAGGCAAAAAGATGTCTTTCCTAAAACTCAAAGCAACACCATTTCCAATTCTCGTTTTAGTGGCAGTTCCTGTGGTAGAAGTTCTTCCATACAATGCCATGGTTGTCTTAATAGGGGTTATATTGTAGCTAATTGTCACAACTCAAGTTTATTTTACTTGATATGTAATTGTTAAACTGAATGTCTAATAGGATGTTTATATGTATGCATCCAAACAAATAAAATGGAAAATCCCAATGAATGTAGGAAAGAATAGGAAAACTATAATTATTAAACAAACCCTGGATTTCCTTCTAAATTAAGTAGTCCTAAAAAACTATCATATGGGCCTGCATCAATGATTCATGTGGACAATTTTGATCGTGAGTTGATGGAGAATGTGGAGATAAATATGAGGTGATTGCAATCTGGTTGGTGACTTATTGAGTTGGTCCTTCTCTCATCAGATACTTCTCTCCTAATGCAATAACCTGAAAAATTCTAACCAATCTTTCTTGATCAAGGTGATCAAAGATCAGTGTGAGATTGCAAGAAAACTTTTTTGAGCCCACGAGTAAGATAGCAAGCTTATGTGCTCATCTTTATGGTTTTTATTTGAATTATTACTTCTTTTTTCTCAATGTCTTAAGGTGTTTTCCTTTTTGTTTAAACGATCATTTTGACCTTTTTTCAACTGGCAGGAAACAAAAGGTGAGGGATAGTTTTTTCTTATGGTTTTGGGGGATACACCTGATTTTCATGTGCTTTTTTATGGGATTTATGAATGGAACTTAACAAAAGAGGTGCAAATCCAAACATAGATAATTCATCTATTGACATATAATAATATTAAAAAAATGTTTTGGGGGAGGCGATCCAAACAGCCAATATTTCAGGGGATCTTTGTACAAATTAACCTTTGATATTGACATGTTCTCTTTCTCCCTAAATATTTGTACTCAGAGTCGATAAATATTGAAGAGGAAGAAGTGCGTAAGATGATTCGTGAATGTTTGGATCTGAGAAATAATTATCTTTATGCGGAAAAGGTCGCCCCATGGATGAAGCATTCTGTGGAAGAATCTACTGCGTCAGAGGTGAATACTGATCACTTTGAACCTTTTCCAGCAACTTCAGTAAGTTACTTTCAGCTATTAATTTGAAATTCTCCACAAATATCATTAGTTATTTTTTTTTTCTTTCCTTTTTTCTCTCTTAAATTTTTTACCCTTTTAGTCCAGTGGAGCTGTTCCTCTATCCACAAAGCTCTTTTAATATTTCTTTTGATCATTTATCTCAAACTCTTGTGCAGCATTGCTTTAGGATGGAAGATGGAGTTGTTCATGTTTATGCCAATGAACATGGTATATAGTAACAGAGTATTATTCATTTTGATCAATCATTGTTTATACACTGGTGACTCTGAAGTTTAAGAAATTGGGAATGGCTTTGAACCTCCTTTTCAAACTATGCTTTTAAACAGTCTCCTGATAGCATTATCCTAGGACATAATTATTTGATCCAGCTTGGTATCTGATGGGCCTTTGAATTGTGATCTTTGGATTCAAATCCCAATATATTTTCCAGTTCATAAGTTTGTTCTTGTAAAATGTCTTTGACAATGCTTCCATAGAACCAACCAATGAACTTGTTTCACAAAAGGAACATCTATCTGAATTTGACTCATGTTTCTCAGGTTAGCAATTGTTAGACTTGTAGCACATTTTTTAATCTGAAAAATTGTATTAGATTTTCATGTAGTTGTTTGATCACATTTCATGCTGGTGCTTCTATGGGTAATTCTTGCTGAAATGATTGTTAAGGGTGTGTTTGTTTAAGAGATGCACCCTTACAAACAAACACTCTCTAAGTTGGGTCACCACTTCCATATTTTAGCACTGGCTGTGTAGCATTTCCCATGTAGGATTATCCATAGAGAGGAATTGTTTAAATTACTTTTGGGTCTTGGAGGTTTCATTGTAGTTATATGGTAGTCACTGAATTCTTATGCTGTGGTAAAACATCAGTCCTTCCATACTCAATTTGTTTCAGTTCAAAATATACTCCACGGGTGTAGGGTTCAAATTCTACTAATACCTCAAAAACTTGAAAATAATTTACCCAGAGCTCTTTTGGGCCTACATTGTATGATGTGGCCATGAGATCCAACTTGGAAGTAATAGCTTCTGGAACCCAAACTGAAAAAATGACTTGAAGGTGGATATACTCATGAAGAAAACATCTGGGTCATGGCTATTCTGCACATTTTTAAAGATCAAGTTTTTCTGAGACAGTATTTATTTTTTAAAATTTCAAAAGTTATTACTTTATTAACCTTTTAGCATGTTTCTAATCAAGGATTTTTTAAATTTTAATCCAGATAATGTAGAACTTTTCCCTGTTGCTAGTGCAACCGCCTTTTTCACCGATATGCATCATGTCTTGAGAATTATGTCTATCGGAAATGTTCGCTCTGCATGCTATCTCAGGCTACGATTTCTCGAGGAGGTAATTTTCTTCAAACCTCCTTTTGGACTCGTGTTATTAACTTCAGCTTGTGCTTGTAACTTATATCTGCACACTATACAGAAATTCCGCCTTCATCTGTTAATAAATGCAGACAGGGAATCCATGGCTCAGAAGGGTGCACCCCACCGTGATTTCTACAATATCAGAAAAGTCGATACACATGTGCATCATTCTGCTTGCATGAACCAGAAACATCTCTTGCGTTTCATCAAGTCAAAACTTAGAGAAGAACCAGATGAGGTACATCCCAATCTCCCACCAATTTGACCATGTAAGGTGTTTGCTTTGGTGATGTAAGACAACTTAGGATTTTTGGTGAATTAGGGATTCTAGGTGGAGATCAAGGTAAGGGCTTGATGTATGTGGAATTGAGATTGATTAATGATGTGTTAATTGGAGGATTTGGGACTGTTACTGTGAAGGTGAATGGTAATCCAAGATCACTGTAGCAAGCGAAGAGAAGAACAAAAGTGTGAAGGACAGCTCAGCTTTTAGATTTCTTTCCTACTGGTGTTTTATCAGGCTTGGAAAATGGAAAAGGTGCTCCTTGTACCGCATAAGTGCTTGATTTATATGCACCAAAAGGCCTAATAGTCTTAATAATGGGAAAGGAAAACACACATAATAGTAAAATCCTAATTAATATTTTATCTGTAAATAGGACTAGACCACATTTATAAGAAAAAAGATATTCATAACAGTTCTGCCTCGAACAACAAATTATTCATAACTTAAACTCAAACACTGAAACCTGTCATTAAAACCTGTTTCATAACTTAAATTCAAACACTGAACCCGTCATTAAAACTAGTCCTTAGACTAGAAACCTCTTGATAAAGAATTAGGTTCCCTTTGGTATGACTTTCGCAAATATATTTAAGTTGTGTTTTAACTTTTGATTCAAAAAAAGTCATAAATACATTTGAAAAAAACTTTTGACTTAAATAAAAAAGTTCACAAAATTGAATCATAATTTTGCTTCAATCAAACATTAAAGTTCTTAACTTTGAAATTATTTATTTTAACGTATACTACTCCAAAATGTTGCTGAGTCTTTTTTTGGCAAAACATGCTTCTAATTTGACCCCTTTTTATCATAAGTTATTTTTGAAAAATAACTTCTGAATTATGACTCAGAAGTCAAAAGTTATTTTTCACAAGCCATGCCAAACAGACTCTACTTCTAACTAAGATAACTAGGTTTTGATTTTTCCAAGGTACATGAGCCTTCTATAACCATAACTTAATGTGCCATCAATTCTTCCTTTTCTTTTTTCCTTCAGAAAACTTGATATTGAGTTTTTAAGTGTGGTACTATAAAGCTCTTAACACTCATGTGCTGATTCAGTTGATGTTGTCTTTACCAAAGATTGAGGAGACCACGGAATGAATTGTTGATAATTCTGAAGTTTTATAGTTGTGAGAGGAAGATATTGCACCGTATCCCCTTTGTCACCAACAATTTCATTGGCAATATTGTGCTTCTATTTTGCTAACTCCATTCTATTGACTATGCTTGACAGTTCTGTTCAATAGCGCTTTTATCATCTTCGCTTTCTGGTGGTTGTATGTGCTATTCCAGCTATGTTTGTCTTAGATTTGATGTAGCTTGAACCTTTTTTTTCCGCTCCATGACAAACTGCTTGGTTTGCTTCCTTATCGAAGGAACACTTTTCTCTTGAGTTTTGTAATTGCAATTGCTTTAAAAATTAATTTGCAATATTCTCTAAGGAGTCTTCTATTTCTTTAACTATTTTTTCATCATCTACATTGCTATATAACTGGACATCCATTTGACACTAATTGTTGTAGATATCTTGACTCTTAAGAGAAAGCATTGCAGAAATAACACTTTGCTGACATAGCAAGTAAGGCAGATTCTTTAATCATGATTACATTATCCAACAAGCACCAATATTTGATAGAGCACTTCCATTGTGACTTGATGCAATTGATCTAACAAAACTTGGGTTGATTGAATGAATGACTCCTTGTAAGACAACTTAACAGGATTGTACATTCCTAATATTGCCACCTGCAGCATTTATTGTGTTCAAACTTTATGTAATTAATTTAAAACCTGGATTCTGGAGAAAGAAGTAAAAGAGGAGGTATCACTTTATCTTTGATACGAAATTGATGTGCGACAATTTAGGTATTTTGTACCACAAAATATTTCTGGTGAGCTAGGTTTGGAGAAGTTGAGCCTTTAAGTTGGTATCAGGATTGAGGTTTGATGTGTGTAGAGTTGGGATTGATTGAGGATTTGAGATTTTTGTTTTAGTTGTGATAAGTAATCCGAGATTACTAATAGCAAGAAGAAAGGGAAGAAGCAGAACACTGAGGGCCGCAACCCTCAAACTAAACAAAAATAAGCATAACTATATTTTTCAAAGTCCCTTCCTATTAACATAGAATAGGTGCTTCCGTTTTATGCATGGAAAGGAAAGCAGACATAACAGAAAACTTGTAATTGAGACTTAATTGATACTCTAAATCCCAAATAAGACTAGACCCTGTATCAAATTTGAACTAGTTCTTTTTAGCAAGAATATGCAGAAATTACATTTCTTCCCTGCGTACACAATTTTCCCATAGCCAAAATTCAACTCCTACAGTAAGAAACCTATTATTGAAACATATTCGTAGAAGAGGAAACCTCTTTGTTGATCAATCCAGAGTAAATAGAACTTTTGTAACAATAGCTCAGGTGCATTATCATTTAGTTAGATAATTTTTTGTTTATTTTCTTTCTTTCAATGTTATCTTTAGATGCCTTTTATTACATGCTAAGTACATTGGTTTTGCAGGTTGTTATATTCAGAGATGGAAAATACATGACGCTAAATGAAGTTTTTGAGAGTTTAGATTTGACTGTGTATGTATTATGTTCTATTGATATCCTATTTGATTGGGTATATATGTTATGTTTTTATAAATATCCTCATTGTGAGGAATGGTTTTGATATAGCATTTTAAACTTGCACGACAGGTATGATTTGAATGTTGATTTGTTGGATGTCCATGCTGATAAGAGCACCTTTCACCGTTTTGATAAATTCAACCTCAAATATAATCCTTGTGGACAAAGCAGACTCAGAGAGATCTTTTTAAAGCAGGATAATCTCATTCAAGGTTATTAGTGTAGTACTTACAGCCATTCTAATAGATTGCTGCATAATTGTTTTCTTCGACTAGGCCATTTTTGCGAGTGATGTCTTTGTTGTGATGTTTGTTTTCACTGCAAGTACTTGACTTTTTGAACTATTGGTACTTGCTTAATTGTGTTAAATATTTGTTGTAGGAACTGTTCTGTGGTTGCTCTTTTTTTTTTGGGTACATGAAGACATCTAATGAAGTGAATTTCTGTGTTCAATTAGATTGCTTTTGACAGAAAAAAAAGTGTGTGCTGACTTTAACTGAATTATGATAGGACGTTTCTTGGCTGAAGTAACAAAAAGAGTTTTATCAGATCTTGAGGCAAGCAAATACCAGGTTTTGCTTCACAATCCAGTGCTTGTCTATTCTTTTAGTTTTTCCATTTCTTTTTCCTGAAAGATAATGCCTTACATTCTAAGGAGCACCTTTGTTTCATATTTTGTCTCTTTGTGGACCCTTTGTGCATTGATATCCTGCTATCCTACCTTAACAATTGTTTTCTCATTCTTCAGTCATTCAAAGTTTGTGCACAAATGTTTTGTACTTACACAAAGTAGGAAAGGGAGTTTTCTTCTTATATTTTTGGCAGCATGTATATACAACTGGAAAAAAAAAAAAAATCTCTTCACAAGTTCTCTCCCTCTCATTTTCTGCATGTACATCCTCAAGCTCCCTGCAAGTTCTAGGAATTGATTTCAGAGGCCAAAATCTTGATTCATGTGCAATGAAATCTTTTTCTAGCTGCTCGTTTGAGCACGTATTTGCATGTTTTTTTTGGCTCTGTATCAATGAACGTTTTGTTGCTATTGGATGCTGTATGGCATAAGGCTTTGTTATTTTGATTTTATTGACATTTGGTTCCTTTAGCGGTCAGGGGAAGTTATATGTCACGCTTTTTAGTTTGCCTTGGGAAGTTTTTTGATATATATCAGTGGTGAATGAAGATGCTCAAAAGATTTATATAAAAACTGGACAAAAAAAATATACCTTACTATTTCAGGACAGCTTTGGAATTATTTGCAATATGCTTTGGAATTCTATAGGCATATTTAAACTATCCTTTTTGTTGATCCTCAACAATGGACATTACTGGTTTGGGCACTATGTAAAACTAATTTGGGCTCTCCTCTAGTCCCTAATTAGCCATAATGTTAGGCAGGATGGCAGTTTCAGAGGTATCATCACCAATGTTGCTAGCCTGTAATTGTCAGTTTGGCTGCTGGTTGCTTTTACCTTCTGCCTTTCGTTTTTCTCTCTTGTCATGCTCTGGATCAACTCCTTTTTTTCCTCATATTGCCTGGGCTGGCTTAGGCCACCCCCTTGCAGCTATGCTCATGCCCATTGATGATAGTTGCATCTCTTGCCACAATCCATTAATCACACTCGTCAGGCTCCCTTACATGTTCTCCGTTATCATTTGATTATTTTGTATCCAATGATTATGAATTGCTACAAATAGCTGTAAGCTAAGTTATTGACTTAAGTTCTAATAAAAACATTTTTATTATTATTGACACCAAAATTTGTTATCCAATAAACTCAGATGGCCGAGTATAGAGTATCCATATATGGGAGAAAACAAAGTGAATGGGACCAGTTGGCAAGTTGGTTCATTAATAATGCAATTTACAGTGAGAATGCTGTTTGGTTGATCCAGGTAATTTTTAATGCTGTGCCTTTTCTTATGGAAGCTGCATTGTTATGTGTGTTTAGCCATCCATCCACCCAACTAATTAGAGTGGCCACTCCTGAGCATGATGATTCATACCATTAGAATGTATTTGCTCAGAACTTTGGACCATGAGAAAATTAATTAAACACAAGATAGTTTATATTAGGACGAAAAAATTGTTTATATTGGAACAAAAGAATCTAAGTCTTTTTTTTAGTAAATTGAAGTCTTGAACTATCATGTGGCATTGTTTATCTATTGTTAGAAATAAGTTAACAAAATTGAATATGTTGCATCAGTATCACTTGGAGCATCACTGTTCTAGGCTAATTTAAGTGTTCTGGAATCAAGTCCTCACTGGTAACAATTCATGAGTTTGCTTGGAGTGAAATCTTAATTGGGTTTTCCTGTTATCTTCACCACTTTTTTTTTTCCTTTTTAATAAAAATCTTGTACGAGCAGCTTCCACGGCTTTACAATGTATACAAGCAAATGGGAACAGTTACTTCATTCCAGAATATTCTTGATAATGTTTTCATTCCACTATTCGAAGTTACAATCAATCCGAGCTCCCATCCTCAACTACATGTTTTCTTAATGCAGGTAAATTTATCTCATATTTTCTCTTATTTGAACATAGTGTATATCCTTAATAATTTGATTGGCATGTAGTTTTTAGTGGATATAGTTAGGAAGTTCATGTTTTCCTCTTTGGCCCAACAAACATGATTTTTTCTTAAAATTATTTCTTTATCTCTGCTGTGCTTTTGCTTGTGTAATTCACAACCCATTTAAAGAAAAAGCTCTGCCTCAACATGCTGAAATGTTAGAGACCATCCTCTGAGAATTAAATTAATGCTCTTATCTTCATGCAGGTTGTGGGATTAGATATTGTTGATGATGAAAGCAGACCAGAAAGGCGTCCAACTAAACACATGCCAAAGCCAGCTGAATGGACCAATGAGTTTAATCCAGCATATTCCTATTATGCATATTACTGTTACGCAAACTTGTATACTCTTAACAAGGTGTGCATTGCTTGCTAAATTTTGGTTTCTTTAACAATGCTTTATGTAGCTTGTTTCTGTCTAGTTATTGGGTGTATTAATGTTGATACGAGTTCAATGTTATAGCAAGCAGCATGGTAGTATGATAGTTTCTACTCTCAAGGATGAGTTTGGTCTGGTAGTAAAATAGAGGAATGGTTTTTGCTACAATTGTTCCCCCTTTTCGGTTCGTTCAGTTAGGGAAAGGGAAGGAATTTCACCCAATTGAGGGGGGCTGGTTGAAATTTCAACAACAATAATCTCTTTTAACTTATTTTTCTTTCCTTCTTTTGTTTGTTTGTCTCCTCTTTTCCATTGCACCTCTTCTCAATATCTCCTTTCTACTACTGGCAACCTGTCTCTTCAGAAACACAATGAAACATCTTTGAGAAAGGTATACCACTAACAATTAATTGAATGTTTAACCCAGATTTTTTACCTCATTAAAGAATTTGACTTAAGTTGCCTTGCTGTATAGTTGGCTGATGCATGTAGTCTATAACTTTTGCATGATGATCTCCAGGATATGTGGTGATATATAAAGCAAAGTATAGTACTGGACTTGTTAATTCATCAAGTTCATTTATCAAAATAACCAGAAAAGGCCATTGTCAAATTATGGTCCTACTGAAGTGGGATGGAAACTTTTGAGACAGTCCTCTCAGCATTTTTAATGAAATGGATGCTTACAAGATTGAACATGCTGCATGTGTTGCAAGTCCAAGATCTCACTGCGCAATATCCCCTGTTCTTACCAGAATGCTAGATAAATTTGTTGCCTCAATTTCATTTTGGCAGGAGGAATATTTTTGAGTAATTACTTAACAGGTTGATTTGCCTAGGACAAATGCATTAGTCAAGAACTCATTTGGTTAATTTTGTTGGATGGAGATGTTTTCTTTATTTGTTTGTCTATTACACCTTCATGTTGCTCTTTCTTGGAAAATAGAAAATAAAAGAAGGGACAACCCTTTATGCTGATCATGTTCCAATTGTTTTGTTCCCCAACTTTTCCAGCTTCGCGAATCAAAAGGATTGCCTACAATCAAATTTCGTCCACACTGTGGAGAGGTTATTGGTCTTCTTGATCTTTCCTTTTATCTTTGCTTGGATTGCTGAGCTGCTGACGATCAGTACAATATGCAGGCTGGTGATGTTGACCATTTGGCTGCTGCATTCCTTCTATGCAATAATATATCTCATGGGATCAATTTGCGGAAATCCCCTGTCTTGCAATATTTGTATTACCTTGCTCAGGTTAGCTCCACTTGACTCTGGGAAACATGCAGTTGAAATAATGGAATATGCTTGTGATTTGTAACGAAACATTGTATTATCAGGAAGAAATCTTCTTCCATTTAGCATCGTTGTGTTATTGCATATCTTAATATATGTTCCTGTTGCTAGGGGAAAAAACTGTTATCTGCCATCTAATATCGTAGAGACGCATGTTTATGTTCTTCATTTGACTTTGTACTAGTGCTTCACCTTGGTGAAATTACTCAATTGATTTTGAACTTCCTAATCCTTTCTCTTTTAAAAAACTCCAGAGTAGAAATATTTTCCCTTTCTTTTCTTTTCTGTCATCTTGCATCTCATGCAGTTGTATATCCATAAGTTGGAAAATGCTTCGATGGTTAACAACTGTCACTTTTATTTCCAGATTGGATTGGCTATGTCACCATTGAGCAATAATTCCCTTTTCCTGAACTATCATCACAACCCATTTCCTATATTCTTCCAGCGTGGCTTGAATGTTTCTCTCTCAACTGATGACCCCTTGCAAATTCATTTAACAAAAGAACCGCTAGTGGAAGAGTACAGTGTTGCAGCAAAGGTTTGGTAGTTCCATATTTATTATTTGTAATTTCAGTTGTAGTGGTGCATGTATAGAATTCATTTCTTTTTTCAGGTATGGAAGCTCAGTGCATGTGACCTATGCGAGATAGCGAGAAATTCTGTTTATCAATCTGGATTTTCCCATGCAGCAAAGGTGAGAAAATTGAAAAATAGGAGAGACGAATGTTGGTAGTAAACATGTTTGTGAGAAGAAAAAATAAATGTTCATTCAAGAATCCAAAGTAAACTCTACTGTTATGAGAAACTCATGGCATTAGATTTAAAGGATAACTCTCAAATACAGTTAAACCTCTATAAATTAATACTCTTGGAACCATGAAAATTTATTAATTAATTGAGATATTATTTAAACTTCAAATTTAAGTTGGGACTCAACAAAAATATTATTCAAGGTTATTAATTTATCGAGATTATCTTGGAAGTAGTTGAAAGGACATTTATTTTCATTACAAGTTTAAAGGAATTATGAGTGATATTTTGTTTTTAAAACACCATATAGCTTGTAGAGTAAGATTCAGAGGATCCTTCTATGGGTTTTTACTGCAGTTACATTGGTTGGGGAGCAAATATTTTTTGCGGGGGCCAGAAGGAAACAACATTCACAAGTCAAACGTACCCGATATAAGGATTGTCTTTCGACACGAGGTATGTTTTTATAGTATTTGGTAACTTGCTATGCAATCGTATCATGGCTAATGATTGAGAGATATTCAGACATGGAAAGAGGAGATGCAGTATGTTTTCTTGGGGATGGCCAAATTTCCTGAAGAACTAGATTTCTGAGTGCGGTGATGAAGAATGAAGCAATTCATAAATAGTCTCATATATGCACGAGTGGGAAATTCTATCAGCATCCTTGGATGAGTTGGATTTAGCAATTTTACCAAGCAAACAATGGCAATAAAGCAGAATGTTAAATAGCTTTCCTGGTTGATGAGGCAATTTTATGTAGCACTATCGTTGCATTGCCATTTTTGGTGAGGAAAAGCTTGATTGGTGCCGCAAAGTTTTCGCCAGGCATTCATGTTGAAACGAGCAAGTATTCTTTTGCTTTTTCTTTTTCTTTTTCAAAACAATGTATTTTGCTCTTTTTTTTTTAAAAAAAAAAACAAGCTGTGAGTCTTAATTTCTAAAATAGTGGTATGAAAGTTTTTGTTTAGGGAATCGTAGCATCTAGTATTTTGATCTTTAGTATCTCACGGTTGAGTACGTTTTAGCGAAAAAAACCATTTTTTTTAAAAGGACATGCATGATTTCTTATGAGTCATCGTCTAAAGACTTTTCCATGATGAAAAAAATCAGGAGCTAAAATATGTATTGCAAATAAAAAAACGTTTTTTTCTTATTAACTTTTTATTAATGTGTGTTGCTAAAATGTACAGAGCAACAAAAGATCAATAATAAAATTGTACATGGAAATGATGTGGAGGAGGAAATGGAATTCTGTATTTTCCCCCCTCTAAAAAATGGAACAATTATGTAAACAAAAAAGGTGTAGGCTTGTAGTTGCAGGCACTAGGGCTGGCTTGGTCGCAGGACTTCATGAGGGCCTGCTCTGAATGCTGTGAGGGTTTTAATAAGAGAAAAATCAGCAATTGGACAATGCATCGCCCCCAAGCCTTTGCCATTTTCAAGCTTTCCATGCTTGCTAGGTTCACCCGCACTAATGCAGGTTAGGTTAAATTTCAAGTGTTGTAGATGTTTTTTGAAAAAGAAAAAAAATTATGACTTTGGTTAAATACTTATTTATCCCTAATTAATTTCTCTTAACTAGATAGTAACATAGAAAAAACTTTTGTGAAAATAAGAAAAAGACTTGGACACTAATTTTAAAATCTTTTCTTTCAAGAGTGTCTAGTTGTTGTATTGTGCTTTTGAAATAAAAAAAATATTTATTTATTCCTAATTAATTTAGTAATAATTAATGAGTCTTGTGAAAAGATTTCATTACCCCATCAAACTATTCAATATTTTTAGGTGTGAAGGGCAGATACATCATTATACAATTTCAATAAATAATGCAAATGAGTCTATATATACAGTGTTTTTCTTATCTAAATGGCTTTTGTTGATATTTTTTTTAGAGGACTTCCAAGGGTGTGGTACTTGATCTTCAATTTTTATTATTTCTCTCATGTGCTTTTATATTTTTATTTTTATATTTAATTAAATATCAAATTGCTTATTAGTTAATTTGATAATAACAAAAAAATCTTTGTTAAAAAAAAGATCTTGGACACTAGTTTTAAAATCTTTTCTTTCAAGAGCTAGTTGTTGCATTGTTCTTTTAAAATAAAAGCATTGTGCTTTTAAAATAAAAAACAAACTTATTTGTTTTTTATTAATTTAATAATGATTAATAATTCTTGTGAAAATATCTCAATACCCCCACTAGCCAGTTCATTATTTTTAAGTGTGAAGGAAAAATATATTATTATACAATTCCAATAAATAATGCAAATAAGTCTACGCATACTATGTTTTTCTTTACCTTAATGGCTTTGCGAATATTTTTTTTACGACTTTCAAGGTGCGTACTTGTTATTCAATCTTCATTATTTCTCTTATGTATAAAATGAATAACTTGATGGATTCTTTGGTACAATTTACCTTATGTCCTTCCCTAAATGATTCTTTAAAAAAATCAATATAGAAATTACTTAGAATATTATTAATTATAAATATATTAAAATAAATATAAAGCAAATTTAGATTGTACTTCTAATTTAACACGGGTTCAAATCCAATTAAAAATTGAAGGATTGAATCAAAATATATTATATATACAAATTAAACACAAAAGACTAAATTGAAAATAAACAAAACTTCAAAAAAAGAAAAAAATAACTAAAAAACAGTAATGAAAACTAAAAGGTTCAAATATGAAATAATAATGAGGACCACAATTTATTTACTGGGTAGGAGAGAGAAATAAAGAAAGAAAACAAAAGATCATCAACGATACACCAGCCATATTTAAAGAACGTGTGGCATTTATAATGAAAGATGAGAAAACAAGGAATAATCTAAGATAGTGTAAGCCATTTTTCATAGCTAAAAATTGGCAAAGTATGTGGCAGCTCTAACACGCCAACAAAGTTTTAAATATAAAAGTATTATTTTAATGATAAATTATGTTACTATCCTTAACTAAACTTAAATTAACAAAAAAAACAAGGCTAAAAGACCTAAATACCCCTGACTATAATGAATTTAATGTCTTATATCCAAACAATTCAATAATGATTAATGCATCTTATATACAAAGACCCTAAAAATAAATAAATACATAAAAATTTATCGGAGGCACTTGATAATATATTTAGACTTGAACAAGGTTGATCCTTAAAATAAACTAATATGAGATGAAAAACACATAAAGTTAAACAAACAAAAAAAGGCATTGTAATAATTTTAACAATTACTACATCATTCTGATAACATAGGCTCCATACAAAATGACCACAATGGATTTAGTGGAATTGAAGATCTAGCTTTAGGAATTACTTAGATAAAGGTTTCATTTGACCAAATAATTAGCCTTAGAGAGTTCTTATACTATTTGTTAAAAAGAAAGATGGTACTCTTGGTTGTGCATTGATTATTGTCAATTAAATCAAGTGATGTTAAAGAATAAATATCCATTTCCATGAATTGATGATATGTTAAATAGAGTGATATGTTAAATAGAGTGATGTTAAAGAATAAATATCCCCTTTCATGAATTGATGATCTGTTTGCTTAGCTCAAGAGGTGAAGAGTATTTTCTAAGGTAGATTTAAGATCTGAATGCCATTAACTAAGGATTAAGAAACAAGATGTATATAAGATAACATTTAGAACTTAATACGAACAATATGAATTTTTAATGATGCCTTTTAGGTTGACTAATGCCCCAGCTATAGTTATGGACCTGATCAATTGAATATTTTAATCATTACTAGATCAATGTGTAGTAATGTTTATTGATGATAGTTTGATATACCCAAGCTCTTATGTGGAAAATGAGTGACATTTAAGATGTGAATTTTAGTTAAAAGAGATGGTGTTCTTAGGACATGTCATCTCAACAAAAAGGATATTAATGGACCCTAGAAAAATGGAGGTTATTTTGAAAAGAAAACGATCTATAAATATAATAGAGATTCGTAGTTTTTTGGCATTAGCAAGCTAATACAAGAGATTTATAGAGGGGTTTTTTACCATAGCATTTTCATTATGATTGGGAAAACCATTAAATTTGAGTAGACAAAAGAATGTGAAGGGATTTTGCAAGAGTTAGAGAGAAGACTCACCTCTGCTCCAATATTAACAATTCCTTCTAGAATTGAAGGACTTATAGTGTATAATAATGCTTTCAGAAAAGGCTTGGGGTGTGTGTAGATGTAGAATGAAAGGGCAATTTACATATACATCAAGATAATTAAAGACACATTAGGTAAACTATCCAGCTCATGATCTAAAATTAGCACTAGTGGTGTTTACTCTTTAAGTGTGGAGACATTATCTATATAAGTCCTAGGTTCAGAGTTTACAGACCATATATCTTAAAAGGAATACTTAATGTCACATAAGAAATTAAACATGCGACAAAGATGTTAGGTAGAACTAATCAAGAATTATAATTTTGTGATTGATTATCATACAAGAAATGCTAATATGGTAGTAAATGCTTTAATCTATAAGGGAAATGTTGTGGTATGTCATTTAGAAACTTAACATGAAACATTATTGGTAGAACTACAAAGGATGAGTATGTAATTGAGTGTGGAGCCTAAAAGATCCTTGTTAGCCCAAATTAAAATATAGTTAATGCTATGAGATAAGATATTTAAGGCACAACAAAGGAATATAGAAGTAGAGAAGGTTATGGACAAGGCAAATCAAGGGGTTGAAATCTTTTTTGAAATGTTAAATGATGAACTAGTTGCTATGGGAAGATGAATTTACTTACCAGAAGATAAGGCCTTTAAGGAAGAAATATTGAGAGAGGCATATGAATCGAGAATTATGGTGCATCCTAGAAGTACTAAAATATTTCAAGACTTGAAGGAATTCTACTGGTGGCCTAATATGAAAAAGAAAATTGATACAACCAAAAAAATTAATGTTTTCTTTTAAGTACAGGAGTGTCGAAGTAATAAATAACTCGATAAGACAGGTGACACGACGAAAAGATTAATGTTTTCTCCCAAGTGTAGGAGTATCGAAGTAATAAACAACTCGACAAGACCGGGGTCGAACCACAGGGAGGTTAATTGTACAAATTATAAATAACAATAATACAATAACAATAATGATAGTAATAACAACAATAACAATAACAATAACAATAACAATAGCTACTAGTAGTAGTAGAAATAATAATAATAATAATAAAAGAAAAAGAAGGAGAAGAAGAAGATGATGAGAACTTTGAGATGGAATATTTATGTAACAATTAAACAATGATAATAACAAATGTCAAGGTTAGAGGTTCCACTAATGGTATGTCAAACAAGTATAGTATAAACTCTTATTATTCAATTGGAAACCACATATAAAGGAGGTTCCAATTATATTATAGATTGTTAACATGATTACATTAGTCATCTTCTTTAATTAATGCTAATACTTGTAAATTTCATCAAGCATTCAAGATTATAACTTATGTTAACAACAAGTCAAGTTCCTTTCATAGCTCAGGTGTCGGTTATACCATACAGTATGGGCTATAAAAGTGCCAAACATTTATTGTAGCAAGTATTATACAACATAAATCAAGATTAGTCATTTAACAAGCAAAGTATTAAAGAGTGAACAAGATAATAAATACAAAACATTTTAGTATCAAACATTAAAGTCCATATTGAGTTTACATTATACTTATTCTTACACCATTAGTGTAACCTTTTCATTTTGACATAATAAACTTAGCTAAACATAATAAAAAAAAGAAAAATAAATAAACAAAATAAGAACATAAATAAGATAAGAGTTAACTAAGTAAAGGAAAGGAAATGAAAGGCATAAACTTGATATTAATGAAAGCAAATTATAAATATTATAAAAAATACAAAGAGAGAAAGCAAGAGCATGATCTTGATCTGGAAACCAAGATGCCTAAATGTATGGTAAATACCTTTTTTTATAGGCCAAAATTAGGAACTATTAATTTGATGACTAATTGATGAGTGGGTGACTAACTCTTGACTTGGTGACAATCTTTATCTTCTCTTGTCTGCCCAAAATGTCATTGATAACGTCAAAATTGGAGCCACTGAAAAACATGAAAGTTGTAGGCAATTATCTCAGCTTTCTTGTGTAAACAATTCAACTTATTTCAACTTCTACAACTCCAGATATAGCCAAAATACTGAATAGTGCTCGGGCTAGAGGATAGATTCAGGCTTCTTTGTTGTTGCTATAATTTGGACTTAAAAATAGCCTTTTTAGATCTCGGGCTCTATATGAAAGTTGTAGGCCTATGTCTTACCTTTCTATCCATATAAAGTAGATCTAAATATGAGATCTAGAACTCCAGATATGACCTAATTACCAAACAGTGTTCTGGTTTGGATTGCACCGACATCTCTTTTCTAATTTTGGTCATCTCGTTGCCCTTGCAATTTAAGTTCTTAAAGTCATCAATCAATCCTTTCATTTATGTGATAGGCCTATATTTAAAATGAACATTTACCACAAATTAAAGGTATCTTATATTATTAGATATATTATTATAAAACATGTTTTAGTTAAGGAGTTATTGATACTTCATGAAATAGAAAATACAGGGTTTTTTTTAGCTACTACCCTCTCCCCCCCAATTAAAACAAAACATTATTCTCAATGTTTAAAGGTATAAAGATAGAGTATAGAAGATATCACCTGAAATAACAAACACTGACAAACCTGAAACACACCGAAACAAATATAAGTAATAACAAAACACAATAATAAAACCAAAAGACATAAAAATTCACAAATGAAGGCTCAAATCTAATCTAAGTTTTTTATGGCTTTTCTTAGTTGACCAATTTATACGACTCATGGAAGGATCAATTACAGGAATGAAATATTGTAGTTGGTCAATCAATTGTTCAGTAGTAGCAGCAGAGATTATGATTTGTCGTGTAGAAGATGTTAAAAATTCATGTTCCACAGCATGATCAAGAAAAGACAACAACTTATCATAATAGCATTAACATTTAACAAACTTATGGGTTTATGGTGAATATGCAGTTGAACCCAAAAGGAAATATGAAAGATCTCTTCCAATGTGTCTAGATCACCTGGTAAAGCAATAAAGGCATCTGCATGGTTAAACATTGCATTCATTCGAGCCGACATTGTGGAGACCTAAAGTTCCTCTCTAATTGTTTTTCCAATGATGTCCCCTTGTGTTAAAGCTTCGAGGACGAGCTTCGGGGACGACCCCTAAAACTTGACTACCTCCTAAAAATACAGCTATTGACACACCTCCCATTAACCCAAGACTGCCTCCTCCATACACTAAATGAATCTTTCTCTTAGCTAGCACCTAATCAAGATGATTTGCTGATTCTCAAATATTTCTTATATGATAACTTGAGGAACTTGCCATTTCTACACACTTCTATATTTGTTGAATGTATAGGTTGAGTAGAAATGAAAGGAAGTAAGAGAGGGTTTTATAGATGAGAAATTAGAAAGACAATCATAAAACTTGTATGTAGGTCAGCTGGAATCTCACACTTTCTCTCTCTCTTTTTATTTATTTATTTACTTTGAAAAAGCATGTGTATGTACAGGTAGTTGTGATTGTGGCTGACACGACGAAAAGATTGATGTCTTCTCCCAAGTGCAGGAGTGTCGAAGTAATAAATAACCCGGCAAGACCGGGGTCGAACCACAGGGAGGTTAATTGTACAAATTATAGACAACAATTATAAGCAACAGTAATAGCAATAACAACAACAACAATAACAATAACAATAACAACTATAATAATAATAATAATAATAATAATAATAATAATAATAATAGTAATAATAATAATAATAGTAGTAGTAGTAGTAGTAGTAGTAGTAGTAGTAGTAGTAATAATAATAATAATAATAATAATAATAATAATAAAGAAAGAGAAGAAGAAGAAGATGATGATGATGAGAACTTAGAGATGAAATATTAAAGTAAGGATTAAACAATAATAATAACAAATGTCAAGGTTAGAGGTTCCACTAATGGTATATCAAACAAGTATAGTATAAACTCTTATTATTGAATTGGAAACCACACACAAAGGAGGTTCCAATCAGATTATATATTGTTAACATGATTACATTAGTCATCTTATTCAATTAATGCTAATACTTGTAAATCTCGTCAAGCATTCATGATTATAACTTATGTTAACAACAAATCAAGTTCCTTTCATAGCTCAGGTGTCGGTTATACCATACATTATGGGCTACGAAAGTGCCAAGCATTTGTTGTACCAAGTGTTATACAACATAAATCAAGATTAGTTATTTAACAAGCAAAGTATTAAAGAGTGAACAAGATAACAAATATAAAACATGTTAGTATCAAACATTAAAGTCCATATTAAGTTTACACTATACTTATTCTTACACCATTAGTGTAACCTTTTCACCTTGACATAATTAACTTAGCTAGGCATAATGAAAGAAAGCAAAATAGAAAAACAAAATAAGAACATAAAAGCTAACTAAGTAAAGGAAAGGAAATGAAAGGCATAAACTTGATATTAATGAAAGTAAAGCATAAACATTACAAAAAATACAAAGAGAGAAAGGAAGAGCATGATCTTGATCTGAACACCAAGATGCCTAAATGCATGGCAAATGCCTCCTTTTATAGGCCAAAATTGGGAACTATTGATTTGATGACTAATTGATAAGTGGGTGGCCAACTTTTGACTTGGTGACAATCCTTATCTTCTCTTGTTTGCCCAAAACGTCATTGATAACGTCAAAACTGGAGCCAGGTGCAAACATGAAAGTTGTAGGCAATTGTCTCAGCTTTCTTGTGTAAAACATTCAGCTCATTTGGACTTCTAGAACTCCAGATATGGCCAAAATACCGAACAGTGCTCGGGCTGGAAGACAGATTCGAGCTTCTTTGTTGTTGCTACGATTTGGACTTGATAATGGCCTTTTTAGATCTTGGGCTCCATATGAAAGTTGTAGGCCTATGTCTTACCTTTCCATCCATATAAATTGGACCTAAATATGAGATCTGTAGCTCCAGATATGGCCCAATTACCGAACAGTGTTCTGGTTTGGATTGCACCGACATCTCTTTTCTAAGTTTGGCCATCTCTTTATCCTTGCAATTTAAGTTCTTCAAGTCATCAATCAATCCTTTCATTTATGTAATAGACCTGCATTAAAAATAGACATTTACCACAAATTATAGGTATCTTATATTATTAGATACATTATTATAAAACATATTTTAGTTAAGGAGTTATTGATACTTCAAGTGCAAAATGATGATATAAAACCATGATAAAAATGCACTTTTAAGTACTAATCACACCCCTCAACCAGCTTATTACTAGTCCCTAGTAATTAAAGCGTTAAAACAATTTGCAAATTTCACAAAGCAAGGTATTCATCATTTAACTTCCATTAATCTATCCAGATAAACAAACTCTCATTAAATTTATATATCTACTCAATACCACTTAACAAGATATTAATAAACCTTTCTTTTGTGCTCAATGTATCAACACATAATTATGGGGCTTTTCTTGGAAGAAAACAAAATTTTTGTTCTAATGTTTAAGGTTAACTTCCTTGGGTTGGGATTACTATTTTTGTCTTTTTAAAAAAAAAAAAATCTATATACATATAATTTAAAAACATCATGCATCTTTAACCCATGTAACGAGCTTTCAGCTAATGACTCCCAGACCAGTTGGTCTTAGGGCATTAGGTGTTAAGACACCCCTACGAGCTTAGTAACTCGGGTCGCAGATACTGATATGTAGATAGTGCAATGTTTGATTCCCTTAAGCTTTTCTCCTCAACCCATGTAACAAGCGTTGGGCCAATAGCTCCCAAGTCAGTTGACTTTAGGGTATTAGGTGTTAAAACACCCCTTCGGGCTTAATTGCTTAGGTTAGGGAGGCTACGAAATCAAACTTATCTACATTTTTATTATCATCATTTTTTATTTTTATTTATTTTCTTTTTTTTTTCATGTGTTTTTGTTTTTTTTTTTTTAATTATATACAATCCCTTTCCCTTAGTTGTTACCTTTAACAAAAGAACATAAATAATGTAATAATCCAATATGCAACCCACAATCATATGTTAAAGTGTGTGTGTGTAAATTAAGGTTTAAAAATACATGTCAAATAAGTATATGAGCAGAATTAAGTGGTAACAATATGAGAGTTTGTAAACCTGAATATTTCAGGAAGTATTATAATAGACCTTGTTAAGAATGGTTACTAAGATGCGTCTCAAGAGTCACTTTAACAAAAGAACTCCTTTACTCTGCCATCCTAGTAACAACAATTATGCACATGCTTTATGAAATGAAAAACAATTTTTTTTTTATCAACTACTACCCTCTCCCCCCAACCAAAACGAGACATTGTCCTCAATGTTCTAAGGTAGAAAGATAGAGTATAAAAGATATCACCTGAAATAACGAACACTGACAAAACCTGAAACACACTGAAATAAAAATAAGAAATAACAAAACACAATAATAAAACCAAAAGACATAAAAATTCACAAATGAAGGCTCAAATCCAATCTAAGCTTTTTACAGCTTCCCGTAGATGACCAATTTATGCGACTCATGGAAGGATCAATCACAGGAGTGAAGGATTGTAGTTGGTCAATCAATTGTTCAGCAGTAGTAGCAGAGATTATGATTTGGCGTACAAAAGATGTTAGAAATTCCTGTTCCACAGCATGATCAAGAAAAGACAACAACTTATCATAATAACCATTAACATTTAACAAACCTATGGGTTTATGGTGAATGTGCAATTGAGCCCAAGAGGAAATATGAAAGATCTCTTCCAATGTGCCTAGACCACCTGGTAAAGCAATGAAAGCATCAGCATGGTTAAACATTGCATTCATTCGAGCCGACATTGTAGAAACCTGAAGTTCCTCTCCAATTGTTTTTCCAATGATGTCCCCTTGTGCCAAAGCTTCAGGGACGATTCCTAAAACTTGACTACCTCCTAAAAATGCAGCTATTGACACACCTCTCATTAACCCAAGACTGCCTCCCCCATACACTAAATGAATCTTTCTCTCAGCTAGCACCTGACCAAGATGATTTGCTGATTCTAAAAACTCCTTTTCTTTCCCAGGACTAGATCCACCAAAAACACAAATATTTCTAATATGATGACTTGAGGAACTTGCCATTTCTACACACTTCTATAGTTTTTGAATGTATGGGTTGAGTAGAAATGAAAGGAAGGAAGAGAGGGTTTTATAGATGAGAAATTAGAAAGGCAATCATAACACCTATATGTAGGCCAGGTAGAGTCTCACACACACTCTCTCTCTTTTTATTTATTTATTTATTTACTTTTGAAAAAAACATGTGTATGTATAGGTAGTTGTGATTGTGGCTCACATCTTCCCTTGGTTTTACGTCCAAGAACGGCTTAAACGCCCTCTATGGGTCGGGGATAGGCTTCCCATCCAGTTATCTTAAAAACTGGCAAACAGGGTCTTTTTTAGTCAGATTCCCAAGACTAAGTCGATCATGTTCTTTATGAAATAGTGGCCATAAATCATGAATTGCACGATGCACATCTCCACTAGGATGCGTCTCAAGAGTCAATAGAAGATTATCTAAAGACTCCTTACTCAGGCCATCCTTAATGAATTGTATTTTATCTTCACGGTTTATAGATACCATTCCTAAAGAACGACATTGTGTATTACAAGTCCATCTAGCACATCGATGACAGACATCCAGTCATTTTGCACGACGCTTCTTTGCAAAAGTGCTTTTACTTGTTCCAGGCATGTGTGAAATGAAGTTAGAGGACTCACCTGATAATCGGACCTTTGCTTCAATTAACCAGCGAATATCTTTAGGAATTCCATGATTCATTAACAATCTCAATCTTGCACATCTAGCACGGTAAATTTTTGTAATCGCATTCTGAGGCAGAGCGGGAAAATACTTTTTCAATTTTTCAAGATTAGTATCCATTTTCAAATGAGAATTGGAAGAGAGATTCAAAGAATTGCACAGATATATACACAGATATCAGTAATTGTGGGAAACTGAAAGAACCGACTTAAGTCACGGAGTACCGTTATCCGCCATTTGACCGGGGTGAAAGAAACTAGCAAAAATCACTTAAAAAGAAACACAAAAACAATGTAAGAAAAACAAAATAATCAACCTTTATCTACAAGATCATTCAAACCAGTTGATTCATTTTCACTAGGAAAATTATCAAAGTAAGCTTTCAAACGATGTCCATTTTCCTTAAAAATATTGTCATTTATTGAATTCTCAATATCACAGACCCCATAATGATTGCTCCATCTTAATCTTATCTTTTTAGGGAATGCATAGAATTGAGAATTATAAAACAAAACTTTTTGACCAGTGTCAACTTTTTGACAATTTTCACAAGTTTTGCAGAATGCATGTGTGTCTTTGAACATGGTGGGCCAATAAAATCCATTTTGAAAGATTTTTGCAGCTGTCTTTTTTGACGAGAAATAACTTCCACATGCTTCAGAATGACAAAGTTTAATGACACTACTTACCTCATTGTCGGGAATGAATCTTTGAAATATTTGATTAGGACAATATTTGAATAAGTTAGGGTCATCACAGTAAAAGCTCTTCACTTCATTCAAAAACTTTTCTTTGTCTTGGGTGCTCCAATCAGCTGACAAATCTCCTAAAGAAAGAAAATTGATATTTTTATTATACCAAGGCATTGGACTAAGAGAAAGTAAGGATTCGTTAGGAAAGTAATCATTCATTGGTGTGATGTCAGATGTCAAATCTGTTGTCACTGTTGACAAAGGATTCGCATCAACATTTTCGGTGCTTGTTTCATCCGTGATTTCTTCCTCAGAATAAATCATTTGCAAATCTTCAGTTTCATCCAATTCATTTTTACTTAAAGTAGATTCAAGTTGATCATAAACTAATTTCTCAATATGATCTACTTCTTGTAAATCATTATCATCTCCAGGATGCTTGTAAATGTTGAAAATATTCATCTCCAATGTCATGTTTCCAAATGATAGCTTCATCAGTCCATTCCTACAATTAATCAATGCATTAGAAGTTGCAAGAAACGGACGTCCTAAAATAACAGGAAATGAATTACATGCTTCAACAGGTTCTGTGTCCAAGACAATAAAATCCACAGGATAAATGAATTTATCGACTTGTACTAACACATCTTCAATTATTCCTCTAGGCACTTTTACAGATCTATCGGCAAGTAAAAGAGATATAGAAGTTGGTTTTAACTCACCTAGATTGAGACTCTGAAAAACTGAATATGGAAGTAAATTCACACTAGCTCCAAGATCAAGTAAGGCTCTTCCAATTTTATGCTCTCCAATAAAGCAAGAAATTGTAGGACAACCAGGGTCTTTATATTTCAAAGCATTATTGTTTTGAAGAATAGCACTTACTTGTTCGGCTAGAAAGACTTTCTTTTTCACATTCAGTTTCCTCTTCACAGTGCATAGATCTTTCAAAAATTTAGCATAGGAAGGAACCTGTTTAATAGCATCCAACAATGGTATATTGATCCTTACCTGTTTGAAAATTTCATAAATTTCAGAGTTATGGTTGACTTTCTTTTGTTTGGTCATGGCATGAGGAAATGGAAGTGCTGGCGGTGAATCAGTCGTTTCTTTGCAATTTTCAGATTCAACCCCTTCCTTACCCTCAGAGATTGACTCATCATCTTTCTCATAAGGTTCAAAAGAGGGTTTTTCAATAACCTTACCACTGCGCAGAGTAGTGACTGATTTGACCATGTGTTGGCTTCCGGAACTACTTGCATTTGCATTGTATTGCCCTTTGGGATTTTGTTGTGTTTGAGATGGAAACTTACCTTTCTCTTGGAAACTGAGAGCAGATGTTAATTTAGCAAGAGTATCTTTAAAATCTGTCATGTTTTGAGCAAGTTGAGTATTGATTGTCTCTTGCTTTTCAATGAATGCATGCAATGTTTCCTCAAGATTTCTTCTAGGAGGTGGAGCATAAGGAGGTGCATATCCATGAGAATTTTGGAAATTATGGTGTGCTTGAAATGGTGGTTGTGAAGTTTGTGCATTGTTGTTCTCACTCTTCCAATTGAAATTTGGGTGATTTCTCCAACCAGGGTTGTATGTTTGGGAGTATGGGTTATGGTTAGGCATTTGGAAACTGTTTAAAGCATGGGCTTGCTCATGGAGACATTCCTTAAAAGAAGGCAAGGTTGGACAATCGTTGGTTGAGTGTTCATTTGTTTCACAGATTTGACACAATGTTTTCAACAGATTTTAATTGACCACTCTTTTTTAATTCTAGTGCCTCGACTTTTCTAGCTAAAGATGCAAACTTGGCTTGAATGTCATGATCTTCCCTAAGATTGTACATACCTCCACTAGATGTATGAGGTTGAGTTTTACTCGGTGCCTCATAAGTACCCGCGGTGTCCCAGTTTTGAGCATTTTCAGCTAAGTCTAAGTACTCCATTGCTTCATCAGGGTCTTTATCTTCAAAAGTTCCATTGCACATCAATTCAACCATTTGCCTATCTTTAGGTGTTAACCCTTCATAGAAATGTGAAACCAACCTCCATATTTCAAAACCATGATGAGGGCAAGTACTAAGCAAGTCTCGATACCTATCCCAACATTTGTAAAATGTTTCTCCTGGTTTTTGAGTGAAAGTGGTGATTTGTCTCTTGAAAGAGTTTGTTCTATGAGATGGGAAAAACTTCTTTAAAAATTGTTGTTGCATTTCATCCCACGCACGAATGGATCCTGGTCTCAAATTTTGTAGCCATGTTTTAGCTTTATCTTTTAATGAAAAAGGAAAAAGCTTTAATCTGATGGTGTTCATGCTACAATTTAAGTTGTTATATGTGTTGCACACCTCCTCAAATTCCCTTAAATGCAAGTATGGATTTTCCAATTCTAAACCATGAAAAGAAGGTAAAAGTTGAATAATACCTGGTTTAAAATTAAAATGAGATGCATCGGGAGGAAAAACTATGCATGATGGTGCACTTGTTCTTGTGGGATTCATGTGGTCTCTAAGTGTTCTAGCACGGTTATTCTCATTATTTTCATTATGACGTGATTGATTATCTTCTTCGGCCATATTTTCTGAAAATGATGAGGATATCCTACAAAGTCTACCACTTGATGTACGTGACCACACTCTCATGCACGTGTAGGAATAAAATAAAAGGAAGAAGAAGAAAGCAAAAGAAGGAGGAAGAAAACAAAATAAAAAGAAACAAAAGAAAAGAAACAAAATTATATACAAGAAAAGTGAAAAGAGAAAATAAAATAAATATTATAATTTATACAAGAACTTACCTCCCCGGCAACGGCGCCAAAAACTTGACACGACGAAAAGATTGATGTCTTCTCCCAAGTGCAGGAGTGTCGAAGTAATAAATAACCCGGCAAGACCGGGGTCGAACCACAGGGAGGTTAATTGTACAAATTATAGACAACAATTATAAGCAACAGTAATAGCAATAACAACAACAACAATAACAATAACAATAACAACTATAATAATAATAATAATAATAATAATAATAATAATAATAATAATAATAATAGTAATAATAATAATAATAATAGTAATAGTAGTAGTAGTAGTAGTAGTAATAATAATAATAATAATAATAATAATAATAATAAAGAAAGAGAAGAAGAAGAAGATGATGATGATGAGAACTTAGAGATGAAATATTAAAGTAAGGATTAAACAATAATAATAACAAATGTCAAGGTTAGAGGTTCCACTAATGGTATATCAAACAAGTATAGTATAAACTCTTATTATTGAATTGGAAACCACACACAAAGGAGGTTCCAATCAGATTATATATTGTTAACATGATTACATTAGTCATCTTATTCAATTAATGCTAATACTTGTAAATCTCGTCAAGCATTCATGATTATAACTTATGTTAACAACAAATCAAGTTCCTTTCATAGCTCAGGTGTCGGTTATACCATACATTATGGGCTATGAAAGTGCCAAGCATTTGTTGTACCAAGTGTTATACAACATAAATCAAGATTAGTTATTTAACAAGCAAAGTATTAAAGAGTGAACAAGATAACAAATATAAAACATGTTAGTATCAAACATTAAAGTCCATATTAAGTTTACACTATACTTATTCTTACACCATTAGTGTAACCTTTTCACCTTGACATAATTAACTTAGCTAGGCATAATGAAAGAAAGCAAAATAGAAAAACAAAATAAGAACATAAAAGCTAACTAAGTAAAGGAAAGGAAATGAAAGGCATAAACTTGATATTAATGAAAGTAAAGCATAAACATTACAAAAAATACAAAGAGAGAAAGGAAGAGCATGATCTTGATCTGAACACCAAGATGCCTAAATGCATGGCAAATGCCTCCTTTTATAGGCCAAAATTGGGAACTATTGATTTGATGACTAATTGATAAGTGGGTGGCCAACTTTTGACTTGGTGACAATCCTTATCTTCTCTTGTCTGCCCAAAACGTCATTGATAACGTCAAAACTGGAGCCAGGTGCAAACATGAAAGTTGTAGGCAATTGTCTCAGCTTTCTTGTGTAAAAAAGTCAGCTCATTTGGACTTCTAGAACTCCAGATATGGCCAAAATACCGAACAGTGCTCGGGCTGGAAGACAGATTCGGGCTTCTTTGTTGTTGCTACGATTTGGACTTGATAATGACCTTTTTAGATCTTGGGCTCCATATGAAAGTTGTAGGCCTATGTCTTACCTTTCCATCCATATAAATTGGACCTAAATATGAGATCTGTAGCTCCAGATATGGCCCAATTACCGAATAGTGTTCTGGTTTGGATTGCACCGACATCTCTTTTCTAAGTTTGGCCATCTCTTTATCCTTGCAATTTAAGTTCTTCAAGTCATCAATCAATCCTTTCATTTATGTAATAGACCTGCATTAAAAATAGACATTTACCATAAATTATAGGTATCTTATATTATTAGATACATTATTATAAAACATATTTTAGTTAAGGAGTTATTGATACTTCAAGTGCAAAATGATGATATAAAACCATGATAAAAATGCACTTTTAAGTACTAATCAGTCGCTCACATTTTCCTTTGGTTTTACATCCAAGAACGGCTTAAACGCCCTTTATGGGTCGGGGATAGGCTTCCCATCCAGTTTTCTTAAAAACTGGCAAACAGGGTCTTTTTTAGTCAAATTCCCAAGACTAAGTCGATCATGTTCTTTATGAATTGTATTTTATCTTCACGGTTTATAGATATCATTCCTAAAGAACAACATTATGTATTACAAGTCCATCTAGCACATCGATAACAGACTTTCAGTCGTTTTGCATGACGTTTCTTTGCAAAAGTGCTTTTACATATTCCAAGTATGTGTGAAATGAAGGAGTTAGAGGACTCACCTGATAATCGGACCTTTGCTTCAATTAACCAGCGAATATCTTTAGGAATTCCATGATTCATTAACAATCTCAATCTTGCACATCTAGCACGGTAAATTTTTGTAATCGCATTCTGAGGCAGAGCGGGAAAATACTTTTTCAATTTTTCAAGATTAGTATCCATTTTCAAATGAGAATTGGAAGAGAGATTCAAAGAATTGCACAAATATATACACAAATATCAATTATTATGGGGAAACTGAAAGAACCGACTTAAGTCACGGAGTACCGTTATCCGCCATTTGACCGAGGTGAGAGAAACTAGCAAAAATCACTCAAAAAGAAATACAAAAACAATATGAGAAAAAAAATAATCAACCTTTATCTATAAGATCATTCCAACTAATTGATTCATTTTCACTAGGAAAATTATCAAACTAAGCTTTCAAACGATGTCCATTTTCCTTAAAATCATTGTTATTCATTGAATTCTCAATATCACAGGCCCCATAAGGATTGCTCCATCTTGGTCTTAGCTCTCTAGGGAATGCATAGAGTTGAGAATTATAAAATAAAACTTTTTAACCAGTATCAACTTTTTGACAATGTTCACAAGTTTTGCAGAATGCATGCATGTCCTTAAACATGGTGGGCCAATAAAATCCATTTTGAAAGATTTTTACGGCTGTCTTTTTTTACGAGAAATAGCTTCCACATGCGTCAGAATGACAAAGTTTAATGACACTACTTACTTCATTGTCGAGAATGAATCTTTGAAATATTTGATCAGGATAATATTTAAATAAGTTAGGGTCATTACAATAAAAGCTCTTCACTTCGTTCAAAAACTTTTCTTTCTCTTGGGTACTTCAATCAGCTGGTAAATCTTCTAAAGCAAGAAAATTGATATTTTTATCATACCAAGGCATTGCACTAAGAGAAAGTAAGGATTCGTTAGAAAAGTAATCATTGATTGGTGTGATGTTAGATGTCGAATTTGCTGTCACTTTTGACAAAAGATCTACATCAACATTTTTGGTGCGTTTTTCATCCGTGATTTCTTCCTCAGAATAAATCATTTGCAAATTTTCAAATTCATCCAATTCATTTTTACTTAAAGTAGATTCAAGTTGATCATAAACTAATTCGTTAATATGATCTACTTCTTGTAAATCATTATCATCTCCAGGTTGCTGGCAAATGTTGAAAATATTCATCTCCAATGTCATGTTTCCAAATGATAGCTTCATCAGTCCATTCCTACAATTAATCAATGCGTTAGAAGTTGGAAGAAATGGATGTCTTAAAATAACAGGAAATGAATTACATGCTTCAACAGGTTCTGTGTCCAAGACAATAAAATTCACAAGGTAAATGAATTTATTGACTTGTACTAACACATCTTCAATTATTCCTCTAGGCACTTTTACATATTTATCAGCAAGTAAAAGAGATATAGAAGTTGGTTTTAACTCACCTAAATTGAGACTCTGAAAAACTAAATATGGAAGTAAATTTACACTAGCACCAAGATCAAGTAAGGCTCTTTTAATTTTATGCTCTCTAATAAAGCAAGAAATTATAGTATAACTAGGGTATTTATATTTCAAAGCATTTTTGTTCTAAAGAATAGCACTTACTTGTTCGGCTAAAAAGACTTTCTTTTTCACATTCAGTTTCCTTTTAACAATGCATAGATCTTTCAAAAATTTAGCATAGGAAGGAACCTGTTTAATAGCATCCACCAAAGGTATATTGATTCTTACCTGTTTGAAAATTTCAAAAATTTCAGAGTTGTGATTGTCTTTTCTTTGTTTAGTCATGGCTTGAGGAAATGAAAGTGCTGGCAGAGAATCAATCTTTTCTTTGCAATTTTCAGATTCAACCCCTTCCTTACCCTCAAAGATTGACTTATCATCTTTCTCATAAGGTTCAAGTTTGTGCATTATTGTTCTCACTCTTCCAACTAAAATTTGGGTGATTTCTCCAACCAGGGTTGTATATTTATGAGTATGGGTTGTGGTTGGCCCTTTGGAAACTGTTTAAAGCATGGAGACATTCCTTAAAAGAAGGCAAGGTTGGACAATCGTTGGTTGAGTGTTCATTTGATTCACAGATTTGACACACAATGTTTTCAACAGATTTTAATTGACCACTCTTTTTTAATTCTAGTGCCTCGACTTTTCTAGCTAAAGATGCAAACTTGGCTTGAAGGTCATGATCTTCTCTAAGGTTGTACATACCTCCACTAGATGTATGAGGTTGAGTTTTACTCGGTGCTTGATAAGTACCCGCGGTGTCCCAATTTTGAGCATTTTCAGCTAACAAGTCTAAGTACTCTATTGCTTCATCAGGGTCTTTATCTTCAAAAGTTCCATTGCACATCAATTCAACCATTTGTCTATCTTTAGATGTTAACCCTTCATAGAAATGTGAAACCAATCTCCATGTTTCAAAACCATGATGGGGGCAAGTATTAAGCAAATCTCGATACCTATCCCAACATTTGTAAAATGTTTCTCCTGGTTTTTGAGTGAAAGTGGTGATTTGTCTCTTGAAAGAGTTTGTTCTATGAGATGGGAAAAACTTCTTTAAAAATTATTCTTGCATTTCATCCCAAGCACGAATGGATCCTGGTCTCAAATTTTGTAGCCATGTTTTAGCTTTATCTTTTAATGAAAAAGGAAAAAGCTTTAATCTGATGGTGTTCATGCTCCAATTTAAATTATTATATGTGTTGCCCAAAACGTCATTGATAACATCAAAATTGGAGCCACTCGAAAATATAAAAGTTGTAGGAAATTATCTCAGCTTTCTTGTGTAAACAATTCAGCTTATTTCGACTTCTAGAACTCTAGATATGGCCAAAATACTGAACAGTGCTCGGGCTAGAGGACATATTCAGGCTTCTTTATTATTGCTACAATTTGGACTTAAAAATGACCTTTTTAGATCTTGGGCTTCAAAAGAAAGTTGTAGGCCTATGTGTTACCTTTCTATCCATATAAAGTAGACCTAAATCTGAAATCTAAAGCTCCAGATATAACCCAATTACCGAACAGTGTTCTGGTTTGGATTGCACCGACATCTCTTTTCTAATTTTGGTCATCTCTTTGCTCTTCTAATTTAAGTTCTTAAAGTCATCCATCAATCCTTTCATTTATGTGATAGGCTTGCATTTAAAATGAACATTTACCATAAATTAAAGGTATTTGATATTATTAGATATATTATTATAAAACATGCTTTAGTTAAGGAGTTATTGATACTTCAAGTGCAAAATGATAATATAAAACCATGATAAAAATGCACTTTTAAGTACTAATCAACCAGAGTCGAACTATAGAAAGGTTAATTGTATAAATTATAGATAAAAATAATACAACAACAACAACAATAATAACAAGAATAGATTAAGTAATAGTAATAGTAGTAGTAGTAGTAATAATAAAAGAAGAAGAAAAAAAGAAGTTGATGAGAACTTTCAAATGGAAGATTAATGTAAGGATTAAACAATGATAATAACAAATGTCAAGGTTAGAAGATCCACAAATGGTATGTCAAACAAGTATAGTATAACTCTTATTATTCAATTGGAAACCACACACAAAAGAAGTTCCAATCAGATTATAAATTGTTAACATGATTAGATTAGTTATCTTATTCGATTAATGCTAATACTTATAAATCTCATCAGTCATTCATGATTATAACTTATGTTGACAATAAATCAAGTTTCTTTCATAGCTCAGGTATCGGTTATAGTAATATTAATAGTAATAGTAATAGTAATAGTAATATAGAGAGTTTTGAGATATGATATTGATATTGATATAGGAATTAAACAATGATAAAAACAATGGTTAAGGTTAGAGGATCCACTAATTGTATTTCAAACAAATATAATATAAACTCTTATTACTCAAATGGAAACCACAAACAAAGGAGGTTCTAATCAGATTATAAATTGTTAACATGATTACATTAGTTATGTTATTCAAATAATACTAATACTTGTAAATGATGTTAGGTATTTATGATTATAACTTATATTAACAACAAATCAAGTTCCTTTATAACACAAGTGTCAGTTATACCATACGGTTTGTGCTATAAAAGTGTCAAGCATTTGTTATATCAAGGTTATATAACATAAATCTAAATTAATCATTTAATAAGCAAAGTATTAAAAGTGATTAAGATAACAAATACAAAACATATTAGTATCAAACATTAAAGTCTATATGGAGTTTATACTAAACTTATTCTTACACCGTTAGTGTAACTTTTCACCTCGACATAGTAAGCTTAACTAAACATAATAAAAGAGAAACATAAATAAGCAAGATAAAAACATAAATAAGATATAAGTTAATTAAGTAAAGGAAAGGAAATGAGAAGTATAAATAAGAAATTAATATAAGTAAAATTTAAGCATTACAATAAAGACAAAGCAAGAACATGATTTGGATTTGAAAACCAAGATACTTAAATACATGGAAAATCCCTCTTTTTATAGACTAAAATTGAAAATTATTGATTTGATGACTAATTATTGAGTAAGTAGTCACATCTTGACTTGGTTACAATCCTTATCTTCTTGTCTGCCAAAAATATCATTATTAATGTCAGAATTCAAACAAACTTAAATCATGAAAGTTCTAGAAAATTATCTCAGATTTTTTTGAAAAAAAATTGAGATCATTTGGACTTCTAGAACTTAAGATATGGGTTAAACACTGAATAGTGTCTGGGCTGTAGAATAGATTCAGACTTCTTCGTTGTTGCTAAGATTTGGACTTTCAAATAATAGAATTGTCTTACCTTTCTCATGAATGTTTTAGGCATATATTTTAGATTTCTATTCATATAGAGTAGACCTAAATTCAAGATCTATAGCTTCAAGTATGATTCAATTACCGAACAGTGTTCCACTTTAGGTTGAACCGGCATCTCTTTTCTAAATTTGGCAATATAATGCAAACATTAAAGTCTATATGGAGTTTATATTAAACTTATTCTTACACCGTTAGTGTAACCTTTTCACATTGACATAATAAACTTAACTAAACATAATAAAAGAGAAACATAAATAAACAAGATAAGAACATAAATAAGATATAGGTTAAGTAAAGAAAAGGAAATGAGAAGCATAAATAAGAGATTAATATAAGTAAAACTTAAGCATTACAATAAAGACAGAGCAAGAACATGATCTTGATCCGAAAACCAAGATGCCTAAATTCATGGAAAATGCCTCCTTTTATAGGCCAAAATTAAAAACTATTGATTTGATAAGTAATTGTTGAGTGGGCAGCCAACTCTTGACTTAGTTACAATCATTATCTTCTTATTTTTTAAAAGCATCATTGCTAACGTTAAAATTCAAACAAACAATCATAAAAGTTCTAAGAAATTTTCTTAGCTTTCTAGGAAAAAAAATTGAGGTTATTTATGCTTCTAGAACTTGAGATATACGCTAAAATCTGAACAATGTCTAAGCTACGAGAAAGATTCAGACTTCTCCATTTTTGCTAAGATTTAGACTTCCAAAAGGCAGAATTGTGAACCTTTCCATGCATGTTTTAGATCTATATCTTAGCTTTTCATCCATATAGAACAAACCTAAATCCAGGATCTACAGCTTCAAATATGATCCAATTACCAAATAGTATTCCAGTTTGGGTTGAACCAGCATCTTTTTTCTAAGTTTGGCTCTTTCTTTGTCCTTTCAATTTTAGTACTTAAACATATCAATCAATCATTTTATTTATGTGATAGGTCTATATTTAAGATGAACATTTATCATAAATTAAAGGTATGTTATGGTATTAGACTTGTTATTATAAAAACTACTTTAGTTGGAGTTATTGATACTTCAAGTGCAAAATAATGATATAAAACTTTGATAAAAATACACTTTTAAATACTAATCATGTTTTTAAAGGTAGTGCCTTGGAAAAATTTTATTTGTTATGGTGTGAAAGGAAAGTTAGCTCTAAGATATATTGGGCCCTTCGAAGTTATTGAAAGGATAGGACTTGTAGCTTATAAATTGACACTACCACCATATTTATCTAAAATACAACATTTTTCATGTCCTTGCTACATAAGGTAAAGGTGGACCCAAATCGGGTGTTGCCAGAAACTCCTTTGAAAGTCAAGGAAGATTTGACCCTTGAAGTCAAACTAGTGAAGATCTTAGATTTCAACAAAAAAGATCTAAGAAACAAGGTAATATGATAATGAAAATATCATAGAGAAGTTCTTGAATGGAAGAAAAAACTTGGGAAAAGGAATCGAAAATGAAGAATAAGCTTCCAAGATTATTTTTAGACTTAGGTATGAAATTTCAAATTTTAAGGATGAAATTTAATTTTAGAAGGGAAGAATGTAAAGACCTATAAAATAAATAAATAAAAATATATTGGAGGCATTTGGTAATGTATCTAGACTTGAATAAGATTGACTCTTAAAATAGATTGAGATGGGACAACCAATGGGACGAAAAACACCCAAAATTAAACAAAACATGCATTGCATTAATTTTAACTATTATTAGAGCATATAAAAGGCCATTTGGCTTCCATTGGAAGCTAAAGGCAGCCAACCATTCTAGCTGAAATGGGAGGAAAAGAAAACTAATTTTTTTGTAAGAAATTGTCATAAACTCCATAAAAATTCATGATCAAAAGGAGCAAAGGAGTGTGTTGGTAGATTTAAGAGAATTGGGTACAAGAAATTGAGGAAATTGAGTGAATTAAGCTAAAAGAAGGAAGAAAAATTGAGGGAAAACTTAGGGAGAATAAAAGAAAGGGAAAAATCATCAAATTCTTCTCATTTTTCTTCTTCAAACCTTTATAGTATAAGGTAATGATCCTTATCTTGGAGAAATTCATACATATCGTACAAGGGATGCTAGGTAAAGTTATAATTGTATAAATTATGAAAAATATTTACCAAAATTGAAGAACTAAGTATCGATTTAGGGTTTGCAAAATGGGGGGAATTAACATTCCAAATTGTTTAGTTATAAGGTGAGAAAGATTAAGTTAATGCCATAATTGTGATTTGATGCAAAATTTAAAAGGAAAACAACAAGATATTTATTGTTTCTCCTAGGCTAAGTGTTGGTCAAAAGCCATTGAAAAAACTAAAAAAAATTAAATGGGTTGATTTTAAATGCTTAGTTATTACATTGTTAAATTACACATGTCGAAAATGAGAATATGATTTTGGGATCTTATGGAAAGGTTAGGTTAAAATTCAGTTCGTAACACAAGGAACAAATGTCATTCAGTGGAAGAAATTGAAAAATATGTTATATAAGACTAAAAGTAAATATTAAAGGTGATAATCTAATATTTTAATTGTTACAGATGATATTGCTCTAGTGAGACTTGAGGGTGCTGGAGAGTTAACACTAGTGCATCAAACAACTAAAAATTCAATTCTTGATTTATTTTAGTTTAACAAGGAAATAAGAAAAAGAATAAAATGGTTTATTATTTTAAAAACTATGGTTTATTATGAATAAATTTATCTATAAGCTAGATTTATTATTTCTGGTTTGTTGAGATAAGAGAAGGATATAAAGAGAAATTATGAATATAAACTTGATTAGTCATTTCAAGGATTTGGAGGCTAATGGACGCTAATGAAGTTAACAAGGTATTTCACATTGTCATTTCACATTGTCATTTACCTTTGTGATAGGAAGGAATTATGTGTTTAAGTGGATTTGATTAGCCTACCCGTTTATGAAAGTTAATTATATCAATAGAATGATGCTGCTATCAACATCAAATAAGGATTTGATTAGCCTACTAGATTTTAGAGACTAATAATATTAATATTATCAAGTGTTATATTTTTTTCTAGACTATAAAAGCTAAAAACATCAATAAGATTACGTTGATATAAATATTTTTATGACTTGATTAGCCATTTATTGTTATGAAGGCTAATGATACTAGTAGAGTTATGTTGGCATCGATATTAACAAAATATTGAAAGTCATTTGATATTAGAATGATTGATATCAATATATTTTAAAAATAAATGAGTCCTAATATTCTAGTATAGTATAGTAATTGGTATTGATAAAATTAATTTGATTAAAAATATAGACTCTTCAACTAATTAGTGAATGTCTAAAGAGATGAATTAAAGGAAGTTATAAGTAAGGAAAAGATAATGTATTAGTTTTCTTAGTTATTAGGAATAAACATGTTCTTTGTGATTGCAACTTGAATATAAATATTTAATTTATAAGTACATTATAATCCCAACATGAATAACATGTAAGTTCGAGATATATTTATTTTGTGATAATTAATTAGACTTTTGTTTATATAAAAACATAAATGAAAATAGATATAAACATAAATTAATGTTTATATATTAATACTTTTAAAATGTTATATGTATATAGAATGTTAAATGTTATTAACTGGTTTTTTAATTATTTTAAGACTTCAATTTAAAGATTTTAAATATATTTTCTTCTTATTCATCAAATCATTACTAGGATTGTATTTTTTTTTCAATGATGTTGATTCTTTTTTTTTTTTTTGGGTGATCTTATTTGCATTACTTTCTTAGCTCATTTTCTAACTTTGAAGTTTTTTTTTTATTTTGAGAATGAATTTTATACAAAATAAAATTCTTATTATATTTTATAAAATTCTTATAATTATATAAAAATGAATCAAAGGTGATAATGAATATTGTTATTTTGTTGTGGATTGAATTGTTGGGATCCATGATGATTGAATCATTGTGAGGATACCAAAATAACCCTCGTTTAAAGACATGTATTTTTTTTAATAAAAATAATAAAATGATCATTACATTTTAGTAGTGAGTAAAAGAACGTGAAAGGAGTTACAATAATTTTTCTTTTTATTTTAGTTGATTTTTAACTAGATGCACCGTATTTAGTGTTGGAGTCCAATAAATCAAGGGAATGCAGTTATAGTACAAGTACTAGTTATTTATCCAAGCCATGTCACAGTAGTTTTTAAAATTAATTTTTAGTTGGTTGTTATATAATTAAAAAATATATTTATATGAAAGAAAAAAATGCAAAATATTTTAAAAATATATTTTATTAGATGAATTGTTTCTTATTTATGCATTCTTTTAAACAAAATACTTATTATTATTAGCGGCATGTTTTTTGAATAAAAAGTAAAGACAATTAAATTATTATTTAAAAAAAACTTCAATAACCTAGAATAAATAGAAAAAAATATATCATTCCAATCTAACTCTATTTCTTTGCTAATGCATTTCTCTTTTGTTCTAATAAAATTACATTTTAAATAAAAACTTATCATGATTTAAAAATATAGTTTCAATTAAAAAAAATCATGCCTCAATGTTTTTTATGTAATCAAAGAAAAAAATAGTAATTAATATGAGAAAATCATATTAAAAAATTATTAAGAAAATAACAAAATAAAAATTTTAAGGCCAAGCCTAGGTGCCCTGGAGCCTTCTTTCTCTCATTTCTTTTGTTTAATAGGATGGATGACTTATCATGTTTACATGAGTTGAATTCTAAAAAATATGCAAGAAAAAGAAAATCGCATCGTATAAAAATAAAAGATATTATATTAAATGATAGAATTTAATAACTAAAATAAAAAAATAACATTATTTATTGAAAAGTACCGTATATAGTGAATTATAAGAAGAAGCATAGTAATTAACAATGAAATAAATATTTATTTTAGTTGTTTTGTATAATATAATATATGATGTGTAATGTGTGGTTCACAATAAGATATAAAAGTCCTTTCTAACTCTCCTTTTCATAGATTATGTGGCTTGTTTCTAGATGTTACAGGTGTATCATTTCTTAGGTCTTAGTTTTTTTTTTTTTTCGGTTTTATATCTTTTGTGTATGTTAAGAAATTATCTATAATTTGAGTTTTGTACTTTATGATAATTGCAGGCACATGTCGGATAATTCCTCTACTCTACTTTGTGAAAATATCTTTATCTTATCCCTATCTTTTCAAGTTAGGAGTTTTAGGCACATTTATAACAGTCAATTTCTACATTTGCTTTGTAACTTTTGCTTAAACTTATAAATAGAAGTAGTTTTAATTCCCGCAATCCGTTGCGGGTATGCTTTCGAGGATCTAATTTCAAAAAAAAAAATTATAAGGAAATGCTGTTCAAAAGTTTTTTTCAAAAGAATTCTAAGTAGTGTTTTTTAATTGTTAAAAACAGAGGTACGTCGGCAAGTAATCTTTAACAATATTATTAAACCCAATTCAATGAGTAAATTTTGAAGTACCTTTACTTAACTTTTTACCTGTTATAACTTTAAATTAAATAATATAAAAGTTGTCATCATGTAATTTAATTGATTTGGTAAATGTAATTTAATTAATTTGATAAATTTATAAACAATCAGACAACAAGTAAAAATATAATTGATTAAAAATAAAATTCAAGGTAATATAATGACACATTAAATCATCTCAATTAACCTCAATAATCACAAATTTCAGGATCTAATTTATGAATATAATCATAATACATTAATCTGATTTGCCAATTGTCTCATTTTTTTCCTTTTTTTTTTTCCCTGGTAAGGCTTTCATTGGACTTGCATAAATGAAATAAAAAATTAAATTGAAGAGTTATTATAAAATAAAAGATTAAATTAAATAAAAAAATAAAAAAAATATCTAACATGTGTTACACACATGTAAGAATTTGCACAACGTGATCTAGTTAATTTAAAAAGATCAAAGATAATAAAAATAACTAGTAAAAATATAGGATAATTTTAAAAATATATTTTTAAAATATTGATTTTTTCCTGCTCAACCCGAGTCAGTAAATCTATGGATCATATCTTGGATGCAATCACAATATGCTAACCTTATAGGTTTATTGTCTCTTTTTTTTTTTTTTTTTTCTTTTTTTCTTTGATTCAGCCTTTACTAGATTTAAACGTGATATTACTAATGGTTCATTTGGAAATGCAATTGAAATTATATCTACTTAAATTTTAGTTTTTTTACTAGAATTAATTTATTATATTTTCATATTGTTTTGATGTGTTAATGTCAAAAATAATTTTAAAAAAAATTATTTTAATATATTTTTAAGTAAAAAAACACTTTAAACCGTAATCAATACCACAATCTCAAATAAATTTTAAATTAAAAAATTATTAGAAAATCAATTACTAAACTAAAAGAAGAGGAATTGAGCTCCAGTAAGATGAGATTTTGGGCTCATTAAAGAATTATTATAAAATTAAATATTAAATTGAATGACGAGGATAAAAAAATATATACAAGTATGTGGTAGGAGTTGCTGCAGGAAGGGTGTGCAACTTCCTTCAAGCTCCAAAAGTGGTCTTTTTTAGTGTGGCTGGAACCATCTCAGCGGTGGCTTCCTCCCAATGCGACATTTGTCTACTATAGAATTTTAATGTGGCTTCAACTATCAATTTTTCTTTTCTTTTCCTCCATCTTTTATCTCTTATCCCCCTTAAATTTCAACATGGAAGAATTAAATAGAAAAAACCTTTATAATTAAAAAAAAAATTACATTGTACGAATCCAGTATGAATGAGGCGCTTCAACAATTGAAATAGTGGATTCCCTACCCCCTTTAATTTTTCATAATTGTGTTTATATGGAGCATGTCCGTCCTATTGCTTAGGCTTTCGTTATGCATGGTGTAACATCTTTCTCTACCCATGGAAGTAATGTGTTATGGATTCCATAAAAAAAGAGTGTTGCTGTTAATATATTAATGGTTAAATAAATAAATTAAAATATAATTATGAAAATTAAAATAATATCATTGTTGAAATTTGAAAAGAAAAAACACAAGTATTATTCATAATATATATATATATATAAATCTACGTATAGATATCCAAATTATATATGTTTAAGCATAATGGTGATAAAGTTCTTTTTCTTTTTTATCTTATTTGAAAATAAAAGTATTTTTACGTTAATTTATATATAATTAAGATTATTTTTTAAAAAAAGCTTTAAAGTACACGGCCATTAATAGTATAATGCAGATAGAAAAGGATAATAAGTTTTATTAAATGATTATTCTAAAGTTTAAACACGTAAGAAAGGGTTAAAAAAAATATCAAACACATTAGCTTGCTCGGGTGGGTATACTGCAAGGAGAGAAGAGTGACAGAAAACAAGACAGCACCTAGCTAGCTTGCACGCCGCTAATCATTGCCACAACGATGGTGACGTAGTGTGAGGCTCCATGTTTTTCGACAAGTGGCCTTATCTCTCCATCTGACGCCGCAGCATCACGGAGTGGAGCTGCCATCAACCTTTATTGCACGCAGCAGTAATCAGGATAGATATCATCCATCATCTAGCTGCTGGTTCAAAGTTTGGTATTGAAATTCCATGCCTAATCTTAAACCACCAATCCAATTTAGAGTTTTTTTTATAAAAAAAAAAAAACATAGTAAATATTTTTTTGATAAAACAGAATAATTGAAAAAAATATTTAAAAAATTAATATATTTAAATAAATATAAATACATGTTACACATCTTAAACTAAAAATTAAACATTTTTCTCTCTCTCTCTTCACCACAAAAAAACACCCCATAGCAACCTTAATACTCATATGTTTCTCTCTCCTTTTATCAAAACTCGTGATAGCCAAGCTTTTTTTTTTTTTTATGTGGAGTGTCCGGACCAACTTGCGCGCACCACGACTAATCTTCACGGCTCATTGAATACCCTGCAAACCCAGTAGGCATGTAAGGCACCGCGAGGGTGACAGGCGTACACGCCAGGGCTTGAACCCAGATGCGGTGAAAGGAGACAAGCTCCTTACATCGCTAAGCCAAGCCCTGGAATGCAATAATGGTGTTAGATTTTTTTACCAAACTATCTATCATCAATTACCCTCACCATCCACATTGCACTCCTACAAGTATATTAAATACTTTCTCTCAATTAATTTAAAGTAATTTATATTTAATTTATGTTAATTTGATTTTATTGAATGTTAAGGATTTAAATTAGAAATTAGATTAATTAAATGTAATTGAAGTTTTAAATTAGATATAATTATATTATTTTGTTAATTATCAATGTTGTTGTTGATTGTGAATTAATAAAATTATGTGTTTAAAATATTAATGTTGATTTAAGTTAAATTATAGATTATTTTATTAGTGATTATGTGAATTTTATTTTATTTATATAGAAATGATGACAAAATAGACTATCCCTAGACATCTTTGTCAAAAAAATTACAAATATTATCAGCAACATGTAAGTAGCATATGATATAATATTTATGAGACGCGAGTTCCAGATTAATTATACTAGATTTTTAATTATTTTCCTGCATATTTTACTGTATAAATTAATTTTTTTATAATGTGACATCTTACCAAAACAATCCACAATTTACAACTGATTTGGCGCTCAAATCATGATGAGCATTTACCATTATCTGAAATTGTAGGAATAAATAATTGAGCTATCATTATTACCACTATATTTATTTTATTTTTTGCCCCTTCTCAGATTTCAATTCAATAAATGTTTCAGAAGTTCACATGTATATTGTTCGTTGAAAAAAGCAAATCTACAACATTAATGGCTATGAAAGTTCATATTCGGATTTCCAATGCATGCAGCCCATTATTCTGCTTCTGGTTACAATAATAGTCGACGTCTCCCTCTCCCTCTCCCTCTCCCTCTCCCTCTCCCTCTCCCCATATCATATCAATAGCTAGTTAAGAACAAGCAGCCACGCCTTATCTACGAGTCTTATTCAAATAGTATTCATCATACATTATGTTTATGATACATCAAGCAGGCAAGACAACAGCTGGAACCGGAACCCATCTTCGTTTTTCAGCTCGTTCACTTCATAATGGGATTTGTTTGTCTCCCATTGTAAGTACAGTGCTGACCTTGTAACGATACCGATGAGCACAAAGCAGAAAATAAAACCAATTGACAACCCCCATTCCTGCCAAAAGGAAGTAGAAGTAATCCAAATTCCCAGAATTTAGATCATTTGTCAGCCAGTCTGGATGGTGTCTCGTTCCAGTAACCTTATGAACAATGCTGCCCACCATGGTACTAAGGTAACTTGCACCAGCAAATGAGCAAAAGAAAAGAGAGTTACCGAGGCTCCTCATGTGATCAGGAAACTGCTCGTTGTAAAATTCAATTTGTCCAGTACCAACGAATGCCTCGCATAACCCCATTACCACAAGTTGTGGAGCTAGCCAAAAGACTGACATGACTGCAGCCTTTCGATGTGAAATTGCTGCAGCCCTTCTCTCCCTCTCCACCAATCCAGCTACTACCATGGATAGAACAGAGAATACAATCCCAATTCCAATTCTTTGGAGAATTGTGATTCCACCTTCACGTTTTGTAACTTTTCGAATGGCTGGCACTAGGATTCTGTCATAGAATGGGAGCCATATTCCTATTGTTATCAACGACACGACGATAATGGAACTAGCTGGGATTTGGAATTTTTCTCCAAGGTGTCTGTCCATTTTCATGGCTTGAGACACAGTAAATGTTCCTTGCTGTATCATTGAAGTCAGGCTAACAATACTAGAAGCCCATATTGGACCTATTTTTATCAGGCATTTCACCTCTTCAACCTGTTGGACACTGCACAGTCTCCATTGCTTCGCACACGAACCATCTGGCTTGAGGTCAGTTTCTTTCTCTATCATTGCAGCCTTGTTCAAAAACCTAAAAGATTAAAATTATTAATTTTCAAATTTAATCAGTACTCTAAGCAAAAAACATTAATCATTTGACAACCATACGGACAAACAAATAAATAAATTCAACAATGTTTCTAGACAGGATGGACTAGCTGACTCATGATCACTACTCTTTGATTATATACGGTGCTATGAGGATGATGGTCTTGCGTAGCATTTAGTGCCATCATTGACAAGCACTTCTGAATGGCGAACCCACAAAAATCCACCACCATTTCTAGCTACTCTCTAGAATCAGCTGCTACACGTGTTTGTGTGCGTAATTTATAATATATAGTAGCTGATCCACTCAATGCAATAAACATTTCAATGTGAAAACTTTATGATATAACCAATAAGAACATGGTCTAGCAGTATTGAGTTACATGACAAGTCTAAACCTCTTCTTAGTATAGTATATGAATAGCATCCTAATTAAACAACTCAATTCTTCAACATATCCGAATACAATTTCGCTAACCAATAAGGATAAAATCTTGTTATTTATAATGACGAAGATTATGATATCCGAGTTTTAGGGGGATGGCAAATCACACGGAGTGTACTGTGAGTGTGTTGGGAAAAAGTCACTATCGTTTGTAGCTTCCACAGCTAATATTTACTATTCATATTAAGAAAATCTCCAAGGATGCAGACACCTCACCTGATCTGATTGGTAAGAGGGAGCTTCGACAATATTGTTAATTGATCTTTAATTGGAGGATCATAGAAGATCCCATCAACCTGCTCTCCATCACAATTGTCAGGAAGCTTAAGCCTACGCTTTTTATAAGCAGAAACAAAAACCTGTGTGATGCCAGAGAAAACACTCCCTTCTGGCTTTACATGCACATAAATCCTTGTTCCAATGAAGAAGAGTGTGATGGAGCAGAGCATGAGCACAGTAGGTATTCCAAAACCCAAAACCCAGCTAACAGAGTCTTGAACATATACCACTGCGGTTAAAGTGATCAACAACACCACCGTGAAGCTTGTATAATACCAATTGTAGAAGCTGCTAATCCCTTTTCTCCCTTCTTCTGTTGTAGGGTCAAACTGATCAACACCAAACGGAATGCTGCATGGCCTAATCCCACCTGTTCCGATAGATAGAAACCCTAAGCCAAGCAACAGAACACCTAATTGCATGCTGGTGGGACTTTCACAGTTCCCATAAGACTGCTGCTTTCCTTCAGGCTCGCATTTTTTAGGGTGAAGATAAGGCACCCATGCTGTCAAAGTCACAGTCACCATTCCCTAGCCAGCCCATTTCGATAGACATTAAAATGTGCATATTGCTAAATCTTACTGTTTATTTTTATATTCGTAGACATAACACATGATATGGAGACATACAGCGGATCAATTAATTATAAATTATACAGTCACAAATAATTTGTCTTCTTGAAACCCAACATTGGAAATTAAATTAAATTATCCCCAGCTCCGAATACATTGCTTAACCAAATAATATTTTCAATCAGGAATTATTATTGTTTTGAGGAGCTTTTTTCAGGTTTATCTTTTGGTTTATGTAGCTCGCACGTTATATTATTTTTGTAGTTTGATTAGAGCTGCGGGAAAGCGGGCAAAACTTGCCTGTCAACATTTGCGGAGTTGATCATAATCAATTACATATATTTGATTTATGTGTTCTTAAACCCATAATTCAAAATTAATTTAATCATTTTATATTCTTTTTCAATTTATTTTTAAGAGATAGAAAAAGAAAGAATAAGTAGTTGATATGGGATGGAAAGATTGGTGGGAATTAATTTCTTTTTCATAATCCACATGAACTAAATTATGATCAGTAATTAATTCTTAATTTGTGAATCTTGACATTTCTAAATTACTCATAGTTTCCCCAGTCAAGTTTTGCTTATTTTCGTTAATTAATAATAGTTAAAAAATAAATAACGAGGACTTAGTCTTTTTAATTAAAGTCCTGATTCCTTTATTAATTTCCGTAAAAAGGAAATCTAGAGATTTTTATTCTTAATTATGAATATATTATACTATTTCTCAATATCATACGTCATTGTCAATATTGGTATATTAATGTAGAAAAGGTGTTTTCATAGAGTATATTTTCTATAAAAAGAAATCCAGGAATTTATACATGAAACTGTATATTTCCTTTTCATTGGTAATGGCAGAAATCAAAACAGCACACAGACAGATGTATCAATGCAAAAGCCAAATGAGAAAAATAATCTTAATCTTACAGCACGAAGAAATTACTGTATGAACGGAGAGTAGTGTAAAATGGTCGGAGAAATGTACCAGGAAAGCTGCACAGGATGCAAAAGCAATGGTCTTATACCTTCCCGCATAGGCATCAGAGATAAATGCACCAACCAACGGTGCGAAATTAGTTACACCAAACCAGATGTTTAAGACGTTTGCAGCAGTCACCTGCTCCAAGTGAAAGACTCTCATCAAATACACCATAAAGTTGGCTAACAAGCCAAAAGTAGCCAGCCTCTCAAAAGTCTCATTTCCTGCAAAAACACGGTGATGTATATCAGCTGGATTCTCTTTGCTAAAAGACAAGTCTTCTGTAACAAATTATTATAAAAGTTGTTGCGTTCTGCGTGGCAAAAAGACAGTACTGATGATGGTCAGTCAGATCGGTGGAGAATTAATAACCTAAGATAAAAGGCATGGCTCTCCATCCTCCGGGCTTCTTCTGCTCGGTTTCTGCAAGGTTGCCGTGCTTCTGCTCCGGTGATGATGGTGTTTGGAAGCATTTTATGGAGCAATATAGCCTGTATGAGTTTGTGCCCTTCTTTTCATCTTCAGCCATCCTCTTATCCTATATTCTAGTCCTCAAGTTCAGACTACAACTTGCTCTTCCTGAAGAGGACCAAGATCACCTCTATATACACAAGCACGCACACACACCCCAAGGGGGTATATGGTATCGAGCATAGATATAAATGAGAAGAGACAAGATGATTGTATGGATGACGAAACAAGGGCCAAAGGTGACTGCATATAGTCCTTGTGGAAACGACATGGACGTGTCCTATGATCATTCGACCTTGCCCTTATATTGTTACTACCCCCTGCCAGGCGCAAAACAAAACGCAAACGGCTCTCTCCTTCTCATCTGGGACCTATCCTTCGCTTTGTGGCCCGTGGTGAAAATTAGTGGAAGAAAAATATTTTCCACATCATTCCAACCATGATAGCAGCATCTCTAACCATATTAGTATATGGATACTCCAATTATATATAATATAAAAATAATAAATTTAAATTTTTAAAAAATTTTATTATACAATCTTAGAACTATTTAAAGTTTATATAAAAATTATTTGAAGATAAAATTTTTTTCAGCTTTAAATATTTGGTTTTAGATTAAGTCGTTGCAAATTACAAATTATCCAAGTATCCGGTCTCTAATGATAATTTAAATAAATTACCCATGAAAAATCTCTTAAAACCTTTTAGAAAATAGAGATTGTATGCTTTAGATTGCTAGCTCTTTTCTTTTATGTTTTAGGTATTTATACATTGTATTTTTCTCATTTTTCTCTTAGAAAATAAAAGGCATAATATTTTATTTATAAGAAAATTTAAAAACACTATAAATAACAAAATATCACATTGATTATTTTAGAATAATTTTTTAAATTTGTTCAATTTTTTATGTTTAAAACTGTAATCTCATATATTAATTAGATTATATTTTTTAATTTCTAAAAATTAATTTACAATCAAGTCATACTTTAATTAATCATTCTATTTTAATTTCAAACTAATAATTCTTATATATGTAACTCATTAGATTTTTTAATAAGTTGATCCAAATACAAATCATAATCATAAATAAAATAAGATTAAATAATTTTATTTATTAGTAATTCAATAATTCACTAATTTATATTGAAAGATCAAATATAATTTCTAGTAATATGTTATAATTCTTTAAATATTAAAAAAATAAATAAATAATTTACCAATAATAGTTTCCTAATTTAATTATTATCTATTAATATTTCAATTTATAGCATCTATTTTGAATAAATACTTGTCTATTTTGAAGATGAAGTACGTGTGTATTTGAGTAACCATCCAACTTATACATTATTTTATTAATAATAAATATATTCTATATAAATAAAATCAATACTGCGTGGCTACAATAGCAATCATTTCATTCTCGTATCAAATGTTTGTCTCCAGCAAAAAATGCTTTTGACTGACGATCCAACGAGCATATGGGCATCCTTAATTACCAAGAAACAAAGATTTTTATGTATGAAAAACAAATACAAGGATATCTTGAACTGGCCACCGGTGCAATATCGAAGGGTTGACTTGGACACTTGAAAATATCTCTTGGGGGATTCGAATCCACAGCCTGCTCCTTAGGAGTGAGGTTCTGACCACTTGGCCTCGGAGGGCCTTGGTCGAAATTTAACACATATGTTTTCATGATTTTTGTAATTTAGTCCTTGTCGTTTTGAATGTCGTAGACTCATCATTTGGCCAAAGTTAACTGTAATTTCTTTTTCTTTTTTTAAATCTAAATTATCCTTTTCAAATGCAGCTTTAAGTTTATCTACAGTAGGCGAGATGGTTGGAAGAACCAATACAAGGACTAAATTACGAGAATATAAAAAAACTAGGACCTTATATTAGGTTTTTGAAAACAAAGGATTAACTAATTATATTACTAAGAACTCATGGATTAAATAATAATTTACTTTTTAAATATAGTTTTGGTTTTTTGAAATATCGATAAAAAATGTTATATGGCATTGTATAAAAAAAAAAAAAAGAGTTATGATTTAAATAGCTGTTCCTAGGTGATTTTTAGTTGTACGGTTTCTTTGTATGTTGACAATAGGGCAAGTAACCAAGTATTAACATGCTCATTGGCCATCCTTGGGAGATGCGTGCTTGTTGAATTGATCGCTGCCCTTCTTTTAGATATTTATTGCCAATTATTTTTCTTTTAAGAGTAAAACTCATCGTAATTCCAGTTTTTGTTTTTATTTTGGGTGTATAATAATTTCAGTTTCTTTAATGTCATAATTTATTTCCATTTATTTTTATATTGCTTGATCTTGCAGCCCCTTCGCTCTTGGTGTCGAGATCTTTATTTATTTTAAAAATCTGAAACCTCACGGCCGGAAATAAGAGTCCATTACATATAAAACTTTGATTCTTTCTTCATGACACACTAACTTAAGTGTTAAGTAGACAAAACTCGAACGACCTGTAATTTAAAAATATAATTATAATTACTTTTTAAAATTTTTGTTTATTTAAAAATATATTAAAATAATATTTTTTTATTTTTAAAATTAATATACTAAAATTATCTAAAAATACCAAAAAATAATTTAAAACAGACAAATAAAATTTAAAAAAATTATTTTTTTAAAAAACATTTTTAAAATACAAAAACAACCAAGCAAAGAGTCATTGAAGCAAGAGGGATAAAATTACAATAATTCCAAGTGTTGTTAAATTACAATGACGATCCAAAACTTTGATGATTTGACAAAAATCCCCTTCATATTTTACAAACCTCTTCTTTCATATCCAAAATGTCTTAAACATTTCAATACCACCCCGTAAAAAAGGGATTTCTGTAATACCTTCAAACTTTTAAATGGTCTACAATATTACAACATTTCGGTGGGGTCATTACATTTTACAAAAGCAAAAGGTACAGAGTCTTCAGAAGCATCACAGGCACCACTACATTATAGGAAAAGCACTAACAGGTTGTCATGAAAAAGAAATCCTGACAAACGCGTCTACTGTGCTTTTTACATTTCCTAACCTTTAGTGAAAGAATGAATGAGAAAAAAAAAAGATAAAAAGGATAAAAGAAGCTTCATGTCCCACTCGATCAATACGTTCACAAGAGAAAGTGGAAAGGAAAAGCAAAACAAAAACAATCTGCTGGGAGTATATCCTTCACTGTCTTGTGTCCATCATTGCATGCCCTGTGTTTTTTTATGCGATAATGAGTAGATTATTCTCGTATCCGTTGTTGTGAACAATAGGGCGTAGGGGATCAATCCTCCACTCGCCATCAACAATGAACTTGATCTGTACCACAAGGTTAAGTGTTGAGATACAATCTGTTTAGGGGACATGATTATGCAAGTTGGCAAAAATGATTTACCTCATATCTGCCTGGATACAATTTCAGATACAAAGAAAAGATGCCCACACTAGACTTCTCCATGCTTCTCTGCAAAATAGCGATGCAAGTTTCACTCTAGTCTGAAATGATCTCACAGAGGACATGTTTATTCATGCGAAGAAATCACAATAATGTGACAACAGAAATATAACAGCATGCCGTTGCATTATTTATATATGAAGCAAACAGATAACTTGCATTGGTCTAGATCTGGCTGCTGATGCAACAACATATAAAAATGCAGGTGAAGAACAGAAATGGAAAAAAATAAAAATAAAAATTGGGCTGTAACAATAGCAACACAAAATCATGCAGCCTTGACAACTCCCAACCCATAATTCTCAAAACCATGGGAAATAATTGTCCCCGAATCTCTTGTTTCATACTAGGAAGAAATGCATGATGCAGAATGATCACAAGGATCAATAAATCTAGACATCTCAGCGGAATATAGACCAAATTAATCCATACTTCCATGGAAAGCAAACTTTTTATCAGAGCCAACTCTCTGGATAAACAACAGCCTTTTCTATTCCACTAAGCTCAACTAGTATGAATAAAGCCTGTCTGTGTTGCACAACATGCTTCATCCACATACACAAGACAGTGCAGCTGACAAGTTGCCAGACAATCAAGTAACTCCCGTGTCCCAACATTCCATGAGGCTTTAGGCTTTTGACATTACGTCTCTCAATATGAGTAACACACTTAAAAATGGTTTTTCGCCTCATCAAACCATAGAGTACAAAAACAAATATGAATGCCAACGCATTTGATGACTGCAAAGCATCACCTTGCTATAATTTAGACAAGCCAGTATTATTTATTCCAAGTTTCTGAAAAATCAATTTGGATGGGATCAAACCTGGGTGGCCCAGCCATCAAATGACCCTGCTAGGAACACCTCTGAAGCAGAACTAGGCCAAATTATACAAGCAGTGCGAAGAAGTTGCAAGGCTCTACAAGCGTCATCGATCCTTTTCTGTTTCTCTTCCACTACCTTTTGTGCATCACTGTTTAAATACGGATATGGCACAAATGGAAAAGAAAATTAGAGCTATGTGCCATTTATTTTCCCACTAGGCTATGTGCCATTAGATGAAGAGAACTGAGCATACATTATCGCAAGTGCAATTTTGCCTTCTGACACTGCTATTTTTGCCCTTGTTGACCGTAATTTATCCTGAGCATTCATTATCTCATTTTCCTGGAACTCCCAAGCATCAGAAAGCTTCAGCAGATCATCAGAGGCTCTTCCATTATCCTGGTGAAGAGTATAAAACATGATCTAAAAGAGTTCAAGATATGCTTTGGACAAGTTTCTAAAGAAACTACACGCACGATTGAATCTACCTGAATTGAGAAAATAAAAAAAATGAAGATTGTGAATCTGTGTTTACTTTCATTTTTTGAAAGAAATTAAGATTTATCCTAGTAAACACTCCTTTAAATTAAACACCAAAAACACAAAAGATGATAAAGCTTTTCTATGGCTAGTACAGGTCATGAAATTCATTTATCATTTAGAATTTGATTAACCCAGTTAACTTAATACCTTTTAGTCCAACTATTTCTTGCACCAGAGAGAAAAGGGTGAGAAAGAGAGAGAGAGAGATTGATGACAAAACAAAATAAATCTCACACGAGTTCTCTATTCAGGAAACGACATAGAGGTGATGTCAATTTTTTCATTATCTCCTTTCCTTGGTCGTTCTTCCTAAAAAGCAAGTAGAGCATGCATTGCCTTACTTACCAAATAAGGCGCAGGTAAAAGCCAGACAAAGTTCATGCACAATCATTCATGACTTTGTAACAAGCAATAAACAGGTATAAGCTGAGTTCCACATTGAATTCCATTTGTTTCTTATACACAAAAAAAAGAATAAAGAGAGAAGGATTCATAAAATCTAGTTTTAAAAAAATTTGTGTTCATCCAGGGCATAGTTTAGGTACCACTTTCTGTGATTCACTTTCACCAGTGTTTGACTTTAATGATTGCAGCACAGAGAAAAGCTCTAACTCCAGGTCATGTAGGCGACTTCGTACTTGATTCTGATTAATCCCTCCATCAGAGCAGTTTTCTTTCCTTCTGCTGACAGTTTCACTAACACCCTCCCTTGTTTCAATTATCTCGTCCCCTAAAACACTCTCCTCACCTCCTGTAACAGTTCTATTAGAGCTAAGTTCTTCAGCTGTACATTAACAAACAGAGAGAAGTCAGCAGATCCAAAATGTAATGTAGTCAAACCTCCTGAACACCAGCTCACAGAATACCTTCAAATTGCAAGTCTGAAAACGCTGCCCTCTTAATGCTCCAAGTTCTCCACGTGTCTGGATTTAGCGAATTTCCAGAACCATCAATATTTGAGAAAGATCTGCTATCATCAAGGCTGGGTCCCAAATCACTGCGTGCACTACTACTCTTGGCGTTCAATAATCCAGGTGAATTGTTACCATTGAGGCCAGCAACTGTCTTTGACAATGGGAAAAAAAAAAAGGGTACAAGTTAGGTTTACAAGGAATGTCCAACTATTAAATCATTTTCATGCCAAAATACTTGTATATAAACATATGCTCATATATGTTTTAAATTATAATTGAAGTGGTGGAAATAAAGATATCTTTATTAGCTAAATAGTATTATATTAAATAGTCTCTAATGAACTAAACACAACTACAATAGCAAGTAAATCTGTATATGGCTGAGTTATCAGACGTGGAACTTAAGAGCAATATTGGTTACTGATTTAAATTTAAAAAAAAAAAAACTTACCCCATTCTTCTTGGTTTTAGGGAGCAAATCATGGTTAACACTGCTACTTTGGACACGAGTAGCGCTTTCAATTCCTTTAAAAGCAAACCCCAAATTCATATTCCTTTCTTTCTCTAATCGATACAGTATACCCCCAATCCCAGCATCATCCTCAGTCGCTGTATCTCTGAGAGCACAGAATAGATTGATCAAAAACTACCCATGATATTTACGAATAGATGATAAAATAGCAAGCTTAAAAAACTACCCATGGGAATTTGGCATGGAAACAGTTATTGAAAGTCATGGATATCTGTTATTTTTATTTTGATTCTGGATAAGTGTTTTACCAATTTACACACTGAAATGTGGAAGAAGAAAAGAAAAGGAAAAGGAAAAAAAAAACAAAGCATTACTATTTTGCAACGAGCAAACAAGGGGAACATGACAAAATTGAGACCTTTCAGCTACATGTTGTAGTCGTGCTCGTTATCCTAGACTACTAACTGATAAAAATATTCTATGTGTTACAAGAAACCTACTTTCAGGGCTTAGAGGTCTTTTCTTTTCTTTTCTTTTCTTTTTCTGGGAAATTGGAAGTGAAGCTTTGAGACTTGGTACCTAACTCAAATGCAAAAGGATAAGAGTATCCATTCATAAAACCAACAAGCTCTCTCTTACCCTTCTTTTCTTTTAGGCTGTATAATTCAATGTAACACCATAAGAAACAACAATTGCAACGAAAAACAAGAGTGGTTAACGAAAATTAGAAGCCTCACTGTGATCTACCAGAGGACGAGCAAGGAACCTGAGAGCTTTGCTCTTCATTACGCTCTAAAGCCTTGTCTTCAATTCCAGCAGCACCACATTCTTTATTGTCCGTTAAAGAAGAATGCCAATCTACAACATCTACGTCGTCAACATTATCATCTAAATCCCAACCCAAAGCGAGCCACCCTCCTTCCTTCAAGATAGCCTCAACAAGATCCATTCTTCCTGCATCAATCAACTGTTTCTTGCTTGGAAACATCTCTGGATTTTTTGAACTATTCATGAACTCCAAAATCTCAGTCTCCAATGCAATATTGCCCTCACTACTTTCCCAATCCCTTGTATTACACCTCCTTACAAATCCACCACCACAACCCCAACAGCTGTTTTTCAACTCAAAATATCCACTACCACTCGTCCCCTTCACTGCAAGAAAGCGTAACTCTTGGTTTCTTGTTTTTCCTTTTCTGCTAAGATTTTGAATATTAGAAGTAGAAGTGTAGGGAAAAAATATTTGAGGGATCCAATTTATGAAGCACTTAGGCGCGTGAGTGATAGGGAGCATGGCTCAGGCATTTCGTCGAACAATTGGAGCGCAAGGGAAGAGAAAACCAAAGCACGGAGAGAAAGTGAATTGTAAGACCAAGCAACGAACAATACCCACTTGAAAGCGTCACACGCATATAATTGAAATATGAACAACTTATAGGAAGTAGTCCTTGTAGTTTACGGAACTAATTGATTGACCACTATAGTATTAAAAATAATTCAATGATCACTTGACCAGTATTGACCACCCCCAATTAACTAATTAGATATGAGGATGAAAGAGTCATAATTTAGCTCTAATAGTGTCTTTATAATAACAACTAGAACCAAATACAATTTAAATTTTTAAATATCTATTTTTTTAAAATGAATAATTCAAACCCATGATTTGCAGTTCAATTCGGTTAATTAATGTAAGAAAAGGGCTAAAACCGAGCATTTGCTCACAGTGAAATGCCTTTCCCCCAGGCATATTAAACTCATTTATATTACACTAGTCAGCTCTAAAGCACATGGTCGTGCCCTGGAAGAGGATGTTCTAGAGGAATCCTATGAATCTATTAATCAACGACTTGCAGAATTAATTAGACGATGAAAGGGCTAGCTTATACTACTAATGAACCTTCCAAATTAACTACTACGTGATCTCCTGCAGCAGCAGCATCAAGTGATTTTCTTAGAAAGCGAAAAAGTAAGATTCCTCCCTTAGAAAATAGTAAGCAATACACAGCTTCCGCGCTCCACTACATGCCTAGATAAACTTTTTCAATCTTATATATATATATACACACACACACACTGTGTGTGAAGTTTAAAATTTAATAATTTAATATTAAAAATAAAAAAAAAACTCAAAAAATATAATGCTGTAAAAAAAAACATAAGTTAACTCAAAATAACTTAAAAGGCCAACAATATGTGATATGCAATCAGGATAAAAAAAACATTTAAAAGGGTGATTTAATAAAAAAATCCAAAATCCAATAAAAAAATAAAAAAAACTCTAAATTAATTCAGGTTAACTTTACCAACCCACTCTAGAAATAACCAAACAATAAAAAAAGTGAAAAAATAATAAAATTTAAGGACATATAATTTAATACAAAATAATAAAATTGAAAAAAAAATCATAAGAAACCAAAAAAAAAACATTTAAGTCAATTCGAGTTAATTTGACTAACTCTTCATGGATAACATGAGACGGGGATTAAGAAGAAGCCAACCTCCAAAAGAAGGGATAGCAAAAAAAAGGCCCAAGTTAGATAAATAAAACATTATAAACAAAAATACTAGCTCACTCTAGTTAGTTTGACCACTTCGCTCTCGAGATAATAATAAAAAAAGAAGTGAGAAAATAACAAAACTTAAAGATAAATAATTTAATACAAAATGATAAAATTAAAAATAAAATAAAAACATAAGAAATTGAAGGAAAAAAACAAGTCAACTTGCAAAAAAGACCTAGTTAAATATAAAAAAATATTGAATAAAAAAATTCAAGCTAACTCGGTTCAGTTGACTAACCCGCACTTGCCGCGCTCGAGGTAATTTAAAAGAAAAAAAGTAAAAAAATCACATAACTCAAAAACCAATAATTTAACACCAAAGTATGAAATTGTTAAAAAATCAATTTCATAGAAAAATTTAAGGAAAAGAAATATGAGACAATCATGGTTAACTTTACTAACCTATTACCCAGGATATGAGATTGTGATAACTTAATAAAAGAAATTGCGAAAAACAATGAAGTTAAGGATTTATTAACCAAATGTCAAATAATGAATTTTTTTAAAAAATAAATTTTCAATAAACTATTGGCTTGTTGGAAGGCAACCACGAAAAAAATAACAAAATAAAATATTCAATTGTAAAACAATTTAAAACCCACACAATGCAAACCAAACATACTATAAAAAAATAAAATAATTAGGGGATAAATTGAAAAACAAAAAAAAAACTAAGAAAAGGATGTAAAAATGTTATTGAAAGAATGAAGACTAAAACTGGATAAAAAACCAAATGAAATTAAATGTTGAGGGATAAAATTAAAAAAAAAATCAAGAAAAAGGATAAGAATATAGCAATAAAAAAAAATATGAACCAAGAATGAATTAAAGAAAATGCAATAAAATCAAAGGGGATGAAATTGCAAAAAAACAAATCAAGAAAAGTATAAAGTATAAAAATAGAGCAATTAAAAGTAGATAGCCAAATCAAATAAAAAATCAAATTGAATAAAATATCTAATGATGAAATTGAAAAAAAAATATATATTTAAAAAAACATCAAAATTCAAATAAGCAATAATTAAGAAAAAACATCAAAATTAATAAGATTACAAACTAGATGACATAATTGATTTTTTAGGAGTTGATACGTGTTTTTCTAGGAAATGAGAGAGAAAATAGAGAAAAAAGAAAGAAATTTCCATCGTAGCCCAACAAAAGCTTCTTCGTAAGCACGCGTCATATCACTTGAAAAAAGACGATGCGCTGCTCTTAATACTATGGTGAAAGCAGGTTTTTTTTGCTATTGTATTGTCCTTCATGAGCAACTTGAATGACGTGGAGGTTGTGGTGTGCTGACGTATAAAATGCATGCATCAATAATTTTTTTTTAATAATATTTAAGAACTTACAATTATCAAGTCTCCTTGACATAAGCTAAAATAACAATAAAATCAGTCAAAAAAGATAAAAATATCCTTATAAATAATTTTTTTTTAATTGCTAGGTTATTCAATCATTTTATTGTTTTAAAAAAAAAGATGAAGAAACCCCTCTAAGTATGTGTGTGTATTTTCTCTTCCAAGTGCATAACTATAACTCTAATGTTTATTTAAAAAAAGAAAAGAAAAGAAAAGAGCCTCTTTACCAAAAAAGTATTATTATTTTTTAGTATTGAAGGACAAAATAATTATTATACTGTAACAAAAAAACAATGTTTGGACCATCTTGTACCTGGTCAATTTTGCAATGATAAATGTATCCTATGAAAAAGACATTTCTACCCCTAATTGCAAGCTTAATAAGTTTTTTTTTTTGCATGAAAAAAAATATATTTGTATTATTTTAATTTATTTTTTTTGTCTTTAAAAATAGTAAAAAACTAGACTCATTTAGGGTTTTTTATTATGTGATTTCTACTTTGTAAATGCTATATAATTAGCTTTCAACTCGAGATTTTGACCCCTGTTTGATTTTTTAAGAGACAAAGACATGGAGAGGGTTGGGGTTAGAAGAAAGGAAATTTTAATAATTATTTTTTTTATTTATTTAATTGTTTTTTATGGTTTGGGTTTTTTTTTATTTAATCTAATTTTTAATTTTCACTCCTATAAATAATAATAGATAATCATAGTTGTCGGGGGAGGTGATAATAATAGTAATATTGCTATTAGGAGAGATGTTAGCAAAAATAACTATGGAGGTGATTATAATAATAAATATCATGAAAGTGGTATTGCTCTGAATAATAATAATATTTTTTTATTAAAAAAATATAATCAACTTCAGTGTAATTAGTGTAATTGGTTATTGTGTAACCATAATGATAGGATAATGATAATGAAAGTATTGATATTCATTCTTTTAAAAAAATCATTTTCATTTCTTTTTTCCCCCTTTATCTCTCCCTTAGAAATTAAAACAAATAAAATTTTTATTTATCATTTTTTTTAAATAAATATCTATAAAGTATAAATAAGACTATTTCTAGCTACTAGGGACACCTTTATATATAAGATTGTTATATCTTTTATTTGTTTGGTAGTATAATTGTGATTGTAGTTGTTTTTTATATAATTTTTTGTGTTTACATACATGAAAATTATATGTTTTTTATTTTTAAAAAATAATTTTGAACATTAGTACATCAAAATGATTTAAAAATATTAAAAACATATTAATTTAAAGTAAATAAAAAATAAATAAAATTTAATTTTTTTTAAAAAATATTTTTAAAGTGCAAAAATAAACAAGAAACTATCATTTTTTAAAAAAAAAGAACAGTTGCTTCCTTACATCATGGTAGAATTTGTTTTATTTGGTCAAATGTTAAGAACCATCGACTTACTTTATAGATCCAGTGAAATCACATGAACAGCATTTTGGATTCATGTCAAGGACGCAAACAAAGCTCGAGAATAGATATAAGGTAAGTTGATGGTTCTTAACATGTGTTGTCCTAAAGTTTATGCAATTTTTGGAAAAATCAAATGTTTCTCGTGATTCAGCAGCGCCTGCTTCGCTTGTCTTGAGAGGAGGAGACACTTGACTTGCTGTCCTCTCCAATTATTATTATTAATAATCATAAAGAGGGTTTTCTCAAATGTGAAAAATATTAGCAAGAGCAGAGGGAGGACGCTTATAAACGTTCCATGTTTCTTAGCTTCAGGGGAGCCCTCCGAATCTCTCTTTTCACATATCTTTTGTTTTTTTATCTCCTTTTTACTTAATGCTTTGTTTATATAACTCTAGCTCAGGCCGTACGAGTCTTCTTCAACAAATAATGTCAACGAAAAATAATTTGAGGACCGAGTTAATTTAAATAATACTAGGAGCCAAATCTTCCTCCCTGGTGAAAAGTCTATGACAAAAATCCACTGCTAACTCTTTGAGGTTATCTTCATCCCAAATCCACTTACCATTGTCGTCTTTCAGTGTCCTGATTCTGTTTCTTTGCCTCCTGGTTTACAGTCTTCGCGTGGAAATAAGAGGACTTTTTATCCCCTAAGGGAGAACATTGGCACGCGCGGGTTAATTATTTTTTATATTTTTAAAAAGTTAAAATCTAAAAGTATTAGGATTTTTTACAAAATTATATTTAAGAGTTTTAGGTTTGGTTGTAACCTAACCTACAAGTAATATTCATAATATTAATAATAACATTAAACTTGCATGACTCAAATTTAAGTGGGTTTGGCTGCAATACCAAACCTAATAACATTGGACGTGGGCCTAGCTGCAAAGCCGTGTCATAAAAATATGATAATTAAATATATTAATTAAAAAAACAAAGAAAAAAACCAACATGAAGAAAAAAAACTAATGAAGAAAAAGAAAAAAAATATGAATTAACTGGGTTAACCCTTCAAACCAGGTTAACCCGTCAAACCTTAGATTTGCGTCATAAAAGTTTGATAACTAAATAGAAAAAAAATAAATGGGTTAACCCAGAATTAACCGGGCTCACTCGTTAAACCAGGTTAACCCGTCAAACCCGAAATCTGTGTCATAAAAGTATGATAATTAAATAGATTAATTAAAAAGAAAAAAACAAAGGAAAAAAAACCAACATGAAAAAAAAAACTAATGAAGAAAAAGAAAAAAAATGAATTAAATGGGTTAACCCTTCAAACCAGGTTAACCCGTCAAACCTTAGATTCGTGTCATAAAATTTTGAGAACTAAATAGGAAAAAAATTAATGGGTTAACCCAGAATTAACTAACTCGTTAAACCAGGTTAACTCGTCAAACCCGAAATCTGTGTTATAAAAGTTTGATAACTAAATAGAAAAAATTTTAACATTAACAATTTAAATTAAATAAAAAAATTAATTAAAAAGAAAAACAATTACAAAAGTCATCAGCCTTTTCACTGTGGACTGCATTATGCAATCCATAGTCAAAAGCATAAAAACAACAAAAAAAATAAAGCAAAAATTTTTTTTGGATTAACTTATCAAACCAGGTTAACCCGTTAAATCCAGAAAACGTGTCATAAAAATCTGACAACTAAATAAAAAAAATTAAACATTAATAAACTAAATTAAACAAAAACATTTTGTTAAAAAAAAAAGCAAAAAAAAAAATCTCAAAAGGCATAAAAAAATAAGACAACTTAAAAAAAAAAAACCTAAAGCATCAGTGTTTTACTGTGGACTGCACTATGCAGTCCAAGTAAAACACTGATTCCTTTTAATATATGTTATAATTATTAAAATATATAACAATAATAAATAAATAGGTAACAAAAAAAAGTTTAAAAGTAGTCTAATATTTTAGCTAATCTGGATTATTAAACAATTCAATAAAAAAATTAAAATAAAAAAAAAACTTAGTTAAATCATGCTAATTCGTAAATTTTACAAGCATGAAAATAAAATTAAAATAATTTTATAAAAAAATAAAAAATTAGAGTATCAATTTCTAATAAATAAAATGAGAGTATGATGACTTCAAAAAAATAATAAGAAAAAAGATGAAGTTCAATTTGTAATAAATAAAATGTTGAATGATAAAAATTAAAAACATAATTTAAAAAGGTAAAAAAACTCCTCAATTTGAACCTATCCAAGTTGAGATGCAAAATGAAAGAAAATTAAATACTATTATTAACCTCAATTATCAAAAAACTTAATGTTGAAGGAGAGAGAAAAAAAGAAATTTATTTTAAAAAAGCAATGGAAAAAAATATGAGTTAACTTGAGTCAATCTACAAACCCTATGACCATAAAAATCAAACAACCCTTGAATCAGGTTCAATTAAGAGGTTTAATTTTTAACCAATTTAATTTTGAATGATGAGATAGCGAGAAGAATATCAATTTATAAAACTTACCAAAGAAAAAAATATAGCAATTAAAAGAATGAAAATCAAATTTGATAAAAAAAATAAAGGTTGAAATTCTAAAAAAATCAGGATAACCCAATAAAATAAAAATGAAAAAAAGTACAAAGATCAATTTTTAATAAATAAACTGGTAAAGAATGAAATTGAAATAACTCAATTTTAAAAAAGATCCCCAAAAAGAGTCAATTTCAGGTAATACTTGAAAACTTTGTAACTTTGATCCTGAAATCGATGACCCCGATCCCAAACCCATGATTAACCTTATACTAACAGAAAAAAAAAATCTTAGTTATGAGCAAATGATTAAAATAACTCAATAGAAAAGAAAAGAAAAGGTAGAAAAATCAATTTCAAATAAATTAAATATTGAAGAATAAATTAAAATAAATCAATTTTTTTTAAAAGTCAATCTACATTAACTTTTGAAATAATGACTCCGATTATAAACCTAAGACTAATTCTATAGAAAGCAAATCATAAAAAAACAGGAAAGCAAATCTCTAAAAACATGAGTAAAAAAACATAAGCTTTTTTTTTTTAAAAAAAAATAAGCCAACTTGGATTAACCTCATTGACACGACTAAAAGATTGATGTCTTCTCCCAAGTGCAGGAGTGTCGAAGTAATAAATAACCCGGCAAGACCAGGGTCGAACCACAGGGAGGTTAATTGTACAAATTATAAACGACAATAGTACAACAACAATAATAACAACAACAACAACAATAACAACAATGATAATAATAATAATAATAATAATAATAATAATAATAATAGTAGTAGTAGTAGTAGTAGTAGTAGTAGTAGTAGTAGTAGTAATAATAATAATAATAATAATAATAATAATAAAGAAAGAAAAGAAGAAGAAAATGATGAGAACTTGTAGATGGAAAATTAATGTAAGGATTAAACAATAATAATAACAAATGTCAATGTTAGAGGTTTCACTAATGGTATGTCAAACAAGTATAATATAAACTCTTATTATTGAATTGGAAACCACACACAAAGGAGATTCCAATCAGATTATAGATTGTTAACATGATTACATTAGTCATCTTATTCGATTAATGCTAGTACTTGTAAATCACGTCAAGCATTCATGATTATAATTTATGTTAACAACAAATCATGTTCCTTTCATAGCTCAGATGTCGGTTATACCATACAGTATGGGCTATGAAAGTGCCAAGCATTTGTTGTACCAAGTGTTATACAACATAAATCAAGATTAGTGATTTAACAAGTAAAGTATTAAAGAGTGAATAAGATAACAAATACAAAACATGTTAGTATCAAATATTAAAGTCCACATTGAGTTTACACTATACTTATTCTTACACCATTAGTGTAACCTTTTCACCTTGACATAATAAACTTAGCTAGACATAATGAAAGAAAGAAAAATAAATAAATAAAATAAGAACATAAATAAGATAAAAGTTAGCTAAGTAAATGAAAGGAAATGAAAGGCATAAACTTAATATTAATGAAAGCAAAGCATAAACATTATAAAAAAATACAAAGAGAGAAAGTAAGAGCATGATCTTGATCTGAAAACCAAGATGCCTAAATGCATGATAAATGTCTCCTTTTATAGGCCAAAATTGGGAACTATTGATTTGATAACTTATTGATGAGTGGGTGACCAACTCTTGATTTGGTGACAATCCTTATCTTCTCTTGTCTGCCCAAAACATCATTGATAACATCAAAATTGGAACCACTTGCAAACATGAAAATTATAGGCAAATGTCTCAGCTGTCTTGTGTAAAAAATTCAGCTCATTTGGACTTCTAGAACTCCAAATATCATCAAAATACTGAATAGTGCTCGGGTTGGAGGACAACTTCGGGCTTCTTTGTTGTTGCTACAATTTGGACTTGAAAATGACCTTTTTAGATCTTGGGTTCCATATGAAAGTTGTAGGCCTATATCTTACCTTTCCATCCATATAAATTGGACCTAAATCTGAGATCTACAACTCCAGATATGATCCAATTACCAAATAGTGTTCTGATATGGACTGCACCGACATCTCTTTTCGGAGTTTAGCCATCTCTTTGTCCTTTCAATTTCAATTCTTAAATTCATCAATCAATCCTTTCATTTATGTGATAGACCTGTATTAAAAATAGACATTTACCACAAATTAAAGGTATCTTATATTATTAGATATATTATTATAAAACATGCTTTAGTTAAGGAGTTATTGATACTTCAAGTGTAAAATGATGATATAAAACCATGATAAAAATCCACTTTTAAGTACTAATCACTCATAATTCAGGTGTAATATTTAAAACTTATAATTCGTGAAATTCTTGAATCGAGTTTAATTAAAAAGCTTAATTTTCAATCAATTTAATTTTGAAGAATGAATCTATGAAAAAAGTAAATTTAAAATACTTGCCAAAGAAAAAAGACATAAATAAAAAGAATAGGGATCAAATTTGAAAGAAAAAAATCATGGAGGATGAAATTGAAAAAAAACTAAAAATTGATCCCAAACAAAATAATAACAATCAGACTAAATTGAAATGATAAAAATAAATAAAAGGGGCTTGAAATAAAAAATAAAAAATAAAAAAAATAAAAAATAAAGGCTAGATCTAAAAGATTAAAAATTAAAAAGCGGGTAAAATGGAAAAACATGTGTACTTTAATGATTTATTTAAAGTAAAAAAATAATAAAAAAATAAAAACCAAAATGTGAAGGAAAAATAAATTATAGGGGCTGATTTTATTTCGAGGGTGTGGATAGATAGAAAAGAAAATAAAGATGTTGCAGCCATACTCGATACACAATAGAGATACGCACCCTCTATTGAATCAAGTTTGGTGGTCGGACAACCCCTTAGTTATTGTCATTATATTTAATAAATATAGTTTATAATAATACCTGTGAGTGCCGAGAGATTTATAATAAAACAATTGTAAAATTACAAAGAACTCTTGAGTGAGAGTTTTGATGTTCTTGTCTTTAAGTGATTCAAAGTAATTATATTATTTTAAAAAAATTAAAAATTAAAATAGTTTTAAGTAACATATATTATATTATTTTATTTTAGGGTTAAATTAGTAATTTTACTATATAAAAAGATAAAATAACTAATTTAACTCTATATAATTTATAAAAAATAATTATATTACAGTTGAAAAATCACCTTGCATCCAATACTTAATTCAAAAGTTTCATTATTATTAATAGATAATATCATAATTATATTATTACAGTGAATAATAATTCAAGTCTCGATGAACAATACATTTATTAGGAGAATTAGTTTTTATTAATTAGTCTCCAGGAAACAGATAACGGTTTGGTTGGCTATAAGTACTTCAACTAGTTTCTACAGTCTATGAAGAATCCGTACTTTACTCATACGTGATGATAATATGATTTGATGCGATGGAATAAAAGTTCTTGTAATTTAAAAAAGAAAAAGAAAAATAGGACCAAATATGATTTTATAGATTAAGAGAATATTACTGATGTTCTCCCTCGACCTCGTCATCTTAAGAAAAGATTTGAATCTTTCTGAAACGAGAGAAGGGAAGGCGGGCCACAGCTCACATAGTTTTTGTAATTATAGTTTTTAAAAAATAATTTTAGTTGCGATTTAAAAAAAAATTTAAATTTTTTTATTTAAAATTACTGTGAGATGAGTTTTTATAATCAAAATAAATAAAAAAGAAAAGTACAAGAAACAAAATCTATTTAACTAATTAAAAGATTTGTTTATATGATTGAGTAAAATAAGATACCAAATCAACAACGGTGGTATCAAAAAGTTTTATATTTTTGTGTGGGGATGAGAAAATTAAGAAAATAAAGTAGAATAAATACTACAAAATACTTTGATGTTCTTCCAAAATACCTAACCATCTTATTTTCATCATATATATATATATATATATATACATATATATATATATATATCTTTTTAATTGTATATTTCTTTATTTTAAAAAAAAATAAAAAATAACAACCTCCTTTGATATTAAATTATTAATTATTAATCATTTATTAGTCCGGTTTTATATTTATTTTTTATTGATTATTAATTTAAGTTTCATAAATTTTAAAACAATTTAAAATTTATATAATTAATAAAATTAATTGAAATATATATAAATTAGAATATATATTCATGTTAATAAAAGAATTATTAATTATTAACCTTATTGTCATCCTAGCCTCGTTTGGTCCCTGCAAATTTAGATTGGGTTGCCCATAAAAAGAATGCTATCTAAGAAGGCCGGATGAGAAGACCACGATAAAAATTTTCTGGTGTGTAGAAAGTAAATATGATTAGTTTTTTCTTTTTCTTTTTCTTGTGTCTATCTATTTTTTCAGAGTAAATATAATTAATTAATCTATAAATACAATAAGATTTCTTTCATACCACCCACGTTGAAGAGACTATATAGTGATATAATGAGACAATCAAAGAAATACGATAAAAACAAATAATCTAAATTACCTGCATCTTTAATTTGTGATTAGATAATAGTATTTCTTTAGATAGTTTTTGTTATGATGATAGTATTAACTGAATTAGATAAATAATTATTTTATTTTATGTTTAGTGTACATTATACGGGAATGAACAATTTGTCTTTTTCATATTTAGTAAACAATAAACAAGATAAAATAACATAATGTAATAATACTCATTTATTATCTAATATTTGAAATGGATATTATAATATATATTGTTTTCTAAATCAAGATCCCAAGGTATTCATATATAAGATTAAGATTAAGATAAAATATAAAAAAACTTATTTTATTTTATCTTTCAATTATTGTCAAACTTATATATTTTAAAAAATAATTAGATATTATTGAATATTAAAATTAATAATATTATAATAATTTTAATTATAAAAACATATTAAATAGCCTAACACATAAATCTGGATTAACCTTATGGATTAGCCTAAGATTCAATAGATTTAGGATCTAAACCTATTTAAATTTAAAAAAAAATAAAAGAAGAAATGATTAGACCTGACCTAAGCAAAAACTCAAGTTAACCTAAGATTAAATAAGGGTAAAAAATTCCTTGATTTTTTTTTGTCAAATTGAGGTTGCTTTGATTTTTTTGTAAAGAGAAAAATCAAATCAACTTGAGCCAATTTTCCCAACTTGTGACTCGGGTCTTGTTACAAGTCGACCTCAAGTCAAGTTTTATAATTATGATAATGAACACTTTTATCCTTATATTAACCTACGTCAACTTAGGTTGACTCTCTTAAATTGTGATCCAAGCCTTGCCTTGATTTGTCTTTTAGTTGGTTTTTAAAACTATGATTATAAACACTTTCATCTTTACATTGACCTAAATAAACCTGGGTTAACCCACTTGACCTGTAACCTGAGTCTTGTCTCGAATGGACCTCTTAGTAGTGTTTTAAAATTATGATAATAATTATTTTTATTTTTACACTAACTCAACTCAATTCGGGTTAACTTTCCTGACCTATGACTTATCTTTGGTCAACTTTTAAGTTGGATTTTAAAACTATAATAATAATAAGCAATTTTATCTTTATGTTAACTTAGGCTACAATCAATCTGACCTGTGACCTAAGCTTTATCTTGAATCAATTCTCAATTCAAGTTTTTAAATTATAATAATAATTATTTTTATTTTTATATTAACTTAAAAAAAATAAAATAGACTAACCCTCCTAACCCTTGATCTGAGACTTGTCCCTAATTGACTTTAGAGTTGGGTCACTGATTAGTACTTAAAAGTGCATTTTTGTCATGGTTTTATATCATCATTTTGCACTTAAAGTATCAATAACTCCTTAACTAAAGCATGTTTTATAATAATATATCTAATAATATAAGATACATTTAATTTGTGGTAAATGTTCATTTTAAATGCAGGCCTATCACATAAATGAAAATATTGATTGATGACTTGAAGAACTTAAATTGCAAGGATAAAGAGATGGTCAAACTTAGAGAAGAGATGTCGGTGCAATCCAAACCGGAACACTGTTCGGTAATTGGGTCATATCTGGAGCTACAGATCTCAGATTTAGGTCCAATTTATATGGATGGAAAGGTAAGACACAGGCCTACAACTTTCATATGGAGCCCGAGATCTAAAAAGGCCATTATCAAGTCCAAATTGTAGCAACAACAAAGAAGCCCGAATCTGTCTTCCAGCCCGAGCACTGTTCGGTATTTTGGCCATATCTGGAGTTCTAGAAGTCCAAATGAGCTGAAGTTTTTACACAAGAAAGCTGAGACAATTACCTACAACTTTCATGTTTACAACTGGCTCCAATTTTGACGTTATCAATGACATTTTGGGCAGACAAGAGAAGATAAGGATTGTCACCAAGTCAAAAGTTGGCCACCCACTTATCAATTAGTCATCAAATCAATAGTTCCCAATTTTGGCCTATAAAAGGAGGCATTTGCCATGCATTTAGGCATCTTGGTTTCCAGATCAAGATCATGCTCTTCCTTTCTCTCTTTGTATTTTTTGTCATGTTTATGCTTTGCTTTCATTAATATGAAGTTTATGCCTTTCATTTCCTTTCCTTTACTTAGTTAACTTTTATGATCTTACTTTGTTTATCTATTTTTCTTTCTTTCATTATGTCTAGCTAAGTTAATTATGTCAAGGTGAAAAGGTTACACTAATGGTGTAAAAATAAGTATAATGTAAACTTAATATGGACTTTAATGTTTGATACTAACATGTTTTATATTTGTTATCTTATTCACTTTTTAATACTTTGCTTGTTAAATGACTAATCTTGATTTATGTTGTATAACACTTGGTACAACAAATGCTTGGCACTTTCATAGCCCATAATGTATGGTATAACCGACACCTGAGCTATGAAAGGAACTTGATTTGTTGTTAACATAAGTTATAATCATGAATGCTTGACGGGATTTACAAGTATTAGCATTAATTGAATAAGATGACTAATGTAATCATGTTAACAATATATAATCTGATTGGAACCTCCTTTGTGTGTGGTTTCCAATTCAATAATAAGAGTTTATACTATACTTGTTTGATATACCATTAGTGGAACTTCTAACCTTGACATTTGTTATTATTATTGTTTAATCCTTACATTAATATTTCATCTCTAAGTTCTCATCATCATCATCTTCTTCTTCTCCTCTTTCTTTATTATTATTATTATTATTAGTACTACTACTACTACTACTACTACTACTACTACTACTACTACTATTATTATTATTATTGTTGTTGTTGTTGTTGTTGTTGTTGTTGTTATTGTTGTTGTTTATAATTGTTGTTTATAATTTGTACAATTAACCTCCCTGTGGTTCGATCCCGGTCTTGCCGGGTTATTTATTACTTCGACACTCCTGCACTTGGGAGAAGACATCAACCTTTTAGTCATGTCAGTCACCACTCATCAATCAAATTTATATGTCAATAACAAAAGTATAGGATTAAAAAAGTAGAGAAAAAATTGACGAGCTAACTTGATTTAAAAAATTTGAATCAACCCATTAGATGTTGATTTGTTTATGAATTTTTTTGCTTGTTTTAAACCTTTTTTTCTAAATAATTTTATATAAATATAGTATAGTCATTGATTAGTACTTAAAAATGTATTTTTATCAAGGTTTTATATCATCATTATGCACTTCAAGTATCAATAACTCTTTAATTAAAGCATACTTTATAATAATATATCTAATAATATAAGATACCTTTAATTTATGGTAAATGTTCATTTTAAATGCAGGTCTATCACATAAATTAAAGGATTGATTGATGAATTTAAGAACTGAAATTGAAAGGACAAAGTGATGGCCAAACTTAGAAAAGAGATATCGGTGCAATCCAAATTGGAACACTATTAGGTAATGGGGTCATATTAGGAGCTGTATATTTCAGATTTAGGTCTACTTTATATGGATAGAAAGGTAAGACATAGGCCTACAACTTTTATATGAAGCCCAAGACTTAAAAAGGCCAATTTCAAGTCCAAATTGTAGCAACAACAAAGAAGTCCGAATCTCTCTTCCAGCCCGAGCACTGTTCAACATTTGGCCCATATTTAGAGTTCTAGAAGTCTAAATGACCTTAATTATTTACACAAGAATGCTGAGACAATTTTCTAAAACTTTCATGTTTTCAAGTTGTTTCAATTTTGACATTATCAATAACGTTTTGGGCAAACAAGAGAAGATAAGAATTGTCACCAAGTCAAGAGTTGGTCACCCACTCATCAATTAGTCATCAAATCAAGAGTTGGTCACCCACTCATCAATTAGTCATCAAATCAATAGTTCCCAATTTTGGCCTATAAAAGAAGGCATTTGCCATGCATTTAGGCATTTTGGTTGCAGATCAAGATCATGCTCTTGCTTTCTCTCTTTGTATTTTTTGTAATGTTTATGCTTTGCTTTCATTAATATCAAGTTTATGCCTTTTATTTCCGTTCATTTACTTAGTTAACTTTTATCTTATTTATGTTCTTATTTTTTTTATTTCTTTTATTATGTCTAGCAAAGTTTATTATATCAAGGTGAAAAGGTTACACTAATGGTGTAAGAATAAGTATAGTGTAAACTTAATATGGACTTTAATGTTTGATACTAACATGTTTTCTATTTGTTATCTTATTCACTCTTTAATACTTTGCTTGTTAAATGACTAATTTTGATTTATGTTATATAACACTTGGTACAACAAATACTTGGCACTTTCATAGCCCATACTGTATGGTATAACCGACACCTGAGATATGAAAGGAACTTGATTTGTTGTTAACATAAGTTATAATCATGAATGCTTGATGAGATTTACAAGTACTATCATTAATAGAATAAGATGACTAATGTAATCATGTTAACAATCTATAATCAGATTAGAACCTTCTTTGTGTGTGGTTTCGAATTGAATAATAAGAGTTTATACTATACTTGACATTTGACATTGTTTAATCCTTATATTAATATTTATCATTGTTTAATCCTTATATTAATATTCCATCACAAAGTTCTCATCTTCTTCTTCTCCTCCTCCTTCTTTTTTTTTTTTTTTATTATTATTATTGTTATTATTATTGTTATAATTGTTATTGTTATTGTTATTATTATTATTATTGTTGTTATTACTATTATTATTATTGATGCTGTTATTATTATTGTTATTTATAATTTGTACAATTAACCTTCTTGTGGTTCGACTTTGGTCTTGCCAGGTTATTTATTACTTCGACACTCCTGCACTTGGGAGAAGACATTAATTTTTTTGTCATGTCATATTGCTTATGCTTTGCTTTCATTAATATCAAGTTTATGCCTTTCATTTCCTTTTCTTTACTTAGTTAACTTTTATCTTGTTTATGTTCTTGTTTTGTTTATTTATTTTTCTTTCTTTCATTATGTTTAGCTAAGTTTATTATGTCAATGTGAAAAGGTTACACTAATGGTGTAAGAATAAGTATAATGTAAACTCAATATGGACTTTAATGTTTGATACTAACATGTTTTGTATTTGTTATCTTGTTCACTCTTTAATACTTTGCTTGTTAAATGACTAATCTAGATTTATGTTATATAACACTTGGTACATCAAATGCTTGACACTTTGATAGCCCATACTGTATGGTATATTCGACACTTGAGCTATGAAAGGAACTTGACTTGTTATTAACATAAGTTATAATCATGAATTCCTGACGAGATTTACAACTATTAGCATTAATCGAATAAGATAACTAATGTAATCATGTTAACAATTTGTAATCAGATTGGAACCTTCTTTGTTTGTGGTTTCCAATTGAATAATAAGAGTTTATACTATACTTGTTTGACATACCATTAGTGGATCCTCTAACCTTGACATTTGTTGTTATCATTGTCTAATCCGTACATTAATCTTCTATCTCAAAGTTCTCATCAATTTCTACTTTATTATTATTGTTATTGTTGTTGTTACTATCTTTGTTGTTTATAATTGTTGTTTATAATTTATACAATTATCTTCCTTGTGATTTGACCCCGGTCTTGCCAGGTTATTTATTACTTTGACACTCCTACACTTGGGAGAAGACATCAATCTTTTAGTCGTGTCAAGTTTTTGGCGTAGCTGTCGGGGAGGTAAGTTCTTGTATAAATTATAGTATTTATTTTATTTTCTCTTTTCTCTTTTCTTGTATATAACTTTGTTTCTTTTCTCTTATTTCTTCTTCTTTTGTTTTCTTCTTTCTTTTATTCTATTCCTATATGTGTATAAGAGTGTGGTCATGTATATTAAGTGGTAGACTTTCTAGGGTATTGTCATCATTTTAAGAAAATATGGCCGAATAAAATAATCAATCACTTCATAATAAGAATAATAAGAATAACCGTGTTAGAACACTTAGAGACCATATGAATCCCACAAGAACAAGTGCACCATCATGCATAGTTTTTCTTCCTGATGCATCTCATTTTAATTTTAAGCCAGACATTAGTCAACTTTTACCTTCTTTTTATAGCTTAGATTTAGAAAATCCATACTTGCATTTAAGGGAATTTGAGGAGGTCTGCAACACGTATAATGACTCAAATTATAGCATGAACACCATCAGATTAAAGCTTTTTTCTTTTTTCATTAAAAGATAAAGCTAAAACATGACTACAAAATTTGAGACCAGGATCCATTCATACTTGGGATGAAATGCAACAATAGTTTTTAAAAAAGTTTTTCCCATCTTACAGAACAAACTCTTTCAAAAGACAAATCATCACTTTCACTCAAAAACCAAGAGAAATATTTTACCAATGTTGGGATAGGTATCGAGATTTGCTTAATACTTGCCTCATCATGGTTTTCAAACATGGAGATTGGTTTCATATTTTTATGAAGGGTTAACACCTAGAAATAGACAAATAGTTGAGTTGATGTGCAATAGAACTTTTAAAGATAAATACTCTAATGAAGTAATGAAGTACTTAGACTTGTTAGCTGAAAATGCTCAAAATTAGGACACCACAGGTACTTATGAAGCACCAAGTAAAACTCAACCTCATACATCTAGTGGGGGTATGTACAACCTTAGGGAAGATCATGATCTTCAAGCCAAGCTTGCATCTTTTTTTTTTATCAAATGTAAGAATTGTATAGATAAAAAAAATAGCAAGACAAGCTTGCAGTACAAGCTAGAAACCAGGAATATAAAGGGACATACATATTTGGCCAAAGGGAACAGGCTCCCTTGAGTAGACCAAAGCAAGACAAACTTACAGAACATAAAAGAAAGGGAATAGATGACACGACTAAAAGGTTGATGTCTTCTCCCAAGTGTAGGAGTGTCGAAGTAATAAATAACCCGGCAAGACCGGGGTCGAACCACAGGGAGGTTAATTGTACAAATTATAAACAACAATTATAAAACAACAATAACAACAACAATAATAATAATAGTAGTAGTAGTAGTAGTAGTAGTAGTAATAATAATAATAATAATAATAATAATAATAATAATAATAAAGAAAGAGAAGAAGAAGAAGATGATGAGAACTTGGAGATGGAAAATTATTGTAAGGATTAAACAATAATAACAACAAATGTCAAGGTTACAGGTTCCACTAATGGTATATCAAACAAGTATAGTATAAACTCTTATTATTGAATTGGAAACCACACACAAAGGAGGTTCCAATCAGATTATATATTCTTAACATGATTACATTAGTCATCTTATTCAATTAATGTTAATACTTGTAAATCTCGTCAAGCATTCATGATTATAACTTATGTTAACAACAAATCAAGTTCCTTTCATAGCTCAGGTGTCGGTTATACCATACATTATGGGCTATGAAAGTGCCAAGCATTTGTTGTACCAAGTGTTATACAACATAAATCAAGATTAGTCATTTAACAAGCAAAGTATTAAAGAGTGAACAAGATAACAAATATAAAGCATGCTAGTATCAAACATTAAAGTCAATATTAAGTTTACATTATACTTATTCTTACACCATTAGTGTAACCTTTTCACCTTGACATAATTAACTTAGCTAGACATAATGAAAAAAAAGAAAATAGATAAACAAAATAAAAACATAAAAGTTAACTAAGTAAAGGAAAGGAAATGAATGGCATAAACTTAATATTAATGAAAACAAAGCATAAAAAATACAAAGAGAGAAAGGAAGAGCATGATCTTGATCTGGAAACTAAGATGCCTAAATGCATGGCAAATGCCTCCTTTTATAGGCCAAAATTGGGAACTATTGATTTGATGACTAATTGATAAGTGGGTGGCCAACTTTTGACTTGGTGACAATCCTTATCTTCTCTTGTCTGCCCAAAACGTCATTGATAACATCAAAATTGGAGCCAGTTGTAAACATAAAAGTTGTAGGCAATTGTCTCAGCTTTCTTGTGTAAAAAAATTCAGCTTATTTGGACTTCTAGAACTCCAGATATGGCCAAAATACCGAACAGTGCTCGGGCTGGAAGACAGATTCGGGCTTCTTTGTTGTTGCTACAATTTGGACTTGATAATGGCCTTTTTAGATCTTGGGCTCCATATGAAAGTTGTAGGCCTATATCTTACCTTTCCATCCATATAAATTGTACCTAAATCTGAGATCTGTAGCTCCAGATATGACCCAATTACCGAACAGTGTTCCGATTTGGATTGCACCAACATCTCTTCTCTAAGTTTGACCATCTGAGATCTGTAGCTCCAGATATGACCCAATTACCGAACAGTGTTCCGATTTGGATTGCACCGACATCTCTTCTCTAAGTTTGACCATCTCTTTATCCTTGCAATTTAAGTTCTTCAAGTCATCAATCAATCCTTTCATTTATGTGATAGGCCTGCATTTAAAATGAACATTTACCACAAATTAAAGGTATCTTATATTATTAGATATATTATTATAAAACATGCTTTAGTTAAGGAGTTATTGATACTTCAAGTGCAAAATGATGATATAAAACCATGACAAAAATGCACTTTTAAGTACTAATCAATAGACTTCCTTAAGTAACCTAATCAATAAGAACAGACTCCCTCACACTAGCAATAAAAGCTTGTGATAATTAGCATACAGAAAAACCAACTTAAAAGACAAAGAAACATCTGCCTGGGAACCCGAAAACCAACAATATTAGGGAAGCGAATCTCCTTCCAACAAGCAAATTGGCAGCATCAACCAACCATCTTTAACACCAGCAGACTAGCCCTAGGTTCATAGCTATATCAACCCTCGTAAGAAGGAAACCAAGCCACTAGCCATTCATAGAGCATGACTTGCAACAAAACCCACAATCTAGCAACCAAAACAGGCTAGGTAAGGACAAGCAGAACACAATCTGTGACTAAAGCAACCAGCAGCACGCAGAAGCAGAGCAACAACCCAGCAGCAACTAGGGCAGCAGGACCATAATCAGCAATTCAGGCAGAAATAGAATAGAACATAAAGTTATCATAGCCACAGAACCAATAAGGGCTCCCAATAGAGAACAGGCTTCTAAAATAAAGCAAACATAAAGCAAGAAACCAGCCTACCAATAAGCCCCAGCCATCAAAGTAGCAGATCAAAAAACATCCAGCAGAATGAGCAACAAAAGCCTGCAACCTATACCAACAATACAAAACATCACAGCAACAGGCATAACTACGTCTACACAAACAAAAGACAGGCCTACAAAGGCAACACCAGAATATAATATTATAAAAACCTAAATAGACACAAGGATATAGTCCTTGGCCACCATTCCGTAATATCATAATATATCAAAGGGAGGAGGATGGAGTGGAAGCGGTGCCTCCCTGGATTTTGGAATCGACGGAGGAGGAGTTGTTGGAAGGACCAATCTTTCCAAACATTCTTGGTTTGCTAAAGGCAGAGGCAACAACTTTGCTCCTGGTCAAGTATTGCCTTCGTGGAGGTAATGTTGTAGCAGTGTAAAGCCGGTCTTTAGAGACAAGAACAACCTGAGGAGAGTCAGTAGAAACATCAGGGGATCTATGCTGAGAAGCCATTTTTGCCCATTTACACACAGAACAATCAGCGCACTCTTCAACAGCTACAGCTGCCTCAATAGCCATTGGATCAACCTCCAATTCTCCTTAAGGTTCCTCCCTAAAGGATTGCTTTTTAATAGCCTCTGTATCAGTTAAGGGAGTAGAGTATCTAGAGGGAGCAGAACCTGTTAAGGGGGGCTTTTTGTGCTTATGACTGGAAGATTTAGTACAAGTAGAATTAGAATGGCCTAGAGTTTTACATTGCTTGCAAAACCATGGCAAAGATTCATATAACACTACCTGGGATTTGGAAACACCATTGGGGAGGGTGATGTTGATCAATGATGGTAAGTCAGCAAGTAAATCAACTTCAACCAGCACTTGGGCATAAGAGAGCCGAGTCATAGAGGTTGTTGGAGTATCAGCATGCATCGGTTTCCCTATCACACTTGCTAGTTTAGAAAGACACAATGGTGACTAGCATTGAAGAGGTAGATTAGGGAATTTAACCCAAACTGGTAGCCGAATCATATCAGAAGTATCAAAATCAAAATAATCAAGCATATGCTTCAATATCAAGAGTCGGCCAAACACATGGTAGGGCCCATCATTGAGCACCACAAGCATGTCCAATCCAGAAGTAAACTTGAAAATAAGCCACCTAGAATCGTGTATGGAGAAATTCACATTACATTTCCAGGTAGAATGAACATATTTAGAGATGGATGTATATCCTGGAAACTTCCAAACTATGAACCCAATTAAACTAAACCGCCACAATCTTTGTACCCTTCTAAATCAATTTCAAGGAAATGACAAGACGATGTAGCAGTAAACTCAGAAAAATGCAATAAAGAAGGAGACGATGGAATGGTGGTACCTAGTTGGTGGTGAGAGGGAGAAGACCCAGGGTTCCCTGAAGAAGCTGTGCCATGTAATGGGGAAGGTGGCGAAGGACCAAGGTTCCCTGAAGAGGCTTGACTTTGTGTTGGAGGAGTTGACGAAGGAGCAGTTCCAACCATTGGGTTACTAGCACCAAACCGTGAGCTCAGAGAACCAATCTCAATAGAAGGACCATGGCTTGGTCGAATAGAGACAAGGGAGGATAAAGGATGTGCACAAGGCTTGGCTAGAAAAGTCAAGGCACTAGAATTAAAAAGAGTGGTCAATTAAAATCTGTTGAAAACATTATGTGTCAAATATGTGAAACAAATGAACACTCAACCAATAATTGTCTAACCTTGCCTTTTTTTAAAGAATGTCTCCATAAACAAACCCATGCTTTAAACAGTTTCCAAAGGGCCAACCATAACCCATACTCGCAAACATACAACTCTGGTTGGAGAAATCACCCAAATTTCAGTTGGAAGAGATAATAACAATGTACAAACTTCACAACCTCAGTTTTAAACACACCATAATTTTCAAAATTCTCATGGATATGCACCTCCTTATGCTTCACCTCCTAGAAGAAATCTTGAGGAAACATTGCATGCATTCATTGAAAAGTAAGAGACAATCAATACTCAACTTGCTCAAAACATAACAGATTTTAAAGATACTCTTGCAAAATCACAAGAGAAAGGTAAGTTTCCATCTCAACCACAACAAAATCTAAAGGGGCAATACAATGTAAATGCAAGTAGTTCCGGAAGCCAACACATGGATCAAGCCAAATTAGTCACTACTCTTCGCAGTGGTAAAGTTATTGAGAAACCTATATTTTGCACTTAAACTATCAATAACTCTTTAAAAGTGTATTTTTTATTAAATTTTTATATCATCATTTTGCACTTGAAGTATCAATAACTCCTTAATTAAAACATGTTTTATAATAACATATCTAATACTATAAGATACCTTTAATTTGTGGTAAATATTTATTTTAAATGCAGGCCTATCACATAAATAAAAAGATTAATTAATGAATTTAAGAACTGAAATTGAAAGGACAAAGAGATGGTCAAATATAGAAAAGAGATGACGGCGCAGTCCAAACCGGAACACTGTTCGGTAATTGGGTCATATCTGAAGCTGTAAGTCTCGGATTTAGGTCTATTTTATATGGATGGAAAGGTAAGACAGAGGCCTACAACTTTTATATGGAGCTCAAGATTTAAAAAGGTCATTTTCAATTATAAATTATAGCAATAACAAAGAAGTTCGAATCTGTCCTCCAGCCCGAGCACTGTTCAGTGTTTGACCCATATCTGGAGTTCTAGAAGTTCAAATGACCTTAATTTTTTACACAAGAAAGCTGAGACAATTTCCTACAACTTTCATGTTTAAAGTGATCCCAATTTTGACATTATCAATGACATTTTGGGCAGACAAGAGAAGATAGGGATTATCACCAAGTCAAGAGTTGGTCACCCACTCATCAATTAGTCATCAAATCAATAGTTCCCAATTTTAGCTTATAAAAGGAGGCATTTGCTATACATTTAGCCATCTTGGTTTCCAGATTAAGATCATGCTCTTGCTTTCTCTCTTTGTATTTTTTGTATTGTTTATGCTTTGCTTTCATTAATATCAAGTTTATGCCTTTCATTTCCTTTCCTTTACTTAGTTAACTTTTATCTTGTTTATGTTTTTGTTTTGTTTATTTATTTTTCTTTCATTCATTATATTTAGCTAAGTTTATTATGTCAAGGTGAAAAGGTTACACTCATAGTGTAAGAATAAGTATAATGTAAACTCAATATGGACTTTAATGTTTGATACTAACATGTTTTGTATTTGTTATCTTGTTCACTCTTTAATACTTTGCTTGTTAAATGACTAATTTAGATTTATGTTATATAACACTTGGTACATCAAATGCTTGGCACTTTCATAGCCTATACTATATGGTATATCTAACACCTAGGCTATGAAAGGAACTTAATTTGTTGTTAACATAAATTATAATCATGAATACTTGACGAGATTTACAACTATTAGCATTAATCGAATAAGATAATTAATATAATCATATTAAGAATTTGTAATCTGATTGAAACCTCCTTTGTGTGTGGTTTCGAATTGAATAATAAAAGTTTATATTATACTTGTTTGACATATCATTAGTGAATCCTCTAACCTTAACATTTGTTATTATCATTGTCTAATCCTTAGATTGATCTTCCATCTCAAAGTTCTCATCAATTTCTTCTTTATTATTACTATTACTATTACTATTACTATTATTGTTGTTATTCTTATTATTTATAATTTGTACAATTAACCCCCCGTAATTCGATCCCGGTCTTACTAGGTTATTTATTACTTCGACACTCCTGCACTTAGAAGAAGACATCAATATTTTAGTCGTATCAATCATTTCATAAATAATAAAATTATATAAAAAATTAGTCAAGCTTACCTTATTCTCTTTAGCACCATAAGAAATTCTCTACTAGAGTAGCATTAATGTTAATAACAAAAGTTTAGGATTAAAAAAATAGAGAAAAAAATGAACGATCTAACTTAATTTAAAAAATATTTAAATTAATCTATCAGATATTAATTTGTTTTTGAATTTTTTCACTTGTTTTGAACCTTTTTTTTATCAAAATAATTTTATATAAATATAGTATAGTCATTTCATAAATAATAACATTATATAAAGAATTAGACAATCTTGCCTTATTCTCTTTAGCAGCACAAGAAATTCTCTACTTGAATAGCATTAGAAAAGATAAAAATTAAATTTTATATCATCTAAAAGTACACCATATAACTCCATCGTACCCAACACTACCTTGTTTTTCTCCCTGCTGAACAGATAAATATTCACTCGTCTTGATTACTTCCTTTGGAAAAAAGAAAAGAAAAACAAAGAGGTTTGCTTCCACTCTCCCTCGTTTATAGGAGGAATTTGTTTTGATCCTATTCCATACTTGTAGGCCCTATATGTGCAATCAAATCTAACATTTCCTACGGACCAATACTCCTGATCCAAATTTAAAAACCAAGATAGTCAAGGAAACAATGCATGCTTGGCAATAGACCATCAAACACAAACTAAAATGATGCAGATGCAAGGGTGTGGTAAATCTGGCCACAGCATTGATGCAGGGAGGGAGCACCGAGCATGTCATCAAAGCCGGAGCAATTTTGGGGCCAAAGGCACCAAACCCTGCAAGAACAACAGCGAAGGCTTCTTGTATTTGCCAGTCCACACCCCTATTGGAGTTGAAACAGGCATCAACTTCTGAGGAACCTCAATTGCAAAACCTAACCACAAGAACCAGCCCAACTGAAATCCATTCAGAATAATCAAGACCAGACTAGATTCCAACCAGGAAAAAGCAATCCATTTCCAGAAATCTTCACAATGCTTACAGAAGAAAATAACAGCAACACTGCATTCATCGATGACCTATTAATACAGAAGCCACATGCGAAAGCAAAGAGCAATGCACATCTTCCACTACCTTCATCTAAAGTTGCTAAACTTCGATGTAATTCCTAGGCACACTTGACATGATACCACAATAACAACAAACCTAGCTCAATGTTTAAGGGAAGAAAAACCAAAAAGAAAATCTAGAGGATATCATCATAAGCAATAATTTCTCTGCCTTTGAAAGGCACGTCTAACACAGAAGGACCGTCACTGCTACTACTTGCTGGGTTCACTCCGGCTGAAGCAAGCTTATTACCTCTCCCGTGTCTGCTTAAAGGTATCCCACCCCTCAAGAGTTTGGAGGATGATGAGGATGGTGACCCACTGTCCCTCTTACCTCCAGCTCCAACTCCTTCTCTCCATTGCACAAGCGGATCAGTTGCCCGTAGCACTTGGACCTGAAAAAAACCCTAATTTCAAAAATCCAAAATTGAAACTAACCAATAAAGGTGAACTAGGGCAAATTCTACAGCACCTTCCATTTACCAATGCAATTCTCAATTATTATTTTTTTGTGAAAGTTTAACCGAATAATAAATAAATAAATAAGATTGTAACCTTTTTATGGTTTATAGCGATGCCAAAGGAAGAGTCAAGAGAAGCGGTGATGGCTGCCTCGGCTGAGTCCTTGGAACGATAAGTGATGTAACCAATAGCATCGCGATCGATCCTGATGCGGGAGATTTCGCCGTAGATTGCGAATCGCGACTTCAGATCAAGGACTGAGCAGTCCGGAGGTAGATCCACCACAACCACCGCAGGCGGCGGTGGAGGCTTCGTAGATGGCTTGATGTCGTTCGGTTGGGCTTGCGGAGGAGGAGGAGGACGTCGTTTAGGGTAGGGAGCAGGTCGGTCGTAGCGCGTGGAGTTGGATCTGTCTCTTTTGCGACTCATCGTAATCTGGTGGTTCAGTTCGAGGGAGACACGCACGTGATGCCAAGAGAATGAACTCTTGAATAGGTACGCTTCTAATCGGATTGCAACGTTGCCGTTTCTAGTTGGTACGGGAAATTAAGTAAAAACCCTTTGCATTCGACTGGCGAAAACAATTGTATACCAAAAAAATGATGGCTAATTTCTCCAAAAGAAAATGTAATTATTATATATTAATTGTATGATGCTAATGATGGCGTTTAGCGTGATTCCGGGTTGTTGCCCGTGCGCTGTTGGAGACGCTATTCAGCATTTTTATCAAGTTATACTTTGAAATTGTGATTCATCTGTTTTTTTTATAAAAAAATAAGTTTTTTTAATTTTAAATTAATATTTTTGGTTTTTTAAGATTGTTACAATGCATTAATATCAAAAATAAATTTTTAAAAATATAAAAAAATATTATTTAATATATTAAAAAATATTTTTAAAAAATATTTATCATATTTTTAAATAAATCCTAAACTTATTTTAATTTGGTGGATAAATACAGTAATCAATGTGGCTAAGGCCCTGATTACCAATGTGCTTCAAAGAAAATTAAGTGGGAGTTAATTGGTGTGAAATTTTTGATTTGATAGGTGTTATTAATTTAATTTATTTATTTTTAAAAAAATTCATAAAAGATATCAATTTAATTTTTTTATATAAAAGGAATAATTGAAAGGACAACATTTTAGATTGATTTGAGTTAAACCTAATTGGTCTATCTAATTCATAATTTGTCTAATTGAATTTAATAACTTTATTTTTTAAAATATTTTTATTTAATTATGCCATTATAAAAATAAATATTAACAGGAAAGACAATGAATAAAATTATGGATGATAAGTGTAACCCAAATTTTCTTTTTTGATTCATGTAGTATTCTTTTTATTTTAACAACAAAACAATTTTTTTAATACATCATTGATAAAAAGCAATAACAATAAAAAAACATTAAAACAATAATTGGGCTTGATATTTCACTATAGTTTAAAAAACATTATATCTGAAAAAATATAATAATAATTTTACTCTTATCATGTAAAATAAAAGAACTTTGTTATTTGAGGTAATAAGATATTTTCTCCATAATCTATTGGTCATTATAAGAGTGGAAGGGACTTTTACCTTCTTTTTTTTAACACAATATAATTACTAAATTACTATTAAAAACAAAGTTTATTTAACTAGTATCTAGAGATATTTTTGAATTTTCATGGTTTAAAGTATTATTAAATAACTAAATTATCTTAAAAGCAAATTTTATTTAGCTAGTATTTGAGAAATTTTCTATATTTTCATCATATTTTTTTTTGTTATAATTAAGTGTTCTGAAGGATAGTTTAGTATTTTAATAAATATAAAATATAATTAAAAAAACCACAAGTGATTGATGCGTGTGACACGATGGCAAGACAATGGCTTTTTCAATGGCAATGGGAGCGATGCATCAAGCTCTATCAAGTGGTGGGATGTATGTAAGCGGGTGATAAATAATGTGGCTTTGATGAACTATTTATCTTTCATTTTCTTACCTTGAATTTCACACTTGTCCTTCTAAAAATCAAATATGTAATATAAATTTATATTTGTATTAATTTTATTTTTTATTCTTTTGATTGCAATTTGTTTTGATTTTAATGTCTTTTGAAGTTGAATTTGTTTTTCATTTTCATTCCAAGGAATTTGATTTCAATTAAATTTTTTTTATCAAATTTGTTTTCTATCATTTTGATTGCTATTTTTTTTTTGTTTTTAATCCTTTACTTGAGTTTTTTTATTTTTAAATTTTGTTCTTCATTGTTTTATTTAATTTAATTTTTACACCAAAAATTGTCTTTATTCTTATTATTGTTATTTGTTTTTTTTTAATCCTTTTCTTGATGGATCTTTTTTCAATTTCATTCTTTGATATTTGGATAATTGAGAATTTTACTTCGTAGTTTTTTCATGTTCACTTTCTACGTGGTAATTTCAATCTCATAACTCGAATAACAAGTTTTGAAAGTTATCCCAATTTAACTTTAATTTTTTTTAGGTTTTTTATTTTTATTTCATTGATATTAGGTTTTAGATATTAAGCTTCATTACTTTTTCACATTCCATCCAGATCTCATGTACCAAGTTGTAGGTTAGTTGAGTTAACCAACCTGAGTTAATTCAAGTTTTTTTTTAATTGATTTTCTTGGTTTTGCTTTTCATTATTTAGTTCACTTGAGAGCTGACCTCCATTGTTTTATTTAATTTTTTATTTTCATATATGGTTATCCTGGTCTCACAATCAGGCCACAAATTTAGCATGTTGACTCGAGTCGAGTTGTTTTTTTTTTTAAATTTTTTTTCAATTTATCTATTGGTATTTAATTGCTGGTAATTGAACTTTAAATAAAAACTCATCTAATAAAAAAACTTGAAATAATGTCTCCATATTTCATATATGATTGAAGGTTAAAAAAGAAGAAGTGATTCATGTGATAAAATCATGTGTGTGTGTGTGTGTGTGTAAAGTTTATTTTCATTAAATATCCATAAGAAAATTTTTATTTTATTTTTTGTCACATCATGTGTATAATAATTAAGAAGTAATTGTTAAAATTCCTGTGGATATTAGTTAAGAACTATATTAGTAAAGAACTATAATAAAATTCACCAATAATTTAAATATAATGTTAGTGTTTTATTTATAGTGCATTTCAATTAAAATATAAAATAAAAATCTTAGGGGAAAAACTATAAAACTAGGGCAAGTGCTTGGAACAAAGAAGTTGGACTAGAGAACTTAGCCCTCCTACAAAAAGATGGTCTGACATGTATGAGTTTGTAAGACTAGGTTCATGCGCTTGACCTTTTTTTTTTCTTTATGTTTAGTTGCTCAGCCTTTTATTTTTTCTAAAAAAAATAAAATAAAGCAAACAATATATTGGACCCAATTTTGGTTACTATATAGATATATGAAAAAGTCGAGCCATGGTTTTTTCAACTAAAAAATATATTTTCATTTAAAAACACCTAGCAAATACACTATGAATCTCATTAAACAACTTTATAACCTCAAAACTCTCATTAATCTATTCAAAAAACAAAAATTAAGTAACAAAAAAACCATTCCTTAATTATGACTACCTTTTATAGTAATATGAAAACTAAAAAACACCTTAATAAAATTTATCTTATTAAAAGAAACTTAGTGGCATTAAGATTAACTATTTTGTGGTTGAAATGTGGTCAACCAATTCATTTCTCCCTCCTTCCTTATTTTCTAAATACTTTCTCACACTTCTTAAATTTTAGAGACTAAAACATAAAATAAATAAAGTTCATAACTGATATGACCAAAAGATTGATGTCTTTTTCCAAGTGTATGAGTATTAAACTAATAAATAACCTGATAAGATTGGAGTCGAATCACATGAAGGTTAACTATATAAATTATAAACAATAAAAACAACAACAACAACAATACTACAAAGAAGAAGGAGGAGTTAAAGAGAACCTTAAGATGTAAGATTAATCTAAGGATTAAATAATGATAAAAAAAATATCAAGGTTAGAGAATTCACTAATGGTATTTTAAACAAGTACAATATAAACTCTTTTTATTACTCAACTAGAAACCACACACAAAGGAGGTTCCAATCGGATTATAAATTGTTAACATGATTACATTAGTTATCTTATTCGAATAATGCTAATACTTGTAAATGTGTCAGGTGTTGATGATTATAACTTATGTTAACAACAAATCAAGTTCTTTTCATAGCACAAGTGTTGGTTATACCATACAGTTGAGCTATGAAAGTGCCAAGTATATGTTGTACTAAGTGTTATACAATATAAATCTAAATTAAATATTTAATAAGCAAAATATTAAAAATAAACAAGATAACAAATATAAAACATGTTAATATCAAACACTAAGGTCCATGTTGAGTTATACTATACTTATTCTTACACCATTAGTGTAACCTTTTCACTTTGACATAATAAACTTAACTAAACATAATAAAAGAGAGAAACATAAATAAACAAGTTAAGAACTTAAATAAGATAAAAATTAACTAAGTAAAGGAAAAGAAATGAAAAGAATCAATAAAAGAGTAATATAAGCAAAACTTAAGAATTACAATAAAGAGAAAGCAAAAAAATAATCTTGATATGAAAATCAAGATGCCTAAATGCATGACAAATGCCTCCTTTTATAGGCCAAAATTGAAAACTATTGATTTGGTGACTAATTGTTGAGTGGGTGGTCATATCTTGACTTGGTGATAGTCTTTGTCTTTTTGTCTGAACAAAATGTCATTACTAATGTCAGAATTTAAACACACTTGAATTAGGAAAGTTCTAGTAAATTATCTCAGTTTTTCAATATAAAAAATTGAGGTGATTTGGACTTCTAGAACTCAAGCTATGGGCTGCAAGATATGGATTGCAAGATATGGACTGAACACTGGATAGTGTCTAGGCTGTAAGACAGATTTGAAATTCTTCGTTGTTGTTAAGATTTGAACTTCCAAACAATAGAATTGAGTCTTGCATTTTTATAAATATCTTAAGCCTATGTCTTAGCTTTCTAGCCATATAAATCAAATTGAAATTCAAGATCTACAGCTCCAAATATGACCTAATGAATGAACAGTGTTCTAGTTTGGACTGAACAAGCATCACTTTTCTAATCTTTACCCTCTTTTTGTCTTTTTAATTTCAGTAGTTGAACTCATCAATCAATCCTTTGATTTATGTGATAGGCCTGCATTTAACATGAATATTTACTATAAATTAAAGGTATCTTATCGTATCAGACTTGTTATTATAAAACATACTTTAGTTAAGGAGTTATTGATACTTCACGTACAAAATGCTGATATAAAACTGACACGACCAAAAGATCGATGTCTTCTTTCAAGTGCAGGACTGTCGAAGTAATAAATAACCTAGCAAGACAGGGGTTGAACCACAAGGAGGTTAATTATATAAATTATAAATAACAGCAATACAATAACAACAATAATAATAGTAATAATAAAACTAATAATAACAATAATAGTAATAGTAATAATAGTAGTAGTAGTAATAGTAGAAGAAGAAGAAGAAGAAGAAGTTGACGAGAACTTTAAGATGGAAGATCAAGGTAAGAATTAAACAATGATAACAACAAATGTCAAGGTTAGAGAATCCACTAATGGTATTTCAAACAGGTATAGTATAAACTCTTATTACTTAAATGGAAACCACACACAAAGAAGGTTCCAATTAGATTATAAATTGTTAACATGAGTACATTAGTTATCTTATTCTAATGCTAATACTTATAAATATTGTCAGGTATTCATGATTATAACTCATATTAACAACAAATCAAGTTCCCTTTATAGTACTAGTGTCGGTTATACCATACGATTTGTGCTATGAAAGTGTCAAGCATTTGTTGTACCAAGTGTTTTACAACATAAATGAAGATTAGTGATTATAACTTAAAAGTGCATTTTTATGAAGATTTTATCTCATCATTTTGCACTTGAAGTATCAATAACTCCTTAACTAAAACATGTTTTATAATAACATATCTAATACTATAAGATACCTTTAATTTGTGGTAAATATTTATTTTAAAGCAGGCCTATCACATAAATGAAAAGATTAATTGATGAATTTAAGAACTGAAATTGAAAGGACAAAGAGATGGTCAAATATAGAAAAGAGATGACGGTGCAGTCCAAATTGGAACACTGTTTGGTAATTGGGTCATATCTAGAGCTGTAGATCTCGAATTTAGGACTACTTTATATAGATGGAAAGGTAAGACATGAGCCAAGATTTAAAAAGGCCATTTTCAAATCCAAATTGTAGCAACAACAAAGAAGTCCGAATCTGTCCTCCAACCCAAGTACTGTTCAGTATGTGGCCCATATCTGGAGTTCTAGAAGTCTAAATGACTTTAATTTTTTTACCCTAGAAAGCTGAAATAATTTCCTACAACTTTCATGTTTTCAAGTGATTTCAATTTTGACGTTATTAATGATGTTTTGGGCATACAAGAGAAGATAAGGATTGTCGCCAAGTCAAGAGTTGGCCACCCACTCATCAATTAGTCATCAAATCAATAGTTCTCAATTTTGGTTTATAAAAGGAGGCATTTATCATGCATTTAGGCATCTTAGTTTCCAGATCAAGATCATGCTCTTGCTTTCTCTCTTTGTATTTTTTGTAATATTTATGCTTTGCTTTTATTAATATCAAGTTTATGCCTTTCATTTCCTTTCATTTACTTAGTTAACTTTTATCTTATTTTGTTTGTTTATTTTTCTTTCTTTTATTATGTTTAGCTAAGTTTATTATGTCAAGGTGAAAAGGTTACACTAATGGTGTAAGAATAAGTATAATGTAAACGTAATATGGATTTTAATGTTTGATACTAACATGTTTTATATTTGTTATCTTGTTCACTCTTTAATACTTTGCTTGTTAAATGACTAATCTTCATTTATGTTGTATAACACTTGGTACAACAAATACTTGGTACTCTCATAGCCTATACTGTATGGTATAACCGACACTTGAGTTATGAAAGGAACTTGATTCGTTGTTAACATAAGTGACACGACTAAAAGGTTGATGTCTTCTCCCAAGTGCAGGAGTGTCGAAGTAATAAATAACCCGGCAAGACCGGGGTCGAACCACAGGGAGGTTAATTGTACAAATTATAAACAACAATTATAAACAACAATAATAGCAATAATAACAACAACAACAACAATAACAATAACAACAACAATAATAATAATAATAATAATAATAATAATAATAATAATAATAATAATAGTAATAGTAGTAGTAGTAGTAGTAGTAGTAGTAGTAGTAGTAGTAGTAGTAATAGTAATAATAATAATAATAATAATAAAGAAAGAGAAGAAGAAGAAGATGATGAGAACTTGGAGATGGAAAATTAATATAAGGATTAAACAATAATAACAACAAATGTCAAGGTTAGAGGTTCCACTAATGGTATATGAAACAAGTATAGTATAAACTCTTATTATTGAATTGGAAACCACACACAAAGGAGGTTCCAATCAGATTATATATTGTTAACATGATTACATTAGTCATCTTATTCAATTAATGCTAATACTTGTAAATCTCGTCAAGCATTCATGATTATAACTTATGTTAACAACAAATCAAGTTCCTTTCATAGCTCAGGTGTCGGTTATACCATACATTATGGGCTATGAAAGTGCCAAGCATTTGTTGTACCAAGTGTTATACAACATAAATCAAGATTAGTCATTTAACAAGCAAAGTATTAAAGAGTGAACAAGATAACAAATATAAAACATGTTAGTATCAAAAATTAAAGTCCATATTAAGTTTACATTATACTTATTCTCACACCATTAGTGTAACCTTTTCACCTTGACATAATTAACTTAGCTAGACATAATGAAAGAAAGCAAAATAGATAAACAAAATAAGAACATAAAAACTAACTAAGTAAAGGAAAGGAAATGAAAAGCATAAACTTAATATTAATGAAAGCAAAGCATAAACATTACAAAAAATACAAAGAGAGAAAGGAAGAGCATGATCTTGATCTGAACACCAAGATGCCTAAATGCATGGCAAATGCCTCCTTTTATAGGCCAAAATTGGGAACTATTGATTTGATGACTAATTGATAAGTGGGTGGCCAACTTTTGACTTGGTGACAATCCTTATCTTCTCTTGTCTGCCCAAAACATCATTGATAACGTCCAAATTGGAGCCAGGTGAAAACATGAAAGTTGTAGACAATTGTCTCAGCTTTCTTGTGTAAAAAATTCAGCTCATTTGGACTTCTAGAACTCCAGATATGGCCAAAATACCGAACAGTGCTCGGGCTGGAAGACAGATTCGGGCTTCTTTGTTCTTGCTACAATTTGGACTTGATAATGGCCTTTTTAGATCTTGGGCTCCATATAACAGTTGTAGGCCTATGTCTTACCTTTCCATCCATATAAATTGGACCTAAATCTGAGATCTGTAGCTCCAGATATGACCCAATTACCGAACAGTGTTCCGGTTTGGATTGCACCGACATCTCTTTTCTAAGTTTGGCCATCTCTTTATCCTTGCAATTTAAGTTCTTCAAGTCATCAATCAATCCTTTCATTTATGGGATAGGCCTGCATTAAAAATAGACATTTACCATAAATTATAGGTATCTTATATTATTACATACATTATTATAAAACATATTTTAGTTAAGGAGTTATTGATACTTCAAGTGCAAAATGATGATATAAAACCATGATAAAAATGCACTTTTAAGTACTAATCAATAAGTTATAATCATGAATGCCTGACAATATTTACAAGTATTAGCATTAATCAAATAAGATAACTAATGTAATCATGTTAATAATTTATAATCTAATTGGAACCTTCTTTGTGTGTGGTTTCCAATTGAATAATAAGAGTTTATACTATATTTGTTTGACATACCATTAATGAATCCTCTAACCTTGATATTTATTATTATCATTGTTTAATCATTACGTTAATCTTACATCTCAAAGTTGTCATCAATTTCTTCATCTTTTTATTGTTGTTGTTGTTTTATTATGATTATCTATAATTTATACAATTAACCTTCCTGTGATTCGACCCTGGTCTTGCCGGGTTATTTATTACTTCGACACTCCTGCACTTGAGAGAAAACATCAATCTTTTAGTCGTGTCAAGTTTTTGGCGCCGTTGCCAGAGAGGTAAGTTCTTGTACAAATTATATTATTTATTTTATTTTCTCTTTTCACTTTTTTTGTATATAAATTTATTTTTTTTCTCTTGTTTCTTCTTCTTTTGTTTTCTTCTTCCTTTTATTCTATTCCTACACGTGCATGAGAGTGTGTCACGTACATTAAGTGGTAGACTTTGTACGGTATCATCATCATTTTCAGAAAATATGGCTGAAGAAGATAATCAATCACTTCATAATGAGAATAATGAGAATAACCGTGTTAGAACACTTAGAGAACACATGAATCCCACAAGAACAAGTGCACCATCATGCATAGTTTTTCCTCTTGATGCATCTCATTTTAATTTTAAGCTAGAAATTATTCAACTTTTACCTTCTTTTCATGACTTAGATTTAGAAAATCCATACTTACATTTAAGGGAATTTAAGGAGGTCTATAACATCTATAATGACTTAAATTATAGCATGAACACTATCAGATTAAAGCTTTTTCCTTTTTCATTAAAAGACAAAGCTAAAACATGGCTATAAAATTTGAGACCAAGATCCTTTTGTGCTTGGGATGAAATGCAGCATTAATTTTTAAAGAAGTTTTTCCCTTCTCACAAAACAAACACTTCCAAAAGATAAATCTCCACTTTCACTTAAAAACCAGGAGAAATATTTTATGAATGTTGGGATAGGTATCAAGATTTGTTTAATACTTGCTCTCATCATGGTTTTGAAACATGGAAATTGGTTTCACATTTTTATGAAGGGTTAATACCTAGAGATAGGCAAGTGGTTGAATTGATGTGCAAAAAAACTTTTGAAGATAAAGACCCTAATGAAACAATGGAGTACTTAAACTTGTTAACTGAAAATGCTCAAAATTGGGACACCGCGGGTACTTATGAGGCACCGAGTAAAACTCAACCTCATATATCTAGTGGAGGTAAGTACAACCTTAGGGAAGATCATGACCTCCAAGCCAAGTTTGCATCTTTAACTAGAAAAGTTGAGGCACTAGAATTAAAAAAGAGTGGTCAATTAAAATCTGTTGAAAACATTATGTGTCAAATATGTGAAACAAATGAAAACTCAACCAATGACTATCCAACCTTATCTTTTTTTAACGAATGTCTCCATGAACAAGCCCATATTTTAAACAATTTCCAAAGGCCCAACCGGAACCCATACTCGCAAACATACAACCCTGGTTGGAGAAATCACCAAAATTTCAATTGAAAGAGTGATAATAATAATGTACAAACTTCACAACCACCATTTCAAGCACACCATAATTTCCAAAATTCTCATGGATATTGATTAGTACTTAAAAGTGTATTTTTATCATGGTTTTATATCATCATTTTGCACTTGAAGTATCAATAACTCCTTAACTAAAGCATGTTTTATAATAATATATCTAATAATATAAGATACCTTTAATTTATGGTAAATGTTCATTTTAAATGCAGGCCTATCACATAAATAAAAGCATTGATTGATGAATTTAAGAACTGAAATTGAAAGGATAAAGAGACGGCCAAACTTAGAAAAGAGATATCGGTGCAATCCAAATTGGAACACTATTAGGTAATTGGGTCATATTAGGAGCTGTATATTTCAGATTTAGGTCTACTTTATATGGATAGAAAGGTAAGACATAGGCCTACAACTTTTATATGAAGCCCAAGACTTAAAAAGGCCAATTTCAAGTCCAAATTGTAGCAACAACAAAGAAGCCTGAATCTGTCCTCCAACCCAAGCACTGTTCAGCATTTTAGCCATATCTGGAGTTTTACAAGTCCAAATGAGCTGAATGTTTTAGACAAGAAAGTTAAGACAATTGCCTACAACTTTCATGTTTTTGAGTGGCTCTAATTTTGACGTTATCAATGACATTTTAGGCAGACAAGAGAAGATAAGGATTGTCACCAAGTCAAGAGTTGGCCACCCACTCATCAATTAGTCATCAAATCAATAGTTCCCAATTTTGGCTTATAAAAGGAGGCATTTGCCATGCATTTAGGCATCTTGGTGTCCAGATCAAGATCATGCTCTTACTTTCTTTCTTTGTATTTTTTGTAATATTTATGCGTTGCTTTCATTAATATCGACTTTATGTCTTTCATTTCATTTCCTTTACTTAGTTAACTCTTATCTTATTTATGTTCTTATTTTGTTTATTTATTTTTATTTCTTTTATTATGTCTAGCTAAGTTTATTATGTCAAGGTGAAAAGCTTACAGTAATGGTGTAAGAATAAGTTTAGTGTAAACTCAGTATGGACTTTAATGTTTGATACTAACATGTTTTGCATTTGTTATCTTGTTCACTCTTTAATACGTTGCTTGTTAAATGACTAATCTTAATTTATGTTGTATAACTCTTGGTACAATAAATGGTTGGCACTTTTATAGTTTATACTGTATGGTATAACCAACACTTGAGCTATGAAAGGAACTTGATTTGTTGTTAACATAAGTTATAATCATGAATGCTTGACGAGATTTACAAGTACTAGCATTAATTGAATAAGATGACTAATGTAATCATGTTAACAATCTATAATCTAATTGGAACCTCCTTTGTGTGTGGTTTCCAATTGAATAATAAGAGTTTATACTATACTTATTTGACATACCATTAGTGGATCCTCTAACCTTGACAATTGTTATTATCATTGTTTAATCTTTATATTAATATTCCATCTCAAAATTCTCATCTTCTTCTTCTTCTTCTTCTTCTCCTTCTTTTTCTTTATTATTATTATTATTATTATTATTATTATTATTATTATTATTATTATTATTATTACTATTACTATTACTATTACTATTACTATTGTTGTTGTTGTTGTTGTTAGTATTGTTATTGTATTATTGTTGTTTATAATTTGTACAATTAACCTTCCTGTGGTTCGACCCTGGTCTTGCCGGGTTATTTATTACTTCGACACTCCTGCACTTGGGATAAGACATCAATCTTTTAGTCGTGTCAGATATGCACCATTTTATGATCCATGTCCTGAAGAAATCTTGATGAAACATTGCATGCACTCATTGAAAAGTAAAAGACAATCAATACTCAACTTGCTCAAAATATGACAAATTTTAAAGATACTCTTGCAAAATTGACATTTGCTCTCAGTTTTCAAGAGAAAGGTAAGTTTCCATCTCAACCATAACAAAATCTTAAGGGGCAATACAATGCAAAAACAAGTAGTTCCAGAAGCCAACACATGGATCAAGTCAAATCAGTCACTACTTTTTGCAGTGGTAAGGTTATTGAAAAACCCACTCTTGAACCTTGTGAGAAAGATGATGAGTCAATCTCTGAGGGTAAGGAAGGGGTTGAATATGAAAATTACAAACAAAAGACTGATTTCCCGCCAGCACTTCCATTTCATCATGCCATGACTAAACAAAGGAAAGTCAATCATGACTCTGAAATCTTTGAAACTTTCAAATAGGTAAGGATCAATATACCTTTGCTGGATGATATTAAACAAGCTCCTTTCTATGCTAAATTTTTGAAAGATCTATGCACGGTGAAGAGAAACTGAATGTGAAAAATAAAGCCTTTTTAGGTGAAAAGGTTACACTAATGGTGTAAGAATAAGTATAGTGTCAATTGTGGAATTGAAACACCTTGCTTTGTGGAATTTGTAAATTATTTTTCTATTTTAACGCTTTGATTACTAGGGACTAGTAATAAGTTGGTTGGGGGGGTGTAATTAGTACTTAAAAGTGCATTTTTATCAAGGTTTTATATCATCATTTTATACTTGAAGTATCAATAACTCCTTAACTAAATCATGTTTTATAATAACATATCTAATAATATAAGATACCTTTAATTTATGGTAAATGTATATTTTAAATGCAGGCTTATCACATAAATAAAAGGATTGATTGATGAATTTAAGAACTGAAATTGAAAGGATAAAGAGATGTCGGTGCAGTCCAAACTAGAATACTGTTGAGTAATTGAGTCATATCTGGAGCTGTAGATCTCAGATTTGGGTCTACTTTATATGGATAGAAAGGTAAGACATGACCCAAGATTTAAAAAGGCCATTTTCAAATCCAAATTGTAGCAATAACAAAGAAGTTTGAATTTGTCCTCCAACCCAAGCACTATTCAATTTTTGACCCATTTCTAGAGTTCTAGAAGTCCAAATGACCTCAATTATTTATCCTAGTGACATGACTAAAAGATTGTTGTCTTCTCCCAAGTGCAGGAGTGTCGAAGTAATAAATGACCCAGCAAGACCGGGGTCGAACCACATAGAGGTTAATTGTACAAATTATAAACGACAATAGTAGCAACAACAACAAAAAAAATAATAATAACAACAATAACAATAATTACAGTAGTAGTAGTAGTAGTAGTAGTAGTAGTAGTAGTAGTAATAATACTAATAATAGAAGAAGAAGAAGAAGAAGAAGAAGAAGTTGATGAGAACTTTGAGATGAAAAGATTAACGTAAGGATTAAACAATGATAATAACAAATGTCAAGGTTAGAGGTTCCACTAATGGTATGTCAAACAAGTATAGTATAAACTCTTACTATTCAATTGGAAACCACACACAAAGGAGGTTCCAATCAGATTATAGATTGTTAATATGATTACATTAGTCATCTTATTCGATTAATGCTAGTACTTGTAAATCTCGTCAAGCATTCATGATTATAACTTATGTTAACAACAAATCAAGTTCCTTTATAGCTCAGGTGTCGGTTATACCATACAGTATGAGCTATGAAAGTGCCAAGCATTTGTTGTACCAAGTGTTATACAACATAAATCAAGATTAGTCATTTAACAAGCAAAGTATTAAAAAGTGAACAAGATAACAAATATAAAACATGTTAGTATCAAACATTAAAGTCCATATTAAGTTTATACTATACTTATTCTTACATCATTAGTGTAACCTTTTCACCTTGACATAATAAACTTAGCTAGACATAATAAAAGAAAGAAAAATAAATAAACAAAATAAGAACATAAATAAGATAAGAGTTAACTAAGTAAAGGAAATGAAATGAAAGACATAAACTTGATATTAATGAAAGCAAAGCATAAACTTTACAAAAAATACAAAGAGAGAAAGCAAGAGCATGGTCTTGATCTGGAAACCAAGATGCCTAAATGCATGGAAAATGCCTCCTTTTATAGGCCAAAATTGAGAACTATTGATTTGATGACTAATTAATGAGTGGGTGACCAACTCTTGACTTAGTGAAAATCCTTATCTTTTGTTGTCTGCCCAAAACGTCATTGATAATGTCAAAATTGGAGCCACTTGAAAACATGAAAGTTGTAGGAAATTGTCTCAGCTTTCTTGTGGAACAAATTCAGCTCATTTCAACTTCTAGAACTCCAGATATGACCAAAATACTGAACAGTACTCGAGCTGGAGAACAGATTCGGGCTTCTTTGTTGTTGCAACAATTTGGACTTGAAAATGACCTTTTTAGATCTTGGGCTCCTATAAAACTTGTAGGCCTATGTCTTACCTTTCCATCCATATAAAGTAGACTTAAATCTAAGATCTATAACTCTAGATATGATCCAATTACCGAACAGTGTTCTGGTTTGGATTGCACCGACATCTCTTTTCAGAGTTTAACCATCTCTTTGTCCTTTCAATTTCAATTCTTAAATTCATCAATCAATCCTTTCATTTGTGTGATAGGCCTGCATTTAAAATGAACATTTATCACAAATTAAAGGTATCTTATATTATTAGATATATTATTATAAAACATGCTTAAGTTAAGGAGTTATTGATACTTCAAGTGCAAAATGATGATATAAAACCTTGATAAAAAATGCACTTTTAAGTACTAATCACACCCCCCAACCAGCTTATTACTAGTCCCTAGTAATCAAAGCGTTAAAATAAAAAAATATTTTGCAAATTCCACAAAGCAAGGTATTCATCATTTAACTTCCATTAATCTATCTAGATAAACAAACTCTCGTTAAATTTATATACCTGCTCAATACCTCTTAACAAGATATTCATAAACCTTTCTTTTGTTCTAATGTTTCAGGTTAACTTCCTTGGGTTGGGTGATTAGTACTTAAAAGTGCATTTTTATCATGGTTTTATATTATCATTTTGCACTTGAAGTATCAATAACTCCTTAACTAAAGCATGTTTTATAATAATATATCTAATAATATAAGATACCTTTAATTTGTGATAAATGTTTATTTTAAATGCAGGCCTATTACATAAATGAAAGGATTGATTGATGACTTTAAGAACTTAAATTGCAAGGATAAAGAGATGGCCAAACTTAGAAACGAGATGTCGGTGCAATCCAAACCGGAACACTGTTCGGTAATTGGGTCATATCTAGAGTTATATATCTCAGATTTATGTCCAATTTATATGGATGGAAAGGTAAGACATAGGCCTACAACTTTTATATGGAGCCCAAGATCTAAAAAGGCCATTATCAAGTCCAAATTGTAGCAACAACAAAGAAGCCCGAATCTGTCTTCCAGCCCGAGCACTGTTCGGTATTTTGGCCATATCTGGAGTTCGAGAAGTCCAAATGAGCTGAATGTTTTACACAAGAAAGATGAGACAATTGCCTATAACTTTCATGTTTGTAGGGTATCCTCATCATTTTCAGAAAATATGGCCGAAGAAGATAATCAATCACTTCATAATGAAAATATTGAGAATAATCGTGCTAGAACACTTAGAGACCACATGAATCCCACAAGAACAAGTGCACCATCATGCATAGTTTTTCCTCCTGATGCATCTCATTTTAATTTTAAGCCAGGTATTATTCAACTTTTACCTTCTTTTCATGGCTTAGAATTGGAAAATCTATACTTGCATTTAAGAGAATTTGAGGAGGTCTGCAACACATATAATAATTTAAATTGTAGCATGAACACCATTAGATTAAAGCTTTTTCCTTTTTCATTAAAAGATAAAGCTAAAACATGGCTACAAAATTTGAGACCAGGATCCATTCGTGCTTGGGATGAAATGCAACAACAGTTTTTAAAGAAGTTTTTCCCATCTCATAGAACAAACTCTTTCAAGAGACAAATCACCACTTTCACTCAAAAACCAGGAGAAACATTTTATAAATGTTGGGATAGGTATCGAGATTTGCTTAGTACTTGCCCCCATCATGGTTTTGAAACATGGAGATTGGTTTCACATTTCTATGAAGGGTTAACACCTAAAGATAGATAAATGGTTGAATTGATGTGCAATGGAACTTTTGAAGATAAAGACCCTGATGAAGCAATAGAGTACTTAGACTTGTTAGCTAAAAATGCTCAAAATTGGGACACCGCGGGTACTTATCAGGCACCGAGTAAAACTCAACCTCATACATCTAGTGGAGGTATGTACAACCTTAGGGAAGATCATGACCTTCAAGCCAAGTTTGCATCTTTAGCTAGAAAAGTCGAGGCACTAGAATTAAAAAAGAGTGGTCAATTAAAATCTGTTGAAAACATTGTGTGTCAAATCTGTGAATCAAATGAACACTTAACCAACGATTGTCCAACCTTGCCTTCTTTTAAGGAATGTCTCTATGAACAAGCCCATGCTTTAAACAGTTTCCAAAGGCCCAACCACAACCCATACTCCCAAACATACAATCCTAGTTGGAGAAATCACCCAAATTTCAATTGGAAGAGTGAGAACAACAATGCACAAACTTCACAACCACCATTTCAAGCACACCATAATTTCCAAAATTCTCATGGATATGCACCTCCTTATGCTCCACCTCCTAGAAGAAATCTTGAGGAAACATTGCATGCATTCATTGAAAAGCAAGAGACAATCAATACTCAACTTGCTCAAAACATGACAGATTTTAAAGATACTCTTGCTAAATTAACATCTGCTCTCAATTTCCAAGAGAAAGGTAAGTTTCCATCTCAACCGTAACAAAATCCCAAGGGGAAATATAATGCAAATGCAAGTAGTTCCGGAAACCAACATATGGATCAAGTTAAATCAGTCACTACTCTGCGCAGTGGTAAGGTTATTGAAAAACCCTCTCTTGAACTTTATGAGAAAGATGATGAGTCAATCTCTGAGGGTAAGGAAGGGGATGAATCTGAAAATTGCAAAGAAACGACTGATTCACCGCCAGCACTCCCATTTCCTCAAGCCATGACCAAACAAAGGAAAGTTAATCACAACTCTGAAAATTTTTGAAATTTTCAAACAGGTAAGGATCAATATACCTTTGTTGGATGCTATTAAACATGTTCCTTCCTATGCTAAATTTTTGAAAGATCTATGCACTGTGAAGAGGAAACTGAATGTGAAAAAGAACGCCTTTCTAGCCGAACAAGTAAGTGATATTCTTCAAAACAATAATGCTTTGAAATATAAAGACCCTGGTTGTCCTACAATTTCCTGCTTTATTGGAGAGCATAAAATTGAAAGAGCCTTACTTGATCTTGGTGCTAGTGTGAATTTACTTCCATATTTAGTTTTTCAGAGTCTCAATCTAGGTGAGTTAAAACCAACTTTTATAACTCTTTTACTTGCCGATAGATCTATAAAAGTGCCTAGAGGAATAATTGAAGATGTGTTAGTACAAGTCGATAAATTCATTTATCATGTGGATTTTATTGTGTTGGACACAGAACCTGTTGAAGCATGTAATTCATTTCCTATTATTTTAGGACGTCCGTTTCTTGCAACTTCTAACGCATTGATTAATTGTAGGAATGGATTGATGAAGCTATCATTTGGAAACATGACATTGGAGATGAATATTTTCAATATTTGCAAGCAACCTAGCGATGATAATGATTCACAAGAAGTAGATCATATTGACAAATTAGTTTATGATCAACTTGAATCTACTTTAAGTAAAAATGAATTTGATGAAACTAAAGATTTGCAAATAATTTATTCTGAGAAAGAAATCACGGATGAAAAATGCACCAAAAATATTGATGCAGATCTTTTGTCAAAAGTGACAACAGATTCAACATCTAACATCACACCAATTAATGATTACTTTCCTAACGAATCCTTACTTTCTCTTAGTCCAATGCCTTGGTATAATAAAAATATCAATTTTCTTACTTTAGGAGATTTGCCAGCTGATTAGAGCACCGAAGACAAAGAAAAGTTTTTGAACGAAGTGAAGAGCTTTTACTGTGATGACCCTAACTTATTCAAATATTGTCCTGATCAAATATTTCAAAGATTCATTCCTGACAATGAGGTAAGTAGTTTCATTAAACTTTGTCATTCTGAAGCATGTGGAAGTTATTTCTCGTTAAAAAAGACAGTTATTTCAAAATAGATTTTATTGGCCTACCATGTTCAAGGACACGCATGCATTCTGCAAAACTTGCAAAAATTGTCAAAAGATTGATACTGGTCAAAAAGTTTTGTTTTATAATTCTCAACTCTATGCATTCCCTAGAGAGCTAAGACCAAGATGGAGCAATCCTTATGGGGCTTGTGATATTGAGAATCCAATGAATGACAATGATTTTAAGAAAAATGAACATCGTTTGAAAGCTTACTTTGATAAGTTTCCTGGTGAAAATAAATCAACTGGTTGGAATGATCTTGTAGATAAAGGTTGATTATGTTGTTTTTCTTACATTTTTTTTGTTTCTTTTTGAGTGATTTTTGCTAGTTTCTCTCACCCCGGTCAAATGGCGGACAACGGTACTTCATGACTTAAGTCGGTTCTTTCAGTTTCCCACAATAACTGATATTTGTGTATATATTTGTGCAATTCTTTGAATCTCTCTTCCAATTCTCATTTGAAAATGGACACTAATCTTGAAAAAATTGAAAAAGTATTTTCTCGCTCTGCCTCAGAATGCGATCACAAAAATTTACCGTGCTAGATATGTAAGATTGAGATTGTTAATGAATCATGGAATTCCTGAAGATATTCGCTGGTTGATGAAAGCAAAGGTCCGATTATCAGGTGAGTCCTCTAACTCCTTCATTTCACACATGCCCGTAACAAGTAAAAGCACTTTTGCAAATAAGCATCGTGCAAAACGACTAGAAGTCTGTCATCGATGTGCTAGATGGACTTGCAATGCACAATGTCGTTCTTTAGGAATGGTATCTATAAACCGTGAAGATAAAATACAATTCATTAAGGATGGCCTGAGTAAGGAGTCTTTAGATAATCTTCTATTGACTCTTGAGACGCATCCTAGTGGAGATGTGCATCATGTAATTCATGATTTATGGCCACTATTTCATAAAGAACATGATCGACTTAGTCTTGGGAATCTGACTAAAAAAGACCCTGTTTGCCAATTTTTAAGAAAACTGGATGGGAAGCCTATCCCCAACCCATAAAGGGCGTTTAAGCCCTTCTTGGACGTAAAACCAAGGGAAGATGTGAGCCACAATCACAACTACCTGTACCATAAACCCATAAGTTTGTTAAATGTTAATGGTTATTATGATAAGTTGTTGTCTTTTCTTGATCATGCTGTGGAACAGGAATTTCTAACATCTTCTGCACGACAAATCATAATCTCTGCTACTACTACTGAACAATTGATTGACCAACTACAATCTTTCATTCCTGTGATTGATTCTTCCGTGAGTCGTATAAATTGGTCATCTACGGGAAGCCGTAAAAAGCTTAGATTGGATTTGAGCCTTCATTTGTGAATTTTTGTGTCTTTTGGTTTTATTATTGTGTTTTGTTATTTCTTATTTTTGTTTCAGTGTGTTTCAGGTTTTGTCAGTGTTCGTTATTTCAGGTGATATCTTCTATACTCTATCTTTCTACCTTAGAACATTGAGGACAATGTCTCGTTTTGGTTGGGGGGAGAGGGTAGTAGTTGATAAAAAAAAATTGTTTTTCATTTCATAAAGTATATGCATAATTGTTGTTACTAGGATGACAGAGTAAAGGAGTTCTTTTGTTAAAGTGACTCTTGAGACGCATCTTAGTAACCATTCTTAACAAGGTCTATTATAATACTTCCTGAAATATTCAGGTTTACAAACTCTCGTATTGTTACCACTTAATTCTGCTCATATACTTATTTAACATGTATTCTTAAACCTTAATTTACACACACACACTTTAACATATGATTGTGGGTTGCATATTGGATTATTACATTATTTATGTTCTTTTGTTAAAGGTAACAACTAAAGGAAAGGGATTGTATATAATTAAAAAAACAAAAACATGAAAAAAAAAGAAAAAAAAGAAAAAAAATGATGATAATAAAAATGTAGATAAGTTTGGTTTCGTAGCCTCCCTAACCTAAGCAATTAAGCCCGAAAGGGTGTTTTAACACCTAATACCCTAAAGTCAACTGACTTGGGAGCTATTGGCCCAACGCTTGTTACATGGGTTGAGGAGACAAGCTTAAGGGAATCAAACATTGCACTATCTACATATCAGTATCTGCGACCCGAGTTACTAAGCTCGTAGGGGTGTCTTAACACTTAGTGCCCTAAGACCAACTGGTTTGGGAGTCATTAGCTGAAAGCTCGTTACATGGGTTAAAGATGCATGATGTTTTTAAATTATATGTATATACATTTAAAAGAAAAAAGAAAAAAAAAGACAAAAATAATAATCCCAACCCAAGGAAGTTAACCTTAAACATTAGAACAAAAATTTTGTTTTCTTCCAAGAAAAACCCCATAATTATGTATTGATACATTGAGCACAAAAGAAAGGTTTATTAATATCTTGTTAAGAGGTATTGAGCAAATATATAAATTTAATGAGAGTTTGTTTATGTGGATAGATTAATGGAAGTTAAATGATGAATACCTTGCTTTGTGGAATTTGAAATTTGTTTTCTATTTTAACGCTTTGATTACTAGGGACTAGTAATAAGCTGGTTGGGGGGTGTGATTAGTACTTAAAAGTGCATTTTTATCAAGGTTTTATATTATCATTTTGCACTTGAAGTATCAATAACTCCTTAACTAAAACATGTTTTATAATAATATATCTAATAATATAAGATACCTTTAATTTGTGATAAACGTTTATTTTAAATGCAGGCCTATTACATAAATGAAAGGATTGATTGATGACTTTAAAAACTTAAATTGCAAGGATAAAGAGATGGCCAAACTTAGAAACGAGATGTCGGTGCAATCCAAACCAGAATACTGTTCGGTAATTGGGTCATATCTAGAGTTATATATCTCCGATTTAGGTCCAATTTATATGGATGGAAAGGCAAGACATAGGCCTACAACTTTCCTATGGAGCCCAAGATCTAAAAAGGCCATTATCAAGTCCAAATTGTAGCAACAACAAAGAAGCCCGAATCTGTCTTCCAGCCCGAGCACTGTTCGGTATTTTGGCCATATCTGGAGTTCTAGAAGTCCAAATGAGTTGAATGTTTTACACAAGAAAGATGAGACAATTGCCTACAACTTTCATGTTTGCAACTAGCTCCACTTTTGACGTTATAAATGACATTTTGGGTAGACAAGAGAAGATAAGGATTGTCACCAAGTCAAAAGTTGGCCACCCACTTATCAATTAGTCATCAAATCAATAGTTCCCAATTTTGGCCTATAAAAGGAGGCATTTGCCATGCATTTAGGCATCTTGGTGTTCAGATCAAGATCATGCTCTTCCTTTCTCTCTTTGTATTTTTTGTAATGTTTATGCTTTGCTTTCATTAATATTAAGTTTATGTCTTTCATTTCCTTTCCTTTACTTAGTTAGCTTTTATGTTCTTATTTTGTTTATCTATTTTGCTTTCTTTCATTATGTCTAGCTAAGTTAGTAATGTCAAGGTGAAAAGGTTACAGTAATGGTGTAAGAATAAGTATAATGTAAACTTAATATGGACTTTAATGTTTGATACTAACATGCTTTATATTTGTTATCTTGTTTACTCTTTAATACTTTGTTTGTTAAATGACTAATCTTGATTTATGTTGTATAACACTTGGTACAATAAATGCTTGGCACTTTCATAGCCCATAATGTATGGTATAACCGACACCTGAGCTATGAAAGGAACTTGATTTGTTGTTAACATAAGTTATAATCATGAATGCTTGATGAAATTTACAAGTATTAACATTAATCGAATAAGATGACTAATGTAATTATGTTAACAATCTATAATCTGATTGGAACCTCCTTTATGTGTGGTTTCCAATTGAATAATAAGAGTTTATATTATACTTGTTTGACATACCATTAGTGGAATCTCTAACCTTGACATTTGTTCTTATCATTGTTTAATCTTTACATTAATATTCCATCTTAAAGTTCTCATCATCTTCTTCTTCCCCTTCTTTTTCTTTATTATTATTGTTATTATTATTACTATTATTATTAGTACTACTACTACTACTACTACTACTACTACTACTACTACTACTACTATTATTATTATTATTATTATTATTATTATTATTATTATTATTATTATTATTATTATTATTATTATTATTATTATTATTATTATCGTTATTACTATTATTGTTGTTTATAATTTATACAATTAACCTCCCTGTGGTTCGACCCCGGTCTTGCCGGGTTATTTATTACTTCGACACTCCTACACTTGGGAGAAGACATCAACCTTTTAGTGTGTCATTAGGATTATTATTTTTATCTTTTTTATCTTTTTTTTTTAATATATATACATATAATTTAAAAACACCATGCATCTTTAACCCATGTAACGAGCTTTCGACTAATGACTCACAGGCCAGTTGGTCTTAAGGCATTAGGTGTTAAGACACCCCTACGAGCTTAGTGACTCGAGTCGCAGATACTGATATGTAGATAGTGCAATGTTTGATTCCCTTATGCTTTTCTCCTTAACCCATGTAACAAGCGATGGGCCAATAGCTCCCAAGTCAGTTGACTTTAGGGTATTAGGTGTTAAAACACCCCTTCGGGCTTAATTGCTGAGGTTAGGGAGGCTACGAAACCAAACTTATCTACATTTTTATTATTATCATTTTTTTTCTTTTTTTTTAATTATATACAATCCCTTTCCCTTAGTTGTTACCTTTAACGAAAGAACATAAATAATGTAATAATCCAATATGAAACCCACAATCATATGTTAAAGTATGTGTGTGTAAATTAAGGTTGAAGAATACATGTTAAATAAGTATATGAGCAGAATTAAGTGATAACAATGCGTGAGTTTGTAAATCTGAATATTTCATGAAGTATTATAATAGACCTTGTTAAGAATGGTTACTAAGATGCGTCTCAAGAGTCATAAAAGTTCTCCTTACTCTGCCATCATAGTAACAAGAATTTTGCACATGCTTTATGAAATAGAAAACATAGTTTTTTTTTTAGCTACTACCCTCTTTCCCAACTAAAACGAGACATTATCCTCAATGTTTAAAGGTAGAAAGATAGAGTATAAAAGATATCACCTGAAATAACGAACACTAACAAGCCTGAAACACTCTAAAACAAATATAAGAAACAACAAAACACAATAATAAAACCAAAAGACACAAAGATTCATAAATGAAGGCTCAAATCTAATTTAAGCTTTTTACAGCTTTCCTTAGATGACCAATTTATGCGACTCATGGACGGATCAATTACAGGAATGAAAAATTATAGTTGGTCAATCAATTGTTCAGCAGTAGCAGTAGAGATTATGATTTTTCGTGCAGAAGATGTTAGAAATTCCTGTTCCACAGCATGATCAAGAAAAGACAACAACTTATCATAATAACCATTAACATTTAACAAACCTATGGGTTTATGGTGAATGTGCAGTTGGGCCCAAGAGGAAATATAAAAGATCTCTTCTAATGTGCCTAGACCACCTGGTAAAGCAATGAAGGCATCAACATGGTTAAACATTGCATTCATTCGAGCTGACATTGTGGAGACTTGAAGTTCCTCTCCAATTATTTTTCCAATGATGTCCCCTTGTGCTATAGCTTCGGGGACGACTCCTAAAACTTGACTACCTCCTAAAAATGCAGTTATTGACACACCTCCCATTAACCCAAGACTGCCTCCCCCATATATTAAATGAATCTTTCTCTCAGCTAGCACTTGACTAAGATGATTTGCTGATTCTAAAAACTCCTTTTCTTTCCCAGGACTAGATCCACCGAAAACACAAATACTTTTTATTTGATGACTTGAGGAACTTTTTATTTGATGACTTAAGGAACTTGCCATTTCTATACAGTTCTGTATTTGTTGAATGTATGGGTTAAGTCGAAATGAAAGGAAGGAAGACAATCATACCACCTATATATAGGCCAACTAGAGTCTCACACACTCTCTCTTTCTCTCTCTTTATTTATTTATTTATTTACTTTTGAAAAAGCATGTGTATGTACAGGTAGTTGTGATTGTGGCTCATATCTTCCCTTGGTTTTACGTCCAAGAACGGCTTAAAAATTAGGATAGGCTTCCCATCCAATTTCCTTAAAAACTGGCAAACATGGTCTTTTTTAGTCAGATTCCCAAGACTAAGTCGATCATGTTCTTTATGAAATAGTGGCCATAAATCATGAATTGCATGATGCACATCTCTACTAGGATGCGTCTCAAGAGTCAATAGAAGATTATCTAAAGACTCCTTACTCAGGCCATCCTTAATGAATTGTATTTTATTTTCACGGTTTATAGATACCATTCCTAAAGAATGACATTATGCATTACAAGTCCATCTAGCACATCGATGACAGACTTTCAGTCGTTTTGCACGACGTATCTTTGCAAAAGTGTTTTTACCTCATCTAGGCATGTGTGAAATGAAGGAGTTAGAGGACTCACCTGATAATCAGACCTTTGCTTCAATCAACCAGCGAATATCTTCAGGAATTCCATGATTCATTAACAATCTCAATCTTGCACATCTAGCACGGTAAATTTTTGTGATCGCATTCTGAGGCAGAGCGGGAAAATACTTTTTCAATTTTTCAAGATTAGTGTCCATTTTCAAATGAGAATTGGAAGAAAGATTTAAAGAATTGCACAAATATATACACCGATATCAGTTATTATGAAAAACTGAAAGAACCGAATTAAGTCACGGAGTACCGTTATCGGCCATTTGACCGGGGTGACAGAAACTAGCAAAAATCACTCAAAAAGAAACACAAAAACAATGTGAGAAAAAAAAAATCAACCTTTATCTACAAGATCATTCCAACTAGTTGATTCATTTTCACTAGAAAAATTATCAAAGTAAGGATTGCTCCATCTTGGTCTTAGCTCTCTAGGGAATGCATAGAGTTGAGAATTATAAAACAAAACTTTTTGATCAGTATCAACTTTTTGACAATTTTCACAAGTTTTGCAGAATGCATACGTGTCCTTGAACATGGTAGGCTAATAAAATCCAATTTGAAAGATTTTTGCAACTATCTTTTTTGATGAGAAATAACTTCCACATGCTTCAGAATGACAAAGTTTAATGACACTACTTACCTCATTGTCGGGAATGAATTTTTGAAATATTTGATCAGGACAATATTTGAATAATTGATTAGTACTTAAAAGTGCATTTTTATCATGGTTTTATATCATCATTTTGCACTTGAAGTATCAATAACTCCTTGACTAAAGCATGTTTTATAATAATATATCTAATAATATAAGATACCTGTAATTTGTGGTAAATGTTCATTTTAAATGCAGGCCTATCACATAAATAAAAGGATTGATTGATGACTTCAAGAACTTAAATTGCAAGGATAAAGAGATGGCCAAACTTAGAAAAGAGATGTTGGTGCAATCCAAACCGGAACACTGTTCGGTAATTGGGTCATATCTGGAGCTATAGATCTCAGATTTAGGTCCAATTTATATGGATGGAAAGGTAAGACATAGGCCTACAACTTTCCTATGGAGCCCAAGATCTAAAAAGGCCATTATCAAGTCCAAATTGTAGCAACAACAAAGACGCCCGAATTTGTCTTCCAGCCCGAGCATTGTTCGGTATTTTGGCCATATCTGGAGTTCTAGAAGTCCAAATAAGCTGAATGTTTTACACAAGAAATTTGAGACAATTGCCTACAACTTTCATGTTTTCACTTGGCTCCAATTTTGACGTTATCAATGACGTTTTGGGCAGACAATAGAAGATAAGGATTGTCATCAAGTCAAAAGTTGGCCACCCACTTATCAATTAGTCATCAAATCAATAATTCCCAATTTTGGCCTATAAAAGGAGGCATTTGCCATGCATTTAGGCATCTTGGTGTTCAGATCAAGATCATGCTCTTCCTTTCTCTCTTTGTATTTTTTGTAATGTTTATGCCTTTCATTTTCTTTTCTTTACTTAGTTAGCTTTTATGTTCTTATTTTGTTTATCTATTTTTCTTTCTTTCATTATGTGTAGCTAAGTTAATTATGTCAAGGTGAAAAGGTTACACTAATGGTGTAAGAATAAGTATAATGTAAACTTAATATGGACTTTAATGTTTGATACTAAAATGTTTTATATTTGTTATCTTGTTTACTCTTTAATACTTTGCTTGTTAAATAAGTAATCTTGATTTATGTTGTATAACACTTGGTACAACAAATGCTTGACACTTTCATAGCCCATACTGTATGGTATAACCGACACCTGAGCTATGAAAGGAACTTGATTTGTTGTTAACATAAGTTATAATCATGAATGCTTGACGAGATTTACAAGTATTAGCATTAATGGAATAAGATGACTAATGTAATCATGTTAACAATATATAATCTGATTGGAACCTCCTTTGTGTGTGGTTTCCAATTCAATAATAAGAGTTTATATTATACTTGTTTGATATACCATTAGTGGAACCTCTAACCTTGATATTTGTTATTATTATTGTTTAATCCTTACATTAATTTTCCATCTCCAAGTTCTCATCATCTTCTTCTTCTTCTCTTTTATTATTATTATTATTATTATTACTACTACTATTACTACTACTACTACTACTACTACTACTACTACTACTACTACTACTACTACTACTACTACTACTATTATTATTATTATTATTATTATAGTTGTTGTTGTTATTATTGCTATTATTATTGTTTATAATTGTTGTCTATAATTTGTACAATTAACCTCCCTATGGTTCGACCCCGGTCTTGCCGGGTTATTTATTACTTCGACACTCCTTCACTTGGGAGAAGACATCAACCTTTTAGTCGTGTCAATAAGTTAGGGTCATCACAATAAAAATTCTTCACTTTGTTCAAAAACTTTTCTTTATCTTGGGTACTCCAATCAGCTGACAAATCTCCTAAAGCAAGAAAATTGATATTTTTATCATACCAAGGCATTGAATTAAGAGAACGTAAGGATTCATTAGGAAAGTAATCATCGATTGGTGTGATGTTAGATGTCGAATTTGTTGTTATTTTTGACAAAAGATCCGCATCAACATTTTTTATGCGTTTTTCATCAGTGATTTCTTCCTCAGAATAAATCATTTGCAAATATTCAGATTCATCCAACTCATTTTTACTTAAAGTAGATTCAAGTTGATCATAAACTAATTCGTCAATATGATCTACTTCTTGTAAATCATTATCATCTCCAAGTTGCTTGCAAATGTTGAAAATATTCATCTCTAATGTCATGTTTCCAAATGATAGCTTCATTAGTCTATTCCTACAATTAATCAATGCGTTAGAAGTTGCAAGAAATGGACGTCTTAAAATAATAGGAAATGAATTACATGCTTCAATAGGTTGTGTGTAAGACAATAAAATCCACAAGATAAATGAATTTATCGACTTGTACTAACACATCTTCACTTATTCCTCTAGGCACTTTTATAGATCTATTGGCAAGTAAAAGAGTTATAGAAGTTGGTTTTAACTCACCTAGATTGAGACTCTGAAAAACTGAATATGGAAGTAAATTCACACTAGCACCGAGATCAAGTAAGGCTCTTTCAATTTTATGCTCTCCAATAAAGCAAGAATTTGTAGGACAACCAGGGTCTTTATATTTCAAAGCATTATTGTTCTGAAGAATAACACTTACTTGTTCGGCTAAAAATGCTTTCTTTTTCATGTTCAGTTTTCTCTTCACAGTGCATAGATCTTTCAAAATTTTAGCATAGGAAGGAACCTGTTTAATAGCATCCAGCAAAGGTATATTAATTCTTACCTGTTTGAAAGTTTCAAAAATTTCAGAGTTGTGATTGACTTTCCTTTGTTTGGTCATGGCTTGAGGAAATGGAAGTGCTGGCGGAGAATCAGTCTTTTCTTTGCAATTTTCAGATTCAACCCCTTCCTTACCCTTAGAGATTGACTCATCATCTTTCTCATAAGGTTCAAGAGAGGGTGTTTCAATAACCTTACCACTGCGCAGAGTAGTGACTGATTTGACTTGATCCATGTGTTGGCTTCCCGAACTACTTGCATTTGCATTGTATTGCCCCTTGGGATTTTGTTGTGGTTAAGATGAAAACTTACCTTTCTCTTGGAAACTGAGAGCAGATGTTAATTTTGCAAAAGTATCTTTAAAATCTATCATGTTTTGAGCAAGTTGAGTATTGATTGTCTCTTACTTTTTAATGAATGCATGCAATGTTTCCTCAAGATTTCTTCTAGGAGGTGGAGCATAAGGAGGTGCATATCCATGAGAATTTTGGAAATTGTGGTGTGCTTGAAATGGTGGTTGTGAAGTTTGTGCATTGTTGTTCTCACTCTTTCAACTAAAATTTGGGTGATTTCTCCAACCAGGGTTGTATGTTTGTGAGTATGGGTTGTGATTGGCCCTTTGGAAACTGTTTAAAGCATGGGCTTGTTCATGAAAACATTCCTTAAAAGAAGGCAAGGTTGGACAATTATTGGTTGATTGTTTATTTGTTTCATATATTTGACACATAATGTTTTCAACAGATTTTAATTGACCACTCTTTTTCAATTCTAGTGCCTCGACTTTTCTAACTTAAGATGCAAACTTGGCTTGAAGGTCATGATCTTCCCTAAGGTTGTACATACCTCCACTAGATGTATGAGGTTGAGTTTTACTCGGTGCCTCATAAGTACCCGCGGTGTCCCAATTTTGAGCATTTTTAGCCAACAAGTCTATGTACTCCATTGGTTCATCAGGGTCTTTATCTTTAAAAGTTCCATTGCACATCAATTCAACCATTTACCTTTCTCCTGGTTTTTGAGTGAAAGTGATGATTTGTCTTTTGAAAGAGTTTGTTCGATGACATGAGAAAAACTTCTTTAAAAACTGTTGTTGTATTTCATCCCAAGCATGAATGGATCCTGGTCTCAAATTTTGTAGCCATGGTTTAGCTTTATCTTTTAATGAAAAAGGAAAAAGATTTAATTTAATGGTGTTCATGCTGCAATTTAAATTATTATATGTGTTGCAGACCTCCTCAAATTCCCTTAAATGCAAGTATGGATTTTCTAATTCTAAACCATGAAAAGAAGGTAAAAGTTGAATAATACTTGGTTTAAAATTAAAATGAGATGCATCGGGAGGAAAAACTATGCATGATGGTGCACTTGTTCTTGTAGGATTCATGTGGTCTCCAAGTGTTCTAGCACGGTTATTCTCACTATTCTCATTATGAAGTGATTGATTATCTTCTTCGACCATGTTTTTTGAAAATGATGAGGATACCCTACAATGTCTACCACTTGATACTTGATGTACATGACCACACTCTCATGCACGTGTAGGAATAGAATAAAAGGAAAAAGAAAACAAAAGAAAAAGAAATAAGAGAAAAGAGAAAAGAAACAAAGTTATATACAAGAAAAGTGAAAAGAGAAAATAAAATAAATACTATAATTTATACAAAACTTACCTCCCCAGCAACGGTGCCAAAAACTTGACACGACCAAAAGATTGTTGTCTTCTCCCAAGTGCAGGAGTGTCAAAGTAATAAATGACCCTGCAAGACCGGGGTCGAACCATAGAGAGGTTAATTGTACAAATTATAAACGACAATAGTAACAACAACAACAACAACAATAATAGTAATAACAACAATAACAACAATTACAATAATAGTAGTAGTAGTAGTAGTAGTAGTAGTAGTAGTAGTGGTAGTAGTACTAATAATAATAATAATAATAGAAGAAGAAGAAGAAAAAGAAGAAGTTGATGAGAACTTTGAGATGGAAAGATTAACGTAAGGATTAAACAATGATAATAACAAATGTCAAGGTTAGAGGTTCCACTAATGGTATGTCAAACAAGTATAGTATAAACTCTTATTATTCAATTGGAAACCACACACAAAGGAGGTTCCAATCAGATTATAGATTGTTAACATGATTACATTAGTCATCTTATTCGATTAATGTTAATACTTGTAAATCTCGTCAAGCATTCATGATTATAACTTATGTTAACAACAAAACAAGTTCCTTTCATAGCTCGGGTGTTGGTTATACCATACAGTATGGGCTATGAAAGTGCCAAGCATTTGTTGTATCAAGTGTTATACAACATAAATCAAGATTAGTCATTTAACAAGCAAAGTATTAAAGAGTGAACAAGATAACAAATATAAAACATGTTAGTATCAAACATTAAAGTCCATATTAAGTTTATACTATACTTATTCTCACACCATTAGTGTAACCTTTTCACCTTGACATAATAAACTCAGCTAGACATAATGAAAGAAAGAAAAATAAATAAACAAAATAAGAACATGAATAAAATTAAAGTTAACTAAGTAAATGCAAGGAAATGAAAGGCATAAACTTGATATTAATGAAAGCAAAGCATAAACATTACAAAAAATACAAAGAGAGAAAGCAAGAGCATGATCTTGATCTGGAAACCAAGATGCCTAAATGCATGGTAAATGCCTCCTTTTATAAGCCAAAATTGGGAACTATTGATTTGATGACTAATTGATGAGTGGGTGACCAACTCTTGTCTGCCCAAAACGTCATTGATAATGTTAAAATTGGAGCCACTCAAAAACATGAAAGTTGTAGGAAATTATCTCAGCTTTCTTGTGTAACAAATTCAGCTCATTTTAACTTCTAGAACTCCAGATATGGCCAAAATACTAAACAGTACTTGGGCTTTTTTGTTGTTGCAACAATTTGGACTTGAAAATGAACTTTTTAAATCTTGGGCTCCATATGTAGACCTAAATTTGAGATCTATAGCTCCAGCTATGACCCAATTACTGAATAGTGTTCTGGTTTGGATTGCACCGACATCTCTTTCCAGAGTTTAGCCATCTCTTTGTCCTTTCAATTTCAGTTCTTAAATCCATCAATCAATCCTTTCATTTATGTGATAGGCCTGCATTTAAAATGAACATTTACCACAAATTAAAGGTATCTTATATTATTAGATATATTATTATAAAACATGCTTAAGTTAAGGAGTTATTGATACTTCAAGTGCAAAATGATGATATAAAACCTTGATAAAAATGCACTTTTAAGTACTAATCACCTAGAAAGCTAAGACAATTTTTTATAACTTTTATTTTTTCAAGTGGTTCTAATTTTAACGTTATCAATGATGTTTATGAAGAGTTGGCCACCCACTCATCAATTAGTCATCAAATCAATAGTTTCCAATTTTGGCATATAAAAGGAGGTATTTGCCATCTATTTAGGTATCTTGGTTTCCATCTCAAAGTTCTCATCAATTTCTTCTTGTTGTTTTTTTATTATTATTACTATTACTATTATTGTTGTTGTTGTTGTTTTATTATTTTCTATAATTTATACAAGTAACCTCCCTATGGTTCGACTCCGGTCTTGCCGGGTTATTTATTACTTTGACACTTCTGCACTTGGGAGAAGGCATCAATCTTTTGGTCGTGTCAATTAGTCATTTAACAAGCAAAGTATTAAAAAGTGAATAAGATAACAAATACAAAACATGTTAGTATCAAACATTAAAGTCCATGTTAAGTTAAGATAAAAGTTAACTAAGTAAAGGAAAGAAATTGAAAGGCATAAACAGGATATTAATGAAATCAAAACTTAAGCATTACAAAAATACAAATAAAGAAAGTAAGAGCATGATCTTTATCTGAAAATCAAGATGCCTAAATGCATGGAAAATTCCTCCTTTTATAGGCCAAAATTAAAAACTATTGGTTTGATGACTAATTGTTTAGTGGGTGGCCAACTCTTGACTTGGTGACAATTTTTATCTTCTTGTCTGCCCAAAACATCATCGATAACGTAAAAATTTAAACGAGACCTCTACATGAAAGTTCTAAGAAATTATGTTAACTTTCAAGGAAAAAAAATTAAGGTCATTTAAAGTTCTAGAACTCAAGATATGGGTTGAACACTGAACAATATTTGGACTTGAAAATGGCTTTTTTAAATCTTGGATTCCATGAAAGTTGTAGGCCTATGTCTTACCTTTCTATCCATATAAAGTAGACCCAAATCCGAGATCTACAGCTCCAGATATGCCCAATTACTGAACAGTGTTCCAGTTTGGACTGCAGCGACATCTCTTTTCTAAGTTTAACAATCTCTTTGTCCTTTTAATTTCAGTACTTAATCTCATCAATCAATCCTTTCATTTATGTGATAGACCTATATTTAAGATAAATATTTACCACAAATTAAAGGTATCTTATATTATTAGATATGTTAGTATAAAACATGCTTTGGTTAAGGAGTTATTGATACTTCAAGTGCAAAATGATGATATAAAACCTTGATAAAAGTACACTTTTAAGTACTAATCACACTCCTCAATCAGTTTATTACTAGTCCCTAGTAATCAAAATGTTAAAATTGAAAAACAATTTGCAAATTCCTCAAAGCAAGGCATTCATCATTTAACTTCCATTAATCAATCTAGATAAAAAAAAACTCTCATTAAATTTATATATCTACTCAATACCTCTTAAACAATTTATTAATAAACCTTTTTTTTTTTGTGCTCAATATATCAACTCATAATTATAAAGCTTTACTTGGAAGAAAATAAAATTTTTGTTCTAAAGTTTAAGGTTAACTTTCTTGGATTGAGATTATTATCGTTTTTTTCTCTTTTTTAATTATATATATATATATATAACTTAAAAAAATAATGCATCTTTAACCTATGTAATGAGCTTTCAGCTAATGACTCCCAACTAGTTGGTTTTAGGGCATTAGGTGTTGAGACACCCCTTCAAGCTTAATAACTCGGGTTGCAGATACTGATACGTAGATAGTGCAATATTTGATTCCCTTAAACTTTTTTCATCAACCTATGTAATAATCGTTGGGCCAATAGCTCCCAAGTCAGTTGACTTTAGGGTATTAGGTGTTAAAACACCCTTTGGAGCTTAATTATTTAGGTTAGAGAGGCTACGTAAATAAATTTATCTATGTTTATTATCATTATTTTTTTGTTTTTGTTTTTGTTTTTTAATTTATATACTATCCCTTTTCTTTAGTTGTTACCTTTAATAAAAGAATATAAATAATATAATAATCTAATATGCAACCCACAATCATATGTTAAAGTGTGTGTATGAAAATGAAGGTTTAAGAATACTTGTTAAATGGGTATATAAACAGAATTAAGTGATAACAAAGCGAGAGTTTGTAAACCTGAATATTTCAAGAAGTATTTTGATAGGTCTTGTTATGAATATTACAAATAATCATTGAAAAATATTAACTAAGATACGTCTCAGAAGTCAATAAAATTCCTCCTTATTCTGTCATCTTAGTAACAATAGTTTACAAATGGTTTATGAAATAAAAAATAAAGTTATTTTTTTTTCAATATCAACTACTACCCTCTCCCCCTAACCAAAACGAGACATTGTCTTTAATGTTCTAAGGTAGAAAGATAAAGTATAGAAAATATTATCTGAAACACCGAATACTAACAAACCTGAAACACACTTAAACAAATATAAAAAACAACAAAACACAAAATAATATACTATTAAAAAAACCAAAAGACACAAGGATTCACAAATGAAGGCTCAAATCCAATCAAAGTTTTTACAGCATTTTTTTGTTGACCAATTTATGCGACTCATGGAGGGACCAATTACAGGAGTGAAAGATTGTAGTTGGTTAATCAATTATTCAGCAGTAGTAATAGAGATTATGATTTGTCATGTCGAAGATGTTAGAAATTCATGTTCCACAGCATGATCAAGAAAAGATAACAATTTATCATAAAAATCATTAACATTTAACAAACTTATGGGTTTATGGTGAATGTGCAATTGGGCCCAAGAGGTAATATGAAAGATCTCTTCCAATGTGCCCAGACCATTTAGTAAGGCAATAAAGGCATCAACGTGTTTAAACATTGCATTCATTTGATCAGACATTGTGGAGACTCATAGTTCCTCTCCAATTGTTTTCTAATGATATTTTCTTATGCTAAAGCTTTAGGGACAACCCCTATAACTTGACTACCTCCTAAAAATACAGCTATTGACACCCCTTATTAACTCAAGACTACCTCCCCTATACACTAAATGAATCTTTCTCTCAGCTAATACTTGACCAAGATGATTTACTGATTTTAAAAACTCTATTTTCTTCCCAATACTAGATCCACCGAAAACACAAATGTTTCTTATGTGATGACTTGAGGAACCTACCATTTTTACACATTTATATATCTATTGAATGTATGGGTTGAGTAGAAATGAAGGAAAGGAAGATAAGATTTTATAGATGAGAACTTGAAAATACAATCATACCCCCTATATGTAGGCTAGTTAGAGTCTTACTCTCTCTCTTCATTCATTTATTTATTTATATATTTTTTATTTTTTATTTTTTTTAAAAAGCATGTATATGTACAGGTAGTTGTGATTATTGCTCACGCCTTCCCTTGGTTTTACGTTCAAGAATGACTTAAACCCCCTCTATGGGTCGGAGATAGGCTTCCCATTTAGTTTTCTTAAAAACTAGCAAACATGGTCTTTTTTTGTCAGATTTTCAAGACTATGTAGAGCATGTTCTTTATTGAAATGGAGTCATAAGTCATGAAATGCACAATACATATCTCCACTAGGATATGTGTTAAAAGTCAATAAAAGATTATCTAAAGATTTTTTATGTTTTGAAATAAATCTTGACTTTTGACAATTTTCACAAGCTTTGCAGAATGCATATGAGTCTTTGAATAGGTGGGCTAATAAAATATATTTTGAAAGATTTTTATAACTGTCTTTTTTAACAAGAAATGACTCTCATATGTTTCAGAATGACAAAGTTTAATGACATTACTTATCTCATTATCGAGAATGAATCTTTGAAATATTTGATCAGGACAATATTTGAATAAGTAAGGGTTATCCTAATAAATATTTTGCACGTCGCTCAAATTTTTTTTTTTTATCTTGAGTACTCCAATGAGCTGACAAATCTCCTGAAATAAGAAAATTAATATTTTTATCATACCAAGATATTGGACTAAGAGAAAGTAAGGATTCATTAGGAAAGTAATCATCGATTGACATGATATCAAATGTCAAATTTGTTATCACTCTTAACAAAAGATTCGCATTAAAATTTTTGATGTCTTTTTCATCCGTGATTTGTTCTTGAAAATAAATTATTTGCAAATCTTCAGATTCATCTAACTCAATTTTACTTAAAGTATATTCAAGTTGATCATAAATTAATTCTTTAATATGATCTACTTCTTGTAAATCATTATCATCTCCAGGTTGCTTGCAAATGTTGAAAATATTCATCTCCAATGTTACGTTTTCAAATGATAGCTTCATCAGTCCATTCCTACAATAAATCAGTACATTAGAAGTTACAAGAAACGGACGTCTTAAAATAACAGGAAATGAATTACATGCTTCAACAGGTTGTGTGTCCATGACAATAAAATCCATATGATACATGAATTTATCGAGTTATACTAACACATCTTTAACTATTCTTCTAAGAACTTTTACAGATCTATCGGCAAGTAAAAGAGTTACAGAAGTTGGTTTTAACTCATCTAGATTCAGACTTTGAAAAACCGAATATGGAAGTAAATTTATACTAGCTCCAAGATCAAGTAAGGCTCTTTCAATTTTATGTTCTCTAATAAAGCAAAAAATTATAGGATAATTAGGGTCTTTATATTTCAAAGCATTATCGTTTTGAAAAATGTGTTTTGAAAAATGACACTTATTTGTTCGGCTAAAAAGGCTTCCTTTTTCACATTCAGTTCTCTCTTCACAGTGCACAAATCTTTAAAAATTTTAGTATAAGAAGGAACTTGTTTAATAGCATCCAGTAAAGGTATATTGATCTTCACCTGTTTTAAAGTTTTAGAGATTTCAGAGTTGTGATTGATTTTCTTTTGTTTGGTCATGGCATGATGAAATGAAAGTGCTGGCGGGGAATCAGTCTTTTCTTTGTAATTTTTAGATTCAACCTTTTCCTTACCCTTAGAGATTGACTGATCATCTTTCTCACAAGGTTCAAGAGTGGGTTTTTTGATAACCTTACCACTGTGAAGATAAGTGACTAATTTGATTTGATCTAAGTGTTGGCTTCTAGAACTACTTGCATTTGCATTGTATTGCTCCTTGGGATTTTGTTGTGGTTGAGATGGAAACTTACCTTTCTCTTGGATACTGAGAGTAAATGTCAATTTTGCAAGAGTATCTTTAAAATCTGTCGTGCTTTGAGCAAGTTGAGTATTGATTGTCTTTTTTTTTTCAATGAATGCATGCAATATTTCCTTAAGATTTCTTCTAGAAGGTGAAGCATAAAAATATGTATATCCATAAGAATTTTGAAAATTATGGTGTGCTTGAAATAGTGGTTATGAAGTTTGTGTGTTCTTGTCATCACTCTTCCAACTGAAATTTGGGTAATTTCTCTAACCAGGGTTGTATGTTTGCGAGTATGGGTTATGATTAGGCCTTTGAAAACTGTTTAAACCATAGGCTTGTTCATGGAGACATTCCTTAAAAAAGACAAAGTTTGACATTCATTGGTTGAGTCTTCATTTGTTTCACAGATTTGACACACAATGTCTTAAACATATTTTAATTAACCACTCTTTTTTAATTCTAATGCCTTGACTTTTCTAGCTAAAGATGCAAACTTAGCTTGGAGGTCATGGTCTTCCCTAAGGTTATATATACCTCTACTAAATGTATGAGGTTGAGTTTTACCTGGTGCCTCACAAGTACCTATGATGTCCCAATTTTGAGCATTTTCAGCTAACAAGTCTAAGTACTTCATTGCTTCATTAGGGTCTTTATCTTCAAAAGTTCCATTGCACGTCAATTCAACCATTTACCTATCTTTAGGTGTTAACCCTTCATAAAAATATAAAACCAATCACCATGTTTCAAAATCATGATGAGAGCAAGTATTAAGCAAGTCTTGATATCAATATTGGTAAAATATTTCTCCTGGTTTTTGAGTGAAAGTAATGATTTATCTTTTGAAAGAGTTTGTTCTGTGAGAAGAGAAAAACTTCTTTAAAAATTGTTGTTGCATTTCATCCCAAGCACGAATGGATTCTGGTCTCAAATTTTATAACCATGTTTTAGCTTTATCTTTTAATGAAAAAGGAAAAAAAGCTTTAATCTGATAGTGTTCATGCTACAATTTGAGTCATTATAGGTGTTACAGACCTCTTCAAATTCCCTTAAATGCAAGTATGGATTTTCTAATTCTAAGCCATGAAAAGAAGGTAAAATTTGAATAATGTCTGACTTAAAATTAAAATGAAAAGAAGGCAACAACACCAAAAACTTGACACGACCAAAAGATTGATGTCTTCTCCTAAGTGCAAGTGTATCGAAGTAATAAATAACTCTACAAGATCGGGGTCAAACCATAAGAAGGTTAATTGTATAAATTATAGATAACAATAATACAACAACAACAATAGTAACAATAACAACAATAACAATAATAATAATAGTATTAGTACTAGTAGTGGTAGTAGTAATAGAAGAAGAAGAAGAAGTTGATGAGAACTTTGAGATAAAAGATTAACGTAAGGATTGAACAATGATAACAATAAATGTCATCGAACCATAAGGAGGTTAATTGTATAATTATAGATAACAATAATATAACAACATCAATAGTAACAATAACAACAATAATAATAGTACTAGTAGTAGTAGTAGTAGTAGTAGTAGTAGTAGTAATAGAAAAAGAAGAAGAAGTTGACGAGAACTTTGAGATAAAAGATTAATATAAGGATTAAATAATGATAACAATAAATGTCAAGGTTAGAGGATCCACTAATGGTATGTCAAACAAGTATAGTATAAACTCTTATTATTCAATTGGAAATCACACACAAAGGAGGTTCCAATCAGATTATAAATTGTTAACATGATTACATTAGTTATCTTATTTGAATAAAGCTAATATTTGTAAATATTGTCAGGCATTTATAATTATAACTTATGTTAACAACAAATCAAGTTATTTTCATAGCTCAGATGTCGATTATACTATACAGTATAGGTTATAAAAGTGTCAAGCATTTGTTGTACTAAGTGTTATACAACATAAATTTAGATTAGTTATTTAACAAGTAAAGTATTAAAGAGTGAACAAGATAACACATACAAAACGTGTTAGTATCAAACATTAAAGTCCATGTTAAGTTTACACTATATTTATTCTTACACCATTAGTGTAACCTTTTCACCTTGGCATAATAAACTTAACTAAACCTAATGAAAGAGAGAAACATAAATATACAAAATTAAAACATAAATAAGATAAAAGTTAATTAAGGAAAGAAAATAAAAGGCATAAACTTGATATTAATGAAAGCAAAACCTAAACAATACAAAGATACAAAGAGAGAGAGCAACAACATGATCTTGATCTGGAGATCAAAATGCCTAAATGTATGGCAAATGCCTCTTTTTATAGGCCAAAATTAGAAAGTATTGATTTGATGACTAATTAATGAGTGATTAGTCAACTCTTGACTTGGTGACAATCCTTATCTTCTCTTGTCTACTCAATACATCATTGATAACGTCAGAATTGGAACTACTTGAAAACATGGAGGTCATTTGGATTTCTAGAACTCCAGATATGGGCCAAACACTAAACAATGTTTGGGTTGTAGGATAAATTTGAATTTCTTTGTTGTTGCTACAATTTAAACTTGAAAATGACCTTTTTAAAACTAGACCTCGACATGAAAGTTGTAGGCCTATGTCTTACCTTTCCATCCATATAAAGTAGACCTAAATTTGAGATCTACAGCTCTAGATATGCTCCAATTATCGAATAGTGTTCTGTTTTGGACTATACCAGCATCTTTTTTCTAAGTTTGACCATCTCTTTGTCCTTTTAATTTCAATGCTTAAACTCATCGATCAATCCTTTCATTTATATGATAGGCCTACATTTAAAATGAATATTTACCACAAATTAAAGGTATCTTATATTATTAGATATGTTATTATAAAACATGCTTTAGTTAAGGAGTTATTCATACTTCAAGTGCAAAATGATAATATAAAACCTTGATAAAAATATACTTTTAAGTACTAATAATCACTCATCATTAAAAAATAATTTTCTTTATCCATTTCTAAGATAATATTTAGTTACTGTCTTGAAATAGAAAAAAAAAGATAAAAAAAACAAGACAAAAAATAGAAATAAAATTATGTTTGGTAGTAATGTACAAGATAGAATAAAATATGAAAAAATCTACTTTACCTTTAACACAGACACACTTTAGTTAATATTGAGTGTTAAAATTAATAGTATTATAATAACCTTAGTTATAAAACCAAGAATGACTCGATGGGTTGACTTGAAATCTAAACTAATTCGAGTTTAAGAAAAAAATAAGAAAAAGTTTGACTTGACCTTACTTAGTTAAAAACCTAGGTCAACCCAGGATAAAATATGAGTGAAAAACTCATTGATTTTTTTTTTTAAATTTTTAGTCAAAAAAATATTGCTTTGATTTTTTTTTTAAAAATTAGGTCAGTTCAGTTGACCTTTTCGATTTGTGACACGAACTTTGTCTCGGGTTGACTCCAGAGTTGAGTTTTTAAAATTATGATAATAATTATTTTTATTCATACATCAACTTAGATTAACCCATGTTGATCTCCTTAACATGTGATCTGAGCTTTGCCATGGTTAACTCTAAGTGGAGTTTTAAACATAGTTATGAAACCCGACCGAGGGGTTGGCCCGGCTCTCATGGGTCAACCCTGAAAAATTAAAAAATTAAATTTTTAATGTTTCATATAAAAAAAATCTATGAAAATATAGATTATACATATTATAAATAATGAAATTTAAAAGAATATTTTAAAAAGTTTTTTGGCTCACATTGAAAATATATTATGTTAAGCTTTTAAGTTGAAGTATTTATACTATTTTTTTTTATTTTACATTAAAAAAACATAACCTTTTTCTTGAAAATATAGAGTATATATACTAATATGTTTCAAGTTCTATATTGAAAAAATATAATTTTTTTAATAGGAACATATAATATGTATACAAAAGGGCTTCAAATACCATATTGAAAAAATATTATGTTATCCTTTTAAATTGAAATATTTAAACCAAAAGCTTTTTTATTCCATATTAAAAAAACATGATTTTTTTTTTTAGAAACATAGATTATATATATTAATAGGTTTCAAATTTCATATTAAAAAAATATAACTTTTTTCATAAAAATAAAATATATATATTAAAGGATTTCAAATATCCTGTTTTCCTTAATTTTTTCCTTAATTTTCAGCAAGATAAAAATTAAAAATCCCAAACATTTGCAGAAACTCTCCCTCTGCTCAGTTCTGCTCAATGGCAGCTTCTGCGTCACTATCATCACGGTCTTCAATATCTTTATATGGCCAAGTGACGACAAAGCTCTCCATTGTTACTCACAAGAAACAGCCTCTTCTCAAGTCAAAGCCATCATTCTTAGCATTTCATCGTTTGGACGATCTTCGTTTTCTTTCATCATCTACTCCAACTAGAGCTTCTTCAAATGGGTTTTTCGATACAACCCAAGACAAGGAGATTTTGCCGTCCTTTGAGCCGAAGCCCTCTTTTGGGTCGCGTTTTGGGCGTCTCTTTCTCTTGTTTGGTTTGCAGCTTCTGGCTATACTATGACCCGACTCATTGATTTTCAAATTAAATTTTTAAATTATAATTTTATTTTTAAATTAATTCAAATTAATTTATAACCCGAACTTTATTCTAGATAAATAATAAATTTAAATTTTAAAATTATAATAATAATAATTATTTTTATTATAAATTAAATAATTTTAAAATTAAATTTCTTTTACAATAATATTTTAAAAATAAAAAAATAAATATTATCTCACTATGTACCTTTTATTTTAAAAATATAAATATTAACTTTAAAATTATATATAAAAAAACTAATTTATTTTTATATTTCTATCTATATATTTTTTAATTAAACATATTTCTATATACATTGTTTTTGTTTTTTTAATCTTACATGACAGTAACCCTACTCAAAGTCCTGACGAAACCTTGCCAGTTATTTATTAAACCCTTTTCCTTATTTTCAGCAAGACAAAAATTAAAAATCCCAAACATTTGCAGAAACTCTCTCTCTGCTCTGCTCAGCTCTGTTCAATGGCAGCTTCTGCGTCACTATTATCACTGTCTTCAATATCTTTTGGCGAAAATCGTTTCAAAATCATATCTGGCCAAGTGACGACAGAGCTCTCCATTGTTACTCACAAGAAACAACAACCTCTTCTCAAGTCAAAGCCATCATTCTTAGCATTTCATCGTTTGGACGGTCTTCGTTTTCTTTCATCATCTACTTCAACTAGAGCTTCTTCAAATGGGTTTTTCGATACAACCCATGACAAGGAGATTTTTCCGTCCTTTGAGCCAAAGCCTGCCAAATTTCTCTTTTGGGTCGCGTTTTGGGCGTCTCTTTCTCTTGTTTGGTTTGCAGCTTCTGGCGATGCTAATGCAGCTGTCGATTCCATCAAAGCCTCCGGCGTTGGTCTAAAGATTGCTACTGCGCTTCGTAGACTTGGCTGGTATGATGAAGCTGTGGTCTTTGCTCTTGCTACACTTCCCGTGCTTGAGCTCCGTGGGGCCATTCCTGTTGGTTATTGGATGCAACTCAAGCCTATAATGCTCACTATCTTATCTGTTGTTGGGTTAGTTGTGTTTTTTTTTTTTTTGCCATCATCATGGATGCATATAGAGGTATTTAAAAGTTAAAAAACTGTGTTTCTTATCTTTCTACACTCACCTTGAACCCATTTGAAAAAATAATGCTGTTCGAAGTATAATTAGAGCCACATTAATTGAGTTTCATGAATAATTAATTTATTTTGATCATTTTATTCTTTTGTATTTCTTTTTGTTAAGTTTGGCTGATGAAATTCGTAATTTATTTATAGGCGATTAATTATGTTGTCATAAATTAGTGTTCGTCAAAAGCACAATCTCTTTCAGAAAAAAAAAGAAATCAAGTCCAGATAATTAATGTCATTTGCGGCTTTATTTGCAGGAACATGGTTCCTGTGCCTTTCATCATACTTTACTTGAAGCCATTTGCTTCTTTCCTTGCTGGAAGGAACCAGTCAGCATCTCGGTTCCTTGACATGCTATTTGAGAATGCCAAAGAGAAATCTGGTCCTGTGAAAGAGTTTCAATGGCTTGGCCTAATGCTTTTCGTGGCTGTTCCTTTCCCTGGAACAGGAGCATGGACTGGAGCCATCATAGCTTCGATTCTTGATATGCCTTTCTGGCCAGCTGTATCGGCAAATTTCTGCGGTGTTGTGTTGGCTGGCCTCCTGGTTAACTTGTTGGTGAACCTAGGTCTCAAGTATGCAACTATTACTGGTATCATCCTCTTCTTTATATCAACTTTTATGTGGAGTATCCTCCGACATATTAGCAAGTCTTCTAGCGTGTAAAGCTTGTCGAACTGATGGACCAGTTTATATATACATTTCATTCAATAGTAAGACAACAATTCTGCTTATCTATGTCTGTTGTGTCAGTTGGGACATGCCTAGATCTTACGTCCCTTGTTTCAATATTTGATTTTATTTTGGGGTTTGCTTTCTCTTATTCTCCTGCTTCATAGAGATCTAATGTTCTCAAACGGAGAGTGAAAACTATGTGGAGCTTCTTTTTTTTCTCGATCGTTATGGAGCTAATTAAATCTCAGGTAGGGAGGGACATTGTTGTTTTCTTGAGGTTATGATCGTTCGATATTTGTTTAGAAAGAATTATTGCATGAGGTCAACGTGGCTAATTTTGTTGGAAATTACATTTTCTCGTTTTTAATGAAGGGCAACGAGGAATACACTAAGTATGAGCACTTGACGACTTTTCCTAGTAACTATTGGTTTGTGCAATAGTACTGGACTGCTTGATTTGCTACCTGTTTGAAGTGCTGACCTGTGTGAAAACTAACAACCTTAGTCTTCGATGTAATGTAAGGATCGTCATCAAATCTTTGACATTTAGGCAAGGAAATGACCAATTCTCTTTGTTTTGACGTGGAATCTTGTTTTTCTGGGTTAATATTATCTTAAGCGTGTGAAAACAGTTTTATTGCCCCTTTGTTCACTATTCGCTGGATTCTGTGGTGAAGTTTGTCATAATTTGTCATCTTCATGTGATTTTGGCCTTATTTTTTCTTTTTTGTTCTGGTAGATGAATTTTCTTAGGTCTTTTATTAGCAGTTGATGAGTTGGCTGTTATGGGCTGGAAGGTGTAGGAGGCTGTGCTTGGACAACCTAAACACCTGCAAAGCAAGTCTCCCAGAAGGGTTAAAGACCTCGATGACTAAGTTAGTTTAGGTAGGAGCCTTGTGAGACTATGCATGTGTGTATTTAGATTTAGATGTAGAGAATATTCAAGTTTGAGAAAAAAGAGAATATTCTCCCTTACCATAAGGTTCAAAGCTATTCATATTGCTTTGAATCCGGGAGTGTTGTCATGTTGAGTTTTATAGACATCTTGGGTTTAATATGACAATGAGTGCTTTGGACTTGTTGGGTCATCAAGGTTTCTATCCACCCAAATCGATGACCTTCGTTTCAGGAAAGTATTGGGCCACATGAGGCTCAAGCTCAAATGAAAAACCAGATTAATGCTAGTTCTATTTGAACCCTTCTGAATTTTACATTTAAGGCCTGCATTTTCCACGAGTTTAATTTTAAGCATTGGAACATAGATTGTGTTTAAGAGATATAAACCTCGAGCCTATTAGTGTTGGACATTGTAGCATGTCTGATGCAGAACAAAAGAAAGAATAGAAGAAGCCAAGAAGAAGTCAAAGAAAAAGAAGAAAAAGTCAGAGGAGAAGAATAAAGGTTGGGCAAGTTGCAATTTTGTGAATTTTTATTCAATTCATTAAAACTTATCTTATCTTGATGTCAAGAAAATTACATATAAATAATGAAAACCTAATCATAATAAAATTGAAATAAAAACCTACTAACTAATAAAAATCTAATATAATAACATAAACTGAAATGTAATAATAAAAATAAATAAAATTCAATAACTTGAGCTTGGATGAGCTTGATCTTCCAATCCAGTAACACATGTTTTTTCTAATCTAATAGCATAGGTTTAGGTTATTCTTTATCAACATAGATCATATAGACTTGTAAATCAAGTCTTAAAACTGATGTTCCCATCTACTTTTTCTAGGTTGAAAGAACTTGATCTTGTCAGGTATAGGTAAAGATAGCTTTGATAATACTTTTAAAAATCATGATCAAGTTGCTATAATGTCTTTTTGATAATCTAAGTATAATCTGAATCTGGTTGTTTATCTCATGTATTAAGACTCATTGAAGTTCATTATCATTGATAAAAATAACTTGTGCATTCAAAATAGTATCAATATGTTCTTTTTATGTTAATGATTATGATAATGTGGTAGGGATATCAAAAAGAGCATCAGAGATAGACTATTGTGTTTTATATATAACAAGGTCTTTCATGTCAAAGTTAAGTTAATATCGAAGTTTAGTGGTAGTTTAATAATATAACTAGATTTAATCATTTGCAACACTTTGAATGATATATCATCACTCACTTGTAATTTATAACTGGTTTTTAAAGGATATCATTCATGTTTAATTTGTATCATGAAATAATCTCTAACATTAAATACATTAAGACACTTATATAAATCAACTTGAAATTTGTATTGTTCATTACATGCTTGAATATGTTTTATGATCTTGACATGCAATTATGAATTTTATATGCAAAAAACTCAATTGAATAACATTTTAAAGTGATGAGATAAAAAAGAAAGATCTACTTACATCTTAGGTTCGTGACCATGAACCTTACATAATTGGGAATGTGGAATGAAACACATTTTTGGAATCTTGGATGTATATAGATTGGCCATTGATTAGTACTTAAAAGTGCATTTTTATCATGGTTTTATATCATCATTTTGCACTTGAAATATTAATAACTCTTTAACTAAAATATGTTTTATAATAATGTATCTAATAATATAAGATACCTATAATTTGTGGTAAATGTCTATTTTTAATGCAGGCCTATCACATAAATGAAAGGATTGATTGATGACTTGAAAAACTTAAATTGCAAGGATAAAGAGATGGCCAAACTTAGAAAAGAGATGTCGGTGCAATCCAAACCGGAACACTGTTCGGTAATTGGGTCATATCTGGAGCTACAGATCTCAGATTTAGGTCCAATTTATATGGATGGAAAGGTAAGACATAGGCCTACAACTTTCATATGGAGCCCAAGATCTAAAAAGGCCATTATCAAGTCCAAATTGTAGCAACAACAAAGAAGCCCGAATCTGTCTTCCAGCCCGAGCACTGTTCGGTATTTTGGCCATATCTGGAGTTCTAGAAGTCCAAATGAGCTGAATTGTTTACACCAGAAAGCTGAGACAATTGCCTACAACTTTCATGTTTGCAACTGGCTCCAATTTTGACGTTATCAATGACGTTTTGGGCAGACAAGAGAAGATAAGGATTATCACCAAGTCAAAAGTTGGCCACCCACTTATCAATTAGTCATCAAATCAATAGTTCTCAATTTTGGCCTATAAAAGGAGGCATTTGCCATGCATTTAGGCATCTTGGTGTTCAGATCAAGATCATGCTCTTCCTTTCTCTCTTTGTATTTTTTGTAATGTTTATGCTTTACTTTCATTAATATCAAGTTTATGCCTTTCATTTCCTTTCCTTTACTTAGTTAACTTTTATGTTCTTATTTTGTTTATTTGTTTTCCTTTCTTTCATTATGTCTAGCTAAGTTAATTATGTCAAGGTGAAAAGGTTACACTAATGGTGGAAGAATAAGTATAGTGTAAACTTAATATGGACCTTAATGTTTGATACTAACATGTTTTATATTTGTTATCTTGTTCACTCTTTAATACTTTGCTTGTTAAATGACTAATCTTGATTTATGTTGTATAACACTTGGTACAACAAATGCTTGGCACTTTCATAGCCCATAATGTATGGTATAACTGACACCTGAGCTATGAAAGGAACTTAATTTGTTGTTAACATAAGTTATAATCATGAATGCTTGACGAGATTTACAAGTATTAGCATTAATTGAATAAGATGACTAATGTAATCATGTTAACAATATATAATCTGATTGGAACCTCCTTTGTGTGTGGTTTCCAATTCAATAATAAGAGTTTATACTATACTTATTTGATATACCGTTAGTGGAACCTCTAACTTGACATTTGTTATTATTATTGCTTAATCCTTACATTAATATTTCATCTCTAAGTTTTCATCATCATCATCATCTTCTTCTTATTTTTCTTTATTATTATTATTATTATTATTATTATTACTATTGTTGTTGTTGTTATTGTTGTTTTATAATTGTTGTTTATAATTTGTACAATTAACCTCCCTGTGGTTCGACCCCGGTCTTGCCGGGTTATTTATTACTTCGACACTCCTGCACTTGGGAGAAGACATCAACCTTTCAGTCGTGTCAGCCATAACCTAGTGAATCAAGTCTTTTTTTATTCTCCTTATCATGAATAAAGGGTAAGGATTTAGGGAGCTTAATAAATTGTTCAAATCTTATGACATATTGGATGTCAAGCATAGAGGACAAAGCATTAGGGAGCTTAAAAGGTTGTTTAAAATTTATAACATGTAGGAGGTCAAGCATAAAATTCAAAAAATAGATAGTTTAAAATGACTAATATCATGAGACTCTTTTAATATTATACTTATCTTTTCAGACAATTCCATTAAAGAGTTTTTTAAAATGTCTTCCTCTATCACTAAAGTAAAATTACTATATTCTTTATTAATTTTATTTTTAGACTCATGTGGACTTATAATGTTAAGTAATGGTGTTTATGGTAGGGTTTGGGCTACAAAATTTAACTAAACCAAAAGTTGGTATTCCTTGAAAAAATAACCTGACTTGAACCAAAAATTGGTTTAAACCAAATCCTTGACATTTAGCATACTAAATCTCTGAATTTAATAGATATTTTATTAACGACTCATTTTCTCTTAGCTTCTTTATAAATCTGGGCACTATTAAGATGAGGTATACATGGTAGAGCATATAATAAAGAATCATTATTTCTATATTGAGATCTAAAAAAGGTCATAATAGAGTCTTGGTGTTTTGCCAATTAACTTTTTATAAGCAATTCATAATTTTACACTACAGTATAAGTTTAGTTAAGAGTAAAAGCATCTATAAGCCTAACCACTTTTCTAAAATCATAATTAAAACCTTTACAAAATTTACGCAAAGTTATGACTTTATTTTTCATTATAGAACATCTCATCATATAATCATTAAATTGTATTATATATTCATGGACAAATTTGTTCCCTTGCCTAAGATTATTCAAATGATTTAAAAGCTTTTCTTTATAAGATTAAGATATGTAATTGTATTATAGTTTTTGTTTCATTGATTCAATTAATTATAGAAGGTTTACCTCTCTTCTTTAAACAATCCTTAACATCTCTCAAATGAAGTTAGGATTCATCAATAAGCACCATCTTAGTAAATTTAAATTTTTTATTATCGGATAAGTTATGTCACTCAAAGAATTGATTCATATAATGAATTCACATATCAAAGATCCAAAGATCATGATGACCGTCAAAAGTAAAGGCTTCTATTTGGTTAGGGCTCATGACTCGCTCATCAAGGTTATCGTGTTTAGAGTAATCTAAATGATAATTATATTGGTGGCACTTAAGGTGAATTTGCCTATAATAGTTATTCTTGTGATATTTATTGGTCTTAGCTATCTTATTTGAAAACTCTGTTGAGATTCAATTCTTTTAAACATGTTAATCATATAAATCTGCATAAGCTATAATTCCTTAAATGTATTACTAATGATTGAGTCAATGATAAGTGTAGAACTAAAGTTAGACATTAGATGACTATGATGTAAATGCATATAATACTAATATAAGGATGAAATTGAGATTACAAATGGTTCTTATAAGCGAAATCACATTACACAAATAAAGTTAACCCTATTTTTTTTAATGTGGAGATCAATTAAAAATAGAGTACACCAAAAAAATTATAAGTATGCAATGCTAAACCTTTTAAATGTAAACAATTAATCAAACACAATGTCATGATTTTCTACTATTTTTAGCAAGTTTTGTGATTACTAAAAAGGACTAGATGCTTAATATAAAATCAAATAATTTAAATTTGGATAATCCTAATCTTCTAATCTTATAACATAAGGTTTATGGAGGCATGAAGACCTATTTCATTAATTGCCATTGAAATGTCAAATTATAAAAAAATTCTATTTATAACTATGCTCTAAATAACCAGATCTCTAAAAAGTTTTACATAGCCATTCATCTGTTAAAGGATCTACAAGCTATAGTTTGACATAGTTTATTGTTAATGCCAAGTTCCATAGCAAGCTACATCATCCTTTCTAGTTCAAGCTTATTCTTCACTTTAAATCTCTTCTTAAGAAACTGAACTTTAGTAGTTGTAAGCTGCCTTTTTTTTTTTTTGAGGTTGCTTAAGGCCCGTATCATAATCATCATCGCTACATTTTTCTTTAACACGTGTTCAAAAAAATAGCGTATTTATAATACCTCCTCCTCTAACTCCTTCAAAATTAACCATGAATTTTGCACCTGAAACAAATGGTGGTAAACATTGCTTGAAAATTTCATAGTATCATTAATAATTTATTAGTTGTATTTGATATCACTTCTAGAATGTTTTTGATAGTTTTTTTGTAACCTCAAAGTGTAACCAAATAAGAATGCTAATAATGAACATGGCCTTAAGTTATTTCAATATATAAGTGAGACCAGTTGCAAAAATCCCATGGATGAATAACAAGGCTTTTTCTAAAGGTAAATTGGTAGGAGACAAACCATTCAAGATGTCCAAACAGTAAGTACTGTGCATAAATTAATGTTACTGTTACTAAACTTTTAAGTGAGAATTCCAAGCAAAAGCTTCAAGCTTTTCTTAATAGAATGATGTAGTAAAAACACTATGTTCTTGAAAGACATATGATGATTAATATAAGTTACTTATGAATAAGGTTTTTTTCTTTGTGGTTGGATATCAAATTTAATTATGTTTTTGCTATCTGATTCATTCTTCAAAGGTGCTATTTGGTAGATTCACTATGAGAAGCTTAAGTTAGTATTTTTATAAAAAGAAAGGATAATAAATATGCAAAAAAAATATAAAATTAAAAAAAAAAAGATTGTTTGTTCTTGTTTTGATATGAAATAAATACTCAAAAAAGAAAATGGTGTGGTTGAGGGTGTTTATACCCCTTGAATCTTGTACTTTTGTTTGAATAATAGGGCTAAAAAGTCATTCCACTATAATAACACTAATAAGAGATAAATATCTCTAGCATAGATTTTAATAAATGATAAATATCTTTTATACTTAATAAGATAAAAATATGGTAGACCATAGGAGACTTTCATACACCCTAAGCTATAAATGAAGCATGATCCAAGTTAAAAAGCCTTTACTAATAAAAAATCTCAAGTGAACAAGCACTGTATCTCGACCATAAGTTTAAGCTCAAAAGATTGAGCTCAAGTTACGTGGCCCAAGTCTAAGGGGCTCTAGGATATATGCCTAACACTTGAGCCCAAATCTATTTTTGAACCCTCCAAGGCTATCATTAAAATATACCTGGACTAATAAGAAAATTATTTAAAAAATACTAAAATATTAAAAAAGAATAACAAATAAAATCTCATTCATGAAAGGAAAAGAACACAAGAACAGGAACCAAGATTAAAAATTACACAAAAAAAGAGAAACTTAATAATAATAATAATAATAATAATAATAATAATAATAATAATAATAATAAAACAATGATTCTAACAAGAAGCAAAACATAAAATATACCATAGCTTATTAAATGGAAGATTAACAAAAATATTTACCTTCAAGAGTGGTAAAAGAGATGATAATCTCGAGAGATTCACATTGGGAGGGGAACCTATCATTTTGAAGCAAAATGGTCACTTTAGAACTGCCACTAGCTTTATCATCTGCCATGAAAGCTAAAGCCTATAATTTTATTTTTATGTTCTCTTTTTTATTTTTTAAACAAACAATAACATATTTAAAAAATAAAATAACATATTTAAATATATTTTTAAATAAAAAATAATTTTAAAAAATCTACTAGTATAATATTAAAAGATATAGAAGACAACTCTAATGGTTTAAAAAGTTGAAAATTTTACAGAAAGAGATTCTTTTTTGTGAAAAAGTGCATGATGAAATCAATAATAAGGTAGTTTGAGGGACATGATCAATTTGCTTTTCCTCTTCGGAGACTAATGACTAAGAATTTGATTAATATAATATCCTCAAGTAATGTAATTTATTCCCCCCTCCATATAAAAAGGAATAAATAATAAACTTAAAACCATAATTTCCATAATTGTATGAGAGGTAAGATTTTACCATGTATATATTTTGTGTAAATAATAATTAATAGTTTACAATTTAATGATTCAGTCACATTTCTTGATATCAATTTTTATTCCATTATTTTTCTTGAAGGAAATCTATTGAATAATTCATAAACAATATGCTCAAATTAAAATTATAATGAAAATGTTAAAATAATTTTAAGGATTTAGTCTTGTCACACCTTGATGTACATCTATAATGGGAGTTAAAATATACATCATAGAAAATTAAAAATCATCATTTAGTAATTAGATAAAAATTTATAAGATTTGCACTAATTTTAGAGATTCAAACAAGGGGTTAGTCATGCTTAAAAAATAAAAATGATGTCATCCTTATAGCACCATTTCTCTTTCTCATAAAAAGCTATTATTACCATGTGTTTTACTTATTTTTTAGATTCATGTCAATTATCCTAGCTTTTTTATTTTTTGATTTTAAAAGTTGGTGTAACTCATTTGATTTTAAATCTAGATATTGATCCCTTTAAAAGAAGATGTGTTATTTTGGTTATTTACAAAAATGGACACTAGACCATAAGAATGGTAAAAATGAGATCGAGCTTTGTCCTAATTTAATGTAATTAATTTTCTAAAAATAGAATTGAAAATATTATTTTTATTTAATGGGATTTGATGGGATCATGTTGACCATAATTTACATAAATAAAATAATTTTTATTTATTTATTTATTTACATTACTTTTTATTCATTTTTTTACTAGACCAAGAAAAAAATAGGGTAAAAAAAAGTCTAATAGTTATTGAGGTTTGCTTTTTTACTTAAAAAGATGAGTTAAAATCTTATGGTTAGTAGCTAGTATAATTTATTAAATTCATATGAATATATTACATCGACATGTAAGGTAATGCGCATTTAATATTATTCTAAAAGAATATAAGAAGAAGGAATAAAAAACACCAACAAAAAAAATGAGAGGTCAGAGGTTGTCCCAACTTAGTCTTGATTAACATGTAAATAGACTCAAACATACCTCAAGAGATGGAAGTTTGGATACTTAGTATTGTTCATAGTTTTCTTGGACAATTAATTTATTATATAGAAGTCTTAACATGTTGTGGTTCTCTTGTAATCTTAGGCTATTCACTTGATTTAACAACCATTAATTACAAAAAAAAACCTAATAGAGCTCATGAAAACTCTATAAAGTAAGAGTACTTTATTGTGGATTTAAGCATGGTTTTTTTTTTCATGAAAAGTTTTGTTCAACTTTTTATCATGCTTTATGGTGTTGTTTACTTCATAAATCATCACATCATAAAAGAAACTAATGCGCATGGGATTTTTGACTATGGACTCAAAATCAAATGGATTGTGAATTCAAATAATAACGATGATTTTGTTGCATTGAATGATTGACTTCCCTATGACAAGATGTTTGTGGGTCGTTTTTTGGTGGTATATATGGAGGAGGAGATGAATTCACTTTTGTTAGGTATGCATAGCTTTGACCCCAACTAACTTGGGCTTTGTATTGGCTCAAGTGGAAGATTGTTAGCCTCGACAATCATTAGTGAGCATTTAATGCACTTGGTTCTGTTCATCATTGGGAGAGCTCTTAGCATTTATTGAGTTGGGTTTTATCTCAATCTGGACTATAAAATTCATTTCTAGTTTCTGCTCTAATCGAGTTTGGTTCTTGCTAGGAGCAAGGTCTAACCATATAGGTCTTTTTCTTCAATTTAGTTTGGTGTTTGTGTGTTTGTTCTTTTGGAATGATTGAGGGGTTTATGCCATTGTCCCTTTGTTTTCTATTTCAGTGCCACATTGTTGTGTGGGGATTTATTTCTCCTATAATCCAACACTCCTTATGCCCAGTTCCTCAATATAAAAAGCATTTAAGAGATGCACATCTTTTTCTTCTTATGGAATGGATGGCGTTGCATGCTTTATTTCTTGACAAAGGCTGTTGAGCAGACCTTTCTTTGGTTTGGTTTGGAAGGAGTGATTGATACTTAAAAGTGTATTTTTATCAAGGTTTTATATCATCATTTTGCACTTGAAATATTAATAACTCCTTAACTAAAACATGTTTTATAATAATATATCTAATAATATAATATACCTTTAATTTATGGTAAATGTTTATTTTAAATGCAAGTCTATCATATAAATGAAAGGATTAATTGATGAATTTAAGAACTGAAATTGGAAGGACAAAGAGATGGCTAAACTTAGAAAAGAGATGTCGGTGCAATCCAAACCGTAATACTATTCGATAATTGAGTCTTATCTAGAGCTGTAGATCTCAGATTTAGGTCTACTTTATATGGATAGAAATGTATGACATAGGCCTACAACTTTCATATAAAGCTCAAGATCTAAAAAGGCCATTTTCAAGTCCAAATTGTAACAACAACAAAGAAGTCCAAATCTATCCTCTAGCCTGAGCATTGTTCAGTATTTTGGCCATATCTAGAGTTCTTAAAGTTGAAATGATTTGAAGTTTTTACACTAGAAAGATGAGACAATTTCCTACAACTTTCATGTTTTCAATAGTTTGAATTTTGATGTTATCAATGATGTTTTGGGCAGACAAAAGAAGATAAAGATTGTCACCAAGTCAAAAGTTGGCCACCTACTTATCAATTAGTCATCAAATCAATAGTTCCCAATTTTGACCTATAAAAGGAGGTATTTTCCATGCATTTAGGCATCTTGGTGTTCAGATCAAGATCATGCTCTTGCTTTCTCTCTTTGTATTTTTTTGTAATGTTTATGCTTAGTTTTCATTAATATCAAGTTTATGCCTTTCATTTCCTTTCCTTTACTTAATTAACTTTTATCTTATTTATGTTCTTATTTTGTTTATCTATTTTTCTTTCTTTCATTATGTCTAGCTAAATTTATTATGTCAAGGTGAAAAGGTTACGCTAATGGTGTAAAAATAAGTATAGTATAAACTTAATATGGACTTTAATATTTGATACTAATATGTTTTATATTTGTTATCTTGTTCACTCTTTAATACTTTGCTTCTTAAATGACTAATCTTGATTTGTTGTTAACATAAGTTATAATCATGAATGCTTGATCAAATTTATAAGTATTAACATTAATTGAATAAGATGACTAATGTAATCATGTTAACAATCTATAATCTGATTGAAATCTCCTTTGTGTGTGGTTTCCAATTAAATAATAAGAGTTTATACTATACTTGTTTGAGATACCATTAGTGGATCTTCTAACCTTGACATTGTTTGTTATCATTATTTAATCCTTATGTTAATTTTAATTTGGACTTATTCATTGAATTCTACTTAGATCATTGAGAAAAGCAAAATATAATTTTACTAGAGTTTCTTGTTTAACTTTGATTGTTTTTGCTTGACTGAGTTTCAAGTTTTTTCTAAATCATTTGTGTAATATACCTTCATTTTGCTACTATAATTATTACTATTTATTTGCTCAAACTGGCCAAATAGTTTTTTCCTCATTATTTCTCTCTGTTTGTTTTTCCTTTCGCAACATGTTTATAATTTTCTAGTGTCACGACCAAAAGATTGATCTCTTCTCCCAAGTGCAGAGTGTCAAAGTAATAAATAACCCAGTAAGACCGGGGTCGAACTATAGGGAGGTTAATTGTACAAATTATAAATAACAATAATACAACAACAATAACAATAACAACAACAATAATAATAACAATAATAACAATAATAGTAATAATAATAATAATAAATAAAAAGAATGAGAAGAAGAAGAAGAAGATGAGAACTTTGAGAAGAAATAATAATGTAACGATTAAACAATGATAACAAACAATGTCAAGGTTAGAGGATCCACTAATGGTATGTCAAACAAGTATAGTATAAACTCTTATTATTCAATTGGAAACCACACACAAAGGAGGTTTCAATCATATTATAGATTGTTAACATGATTACATTAGTCATCTTATTCGATTAATGCTAATACTTGTAAATCTCATCAAGCATTCATGATTATAACTTATGTCAACAACAAATCAAGTTCCTTTCATAGCTCAAGTGTCGGTTATACCATATAGTATGGGCTATGAAAGTGCCAAGCATTTGTTGTACCAAGTGTTATACAACATAAATCAAGATTAGTCATTTAACAAGCAAAGTATTAAAGAGTGAATAAGATAACAAATACAAAATATGTTAGTATCAAAGATTAAAGTCCATATTAAGTTTACACTATACTTATTCTGACACCATTTGTATAACCTTTTCACCTTGACATAATAAACTTAGCTAGACATAATGAAAAAAAGAAAAATAAATAAACAAAATAAGAACATAAATAAGATAAGAGTTAACAAAGAAAAGGAAAGGAATTGAAAGGCATAAACTTGATATTAAGGAAAGCAAAGCATAAATATTACAAAAAAAAAAAGAAAGAGAGAAAGGAAGAGCATGATTTTGATCTGGAAACCAAGATGCCTAAATGCATGACAAATGCCTCCTTTTATAGGCCAAAATTGGAAACTATTGATTTGATGAATAATTGATAAGTGGGTGGCCAACTCTTGACTTGGTGGCAATCCTTATCTTCTTTTGTCTGCCTAAAACGTCATTGATAACATTAAAATTGGAGCCACTCAAAAACATGAAAGTTGTATGCAATTGTCTCAGCTATCTTGTATACAATATTCAGCTCATTTGGACTTCTAGAACTCCAGATATGGCCAAAATGTTGAATAGTACTCTGGCTGGAGGACAAATTCGGGCTTCTTTGTTGTTGCTAGAATTTGGACTTGAAAATGACCTTTTTAGATCTTGGGCTCCATATGAAAGTTATAGGCCTATGTCTTACCTTTCCATCCATATAAAGTAGACCTAAATCTGATTTTTATAGCTTAAGATATGACCTAATTACCAAATAGTGTTCCGGTTTGGATTGCACCGACATCTCTTTCTCAATTTTAGTCATCTCTTTGCCCTTGCAATTTAAGTTCTTAAAGTCATCAATCAATCCTTTCATTTATGTGATAGACCTGCATTTAAAATAAACATTTACCATAAATTAAAGCTATATTATATTATTAGATATATTATTATAAAACATGCTTTAGTTAAGGAGTTATTGATACTTCAAGTGCAAAATGATGATATAAAACCATGATAAAAATGCACTTTTAAGTACTAATCATCTAGCTACTAATATGTAGGGAATTCCGACTAGTGATGTTTTGATAATTGTTCATTCAAGATTAAGCACATTGACATAATATTTAATGTGATTCGGCAAATTACCTATATCTATAGGAGAAGTCATTTTTATTATATTGGGAGAGAACAAGAATGTACAATAATGGAGGAATTATCCACTTTACTCTAGTCCCACCACTCATCTTCTCTCTTAGTAGTGCTGTAGTGACAACCATTGCTTGCTACCTGATTAATACTTAAAAGTGCATTTTTATCATGGTTTTATATCATCATTTTGCACTTAAAGTATCAATAACTCCTTAACTAAAGCATGTTTTATAATAATATATCTAATAATATAAGATACCTTTAATTTATGGTAAATATTCATTTTAAATACAGGCCTATCACATAAATGAAAATATTGATTGATGACTTTAAGAACTTAAATTGCAACGGCAAAGAGATGGCCAAACTTAGAAAAGAGATGTCGGTGCGATCCAAACCAGAACACTGTTCGGTAATTGGGTCATATCTGGAGGTATATATCTCAGATTTAGGTCCAATTTATATGAATGGAAAGTTAAGACATAGGCCTACAACTTTCATATGGATCCCAAGATCTAAAAAGGCCATTATCAAGTCCAAATTATAGCAACAATAAAGACGCTCGAATCTGTCTTCCAGCCCGAGCACTGTTCGGTATTTTGGCCATATCTGGAGTACTAGAAGTCCAAATGAGCTGAATTGTTTACACAAGAAAGATGAGACAATTGCCTACAACTTTCATGTTGCAACTGGCTCTAATTTTGACGGTATCAATGACGTTTTGGGCAGACAAGAGAAGTTAAGGATTATCACCAAGTCAAAAGTTGGCCACCCACTTATCAATTAGTCATCAAATCAATAGTTCCCAATTTTGGCCTATAAAAGGAGGCATTTGCCATGCATTTAGGCATCTTGGTGTTCAGATCAAGATCATGCTCTTCCTTTCTCTCTTTGTATTTTTTATAATGTTTATGCTTTGCTTTCACTAATATTAAGTTTATGCTTTTCATTTCCTTTCCTTTACTTAGTTAGCTTTTATGTTCTTATTTTGTTTATCTATTTTTCTTTCTTTCATTTTGTCTAGCTAAGTTAATTATGTCAAGGTGAAAAGGTTACAGTAATGGTGTAAGAATAAGTATAATGTAAACTTAATATGGACTTTAATGTTTGATACTAACATGTTTTATATTTGTTATCTTGTTCACTCTTTAATACTTTACTTGTTAAATGACTAATCTTGATTTATGTTGTATAACACTTGGTACAACAAATGCTTGGCACTTTCATAACCCATAATGTATGGTATAACCGACACCTGAGCTATGAAAGGAACTTGATTTGTTGTTAACATAAGTTATAATCATGAATGCTTGACGAGATTTACAAGTATTAGCATTAATTGAATAAGATGACTAATGTAATCATATTAACAATATATAATCTGATTGGAACCTCCTTTGTGTGTGGTTTCCAATTCAATAATAAGAGTTTATACTATACTTGTTTGATATACCATTAGTGGAACCTCTAACCTTGACATTTGTTATTATTATTGTTTAATCCTTACATTAATATTTCATCTCTAAGTTCTCATCATCATCATCTTCTTCTTCTTCTTCTCTTTCTTTATTATTATTATTATTATTATTATTATTATTAGTACTACTACTACTACTATTACTATTATTATTATTATTATTGTTGTTGTTGTTGTTGTTATCGTTGTTTTATAATTGTTGTTTATAATTTGTACAATTAACCTCCCTGTGGTTCGACCCCGGTCTTGCCGGGTTATTTATTACTTCGACACTCCTGCACTTGGGAGAAGACATCAACCTTTTAGTCGTGTCAAGTTTTTGGCGCCGTTGCCGGGGAGGTAAGTTCTTATATAAATTATAATATTTATTTATTTTCTCTTTTCACTTTTCTTGTATATAACTTTGTTTCTTTTCTCTTGTTTCTTCTTCTTTTGTTTTCTTCTTCCTTTTATTTTATTCCTACACGTGCATGAGCGTGTGGTCACATACATCAAGTGGTAGACTTTGTAGGGTATCCTCATCATTTTCAGAAAATATGGCCGAAGAAGATAATCAATCACTTCATAATGAGAATAATGAGAATAACCGTGCTAGAACACTTAGAAACCACATGAATCCCACAAGAACAAGTGCACCATCATGCATAGTTTTTCCTCCTGATGCATCTCATTTTAATTTTAAACTAGGCATTATTCAACTTTTACCATCTTTTCATGGTTTGGAATTGGAAAATCCATACTTGCATTTAAGGGAATTTGAGGAGGTCTGCAACACATATAATAATTTAAATTGTAGCATGAACACCATTAGATTAAAGTTTTTTCCTTTTTCATTAAAAGATAAAGCTAAAACATGGCTACAAAATTTGAGACCAGGATCCATTCATGCTTGGGATGAAATGTAACAACAGTTTTTAAAGAAGTTTTTCCCATCTCATAGAACAAACTCTTTCAAGAGACAAATCACCACTTTCACTCAAAAATCAGGAGAAACATTTTACCAATATTGGGATAGGTATCGAGACTTGCTTAGTACTTGCCCTCATCATGGTTTTGAAACATGGAGATTGGTTTCACATTTCTATGAAGGGTTAACGCCTAAAGATAGGCAAATTGTTGAATTGATGTGCAATGGAACTTTTGAAGATAAAGACCCTAATGAAGCAATGGAGTATTTAGACTTGTTAGCTGAAAATGCTCAAAATTGGGACACCGCGGGTACTTATGAGGCACTGAGTAAAACTCAACCTCACACATCTAGTAGAGGCTTGCACAACCTTAGGGAAGATCATGACCTTCAAGCCAAGTTTGCATCTTTAGCTAGAAAAGTCGAGGCACTAGAATTAAAAAAGAGTGGTCAATTAAAATCTGTTGAAAACATTGTGTGTCAAATCTGTGAAACAAATGAACACTCAACCAACGATTGTCCAACCTTGCCTTCTTTTAAGGAATGTCTCCATGAACAAGCCCATGCTTTAAACGGTTTCCAAAGGCCCAACCACAACCCATACTCCAAAACATACAACTCTGGTTGGAGAAATCACCCAAATTTCAATTGGAAGAGTGAGAACAACAATGCACAAACTTCACAACCACCGTTTCAAGCACACCATAATTTCCAAAATTATCATGGATATGCACCTCCTTATGCTCCACCTCCTACAAGAAAGTTTGAGGAAACTTTGTATGCATTCATTGAAAAGCAAGAGACAATCAACACTCAACTTGCTCAAAGCATAATAGATTTTAAAGATACTCTTGCAAAATTCACATCTGCTCTCAATTTTCAAGAGAAAGGTAAGTTTCCATCTCAACCATAGCAAAATCTCACGGAGCAATACAATGCAAATGCAAGTAGTTATGGAAGTCAACACATGGATCAAGTCAAATCAGTCATCACTTTTTGTAGTAGTAAGGTTATTCAAAAACCAATTCTTGAACCTTGTGAGAAAGATGATGAGTCAATCTCTAAGGGTAAGGAAGGGGTTGAATCTGAAAATTGCAAAGAAACGACTGATTACTTTCATTTTCTCATGCCATGACCAATCAGGAAGAAATCGAGGATGAAAAAGGCATCGAAAAGGTTGATGCAAATCTTTTATCAAAAATGACAATAGATTCGACACGCGACATCACACCAATCGATGATTACTTTCCTGATGAATTTCTACTTTCTCTTAATTCAATGCCTTGGTTTGCTAAAAATATCAAGTTTCTTGCTTCAGGATTTTTACCAACTCATTGGAGTATTAAAGACAAAAGAAAATTTTTGAGCAACAAGCAAAATTTTTATTGGGATAACCCTTACTTATTCAATTATTTTCCTGATCAAATATTTCAAAAATGCTTTCTCGACAATGAGGTAAGTAATTTCATTAAATTTTGTTACTCTAAGGCATGTGGGGATCATTTCTCATAAAAAAAAAGGATTGTAGAAATCTTACAAAGTAGATTTTACTGGCCCATCATATTCAAGGAGTCAGATGCATTCCGTAAAAACTATGAAAATTGTCAGAAGGTGGGATTTATTTCAAAACACAGAGTCTTTAGATAATCTTCTATTGACTCTTAAGTCTCATCATAGTCGAGATAAGTATCGTGTAATTCATGACTTATGAACCCATTTTCATAAAGAACATACTTGGCATAGTCTTGGGAATCTGACTAAAAAAGATCATGTTTGCCAGTTTTTAAGAAACCTGGATGGGAAGCCTATCCCCGACCCATTGAGGGCATTTAAGCTGTTCTTGGACATAATACCAAGGGAAGATGTGAGCCACAATCACAACTACGATTTGAATTTTTTTGTTTGTAAAAACTTGTGTCTTTTGGTTTTATTATTGTGTTTTGTTATTTCTTATTTTTGTTTCAGTGTGTTTCAGGTTTGTCAATGTTCATTATTTCAGGTGATTTCTTCTATACTCTATCTTTCTACCTTAGAACATTGAGGATAATGTCTCGTTTTGGTTGGGGGGAGAGGGTAGTAGTTGATAAAAAAAACATTGTTTTTCATCTCATAAAGCATGCGCATAATTGTTGTTACTAGGATGGTAGAGTAAAGGAGCTCTTTTGTTAAAGTGACTCTTGAGACGCATTTTGGTAACCATTCTTAACAAGGTCTATTATAATACTTCTTGAAATATTCAGGTTTACAAACTCTCGCATTATTATCACTTAATTCTGCTCATATACTTATTTAACATGTTTTTTGAAACCTTAATTTACACGCACACATTTTAACATATGATTGTGGGTTGCATATTGGATTATTACATTATTTATGTTCTTTTGTTAAAGGTAACAACTAAGGGAAAGGGATTGTATATAATTAAAAAAACAAAACCATGAAAAAAAAGAAAAAAAAGAAAAAAAATAATGATAATAAAAATGTAGATAAGTTTGGTTTCGTAGCCTCCCTAACCTAAGCAATTAAGCCCGAAGGGGTGTTTTAACATCTAATACCCTAAAGTCAACTGACTTGGGAGCTATTGGCCCAATGCTTGTTACATGGGTTAAGGAGAAAAGCTTAAGGGAATCAAACATTGCACTATCTACATATCAGTATCTGCAACCCGAGTTACTAAGCTCGTAGGGGTGTCTTAACACCTAATGCCCTAAGACCAACTGGTCAGGGAGTCATTAGCTGAAAGCTCGTTACATGGGTTAAAGATGCATGATGTTTTTAAATTATATGTATATAGAGTTAAAAAAAAAATAAAAAAAAGAAAAAAAAGACAAATAATAATCCCAACCCAAGGAAGTTAACCTTAAACATTAGAACAAAAATTTTGTTTTCTTCCAAGAAAAGCCCCATAATTATGTGTTGATACATTAAGTAAAAAAAAAGGTTTATTAATATCTTGTTAAAAGGTATTGAGCAGATATATAAATTTAATGAGAGTTTGTTTATCTGGATAGATTAATGGAAGTGAAATGATGAATACCTTGCTTTGTGAAATTTGCAAATTGTTTTAACGCTTTGATTACTAGGGACTAGTAATAAGCTGGTTGAGGGGTGTGATTAGTACTTAAAAGTGTATTTTTATCATGGTTTTATATCATCATTTTGCACTTGAAGTATCAATAACTCCTTAACTAAAGCATGTTTTATAATAATATATCTAATAATATAAGATACCTTTAATTTATGGTAAATGTTCATTTTAAATGCAGGCCTATCACATAAATGAAAATATTGATTGATGACTTTAAGAACTTAAATTGCAACGGCAAAGAGATGGTCAAACTTAGAAAAGAGATGTCGGTGCGATCCAAACCAGAACACTATTCGGTAACTGGGTCATATCTGGAGCTATATGTCTCAGATTTAGGTCTAATTTATATGGATGGAAAGGTAAGATATAGTCCTACAACTTTCATATGGAGCCCAAGATCTAAAAAGGCCATTATCAAGTCCAAATTGTAGCAACAACAAAGAAGCCCGAATCTGTCTTCCAGCCCGAGCACTGTTTGGTATTTCGGCCATATCTGGAGTTCTAGAATTCCAAATAAGCTGTATTTTTTACACAAGAAAGATGAGACGATTGCCTACAACTTTCATGTTTGCAACGGGCTCCAATTTTGACGTTATCAATGATGTTTTGGGCAGACAAGAGAAGATAAGGATTGTCACCAAGTCAAAAGTTGGCCACCCACTTATCAATTAGTCATCAAATCAATAGTTCTCAATTTTGGCCTATAAAAGGAGGCATTTGCCATGCATTTAGACATCTTGGTGTTCAGATCAAGATCATGCTCTTCCTTTCTCTCTTTGTATTTTTTGTAATGTTTATGCTTTGCTTTCATTAATACCAAGTTTATGCCTTTCATTTCCTTTCCTATACTTAGTTAGCTTTTATGTTCTTATTTTGTTTATCTATTTTTCTTTCTTTCATTATGTGTAGCTAAGTTAATTATGTCAAGGTGAAAAGGTTATAACTTATTATAACTTATGTTAACAACAAATCAAGTTCCTTTCATAGCTCAGGTGTCGGTTATACCATACATTATGGGCTATGAAAGTGCCAAGTATTTGTTGTACCAAGTGTTATACAACATAAATCAAGATTAGTCATTTAACAAGCAAAGCATTAAAGAGTGAACAAGATAACAAATATAAAACATGTTAGTATCAAACATTAAAGTCCATATTAAGTTTACATTATACTTATTCTCACACCATTAGTGTAACCTTTTCACCTTGACATAATTAACTTAGCTAGACATAATGAAAGAAAGCAAAATAGATAAACAAAATAAGAACATAAAAGTTAACTAAGTAAAGGAAAGGAAATGAAAGGCATAAACTTGATATTAATGAAAGCAAAGCATAAACATTACAAGGAATACAAAGAGAGAAAGGAAGAGCATGATCTTGATCTGGAAACCAAGATGCCTAAATGCATGGCAAATGCCTCCTTTTATATGCCAAAATTGGGAACTATTGATTTGATGACTAATTGATAAGTGGGTGGCCAACTTTTGACTTGGTGACAATCCTTATCTTCTCTTGTCTGCCCAAAACATCATTGATAACGTCAAAATTGGAGCTAGTTGCAAACATGAATGTTGTAGGCAATTGTCTCAGCTTTCTTTTGTAAACAATACAGCTCATTTGGAATTCTAGAACTCCAGATATGGCCAAAATACCGAATAGTGCTCGGGCTGGAAGATAGATTCAGGCTTCTTTATTGTTGCTACAATTTGGACTTGATAATGGCCTTTTTAGATCTTGGGCTCCATATGAAAGTTGTAGGCCTATGTCTTACCTTTCCATCCATATAAATTAGACCTAAATCTGAGACATATAGCTCTAGATATGACCCAATTACCGAACAGTGTTCCGGTTTGGATTGCACCAACATCTCTTTTCTAAGTTTGGCCATCTCTTTATCCTTGCAATTTAAGTTCTTAAAGTCATCAATCAATTCTTTCATTTATGTGATAGGCCTGCATTTAAAATGAACATTTACCGCAAATTAAAGGTATCTTATATTATTAGATATATTATTATAAAACATGCTTTAGTTAAGGAGTTATTGATACTTCAAGTGCAAAATGATGATATAAAACCATGATAAAAATGCACTTTTAAGTACTAATCATTGATCATGCTGTGGAACAGGAATTTCTAACATCTTTTGCATGACAAATCATAATCTCTGCTACTACTGCTGAACAATTGATTGACCAACTACAATCTTTCATTCCTGTGATTGATCCTTCCATGAGTCGCATAAATTGGTCATCTACGGGAAGCCGTAAAAAGCTTAGATTGGATTTGAGCCTTCATTTGTGAATTTTTATATCTTTTGGTTTTATTATTGTGTTTTGTTATTTCTTATTTTTATTTCAGTGTGTTTCAGGTTTTGTTAGTGTTCGTTATTTCAGGTGATATCTTCTATACTCTATCTTTCTACCTTAGAACATTGAGGACAATGTCTCGTTTTGGTTGGGGGGAGAGGGTAGTAGTTGATAAAAAAAATTTGTTTTTCATTTCATAAAGCATGTGCATAATTATTGTTACTAGGATGAGAGAGTAAAGGAGCTCTTTTGTTAAAGTGACTCTTGAGACGCATTTTGGTAACCATTCTTAACAAGGTCTATTATAATACTTCCTGAAATATTCAGGTTTACAAACTTTCGTATTGTTACCACTTAATTCTGCTCATATACTTATTTAACATGTATTCTTAAACCTTAATTTACACGCACATATTTTAACATATGATTGTGGGTTGCATATTGGATTATTACATTATTTATGTTCTTTTGTTAAAGGTAACAACTAAGGGAAAGGGATTGTATATAATTAAGGAAAAAAACATGAAAAAAAAAGAAAAAAAAAGACAAAAACAATAATCCTAACCCAAGGAAGTTAACCTTAAACATTAGAACAAAAATTTTGTTTTCTTCCAAGAAAAGCCCCATAATTATGTGTTGATACATTAAGCATAAAAGAAAGGTTTATTAATATCTTGTTAAGAGGTATTGAGCAGATATATAAATTTAATGAGAGTTTGTTTATCTGGATAGATTAATGGAAGTTAAATGATGAATACCTTGCTTTGTGGAATTTGCAAAATTTTTTTTCTATTTTAACGCTTTGATTTCTAGGGACTAGTAATAAGCTGGTTGGGGGGTGTGATTAGTACTTAAAAGTGCATTTTTATCATGGTTTTATATCATCATTTTGCACTTGAAGTATCAATAACTCCTTAACTAAAGCATGTTTTATAATAATATATCTAATAATATAAGATACCTTTAATTTATGGTAAATGTTCATTTTAAATGTAGGCGTATCACATAAATGAAAGGATTGATTGATGACATTAAAAACTTAAATTGCAAGGATAAAGAGATGACCAAACTTAGAAAAGAGATGTCGGTGCAATCCAAATCGGACCTGTTCGGTGATTAGGTCATATCTGGAGCTATATATCTCAGATTTAGGTCCAATTTATATGGATATAAAGGTAAGACATAGGCCTACAACTTTCATATGGAGCCCAAGATCTAAAAAGGCCATTATCAAGTTCAAATTGTAGCAACAACAAAGAAGCCCGAATCTGTCTTCCAGCCCGAGCACAGTTCGGTATTTTGGCCATATCTGGAGTTCTAGAAGCCAAATGAGCTGAATTGTTTACACAAGAAAGCTGAGACAATTGCCTACAACTTTCATGTTTGCAACTGGCTCCAATTTTGACGTTATCAATGACGTTTTGGGCAGACAAGAGAAGATAAGGATTGTCATCAAGTCAAAAGTTGGCCACCCACTTATCAATTAGTCATCAAATCAATAATTCCCAATTTTGGCCTATAAAAGGAGGCATTTGCCATGCATTTAGGCATCTTGGTGTTCAGATCAAGATCATGCTCTTCCTTTCTCTCTTTGTATTTTTTGTAATGTTTATGCCTTTCATTTTCTTTTCTTTACTTAGTTAGCTTTTATGTTCTTATTTTGTTTATCTATTTTTCTTTCTTTCATTATGTGTAGCTAAGTTAATTATGTCAAGGTGAAAAGGTTACACTAATGGTGTAAGAATAAGTATAATGTAAACTTAATATGGACTTTAATGTCTGATACTAAAATGTTTTATATTTGTTATCTTGTTTACTCTTTAATACTTTGCTTGTTAAATAAGTAATCTTGATTTATGTTGTATAACACTTGGTACAACAAATGCTTGACACTTTCATAGCCCATACTGTATGGTATAACCGACACCTGAGCTATGAAAGGAACTTGATTTGTTGTTAACATAAGTTATAATCATGAATGCTTGACGAGATTTACAAGTATTAGCATTAATTGAATAAGATGACTAATGTAATCATGTTAACAATATATAATTTGATTAGAAGCTTTTTTATGTGTGGTTTCCAATTGAATAATAAGAGTTTATATTATACTTGTTTGACATACCATTAGTGGAATCTCTAACCTTGACATTTGTTCTTATCATTATTTAATATTTACATTAATATTCCATCTTGAAGTTCTGATCATCTTCTTCCCCTTCTTTTTCTTTATTATTATTGTTATTGTTATTGTTATTATTATTATTATTATTATTACTATTATTATTAGTATTACTACTACTACTACTACTACTACTACTACTAGTATTATTATTATTATTATTATTATTATTATTATTATTATTATTATTACTACTACTACTACTACTATTATTGTTGTTGTTGTTATTATTGTTTTATAATTATTGTTTATAATTTGTACAATTAACCTCCTTGTGGTTCGACCCTGGTCGTCTTGCCGGGTTATTTAATACTTCGACACTCCTGCACTTGGGAGAAGATGATTAGTACTTAAAAGTGCATTTTTATCATGGTTTTATATCATCATTTTGCACTTGAAGTATCAATAACTCCTTAACTAAAATATGTTTTATAATAATGTATCTAATAATATAAGATACCTATAATTTGTGGTAAATGTCTATTTTTAATGCAGGCCTATCACATAAATGAAAGGATTGATTGATGACTTGAAGAACTTAAATTGCAAGGATAAAGAGATGGTCAAACTTAGAGAAGAGATGTCGGTGCAATCCAAACTGGAACACTGTTCGATAATTGGGTCATATCTGGAGCTACAGATCTCAGATTTAGGTCCAATTTATATGGATGGAAAGGTAAGACATAGGTCTACAACTTTCATATGGAGCCCAAGATCTAAAAAGGCCATTATCAAGTCCAAATTGTAGCAACAACAAAGAAGCCCGAATCTGTCTTCCAGCCCGAGCACTGTTCAGTATTTTGGCCATATCTGGAGTTCTAGAAGTCCAAATGAGTTGAATTGTTTACACAAGAAAGCTGAGACAATTGCCTACAACTTTCATGTTTACAACTGGCTCCAGTTTTGACGTTATCAATGACGTTTTGGGCAGACAAGAGAAGATAAGGATTGTCACCAAGTCAAAAGTTGGCCACCCACTTATCAATTAGTCATCAAATCAATAGTTCCCAATTTTGGCCTATAAAAGGAGGCATTTGCCATGCATTGAGGCATCTTGGTTTCCAGATCAAGATCATTCTCTTCCTTTCTCTCTTTGTATTTTTTGTAATGTTTATGCTTTGCTTTCATTAATATTAAGTTTATGCCTTTCATTTCCTTTCCTTTACTTAGTTAGCTTTTATGTTCCTATTTTGTTTTTCTATTTTGCTTTCTTTCATTATGTCTAGCTAAGTTAATTATGTCAAGGTGAAAAGGTTACACTAATGGTGTGAGAATAAGTATAATGTAAACTTAATATGGACTTTAATGTTTGATACTAACATGTTTTGTATTTGTTATCTTGTTCACTCTTTCATACTTTGCTTGTTAAATGACTAATCTTGATTTATGTTGTATAACACTTGGTACAACAAATGCTTGGCACTTTCATAGCCCATAATGTATGGTATAACCGACACCTGAGCTATGAAAGGAACTTGATTTGTTGTTAACATAAGTTATAATCATGAATGCTTGACGAGATTTACAAGTACTAGCATTAATCGAATAAGATGACTAATGTAATCATGTTAACAATCTATAATTTGATTGGAACCCCCTTTTATGTGTGGTTTCCAATTGAATAATAAGAGTTTATACTATACTTGTTTGACATACCATTAGTGGAACCTCTAACCTTGACATTTGTTATTATTATTGTTTAATCCTTACATTAATTTTCCATCTCCAAGTTCTCATCATCTTCTTCTTCTTCTCTTTCTTTATTACTATTACTATTACTATTACTATTATTATTATTATTATTATTATTATTATTATTATTATTATTATTATTATTATTATTATTATAGTTGTTGTTGTTGTTGTTGTTATTATTATTATTATTATTATTATAGTTCTTGTTATTGTTATTGTTGTTGTTATTATTGCTATTATTGTTGCTTATAATTGTTGTCTATAATTTGTACAATTAACCTCCCTGTGGTTCGACCCCGGTCTTGCCGGGTTATTTATTACTTCGACACTCCTGCACTTGGGAGAAGACATCAATCTTTTAGTCGTGTCAGAAGACATCAACCTTTTAGTCGTGTCAATTATTATAAAACATGCTTTAGTTAAGGAGTTATTGATACTTCAAGTGCAAAATGATGATATAAAACCATGATAAAAATACACTTTTAAGTACCAATCACACCCCCCAACCAGCTTATTACTAGTCCCTATTAATCAAAGTGTTAAATAGAAAAACAATTTGTAAATTCCATAAAGTAAGGTATTCATCATTTAACTTCCATTAATCTATCCAGATAAACAAACTCTCATTAAATTTATATATCTGCTCAATACCTCTTAACAAGATACTAATAAACCTTTCTTTTATGGTCAATGTATCAACACATAATTATGGGGCTTTTCTTGGAAGAAAACAAAATTTTTGTTCTAATGTTTAAGGTTAACTTCCTTGGGTTGGGATTATTGTTTTTGTCTTTCTTTTTCTTCTTTTTTTTTTCTTGTTTTTCATGTTTTTTTTTCTTAATTATATACAATCCCTTTCCCTTAGTTGTTACCTTTAACAAAAGAACATAAATAATGTAATAATCCAATATGCAACCCACAATCATATGTTAAAGTGTGTGTGTGTAAATTAAGGTATAAGAATACATGTTAAATAAGTATATGAGCAGAATTAAGTGGTAACAATACGAGAGTTTGTATACCTAAATATTTCAGGAAGTATTATAATAGACCTTGTTAAGAATGGTTACTAAGATGCGTCTCAAGAGTTACTTTAACAAAAGAGCTCCTTTACTCTGCCATCCTAGTAACAACAATTATGCACATGCTTTATGAAATGAAAAACAATTTTTTTTTTATCAACTACTACCCTCTCCCCCCAACCAAAACGAGACATTGTCCTCAATGTTCTAAGGTAGAAAGATAGAGTATAGAAGATATCACCTGAAATAACGAACACTGACAAAACCTGAAACACACTGAAACAAAAATAAGAAATAACAAAACACAATAATAAAACCAAAAAACACACAAATTCACAAATGAAGGCTCAAATCCAATCTAAGCTTTTTACGGCTTTCCTTAGATGACCAATTTATACGACTCATGGAAGGATCAATCACAGCAATGAAAGATTGTAGTTGGTCAATCAATTGTTCAGCAGTAGAAGCAGAGATTATGATTTGTCGTGCAGAAGATGTTAGAAATTCCTATTCCACAGCATGATCAAGAAAAGACAACAATTTATCATAATAACCATTAACATTTAATAAACCTATGGGTTTATGGTGGATGTGTAGTTGACCCCAAGAGGAAATATGAAAGATCTCTTCCAATGTGCCTAGACCACTTGGTAAAGCAATGAAGGCATTAGCATGGTTAAACATTGCATTCATTCGAGCTGACATTGTGGAGACTTGAAGTTCCTCTCCAATTGTTTTTCCAATGATGTCCCCTTGTGCCAAAGCTTCAGGGACGACCCCCAAAACTTGACTACCTCCTAAAAATGCAGCTATTGACACACCTCCCATTAACCCAAGACTGCCTCCCCCATACACTAAATGAATCTTTCTCTCAACTAGCACCTGACCAAGATGATTTGCTGATTCTAAAAACTCCTTTTCTTTCCTAGGACTAGATCCACCGAAAACACAAATATTTCTTATTTGATGACCTGAGGAACTTGCCATTTCTATACACTTCTGTATTTGTGGAATGTATGGGTTGAGTAGAAATGAAAGGAAGGAAGAAAGAGTTTTATAGATGAGAAATTAGAAAGGCAATCATAACACCTATATGTAGGCCAGCTGGAGTCTCACACACTCTCTCTCTTTTTATTTATTTATTTATTTACTTTTGAAAAAGCATGTGTATGTACAGGTAGTTGTGATTGTGGCTCACATCTTTCCTTGGTTTTATGTCCAAGAACGGCTTAAACGCCCTCTATGGGTCGGGGATAGGCTTCCCATCCAGTTTTCTTAAAAACTGGCAAACAGGGTCTTTTTTAGTCAGATTCCCAAGACTAAGTCGATCATGTTCTTTATGAAATAATGGCCATAAATAATGAATTGCGCGATGCACATCTCCACTAGGATGCGTCTCAAGAGTCAATAGAAGATTATCTAAAGACTCCTTACTTAGGCCATCCTTAATGAATTGCATTTTATCTTCACGGTTTATAGATACCATTCCTAAAGAACGACATTGTGCATTGCAAGTCCATCTAGCACATCGATGATAGACTTCCAGTCGTTTTGCACGACGCTTCTTTGTAAAAGTGCTTTTACCTGTTCTAGGCATGTGTAAAATGAAGGAGTTAGAGGACTCACCTGATAATCGAACTTTTGCTTCAATCAACCAGCGAATATGTCCAGGAATTCCATGATTCATTAACAATCTCAATCTTGCACATCTAGCACGGTAAATTTTTGTAATTACATTCTGAGGCAGAGCAGGAAAATACTTTTTCAATTTTTCAAGATTAGTGTCCATTTTCAAATGAGAATTGGAAGAGAGATTCAAAGAATTGCACAAATATATACACAAATATCAGTAATTGTGGGAAACTGAAAGAACCGACTTAAGTCACGAAGTACCGTTGTCCGCCATTTGACCGAGGTGAGAGAAACTAGAAAAAATCACTAAAAAAGAAACACAAAAAAAAGTAAGAAAAACAACATAATCAACCTTTATCTACAAGATCATTCCAACCAGTTGATTCATTTTTACTAGGAAACTTATCATAGTAAGCTTTCGAACGATGTCCATTTTCCTTAAAATCATTGTCATTCATTGAATTCTCAATATCACAGGCCCCATAAGGATTGCTCCATCTTGATCTTAGCTCTCTAGGGAATGCATAGAATTGAGAATTATAAAACAAAACTTTTTGACCAGTATCAACTTTTTGATAATTTTCACAAGTTTTGTAGAATGCATGCGTGTCCTTGAACATGGTGGGCTAATAAAATCCATTTTGAAAGATTTTTGCCGCTGTCTTTTTTGACGAGAAATAACTTCCACATGCTTCAGAATGACAAAGTTTAATGACACTACTTACCTCATTATCGGGAATGAATTTTTGAAATATTTGATCAAGACAATAATTCAATAAGTTAGGGTCATCATAGTAAAAGCTCTTCACTTCGTTCAAAAACTTGTCTTTGTCTTGGGTGTCCAATCAGCTGGCAAATCTCCTAAAGTAAGAAAATTGATATTTTTATCATACCAAGGCATTGGACTAAGAGAAAGTAAGGATTCGTTAAGAAAGTAATCATCGATTGGTGTGATGTCAAATGTCGAATCTACTGTCACTCTTGACAAAAGATCAGCATCAACATTTTTTGTGCATTTTTCATCCGTGATTTTTTCCCTAGAATAAATCATTTGCAAATCTTCAGTTTTATCCAATTCATTTTTACTTAAAGTAGATTCAAGTTGATCATAAACTAATTCATCAATATGATCTACTTCTTGTAAATCATTATCATTTCCAGGTTGCTTGCAAATGTTGAAAATATTCATCTCCAATGTCATGTTTCCAAATGATAGCTTCATCAGTCCATTCCTACAATTAATCAATGCGTTAGAAGTTGCAAGAAATGGACGTCCTAAAATAATAGGAAATGAATTACATGCTTCAACAGGTTTTGTGTCCAAGACAATAAAATCCACAGGATAAATGAATTTATCGACTTGTATTAACACATCTTCAATTATTCCTCTAGGCACTTTTATAGATCTATCGACAAGTAAAAGAGATATAGAAGTTGGTTTTAACTCACCTAGATTGAGACTCTGAAAAACTGAATATGGAAGTAAATTCACACTAGCACCAAGATCAAGTAAGGCTCTTTCAATTTTATGCTCTCCAATAAAGCAAGAAATTGTAGGATAACCAGGGTCTTTATATTTCAAAGCATTATTGTTTTGAAGAATGGCACTTACTTGTTCAGCTAGAAAGGCTTTCTTTTTCACATTTAGTTTCCTCTTCACAATGCATAGATCTTTCAAAAATTTAGCATAGGAAATGAACCTGTTTAATAGCATCCAGCAAAGGTATATTGATTCTTACTTGTTTGAAAGTTTCAAAGATTTCAGAGTTGTAATTGACTTTCCTTTGTTTAGTCATGGCATGAGGAAATGGAAGTGCTGGCGGTGAATCAGTCGTTTCTTTGCAATTTTCAGATTCAACCCCTTCCTTACCCTCAGAGATTGACTCATTATCTTTCTCATAAGGTTCAAGAGAGGGTTTTTTAATAACCTTACCAGTGCACAGAGTAGTGACTGATTTGACTTGAGGCTTTCGGAACTGCTTGCATTTGCATTGTATTGCTCCTTGGGATTTTGTTGTGGTTGAGATGAAAACTTGCCTTTCTCTTGGAAACTAAGAGCAGATGTTAATTTAGCAAGAGTATCTTTAAAATCTGTCATGTTTTGAGCAAGTTGAGTATTGATTGTCTCTTGCTTTTCAATGAATGCATGCAATATTTCCTCAAGATTTCTTCTACGCGGTGGAGCATAAGGAGGTGCATATCCATGAAAATTTTGGAAATTATGGTGTGCTTGAAATGGTGGTTGTGAAGTTTGTGCATTGTTGTTCTCACTCTTCCAATTGAAATTTGGGTGATTTCTCCAACTAGGGTTGTATGTTTGGGAGTATGGGTTGTGGTTGGGCCTTTGAAAATTGTTTAAAGCATGGGCTTGTTCATGGAGACATTTCTTAAAAGAAGGCAAGGTTGGACAATCGTTGGTTGAGTGTTCATTTGTTTCACAAATTTTACACACAATATTTTAAACAGATTTTAATTGACCACTCTTTTTCAATTCTACTACCTCGACTTTTCTAGCTAAAGATGCAAACTTGGCTTGAAGGTCATGATCTTCCCTAAGGTTGTACATACCTCCACTAGATGTATGAGGTTGAGTTTTACTCGGTGCCTCATAAGTATCCACGGTGTTCTAATTTTGAGCATTTTCAGCTAACAAGTCCAAGTACTCCATTGCTTCATCAGGGTCTTTATCTTCAAAAGTTCCATTGCACATCAATTCAACCATTTGCCTATCTTTAGGCGTTAACCCTTCATAGAAATGTGAAACCAATCTCCATGTTTCAAAACCATGATGAGGGCAAGTACTAAGCAAGTCTCGATACCTATCCCAATATTGGTAAAATGTTTCTCCTGATTTTTGAGTGAAAGTGGTGATTTGTCTCTTGAAAGAGTTTGTTCTATGAGATGGGAAAAACTTCTTTAAAAACTGTTGTTACATTTCATCCCAAGCATGAATGGATCCTGGTCTCAAATTTTGTAGCCATGTTTTAGCTTTATCTTTTAATGAAAAAGGAAAAAACTTTAATCTAATGGTGTTCATGCTACAATTTAAATTATTATATGTGTTGCAGACCTCCTCAAATTCCCTTAAATGCAAGTATGGATTTTCCAATTCCAAACCATGAAAAGATGGTAAAAGTTGAATAATGCCTAGTTTAAAATTAAAATGAGATGCATCAGGAGGAAAAACTATGCATGATGGTGCACTTGTTCTTGTGGGATTCATGTGGTTTCTAAGTGTTCTAGCACGGTTATTCTCATTATTCTCATTATGAAGTGATTGATTATCTTCTTCGGCCATATTTTCTGAAAATGATGAGGATACCCTACAAAGTCTACCACTTGATGTATGTGACCACACGCTCATGCACGTGTAGGAATAAAATAAAAGGAAGAAGAAAACAAAAGAAGAAGAAACAAGAGAAAAGAAACAAAGTTATATACAAGAAAAGTGAAAAGAGAAAATAAATAAATATTATAATTTATATAAGAACTTACCTCCCCGGCAACGGCGCCAAAAACTTGACACGACTAAAAGGTTGATGTCTTCTCCCAAGTGCAGGAGTGTCGAAGTAATAAATAACCCGGCAAGACCGGGGTCGAACCACAGGGAGGTTAATTGTACAAATTATAAACAACAATTATAAAACAACGATAACAACAACAACAACAACAATAATAATAATAATAATAGTAATAGTAGTAGTAGTAGTACTAATAATAATAATAATAATAATAATAATAATAAAGAAAGAGAAGAAGAAGAAGAAGATGATGATGATGAGAACTTAGAGATGAAATATTAATGTAAGGATTAAACAATAATAATAACAAATGTCAAGGTTAGAGGTTCCACTAATGGTATATCAAACAAGTATAGTATAAACTCTTATTATTGAATTGGAAACCACACACAAAGGAGGTTCCAATCAGATTATATATTGTTAATATGATTACATTAGTCATCTTATTCAATTAATGCTAATACTTGTAAATCTCGTCAAGCATTCATGATTATAACTTATGTTAACAACAAATCAAGTTCCTTTCATAGCTCAGGTGTCGGTTATACCATACATTATGGGTTATGAAAGTGCCAAGCATTTGTTGTACCAAGTGTTATACAACATAAATCAAGATTAGTCATTTAACAAGTAAAGTATTAAAGAGTGAACAAGATAACAAATATAAAACATGTTAGTATCAAACATTAAAGTCCATATTAAGTTTACATTATACTTATTCTTACACCATTACTGTAACCTTTTCACCTTGACATAATTAACTTAGCTAGACAAAATGAAAGAAAGAAAAATAGATAAACAAAATAAGAACATAAAAGCTAACTAAGTAAAGGAAAGGAAATGAAAAGCATAAACTTAATATTAGTGAAAGCAAAGCATAAACATTATAAAAAATACAAAGAGAGAAAGGAAGAGCATGATCTTGATCTGAACACCAAGATGCCTAAATGCATGGCAAATGCCTCCTTTTATAGGCCAAAATTGGGAACTATTGATTTGATGACTAATTGATAAGTGGGTGGTTAACTCTTGACTTGGTGACAATCCTTATCTTCTCTTGTCTGCCCAAACCGTCATTGATAATGTCAAAATTGGAGCTAGTTGAAAACATGAAAGTTGTAGACAATTGTCTCAACTTTCTTGGGTAACAAATTCAGCTCATTTGGACTTCTATAACTCTAGATATGGCCAAAATACGGAATAGTGCTCGGGCTGGAAGACAAATTTGGGCTTCTTTGTTGTTGCTACAATTTGGACTTGAAAATGACCTTTTTAGTTCTTCGGCTCCATGAAAGTTGTAGGCCTATGTCTTAGCTTTCCATCCATATAAATTGGACCTAAATCGGAGATATATAGCTCTAGATGTGACCCAATTACCGAACAGTGTTCTGGTTTGGATTGCACCGACATCTCTTTGCTAAGTTTGGTCATCTCTTTATCCTTGCAATTTTAGTTCTTAAAGTCATCAATCAATCCTTTTATTTATGTGATAGGCCTGTATTTAAAATGAACATTTACCACAAATTAAAGGTATCTTATATTATTAGATATATTATTATAAAACATGCTTTAGTTAAGGAGTTATTGATACTTTAAGTGCAAAATGATGATATAAAACCATGATAAAAATGTACTTTTAAGTACTAATCACACCCCCCCTAACCAGCTTATTACTAGTCCCTAGTAATTAAAGCGTTAAATTAGAAAAACAAATTTGCAAATTCCACAAAGCAAGGTATTCATCATTTAACCTCCATTAATCTATCTAGATAAACAAACACTCATTAAATTTATATATCTGCTCAATACCGCTTAACAAGATATTAATAAACCTTTCTTTTGTGCTAAATGTATCAACACATAATTATGGAGCTTTTCTTAGAAGAAAATAAAATTTTTGTTCTAATGTTTAAGGTTAACTTCCTTGGATTGGGATTATTTGTTTTTGTCCTTTTTTTTCCTTTTTTTTAAATGTATATACATATAATTTAAAAATATCATGCATCTTTAACCCATGTAACGAGCTTTTAGCTAATGACTCCCAGATCAGTTGGTTTTAGGGTATTAGGTGTTAAGACACCCCTACGAGCTTAGTAACTCGAGTCGCAGATACTGATATGTAGATAGTGCAATGTTTGATTCCCTTAAATTTTTCTCCTCAACCCATGTAACAAGCATTGGGCCAATAGCTCCCAAGTCAGTTGACTTTAGGGTATCAGGTGTTAAAACACCCCTTCGGGCTTAATTGCTTAGGTTAGGGAGGCTACGAAACCAAACTTATCTACATTTTTATTATCATCATTTTTTCTTTTTCTTCTTTTTTCTTTTTCTTTTTTTTCATGTTTTTTTTTCTTAATTATATACAATCTCTTTCCCTTAGTTGTTACCTTTAACAAAAGGACATAAATAATGTAATAATCCAATATGCAACCCACAATCATATGTTAAAGTGTGTGTGTGTAAATTAAGATTTAAGAATACATGTTAAATAAGTATGTGAGTAGAATTAAGTGATAACAATGCGAGAGTTTGTAAATCTGAATATTTCAGGAAGTATTATAATAGACCTTGTTAAGAATGGTTACTAAGATGCATCTCAAGAGTCACTTTAACAAAAGAGCTCCTTTACTCTGCCATCCTAGTAACAACAATTATGCACATGCTTTATGAAATGAAAAACAATTTTTTTTTTATCAACTACTACCCTCTCCCCCCAACCAAAACGAGACATTGTCCTCAATGTGCTAAGGTAGAAAGATAAAGTATAGAAGATATCACCTGAAATAACGAACACTAACTAACCTGAAACACACTGAAATAAATACAAGAAACAACAAAACACAATAATAAAATCAAAAGACACAAAGATTCATAAATGAAGGCTCAAATCCAATCTAAGCTTTTTACGGCTTTCCTTAGATGACCAATTTATGCGACTCATGGAAGGATCAATCACAGGAATGAAAGATTGTAGTTGGTCAATCAATTATTCAGCAGTAGCAGTAGAGATTATGATTTGTCGTGCAGAAGATGTTAAAAATTCCTGTTCCACAGCATGATCAAGAAAAGACAACAATTTATCATAATAACCATTAACATTTAAGAAACCTATGGGTTTATGATGAATGTGTAGTTGAGCCCAAGAGGAAATATGAAAGATCTCTTCCAATGTGCCTAGACCACTTGGTAAAGCAATCAAGGCATTAGCATGGTTAAACACTACATTCATTCGAGCTGACATTGTGGAGACCTGAAGTTCCTCTCCAATTGTTTTTCCAATGATGTCCCCTTGTGCCAAAGCTTCAGGGACGACCCCCAAAACTTGACTACCTCCTAAAAATGCAGCTATTGACACACCTCCCATTAACCCAAGACTGCCTCCCCCATACACTAAATGAATCTTTCTCTCAGCTAGCACCTAACCAAGATGATTTGCTGATTCTAAAAACTCCTTTTCTTTCCTAGGACTAGATCCACCGAAAACACAAATATTTCTTATTTGATGACCTGAGGAACTTGCCATTTCTACACACTTCTGTATTTGTGGAATGTATGGGTTGAGTATAAATGAAAGGAAGGAAGAAAGAGTTTTATAGATGAGAAATTAGAAAAGCAATCATAACACCTATATGTAGGCCAGCTGGAGTCTCACACACTCTCTCTCTTTTTATTTATTTATTTATTTACTTTTGAAAAAGCATGTGTATGTATAGGTAGTTGTGATTGTGGCTCACATCTTCCCTTGGTTTTACGTCCAAGAACGACTTAAACGCCCTCTATGGGTCGGGGATAGGCTTCCCATCCAGTTTTCTTAAAAACTGGCAAACAAGGTCTTTTTTAGTCAGATTCCCAAGACTAAGTCGATCATGTTCTTTATGAAATAATGGCCATAAATAATGAATTGCGCGATGCACATCTCCACTAGGATGCATCTCAAGAGTCAATAGAAGATTATCTAAAGACTCCTTACTTAGGCCATCCTTAATGAATTGCATTTTATCTTCACGGTTTATAGATACCATTCCTAAAGAACGACATTGTGCATTGCAAGTCCATCTAGCACATCGATGATAGACTTCTAGTCGTTTTGCACGACGCTTCTTTGTAAAAGTGCTTTTACCTGTTCTAGGCATGTGTAAAATGAAGGAGTTAGAGGACTCACCTGATAATCGGACTTTTGCTTCAATCAACCAGCGAATATGTTCAGGAATTCCATGATTCTTTTTCTTCTTTTTTCTTTTTCTTTTTTTTCGTGTTTTTTTTCTTAATTATATACAATCTCTTTCCCTTAGTTGTTACCTTTAACAAAAGGACATAAATAATGTAATAATCCAATATACAACCCACAATCATATGTTAAAGTGTGTGTGTGTGTGAATTAAGATTTAAGAATACATGTTAAATAAGTATGTGAGTAGAATTAAGTGATAACAATGCGAGAGTTTGTAAATCTGAATATTTCAGGAAGTATTATAATAGACCTTGTTAAGAATGGTTACTATGATGCATCTTAAGAGTCACTTTAACAAAAGAGCTCCTTTACTCTGCCATCCTAGTAACAACAATTATGCACATGCTTTATGAAATGAAAAAAAAAAAAAAATTTATCAACTACTACCCTCTCCCCCCAACCAAAACGAGACATTGTCCTCAATGTGCTAAGGTAGAAAGATAAAGTATAGAAGATATCACCTGAAATAACGAACACTAACTAACCTGAAACACACTGAAATAAATACAAGAAACAACAAAACACAATAATAAAATCAAAAGACACAAAGATTCATAAATGAAGGCTCAAATCCAATCTAAGCTTTTTACGGCTTTCCTTAGATGACCAATTTATGTGACTCATGGAAGGATCAATCACAGGAATGAAAGATTGTAGTTGGTCAATCAATTATTCAGCAGTAGCAGTAGAGATTATGATTTGTCGTGCAGAAGATGTTAGAAATTTCTCTTCCACAGCATGATCAAGAAAAGACAACAACTTATCATAATAACCATTAACATTTAACAAACCTATGGGTTTATGGTGAATGTACAATTGAGCCTAAGAGGAAATATGAAAGATCTCTTCCAATGTGCCTAGACCACCTGGTAAAGCAATGAAGGCATCAGCATGGTTAAACATTGCATTCATTCGAGCCGACATTGTGGAGACCTGAAGTTCCTCTCCAATTGTTTTTCCAATGATGTCTCCTTGTGCTAAAGCTTCGGGGACGACCCCAAAAACTTGACTACCTCCTAAAAATACAGTTATTGACACACCTCCCATTAACCCAAGACTGCCTCCCCCATACACTAAATGAATCTTTCTCTCAGCTAGCACTGACCAAGATGATTTGCTGATTCTAAAAACTCTTTTTCTTTCCCATGACTAGATCCACCAAAAACACAAATATTTCTTATCTGATGACTTAAGGAACTTGCCATTTCTACACACTTCTGCATTTGTTGAATGTATGGGTTGAGTAGTGATTAGTACTTAAAAGTGCATTTTTATCATGGTTTTATATCATCATTTTGCACATGAAGTATCAATAACTCCTTAACTAAAGCATGTTTTATAATAATATATCTAATAATATAAGATACCTTTAATTTATGGTAAATGTTTATTTTAAATACAGGCCTATCACATAAATGAAAGGATTGATTGATGACTTTAAGAACTTAAATTGCAAGGATAAAGAGATGGCCAAACTTAGAAAAGAGATGTCGGTGCAAACCAAACTAGAACACTGTTCGGTAATTAGGATAAGACATAGGCCTACAACTTTCATATGGAGTCCAAGATCTAAAAAGGTCATTTTCAAGTCCAAATTGTAGCAACAACAAAGAAGCTCGAATCTGTCTTCCAACCCGAGCACTGTTCAATATTTTGGCTATATTTGGAGTTCTAGAAGTCCAAATGAGCTGAAATTTTTACACAAGAAAGATAAGACAATTGCCCACAACATTCATGTTTTCAACTGGCTCTAATTTGGACATTATCAATGATGTTTTGGGCAGACAAGAGAAGATAAGGGTTGTCACCAAGTCAAGAGTTGGCCACCCACTTATCAATTAGTCATCAAATCAATAGTTCCTAATTTTGGCCTATAAAAGGAGGCATTTGCCATCCATTTAGGCATCTGGGTTTCTAGATCAAGATCATGCTCTTCCTTTCTCTCTTTGTATTCTTTGTAATGTTTATGCTTTGCTTTCATTAATATCAAGTTTATGCTTTTCATTTCCTTTCCTTTACTTAGTTAGCTTTTATGTTCTTATTTTGTTTATCTATTTTGCTTTCTTTCATTATGTCTAGCTAAGTTAATTATGTCAAGGTGAAAAGGTTACACTAATGGTGTGAGAATAAGTATAATGTAAACTTAATATGGACTTTAATGTTTGATACTAACATGTTTTATATTTGTTATCTTGTTCACTCTTTAATACTTTACTTGTTAAATGACTAATCTTGATTTATGTTGTATAACACTTGGTACAACAAATGCTTGGCACTTTCATAGCCCATAATGTATGGTATAACCGACACCTGAGTTATGAAAGGAACTTGATTTGTTGTTAACATAAGTTATAATCATGAATGCTTGACGAGATTTACAAGTATTAGCATTAATTGAATAAGATGACTAATATAATCATGTTAACAATATATAATCTGATTGGAACCTCCTTTGTGTGTGGTTTCCAATTCAATAATAAGAGTTTATACTATACTTGTTTGATATACCATTAGTGGAACCTCTAACCTTGACATTTGTTATTATTATTATTTAATCCTTACATTAATTTTCCATCTCCAAGTTCTCATCATCTTCTTCTTCTTTTCTTTCTTTATTATTATTATTATTACTACTACTATTACTACTACTACTACTATTATTATTATTATTATTATAGTTGTTGTTGTTGTTGTTGTTGTTATTGTTGTTATTGTTGTTATTGTTGCTTATAATTGTTGTCTATAATTTGTACAATTAACCTCCCTATGGTTTGACCCTGGTCTTGTCGGGTTATTTATTACTTCGACACTCGTGCACTTGGGAGAAGACATCAACCTTTTAGTCGTGTCAAGTAGAAATGAAAGGAAGGAAGAGAGGGTTTTATAAATGAGAAATTAGAAAGGCAATCATAGCACCTATATATAGGCCAACTGGAGTCTCACACTCTTTCTCTCTCTCTCTTTATTTATTTATTTATTTACTTTTGAAAAAGTATGTGTATGTACAGGTAGTTGTGATTGTGGCTCACATCTTCCCTTGGTTTTACATCCAAGAACGTCTTAAATGCCCTTTATGGGTTAGGGATAGGCTTCCCATCTAGTTTTCTTAAAAACCAGCAAACAAGGTCTTTTTTAGTCAGATTCACAAGACTAAGTCAATCATGTTCTTTATGAAATAATGGCCATAAATCATGAATTGCACGATGCACATCTCCACTAGGATGCGTCTCAAGAGTCAATAGAAGATTATTTAAAGACTCCTTACTTAGGCCATCCTTAATGAATTGTATTTTATCTTCACGGTTTTTAGATACCATTCCTAAAGAACGACATTGTGCATTGCAAGTCCATCTAGCACATCGATGATAGACTTTCAGTCGTTTTGCAAGACGCTTCTTTGCAAAAGTGCTTTTACCTATTCCAGCCATGTGTGAAATGAAGGAGTTAGAGGACTCACCTGATAATAGGACCTTTGCTTCAATTAACCAGCGAATATGTTCAGGAATTCCATGATTCATTAACAATCTTAATCTTGCACATCTAGCACGGTAAATTTTTGTAATTGCATTCTGAGGCAGAGCAGGAAAATACATTTTCAATTTTTCAAGATTAGTGTTGATTTTCAAATGACAATTGGAAGAGAGATTCAAAGAATTGCACAAATATATACACAAATATCAGTTATTGTGGGAAACTAAAAGAACCAACTTAAGTCACGGAGTACCGTTGTCTGCCATTTGACCAGGGTGAGAGAAACTAGCAAAAATAACTCAAAGTTTAATGACACTACTTACCTCATTGTCGGGAATGAATCTTTGAAATATTTTATCAGGACAATATTTGAATAAGTTAGGGTCATCACAACAAAAGCTCTTCACTTCATTCAAAAACTTTTCTTTGTCTTCAGTACTCCAATCATTTGGCAAATCTCCTAAAACAAGAAAATTAATATTTTTATCATACCAAGGCATTGGACTATGCGTAAGGATTTGTTAGGAAAGTAATCTTCGATTGGTGTGATGTCAGATGTCGAATCTATTATCACTATTGACAAAAGATTCGCATCAACATTTTCGGTGCTTGTTTAATCCGTGATTTCTTCCTCAGAATAAATCATTTGCAAATCTTCAGTTTCATCTAATTCATTTTTACTTAAAGTAGTTTCAAGTTGATCATAAACTAATTCATCAATATGATCTACTTCTTGTAAATCATTATCATCTCCAGGTTGCTTGCAAATGTTGAAAATATTCATCTCTAGGTTGCTTGCAAATGTTGAAAATATTCATCTCCAATGTCATGTTTCCAAATGATAGCTTCATCAGTCCATTCCTACAATTAATCAATGCGTTAGAAGTTGCAAGAAATGGACGTCCTAAAATAATAGGAAATGAATTACATGCTTCAACAGGTTTTGTGTCCAAGACAATAAAATCCACAGGATAAATGAATTTATCGACTTGTACTAACACATCTTCAATTATTCCTCTAGGCACTTTTATAAATCTATCGACAAGTAAAAGAGATATAGAAGTTGGTTTTAACTCACCTAGATTGAGACTCTGAAAAACTGAATATGGAAGTAAATTCACACTAGCACCAAGATCAAGTAAGGCTCTTTTAATTTTATGCTGTCCAATAAAGCAAGAAATTGTAGGACAACCAGGGTCTTTATATTTCAAAGCATTATTGTTTTGAAGAATGGCACTTACTTGTTCAGCTAGAAAGGCTTTCTTTTTCACATTTAGTTTCCTCTTCACAATGCATAGATCTTTCAAAAATTTAGCATAGGAAATGAACCTGTTTAATAGCATCCAGCAAAGGTATATTGATTCTTACTTGTTTGAAAGTTTCAAAGATTTTAGAGTTGTGATTGACTTTCCTTTGTTTAGTCATGGCATGAGGAAAAGCATTATTGTTTTGAAGAATGGTACTTACTTGTTCAGCTAGAAAGGCTTTCTTTTTCACATTTAGTTTCCTCTTCACAATGCATAGATCTTTCAAAAATTTAGCATAGGAAATGAACCTGTTTAATAGCATCCAGCAAAGGTATATTGATTCTTACTTGTTTGAAAGTTTCAAAGATTTCAGAGTTGTGATTGACTTTCCTTTGTTTAGTCATGGCATGAGGAAATGGAAGTGCTGGCGGTGAATCAGTCGTTTCTTTGCAATTTTCAGATTCAACCTCTTCCTTACCCTCAGAGATTGACTCATTATCTTTCTCATAAGGTTCAAGAGAGGGTTTTTTAATAACCTTACTAGTGCGCAGAGTAGTGACTGATTTGACTTGATCCATGTGTTGGCTTCCGGAACTGCTTGCATTTGCATTGTATTGCCCCTTGGGATTTTGTTGTGGTTGAGATGAAAACTTGCCTTTCTCTTGGAAACTAAGAGCAGATGTTAATTTAGCAAGAGTATCTTTAAAATCTGTCATGTTTTGAGTAAGTTGAGTATTGATTGTCTCTTGCTTTTCAATGAATGCATGCAATGTTTTCTCAAGATTTCTTCTAAGCGGTGGAGCATAAGGAGGTGCATATCCATGAGAATTTTAGAAATTATGGTGTGCTTGAAATGGTGGTTGTGAAGTTTGTGCATTGTTGTTCTCACTTTTCCAACTGAAATTTGGGTGATTTCTCCAACCAGGGTTGTATGTTTGGGAGTATGGGTTGTGATTGGGCCTTTAGAAATTGGGTTGTATGTTTGGGAGTATGGGTTATGATTGGGCCTTTAGAAATTGTTTAAAGCATGGGCTTGTTCATGGAGACATTCCTTAAAAGAAGGCAAGGTTGGACAATCGTTGGTTGAGCATTCATTTGTTTCACAGATTTGACACACAATGTTTTCAACAGATTTTAATTGACCACTCTTTTTCAATTCTAGTGCCTCGACTTTTCTAGCTAAAGATGCAAACTTGGCTTGAAGGTCATGATCTTCTCTAAGGTTGTACATACCTCCACTAGATGTATGAGGTTGAGTTTTACTTGGTACCTTAAATGTACCCGCGGTGTTCCAATTTTGAGCATTTTCAGCTAACAAGTCTAAGTACTCCATTGCTTCATCAGGGTCTTTATCTTCAAAAGTTCCATTGCACATCAATTCAACCATTTGCCTAATAATAGTAATAGTATTAATACTACTAATAATAGTAATAGTAATAGTACTAGTACTAGTAATAATAATAATAATAATAATAATAATAATAATAATAATAATAATAATAATAATAAAGAAAAAGAAGAAGTTGATGAGAAGTTTGAGATGAAATATTAATGTAAGGATTAAACAATGATAATAACAAATGTCAAGGTTAGAGGATTTACTAATGGTATGTCAAACAAGTATAGTATAAACTCTGATTATTCAATTGGAAACCATACACAAAGGAGGTTCCAATTAGATTATAGATTGTTAACATGACTACATTAGTCATCTTATTCGATTAATACTTGTAAATCTCGTCAAGCATTCATGATTATAACTTATGTTAACAACAAATCAAGTTCATTTCATAATTTAGGTGTCGGTTATACCATACAATATGAGCTATGAAAGTGTCAAGCATTTGTTGTACTAAATGTTATACAACATAAATCTAGATTAGTCATTTAACAAGTAAAGTATTAAAGAGTGAACAAGATAACAAATACAAAACATGTTAGTATCAAACATTAAAATCCATCTTGAGTTTACACTATATTTATTCTTACACTATTAGTGTAACCTTTTTACCTTGATATAATAAACTTAACTAAACATAATGAAAGAAAGAAAAATAAATAAATAAAATAACAACATAAATAAGATAAAAAGTTAACTAAGTAAAGGAAAGGAAATGAAAGGCATAAACAAGATATTAATGAAAATAAAACTTAAGCATTACAAAAATGCCTCCTTTTATAGGCTAAAATTAGAAACTATTAATTTGATGACCAATTGATAAGTGGATAGCCAACTCTTGACTTGGTGACAATCCTTATCTTCTCTTGTCTACCTAAAATGTCATTGATAATGTCAGAATTGAAACACTTGAAAACATAGAAGTTGTAGGAAATTGTCTTAGCTTTCCAGGAAAAAAAATAGAGGTCATTTGGACTTTTAGAACTTCAAATATAGGCCAAACATTAAACAGTATTTGAGTTGCAGGATATATTCAGACTTCTTCATTATTGCTACAATTTGGACTTGAAAATGGCCTTATTAAATCTTGGGCTCATATGAAAGTTATAAGTCTATGTCTTAGCTTCCATCCATATAAAATAGATCTAAATCCAAGATTTACAGCTCTAGAAATGACCCAATTACCGAACAATGTTCCTGTTTAGATTGCACCAACATCTCTTTTCTAGGTTTGGCCATCTCTTTGTCATTTTAATTTCAGTTCTTAAACTTATCAATTAATACTTTCATTTATGTGATAGGCTTGTATTTAAAATGAACATTTACCATAAATTAAAGGTATTTTATATTATTAGATATGTTAGTATAAAACATGTTTTAGTTAAGGAGTTATTAATACTTTAAGTGCAAAATGATGATATAAAATATTGATAAAAATGCACTTTTAAGTGCTAATCATTTGACAGTAACTCATCTTGTCAAAACACCTATCCAAGTCAAAATACGGTGCCAATTTATCCTCTTTTTGTATTTCTCTTCCATTATTAGGGTCTTCATCAATTTTATTCTAGAGAAATCACAGTCACCAAATCTAACCTTTTCGGATAAATCATCACTTTATCAGATCTTTTATCATACAAAACCCAATTGTTCCTTTACATTGTCATCTTGCTAGTCTTCAACCATTTTATTACAAATTATTACATATACAAAAATAGTATCGTATGGATAATCCTTCAACTAAGCAAGTTCCTAGGAAAGATTAGAAGGGTTACACTGGTCTTGTTTAAAACCCAATCTCCTAGCCAAAACTTCTTAGGTCATATCTATCCATCATACTATATTTTCATTTATACAACCATTTGCTAGCTTTGTCATGGCTTTTCTTTACAAGTGATCTGAAATATCTTAGTTTTATACCTAATTTCTCAACATCTAGCAAGATTACCAATGCTTAGATTTGTCAAGATTGGTATTCATCAATTTCTACTCTAAACCTCTAATTGTCTACATGATTGGGTGTCCAGAGTGTCCTAATTTTATTTTCCCTCAAGGCAATTGTAATTCTCCCACTTAGCAATTCAACACATATAATTGAGCAAACATGTGCAACCTTTTCTTTTTAATCTCCATTGACCAATATGATGACCTTTAGATGCCTCTTCATCATATAATCTCTTATAATAATTCACCACTATCACTTTTGTTCTCATTCTTAACAATCAGATCATACCATTGCATCTAGAATAATCAAATTAGATGAAAACAAGTCTAAAATCATCCCAATCACATTTCAAATGGCTAAGATTTAATCAAAACAATTCTGGTTTGAAGAATAACCTGGATTCAATCTCAAATCCGATTGCACGTAGGATCACCTACATTTGATCCTATCCCTTTGATCGCTGCTCTACTCGGCTCGCGGTTAATGATATAAATGGTGAGTCCCACTATGCTGACATATTAGTTGACTAGTCATTAACATGGCATGCTAACTATGCATGTTGATGCCATAATTACATCATGTTGGCATTGTCATTATCCAGATTAGTCACGTGGGTTGGGTCAACTAGTATTCGGGTAATGTCAGCCTATTTAGGCGAAGAATATACATGAGGCAAGTCGACGCGTATGAGCAGCCTCTTTATCAGCGCATGTGGACATGTACCACATCAGAATTTTATGTTATTTTCACTAGTGTGCTTGTCTCTTCTCCTTTTCAAATTGGTATTGTCAAAACACCATTTTGATAACTTTTATTTTTTAGAAAAAATCAAACACCACTTTAAACTATATGTTCTGATACCAATTGTAGAGAATTTTAACATGTGATGTTCTGATAGTTGCTCATTCGAGGCTAAGCATATTGACACAATATTTAATGTGGTTCAATAAATTACCTACATCCATAGGAGAAGTCATTGTTATTATATAGGGAGAGAACAAGATTGTACAATAATGGCGGAGGAGAAATCATCTACTATACTCTACTCCTATCACTCATCTTCTCTTTTAGTAATGTTGCAATGACAGCCACTACTTATTGCTTTGGCAGCTTCCTTTCTTCTATATTTCTTACATTCTTGGCTCTACACTCTCTCTCTCTTTGTACTGCTCTCTTGGTGTCTATTTATAAGCAAGAATGGCACCATTAACTCTAGCTCATCTTCAACAATGGTGGCTATAAACTTTGTTATTTCAGATGGGCTGCTACATTTGTCAATGAATGATGTCGTCCATTAATAGTTGTCGCAAATTAATGGCAACAAACCTAACATGATAAATCAAACCAACCTTTCTTCTGTAGTAGGTTTACGTTTCTAGTCACGGTTTTTCTATCCTCTCTCCTCCACCAGCAAATAAAAGGAATTTCTAGTCATGGTTTACATTTCTAGTTATGGCTACAAATAAATAAAAAAGAAATTTCTTTGTTCTGGAGCCTTGCAAATATTTTTCCTTCCTTATATTAGTAACAATTGTAATTTCTTATATTTATTCATGTGATTTCTTTTGTTTTGACAATAACATTTCTTTTTTTTCTTTTTTATCAACAACATGGTTTACCCAAAAAATAATGGTAATTAACAAACACTTGTAAAAAATTTAATAACTTTAATTAAAGAGAAAAAAATGTATTTTTACTCATTTATACAGATATATCTAAGGATAATAAGTCTAATAAATTATATATAAAAACTTATAATAAGATATAAAATATAGATATTTTATTCTTATTGAATATTAAAGAGAATAATTTTTTTTAAATCTGTATATCAAGTTAATCTATAATTAATCATATGATAATTGTTAACATATAATTACCTATAGGATAATTGTTAATAAAAAAGCTTTAATGTTCTTGAAAACTATGATATAATTAGATAATTGTTTAAATATTATATTAGTAAATTTATTTACAGATAAATTTGTTGTATTTTTTTTAAATAAAGCTTTGGTTTGCTTAATAAGGTGAGGCTTTTTTTAATATAAAAAATGAATAAATGATATATTATTTGTTTTAATTTTTTTAGAAGGAATGATATATTATTTATTTAGATAAATAACATGTCATTTTCTAGTATAAATTTCAACTGTCTTTGATTAATAGAAAGTCAAGGCTTGAGTTTTTAAACTACATATACGACAAAAATTATTTATGGACATTATCGAATACATAGTCTTCATTTCTTTCGCATTTTAAATGTTTTAACAAGTAAATATAATAAATAATCTCTTTAGCATATTACCTTACACAACACTTTATTTGTTTATTTAATGATCCTATCAAATTCTCTATTATTATAACAATAGATCATAGTACTCATATCATATATGTAGTTGAACAAAATTAAACATAAACTATTGTAATTAGATTTTTTTATATTTTTCACTAGATTTTAGAAATTTAGAAGCGCCAGGAAGTGTATATATTTTCTTACCAATATCATATTTATAAACATCCATCATTGTCTTTAGAAATTATATTTTTTTTAATTTTTTAAAATTTATTTTTGATATTATTATATTAAAATGATCTGAAAGTAAAAAAATTAAAATAAAATAAAATAATAATTAAAAACACTTTGAAAATACAAAAAACAGAAGTCTCTTAATATTTTTGAATTGATTTTGATTTTAATTTTAAAATTATTTTTTAAGTTAAATTTTAATTCTAGTAAATAAATATCAAGCTAAGTCACGTTGATCCCACATGTAACATTTAAGAATTATTTTTAAACCATTTTTTAAGTTAGATTTTAATTCTAGAAAATGAAGATGGAGCCAAATAACGTTGATCCATCATGAAACACATGTAGTGGCAATGCCCATCTCTTTCAACGGTGTCAGAAACGTAACGCCATTATAAAAGACTTTTAATTAATCAAGTCAATATGGTACAATGGATATGAATCATGTGTGTATACCCATCAAAAGTCATGTCTCTTCCTCTAATGTTTTTTTTTTTTGTCCCAAATTTTGTTTCCGGCACGATTGCATTTTTTAAGCTAAATTTAAAGATAATTGCGTCAAATTTATTAATGTAAGATAAAATTAAAAAATCAAAAAATCAAAAATAAAAATAAAAAAACATCATTTATTAATGATGATTTCAAGTCCCTCAATATCAATATCTTTTCAATTAAACTTTAATATAAAAATTAAATTTTATTATTATTTAATCCTTGATTTAAGAGACAAGAGAGATCACAAGAATCTGTCACTAAAAAGAAAAAAATCAATATATTTTTTTATTTTAATCATCAAAATAATTAATTCTGATATTAGAAGATTTTGTTTTATGAAAGGAATTTTATTTACGTGTATTTTACCTTAAAATGACCTAAAAACCAAATCTAAACTTGGAAAGATTTATTATTTCGGATTTTTAGATTTTTTGTTTTGTTTTTAAGACCATTTATGAACTTGTAAAAGTGTTTATGTTTTTTTAAGTGTTTTGGATAAAAATGAGTAGAAAATGAGTTTTTAAATTGAAAAGATTTATATTTTATTTTTTCATCCATACTAGTTACATTTTAAAAAACTAAAGCCCACATGCAACTTGATCTTGTAGGCCTTCTTGTGGGCCCTTCCTTTAATGAGTCAGGTGCTAATATGGCTTGGTGGACCCTATAACAATTAATCTTTTTCTTAAAAAAAAAAATTGTTCTTTAAAAAAAATCATGTTTTTTTAAAATGTTTTTTTAATAATTTTTTAATTTATATTTCAATTGCTATCCTTTCTTTTTTTTTTTTTTATTTCTTGTATTTAGTTTTTTTCTTATATAGTGACTGATTCTAGATAACTAAAACAATTAACAAATACAAGCATAAACTTTCATATCTAATAAAAAAATACATGTTACTAGCTTGAGCTCTGTGGTTTCTTTAATTTGCTTTTGACCGGTGCTTCATGGGAGGCGACCTTTGAAGATTTTAACAAATTCATGTCAAGTAGTCAATTAATTTAAATTGTAGATAAATCTACATAGCATTAAGTTGTATTTAGTAAGATAAAGTAATGCAAAAAAGCTCTAAATTCTTTCACAAAGAGCATAGGAAAGAGTTAAGTAAAAGTGCAAAAATCATAGTATTTAAAAGCAACAATGATAAACCAAACAAATTCATGTAGCCTAAATAACAATTGTAGAAACAAAATGTTTGCAAAAGTTGTTGTACATATATATAATTTCCATCAATTTGCAATAATAGACAAACATGTTTCATTTAATCATTATCATCTAAAACAAATTAGATAGTGATGATAGAGCAATAATACCTTTGTGCATGCCAATAGGAAGTCTGTTATTTCTTGGCTTTTTTTTATTATTATGAGGGATTGCAGTGTAGATTTATATATATATTTTGTGTGCTGCCAGGCCAAACAAAAAAGTTTTTTTTTGTTGTTTTGCAGGAGGGCATGCAGCGTGAAGTTCACGCTGAATCTAAATTGACATGGTCAATGAGGATACACATGCTTATATGCGTTTAGGTGATGTTAGTTGGAGTTGGTAGGTTAGATCTTCTAGAACCAAGCAAGCAAACTAAAACCAACAAATAAAGAACACAAAACAAAAAAAAGAAATAAAAAAGAAAAAGAAAAGAAATAAAAGGGGAAAAATTCAAGCAAAACATTAAAAATGCAAATAAAAAACGATGGTATTTACTAGGAATTAGAGAACCATATAATAAAAAAAACATAACAAAACTTTTTTTTAAAAAAAAAAGCAATTTCTAACAACTAGGCACTTAAAGCATAAAGAATAATGTAATATATGCATCATAAAAGTATAACATAAAAACAATAAGAGTAAGCATGCAAGGAGTTTTTTAGGTCGTTCTATAAAAGCATGACAACCAGCAAAATATCAATAACAATCAGATCAATTGAGGCCATATAAGTAGAAAAAAATAGTCCTAAAAGTAACTTAATATGAGGATAATAAAATTGATTTGTTTTTACATGAAACCATCCATCAAGAACATTAACAACCATTGACCCCCCCCTCCCCACTAAATTTAACAATGTGAAAATCTCCCTCAAAATCAACTAGGAAATCTCAGAATATATGTTTTAATAATGAGAATCTTGTATTAGCTAAACTAGATCCCATATATTATTCATTTCTAGTTTAGTGTAGGATTCTTTATTGTGTCGTAAGTATTTTCTATTTTGATGGACTGTAGGGTTACCACTCTTATCCTATATGTATTGTATTATATAATAAGATATGGAAAAACTTCTCTCAAGCTTCTTCATGGTATCAAAGCCTCTAGGTCCTCAACCTTAAACACTACTTTTCCAATCCATGACTATATACAACATGGCTGCAACAAGACAAAGCTCTATTTTTGAAGTAACATCATAGCCAGAAACAGCATCAGCTGAAAGTATCACATCCTATCATTGGTCACAAACTCAATAAGCATAACTATCTTCGATGGTTATCATTAGTTATGAAGTTTATTTATGCGAAGGGCAGAGACAACTACCTCATAGAAGAAGTCATCATACTATAAAAGAATGATTCCAAGTTTCAAACATGGAAGACTAAGAATCACATAGTAATGTCATAGTTAATTATTCAATAAACAATGATATAGGAGAAAATTCTCTTCCATATAAAACAACAAAGGAAATTTGGGATGCAGTAAGAGAAACCTATTCAAGTTTTGAAAATACATCAGAGCTATTTAAGATTAAGGCAGCATTATATGATCTAAGCCAAGGAGATCTTTCTGTAACTCAATACTTTAACACACTTTGTTGACATTAGTAGACATGTTTGAAATTCATGTCTGGAAATGCCCTCAAGACACAACCTTGTGTAGAAGAATTTTAGAGAAGAAATGAACTTTTAAATTTCTTCTTGGTCTTAATAAAAATCTTAATAAAGTTAGAGGGAGAATAATGGGGACCAAGCCCTTTCTAACCCTTAAAGAAGCATTCTCTGAAGTTAGTCATGAAGAAAGCAGAAAGAAAGTAATGATGGGATCTCAAAATTCAGCCTTGCCATTGGAAAGATCTGCCTTTACTAGTCAATGATATCCAAACAACAATCATGATAGTCAACATAAAAAAGGAAAACCCTGGTGTGATCACCCTAACAAGTTAGGATATGTTAAAGAAACTTGTTGGAAGATTCATGACAAACACGCTGATTGAAAGCGATTAAGATTAACACAAATGACAAAGATAGATGTACCAATACTATTACCTTAAATGACAACCGAGACAAAAACACCAACCTTTCAACTAAGACAAGTTGCTTCACTAAGAAACAACTTGAGATTTTATAAAAACTATTTAATAAAATTTCATTATCTCATTTAAATATGTCAGTTTCTGGTATAGATTGTTAGCTTAAAAGGGTAAATTTTCAAAAGCTCTTACTATTAGTAAGAGATACTAAAGTCTATTAATCATAGACTCTAGAGCATCAAACCATATGATAGGAAATGTAACTTTTCTTAATGAATACAATCAGTGCAATAAGAATCCTATAGTCCGTTTAGTTGATAGATCTTCATCCCAGGTGAAAGGAATAGGCCTAAACAGAATTTCAAGAGACATGATCCTAAATTCCATTCATGTTCCTAAACTAGAATGTAACCTCATCTCAATTTGTAAATTGACTCATAATCTAAATTGTAATGCTAAATTCTTTCCTAACTTATGTATATTTCAGGATTTAGATACGAGCAAGAAGATTTGATAGTGCTAAGATGTGCTCGAGCTCTATCTTCTCAATGGTTTCACTCTTTAAAAAGAACAAACTCAGAATGAAATCCTTGCACCTTATAAGGGTTGGTCAATTTTAAATTTCTATATTAATAAAGATAGTGATGTTATGTTATGATATTATCGTCTTAGTCATCCAAACTTCATGTACTTAGAGAAATTAGTTTCTTATTTATTTACCAATAAAAATTCAGAGTATTTCAAATGTGAAGTATGTCAACTTTCCAAGCATACTCATAGTAGCTATCCCATTATCTCATATAAATCATCACATTCTTTTGCCATAATCCATAATGATGTATGGGGTCCCTCACAAGTAAAAAATATAACTAGAACTTGTTAGTTTGAATCCTTTGTTAATGACCACACCACATTGACATGACTATTTCTCATAAAAGAAAAATCTAAAGCTAAACAAATCTTTCAAAACTTCCACCTCATGATATAAACTCGATTCCATACTATGATCATGATTTTAAAAACTGATAATGCCAAAGAATATTTCAATTCTGAACTTAATACTTATTGTCTAAATTAAGGCATTTTCCACATCAGCTTTGTGTTGACACTCCATAAGAAAATAAAATGATAAAAAAGAAAAATAGACACTTGTTGGAAGTTGTTAGATCTCTTATGTTCTCCACTCATGTTTCAAAACAATTCTAGGGGGAAGCTAAACTCATAGCCATATACCTCATCAACATAATGCCTTCTAGAGTTTTAAAATTCAAAACTCATACTTAAGTCCTCTTTCAAGCCTTCCTACATACCAAAATACTCTCTTTATTAGATCCTAAAGTGTTCGGATGCTTAGTCTTTATTTATATCTATCTTTACCATCACAATAAATTAGATCATAAATCCATCGAGTGTATATTTCTAGGATACTCTCCATATCAAAAAAGGTATAGATGTTATTCTCCCATCAATAAAAAATTATATACCTTGATGGATGTGGTATTTTTTTAACATTGAGCCTACTACCCTAAGTCTGATACACAATAGGAGAACATGCAAGAATATTAGAATTGAGATATAAATTCTGATATACTTCACACAGGAGATATCCTACAAAGTTATTCTCCCGTAACTACAGTCCTAGGTCCATCAATTCCAATTTAGTCTATCCAACCAATTCTAGTTAAATCTCCTATACAAAGCAATCATGCACCAAAACAAATTGAGAATTATGAGCTTGAACTTCTTACCTATACTAGGAGGAAAAAACCATAAAAAGATATAGACCATACAATACCTCTTATATTGGACCAAAACTTAGAACCAAGTCCAAAATCTACTCAAATACACTGAAGTATGGAAATTTCAAATTATAAGAATACTGGTTCCTTTCCTGATAACTCAGACATTCCAATTGCTTTAAGAATATGTGTTAGATCATGCACAAGTCACCTCATCAACAGATTTGTTCTATATGAAGGGTTGTCACCATTTTACCATGCCTTTTATTTCAGACCTTGACAATGTACAAGTTTCTAAGTTTATTGATTAGTACTTAAAAGTATATTTTTATCAAGGTTTTACATAATCATTTTGTACTTGAAGTATCAATAACTCTTTAACTAAAGCATGTTTTATAATAACATATCTAATACTATAAGATACTTTTAATTTGTGGTAAATGTTTATTTTAAATGCAGGCCTATCACATAGATGAAAGGATTGATTAATGAGTTTAAAAACTAAAATTCAAAGGACAAAAAGATGGCCAAACTTAGAAAAGAGATATTGGTGCAGTCCAAACCGGAACACTATTTTGTAATTGGGTCATATCTAGAGCTATAAATCTCGGATTTAGGTATACTTTATATGGATGGAAAAGTAAGACATAGGCCTAGAACTTTCATGTGAGCTCAAGATTTAAAAAGTCTATTTTCAAGTCCAAATTATAGCAACAACGAAGAAGTCTGAATCTGTCCAATAGCCTGAACACTGTTTAGTTTTTGGCCCATATCTAGAGTTCTAGAAGTCCAAATGACCTCTTTTTTTTTTTTGAAAAGCCGAGACAATTTTCTACAACTTTCATGTTTTTAAGGGGTTCTAATTCTAACGTTATTAATGACTTTTTGGGCAGACAAGAGAAGATAAGGATTGTCATCAAATCAAGAGTTAGCCACCCACTCATCAATTAGTCATCAAATCAATATTTTCTAATTTTGGCCTATAAAAGGAGGCATTTGCCATGCATTTAGACATCTTGGTCTCCAGATCAAGATCATGTTCTTGCTTTCTCTCTTTGTATTTTTGTAATGTTTAGGTTTTGTTTTCATTAATATCAAGTTTATGCCTTTCATTTCCTTTCTTTTACTTAGTGAGCTTTTATTTTATTTATGTTTTTATTTTGTTTATTTATATTTCTTTCTTTTATTATGTCTAGCTAAGTTTATTATGTCAAGGTGAAAAGGTTACACTAATGGTGTAAGAATAAGTATAGTGTAAATTCAATATAAATTTTAATGTTTGATACTAACATGTTTTGTATTTGTTATCTTGTTCACTCTTTAATACTTTGCTTGTTAACACGACCAAAAGATTGATGTCTTCTCCCATGTGCAGGAGTGTTGAAGTAATAAATAACCCGACAAGACCAAAGTCAAACCATATGTAGGTTAATTGTATAAATTATAGATAACAATAATACAACAACAATAGTAATAATATTACTAGTAGTAGTAGTAATAGTAATAGTAATAGTAGTAGTAGTAGTAATAATAATAATAATAATAATAATAATAATAATAATAATAATAATAATAATAATAATAAAAAAGAAGAATAAGTTGATGAGAACTTTAAGATGGAAGATCAATGTAAGGATTAAACAATGATAACAATAAATGTCAAGGTTAAAGGATCTATTAATGGTATGTCAAACAAGTATAGTATAAACTTTTTTATTCAATTGAAAACCACACACAAATGAGGTTCCAATTAGATTACAAAGAAAGAAAGCAAAAGTATGATCTTGCTTTTAGCCTATAAAAGAAGGTATTTGCCATGTATTTAGGCATTTTGCTTTTCATATCATGTTTTTGTTCTCTTTCTTTATATTTCGTAATGCTTAAGTTTTACTTTCAATAATTTATTATTTATGTTTCTCATTTCATTTTGTTTACTTAGTTAACTTTTATCTTATTTATGTTATTATCTTGTTTATTTATAGTTCTCTCTTTTATTATGTTTATTTAATTTTATTATATCAAGGTAAAAAGGTTATACTAATGGTGTAAGAATAAGTATAGTATAAACTCAACATAGACCTTAATGTTTGATAATAACATGTTTTATATTTGTTATCTTGTTCACTTTTAATACTTTTCTTTTTTAATGTTTAATCTAGATTTATATTGTATAACACTTGATACAATAAATACTTGGTACTTTTATAGCTCAACCGTATGGCATAACTGACACTTGTGCTATGAAAGGAACTTGATTTGTTGATAACATAAGTTATAATTATGAATATCTGACAACATTTACAAGTATTAACATTATTCGAATAAGATAACTAATGTAATCATGTTAACAATTTATAATCCAATTGAAACCTCCTTTATGTGTGGTTTCCAGCTAAGTAATACAAAAAAGTTTATATTATACTTGTTTGAAATATTATTAGTGGATCCTCTAATCTTGACAATTATTTTATCCTTATTTAATCCTTATATTAATCTTACATCTCAAAGTCCTCTTCAATTCATCATCATCATCGTCATTATTATTTATAATTTATATAGTTAACTTCCATGTGGTTCGATCCCAATCTTGTTAAGTTATTTATTACTTCGACACTCTTACACTTGGGAGAAGATATCGATCTTTTGGCCATGTCAACGAATAAAAAAAATCATAGCCAAACATCTAAAAGAATCTAGTCGCAACAAACAAATCAAAAAACCATATAAACGTAATCACAAGGCATCAATTTTAGAAGGTCAGACCTAACCTGAACCCAAGTTGCTAATAGACATTTAACAAGCTTAGTATGCAAATCAAGTAAAGGATGAAAACAATGACAAAAGAAAACAAAAGGAAGAGGGAAAAGGAAAAGGATAGCAAAAAAAATCAAAAAAATGAAATGAGTCAAAGGGACAAAAGGAAGTCACTTGAGGAATAAAACATAACTTTGACAAAGATGAATTAAGGGCTCAAACAAGCATGAGCCTTTTGAAGAAGAAAGACCAAGCCTATTAAAACTTATAACATGGAAAAAATAAATTTATGAGGAAAAGCAAAAAAAATAATGGAGTTTAAAAAATTCAAAAAAAAACATTAAAATCACAAATGAAAAGGAGTTAGGTCAGTTGAGAATCAAAAAGCCGATTGAAAGTTTTTAATAGACAAAGCAAGTTAGAGAATATAATCAATCCTTATAATAAAAAAGATAGAATAATCAATCCTTATAGTAAAAAAGATAGAAATAAAAAACTAGGTGTTCTAAAGCATAAAAATATAACTTGCATATTTGAGTATCACAAAATTGAGATAATAGGTTCAGAAATGCAAAAAAGTGTTTTCGTGGTTGATCATTGATTATATATATAAGTCATGACAACCAACCAAAACTAAATCACAAACAAATTGATTAAGGCTATACAAGAACAAAGAAATAATCCAAGGGCCACTGAATATAAGGAAAAAAGCAAACAAAATCATTTAACATGAAACATCCACTTAAGATATTAGCAATAATTAAACCCCCTTCCTCAACTATCCAAGAAAAACAAATAACCGAACACAAAATAATAATTCATACTCCATTCGATATATAAAAGATTAAATTAACATCAATATAATTAATTAGACAACTAAAAATCTTAACTGATAAAAAAATACCTCTTAAGGTTCTAAGGGCATAACATGAAGCCAAAGCTACCAACAATAAAACAAACATAAAAAAAATGACTAACTAAAGGTAGCACACCCAACAAAAATGAAACATACAATTAAGGAAGGAGTAATCACATGAAAGTAGGTTGAATGGAAGTAAGATGAAAAAAATAAGTGCAAAACAACAAAGAATCTACATAAACAAAATACCAACCAAGAAGCATAAATAACATCAATAAAATTCAAAGAAATTAAAAAATTAAAAAAATTCAATATTTTTAGCAAATTAGCTCATAATCTTCTGAAAAATATCAATGCTCTATATCTTTTCAAGATAATAACATCAAAATTGCACTTCAACTTAATGTCACAATATAGAAAATCATATTAAAATAAAAGAATTCAAAACCCAAAATGAACCATAACCAAAACCCATTAAAACAAAAACATGCAGCTTTATAATCAAAAAGGTAATTGACAAACATTTTTTTCTTTTCCATTCTACATACCAAGCTCTATCGTGAAAATCACCACTAGCACAACTACCTTTATCATCAATGATGCAAGAAAAGCCCTCTCTTAGTCTCTCTGTAGATCTATTTTCTCCATCGTGGTTTCCTCCTCGTCCACACACTCTCCTACACTACATTGGAATTCTAAAAAAAAAATTCAAAATCATTAATACAAACATAAATTTAATTATAAACCCCTAATTTGAAAAGAAAGAAATAGAAAATCACTACTGATTTTTATATGCAAAAGCCCAAGTTTTCTGTCTCTAATTTATCTTTTTGTTCCCTACACAAATAGAGGAAAGGAAAGGTTATTAAGAAAAGGGAAGATAGAAATCAGAAGGGGGACAAAGCTTTTTATCTCTGTTAAAAAAACTAGATGACAAATAAAAATAAATTTAGCAAATATTGAGTCATGATTAAAAAAAAGAATAAAATTGATTAAAAAACCCAAAACACCCTCTTTAAATCACCAAGTCAACTATATATTCAAGGGCATAATTGTCATTAAACTATTATAATCCATAGTTAAGCATACACAATCCACAATACACACCAAATCACTTTTAATTTATTAGTTAAAACAAATGTGTATGTACATAGTATTGTTTATAATACTGTTCACAATAATTACACTCTATATCCTACAATGCACATAGTTCTTTTCCCATATAATTTAGTTAATGATTAATAATAATAATAATAATTAACAAGTGAGCAAGCATTCTATGAAACTCATCATAGTTGTTGAACTTAGAAATATCCAATAATTGCTCGTAATAACCCTGATTTATTAAATTAGAGGTTTTTATAATTTCAAAGAAAGATGAATAAAATAAAACCATGCTATTAATACTAGTACGAAGATATCAAGTATAAAAAATAAGAATTTTGCTTTTAATTTAATGTTTTTGTATAGGTGTGCCGTGATTTTAAAAAGAGAGAGAAACAATGATATAATAAATTACATTTGAAAGAGAGAGAAAATAATTATGTAAAATTATGCAAATTTACATTTATTATATATTAGTATAAAAATAATTTTTTGTCTAATTTAATTTTTTGTATTAGCCACAAAGGCTAACTATAACTTTTTAAAACTTAGATTGAAAATGAAAACATACTAAAGTATAGAAGATTTTTTATAATTATCTCTAAAAGATGTTGAATTAAAACCTCTTAATTGCAAAAAAATATGAACAATTTTTGAGAGGTTGTTTAACTTTATAGTTGAAACTAAGATTATATGCATTTTAAAAATATATTTGGCTTAAAAAAATATTAAATTATTTTTTATTATTTCTTGATAGTTTCGAGATGTTGATATGAAAAAAAAAAAAATATATATATATATATATATATATAATATATTCAAACTAAAAATATTTTTAAAAAAGATATCCCACAGTATAATACCTAAATAAAGTTTTAAAAGCACATGGCTACACATATGGAACAATAAATAAAGTTTAGTTAGTTCACATGTCAATAGTCGGACTGATAGTTGAAATATCCAAGCAAAACATGAAGGGCCAACATTCACGCACGAAAAAGCAAAACATGAAGGGCCAATATTCATTGATTGATCGAAGATAATTGATTTTTCAAGAATCACATGCAGCAATAGATTCGTCCTTGATTGTACAAAACCTCGACAGATTGGCTTTTAAGAAATTTGCTCATTTCTATTTTACATTTAATATTAATTTTTTTTATTTTTCTAAATATATTAAATTGATATAAAAAAATTATCTTAGATCATTTAATAAAAACACTCCATCTCAATTAATTAGTATAAAAGCTATCGAATTTGTTGTGGAATAAAAAACCCCAAGGGTACAAAATACAAATCATTCCCTTCTTTCTTCCGCAAGGAAGGCTACAAGCTATTTTATTGTATTTCTTTTTCAACAAGAGATAATTTTGTGGTGGGCGTGTACTGTTCTTCTACCAGGCGCTATTAAACTTGAACTTGTTTGGGGTTAATCTGGTAATTTAATAACTTATAATTTAATACAAGCTAGATTTTAAATTAAATTATATATGAGTTAATCTAATTAAACATGATCAATTTGATAATTTAATACATAACCTAATTAGCTTATTAAAATTTAATTTGATTTTTTTATTATTATTTTTAAATTAAACAACACTATTTTAAACAACACTTTTCATGAACTTCCATCAAAGGAAGAAGTTCATGAACCATTGAACAATTCTATATTAAAGAATATGTTTTTTATAGCAAGATGATCCTATTTATAACAATGGAACACAAAAAACGAGAGGAAAATAATTGACTCCCTTCCATGAATGCCGTTTATGAAAGCTAAGGCCATATACAAGAAACTGGATGGCAAGGCATCTACAAATAGTACACGTTGTGAGCAATTGAATTCTAATCATTAGATTGTTTATAAATAAATAATTCAATTCTTAATCCGATTATCTTAAGATATTCTATCATGATTTCACTTGCACATTATGCTAATCGATCATCTGCTATTTTCTGCATCTTGGATAGTAGAGCCTTAAAATTAGTAAATATAAATATAAATATTAATAAAAAAACTTTTTATTGGTATATTGAGGTGAATTTTTATCAATCAAAATAGTTCATTGTCATGTCTTTTGATAAACATCAATATAAAATTTTTGTTGATACATACTAATAAAATTATAATGAAAAAGAAAAAAATTACAAAATTACAAAAAAAATATAATAATGTGTTATTTTTACATATTAAAATATCAATGAAATAAAATCATTTATAATATTTGTTCGTGACTCTATTGGTAATATTTAAATTATGACCTGATTATCAACTTTTCATTCCCCTCCTTTCTTCTTTTTCTTTTATTTTCTCTGCAAAAAATAATTGATTTTCTCTTTTTATTTTATCACAAATTAACCTTTCATTACTATAAATTTGGCCACCCCAACACTTAGTCTGGCATCACCACTATTTTTATTTATTTTTCTAAGATTCCCCATATCAAGAAAAAAAATTGATCATTTTTTGTTTGAACTCGATTTTAAAATATTAATTCTTATTATATATTTTTGTAATATATATAATTTGTTTATGTGTTTGCTTATTTTGTAGTTTTTTCACATAGAATTTTATTATTTGAATATGAGTTTTACATGTCACCACTATTTTTATTTAATTTTTTTTAAGATTCCCCATATCAAGAAAGCAAAATTAACCATTTTTTGTTTGAACTCGATTTTAAAATATTAATTCTTATTATATGTTTTTGTAATATATATAACATGTTTATGTGTTTGCTTATTTTGTAGTTTTTTTACATAGAAATTTATTGTGTGAATATGAGTTTTTCATGTTAGGGTTTATTTGAGATTTTAAAAAATTACATTTATTTTTAATTTAATGAAATTGATTTTGATTTTGTGACTTGTGTATTTTGTAATGAAATACAAAATATATTATTTAATAGGTATGTTTTATATTTTGTCTCTTTTATTATTGAATTGAAAATTTGGTAAATGTGTATGAATTTGAATATGTAGATAATTGATTGATGATTTAAGAGTACTATTAAAATAGATTTAATAATTTAGAACTAACCAATGTTAGCTAATTTATTTAGTCTATATAATTAATGAATACATGTTGTCATTAATATTCTATATAGGTTTGATATAGATAATGGACGATTGTTTATGGATATATCAAGATTCACATGAAAAATTGCATAAGATAAATTATTATAATGTGGTTGATGGTTTTACTAATTATGCACTATCTAATCATAGAAATATTAGTGGATGTGGTATTAGATATCTATGTAAAAGATGTCAAAATTTTTTTATCAATCTAGATGTTGTAATGATATATCTTCTATAAAAAGAGTTCACGGAGTACTATTTATGTTGATTTGCACACAAAGAAATATATGTTCCTCTCGAAACCATGGTAAAAAAGATGATTAGGTTAACTTATATTTCTAGGAATATGTATAGAGTTGGACATGATAATAATAATCCTTATAGAAATATCATTATGGATGTGATAAAAATGAATAAAGGTTATGCAAGTGAATGTTTAATCATAAATGAAGAACCAAATGAAGATGCAACTAACTTCTTTTTATCTTTTGAAATATTCTAACGAACCATTATAAAATGGGTACACAAATAACAATAAATTATCAGTTGTTGTATAAGTATTCACCATCAAGTTAGATCATGGGCTAAATAAGGCTAATTATAACAAAATTATTGAATTGACAAGAAATATTTTACTTGAAAGGAATAAAGGGCTTTTAAGTCTAGGATATTAGAAAATTAACATATGTCTAAACTTCTACATGTTGTACTACCTTAAAAATACAACTTTGATTGAGTTTAGATTATGTGAGCATGTTTATTATAAACCTAAAATTACCAAATGAAGAAATCTTGTCACACATAACATAACTTAGATAATTCGTAATCACTCCTAAACTACAAAAGTTATTCATATCTTCAAAAACTGCTGAGCATATGACATGACATCATTCATATGATATGGTGGATGGAGTTATAGTGGACTCATCTAATGGTAAAGCCTGTAAATATTTTAATAGGATGCATCCTTAATTTTTAATGAAATCGAGGAATATATGTCATAAGTTATATATAAACAGATTCAATCTATTCAGGTCATTTACTGCTCCTTAATCTTGTTAGCTGGTGATACTTACAATCTACAACTTGTCATATGAGATATGTGTGAGGCCATAATTCATGTTTCTATCTATGATCACAACCAATCTTAATAGTCCAAGATAGAATATAAATGTTTGTCTTTGACTATTGACTTTGAGATGAAAACTTTGAGATACAGAAGATCAATGTCAGGATTAAATAATAATAACAACAAATGTCAAAGTTAGAAGATTCACTAATGGTATTTCAAACAAATATAGTATAAACTCTTATTATTCAATTGGAAACCACACACAAAGAAGGTTCCAATCAGATTATAAATTGTTAACATGATTACATTAGTTATCTTATTCGAATAATGCTAATACTTGTAAATATTATCAGGTATTCATGATTATAACTTATGTTAACAACAAATCAAGTTCCTTTCATAGCATAAGTGTTGGTTACATCATACCGTTGAGCTATTATAGTGCCAAGTATTTGCTGTACCAAGTGTTATATAATATAAATCTAAATTAACCAATTTAACAAGCAAGGTATTAAGAGTGAACAACATAATAAATACAAAATATGTTAGTATCAAATATTCAAGTCCAAGTTGAGTTTATAATATACTTATTCTTATACCATTATTGTAACATTTTCACCTTGACATAATAAACTTAACTAAACATAATGCAAGAGAGAAATATAAATAAACAAGATAAGAACATAAATAAGATAAAAGTTAACTAAGTAAAGAAAAGGAAATGAAAGACATAAATAAGATATTAATGAAAGTAAAACTTAAGTATCACAAAAATACAAAGAGAGAAAGCAAAAGCATAATCTTTATTTGGAAACTAAGATACCTAAATGCATGACAAATACCTCTTTTTATAGGCCAAAATTGAAAACTATTGATTTAATGACTAATTGATGAGTGAGTGGTCAACTTTTGACTTAGTAACAATCTTTATCTTCTTACCTAGATAAAACATCATTGATAATGTCAGAATTTGAACTAGATTTCCACATGAAAGTTTTAGGAAATTATCTCAGTTTCTAGGAAAAAAAATTAAGATCATTTGGACTTTTAGAACTCGAGATATGGGTTAAACACTAAACAGTGTCTAGGTTGCAAGACATATTTAAAATTTTACGTTGTTACTAAGATTTGGACTTTCAAACAACATAATTGAGTCTTAACTTTCTATGAAAGTTTAAGGTCTATTTATTAGCTTTCCATCCATATAAAGTAGATCTAAATTTGAGATTTACAACTTCAGATATAACATAATTACTGAATAGTGTTCCAGTTTGGATTGTATCAACATCTCTTTTCTAAATTTAATTCTCTTTTTGTTCTTTCAATTTTAATACTTCAACTTATTAATTAATTTTTTTATTTATATAATAATTTTATATTTAAAATAAATATTTATCATGAAATAAAATAAAAATATACCCATGAGATGTTTGGTTAGTTGCTTGCTGGCAACTAAGGTTTAGGTTCTTAGCTCCGGCCCACACGAGGTGCAAGATATGAATCCAGAAATTAGATACATGACTATTGTAATTATCTTGTAAAAGTGAATGAATATCTTTTAAAAAAATAAAAAATAAAAATCGCATTTTTACCTGCATCGTAGGTTTTCAAACATGCTAACCTCCGATTCTTAATTGGGAATAAAAAATCACCTTGACGTAGCAATCTTTGACAAGACACTGCTGTTATTAATATCTATAAATAGTAAATACTAGTAGAGAGTGGTGTTTTGCTTGCAAAGATAACCATAATATATTAGAAATCGAATTTTGAAGAAGAAAAAATAAATTCTTTGTGAACGCAAAAGGGGGTTGAAAGCATCAGTCATTTTCTAAAGAGCCTTGACCATTTTGTCTCAAGTTGGCCCTTCTTTTGCTCCACTCTTTAAATCCCCCACCAGTCGTCCATTCTGCTTACCTCTCCAAAGATCCAGCCCCAACTTTCCCCTTTGTAAAGGAAAGATAGAGATGGTGGGTTCCTCTTACTCTCCTCTTCTTTTCTTCTCTTTTGTTTGTTAATTAGTTATTGCTTCGCAGTTCGCGCTCCCTCTTCATGGCTGGTTTTCTTTATTCATATCAAAAAGAAAAAAGAAAACAAATATCATACTATTTGCTTTCGATCTCTCTTTGGCTCCTGATGATTATCACGGGTTTCTTTCTTTTTCTTGTTTCTTGGTATAGGAACTGGAACACCAGCCGACCAGATGGGAGGGCTATGTGGATTGGAGAAACAGGCCTGCACTTCGTGGCCTCCATGGTGGCATGCTTGCTGCTTCCTACGTCTTGGGTCTGTATCACTGATCTTCAATAATGGATTTTTTTTATTTGAAAGTCGTTTTCTATACCTGATTAAATACACCGATTACTATGTTCAAGAAACCCCATTAATTATGTTATTATACAATGATCGATAATTATGTAGGTGTGGAGATATTGGAGAACCTGGCGTATCTAGCAAATGCTAGCAATTTGGTGATATATTTATCTGAGTATATGCATTTATCTCCATCCAAATCCGCCAATAATGTCACGAATTTCATGGGGACGTCCTTTCTTTTGGCCCTTCTTGGAGGTTTCCTGGCTGATACTTTTTTCACTACCTATCACATCTTCCTGATAAGTGCAGCTATTGAATTCCTGGTAATTGCAGTCTGTTCTCTCTCTCTCTCTCTCTCTCTCTCTCTCTCTCTCTCTCTCTCGGGTGGGGTGGGGCTGTTTGAAACCTATTTACTTGTCTAATTAACTCTCTAGATGGACCGGACCGTCATCTGCTCTCACCTTTCGCCCTTTGTTTTTACTGGAAAACAAAAACATATATCGCATCTTCGACTCATGATCACGTCCTGACTAAAACCAGCTGCTGACTGTAATAAATCCCTTCTTACAACAACTGCAAGATAGATCATGAATTTTTTAGAATATTTCGTTAATTAATTAATTTCTCGATTAGCTGGCTCTATAACTTGATTCTTGCATCCTTCCTAAGATTGAGGAATAATACCACCCTAAAAAACCCATACCGTCCAGGAAAAGGAAGGTTGTTCTTAAAAGAAAAACAGTGCCCAAGAGTGGGCGGCTAAGAAGACGCCGCTATAGTTGCGTGACTTGAATTCATTTCATTAATTTTCTTGAACATTTATCCAGTAGGGAATTGACTTTTGCATATACGTAATTGAATTGAAACACTATAATATCCACAAGGACTTCTCTCTTATAATTTCGGATAGTGATCCTTCGAGAACACGTTAACTAGCGGGGCAGTGGGCACATCTAACAAGGCATGGCCCTTGAAGGAGGAGCAGTTTGTCAGTTTGTAGAACGAGAATTTGAGCTCTCTCGCCCTAGTTCCTTAAATTGGGGTTTGATGAAATGACCATGATGACTCCTCTTCTTATGTCAGAGGAAGATTATAGCAAAAAAACATAAATGATCTTGTTGCAACGTGAAACGTGGAAACTTTATTACCTATGTATTTTCATTATAGATAGCATTACAAATCTATAAATCCTATCAATCTAGTTTTGATTTTTTAGTTATTTCTCAGCTTTATCTTTTTTTGTCAATTTTTATTAACTTGACCTTAATTTTATATATTTTATGGATGGTTGGAGGTGTAATTATGATTAGTTTTTAAATAATATTTTGTGTTATGTTAATAAGATTTTTTTTAAAAAATATTTGTAGATTTTAAAATACTATAAACATATTAATTTAAAGTTAAAAAAAATTAAATTTTTTAAATTTTTAAGAAAATATTTTTAAAATGCAGAAATAAATAAGTCTACGCATTTCAAATTGATTTATAAATTTCATCAACTTTATTCGAAGCATTTCCAACATTTTTCAATTTAATAGTTTCGGCCTATTATGCATGTTTATCCACCAAGGCAGTATCAATTTATCGAATAAAATAAGAATGATAATCAAGAATGTTTTAAGATCAAATTGGTATTATTTACAAGTTGTAAGGCTTGAAGAGAGAGCATTAACCGTGTTTTAATCAGGCGCGGGACCAGACAACATGTTCCTCATTCAACGTGTCCAATAGGAGCAGTCGTATTTCCTAGTGTAGGGACCCGCAAATAAATCTTGTGTCTTTGCTAGGGCAAGGATAAATAATTTCCTTGGCTCGATTGGCAGTATCTTATCTTATTTCTGCTTGCTCATAAAAAGGTCACAAATTTTGTGACCTACGTGCCAAAGTGTCACATCATTTGCTACGCTACGTGCACCTCAATTTCTGAATGCTGCCTTCAAGTACGGTCCTTGTCTTTAGATATGCCAATTTGGGTCTGCCAATGGCTAACCAGCCATTATATGGCATCCTTTTACTCCCTTGCCCCTCCGTTCTGCTGATGGTGCCTCACATCTGACCTTCTTTATAGGTAACTCCCTCTTCGTCGCGTGTCGGTAGTGTTCGTGAAATTAATTTTAGTTGACGTTGTGCTTAACAGCTGTAATATTAATTAAATTTAGAATGAATTGGTCACCTTGTTATTTAAATTTCATGATTGGTTAATGCAAAAAATAAATTATAATTATTGTGTGAATAATATTTTTTTAATTTTAATTAGAAGCTGTTTTTTAATTTTTAAGTCTGATAAAAATATATATCTTAGCTCATAAAATATATTTTAATTTTTTTCTATAAAATTATAATTCTTATATAAAATAATTGTCTGGTTTTATATAACTAGATTAATTGAATAAAAAATTAAAAATAATAACAGTCAATAAATGCTGCACGTGAAGAGATGACAATATTATATTTCAGCGAATCTATCTTTTAAAATGATATTATTCTTTCCAAATTTTTATCTTAATGTGATAAATTTTTGTTTTAAAAACTCCCGGAATCGTTGTGTATGAACTATGAAGTTGACTTCTACCATAACGTCATCATCTATAATTTATCAGCGTGAAAGTTGATGCGGCCATCAACACGTGCTAGGGACCCTCTTTCTTTTTTTTCTTTTTTTTTTTTCTCGGTCGACTTGCCCTTTAAATTCAAATACTCGCTCGCTGGTGCGTCGTCACTGGCAGGTGAAGTTAGCCAGTTTCGGCATATTGGATCTGGATGGCTAACTATGGTCACTCCCTCGGTATCCTTAAACCTTGGTATCTCAGGGATAAAAAAAAAACCGGGTTCCGTGAAATACCCGATCAATTCAGATAATTCATGCAAAAAAATCCCGGTCGGGTAAAAGGAAAGGAAATTCGGATATTTCGATTAATTACTCACATCTATTTAATTAATAAGTAGTATTGGAGAGGAATTAGCTCGAAGAAACACAAACATAATATCCGGACAATATCTGATGTAGGCTTTTTGTAAGTCTGGAACAGGGCTTGGTGATACTGACAGTGCAAGCTCGGTCATCTTCCCTGAAGCCACCAGCTTGTAACCCAAGCAACCCCACAATCCCATGTCAACAAATTGATGGTGCGAAAGCAGCAATGCTGTTCACAGGCCTTTATCTGGTGGCGCTTGGCGTTGGAGGGATAAAAGGATCATTGCCGGCTCACGGGGCTGAGCAGTTTGACGAGAGCACTCCTCAAGGAAGGAAGCAGAGATCGACCTTCTTCAATTACTTTGTCTTCTGTCTCTCATGTGGAGCCCTGATTGCAGTCACATTTGTTGTGTGGGTTGAAGATAACAAAGGGTGGGTGTGGGGCTTTGGAATCTCTACCATTGCAATACTCCTTTCTATCGCAATCTTTCTTGCTGGATCAGCAGCTTACAGGAATAAAATACCTTCTGGCAGTCCACTTGCAACCATTTCCAAGGTAAATTAAGCTTCTGAAGTGTGTGTGTATGTGTGTGTGTGTGTATTATGCGTACATATCCAAAGTAACTATGGAAAGGAGTTCATTTATACAAGAAGCCAGAGATGCGGAAGAACTGTGTGATCCACATATGTGCTCCCTGGTGGCCACCACTCAAACTTGCCATGGCCGTCAGACAGTTTTGAATGGTTATACAGTCTCTATACCATATGCAGCTAATCACCTGTTAATGGATTTGATTGAACAGGTTTTGGTTGCTGCTGGAGTTAACACTTGTATGAGCAGAAGTTCAGGCAATGCCATTTCAAGCCTGACAACGAGCCCTTCCAATCCAAATCCAACCAGCAAGGATGCAATAGATAATTCCATAGCAGTTATGCCTGCTGAAACCCCAACAAAAAGCCTCGAATGGCTTAACAAAGCGGTGGTAAACAAGCCAATCCACTCAGCACTAGAATGCACTGTAAAGCAAGTGGAAGAGGTCAAGATTGTGATAAAAATCTTTCCCATATTTGCTTGCACCATCATGCTCAATTGCTGTCTTGCTCAGCTTTCCACGTTTTCTGTACAACAAGCTGATACCATGGACACCGAGCTCGGTTCCTTGAAAGTCCCGCCAGCTTCCCTTCCCGTGTTTCCTGTGGTCTTCATTATGATGCTAGCACCCGTTTATGACCACCTCATCATCCCATTCGCTGGGAAGTTAACCAAGTCTGAAATGGGAATCACTCATCTGCAACGAATTGGCATCGGATTGGTTCTTTCCATAATAGCAATGGCAGTGGCAGCTCTTGTTGAGATTAAGAGGAAGAGAGTTGCTGCAAATTCAGGGCTAGTTGACAAATTGCCAATTACGTTCTTCTGGATAGCCTTTCAGTATTTATTCCTAGGATCAGCTGATCTTTTCACCTTGGCAGGGTTGTTGGAATTTTTCTTCACCGAGGCACCCGCAGGAATGAGATCTTTGGCTATGTCTCTCTCTTGGGCCTCCCTGGCAATGGGGTACTACCTCAGCTCAGTGATTGTATCAATAGTTAACAATGTTACAGGTAACTCCAAGAATAGGCCATGGCTATCAGGCACGAACATCAACCACCATCATCTGGAACGATTCTACTGGCTCTTGTGTGTGTTGAGTGTTCTGAATTTCTTACATTACCTTTTCTGGGCCACCCGGTATAAGTACTCAACAAGAATCAAGAACTAAATCGAAGTGATAAAGGAGAACAAGTAATTGCTTCTTCATACCACATCAAACGGTCTTGCTCAGCATCTCGAAATCCAAATCTCCCGGCTGAATATATACAAGAGCAGCTGCCGGACTTGATTACAGTCCGGCTAATTCATGCTGATTGCTGTTGCGGGTTCCTGTTTCCTGCCTAGGTTAAAAAGACTTGGACAGAAGAAGATGGGGTGTGGTACCACAGCATGTACAATATTTTGAACTGATTTAGTTGTTTATGAATTGAATTACACTCTTGTGGCTACCGAATCTAAGTAACTTAACAAACAATAATCATAATTAATACGTAGTAAATTAAACAACAAGAACAAGAAAATCTTAACAAATGCAATATGTGACAGGTACAGCAACACTTGCATCCATAGGAACTTGAAGGAAACTAGGACTCATTTGCCATTACAGCGATCAACTATGTTGAAACAGGATATGACGTCGTGGAACATTCTCTAGACAAATAATAATTACTAACATAATTGTAAATGCCTAGTTAGGGTCCATTTGTTTTATGTGGCTGAGTTTTGTCCCAATCTCCTCTTCATAATTTATAAAAAAAATTAATTTATTCTTTTCAAACTATAATAGTCAAAATTACCATAATATCAATAGATGCACGCTTACCCTGATACATGTGGCTTCGTACTCTTAAGGAATTGTTACGGCCAGGACACGTTTGATGGACGCTGTGATCAAGGACGAATTCAATATATTCTGCTCCTATCCGTTAATAATATACAAAATTCAGTCCCTTTTCTGTAAAAGTTTTCAATTTAATTCCAGCAAATTAGATTAAGAAAAAAAATTGTTTAGCCTTTCACTGTAGCTGAGCTGTTTTTTTTTTTTGAGCTGTTTTTTTTAAACTATTTTTTTATTTTTTATTGTTTTTTATGCCTTTAAGTATTGTTTTTTATGCCTTTAAGTTTTTTTTTTGTTTTTTTGTTTTAATAATTTTTTTTAATTTAGTTTTTTAATATTAATTTTTTTATTTATTTATCAAACTTTTATGACACTGATCCCGAGTTTAAAAGGTTAATTTGGTTTAACGAGTTAATTCATATTTTTTTATTTTTTCTTTTTAATTAATTTATTTATTTATTTTTGTTTATTAATGTTAATTTTTTTTTATTTAGTTATCAGACTTTCATGACACATATCCCAGGTTTCACGGGTTAACCTGGTTAATTCTGGGTTAACTCGTCTATTTTTTTTCTTTTGTTAATGTTAAATTTTTTTTATTTAGTTATCAGATTTTCATGATACAAATCTCGGGCTTAACGGGTTAACCTGATTTGACGAGTTAACCCGGAGGTTTTTTCTGTTTGTTTTCTTTTTAATTAATTTTCTTTGTTTAGTTTAGTTTATTAATATTAAATTTCTTTATATTTAGTTATCAGACTTTCATGATACATATCTCAAGTTTTACGGATTAATCTGATTTTACATGTTAACCCCGTTAATTATAGGTTAACCCATCCATTTTTTTTCTTTTGTTAATACTAAATTTTTTTATTTAGTTATCAAACTTTCATAACATAAATCCTGGATAAACGAGTTAACCTGGTTTGACAAGGTAACCGAAGTTTTTTTTTTACTTTTTTTAATTAATTCTTTCCGTTTAGTTTAGTTTGTTAATGTTAAATTTTTTTCTATTTAACTATCAGATTTTCATGACACATATTCCGAGTTTGACAGGTTAACCAAGTTAATTCTGGGTTAACCTGTTAATTTTTTTTCTATTTAATTATCATATTTTCATAACGTGAATTCTAGATTTGATAGTTTAACCTAGTTTGAAGGGTTAGACTAGTTAATTTAGGTTTTTTTTTCTTTTTATTCATTACTTGTTTCCTTTTAGAGCTTTTTTTTATTTTTTTTATTTTTAATTAATATTTTTGTTTAATTTAGTTCATTAATATTAAATTTTTTTTCTATTTAGTTATTAATTGATGCCTATAGTTTTTTCTTTTTTTCATTTTTATGTCTTTGACTCTGGACTGCACAATGCAATCTACAGTGAAAAAGGCTAATGTGTTTTTTTTTTACTTTTTAATTTTTTAAAACATTTTGGTTTGTTTATGTTAAATTTTTTTTTCTATTTTGTTATAAGACTTTCAAAACATGAATCTCATGTTTAACAGGTTAACATAGTTAATTCAGATTTTTTTATTTTTTTCATTAGTTTTTTCTCCATATAGGTTTTTTCTTCTTTGTTTTTCCCTTTTTAACTAAATTTTTTAAATTTATTTTGTTGATATTAAAATTCTTTCTATTTAATTATCAGACTTTCATGACATAGATCTCAGGTTTGACGGGTTACCCAATTAATTTAGATTTTTTTAATTTTTCTTCATTAGTTTTTTTCTTCCTATAGGTTTTTTTTTCTTTTAATCCAGTTAGTTTTTTATTTTTACTTTGTTGCCTTTTTATGCCATTGACAATTCATAATGAAAACCAATACCTTTTTTTTTGTTTTCATTTTAAATTAATTATTTTTGTTTGTTAGTGTTAAATTTTTTTATATTTAATTATCAAACTTTCATGATATGGATCTCGGGTTTAACAGGTTAGCTCAGTTAATTCTAAGCTAACACGTCAATTGTTTTTGTTTTTTAGTTATCAAACTTTCACGACATGAATACAATGTTTGACAAGTTAACCTAGTTTGAAAGGTTAACCCAGTTAATTCAGATTTTTTTTCTTTTTCTTCATTAGTTATTTTCTTCATGTTGATTTTTTTTTCTATGTTTTTTTTTACCTAATCTATTTAATTATCATAGTTTTATAATATGACCTTGCAGCTAGACCCACATCCAAGGTTATTGGGTTTGATATTGCAGCCAAACTCACTTAAATTTGAATCATACAAGTTTAATATTATTATTAATATTATAAATATTACTCTTAGGTCAGACGTTGTAGCCAAACCTAAGACTCTTGAATATAGCTTTACAGAAAAACTTAATACTTTTAGATTTTAATTTTTTTGATATTTTTTATACAAAAAAATGACCCGCGGCATCGCGCGGGTCATCTAACTAGTACATAGTATTTGTCGTCATGAATTTTCCTCCAGGACACTTACTGTTTGTTTTGGTTCAAAACTTTTTATTTTTATCCTTAGAAACCTAATTTTTGTTTAAAATGGAAATGGAATTACATAGTACTAGAAAAGTTTGCAAATATAAACAAAACACTAATTAAATTTTTTTGTTGGTAGATTGAGTGAATTTTACCAATAGATTTTTCCATCATTATATCTGACGGTAAACACCGAGGGGATTGCAATGGAAAAAAAAAGGTTAGAAAAATACAATGGCATGTAACTTTTACCAATGACTTTATCGATAAAATTAACCCAACAATAAAGTTTGTCTGTAACTATACCGATAAAAATAATCTCTCGGTATATATAGAAGGAATTATGGATGGTATTATAGTGGGATTTAAAAAGGCAAATCATACTGTAGCATGATATTTTTTACTAATAGAATGTCTGATATAATAATTATGTATGTATATCCACTAGTAATATTTCATTATGACTTGGTAATCGACCCTCCCCTCTCCCTCCTCCATTTTTCTTTTTTTTTTTAATACAATTTTTCCTGCACAAACAACCACTCCATCCCCCCCTCAATCTCAACACAACTCACCTCTCACAAAATCTGATGACCACAATACTCGGTTTATCAGCATCCATGTTCTACAAATTTTATTAAGGATTTTCCGCCTTAAATAAGCAAATCTATCTTTTTTTATATACAATTTTTAAATGTTTTTTTATATTTTTGTAGTATATATATTTTATTTGGGTGTTTATTTGTTTTATAGTTTTTTCTCATACAATTTTGTTGTATGGATTTATGATTTGTTGTATGAATTTACCATTTGTACATGTTATAATTTGTTTGTATATTGATGAAACTTATCTCAAATTTTTAATGTTGATATTTTATGATGAAATAAATAATAGCTTATTTAATGATTTCATTTTATATTTTTTCAATTTAACGGTTGAGTTGTAATTTTTGGTAAATGTGTAGAAATATGAATTCGTGTAGTTATATAACTAATAATGAATTAAGAGAATTAAGAGAACTATTAAAATTAGCAGATTGGTTGCTTGAAGATCACTGACATGACTAAAAGATTGATGTCTTCTCCCAAGTGCAGGAGTGTCGAAGTAATAAATAACCCAGCAAGACCGGGGTCGAACCACAGGGAGGTTAATTGTACAAATTATAAACGACAATAGTACAACAACAATAATAACAACAACAACAACAATAATAATAATAGTAATAACAATAATAACAATAATGACAATAACAATAATAATAATATAATAATAATAATAATAATAATAATAGTAGTAGTAGTAGTAGTACTAATAATAATAATAATAATAAAGAAAAAGAAGAAGAAGAAGATGATGATGAGAACTTGGAGATGGAAAATTAATGTAAGGATTAAACAATAATAATAACAAATGTCAAGGTTAGAGGTTTCACTAATGGTATGTCAAACAAGTATAGTATAAACTCTTATTATTCAATTGGAAACCACACACAAAGGAGGTTCCAATCAGATTATAGATTTTTAACATGATTACATTAGTCATCTTATTAGTACTTGTAAATCTCGTCAAGCATTCATGATTATAACTTATGTTAACAACAAATCAAGTTCCTTTCATAGCTCAGGTGTCGGTTATACCATACATTATGGGCTATGAAAGTGCCAAACATTTGTTGTACCAAGTGTTATACAACATAAATCAAGATTAGTCATTTAACAAGCAAAGTATTAAAGAGTGAACAAGATAACAAATATAGAACATGTTAGTATCAAACATTAAAGTCCATATTAAGTTTACATTATAGTTATTCTTACACCATTAGTGTAACCTTTTCACCTTGACATAACTAACTTAGCTAGACATAATGAAAGAAAGCAAAATAGATAAACAAAATAAGAACATAAAAGTTAACTAAGTAAAGGAAAGGAAATGAAAGGCATAAACTTAATATTAATGAAAGCAAAGTATAAACATTACAAAAAATAGAAAGAGAGAAAGGAAGAGTATGATCTTGATCTGGAAACCAAGATGCCTAAATGCATGGCAAATGCCTCCTTTTATAGGCCAAAATTGGGAACTATTGATTTGATGACTAATTGATAAGTGGGTGGCCAACTTTTGACTTGGTGACAATCCTTATCTTCTCTTGTCTGCCCAAAACATCATTGATAACGTCAAAATTAGAGCCAGTTGCAACATGAAAGTTGTAGGCAATTGTCTCAGCTTTCTTGTGTAAACAATTCAGCTCATTTGGACTTCTATAACTCCAGATATGGCTAAAATACCAAACAGTGCTCGAGCTGGAAGACAGATTCGGGCTTCTTTGTTGTTGTTACAATTTGGACTTGATAATGGCCTTTTGAGATCTTGGGCTCCATATGAAAGTTGTAGGCCTATGTCTTACCTTTTCATCCATATAAATTGGACCTAAATCTGAGATCTGTAGCTCCTGATATGACCTAATTACCGAATAGTGTTCCGGTTTGGATTGCACCGACATCTCTTTTCTAAGTTTGACTATCTCTTTGCCCTTGCAATTTAAGTTCTTAAAGTCATCAATCAATCCTTTTATTTATGTGATAGACCTGCATTTAAAATGAACATTTACCACAAATTAAAGGTATCTTATATTATTAGATATATTATTATAAAACATGCTTTAGTTAAGGAGTTATTGATACTTCAAGTGCAAAATGATGATATAAAACCATGACAAAAATGCACTTTTAAGTACTAATCACACCCCCCAACCAGCTTATTACTAGTCCCTAGTAATCAAAGCGTTAAAACAATTTGCAAATTTCACAAAGCAAGGTATTCATCATTTAACTTCCATTAATCCATCCAGATAAACAAACTCTCATTAAATTTATTTATCTGCTCAATACCTCTTAACAAGATATTAATAAACCTTTCTTTTGTGCTCAATGTATCAACACATAATTATGGGGCTTTTCTTGGAAGAAAACAAAATTTTTGTTCTAATGTTTAAGGTTAACTTCCTTGGGATGAGATTATTATTTTTGTCTTTTTTTTACTTCTTTTTTTTCTTTTTTTTTAAAAAAATATATATACATATAATTTAAAAACATCATGCATCTTTAACCCATGTAACGAGCTTTCAACTAATGACTCCCAGACCAGTTGGTCTTAGGGCATTAGGTGTTAAGACACCCCTACGAGCTTAGTAACTCGGGTCGCAGATACTGATATGTAGATAGTGCAATGTTTGATTCCCTTAAGCTTTTCTCCTCAACCCATGTAACAAGCATTGGGCCAATAGCTCCCAAGTTAGTTGACTTTAGGGTATTAGGTGTTAACACACCCCTTCGGGCTTATTTGCTTAGGTTAGGGAGGCTACGAAACCAAACTTATCTACATTTTTATTATCATCATTTTTTTTTCTTTTTTCATTTTTCATTTTTTTTTCATGTTTTTTTTAATTATATACAATCTCTTTCCCTTAGTTGTTACCTTTAACAAAAGAATATAAATAATGTAATAATCCAATATGCAACCCACAATCATATGTTAAAGTGTGTGTGTGTAAATTAAGGTTTAAGAATACATGTTAAATAAGTATATGAGCAGAATTAAGTGATAACAATACGAGAGTTTGTAAACCTGAATATTTCAGGAAGTATTATAATAGACCTTGTTAAGAATGGTTACTAAGATGCATCTCAAGAGTCACTTTAACAAAAGAGCTCCTTTACTCTGCCATTCTAGTAACAACAATTATGCACATGCTTTATGAAATGAAAAACAATTTTTTTTTTTATCAACTACTACCCTCTTCCCCCAACCAAAACGAGACATTGTCCTCAATGTTCTAAGGTAGAAAGATAGAGTATAGAAGACATCACTTGAAATAACGAACACTAACAAAACCTGAAACACACTGAAACAAAAATAAGAAATAACAAAACACAATAATAAAATCAAAAGACACAAAAATTCACAAATGAAGGCTCAAATCCAATCTAAGCTTTTTACGGCTTCCCTTAGATGACCAATTTATGCGACTCATGGAAGGATCAATCACAGGAATGAAAGATTGTAGCTGGTCAATCAATTGTTCCGCAGTAGTAGCAGAGATTATGATTTGTCGTGCAGAAGATGTTAGAAATTTCTGTTCCACAGCATGATCAAGAAAAGACAACAATTTATCATAATAACCATTAACATTTAACAAACCTATGGGTTTATGGTGAATGTGCAGTTGAGCCCAAGAGGAAATATGAAAGATCTCTTCCAAGGTGCTTAGACCACCTGGTAAAGCAATGAAGGCATCAGCATGGTTAAACATTGTATTCATTCGAGCCGACATTGTGGAGACCTGAAGTTCCTCTCCAATTGTTTTTCCAATGATGTGCCCTTGTGCTAAAGCTTTGGGAACGACCCCTAAAACTTGACTACCTCCTAAAAATATAGTTATGACACACCTCCCATTAACCCAAGACTGCCTCCCCCATATACTAAATGAATCTTTCTCTCAGCTAGCACCTAACCAAGATGATTTGCTGATTCTAAAAACTCCTTTTCTTTCCCAGGACTAGATCCACCGAAAACACAAATATTTCTTATTTGATGACTTGAGGAACTTGCCATTTCTACACACTTCTCTATTTGTTGAATGTATGGGTTAAGTAGAAATGAAAGGAAGGAAAAGAGGGTTTTATAGATGAGAAATTAAAAAGGCAATCATAACACCTATATGTAGGCCAGCTGGAGTCTCACACTCTCTCTCTCCCTCTCTTTATTTATTTACTTTTGAAAAAACATGTGTATGTACAGGTAGTTGTGATTGTGGCCCACATCTTCCCTTGGTTTTACGTCCAAGAACGGCTTAAACGCCCTCTATGGGTCGGGGATAGGCTTCCCATCCAGTTTTCTTAAAAACTGGCAAACAGGGTCTTTTTTAGTCAGATTCCCAAGACTAAGTCGATCATGTTTTTTATGAAATAGTGGCCATAAATCATGAATTGCACGATGCACATCTCCACTAGGATGCGTCTCAAGAGTTAATAGAAGATTATCTAAAGACTCCTTACTCAGGCCATCCTTAATGAATTGTATTTTATCTTCACGGTTTATAGATACCATTCCTAAAGAACGACATTGTGTATTACAAGTCCATCTAGCACATCAATGACAGACTTTCAGTCGTTTTGCACGACGCTTCTTCCCAAAAGTGCTTTTACCTGTTCCAAGCATGTGTGAAATGAAGGAGTTAGAGGACTCACCTGATAATCAGACCTTTGCTTCAATCAACTAACGAATATCTTCAGGAATTCCATGATTCATTAATAATCTCAATCTTGCACATCTAGCACGGTAAATTTTTTTGATCGCATTCTGAGGCAGAGCGGGAAAATACTTTTTCAATTTTTGAAGATTAGTGTCCATTTTCAAATGAGAATTGGAAGAGAGATTCAAAGAATTGCACAAATATATACACAAATATCAGTTATTGTGGGAAACTGAAAGAACCGACTTAAGTCACGGAGTACCGTTGTCCGTCATTTGACCGGGGTGAGAGAAACTTGCAAAAATCACTAAAAAAAAAACAAAAATAAAATAAAATAAAATAAAATCAATCTTTATATACAGGATCACCCAATTCAATAGAGTCATGTTCAACTGAAAAATTGTCAAAGTAAATGATTAGTACTTAAAAGTGCATTTTTATCATGGTTTTATATCATCATTTTGCACTTGAAGTATCAATAATTCCTTAACTAAAATATGTTTTATAATAATGTATCTAATAATATAAGATACCTATAATTTGTGGTAAATGTCTATTTTTAATGCAGGCCTATCACATAAATGAAAGGATTGATTGATGACTTGAAGAACTTAAATTGCATGGATAAAGAGATGGTCTAACTTAGAGAAGAGATGTCGGTGCAATCCAAACCAGAACACTGTTCGGTAATTGGGCCATATCTGGAGCTACAGATCTCAGATTTAGGTCCAATTTATATGGATGGAAAGGTAAGACATAGGCCTACAACTTTCATATGGAGCCCAAGATCTAAAAAGGCCATTATCAAGTCCAAATTGTAGCAACAACAAAGAAGCCCGAATCTGTCTTCCAGCCCGAGCACTGTTCGGTATTTTGGCCATATCTGGCTCCAGTCCAAATGAGCTGAATTTTTTACACAAGAAAGCTGAGACAATTGCCTACAACTTTCATGTTGCACCTGGCTCCAGTTTTGACGTTATCAATGACGTTTTGGGCAGACAAGAGAAGATAAGGATTGTCACCAAGTCAAAAGTTGGCCACCCACTTATCAATTAGTCATCAAATCAATAGTTCCTAATTTTGGCCTATAAAAGGAGGCATTTGCCATGAATTTAGGCATCTTGGTGTTCAGATCAAGATCATGCTCTTCCTTTCTCTCTTTGTATTTTTTGTAATGTTTATGCTTTACTTTCATTAATATCAAGTTTATGCCTTTCATTTCCTTTCCTTTACTTAGTTAACTTTTATGTTCTTATTTTGTTTATTTGTTTTCCTTTCTTTCATTATGTCTAGCTAAGTTAATTATGTCAAGGTGAAAAGGTTACACTAATGGTGGAAGAATAAGTATAGTGTAAACTTAATATGGACCTTAATGTTTGATACTAACATGTTTTATATTTGTTATCTTGTTCACTCTTTAATACTTTGCTTGTTAAATGACTAATCTTGATTTATGTTGTATAACACTTGGTACAACAAATGCTTGGCACTTTCATGGCCCATAATGTATGGTATAACCGACACCTGAGCTATGAAAGGAACTTGATTTGTTGTTAACATAAGTTATAATCATGAATGCTTGACGAGATTTACAAGTATTAGCATTAATTGAATAAGATGACTAATGTAATCATGTTAACAATATATAATCTGATTGGAACCTCCTTTGTGTGTGGTTTCTAAATCAATAATAAGAGTTTATACTATACTTGTTTGATATACCATTAGTGGAACCTCTAACCTTGATATTTGTTATTATTATTGTTTAATCCTTACATTAATTTTCCATCTCCAAGTTCTCATCTTCTCCTTCTCCTTCTCCTTATTTATTATTATTATTATTATTGTTATTATTATTATTGTTATTATTGTTATTATTATTATTATTATTATAGTTGTTGTTGTTATTGTTGTTGTTGTTATTATTATTGCTATTATTGTTGCTTATAATTGTTGTCTATAATTTGTACAATTAACCTCCCTGTGGTTCGACCCCGATCTTGCCGGGTTATTTATTACTTCGACACTCCTGCACTTGGGAGAAGACATCAACCTTTTAGTCGTGTCAAGTTTTTGGCGCCGTTGCCGGGGAGGTAAGTTCTTGTATAAATTATAGTATTTATTTTATTTTCTCTTTTTACTTTTCTTGTATATAACTTTGTTTCTTTTCTTTTGTTTCTTTTTATTTTGTTTTCTTCCTCCTTCTTTTGCTTTCTTCTTCTTTTTTTTTTTATTTTATTTTATTCCTACACGTGCATGAGAGTGTGGTCACGTACATCAAGTGGTAGACTTTGTAGGGTATCCTCATCATTTTTAGAAAATATGGCTGAAGAAGATAATCAATCACTTCAAAATGAGAATAATGAGAATAACCGTGCTAGAACACTTAGAGACCACATGAATCCCACAAGAACAAGTGCACCATCATGCATAGTTTTTCCTCCTGTGCATCTCATTTTAATTTTAAACCAGGTATTATTCAACTTTTACCTTCTTTTCATGGCTTAGAATTGGAAAATCCATACTTGCATTTAAGGGAATTTGAGGAGGTCTGCAACACATATAATAACTTAAATTGTAGCATGAACACCATCAGATTAAAGCTTTTCCCTTTTTCATTAAAAGATAAAGCTAAAACATGGCTACAAAATTTGAGACCAGGATCCATTCGTGCTTGGGATGAAATGCAACAACAATTTTTAAAGAAGTTTTTCCCATCTCATAAAACAAACTCTTTCAAGAGACAAATCACCACTTTCACTAAAAAACCAGGAGAAACATTTTACAAATGTTGGGATAGGTATCGAGACTTGCTTAGTACTTGCCCTCATCATGGTTTTGAAACATGGAGATTGGTTTCACATTTCTATGAAGGGTTAACACCTAAAGATAGGCAAATGGTTGAATTGATGTGTAATGGAACTTTTGAAGATAAAGACCCTAATGAAGCAATGGAGTACTTAGACTTGTTAGTTGAAAATGCTCAAAATTGGGACACCGCAGGTACATATGAGGCACCGAGTAAAACTCAACCTCATACATCAAATGGAGGTATGTACAACCTTAGGGAAGACCATGACCTTCAAGCCAAATTTGCATCTTTAGCTAGAAAAGTCGAGGCACTAGAATTGAAAAGGAGTGGTCAATTAAAATTTGTTGAAAACATTGTGTGTCAAATCTGTGAAACAAATGAACACTCAATCAACGATTGTCCAACATTGCCTTCTTTTAAGGAATGTCTCCATGAACAAGCTCATGCTTTAAACAGTTTCCAAACGCCCAACCACAACCCATACTCCCAAACATACAACCCTGGTTGGAGGAATCACCCAAATTTCAGTTGGAAGAGTGAGAACAACAATGCACAAACTTCACAACCACCGTTTCAAGCACACCATAATTTCCAAAATTCTCATGGATATGCACCTTCTTATGCTCCACCTTCTAGAAGAAATCTTGAGGAAACATTGCATGCATTCATTGAAAAGCAAGAGACAATTAATACTCAACTTGTTCAAAACATGACAGATTTTAAAGATACTCTTGCTAAATTAACATCTGCTCTTAGTTTCCAAGAGAAAGGTAAGTTTCCATCTCAAACACAACAAAATCCCAAAGGGCAATACAATGCAAATGCAAGTAGTTCTGGAAGCCAACACATGGATCAAGTCAAATCAGTCACTACTCTGCGCAGTGGTAAGGTTATTGAAAAACCCTCTCTTGAACCTTATGAGAAAGATGATGAGTCAATCTCTGAGGGTAAGGAAGGGGATGAATCTGAAAATTGCAAAGAAACGACTGACTCACCGCCAGCACTTCCATTTCCTCAAGCTATGACCAAACAAAGGAAAGTTAATCACAACTCTGAAATCTTTGAAACTTTCAAACAGGTAAGGATCAATATACCTTTGTTGGATGCTATTAAACAGGTTCCTTCCTATGCTAAATTTTTGAAAGATCTCTGCACTGTGAAGAGGAAACTGAATGTGAAAAAGAAAGCTTTTCTAGCTGAACAAGTAAGTGCTATTCTTCAAAACAATAATGCTTTGAAATATAAAGACCCTGGTTGTCCTACAATTTCTTGCTTTATTGGAGAGCATAAAATTGAAAGAGCTTTACTTGATCTTGGTGCTAGTGTGAATTTACTTCCATATTCAGTTTTTCAGAGTCTCGATCTAGGTGAGTTAAAACCAACTTCTATATCTCTTTTACTTGCCGATAGATCTGTAAAAGTGCCTAGAGGAATAATTGAAGATGTGTTAGTACAAGTCGATAAATTCATTTATCTTGTGGATTTTATTGTCTTGGACACAGAACCTGTTGAAGCATGTAATTCATTTCCTGTTATTTTAGGACGTCCATTTCTTGCAACCTCTAACGCATTGATTAATTGTAGGAATGGATTGATGAAGCTATCATTTGGAAACATGACATTGGAGATGAATATTTTCAACATTTGCAAGCAACCTGAAGATGATAATGATTCACAAGAAGTAGATCATATTGATGAATTAGTTTATGATCAACTTGAATCTACTTTAAGTAAAAATGAATTGGATGAAACTGAAGATTTGCAAATAATTTATTCTGAGGAAGAAATCATGGATGAAACAAGCACCGAAAATGTTGATGCGAATCTTTTGTCAATAGTGACAACAGATTCGACATTTGACATCACACCAATCGATGATTACTTTCCTAACGAATCCTTACTTTCTCTTAGTCCAATGCCTTGGTATGATAAAAATATCAATTTTCTTGCTTTAGGAGATTTGCCAGCTGATTGGAGAACCCAAGACAAAGAAAAGTTTTTGAACGAAGTGAAGAATTTTTCTTGTGATGACCCTACCTTATTCAAATATTGTTCTGATCAAATATTTCAAAGATTCATTCCCGACAATGAGGTAAGTAGTGTCATTAAACTTTGTCATTCTGAAGCATGTGGAAGTTATTTCTCGTCAAAAAAGACAATTGCAAAAATCTTTCAAAATGGATTTTATTGGCCCACCATGTTCAAGGACACGCATGCATTCTGCAAAACTTGTGAAAATTGTCAAAAGATTGATACTGGTCAAAAAGTTTTGTTTTATGATTCTCAACTCTATGCATTCCCTAAAGAGCTAAGATTAAGATGGAGCAATCCTTATGGGGCCTGTGATATTGAGAATTCAATGAATGACAATGATTTTAAGGAAAATGGACATCGTTTGAAAGCTTACTTTGATAATTTTCCTAGTGAAAATGAATCAGCTGGTTTGAATGATCTTGTAGATAAAGGTTGATTATTTTTTTTTTCTCACATTTTTTTTTATGTTTCTTTTTGAGTGATTTTTGCTACTTTCTTTCACCCCGGTCAAATGGCGGATAACGGTACTCCGTGACTTAAGTTGGTTCTTTCAGTTTCCCACAATTACTGATATCTGTGTATATATGTGTGCAATTCTTTGAATCTCTCTTCCAATTCTCATTTGAAAATGGACACTAATCTTGAAAAATTGAAAAAGTATTTTCCCGCTCTACCTCAGAATGCGATTACAAAAATTTACCGTGCTAGATGTGCAAGATTGAGATTGTTAATGAATCATGGAATTCCTGAAGATATTCACTGGTTGATTGAAGCAAAGGTCCGATTATCAGGTGAGTCCTCTAATTACTTCATTTCACACATGCCTGGAACAGGTAAAAGCACTTTTGCAAAGAAGCGTCGTGCAAAACGACTGGATGTCTGTCATCGATGTGCTAGATGGACTTGTAATACACAATGTCATTCTTTAGGAATGGTATCTATAAACCGTGAAGATAAAATACAATTCATTAAGGATGGCCTGAGTAAGGAGTCTTTAGATAATCTTCTATTGACTCTTGAGACGCATCCTAGTGGAGATGTGCATCGTGCAATTCATGATTTATGGCCACTTTTTCATAAAGAACATGATCGACTTAGTCTTGGGAATCTGATTAAAAAAGACCCTGTTTGCCAGTTTTTAAGAAAACTGGATGGGAAGCCTATCCCCGACCCATAGAGGGCGTTTAAGCCGTTCTTGGACGTAAAACCAAGGGAAGATGTGAGCCACAATCACAACTACCTGTACATACACATGCTTTTTTTTTCAAAAGTAAATAAATAAATAAATAAAAAGAGAGAGAGAGAGTGTGAGACTCCAGCTGGCCTACATATAGATGTTATGATTGCCTTTCTAATTTCTCATCTATAAAACCCTCTTTTCCTTCCTTTCATTTCTACTCAACCCATACATTCAACAAATACAGAAGTGTGTAGAAATGGCAAGTTCCTCAGGTCATCAAATAAGAAATATTTGTGTTTTCGGTGGATCTAGTCCTGGGAAAGAAAAAGAGTTTTTAGAATCAGCAAATCATCTTGGTCAGGTGCTAGCTGAGAGAAAGATTCATTTAGTGTATGGGGGAGGCAGTCTTGGGTTAATGAGAGGTGTGTCAATAGCTGCATTTTTAGGAGGTAGTCAAGTTTTAGGAGTCATCCCTGAAGCTTTGGCACAAGGGGACATCATTGGAAAAACAATTGGAGAGGAACTTCAGGTCTCCACAATGTCGGCTCGAATGAATGCAATGTTTAACCATGCTGATGCTTTCATTGCTTTACCAGGTGGTCTAGGCACATTGGAAGAGATCTTTCATATTTCCTCTTGGGCTCAATTGCACATTCACCATAAACCTATAGGTTTGTTAAATGTTAATGGTTATTATGATAAGTTGTTGTCTTTTCTTGATCATGCTGTGGAACAGGAATTTCTAACATCTTCTGCACAACAAATCATAATCTCAGCTACTACTGCTGAACAATTGATTGACCAACTACAATCTTTCATTCCTGTGATTGATCCTTCCATGAGTCGCATAAATTGGTCATCTACGGGAAGCCGTAAAAAGCTTAGATTGGATTTGAGCCTTTATTTGTGAATTTTTGTGTATTTTGGTTTTATTATTGTGTTTTGTTATTTCTTATTTTTGTTTCAGTGTGTTTCAGGTTTTGTCAGTGTTCGTTATTTCAGGTGATATCTTCTATACTCTATCTTTCTACCTTAGAACATTGAGGACAATGTCTCGTTTTGGTTGGGGGGAGAGGGTAGTAGTTGATAAAAAAAAATTGTTTTTCATTTCATAAAGCATGTGCATAATTGTTGTTACTAGGATGGCAGAGTAAAGGAGTTCTTTTGTTAAAGTGACTCTTGAGACGCATCTTAGTAACCATTCTTAACAAGGTCTATTATAATACTTCCTGAAATATTCAGGTTTATAAACTCTCGTATTGTTACCGCTTAATTCTGCTCATATACTTATTTAACATGTATTCTTAAACCTTAATTTACACACACACACTTTAACATATGATTGTGGGTTGCATATTGGATTATTACATTATTTATGTTCTTTTGTTAAAGGTAACAACTAAGGGAAAGGGATTGTATATAATTAAAAAAGAAAAACATGAAAAAAAAAAGAAGAAAAAAAAATGATGATAATAAAAATGTAGATAAGTTTGGTTTCGTAGCCTCCCTAACCTAAGCAATTAAGCCCGAAGGGGTGTTTTAACACCTAATACCCTAAAGTCAACTGACTTGGGAGCTATTGGCCCAACGCTTGTTACATGGGTTGAGGAGAGAAGCTTAAGGGAATCAAACATTTCACTATCTACATATCAGTATCTGCGACCCGAGTTACTAAGCTCGTAGGGGTGTCTTAACACCTAATGCCCTAAGACCAACTGGTCTGGGAGTCATTAGCTGAAAGCTCGTTATATGGGTTAAAGATGCATGATGTTTTTAAATTATATGTATATACATTTAAAAAAAAAGTAAAAAAAAAAGACAAAAATAATAATCCCATCCCAAGGAAGTTAACCTTAAACATTAGAACAAAAATTTTGTTTTCTTCCAAGAAAAGCCCCATAATTATGTGTTGATACATTGAGCACAAAAGAAAGGTTTATTAATAACTTGTTAAGAGGTATTGAGCAGATATATAAATTTAATGAGAGTTTGTTTATCTGGATAGATTAATGGAAGTTAAATGATGAATACCTTGCTTTGTAAAATTTGCAAATTGTTGTAACGCTTTGATTACTAGGGACTAGTAATAAGCTGGTTGAGGGGTGTGATTAGTACTTAAAAGTGCATTTTTATCATGGTTTTATATCATCATTTTGCACTTGAAGTATCAATAACTCCTTAACTAAAATATGTTTTATAATAATGTATCTAATAATATAAGATACCTATAATTTGTGGTAAATGTCTATTTTTAATGCAGGCCTATCACATAAATGAAAGGATTGATTGATGACTTGAAGAACTTAAATTGCATGGATAAAGAGATGGTCTAACTTAGAGAAGAGATGTCGGTGCAATCCAAACCAGAACACTGTTCGGTAATTGGGCCATATCTGGAGCTACAGATCTCAGATTTAGGTCCAATTTATATGGATGGAAAGGTAAGACATAGGCCTACAACTTTCATATGGAGCCCAAGATCTAAAAAGGCCATTATCAAGTCCAAATTGTAGCAACAACAAAGAAGCCCGAATCTGTCTTCCAGCCCGAGCACTGTTCGGTATTTTGGCCATATCTGGAGTTCTAGAAGTCCAAATGAGCTGAATTGTTTACACAAGAAAGCTGAGACAATTGCCTACAACTTTCATGTTTGCACCTAGCTCCAGTTTTAACGTTATCAATGACGTTTTGGGCAGACAAGAGAAGATAAGGATTGTCACCAAGTCAAAAGTTGGCCACCCACTTATCAATTAGTCATCAAATCAATAGTTCCCAATTTTGGCCTATAAAAGGAGGCATTTGCCATGAATTTAAGCATCTTGGTGTTCAGATCAAGATCATGCTCTTCCTTTCTCTCTTTGTATTTTTTGTAATGTTTATGCTTTACTTTCATTAATATCAAGTTTATGCCTTTCATTTCCTTTCCTTTACTTAGTTAACTTTTATGTTCTTATTTTGTTTATTTGTTTTCCTTTCTTTCATTATGTCTAGCTAAGTTAATTATGTCAAGGTGAAAAGGTTACACTAATGGTGGAAGAATAAGTATAGTGTAAACTTAATATGGACCTTAATGTTTGATACTAACATGTTTTATATTTGTTATCTTGTTCACTCTTTAATACTTTGCTTGTTAAATGACTAATCTTGATTTATGTTGTATAACACTTGGTACAACAAATGCTTGGCACTTTCATGGCCCATAATGTATGGTATAACCGACACCTGAGCTATGAAAGGAACTTGATTTGTTGTTAACATAAGTTATAATCATGAATGCTTGACGAGATTTACAAGTATTAGCATTAATTGAATAAGATGACTAATGTAATCATGTTAACAATATATAATCTGATTGGAACCTCCTTTGTGTGTGGTTTCTAAATCAATAATAAGAGTTTATACTATACTTGTTTGATATACCATTAGTGGAACCTCTAACCTTGACATTTGTTATTATTATTGTTTAATCCTTACATTAATTTTCCATCTCCAAGTTCTCATCTTCTCCTTCTCCTTCTCCTTATTTATTATTATTATTATTATTATTATTGTTATTATTATTATTGTTATTATTGTTATTATTATTATTATTATTATAGTTGTTGTTGTTATTGTTGTTGTTGTTATTATTATTGCTATTATTGTTGCTTATAATTGTTGTCTATAATTTGTACAATTAACCTCCCTGTGGTTCGACCCCGGTCTTGCCGGGTTATTTATTACTTCGACACTCCTGCACTTGGGAGAAGACATCAACCTTTTAGTCGTGTCAGTAAACTTTCAGACGATGTCCATTTACCTTGAAAACATTGCTATTCTTTGGATTCTCGATGTCATAGGCCCCATATGGATACAAATGTTTCACAATAAAAGGGCCGCTCCATCTTGATCTTAATTTTCCAGGAAATAAATGCAGTCGAGAATTATAAAGTAAGACTTTTTGACCAACATTGAATGTTTTTCTCAGTATTTTTTTGTCATGAAACTCTTTAATTCTTACTTTATGAATTCTTGAATTTTCATATATATCATTTCTTATTTCCTCAAGCTCATTTATTTGTAATTTTCGCAGTTGACTAGCATCATCCAGATTTGAATTGAAAGCTTTAATAACCCAATAAGCTTTATGTTCAAGTTCCACAGGCAAGTGACAAGGTTTTTCATAGACTAGTCTATAAGGTGACATACCTAATGATGTTTTATAAGCAGTTCGATAAGCCCAAAGTGCATCATTAAGTCTTAAAGACCAGTCTTTCCTATTAGGGTTCACTGTTTTCTCCAAAATATGTTTGATCTCCCTATTAGCAAGCTCTACTTGTCCACTTGTTTGAGGGTGATAAGGGGTGGCAACTTTATGTGTGATTCCATATTTCTTCATTAAAGACTCAAATGGCTTGTTGCAGAAATGTGTTCCACCATCACTTATTATGGCTCGAGGGACTCCAAATCGACTCAAAATATTTTCTTTCAAAAACTTTATCACTATTTTGTGATCATTGTTTCGACTTGGAATTGCTTCTATCCATTTTGAAACATAATCTACTGCGACTAATATATATAAGAAACCAAATGATGAAGGGAATGGACCCATGAAATCTATACCCCAACAATCAAAGATCTCAATGACAATAATAGGATTTAAAGGCATCATATGACGTTTTGAAATAGATCCCAACTTTTGACAATTTTCACAAGACTTGCAGAATGCATGTGAGTTTTTGAACATGGTGGGCCAGTAAAATCCACTTTGTAAGATTTTTGTAGTTGTCTTTCTTGACGAGAAATGGCCCCCACATGCCTCAGAATGACAAAATTTAATTACACTACTTACCTCATTGTCAGGAATGCATCTTCGAAATATTTGATCAAGACAATATTTGAATAAATAAGGATCATCCCAATAAAAATTCTTCACTTCATTCAAGAACTTTCTTTTATCTTGGGTACTCCAATGAGCTGGCAATTGTCTTGAAACAAGAAAATTGACAATATTAGCAAACCAAGGCATTGTGGAGACAGAAAGTAAAGATTCATCGGGAAAGTAGTCATTGATTGGTGTGATGTCAGTTTTCGAATTTGTTATCAATCTTGACAAGTGATCTGCGACAACATTTTCACTGCCTTTCTTATCTTTAATTGTGATATCAAATTCTTGAAGTAATAAAATCCACCGCACCAATCTAGCCTTAGAATCTTTCTTAGAAAGAAGATGTTTCAATGCTGCATGATCACTAAAAACAACAACAGGTGAGCCAACAAGATAAGATCTGCATTTTTCACATTCAAATACTACTGCAAGTAATTCTTTTTCAGTGGTGGTATAATTCATTTGAGCACTATTTAAGGTTTTACTTGCATAGTAAATTACATATGGTGTCTTATCTTTTCTTTATCCCAAAACAGCACCTACGACATAATCACTAGCATCACACATTATTTCAAAAGGTAATGACCAATCGGGAGGTTGAATGATAGGAGCACAAGTAAGCAAGTTTTTAAGCTTAATAAAGGCTTCTTCACAATGTTCAGTCCATTCAAAAATAGTATCCTTTGTTAGAAGGTTACTTAAAGGCTTAGATATTACACTAAAATCTTTGATGAACCTTCTATAAAAACCAGCATGTCCCAGGAATGATCTAACTTCTTTAAGAGATTTTAGTGTTGGCAAGTTTGCAATTAACTTGATTTTAGATTTGTCAACCTCAATTCCTTTTGATGAAACAATGTGACCAAGTATAATGTCGTTTGTTACCATAAAATGATATTTTTCCCAATTCAGCACAAGATTCTTCTCTTCACACCTGGTCAGAACCTTTCCTAAGTTAGTTAAACAATCATCAAATGAATCGCCAAAAACAGAAAAATCATCCATGAAAATCTCAAGAAAATGTTCAACCATATCACTAAATATACTAAGCATGCATCTTTGAAATGTGGCTGGTGCATTACATAATCCAAAAGGCATCCTTTGATATGCAAAAGTACCAAATGGACATGTGAAAGTAGTCTTCTCTTGATCTTCCAATGCAATTTCAATTTGATTGTAACCCGAATAGCCATCTAGGAAACAATAAAATTCATGACCTGCAACTCTTTCTAGGATTTGATCCATGAAAGGTAAAGGAAAATGATCTTTTCTAGTCATTGAATTAAGTTTCCTATAGTCAATGCACATGCGCCAACCAGTAACAGTTCTAGTGGGAATTAACTCATTGTTTTCATTTGTTATCACAGTGACTCCAAACTTCTTGGGTACAACCTGGGTAGGACTTACCCATTTGCTGTTAGAAATAGGATAAATGATTTCATTATCTAGAAGCTTAATGACTTCATTTTTCACTACTTCTTTCATGTTAGGATTTAGCCTTCGTTGCATTTCTTTAGAGGGTTTAGTATTTTCCTCTAAATAAATTCTGTGTGTACAAATCAAAGGACTAATTCCTTTTATATCAGCTATGGTCCATCCTAATGCATTTTTGTGCATTTTCAGAGTTTGTAATAACTTACCTTCTTGATGTGCATTAAGTTTGGAAGAGATTATTACCGGAAAAGTTTCATTTTCTCCCAAAAATGAGTATTTGAGATTGGATGGCAATGGCTTTAAATCAGGTTTTGGTGGTTGAACACTTGAAGGTATGGACTTAATTGATCGTGGTGGCAATTCCTCAATTTATGGCCTCCAATTTCTTGTCTTTGATTCTTCCTGAAAATAAATCATTTGCAAATCATCAGATTCATCAATCTCAATTTCATTGGAAGTGGTTGGAAATTGATCATGAATTAATTTTTCAGTAAATCATTATCATCTCTAGGTTGCTTGCAAATGTTGAAAATATTCATCTCCAATGTCATGTTTCCAAATGATAGCTTCATCAGTCCATTCCTACAATTAATCAATGCATTAGAAGTTGCAAGAAATGGACGTCCTAAAATAACAGGAAATGAATTACATACTTCAACAGGTTGTGTGTCCAAGACAATAAAATCCACAAGATAAATGAATTTATCGACTTGTACTAACACATCTTCAATTATTCCTCTAGGCACTTTTACAGATCTATCGGCAAGTAAAAGAGTTATAGAAGTTGATTTTAACTCACCTAGATTGAGACTCTGAAAAACTGAATATGGAAGTAAATTCACACTAGCACCAAGATCAAGTAAGGCTCTTTCGATTTTATGCTCTCCAATAAAGCAAGAAATTGTAGGACAACCAGGGTCTTTATATTTCAAAGCATTATTGTTTTGAAGAATAACACTTACTTGTTCGGCTAGAAAGGTTTTCTTTTTCACATTCAGTTTCCTCTTCACAGTGCATAGATCTTTCAAAAATTTAGCATAAGAAGGAACCTGTTTAATAGCATCCAGCAAAGGTATATTGATTCTTACCTGTTTGAAAATTTCAAAAATTTCAGAGTTCTGATTGACTTTCCTTTGTTTGGTCATGACATGAGGAAATGGAAGTGCTGGCGGTGAATCAGTCATTTCTTTCTAATTTTCAGATTCAACCCCTTCCTTACCCTCAGAGATTGACTCATCATCTTTCCCATAAGGTTCAAGAGAGGGTTTTTCAATAACCTTACCACTGCGCAGAGTAGTGACTGATTTGACTTGATCCATGTGTTGACTTCCAGAACTACTTGTATTTGCATTATATTGCCCCTTAGGATTTTGTTGTGGTTGAGATGGAAACTTACCTTTCTCTTGGAAACTCAGAGCAGATGTTAATTTAGCAAGAGTATCTTTAAAATCTGTCATGTTTTGAGCAAGTTGAGTATTGATTGTCTCTTGTTTTTCAATGAATGCATGCAATGTTTCCTCAAGATTTCTTTTAAGCGGTGGAGCATAAGGAGGTGCATATCCATGAGAATTTTAGAAATTGTGGTGTTCTTGAAATGGTGGTTGTGAAGTTTGTGCATTGTTGTTCTCACTCTTCCAACTGAAATTTGGGTGATTTCTCCAACCAGGATTGTATGTTTGGGAGTATGGGTTGTGGTTGGGCCTTTGGAAACTGTTTAAAGCATGGGCTTGTTCATGGAGACATTCCTTAAAAGAAGGCAAGGTTGGACAATCGTTGGTTGAGTGTTCATTTGTTTCATAGATTTGACACACAATGTTTTCAACAGATTTTAATTGACCACTTTTTTTCAATTCTAGTGCCTCGACTTTTCTAGCTAAAGATGCAAACTTGGCTTGAAGGTCATGATCTTCCCTAAGGTTGTACATACCTCCACTAGATGCATGAGGTAGAGTTTTACTCGGTGCCTCATAAGTACCCACTGTGTCCCAATTTTGAGCATTGTCAGCTAACAAGTCTAAGTACTCTATTGCTTCATCAGGGTCTTTATCTTCAAAAGTTCCATTGCACATCAATTCAACCATTTGCCTATCTTTAGGTGTTAACCCTTCATAGAAATGTGAAACCAATCTCCATGTCTCAAAACCATGATGAGGGCAAGTACTAAGCAAGTCTCGATACCTATCCCAACATTGATAAAATGTTTCTCCTGGTTTTTGAGTGAAAGTGGTGATTTGTCTTTTGAAAGAGTTTGTTCTATGAGATGGGAAAAACTTCTTTAAAAATTGTTGTTGCATTTCATCCCAAGCACGAATGGATCCTGGTCTCAAATTTTGTAGCCATGTTTTATCTTTATGTTTTAATGAAAAAGGAAAAAGCTTTAATCTGATGGTGTTCATGCTACAATTTAAATTATTATATGTGTTACACACCTCCTCAAATTCCCTTAAATGCAAGTATGAATTTTCCAATTCTAAGCCATGAAAAGAAGGTAAAAGTTGAATAATACCTAGTTTAAAATTAAAATGAGATGCATCGGGAGGAAAAACTATACATGATGGTGCACTTGTTCTTGTGGGATTCATGTGGTCTCTAAGTGTTCTAGCACGATTATTCTCATTATTCTCATTATGAAGTGATTGATTATCTTCTTTGGCCATATTTTCTGAAAATGATGAGGATACCCTACAAAGTCTACCACTTAATGTACGTGACCACACTCTCATGCACGTGTTGGAGTGTAATAAAATGAAGAAAACAAAAGAAGAAGGAAGAAAACAAAATAAGGAGAAACAAAATAAAAGAGATAAAGTTATATACAAGAAAAGTGAAAAGAGAAAATAAAATAAAAACTATAATTTATACAAGAACATACCTCCCCGGCAACGACGCCAAAAACATGACACGACTAAAAGATTGATGTCTTCTCCCAAGTGCAGGAGTGTCGAAGTAATAAATAACTCGGCAAGACCGGGGTCGAACCACACTGAGGTTAATTGTACAAATTATAAACGACAATAGTACAACAACAATAACAATAACAACAACAACAACAATAATAGTAATAACAATAATAACAACAATGACAATAACAATAATAATAATAATAATAATAATAATAATAATAATAATAATAATAATAATAATAATAATAATAATAATAATAATAGTAGTAGTAGTAGTAGTAGTAGTAGTAGTAGTAGTAATAATAATAATAATAATAATAATAATAATAATAAAGAGAAGAAGAAAAAGATGATGAGAACTTGTAGATGAAAAATTAATGTAAGGATTAAACAATAATAATAACAAATGTCAAGGTTAGAGGTTTCACTAATGGTATGTCAAAACAAGTATAGTATAAACTCTTATTATTCAATTGGAAACCACACACAAAGGAGGTTGCAATCAGATTATAGATTTTTAACATGATTACATTAGTCATCTAATTAGTATTTGTAAATCTCGTCAAGCATTCATGATTATAACTTATGTTAACAACAAATCAAGTTCCTTTCATAGCTCAGGTGTCGGTTATACCATACATTATGGGCTATGAAAGTGCCAAGCATTTGTTGTACCAAGTGTTATACAACATAAATCAAGATTAGTCATTTAACAAGCAAAGTATTAAAGAGTGAACAAGATAACAAATATAGAACATGTTAGTATCAAACATTAAAGTCCATATTAAGTTTACATTATACTTATTCTTACACCATTAGTGCAACCTTTTCACCTTGACATAACTAACTTAGCTAGACATAATGAAAGAAAGCACAATAGATAAACAAAATCAGAACATAAAAGTTAACTAAGTAAAGGAAAGGAAATGAAAGGCATAAACTTAATATTAATGAAAGCAAAGCATAAACATTACAAAAAATACAAAGAGAGAAAGGAAGAGCATGATCTTGATCTGGAAACCAAGATGCCTAAATGCATGGCAAATGCCTCCTTTTATAGGCCAAAATTGGGAACTATTGATTTGATGACTAATTGATAAGTGGGTGGCCAACTTTTGACTTGGTGACAATCCTTATCTTCTCTTGTCTGCCCAAAACGTCATTGATAACGTCAAAATTAGAGCCAGTTGAAAACATGAAAGTTGTAGGCAATTGTCTCAGATTTCTTGTGTAAAACATTCAGCTCATTTGGACTTCTATAACTCCAGATATGGCTAAAATACCGAACAATGCTCGGGCTGGAAGACAGATTCGGGCTTCTTTGTTTGCTACAATTTGGACTTGATAATGGCCTTTTTAGATCTTGGGTTCCATATGAAAGTTGTAGGCCTATGTCTTACCTTTTCATCCATATAAATTGGACCTAAATGTGAGATCTGTAGCTCCCGATATGACCCAATTACCGAACAGTGTTCCGGTTTGGATTGCACCGACATCTCTTTTCTAAGTTTGACCATCTCTTTGCCCTTGCAATTTAAGTTCTTAAAGTCATCAATCAATCCTTTCATTTATGTGATAGGCCTGCATTTAAAATGAACATTTACCATAAATTAAAGGTATCTTATATTATTAGATATATTATTATAAAACATGCTTTAGTTAAGGAGTTATTGATACTTCAAATGCAAAATGATAATATAAAACCATGACAAAAATACACTTTTAAGTACTAATCAATCACTATTCATTTGAACTTGTTGTTCTGTGATTTGTATTTAAAAGTTCAATTTCATCAAGGTTTTATATTAACATCTTGCACTTGAAGAATTAAAAACTCATTAACTAAAACATATTTTATAATAACAAATCTGATACTATAAGATACCTTTAATTTATGATATATTAATAGCTGCATTAAAATGAACATTTATCATAAATTAAAGGTATCTTATATTATTAGATATGTTAGTATAAAACATGTTTTAGTTGAGTTATTGATACTTTAAGTGCAAAATAATGATATAAAACCTTGATAAAAATGCACTTTTAAGTACTAATCATACCCCCCAATCAGTTTATTACTAGTCCCTAGTAATCAAAACATAAAAATAGAAAAACAATTTGCAAATTCCACAAAGCAAGGTATTCATTATTCAACTTCTATTAATCTATCTAGATAAACTCTTATTAAATTTATATATCTACTCAATACCTCTTAAACAAAATATTAATATACTTTTCTTTTGTGCTCAATAAATCAACACATAGTTATGGGGCTTTACTTGGAAGAAAATAAAATTCTTCTTCTAATGTTTAAGGTTAACTTCCTTGGGTTGAGATTTTTTTCTTTTTTTTTCTTTTTTTAAATATGTATACATGTAACTTAAAACACAACGCATCTTTAACCCATGTAATGAGCTTTCAGCTAATGACTCCCAGACCAATTGGTCTTAGGGCATTTGGTATTAAGACATCCCTACGAGCTTAATAACTCAGGTTACATATACTAATACGTAGATAGTGCAATGTTTGATTCTCTTAAGCTTTTCTCCTCAACTTATGTAACAAGTGTTGAGCTAATAGCTCCTAAGTCAGTTGACTTTAAGGTATTAAGTGTTAAAACACCTCTTCGGGCTTATTTGCTTAGGTTAGGAAGGCTACGAAACCAAACTTATCTACATATCTATTACTGTCATTTTTTTTTGCTTATTTTTTTTGTTTTTTTTGCAAATTATATACTATCCTTTTCCCTTAGTTGTTACCTTTAACAAAAGAACATAATAATGTAATAATCCAATATACAACCCACAATTATATGTTAAAGTGTGTGTATGAAAATGGAGGTTTAAGAATACATGTTAAATGAGTATATGAGTAGACTTAAGTGATAATAATACGAGAGTTTGTAAACCTAAATATTTCAATAAGTATTATAATAGACCTTGTTAAGAATGGTTGCTAAGATCCGTCTCAAGAGTCACTTTAACAAAAGAACTCCTATATTATGCCATCCTAGTAACAATAATTTTACACATGCTTTATAAAATGAAAAACACAATTAGTTATTTTTTTTTAATATCAACTACCACCCTCTCCCCTTAACCAAAATGAGACATTGTCCTCAATTTTCTAAGGTAAAAAGATAGAATATAGAAGAAATCACTTAAAATATCGAACACTGACAAACCTAAAACACACTTAAACAAATATAAGAAATAACAAAACACAAATATTATGCTATTAATAAAACCAAAATACATAAATTTTTACAAACTAAGACTCAAATCACAGTTGTGATTGTGGCTCATATCTTCCTTTGGTTTTACATTCAAGAACGGCTTAAATGCCCTCTATGATTCGGGGATAGGCTTCTAATCAAGTTTTCTTAAAAACCAGCAAACATGGTTTTTTTAGTCAGATTCCTAAGACTATGTTGAGCATGTTATTTATGAAATAGTGGCCATAAATCATGAATTGCATGATGCACATCTTCATTAGGATTCATATCAATAGTCAATAGAAGATTATCTAAAGACCCCCTACTCAGGCCATCCTTAATAAATAGTATTTTATCTTCACGGTTTACAAATACCATTCCTAAAGAACGACATTATGCATTGCAAGTCCATTTGGCATATCAATGGCAGACTTTCAGTCGTTTTGCACAACGTTTCTTTGTAAAAGTACTTTTACCTCTTCTAGGCATGTGTGAAATGAAAGAATTAGAAGACCTATCTGATAATCAGACTTTTACTTCAATTAGCCAATGAATCTCTTCAAGAATTTCATGGTTCATTAATAACCTCAATCTTGCACACCTAGCTCGATGTAATCGCATTTTGAGGCAAAGCAGGAAAATACTTTTTTAATTTTTCAAGAGTGGTGTTCATTTTTTAAGATGAGAAGTGGAAAAGAGATTCAAATAAAAAAGAAGGGGCAAGGAATTGAACAAATATATACACAGATATCAGTTATCATAGGAAATTAAAAGAACCGACATAAGAGTTATGGAGTACCATTATCTGGCATTTAACCTAGGTGAGAAAGACTAGCATACAAAAAGAAAAAAAAACAAAACACAAAAATAATGTGAGAAAAACAAAATAATCAACCTTTATATATAAGGTCATTCAAACCAGTTGATTCATTTTTAATAGGAAAATTATTAAAGTAAGCTTTCAAACGATGTCCATTTACCTTAAAAACATTGTCATTCTTTGGATTTTTAATATTAAAGGCCCTATAAGGATACACATATTTCTCAATAAATGGACTACCTCATCTTAATCTTAGCTCTTTAGGGAATAAATAGAGTTGAGAATTATAAAACAAAACTTTTTGACTAGTATCAATTTTTTGATAATTTTCACAAGTTTTATAGAATGCATGCGTGTCCTTGAACATGGTGGGCCAATAAAATTCATTTTAAAAGATTTTTGCAGTTGTCTTTTGTGACGAGAAATAACTCCCACATGCTTCAGAATGACAAAGTTGAATGACACTACGTATCTCATTGTCAGAAATGCATCTTTGAAATATTTGATCAGAACAATATTTGAATAAGTTAGGGTCATCCCAATAAAAGTTCTTCACTTCGTTCAAAAACTTTTTTTTTGTCTTGGGTACTCCATCAGCTGGCAAATCTCCTGAAGTAAGAAAATTGATATTTTTATCATACCAAGGCATTGGACTAAGAGAAAGTAAGGATTTGACAGGAAAGTAATCATCAATTGGTGTGATGTTAGATTTCAAATTTCTTGCCACTTTTGACAAAAGATTCGCATCAACATTTTCGGTGCTTTTTTTATCTGTGATTTCTTCCTGAGAATAAATCATTTGCACATCTTCAGATTCATCAAACTTTGTTTTACTCATGGTAAATTCAAATTGATCATAAACCAATTCATTAATAAGATCTACTTCCTGTGAATCATTATCATCTCCACGTTGTTTGCAAATATTGAAAATATTCATCTCCAATGTGATGTTTCCAAAAAATAGCTTTATCTATCCATTCCTACAATTAATCAATGCATTAGAAGTTGCAAGAAATGGACGTCCTAAAATAACAGGAAATGAATTACATGCTTCAAAGGTTGTGTGTCCAAGATAACAAAATCCACAGGATAAATGAATTTATTGACTTGTACTAACACATCTTCAATCATTCCTCTAGGCACTTTTACAAATCTATCAGCAAGTAAAAGAGTTACAGAAGCTGATTTGAATTCACCTAGATTGAGACTTTAAAAAATTGAATATGGAAGTAAATTCACACTAGCTCTAAAATTAAATAAGACTCTTTTAATTTTATGTTCTCCAATAAAGTAAAAAATTATAGGACAACTAGGGTTTTTATATTTCAAAGCATTATTATTCTGAAGAATGGCACTTACTTGTTCGGCTAAAAAGACTTTCTTTTTCACATTCAGTTTTCTCTTTACAATGTATAGATCTTTCAAACATTTAGCATAAGAAGGAACCTGTTTAATAGTATCCAGCAAAGGTATATTGATCCTTATCTATTTGAAAGTTTTAAAGATTTTAGAGTTGTGATTGACTTTCTTTTGTTTAGTCATGGCATGAGAAAATGGAAGTGCTGGCGGGGAATTAGTTGTTTTTTTTGCAATTTTCAGATTCAACCCCTTCCTGACCCTTAGAGATTAACTCATCATCTTTCTTACAAGATTCAAGAGTGGGTTTCTCAATAACCTTACCACTGCAAAGAGTAGTGACTGATTTTAATTGATCCATGTGTTGACTTCTAGAACTACTTGTATTTGCATTGTATTGCCACTTGGGATTTTGTTATGGTTGAGATGAAAACTTACCTTTCACTTGAAAACTGAGCACAAATGTTAATTTTGCAAGAGTATCTTTAAAATCTATTATGTTTTGAGCAAGTTAAGTATTGATTGTCTCTTGCTTTTCAATAAATGCATGCAATGTTTCCTAAAGATTGTTTCTAGAAGGTGGAGCATAAGGAGGTGTATATCCATGAGAATTTTAAAAATTATGGTGTGCTTGAAACGGTGGTTGTGAAGTTTGTACATTGTTATTATTACTCTTTTAACTGAAATTTGGGTGATTTCTCCAACCAAAGTTGTATGTTTGCGAGTATGGGTTGTGGTTGGGCCTTTGAAAATTATTTAAAGCATTGGCTTGTTCATGTAGACATTCCTTAAAAGAAGGTAAGGTTGGATAGTCATTGGTTGAGTGTTCATTTGTTTCATATATTTGACACACAATGTTTTCAATAGATTTTAATTGACCACTCTTTTTCAATTCTAGTGCCTCGACTTTTCTAGTTAAAGATGCAAACTTGGCTTGGAGGTCATGATCTTCCTTAAAGTTGTACATACTTCCACTAGATGTATGAGGTTGAGTTTTACTCGGTGCTTCATAAGTACCCGTGGTATCCTAATTTTGAGCATTTTTAGCTAACAAGTCTAAGTACTCCATTGCTTCATCAAGATCTTTATCTTTAAAAGTTCCATTGCACATCAATTCAACTATTTGCATATCTCTAGGTGTTAACCCTCCATAAAAATGTGAAACCAATCTTCATGTTTCAAAACCATGATAAGGGCAAGTATTAAGCAAGTCTCGATACCTATCCTAACATTGGTAAAATATTTCTCCGAGTTTTTGAGTGAAAGTGATAATTTATCTTTTGAAAGCGTTTGTTCTGTAAGAAGGGAAAAACTTATTTAAAAACTATTGTTGCATTTCATCCCAAGCACGAATGGATCCTGGTCTCAAATTTTATAACCATGTTTTAGATTTATCTTTTAATGAAAAAGGATAAAGCTTTAATCTAATGGTGTTCATACTACAATTTGAGTCATTATACATGTTGCAGACTTCCTCAAATTCCCTTAAATGCAAGTAGGGATTTTTCAAATCTAAGCCATGAAAGGAAGGTAAAAGTTGAATAATGTCTAGCTTAAAATTAAAATGAGATGCATCAAGAGGGAAAACTATACATGATGGTGCATTTGTTTTTGTGGGATTCATGTGGTCTCTAAGTGTTCTAACACGATTATTTTTATTATTCTCATCATGAAGTGATTGATTATCTTCTTTGATCATATTTTCTGAAAATGATAAGGATACCCTATAAAGTCTACCATTTAATGTACGTGACCACACTTTCATGCACGTGTAGGAATAAAATAAAAAGAAGAAGAAAACAAAAGAAAAGAAATAAAGTTATAAAGTTATATACAAGAAAAGTGAAAAGAGAAAATAAAATAAATACCATAATTTGTACAAGAACTTACCTCCCCGATAACAGCTCCAAAAACTTGACACAACCAAAAAATTGATGTCTTCTTCCAAGTGCAGGAGTGTCGAAGTAATAAATAACCCGACAAGACTGTGGTTGAACCACATGGAGGTTAATTATATAAATTATAGATAACTATAACAATGATAATAGTAACAACAATAACAACAACAACAACAATAATAATAATAGTATTAGTAATAATAATATTAATAGCAGCAGCAGCAGTAGTAGTAGTACTAATAATAATAATAATAGAAGAAAACGTTGATGAGAACTTTGAGATGGAAGATTAACGTAAGGATTAAACAATGATAATAATAAATGTCAAAGTTAAAGGATTCAATAATGGTATATCAAACAAGTATAGTATAAACTCTTATTACTCAAACGGAAACCACATATAGAGGAGGTTCCAATCAGATTATAAATTGTTAACATGATTACATTAGTTATCTTATTCGAATAATGCTAATACTTGTAAATATTGTCAGGCATTCATGCTTATAACTTATGATAACAATAAATCAGGTTTCTTTTATGAATCAAGTGTCAGTTATACCATACAGTATGGGCTATGAAAGTGTCAAGCATTTGTTGTACCAAGTGTTATACAATATAAATCTCGATTAGTCATTTAACAAGTAAAGTATTAAAGAGTGAACAAGATAACAAATATAAAATATGTAAGTATCAAATATTAAAGTCTATGTTAAATTTACACTATACTTATTCTTACACCATTAATATAACCTTTTCACCTTGACATCATAAATTTAACTAAACATAATGAAAGAAAGAAAAATAAATAAACAAGATAAAAACATAAACAAGATAGAAGTTAACTAAGTAAAGGAAAGGAATTGAAAGGCATAAACTTGATATTAATGAAAGCAAAACTTAAGCATTACAAAAATACAAAGAAAGAAAGCAAGAGCATGATCTTGATCTAGAAACCAAGATGCCTAAATGCATGGCAAATGCCTCCTTTTATAGGCCAAAATTGGAAACTATTGATTTGATGACTAATTGATGAGTGGGTGGCCACCTCTTGACTTGGTGACAATCCTTATCTTCTCTTGTCTGCCCAAAATGTCATTGATAACGTTAGAATTGAAACCACTTGAAAACATGAAAATTGTAGAAAAATATCTTAGCTTTCCAGGGAAAAAAATGGAGGTCATTTGGACTTCTAGAACTCCAGATATGGGCCAAACACTAAATCATGCTTAGGCTGCATGATAGATTCAAACTTCTTTGTTGTTGCTATAATTTGGACTTAAAAATAACCTTTTTAAATCTTGCACTCCATATAAAACTTGTAGGCCTGTGTCTTAGCTTTCTATCCATATAAAGTAGACCTAAATCTAAGACCTACAGCTTCAGATATGACTCAATTACTGAATAGTGTTCCAGTTTGGACTACACCAACATCTGTTTTCTAAGTTTGACCATCTTTTTGTCCTTTCAATTTTCAGTTCTTAAACTCATCAATCAATCCTTTTATTTATGTGATAAAACTATATTTAAAATGAACATTTACCATAAATTAAAGGTATCTTATTGACACGACTAAAAGGTTGATGTCTTCTCCCAAGTGCAGGAGTGTCGAAGTAATAAATAACCCGGCAAGACTGGGGTCGAACCACAGGGAGGTTAATTGTATAAATTATAAACAACAATTATAAAACAACAATAACAACAACAATAATAGTAATAATAATAACAATAATAATAATAATAATAATAATAATAATAATAAAGAAAGAGAAGAAGAAGAAGATGATGATGATGAGAACTTTGAGATGGAAAATTAATGTAACAATTAAACAATGATAATAACAAATGTCAAGGTTAGAGGTTCCACTATCAAACAAGTATAGTATAAACTCTTATTATTCAATTGGAAACCACACACAAAGGAGGTTCCAATCAGATTTTAGATTGTTAACATGATTACATTAGTCATCTTATTCAATTAATGCTAATACTTGTAAATCTCGTCAAGCATTCATGATTATAACTTATGTTAACAACAAATCAAGTTCCTTTCATAGCTCAGGTGTCCGTTATACCATACATTATGGGCTATGAAAGTGCCAAGCATTTGTTGTACCAAGTGTTATACAACATAAACCAAGATTAGTCATTTAACAAGCAAAGTATTAAAGAGTGAACAAGATAACAAATATAAAACATGTTAGTATCAAACATTAAAGTCCATATTAAGTTTACATTATACTTATTCTTACACCATTAGTGTAACCTTTTCACCTTGACATAATTAACTTAGCTAGACATAATGAAAGAAAGAAAAATAGATAAACAAAATAAGAACATAAAAGTTAACTAAGTAAAGGAAAGGAAATGAAAAGCATAAACTTAATATTAATGAAAGCAAAGCATAAACATTACAAAAAATACAAAGAGAGAAAGGAAGAGCATGATCTTGATCTGAACACCAAGATGCCTAAATGCATGGCAAATGCCTCCTTTTATAGGCCAAAATTAGGAACTATTGATTTGATGACTAATTGATAAGTGGGTGGCCAACTTTTGACTTGGTGACAATCTTTATCTTCTCTTGTCTGCCCAAAACATCATTGATAACGTCAAAATTAGAGCTAGTTGAAAACATGAAAGTTGTAGGCAATTGTCTCAGCTTTCTTGTGTAAACATTTCAGCTCATTTGGACTTTTAGAACTCCAGATATGGCCAAAATACCGAACAGTGCTTGGGTTGGAAGACAGATTCGGGCTTCTTTGTTGTTGCTACAATTTGGACTTGATAATGGCCTTTTTAGATCTTGGGCTCCATATGAACATTGTAGGCCTATGTCTTACCTTTCCATCCATATAAATTGGACCTAAATCTGAGATCTGTAGCTCCAGATATGACCCAATTACCGAACAGTGTTCCGGTTTGGATTGCACCGACATCTCTTTTCTAAGTTTGACCATCTCTTTGCCCTTGCAATTTAAGTTCTTAAAGTTATCAATCAATCCTTTCATTTATGTGATAGGCCTGCATTTAAAATGAACATTTACCATAAATTAAAGGTATCTGATATTATTAGATATATTATTATAAAACATGCTTTAGTTAAGGAGTTATTGATACTTCAAGTGCAAAATGATGATATAAAACCATGACAAAAATGCACTTTTAAGTACTAATCACTTATATTATTAGATATGTTAGTGTAAAACATGTTTTAGTCAAGGAGTTATTGATATTTCAAGTGCAAAATGATGATATAAAACCTTGATAAAAATGCACTTTTAAGTACTAATCAATAAATATAGTATAAACTCAATATGGACTTTAATGTTTGATACTAATGTGTTTTGTATTTCTTATCTAGTTTACTTTTAATACTTTTCTTGTTAAATGGTTAATCTAGATTTATGTTGAATAACCCATGGTACAACAAATACTTGGCACTTTCATTGCTCAACCTTATGGTATAACTGACACATTGCTATGAAAGAAACTTGATTTATTATTATTATAAGTTATAATCATGAATACTTGACAACATTTACAAGTATTAACATTATTCGAATAAGATAACTAACGTAATCATGTTAACAATTTATAATTCGATTGGAACCTTTTTTGTTAAGTAATAAAAATAGTTGATACTATACTTGTTAGAAATACCATTAGTGGATTCTCTAACCTTGACAATTATTTTATCCTTGTTTAATCCTTACATCAATATCACATCTCAAAGCTTTCTTAAACTCATTTTCTATTATTATCTATTTTTTTATTTCTAGTTTATATAATTAATCTCTAGGTGATTCAACTTTGATCTTGTTAGGTTATTTATTATTTCGATACTCCTGTATTTAGAAGAAGACATCAATCTTTTAGTTATGTCAAGTTTTTGGCGTCGTTGTTAGGGAGGTAAATTCTTGTATAAATTATAATATTTATTTTATTTTCTCTTTTTACTTTTCATTTATCTAACTTTTGTTCATTTTGTTTTATTTCTTTTTCTTTTTTTCTTTTCTTCCTTTTATTGTCTTCTTACATATGCATGAGAGTTTGGTTACGTACATTAAGTGGTAGACTTTGTAGGGTATCCTCATCATTTTCAGAAAATATGGTCGAAGAAGATAAACAGTCACTTCATAATGAGAATAACGGTATTAGAACACTTAGAGCCACGTGAGTCCCATAAGAACAGGTGGTCCTTCATGCATTGTTTTCTCTTCTGATGCATCTCATTTTAATTTCAAGTCAGGTGTTATTCAACTTTTACCTTTTTTCATGTTTTAGATTTAGAAAATTTATATTTGCATTTAAGGGAATTTGAGAAGGTCAGTAACACTTATAATGACTTAAATTATAACATAAACACCATAAGATTAAAGCTTTTTTCTTTTTCATTAAAAGATAAAGCTAAAACATGGTTATAAAATTAGAGACCAAGATCCATTCGTGATTAAGATAAAATGCAACAATATTTTTAAAGAAATTTTTTCCATCTCACAAAACAAACTCTTTCAAAAGACAAATCATCACTTCACTTAAAAACTAAGAGAAACATTTTACGAATGTTGGGATATGTATCAAGACTTGCTTAATACTTGCCCTAATCATGGTTTTGAAACATGGAGATTAGTTTCACATTTTTATGAAGGGTTAACATCTAGAGATATGCAAATGGTTGAATTAATATGCAATGAAACTTTTAAAAATAAAGACCCTAATGAAGTAATGGAGTACCTAGACTTGCTAGCTAAAAATGCTTAAAATTAAGACATTGTAGATACTTATGAGGCACTAAATAAAACTTAATCTCATACATCTAGTGGAGAAATATACAACCTTAGAGAAGATCATGACCTCCAAGCCAAGTTTACATCTTTAGGTAGAAAAGTTGAGGTACTATAATTAAAAAGGAGTGGTCAATTAAAATTTGTTCAAAACATTATATGTCAAATTTGTGAAACCAATGAACACACAACTAATGACTATCCAACTTTACATTCTTTCAAAGAATGCTTATATGAACAAGCTCATGCTTTAACAATTTCCAAAAGCCCAATCATAACCTATACTCATAAACATACAACTCTGGTTGGAGAAATCACCCAAATTTTACTTGGAAGAGTGATAATAATAATGCACAAGCTTCACTACCACTATTTCAATCACACTATAATTTCTAAAATTCTTATAGATATATAACTCATGCTTCACCACCTAGAAGAAATCATGGTAGGAAGCAATCAACACTTAAAATGAAAAGTTGGAAATTATCAACACTCAAAATGATCAAACCATGGCAAATCTAAAAGATAATCTTGCAAAACTCATACCTGCTCTCAGTTTTCAAAAGAAATGTAAGTTTCCATCTCAACCACAATAAAATCTCAAGAAGCAATACAAGGTAACTGTAAGTAGTTCTAGAAGCCAACACATAGATCAAGTCAAATCAATAATTACTTTTCATAGTGGTAAGGTTATTGAAAAACCCATTCTTGAACCTTGTGAGAAACATAATCAGTTAATCTTTGAGGGTAAGGAAGAGGTTGAATTTGAACATTGTAAAGAAAATATTGATTCCCTACCAGCACTTCCATTTCCTCATATCATGACCAATTAAGGAAAGTCAATCACAACTTTGAAATCTTTGAAACTTTCAAATAGGTAAGGATAAATAGACCTTTATTGAATGCTATTAATCAGGTACCTTCCTATGCTAAATTTTTTAAAGATATATGCACTGTAAAGAGAAAAGTGAATGTGAAAAAGAAAGTCTTTTTAGCTGAACAAGTGTCATTCTTCAGAATAATAATGTATTGAAATGTAAAGACCCTGGTTGTCATATAATTTCTTGCATTATTAAAGAATATAAAACTGAAAGAGTGACACGACTAAAAGATTGATGTCTTCTCCTAAGTGCAGGAGTATCGAAGTAATAAATAACCCGGCAAGACCGGGGTCGAACCACAAGGAGGTTAATTGTACAAATTATAAACAACAACAATAATATTAGTAGTAGTAGTAATAATAATAATAATAACAATAACAATAATAATAATAGTACTAGTAGTAGTAGTAGTAGTAGTAGTAGTAGTAGTAGTAGTAGTAGTAGTAGTAGTAGTACTAATAATAATAATAATAATAATAAAGAAGAAGAAGAAGAAGAAGATGATGAGAACCTTGAGATGGAATATTAATGTAAGGATTAAACAATGATAATAACAAATGTCAAGGTTAGAAGTTCCACTAATGGTATGTCAAACAAGTATAGTATAAACTCTTATTATTCAATTGGAAACCACACACAAAGGAGGTTCCCATCTGATTATAGATTGTTAACATGATTACATTAGTCATCTTATTTGATTAATGCTAATACTTGTAAATCTCGTCAAGCATTCATGATTATAACTTATGTTAACAACAAATCAAGTTCCTTTCATAGCTCAGGTGTCGGTTATACCATACAGTATGGGCTATGAGAGTGCCAAGGATTTGTTGTACCAAGTGTTATACAACATAAATCAAGATTAGTCATTTAACAAGTAAAATATTGAAGAGTGAACAAGATAACAAATACAAAACATGTTAGTATCAAACATTAAAGTCCATATTAAGTTTACACTATAGTTATTCTTACACCATTAGTGTAACCTTTTCACCTTGACATAATAAACTTAACTAGACATAATAAAAGAAAGAAAAATAAATAAACAAAATAAGAACATAAATAAGATAAAAGTTAACTAAGTAAATGAAAGGAAATGAAAGGCATAAACTTGATATTAATGAAAGCAAAGCATAAACATTATAAAAAATACAAAGAGAGAAAGCAAGAGCATGATCTTGATCTGGAAACCAAGATGCCTAAATGCATGGCAAATGCCTCCTTTTATAGGCCAAAATTAGAAACTATTGATTTGATGACTAATTGATGAGTGGGTGACCAACTCTTGACTTGGTGACAATCCTTATCTTCTCTTGTCTGCCCAAAACATCATTGATAATATCATAATTGGAGCCACTTAAAAACATGAAAGTTGTATGATAATATCTTACCTTTCCATCCATATAAAGTAGACCTAAATCTGAGATCTATAGCTCCAGATATGACCCAATTACCAAACAGTGTTCCGGTATAGATTGCACTCGCATCTCTTTTCTAAGGTTGGTCATCTCTTTGCCCTTGCAATTTAAGTTCTTAAAGTCATCAATCAATCTTTTCATTTATGTGATAGGCCTGCATTTAAAATGAACATTTACCATAAATTAAAGGTATCTTATATTATTAGATATATTATTATAAAACATGCTTTAGTTAAGGAGTTATTGACACTTCAAGTGCAAAATGATGATATAAAACCAAGATAAAAATGCACTTTTAAGTACTAATCACACCCCTCAACCAGCTTATTACTAGTCCCTAGTAATCAAAGTGTTAAAATAGAAAAACAATTTGCAAATTCCACAAAGCAAGGTATTTATCATTTAACTTCCATTAATCTATCCAGATAAACAAACTCTTATTAAATTTATATATTTGCTCAATACCTCTTAACAAGATATTAATAAACCTTTCTTTTATACTCAATTTATCAACATATAATTATGGGGTTTTTCTTGGAAGAAAACAAAATTTTTGTTCTAATGTTTAAGGTTAACTTTCTTGGGTTGGGATTATTATTTTTGTCTTTTTTCTTTTTTTTTTATATATACATATAACTTAAAACACCATGCATCTTTAACCCATATAACAAGCTTTCGGCTAATGACTCCTAGACCAGTTGGTCTTAGGGCATTAGGTGTTGAGACACCCCTACGAGTATAGTAACTCATGTCGCAGATAAGGTTATGTAGATAGTGCAATGTTTGATTCCCTTAAGCTTTTCTCCTCAACCCATGTAACAAGCATTGGGCCAATAGCTCCCAAGTCAGTTGACTTTAGGGTATTAGGTGTTAAAACACCTTTTCGGGCTTAATTACTTAGGTTAAGGAGGGTACGAAACCAAACTTATCTACATTTTTATTATCATCATTTTTTTCTTTTTTCTTTTTTTTTTTATTTTTTTTGTTTTTTATTTTTTATTTTTAATTATGTACTATCCCTTTCCCTTAGTTGTTACCTTTAACAAAAGAACATAAATAATGTAATAAATTAAGGTTTAAGAATACATGTTAAATAAATATAAGAGTAGAATTAAGTGATAACAATGCGAGAGTTTGTAAACCTGAATATTTCAAGAAGTATTATAATAGACCTTGTTAAGAATGGTTACTAAGATGCGTCTCAAGAGTCACTTTAACAAAAGAGCTCCTTTACTTTGTCATCCTAGTAACAACAATTATGCACATGCTTTATGAAATGGAAAATAATTTTTCTTTATCAACTACTACCCTCTCTCTCCAACCAAAATGAGACATTGTCCTCAATGTTCTAAGGTAGAAAGATAGAGTATAGAAGATATCACCTAAAATAACGAACATTGACAAACCTGAAACACACTTAAACAAAAATAAGAAATAACAAAACACAATAATAAAAAAACACAAAAATTACAAATGAAGACTCTAATCTAAGCTTTTTACGACTTTCCTTATATGACCAATTTATGCAATTCATGGAGGGATCAATTACAGGAATGAAAGATTGTAGTTAGTCAATCAATTGTTCAGCAGTAGCAGTAGAGATTATGATTTGTCCTGTAAAAGATGTTAGAATTCCTGTTCCACAGTATGATCAAGAAAAGATAACAACTTATCACAATAACCATTAACATTTAACAAACCTATGGGTTTATAGTGAATGTGCAGTTGGGCCCAAGAGGAAATATGAAAGATCTCTTTCAATGTGCCTAGACCACCTGGTAAGGCAATGAAGGCATCAGCATGGTTAAACATTGCATTCATTCGAGTCGACATTGTGGAGACCTGAAGTTCCTCTCCAATTATTTTTCCAATGATGTCCTCTTGTCCTAAAGCTTCGAGGACAACCCCCAAAACTTGACTACCTCCTAAAAATACAGCTATTGACACACCTCTCAGTAACCCAAGACTACCTCCCCCATACACTAAATGAATCTTTCTCTCAGTTAGCACTTGACCAAGATGATTTGCTGATTCTAAAAACTCCCTTTCTTTCCCCGGACTAGATCCACCGAAAACACAAATACTTTTTATTTGATGACTTGAGGAACTTGCCATTTCTACACACTTGTATATTTGTTGAATGTATGGGTTGAGTAGAAATGAAGGGAAGGAAGAGAGGATTTTATAGATGAGAAATTAAAAGGGCAATCATACCACCTATGTGTAGGCTAGCTGGAGTCTCACACACTCTCTCTCTATTTATTTATTTATTTTTGAAAAAGCATGTGTATGTACAGGTAGTTTTGATTGTGGCTCACATCTTCCCTTGGTTTTACGTCCAAGAACGGGTTTAACGCTCTCTAGGGGTCGGGGATAGGCTTCCTATCCAGTTTTCTTAAAAACTAGCAAACAAGGTCTTTTTTAGTCAGATTCTCAAGACTATGTCAAGCATGTTTTTTTATGAAAATGGATTCATAAGTCATGAATTGCACGATGGTTGATTAGTACTTCACTTTTCTTGTATATAACTTTGTCTCTTTTGTTTTGTTTCTCCTTATTTTGTTTTCTTCCTTCTTCTTTTGTTTTCTTCTTTTTTTATTATATTCCTACACGTGCATGAGATTGTGGTCACGTACATCAAGTGGTAGATTTTATAGGGTATCCTCATTATTTTTAGAAAATATGGCCGAAAAAGATAATCAATCACTTCATAATGAGAATAATGAGAATAACCGTGCTAGAACACTTAGAGACCACATGAATCCCACAAGAACAAGTGCACCATCATGCATAGTTTTTCCTCCCGATGCATCTCATTTTAATTTTAAACCAGGTATTATTCAACTTTTACCTTCTTTTCATGGCTTAGAATTGGAAAATCCATACTTGCATTTAAGGGAATTTGAGGAGGTCTGCAACACATATAATAATTTAAATTGTAGCATGAACACCATCAGATTAAAGCTTTTTCCTTTTTCATTAAAAGATAAAGCTAAAACATGGCTATAAAATTTGAGACCAGGATCAATTCGTGCTTGGGATGAAATGCAACAACAGTTTTTGAAGAAGTTTTTCCCATCTCATAGAACAAACTCTTTCAAAAGACAAATCACGACTTTCACTCAAAAACCAGGAAAAACATTTTACCAATGTTGGGATAGGTATTAAGACTTGCTTAGTCCTTGCCCTCATCATGGTTTTGAAACATGGAGATTGGTTTCACATTTTTATGAAGGGTTAACATCTAGAGATAGGCAAATGGTTGAATTGATGTGCAATGGAACATTTGAAGATAAAGACCCTGATGAAGCAATGGAGTACTTAGACTTGTTAGCTGAAAATGCTCAAAATTAGGACACCGCGGGTACTTATGAGGCACCGAGTAAAACTCAACCTCATACATCTAGTGGAGGTATGTACAACCTTAGGGAAGATCATGACCTTCAAGCCAAGTTTGCATCTTTAGCTAGAAAAGTCGAGGCACTAGAATTGAAAAAGAGTGGTTAATTAAAATCTGCTGAAAACATTGTGTGTCAAATCTGTGAAACAAATGAACACTCAACCAATAACTATCCAACCTTGCCTTCTTTTAAGGAATGTCTCTATGAGCAAGCCCATGCTTTAAATAGTTTCTAAAGGTCTAACCATAACCCATTCTCCTAAACATACAACCCTGGTTGTAGAAATCACCTAAATTTCAGTTGGAAGAGTGATAATGCACAAACTTCACAACCACCATTTCAAGCACACCATAATTTCCAAAATTCTTATGGATATGCACCTTCTTATGCTTCACCTCTTAGAAGTAATTTTGAGGAAACTTTGTATGCATTCAATGAAAAACAAGAGACAATTAATACTCAACTTGTTTAAAACATGACAGATTTTAAAGATACTCTTGCAAAATTCACATCTACTCTCAGTTTTCAAGAGCAAGGTAAGTTTCCATCTCAACCACAGCAAAATCTCAAGGGGCAATACGATGCAAATGCAAGTAGTCTTGGAAGTCAACACATGGATCAAGTCAAATCAGTCATCACTCTTTGTAGTGGTAAGGTTATTCAAAAACCAATTCTTGAACCTTGTGAGAAAGATGATGAGTCAATCTCTAAGGGTAAGGAAGCGGTTGAATTTGAACATTGTAAAGAAAAGACTAATTCCCCTCTAGCACTTCCATTTTCTCATGCCATGATCAATTAGGAAGAAATCGAGGATGAAAAAGGCACCAAAAATGTTGATGCAGATCTTTTATCAAAAGTGACAACAGATTCGACACCCAACATCACACCTATCAATGATTACTTTCCTGATGAATCCTTACTTTCTCTTAGTTCAATGCCTTGGTTTGCTAAAAATATCAATTTTCTTGCTTCAGGATTTTTGCTAGCTCACTAGAGTACCAAAGACAAAAGAAAATTTTTGAGCAATGTGCAAAATTTCTATTGGGATGACCCCTACTTATTCAATTATTGTCCTGATCAAATATTTCAAAAATGCATTCTTGACAATGAGGTAAGTAATTTCATTAAATTTTATCACTCTAAGGCACGTGGGGATTATTTCTCGTAAAAAAAAAAGGATTGTAGAAATCTTACAGAGTGGATTTTACTGGCCCACCATATTCAAGGAGTCATATGCATTCTGCAAAAACTGTGAAAATTGTCAAAAGGTGGGATTTATTTCAAAACACAGAGAGTCTTTAGATAATCTTCTATTGACTCTTAAGTCTCATCATAGTCGAGATAAGGATCGTGCAATTCATGACTCATGAACCCATTTTCATAAAGAACATGATTGACATAGTCTTGAGAATCTGACTAAAAAAGACCCTGTTTGCTAGTTTTTAAGAAAACTGGATGGGAAGCCTATCCCCAACCCATAGAGGGCGTTTAAGCCATTCTTGGACGTAAAACCAACGGAAGATGTGAGCCACAATCACAACTGCAATTTGAGCTTTCATTTGTGAATCTTTGTGTCTTTTAGTTTTATTATTATGTTTTGTTGTTTCTTATATTTGTTTCAGTGTGTTTCAGGTTTGTCAATGTTCGTTATTTCAGGTGATATCTTCTATACTTTATCTTTCTATCTTAGAACATTGAGGACAATGTCTCGTTTTGGTTGGGGGAGAGGGTAGTAGTTGATAAAAAAAAATTGTTTTCCATTTCATAAAGCATGTGCATAATTGTTCTTACTAAGATGGCAGAGTAAAGGAGCTCTTTTATTAAAATGACTCTTGAGATGCATCTTAGTAACCATTCTTGACAATGTCTATTATAATACTTCTTGAAATATTCAGGTTTACAAACTCTCGCATTGTTATCACTCAATTCTGCTCATATACTTATTTAACATGTATTCTTAAACCTTAATTTACACACACACACTTTAACATATGATTGTGGGTTGCATATTGGATTATTACATTATTTATGTTCTTTTGTTAAAGGTAACAACTAAGGGAAAGGGATTGTATATAATTAAAAAAAACAAAACAAAAAAAAAGAAAAGAAAAAAAAATGATAATAATAAAAATGTAGATAAGTTTGGTTTCGTAGCCTCCCTAACATAAGCAATTAAGCCCGAAGGGGTGTTTTAACACCTAATACCCTAAAGTCAACGCTTGTTACATGGGTTGAGGAGAAAAGCTTAAGGGAATCAAACATTGCACTATCTACATATCAGTATCTGCGACCCGAGTTACTAAGCTCGTAGGGGTGTCTTAACACCTAATGCCCTAAGACCAACTGGTCTGGGAGTCATTAGCTGAACGCTTGTTACATGGGTTAAAGATGTATGGTGTTTTTAAATTATATGTGTATATATTTTAAAAAAAAAAAGAAGAAAAAAAAAAGACAAAAATAATAATCCCAACCTAAGGAAGTTAATCTTAAACATTAGAACAAAAATTTTGTTTTCATCCAAGAAAAGCCCCATAATTATGTGTTGATACATTGAGCACAAAAGAAAGGTTTATTAATATCTTATTAAGAGGTATTGAGTAGATATATATATAAATGAGAGTTTGTTTATCTGGATAGATTAATATAAGTTAAATGATGAATACCTTGCTTTGCGGAATTTCCAAATTGTTTTTCTATTTTAACGCTTTGATTACTAGGGACTAGTAATAAGCTGGTTGGGGGTGTGATTAGTACTTAAAAGTGCATTTTTATCATGGTTTTATATCATCATTTTGCACTTAAAGTATCAATAACTCCTTAACTAAAGCATGTTTTATAATAATATATCTAATAATATAAGATACCTTTAATTTGTGGTAAATGTTCATTTTAAATGCAAGCCTATCACATAAATGAATGGATTGATTGATGACTTTAAGAACTTAAATTGCAAGGGCAAAGAGATGACCAAAATTAGAAAAGAGATGTCGGTGCAATCTAAACAGGAACACTGTTCGGTAATTGAGTCATATCTGAAGCTATAAATCTCAGATTTAAGTATACTTTATATGGATGGAAAGGTAAGACCTAGGCCTACAACTTTCATATGGAGCCCAAGATCTAAAAAGGCCACTTTCAAGTCCAAATCATTGCAACAACAAAGAAGCCCGAAGCTGTCCTACAGCCCAAGCACTGTTCAGTATTGTGGCCATATCTGGAGTTCTAGAAGTCCAAATGAGCTGAATTGTTTACACAAGAAAGCTGAGACAATTGCCTACAACTTTCATGTTTTTAAGGGGCTCCAATTTTGACGTTATCAATGACGTTTTGGGTAGACAAGAAAAGATAAGGATTGTCACCAAGTCAAGAGTTGGCCACCCACTCATTAATTAGTCATCAAATCAATAGTTCCTAACTTTGGCCTATAAAAGGAGGCATTTGCCATGTATTTAGGCATCTTGGTTTCCAGATCAAGATCATGCTCTTCCTTTCTCTTTTTGTATTTTTTGTTATGTTTATGCTTTGCTTTCATTAATATCAAGTTTATGCCTTTCATTTCCTTTCCTTTACTTAGTTAACTTTTATGTTCTTATTTTGTTTATCTATTTTTCTTTCTTTCATTATGTCTAGCTAAGTTAATTATGTCAAGGTGAAAAGGTTACACTAATGGTGTAAGAATAAGTATAGTGTAAACTTAATATGGACTTTAATGTTTGATACTAACATGTTTTGTATTTGTTATCTTGTTCACTCTTTAATACTTTGCTTGTTAAATGACTAATCTTGATTTATGTTGTATAACACTTGGTACAACAAATGCTTAGCACTTTCATAGTTCATACTGTATGGTATAACCGATACCTGAGCTATGAAAGGAACTTGATTTGTTGTTAACATAAGTTATAATCATGAATGCTTGACGAGATTTACAAGTACTAGCATTAATCGAATAAGATGACTAATGTAATCATGTTAACAATCTATAATCTGATTGGAACCTCCTTTGTGTGTGGTTTCCAATTGAATAATAAGAGTTTATACTATATTTGTTTGACATACCATTAGTGGAACCTCTAACCTTGACATTTGTTATTATTATTGTTTAATCCTTACATTAATTTCCCATCTCCAAGTTCTCATCTTCTTCTTCTTCTTCTCTTTCTTTATTATTATTATTATTACTACTACTACTACTACTACTATTATTATTATTATTATTATTATTATAGTTGTTGTTGTTGTTATTATTGCTATTATTGTTGTTTATAATTGTTGTTTATAATTTGTACAATTAACCTCCTTGTGGTTCGACCCCGGTCTTGTTGGGTTATTTATTACTTCGACACTCCTGCACTTGGGAGAAGACATCAATCTTTTAGTCGTGTCAATGGTTATCTCAACTATAATGAGACTTAAGAGTCAATAAAAGATTATCTAAAGATTCTCTGTGTTTTGAAATAAATCCCACCTTTTGACAATTTTCACAGGTTTTGTAGGATGTATGTGATTTCTTGAATATGGTGGGTGATTAGTACTTAAAAGTGCATTTTTATCATGGTTTTATATCATCATTTTGCACTTGAAGTATCAATAACTACTTAACTAAAATATGTTTTATAATAATGTATCTAATAATATAAGATACCTATAATTTATGGTAAATGTCTATTTTTAATGCAGGCCTATCACATAAATGAAAGGATTGATTGATGACTTGAAGAACTTAAATTGCAAGGATAAAGAGATGGTCAAACATAGAGAAGAGATGTCGGTGCAATCCAAACCGAAACACTGTTCGGTAATTGGGTCATATCTGGAGCTACAGATCTCAGATTTAGGTCCAATTTATATGGATGGAAAGGTAAGACATAGGCCTACAACTTTCATATGGAGCCTAAGATCTAAAAAGGCCATTATCAAGTCCAAATTGTAGCAACAACAAAGAAGCCCGAATCTGTCTTCCAGCCCGAGCACTATTCGGTATTTTGGCCATATCTGGAGTTCTAGAAGTCCAACTGAGCTGAAGTTTTTACACAAGAAAGCTGAGACAATTGCCTACATCTTTCATGTTTACAACTGGCTCCAATTTTGACGTTATTAATGACGTTTTGGGCAGACAAGAGAAGATAAGGATTGTCACCAAGTTAAAAGTTGGCCACCCACTTATCAATTAGTCATCAAATCAATAGTTCCCAATTTTGGCCTATAAAAGGAGGCATTTGCCATGCATTTAGGCATCTTGGTTTTCAGATCAAGATCATGCTCTTCCTTTCAGTTTCCCACAATAACTGATATCGGTGTATATATCTGTGCAATTCTTTGAAGCTCTCTTCCAATTCTCATTTGAAAATGGACACTAATCTTGAAAAATTGAAAAAGTATTTTCCCGCTCTGCCTGAGAATGCGATTACAAAAATTTACCGTGCTAGATGTGCAAGATTGAGATTGTTAATGAATCATGGAATTCCTGAACATATTCGCTGGTTGATTGAAGCAAAGGTCCGATTATCAGGTGAGTTCTCTAACTCCTTCATTTCACACATGCCTGGAACAGGTAAAAGTACTTTTGCAAAGAAGCGTCGTGCAAAACGACTAGAAGTCTGTCATCGATGTGCTAGATGGACTTGTAATACACAATGTCGTTCTTTAGGAATGGTATCTATAAACCGTGAAGATAAAATACAATTCATTAAGGATGGCCTGAGTAAGGAGTCTTTAGATAATCTTCTATTAACTCTTGAGACGCATCCTAGTGGAGATATGCATCGTGCAATTCATGATTTATGGCCACTATTTCATAAAGAACATGATCGACTTAGTCTTGGGAATCTGACTAAAAAAGACCCTGTTTGCCAGTTTTTAAGAAAACTGGATGGGAAGCCTATCCCCGACCCATAGAGGGCGTTTAAGCCGTTCTTGGACGTAAAACCAAGGGAAGATGTGAGCCACAGTCACAACTAGTTGTACATACACATGTTTTTTTTTAAAAGTAAATAAATAAATAAATAAAAAGAGAGAGAGTGTGGGACTCCAGCTGGCCTACATATAGATGTTATGATTGCCTTTTTAATTTCTCATCTATAAAACCCTCTTTTCCTTCCTTTCATTTCTACTCAACCCATACATTCAACAAATACAGAAGTGTGTAGAAATGGCAAGTTCCTCAAGTCATCAAATAAGAAATATTTGTGTTTTCGGTGGATCTAGTCCTGGGAAAGAAAAGGAGTTTTTAGAATCAGCAAACCATCTTGGTCAGGTGCTAGCTGAGAGAAAGATTCATTTAGTGTATGGGGGAGGCAGTCTTGGGTTAATGGGAGGTATGTCAATAGCTGCTTTTTTAGGAGGTAGTCAAGTTTTGGGGGTCGTCCCTGAAGCTTTGGCACAAGGGGACATCATTGGAAAAACAATTGGAGAGGAACTTCAGGTCTCCACAATGTCGGCTCGAATGAATACAATGTTTAACCATGCTGATGCCTTCATTGCTTTACCAGGTGGTCTAGGCACATTGGAAGAGATCTTTCATATTTCCTCTTGGGCTCAATTGCACATTCACCATAAACCCATAGGTTTATTAAATGTTAATGGTTATTATGATAAGTTGTTGTCTTTTCTTGATCATGCTGTGGAACATGAATTTCTAACATCTTCTGCACGACAAATCATAATCTCTACTACTACTGCTGAACAATTGATTGACCAACTACAATCTTTCATTCCTGTGATTGATCTTTCCATGAGTCGTATAAATTGGTCATCTACGGGAAGCCGTAAAAAGCTTAGATTGGATTTGAGCCTTCATTTGTGAATTTTTGTGTCTTTTGGTTTTATTATTGTGTTTTGTTATTTCTTATTTTTGTTTCAGTATGTTTTAGGTTTTGTCAGTGTTCGTTATTTCAGGTGATATCTTCTATACTCTATCTTTCTACCTTAGAACATTGAGGACAATGTCTCATTTTGGTTGGGGGGAGAGGGTAGTAGTTGATAGAAAAAAAAATTATTTTTCATTTCATAAAGCATGTGCATAATTGTTGTTACTAGGATGGCAGAGTAAAGGAGTTCTTTTGTTAAAGTGACTCTTGAGACGCATCTTAGTAACCATTCTTAACAAGGTCTATTATAATACTTCCTGAAATATTCAGGTTTACAAACTCTCGTATTGTTACCACTTAATTTTGCTCATATACTTATTTAACATGTATTCTTAAACCTTAATTTACACACACACACTTTAACATATGATTGTGGGTTGCATATTGGATTATTACACACACACACTCTCGTATTATTTATGTTTTATAATAATGTATCTAATAATATAAGATACCTATAATTTATGGTAAATGTCTATTTTTAATGCAGGCCTATCACATAAATGAAAGGATTGATTGATGACTTGAAGAACTTAAATTGCAAGGATAAAGAGATGGTCAAACTTAGAGAAGAGATGTCGGTGCAATCCAAACCGAAACACTGTTCGGTAATTGGGTCATATCTGGAGCTACAGATCTCAGATTTAGGTTCAATTTATATGGATGGAAAGGTAAGAGATAGGGCTACAACTTTCATATGGAGGCCAAGATCTAAAAAGGCCATTATCAAGTCCAAATTGTAGCAACAACAAAGAAGCCCGAATCTGTCTTCCAGCCCGAGCACTGTTCGGTATTTTGGCCATATCTGGAGTTCTGGAATTCCAAATGAGCTGAATGTTTTACACAAGAAAGCTGAGACAATTGACTACAACTTTCATGTTTACAACTGGCTCCAATTTTGACGTTATCAATGATGTTTTGGGTAGACAAGAGAAGATAAGGATTGTCACCAAGTCAAAAGTTGGCCACCCACTTATCAATTAGTCATCAAATCAATAGTTCCCAATTTTGGCCTATAAAAGGAGGCATTTGCCATGCATTTAGGTATCTTGGTTTCCAGATCAAGATCATGCTCTTCCTTTCTCTCTTTGTATTTTTTGTAATGTTTATGCTTTGCTTTCATTAATATCAAGTTTATGCCTTTCATTTCCTTTCCTTTACTTAGTTAACTTTTATGTTGTTATTTTGTTTATCTATTTTTCTTTCTTTCATTATGTCTAGCTAATTTAATTATGTCAAGGTGAAAAGGCTACACTAATGGTGTGAGAATAAGTATAATGTAAACTTAATATGGACTTTAATGTTTGATACTAACATGTTTTATATTTGTTATCTTGTTCACTCTTTAATACTTTGCTTGTTAAATGACTAATCTTGATTTATGTAGTATAACACTTGGTACAATAAATGCTTGGCACTTTCATAGCCCATAATGTATGGTATAACCGACACCTGAGCTATGAAAGGAACTTGATTTGTTGTTAACATAAGTTATAATCATGAATGCTTGACGAGATTTACAAGTATTAGCATTAATTGAATAAGATGACTAATGTAATCATGTTAACAATATATAATCTGATTGGAACCTCCTTTATGTGTGGTTTCCAATTCAATAATAAGAGTTTATACTATACTTGTTTGATATACCATTAGTAGAACCTCTAACCTTGACATTTGTTATTATTATTTTTTAATCCTTACATTAATATTCCATCTCTAAGTTATCATCATCATCATCTTCTTCTTCTTCTCTTTCTTTATTATTATTATTATTATTATTATTATTATTATTACTACTACTACTACTATTGTTGTTGTTGTTATTGTTGTTTTATAATTGTTGTTTATAATTTGTACAATTAACCTCCCTGTGGTTCGACCCCGGTCTTGCCGGGTTATTTATTACTTCGACACTCCTGCACTTAGGAGAAGACATCAACCTTTTAGTCGTGTCAGTGGGCCAGTAAAATCCACTTTATAAGATTTCTACAGTCCTCTTTTTTTAAGAGAATTGATCCCCACGTGCCTTAGAGTGACAAAATTTAATGAAATTACTTACCTCATTGTCGAGAATGCATTTTTTAAATATTTGATCAGGACAATAATTGAATAAGTAAGGGTCACTCTAATAAAAATTTTGCATGTTGCTCAAAAATTGTCTTTTGTCTTCGGTACTCTAGTGAGCTGGCAAAAATCCTGAAATAAGAAAATTGATATTTTTAGCAAACCAAAGCATTAAACTAAGAGAAAGTAAAGATTCATCAGGAAAGTAATCATCGATTGGTGTGATGTCGGGTGTTGAATCTATTGTCACTTTTGATAAAAGATCTGCATCAACATTTTCGGTGCCTTTTTCATCCTTGAATTCTTCTTGATTAGTCATGGCATGAGGAAATGGAAGTGCTGGAGGGGAATCAGTCTTTTCTTTTCAATGTTCAGATTCAACCCCTTCTTTACCTTTAGAGATTAACTCATCATCTTTCTCATAAGGTTCAAGAATTGGTTTTTGAATAACCTTACCACTACAAAGAGTGATGACTAATTTGACTTGATCCATGTGTTGACTTACAGGACTACTTGCATTTGCATTGTATTGCCCCTTGAGATTTTGTTGTGGTTGAGATGGAAACTTACCTTTCTCTTGAAAACTAAGAGCAGATGTGAATTTTGTAAGAGTATCTTTAAAATCTGTCATGTTTTGAACAAGTTGAGTATTGATTGTCTCTTGCTTTTCAATGAATGCATGCAATGTTTCCTCAAGATTTCTTCTAGGAGGTGGAGCATAAGGAGGTGCATATCCATGAGAATTTTAAAAATTATGGTGTGCTTGAAACAGTGGTTATGAAGTTTGTACATTGTTATTATCACTCTTCCAACTGAAATTTGGGTGATTTCTCCAACTAGGGTTGTATCTTTGCGAGTATGGGTTATGGTTGGTCCTTTGAAAACTATTTAAAGCATGGGCTTGTTCATGGAGACATTCCTTAAAAGAAGGCAAGGTTGGACAGTTATTGGTTGAGTGTTCATTTGTTTCACATATTTGACACACAATGTTTTCAACAGATTTTAATTGACCACTCTTTTTCAATTCTAGTGCCTCGACTTTTCTAGCTAAAGATGCAAACTTGGCTTGAAGGTCATGATCTTCCCTAAGGTTGTACATACCTCCACTAGATGTATGAGGTTGAGTTTTACTCCATGCCTCATAAGTACCTGCGGTGTCCTAATTTTGAGCATTTTGAGCTAACAAGTCTAAGTACTCCATTGCTTCATCAGGGTCTTTATCTTCAAAAGTTTCATTTGCACATCAATTCAAAACCATGATGAAGGCAAGTATTAAGCAAGTCTCGATACCTATCCCAACATTGGTAAAATGTTTCTCCTGGTTTTTGAGGGAAAGTGGTGATTTGTTTTTTGAAAGAGTTTGTTCTGTGAGATGGGAAAAACTTCTTTAAAAACTGTTGTTGCATTTCATCCCAAGCACAAATGGATACTGGTCTCAAATTTTATAGCCATGTTTTAGCTTTATCTTTTAATGAAAAAGGAAAAAGTTTTAATCTGATGGTGTTCATGCTACAATTTAAATTATTATATGTGTTGCAGACCTCCTCAAATTCCCTTATATGCAAGTATGGATTTTCCAATTCTAAGCCATGAAAAGAAGATAAAAGTTGAATAATGTCTGGCTTAAAATTAAAATGAGATGCATCAGGAGGAAAAACTATGCATGATGGTGCACTTGTTCTTGTGGGATTCATGTGGTCTCTAAATGTTCTAGCACAGTTATTCTCATTATTCTCATTATGAAGTGATTGATTATCTTCTTTGGCCATATTTTCTGAAAATGATGAGGATACCCTACAAAGTCTACCACTTGATGTACATGACCACACTCGCATGCACGTGTAGGAATAAAATAAAAGAAAGAAGAAAATAAAAGAAGAAGAAACAAGAGACAAGAAACAAAGTTATATACAAGAATAGTAAAAAGAGAAAATAAAATAAATATTATAATTTATACAAGAACTTACCTCCCCGGAAACGGCGCCAAAAACTTGACACGACTAAATTAGAGCCACTCGAAACATGAAAGTTGTAGACAATTGTCTCAGCTTTCTTGTGTAAAACATTCAACTCATTTAGACTTCTAGAACTCCACATATGGCCAAAATACTGAACAGTGCTCAGGCTGGAAGACAGATTCGAGCTTCTTTGTTGTTGCAATAATTTGGACTTGAAAATGGCTTTTTTAGATCTTGGGCTCCATATAAAAATTGTAGGCCGATGTCTTACCTTTTCATCCATATAAAGTAGACCTAAATTTGAGATCTATAGCTCCAGATATAACCCAATTACCGAATAGTGTTCTGGTTTTAATTGCACCGACATCTCTTTTCTAAGTTTGACCATCTCTTCATCCTTTCAATTTCAGTTCTTAAATTCATCAATCAATCCTTTCATTTATGTGATAGGCCTGCATTTAAAATGAACATTTACCACAAATTAAAGGTATCTTATATTATTAGATATATTGTTATAAAACATGCTTTAGTTAAGGAGTTATTGATACTTCAAGTGCAAAATGATGATATAAAACCATGATAAAAATGCACTTTTAAGTACTAATTAAAGAGCTTTACTTGATTTTGGAGCTAGTGTGAATTTACTTCTATATTTGATTTTTTAAAGTCTCAATCTAAATTAGTTAAAACCAACTTTTATAACTTTCTTACTTATTGATAGATTTGTAAAAGTGCCTAGAGGAATAGTTAAAGATGTGATAGTAGAAGTTGATAAATTCATTTATGATGTGGATTTTATTGTCTTAGAGACACAACCTGTTAAAGCATGTAATTAATTTCCTGTTATTTTAGCACATCCATTTCTTGCAACTTCTAATACATTGATTAATTATAGGAATGGACAAATGAAGTTATCATTTGAAAACATGACATTGGAGATGAATATTTTCAACATTTGCAAGCAACCTGGAAATGATAATGATTTACAAAAAGTATATTTTATTGAAAATTAGTTTATGATCAACTTGAATCTACTTTGAGTAAAATTGAGATTGATAAATCTAAAAATTTACAAATGATTTATTCTTAAAAACAAATCACTGATAAGAAAGACATCAAAAATGTTAATACGGATCTTTTATCAAGAGTGACAATAGGTTTGACATTCGACATCACACCAATTGATGATTATTTTCCTAACGAATCCTTATTTTCTCTTAGATCAATGCCTTGGTTTGCTAATTTTGTCAATTTTTTTGCTTTGGGATATTTACCAACTCATTGGAGTACAAAGATAAAGGAAAGTTTTTGAACAATATGAAGAACTTTTATTGGGATGACCCTTATTTATTCAAATATTGTTCTGATCAAATATTTTAAAAACGCATTTTTGATAATGAGGTAAGTAATGTCATTAAATTTTATCATTCTAAGGCATGTGAGAGTCATTTCTCATTAGAAAAAACAACTGCAAATATCTTACAAAGTGGATTTTACTAGCCAACAATGTTCAAAGACACACATGTGTTCTACAAAGCTTGTGAAAAATGTCAAAAGTTAGGATTTATTTCAAAATATAAAGGGTCTTTAGATAATCTTTTATTGACTTTTCAGACATATCTTAGTAGCGATATGCATTGTGCATTTCATGACTTATGACTCCATTTTTATAAAGAATATACTTGACGTGGTCTTTAAAATTTGACTAAAAAAGACCCTATTTGTCAGTTTTTAAAAAAACTAAATAAGAAACCTATCTCCGACGCATAAAGGATGTTTAAGTTATTCTTGGACATAAAACTAAAGGAAGATATGAGCCACAACACAACTACTTGTACATACACTTTCTCTCTCTAGAACTTCACTTTATCTCCTAAGTCCCCTTATTCCTTCTTTGCTTTCTTATTTCTTATTAATGTATAGCCAAAAACCTTTTCCTAGCATAATTTTAGGGTTCCTTCTTGCCTTTTATGTTTTTCTCTCTTTGAGGTCTTTTTTCTCTCATTTTCTTGTCATTTTATTTTTTATCCAGCCATGGTTTAAAGAAAACTGGATGAGAAGCCTATGCTCAACCCATAAAAGACATTTAAGTCATTCTTGGATGTAAAACTAAGAGAAGATGTGAGCCACAACACAACTACTTGTACATAAACTTTCCCTCTCTAAAACTTCACTTTATCTCCTAAGTCCCCTTGTTCCTTCTTTGCTTTCTTGTTTCTTATTGATGTATAGCCAAAAACCTTTTCCTAGCATAATTTTAGGGTTCCTTCTTGCCTTTTATGTCTTTCTCTCTTTGAGGTCTCTTTTCTCTCATTTTCTTGTCATTTTATTTTTTATCCAGCCATGGTTTAAAGAAAACTGGATGAGAAGCCTATCCCCAACCCATAAAAGGCATTTAAGTCATTCTTGGATGTAAAACTAAGGGAAGATGTGAGCCACAACACAACTACTTGTACATAAACTTTCTCTCTCTAGAACTTCACTTTATCTCCTAAGTTCCCTTGTTCCTTCTTTGCTTTCTTATTTCTTATTGATGTTTAGTCAAAAACCTTTTCCTAGCATAATTTTAGGGTTCCTTTTTGCCTTCTATATCTTTCTCTCTTTGAGTTATCTTTTCTCTTATTTTCTTGTCATTTAATTTTCTATCCAGCCATGGTTTAAAGAAGAAGAGCGTTGCTGGAATTTTCCAGCTCATCAAGCTTATTTACAAAACTACAATTAATGAATTTCATGTTATTCTTCAGTCTACTTGTTGATATTTTTGTTAAAAGACCTTACCAAACTCTGATCACTCTAAAATTTTAACTATATATAAAAATATATGTGAAGAGATTCCTCATAAAATTTTAGCCTAGTACAACGATTAGATTGGACGTTATGCTTGATAGTACAAAACTGGTCAATAGGTGATTTTACACAAAAAAAAAATCAAATGTTTTTGCTTAACCCTTACATAAAACATATCAACCAATCCTGTAAACCCTAGGGGCCATTTTATCGTTTTTAAATCATGTATATATATTTTGCATTAAAAATCAAGGGTTTACAATTCTAAAGACTGCTTTAAAAATTTGGTATGGTTATTTTGAGTTCTTAATGATATCCTTTGGGTTAATGAATGCACTAGTGAGTTTTATGGACTTAATGAACATGTGTTTGAAACATTTATTAATTGATTTGTGATAATATTTATCAATGATATCTGATGTATTTAAGGTATAGAAAGGAATATAAGCAACACTTGAAGATGATACTTCAAACTCTATAAAATCATTAGTTGTATGACAAGTTCTCACAGATCGAATTCTGGTTGGAAAGTGTTGCATTTCATAGGCATTTAATGTCAAGGAATGGATTAGAATTCAATCCTTCAAAATTTTAGACCCACTTCGATAGCAGGGATTAAAAGTTTCTTAAGTTTAATCGATTATTATCAAAGGCTTGTAGAGAGCTTTTCTTGGATTTCCACACCACTAACTAAGGTAACATAAAAAATGTTAAGTTTTAATGGTCTAAAGCTTATGGAAAAAAATTCTTGGATTTAAAACAAAGATTAATCACAATGCTTATTCTAGCAATACCATTTGGTTCTAGTGGTTACATGGTGTGCTATGATGCCTCAAGAGTAGGTTTAGGATGTGTTCTAATGCAACATGAATGGTTATTGCCTATATTTTATAATGGCTAAAAAAGCATGAATAGAACTACCTTGTGTATGATTTAGAGATGATGATTGTAATCTTTACATTGAAGATTTGGAGGCACTACTTGTGTGGCAAAACTCGTGAAATCTTCATATATTACAAGAGTCTAAAGTACATCTTTTAGTAAAAGGATCCAAATCTGAGGTAAATAAGATGGATGGAACTACTAAAGAGCTATAATTGTACCATACAGTATAACTTAGATAGAGTAAATATAATTATCGATGCTTTGAGCAAAAAATCATCTAGGAGCTTAACTCGTATTCATGAGGTACAAAGACCTCTTATTAGGGAGCTGCATGGGTTAGTGGATGAAGGAATTATATTTGACATCAATGAAGCTGGAGCAATGGTTGTTCATTTTTAGGTTAGGTAGGACTTGATTGACAAAATAAAAATAGCTTAGAAGAGAGATGATTTTGCTACTCAGGATCAAAGATGAGGTAGTGTAGGGAAAAGTTGCAGGTTTTGTGCTTGGTAAAGATTATGTATTGAAATATGAAAATAGGCTTTGTATGCTTGATATGGATAATCTAAGGAGAGAATTGGTGACAGAGGCACATTAAATAGTTTACATCATGCATCTAAGTTCCACTAAGATTTACAAGGATTTTACGATGTGTTATTGGTGGAATATGATAAAGACTAATACAACAGACTTTGTTTCTAGGCATTTCACATGTCAGAAGGTAAAGGGTTAACACTAGAAATATCTTCTATTGTTACAACCATTTTTTATTATAGAATGAAAATGGAAAATGATCACAATGGACCTTGTTATAGGATTGCATAAGAATTAGAAGGGTTATAATTTAGTATGAGTAATTATTGTCAGGTTGATGAAATCAACTCATTTTCATTTAGTTAAGATTACTTATAGATATGCTAAGTTAGTAGACTTGTTCATTAGCTAGATTATACGATTGCATAGGGTTCTGAGCTCGATAGTTTTAGATAAAGGTTTGCAGTTCAGAATATAATTTTGGGTGAAATTCCAAGAAGTTATGTGTATTAAAGTTAAATTAAGTACAACTTTTCACCTCAAATTGATAGTAAATCAAATAGGACTATTCAGGCCTTAGAGGATATGCTTCGAACTTACGTTATAAATTTTAAAGTTGTTTGAAATAGGCTTTTACAATTAGTGGAATTTGCTTACAATAATAATTATCATGCTAGCATCGAGATGGTACCTTATAAGGCTTTGTATGGTCAAAAGTGTATATCATTGATATGTTGGTTTGAGGTTTGTGAGAAAAGGCTAATAGGATCAGAATTGATTCAAATTACCTTAAAGAAGATATAGGTGATCAAAGAGAAGCTTTAGACCATTTAGAGTAGGAAAACAAGTTATGCAGATAGAAGAAGGCATGACTTAGAAGTTTTAGTAGGTGATTGTGTGTTTTTTAAGGTATCATCGACCAAAGGAATATTCAAGTTTGGAAAAAAAAAGGCAAGTGAAGTCTTCCATTCATCAGGCCACATGAGATTCTAGAGAGAGTTAGAGTAGTTGCTTATAGATTAGTACTACCGCCAAACTTAGTTATTCATTCGGTATTTCATGTTTCAATATTATGAAAGTATATGCCATATCTATATTATGAATTAGAAGTTTTGCTAGTTGAATTGAGAGATGATATGATTTTTGAGGTGCTAATGAAAGCTATAATGCATCGACAAGTGATTAATAATTAAAAGTACGTTTTTATCAATGTTTTATGTCATCTTTTTGCACTTAAAGTATCAATAACTCCTTAACTAAAACATGTTTTATAATAACATATCTAATAATATAAGATACCTTTAATTTATGGTAAATGTTCATTTTAAATACAGGCCTATCACATAAATGAAAGGATTGATTGATGAATTTAAGAATTAAAATTGAAAGGACAAAGAAATGGCCAAGCTTAAAAAAGAGATGTTGGTGCAATCCAAACCAGAACACTATTCGGTAATTGGATCATATCTATAGCTGTAGATCTCGGATTTAGGTCTACTTTATACGATGGAAAGGTAAGACATAAACCTATAACTTTCATATAGAGCCCAAGATTTAGAAAGGTCATTTTCAAGTCCAAATTGTAGCAACAATACAGAAGTTTGAATCTATCCTGCAGCCCATGCACTATTCAGTGTTTGGCCCATATCTGAAGTTTTAAAAATCCAAATGACCTTAATTTCTTACCCTAGAAAGCTGAGATAATTTCTTACAACTCTCATGTTTTCAAGTGGTTCCAATTTTGACGTTATCATTGACGTTTTAGGCAGACAAGAGAAGATAAGGATTGTCACCAAGTCAAGAGTTGACCACCCACTCATCAATTAGTCATCAAATCAATAGTTTCTAATTTTAGACTATAAAAGGAGGCATTTGCCATGCATTTAGGCATCTTGATTTTCAGATCAAGATCATGCTCTTGCTTTCTCTCTTTGTATTTTTGTAGTGCTTAATTTTTGTTTTCATTAATATCAAGTTTATGCCTTTCAATTCCTTTCCTTTACTTAGTTAACTTTTATCTTATTTAAGTTCTTATTTTGTTTATTTATTTTTCTTTTTTTCATTATATTCAGTTAAGTTTATGATGTCAATGTGAAAAGGTTATACTAATGGTGTAAGAATTAGTGTAAACTTAATATAGATTTTAATGTTTAATACTAACATGTTTTATATTTGTTATCTTGTTCACTCTTTAATACTTTGCTTGTTAAATAACTAATCTAGATTTATGTTGAATAACACTTGGTATAACAAATGCTTGACACTTTCATAACCCATATTGTATGGTACAACTAACACTTGAGCTATAAAAGGAACTTGATTTGTTGTTAACATAAGCTATAAGCATGAATGCCTGATAATATTTACAAGTATTAGCATTATTCGAATAAAATAACTAATGTAATCATGTTAACAATTTAAAATCTGATTGGAACCACCTTTATGTGTGGTTTTCATTTGAGTAATAAGAGTTATACTATACTTACATACCATTAGTGGATCCTCTAACCTTGACATTTGTTGTTATCATTGTTTAATCTTTATGTTAATTTTTCATCTCAAAGTTCTCATCAACTTCTTCTTCTTCCTTTTCTTTATTATTATTATTATTACTACAACTACTACTACGACTACTACTACTACTACTACTATTATTATTATTATTATTATTATTGTTATTACTATTACTACTAGTATTATTACTATTACTATTATTAGTAGTATTATTACTATTGTTATTGTTGTTGTTGTATTATTGTTATCTATAATTTATACAATTTACCTCCCTGTAGTTCAACCCTAGTATTGCTGAGTTATTATTACTTCGACACTCCTGCACTTGGGAGAAGACATCAATCTTTTGGCCGTGTCAAGTTTTGAGTGTTGTTTCTAGGGAGGTAAGTTCTTGTACAAATTATAGTATTTATTTTATTTTCTCTTTTCACTTTTCTTGTATGTAACTTTGTTTTTTTTTCTTCTTCTTTTTTTGTTTTCTTCTTCCTTTTATTATAGTCCTACACATGCATGAAAGTGTGATCACGTACATTAAGTGGTAAACTTTGTAGGGTACCCTCATCATTTTCAAAAAATATGGTCGAAGAAGATAGTCAATCACTTCATAATGAGCATAATGAGAATAATCATGTTACAACGCTTAGAGACCACATAAATCCCACAAAAACAAGTGCACCATCATGCATAGTTTTCCCTCCCGACACATCTCATTTTAATTTTAAGCCAGTCATTATTCAACTTTTACCTTCTTTTCATGACTTAGATTTAGAAAAACCATACTTGCATTTAAAGGAATTTGAGGAGGTTAATTGTACAAATTATAAACAACAATTACAAAACAACAACAACAACAACAACAATAGTAATAATAATAATAATAATAATAATAATAATAATAATAAAGAAAGAGAAGAAGAAGAAGATGATGATGATGAGAACTTTGAGATGAAATATTAATGTAACAATTAAACAATGATAATAACAAATATCAAGGTTAGAGGATCCACTAATAATATGTCAAACAATTATAGTATAAACTCTTATTATTCAATTGGAAACCACACATAAAGGAGGTTCCAATCAGATTATAGATTGCTGATATGATTACATTAGTCATCTTATTCGATTAATGCTAATACTTGTAAATCTCGTCAAGCATTCATGATTATAACTTATGTTAACAACAAATCAAGTTCCTTTCATAGCTTAGGTGTCGGTTATACCATACATTATGGGCTATGAAAGTGCCAAGCATTTGTTGTACCAAGTGTTATATAACATAAATCAAGATTAATCATTTAACAAGCAAAGTATTAAAGAGTGAACAAGATAACAAATATAAAACATGTTAGTATCAAACATTAAAGTCCATATTAAGTTTACACTATACTTATTCTTACACCATTAGTGTAACCTTTTCACCTTGACATAATTAACTTAGCTAGACATAATGAAAGAAAGAAAAATAGATAAACAAAATAAGAACATAAAAGTTAACTAAGTAAAGGAAAGGAAATGAAAGGCATAAACTTAATATTAATGAAAGCAAAGCATAAACATTACAAAGAATACAAAGAGAGAAAGGAAGAGCATGATCTTGATCTGAACACCAAGATGCCTAAATGCATGGCAAATGCCTCCTTTTATAGGCCAAAATTGGGAACTATTGATTTGATGACTAATTGATAAGTGGGTGGCCAACTTTTGACTTGGTGACAATCCTTATCTTCTCTTGTCTGCCCAAAACGTCATTGATAACGTCAAAATTGAAGCCAGTTGCAAACATGAAAGTTATAGGAAATTGTCTCAGCTTTCTTGTGTAAAACATTCAGCTCATTTGGACTTCTAGAACTCAAGATATGGTCAAACTACCGAATAGTGCTCGGGCTGGAAGACAGATTCAGGCTTCTTTGATGTTGCTAAAATTTGGTTTTGCAAATGGCCTTTTTAGATCTTGGGTTCCATATGAAAGTTGTAGGTCTATGTCTTACCTTTTCATCCATATAAATTGGACCTAAATCTGAGATCTATAGTTCCAGATATGACCCAATTACCGAACAGTGTTCCGGTTTGGATTGCACCAACATCTCTTTTCTAAGTTTGGCCATCTCTTTATCCTTGCAATTTAAGTTCTTCAAGTCATCAATCAATCCTTTCATTTATGTGATAGGCCTGCATTAAAAATAGATATTTACCACAAATTATAGGTATCTTATATTATTAGATATATTATTATAAAAAATATTTTAATTAAGGAGTTATTGATACTTCAAGTGCAAAATGATGATATAAAATCATGATAAAAATGCACTTTTAAGTACTAATCACACCCCCCAACCAGCTTATTACTAGTCCCTAGTAATCAAAGCGTTAAAATAGAAAACAAATTTGCAAATTTCACAAAGCAAGGTATTCATCATTTAACTTCCATTAATCTATCCAGATAAACAAACTCTCATTAAATTTATATATCTGCTCAATACCACTTAACAAGATATTAATAAACCTTTCTTTTGCGCTCAATGTATCAACACATAATTATAGGGCTATTCTTGGAAGAAAACAAAATTTTTGTTCTAATGTTTAAGGTTAACTTCCTTTGGTTCGAATTATTATTTTTGTCTTTTTTTTTTCTTTTTTCTTTTTTTAACTCTATATACATATAATTTAAAAACGTCATGCATCTTTAACCCATGTAACGAGCTTTCAGCTAATGACTCCCAGACCAGTTGGTCTTAGGGCATTAGGTGTTAAGACACCCCTACGAGCTTAGTAACTCGGGTCGCAGATACTGATATGTAGATAGTGCAATGTTTGATTCCCTTAAGCTTTTCTCCTCAACCCATATAACAAGCGTTGGGCCAATAGCTCTCAAGTCAGTTGACTTTAGGGTATTAAGTGTTAAAACACCCCTTCGGGCTTAATTGCTTAGGTTAGGGAGGCTACGAAACCAAACTTATTGACATTTTTATTATCATCATTTTTTTTTCTTTTTTTCTTTCTTGTTTTTGTTTTTTAATTATATACAATCTCTTTCCCTTAGTTGTTACCTTTAACAAAAGAACATAAATAATGTAATAATCCAATATGCAACCCACAATCATATGTTAAAGTGTGTGTGTGTAAATTAAGGTTTAAGAATACATGTTAAATAAGTATATGAGCAGAATTAAGTGGTAACAATACGAGAGTTTGTAAACCTGAATATTTCAGGAAGTATTATAATAGACCTTGTTAAGAATGATTACTAAGATGCGTCTCAAGAGTCACTTTAACAAAAGAACTCCTTTACTCTGCCATCCTAGTAACAACAATTATGCACATGCTTTATGAAATGAAAAACAATTTTTTTTTTATCAACTACTACCCTCTCCCCCCAACCAAAACGAGACATTGTCCTCAATGTTCTAAGGTAGAAAGATAGAGTATAGAAGATATCACCTGAAATAACGAACACTGACAAAACCTGAAACACACTGAAACAAAAATAAGAAATAACAAAACACAATAATAAAACCAAAATACATAAAAATTCACAAATGAAGACTCAAATCCAATCTAAGCTTTTTACGGCTTCCTGTAGATGACCAATTTATACGACTCATGGAAAGATCAATCACAGGAATGAAAGATTGTAGTTGGTCAATCAATTGTTCAGCAGTAGTAGTAGAGATTATGATTTGTCGTGCAGAAGATGTTAGAAATTCATGTTCCACAGCATGATCAAGAAAAGACAACAACTTATCATAATAACCATTAACATTTAATAAACCTATGGGTTTATGGTGAATGTGCAATTGAGCCCAAGAGGAAATATGAAAGATCTCTTCCAATGTGCCTAGACCACCTGGTAAAGCAATGAAGGCATCAGCATGGTTAAACATTGTATTCATTCGAGCCGACATTGTGGAGACCTGAAGTTCCTCTCCAATTGTTTTTCCAATGATGTCCCCTTGTGCCAAAGCTTCAGGGACGACTCCTAAAACTTGACTACCTCCTAAAAATGCAGCTATTGGCACACCTCCCATTAACCCAAGACTGCCTCCCCCATACACTAAATGAATCTTTCTCTTAGCTAGCACCTGACCAAGATGATTTGCTGATTTTAAAAACTCCTTTTCTTTCCCAGGACTAGATCCACCAAAAACACAAATATTTCTTATTTGATGACTTGAGGAACTTGCCATTTCTACACACTTCTGTATTTGTTGAATGTATGGGTTGAGTAGAAATGAAAGGAAGGAAAAGAGGGTTTTATAGATGAGAAATTAGAAAGGCAATCATAACATTTATATTTAGGCCAGCTGGAATCTCACACTCTCTCTCTCTCTCTTTTTATTTATTTATTTATTTACTTTTGAAAAAAGCATGTGTATGTATAGGTAGTTGTGATTGTGGCTCACATCTTCCCTTGGTTTTACGTCTAAGAACGGCTTAAACGCCCTCTATGGGTCGGGGATAGGCTTCCCATCCAGTTTTCTTAAAAATTGGCAAACAGGGTCTTTTTTAGTCAGATTCCCAAGACTAAGTCGATCATGTTCTTTATGAAATAGTGGCCATAAATCATGAATTGCACGATGCACATCTCCACTAGGATGCGTCTCGAGAGTCAATAGAAGATTATCTAAAGACTCCTTACTCAGGCCATCCTTAATGAATTGTATTTTATCTTCACGGTTTATAGATACCATTCCTAAAGAACGACATTGTGTATTACAAGTCCATCTAGCACATCGATGACAGACTTCTAGTCGTTTTGCACGACGTTTCTTTGCAAAAGTGCTTTTACCTGTTCCAGGCATGTGTGAAATGAAGCAGTTAGAGGACTCACCTGATAATCGGACCTTTGCTTCAATCAACCAGCGAATATCTTTAGGAATTCCATGATTCATTAACAATCTCAATCTTCACATCTAGCTCGGTAAATTTTTGTAATCGCATTCTGAGGCAGAGCGGGAAAATACTTTTTCAATTTTTCAAGATTAGTGTCCATTTTCAAATGAGAATTGGAAGAGAGATTCAAAGAATTGCACAGATATATACACAGATATCAGTAATTGTGGTAAACTGAAAGAACCAACTTAAGTCACGGAGTACCGTTGTCCGCCATTTGACCGGGGTGAGAGAAACTAGCAAAAATCACTCAAAAAGAAACACAAAAAAAAATGTGAGAAAAACAAAATAATCAACCTTTATCTACAAGCTCATTTAAACCAGTTGATTCATTTTTACTAGGATAATTATCAAAGTAAGCTTTCAAATGATGTCCAATTTCCTTAAAATCATTGTCATTCATTGAATTCTCAATATCACAGGCCCTATAAGGATTGCTCCATCTTGTTCTTAGCTCTCTAGGGAGTGCATAGAGTTGAGAATTATAAAACAAAACTTTTTGACCAGTATCAATCTTTTGACAATTTTCACAAGTTTTGCAGAATGCATGCGTGTCCTTGAACATAGTGGGCCAATAAAATCCATTTTGAAAGATTTTTGCAGCTGTCTTTTTTAAAGAAAAATAACTCCCACATGCTTTAGAATGACAAAGTTTAATGACACTACTTACCTCATTGTCGGGAATGATTCTTTGAAATATTTGATCAGGACAATATCTGAATAAGTTAGGGTCATCACAATAAAAGCTCTTTACTTCGTTCAAAAACTTTTCTTTGTCTTGAGTACTCCAATCAGCTGGCAAATCTTCTAAAGTAAGAAAATTGATATTTTTATCATACCAAGACATTGGACTAAGAGAAAGTAAGGATTCGTTAGGAAAGTAATCATCGATTGGTGTGATGTTAGATGTCGAATCTGTTGTCACTGTTGATAAAAGATTCACATCAACATTTTCTATGTGTTTGTTATCCGTGATTTCTTCCTTAGAATAAATCATTTGCAAATCTTCAGATTCATCCAACTTATTTTTACTTAAAGTAGATTCAAGTTGATCATAAACTAATTCGTCAATATGATCTACTTCCTGTAAATCATTATCATCTCTAGGTTGCTTGCAAATGTTGAAAATATTCATCTCCAATGTCATGTTTCCAAATGATAGCTTCATCAGTCCATTCCTACAATTAATCAATGCATTAGAAGTTGCAAGAAATGGACGTCCTAAAATAACAGGAAATGAATTACATGCTTCAATAGGTTCTGTGTCCAAGACAATAAAATCCACAGGATAAATGAATTTATCGACTTGTACTAACACATCTTCAATTATTCCTCTAGGCACTTTTACAGATCTATCGGCAAGTAAAAGAGATATAGAAGTTGGTTTTAACTCACCTAGATTGAGACTTTGAAAAACTGAATATGGAAGTAAATTCACACTAGCTCCAAGATCAAGTAAGGCTCTTTCAATTTTATGCTCTCCAATAAAGCAAGAAATTGTAGGACAACCAGGGTCTTTATATTTCAAAGCATTATTGTTTTGAAGAATAACACTTACTTGTTCGGCTAGAAAGGTTTTCTTTTTCACATTCAGTTTCCTCTTCACAGTGCATAGATCTTTCAAAAATTTAGCATAGGAAGGAACCTGTTTAATAGCATCCAGCAAAGGTATATTGATTCTTACCTGTTTGAAAATTTCAAAAATTTCAGAGTTCTGATTGACTTTCCTTTGTTTGGTCATGACATGAGGAAATGGAAGTGCTGGCGGTGAATCAGTCATTTCTTTCTAATTTTCAGATTCAACCCCTTCCTTACCCTCAGAGATTGACTCATCATCTTTCCCATAAGGTTCAAGAGAGGGTTTTTCAATAACCTTACCACTGCGCAGAGTAGTGACTGATTTGACTTGATCCATGTGTTGACTTCCAGAACTACTTGTATTTGCATTATATTGCCCCTTAGGATTTTGTTGTGGTTGAGATGGAAACTTACCTTTCTCTTGGAAACTGAGAGCAGATGTTAATTTAGCAAGAGTATCTTTAAAATCTGTCATGTTTTGAGCAAGTTGAGTATTGATTGTCTCTTGCTTTTCAATGAATGCATGCAATGTTTCCTCAAGATTTCTTCTAGGAGGTGGAGCATAAGGAGGTGCATATCCATGAGAATTTTGGAAATTATGGTGTGCTTGAAATGGTGGTTGTGAAGTTTGTGCATTGTTGTTCTCACTCTTCCAATTGAAATTTGGGTGATTTCTCCAACCAGGGTTATATGTTTGGGAGTATGGGTTGTGGTTGGGCCTTTGGAAACTGTTTAAAGCATGGGCTTGTTCATGGAGACATTCCTTAAAAGAAGGCAAGGTTGGACAATCATTGGTTGAGTGTTCATTTGTTTCATAGATTTGACACACAATGTTTTCAATAGATTTTAATTGACCACTCTTTTTCAATTCTAGTGCCTCGACTTTTCTAGCTAAAGATGCAAACTTGGCTTGAAGGTCATGATCTTCTCTAAGGTTATACATACCTCCACTAGATGAATGAGGTTGAGTTTTACTCGGTGCCTCATAAGTACCCGCGGTGTCCCAATTTTGAACATTTTCAGCTAACAAGTCTAAGTACTCCATTGCTTCATCAGGGTCTTTATCTTCAAAAGTTCTATTGCACATCAATTCAACCATTTGCCTATATTTAGGTGTTAACCCTTCATAGAAATGTGAAACCAATCTCCATGTTTCAAAACCATGATGAGGGCAAGTACTAAGCAAGTCTCGATACCTATCCCAACATTTGTAAAATGTTTCTCCTGGTTTTTGAGTGAAAGTGGTGATTTGTCTCTTGAAAGAGTTTGTTCTATGAGATGGGAAAAACTTCTTTAAAAATTGTTGTTGCATTTCATCCCAAGCACGAATGGATCCTGGTCTTAAATTTTGTAGCCATGTTTTAGCTTTATCTTTTAATGAAAAAGGAAAAAGCTTTAATCTGATGGTGTTCATGCTACAATTTAAGTTATTATATGTGTTGCATACCTCCTCAAATTCCCTTAAATGCAAGTATGGATTTTCCAATTCTAAACCATGAAAAGAAGGTAAAAGTTGAATAATACCTGGTTTAAAATTAAAATGAGATGCATCGGGAGGAAAAACTATACATGATGGTGCACTTGTTCTTGTGGGATTCATGTGGTCTCTAAGTGTTCTAGCACGATTATTCTCATTATTCTCATTATGAAGTGATTGATTATCTTCTTCGGCCATATTTTCTGAAAATGATGAGGATACCCTACAAAGTCTACCACTTGATGTACGTGACCACACTCTCATGCACGTGTAGGAATAGAATAAAAGGAAGAAGAAAATAAAAGAAGAAGAAACAAGAGAAAAGAAACAAAGTTATATACAAGAAAAGTGAAAGGAGAAAATAAAATAACTATTATAATTTATACAAAACTTACCTCCCCGGCAACGGCGCCAAAAACTTGACACGACAAAAAGATTGATGTCTTCTCCCAGGTGCAGGAGTGTCGAAGTAATAAATAACCGGGGTCGAACCATAGGGAGGTTAATTGTACAAATTATAAACAACAATTATAAAACAACAACAACAACAACAACAATAGTAATAGTAGTAATAATAATAATAATAATAATAATAATAATAATAATAATAATAAAGAAAGAGAAGAAGAAGAAGATGATGATGATGAGAACTTTGAGATGAAATATTAATGTAACAATTAAACAATGATAATAACAAATGTCAAGGTTAGAGGATCCACTAATGGTATGTCAAACAAGTATAGTATAAACTCTTATTATTCAATTGGAAACCACACATAAAGGAGGTTCCAATCAGATTATAGATTACTAACATGATTACATTAGTCATCTTATTCGATTAATGCTAATACTTGTAAATCTCGTCAAGTATTCATGATTATAACTTATGTTAACAACAAATCAAGTTCCTTTCATAGCTCAGGTGTCGGTTATACCATACATTATGGGCTATGAAAGTGCCAAGCATTTGTTGTACCAAGTGTTATACAACATAAACCAAGATTAATCATTTAACAAGCAAAGTATTAAAAAGTGAACAAGATAACAAATATAAAACATGTTAGTATCAAACATTAAAGTCCATATTAAGTTTACACTATACTTATTCTTACACCATTAGTGTAACCTTTTCACCTTGACATAATTAACTTAGCTAGACATAATAAAAGAAAGAAAAATAGATAAACAAAATAAGAACATAAAAGTTAACTAAGTAAAGGAAAGGAAATGAAAAGCATAAACTTAATATTAATGAAAGCAAAGCATAAACATTACAAAAAATACAAAGAGAGAAAGGAAGAGCATGATCTTGATCTGAACACCAAGATGCCTAAATGCATGGCAAATGCCTCCTTTTATAGGCCAAAATTAGGAACTATTGATTTGATGACTAATTGATAAGTGGGTGGCCAACTTTTGACTTGGTGACAATCCTTATCTTCTCTTGTCTGCCCAAAACGTCATTGATAACGTCAAAATTAGAGCCAGTTGCAAACATGAAAGTTGTAGGCAATTGTCTCAGCTTTCTTGTGTAAACACTTCAGCTCATTTGGACTTCTAGAACTCAAGATATGGCCAAACTACCGAACAGTGCTCGGGCTGGAAGACAGATTCGGGCTTGTTTGTTGTTGCTACAATTTGGATTTGCAAATGGCCTTTTTAGATCTAGGGCTCCATATGAAAGTTGTAGGCCTATATCTTACCTTTCCATCCATATAAATTGGACCTAAATCTGAGATCTGTAGCTCCAGATATGACCCAATTACCGAATAGTGTTCCGGTTTGGATTGCACCGACATCTCTTTTCTAAGTTTGACCATCTCTTTATCCTTGAAATTTAAGTTCTTCAAGTCATCAATCAATCCTTTCATTTATGTGATAGGCCTGCATTAAAAATAGACATTTACCACAAATTATAGGTATCCTATATTATTAGATACATTATTATAAAACATATTTTAGTTAAGGAGTTATTGATACTTCAAGTGTAAAATGATGATATAAAACCATTATAAAAATGCACTTTTAAGTACTAATCACATGAACACCATCATATTAAAGCTTTTTTTCTTTTTCATTAAAAGATAAAGCTAAAACATGGCTATAAAATTTGAGACCAGGATCCATTCGTGCTTGGGATGAAATGCAACAATAATTTTTAACGAAGTTTTTCCCATCTCATAAAACAAACTCTTTTAAAAGATAAATTATCACTTTCACTTAAAAACCAGGAGAAAAATTTTACCAATGTTGGGATAAGTATCGAGACTTGCTTAATACTTGCCTTCATCATGGTTTTGAAACATGGAGATTGGTTTCATATTTTTATGAATGGTTAGCACTTAAAGATAGGTAAATGGTTGAATTGATGTGCAATGGAACCTTCAAAGATAAAGACCTTAATGAAGCAATGGAGTACTTAGACTTGCTAGCTGGAAATGCTCAAAATTGAGACACTATAAGCACGTATGAGACTCCAAGTAAAATCCAACCTCTTACATCTAGTGGAGGTATGTACAACTTTAGGGAAGATCATGACCTCTAAGCCAAGTTTACATCTTTAGTTAGAAAAGTCAAGGCACTAGAATTAAAAAAGCGTGGTCAATTAAAATTTTCAGGAATTTCTCCATGAATAAGCTCATGCTTTAAACAGTTTCCAAACGCCCAATCATAACCCATACTCGCAAACATACAATTCTAGTTGGAGAAATCACCTAAATTTCAGTTGGAAGGGTAACAATACATAAACTTCACAACCATAGTTTCAAGCACACTATAATTTTTAAAATTCTCATTGATATGCACTTCCTTATGCTTCACCTCCTATAAGAAATTTTAAAGAAACTTTGTATGTATTCATTGAAAAGCAAGAGACAATCAACACTCAACTTGCTCAAAACATAACAGATTTTAAAGATACTCTTGCAAAATTCACATCTACTCTCAGTTTTCAAGAGAAAGGTAAGTTTCCATCTCAACCACAGCAAAATCTCAAGGAACAATACAATGCAAATGCAAGTAGTTCTAGAAATCAACATATAGATCAAGTCAAATCAATCATCAATCTTCATAGTGGTAAGGTTATTCAAAAACCAATTCTTGAACCTTGTGAGAAAGATGATGAGTCAATCTCTAAGGGTAAGGAAGGGGTTGAATTTGAACATTATAAAGAAAAGACTAATTCCTCACCAGCACTTTCTTTTCCTCATGTCATGACCAATCACGAAGAAATCGAGGATGAAAAAGGTATCGAAAATGTTGATGCAGATCTTTTATCAAAAGTGACAACAGATTCGAAACCTGACATCACATCAATCGATGATTACTTTGCTGATAAATCTTTACTTTCTCTTAATTCAATGTCTTAGTTTACTAAAAATATTAATTTTTTTACTTTAGGATTTTTGCCAGCTCATTTGGATAACCGAGACAAAAGAAAATTTTTGAGCGACGTGCAAAAATTTTATTGGGATGACCATTACTTATTTAATTGTTGTCCTGATCAAATATTTCTAAGATGCATTCCTAATAATGAGGTAAGTAATGTCATTAAATTTTATCACTTTAAGATACATGGGGATCATTTCTTGTCAAAAAAGAGGACTATAGAAATCTTACAAAGTAAATTTTACTAGCCCATCATATTCAAGGAATTACATGCATTCTGTAAAACCTGTGAAAATTGTCAAAAGGTGGGATTTATTTCAAAACATAAAAAGTCTTTAGATAATCTTTTATTGACTCTTAAGTCTCATCATAGTCGAGATAAGCATTGTGCAATTCATGACATATGAACCCATTTTCATAAAGAAGATGCTTGATATAGTCTTGGGAATCTAACTAAAAAAGACCTTGTTTGCCATTTTTTAAGAAAACTGGATGGGAAGCCTATCCTCGACCTATAAAGAGCATTTAAGCCGTTCTTAGATGTAAAACCAAAGGAAGATGTGAGCCACAATCACAATCACCTATATATACATATTTTTTTTTAAATAAATAAATAGAGAGAGAGAGTGTGTGTGAGACTCTAACTATCCTACATATAGGTGGTATGATTGCCATTTTAATTTTTCATCTATAAAATTCTCTCCTCCTTCCTTTCATTTCTACTCAACCTACAAATTCAACAAATATAGAAGTGTGTAGAAATGACAAGTTCCTTAGGTCATCATATAAGAAATGTTTATATTTTTGGTAGATGTAGTCCTGGAAAAGAAAAGAAGTTTTTAGAATCAACAAATCATCTTGGTCAGGTGCTAGTTGAGAAAAGATTCATTTAGTGTATGGGGGAGGTAGCCTTGGGTTAATGGGAGGTGTGTCAATAACTGTATTTTTAGGAGTAGTCAAGTTTTGGGGGAGGTAGCTTTGGGTTAATGGGAGGTGTGTCAATAACTGTATAATTAGAGAGGAACTACAGGTCTCCACAATGTCTACTCGAATGAATATAATGTTTAACCATGTTGATGCCTTCATTGATTTACCAGGTGGTCTAGGCACATTGGAAGAGATCTTTCATATTTTCTCTTGGGCCCAACTGCACATTCACCGTAAACTCATAGGTCTGTTAAATGTTAATGGTTATTATGATAAGTTATTGTCTTTTATTGATCATGTTGTGGAACAGGAATTTCTAACATCTTCTACACGACAAATCATAATCTCTATTGCTACTGTTGAACAATTAATTGACCAACTATAATATTTCATTCCTGTAATTGATCCCTCCATAAGTCTTATAAATTGGTCATCTAAGAAAAGTTGTAAAAAGCTTAGATTAGATTTGAGTCTTCATTTGTGAATCTTTGTGTCTTTTGCTTTTATTATCGTGTTTTATTATTTCTTATATTTGTTTAAGAGTGTTTCAGGTTTGTCAGTGTTCGTTATTTCAGGTGATGTCTTCTATACTCTATCTTTCTACTTTAAGACATTGAGGACAATGTCTCGTTTTGGTTGAGGGGAGAGGGTAGTAGTTGACAAAAAAAAATTTAACTAACTGTGTTTTCTATTTAAAGCATATGAAAAATTGTTATTAATAGTATGGCAAAGTAAAGGAGTTCTTTTGTTAAAGTGACTCTTGAGACGCATTTTAGTAACTATTCTTAACAAGGTTTATTATAATACTTCTTAAAATATTCAGGTTTACAAACTCTTGCATTATTATCATTTAATTCAACTGATATACTTATTTAACATATATTCTTAAACCTTAATTTTCATACACATACTTTAACATATGATTGTGGGTTTCACATTGGATTATTATATTATTTATGTTCTTTTGTTAAAGGTAACAACTAAGGAAAATAGATATTATATAATTTTAAAAAAAAAGGAAAAAAAAAGAAAAAAAATGATGATAATAAAAATATAGATAATTTTGGTTTTGCAGCCTCCCTAAACTAACCAATTAAGCCTCAATGAGTGTTTTAACACCTAATACCCTAAAGTTAATTGACTTGAAAGCTATTAGCCCAATGCTTGTTGCATGGGTTGAGGATAAAAGTTTTAAAAAATCAAACATTGCATTATCTATGTATCAGTATCGGCAACCCAGGTTACTAAGCTCGTAGGGGTGTCTCAACACCTAATGCCCTAAGACCAACTAATCTAGGAGTCATTAGCTGAAAGCTCGTTACATGGGTTAAAGATGCATGGTGTTCTAAGTTATATGTATATATATTTAAAAAAAGAAAAAAAATAATAATCCTAGCCCAAGGAAGTTAACCTTAAACATTAGAACAAAAAAATTTTGTTTTCTTCCAAGAAAAGCCCTATAACTATATGTTGATATTGAACACAAAAGAAAGGTTTATTAATATCTTATTTAAGAGGTATTAAGTAGATATATAAATTTAATGAGTTTGTTTAGCTGGATAGATTAATGGAAGTTGAATGATGAATACTTTTGTTGTGTGGAATTTACAAATTATTTTTCTATTTTAACGCTTTGATTACTAAGAACTAGTAATAAGCTGGTTAAGGGGTGTTATTAATACTTAAAAGTGCATTCTTATCAAGGTTTTATATCATTATTTTACACTTGAAATATCAATAATTTCTTAACTAAGTGCATAGCTCTATCTATATATCTAACCTCCAGCAACAGGCAATTACCTCGCAACATTACATGACAACATTCCATAATATTTTCAACAATTAATGAAAAGTAAAAAATCTGACACACAAGGACTTAAGAAAAAGAATAGGAAGAAAGCTAAGGTTTAGCATACGTTAACCCAAACAGCATTGCTAGGAATGCCAGCATGGACAACGAACATCATATAATATCCAGGTGGGGCCACATTAACATTAATTGGTCCAATCACATTAGCCTTATAAGCAAACATGGATAACTGGACTACACTCAGCACGTTCAGGACCACCATCCTCTGGTTCATGCCAAACGAGTGCGTAGTAAAAGACGGTGCAATAACGGTGACGGAGACCCCCAAATCCAGACGGTAGGAGGAGCACACGAAGGTAACGGAGAACATCTCTCCATACGACACTGCTCTGTCGGACAACTCCACTGTCAAAATTGAAGGTCTTAGATACGAGTACTGTGGGTCCAGGTAATGTAGGTAAAAAGCTTCCAAACTCAGCTCAGTTGGGTAGGGTTTCCCTGTCATATTATACCTCTGGTGCGGATTGCTCCCTCCCACTAATATCCTGCCATCTGGCAAGAGCGCAGCTGTGGAGTGGTATAGCCTGGCAATCTTGGAGGAGCTAAGCACAACGAATCTTCGGGTCGGATCTTCATCTGGTTGGTAAAGAACCGGGTTATAAACTGGATTCATAGCGTCATTCCAACCAGCACTTCCATTGGTTGCGCCGTTGATGATAATCAAGTCTCCGGTGGGTAACAGTAACATGTCGTTCATGATCCGAGGAATGGGCATTAGCTCCATGACCCATTCGGGTTTCGTGTCCGTCACCTTTAACCTGCCACAAGTTGTTGATGCTTGCTCGTAAATGTGGAGATAATTGGACTTGATATAGGCACCTTTCTGTGCCCCACCGCAAATCATGACCTCTGCTTCGGGATGGTCAGTCACATTGGTGATTCCGGTTAACCGGAGAGGAAGCAAAACAGAAGAGCCAGTGCAAGGGTAGTTTCTTCGGTCACCAACGGGCATAACCGGATACTCCTTGATCACCTTATTACGTTTGTAGTCAAGCGAGATGGATCGGTTGTTAGCAAAAATGAAAAGATTGCCATCAGGCAAGAGGTGCAAGAAGGGATAAAGATTGATCTCTTCTTGAGGGTCTCTGGTGTGTATTAAGAAAGGCAATGTGAAATTGTCTCTTTCTTGAGGGTTCTTGGGATAAAACTCGTAAGTGAAAGCCCTTCTTCCACCAACAATAATTATGCGACCATCAGGGAGTAATTGGTTACTGGCATACCATCTCCGGTTCCAAAGAACCTGGTTTGTCAGCTCCACCCAATCGCAAGAATCGTCACCGCAGGGGGTGAAAGAGCGTATTACGGCCTCGCCTGCTTTGTAACCGCCGGTTTGGATGAGATTGCCGGAGGAATCGAGGGAGCCAGAAGAGCACCAAGTGTTAGTTTGGACCATGAGAGGGCGGAAGGTGTTGGAAGCGATGTCATAAAGAACGGCGTGAGCAGTGCAATCTTTAGGTTTAACCACTTCGTCTTTGTACCGGCACTCGCCGTCTGGAAGAGAGAGATTGGAGCGGCCAAAGTCTGTGCGATCAAACATGATGACCTTGTTGTTTCTAAGGACTTGCATGTGCATGGCTGAGATGCCTATGCTTTCTTGGAGAACCACCCAGTTGCCCCCTGTTATGGTGGACAAATACGATCCAGCATGGGCACTTTCTGGTGAAAAGCTCATGAATATGTAGAAAACAAAGAGGAAGATGAAAAAAGGATGGTTCTTGATTGCCATTAATATTGTTGTTTTTTGAGATAGGCAAATGAGAGGGAGGTTTCTTGGTTTATATAGTTTGTATATCGATCGGAGGAAGAGGCCAGTGTAAGAAAAATTTTTCCCATTCTTCTCTAATTTAGAAGGGTTTAATTAGGGCTTCTGTTACGATTTGTATTTTCTCCTGGAGCAAAGAACGTGTGCAAAATCAGGAGAAAGGTTATGTTGGTGTAGATGGATTAAAAAATAAATAAAATCATGCATTATTAATTTGATTTTGCATGTTTGTTCATGAAAACTTATAAATTAGGGATCGTTAATAGGTCAAGTTTGAGTTTGTAGGTTATTTCATATATGTTAATCTCACTCAGTACCTCACTTGAGTTAAACAGACGGTACTTGGTGTAGAACCGCGCTATATTCTGCATAACAAGTTAATATTAAATTCTGATTATTTAATTTTTTATTTAATTTAAGTTTAAAATTAAAATTATATAAAAATTAATTTGATATAATTTAATTGGCTTAATAAGTCTAAAAACAATCTGAACAAGTAATAAAAGAAATTTAAGAATAATATAAAAAAATAACAAAACAAATTTCTTAATCCAACTCTTTTTCTAGCCTAAGTGATGCGATTTTAAATTTAATATCAAGATATCCATTAAGTCTAGCTACAAGATTTAAAGCAAAAAGATTCAAGAAGGCAATTAATTGACTTCTTCAACATATATGCACTAAGATGAAATTTAAGAGGATATCAAAAAATAGAAAACAAACCTTGATTAATTTAATTTATATTCAAAAAAGAATATTACAAAATGATTGAAATAAAGATATTTAAATCTGTTAGTTTTGACCTATCACCACTATTTTAGCTATAACTAGAACTATAAAATGAATTTTAACATGATTTTAATTGTATTTGAAAGTAGACATCCACATATTTATAGTGATACATGGCAAACCTTCTAATTCATTATATAACAATCTAAAATTTCCATGTAATTTTTATATTTCTAATCATCATGTCGGGGTATAATAAGGTGTCTTTTTTTGTTCAATCTATCTAACAATATATCTCATTATTAATTCTTTGATTTACCAAATTTACAGCAGAGTTTTTCCTATGACTTATATATTTTCTCAGTTTTTTTTTTTTTATCATCCTGGATAACACAATATCAAATAACTCTATTACATACACGTAGTTGCTGAAGTAGCCTTTGGCTAACCACTAATTCAATTGCTTCTCCATTTGATTCTTTTAAATTGCTTCTTACAATTCATCTTATATTCTTTCTATTTTTCATTTATTTAAAATATTCATGTGATGGGCGCATGCGCACACACACATAGCAAAAAAGATGCAATAACTAAATACTAGAAATACAGTCATACCATTTAGTATATTTTAAGGTGAAATTATTAATATAATTTTAAGTATTCATAGTACATAAAAATAAATATTTAACAAAATTATAAATAGTGAAATGATACAATCAGTGCTAGCTGACATAGACCTGCAACATATATAGCATTATAAAAGTTATTAATCGTGAAGGAGACTTATACTCATGATTTTTTTACGAAGGAAAGGAATTATTATATATATTAACACTTTTAACAATTCTGCTCAAAACATTCAACTCAAATTTAATAATACCTCAACTCATATGACAATACTCGTGCTCATTATTACAATTAAAATAACATTACAAATTTAATATCTAGCCATAAAATACATGTACGTGGTTTTTCATAAGCAATGAGAATAATGTGCTTATCTAGAATTTTTTTTAACATCAATTATATATATATATATATATATATATATATATTAAATTACATATTAGTTGTCATGGTGTCTAAGTTTATATTTGTCACTTTCAATATTGCATTTACACCAAATTACGTAATACATTCAAATCTAAAGCTGCCAACTATACATCATAACGTAACAACTTATTTTTTTTTAATTTTTGATTCCCTAATCAATAATTAATATTTTATTTTCTTAATTATCGATTTTCTTAGATACAATCCTTGAAATAACCATGTATATCAATCTTATGTTTACTTATCACCATCATTGTATAACATAATTTATTTGTACTTTACCATACTTTTTATTTTCTAGGAATCATAACTATTTGTTACATTATCACCCCATTAATATTTGATTTGACTTAATAGTACATCAAACTGTATTAAGTTGTCAATCAACCCCTATCATATATATTTTTAAGCATTGGTAAATAGTCTTACACAATAGTTTCTATTATACAATCAAGGATAGTTTCAATAGTTTCCATTATTTGGAAACAACAACACCATGGTTTCTACTCATTCAAAACAATAGCATAATGATCTCCATTAAAAACAAAGAAAATCACATAAATTCCTTTTTATTAGGAACAACTAGGAAGTAACTTTTGTTGCCCATGATTTAATATAAATGATATGTCAACTTAAATAGAAGCATAGGGAAATGAGAAACTACATCAGCATTTTATAATTAACCAAATAGTACTATGTTTCGTTAGTCATCATTCTTTTAGGCAACTAAACATCAAAAGTTATCATATTTATAGATATTGGTAATTAATTATCAATTATCAACTTATATCTTGTCCTTAATCACCAATACTACGGTCATTAAGTATCATTCTTTTCTTATCTTTAGTCACCAACACTACTGCTACTAAGTATCATTCTTATCTTATCCTTAGTCATCGATACCATGGCCACTAATTATAATCCAATCATCCCCTCACAGATGCCAATAATTTTGGCAAACCCATTTGATTGCCAACAAATCCAGCTATCATTATCTTCCTACTGAGTTTATCTTTAATATTTTAATTACATCTTGATAGAATCTTATGCTATATTATTTTATTTACGTTATTGATTACTATTTAAAAATATATTTTTATCAAGATTTTATATTACTATTTTGCACTTGAAGTATCAATAACTCTTTAATAACTCTTTAACTAGAGCATGTTTTATAATAACATATCTAATAAATATAAAATAAATTTAATTTATATAAATATTCATCTTAAATGCAGGCATATCACATAAATAAAAAAATTGATTAATGAGTATAACTTTTAAAATTTAGAAGATAAGAAGATAACCAAGCTTATAAAAGAGATAATGATTCAATTCAAACTAGAACACTATTCGATCATTGGATCATAACTAGAGTTATAGAACTTGGATTTAGGTTTGCTCTATATGGATAGAAAGTTAAGACATAGGCCTAAAACTTTCATAAAGTAGAAGATTCAAAAAGGTCATTTTCAAGTTCAAATTGTAGAAACAACGGAGAAGTTCAAATTTGTCCTGCAGCCCAAACACGGTTCAGTGTTTAGCCTATATTTTGAGTTCTAAAAGTTCAAATGACCTCATTTTATTTTTGTTGGAAAGCTGAGATAATTTTCTAGAACTTTCATGAGTATAGTAAATTGTCACTAAGTCAAAATGTTGTCACCCACTCAACAATTAGTCAACAAATCAATAGTTTTAAATTTTGGCCTATAAAAGAAGGCATTTATTATGCATTTAGACATCTTGATTTTCAGATCAAGATCACATTCTTGTTTTCTTTCTTTATATTTTTGTAATGTTTAAGTTTTGCTTTTATTAATCTCTTATTTATGTTTTTCATTTTCTTTTCTTTACTTAGTTAACTTATATCTTTTTTATGTTCTTATCTTGTTTATTTATGTTTCTCTTCTTCATTATGTTTTGTTGAGTTTATTATATCAAGTGAAAATGTTATACTAATAGTATAAGAATAAGTATAATATAAACTCAATATAGACTTCAATGTTTATATCTTGAATAACTTGCTATTAACATGTCTTATCATTTTTATCTTATTAATTCTTAATACCTTACTTGTTAAATGGTTAATCTAGATTTGTGTTGTATAACACTTGGTACAATAAATGTTTGACACTTTTATAACCCAAGCGTATGATATAATTTATACCTGTGCTATGAAAAGAACTTGATTTGTTGTTAACATAAGTTAACATTATGAATTCCTAATAATATTTAAAAGTTTGGTGTTATTTAAATAAGATAATTAATATATGATCATTATAACAATTTATAATGAGCTATTACTGACAAATCATTCGATTGGAACCTCCTTTATATATGATTTCCAATTAAGTAATAAAAAGAGTTTATACTATATTTGTTTGCAATACCATTATTGGATCATTTAACCTTGACATTTGTTTTTATCATTGTTTAATTCTTACATTAATCTTACATCTCAAAGTCCTCTTTAACTTATTGTTGTTGTTGTTGTTATTGTTATTTATAATTTATATAGTTAACCTCCCTGTGGTTCAACCCTAGTCTTGCCGGGTTATTTATTACTTTGACACTCCTATACTTAGAAGAAGACATCAATCTTTTGGTCATATCAACTGTATTCAACAAATAACTGATGACATGTATTATCATTAAGGAATCCTTATACATATAGAATTCTTCCATGCATAACTATTCATTCCTAACTATGATTAATTTTGTATATGGTTCTTTAAACATTAATTTTGATTATGAATAACATATCATACTCTTTATTTCATCATATTAGTAAACACTTTCAAATGAGATGGTTCACTGATTAGTACTTAAAAGTGCATTTTTGTCATGGTTTTATATCATCATTTTGCACTTGAAGTATCAATAACTCCTTAACTAAAGCATGTTTTATAATAATATATCTAATAATATAAGATACCTTTAATTTATGGTAAATGTTCATTTTAAATGCAGGCCTATCACATAAATGAAAATATTGATTGATGACTTTAAGAACTTAAATTGCAAAGGCAAAGAGATGGCCAAACTTAGAAAAGAGATGTCGGTGCGATCCAAACCGGAACACTGTTCGGTAATTGGGTCATATCTGAAGTTATATATCTCATATTTAGGTCTACTTTATATGGATGGAAAGGTAAGACATATGCCTACAACTTTCATATGGAGCCTAAGATCTAAAAAGGCCATTATCAAGTCCAAATTGTAGCAACAACAAAAACGTCTGAATCTGTCTTCCAGCCCGAGTACTGTTCGGTATTTTGGCCGTATCTGTAGTTCTAGAAGTCCAAATGAGCTGAAGTTTTTACACAAGAAAGCTGAGACAATTTCCTACAACTTTCATGTTTGCAACTGGCTCTAATTTTGATGTTATCAATGATGTTTTGGGCAGACAAGAGAAGATAAGGATTGTCACCAAGTCAAAAGTTGGTCACCCACTTATCAATTAGTCATCAAATCAATAGTTTCCAATTTTGGCCTATAAAAGGAGACATTTGCCATGCATTTAGGCATCTTAGTATTCAGATCAAGATCATGCTCTTCCTTTCTCTCTTTGTATTTTTTGTAATGTTTATGCTTTCCTTTCATTAATATCAAGTTTATGCCTTTCATTTCATTTCCTTTACTTAGTTAACTTTTATGTTCTTATTTTGTTTATTTATTTTTCTTTCTTTCATTATGTCTAGCTAAGTTACTTATGTCAAGGTGAAAAGGTTACACTAATGGTGGAAGAATAAGTATAGTGTAAACTTAATATGGACTTTAATGTTTGATACTAACATGTTTTATATTTGTTATCTTGTTCACTCTTTAATACTTTGCTTGTTAAATGATTAATCTTGATTTATGTTGTATAACACTTGGTACAACAAATGCTTGGCACTTTCATAGCCCATAATGTATGGTATAACCGACACCTGAGCTATGAAAGGAACTTGATTTGTTGTTAACATAAGTTATAATCATGAATGCTTGACGAGATTTACAAGTATTAGCATTAATTGAATAAGATGACTAATGTAATCATGTTAACAATATATAATCTGATTGGAACCTCCTTTGTGTGTGGTTTCCAATTCAATAATAAGAGTTTATACTATACTTGTTTGATATACCATTAGTGGAACCTCTAACCTTGATATTTGTTATTATTATTGTTTAATCCTTACATTAATATTTCATCTCTAAGTTCTCATCATCGTCATCTTCTTCTTCTTCTCTTTCTTTATTATTATTATTATTATTATTATTGTTATTGTTATTATTATTATTATTATTATTATTATTATTATTATTATTATTATTATTATTATTATTATTATTATCGTTATTACTATTATTGTTGTTTATAATTGTTGTTTATAATTTGTACAATTAACCTCCCTGTGGTTCGACCCCGGTCTTGCCGAGTTATTTATTACTTCGACACTCCTGCACTTGGGAGAAGACATCAATCTTTTCGTCGTGTCAAGTTTTTGGCACCGTTGCCGGGGAGGTAAGTCCTTGTATAAATTATAATATTTATTTTATTTTCTCTTTTCACTTTTCTTGTATATAACTTTGTTTCTTTCTCTTGTTTCTTCTTCTTTTATTTTCTTCTTCCTTTTATTTTATTCCTACATGTGCATGAGAGTGTGGTCACGTACATCAAGTGGTAGACTTTGTACGATATCCTCATCATTTTCAGAAAATATGGCCGAAGAAGATAATCAATCACTTCATAATGAAAATAATGAGAATAACCGTGCTAGAACACTTAGAGACCACATAAATCCCACAAGAACAAGTGCACCATCATGCATACTTTTTCCTCCTGATGCATCTCATTTTAATTTTAAACCAGGTATTATTCAACTTTTACCTTCTTTTCATGGTTTAGAATTGGAAAATCCATACTTGCATTTAAGGGAATTTGAGGAGGTCTGCAATACATATAATAATTTAAATTGTAGCATGAACACCATTAGATTAAAGCTTTTTCCTTTTTCATTAAAAGATAAAGCTAAAACATGGCTACAAAATTTAAGACCAGGATCTATTCGTGCTTGGGATGAAATGCAACAACAATTTTTAAAGAAGTTTTTCCCATCTCATAGAACAAACTCTTTCAAGAGACAAATCACCACTTTCACTCAAAAACCAAGAGAAACATTTTACCAATGTTGGGATAGGTATCGAGACTTGCTTAGCACTTGCCCTCATCATGGTTTTGAAACATGGAGATTGGTTTCACATTTCTATGAAGGGTTAACACCTAAAGATAGGCAAATGGTTGAATTGATGTGCAATGGAACTTTTGAAGATAAAGACCCTGATGAAGCAATAGAGTACTTAGACTTGTTAGCTGAAAATGCTCAAAATTGGGACACCGCGGGTACTTATGAGGCACCTAGTAAAACTCAACCTCATACATCTAGTGGAGGTATATATAACCTTAAGGAAGATCATGACCTTCAAGCCAAGTTTGCATCTTTAGCTAGAAAAGTCGAGGCACTAGAATTGAGAAAGAGTGGTCAATTAAAATCTGTTGAAAACATTGTGTGTCAAATCTGTGAAACAAATGAACACTCAACCAATGATTGTCCAACCTTGCCTTCTTTTAAGGAATGTCTCCATGAATAAGCTCACGCTTTAAACAGTTTTGAAAGGTCCGATCACAACCCATACTCCCAAACATACAACCCTGGTTGGAGAAATCACCCAAATTTCAATTGGAAGAGTGACAATGCACAAACTTCACCACCACAATTTCAAGCACACCACAATTTCCAAAATTCTCATGGATATGCACCTTCTTATGCTCCACCTCTTAGAAGTAATTTTGAGAAAACTTTGTATGCATTCATTGAAAAGCAAGAGACAATCAATACTCAACTTGCTCAAAACATGACAGATTTTAAAGATACTCTTGCAAAATTAACATCTGCTCTTAGTTTCCAAGAGAAAGGTAAGTTTCCATCTCAAACACAATAAAATCCCAAGGGGCAATACAATGCAAATACAAGTAGTTCCGGAAGCCAACACATGGATCAAGTCAAATCAGTCACTACTCTACGTAGTGGTAAGGTTACTGAAAAACCCTCTCTTGAACCTTATGAGAAAGATGATGAGTCAATATCTGAGGGTAAGGAAGGGGTTGAATCTGAAAATTGCAAAGAAACGACTGATTCTCCGCCAGCACTTCCATTTTCTCATGCCATGACCAATCAGGAAGAAATCGAGGATGAAAAAGGCATCGAAAAGGTTGATGCGAATCTTTTATCAAAAGTGACAACAGATTCGACACCCGACATCACACCAATCGATGATTACTTTCCTGATGAATCTCTACTTTCTCTTAATTCAATGCCTTGGTTTGCTAAAAATATCAATTTTCTTGCTTCAGGATTTTTGCCAACTCATTGGAGTATTGAAGACAAAAGAAAATTTTTGAGCAACGAGCAAAATTTTTATTGGGATGACCCTTACTTATTCAATTATTGTGCTGATCAAATATTTCAAAAATGCATTCTCGACAATGAGGTAAGTAATTTCATTAAATTTTGTTACTCTAAGGCATGTGGGGATCATTTCTCATCAAAAAAGAGGATTGTAGAAATCTTACAAAGTGGATTTTATTGGCCCATCATATTCAAGGAGTCAGATGCATTCCGCAAAAACTGTGAAAATTTTCAGAAGGTGGGATTTATTTCAAAACACAGAGAGTCTTTAGATAATCTTCTATTGACTCTTAAGTCTCATCATAGTCGAGATAAGCATCGTGTAATTCATGACTTATGAACCCATTTTCATAAAGAACATACTTGGCATAGTCTTGGGAATCTGACTAAAAAAGATCATGTTTGCCAGTTTTTAAGAAAACTAGATGGGAAGCCTATCCCCGACCCATTGAGGGCGTTTAAGCTGTTCTTGGACGTAAAACCTAGGGAAGATGTGAGCCACAATCACATCTGCGATTTGAATTTTTTGTTTGTAAAAACTTGTGTCTTTTGGTTTTATTATTGTGTTTTATTGTTTCTTATATTTGTTTCAGTGTGTTTCAAGTTTGTCAGTGTTTATTATTTCAGGTGATATCTTCTATACTCTATCTTTTTACCTTAGAACATTGAGGACAATGTCTCGTTTTGGTTGGGGGGAGAGGGTAGTAGTTGATAAAAAAAAATTGTTTTTCATTTCATAAAGCATGTGCATAATTGTTGTTACTAGGATGGCAGAGTAAAGGAGTTCTTTTGTTAAAGTGACTCTTGAGACGCATCTTAGTAACCATTCTTAACAAGGTCTATTATAATACTTCCTGAAATATTCAGGTTTACAAACTCTCGTATTGTTACCACTTAATTCTGCTCACATACTTATTTAACATGTATTCTTAAACCTTAATTTACACACACACACTTTAACATATGATTGTGGGTTGCATATTGGATTATTACATTATTTATGTTCTTTTGTTATAGGTAACAACTAAGTGAAAGGGATTGTATATAATTAAAAAAAGAAAAACATGAAAAAAAAAGAAAAAAAATGATGATAATAAAAATGTAGATAAGTTTGGTTTCATAGCCTCACTAACCTAAGCAATTAAGCCCGAAGGGGTGTTTTAACACCTAATACCCTAAAGTCAACTGACTTGGGAGCTATTGGCCCAACGCTTGTTACATGGGTTGAGGAGAAAAGTGATTAGTACTTAAAAGTGTATTTTTATCATGGTTTTATATCATCATTTTGCACTTGAAGTATCAATAACTCCTTAACTAAAATATGTTTTATAATAATGTATCTAATAATATAAGATACCTATAATTTGTGGTAAATATCTATTTTTAATGCACGCCTATCACATAAATGAAAGGATTGATTGATGACTTGAAGAACTTAAATTGCAAAGGCAAAGAGATGGTCAAACTTAGAAAAGAGATGTCGGTGCAATCCAAACCGGAACACTGTTCGGTAATTGGGTCATATCTGGAGCTATATAACTCAGATTTAGGTCCCATTTATATGGATGAAAAGGTAAGACATAGGCCTACAACTTTTATATGGAGCCCAAGATCTAAAAAGGCCATTATCAAGTCCAAATTGTAGCAACAACAAAGAAGCCTGAATCTGTCTTCCAGCCCGAGCACTGTTCGGTATTTTGGCCATATCTGGAGTTCTAGAAGTCCAAATGAGCTGACGTTTTTACACAAGAAAGCTGAGACAATTGCCTACAACTTTCATGTCAACTGGCTCCAATTTTGACGTTATCAATGACGTTTTGGGCAGACAAGAGAAGATAAGGATTGTCACCAAGTCAAAAGTTGGTCACCCACTTATCAATTAGTCATCAAATCAATAGTTCCCAATTTTGGCCTATAAAAGGAGGCATTTGCCATGCATTTAGGCATCTTGGTGTTCAGATCAAGATCATGCTCTTCCTTTCTCTCTTTGTATTTTTTGTAATGTTTATGCTTTACTTTCATTAATATTAAGTTTATGCCTTTCATTTCCTTTCCTTTACTTAGTTAACTTTTATGTTCTTATTTTGTTTATCTATTTTGCTTTCTTTCATTATGTCTAGCTAAGTTAGTTATGTCAAGGTGAAAAGGTTATACTAATGGTGTGAGAATAAGTATAATGTAAACTTAATATGGACTTTAATGTTTGATACTAACATGTTTTATATTTGTTATCTTGTTTACTCTTTAATACTTTGCTTGTTCAATGACAAATCTTGATTTATGTTGTATAACACTTGGTACAACAAATGCTTGGCACTTTCATAGCCCATAATGTATGGTATAACCGACACCTGAGCTATGAAAGGAACTTGATTTGTTATTAACATAAGTTATAATCATGAATGCTTGACGAGATTTACAAGTATTAGCATTAATTGAATAAGATGACTAATGTAATCATGTTAACAATATATAATCTGATTGGAACCTTCTTTGTGTGTGGTTTCCAATTCAATAATAAGAGTTTATACTATACTTGTTTGATATACCATTAGTGGAACCTCTAACCTTGATATTTGTTATTATTATTGTTTAATCCTTACATTAATATTTCATCTCTAAGTTCTCATCATCATCATCTTCTTCTTTTTCTCTTTCTTTATTATTATTATTATTATTATTATTATTATTATTATTATTATTATTATTACTACTACTACCACTATTATTATTGTTGTTGTTGTTGTTGTTGTTGTTGTTGTTGTTATTGTTGTTTTATAATTGTTGTTTATAATTTGTACAATTAACCTCCCTGTGGTTCGACCCCGTTCTTACCGGGTTATTTATTACTTCGACACTCCTGCACTTGGGAGAAGACATCAATCTTTCAGTCGTGTCAGATTGATTGATTAATTTAAGAACTGAAATTGAAAGGATAAAGAGATGGTCAAACTTAGAAAAGAGATGTCAGTGCAATCCAAACCGGAACACTGTTAGGTAATTAGGTCATATCTGGAGCTATAGATCTCAGATTTAGGTCTACTTTAAATTATTATGTGTTGCAGACCTCCTCAAATTCCCTTAAATGCAAGTATAGATTTTCCAATTCTAAACCATGAAAAGAAGGTAAAAGTTGAATAATACCTGGTTTAAAATTAAAATGAGATGCATCGGGAGGAAAAACTATGCATGATGGTGCATTTGTTCTTGTGGGATTCATGTGGTCTCTAAGTGTTCTAGCACGGTTATTCTCATTATTCTCATTATGAAGTGATTGATTATCTTCTTCAACCATATTTTCTGAAAATGATGAGGATACCCTACAAAGTCTACCACTTGATGTACGTGACCACACTCTCATGCACGTATAGGAATAGAATAAAAGGAAGAAGAAAACAAAAGAAGAAGAAACAAGAGAAAAGAAACAAAGTTATATGCAAGAAAAGTGAAAAGAGAAAATAAAATAACTACTATAATTTATACAAGAACTTACCTCTCCGGCAACGATGCCAAAAACTTGACACGACTGAAAGATTGATGTCTTCTCCCAAGTGCAGGAGTGTCGAAGTAATAAATAACCCGGTAAGACCGGGGTCGAACCACAGAGAGGTTAATTGTACAAATTATAAACAACAATTATAAAACAACAATAACAACAACAACAACAACAACAACAACAACAACAATAATAATAGTGGTAGTAGTAGTAATAATAATAATAATAATAATAATAATAATAATAATAATAATAAAGAAAGAGAAAAAGAAGAAGATGATGATGATGAGAACTTAGAGATGAAATATTAATGTAAGGATTAAACAATAATAATAACAAATATCAAGGTTAGAGGTTCCACTAATGGTATATCAAACAAGTATAGTATAAACTCTTATTATTGAATTGGAAACCACACACAAAGGAGGTTCCAATCAAATTATATATTGTTAACATGATTACATTAGTCATCTTATTCAATTAATGCTAATACTTGTAAATCTCGTCAAGCATTCATGATTATAACTTATGTTAACAACAAATCAAATTCCTTTCATAGCTCAGGTGTCGGTTATACCATACTTTATGGGCTATGAAAGTGCCAAGCATTTGTTGTACCAAGTGTTATACAACATAAATCAAGATTAATCATTTAACAAGCAAAGTATTAAAGAGTGAACAAGATAACAAATATAAAACATGTTAGTATCAAACATTAAAGTCCATATTAAGTTTACATTATACTTATTCTCACACTATTAGTGTAACCTTTTCACCTTGACATAATTAACTTAGCTAGACATAATGAAAGAAAGCAAAATAGATAAACAAAATAAGAACATAAAAGTTAACTAAGTAAAGGAAAGGAAATGAAAGGCATAAACTTGATATTAATGAAAGTAAAGCATAAACATTACAAAAAATACAAAGAGAGAAAGGAAGAGCATGATCTTGATCTGAACACCAAGATGCCTAAATGCATGGCAAATGCCTCCTTTTATAGGCCAAAATTAGGAACTATTGATTTGATGACTAATTGATAAGTGGGTGGCCAACTTTTGACTTGGTGACAATTCTTATCTTCTCTTGTCTACCCAAAACGTCATTGATAACGTCAAAATTGGAGCCAGCTGCAAACATGAAAGTTGTAGGCAATTGTCTCAGCTTTCTTGTGTAAAACATTCAGCTCATTTGGACTTCTAGAACTCCAGAGATGGCCAAAATACCGAACAGTGCTCGGGCTGGAAGACAGATTCGGGCTTCTTTGTTGTTGCTACAATTTGGACTTGATAATGGCCTTTTTAGATCTTGGGCTCCATATGAAAGTTGTAGGCCTATGTCTTACCTTTCCATCCATATAAATTGGACCTAAATCTGAGATCTGTAGCTCCAGATATGACCCAATTACCGAACAGTGTTCCGGTTTGGATTGCACCGACATCTCTTCTCTAAGTTTGACCATCTCTTTATCCTTGCAATTTAAATTCTTCAAGTCATCAATCAATCCTTTCATTTATGTGATAGGCCTGCATTAAAAATAGACATTTACCATAAATTATAGGTATCTTATATTATTAGATACATTATTATAAAACATATTTTAGTTAAGGAGTTATTAATACTTCAAGTGCAAAATGATGATATAAAACCATGATAAAAATGCACTTTTAAGTACTAATCACAATCCTTTCATTTATGTGATAGGCCTGCATTTAAAATGAACATTTACCACAAATTAAAGGTGTCTTATATTATTAGATATATTATTATAAAACATGCTTTAGTTAAGGAGTTATTGATACTTGAAGTGCAAAATGATGATATAAAACCTTGATAAAAATACAAGTTTAAGTATCAATCAGATACCTTTAGCCAAAGCTAATCTCATAAATGAATCTTAGTTATCCAATATGGATACCATTAGTTGGATCTAATCATATCATTTAATCCTGATTATTCAATATGATACCATTAGCTGAAACTAATCTTACTAATGAATGCTAGTTATCCAATATGGATACCATTAGCCAAGGCTAATCTTATCAATAAATCATGGTTATCTAATAAGGATATCATTAGCCAAAGCTAATCATATTATTTAATCTCGGACATCTATATATTGAATACTATTAGCCAAAGCTAATCTCATTAATTAATCTCGGTTATCCAATATGGATACTATTAGCTGAAGCTAATCACATCATTATTCATTACATTTCATGAGTAATTTTAATGGATTGAAATCGGGTAACAATAATATGTATAAATACTTCAAGGATTTAATAATAATTAGTTAAAGGTGTAAACCACCTATCTATCCCTCCTGTAGTATGTCCTCGTCTAGTCAAAAGATCCAATCTTGATCACGCTTCCTAATACATAAAATGACCATTACTCAGTATATTTTTATTTAGATAATGTCAAAGACCATTTCCACACGTATACTAGAACATATATACATTCATTCAAACATCTCTCATGTTTGTAGAATTGTATAGTGATAATATTGTAACAAGACATTCGTCTTTAATTTTAATAAAGGTTATCTACAGAAATTATATCATTATGACACTAGAATTGTTAAACAAAATTGAGCTATCCCGACACTAAAAATCATCAACAAAAACTATGTCATCCTAACATTGAAAATTATCAATGAAAAACTATGTCATTCTAACACTGAAAATCATCAACAAAAACTAAGTTATCCTGACATTTCTTTTCTCTAAATTCACGCAAATGGTCAATACTAAGTTTTCCTTCTAAAGACCATACTTCAACCTAGTTTTAGACATAAACCACGATCAAATTCACTTCCAAAATTTATGAAGGGAAACATGTAATGTTTTTATTCTATGATATTATCACATATTCATTAAATATTGTTAAAGAAGAACCATCACTCATTACTATCTTCATGGGGTCGTTTCTTGTTATCATCTTTTAAGGTGGTTGAAGTCTATGTCATTCCCCTAACAAGCATATTTTTATATTCTTCCTATGGCAACATCAAATTCTCATTCATGACTGCGTGGTATAAATTGTTCTACGCATTCCAATTACGAAGTACTACAAAATATGTTCAAGGATCATATTCTTTTCCATAACCTTATCAAATTCATCATAATTTTGTCAAATAATACACAATAAAGTTCAACACGAAGAATGTTTTTTTTTTTTTATCTTACAAAGGATAACTATTTTTTTTTATTAACATAGGTGTTCAGGCTAGTTTGTGCATACCTTGACTAATCTCATGAGCTCTGAAGTTAACACCCATGTAAATTTCTAGTGACCTTGAAAAGACTCGAACCAGTAACTATTAAAGAGCAAATTTAAAACTTGACCAATTGAGCTATTTCTCAAAGTTAGAATAACCATAAATCTATACATATGTGTATGAATTACCATTAGTAAATTAATCAATATTTTTTTTTATTGTATAATTTAATATTGAGTTATTTGACGGTTATACTTTATAATTTTATTCAATTTATGTTAATACTATTTATGTTTATTAGTATTATGAAATTAAATATTTTATTTTTAATTAAATATTAATTTATTTAATTAGATGGATGTGCAAGCATTTTAGTTAATGATTAAAACTTTTTTATATTCAAAAATAAATTAAAATATTTTTATATTTATTTTTTATTTTAAAAAAATTATTCAACCTGTTCGAACCGCGGGTCAAGTAGATGGTTAAAAAGTCTAGATTAGATTGATAGGTATCCACAGTCATATAATTGGATGTTCTGAGCCGAAGACGGTTCAGAGAAAACTCTCCCCAGCCCGATCCATTGCCACCCGAATCTGAGTAATTAATTTTTTTTCTTAATTATTCAATATTTTTCTTTTGTGAAGATTATAAGCATTCAATTCTCTTGATGAAAGGAAAGAACAAAGGAGAAATCATATCACTCTCATTGTCAGATCCATCCAAATCCAACACTTGAAGAGATCGGCCAAGCACACAGTTAAGAGGTGAAGAGCAAAGCTAGCAAGAGCAGTTCGCGACACCCAAGTGGTTCTTTCCATCCGCGACTGATCAGGTAATACTTAATGAATCAATCAAACAACGTTGATATCCTTGTATTTCCTCGTTTTTTTTTTTTTATGTTCAATCCAATCCCATAAAGGCAATTCGTATATTCCTTAAAATTGTTTGTGATTGCAGAGGAAAATGAATTTTCTGTTGCGCCCTACCACTCACCAAGTAATCAAAGAACAGGTTTCTGCTCCTGTTCCTGTTCATGAATCTCCTTCTCCAGCTGTGACTTTGGAGGGTCTTATTGCTGAAGATTCATTCCCTCAATCTGAAGTTCGTGATATGGGTATTGGTGGTGAAAATGGATCTGTTGCTGCTACAAAGAATGATTCATCACTTGTCTTGGAGAACCATTCTGATGTTTCTGAAGAAGAAGGATGGATCATCATCCCATTTGGTACAGCCACTCCCTTTTTTTAGCGTTGCTTAGTTCTTTCTTTGAGTGCTGTTTTGCCTGCTTCTAGTTTATATATATCTTTGGAACCTAATAAAATGTGCTAAGTTGCAAATCTATTTCCAATATGATTTTGTTCCTGCATTGTTCTGAAAAACGAAAAGTGTCCCCAAGTGTCGAGATTCCTTCTTTGATAGTATTCCCACTAAACTTTTGTCACTGATTCTAATATCGAATGGCATGTGAACAAGGAGCTTTGGGATCCAAATTTTGTTCAGTAATGTGAAATTCACCTTAAAGTTCTCTAAATAAACATTATATAGTAATCTTTGTCAAGAGATATGGGTGGTTAGTGATTCTATCTGTTATTTAGGGCTTTTAAATTTCCATCAACAACCTCTGGCTGGTTTGGTTTAGTGGTTCTTATTGATTGTTTTGTTTAATATTTAAGGTTGTGTTTACTTTGTTTGTCCATCAAGTTTACTTGCTTCTCTAATTAATCTAATCTCAATTTGCGATGTCTAGCATACTTTAGGAATGAGGACTATTTTTGGCTACTAATTTAAGTTTCAATTTTTATTTTTTTTTAATGTTTAGAGTTTGAATTTATATCTGGCTAGTCAGGGGTTTGCTGCTGATTTTAGAAGGGAATTTCTCAAACTATTATTAGATGTGTAAAATTTAAGGCCTTTTTTTGTTGGATGCGCGGCTCTTTTTGTATGGGATGTTGTACAACTAATTAAGAGCTATACTTGCTTTTTGTTAGGGGGGGACTGAAATTGGAAAATTTCAGGGGATATTCTTTTTTTGCACAGAATTTGTTCATCAAGAAAAGTACTGTGCTGGATTGATTCTCAGATATACATGCTATGCACATTTTCTGTGAATTCGTTAATTGCACTTTTTGTTTGCTTTGTTATCTGACTTGGCCCTGCATCCATGTCATCAAGTCTAACAAAGTTCTGAAGCTTCATGCCCTAATATACTTGGGCTGTTTTTTTTTTTTTTAATCTAAGGAGGAAGGTAATGCCAGAATTATTCACCGAGCAAAGAAAAAAAAAATCCTTTATAGAAAATCAATACTATCAGATGTTTAATAGGTTTGGCTGGTATATGGGTGGAGTGTGATTTTGGTTGCTTCAGGTTGGAATCACCATCAGGAAGGTTATATCAGTTAACCCTCATACAGCCCACCCCTTGGAACCCCTTCTTGTATGGAAACAAAGTGAATGATTTTTCTTTTCTGTCCTTTTTTTTTTATCTGTTGACAGAATGCTTAAACAGATGTTATAGGATTTTTTTCCACTGATTTAGACTTTTCAGACATGAGTTTATTGCCACTATCTGTTTGGTGTAATAACACATGCATGTATGATAAAGGCTGAAATCCTTGCCTATCATCTTTGAGAGGAAATGAGCATGACAAGGAGAATGGACTATCTTCCCACAGTAATGAAAAGAATGAAACAAAACATTGAAACACCACTTTCTGGTCCCTGTAAACATGGTCAATGAAACCATTGAAAGTACCCTGAACAAGGAGGTCAAATAATTTATTATATCCTAATTCCCATAGCATTTACTTTGATCAAGCTTGATCCTTGGAGATTCTCAAATCGCCCTCTAATTAGCTGATGCAAACACCATAAATTTCCCCAAAATTTTACTATCCTTCCCCCTCCCAAAAAATGTTAAGTGCATTCATAACATTTCCGTAGCTTTGCAGTGATTCCCAAGACTTCCCACTAACAAAACAGTTTGTGCCACACTTCCAAGGTCACCAGGCAGTTAGAAATTTCTCTACTATGTTGTCCCCTAACAAATGTATTAGGTGACAGCACCTTATGTGGACTTCTAACCTGCATCAAAACTTTGCCTTCTAACAAATCTTTGTATTAATTTTGTTCCCCGAGTTTTAGAAATTCTCAATTAGGTCTTTCCATCCATATTTGATCATGGATTCGGTCCCAAGTTTTTTTTTTTTTTTACAATGTCATTTTGTACGGAACTTAATGTTTTCTGTTAAGGAATTCTAACAGGAGGACTCAATTGAGAAATCTAAATTGTTTGGGAACAAAACTGTTACCAAAAAAAATTTGGGGGTGTAGTTGATGCTTTCCAAATTTTTGGGGAGTATATTTGAGGTTTGCCATCTTTTTTGTTTTCAAGTTTTTTCTTGATGTTTGCTTTTTATTCACTTACATGATTTCTCCATATAGTTATATAACTTTGATATGTTTTCTTCTATCACATTTGATGCTTGATATGTTTTGGCAGGGGAACTTCCTGATGACTGGAAGAATGCACCAGATATACATTCATTACGCTCCCTGGATCGGTCATTTGTTTTTCCTGGTACTATATATTTCTCAAATCTATTGATTCTTTCAATTTTCACATGTGCTGGTTTTTATTCATTTGGGATGTTCTATGTCCATTATATACACCTCAAATCCATTTCTATTTCAGGTGAACAAGTTCATATTCTGGCATGTTTATCAGCATACAAGCAGGATACAGAAATTATTACTCCATTTAAAGTTGCTGCAGTGATGTCTAAAAATGGAAAAGGGCAAAGCCCTGTGAAACAAAATGGAAATTTGAAAGATGGTGGTAGTTCGGTTTCTGCACAAGGGGAAGTGAGTTCTGATAGTCAAGTAATAGGCCTTAATGGCAATGGCGCATCAAAACAGAAGACTGATCCACAAAGGGATATTTCTGCTAGCAAATCCTTTCTCAGAATGGAGGATTACAAAAGACAAACTGAAATGTTATTGCAAAGATTTAAGAACTCCCATTTTTTTGTTAGGATTGCAGAGTCGGGTGAACCTCTGTGGTCAAGGAAAAGTGCACTTGATCAAGAATACTCTGAGATGGATAGTCAGAACAAACCTCAAAGAACCAAGAAAACTGCAGATAACACATTCCATCTCAGTGCTCTTATTGACAGAGGAAATTTTGATGCCAATGTCTCTGGTGGTGCCGCAAGGAATGGTGTTAGCTGTTGCTCTCTTTCTAATGGAGATATAGTGGTATGTATCTGAGAACCACAAGGTTCATGATTTTTTCCCATCTGATATTCTTTTGAAAAACTGATTGCAGGCTTCAATTTTTGTGGTCTTATTTCCTGTCCAGGTGCTTAAAATTATGCCAACACTTTGCAAGTTGCAATTGCACATAGACAAGACACCAATTTAGCAATAGAGTTGCATGTTATGTTTCAAAATTCTTCTTTGATAAGCTGGATTTGGAGTTCTGAATAACAAATGGTCTTTTGGTGGTTTCTCACTAGATGATTTATAAATAGCCTATCCAAATTTAGCTATCTTCTGCAGATTGAACTTACCAAATTGTGTTGTGTTTTCTCTGAGCTGGATAAAAAATGGTCACACCTTGCATTTGGCAATGCAATTTATTTTCCCAGAAGTATTATCTAAAATATCATCGTTCCAGTCTATTTCTGATATTAGATGCATAAATTTTCTGGAGTCTATATTTGTGAAAGATTTTGCATGTTTCGCAAGTAGCTTAAGGGTCTGTTTTAGAGTGTAGTTGCGGTTGTTTTTTAAAGTACTTTCAAAGTACTTTTTATGCTGAAATGCATCAAAATGATATTTTTTTTCATTTTAAAAAAATTATTTTTAATATCAGCGTATCAAAATAATCTAAAACATATATATATATATATATATATATATATATATATATATATATATATATTTGCAAAAAAAAAAAAATGAATTGTTTGGAAATGTGGGTTGGCCCATGTTTCCAAACGCTCCCTAAGTCATGGTTTTGTTAAACAGAATGTTTGTGGAGGTATTTGTGGAGAATTAACAAAATATTTTCAGTGGCTCAGTTCAATTGCTATATGTGGCAAAAAGTGATTAAAACAGTATTTTGAGCCTTGTAATTGCTATTGTACATGCAAATACACTTTTTTCTCGTTCTACAGTCTAATGATGTAGACATCTTTTATTTTCAGTAAAATCATGTGAAATGATGTTAGTTGATAACATGTTAGTGAGGGGATGTGATTGGTCAAGTATGTTTTGTGCACCAGTTTGGCTGCTTTCTTAAACATGTATTATGATGCTATAGTTCCTATACTATATTTAACAGTTGTTAAGGTACTGATTCACATTCCATTTCTTTGTTTGGAAGGATGCAGGTGCTTTTACAGGTTAATATCGGTGTTAATTTTTTCAGAGACCCGGTCATTGAGATTCTACAGTTTGAGAAATATCAGGAGAGAAATCGGTTTCCTGAGAATCAAGACAACTTAAATTACAGTAATTATGACCCATGTGGAGAACTATTAAAATGGTTGCTTCCTGTGGATAACACCTTATCTTCTCCTGCTCGTTCTTTGCCTCCTCCTCAGTTAAGTTCCAATTCAGGATTTGGTGGTACATCACAGAAGTCTTCCTCATCTGGTTCTCAGCTCTTCTCTCATTTTAGAAGTTACTCCATGTCATCACTGCCTCAAAATTCTGCTCCACCTCCACAACCTGTTAAAGCCCAAAGCTCTAAGCCCAACTTTGACCTTGAAGATTGGGATCAGTACTCATCTCAGAAGTTATGGAAAAGTCAAAAACCTGCGGATGAAGAGCTTTTATCTATCCGAGGTGTATCATTAGAGAGAGAGAGGTTTTCTGTTCGCTGTGGGTTGGAAGGCATCTACATTCCAGGAAGAAGATGGTTGAGGAAACTTGAAATAATTCAACCTGTAGAAATCCATTCTTTTGCTGCTGACTGCAATACAGATGACCTTCTTTGTGTTCAGATTAAGGTGTGCTTTAAGACTTTTACCTTGCCAAATTTTTTAATGTGTTTATATTTTTGGCTGCTTATTGGGATTAACCTCCAAATTTCACCCATGCTAATAAATTTGAAAGCTATTTTGCAGAATGTATCTCCAGCAATTACACCGGATATTGTGGTATACATAGATACTATAACTATTGTTTTTGAGGAAGCTTCAAAGAGTGGACTTCCCTCATCATTACCAATTGCATGTATTGAAGCTGGAAATGATCACAGTTTGCCAAATCTAGCCCTCAGGTTGTTTTTTATTCTAGTTATTTTAATGTACTCTTATTTGTTGGTTGAACTGCATTTGCCATGGTTAATTCAGTTTGCTTACACTTGCTGGAGGTTGTTTGCTTGAGCAGTATGTTATATGATTGGACAAATCCCAACCAGTCAGGCTAAGGTCAAGACTGGCCTACAATGTGGCTTTACTTCGGGAAAAGTACTTTATATTTTAATGAAAAATAAATTTATTTTACGCTTGCCTTTTTTTTTCCAGTTTACTTCCATTCATTCTCACTCTTTTAGTTCATCCATCTTGGAGTGGGCAGAGGCTACTTTTATCTCTTCGTGGTTGCTTAGTGAGTGATTCGCAAGCATTTTATGGTTCAATTAATAATTGTTTGAAATTGTTGGACTGATGCATGACAATACTTCTGACTTACGATTTTGATGTGAGCTTCTAGTCTACAAGCAGCCTGAGGATCATCATCTACAAAACGCTCACAATGCCCTTTTCTGATATATATATAGAAGAAAAAACCATAAGAGCATAACACTCACGTTTTACATGGAATAGAGCAAAGGCAGAAAATAGATTGTTTGCAATAGCATGCAGTATATGTGTGATATATGGAATGATCAAGTAAATTATGAATTAAGCTTCTTCATTACACTTCTTTTAATATATAGAAATGACCTCTTTCTACCATTAGTTTGGATCATAACCCTAGAATTATTTGTGTAAATTTTGATTTGTGAGTGCATACACAGATCACTGATAAAAATTGTTTACTGTATCTTGTATCACTATATCAGGGGAAACAATTTTGATTCATGAATTTCATTCTTTATCATGAACTTATTGAAAATTTTCCCATGGCAGGAGAGGTGAGGAGCACTCATTCATTCTCAAACCAGCATCCTTTGTGAAGGATTCCAAAGTTCACAGAGAAAGACTATCCCCATCATTAGGTCTGCATCTTGGACCAAATACTGTGGAAGGCAGGAGTGCATTGAATGATGACCAGTATGCAATTATTGTATCCTGTCGCAGTAACTACACTGGTATCCATTAATTTTGTGGTTTGCTTCATCATCTAAACTTCTATAGGTAATTGTTTATTTACTTTCACCAACCTTTTGTTTCATGCTTTGTGTTGAATGTAGAGTCAAGGCTCTTTTTTAAGCAGCCAACTAGTTGGCGGCCGCGTAACTCAAGGGATCTTTTGATCTCTGTTGCATCTGAAATGTCAGGACAATCTTCTGGACCCAATGAGAGAGTCTCTCAGCTTCCAGTTCAGGTTCTTCTTGTTCTGCATTTTTTGTTAATTTATTGAATAAGTTTCTTTCTTCCTCTTCTGAAGCTGTTGTCAAATTCCCAGGTTTTAGCTTTACAGGCTTCAAATTTGACATCTGAAGATCTAACTCTGACAGTTCTCGCTCCTGCCTCATTTACTTCACCTCCATCAGTGGGGTCCTTGAGTTCTTCACCGACAACACCAATGAGCTCATTTGTTGGTTTGTCTGAGTCTACAGGTATAATAACTGGTGAGAAACATTGCTCTGCAGTGCAGGCACTGACCTCTGTGACTACCACTTCAGAAATTATCGAACAGTCTTCTCCCATATCTGATGTTATTTCGAGTACGAGCTTGGGTTGTACACATCTGTGGCTGCAGAGCAGAGTTCCATTAGGGTAATGTATCTCACTCTTAAGCTCATTTCTTTTTTGGGATCTGATTGGACAGATTTTTACAACTTAGGTGATTATACAGATGTGTCCCTGCCCAATCGACAGCTACTATTAAGCTTGAGCTCCTTCCCTTGACTGATGGGATAATTTCCCTGGACACTTTACAGATAGATGTTAAGGAGAAAGGTATCATCTACTTACACTTTGTCATGGATTTCATAAAATTTTGGATATATAAAATAGCTTTGCTTCTCTTTTTTATGTTATCAAAACCTGAACCCTTTCATTAATTATAATGAATTCTCATTTAATCATTTTTTTTTTTTAAAAAAAACACCAATTTTGACAAATACTGCCTTACACTCGAATGTTTCCATCAAGAGCTTAACTTCACGTGGGCAACTACTTTTTTCTGCGTAGGTCTAACCTATATTCCCGAGAACTCTCTGAAGATAAATGCAACTTCCAGCATTTCCACGGGGATCATCTAGAATAGATATATTTGTTAATTTCCATTGCTTACCACGGGTCATCTTCAACCATGTGAAGAGGAGATTCAGAGGGTTGTCGGACATGCACCCCAAATAATGTCTCATGTTGATTTTTTTTTTTAAATGTAATTACAGCCTCAAATAGTGTATCGTAAATCATGGTTTGGAGAAACAACATTTGTCAGAGGGGTGCACTGAACTTTCTCAAGGAAAGGTGGATGCGTGTGGAAGACGCAGCCTAGGCATGTGCTGCTCCAACTATTTGAGCCAAGGGTTTTTTGCAATGTTACATGTCATATTAGTTTCAGTTTTGGAAATGTGTACCATTTACTTGCCAAAGTATATGGAGACTTGTCATAAATGCTGCTGCTGCTAATTAAACACGCTGTAAGTTGTTGGCCAATTTACAAAATGGGTTGGCAATCAGAAAAATAATCACTCAGGAAATAATCTTCACCCACCACACATCCATCTCATTTTGTCCCGTTACAAATCTCTTCTTTTATTTCTTAACTCGATTCTTCTCGCTTAAACTGCAACTTTTTCCCAGCATCTTTCTCGCTTCCCGCTTCCGTTGCTCCCTCAACTTTGTTTGGGTAAATGCTGGCAATTTAAAGGAAAAGGAAAGCTTAGGTATATGCTAGAATTACTGTTTATGCACCACGTACCCAGACATGGACTCCTAGATAGATCTGGCCGGGTTAATTTTCTTTTTTTGAGTGAAAAAAAGATGTTTAAATGTTGTATGTTTTAAAAAAGAAAAGAAAAATTAAAAACTCAGTATCATAGAAACAAAACTATATATATAAAAAATGTCAATCCCCAAATGATAAAAGATAAAATAAAAAAAAAAGATAAAATAAAAATATCAACACACCCAAGTGATGAAATTGAGAAAAATCAAAATTACAAGTTCAACAATGAAATTAAAAATAAATTAAAATTTGATTAAATAACGAAGAATAAAAATTAAAAATCAAAATATTGAGAATCCAAATCTCAAATATTACCAAATATTGAATTGGAGGAAAAATTTAAAAATTTTTAAGACCACAACTTCACAAAAAAATCCAAAATAAAAATAAAGAGATTGAGGCCTCAATTTGAAAAAAAAAAATTAAAAAGGATTATTTTAAAGTTATGCTTAACTCTATTTTAAAATTATGCTCAACATAATAGGTTGATTTATGACCCCGGAAACTTAGGGCTTAGGCTGACCTAGTTTTTAGAAGAAATTGGAACAAAGCACAAAAAACATTTGATCCTTATATTTAATTTAAAAGTAAAAAAATATCACAAAAAAATAAATTGGGCAAAGTAAAAATGATAAAACCTCTAGATAACACATGCTGATTTCAAAACAAATTAAAAATCCTATAGGAAGTGAAAAAAGAACTAAAAAAACATTTAAGAATGAAAATAAAAAAAACTTTGAGGGGGAAATGCTAAGCAAATTCAGGTGAACTTTTCAAGTCCAAGTCAATCCCTCAAAACTGCCAATAGTTAAATTCCACACCTAGACTCAACTAAGAAATTAAATATAAAATAAATTTAATGTTAAAGGGTGAGATAAATTAATATAATTAAACAAATTAAAAGAGAAAAAACTAACAAAGAGCACCCAAAAAAATTGAGGTAATACCAGGTTAATTTAATATTAAATGATGAAATAAATAAATTTAATCTAATTTTAAAAATTCCTTTTGAACGAGGTAGATCAAGAAAAGATGAAAAAAAAAAACTAAGGCAACTCATGTTACTCTAAAGAAAATTAAAAAATCCCATCGAAAATGAAAAAAAATCAAATGATGAAAAAACAAATCTAAGAAAAGGAATGAAAAAACCTAGGTAAACTCAGACGAACTTTCTAATCCCAAATTAATATTTCAAACTCACAACTCATTGAGCTCTAAACTTGTGCTCAATCAAGAAGGTCAATGACACGATTAAAAGATTAATGTCTTCTCCCAAATGCAGGAGTGTCGCAGTAATAAATAACCCGGCAAAACCGGGGTCGAACCACAGGGAGGTTAATTGTACAAATTATAAACAACAATAATAGTAACAACAACAACAACAACAACAATAACAATAATAATAGTAATAACAGCAATAACAATAATAATAATAATAATAATAATAATAATAATAATAAAGAAAGAGAAGAAGATGATGAGAACTTAGAGATGGAATATTAACGTAAAGATTTAACAACGATAACAATAAATGTCAAGGTTAGAGGATCCACTAATGGTATGTCAAATAAGTATAGTTAAACTCTTATTATTCAATTGGAAAACCACACATAAAGGAGGTTCCAATCTAATTATATATTGTTAACATGATTACATTAGTCATCTTATTTGATTAATGCTAATACTTGTAAATCTCGTCAAGCATTCATGATTATAACTTATATTAACAACAAATCAAGTTCCTTTCATAGCTCAGGTGTCGGTTATACCATACAGTATGGGCTATGAAAGTGCCAAGTATTTGTTGTACCAAGTGTTATACAACATAAATCAAGATTAGTCATTTAACAAGCAAAGCATTAAAGAGTGAACAAGATAACAAATACAAAACATGTTAGTATCAAACATTAAAGTCCATATTAAGTTTACACTATACTTATTCTTACACCATTAGTGTAACCTTTTCACCTTGACATAATAAACTTAGCTAGACATAATAAAATAAAGAAAAATAAATAAATAAAATAAGAACATAAATAAGATAAGAGTTAACTAAGTAAAAGAAAGGAAATGAAAGGCATAAACTTGATATTAATGAAAGCAAAGCATAAACATTACAAAAAATACAAAGAAAGAAAGCAAGAGCATGATCTTGATCTGGAGACCAAGATGCCTAAATGCATGGCAAATGCCTCCTTTTATAGGCCAAAATTGGGAACTATTGATTTGATGACTAATTGATGAGGGGGTAGCCAACTCTTGACTTGGTAATAATCCTTATCTTCTCTTGTCTGCCCAAAACGTCATTGATAACGTCAAAATTGGAGTCACTCAAAAACATGAAAGTTGTAGAAAATTGTCTCAGCTTTCTTACGTAAAACATTCAGCTCATTTGAACTTCTAGAACTCCAGATATGGCCAAAATACTGAATAGTGCTCGGGCTGGAGGACAGCTTCGGGTTTAGTTGTTGCAATAATTTGGACTTGAAAATGGCCTTTTTAGATCTTAGGCTCCATATGAAAGTTGTAGGCCTATGTCTTACCTTTCCATCCATATAAAGTAGACCTAAATCTGAGATCTATAACTCCAGATATGACCCAATTACCGAATAGTGTTCCGGTTTGGATTGCACCGACATCATCTTTTCTAATTTTGGTCATCTCTTTGCCCTTGCAATTTAAGTTCTTAAAGTCATCAATCAATCCTTTCATTTATGTGATAGGCCTGCATTTAAAATGAACATTTACCATAAATTGAAGGTATCTTATATTATTAGATATCTTATTATAAAACATGCTTTAGTTAAGGAGTTATTGATACTTCAAGTGCAAAATGATGATATAAAACCTTGATAAAAATGTACATTTAAGTACTAATCAGTCAACACTTAACAAATTTAATGTTGAATAATAAATTCAAAAAATAAAATCAAACTAAAAAAATTAAAAATTCAACATGGAAAGAAACCCTAGGAGAATGAAATCAAAAAACAAACTAGTTCTATAAACCATTTTAAATAAAATAAATAAAAACTAAAAGACTAGGAACCAAATTAAATGAACAAAATCCATGGGGGATGAATTCAAGAAAAAAATCTAATTTAGTAAATTATCTTAAATAAAAAACATAATCAAAAGACCAGGGATAAAATCTCAATGAAAAAAACCTAACTAAAGGGCCAAATTCCAAAGATAAAAAAATCCATTGAAGATGAAATTAAAATCAATTTATTTTTTCATAAATTATTCCAAACAATAAAAATACTAATCATAAGACTAGGGAATAGAAGACAACTAATTAAAGGGTTGTATTGAAAGTTTTTTTTATGGATAACGAGCTTTCCTAGGATGAGAGAGAAAATAAAAGAGAAAAAAAAACAGTTGAGGGTGAACTAGAGACGGAGAAGAAACACACGTTGCCTAGTCAGGTAGGCACTACTAAAAGGATTTGATTGATACTTAAAAGTGTATTTTTATCAAGGTTTTATATCATCATTTTGCACTTGAAGTATCAATAACTTCTTAACTAAAACATGTTGTATAATAATATATCTAATAATATAACATACCTTTAATTTATGATAAATGTTCATTTTAAATGTAGGCCTATCACATAAATGAAAGGATTGATTGATGAATTTAAGAACTAAAATTGAAAGGACAAAGAGATGACCAAACTTATAAAAGAGATGTCGGTGCAGTCCAAACCGGAACATTGTTCCGTAATTAGATGATATCTAGAGCTGTAGATCTCAGATTTAGGTCTACTTTATATAGATGGAAAGGTAAGACATAAGCCTACAACTTTTATATGGAGCCTAAGATCTAAAAAGGTCATTTTCAAGTTCAAATTGGAGCAACAACAAAGAAGCCCGAATCTATCCTCCAGCCCGAGCACTGTTCATTATTTTGACAATATCTGGAGTTCTAAAAGTCTAAATGATCTGAATTATTTACACAAAAAAGCTAAGACAATTTTCTACAACTTTTATGTTCAAGTGGTTCCAATTTTGATGTTATCAATGACATTTTGGGCAGACAAAAGAAGATAAGGATGGTCACCAAGTCAAGAGTTGGCCACCTACTCATCAATTAGTCATCAAATGAAAAGTTCCCAATTTTGGCCTAGAAAAGGAGGCATTTGTCATGCATTTAGGCATCTTGATTTCCACATCAAGATCATACTCTTGCTTTCTCTCTTTGTATTTTTTTGTAATGTTTATGCTTTACTTTCATTAATATCAAGTTTATGTCTTTCATTTCCTTTCCTTTACTTAGTTAACTCTTATCTTATTTATGTTCTTATTTTGTTTATTTATTTTTCTTTCTTTTATTATGTTTAGCTAAGTTTATTATGTCAAGGTGAAAAGGTTACATTAATGGTGTAAGAATAAGTATAGTGTAAACTTAATATGGACTTTAATATTTGATACTAACATGTTTTGTATTTGTTATCTTGTTCACTCTTTAATACTTTGCTTGTTAAATGATTAATCTTGATTTATGTTGTATAACACTTGGTACAACAAATGCTTGACACTTTCATAGTTCATACTGTATAGTATAACCGACACCTGAGCTATGAAAGGAACTTGATTTGTTGTTAACATAAGTTATAATTATGAATGCTTGACGAGATTTACAAGTATTAGCATTAATCGAATAAGATGACTAATATAATCATGTTAACAATCTATAATCTAATTGGAACCTTCTTTGTGTGTGGTTTCCAATTGAATAATAAGAGTTTATACTATACTTGTTTGACATACCATTAGTGAATCCTCTAACCTTGACATTTGTTATTATTATTGTTCAATCCTTACATTAATATTTCATCTTAAACTTCTCATCATCATCATCTTCTTCTCCTTCTTTTTCTTTACTATTATTATTATTATTATTATTATTAGTAGTAGTAGTAGTAGTACTACTACTACTACTACTACTGTTGTTGTTATTGTTGTTGTTGTTACTATTGTTGTTGTTTATAATTGTTGTTTATAATTTGTATAATTAACCTCCCTGTGGTTCGACCCTGGTCTTGTCAGGTTATTTATTACTTCGACACTCCTGCACTTGGGAGAAGACATCAATCTTTTAGTCGTGTCAAGTTTTTAGCGCCGTTGCCGGGGAGGTAAGTTCTTGTACAAATTATAATATTTAATTTATTTTCTCTTTTCACTTTTCTTGTATATAACTTTGTTTCTTTTCTCTTATTTCTTCTTCTTTTGTTTTCTTCTTCCTTTTATTCTAGTCTTACACGTGCATGAGAGTGTGGTCACGTACATTAAGTGGTAGACTTTGTAGGGTATCCTCGTCATTTTCAGAAAATATGGCCAAAGAAGATAATCAATCACTTCATAATGAGAATAATGAGAATAACCCTGCTAGAACACTTAGAGACCACATGAATCCCACAAGAACAAGTGCACCATCATGCATAGTTTTTCCTCCTGATGCATCTCATTTTAATTTTAAACCAGACATTATTTAACTTTTACCTTCTTTTCATGGCTTAGATTTAGAAAAATTCATACTTGCATTTGAGAGAATTTGAGGAGGTCTGTAACACATATAATGATTCAAATTGTAGCATGAACACCATCAGATTAAAGCTTTTTCCTTTCTCATTAAAAGATGAAGCTAAAACATGGCTATAAAATTTGAGACTAGGATCCATTCATGCTTGGGATGAAATGCAACAGCAATTTCTAAAGAAGTTTTTCCCATCTCACAGAACAAACTATTTCAAAAGACAAATCACCACTTTCACTCAAAAACCAGGAGAAACATTTTACCAATGTTGGGATAGGTATCGAAACTTGCTTAATACTTGCCCTCGTCATGGTTTTGAAACATGGAGATTGGTTTCATATTTTTATGAAGGGTTAACACCTAGAGATAGGCAAACGGTTGAATTGATGTGCAATGGAACTTTTAAAGATAAAGACCCTGATAAAGCAATGGAGTACTTAAACTTGTTAGCTGAAAATGCTCAAAATTGGGACACCATGGGTATTTATGAGGCACCGAGTAAAACTTAACCTCATACATCTAGTGGAGGTATGTACAATTTTAGGGAAAATCATGACCTCCAAGCTAAGTTTGCATCTTTAGCTAGAAAAGTCGAGGCACTAGAATTAAAAAAGAGTAGTCAATTAAAATTTATTGAAAACATTGCATGTCAAATATGTGAAACAAATGAACACTCAACTAGTAACTGTCCAACCTTGCCTTCTTTTAAGGAATGTCTCCATGAACAAGCCCATGCTTTAAACAGTTTCCAAAGGGCCAACCACAACCCATACTCACAAACACACAACTCTGGTTGGAGAAATCACCTAAATTTCAGTTGAAAGAGTGATAATAACAATGTACAAACTTCACAACCATCGTTTCAAGCACACCATAATTTTCAAAATTCTAATGGATATGCACCTCCTTATGCTCCACCTCCTAGAAGAAATCTTGAGGAAACATTGCATGCATTCATTGAAAAGCAAGAGACAATCAATACTCAACTTGCTCAAAACATGATAGATTTTAAAGATACTCTTGCAAAATTAACATGTGCTCTCAATTTCCAAGAGAAAGGTAAGTTTTCATCTCAACCACAACAAAGTCCCAAGGGTTAATACAATGCAAATATAAGTAGTTCCGGAAGCCAACACATGGATCAAGTCAAATCAGTCACTACTCTTCACAGTGGTAAGATTATTGAAAAACCCACTATTGAACCTTATGAAAAAGATGATGAGTCAATCTCTAAGGGTAAGGAAGGGGTTGAATCTGAAATCTTTCCTCATGCTATGACCAAACAAAGGAAAGTCAATCACAACTCTTAAATCTTTGAAACTTTCAAACAGGTAAGGATCAATATACCTTTACTAGATGTTATTAAATAGGTTCCTTTTTATGCTAAATTTTTGAAAGATCTATGCACGGTGAAGAGAAAACTGAATGTGAAAAAGAAAGTCTTTTTAGCCAAACAAGTAAGTGCTATTTTTCATAACAATAATGCTTTGAAATATAAAGACCCTGGTTGTCCTACAATTTCTTGCTTTATTAGAGAACATAAAATTGAAAGAGCCTTACTTGATCTTGGAGCTAGTGTGAATTTACTTCCATATTCAGTTTTTCAGAGTCTTAATCTAGATGAGTTAAAACCAACTTCTATAACTCTTTTACTTGCTGATAGATCTATAAAAGTGCCTAGAGGAATAGTTGAAGATGTGTTAGTACAAGTCGATAAATTTATTTATCCTGTGGATTTTATTGTCTTGGACACACAACCCGTTGAACTATGTAATTCATTTCCTATTATTTTAGGACGTTCATTTCTTGCAACTTTTAACGCATTAATTAATTATAGGAATAGACTGATGAAGAGATCATTTGGAAACATGACATTGGAGATGGATATTTTCAATATTTGCAAGCAACTTGGAGATGATAATGATTTACAAGAAGTAGATCATATTGATGAATTAATTTATGATCAACTTGAATCTACTTTAAGTAAAAATGAGTTGGATGAATCTGAAGATTTGCAAATGATTTATTCTGAGGAAGAAATCATAGATGAAAAGCGCACAAAAAATATTGATGCGGATCTTTTGTCAAAAGTGACAACAAATTCGACATCTGACATCACACCAATTGATGATTACTTTCCTAACGAATCCTTACTTTCTCTTAGTCCAATGCCTTGGTATGATAAAAATATCAATTTTCTTACTTTAGGAGATTTGCCAACTGATTGGAATACCCAAGACAAAGAAAAGTCTTTGAACGAAGTAAATAACTTTTATTGTGATGACCCTAACTTATTCAAATATTGTTTTGATCAAATATTTCAAAGATTCATTCCCGACAATGAGGTAAGTCGTGTCATTAAACTTTGTCATTCTGAAGCATGTGGAAGTTATTTCTCATCAAAAAAGACAACTATAAAAAATTTTCAAAATGGATTTTATTGGCCCACCATGTTCAAGGACACGCATGCATTCTGCAAAACTTGTAAAAATTATCAAAAAGTTGATACTGGTAAAAAAAAAATTGTTTTATAATTCCCAACTCTATGCATTCCCTAAAGAGCTAAAATCAAGATGGAGCAATCCTTATGGGGCCTTTGATATTGAGAATTCAATGAATGACAATGTTTTTAAGGAAAATAGACATCATTTGAAAGCTTACTTTGATAACTTTTCTGGTGAAAATTAATCAACTGGTTTTAATGATCTTGTAGATAAAGGTTGATTATTTTGTTTTTCTCACATTGTTTTTGTGTTTCTTTTTTAGTGATTTTTTGCTAGTTTCTCTCACCCCGGTCAAATGGTGGATAACGGTACTCTGTGACTTAAGTCGGTTCTTTTAGTTTTCTATAATAACTGATATCTGTGTATATATTTGTGCAATTATTTAAATCTCTCTTCCAATTCTCATTTGATAATGGACACTAATCTTGAAAAATTGAAAAAGTATTCTCCCGCTCTGCCTCAAAATGCGATTACAAAAATTTACCGTGCTAGATGTGCAAGATTGAGGTTATTAATGAATAATGGAATTCCTGAAGATATTCACTGATTGATTGAAGCAAAGATCTGATTATCAGGTGAGTCATCTAATTCCTTCATTCCACACATGCCTAGAACAGGTAAAAGCACTTTTGCAAAGAAACATCGTGCAAAACGATTGAAAGTCTGTCATCGATGTGCTAAATGGGCTTGTAATGCATAATGTCGTTCTTTAGGAATAATATTTATAAACCGTGAAAATAAAATACAATTCATAAAGGATGACTTGAGTAAGGAGTCTTTAGATAATCTTCTATTAACTCTTGAGACGCATCCTAGTGGAGATGTGCATCGTGCAATTCATGATTTATGGCCACTATTTCATAAAGAACATGATTGATTTAGTCTTGGGAATCTGACTAAAAAGACCTTGTTTGCCAGTTTTTAAGAAAACTCGATGGGAAGCCTATCCTCGACTCATAGAGGGCGTTTAAGCCGTTCTTGGACATAAAACCAAAGGAAGATGTGAGCCACAATCACAACTACCTGTACATACACATGCTTTTTTAAAAGTAAATAAATAAATAAATAAAGAGAGAGAGAGTGTGTGAGACTCTAGCTGGCCTACATATAGGTGGTATGATTGCCTTTCTAATTTCTCATCTATAAAATCCTCTCTTCCTTCCTTTTATTTCTACTCAACCCATACATTCAACAAATACAAAAGTGTGTAGAAATGGCAAGTTCCTCAGGTCATCATATAAGAAATATTTTTGTTTTCGGTAGATCTAGTCCTGGGAAAGAAAAGGAGTTTTTAGAATCAACAAATCATTTTGGTCACGTAATAGCTAAGAGAAAGATTCATTTAGTGTATGGGGGAGGCAGTCTTAGGTTAATGGGAGGTGTGTCAATAGCTACATTTTTAGGAGGTAGTCAAGTTTTGGGGGTCGTCCCCGAAGCTTTAGCACAAGGGGACATCATTGGAAAAACAATTGGAGAGGAACTTCAGGTCTCCACAATGTCGGCTCGAATGAATGCAATGTTTAACCATACTGATGCCTTCATTCCTTTACCAGGTGGACTAGGCACATTGGAAGAGATCTTTCATATTTCCTCTTGGGCCCAACTGCACATTCACCATAAACCCATAGGTTTGTTAAATGTTAATGGTTATTATGATAAATTATTGTCTTTTCTTGATCATGCTGTGGAACAGGAATTTCTAACATCTTCTACACGACAAATCATAATCTCTGCTGATACTGTTGAACAATTGATTGACCAACTACAATCTTTCATTCCTGTAATTGATCCTTCCATGAGTCGCATAAATTGGTCAACTAAGGAAAGTCGTAAAAAGCTTAGATTGGATTTGAGCCTTCATTTATGAATTTTTGTGTCTTGTGGTTTTATTATTGTGTTTTATTGTTTCTTATATTTGTTTCAGTGTATTCCAAGTTTGTTAGTGTTCGTTATTTCAGGTGATATCTTCTATACTCTATTTTTCTACCTTTAAACATTGAGGACAATGTCTTGTTTTAGTTGGGAGGAGAGGGTAGTAGCTAAAAAAAAAAACTAACTATTTTTTCTATTTCATAAAGCATGTGCAAAATTGTTTTTACTATGATGGCAGAGTAAGGAGAACTTTTTATGACTCTTGTGACGCATCTTAGTAATCATTTGTAACAAGGTCTATCATAATACTTCTTGAAATATTCAGATTTACAAACTCTCGTATTGTTATCACTTAATTCTACTCATATACTTATTTAACATGTATTCATAAACCTTAATTTACACACACACACTTTAACATATGATTGTGGGTTGCATATTGGATTACTACATTATTTATGTTCTTTTGTTAAAGGTAACAATTAAGGGAAAAGAGATAATATATAATTAAAAACAAGAAAAAGAAAAAAAATGATAATAATAAAAATGTAGATAAGTTTGATTTTGTAGCCTCCCTAACCTAAGCAATTGACACGACGAAAAGATTGATGTCTTCTCCCAAGTGCAGGAGTGTCGAAGTAATAAATAACCCGGCAAGACCGGGGTCGAACCATAGGGAGGTTAATTGTACAAATTATAGACAACAATTATAAGCAACAATAATAGCAATAACAATAACAACAACAACTATAACAATAACAACTATAATAATAATAATAATAATAATAATAATAATAATAATAATAATAATAATAGTAGTAGTAGTAGTAGTAGTAGTAGTAGTAGTAGTAGTAGTAGTAAAGAAAGAGAAGAAGAAGAAGATGATGAGAACTTGGAGATGGAAAATTAATGTAAGGATTAAACAATAATAATAACAAATGTCAAGGTTAGAGGTTCCACTAATGGTATATCAAACAAGTATAGTATAAACTCTTATTATTGAATTGGAAACCACACATAAAGGAGGTTCCAATCAGATTATATATTGTTAACATGATTACATTAGTCATCTTATTCAATTAATGCTAATACTTGTAAATCTCGTCAAGCATTCATGATTATAACTTATGTTAACAACAAATCAAGTTCCTTTCATAGCTCAGGTGTCGGTTATACCATACATTATGGGCTATGAAAGTGCCAAGCATTTGTTGTACCAAGTGTTATACAACATAAATCAAGATTAGTCATTTAACAAGCAAAGTATTAAAGAGTGAACAAGATAACAAATATAAAACATGTTAGTATCAAACATTAAAGTCCATATTAAGTTTACATTATACTTATTCTTACACCATTAGTGTAACCTTTTCACCTTGACATAATTAACTTAGCTAGACATAATGAAAGAAAGAAAAATAGATAAACAAAATAAGAACATAAAAGCTAACTAAGTAAAGGAAAGAAAATGAAAAGCATAAACTTAATATTAATGAAAGCAAAGCATAAACATTACAAAAAATACAAAGAGAGAAAGGAAGAGCATGATCTTGATCTGAACACCAAGATGCCTAAATGCATGGCAAATGCCTCCTTTTATAGGCCAAAATTGGGAACTATTGATTTGATGACTAATTGATAAGTGGGTGACCAACTTTTGACTTGGTGACAATCCTTATCTTCTCTTGTCTGCCCAAAACGTCATTGATAACGTCAAAATTGGAGCCAGTTGTAACATGAAAGTTGTAGGCCATTGTCTTAGCTTTCTTGTGTAAAACATTCAGCTCATTTGGACTTCTAGAACTCCAGATATGGCCAAAATACCGAACAGTGCTCGGGCTGGAAGACAGATTCGGGCTTCTTTGTTGTTGCTACAATTTGGACTTGATAATGGCCTTTTTAGATCTTGGGCTCCATATGAAAGTTGTAGGCCTATGTCTTACCTTTTCATCCATATAAATTGGACTTAAATCTGAGATCTGTAGCTCCAGATATGACCCAATTACCGAACAGTGTTCTGGTTTGGATTGCACCGACATCTCTTCTCTAAGTTTGACCATCTCTTTATCCTTGCAATTTAAGTTCTTCAAGTCATCAATCAATCCTTTCATTTATGTGATAGGCCTGCATTAAAAATAGACATTTACCACAAATTATAGGTATCATATATTATTAGATACATTATTATAAAACATATTTTAGTTAAGGAGTTATTGATACTTCAAGTGCAAAATGATGATATAAAACCATGATAAAAATGCACTTTTAAGTACTAATCATCAATTAAGCCCGAAGGGGTGTTTTAACACCTAATACCCTAAAGTCAACTGACTTGGGAGCTATTGGCCCAACGCTTGTTATATGGGTTGAGGAGAAAAGTTTAAGGGAATCAAACATTGCACTATCTGCATATCAGTATCTGCGACCCGAGTTACTAAACTCGTAGGGGTGTCTGAACACCTAATACCCTAAGACCAACTGGTCTGGGAGTCATTAGCTGAAAGCTCGTTACATGGGTTAAAGATGCATGGTGTTTTAAATTATATGTATATATATCAAAAAAAAGAAAAAAAAAGAAAAAAAAAAAGAAGACAAAAATAATAATCCCAACCCAAGGAAGTTAACCTTAAACATTAGAACAAAAATTTTGTTTTCTTCCAAGAAAAGCTCTATAATCATGTGTTGATATATTGAGCATAAAAGAAAGGTTTATGAATATCTTGTTAAAAGGTATTGAGCAGGTATATAAATTTAATGAGAGTTTGTTTATCTGGATAAATTAATGGAAGTTAAATGATGACTACCTTATTTGTGGAATTTGCAAATTATTTTTCTATTTTAACGCTTTGATTACTAAGGACTAGTGATAAGCTAGTTGGGGGGTGTGATTGATACTTAAAAGTGTATTTTTATCAAGGTTTTATATCATTATTTTGCACTTGAAGTATCAATAACTTCTTAACTAAAACATGTTTTATAATAATATATCTAATAATATAAAATACCTTTAATTTATGGTAAATGTTCATTTTAAATGCAAGCCTATCACATAAATGAAAGGCTTGATTGATGAATTTAAGAACTGAAATTGAAAGGACAAAGGATGGCCAAACTTATAAAAGAGATGTCGGTGCTGTCTAAACTGGAACACTGTTTAGTAATTAGATCATATTTAGAGTTGTAGATCTTAGATTTAGGTCTACCTTATATGGATGGAAAGGTAAGACATAGGCATACAACTTTCATATAGAGCCCAAGATCTAAAAAGGCCATTTTCAAGTTCAAATTGGAGCAATAACAAAGAAGCCCGAATATGTCCTCCAGCCCGAGCACTGTTCAGTATTTTGATAATATATGGAGTTCTAGAAGTCAAAATGATCTGAATTTTGTACACACGAAAGCTGAGACAATTTTATACAACTTTCATGTTTTCAACTGGTTCCAATTTTGATATTATCAATAACGTTTTAGGTAGATAAAAGAAGATAAGGATAGTCACCAAGTCAAGAATTGGTCACCTACTCATCAATTAGTCATCAAATCAATAGTTTCCAATCTTGGCCTATAAAAGGAGGCATTTGCCATGCATTTAGGCATCTTGAATGCTCTTGCTTTCTCTCTTTGTATTTTTTTGTAATGTTTATGCTTTGCTTTCATTAATATCAAGTTTATGTCTTTCATTTCCTTTCCTTTACTTAGTTAACTCTTATCTTATTTATGTTCTTATTTTGTTTATTTATTTTTCTTTCTTTTATTATGTTTAGCTAAGTTTATTATGTCAAGGTGGAAAGGTTACACTAATGGTGTAAGAATAAGTATAGTGTAAACTTAATATGGACTTTAATGTTTGATACTAACATGTTTTGTATTTGTTATCTTATTCACTCTTTAATACTTTGCTTGTTAAATGACTAATCTTGATTTATGTTGTATAACACTTGGTACAACAAATGCTTGGCACTTTCATAGTTCATACTGTATGGTATAACCAACACCTGAGCTGTGAAAGGAACTTGATTTGTTGTTAACATAAGTTATAATCATGAATGCTTGATGAGATTTACAAGTATTAGCATTAATCGAATAAGATGACTAATATAATCATGTTAACAATCTATAATCTAATTGGAACCTTCGTTGTGTGTGGTTTCCAATTGAATAATAAGAGTTTATACTATACTTGTTTGATATACCATTAATGGATCCTCTAACCTTGACATTTGTTATTATCATTGTTTAATCCTTACATTAATATTCCATCTCAAAATTCTCATCATCATCATCTTCTTCTCCTTCTTTTTCTTTACTATTATTATTATTATTATTACTACTATTACTATTATTATTGTTGTTGTTGTTATTGTTGTTGTTTATAATTATTGTTTATAATTTGTACAATTAACCTCCCTATGGTTCGATCCCGGTCTTGTCGGGTTATTTATTACTTTGACACTTCTGCACTTGGGAGAAGACATCAATCTTTTAATCGTGTCAGGATTCCATCATCGCCTCGGAAGCCACCATTTGATCACGTGTCTTAGTTACACATGTTGCAACAAATTTTCTAGAGCCCCACGCACCTCTATTTTAATAATTTAAATAATATTATATAACTGGTAGAAGACACAACTACCCTTTCATCAATTTGATAATTATCCAAAAACAAAAAGGAAAATATAAATGCCCTTGCACACCTTTTTTTTTTCTTCCAGTGGTAAGTCCATGACTTCACTGTAAAATTAAATCTGAAATGCCAAAAATACCTATAAATAATATGTATATGTTATTTTTCTTTTAAGGGTAAAAAAACCATTACATTATGCCAAAAATTTATATAAACACCAACCTGCTCCTAATAAATTTAGAAATGTCAATTGAATCCTCTTGAAAAGAAAAAAACACCCTCAAAAGCATCATCATTTAGTTTTGAGAAAAAGGGTTTAGACATCATAAAACTATTCCAATTCATAATGATACGAGTCTAAAGACACAGAAAAAATTGATGCCTTTTAGTTTTTTGTTGAATAGATTTGCAGTGTTTTTTGTTTTTCATTTGAAGATTTTTATACTTTGGTCAAATTATTTTCTCAATTTAATTATATATTATGATGATTGAGAATTGAGTTTTATGATTTGTATTGAGAATATTTTAGCTTCGATCACAAAAACAATTTGTTTTTTCAATTTAGTCCTACATTATGTTGATTAGAAATTGAATTTAATGATTTTTTTTCATAGGTTTATTATGGTGAAAAAAATTCCCTAATATTAAATTAATTTTTAATTTTGCAATATAAAATTTGATTTTATTATGTTAAATGAATTAAGACTTAAGAGATCAAATTTAATAGTTAGTCAATATATAAGGGTTTTTAACAACACTGTTCATTATGCGTCTATTATGAATATTTTAGCTTGTGGAATATTGTCATTTTCATTTCATCCTTTTAGTTTGAAAATTTTATCTTTTTATTAATTTTTTTATCACAATTCAATCTCCAAGTTTTGAGAAAAAAGAGAAAAAATCACTAGAAAACATGGGAGGAGAAAGAAAGATTTTGATTGGTCATATTTTGGAAACTAAAATAGTTAATCTCAATGTTAATAAATTTTATTTAATAAGAGAAGTTCAAATGTTTTTAACCCTTTATTTTACTAGAAAAAACAAAATGAGGCATAGAATTTTTTTTCCTTTCAATATGATACTAGATTTTTTTACTGATTAAAGGTTCTTTTGAGATTATATACAAGTTTATTGAGGTTTATAGGTGTTTATTGTGTGTTTTTAGGTGATATCAATTGAAAAATGTATTTTTAGATTATATATATATATATATATATATATATATATATATAAACCTACCTTAATTTTCTAATGGCCTTTCTCATTGTTGGAATCTATATAAAACAACATGTCGTTTGTGTTGTTTTTATTTTAAATAAAAGACATGAGTTTGGCCTCTTTTTTATGAGCTATGTATATTATCTTACCCATATCCATACTTTGCATGTTTTTTGCTTTGTTTTATATGTATATTTTCCTATAATTTAAATTTAAATCCATTAAAATATACTAATTAAAATTTTATTAGATATTTTTTTATTAAATATCATGTAATTTTTACTTTTTATTTTTAATTAGATCATAACTTTTTTATTATATTAGCAAATGCTCTTTTGGTACTACTTTTTATTTTTTTAATTTGATTGCTTTTCTGTAAATGTCTATTTTTATTGTTGTATAATTAAATAAAAAATAATTTTGAAAATAAAAATTATTAAACCCAACTAAGTACATTACCAGAGATACATGTTTAGCAGGGTGACCAAGGTCAATTAAAAACTTTATCGCCTTGATATTTAAAAAAAATGCTAGAACATCTTTGTGTTGAATTTTTTTAAGTGAAATAAGGTTTTTGTTGGATTGATTGTGACTTGCTTGGACTCATGTAAAGTCAAATCTAGCTTGATTTAATTTAAAACATGGGCTAAGCAATGTCCTTACCCAAGGGGTCTTTGATATTTAATTGAAATTTATTAAAATAAATTAAATAGAAATATATTTGTCGTATTATTTTATTAAATACCAAATATATATTTGGGATTTATTTTATCAAATATCAATTATTTTTTATTGTGGTTTTGAATGAGGTTGTAATATTTTTTTAATATCAGCAATTTCTTTTTTTGAACATCCCTCCATGATTTTCAAATCTTATTCAATAATTTTTTTATGTATACTTATTTTTATTATCATTTAGTTAAATAAAAAAGATTTCAATAAAAAAAAGTTATTAAACAATAGAGTCCATGATCTAGATTGTAAACTTGATAGGTTAACCCAACTAAAAACAAGTTAGTCTAAAACCTTGTCAAATCAATATTTTTTTTTTTTAATAAAAGCTAAGATAATGTTGCCTTCAATTTTTTTAGGTTCAACTTGAGTTTTGAACCAGTCAACCTCGTCATGTCTGGATCTATCTGGTTGATTGAGTTATATAAAGTGAAATAAAACTGGATTTGATTTGAAAACCAAACCAAACAAGAGCTGTGACAGGAGGTTTCTATGTTGGCCTAAAAAGTAGGTTCAAGTTTAATAACATTGCAAAAAAACTATCCATGATAATGTGAAGGTGATGTATTCTTGTTATACTTTTTAATACATATGTATTAGAATTATCATAACATTATTTTTTGTCTAATTTAAATTTTACGAGAAGATGTTGTCTTGAAAAATATTATGATTTAAAAGGTTGGATGACAATGAATGTGTTCATAACATAAATGAGTTTTTATCAAAAGAATACCTTTTTTATTTTTATTTTTATTTCAAATCATCCATTTTATTTTATTTTATTTGGATTTTGGTTGTTGTTTTTATTAAATAAAATATATATATAACAAAAAAAATTGAAAAAAAAAACTTAGTAAGAAAATGAGGAATTGTGCTAGAATATTATTTTATTTCAGTAGATTTTAAATTATTATTCTTGTTGACATATATAATGTGAAAATATTGACTGATGGTAATCTATTCGATGTATAATATTAACCATTATTGTCTGTGGTAATGTAGCACTGTGTTTTAAAATATATATTTAGATTTTTTTTATTTACTTCAATTTAATTTGTTGGTGTTTTTAGCTTGTTTTGACATGCTTAAGTCAAAAATAAATTTTTTAAAATAAAATAAAAATAATATTTTGATATATTTTTAAATAAAAAATATTTTAAAAAACAATCGTTATTACATAAGTTTGTAGATGATACAACTCAACTCAAAGTTGTCAATACAATTATTGTGACCATTTGATTTTATGATGGGCACAAATTTTTTATTATTATTATTACTAAAGTATTTCAACATTACATTTCAAGCCTACATGTATAATGAAAGAAATATTCAAGATGATATTTTTTAAATAAACAAATTCCAATCTAAATATCCAAAGATAAATTGATAAATTAACTTTAAATAATTCATTACAAATAGAAAGTCAAACATTTGGAAATAAAAGTCTGTTTGTTTCACATATAATATTTCATGTAAAAAAATTGATAAATTAATATTTCATGAAATATTTTACATGTAAAATATTTTTTAATGTTTGACTTGAAAAATATTTCCACATAAATAGTTTTACATGAAAATATTTTTAGGTGGAGGAGGAGAAGGAAGTAGTCGTTGTGGTGGTGGGGGGATGGTGAATCTCTAGCAATGACCTCTATGCCCTAGTTGTGTCTACACTTTCCACTAACATTATGGAAGAAATTAAAAAGTCATGGGAGAAGGAATCTTCTATACAAGCCACCATTCAAGGTTTATAGGTATTATCAGACTCACACGTTCACTATATTTAGGTTAATAATCGTCTCAATAGAAAAGGAAAAATAATGGTACGTAATGATCCTAATTTGTAAAATAAACTTATATCTACGTATCATAGTTTAACTATACAGGGACGAACATTCTAGGGTAACAATTACTACTAGAAGAGTGGGAGGGTTGTTTTATGTAAAGGGACAACATAAACATATTAGACAATTTGTGCTTAGATGTTAAATCTATTAGAAGAAAAAGTATGAGATTATAGCCACCCTTGAACTATTACAGCCTCTATTTATTCCCTATGCTCTATTCATTGATATCAATATGGACTTTAAAGAAGGTTCGCTTAGATACAAAAAAAAAAGAGAGGTTATAATAGTAGTTATATATCAGTTCAACAAATATATATATTGTATAGTATTAAGTTACTTCGATATTAAAGTGTTTATAGACAATGTGTATAAATTACAAAGGTTGTCATCATTGATGGTTAATGACAGGGATCTGGTGTTTTTGAGAGAAAATTTTAGAAGAAAATGTTGAACATTTAAGAATCAATCTACTCTATTAATTTGTATATCATCCATAAACTGATAGCTAGACAAAAATAATCAATAAATTTATGAAAAATTATTTTAGGTATGTAACAAGAAATTGTCCAAGTCTATTGTAAGATGGCTATTTTTACCAGAATGGTGAAACAACCCTCATTTTTATTTCACTACCAAATTAACACTTTACACATTTCCTATTTTTGTAAGGATTCTATAGTGGAATCACTTGACGAAGCAGCAGTAACCAGTAGGACATGATTAAAAGCGTCAGGATTCATTTACAAAATGTACAAAACATGATCATTCAATTAGCCAACAGTAAGAGAATGGAGAGATACTTTTCAATAGATGACTACGTTTATTTGAAGCTGCAGCTCTACAGGCATCAATCAATAATTCGCAGATCATCACAAAAACTAGCAGCGATGTTTTTTGGGCCATACCAGCTTATAGACAAGATTGGAAACGTCGCATATAAGTTGGAATTGCCACCTTCAATTGAAATCCACCTTGTTAATCCACCTTGTTTTCCATGTGTCACAACTTGAGAGGCATCTCAGAAACCAAATTACGCAACATACTCTACAAGTTTTGCGTCGAACACCTGACTTATTTTAATCATTTTTGTACTCACCCTTAACCGTACACGCATCAAGGCAAACCCCGTGACTGCTGCTAGCAATAAATTAAGCAATTGATGACAGCCAAGTTTTAGCGCAAGCAAGTGATAGCATAAGCCAACCATCTAGGTGGTGGTCAAGTAGTAAGAACTTGAGATTAAGAAGTTTATTTTTTTTGTGGTCTCAGATTCAAGTTCTTGGTTGCTCATATGATGGCTACTGGAGGCTTACATGATCGTTACCTTCAGGACCCGTGGGATTAGTCGTGATGCGCGCAAGCTGGCCCGAACACCCACGTTAATCTAAAAAAGAAACAAAAAAGTAATAACATACGCCGCTACAAATTACGAGCGTTAGATGACAATCTAGTTTTAAAGCAAGCTAGTAAATAGCATAAACCACCTCTCTTTTCTTTTCACTCCGGCAAATGGTGCACAGCTACTCCCAACTCCGATGAAAAATACAGGCAATTTTCCTCAACAATCATTTATCAAGGGACCAACATAAAGAATAAGTTCCTGCATGACACCGGTCACTCAAAAATGTGAATTCGGGCTCCAATGGATCTTTAGAGATCCAACCCCACAGTTTTTGGAGATAAATAAACATGAAAAGATGTTCTGTTAAACTTGATAAAAAAAAATCTGGTTAAGCAAAAACACAAACGCACTAATTTCAAAATTAAAAAGAACAAATTGGTGATGTTATTGACACCATCTAGAATTATTTTCCAAGAATCCATAACCACCAAATACGTGGAACCCAAGTACATCAAACAAACAGATGAAAAGTCCACTTGAAAAGGAGATATCGTGGATCCTTTCGTACTTTATTGTTCTCTGCTACTAACAAAAGAACCGAGTTCCAGTCACACCCAACAGAAGTTGCTTGTTCTAGGGCTTGAGAGACAAGGCCAATCCAACCTTGGCACTCTTTTCAATTGCCTTCGTATCAACCTCCCCTGAGATTGTGAATAGAGACTTAGGGCGCCACTCATTCTGGATAAGAGCACTCACCTTCCCATAGTTGTTCAACCGAGCCTTCACTGTAGTCAGGGGGTCAAGTGCATGTTGCGTGCCAATGGTCAATATGTTTTCATTGTTTGAAAAGCTATGGGTCAGCTCTGCACCAACAGCTGTACTTGTCAATGGGCTCACTGTGTGGTAGTAGGAAGCACTAAGGGTGTCTCCCTTATCATTACTGTGGGCATCAACAAAAATCACTTCCATCAGGAAGGGTCTTCATCAAATCAAAAATATGCACAAACAGCAGAAATCACTCCACGTCAATACATAACCATGACTCTAATCCTATATTCGGATTAAAAACATTGTCCTGGGTGATAAAAGAGAGTAAAACTTCAATAAAAAACCTCAGAAAAATTTGTTCAATGAGCATCTTTAGCAAAACTGCCATAGAAAAAAAATTGTTCACCAGCAAATGCCTTCAAAATTAGTCTTTCTCTGCATTGAATTACTACTCAAGCATTTTAATGGAGTGGTGCCAGCAAAAGAATTCCCAAGCTGGTCTTTATATTTGTAGTGCTCAATGCTCAGTGAACATAATCATTCAAAGCAACAAGTATCCGGTTTTAGAGTAATTATCTTAAAAAATAACTACTTTCTCTGTATTGAACTACTACTCACACTGTCAGGGAAGCAATTAGGTCAGAATTCGTATAACTCAACCCTGCGTTGCATTTAGTGAAGTTCCCAGTGGCAGTATCAAATGAGAGATCAGTCCCCAGAGCAACAACATTGCTCCCAACCACGCCTGAGAAGTTAACAATGGGATTCGCAGTCAACCCAAGGCTAGTACTAATTCCAGCATACTCATGCTGGTACTGGAGTTCCACCTGTTACCACAAGCAATTAAATCAGATCATAGTGGCAAAAGACCTCACTAACACTGGCATAGCATTAGATACAGTAAGAAGTTCAAAATGGATAAGGCAAGCATGACCCCAAGGTTTAACTTCAACAACAAAAATTCAGATCAGCAATCAACAACCGTAACAGCAAAGATATGATGGTCCCATCAATGAAACAGCCAAGCAAATCAGAAAGTAGAAACAATTATAAAAGACACGATGACAATGATCGACAAGGAAAAGAGCCATTTTACCTTGCCAGATCTCTGATCAGGAACTTTGAAGCTAAAGATTGTCTTGAGCCCGGGAGCAGGTTCGTCGACAGTAATAGTTGTGAGAAGCTACAGATGAACACACCACTATCAACTGGGCAATCAAAGCATCATATTACTAGAAATAAAATTATCCAACGAATGTTCACTGCATCAAAAAATGTTGGTCTATTAGCTTATACAAATTCCATAAGAAAATTTCACATTTTGAAAAGACCATGGACAAGCTAATTTACAACCTGATATGGGCGTTGGTAACAATATAGGCATGGGGTGTCGTTCTAAAGAAAAATCTAAGAAATAAGACAGCCATGCAAGTAATATAAAACTAATAATTTGCTATCATGGTATCTCACATCTACAGTCAACAGAGTAAATATTGTATTTAAACAGAAAAGAAGATATTGAATCATGGTGGCATACTAGAGAATTAATCGCATATTTAACAGGTATATGGAATTTCCATATGGCAATTCTCCAAACCTGGGATAAGAGACTACATATAATTCAATTTGTCAACATTATGAAATGAAGTATAGATATATGATGAATATAAGAGTTCCATCATATCATATTATTTAGGGATTCAAACAATTTTGGCCAGCACTCAAGAAATGAGTGGACTTCGCAGTCCAACAATGACCAACCCAGAGTGCAAAGCAACAAACAGGCACCTCAGAGAGTTACCTGAAGTCTACAAACAGGATCATCAGATACATAATCCACAAGCACAGATGATTATCATATGTGTCCAAGAAAGAGAGCAGGCAAGCTTTCATGTCTTACATTGGAGTTTGTGTCCACTTTTACATCAGTTGTGATGTTCTTGTTCTTTAGCTGACTGCTGATATCAGCTAAAAACAGCTCCCCTTTCTTGATCCCAGTTGAAGTAATTGCCTGGCATTGGAAATAAATATAATGTCAAAAAATAACATCACAACAGTTCATTTTCACCAAAAAAAATAAAAAATAAAAAATAACAACGAATCCTGAACCAAAATTTACTTGACAGAAAACATTGAAACTAAGCATCCAAACAAATGGATTGCACATCCACGCATCCAAAACAGATGGCCATTCTCGGGTGCAATTATAATTGAGAAAGTGTTCCCATTTTTCCATTTCTCCCTCCTAGCCTCAGGCAACACGTGTACGCTTTTTTCCTTAATTTTACCCAAATGAAACCTAAAACAAACGTCTAGGATTGCTAATAAATTCACTAATACGATCAACCGATGATCGAAGCCGTAAATCCTTTTTTACCGTTTGTGAATCGTACAAATAGCACAATTAAATCATCAATGCAGATAAAAATTATCAAGTAAAGAAATCCACATGTCATTTAATCCAAAGAATTAATTGTCCAACTCTTAATACTGCATATTGATCGATTCATTTTATTATTTAATTTTTGAAAAAAACAACTAACTTTTTTATAGCCCTAAGATTCCAATATCAGTACCAAGATTCGAAATAAGACAAATATGTTTTAATCCAAGGCCAAAAAAAATATAATTAATAGTAAGAATAAAAGGAAGGGAAAAGGAAAATTACAACTCCAGTAGATGTATAAGTAGTGACAGTGAACTTGTGGTCGCTCTGATAATCCTTGTAGAGAAGATCTGGAAATTTCGAGAAATTAAGGGAAAAAACACAAAAATGGAAACAAATTAAAGACTGCAAAAATAATCATTCGGCGTGTTACCTCTGGCTTTCTTGCCAATATCGGAGTAGAGACCTGGGCCTTTTCCCATGATTTTTTTACGAATAAACGGTAATCGAGCGCACCCAAAAAAGGAGAGAGCTTTTGTTTGCTGCAGTCGTGTATTCTAGAAAGAAAACGAACCAGCAATAAAATATTAAGTGAACCCTACCTACGCTTATGTGACCGGTTGATACGGACCGTTGGATCTCGAGAGAAGGAGTGCTTAGGTGTTTTCTGGACTCCAGAATGAGGACGGGGCTAAATTGTATACAAAGTATATTTGAATTTTAAAAGTATTTTTAAAAGATTTAAAATATTTTTATTTTATTTTATCTGAAATTAATTTTTTTTTAATATTTTTACATCAAAATTGATGTATTGATGTCAAAAATAATTTTTAAAAAATAAAAAAAATATTATTTTAATATATTTCGAATAAAAAACATTTTAAAAAATAATTACAACTATACTTTTCAGCACTCGCTAAAACATGCAGGATTTTCTATATATTTATTAATATTTATATATTTTTTTAGTATTGTAGATTATAATAATAATTTTTTATTTTTAATTTTAATTTTTTTTGTTATTAATTTTTTTAATTTAATTCTTATATAATATATTTACGGAGATTTAGAGATAATAATTTATTTTAATTTGTCTTTTATATGATTATCATAGTATCAAAAAAATATCCTAGCATTGAGTTAGTATCCGAAAAATATTTAGAATTGTAGTATAGTTTCTTTAAAAATAATAGTTAAATAAAAACCTACTTTAAAAAAATTGGATTATTAAACTTTGTAGAGTTAATAATTCAAGCTGTGAGTTTGACGAGGTAACCCTGGTTGACTCGGCTTATGAGTTTTTAGTAAGGTATTTTTTTTTTCTAATTGAACTCAATTATATAATTATCTATTTTTCTTTTTATCATAGAGTTAAAAAAATAGATTTATGAAAAAAACATATTATTAAATTTTAGAAAATTCATATATTTGTTGACAAGGATGAAAAATTTAACCTTTTTTTAATTTATTTTTCTCAATTTTATTCTTTATTATTGAGTTTTATAATTTGTTTTATTTTACTTTTTATGAAGTCATCATAGTCTTAAAAAAAAATCTCAGTATTAATTAGATACTTGATTTTATAATTTTTTATTTTTTTATCATATAGTTAAATAAACAATAGTTTTTTAAAAAACAAATTATTAATTCCAATAAAGTCCATTATCTAGTTTGTGGGTTTGAAGTGTTGACCCGGGCTACTCGATTCATGGGTTTATCAAGTTTACTCATCAAACTTAATATTTTTTTTAATTTCTGGTCCTTTAATTTTTCTAATTATTATTTTTTATTTCACTCTTCTTCAATATTGGATTGGTTCAAAAATATAATTTATAATTTGTTTTTTTTTTATTTTCTATAAGATTATCATGATCTCCAATAAATATATTTTTTTAACGTTGGTGCTCAATTTTATAAGTATATAATGTAATCATAAAATTAAATAGAAATAATTTATAAAAACAATAAATATATTAAATATATTGAAGTACATAATCTAGGTCACAAGATGACTAAAGTCAATCAAATCCAGCATCATCTCAATATTAAAAAAATATATCGTTTTAAAGTATTTTTTTTAAATTGTCATATTTTTATCTAACATCCAAGTTGTCATTGCACCTACTAAATTAAATGATTTATTTTGGATTAGTTTTTACATGATTTAATTAGAAACTTGAGTCAAACAAGCAGCTGAGTTAACAAATCTCAAAATCAAGCCACTTGATTGAATTTAATGATATTAACAAAAAAATCTTCATATTTTTAATATTTTTTAAACATAGAAAAAAAAATAGTCTAACCCACATTAGAGAGCTGATGAATGTATTAGTATTAGTCTATTTATGGTTCTATTTTTATTTTATTTTTTATTTTAAGTTTGACAATATATAAGAACTTCACAAAAATCTTGGAACTAACTTCATTTAAGAAAAATTGTCTACCATATTTTACAAAATAACATTAATTATAATATTATATGATAACATTTTTTTAAAAAAATAATAGTATATTATTAACACAATTAAAAAAATAGATATGCTTCATTTAAAAAAAAAATTCATGTCAAAAAAAGTAAATTAAAATTTCTTATTTAAAGAATATATTTCTCTATAAGATTTTTAAAATCTTTATTAAGTTTGAAAGCATACTTTAAAAGATTTTTTACGGTTCTTTTTTACAAGTTTTTCATTATATTTATTGAAAGAAATAGGGTGTGAATAGTTCATTTAATGTAGTTACATTTCAATGTGAATTACATTAGTAAAATTATAATTTTGCCTCCCAAACAAATATCATTTGGCCACCTTATAGGTTTAATAAGATTTTTTATATGAATAATAAAAATACTAAAATATAATTGAAGACAAACTAAAGGTATCTTTGGGATTATACTGGCGGTTTAATATACTTTTTATTTAAAAAAATTATTTTTTATATTAGCAAATCAAAACAATCTAAAAATATAAAATAATTTATTTTAAGTAAAAAAATCAAAATTTAAAAGAACACAACGCAAAGCCTAAAAAGAAAATGGGATGGAAACAATTCATTTATTGTAGCACCAAACACATTTCATTGTTGATATCAATAATAAAAATATGAATTTTCTAAGATCCAAATAACATTTGGTATATCTTACAAGGGCAATAATTTTTTTTCTTTTTGTATGAACAATAAAAACACAAAAAATTCCTTAGAGACATAAAATATGCATGATGTTTAAAGGTAGTTTTGGTTTTATTTTAACTTTCTTGAATGCATGGTAAAGTAAAAAAAAAAACCTTGGGTAAAGGGGTTTTTTTTTGTTATTTAATATTTGTTGAGGGCATTATGATCTTTTAATAAAAATTAAATAATAAAAAAATAAAAAAATTGTTGGCACGTAGGAAGCACCCGCATATTTTAGGTGGCGTCTTCTAGTGATTAAAATTGTCCTTTTGTCATGTTGTTAGAAACATCACTACATCCTCTTCCTCCTGATATAGTGCATGTTTGTGGAGGTTGGGTGGTTTTTCCCTGTTAAATTGCATGTTGGTCCTTTTTGTCTTTGATTTTTTAGCTTTGATCCCTTTTCTTTTGATTTTGATTTTTGTCCTTTACCCTATTGTAAAAAACAAAATATTTCCTTTTCAATTTGAATCTGTCATATATTAATATTTTTTTTAATTATATTCTCATTCTTTTAATTTCTAATTTTTTTCTAGGTTCATTTATAAAAGTTTTATTGATTTTTAATTTTGCCTTTTGATCCAAGTTTATGGTGTGTCTTTTTTATTTTGTTGTTATTCTTTTGATATTTTTTTTTAATTTAACCCTCTAATCAAAAAATTTTAATTAGCCTTTGATTTATTTCTTATTTTGGCTTTCACCATCATTCTTTTAATCATCATTTTTTATTTTAAATCTTTTTGTCTAATTATTTTTTTTTCTCGGTATTATTCTTCAACAGTTGATTTGTTATGGATTGTACTTCACTGTTTTTTCATGTATGATGTTTGTGGTCTAATTATATAGATCAAGTGTTTGAAAAGTTATTGTGGGTCAACATATTTTTTTTAGTTTCGATTTTATTATTTGACATTAGTTTTTTTAGAAAAAGTTGTGTTTGTGGTTTTCTTTAGTTTTTTGTGTTGAATTATCCCCATATCATTACCTAGATTATAGATTTTGCTGGATAACACAAGTTGGCTCGCTGCTTATTACCCTAGTTATGTGTTTATCGCACTACTTCAGGTTGATTCTAGCTATTTGTTTTACCTAATTTTGTACTTTTAGAGATTTGTTTTCCAAAGTATAGTGTTTTTTTTAATAAAAATAGTTGATTTACTATTGTTGCCAATTCTTTATTGTCTAATTAAAATAAAATCAACTTGTTGAACTCGAATGGTGTTATAACCCAAGTCATTGATTTCTCTTATTATTATTTTTTTTGAAATGCGCTCATGACACCTGTACAACATTTTTTATGTAACAAGAAAGTGCATAGTATAGCACAAGACCATATCTAGTATTTGCCTATTTATGGTTTTGTTTTTATTTTTGTATTTTGAGTTTAATGATATATAAGAACTTCACAAATATCTTAGGACTAACTTCATTTAAGAAAAATCGTTTACCAATTAGTATTTAAAAATGCATTTTTATCAAGGTTTTATATCATCATTTTACATTTGAAGTATCAATAACTCCTTAACTAAAGCATGCTTTATAATAACAAGTTTGATACCATAAGGTACCTTTAATTTATGATAAATGTTCATCCTAAATGCAGGCTGATTAGTACTTAAAAGTGCATTTTTTTATCAAGGTTTTATATCATCATTTTGCACTTAAAGTATCAATAACTCCTTAGTTAAAGCATGTTTTATAATAATATATTTAATAATATAAGATACATTTAATTTATGATAAATATTTATTTTAAATACAGGCCTATCATATAAATGAAAGGATTGATTGATGAATTTAAGAATTAAAATTGAAAGGACAAAAAGATGGCCAAACTTAGAAAAGAGATGTTAGTGTAGTCCAAACCAAAACACGGTTTGATAATTGGGTCATATCTAAAGCTGTAGATCTCATATTTAGATTTACTTTATATGGATGGAAAGGTAAGACATAGGCCTACAACTTTCATATGGAGCCCAAGACTTAAAAAGGTCATTTTCAAGTTCAAATTGTAGTAATAACAAAGAAGTCCGAATATGTCTTCTAGCCCATGCACTGTTCAGTGTTTAGCCCATATTTGGAGTTCTAGAAGTCTAAATGACCTGAATGTTTTACACAAGAAAGCTGAGACAATTTTATATAACTTTCATGTTTTCAAGTAGTTCTAATTTTGACGTTATTAATAATGTTTTGGGCAGACAAGATAATATAAGGATTGTCACCAAGTCAAGAGGTGGTCACCCGCTTATCAATTAGTCATCAAATCAATAGTTTCCAATTTTGGCCTATAAAAGGAGGCATTTGCCATGCATTTAGGCATCTTGGTTTCCAGATCAAGATCATGCTTTTCCTTTCTCTCTTTGTATTTTTTGTAATGTTTATGCTTTCCTTTCATTAATATTAAGTTTATGCCTTTCATTTCCTTTCCTTTACTTAATTAACTTTTATCTTATTTATATTCTTATTCTGTTTATTTATTTTTCTTTCTTTCATTATGTCTAGCTACGTTTATTATGTCAAGGTGAAAAGGTTACACTAATGGTGTATGAATAAGTATACTGTAAACTTAATATGGACTTTAATGTTTGATACTAATATGTTTTCTATTTGTTATCTTGTTCACTCTTTAATATTTTGCTTGTTAAATGACTAATCTTGATTTATGTTGTATAACACTTGGTACAACAAATGCTTGGCACTTTCATAGTTCATATTGTATGGTATAACCGACACCTGAGTTATGAAAGGAACTTGATTTGTTGTTAACATAAGTTATAATCATGAATGCTTGACGAGATTTACAAGTATTAGCATTAATCGAATAAGATGACTAATGTAATCATGTTAACAATCTACAATTTGATCGGAACTTTCTTTGTGTGTGGTTTCCAATTGAATAATAAGAGTTTATACTATACTTGTTTGACATACCATTAGTGGAACCTCTAACCTTGACATTTGTTATTATCATTGTTTAATCCTTACATTAATAATCTATCTCAAAGTTCTCATCATCATCTTCTCCTCCTCCTTTTTTTTTTAATTATTAATACTACTACTACTACTACTACTACTACTACTACTATTGTTATTGTTATTGTTATTGTTGTATTATTATCATTTATAATTTATACAATTAACCTCCTTGTGGTTCGACCCCGGTTTTGCTGGGTTATTTATTACTCCAACACTTCTGCACTTGGGAGAAGACATCAATCTTTTAGTTGTGTCAAAACTTCAACCATCAAACACTTAAGGTTTTAATGTCAATCTTAGCCCAAATAATAGTACATTTATATCCTTATATGATGCTTAAATTCAGTTTTAAATCAACCTTCAAATCAGCCCAAGCACAATCCATGATCTTACAAGTCTACACAACAAATAACAATTGATTTATTTTGGTTAATTCATTAATCCAATAAGGCAATAACATGGATGGAAAGCTAGAGGAGATATTGTAATATTATTTTGGGTCAAAAACAAGAAAAAGACAGCTCATAAAGGAGGAAGAAAAACGTGCACCAAAGTGATTGCAAAGCTGGCCTAATTTGATTTTTCAGAACACTTTTTGGTTTTTTGTCCATAACTTTGACTCAGGTGTCCAAATGAGCTATTCTTTAATGATTTAGAAAGGCGATAAAATTTCCTATAAATGTCTCTAATAGACATCTCCAGAAAAGGCTTCTAGGAGGGTCTAAATTGCTGTCCAAAGTTGGCATCATATTTATGTCCGAATTTTTATTGAAATTGTGTTGTGTTCTTCTTTGTAGATTTCAATTCTTTAGTTTGTAAAACTTATTGTTTTAGTTTGATTCAAGTTATTTTATGTTTATGAAAGTGTTCTTATACATAATCATGGTTGGCTGATCTCTTTCTTGAATCCAAATCAAGGATGATGGTGGTTGAGGTGAGTTCTTTAAGATATGAATGAATCTTAATGTTTATCTTCTCATTTTCTTCATGAATGTTTGATTATTTCAAGGAAATTTTAGAAATCATTTAGATAATGTTATAATCTTGAATTTTTATGCACAAACTTTAGTTTTGATATAGAGATTGTTTGATTCAATATCTTACTTAATATGAAAGTACTTGTTCATTCTTAAGCAATAATCAATTTTTATTTTTTTAAACTTCATTGTAATGATCTAATATCATCATCGTTGATATTAGGTTGAGTTATCTTATATATCTTGAAGGAATCACCAATACATCACCATTAAAATTGATTTGGACCAAGACTTACTTTTTCTTGTCATTTAAAATCTATTTACACGTTTTCATCTTTGAAAACAAATCCATCAGTTATTTTCAACCAAGTTATTGTTAATTTAATTTCTCTTGAGTTTTTTTGTTACCTAGCTTAATTTCTAGATCTAGCTCTCTGTGGATATGATCTCGATCTTACCGAGTTAATTGCTACATCGCACACTCGTACACTTACAAGTTAAAACAAGCTGATCATAAAACATGGTCAAGCATGGTTCGATCCCGGTTTTGTTGGATTATTTATTACTTTGGCACTCCTACATTTTAGAGAAGACATTAGTCTTTTGATTGTGTCAATATTATAAAACATGCTTTAGTTAATGAGTTATTGATACTTCAAGTATAAAATATTGATAAAAATACATTTTTAAGTACTAATCATCCCATAACTTTCTTCATTCATAATTCACAATATACTTTACTCAATTGTACATTCACATTAAAGTTTTCCATCATCCATATATTTACATACCTAACACAAAATTAAAACATTTCTCCCCTGAACATCTCTTTTGGCCAAAACTCAATACTCTCATATCCTCAAATTTTCTTTTCAAATTTATTTTATTTATTTATTTATCATTAAATTTCATATGTTTTCAAAATGACAACCAATATTATAACTTCTTCTTCTTTCCATTTCTTATCACCTATCTTTAATTTCACAACTTGATTTAAATACCTCAAATGTATTCTCTACATCTAGAATCACTTATTCATGAGCACATAATTATATAACCAAGAATTTTTTCTCTGTTTTTCTTCACTTGACCAAGACCTAATTCCTTATCCATTTTATATTCTTCTTTTTTTCAATTATATTTGAATTTAGAATACTTCCAAGCTCACATACCCCCTCCCCCCTTTCTCTTAATTCACACCTAAAAAACCTTTAAATTTTTCCCTATTTGGACAACACTTGTGTCCTTCCTTTTTCCTAAACTTTCTTCATTAATTTTTTATAATTGATATAGTTCCCTAAAGTATTTCACTCTAGTTTATCATTTTATCACTTTCTTGCATTTCCCTCAAAAATTGAATCAAGAACCCTAGTTATTAATAAAAATTAATTGAAATTAAAGTAAGTTTGGTGAATTGGACACACCTTGTCATTTTGATGTCAAATTTCAAACTCAAAACCGGATCTCCACCTCAATCTCTATTTTCCTTCAATTTCTTCACTCTCTCTAGTGTTACACCCTCTCTCTCTCTTCACTATATATTCTAAGTTCGATGTTTATATCATGGTTTCACTCTATTTAAGTTTCCATGGTTTTGCTTAGATAAAAGGGACGGGAGAAGGTTTGAAATGGTGAAAGAACACTTGTTCTTCTTTGTTGATACTTTCGGGTGGCTTTAAAATGAAGAACAAAATGTTCTTCTTTAGAGTCAGCCTCCCATTTAAATGGGAGTTTACATGTTTTTCTTTTTTTCTCTCTTTTTTTTTTTACAATGTACCCCAAATTATACTTCTCAGCACCAATAATTTTATATATATATTTTTTTTAATATTGATTGACTTCAAATTTTTATTTAAGATAAAACAATATTTTAGGAAGTTACTCATAAAATTTTAGTATGATCTAATGGTTGAATTGTAAGTTAAGTTTAATAGCATAAAACTAGACATGAAGTAATTTTTACACAAAAAATCTGATTTTTTCAATGTTTTATTTTATTAAATCATTAATATTTTTATCTAATTCATTGGATACTTTTATACTTATTTATTATATAATTTTTTCTCAAATTTCATTCCATTCTAGATTAAAAACTAAGCGATTGCACATATGTTTACACCGACGATCAAAGTCATTGGCATGCAAAACCACACATTAATTTGTTTTTTAAAATAAATTCCAAAATAATTTTCTAAATATTTTCACCTGAATTTATAAAAATTCTTCAAATTTATCAAAATTTTTTTTTACAAATCTATATTGTACCTTTTATGTTTACTTTATCATATTTCCTATATTTAGATGCATTTTTAATTTTAAATAAACTAGATCAAATTTCATTAAATTATATTTGAGAACATTGCTTTCTTTTTTTATCACTTCCATTTTGTTTTTATCTTCTTTTTTTTTTATTTTACTTTTCCATCATTTTCATATTTTTATTTTGAAGTTAACACGTATAAATTTGATTTTAAATTCCCAACATTCAAAGTTACATTTTTAATTCCAATACTCAATATACTCACTTAACATCATATTTTTCATTATTAATTTTATGAATTTTATTACATAAAAATTCAAGAAAAAAATATTATGAATCATACAAAAAAAAGTGTTTATTGCAACTTCGACTTTTTAAATTTTGATCATTAGACATATGGTCAGAAATCTAGGATTTTTTAAACTAAAAAACCATTTTCAACATGTTACCATCTAAAAAACCAAACAAACACCCTTACAACTGTAATAAACCATTTTTTTTCTAACTCAAACACTCATTAATTGGTCTAAAATGCAAAATTAAAAAAAAAATCTTTCTCAATCTGGATCTACATTTCCAACAAAATAATTTTTAAAAATACATCAATAAAACTCATCTAATCAAATAAAATTCATTAATACCAATATTTTGTTTTATTATTAGAATATGGTCAACTGACCATTTTCTCCCTTCTTTTTAATTTTTTAATAACTTTTTTTTATTTTCTAAAACTTTAAAACTAAAACTTGAAAAAAAACACCAAAATAAAAAATCTCAAAATTAAAAAACCCTAAAACAAAGTCAAAATAAAACATGGAGAATAAAGATAACCTTTTCATGCATATTTCAGTAGGCCACCATGTTTTCTCCTTTTCTTAGTTTGGTATTTATAAAAATTTATCTCATTAAATTAACCTCCAATCAAAGCTTTAATATTTTCAAAACCTTCGTTTTCAAGGAAACACAAAAAGAATATAAATTATCAACTGAAAAAAACATAGAAAAACAAAAAGGATGAAACAAAAAAACTTGATGATTCAAATGAAGAAAAAAAAAAAACTATTGTAATCCCCATTGAATTATAAGAGCACGAAGGACATTACACTTTTGCATGTAAGAACATCATGTCTTTTAGTTTTTTTAACTAATAATAATGATGATGATGTTATCATACGTCGATGGGATATACTGAGGATACGATTGAACAGAGAAGCAAAAAGAAATCCTACAATGCTTGACAGGTAAGAGAACATCAAATAGGGTACACAACAAGTTTTATTCTCTTTTCTTTAGCTCTTGTCTCCGTATGAATAAGAAAAAAACAGTGATACAAATAATCAGTCCACTCTGAAACATATTTCTCAACGACAGCATTACAAATCAAGTTAGAACTAAGTGAAATCAAAGGGAGCAAGTATAATTTGCAATTTAAATCACTTGTCCATCCATTGCATAATAGAAAAGAAGCTGCCCTCAGCTGGTTTGAATCCGTGTAAAATCGAATTGCATTCAGGCGTGCTAATGGTAGCCATCCACTTAGTTTACAACAAGAAGAGAGATGCCGTCAGCAAAAACAGCAAGTAGATTAGACCCATATTCTTGTCTGTCAAATTGGCTGCATTGTAATCCGAACTGTCTGCCTTAGAAGTCACAAAGCTTCCCTCAGGTGTGCTTGTGGTCAGAACAACAACAATCCAGTTACCATCAGAACCTATCCCAGCTCCCGTAAACTTAGCATCATCAAGGCTACCCGAGTATTGAGTCTGCGTGAAGTTAGTTAGCACAAGACTCGGATCCAGGTTGGGAACACAAGCGGGCATCAAGGCTCCATCCCTTGTGTTGGATACATTCAGGTGGCATTTGGCTAGAAGGCTTGGGTAATTGGGGAACTGCGTTTCAGTACCTGGTACTGTGTTGGAGCCCGTGGCATTTGTACAGGGTTGATCCTTAAACTGGTCAGCTAATTCCTCAGCAAGGCACTCTGCATTATCATTTTTTGTGAGGGCAGTTAAATTCAAGGATGTCCTATAGTTGTTAATGCTTTGAAGAAGGCCATCCACCTGATCTGCACATAAATGGTGGAATGAGAAGCTCCGCGTCAACATTTCAGCCAGTGGAGAGAATTTTATCATGGAATATATGTTTTGTTGTTTCTTGGAAAAGAAGGCCACGGAACACTAAGCATCTCAGACAATTCCCAAATTCTTGTGCATTCTAAACAAGCAGCAAAAGTAGCTTTTAATAGTATGGGCTTGAACCCAAGGGAACTTAGAGGACACTAACTTTGAAAACCATTTTCTTGATCTTAAGCATCAGTTGCTTGCGTCAAAAAGATTTTGACAGCATAACAGATTAATGGAAAGAACAATTCTAACACAGGGAAATAACATTAACAACGAGAGAAACCAATAGCAAAACAAGTATTACTAGGGCAATCTTATCAAAATAAGAGGACATGCATTTGAATTTGTGGAGCAGAAATAGCACAGGAATAGAATCTTACAAGTAAATAGCTGACTCTAAAACCTTCGTAAGTAAAAGCCACATACAAAGAAAAAAAAAAGTGCTTCATTTTGATGGAAACATACAACTTTTGGGAGAGGATTTTTATTGGCTAAACCTAAAAGATGCGCCTCCTATGATAAGAAACAATTTGTTCTGGACTTCTTACTCCAGCTTTCTTGGGACTGCCTAATTATAATTTTCTAGGAGATGGTTAAGAAATCATGAAGATTGTAAGGGAAGGCTTGAAAAACAAAAGATTCAGCGATCAAGGAAAACATAAGCTGGTTATTGTAAGTTAACCATAGATACTAATAATCTATTACAGAGAAGGAAAATCATGAAAACAATCTTGCAAAGGCAAATTCACCAACAGCCCATTTGGAAACATTAGATTTAGGGTAGAAATTAAATGAAATCAATGCAATACCATTTACCTGTTACAGGGTTTCGGAAAGTCCTGAGCAATAGAAATGAATTCTACATCCCATTAAAACCATATATTTCCATACGGCTCTAAATCTCACCAAGTGGGGTGCGATTTGGGTTGAAATGAAATCAATTCAATTCAATTTATGTGAGAATTGAAATCAAAATCATAAGCATTAATGAATGCGATTTACCAGCAAGTCTTCCTTTTATTCTTTTTAGGAAAGTTCTTCAATCAAGATTCATAAACCACGCTATATTACAGTGAATTAATTGGCCATAAATAATCTTAGCTAAATTCAAAAATAATAAAAAGTGGGTTGTCTTAGATCAAGTCAGATAAGCAATCTAGTTAAGGTAATTTCAGTAACTAAACTAGAGACCAAGCTAAGAGTTCTAATAAGATGACAGACACCATTAGCAGCAAAATCAGTGAAAGAACATACATAAGTCCTAGATAGAGCAATCGACCCTACATGTGCTAGTAACAAATGCTGCAACCCAATTACCCAGTATCCAGATTAATTAATATAACCACCAAGACTAATTAACAGCTAATCAGATCTCGCAAAAATTTGGCAAGATCAAGTTAAAAAACAAATTAGCTAAAGGGCATTTAAGAAAAGAAAAGAAAAAGGATAACCTACCGTCACAAAGGACAGGGTGAGAGATGATGCAGAGAAGGAAGGAAACAAAGAATGGGAAGAGGAGAGAAAATCTTGACGATGTCATTGCTTAATCTGTTGCTGCTGCTAAAGCTACTGTTGCTGTTGTTGTTTAATAATAATATTAATAAGAGAAGGAAGGCAGGAAGGAGCGTCGTGGAAGATAGATGGATTGTTGCTTTCTTGTTTGTAATGTAAGGCAATTACAAGTGTAATACTGTTAGTTATAGTGCATCATCGACTTGCTATCTTTTTTTTAAACATCATGGCATCGTTTGAGTTTTAGCTGCAAAAACATTTAAAAAAAACAATTACCAAGAATAACATTAAAAGATAAATAATTAAAGTAAAAATTATTTCACATGATGGTTTCAAAAAATTTAATTTAATTTTTATATTTGAAAAATTATATATATTTAGTCTTTTAATATTTTTTAATTTAATTTTAATATAAAATTTATTTTTATTATTTTTAATTTTTAATTTGAAAATGAAGAGAGAGAAGTTATCGGGTTGTAATGATAAAATAAAAAAAGATGTTGTTCACATATCTTAATTATTAAATAATTGATTTTTTATATTAAATAATTTTATTTGATGAAAAAAATTCGCATTAAAAGTTATTTTTTATCTTGAAATTTTTTTTATTTTAGGTTGATTTTGGGCTTTAAGATGATTTTTTGAATTTTTTAGGTCAAAATAGATTTATTAAGATTTTTAAAATGTTTTAGGTAAAATATAAATTAAAAAATAAGTTTTCAAATTAAAAAATATTTAACCTTGATTTTTTGCTACTATAATAATTAAGATTTAGATGAAATCAAATGACATATTATCTAATTTATTTATTTATATAAAAAATTAAGATAAATAATATATTATCTATCCTAACTACAATGAAAAAAAAATAAGAACCCAAGCATATGACCTTTAATAAAATGGGTTAAATATGCTGGCATGACTTCATTTTTTTTTTAATTTTTAAAATTAATATTTTTTATATTTTTAATTATTATTATTTGATTTATATTTAGATTAATACACATTTCCACTTTTATTTTGTTTATATAGTATCTTTTAAATAACAATTTATTTTTAGTTATTTTATGTATATTTAATTTTTGAAAAAATATTTTTTATTTATCTATTTTTTATCTTTTGTATAAATAAATTTTATTTTTTAAAATAAAAAATTATTTTTATATAATATTTTTATTGTATACAATCTTGCATATTTTTTAAAATAAAAATATGCATTTATTTTTATTATTATTTAATTTAATAAAAAATATTTTAATAAAAAAATTTAGTAAACCCAATCACTTAAATATCTTGTCCAATAAGATTAGATATCTTAATTTAAACTTGTTTTTTAATTTTTTTCAATTTAGTTTTTAATTATTATTTTTAATTTTTTATTTATTAACATATAGTTCTGATTATAAATATACATAAAAAATTTTATTTTTACTTAGATTTTCTTAATTATAAAAAATCAAAAAAATCAATATATATAATTTTTTAATTAAAAAAATCGAACCTACAACGGCGAAATAATAGTCAAATAACTATTTAACAAGCATTGCCGGACCCCACCTCCATGGATGTATACGACGCCGTTTTGAAAGTCAATGATGAGGTCTGAGTCACGCGATTTTCAAACATTCTACCCACCCATCTACCGTAACCATGTCCTAGCGGGCGCGTCTCCCTTCTCTTTCTTAAAACGACATCGCTTTCTACTCTATATCAGTGCAGTTTGACGTCCATGCTCAAAAGCCGACGCTGTTTTTTTTTTTTTTCCTCTTTCTCGTTTCATTACTTTTTTTTTCCCTGTTACTTTTCAATTAGTAAAATTGTTAAATAATTACGTGAAGCTTGTTTCATTTCTTTTTGTAAAGAATTCATGACTTTATTAAAGTTCTCAACATCAACATCACGTGATATCCAATAAATTATATATATAAAAAATGATGCTCGCAAGTTTTATGTGATTCAAAGTAAGAATTTTAGGAATTTTGATGATTTTTTTAATAAATAAAAAGAAATCACTTGAATTTCATGCTATCATTTAATAATTTTATTGATTGAAATTAAAAAAATAATTTGATTAAAAATTTATTCATACACCAGTCTTTTAATTAAGACATATAATTAGATGGTAATTACCCCATAAAAATTAGGGACTTATACCAGTCTCATTTAAAATTATCAAAGTATAATTTTCAATAAAGTGTTACTTGTAAAATATTTATTAATTATTATAAATCAATTATGGTATATTACACTTAGTCATGCAATTTACTTCAATTTCAAGAGTTAAATTAAGGACTTGCCAACTTATAGCCTGGAGTTGCGCTAAATTAATAAAGAAATTAATTTATTATATCAAAATGATATTATTTTAATATTTTTAATAGAATGTTGGATTAGCTTAAGTCAACACTTTGACTTGCAATCTAGGTCTTGAAATAACAACCTATCAATAAGGTTTCATAGTTATGATACTATTAGATATTATTTTGAACCTTTTTTTTCAAGAAAGTAAAATGTTAAGCTAGCTAGGGTTTATACTTTGATTTACAATATGAGTCTTAAGCGATCGACCTGATACAAATCAGTCTATTATTATAAAAGATTTATTAGATGTGTTAATTAGGCCAATCATAAAGTCAAAAGTCAAAAAGCAAAATAAAACATTGAAAATTCTTGTTCATAGTATTTAAGTAAAGGCTAACTTCAAGGAGACTTCAACACATATGAGACAATTTATAATCAACATAATACATGCACAAGAAAGGCTTAACTTAAACCCAACTTAGGCTTAAAGCTAACAATATAATTGGGCAAATTTATTTGAATAACTTTTCATGGCCTACAAGGAAAGATAGGTGGTAACAATTAATCCTAACATTACAAGAATATTTTGGGAGTTTCCATCTTCTACACAGAAACTAAGGGGTAACAACTATTACAAAGATTTTCATATTTATTTAAAAGAATTAAAGTTGGCAGCAACAATCCTTATTATTCAAAGACATTATTTAAGTTGGTTCTAAATTGATTTTTTCTTATATATAGTCTTACGCTAACAAGCATAATCTTTTATCTAATTGTTGGATCGAGTTGAAAGTTTACCATAAAATTCTAGAAACCTAGTTTAATATGTTGTTAAACTTTTATAGCTATTGGACATCTAGAATGCCTTATGATAAGGTCTATAACTACTTTATAAGCATTATAGTAATTTCCTAGTTGATTCAAAACTTTTTTTTTATTTTATTTGGAACTCTTTAACTATTTTTTTAGTATTATTTAGGATTTTTTTACCCATTATAAATTTAGTTATTTAGTTTATGTTTAGGTTTATTTTACCGATTTTGATTTCTGAATAATACGTGTGTGTGTGTGTGAGAGAGAGAGAGAGAGAGAGCTGATACTTATTAGTTCTTAAAAGAATTAAAATTAACTTATAAGGAACAACTATCTTTATGATGTCTTTCTTATATTTCTCATTCACAATTCATTAATTGTTAAGTGGGGGTTCAAATTCCAATAGTATTGATGTCTCAATTCAAGATAATTATTGTATCATGCTTCTATCTCAAATCTCAAATCTGATCTCTAACTTTTTAAGATTATATTTAAATTTGCTTGTGGGTTTCTAGGTCTTATATCCATGGGGTTGCATTGATTGTTATTAGAGCTTGATTCTAAAAATCAAGTTATATTTTTTTTTAGCTTTTCAACTTGTTCATATTTAGATTTCAATGTTTTTCATTCTTTTACTCCTTCTTTAGTTGCATCATTAAAAAAAATTCCATTGATTTCATTATGGTCGATGAAAATCAATAACCACAAATACAAAAAAAAAAAAGCTGGAAAAAAGTCACTGTAAGTTTCAGTTATGGTTGCTAGTTACTTTTACAAGGAGGATTGAATCAAAACTTGATAAAATACATACAAACTAGTATTCTTGGGGTTTTAGGTACCATAACTTTAGATATTAAGTTTCAGGTCATTTGGACACATTTTCATTTTGGTTTCAATTTTGATTGCATAAATTGTATAACGGGTCAGTTTGCGTCAACATATTTGTTCTTTATTTTCTATTATTAATTTTGGCCTAATGTATATACTAAATTTAAAACTAGGATATTTGGGTTATTGACACAACCAAAAGATTGATGTCTTCTCTCAAGTGTAGAATTATCAAAGCAATAAATAACCCAGTAAGACTGGGGTCGAATCACAAGGAGGTTGACTATATAAATTATAGATAAGAATAACAATAACAACAACAACAACAACAACAATAATAATAATAAAAAGAGCTTTGAGATGTGATATTGATATAAGGATTAAATAATGATAAAAACAATTGTCAAAGTTAGAGGATCCACTAATGATATTTCAAATAAGTATAGTATAAACTTTTATTATTCAGTTGGAAACCACACATAAAAAAAGTTCCAATCGAATTATAAATTGTTAATATGATTATATTAATTATCTTATTTGAAATGTTAATACTTGTAAATACTGTCAAGTATTCATGATTATAACTTATGTTATCAACAAACAAGTTCCTTTCATAACACAGATGTCGGCTATACCATACTGTTCGGGCTATGAAAGTGCCAAGTATTTATTGTACCAAGGGTTATACAACATAAATCTAGGTTAACTATTTAATAAGCAAAGTATTAAAAACTAAATAAGATAACAAATATAAAATATATTAGTATCAAATATTAAAGTCTATGATGAGTTTATACTATACTTATTCATATACCATTATTGTAACATTTTCACCTTGACATAATAAAATTAACTAAACATAGTGAAAAAGAGAAACATAAATAAACAAGATAAGAACATATATAAGATATAAGTTAAGTAAGTAAAGGAAAGGAAATGAAAGGCATAAATATGAGATTACTATAAACAAAACTTAAGCATTACAAAATATAAAGAGAGGAAGCAAGAGCAAGATCTTGATTTGAAAATTAAGATGCCTAAATGCATGGAAAATACCTCATTTTATAGGCTAAAATTGAGAACTATTGATTTGTTGATTAATTGTTCAGTGGGTGGCCACATCTTGACTTGGTGACAATCCTTATCTTCTTGTCTGCTAAACTTATCATTGCTAATATCATAATTTAGATAGACTTAAATCATGAAAGTTCTAAGAAATTATCCCAGCTTTTTAAGAAAAAATTTGAGGTCATTTAAACTTTTAGAACGTGAGATAAAGGCTGAAAACTGAACAGTTTATAGGTTGTATGGCAGATTCAGACTTCTCCATTGTTGCTAAGATTTGGACTTCCAAACAGTAAAATTGATTTTTCCCTTCTTATGAATGTTTTAGGCCTATGTCTTAACTTTCTATCCATATAGAGCATATCTAAACCCAAGATCTACAGCTCTAGATATGACCTAAGTTTGGCCCTCTTTTTGTCCTTTCAATTTCAGTACTTAAACTCATCAATCAATCCTTTATTTATGTGATAGGCCTGCATTTAAGATGAATATTTACCATAAATTAAAGGTATCTTATGGTATTAGACTTGTTATCATAAAACATACTTTACTTAAGGAGTTACTGATACTTCAACTGCAAAATAATGATATAAAATCTTGATAAAAATATACTTTTAAGTATTCATCAATCATATTAACTTTGTTTTATTGAATGTTAATATGTTTTAATTTGTGACTTCATATAATTTATATTTCACACAAATTTATTTACTACTCGTGATTTCATAATCGTGGTTTTATGTTTGCTTATTCTCATATTTTTCTTACCTATTGAGTCAATATATTAATTTGGATTACACTACAAAGCTATTCTTTTTTATTTTGTTAAAAGTTTGTTCCTAAAAAGCTAAAAATGTGAGGACAAGTGAAAAAAGGCAAAGGTGAAAATATTAGAGTGAAAAGCTATATTTTTTTTTTTATAAAAATACACTTTTAAGTACTAATCAGTTATATTAACTTTGTTTTATTGAATGCTAATATATTTTAATTTGTGTCTTCATATAATTTATATTTCACACAAATTTGTTTGCTACTCGTAATTTCATAATCGTGGTTTTGTATTTGCTTATTCTTATATTTTTCTTTCTTATTAAGTCAATATATTAATTTGGATTACACTACTAAGCTATTCTTTTTTTATTTTGTTAAAATTTAGTTCCTAAAATGTTGAAAATGTAAGGATGAGTGGGAAAAGGCAAAGGTGAAAATATTGGAGTGAAAAGCCATATTTTTATGAAACAAGAGTAGTGTGATGATATATTTTTCTTATAACTAAAGCATTTTTCAGATTTAAATAATGTCTATTAAAAGTGATACATCACCCCAAAGGAAGAGGAATAATCAAGCTTTTAGGTTTTAAGCCCTAGAACAATAATTAGAGAGGATGAATTTAATGTTTGGTGAGGTGTGGAACCAAATAAAGAAGCAAGAAGTTGCAATTATTAGCATGCAAGATGAGTGAAGTAGAAGGGGCTCCAATCCTATAAGGCCCTGAAGGCATGCTAATGCCACTTTTAATGAGTTTATTAATGATGATATAGATAGAGGGTGACAATGACTATGATAATGTATTTGTGGGTTATAAAAATAGGTTTTAATAGACTAAAAAACAAATGATTCATGATTTATGACATGGAGATCAATTGGTCCATATAAATGGTTTTTAAGACTTCAGGCATCATGATAAATTGGATGAGGATTTGGAAAGTATCAAGATAAAAATTTCAGCAATTCAAAGTAAAGACAACCCCAACATATATTTTGAGTGAGAAAAGAAGGTTAAATGGATTTTTCATTGTCATAGCTACTTGGAAGAGAAAAGGTAAAACTCGTTGTCATTAAATTTATTGATTATGCTTAGTATAGTGGGATTAACATTTTTTGAATAGAAAAAGGAACTGAGAAAGGCCTATTGACAATTAAGAGGAGATGGAGGCCATAATGAGAAAGATGTTTGTTCCTAGTCACTATTATAGAGAGTTGTTTCAGAAATTGTAAAGTATGAATTAAGGTTCTAAGATTGTGGAAGATTACTACAAAGAAATGAAAACAGCTATGATTTGGTCTAATACAATGAAGGATATGAAGACAACCGTGACAAGGTTTTTTAATGGGTTAAGCCAAGATATAACTAATATAGTAGAATTATAACAATATATAGAATTAAAGGATATGATACATATAACTATAAAGATAAAGATAAAATTTAAAAGAAAAGGATATGGTAGATATTACTATAAAGATGGAGAGGAAATTTTAAAAAAAAAAATAATACACAAAATTATTTAGTTAGAGATCTCCATCATCATAGAGGTTGAATGAGAAGGGATTGCCCAAACCAAGTCTTTTTTGGGTGCTAAGGATGAACCTTTTAAAACCTAGAAAAAGATTTATATGGAATCTCAAGGTAAATTCAATACTTAACATTCTTGTAACTGTTTTATTAAATATTTTAGATATTTGGGGTTGAATGCCTTGTTCTTTTAATGTTCAAATAAAAAAATTATAATTTTAAAGAATCATGATGAGATTAAATCTAAAAATAATAAATTTGAGAGTTCTTTTAGCTTATAAGGTTTAAAACCTTGGTTATATTATTAGTTTCCTTATGAATATTAATTATAGTTTATTTATTATAAAAAAATATATCCATGAATACATATTTTTTTAATTTTAATTATTCATAGTAAAAATTATCTTATTTCTAAGTAAATCGACTTAATCATCATGTTTTTTTTTTAATTTCATAGAAAATTATACAAAACAAAACAATTTATTATAAATACATCATTGGAATGTGAATGATTTGTTTAAGATTCCATGGGCACGAGATTCAATGTGATTTGGCCCAAAAATATCTATTATAAAGTTAAAACCAGAAAAGTAAAATCATCTTCAAAATCTCAAAATTACTCTGCAGTAATATTTTATTTATTTATTAAACTTTTATTATGCAATTGTAGGTGGTGAAAATGACTCGGCCATCTCAATAATACATCCACTTGTGTTCTCGGCGCGCGCGTGTGTGTGAAAGAAAGAGAGAGAGTACAGTCAGTTCAGTTTTATAAATAGATTTGGAACCTTTGTCCACGTGGGTCAATTTTGTTTAGCAACGAGAGGAAAATATTTCAAATAATCGATAACGAAATGTTGCAAACCGGAAATCATTTCATGGTCAAGCTTTCACGCGGACCAAAAATCTTCATAGCGGCAGCGAACTATGTTGCCAAGTGGATAATACATAATTAAGAACGATTGAGGACGAACATGATTGATCATATCATAACCGTTATCTAATGCATTACGCAGTTGAGTGACCGAGAGATGGAAAAAAGGGATCCTAGCGAGGACAGTAGTGGCACTGATTCTCGGTGGAGGAGCCGGCACTCGTCTTTTCCCTCTCACAAAGCGCCGTGCCAAACCTGCTGTAAGCCTTTCTTCTTGTCACATCTTTCGTTATCATTAACTTCGTACATGTCTTTATATAACTATCAAACAAATTTGATATTTAAAAATATTTATTTGATTAGTATTTAAAAATATATTTTTATTAAAATTTTATATTATTATTTTATATTTGAAGTATCAATAACTCCTTAATTAAAGTATGTTTTATAATAACATATCTAATAATATTTATTTATGATAAATATTCATTTTAAATGCAGACCTATCATATAAATAAAATAATTGATTGATAACTTTAAAAACTGAAATTGAAAGGACAAAAACATGGCCAAACTTAGAAAAGAGATACTGGTGCAGTCCAAACCGGAACATTGTTCGGTAATTCGGTCATATTTAAAGCTCTAAATCTCAGATTTAGGTCTATTTTATATGGATGGAAAGGTAAAACATAGGCCTACAACTTTTATATGGAGCCTAAATTAAAAAATGTCATTTTCAAGTTCAAATTGGAGCAACAACAAAGAAGTCTGAATTTGCCTTTCAGCCCAAGCATTGTTCAGTGTTTGGCCCATATCTGGAGTTTTAGAAGTCCAAATAACCTGAATTTTTTTTACAAGCTGAGATAATTTCCTATAACTTTTATGTTTTCAAGTGGTTCCAATTTTGACGTTATCAATGACGTTTTGGATAGACAAGAAAAGATAAAGATTGTCACCAAGTCAAGAGTTGGTCACCCACTCATCAATTAGTTATCAAATCAATAGTTCCCAATTTTGGCCTATAAAAGGAGGCATTTACCATGCATTTAGGCATCTTGGTTTCTAGATCAAGATCATGCTCTTGCTTTCTCTGTTTGTATTTTTTGTAATGTTTATGCTTTGCTTTCATTAATATCAAATTTATGTCTTTCATTTCCTTTCCTTTACTTAGTTAACTTTTATTTTATTTATGTTCTTATTTTGTTTATTTATTTTTCTTTCTTTCATTATGTTTAGCTAAGTTTATTATATTAAGGTGAAAAAGGTTACATTAATGGTGTAAGAATAAGTATAATGTAAACTCAATATGGACTTTAATGTTTGATATTAACATGTTTTGTATTTGTTATCTTGTTTACTCTTTAATACTTTGCTTGTTGACACGACGAAAAGATTGTTGTCTTCTCCCAAGTGCAGGAGTGTCGAAGTAATAAATAACCCGGCAAGACCGGGGTCGAACCACAGGGAGGTTAATTGTACAAATTATAAATAACAATAATACAACAACAATAATAACACCACCACCACCACCACCACCACCACCAACAACAACAACAACAATAATAATAGTAATACTAATAATAATAGTAGTAGTAATAATAATAATAATAAAGAAAAAGAAGGAGAAGAAGAAGAAGATAAGAACTTTGAGATGGAATATTAATGTAAGGATTAAATAATGATAATAACAAATGTCAAGGTTAGAGGATCCATTAATGGTATGTCAAACAAGTATAGTATAAACTCTTATTATTCAATTGGAAACCACACACAAAGGAGGTTCCAATCAGATGATAGATTGTTAACATGATTACATTAGTCATCTTATTCGATTAATGCTAATACTTGTAAATCTCGTCAAGCATTCATGATTATAACTTATGTTAACAACAAATCAAGTTCCTTTCATAGCTTAGGTGTCAGTTATACCATACAGTATGGGCTATGAAAGTGCCAAGCATTTGTTGTACCAAGTGTTATACAACATAAATTAAGATTAGTCATTTAACAAACAAAGTATTAAAGAGTGAACAAGATAACAAATACAAAACATGTTAGTATCAAACATTAAAGTCCATATTAAGTTTACACTATACTTATTCTTACACCATTAGTGTAGCCTTTTTTCAGCTTGACATAATAAACTTAGCTAGACATAATGAAAGAAAGAAAAATAAATAAACAAAATAAAAACATAAATAAGATAAAAGTTAACTAAGAAAATGAAAGGAAATGAAAGACATAAACTTGATATTAATAAAAGCAAAGCATAAGCAATACAAAAAATACAAAGAGAGAAAGGAAGAGCATGATCTTGATCTGGAAACCAAGATGCCTAAATGCATGGCAAATGCCTCCTTTTATAGGCCAAAATTGAGAACTATTGATTTGATGACTTATTAATGAGTGGGTGGCCAACTCTTGACTTGGTGACAATCCTTAGCTTCTCTTGTCTGCCCAAAACATCATTGATAACGTCAAAATTGGAACCACTTGCAATATGATAGTTGTAGCCAATTGTCTCAACTGTCTTGTGTAAAAAATTCAGCTCATTTGGATTTCTAGAACTCTAGATATGGCCAAAATACCAAACAGTGCTCGGGCTAGAGGACAGATTCAGGCTTCTTTGTTATTGCTACAATTTGGACTTGAAAATGGCCTTTCTAGATCTTGGGCTCTATATGAAAGTTGTAGGCCTATGTCGTACCTTTCCATACATATAAAATGAACCTAAATCTGAGATCTACAACTCTAGATATGATCTAATTACCTAACAGTGTTCCGGTATGGACTGCACCGACATCTCTTTTCGGAGTTTGGTTATCTCTTTATCCTTTCAATTTCAATTCTTAAATTCATCAATCAATCCTTTTATTTATGTGATAGGTCTGGATTAAAAATAGATATTTACCACAAATTATAGGTATCTTATATTATTAGATACATTATTATAAAACATGTTTTAGTTAAGGAGTTATTGATACTTCAAGTGCAAAATGATGATATAAAACCTTGATAAAAATGCACTTTTAAGTACTAATCACTTGTTAAATGACTAATCTTGATTTATGTTGTATAACACTTGGTACAACAAATACTTGGCACTTTCATAGTTCATACTGTATGGTATAACCGACACCTGAGCTATGAAAGGAACTTGATTTGTTGTTAACATAAGTTATAATCATGAATGCTTGATGAGATTTACAATTATTATCATTAATTGAATAAGATAACTAATGTAATCATGTTAATAATCTATAATCTGATTGAAAATTCCTTTGTGTGTGGTTTCCAATTGAATAATAAGAGTTTATACTATACTTATTTGACATACCATTAGTGGAACCTCTAACCTTGACATTTGTTATTATCATTGTTTAATCTTTACGTTAATCTTCCATCTCAAAGTTCTCATCAACTTCTTCTTCTTCCTCCTCTTTATTATTATTATTATTATTATTATTATTACTACTACTACTACTACTACTACTACTACTACTACTACTACTACTACTACTACTATTGCTACTATTATTAGAGTTGTTGTTATTGTTACTATTATTGTTGTTGTTTATAATTGTTGTTTATAATTTGTATAATTAACCTCCCCGTGGTTTGACTTCGATCTTACCGGGTTATTTATTACTTTGACACTCCTACACTTGGGAGAAGACATCAATCTTTTAGTCGTATCAAGTTTTTGGTGCCGTTGCCGAGGAGGTAAGTTCTTGTATAAATTATACTATTTATTTTATTTTCTCTTTTCACTTTTCTTGTATATAACTTTGTTTCTTTTCTCTTATTTCATCTTTTTTTATTTTCTTCTTCCTTTTATTCTATTCCTACACGTGCATGAGAGTGTGGTCATGTATATCAAGTGGTAGACTTTATAGGGTATCCTCATCATTTTTAGAAAATATATCCAAAGAAGATAATCAATCACTTCATAATGAGGATAATGAGAATAACCATGTTAGAACACTTAGAGACCACATGAATCCCACAAGAATAAGTGCACCAGAGACCACATGAATCCCATAAGAACAAGTGCACCATCATGTATAGTTTTTTCTCCTGATGCATCTCATTTTAATTTTAAATCAGACATTATTTAACTTTTACCTTATTTTCATGGCTTAGAATTGGAAAATCCGTACTTGTATTTAAGGGAATTTGAGGAGGTCTGCAACACATATAATGATTCAAAATATGGCATGAACACCATCAGATTAAAGCTTTTCCCTTTTTCATTAAAAGATAAAGCTAAAACATGGTTATAAAATTTAAGACCAAGATCCATTCGTGCTTGGGATTAAATGCAACAGTAGTTTTTAAAGAAGTTTTTCCCATCTCACAGAACAAACTCTTTCAAAAGACAAATCACCACATTCACTCAAAAACCAGGAGAAACATTTTACCAATGTTGGGATAGGTATCGAGACTTGCTTAATACTTGCCCTTATCATGGTTTTGAAACATGGAGATTGGTTTCATATTTTTATGAAGGGTTAACACCTAGAAATAGGCAAATAGTTGAATTGATGTGTAATGAAACTTTTAAAGATAAAGACCCTGATGAAACAATGAAGTACCTAGGCTTGTTAGCTGAAAATGCTCAAAATTAGGACACCGCAGGTACTTATGAGGCACCGAGTAAAACTTAACCTCATACATTTAGTAGAGGTATGTACAACCTTAGGGAAGATCATGACCTTCAAGCTAAGTTTGCATCTTTAGCTAGAAAAGTCGAGGCACTATAACTGAAAAAAAGTGGTCAATTAAAATCTGTTGAAAACAATATGTGTCAAATATGTGAAACAAATGAATACTCAACTAATAACTGTCCAACCTTACCTTCTTTTAAGAAATGTATCCATGAACAAGCCCATGCTTTAAATAGTTTCTAAAGGGCCAACCATAACCCATACTCACAAACATATAACCCTAGTTGGGGAAATCACCTAAATTTCAATTGGAAGAGTGATAATAACAATGTACAAACTTCACAACCACTGTTTCAAGCACACCATAATTTCTAAAATTCTCATGGATATGCACCTCCTTATGCTCCATCTCCTGGAAGAAATCTCGAGGAAACATTGCATGCATTCATTGAAAAGCAAGAGATAATCAATACTCAACTTGCTTAAAACATGACAGATTTTAAAGATACTCTTGCAAAATTGATATCTGCTCTTAGTTTCCAAGAGAAAGGTAAGTTTCCATCTTAACCACAACAAAATCCCAATGGGCAATACATTGCAAACACAAGTAGTTTCGAAAGCCAATACATGGATCAAGTCAAATCAGTCACTACTCTTCACAGTGGTAAGGTTATTAAAAAACCCACTCTTAAACCTTGTGAGAAAAATGATGAGTCAATTTTTAAGGGTAAGGAAGGGGTTGAATTTGAAAATTACAAAGAAACGACTGATTCCCCGCTAGTACTTCCATTTCCTCAAGCCATGACCAAACAAAGTAAAGTCAATCACAACTCTGAAATCTTTGAACCTTTCAAACAGGTAAGAATCAATATACCTTTGCTGGATGCTATTAAACAGGTTCCTTCCTATGCTAAATTTTTAAAAGATCTATGCATTGTGAAAAGGAAACTGAATGTGAAAAAGAAAGCCTTTGTAGCCGAACAAGTAAGTGTCATTCTTCAAAACAATAATGCTTTGAAATATAAAGACCCTGGTTGTCCTACAATTTCTTGCTTTATTAGAGAACATAAAATTAAAAGAGCCTTACTTGATCTTGGAGGTAATGTGAATTTACTTCCATATTTAATTTTTCAAAGGTTCAATCTAGGTGAGTTAAAACCAACTTCTATAACTCTCTTACTTGCCGATAGATTTGTAAAAGTACCTAGAGGAATAGTCGAAGATGTGTTAGTACAAGTCGATAAATTTATTTATCCTGTGGATTTTATTATCTTGGAAATAGAACCTGTTAAAGCATATAATTCATTTCTTATTATTTTAGAATGTCCATTTCTTGCAACTTCTAACGCATTGATTAATTATAGGAATGGACTGATGAAGATATCATTTGAAAACATGACATTGGAGATGAATATTTTCAATATTTGCAAGCAACCTAGAGATGATAATGATTTACAAGAAGTAGATCATATTGACAAATTAGTTTACGATCAACTTGAATCTACTTTAAGTAAAAATGAGTTAGATGAATCTAAAGATTTGCAAATGCTTTATTCTGAGGAAGAAATCACGGATGAAAAAGGCATAAAAAATGTTGATGCGAATCTTTTGTCAAAAGTGACAACAGATTCAACATCCAATATCAAACCAATCGATGATTACTTTCTTGATGAATCCTTACTTTCTCTTAGTCCAATGCCTTGGTATGATAAAAATAACAATTTTCTTGGTTCAGGAGATTTGCCAACTCATTGGAGTACCCAAGACAAAAGAAATTTGTTAAGCGACGTGTAAAACTTTTATTGGGATAACCCTTACTTATTCAAATATTGTCCTGATCAAATATTTCAAAGATGCATTCCCGACAATGAGGTAAGTAGCGTCATTAAATTTTGTCATCCTGAGGTATGTGGAGGTCATTTCTCATCAAGAAAAACAACTGCAAAAATCTTATAAAGTGGATTTTATTAGCCCACCATGTTCAAGGACTCACATGCATTCTGCAAAGCTTGTGAAAATTGTCAAAAATCAGGATTCATTTCAAAACATAAGGAATCTTTAGATAATCTTTTATTGACTTTTGAGACATATCCTAGTGGAGATATGCATCGTGCAATTCATGATTTATTGCCCCATTTTAATAAAGAACATGATTGACTTAGTCTTAGGAATCTGACTAAAAAAAACTATGTTTGCTAGCTTTTAAGAAAACTGGATGGGAAGCCTATCCCGACCTATAGAGGGCGTTTAAACCGTTCTTAGATGTAAAACCAAGGGAAGATATGAGCCACAATCATAACTACCTGTACATACACATGCTTTTTAAAAAATAAATAAATAAATAAAGAGAGAGAGTGTGTGTGTGAGACTCTAGCTGACCTATATATAGGTGGTAAGATTACCTTTTTAATTTCTCATCTATAAATCCTCTCTTCCTTCCTTTTATTTCTACTCAACCCATACACTCAACAAATATAAAAGTGTGTAGAAATGGCAAGTTCCTCAGGTCATCAGATAAGAAATGTTTGTGTTTTCGGTGGATCTAGTCCTAGGAAAGAAAAGGAGTTTTTAGAATCAGCAAATCATCTTGGTCAAGTGCTAGCTGAGAGAAAGATTCATTTAGTGTATGGGGGAGGCAGTCTAGGGTTAATGGGAGGTGTGTCAATAGCTGCATTTTTAGGAGGCAGTCAAGTTTTGGAGGTCGTCCTCGAAGCTTTAGCACAAGGGGACATCATTGGAAAAACAATTGGAGAGGAACTTCAGGTCTCCACAATGTCAGCTCGAATGAATGCAATCTTTAACCATATTGATGCTTTCATTGCTTTACCAGGTGGTCTAAGCAAATTAGAAGAGATCTTTCATATTTTCTCTTGGGCCCAACTGCACATTCACCATAAACCCATAGGTCTGTTAAATGTTAATGATTATTATGATAAGTTGTTGTCTTTTCTTGATCATGCTATGGAACAAGAATTTCTAACATATTCTGCACGACAAATCATAATCTCTGCTGCTACTACTGAATAATTGATTGACCAACTACAATCTTTCATTCCTGTAATTGATCCCTCTATGAGTCGCATAAATTAGTCATCTAAGGAAAGCCGTAAAAAGCTTAGATTAGAATTGAGTCTTCATTTGTAATTTTATTTTTTTTCCTTTTGTTTTATTATTGTGTTTTGTTATTTTTTATTTTTGTTTCAGTGTGTTTTAGGTTTGTCAGTTTTTGTTATTTCAGGTAATATCTTCTATACTCTATCTTTCTACCTTAGAATATTGAGGACAATGTCTCGTTTTGGTTGGGGGGAGGGTAGTAGCTAAAAAAAAATTAACTAACGGTGTTTTCTATTTCATAAAGCATGTGCAAAATTATCGTTACTATGATGGCAGAGTAAAGGAGATCTTTTTATGACTCTTGAGACGCATCTTAGTAACCATTCTTAATAAGGTTTATCATAATACTTCTTAAAATATTCAGGTTTACAAACTCTCGCATTATTATCACTTAATTCTGCTCATATACTCATTTAACATGTATTCTTAAACCTTAATTTACACACACACATACTTTAACATATGATTGTGGGTTGCACATTGGATTATTACATTATTTATGTTCTTTTGTTAAAGGTAATAACTAAGGGAAAGAGATAATATATAATTTAAAAAAGAAAAGAAAAAAAGAGAGCAAAAAATAAAATAAAATGATGATAATAAAAATGTAGATAAGTTTGGTTTCATAGCTTCCCAAACCTAAGCAATTAAGCCTGAAGGGGTGTTTTAACACCTTATACCTTAAAGTCAACTGACTTGGGAGCTATTGACCCAACACTTGTTACATGGGTTGACGAGAAAAGTTTAAGGGAATCACATATTGTACTATTTACGTATCAGTATTTGTGACCCGAGTTACTAAGCTCGTAGGGGTGTCTCAACACCTAATACCCTAAAACCAACTAGTCTGGGAGTCATTAGGCGAAAGCTTGTTACATGGGTTAAAGATGCATGTTGTTTTAAATTATATGTACATATATTTAAGAAAAAATAAAAAAGAAAAAAAAATAATCCCAACCTAAGGAAGTTAATCTTAAATATTAGAACAAAATTTTTGTTTTCTTACAAGAAAAGCCCCATAATTATATGTTGATTTATTGAGTATAAAAGAAAGGTTTATTAATATCTTGTTTAAGAGTTATTGAGTATATATATAAATTCAATGAGAGTTTGTTTATCTGGATAGATTAATAGAAGTTGAATGATGAATACCTTACTTTGTGGAATTTACAAATTGTTTTTCTATTTTAATGCTTTGATTACTAGAGACTAGTAATAAACTGGTTGGGAGGTGTGATTAGTACTTAAAAGTGTATTTTTATCAAAGGTTTTATATCATCATTTTGCACTTGAAGTATCAATAACTCCTTAACTTAAACATGTTTTATAATAACGTATCTAATAATATAAGATACTTTTGATTTGTGTTAAATGTTCATTTTAAATACAGGCCTATCATATAAATGAAATAATTGATTAATGAATTTAAGAACTGATTGAAAGGACAAAAACATGGCCAAACTTAGAAAAGAGATGCCGGTGCAGTCCAAACCGGAATACTTTTAGGTAATTTGGTTATATATGAAGCTGTATATCTCAGATTTAGGTCTATTTTATATTGATGGAAAGGTAAGACACAGGCCTATAACTTTTATATGGAGCTAAGATCTAAAAAGGCCATTTTCAAGTCCAAATTGGAGCAACAACAAAGAAGTCCGAATCTATCTTTCAGCCCGAGCACTATTCATTGTTTGACCCATATCTGGAGTTCTAAAAGTCCAAATAACCTAAAGTTTTTACACACGAAAGCTGAGATAATTTCCTACAACTTTTATGTTTTTCAGGTGGTTTCAATTTTGATGTTATCAATAACGTTTTGGGCAAACAAAAGAAGATTAGGATTGTCACCAAGTCAATAGTTGGTCACCCACTCATCAACTAGTCATCAAATCAATAGTTCCTAATTTTGGCCTATAAAAGGAGACATTTACCATGTATTTAGGCATTTTGATTTCCAGATCAAGATCATGCTCTTGCTTTCTCTCTTTATATTTTTTGTAATACTTATGCTTTGCGTTCATTAATATCAAGTTTATGCCTTTCATTTCCTTTCCTTTACTTAGTTAACTCTTATCTTATTTATGTTCTTATTTTGTTTATTTATTTTTCTTTCTTTCATTATGTTTAGCTAAGTTTATTATGTCAAGTTGAAAAGGTTACATTAATGGTGTAAGAATAAGTATAATGTAAATTCAATATGGACTTTAATGTTTGATACTAACATGTTTTGTATTTGTTATCTTGTTCGCTCTTTAATACTTTGCTTGTTAAATGACTAGTCTTGATTTATGTTGTATAACATTTGGTACAACAAATGCTTGGCACTTTCATAGTTCATACTGTATGGTATAATCGACACCTGAGCTATGAAAGGAACTTGATTTGTTGTTAACATAAGTTATAATCATCAATATTTGATGAGATTTACAAGTATTAGCATTAATTGAATAAGATGACTAATGTAATCATGTTAACAATCTATAATCTGATTGAAACCTTCTTTGTGTGTGGTTTGCAATTGAATAATAAGAGTTTATACTATACTAATTGAATAATAAGAGTTTATACTATACTTGTTTGACATACCATTAGTGGAACCTCTAACCTTGACATTTGTTATTATCATTGTTTAATCCTTATGTTAATCTTCCATCTCAAAGTTCTCATCAACTTCTTCTTCTTCCTCCTCTTTATTACTACTACTACTACTACTATTATTATTAGTACTACTACTACTACTACTACTACTACTACTATTGCTACTATTATTAGAGTTGTTGTTGTTGTTGTTACTATTGTTGTTGTTTATAATTGTTGTTTATAATTTGTACAATTAACCTCCCTGTGGTCCGACCCCGGTCTTGCCGGGTTATTTATTACTTCGACACTCCTACACTTGGAAGAAGAAATCAATCTTTTAGTCATGTCAATACTTGGATATTTTTTATATAGGTGTCAATTGGAGGTTCATACAGACTAATAGACGTGCCAATGAGCAACAACATTAATAGTGGAATCAACAAAGTAATCATCCTCACTCAATTTAACTCAGCATCTCTAAATAGGCATGTTGCTCGTGCCTACAACTTTGGTAATGGAGTCAATTTTGGAGATGGCTATGTCGAAGAATATCTTTTCTTTTCTTTTTACTATAATAGCAGGTGATTATTGTATAAGTAAAAACGATTCAAGCGGAATGATGTTTTGTATTGATTAAGTTCAATATATACAAGATACATTAGGGTTCCCTTGTAAACTAGAGTCTGATAAGGAATGACAGCTAATTGAATGTAAATTGATATAAAATATTCTTACGTATCTTTCCTACTTATCTCAAGATATAGCTTTAATATTTACATCAAAACACTATTAAAATAATTTTCAAAACTCCCCCTCAAGTTGGAGAGTGAATATTGTTAAATAATATTTATGTAATCTTATTTATTAAGGATAGAATAGTATTTTCAGCTTAACCTATATATACTTTATATGTATTTAGGTTAAGGCTAAGCACTCATAATATACAAATTATTCAGAATTATAGCCTCCCTTTTGTGTTTGATCTTAATTATGTTCACATGGTATCCGAGCTAATTTTATGAAATGAAACTTAATCCTAAACACAGCTTCGCGGATCCAACTTTCAACTCAATCCAACCTGAACACAACTTCGTGGATCCAACTTTCAGCTCCATCCAACAATTAGATAAAAGATAATTTTTTAGAGTGAGATTTTATCTTCTGCTTCTGCAAAAAAAAAAAATTGATATTTCATCTTCCTTTCAGCTTCTGCAATTTGATATTTGCGTTCAGTTTCTGCAAATTTATTTTGTTTTTTTTGGAGTAATCATATATTTTTGAGAAGATATTTGTTTAGTTTCTGAATTTCTGTTCAATTTCTGCAATTTGATATTTGGTTTTCCACTGTTTTTGCATTCTAGTTTTCTGTAATTGTTGATTATGGCTACTAAAAGAGATGATTCGTTCAGTCAGCGAGTGTGAGGTTGGATGGGAAGAACTATTCATATTAGAGCTATGTAATAAGAAATTTTCTTAAGGGTAAGAAGATGTGGGGATATATGTCAGTGAAATTTATGTGGTACCTAAAAATACTGAAGAAAAGAGATACTGCTCCGATAGATGCATGGGAAGCAAACAATGCCTTTCATTACTTGGATCAATAATTCTGTTGAGCATTCTATAGGTATACAGTTGGCGAAGTATGAGATAACAAAAGAGGTTTGGGATCATCTGCAACGGTTATTCACGCAATCAAATTTTGCAAAACAGTATCAGTTAGAGAATAACATATGAGCTCTTCACCAAAAGAATATGAGTATTCAAGAGTTCTATTCTGCCATGACAGATCTTTGAGATCAATTGGCTCTTACAAAATTGGCAAAATTTAAAGCATGTGGTGCTTATATTGAACGTAGAGAGCAGCAACGATTGATACAGTTTTTAACAGCACTTTGCAGTGATTTCGAAGAACTTAGAGGTTCAATTCTGCATCATTCTCCACTGCCTTCTATTGACTCTGTTGTCAGTGAGTTATTGGTTGAAGAAATATGTCTTCAGTCTTATTCTAAAAATGGAGTTTTTTTTGCTTCAAATCCTTCTGTATTAGCAGTACCTTCTAAGCCATTCTTTAATCATCAAAACAAGCCTTACACAAGGGTTGGCTTTGATGAGTGCAGTTTTTGTAAGCAAAAAGGTCATTGGAAGGCCCAATGTTCTAAGTTGAGACAACAGAATCAAGCTTGAAAGTCTAGTGATTAGTACTTAAAAGTGCATTTTTATCATGGTTTTATATCATCATTTTGCACTTGAAGTATCAATAACTCCTTAACTAAAGCATGTTTTATAATAATATATCTAATAATATAAGATACCTTTAATTTGTGGTAAATGTTCATTTTAAATGTAGGCCTATCACATAAATGAAAGGATTGATTCATGACTTTAAGAACTTAAATTGCAAGGGCAAAGAGATGACCAAAATTAGAAAAGAGATGTCGGTGCAATCCAAACCGGAACACTATTCGGTAATTGGGTCATATCTGGAGCTATACATCTTAGATTTAGGTCACTTTATATGGATGGAAAGGTAAGACATAGGCCTACAACTTTCATATGAAGCCCAAGATCTGAAAGGCCATTTTCAAGTTCAAATTGTAGCAACAACAAAGAAGCTCGAATCTGTCCTCTAGCCCGAGCACTGTTCAGTATTTTGGCCATATCTGGAGTTCTAGAAGTCCAAATGAGTTGAATGTTTTACACAAGAAAGCTGAGACAATTGCCTACAACTTTCATGTTTTCAAGTGGCTCCAATTTTGACTTTATCAATGATGTTTTGGGTAGACAAGAGAAGCTAAGGATTGTCTCCAAGTCAAGAGTTGGCCACCCACTCATCAATTAGTCATCAAATCAATAGTTCCCAATTTTGGCCTATAAAAGGAGGCATTTGCCATGCATTTAGGCATCTTGGTGTCCAGATCAAGATCATGCTCTTCCTTTCTCTCTTTGTATTTTTTGTAATGTTTATTCTTTGCTTTCATTAATATCAAGTTTATGCCTTTCATTTCCTTTCATTTACTTAGTTGACTTTTATCTTATTTATGTTCTTATTTTGTTTATTTTTTTTCTTTCTTTCATTATGCTTAGCTAATTTTATTATGTCAAGGTGAAAAGGTTACACTAATGGTGTAAAAATAATTATAGTGTAAACTTAATATGGACTTTAATGTTTGATACTAACATGTTTTGTATTTGTTATCTTATTCACTCTTTAATACTTTGCTTGTTAAATGACTAATCTTGATTTATGTTGTATAACAGTTGGTACAACAAATGCTTGGCACTTTCATAGCCCATACTGTATGGTATAACTGACACCTAAGCTATGAAAGGAACTTGATTTGTTGTTAACATAAGTTATAATCATGAATGCTTGACGAGATTTACAATTATTAGCATTAATTGAATAAGATAACTAATGTAATCATGTTAACAATCTATAATCTGATTGGAACCTCTTTTGTGTGTGGTTTCCAATTGAATAATAAGAGTTTATACTATACTTGTTTGACATACCATTAGTGGAACCTCTAACCTTGACATTTGTTATCATGATTGTTTAATCCTTACGTTAATATTCCATCTCAAAGTTCTCATCATCTTCTTCTTCTTCTCCTGCCTTTTTCTTTATTATTATTATTATTGTTACTACTACTACTACTACTACTACTACTACTATTATTGTTGTTGTTGTTATTATTATTGTTATTGTTGTTGTATTATTGTTATTTATAATTTGTACAATTAACCTCCCTGTGGTTCGACCCCGGTCTTGCCGGGTTATATATTACTTCGACACTCCTGCACTTGGGAGAAGACATCAATCTTTCAGTCGTGTCATCTAGCAGTTAATCACAATCTAATGCTCATAGACCACCTCAGGGTTATAAACCATCGCACCACAATACTGCAGTGGTAGCTTCTCCAGGCTCTATTACTGATCCTAATACTTTGGCTGAGCAATTCCAGAAGTTTCTCTCCTTGCAACCACAAGCAATGTCCACTTCTTCTTCCATAAGTCAGTTGCCTCATAGTTCCTCAGGTATGTCACACTCTAAATGGGTCTTGGATTCTGATGCTTCCTATCATATGTCTCCAGATTCCTCATCTTTTTCCTCTGTGTCCCTTTTATCCTCCATTCCTGTTATGACTGTTGATTCCTATGCCCTTAGTAGGTGTTGGTTCTGTTGTCACACCTCACTTGTCTCTCCCTAATGTTTATCTTATTCCAAAAATCAAATTAAATCTTGCATCTGTTGGCCAAATATGTGATTCTGATGATTATTTAGTCATGTTTTCTGGTTTTCTTTATTGTGTACAGGATCTGCAGTCTTAGAAGCTGATTAGACAAGTCGTAGGGAGAATGGACCATATATTTTGGATGAGTTAAAAGTGCCAGTAACCGCTGCTACCGCTGCTACTACTACTGTTGATTTGTCTTCCTTTCATTTGAGTCTTTCATCTTCTAATTTTTATTTATGGCATTCCCATCTAGGTCATGTTTTATCTTTACGTTTGAAATTTTTAGCATCCACATGAGCTTTAGAAAATTTAAAAACTCGTGACATTTTTTTATTGTAGTGGATGTAAATTGACAAAATTTTCCACTTTACCTTTTAATCGAAGTATTTCTATTTCATCTTCACCATTTAATTTGATTCATTCTAATGTATGGGGACCTTCTCCTATTGCCACAAAAGAAGGGTCTCAATATTATGTCTCTTTTATTGATGATCATACTCATTATTGTTGGGTTTATTTAATGAAATATTGTTCTGAATTCTTTGAGATATATGCAGCTTTTCGGGCTCTTATCAAAACTCAACATTCTGCTGTGATCAAATGCTTTAGGTGTGATTTGGGTGGGGAATACACCTCTAATAAATTTTACCAATTGCTTGTCTTAGATGGAACCATCCACCAAACTTCATGTACAGATACTCTTGAGCAAAATGGTGTTGCTGAAAGAAAACATAGGCACATTGTTGAAACTGCTCGTTCTCTATTGTTGTCTACTTTTTTTCCTAGTGAGTTTTGGGGATAAACTATTCTTACTGCTGTAAGTTTGATTAATACAATTCCATCTTCTCATAGTTCGGGTCTATCTCCTTTTAAAAAGTTATATGGGTATATCCTTGATTATTCCTCATTTAGAGTATTTGGTTGTACTTGTTTTGTTCTTCGTCCTCATGTAGAACGTAGTAAGCTATCCTTTTGATCTGCTATTTATGTTTTTCTAGGTTATGGTGAAGGTAAAAAGGGGTATCGTTATTTTGATCTAATAATTCAGAAACTTTATGTGTCTCGTCATGTTGTCTTCTTTGAGCATATACCTTTCTTCTCTATTCCATCCACTGCTCATAGCCTGATTAAATCTGATCTTATTCGTATAAATCCTTTTTCTAAGGATTCTGGTAATGATACCCCCCCTCATGTTTGATCAATTTGTACTTATAACTCTACAGGTACTAGTACTTTACTCTCTGGCACGCCTGAAGCTCCATTCTCATCTACAGCCCCTCAAGCTTCATCTGAGATTATAGATCCACCTCCACGTCAGTCTATTCACATTCATAAGTCCACAAACTACCAGATTTTGCTTATTCTTGTTATTCTTCATCATTTACTTTCTTTTTAGCTTCTATTCATTGTCTCTTTGAGCACTCTTCCTATAAAGAGGTAATTCTTGATCCGCTTTGGCAGCAAGCTATGGATGAGGTAATTCTCAGCTTGATGTTAAAAATGTCTTCTTGAATGGAGATCTTCAAGAAGAAGTTCCCCCCTCCTGGTGTTTCACATGACTTTAGATATGTTTGTAAGCTTAAAAAAGCATTATATGGTCTCAAACAAGCACCCTGTGCTTGGTTTGAGAAATTCTCTATTGTGATCTCATCTCTTGGCTTTGTTTCTGACAGTCATGATTCTACTCTTTTTATTAAGTGCACTGATGCAGGTCGTATCATTTTGTCTTTATATGTTGATGATATGATTATTAATGGTGATGACATTGATGGTATTTCAGTTTTGAAGACAGAGTTGGCTAGATAATTTGAAATGAAGGATTTGGGTTATCTTCGATATTTTCTGGGTATTGAGGTAGCATACTCACCTAGAGGTTATCTTCTTTCTCAGTCGAAATATGTTGCAGATATTCTTAAACGGGCTAAACTTACTGATAACAAGACTGTAGATACTCCTATTGAGGTTAACGTAAGGTACTCTTCTTTTGATGGTTTATCTTTGATAGATCCTACTTTATACCGCACTATTGTTGGGAGTTTGGTATATCTCACAATTACTCATCTAGATATTGCATATGCTGTTCATGTTTTTAGTCAGTTTGTTGCTTCTCCTACTACTATTCACTGGGCAGCTGTTCTTCATATTTTATGATATCTTCGGGTTACAGTTTTTCAGAGTCTTTTACTTTCATCCACCTCTTCCTTGGAGTTGCGTGCATACTCTAATGCTAATCATGGTAGTGATACCACAGATCGCAAATATGTTACCGGGTTCTGTATCTTTTTAGGTGATTCTGTTATTTCTTGGAAGAGCAAGAAACAATCTATTGTTTCTCAATCATCCACCGAAGCAGAATATCATGTAATGGCATCTACTACTAAAGAGATTGTTTGGTTACGTTGGTTACTTGCTGATATGGGAGTTTCTTTTTCTCATTCTACTTCTATGTATTGTGACAACCAGAGTTCTATTCAGATTGTTCACAACTTGGTTTTTCATGAGCGAACTAGCATATTGAGATCGATTATTATCTTACTCGTCATTATCTCAAACATGGCACTATTGCTTTGCCTTTTGTTCCTTTTTCCTTGCAGATTGCAGATTTCTTTACCAAGGCGCATTCCACCTCTCGTTTTTGTTTTCTGATTGGCAAACTCTTGATACTTGTAACTGCCACATCGTGAGTTTGAGGGGAGATGTTAAATAATATTTATGTAATCTTATTTATTAAGGATAGAACAGTATTTTCAGTTTAACTTATATATACTTTATATGTATTTAGGTTAAGGTTAAGCACTCATAATATAAAGATTATTCAGAATTGTAGCCTGCCTTTTATGTTTGATCTTAATTATTTTCACAAATATCAATAACTTTCAACTTGCACATGAGCTGTTTGAACTTTTTTTTTCCTAAAGCTTTTGTTAACACATCTGCTAATTGTTGTGAAGAAATCAAGTATTGAGTAACAATTTCACCTCGTAAAATTTTATCTCGAATAAAGTAGCAATCCATTTTAATATATTGAGTTCTCTCATGAAACACAAGATTTTTTGCAATATGTAAGGCAACTTGATTGTAAACACCCAAAAGAAATATATATATATATATATATATATATATATATATATATATATATATATATATATTAAAATGGATTGCTACTTTATTCGAGATAAAATTTTATCTCTCACTCAACATATATATATATATATATACAGAACTGATGACTCAGTTTCTGCTGTTGATTTCTGCATTTGCAGCGAAGCAGTTTCCGCTGCCGATTTCTCGATCTGCAGCGAAGCAGTTTTTGCCACCGATTTCTGCATCAGCAGCGATGTAATTTCCGCTGTCTATTTCTGTATCTGCAGCGAAGCAGTTCTCATTGCCGATTTCTACATCGACAGCGACACCGTTTTTGTCTTAAAAATAAAATAATAATAATTAACTTAAGGAACTGAGAGGAAGGGGTAAAACTGGTTTTAGATAGAACAAAACAAGGATAAGAACACATCTAAACCAACCCTCAAACACCCACCTCATTTAGTGGGGAGTATAAATATAAGGAGGAGAGAGAAGGTAACGCTAACTCTTCTCAAAGTTGTTTGTAGCTGTATGTCTAGCTGCATATTGCTCTCCCTTTCTCCTCCCCAACAGAAACCTAAGCCTTGTGAACGTGCGAGGGAGAGAGAGGAGACCTTGAGAGAAGATCGGATAACTACCTAGAGAGAAAAGAGAAGGGAACCAGCGTGAGAGGAAGAAGAAGGAAGAGAACCAGTGGGAGAGGAGGAAGAACACTATCAAACCTTCCTCAAACCTAGCTAGATTCAAAAGGTATGGGTCATGAAACTTCCTTCCTCTTCTCTTTAAGATCCAGAACTGGAAATGAAGAAGAAAAACCCTAAGAAAATTAACCTAAGACCTAAGCTAACTGTGAAGAAAACAAAAATTAACTAAGAGGACAAAGAAAACATAAATGAAATGAGGCCAATTTCAGAACATCTAACAAAGAAAAATGAATAAAATAGAAACAACAAATCATAATAGGGGGCCGACTTTAACTATGGGGTTGGCTAGCATGCAATGTGTGTGTTCTGTTGGGATTGGTTGAAGGATTATGTGCTGGAATGGATAGTTTCAATGTGTGTATTCTGCTAGAATGATTATAAGATATATGCTATAATTGATGGTTTTCAATATGTGTGTTCTGTTGGGATTGATTGAAGGATTATGTGCTGGAATGAATAGTTTCAATGTGTGTATTCTGCTAGAATGATTATAAGATATATGCTATAATTGATGGTTTTCAATATGTGTGTTCTGTTGGGATTGGTTGAAGGATTATGTGCTGGAATGGATAGTTTTAATCTGTGTATTCTGCTGGAATGATTGAAAGATATATGCTGTAATTGATGGTTTTCAATGTGTGTGTTCTACAGCAAAATTTCAATTCGCTGCCAAAACTATATTGGCTGCAGCGAATTAGTATTTGCTGGCGAAATTGAGTCTTCTGCAGCGAATTAGAATTCGCTGTTTAATTGGGTGTTTTGTAATGAAATTTCGATTCGCTGCCAAAAATGTGTCAACTACAGCGAATTAGCATTCACTGTCGAAACCAAGTCTTTTGCAGTGAATCAACATTCGTTGTAAAATTGTGTTCTGCAACAAATTTTGATTCGCTACCGAAACTGTGTCTGCTGCAGCGAATTAGTATTCACTGTCGAAATTGAGTCTTCTGCAGCAAATTAGAATTCACTGTCGAATTGGGTGTTCTGCAAAGAAATTTTGATTCGCTGCCAAAAATATGTCGGCTATAGTGAATTAGCATTCGCTGCCGAAACCAAGTCTTCTGCAGCGAATTAGCATTTGCTGCAGAATTGTGTGTTCTGTAGCAAAATTTCAATTCGTTGCCGAAACTGTGTCTGCTGCAGCGAATAAGTATTCGTTGTCAAAATTGAGTCTTCTGCAGCAAATTAGAATTCGCTGCCGAATTGTGTGTTCTACAGTGAAATTTCAATTCACTGCTGAAACAGTGTCGACTACAGCGAATTAGCATTCGCTGCTGAAACTCTATCGGCTGCAGTGAATTAGAATTCGTTGTTGAATTATGTGTTTTGCAGCGAAATTGCGATTCATTGCCAAAATTGTGTTGGCCGCAGTGAATTAGCTTTCGCTGTCGAAACTATGTCGGCTGCAGCGGATTAGAATTCGCTGCTGAATTATGTGTTCTGCAGCAAAATTATGATTCACTGCCGAAACTATGTCGGCTGCAGCAAATTAATATTCACTGTCGAAATTGAGTTTTCTGTAGTGAATTAGCATTCGCTGCCGAATTTTATGTTCTACAGCGAAATTGCGATTCGCTGCTGAAACTGTGTCGGCTATAGCGAATTGCAATTGCATTCTCTTAAATGTTTTGCACTGTAACAGGGACATCACATCAACAAGATACCTAGAAAACCCGAAACACGGGAACCTACTTTTGCAAGGAATCATGTAGTTGCATCCTAAATGACGATGTATTTTGTATGAATCAATATATTAAACATATAACTTTTATTGAACACTTTTGTTTAAATTCGTGGTGACTATTAGTAGGATAGGAATGCAAACTCATGTCTATGGATGTATATTATAATATGAACTTCTAAGCATGCAAACATAATGTTATGTGTTTATGTAAAATTCCCTTTTAAATGAAATGTTGAATGTTGTTGTTATATGGATTGCATTTTGATGATGTGAGGAAATAGGTTTGCAAATTACCGACACGATGTGTGTCAAGTAAAAAAAAAAAATTCTGTTGTTTTGGGGCTTGAAAAGCCGGGTTGTTACATTGATTATCACAATAAAGAGTAACAGGATCTGAAACTGGCATATGTAAATCTGTTAGTAAATGTCTTAACCAAGTAAGCTTACAATATGTACCTTCCACTACTCTGTATTTAGCTTCTGCACTTGATAAGGAAATTGTCTTTTGCCTTTTAGTTCTCCATGAAATTAAAGAATTTCCAAGAAATACACAATATTTAGTGGTGGAGCGACGAGTAACAGGACAACCTGCCCAATCAGAGTCACAAAATGCCCTTAAGTGTAATGAGTTATTTGAATGAAAAAGCAAACCTTGACCAGGAGCTGATTTTAAATAACAAACAACTCGAAGAGCAGCAGCCATGTGAGTTTGACGTGGTTCATGCATGAATCGGCTGAGAATGTGAACTGAATATGTGATATTAGGTCTAGTGATGGTTAAGCAAATTAATCGACGAACTAGACGTTAGTATATACAAGGATCTTTGAGCAATTCTCCTGTATTTGAAAGTCTGCATTCTTTCATAGGAAACTCAACTGGTTTAGCACCCAAGTATCCACTATCTTTGATAATTTCCAAAGCATATTTACGCTGGGAAATGTAAATGCCTTTCTTGGAACGGGCTATTTCAATTCCTAAGAAGAATTTCAGATCACCAAGGTCATTCATGAGGAAACAAGTATGAAGGAACTGCTTTAAACCTTTGCTGGATTCAATGTTGTTCTTGGTTATCAAAATGTCATCCACATAGATCAATAGGATAGTAAGAGATGTGCCGTCTCTTTTGATGAAAAAGGAGTAGTTGGCTTTTGACTGAAGAAAACCAGTAGCAAAAACAACTTCTGTGAACTTAGAGAACCACTGTCGAGACGCTTGCTTAAGGCCGTATAGTGGCTTGTGGAGGCAACACACAATGTTCACCCCCTGTCGCCAAAGACCAGGAGGAGGAGATATATATATATATATATATATATATATATATATATATATATATATATATATTTCTTCTAATAAATCACCATTTAAAAAAGCATTGTTAACATTTAGCTGATGTAAAGGCTAGTTCAAACTGGCAGCAATAGCAAGGAGGCAATAGACAGTGACCATTTTTACAGTGGGGGAAAAAGTATCATGATAATCAATTCCAGCAGTTTGTGTGAAATCTCGAGCGACCAGGTGAATTTTATAGCGCTCAACGGACCCATCAACCTTGTGTTTGATGTGATACACCCATTTACAACTGATCGGGTGTTTGCCAGGGGGCAAAGGAATGAGTCCCATATCTGATTGTTAATGAGAGCTTGAAGCTCAAAATTCATAGCTTCCTGCCACTTAGGATCAATCATAGCAAGTTCATATGAAGGAGGTTCCTTATCATGACTAACATTGGCAATATAATAGAGATGTGATGAAGAATACTGATTATAAGAAATAAAATGACAGAGAGGATATTTTGTATTTGGTGTAGGTGTAGACGAGGCTGAGAACAAATGGTATGGAGGCAAAATCACCTGTGAACAAACATCATCCTTGAGGCGGACGTTGGCTTCTTGAGGGTGTTGAGAACGGTGAAGTGGCTGATCTAGAATGACTAGAGTAGGTTAAGAAAGGACAGGGTCATCCAGCTGAACAGGGGTTTGCTGTGCAGCTGGTAGAGTTAATGGAGTAGAGGAAGGTGGCTTAGGAAGAGAAGGTACTGGGTCGGTTGGTGCAGGTGAAGAAGATATAGGGGGATCAAAGGGGTCGATGATGACTGAAGAGGAAGGAAGATGGGAATAAGAATCAGACACAATAGGAAGAGGAATATGTAAGGTTGGTGGATTGTGTGCTGTAGGATTGACTTGTGGTGGATGATAAAAAGTGTCCTCAAGAAATACCACATCCTGATTGGTGAAATTTTTCTGAGTTACAATATCGTCAAGTTTGTAAGCTTTTTTTCCTATGGGGTAACCAAGAAAAATGCATTTTATGGCACGGGGAGAAAATTTTGAGGATGGATTGATTATGGTTGCAAAAGCAATACATCCAAAAACTCGCATGCAAGAATAATCAGGAAGTTTGTTGTAAAGAATCTCAAAGGGTGTTTTTTTATGAAGCAACAGAGTAGGAAGGCGATTCATAATATGGACAACAGTAAGAATGCATTCTCCTTATAAAGTAATGGGTAAATGAGATTGAAAACATAGAGCGCGAGCAGTTTCAAGGATGTGTCTATGTTTGCGCTCAACAACACCATTTTGCTAAGGTGTATATACACAAGAGTGTTGAAAAAGAACCCCTTCCTCAAGGAAAATTTTTTTTAATGAAAGATATTCAGCCCCATTATCAGAATGGAATTTTTGAACCTTTGTATTGAATTGAGTGTGAACATAATGAAAAAACTGACGAAGTAGAGTTTGTGCCTCACTCTTGTTACGCATTAAAAAAACCCATGTAAAACGAGAAAAATCATCCACAATGGTCAAGAAATAAAAAGCACTAGAAATAGAAGGGGTTTTATAACGACCCCTGACACGACGAAAAGGTTGATGTCTTCTCCCAAGTGCAGGAGTGTCGAAGTAATAAATAACCCGGCAAGACCGGGGTCGAACCACAAGGAGGTTAATTGTACAAATTATAAACAACAATTATAAAACAACAATAACAACAACAACAATAGTAATAATAATAATAATAATAATAATAATAATAATAATAATAATAATAATAATAATAATAATAATAATAATAATAATAGTACTAATAATAATAATAATAATAATAAAGAAAGAGAAGAAGAAGAAGATGATGATGATGAGAACTTAGAGATGAAATATTAATGTAAGGATTAAACAATGATAATAACAAATGTCAAGGTTAGAGGTTCCACTAATGGTATATCAAACAAGTATAGTATAAACTCTTATTATTGAATTGGAAACCACACACAAAGGAGGTTCCAATCAGATTATATATTGTTAACATGATTACATTAGTTATCTTATTCAATTAATGCTAATACTTGTAAATCTCGTCAAGCATTCATGATTATAACTTATGTTAACAACAAATCAAGTTCCTTTCATAGCTCAGGTGTCGGTTATACCATACATTATGGGCTATGAACGTGCTAAGCATTTGTTGTACCAAGTGTTATACAACATAAATCAAGATTAGTCATTTAACAAGCAAAGTATTAAAGAGTGAACAAGATAACAAATATAAAACATGTTAGTATCAAACATTAAAGTCCATATTAAGTTTACATTATACTTATTCTCACACCATTAGTGTAACCTTTTCACCTTGACATAATTAACTTAGCTAGACATAATGAAAGAAAGCAAAATAGATAAACAAAATAAGAACATAAAAGTTAACTAAGTAAAGGAAAGGAAATGAAAGGCATAAACTTGATATTAATAAAAGCAAAGCATAAACATTACAAAGAATACAAAGAGAGAAAGGAAGAGCATGATCTTGATCTGGAAACCAAGATGCCTAAATGCATGGCAAATGCCTCCTTTTATAGGCCAAAATTGGGAACTATTGATTTGATGACTAATTGATAAGTGGGTGGCCAACGTTTGACTTGGTGACAATCCTTATCTTCTCTTGTCTACCCAAAACGTCATTGATAATGTCAAAATTGGAGCCAGGTGAAAACATGCAAGTTGTAGGCAATTGTCTCATCTTTCTTGTGTAAAACATTCAGCTCATTTGGACTTCTAGAACTCCAGATATGGCCAAAATACCGAACAGTGCTCGGGCTGGAAGACAGATTCAGGCTTCTTTATTGTTGCTATAATTTGGACTTGCAAATGGCCTTTTTAGATCTTGGGCTCCATATGAAAGTTGTAGGCCTATGTCTTAACTTTCCATCCATATAAATTGGACCTAAATCTGAGATCTGTAGCTCCAGATATGACCCAATTACCGAACAATGTTCTGGTTTGGATTGCACCGACATCTCTTTTCTAAGTTTGACCATCTCTTTGCCTTTGCAATTTAAGTTCTTAAAGTCATCAATCAATATTTTCATTTATGTGATAGGCCTGCATTTAAATTGAATATTTACCATAAATTAAAGGTATCTTATATTATTAGATATATTATTATAAAACATGCTTTAGTTAAGGAGTTATTGATACTTCAAGTGCAAAATGATGATATAAAACCATGATAAAAATGCACTTTTAAGTACTAATCACACCCCCAAACCATGATAAAGCATTATTGTTCTGAAGAATAGCACTTACTTGTTCGGCTAGAAAGGCTTTCTTTTTCACATTCAGTTTCCTCTTTACAGTGCAGAGATCTTTAAAAAATTTAGCATAGGAAGGAACCTGTTTAATAGCATCCAGCAAAGGTATATTGATCCTTACCTGTTTGAAAGTTTCAAAGATTTCGGAGTTGCGATTAACTTTCCTTTGTTTGGTCATGGCTTGAGGAAATAGAAGTGCTGGCGATGAATCAGTCGTTTCTTTGCAATTTTCAGATTCATCCCCTTCCTTACCCTCAGAGATTGACTTATCATCTTTCTCATAAGGTTCAAGAGAGGGTTTTTCAATAACCTTACCACTGCGCACAGTAGTGACTGATTTGACTTGATCCATGTGTTGGCTTCCGGAACTACTTGCATTTGCATTGTATTGCCCTTTGGGATTTTATTGCGGTTGAGATGGAAACTTACCTTTCTCTTGGAAACTGAGAGCAGATGTTAATTTAGCAAGAGTATCTTTAAAATCTGTCATGTATTGAGCAAGTTGAGTATTAATTGTCTCTAGCTTTTCAATGAATGCATGCAATGTTTCCTCAAGATTTCTTCTAGGAGGTGGAGCATAAGGAGGTGCATATCCATGAGAATTTTGGAAATGATGGTGTGCTTGAAATGGTGGTTGTGAAGTTTGTGCATTGTTGTTCTCAGTCTTCCAATTGAAATTTGGGTGATTTCTCCAACCAGGATTGTATGTTTGGGAGTATGGATTGTGGTTGGGCCTTTGGAAACTATTTAAAGCATGGGCTTGTTCATGGAGACATTCCTTAAAAGAAGGCAAGGTTGGACAATCGTTGGTTGAGTGTTCATTTGTTTCACAAATTTGACACACAATGTTTTCAACAGATTTTAATTGACCACTCCTTTTTAATTCTAGTGCCTCGACTTTTCTAGCTAAAGATGCAAACTTGACTTGAAGGTCATGATCTTCCCTAAGGTTGTACATACCTCCACTAGATGTATGAGGTTGAGTTTTACTCGGTGCCTCATAAGTACCTGCGGTGTCCCAATTTTGAGCATTTTCAGCTAATAAGTCTAAGTACTCCATTGCTTCATCAGGGTCTTTATCTTCAAAAGTTCCATTGCACATCAATTCAACCATTTGCCTATCTTTAGGTGTTAACCCTTCATAGAAATGTGAAACCAATTTCCATGTTTCAAAACCATGATGAGGGCAAGTACTAAGCAAGTCTCGATACCTATCCCAACATTGGTAAAATGTTTCTCCTAGTTTTTGAGTGAAAATGGTGATTTGTCTCTTGAAAGAGTTTGTTCTATGAGATGGGAAAAACTTCTTTAAAAATTATTGTTGCATTTCATCCCAAGCACGAATGGATCCTGGTCTTAAATTTTGTAGCCATGTTTTAACTTTATCTTTTAATGAAAAAGGGAAAAGCTTTAATCTGATGGTGTTCATGCTACAATTTAAATTATTATATGTGTTGCAAACCTTCTCAAATTCCCTTAAATGCAAGTATGGATTTTCCAATTCTAAACCATGAAAAGAAGGTAAAAGTTGAATAATACCTGGTTTAAAATTAAAATGAGATGCATCGGGAGGAAAAACTATGCATGATGGTGCACTTGTTCTTGTAGGATTCATGTGGTCTCAAAGTGTTCTAGCACGGTTATTCTCATTATTCTCATTATGAAGTGATTGATTATCTTCTTCGGCCATATTTTCTGAAAATGATGAGGATATCCTACACAGTCCACCACTTGATGTACGTGACCACACTCTCATGCACGTGTAGGAATAAAATAAAAGGAAGAAGAAAACAAAAGAAGAAGAAACAAGAGAAAAGAAACAAAGTTATATACAAGAAAAGCGAAAAGTGAAAATAAAATAGCTACTATAATTTATACAAGAACTTACTTCCCTGGCAACGGCGCCAAAAACTTGACACGACGAAAAGGTTGATGTCTTCTCCTAAGTGCAGGAGTGTCGAAGTAACAAATAACCCGGCAAGACCGGGGTCGAACCACAGGGAGGTTAATTGTACAAATTATAAACAACAATTATAAAACAACAATAACAACAACAACAACAACAACAACAACAACAACAACAACAACAACAACAATAATAATAATAATAGTACTAATAATAGTACTAATAATAATAATAATAATAATAATAATAATAATAATAATAATAATAATAATAATAATAATAATAAAGAAAGAGAAGAAGAAGAAGATGATGATGATGAGAACTTAGAGATGAAATATTAATGTAAGGATTAAACAATAATAATAACAAATGTCAAGGTTAGAGGTTCCACTAATGGTATATCAAACAAGTATAGTGTAAACTCTTATTGTTGAATTGGAAACCACACACAAAGGAGGTTCCAATCAGATTATATATTGTTAACATGATTACATTAGTCATCTTATTCAATTAATGCTAATACTTGTAAATCTCGTATTTGAAAGAAAGAAAAACAAATAAACAAAATAAGAACATAAATAAGATAAGAGTTAACTAAGTAAAGGAAAGGAAATAAAAGGCATAAACTTGATATTAATGAAAGCAAAGCATAAACATTATAAAGAATACAAAGAGAGAAAGGAAGAGCATGATCTTGATCTGGAAACCAAGATGCTTAAATGCATGGCAAATGCCTCCTTTTATAGGCCAAAATTGGGAACTATTGATTTGATGACTAATTGATAAGTGGGTGGCCAACTTTTGACTTGGTGACAATCCTTATCTTCTCTTGTCTGCCCAAAACGTCATTGATAACGTCAAAATTAGAGCCAGGTGAAACATGAAAGTTGTAGGCAATTGTCTCAGCTTTCTTGTGTAAAACATTCAGCTCATTTGGACTTCTAGAACTCCAAATATGGCCAAAATACCGAACAGTGCTCGGGCTGGAAGACAAATTCGGGCTTCTTTGTTGTTGCTACAATTTGGACTTGAAAATGGCCTTTTTAGATCTTGGGCTCCATATGAAAGTTGTAGGCCTATGTCTTAACTTTCCATCCATATAAATTGGACCTAAATCTGAGATCTATAGCTCCAGATATGACCCAATTACCGAACAGTGTTCCGGTTTGGATTGCACCGACATCTCTTTTCTAAGTTTGACCATCTCTTTGCCTTTGCAATTTAAGTTCTTAAAGTCATCAATCAATATTTTCATTTATGTGATAGGCCTGCATTTAAATTGAACATTTACCATAAATTAAAGGTATCTTATATTATTAGATATATTATTATAAAACATGCTTTAGTTAAGGAGTTATTGATACTTCAAGTGCAAAATGATGATATAAAACCATGATAAATGCTTGACCGCTTTTTATGATCGGCTTGTTTTAACTCGCAAGTGCACGAGTGTGCGATGTAGCAATTAACTCGGTAAGATCGAGGTCATATCCACAGAGAGCTAGATCTGGAAATTAAGCTAAGTAACAAAAAAAACTCAAGAGAAATTAAATTAACAATAACTTGGTTGAAAATAATTGATGGATTTGTTTTCAAAGATAAAAAAAAATGTAAATAGATTTTAAATGACAAGAAAAGTAAGTCTTGGTCCAAATCAATTTTAATGGTGATGTATTGGTGATTTCTTCAACATATATAAGATAACTCAACCTAATCTCAACGATGGTGATATTAGATCGGAAGATATTACAATGAAGATTAGAAAGATGAAGATTGATTATTGCTTAAGAATGAACAAGTACTTTCATATTAAGTAAGACATTGAATCAAGCAATCTCTATACCAAAACTAAAGTTTGTGCATAAAAATTCAAGATTATAACATTACCTAAATGATTTCTAAAATTTCTTTACAATAATAAATCATTCATGAAGAAAATAAGAAGATAAACATTAAGATTCATTCATATCCTAAAGAACTCACCTCAATCACCATTATCCTTGATTTGGATCCAAGAAAGAGTTTAGCCAACCATGATTATATATAAGAACACTTCAATAAACATGAAAGAACTTGAATCCAACTGAAAAAATAAGTTTTACAAACTAAGGAACCGAAATCTATAAAGAAGAACACAATACAATTTCAGAAAAAATTCGGACACAAATCTGACTCTAACTTTGGACAGAAATTCGACCCTCTTAGAAGCTTTTTTTGGAGAAGTCTATTAGAGACATATTTATAGGCAATTCTGTCACCTTTCCAGATAATTAAAGAACAGCTCATTTGGACACCTGAGTCAAAAGTTATGGGTAAAACACCGAAAGGTGTTTTGAAAAATCAAATCAAGACAGCTTTACAACTACTTTGGTGCACGTTTTTCTTTCTCATTTATGAGGTGTCTCCTTCTTCTTTTTGACCCAAAATAATGTTAAAATATCCCCTCCAGCTTTCCATCCATGTGCTTGCCTTCTTGGATCAATGGATTACCCAAAATAAATCAATTGTTATTTGTTGTGTGGACATGTAAGATCATGGATTGTGTTTGGGTTGATTTGAAGGTTGATTTGGGGTTGATTTAGGGCTGATTTTGGGCTGAATTTGAGCATCAAATAAGTATACAAATGTACTTATTATTTGGGCTAAGATTGACATTGAAACCTTGAGTGTTTAATGGTTGAAGTTTGCACACAACATAAGGCAAGTTTGGGCTTGAAATAAATCATATGATATTCTTTTCTAGAATTGGAATAGAATTGATTTTTGGGACAAATTTGGAGCACTTATTTGAACCAAGATTTGCTTCAATCTTCAACTAAATGTCTCTTCAATTCTTTGTTCTGAATTCCGACGTTGAATTTTCTGAATTAATTCATTTAAGCTCCAAAAACCTATCGAAACATTAAAACAAACTTCATTACTAAAAAACACATCAATTATTATAAAAACAACCAAATAAAAACAATAAATACATATGTAAAACAAGAGACTTAATGACACTTTTGATGCACAATCAATAAAAATGCACTTTTAAGTACTAATCAACCCCAAATATCATAATGAATAAGAGAAAAACACTTCGAATTTGAAATTGAACTAGAAGGAAAAGGGTGATGATTTTGTTTTGCCTATGGATAAACATCACATTTATGACTGGAATCAAAATTAAATTTAAGCAAATTATCAGCTAAAAATTATAAACGATTAGAAGAAGGGTGTCCCAATCGGCGATGCCAAATATCGGATGAGATAATCAAATTGCAAGCAAAAAAGGTAGAAGGAGGAGTTGAAGCCAACGCCACAAGGTAATACAGGTCATCACATCGCTTACCTATACCAATCATTGTCCTCATAGCGAAGTCCTGTAAAATACACCAAGATGGAAAAAAAGTCACTAAGCAATGTAAATCATTGGTTGTCTTGCCAATAGACATAAGATCAATTTTAAAGCTTGGCACACGGAGGACATTATTCAATTGAGAAGAATTGTTAAATTGAATTGAGCCAGGGATAGTAATTTTAGCCACGTCTCCACGAGGTAAGGAAACAAGTGCCAAAGATAATTTCTTGTCAACATGCTTTAATGATGTAGGAGAAGAAGTAAGGTGATGGGTTACCCCACTGTTAAGTATCTAGTGATTATGAGCAACCAGTAATAAACCTAATGTATGTTTGAAGGTTGAGGCAGTAACAACATTAGCCTGAGGAGTGATAGGCTTGGTGGTCAAGGCATTGAGTATCTGAACATATTGATCCTCAGTTAAGTTGGGCAGAGAGACCTGGAGTTCCTGAAAAGTGGGATTAAAATCCACTTGATTTACAGGGGGGTTACCAGATGCAGAGTGTGAGTTATGCCTATCGTAGCCTTGGCGCTGATGTGGTGCCTTTTCTTTACTTTTTGGATGACTAGGAGGGTAGCCAATTAATTTGTAACAGGTTGCTTTCCTGTGATACATATCACCACAGTAAGTGCACTGAAAAGGCTCTTTATTACGTGAATTATTTGATTGATTCCCATGAACTTGATTATTTTGTTGACCCTTAGACATGTTGTAATTGCCACGCACAACCATGGCTGCTGTATTTGATGGTATGGTGATAGCAGCCCCTAACTCTTGTTGTTTTTCTTCCTGCACAATAGAGACATAAGCTTGACGAACTAATGGTAAAGGGTTCATTAGTAAAATCTGACCTCTTGCACTTGAATATGACTCGTTGAGTCCCATGAGAAACTATACGAGTTTGGTTTGATCATTCTACGTACCACATGTACATGTTTATGAATTAAAGGATACAAGCTCGTCTCATAAACCCTTCAATTTTGTGTAATATGCTGCAACTGACATTTGACCTTGCTCAATCCTATAGATGTCTTGCTGAACCTGAAAAATATAGGGAGCCTTCCTTAAAGAAAGTCTTTCATAAAGATCTTCCTAGATGGCATGAGGAGTGTTGCATGAAAGAACAGAATTGGCTAATTCTGGCTCAAGAGAATTTAGGATCCATGAAAGCTCCATGTCATTGCAGCGTTGCTAAAGGGCATGTTCTTCAGGATTTGAAGTCTCATGGGGTTCTTTGATTTTTCCAGTAATAAAACCTGTCTTATTCTTGGCAGTTAGAGAAACTTTCATAGCACGGTGCCAAGAATTATAGTTGTCACCATTCAATCATTTTGAAACAAAAAGCAAACCAAAGTGATCTGAGTGGTGGACAAATAATGGAGAACCAAGGGTGTTAGGAACAGAGGATGAATCGCCAGAACTCAAAAAATCAATATCATTAACAGCCATGATTTTAAAGAGAAAAAGGAAGGCAAGGCAGAGACGCAACAAACAGATGTGTTGAAGAAGAAAAAATAGGGTTAGGTCGTAGCCTACTATGATACCATCTAAGTAAAAAATATTCAAGCAGAGTGATGTTCTGTATTGATTAAGTTCAATATATACAAGATAGATTAGGGTTCCCTTGTAAACTAGAGACTAATAAGGAATGACAGCTAATTGAATATAGATTGATACAAAATATTCCTATATATCTTTCCTACTTATCTCAAGATATAGCTTTCCTATTTACATCAAAACACTATTAATATAATTTCCAACATACTGTAGTAAATATGCTTTGGTTGCCTGAGTTCTAATCAAATGGGAAGAAAAGGTATCATGTTCTATAAAGTGAAGTTTGAAGTTTGCTTCTCCTTGTCACTAGGCTCTGATAGCTACTCAAACTCTTGGAAAGGCAGGTAAAAGGTGGTTTCAGTCCTCCGCGGATGTTGTATGACAGTTTCATTGGCCTTTTGAGGTATCATTTATATATTAAATGCAATCTGCACATGAAATTACACTAGCTTAAAATAAACTCAAACCACAGGAAATTCTTCTCCGTAACAATTTGAAAACACACCGAAAAGGATTTGAAAGACGAAGAAAAAACAAGGATGTCTTGTTCTGTGCTCCAATAAACTTCTGCTCTCTCCCACAAGCACTCACAACTTTAGTTGAAAACCAAAATAGCATAGAATTCCAGGGAATTAGGGTGATCCACTAAGTTGAGGACATATCCACATTTTTCCTTCCTCACCTTTTAGTTGCAAAAGTTAGCCTACTGCAGTTTATAAACACACCCATCTTTTCCCTTTAGAGCCACCATTAAGTGTGTCTCTGCCTTTATTAGTGACTAATTTTTTAAAGGTTACCTTCAATTCGAGTACCCTCAATCCATTAGCAACTTCTCCAATAATAGTGCCAAATTATGATGGATTCTTCAAGTGATCATTAATTGAATCAAAGTCAAGAATGTTTTTATTTAGCTTTCTAATTTTGTCAAGGAGAAAAGGGGAGAAAATTGATGCACCCAAATGAGCTAGATGTTTCCACTTATCAGCTCCCGGTTTTTTTCTTTAGCTTCAGAATTGATAACGACTCAAAGCAGGTAGGGGAAAAAATAGGCAAAATAGAAAAAACGAGTAGAGACTTTGATAATTTACCTGACAACAAATGGTTGTTATACATCCAAAGAAGATCAAAGAATATTTTACAAAGAATGCTGCATGACAATAGGCTCCATACAGAAACAAGAGGTTAAATGGTCTTGCATTGAAGCAGAGGCAGAACTGAAGTGGCAAAGAGTCTACACAAGCAAGAAAAGTTTGTCTCCTTTTTTTTTAGCTAATGGATTGCCTTGTGATTCCTTGTTTCTGAGATTTCTTTTCTCCCTCTTAGTAAAATATGAATCTTCTATTAGAATATTGGCATGCAAACCTGACAAGATAAAAGGCAAGGAATAAGATACAATGAGAAATGAAACACACAAGAATTTACGTGGTTCACTCAATTAGGCTACGTCCACATGCAAAGTATAGAAGGATTTTACTAAGTAATGTGGAAATTACAACCTTTCTCAAATAATAGAAAAACAACTAAGAATCTTTATATTACTAGGAGAAAATACCTCACTTACTCTCTCACAAATACCTCATAATTTTATGGGATTACTCTCTCTTCACTCTCCTCTTCTTCTCTCTATCTCGGTGTCAAAAATAAGCTTGGAGGCAGTGCCTATTTATAGGCAAGAGTGAGGGAACAAAGGCTATAAATCATGGCATAAATTATGCCAACAACTCATCTCCACTCATACTCCACCAATTATGCCAACAACTCCACCAATTATATCAACAAGTCACCTCAAATTATGCTAACAACTCCACTTATTTTTGTCTTTCACTAATTTTACTTAATTTAATTAAGTGTTGGCTTTATGTTCTCCCACTTAAAGACTTTGATGATTTAATCAAGTCTTCACATTTGATCATCTGTGATTCTTCTATCCTTTCCATACTTATTATCTTCATGCTGCTTATGTTTTTGCTAGGCCATAAAAGGATCTGCACCATATATACTTATCAGTGTTGATCGATTTTGTCAAAGCATCTGCTGGGTTTTCCTTTGTGTGAACCTTCTAAAAATCCACACTTCCATCTTCCACCACTTTGTGAACAAAGTGATACTAAACATCTATGTGTTTTGTTCTTGAATGAAACGCTAGATTCCTTGCAATATGCAAGGCACTTTGACTATCACAATATAAAAAAATATTCTCTTGTTTATGCCTGAACTCCTTCATAAGTTTCTTCATCCATATTGCTTCTTTACAAGCTTGTGTAGTTGCCATATACTTAGCTTCTATTGTAGATAATGCTACAACATTTTGAAGTTTAGAGACTCAACTCATAGCTCCTCCTGCAATTATAAACACATAGCCTATAGTGGATTTTCTTTTCTCAAGGTCACTAGCAAAATCTGAGTCAACATAACCTTTGATAGTGAATTCGGATCCTCCATAACATAATACGGCATCTAAGGTACCCTTGATGTATCTCAAGATCCTCTTAATAGTATTCCAATGCCCTCTACCAGGATTTACCATGTATCGACTAGCTGCTTTCACTGTTTGTGTAATGTTTGGTCTTGTACATATCATGGCAAACATTAAACTTCCCACTGCTGATGCATACAGTACTCGAGACATCTCCATCCTTTTTGTTTCATTGCTAGGAGACATACTTGAGAATAATTTGAAGTTAATAGGAAGTGGGGTGAAAATTGGCTTATAATCTTGCATGTTGAAGTGTCGCAAGATCTTCTTCAAATAATTCTTCTAAGAATGCCAAATCTTCCTCTTACTTCTATCTCGGTGAATTTGCATCCCTAGAATCTTGTTTGCTAGTCCCAAGTCCTTCATATCAAACTCTCTAGCCAACTGTGCCTTCAATTCTTGGACTTGATCTTTGTTGGAGCCTATCACCAACATGTCATCCACGTATAACAATAAAATGATAAAAATCTTCTTCAAACCTCTTGTAATACGTACAATGGTCTGAACTGAGTCTATTGTACCCAAGGCTAATTATGAAGGAATCAAATCTCTTGTGCTAACACCTCGATGCCTATTTAAGACCGTATAGAGATTTGTTTAACCTGCAAACCAAGTTCTCCTTACCTGTCTTTGATTAGTACTTAAAAGTGCATTTTTATCATGATTTTATATCATCATTTTGCACTTGAAGTATCAATAACTCCTTAACTAAAATATGTTTTATAATAATGTATCTAATAATATAAGATACCTATAATTTGTGGTAAATGTCTATTTTTAATGCAGGCCTATCAAATAAATGAAAGGATTGATTGATGACTTGAAGAACTTAAATTGCAAGGATAAAGAGATGGTCAAACTTAAAGAAGAGATGTCGGTGCAATCCAAACCGGAACATTGTTTGGTAATTGGGTCATATCTGGAGCTATATATCTCAGATTTAGGTCCAATTTATATGGATGGAAAGGTAAGACATAGGCCTACAACTTTCATATGGAGCCCAAGATCTAAAAAGGCCATTATCAAGTCCAAATTGTAGCAACAACAAAGAAGCCCGAATCTGTCTTCCAGCTCGAGCACTGTTCGGTATTTTGGCCATATCTGGAGTTCTAGAAGTCCAAATGAGCTGAATTGTTTACACAAGAAAACTGAGACAATTGCCTACAACTTTTATGTTTACAACTGGCTCCAATTTTGACGGTATCAATGACGTTTTGGGCAGACAAGAGAAGATAAGGATTGTCACCAAGTCAAAAGTTGGTCACCCACTTATCAATTAGTCATCAAATCAATAGTTCCCAATTTTGGCCTATAAAAGGAGGCATTTGCCATGCATTTAGGCATCTTGGTGTTCAGATCAAGATCATGCTCTTCCTTTCTCTCTTTGTATTTTTTGTAATGTTTATGTTTTGCTTTCATTAATATGAAGTTTATGCCTTTCATTTTATTTCCTTTACTTAGTTAACTTTTATGTTCTTATTTTGTTTATCTATTTTGCTTTCTTTCATTATGTCTAGCTAAGTTAGTTATGTCAAGGTGAAAAGGTTACACTAATGGTGTAAGAACAAGTATAGTGTAAACTTAATATGAACCTTAATGTTTGATACTAACATGTTTTATATTTGTTATCTTGTTCACTTTTTAATACTTTGCTTGTTAAATGACTAATCTTGATTTATGTTGTATAACACTTGGTACAACAAATGCTTGGCACTTTCATAGCCCATAATGTATGGTATAACCGACACCTGAGCTATGAAAGGAACTTGATTTGTTGTTAACATAAGTTATAATCATGAATGCTTGACGAGATTTACAAGTATTAGCATTAATTGAATAAGATGACTAATGTAATCATGTTAACAATATATAATCTGATTGGAACCTCCTTTGTGTGTGGTTTCCAATTCAATAATAAGAGTTTATACTATACTTGTTTGATATACCATTAGTGGAACCTCTAACCTTGACATTTGTTATTATTATTGTTTAATCCTTACATTAAATTTCCATCTCTAAGTTATCATCATCATCTTCTTCTTCTCTTTCTTTATTACTACTACTACTACTACTACTACTACTACTACTACTATTATTATTATAGTTATTGTTGTTATTGTTATTGTTATTGTTGTTGTTGTTATTGCTATTATTGTTGCTTATAATTGTTGTCTATAATTTGTACAATTAACCTCCCTGTGGTTCGACCCCGGTCTTGCCGGGTTATTTATTACTTCGACACTCCTGCACTTGGGAGAAGACATCAACCTTTTAGTCATGTCAGTCTTAGCAAAACCCTCTGGTTGGAGCATATTAATTTCTTCTTCAAGTTCTCCATGAAGAAATGCAGTTTTCATATCTAATTACTCTAAGTGAAGATCAAATATAACACATATTGCCAAGACTACTATGATTGTAGTAAGTCGTATCACTGGAGAAAATATCTCATTAAAGTTTATTCCTTCTTTCTGAGCATATCCTTTTACCACCAATCTTGCACCATACCACTCCACTTGATCATTTCCATCATGTTTTATCTTGTAAACCCATTTGTTTCCTATGGCCTTTCTTCCTTGTGATAGTGGAACAAGATCCCAAGTATTATTCTTGTGTAGAGCTTCAATCTTCTCTTACATTACTATCATCCACATAGATACATCTATGTTTTTGATAACCTCGTGGAAAGTTGATGGCTCTCCATCCTCTGTTAAAAGACAGTATGCAATATTACTCTTAGTAACATATTCTGAGTGCCAAGCCGGTGGTCTTTTTTCATGAATCGACCGTCGAACTTCAGGAGTTTCAAACTCTATTTATTCTTACTCTTTATGCTCTGGTATAACTTCAGAAAAAGTATGATTCTGAGTATTTTTCATTTGGAATGTTATAGTCTCCTTTAGAATGCTATTATGTTCTTTTATTTGCATTTTACCTTCTACAAATACGACATCTCTGCTGATGGCTACCTTGTGGGCAATGGGATCCCACAAGCGATACCCCTTCACTCCATTAGTATATCCCAAGAATACATATTTTCTGGATTTTGAATCCAACTTGCTAACTTCTTGTGTATTGTACATGTGTCTTCAACTCAATTGCGGTTCATGGAGATTGATTTATCACATAACAAGCGGTATTGACTACTTCTGCCCAGAATGACTTTCCTGGACCTGCAACCTTCAACATTGCTCTTGTTCTTTCTAATAGAGTTCTGTTCATCCGCTCTGCCACTCTATTTTGCTGTGGAGTATATGCCGTTGTGAATTGCCTTTTAATACCTTCATGTTGACAGAAGTTTCAAATTCATCACTAGTATATTCTGCTCCATTGTTAGTCCTCAAACACTTGATCTTCTTTTCAGATTCAAGTTTTACCTGCACTTTGAAAGTTTTAAAGACTATAAGCACATCTACCTTCCTTCTAATTAGATACACCCAACATCTCCTAGAGAAGTCATCTATGAATGATACAAAATATCTTGCTCCTTTCAAGGACACAACCGCTGCTTGCCAAACATTAGAGTGAATAAGGTTTAAGATGTATTTGCTCTTAGTTGTTGATGTGCCAAACTTCAACCTGTGCTATTTACTTGTAACACAGTGCTCACAAAAAGGTAAAGTAACCTTTGTAAGCCTAGGGAGTAACTTCTGATCAGAGATAACCTTTAAACCTTTCTCTGACATGTGGCCTAGTTTTTTATGTCATATCATCATCTTCTCTTCTGTAGGATTGGCTGATGCAATTGATGCTTCTGCCCCATGATGTGTTTTTTCCATTAATACAAACATGTTTGCAATTGTATTTCTTGCCTTTAAAACCACCAGCGCTCGTTTGATGATTTTCATGATTCCATTGTCTATTCGAATCTTACAACCAAGACTATTAAATTGTCCTATGGATAAAAGATTCTTCTTTAAGTCTTTCACATATCGCACTCCTAAAATAGTACGAATTAAGCCATCATACATCTTCAATTTGATGGTGCCAATGCCAGCAATCTCTAAAGCATGATTATCACCCATGAACACTTTGTCTCCAGAGATGGGTTCATATGTATGGAACCAATCTTAATTAGGAGTCATATGTCATGTTGCTCCTGAATCCATTAGCCAGACCATAGTGAGCTTTTCTTTATCTGTAGAGATTGTGGCTGCTTCCTTATATAAAACCTCTCTATCTTTTGAGGTGCTTGTAACACATCCTTGAGGTTTTGATGACTCTATAGTATTCTTTATACCCTTTTTAAACCAACAATCCTTTTTTAAGAGCCCTTTTCTGCCACAGTTGTAGCATTTCTCAGTCTTCTTACTTCTTGATTTGGACCTCCTCTGCCTTTGACTCCCACTGGAGCCATGCTTCGTTGATCTTCCTCTTGACATCAACAACGTCTTTACTTGGTTTGAAATGTTTCTATCTCCTTTATTTTTACGCCTATTTTCTTCTTCCAAGATAGCGGCTACAACATCATCAAAGACTAAATAGTTTGAGAGGATATTATTGGTCAAGTTGATAATAAGCTGATTATACGAATCAGGAAGACTTTGAAGTAGAAGCTCTGCATATTCATTTTCCTTTATTTGTTGACCTAATGTAGTGAATTGTGAAAATAGAGTTCTTATTATGTTGATGTGGTCAGTCACCAATATGGTTTCTGCCATTCGAAGGGTATTAACAACAAATCAAGTTCCTTTCATAACTCAGGTGTCGGTTATACCATACAGTATGGGCTATGAGAGTGCCAAGTATTTATTATACCAAGTGTTATACAACATAAATCTAGATTAGTCATTTAACAAGCAAAGTATTAATAAAGAGTGAATAAGATAACAAATACAAAACATGTTAGTATCAAACATTAAAGTCCATATTAAGTTTACACTATACTTATTCTTACACCATTAGTATAACCTTTTCACCTTGACATAATAAACTTAACTAAACATAATGAAATAAAGAAAAATAAATAAACAAAATAAGAACATAAATAAGATAAAAGTTAATTAAGGAAATAAAAGGAAATAAAAGGCATAAACTTGATATTAATGAAAGCAAAGCATAAATATTACATAAAATACAAAGAGAGAAAGCAAAAGCATGATCTTGATCTGGAAACCAAGATTCCTAAATGCATTACAAATGCCTCCTTTTATAGGCCAAAATTGGGAACTATTGATTTGATGACTAATTGATGAGTGGGTGACCAACTCTTGACTTGGTGACAATCCTTATTTTCTCTTGTTTGCTTAAAATGTTATTGATAATGTCAAAATTAGAACCACTTGAAAACTTGAAAGTTGTAGGAAATTATCTCAGCTTTCTTGGATAAAACATTGAGGTCATTTGAACTTCTAAAACTCTAGATATGGGTCAAACGCTTAACAGTACCCGGGCTAGAGGACAGATTCAGACTTTTTTGTTATTGCTACAAGTTTGACTTGAAAATAGCTTTTTTAAGTCTTGGGCTACTATAAAAGTTGTAGGCCTATGTCTTACCTTTCCATCCATATAAAGTAGATGACACGACTAAAAGGTTGATGTCTTCTCCCAAGTGTAGGAGTGTCGAAGTAATAAATAACCCGGCAAGACCGGGGTCGAACCACAGAGAGGTTAATTGTACAAATTATAAATAACAATAATACAACAGCAATAACAATAACAATAATAATAACAATAATAATAATAATAATAATAATAATAATAATAATAATAATAATAATAGTACCAATAATAATAATAATAATAATAATAATAATAATAATAATAATAAAGAAAGAGAAGAAGAAGAAGATGATGATGATGAGAACTTAGAGATGAAATATTAATGTAAGGATTAAACAATAATAATAACAAATGTCAAGGTTAGAGGTTCCACTAATGGTATATCAAACAAGTATAGTATAAACTCTTATTATTGAATTGGAAACCACACATAAAGGAGGTTCCAATCAGATTATATATTGTTAACATGATTACATTAGTCATCTTATTCGATTAATGCTAATACTTGTAAATCTCGTCAAGCATTCATGATTATAACTTATGTTAACAACAAATCAAGTTCCTTTCATAGCTCAGGTGTCGGTTATACCATACATTATGGGCTATGAAAGTGCCAAGCATTTGTTGTACCAAGTGTTATACAACATAAATCAAGATTAGTCATTTAACAAGCAAAGTATTAAAGAGTGAACAAGATAACAAATATAAAACATGTTAGTATCAAACATTAAAGTCCATATTAAGTTTACACTATACTTATTCTTACACCATTAGTGTAACCTTTTCACCTTGACATAATTAACTTAGCTAGACATAATGAAAGAAAGAAAAATAAATAAACAAAATAAGAACATAAAAGTTAACTAAGTAAAGGAAATGAAATGAAAGGCATAAACTTGATATTAATGAAAATAAAGCATAAACATTACAAAAAATACAAAGAGAGAAAGGAAGAGCATGATCTTGATCTGAACACCAAGATGCCTAAATGCATGGCAAATGCCTTCTTTTATAGGCCAAAATTAGGAACTATTGATTTGATGACTAATTGATAAGTGGGTGGCCAACTTTTGACTTGGTGACAATCTTTATCTTCTCTTGTCTGCCCAAAACGTCATTGCTAACATCAAAACTGGAGCCAGGTGCAAACATGAAAGTTGTAGGCAATTGTCTCAACTTTCTTGTGTAAAACATTCAGCTCATTTGGACTTCTATAACTCCAGATATGGCCAAAATACCGAACAGTGCTCGGGCTGGAAGACAGATTCGGGCTTCTTTGTTGTTGCTACAATTTGGACTTGATAATGGCCTTTTTAGATCTTGGGCTCCATATGAAAGTTGTAGGCCTATGTCTTACCTTTCCATCCATATAAATTGGACCTAAATATGAGCTCTGTAGCTCCAGATATGACCCAATTACGGAATAGTGTTCCGGTTTGGATTGCACCGACATCTCTTCTCTAAGTTTGACCATCTCTTTATCCTTGCAATTTAAGTTTTTCAAGTCATCAATCAATTCTTTCATTTATTTGATAGGCCTGCATTAAAAATAGACATTTACCACAAATTATAGGTATCTTATATTATTAGATACATTATTATAAAACATATTTTAGTTAAGGAGTTATTGATACTTCAAGTGCAAAATGATGATATAAAACCATGATAAAAATGCACTTTTAAGTACTAATCAGTAGACCTAAATCCGAGATCTACAACTCCAGATATGACCCAATTACCGAATAGTGTTCCGGTTTGTACTGCACCGGTATCTCTTTTCTAAATTTGGCCATCTCTTTGTCCTTTCAATTCAATTCTTAAATTCATCAATCAATCCTTTCATTTATGTGATAGGCCTGCATTTCAAATAAACATTTAGCACAAATTAAAGGTATCTTATATTATTAGATGTGTTATTATAAAACATGCTTTAGTTAAGGAGTGAAAAATGGTGATATAAAACCTTGATAAAAAAATGCACTTTTAAGTACTAATCACACCTCCCAACCAGCTTATTACTAGTCCCTAGTAATCAAAGCGTTAAAATAAAAAAAAAACAATTTGTAAATTCCACAAAGTAAGGTATTCATCATTCAACTTCCATTAATCTATTCAAATAAACAAACTCTCATTAAATTTATATATATGCTCAATACCTCTTAAACAAGATATTTATAAACCTTTCTTTTGTGCTTAATATATCAACATATAGTTATGGGTCTTTACTTGGAAGAAAATAAAATTCTTATTCTAATGTTTATAGTTAACTTCCATGGGTTGGGATTTTTTTTTAAAAGATAGATACATGTAACTTAAAAAACAATGTATCTTTAACTCATGTAACGAGCTTTCTTCTAATGACTCCTAAACCAGTTGGTATTAGGGCATTAGGTGTTAAGACACCCCTACGAGCTTAGTAACTCGGTTGCAGATATTGATATGTAGATAGTGCAATGTTTAATTCCCTTAAGCTTTTCTTCTCAACCCATGTAACATGTGTTGAGCCAATAGCTCCCAAGTCAGTTGACTTTAGTTTATTAGGTGTTAAAACACCCCTTCGGGCTTAATTGCTTAGGTTAGGGAGGCTACGAAACCAAACTTATCTATATTTTTATTATCATCATTTTTTTTGCTCTTTTTTTTTCAAATTATATACTATCCATTTCCCTTAGTTGTTACCTTTAACAAAAGAACATAAATAATATAATAATCCAATGTGCAACCCACAATCATATGTTAAAGTGTGTGTGTGAAAATTAAGGTTTAAGAATACATGTTAAATGAGTATATAAGTAGAATTAAGTGATAATAATACGAGAGTTTGTAAACCTCAATATTTTAAGAAGTATTATAATAGATCTTATTAAGAATGGTTACTAAGATGCGTATCAAGAGTCACTTTAACAAAAGAGCTCCTATACTCTGCCATTCTAGTAACAATAATTTTGCACATGCTTTATGAAATAGAAAACATAGTTAGTTAATTTTTTTTTTGAAAGCTACTACCCTCTCCCCCTAACCAAAATGAGACATTGTCCTCAATGTCCTAAGATAGAAAGATATAGTACAGAAGACATCACCTGAAATAATAAACACTAACAAACCTGAAACACACTTAAACAAATATAAGAAACAACAAAACACAATAATAAAAGCAAAAGACACAAAGATTCACAAATGAAGACTCAAATCTAATCTAAGCTTTTTACGGCTTTCCTTAGATGACCAATTTATAGGACTCATAGAGGGATCAATTACAGGAATAAAAGATTGTAGTTGGTCAATCAATTATTCAGCAATAGCAGCAGAGATTATGATTTCTCGTGTAGAAGATGTTAGAAATTCCTTATTTATTTATTTATTTATTTTTGAAAAAGCATGTGTATGTACAGGTAGTTATGATTATGGCTCACATCTTCCCTTGGTTTTATGTCCAAGAACAACTTAAATGCCCTCTATGGGTCGGGGATAGGCTTCCCATCTAGTTTTCTTAAAAACTGGCAAACATGATCTTTTTTTGTCAGATTCCTAAGAATAAGTCGATCATGTTTTTTTATGAAATTGAAGCCATAAATCATGAATTGCATGATGCATATCTCAACTAGGATGCATCTCAAGAGTTAATAAAAGATTATCTAAAGACTCCTTACTCAGGTCATTCTTAATGAATTGTATTTTATCTTCACGATTTACAGATATCATTCCTAAAGAACGACATTGTGCATTACAAGTCCATCTGGTAGATCGATGATAGACTTTCAGTCATTTTGCATGATGTTTCTTGGCAAAAGTACTTTTACCTGTTCTATGCATGTATGAAATGAAGGAATTAGAGGACTCACCTGATAATCGGACCTTTGATTCAATCAACTAGCGAATATATTCAAGAATTCCACGATTCATTAACAACCTCAATCTTACACATCTAGCACGGTAAATTTTTTTAATCGCATTCTAAGGTAGAGTAGGAAGATACTTTTTCAATCTTTCAAGATTAGTTTCTATTATCAAATGAGAATTGGAAGAGAGATTCAAAGAATTGCACAAATATATATACAAATATCAGTTATTATGGGAAATTGAATGAACCGATTAAGTCACGGAGTATTGTTGTCCCTCATTTGATCAAGGTGAGAGAAACTAGCAAAAATCACTTAAAAAGAAACACAAAAACAATGTGAGAAAAAAAAATCAATCTTTATATATAGGATCACCCAATTCAATAGAGTCATTTTCAACTAAAAACTTGTCAAAGTAAACTTTCAAACGATATCCATTTACCTTGAAAATATTGTTATTCTTTAGATTCTCGATATCACAGGCCCTATATGGATACCCATGTTTCACAATAAAAGGATCGCTCCATCTTGATCTTAATTTTCCAGGAAATAAATGCAGTCGAGAATTATAAAGTAAGATTTTTTGACCAACATTAAATGTTTTTCTTAGAATATTCTTGTCATGAAAATCTTTGATTCTTGCTTTATGAATTTTTGAATTTTCATATGCCTCATTTTTTTATTTCCTTAAGCTCATTTATTTGTAATTTTCACAGTTGACTAACATCATCAAGATTTCAATTGAAAGCTTTAATAGCCTAATAAGCTTTATGTTCAAGTTCTACAAGCAAGTGACAAGGTTTTTCATAAACTAGTCTATAAGGTGACATACCTAATGATGTTTTATAAGCAGTTCAATAAGCCCAAAGTGCATCATTAAGTCTTAAAGACCAATCTTTTCCTAGTAGGGTTTATTTATTTATAAGCAGTTCAATTTGATTATAGATTGTTAACATGATTACATTAGTCATCTTATTCAATTAATGCTAATACTTGTAAATCTCGTCAAGCATTCATGATTATAACTTATGTTACAACAAATCAAGTTCCTTTCATAGCTCAGGTGTTGGTTATACCATACAGTATGGGCTATGAAAGTGCCAAGCATTTATTGTACCAAGTGTTATACAACATAAATCAAGATTAGTCATTTAACAAGCAAAGTATTAAAGAGTGAACAAGATAACAACTATAAAACATGTTACTATCAAACATTAAAGTCCATATTAAGTTTACACTATACTTATTCTTACACTATTAGTGTAACCTTTTCACCTTGACATAATAAACTTATTTAGACATAATGAAAGAAAGAAAAATAAATAAACAAAATAAGAACATGAATAAGATTAAAGTTAACTAAGTAAATGAAAGGCATAAACTTGATATTAATGAAAGCAAAGTATAAACATTACAAAAAATACAAAGAGAGAAAGCAAAAGCATGATCTTGATCTGGAAACCAAGATGCCTAAATGCATGGCAAATGCCTCCTTTTATAGTCCAAAATTAGGAACTATTGATTTGATGACTAATTGATAAGTGGGTGGCCAACTTTTGACTTGGTGACAATCCTTATCTTCTCTTGTCTGCCCAAAACATCATTGATAACGTCAAAATTGGAGCCAGTTGCAAACATGAAAGTTGTAGGCAATTATCTCAGCTTTCTTGTGTAACCAATTCAGCTCATTTGGACTTCTAGAACTCCAGATATGGCCAAAATACTAAACAGTGCTCAAGCTGGAAGACAGATTCGAGCTTCTTTGTTGTTGCTACAATTTGGACTTGAAAATGGCCTTTTTAGATCTTGGGCTCCATATGAAAGTTGTAGGCCTATGTCTTACCTTTCCATCCATATAAAGTGGAACTAAATCTGAGATATATAGCTCCAGATATGACCCAATTACCGAACAGTATTCCGGTTTGGATTGCACCGACATCTCTTTTCTAAGTTTGGCCATCTCTTTATCCTTGCAATTTAAGTTCTTAAAGTCATCAATCAATCCTTTCATTTATGTGATAGGCCTGCATTAAAAATAGATATTTACCACAAATTATAGGTATCTTATATTATTAGATACATTATTATAAAACATGTTTTAGTTAAGGAGTTATTGATACTTCAAGTGCAAAATGATGATATAAAACCTTGATAAAAATGCACTTTTAAGTACTAATCAGCCACCACGATCAATTAAGTCCATACCTTCAAGTGTTCAACCACCAAAACCTGATTTGAAGCCGTTGCCATCTAATCTCAAATACTCATTTTTGGAAGAAAATGAAACTTTTCCGGTAATAATCTCTTCCAAACTTAATGCACATCAAGAAGGTAAGTTATTACAAACTCTGAAAATGCACAAAAATGCATTAGGATGGACCATAGCTGATATAAAAGGAATTAGTCCTTTGATTTGTACACACAGAATTTATTTAGAGGAAAATGCTAAACCCTCTAGAGAAATGCAACGAAGGTTAAATCCTAATATGAAAGAAGTAGTGAAAAATGAAGTCATTAAGCTTCTAGATAATGAAATCATTTATCCTATTTCTAACAGCAAATGGGTAAGTCCTACCCAAGTTATACCCAAGAAGTCTAGAGTCATTGTGATAACAAATAAGAACAATGAGTTAATTCCCACTAAAACTGTTACTGGTTGGCGCATGTGCGTTGACTATAGGAAACTTAATTCAATGACTAGAAAAGATCATTTTCCTTTACCTTTTATAGATCAAATCCTAGAAAGAGTTGCAGGTCATGAATTTTATTGTTTCCTAGATGGCTATTCGGGTTACAACCAAATTGAAATTGCATTAGAAGATCAAGAAAAGACTACTTTCACATGTCCATTTGGTACTTTTTCATTTTGAAGGATGCCTTTTGGATTATGTAATGCACCAGCCACATTTCAAAGATGCATGCTTAGTATATTTAGTGATATGGTTGAACATTTTCTTGAGATTTTCATGGATGATTTTTTAGTTTTTGGCGATTCATTTGATGATTGTTTGACTAACTTAGAAAAGGTTTTGACCAGGTATGAAGAGAAGAATCTTGTGCTGAATTGGGAAAAATGTCATTTTATGGTAACAAACGGCATTGTACTTGGTCACATTGTTTTATCAAAAGGAATTGAGGTTGACAAATCTAAAATCGAGTTAATTGCAAACTTGCCAACACCAAAATATCATAAAGATGTTAGATCATTTCTAGGACATGCTGGTTTTTATAGAAGGTTCATCAAAGATTTTAGTGTAATATTTAAGCCTTTAAGTAACCTTCTAACAAAGGATACTATTTTTGAATAGACTGAACATTGTGAAGAAGCCTTTATTAAACTTAAAAACTTGCTTACTTGTGCTCCTATCATTCAACCTCCCGATTGGTCATTACCTTTTGAAATAATGTGTGATGTTAGTGATTATGTCGTAGGTGTTGTTTTGGGACAAAGAAAAGATAGGAAACCTTATGTAATTTACTATGCAAGTAAAACTTTAAATAGTGCTCAAATGAATTATACCACCACTGAAAAAGAATTACTTGCAGTAGTATTTGCATGTGAAAAATTCAGATCTTATCTTGTTGGCTCACCTGTTATTGTTTTTAGTGATCATGCAGCATTGAAATATCTTTTTTCTAAGAAAGATTCTAAGGCTAGATTGGTGCGGTGGATTTTATTACTTCAAGAATTTGATATCACAATCAAAGATAAGAAAGGCAGTGAAAATGTTGTCGCAGATCACTTGTCAAGATTGACAACAGATTTGAAAACTGACATCACACCAATCAATGACTACTTTCCCGATGAATCTTTACTTTCTCTCTCTAAAATGCCTTGGTTTGCAAATATTGTCAATTTTCTTGTTTCAGGACAATTGCCAGCTCATTGGAGTACCCAAGATAAAAGAAACTTCTTGAACAAAGTGAAGAACTTTTATTGGGATGATCCTTATTTATTCAAATATTGTCCTGATCAAATATATTGAAGATGCATTCCTGACAATGAGGTAAGTAGTGTCATTAAATTTTGTCATTCTAAGGCATGTGGGGGCCATTTCTCATCAAGAAAGACAACTGCAAAAATCTTACAAAGTGGATTTTATTGGCCCATCATGTTCAAAGACTCACATGCATTCTACAAGTCTTGTGAAAATTGTCAAAATTTGGGATCTATTTCAAAACGTCACATGATGCCTTTAAATCCTATTATTGTCATTGAGATCTTTGACTGCTGGGGTATAGATTTCATGGGTCCATTCCCTCCATCTTTTGGTTTCTTATACATATTAGTTACAGTAGATTATGTTTCAAAATGGATAGAGGCAATTCCAAGTCGAAACAATGATCATAAAATAGTGATAAAGATTTTGAAAGAAAATATTTTGAGTCGATTTGGAGTCCCTCGAGCCATAATAAGTGATGGTGGAACACATTTTTGCAACAAGCCATTTGAGTCTTTAATGAAGAAATATGGAATCACACACAAAGTTGTCACCCCTTATCACCCTCAAACAAGTGGACAAGTAGAGCTTGCTAATAGGGAGATCAAACATATTGAACTGCTTATAAAACATCATTAGGTATGTCACTTTGGGAAAGACTGGTCTTTAAGACTTAATGATGCACTTTGGGCTTATTGACTGCTGGGGTATAGATTTCATGGGTCCATTCCCTCCATCTTTTGGTTTCTTATACATATTAGTTACAGTAGATTATGTTTCAAAATGGATAGAGGCAATTCCAAGTCGAAACAATGATCACAAAATAGTGATCAAGATTTTGAAAGAAAATATTTTGAGTCGATTTGGAGTCCCTCGAGCCATAATAAGTGATGGTGGAACACATTTCTGCAACAAGCCATTTGAGTCTTTAATGAAGAAATATGGAATCACACACAAAGTTGTCACCCCTTATCACCCTCAAACAAGTGGACAAGTAGAGCTTGCTAATAGGGAGATCAAACATATTGAACTGCTTATAAAACATCATTAGGTATGTCACTTTGGGAAAGACTGGTCTTTAAGACTTAATGATGCACTTTGGGCTTATTGACTGCTGGGGTATAGATTTCATGGGTCCATTCCCTCCATCTTTTGGTTTCTTATACATATTAGTTACAGTAGATTATGTTTCAAAATGGATAGAGGCAATTCCAAGTCGAAACAATGATCACAAAATAGTGATCAAGATTTTGAAAGAAAATATTTTGAGTCGATTTGGAGTCCCTCGAGCCATAATAAGTGATGGTGGAACACATTTCTGCAACAAGCCATTTGAGTCTTTAATGAAGAAATATGGAATCACACACAAAGTTGTCACCCCTTATCACCCTCAAACAAGTGGACAAGTAGAGCTTGCTAATAGGGAGATCAAACATATTGAACTGCTTATAAAACATCATTAGGTATGTCACTTTGGGAAAGACTGGTCTTTAAGACTTAATGATGCACTTTGGGCTTATTGACTGCTGGGGTATAGATTTCATGGGTCCATTCCCTCCATCTTTTGGTTTCTTATACATATTAGTTACAGTAGATTATGTTTCAAAATGGATAGAGGCAATTCCAAGTCGAAACAATGATCACAAAATAGTGATCAAGATTTTGAAAGAAAATATTTTGAGTCGATTTGGAGTCCCTCGAGCCATAATAAGTGATGGTGGAACACATTTCTGCAACAAGCCATTTGAGTCTTTAATGAAGAAATATGGAATCACACACAAAGTTGTCACCCCTTATCACCCTCAAACAAGTGGACAAGTAGAGCTTGCTAATAGGGAGATCAAACATATTGAACTGCTTATAAAACATCATTAGGTATGTCACTTTGGGAAAGACTGGTCTTTAAGACTTAATGATGCACTTTGGGCTTATTGACTGCTGGGGTATAGATTTCATGGGTCCATTCCCTCCATCTTTTGGTTTCTTATACATATTAGTTACAGTAGATTATGTTTCAAAATGGATAGAGGCAATTCCAAGTCGAAACAATGATCACAAAATAGTGATCAAGATTTTGAAAGAAAATATTTTGAGTCGATTTGGAGTCCCTCGAGCCATAATAAGTGATGGTGGAACACATTTCTGCAACAAGCCATTTGAGTCTTTAATGAAGAAATATGGAATCACACACAAAGTTGCCACCCCTTATCACCCTCAAACAAGTGGACAAGTAGAGCTTGCTAATAGGGAGATCAAACATATTGAACTGCTTATAAAACATCATTAGGTATGTCACTTTGGGAAAGACTGGTCTTTAAGACTTAATGATGCACTTTGGGCTTATTGACTGCTGGGGTATAGATTTCATGGGTCCATTCCCTCCATCTTTTGGTTTCTTATACATATTAGTTACAGTAGATTATGTTTCAAAATGGATAGAGGCAATTCCAAGTCGAAACAATGATCACAAAATAGTGATCAAGATTTTGAAAGAAAATATTTTGAGTCGATTTGGAGTCCCTCGAGCCATAATAAGTGATGGTGGAACACATTTCTGCAACAAGCCATTTGAGTCTTTAATGAAGAAATATGGAATCACACACAAAGTTGCCACCCCTTATCACCCTCAAACAAGTGGACAAGTAGAGCTTGCTAATAGGGAGATCAAACATATTGAACTGCTTATAAAACATCATTAGGTATGTCACTTTGGGAAAGACTGGTCTTTAAGACTTAATGATGCACTTTGGGCTTATTGAACTGCTTATAAAACATCATTAGGTATGTCACCTTATAGACTAGTCTATAGAAAACCTTGTCACTTGCCTGTGGAACTTAAACATAAAGCTTATTGGGCTATTAAAGCTTTCAATTCAAATCTGGATGATGCTAGTCAACTGCGAAAATTACAAATAAATGAGCTTGAGGAAATAAGAAATGATGCATATGAAAATTCAAGAATTCAATGTTGGTCAAAAAGTCTTGCTTTATAATTCTCGACTGCATTTATTTCCTGGAAAATTAAGATCAAGATGGAGCGGTCCTTTTATTGTGAAACATGTGTATCCATATGGGGCCTATGACATCGAGAATCCAAAGAATAACAATGTTTTCAAGGTAAATGGACATCGTCTGAAAGTTTACTTTGACAATTTTTCAGTTGAACATGATTCTATTGAATTGGGTGATCCTGTATATAAAGATTGATTTTTTTTCTTTTTGAGTGATTTTTGCTAGTTTCTCTCACCCCGGTCAAATGGCGGATAACGGTACTCCGTGACTTAAGTCGGTTCTTTCAGTTTCCCACAATAACTGATATCTGTGTATATATTTGTGTAATTCTTTGAATCTCTCTTCCAATTCTCATTTGAAAATGGACACTAATCTTGAAAAATTGAAAAAGTATTTTCCCGCTCTACCTCAGAATGCGATTACAAAAATTTACCGTGCTAGATGTGCAAGATTGAGATTGTTAATGAATCATGGAATTCCTGAAGATATTCGCTGGTTGATTGAAGCAAAGGTCCGATTATCAGGTGAGTCCTCTAATTTCTTTATTTCACACATGCCTGGAACAAGTAAAAGCACTTTTGCAAAGAAACGTCGTGCAAAATGACTAGAAGTCTGTCATCGATGTGCTAGATGGACTTGTAATACACAATGTCGTTCTTTAGGAATGGTATCTATAAACCGTGAAGATAAAATACAATTCATTAAGGATGGCCTGAGTAAGGAGTCTTTAGATAATCTTCTATGGACTCTTGAGACGCATCCTAGTGGAGATGTGCATCGTGTAATTCATGATTTATGGCCACTATTTCATAAAGAACATGATCGACTTAGTCTTGGGAATCTGACTAAAAAAGACCATGTTTGCTAGTTTTTAAGAAAACTGGATGGGAAGCCTATCCCCGATCTATAGAGGGCGTTTAAGCCGTTCTTGGACGTAAAACCAAGGGAAGATGTGAGCTACAATCACAACTACCTGTACATACACATGCTTTTTCAAAAGTAAATAAATAAATAAATAAAAAGAAAGAGAGAGAGAGAGAGTTTGAGACTCCAGCTGGCCTACATATAGGTGTTATGATTACCTTTCTAATTTCTCATCTATAAAACCCTCTCTTCCTTCCTTTCATTTCTACTCAACCCATACATTCAACAAATACAGAAGTGTGTAGAAATGGCAAGTTCCTCAAGTCATCATATAAGAAATATTTGTGTTTTCTGTGGATCTAGTCTTAGGAAAGAAAAGGAGTTTTTAGAATCAGCAAATCATCTTGGTCAAGTGCTAGCTGAGAGAAAGATTCATTTAGTGTATGGGGGAGGCAGTCTTGGGTTAATGAGAGGTGTGTCAATAGCTGCATTTTTAGGAGGTAGTCAGGTTTTGGGGGTCGTCCCCGAAGCTTTAGCACAAGGGGATATCATTGGAAAAACAATTGGAGAGGAACTTCAGGTCTCCATAATGTCAGCTCGAATGAATGCAATGTTTAACCATGTTGATGCCTTCATTGCTTTACCAGGTGGTCTAGGTACATTGGAAGAGATCTTTCATATTTTCTCTTCGGCTCAACTGCACATTCACCATAAACCCATAGGTTTGTTAAATGTTAATGGTTATTATGATAAGTTGTTGTCTTTTCTTGATCATGCTGTGGAACAGGAATTTCTTACATCTTTTGCACGACAAATCATAATCTCTAATGCTACTGCTGAATAATTAATTGACCAGCTACAATCCTTCATTCCTGTAATTGATCCTTCCATGAGTCGCATAAATTGGTCAACTAAGGAAAGCCGTAAAAAGCTTAGATTGGATTTGAGCCTTCATTTGTGAATTTTTATGTCTTTTGGTTTTATTATTGTGTTTTGTTATTTCTTATTTTTGTTTCAGTGTGTTTGAGGTTTGTTAGTGTTCGTTATTTCAGGTGATATCTTCTATACTCTATCTTTCTACCTTTAAACATTGAGGACAATGTCTCGTTTTGGTTGGGGGGAGAGGGTAGTAGTTAAAAAAAATTGTTTTTCATTTATAAAGCATGTGCATAATTGTTGTTACTAGGATGACAGAGTAAAGAAGCTCTTTTGTTAAAGTGACTCTTGAGATGCATCTTAGTAACCATTATTAACAAGGTCTATTATAATACTACTTGAAATATTCAGATTTACAAACTCTTGCATTGTTATCACTTAATTCTGCTCATATACTCATTTAACATGTATTCTTAAACCTCAATTTTCACACACACACTTTAACATATGATTGTGGGTTGCATATTGGATTATTACAATATTTATGTTCTTTTGTTAAAGGTAACAACTAAGGAAAAGGGATTGTATAATTAAAAAAAATAAAAAAAATGAAAAAAATGATAATAATAAAAATGTAGATAAGTTTGGTTTCGTAGCCTCCCTAACCTAAGCAATTAAGCCTGAAGGGGTGTTTCAACACCTAATACCCTAAAGTCAACTGACTTAGGAGCTATTGGCTCAACGCTTGTTACATGGGTTGAGGAAAAAAGCTTAAGGAAATCAAACATTGCACTATCTACATATCAGTATCTGCGACCCGAGTTACTAAGCTCTTAGGGGTGTCTTAACACCTAATGCCCTAAGACCAACTGGTCTGGGAGTCATTAGCTGAAAGCTCGTTACATGGGTTAAAGATGCATGATGTTTTTAAATTATATGTATATAGAGTTAAAAAAAAAAGACAAAAATAGTAATCCCAACCCAAGGAAGTTAACCTTAAACATTAGAACAAAAATTTTGTTTTCTTCCAAGAAAAGCCCCATAATTATGTGTTGATACATTGAGCATAAAAGAAAGGTTTATTAATATCTTGTTAAGAGGTATTGAGCAGATATATAAATTTAATAAGAGTTTGTTTATCTGGATGGATTAATGGAAGTTAAATGATCAATACCTTGCTTTGTGAAATTTGCAAATTTGTTTTCTATTTAAGCGCTTTGATTACTAGGGAATAGTAATAAGCTGGTTTGGGGGTGTGATTAGTACTTAAAAGTGCATTTTTATCATGGTTTTATATCATCATTTTGCACTTGAAGTATCAATAACACCTTAACTAAAGCATGTTTTATAATAATATATCTAATAATATAAGATCCCTTTAATTTGTGGTAAATGTTCATTTTAAATTTAGGCCTATCACATAAATTAAAGGATTGATTGATGACTTTAAGAACTTAAATTGCAAGGGCAAAGAGATGACCAAAATTAGAAAAGAGATGTCGGTGCAATCCAAACCGGAACACTGTTCGGTAATTGGGTCATATCTGGAGCTATAGATCTCAGATTTAGGTCTACTTTATATGGATGGAAAGGTAAGGCATAGGCCTACAACTTTTATATGGAGCCCAAGATCTAAAAAGGCCATTTTCAAGTCCAAATGATTGCAAAAACAAAGAAGCCCGAAGCTGTCCTCTAGCCCGACCACTATTCAGTATTTTGGCTATATCTGAAGTTCTAGAAGTCCAAATGAGCTGAATTTGTTACACAAGAAAGCTGAGACAATTACCTACAACTTTCATGTTTGCAACTGGCTCCAATTTTCACGTTATCAATGACGTTTTGGGCAGACAAGAGAAGATAAGGATTGTCACCAAGTCAAGAGTTGGCCACCCACTCATCAATTAGTCATCAAATCAATAGTTCCCAATTTTGGCCTATAAAAGGAGGCATTTACCATGTATTTAGGCATCTTGGTTTCCAGATCAAGATCATGCTCTTGCTTTCTCTCTTTGTATTTTTTGTAATGTTTATGCTTTGCTTTCATTAATATCAAGTTTATGCCTTTCATTTCCTTTCATGTCCTTAGTTAACTTTTATCTTATTTATGTTCTTATTTTGTTTGTTTATTTTTCTTTCTTTCATTATGTCTAACTAAGTTTATTATGTCAAGGTGAAAAGGTTACACTAATGGTGTAAGGATAAGTATAGTGTAAACTTAATATGGACTTTAATGTTTGATACTAACATGTTTTGTATTTGTTATCTTGTTCACTCTTTAATTCTTTGCTTGTTAAATGACTAATCTTGATTTATGTTGTATAACACTTGGTACAACAAATGCGTGGCACTTTCATAGCCCATACTGTATGGTATAACCGACACCTGAGCTATAAAAGGAACTTGATTTGTTGTTAACATAAGTTATAATCATGAATGCTTGATGAGATTTACAAGTATTAGCATTAATCGAATAAGATGACTAATGTAATCATGTTAACAATTTATAATCTGATTGGAACCTCTGCAAGTTTTTGAGCCTTCAACATTGTATTCTTTGAGGTGCATTCTTTCAATGATATGTATCTCTAGAACTTGCTTCATATCTTATTGAGATTATATTACATTACAAATATACATGAAGATGATAAAGGCAATAGGAATTTTAAAGCACTTGAATCAAAAAGCCAACCTAAAGCATATTATCCTTAGTGAGCCCCTTTTGAGCTTATTTATCTTTTCTTTGCTTTATCCATGTATAAGCCTTAACTTTATATATATATTCCTTTTCCCCTGGCCAAGGATTAGTAGAGCATGTACTTGTGATACTTCATGGAATTATGGTTGGAAATTATATGAAAAGATAGAAGAAGTGATGCTTGATGAAAAGATGGGCAAAATTACAAAAAAAAAAAAGAAAAAAAAAAGAAAAGAAGAAAAAAAAATGTTCCTTTATGTTCTTAAGATTTTATGTTAAAAGAGCTTACAATCAAAAGGAGTTAAGCATTGGTGATTAAAGATGAAAAATTTATGAGCTTTGATGGAATATCTTGTTTGAAATATCATTTTTCAGAATGTTCTACTTTCTTTGATTTGAACCTTTTCTTTTACTCTCTTTTACCTCACCTTAACCTTAGCCCCATTACAACCGGAAAATAAGACCTTTTGATTCATGCATTGTTTGTAATATGTTAGTAATGGAGATGAGATTGAAAAGCAAGCTTATGGTAGAACATACTCTTTGATTGAATTTGAGAGATTTAAACACATAAACCCTAAACACATGAGTGTTGGAGTGTATATCAATGAGAGGACCTATCACTTTGGCATGGCATAGATTTCATTTAAATCCCGACGATTGATTGAATTTTGAAGTTTGCATGTAAACAAATTCATAAAAATTTATTTATTTTATCCTTTTTTATTATATTCTTATTTATAATGCTTGTACTCTTAGATATTGATGGGAGATTAAGAGATTGATCATGGTTATTTTCAATTCAATTTAATTTTATTTATCCTTTCTCGAGGACGAGAAAGAGCTAAGTGTGGGGGTATTTGATGTAACCATATTATTCGATAGTTTCACCCATATTTACCTAATATTTTGTCCATGTTTTATATGTAAAATGCCTTGATATTCTTTGTTTTATGTTTTGAAGGCACTTTTGGATGAAAAATGCAAAAAGGAGTAAATTGGAGATAATTGGCAGATTTGACGTTCAGTCAATGTTTTGTGCAGAGCGTGAGTTCTAGAGATCGAAATGAAGTGATTCTAGTGGCAATAAAAAGCTAACATCCATAACTTTCTGGAAATGCAATGCAAGAAAAATAAAAAGAGGAAGATCATGGAAATCACATCCTTCAAAGTCAAATCTCGCATTCTGCCACTATTGACCTTTGTATATTCAAAATTCAATATCTGGAGCTATAGAAGTCCAATTTATGCAAATCAATTTTGTTGGATTCCTGAATCAAAGGAATATAAACGCTCAAAATTTCATCCAAAAACGATGTCATATGAGGGATATATGAGTTTTCAAAGATGACAAATGAATTCTGCCAGCAATCAGGTTTCGTGAAGAAATGAGTCCAAATTACGTTTCGAAGCTTCTAAACCGTCATCCAAGTTTTTATATCAGCAATTTAGCTCCTCTAAGTCAGAGTTTGAAGATTTCATGCAAGGCTATTTCTCTTTTTTAGGGAAAATAGTTATAGAAGTACTTAAATGTCAATTGTGAACTTAAGGGAGGACTACTTTGTAAATTAGGAACTAGGGTTTCTTAGCATATAAAAAGAAAGAGAGAGAGGAGAGAAGGGGGGCAGCAGCCAGAAGTGAAGAAACACGAATTCTCTCCTCTACAAACCCAAAAAAAAATCATGCTCTCTTCATTCTTTAAGAGTAGTTGTTCAATGGTTATGCAAGGCTAAGCTCTTTTCTTGGTTGCAAGGACACAACAAACCTTCAGATTTCAAGAACCGTGAGATTTATTCTTCCTTTTATTTTTAGTTTATATTATGAATAAGTATGGTTGTTTTCCTATGCATATTTTCTATTATTGTTGTTGATAATTGCTAGAGCGGAACTCTAAGTTATTATTGTGAACAATTTATTGCTAAGTTTGATATCAAAACCGGAGTTGTGATGTATGAACTTGTGAAGCAACTAAGCTTGATAATTGTGGCGGAACTACATTATTAAACTTAGGGAAAACACTCAAATATCTAGTTCTTAGGGCTGCCATTGAACTAAATCATTAATGCGGACATTGTGATTATTTGTTGGTTAGGGTTAATTATACGGCGGATCCGTTAATTAACCAACATTAAGAAAGGATAAAAATTCAGAATATAAATTGTAGTTTTGTTTCAAGGATCGGTTCTAATTTCCATTGGTGGATGTGTGCTTGCAACCAAGGTTTGTTTTCTTGATAAATTTTGATTTCAATCGATTTTGTTTGCTAGTTTAATTTCTTTCATAGTTTAGATCATCACAAATCAAAACCCCCCAATTGCATAACGTATAGCATAAAAATATGAACTAAATCTTCCTTGTGGGATCGACCCCTTGCTTGCTCTATACTATCTTGTGTGTTGTGTTTTAAGCTAGGGTAATTAATTTGTGCGACCACGACATCGCAACAGTTTTCAATTGAATAATAAGAGTTTATACCATACTTGTTTGACATACCATTAGTGGATCCTCTAACCTTGACATTTGTTATTATCATTGTTTAATCGTTACATTAATATTCCATCTCAAAGTTCTCATCTTCTTCTTCTTCTCCTTCTCCTTCTTTTTCTTTATTATTATTATTATTATTATTACTACTATTATTATTAGTATTACTACTACTACTACTACTACTACTACTACTACTACTATTATTATTATTATTGTTATTACTATTATTGTTGTTGTTGTTATTATTGTTGTTGTATTATTGTTATTTTTAATTTGTACAATTAACCTCCTTGTGGTTCGACCCCGGTCTTGCCAGGTTATTTATTACTTCGACACTCCTGCACTTGGGAGAAGACATCAATCTTTTAGTCGTGTCACTTCCCATGAAAGTTTTAGGCCTATGTCTTACCTTTCCATCCATATAAAGCAAACCTAAATCCAAGTTCTACAACTCCAATTATGATCCAATTACCGAATAATATTCTAGTTTGGACTAAACCAGCATCTCTTTTCTAAGCTTCACTCTCTCTTTATCCTTTCAATTTTAGTACTTCAACTCATCCATCAATCCTTTCATTTATGTAACAGACCTACATTTAGGATGAACATTTACCATAAAATAAAGGTATCTAATGGTATCAGACTTGTTATTATAAAACATGCTTTAGTTAGGGAGTTATTGATACTTCAAGTATAAAATGATGATATAAAACCTTGATAAAATGCATTTTTAAGTACCAATCACGAGATTTGACTTTAAATGCCATAATTTCCACGCTCTTCTTTATTTTGTTTTCTTGCCTTAAAGGTTCAGAAATGTTTGGATGTTATATTTTTAATACCGCTAGAATCACTTCATTTTGACCTTTTACACGATCAAAAGATTAATGTCTTATCCCAAGTGCAAGAGTCTCAAAGTAATAAATAACCCAGCAAGACTAGGATCGATCCACGAGGAGATCAATTATATAAATTATAAATAATATATATAATTTACCAAAGAGTTTAAGATATCTTTGAGATAGAGATTAATTCGAGGATTAAACAATGATAAAAATAATTGTTAATGTTAGAGGATCCATTAATAGTATTAGAGATAAATGAAGTATAAACTCTTTATAAATTATCAATATGATCATATTAATCATCTTATCTACGTAACACCATACTTATAAATTTTATCAGGTATTCATGATGCTAACTTATGTTGACAACAAATCAAGTTCCTCTCATAACAACGATGTCGGCTGAAGACTATGAAAGATCAAACATTTAATGTACAAAGTGTTATACAACACAAATTTAGATTAACCATTTAACAAGGTATTAAGAATTGAAAAGATAAAAAGATAAAATATATTAATATCAAACTTTCTTGGATATAAACATTGAAGTCCATTTTAAGTTTATATTATATATATTCTAACACCATTAGTGAAATATTTTCACCTTGACATAATTAACTTAGCTAAACATTATAAAAAAGAGAAACATAAATAAACAAGATAAGAATATAATTATATAAGTATAGTAAAGGACATGAAAAACATGAACAAGAGATTAAGGAAAATATAATATGGAATAAAGCTTGAACATTACAAAATACAAAGAAAGATAGCACGAGCAAAATCTTGATCTAAACAACCAAGATGCCTAAATAAATGGTAAATGCCTCCTTCTATAAGCTAAAATTCAAAACTTTTCATTTGGTAATTAATTATTGATTTAGTGAACTTGGTGGACAACATCACTCAAGCATTATGGCTGGATAAAATGACATTGATGCAATCAGAATTTGGCAAAGTGTTCTTTATGAAAGTTATTGAAAACCATCTCCTCTTTCCACCCATAACATTTTAAAGCATTTGGATCACTAAATATCAAGATATTGCTACAATACTGAGTAGTGCTTTTTGTGGACGTGGTGGATAACCCTCAAGCTATTGTTTGGATGAAATGTTATTGTTAGCATCAGAATTTAAGAAGGTAGTCTTCATAAAAGTTGTTGGAAATTATGTTATCTTTTCACCACTAAATTTGACTTCATTTTGCTTTCTAAAACTCCAGTTATGGGTAAAAGTCTAAGCAGTGCTTAGGTGGAATTGTAAGACAAATTCTAACTTCTCTTTTGTGGCCAAGCTTTGAATTTGAAAATGATAGATTTGGATCTTTCACTCCTCATGAAAGTTGTAGGCCTACATCTTAACTTTTCAGAATAACAAACCAAACATCAATCCAAGTCCACAACTCTAGATATGATCAAATGACTAAATGATATTCTAGTTTGATTTAGTATCTCTTCTCTAATCTTAGTCCTTTCTTTGTCCTTTTATTTTCAATAGTTAATTATATTAATCAATCTTCTAAATTGTGAGATTTGCCTGCATTTAAAATGAGCATTTACTATAAATTAAAGTTATCTTATATTATCAAACTTGTTATTAAAAAAACATGTTCTAGTTAAGGAGTTATTAATACTTCAAGTGCAAAATAATGATATGAAATCTTGATAAAAATGCACTTTTAAGTATTAATCAACCTCTAGAGCTCATGCTCTGCATTAAACATCGACTGAAGATCTAATATGTCAATTACCTTCAATTTACTTCTTTTTGTATCTTTCATCCAAAAGTTCATTCAAAATATAAAATAAATAATATCAAGGCATTTTATATATAAAACATAACAAAACACTAGTTAAATATGGGTAAAACTATCGAATAATATGGTTGAATAAAACATCAATGAAGCAAACTTGATCCTAGAGCTGTCAAATGTGTTTTCATAGGATATCTCATCATCACACAAAAATGTTACAAATGTTATCATCCATCTTCAAAGAAAATCTTTGTGTCAAAAGTCGTAACTTTTAATGAAAACCAATCTTATTTTCACAAGTCTTATCTTCAGAGGGAGGACAACACAGAAGATAAGAATAAAAATGACTTTTATATTTTTTTTCATTCCAAATCCCAGCTTAGCATCAATCATCTTCTTTTATTTCACTTTTTATTGAGTTTACAAATATGAATCTTTACAAACAAAAACCAATCTGATTGAGTCTTCAAATCTTACAAAAGAATCTTTACAGTTAGAAACTACTACTACTCAATCTCTTCAGGTATCTAGGAGGAGGATATAGCCTAACTAAACATTTTTGCAAGTTCAAGAACCTAAACTAAAGTAGGGTAATGAACTTTCTCATCCATCTTTATTTGCTCCTCATGTTAATAACCTTGATCAACTTTCTTATCCATTGTCGCTACACGACGTCGGGCGACGGCTCCACTCCTCTTTTTGTTTGTTTTTTTTAAACAAAAGAAATTTAATTTTTTATTTGATTGGGGGGAAATAAAGATTTTATTTGGAGTCGCCATCTAGTAATTTGAGGGAACTAGAAATCCAAAATTAGACACTAGTCCTAGAGATTCGGATACTGGGTTAGTTATGATTAAGGGAAGGTAGACACCACCCTTAAAACATCTTTTCAAAGAAAGGTTACCTTTACTTGTGTGTTTTTCTTATTTTGATTCAAATGCTATTATATTTTGAGCTTATTTGTAAATTTTTAACATGATTAACGTCGGTCCCTAAAAATAGGAGACGCATTAAAAATGACATCAGTCCCTAAAATTAGGAGACTTTGTCTAAAATGTCGACGTTTATCCCTAAACAGGAGAGTTACGTCTGATTTACCAAAATAAATAATAATGGACATAATCTATATTTGGTATTTAAATTTTTGACATCGGTCCTTTTCTATAAATAAAAGAGACATGTCGACAAATAATATTTATTTTATAAAATAAAAATTATTTTGATATCATTCACAAATAGATATATCAATTCTTGAAAATTGGGCTTTTAACCTATGAACAGTGATATGATAAAATGGGTGTTAAACCCGCGTCGTTATTTATTTTGGTTTTCTTTTGTTTTTTTTTCACATGCAAAAATTTACAAGTATTTATATATAAAAATATCAAAAAATACCATAAAAAATTACCTGAGTACCCCTGTATAGGCAAAAGACTGAAATACCCTTGGATTTATCGAAAATTTACTGTTCACGCGCGGTTACTGTTCACGCGCGAAATTTTCCGGTGAGGTTCCGGCCAAAAGATGGTCGATTCTGGTAGATCTGAGGACGAGGATTCTGATGGTGGTGGTCTCGTTGGCCGTTGATGGCTGAGGAGGGAGAATCGACGACTTGAAGGTCGATTGGCTGATGTCGGTTGCGGCCTTTTTCCGGCCACAATCGCCGGTGCAAAAGTATAAAACGGCCGGGGTTTTGCTCAGGAGGAGGCGATGCACGTTTCTGTGGTGGTTTCACGGCTTGAGACGGCCGGAAATGGGAGATCGGCGGAGAGAGAGAGAATCACTGGCGAGAGGAGAGAGAAGCTCTGGGTTGTACTACGGTGTGGACGAGTGTATGGTGCGCTCGTGCGTCTGAAGGCTGTCAACCGCTGGATCTCGGATGAACAGATCATGCGGCTGTGATTCGTTTGATCTTCAAGTGATCGGACGGTCAGAAGTGAATGGGCTGCGATCTGGTGTATCGCGATGTACCGAGCACTCGGTACACCTGCTGACGTGGCGCAACCAGATCGAAGGGCAGATTATTTGAGCGGCTGAGATTGATTTGGGTTTTAAATCTGGTGTGGTAAAGCCTATTGTATCCTACAAAATCAAAGGCTCAGATCTAAATACTATTAAATCTAACGGTTGGGATATTTTTGGTATTTTTCAATTTATTAAAAAAAAAATTAATATCTTACTAGGGTGCAGAAAAAGTATAAGAAAAATGAATAGTAACCAAATAGTAACCCGAAATAGTAATTCCGAATTCAAATTAAAATTGAGAATCAATTTTTTATTTTTTTCTCCTCTGTGTCTTGAATTCATTGGCTATTTATAGCCAATGAATTCAGACAACAATTCACAGATGAATTGTTAACAATTCACGGATGGTTAAAATTTTCAAACTTCCACCGATTACTATTTATCTTATTATATATAATAATACTAAATAATAATAATAATAATATTTATTTATTGGGGTAAAAATTAAAAATTCAAATCAGTATTATAAAAAGTTTTTTTCACCCGCTAAAAATCAATTTTAAATTAAAAAAAAAAAAAACTTTTTTTATACGGGTATCAACTCGGTGGACCGGGTTTTTTGACCAAAAATACCAATTTTGACCAAAATAGTCCAAAACTCATTTTTTATCGCGGTCGACATGGTGGGACCCGTATTAACTCGTTGGACTTGGTTTTGACCGAAAATGACGGTTTTGACCCGAAACAGCCCGAAACTCATTTTTCATCCCGGTCGACAGGGTGGGACCCGTATTGACCCGGTGGACTCAGTTTTGACCGAAAATGACGGTTTTGACCCGAAACAGTCCGAAACTCATTTTTCATCCCGGTCGATATGGTGGGACCCGTATTGACCCGGTGGACTCCGTTTTGACAGAAAATGACGGTTTTGACCCGAAACTCATTTTTCATCCCGGTCGACATGGTGGGACCCGTATTGACCCGGTGGACTCGGTTTTGACAGAAAATGACGGTTTTGACCCGAAACAGCCCGAAACTCATTTTTCATCCCGGTCGACATGGTGGGACTCGTATTGACCCGGTGAACTCGGTTTTGACAGAAAATGACGGTTTTGACCCGAAACAGCCTGAAACTCATTTTTCATCCCGGTCGACATGGTGGGACCCGTATTGACCCGATGGACTCGGTTTTGACAGAAAATGACGGTTTTGACCCGAAACGTCTTGAAACTCATTTTTTTATCCTGGTCGACATCGTTTAACCCGTATTGACCTGGTAGACTCGGTTTTGACAGAAAATGACGGTTGACTCGAGAAAATATATTTTAAACTCTATTTTTTTCTTTTCTTTTTCTCTTTTTTTTGTCATGAATAATAAGATTAAATAACATTTAAAAAAAATTTAGTGAATCCAAAATTGGGTTACAACAGTTGCCCCCTCTTTACAATGCTTACGGCGCAAAGACATTGAAGAAATCATTTTCTTTTGACTTTGGATAGGAAGTTTTGTAAAGAAAAATGATGGAGATATGGAAAAACACATATATTTTCAGTTGGTGTAATTCTTATGGGCGACCTGCCCAAGTGAAAAACATGAAAATGTTTTCAATCTTGATTTTTTGTGAAATACTTGAAAGTGATTTCAACAATGGTTTAGTGAAATACATGAAAGTGATTTTATCAATGGTTTCCTAAAATACATGAAAGTGATTTTAGAATTTTTTTTATTATGAAATACATGAAAGTAAATTCATCGTTGATTTTGTGAAATACATGAAAGTGATTTCAACAATGGTTTTCTGAAATACATGAAAGTGATTTCAGATTGATTTTATGAAATACATGAAAGTGATTTCATCATTGATTTCCTGAAATACATGAAAGTGATTTCAGATTGATTTTGTGAAATACATGGAAGTGATTTCATCAATGGTTTTGTGAAATACATGAAAGTGATTTCAACAATGGTTTTCTGAAATACATGAAAGTGATTTCAGATTGATTTTATGAAATACATGAAAGTGATTTCAATAATGGTTTTCTGAAATACATGAAAGTGATTTCAAATTGATTTTATGAAATACATGGAAGTGATTTCATCAATGGTTTTGTGAAATACATGAAAGTGATTTCAGATTGATTTTATGAAATACATGAAAGTAATTTCACTATGATTTTCAAGGTTAATGAAAACTTATAAAGGAAGTCATATTTGTATGACTCAGATCTGATTTGTAAAAATCGATCTCAAAGATGATGAAAGCTTCTCATGAAAGTCTTATATCTACGGTTGAGATCTGATTTGTAAATCGATCTTAGAGATGATGAAAACTTCTCATGAAAGTCTTATATCTACGGCTGAGATCTGATTTGCAATCGATTTCAAAGATAATGAAAGCTTCTCATGAAAGTCTTATATCTACGGTTGAGATCTGATTTGTAAATCGATCTTAGAGATGATGAAAGCTTCTCACGAAAGTCTTATATCTATGGCTGAGATCTGATTTGCAATCGATTTCAGAGATAATGAAAGCTTCTCATGAAAGTCTTATATCTACGGTTGAGATCTGATTTGTAAATCGATCTTAGAGATGATGAAAGCTTCTCATGAAAGTCTTATATCTACGGTTGAGATTTGATCATCTGTTCAGAGTAATAGTAAGAGTAGAATCCTTATAAATTACGCAGTATTTAGTGACAAACATCATCAACTTCTTGTATTTCAAGCCTTTCAAAGTTCCCAACTCTTGAAGCTTTAATCATGTCTTCCTCTTCTTCCAATGTTAACCCAAATCTTGTTCCTGCAGTAGAGCCTATAGTTTGGCGTACTACTTTTGAAGTGAATGGTCGTCCAATTACAATAGAAGATACTGTAATGGACAATGAAGATACTGCTGTAGCCGTGGCTAGAGACATGGTCCTTCCCCGTGATGAAACCATGCTGGCAGCTAGGAGCGATATTGAAGCAGTGAATCAGTCACTTGCTCTCAGTATCAGAGCTACTTCATCTCTGGTGAATGTTGCAGAGCGTCTTCATGCTAGAAGACTTGAGTTGAATACTCAGGTTCTTGATCTCCATCATCTGATTGAGAATTTAAGGAACAGACTCCGTGATGAAAGACATCATAGAAACGACTTGGAGAGGAGGAACCAAAAGCTGAATACACGTGTTGACTTTTGGAAGGACTATGTTAACACACGACACCTCGAGTTTGAGGAAGAGTTGGAGAATATGCGTAAATAATTTGAAGAACTTCGAGGCCTGATTAATGATCAAGATGACAATGTCCCTGATCGTCCTCGAACTGTTTAATATTTGTACTTTTAAACCTTTTGTCATGAATAAAAGATCCATCTTTCTTGTCTTCATTTATGAATTTTACTTTCATGAAATTGTCATATTTGATGTGATTAAAATAAATTCATTTCGTCTGAATCTTGTTGGATCCCGTTGGGAATTTTGTTTCAAGAAATATCTACAAGACAAATATGCAATGTTTGTGAAGTTAGATGATATGAGATGCATCTTACCTTTTTGAAATATAGATCCCCCATTCATCTTGTCTGGCGATCTTGAATGTTAGCAAGCTCTTTTGATTCACACGACTTTCAAATCTACTCAAGCTGACCCATGTTGTTGAGTTCTCCAAGATAAACTTTGTTTGAGTTTCTCAATAGTCACTGCCTCTTTCTCCATTGGATACTTCATTGAGAGCATTAGCTTCTCCCTGGCCTGACATCGTGTTGTTGAGGATTCTTTAACCAATTCACATGGTCAATATATGAGGATTATCCCACTTCACCTAGGATTTCCATATCCAAAGATGTATCAGTTATCATATTGTCTAACTGATCATATTACGAGAAGCAAAAATCTCATTTCATAGAAACTACATAATCATGCTATTTCAATCCCACTCTGGAAGAAATCTACAGTTTTATCATGTGTATCTCTCACTAGGGAAGCAAATTTCTTTGTGCCATTAGGAATCTGGTGATTGCTACTCTGCCTCTAGAAGATTTCTTATGATTGCTTCTCTACCCTTGGAAGAGGTAACTGTCTCTTTTCATTTCCTCATTTGCTCTTGTTGTCGTTAGAATCTCTGATTTTCTAACACTACCTCTTGGTGTGTCATATATCTGTCTTCTTCACATAGAAAACCATTTTTTCAAAAATGATTTTTCAAAAGATCTCTTTTGTTTTTGAAAACTGAAACTCTCAATGTCTGTTTATAACAATGTTCAAGCAACTCTAAGGATTTGTAGTAAATCTCTCAGTAAAAGTAATCTCAGATAAAGGTAAGTGATGAGATGACCTTCTGTTTTGGTTTTCAAAGTGTTCAAGCGATTGCTTGAATGTATTTTGAGGGAAAAGGAACAATTGCCTTTTATTTTTAGAAACACTCCTTTTATCAGCATGAATAATAATGAGTAATTATTTGCTACATCATGACTCTTTATGAAAAAGTCTCTTATATTTTGGGAACGTTGTTTATTAATTCAGGTTGCTTCCTTGATTAGAAAGGACTTTAAAGGCATGTAATGTATTTATGGCTCAAGGCTGTAAAAGAAAGAGGATTTCATAAGCTCAAAGAAAGTGTTTAAGGGTTTGAAAACTATAGATCACTGTTATCTTATCTTTATTTTTTTTTATCTTGACAACAAAATGATACTAAATATTCCAAATTAGGAATTTTTTCTATTTGTTGGGAATTCTCTCAATTATTTGGATTTTTTTGTTTGAATTCCTTGTTGTTAGACTTCATAAGCTCACATCTCTTCAAGATGATTTCCATGATCATTTCTTTCATTTTGCCCCTAGTGTAGGGTGTGATCTTAGTTAAGGTTTTTATGAAAAAACTTTAAATAGACTCGGCTCAAATTGGGACTGCAAAGGATAATTTTAAAAGAAAGTGAAAGGAATATCAAAGATGGCCTTTCTTCATTTCAAGTAGGATCGGTTAAAACCAATAAACTTTGTCCATATCCAGCGTAATGTTTTGGATTTATAAGATACCATGTTTTGCGAGTCCATGACAAGCTAATGTACTACCAACCATTATTCATGCTGATAAAATGTAAGTCCAAGACAAAATTTAAGTGATAGTTGTTCCAATTGCGTGTTTTTGACTTGTATGGTCATCTTTTTTAAAAGAATTGTTTTGAACATTATCCTAAACAAATCATTGATTTATTTCATTGAAATCATAAACAAAATCAATTCTTTTAAAACCTCATTTAAGAAGAATGGGTTCTCTTGTAAAAAAAATTTGAAAGATCAGATTGTTGAGCCATTGAGATCATGCATGGGCTTTTTGGTGAGGTATATGCAAAGAGAATTTCCTGGCCAAAACTTCATTTCATTTGATTTTGATTGGATGAAATACATCATACATAATACTTTTTCACAGAATCAGAGTTCACGGGCCTAGGTAAATCATCTCCATCCATCCTAGTTAACAACAGAGTCCCTCCGGAGAAAGCTTTCTTCACTACATATGGGCCTTCATAGTTTGGTGCCCACTTGCTTCGGTCTTCACTTGGTAGTGGTAAGATTTTTTTTTAGTACAAGATCCCCCTCTTTGAATTCTCTTGGTCGGACTTTCCGGTCATATGCTTTGGCCATCCTTCTTTGGTATAGCTGGTGATGACAAATTGCAGCCAACCTCTTCTCACTTATCATGTTTAGCTGCTCATATCTCACTTTAGCCCATTCAGCTTCTTCTAGTTCAGATTCTATTAGTACTCTCAAAGTTGGAATTTCTACTTCCAAAGGCATCACCGCCTCCATCCCAAATACTAGTGAATAAGGTGTAGCTCCAGTAGATGTTCTTACTGTTGTGTGATATGCATGTAGAGCAAAGGGAAGCATCTCGTGCCAATCCTTGTAAGTGACTACCATCTTCTGGATAATCTTCTTGATATTCTTGTTTGCAGCTTCGACAGCACCATTCATCTTTGGTCTGTAGGGAGATGAGTTTGAATGTTTAATTTTCCACTTTACGCACAATTCTGTGATCATTTTTCCATTAAAATTCTAGGCATTGTCGGTCACTATCTTCTCAGGTGAACCATACCGACAGATCAAATCTTTCTCAATGAAACTCTTGACCACCTTTTGAGTTACATGGGTATAAGAGCTGGCCTCCACCCACTTTGTGAAGTAATCAATGGCTACTAAGATAAATTGATGCTTATTGCTGGCCTTTGGGTTGATTGGCCCAATCACATCTATTCCCCACATTGCAAATGGCCATGGTGATGTCATATTAAATAGAGGAGCTGGAGGTGCATTTATCTTATCACTATACACTTGACATTTATGACATTTCCTGACATAATCGATGCAATCTTTCTCCATGGTCATCCAGAAATACCCAGATCGTTGTAATTGTCTAGCCATCATATGCCCACTTGCATGAGTTGCACAAATTCCTTCATGAATTTCTTGCAATGCTACCTTAGCTTCGATTTCATCTAAACATCTTAGTAAAGTCCCATTGAATGACCTTTTGTATAGAATTTCTCCATCCAGGTAAAATTCTAGAGCTAACCTTCTCAAGGTCTTCATATCTGCTTTGGATGCCCCCAAGGGATACTCTTGATATTGGATAAACTGCTTGATGTCATAAAACCATGGGTTCCCATCTATTTCTCCTTCAATTGAACAACAATGAGCTGGAAAATTTCTAATCTCAATGCAGATTGGTTGTACTCTCACTCCGTAATCATTTTTGGCCATGGAAGCTAAGGTTGCCAAAGCATCAGCAAAATGGTTTTTATCTCTTCCCATGTGGGTAAAATCTATCTCATCAAAGTCCTCAGTCAGTTTCGAGAGATATTGTTGATATGGTATCAATTTTTCTTCCTTAGTCTGCCATTCACCTTTCACTTGACATATTATTAACATTGAATCCCCATAGACATCAAGCTTCTTTATTTTCATCTCCAAAGCAGCTTCTAATCCAAGGATACAAGCCTCATATTCAGCAGTATTGTTAGTGCATTCAAATTGTAGTTTGACTGAGACGGGATATTGCTTCTTGTTAGGTGAGATTATCATAGCGCCTGCTCCATTACCAGAAACATTCACTGCCCCATCAAAATACATGATCCACCAATCATTCTTTTCTTTGTCCTCTTCTACTATCAACACATCCTCATCCGGGAAGTCAAATTTCAAAGGCTCATAGTCATTGATAGCATTATCTGCTAGATGATCAGCAATTACATTTCTTTTTACAGATTTTCTTGTCTTGTATACAATGTCATACTCAGCCAACATCACTTGCCATCTTGCTATTCGGCTTGACAAGTAGGGTTTCTCAAAGATGTATTTAATAGGATCCATTTTTGAGATCAACCAGGTGGTATAATACAACATATATTGTCGAAGACGCTTCGTACTCCATACAAGAGCACAACATAGCTTCTCAGTCATAGTATATCTGGATTCACAATCTGTAAACTTCTTACTCAGATAATAGATAGCTTGCTCCTTTCTTCCAGACTCATCATGTTGTCCCAACACATAACCCATTGCTACCTCAGTTACTGTCAAATACAAGATCAAAGGTCTTCTAGGCACAGGGGGCACTAGCAAAGGTGGATTCTGTAAGTATTGCTTTATTTTATCAAAAGCCTCTTGACAATATTTGTCCCATGTACCAGGGTTCTTTTTTCGAAGTAATCAAAAAATTGGCTCACATGTTGTTGTTAACTGAGATATGAATCGAGCAATGTAATTCAAACGTCCTAAGAAACCTCTTACTTCTTTCTCAGTCTTAGGAACTGTCATAGCCTGAATTGCTTTCACTTTATCAGGATCAACCTCTATTCCTTTATTGCTTATCACAAATCCTAGCAACTTTCCAGACTTTACCCCAAACAAGCATTTTGAAGGATTCAGCTTCAACTGATACTTTCTTAGTCTTTCAAATAATTTTCTTAGAACCTGAACATGATCTTCTTCATTCTTAGACTTGGCAATCATATCATCCACATACACTTCAATCTCTTTATGCATCATATCATGGAAAAGTGTCACCATTGCCCTTTGATATGTGGCTCCAGCATTCTTCAACCCGAATGGCATCACTTTGTAGCAAAATATTCCCCATGGTGTGACAAAAGTGGTCTTCTCTTTATCTTCTTCAACCATTTTAATCTGGTTATAACTAGAGAATCCATCCATGAAGGAGTAAGTTGAACTCCTAGCAGCATTGTCTACCAGGACATCTATGTGAGGCAAAGGAAAATCATCCTTCGGACTGGCTTTGTTTAGATCCCTGAAATCTACACATACTCTGATTTTATTATCCTTTTTTGGTACCACCACTATATTAGATACCCATTGAGGGTATTTAATAACTTCTAGAAAACCGGCATCCCACTACTTCTCTATCTCTGCCTTGACTTTGAGCACAATATCTGGGCGAGTTCTTCTTAATTTCTACTTAACAGGTTTACATCCTTCTATCAAAGGTAATCTGTGTACTACAATATCAATGTCTAAACCAGGCATATCTGTATAAGACCAGGCAAACACATCGATATACTCTTGTAGTAATGAGGTTAAATTGCATCTTTCTTCTGTAGTGATCAGAGTTCCAATCTTTAACTCTCTTTTATCTTGCTCAGTGCCTACATTTATCACCTCTAGTTTTTCCTTCGCAGGTTTCCAAGCATGCTCCGACTGTTCTACCCGTCTAGCAAACTCTTCATCCCATTCCTCTTCATCTATTGCAATCTCATCCTTATCAAAGTTTGGCCATTCATTTTCAATGCAATATGTTTGTGGATTTATGGAGGATTCACTTTCAGAATTCCTGAAAGCGGAAGGTGTTTTTTAGTGTGAATGCATATCTTATAGCCGAACAAAAAAAAAAGGAATTCAACAAATACTGATGAAAATGCTTGATCTCAATATTATTTTAAAAGTTGGCTCAACAATTATGAAAAGACCTTATGTTGTCATCTTGAACCAAGATTTCCAACTAGGTATAAAAACACAAAGCAAACTACAATGCAAAGCACATAAAAGCAAACATAAGTAGACACTTAATCATTACTTCTTGAAAACAATTGAGGCTTCTTCAATCTCCCAATTCTGGAATACTTCTTCAACTGAAAGCTTTTTCACAAAGGCATTGGTTGGAGCTTCTTCTAGAGCATGGACAGTTAACTGTGGTAACAATTCATCTTCTTTTATTGTTCTTGGCTCATTATCACAGTTCCAGCCTTTCTCTTCACCTTCCTCTATATTGTTGATATCCATGACAACAGGTTCTTGTCCCAAGACTTCCATCATGTTCACCCCTCCACTACTTGTAGCATGATTGGGTAAAGGGTTGGAATTCACATTCGGTGCATCTTCGAAAGTTATCCATCCAGCTTTTATCAATTGTAGAAGCTTGTTTTTGAATGCATTGCAGCTTTCAATGTTATGCCCAGCAATGCCAGCATGATACTCACATGTCATATCAGGCTTATACCAATTTGGGTATGGCGGTTGTAGTGGGGTTAAGGGAACAGGGGCCACTTGCCCAATACTCAACAACTTCGAATACATTTCTCCCAAGGAAAGTGGTAATGGTGGCAACCGTTCTTGGCTTCTTTGAAAATTCCTTCTTGGAGGATTAACAATCTGGTTACTTTATTGGTCATTTGGTTGGTTTTGTTGGTTGGTAGGGAAAGGTTTAGTGAAGTTTACATTTGCAACTTGTTGGGTAGGTATTTGGAAGTTATGGTGATGGTAATTTTTTTTATTACCCTTGTACCCTCCTTCCACATTGTTCACCTCAGACTCCTTCTTTTTCCCGATAAAGCCTTTCTTCTCAGTAGGCTCTAACATTCTCCCCATTCTTATTGCTTGTTCTATCCTCTCAACAATAGTTACAGCATCATAAAAGTGTTGAGCTGAACTACCCACTAGGTGTTCAAAGTAAGGAGATTTAAAAGTGTTGGTAAACAGAGTGACCATTTCTTTTTCTAACAAAGAGGGTTGCACATGGGATGCTTTTTCACGCCATCTCAAAGCGTATTCTCTTACAGTCTCTTTGTTGCCCTTCTCCATAACTAACAAGCTTGACCAGTCCGGGGCTACCTCCATGTTGAATTTGTACTGCTCCACAAAAGCTTTGACCAAATCTTTCCACTTTCTGATCTTTGTATTATCTAGCCTTGTATACCAGCTTAGTGCTGATCCAGAAAGACTATCTTGAAAGAAATGGATGAGAAGTTTCTCATCATTCACCACTTCTGCCATCTTATTGCAATAAGATTTAAGATGAGTGAGTGAGCATTCAGTTCCCGTATACTTGATAAATTCTGGTACCCTAAATTCTTTGGGTACAGCTACATTTGGGACTAAACACATTTCTGCAGCATGAACAGGATCATATAAGTCTGCCCCTTCGACTGCTCTCAATCTTTCTTCTAGAGCGGTCAATTTGTCATAATCAACAGGTGCTTGACCGTTTTTTATGATCGGCTTGTTTTAACTCGCAAGTGCACGAGTGTGCGATGTAGCAATTAACTCGGTAAGATCGAGGTCATATCCACAGAGAGCTAGATCTGGAAATTAAGCTAGGTAACAAAAAAAAACTCAAGAGAAATTAAATTAACAATAACTTGGTTGAAAATAATTGATGGATTTGTTTTCAAAGATAGAAAAGTGTAAATAGATTTTAAATGACAAGAAAAAGTAAGCCTTGGTCCAAATCAATTTTAATGGTGATGTATTGGTGATTTCTTCAACATATATAAGATAACTCAACCTAATATCAACGATGGTGATATTAGATCGGAAGATATTACAATGAAGATTAGAAAGATGAAGATTGATTATTGCTTAAGAATGAACAAGTACTTTCATATTAAGTAAGACATTGAATCAAGCAATCTCTATACCAAAACTAAAGTTTGTGCATAAAAATTCAAGATTATAACATTACCTAAATGATTTCTAAAATTTCTTTACAATAATAAATCATTCATGAAGAAAATAAGAAGATAAACATTAAGATTCATTCATATCCTAAAGAACTCACCTCAATCACCATTATCCTTGATTTGGATCCAAGAAAGAGTTTAGCCAACCATGATTATATATAAGAACACTTCAATAAACATGAAAGAACTTGAATCCAACTGAAAAAATAAGTTTTACAAACTAAAGAACCGAAATCTATAAAGAAGAACACAATACAATTTCAGAAAAAATTCGGACACAAATCTGACTCTAACTTTGGACAGCAATTCGACCCTCTTAGAAGCTTTTTTTGGAGAAGTATATTAGAGACATATTTATAGGCAATTCTGTCACCTTTCCAGATCATTAAAGAACAGCTCATTTGGACACCTGAGTAAAACGTTATGGGCAAAACACCGAAAGGTGTTCTGAAAAATCAAATCAAGACAGCTTTACAACTACTTTGGTGCACGTTTTTCTTCCTCATTTATGAGGTGTCTCCTTCTTCTTTTTGACCCAAAATAATGTTAAAATATCCCCTCCAGCTTTCCATCCATGTGCTTGCCTTCTTGGATCAATGGATTACCCAAAATAAATCAATTGTTATTTGTTGTGTGGACATGTAAGATCATGGATTGTGTTTGGGTTGATTTGAAAGTTGATTTGGGGTTGATTTTGGGCTGATTTTGGGCTGAATTTGAGCATCAAATAAGTATACAAATGTACTTATTATTTGGGCTAAGATTGACATTGAAACCTTGAGTGCTTAATGGTTGATGTTTGCACACAACATAAGGCAAGTTTGGGCTTGAAATAAATCATATGATATTCTTTTCTAGAATTGGAATAGAATTGATTTTTGGGACAAATTTGGAGCACTTATTTGAACCAAGATTTGCTTCAATCTTCAACTAAATGTCTCTTCAATTCTTTGTTCTGAATTCCGACGTTGAATTTTCTGAATTAATTCATTTAAACTCCAAAAACCTATCGAAACATTAAAACAAACTTCATTACTAAAAAACACATCAATTATTATAAAAACAACCAAATAAAAACAATAAATACATATGTAAAACAAGAGACTTAATGACACTTTTGATGCACAATCACACCCCCCAACTTAGATTTTGGTAGTTCTCAAGCAAAACAAAACATAAAACCTTTAAAATAAAAATAATAATAATAACAACCATAATTAGGCTCGATTCATCACACTTGAAGGACCTATCATGCAAACATTGGTATCTGTAACTTAGTGTACACAATAGCAAATAAAGAAAAATAAGCATACTCACATTCTCTAAATCAAACATCCATACAAAATTTCCAAATTCAGTCATATTTATCATGCAACCAACATAATTGATTCATACGAAAACTCAACTTGTAATCTTCCCTTCTCACCAACACAAACAAGGTAGCAAACTAGAGAAATATCTATATATTTTCTTTCTTTCTTTTTTCTTTCTTTGTTTTTTTTTTAAAGATATGATTTATTTTTTGTCTTTAAGTAGTCACTTCCCTTTTGACGCGAATACAAACATTTGTGATGAATGCACCTGGTTACTCACAAAGTCACAAACTTAAAGTGCTTTGCATACTCATAGTTTAAGCTGCCGTTTGACGTAAAGATAAACATTTGTGATGAATACCCCTAGTTACTGAGCAACTCAAAACATTGGAGTAGATAGAACTTTGTACACATTTATTTATTTATTCGTGTAATAATTATTACTCTATTTACTTAAACCTTGTTTAGGACTGGATCAAAAGGGATAATCACAAGTAAAGCATCATACTCATCTTTCATGCATAATCACACAACTCACACAACTTTTACAAGGAAAGATGTATTTCAGTAATCTTAAAAAAAAATATGCTATATCTTGCTTTATAAGATATTATCTATCCCAAATTAAAGTATGCAATGTTCAACATAATAATGAATCCAAAAATGATGATCCTAAACAAGTCTCATTCACATACGAATGCAAGTTTTTTTTTTTTTTTAACAAGCATGGTTATCTCAAGCATTCAACATAATGACATATCTAAAATTAAGTTTTACATTATCCTCAATGTAAAAGAGAAAGAGAAGAAAAGTATAAAGATTAGAAAATTGTTACTCCCCTTCTGTTTTCAAGGATGAATGTCTGATTGAATTGGGCATGAGCTGACTTCTTGCTTGATTTTTTTTTAACCTGCATATCACAACTAAAAGAAAACATTGATTTTTTTTTTTGAAAATAAAGAACCTCACACCCCCCCAACTTAAAATAATGCATTGTCCCGAATGCATCAACACGAAAATATAAAAGATGGAAGAAAGAAGAAAAAATAATAAAAATGAAAAATAAAAATAAAAATAAAATAAAAATAAAAACTCATTACTTCTAATACTACAATGGTATTGGATCTTGAAGATCCAATGTCTCAACTTCAGCCACAACATTTTCAAGATAAGGTTTCAATCGATGACCATTTACTTTGAAAATATTTCCATTCTTGGGATTTTCTACCTCAAATGCACCATGCTCAGAAATGGATTTAATCACAAATGGACCAGTCCATTTTGTCCTCAACTTCCCAGGAAAGAGATGTAATCGTGAATTATACAAGAGAACCTTTTGACCAACATGAAAGGATTTTCTAAGAATATGTTTATCATGCAAAGTTTTCATCTTATGTTTTGAAATTTTTGCATTTTCAAATGCATCATTTCTCAACTCCTCTAATTCATCCAATTGAAGCTTTCTATTTTTGCCAACCTCGTTTTCATTGTCATTGAATTGCCAAATGGCCCAATATGCACGGTGCTCAATCTCAACAGGGAGATGACAAGGCTTTCCATAAACTAGCCTATAAGGAGACATTCCTAAAGAGGTCTTATAAGCAGTGCGATATGCCCACAAAGCATCAACTAGTCGTAGGGACCAATCTTTACGGTTTGGATTGACTGTTTTCTCTAAAATGTTCTTGATCTCCCTATTTGTCAACTCAGCTTGGCCACTAGTCTGTGGGTGATAGGGGGTACTGACCTTGTGAATTACACCATATTTTCTCATCAAAATCCCAACTGGCTTGTTACAAAAATGTTTTCCCCCATCACTAATCATAGCCCGAGGCATGCCAAAACGAGAGAAAATATTTTCTTTCAAGAATTTGACCATAACTCGATGGTCATTGGTTCGAGATGCAATGGCCTCCACCCATTTAGACACATAATCAACAACTACAAGGATGAATTGGTAACCAAATGAACTTGGAAAAGGTCCCATGAAATCAATCCTCCAACAATCAAATATTTCCAAAACAAGGATGGGGTTAAGGGGCATCATGTTACGCCTAGTGAGGCTACCTAGTCGTTGGCATCGGTCACATGCAGCACAAAAGGCATGAACATCTTTAAACATGGTAGGCCAATAAAAACCACATTGCAAGATTTTGGCAATGGTTTTCTTGGAAGAGAAATGCCCACCACAGGCTAATGCATGACAAAAATTAATGACCCTTGGAATTTCATGATCAAGGATGCACCACCTAATAATTTGGTCAGGACAATATTTAAATAGGTAGGGGTCATCCCAAAAAAAGGTGCGCACATTGCGCAAGAATTTTTGTTTGTCAAGTTTAGACCAATGAGAAGGAATTTGACTTGTGGCTAGGTAATTTGCTATGTCAGCATACCATGGAGAACCAATGTAAGAGACAGTACTTGCACAAAATAAATTTTCATCAGCAAAGAGTTCATTTATTGGAGATTCATCAATTATGGTCTTATAGCTTGAAAGACGAGACAAATGATCAGCTACTACATTCTCTACTCCCTTTTTATCTCGAATTTCAATGTTAAACTCTTGGAGTAGGAGGATCCATCGAATCAAACGTGGTTTGGCATCTTGTTTTGTGAGTAAATATTTCAATGCTGCATGATCAGTGAAAACAATAACAAGAGATCCAACCAAATAAGACCTAAACTTGTCTAATGCAAAGACCACAGCTAAGAGTTCTTTTTCAGTTGTAGTGTAATTCAATTGAGCATCATTCAAAGTCTTGCTAGCATAATATATGACATGAGGTTTCTTGTCTTTTCTTTGCCCTAAAACAGCCCCAACCGCAAAATCACTAGCATCACACATCAGTTCAAATGGTAAAGACCAATCAGGAGCTTGTATGATTGGTGCAGTTGTCAACAACCCTTTAAGCTTTTCAAAAGCTTCTTGACATTTTGATGTCCAATCAAATGGGACATCTTGTGACAACAAGTTACACAATGGTTTGGCAATGGTACTAAAAGAATGAATGAATCTTCGATAAAAACCAGCATGTCCTAAAAAGGATCTCACATCTTTCACAGTCTTAGGGGTAGTTAATTTTTGAATGACTTCCACTTTTGACTTATTTACCTCTATCCCTTTTGAAGAGACAATGTGACCTAAAACAATGCCATGTGTCACCATAAAATGACACTTCTCCCAATTAAGTACAAGATTGCTCTCTTCACACCTTTCAAGAACTTTTTCTAGATTCATTAGACACAACTCATAAGAATCCCCATAAACTGAAAAATCATCCATGAAAACTTCCAAAAAAATTTCCACCATGTCACTAACGATACTCATCATACACCTTTGAAAAGTGGCTGGTGCATTACACAAACCAAATGGCATTCTTCTATAAGCATAAGTACCAAAAGGACAAGTGAAAGTGGTTTTTTCTTGGTCTTCTAAAGAAATCTCAATTTGGTTGTAACCTGAGTATCCATCCAGAAAACAATAGAAAGCTCTTCCAGCTACTCTTTCAAGCACTTGGTCTAAAAATGGAAGCGGAAAATGGTCCTTCCTAATCACCATGTTCAATTTACGATAATCAATGCACATACGCCATCCAGTTTGGATTCTAGTTGGTACCAGCTCATTATTTTCATTCTTCACTACCGTGACTCCAGATTTTTTTGGGACAACTTGGGTTGGACTAACCCATTTTGAGTTTGCAATAGGGTAAATGATACCTGCATCAAGTAGCTTAAGCACTTCACCTCTCACTACTTCCTTCATGTTTGGGTTCAATCGTCTTTGCATTTGCCTCACAGATTTAGCCTCTTCTTCAAGATAGATTCTATGTGTACATAAAAGAGGGCTAATTCCTTTCAAGTCAGTAATTTTCCACCCAATTGCTTTCTTGTGTTTTCTCACCACTCTCAAAAGTTTTTGTTCTCGCTCTATGCTAAGTTTTGATGAGATCACAATAGGATATGATTCATCTTCCCCTAGAAATGCATACTTAAGATCACTCGGTAAAGGCTTCCTTTCTAGTTTATCAGGTTGGACAAGAGATTCCTCAACTTTCACTTGGGGTGAAATCAAAGGCTCAAATGATGGGGTCCATTGACCTATTGACATAATAGGCATTGGATCTAGATAAGTCTCGAGTTCTCTTACTTCCTCATCAACACATTCCAAAGAACAAAATCTTTCATCATGAATTAAAGTTCTCTCCAATGGATCCTTGATCCACACTCTCTCAAAGTGTTCTTGACAAACTGTTTGGATGAAATCTACCTCTCTAATGTCCTCATATTCCCCGATTTGTTTGGAGACATTGAATATGTTCATCTCCACAGTCATATTCCCAAAAGACAATTTCATCACCCCATTCCTACAGTTAATTAAGGCATTGGATGTAGCTAGGAAAGGTCTCCCTAAGATGACTGGGATGGGGGCATTAGAACCTTGAATTGGTGCGGTGTCTAATACTACAAAATCAACAGGAAAGTAGAATTTATCTACTTGGACCAACACATCCTCAACGATACCCCTGGGAATCTTGATTGACCTATCAGCTAATTGAAGGGTGATTCGAGTAGGCTTGATTTCTCCTAAACCTAATTGTTCGTAAACAGTGTAGGGTATTAAATTCACACTTGCTCCTAAATCCAACAAAGCTTGATCTATCTTATGACTTCCAATAATGCATGAAATGGTAGGACAACCAAGATCTTTGTATTTGAGAGGGGTCTTAAACTGGATGATGGCACTAGCATGTTCAGTCAGAAAAGCTCTTTCTTTCACATTCAATCTCCTTTTGACTGTGCATAAATCCTTAAGAAACTTTGCATAAGATGGAACTTGTTTAATTGCATCAAGGAGTGGAATATTGACTTTCACTTGTTTGAACAATTCATAGATTTCTGAGTTCATAAGATCTTGTTTAGGTTTTCCTAACCTTTGTGGAAATGGTGCTCTAGGAACAAATTCTAAATCACTCACTTTGACTTCAATTTTTCTTGAATCATCTCCTTTCTCACTCATCTCTTTCTTATTTAGCTCACCTTCTTTATCTCTCAAACTCTCATTTGTCACTTGTGTTTTGATTCCCTCTTCACTTTCCCTAGATTTCTCCTCCACAATACCTTTAGGAATCCTAAAACCTACACCTTTGTCAACAATCTTTCCATTTCTAAGGGTAGTGATGGCTTGGACTTGTTCATGGTTTGAAGGTTCACTAGGTGAGGATTCACTCATGTGTACCTGACCTCTAGGATTGGGCATTGGTTGAGCTGGGATTTTTCCCTTCTCTTGAATGCTTAGTGATTGAGTCAACTTAGTTAGTTGACTTCGAATGTCATCTAAGGTCCTATTGGTCTGGTCTTGGAATTTGTAAACTTGGTTGTTGATTCCTCCTTGCGTTTGCATGAATTGTTGAAGAGTATCCTCTAAGGATCTCTTATGAGGTGGTTGGTATGTGTTATGTGTGGGAGCATGAAATGGTTGGGGTGGAGGTTGAAATGTTTGAGGTACTGAAGAGCCCTCATTTCTCCATCCAAAATTTGGGTGGTTCCTCCATCCAGGATTATAGGTCTTAGAGTAGGGATTGCCTACTTGGTTTGGAAATGGCTTTCTAACATTACTTGAATCAGAAGTTTGGCCATATAGCACTTCCTTGAAGGCTGGAATGGTAGGACACTCAGTTGTCCTATGCCCTTTGCTTTCACAAACAACACAACTTTCCTCTTGTTGTTCACTTATGACATGCACTTTTTTAATCTCAAGAGACTCTACTTTCCTAGCTAATGAGGCTAATCTAGCATTGAGGTCATCAGTCTCTTTCAATTGAAACTTCCCACTTGAATGAGAAATGGTGTTTCTAGACTCAACATGAACTGGGAGAGAAGTCTCCCATTGCTTTATGTTTTCAGCCAATTGATCAAAAAAATCAAAGGCCTCACTTGGTTCTTTGTCATAAAACTCACCATTACACATGGTTGACACTAGCTTTTTAAAATCTGCGGTAAGAGAGTCATAAAAGAAACTCACTAACCTCCACATCTCAAAACCATGATGAGGGCATGCATTTAACAAGTCTTTGAACCTTTCCCAAGCTTGGTGAAATGACTCATTTGGACTACAAGAAAAATTCATCATTTGACGTTGTAAAGCTGCTATCCTATGAGTGGGGAAGTATTTTTTCAAAAATTTAGCTTGCATTTCTCTCCATGTACCTATAGACCTAGGACGCAAGGAGTTTAGCCAAAGCTTGGCTTTATCCTTTAGAGAGAATGGGAACAATTTAAGCCGAATGGTTTCCTCTGTGCATATTCTATCAATAAAAGTATTACATACCTCTTCAAAATCTTTAATGTGTATGTATGGATTTTCAGAATCCATACCATGAAATATGGGAAGAAGTTGAATCATGCCCGGTTTCAAATTGAAAGCTTGTTGGTTAAGAGGTAAGATAATACACGAAGGTGTACTTTGTCTAGCCGGGTGAAGATACTCTCTAAGAGTTCGAAAATTAGGTTGATCATTGAATTGTAGAGGTCCATTACCTTGAACACTCCCTTCACCCTCTACATCTTCAACATTAGCCATGATAAAATAATAATAATAATATAACAATTATATGAATATGAAAGGAAAGGAAAGAAAAAGAAAAAAAAATTGCAAATAAAAGTAATAGCTCAAAAATAAAAATACAACAAATTAAGAAATTCACTCTCCAACTAATAAACATTATTAACAACAATAAACATTAAAAGATAATTATAACAAGCTTGAATAAACAAAAGGCAGTAATACCGGTCAAGCACTTCAAACAATAAATATAAAAAAAATAACAACAACAAACATTAAAAGATAATTATAACAAGCTTGAATAAACAAAAGGCGGTAATACCGGCCAAGCACTTCAAACAATAATTATAAGAAAAATAATCATAACAAAACAACAAAATAAAATGAAATAAATAAGAGGCGGTAATACCGGCCAAGCACTTCAAACAATAAATATAAAAAAGATAACAACAATAAACATTAAAAGATAATTATAACAAGCATGAATAAAAAGGCGGTAATACCGGCCAAGCACTTTAGACAATAAATAAAAACAATATCAACAAAATAAAATGAAATAAACAAGAAAAATATTAGAAACTAATAAGAATAGACAATAAAAGAAAAATGATTGAACCAACCAAAATCCAACAATTAATAGTCCAGTCCACAGTCCAATATCCGAAACGTTAAGGTCAAATTTTTTTTAGGCGGTAAAACCAGCCAATTGAATTTTTTTTATATGATTTTTTTTAGTTTTCCAATAATCAAATCTAAATTTGTTACCTTTGCTTGCTAGCTCCCCGGCAACGGCGCCAAAATTGCTTGACCGCTTTTTATGATCGGCTTGTTTTAACTCGCAAGTGCACGAGTGTGCGATGTAGCAATTAACTCGGTAAGATCGAGGTCATATCCACAGAGAGCTAGATCTGGAAATTAAGCTAGGTAACAAAAAAAAAACTCAAGAGAAATTAAATTAACAATAACTTGGTTGAAAATAATTGATGGATTTGTTTTCAAAGATAGAAAAGTGTAAATAGATTTTAAATGATAAGAAAAAGTAAGCCTTGGTCCAAATCAATTTTAATGGTGATGTATTGGTGATTTCTTCAACATATATAAGATAACTCAACCTAATATCAACGATGGTGATATTAGATCGAAAGATATTACAATGAAGATTAGAAAGATGAAGATTGATTATTGCTTAAGAATGAACAAGTACTTTCATATTAAGTAAGACATTGAATCAAGCAATCTCTATACCAAAACTAAAGTTTGTGCATAAAAATTCAAGATTATAACATTACCTAAATGATTTCTAAAATTTCTTTACAATAATAAATCATTCATGAAGAAAATAAGAAGATAAACATTAAGATTCATTCATATCCTAAAGAACTCACCTCAATCACCATTATCCTTGATTTGGATCCAAGAAAGAGTTTAGCCAACCATGATTATATATAAGAACACTTCAATAAACATGAAAGAACTTGAATCCAACTGAAAAAATAAGTTTTACAAACTACAGAACCGAAATCTATAAAGAAGAACACAATACAATTTCAGAAAAAATTCGGACACAAATCTGACTCTAACTTTGGATAGCAATTCGACCCTCTTAGAAGCTTTTTTTGGAGAAGTCTATTAGAGACATATTTATAGGCAATTCTGTCACCTTTCCAGATCATTAAAGAACAGCTCATTTGAACACCTGAGTAAAACGTTATGGGCAAAACACCGAAAGGTGTTCTGAAAAATCAAATCAAGACAGCTTTACAACTACTTTGGTGCACGTTTTTCTTCCTCATTTATGAGGTGTCTCCTTCTTCTTTTTGACCCAAAATAATGTTAAAATATCCCCTCCAGCTTTCCATCCATGTGCTTGCCTTCTTGGATCAATGGATTACCCAAAATAAATCAATTGTTATTTGTTGTGTGGACATGTAAGATCATGGATTGTGTTTGGGTTGATTTGAAGGTTGATTTGGGGTTGATTTAGGGCTGATTTGGGGCTGATTTTGGGCTGAATTTGAGCATCAAATAAGTATACAAATGTACTTATTATTTGGGCTAAGATTGACATTGAAACCTTGAGTGTTTAATGGTTGAAGTTTGCACACAACATAAGGCAAGTTTGGGCTTGAAATAAATCATATGATATTCTTTTCTAGAATTGGAATAGAATTGATTTTTGGGACAAATTTGGAGCACTTATTTGAACCAAGATTTGCTTCAATCTTCAACTAAATGTCTCTTCAATTCTTTGTTCTGAATTCCGACGTTGAATTTTCTGAATTAATTCATTTAAGCTCCAAAAACCTATCGAAACATTAAAACAAACTTCATTACTAAAAAACACATCAATTATTATAAAAACAACCAAATAAAAACAATAAATACATATGTAAAACAAGAGACTTAATTACACTTTTGATGCACAATCAACAGGTTTAGAGTATCTTATCTTATGTGAGTCATCAGCTGTCAAGTTTATGATCGGCATTTGTGCTGGTGGAACATTGGCAGTGAATTGCTGTTCAGATGAAGAAGGATTTGCTCCTAGATTTTGAGAAGTGAACACGAAAGGAGCTACTGGCGTAGATGCAGATGGAGTTGCCACTGCTGGCTGAGTAGAGGTATCCTCTCCAGACTTGGATGCCAGGGCCTGCTCAAGTAGACTTGTAAGTCTTGCGATATCATTTTTCATGCTCTCCAACTCCCTTTGATAGTGAGCCTCTAGATGTGCTCTTTCTTTGTTCTCCATTATCTTTCTTCATAGTCGAGTGTAATGAATTTTATGGTCTTTTAGGGGACCTATATTTCAGCCTGAATGAATGCAATAAAAATGAATGAAATGCATAAATGGATGCAAAATGCCATATGAATAATGCATGCTTGTTATTTGTTTCAGACTTTCCTTTAACTAATGATGAGGAATAGACCAGATCAGATTCTCTTAAGAAAGTTCTCACTGAGGACTCCAAACCTACAGGAACTTGAACTGATTGAAGGAAGAAATTTGTTGCCTTAATTTTGATCTGGTAAAAAATTCCTCAATAAATTTGGTTTTTTTTTTCATCTCACACTTCCTATAAGGATCGGTGGAGATATAATGAGAATATGAAATGTATATGAAAATGTATGTTAATGCATTGACATTTATTTGTGTCTTATATCCTACTTGATAGGATTTAACTCATAAGGTTTGGTTTAGTTTATTCTATCCTTAAAGAAATTATTTGGTTCTTAAATTGTCCGAATTACTTGTGAAGTAATCGGCCTCTTAACCTTATGCAACATGAGTATGGGATAAAATTCCACAATACCCGTTGCATAGGGTGAGTTACAATCCAAGCGAAAGTCCAAATGAGAATCAGTGGACATAAGTCACACTTGCCACTTGAATCTTTCTTTTCTAATCTTAAAAAGGACGAAGCTCGGGTCCAGAGCTTTTATGGGTTCATCGTGAAGTGTGTGAATACACAAATAAATATCATGCATACATGTGACAATATGAAAAATTGAAAAGAATTACAGTAATAAATAATGTAAATAAAATAAATGCCAAAAATAAATAGCATATAAAAAAAAGCATATGAAAAGCAAACACAAAGCAAACACAAGTAGTTGGTTCAACTCTAATTCCCCAGCGGAGTCGCCATTCTGTCGCTACACGACGTCGGGCGACGGCTCCACTCCTCTTTTTGTTTGTTTTTTTTTAAAACAAAAGGAATTTAATTTTTTATTTGATTGGGGGGAAATAAAGATTTTATTTGGAGTCGCCATCTAGTAATTTGAGGGAACTAGAAATCCAAAATTAGACACTGGTCCCAGAGATTCAGATACTGGGTTAGTTATGATTAAGGGAAGGTAGACACCACCCTTAAAACATCCTTTCAGAGAAAGGTTACCTTTACTTGTGTGTTTTTCTTATTTTGATTCAAATGCTATTTATAGCCAATGAATTCAGACAACAATTCACGGATGAATTGTTAACAATTCACGGATGGTTAAAATTTTCAAACTTCTACCGATTACTATTTGTCTTATTATATATAATAATACTAAATAATAATAATAATATTTATTTATTGGGGTAAAAATTAAAAATTCAAATCAGTATTATAAAAAAAAAATTTCACCCGCTAAAAATCAATTTTAAATTAAAAAAAAAACTTTTTTTATACGGGTATCAACTCGGTGGACCGGGTTTTTTGACCAAAAATACCAGTTTTGACCAAAATAGTCCAAAGCTCATTTTTTATCGCGGTCGACATGGTGGGACCCGTATTAACTCGTTGGACTCGGTTTTGACCGAAAATGACGGTTTTGACCTGAAACAGCCCGAAACTCATTTTTTATCGCGGTCGACACGGTGGGACCCGTATTGACCCGGTGGACTCGGTTTTGACCGAAAATGACGGTTTTGACCCGAAACAGCCCGAAACTCATTTTTCATCCCGGTCGACACGGTGGGACCCGTATTGACCCGGTGGACTCGGTTTTGACAGAAAATAACGGTTTTGACCCGAAACAGCCCGAAACTCATTTTTCATCCCAGTCGACATGGTGGGACCCGTATTGACCCGGTGGACTCGGTTTTGACCGAAAATGACGGTTTTGACCCGAAATAGCCCAAAACTCATTTTTCATCCCGGTCAACATGGTGGGACCCGTATTGACCCGCTGGACTTGGTTTTGACAGAAAATGACGGTTTTGACCCAAAACGTCCTGAAACTCATTTTTTATCCCGGTCGACATCGTTTAACCCGTATTGACCTGGTGAACTCGGTTTTGACAGAAAATGACGGTTGACTCGAGAAAATATATTTTAAACTCTTTTTTTTTTCTTTTTCTCTTTTTTTTTTCTTTTTTTGTCATGAATAATAAGATAAAATAACATTTAAAAAAAATTAGTGAATCCAAAATTGGGTTACAACATCCATTTTCTTCTACTCCTGATAGTAATGACCTTGATCAACCAATTGCTATTAGAAAAGGAATAAGAGAATGCACTAAAAATCCTTTATATCCTATAGCTAATTTTATGTCCTTCCAAAAATTCTCACCGCCACATAGAGTATTTCTCTTAAAAATAAATATCATAACTATTTTGAAAAAGTTGCATGAGGCTCTAATAAAAAAAAAATTGAAAAACTGTATTAAGAGAAAAGATAAATGCACTAAAAAATAATCAAATATGATGAATAGTTAAGTTACCAAAAGAAAAGAAAAAATAGCAGGGTGTAAGTAGGTTTATGCCCTGAAATATAAAGTTGATGATAACCTAGAAAGGTATAAATCAAGCTGGTTGTAGAAGGATATACACAAATATTTGAGATAGATCAAGAGATATTTGCTCCAATTTCTAAGATGAACACCATTCGAACTTTTTTTTCTTTATCGATTAATTTTGGATGGTGTAAGTAGCAATATGATGTAAAGAATGCTTTTTACATTGAGAGTTGAAAAAAGAGGTTTTTATTGATCCAACACTAAGATCTAGTCACTTTCTTCCTCCTAACTAAGCATGTAGACTAAAAAAAGCACTCTATAGCTTATAACAATCATCTAAAACCTGGTTCAAAAGATTTATAAAAGCCATGATTTCAATGGAATATTGACAAAGTCAATGAGATCATACTTTGTTCATTAGACACTCCACTTCAAAGGGAGTTACTTTTTGTATTATTTATGTTGATGATATCATAATAATAGATGATGATCTTAAAGAGACATGTTGAGAAAGAGACTTACTGTAGAATTTAAAATAAAAAAACTAGGGAAGCTAAAATATTTCCTTGGTATAGAGGTGGTAAATTCAACAAAAGAAATTTTTATCTCCAAGATATATTATTGATCTTCTCAAGAAAACAAGAATGGTTATTTGCAAACCATGTGAGACACCTATTGATCTAAAACATAGGCTAGACAATGATGAGGAAGGAGCCAAAACTGATAATGGTCAATACCAAAGGTTAGTTAGTAAGCTGATTCATTTAGCTCACACTCATCTAGACATTGTCTATACAATGAGTATAGTGAGTCAATTCATGCACAACCCAAAAGATTCACACCTGTAAGTAATTTATAGACTCATCAGATATTTAAAGTCTACTCCTAGCAAAGAATTCTATATAAGAAGTGTAAAAATCTGAAACTTGAATGCTATACAGATGTTGATTATGTTGGTGCCTTAACAGATAGAAAGTCAACATCAAGTTATTATACTCTACTAAGGGGAAATCTTGTGACGTCGAGAACCAAAAAAAAGAATGTTGTGTCAAGATCAAGTGCAGAAGCAAAGTTCATATAATAGCATATGGAATTTATGAGTTATTATGGATGAAGATTGTCCTCAAGGATTTAAAAATCAAGTGGGATATGCTAATGAGGTTGTACTATGATAATAAATCTGCCATTGGAATAGCACACAATCCAATGCAACATAATAGAACTAAATATGTAGAAGTAGACAGACATTTTATCAAAGAAAAATTGGATAGTGGATTGATTTGCACACCATATGTTCTCATTAGAGGATAACTTACTGATATATTTGCCATATGTGTTTAGAATCCTTCATTCAGAAGCATCTTGGACAAGCTGGATAGAAGATCTCTTCTATCCAGCTTGAGGGAGAGTGTTGAAGATTATGAAAGAATTAAGGTTGATTTGGATCTAATTTGTAGAAGATAAAAACAGAAAGTCAAATATTCTTTTTATTTGAATTAGAATCTGGAAATACTATTTATGTGTAGTCAATAGCCTTTATAAATTAAACTCATAGATGTTGTATATATTCATAAGTTTCTTCTGAAATAAATGAGCAAAAAAAAGATAAAGAATTCTCCATACCTCCCACTTGAATGAAGAAGAAAAAGACTTATCGCCCTTTAAAAAAGAAAGGAAAAAAACTTATAATTACAATCTGAACAACCCAAGCAAGGGGTTCACAATTTTCTCTCTTAAAATTTATTCTTAGTGTGTGTACACGTGTATATGTGTGTGTGTGTATATATATATATATTCTTAGAATTTAATGTTCATTTATCATAAATTTTTATAATAAAATTACTGATTTAATTATTAAAATCTTCTATTTTTACAAGAAATCCAGTCTCCGTCACCAACCCTAAAATCATCAGTTATGAAAAATAAAAAATTCATATGAATTTATGATCATTCATCGTTAATAACTTCCCTAACATTTTGGATTTTAAAAGCATCATTCAAAGAGCTCAGTTATTCTAGATTGAACTGCTATATAATTGATTTTGTTTTTGTCAATCACGACGGGCATCAAGAAAATAAAAAAGAAATGCGATCCTTGAGATGCAATCTCATGTACGTAGTCTAAACTCTAAAGAGACTTCACCTATGTCAGCTGACCATCAAGAAATCCATCTTCTTGTCTCTTGCAAAACTCAAACAAGAGTAAGAAATCACTGGCATGCAGGGAAAGAAGATCTTTAGCATGGATTTTCTTTTCAAAAATTGTCAATACTTCCTTCCAGTAATTTTCAAATCACCTAACTGAAAATCCTTCATGTAATTTATTAGTGATTTTTAAGCGTTTTCCACAATATCATTAATGTGCTGACCACATCAGACGAAAAAACAACTCAAAAGGAAATAGATCGTGCTGCCAACCATGCTCATAAATTCAAACTGACATTAAAACTCCTGAAAAAGCTCTTGATAGTAAACATCTATTCGTTTTCATATCTTTGCAAAACAAACCGCTGTTCTGGCATAGTAATATTGGTAATATTATGCCAGATCAAAGTTGAATATGTATGCTTTTTCTGCAAGATCAACCCCTCTTGCAGCTATTTCTATTGCTACAAGAAGATAGCCTCTTCCTTGTCTCACCTACTGTATCCAAAACATAAATGCATCGAAAAAAGTATATGTGGAGTTGGGGAAGTAAATGGAGGAAACAGAACCATGGTTTAACTGACGTATTAGCTATTTTCAATTTTTGTTTTATGCACGTAGCAAGAGTCAACAGCTTACTGTGAGAATTTCAGGAGTTCAGGCCAAAGATGGTGTCAACAGATAATTTAAAATCAAACAAGAAAAGAGTTAAAAAGATATAATTCACTGCATAAAGCTGTCATCTTACGGAAAGAAGATAAAAGATGAATAACTCACCAAATAGCTTTCTAACAAAATCTAATTTTGGATTCCTGCAAACATCCATGAACTCATAGCTATGTCGATAAATGGCAGATAAGTTTTCTAGCCCAGCCAAAGATTTCAGACCTTTCTGAGCTGAATGACAGCATACAATTATGCTTGACATTGGTGCATGCTCTTCTTTCGAGCCATGTATTCTACAGTATAATTCCACTTTAATGAAATGGCAAGGTAAAGAAATCAAACAATTATTGTTTCCATGAGTAGAAAATGTTCCTTGTCAGTAAGAGGAGTATCAATTCAAGAAATCAACACGTTGAGAAGGACAGAAAGAACAACCTCAGTCCAATTCTTCTGTGTTCGATCATAATAAAAATTGGTTGTGCTGAGGGATAGATGCCCCGGCAAAAACTGTCTGACGGCTGTTGCATGATGACTAACATCTCAAGAGTTTGTTTTGAAGAGCTGAATATGAAAGCACACCAAAAGCAGTAACGGAAAACAGTAAGACAAGTAAATGATCTATTTAGAGATTTTTGGTTTGCATGGACTAGCAACATACCCAGCAGAATAATTACTCAAAAAGTAAATGAGTATCTGTAATCAGTCTTAAAACTCTGTAGGAAACAAATCAAGGAACACAAAAACTGTACTCTAATCCAAGCTATAAGGACAGTTAATTCTGAGAACATTCTCATGAAAAAATCTTATAAGTATCTACGCGCATTCCTAAAACACCAGCCAATTAAAGAGACGAGAATCACCTCATCAATAACCACCACTTGCATTGATGCAGTTTAAACGAGTGGTTCTCGAGCATTTGGCACAAACTCTAATAGAAGCTACCTGAGATTTCTTACCAGGGATAATCTCAAATAGTAAGCCCACCTTTTCAAGTACTTCCATAGCCATCTAATTAAACTATGAATAGTGAAGGCAGCCTCATTTAACTCACGGTTTTTTGCTTCGAAACTCCCTCGGTTTTTCTCTTCTTTCTGCTCTAACAAGTGCTTCTGTCTTCAATTCCTTTAGGGCTGGGTTCAATATGCATTCAAGCCTCGGGGTACCTCAAACTCATCAAACACATCCTTAATAGCTGTTCCTTGTTGGCAGCATCAAAGTTCTTCATTTCCCTCGTCCTTTGAGTTGATCTTGGCCCTCCATTGTGCTGTTCCAGGCCTCGGTTTTTGGCCTGATTTTTCAAGAATTATAGTAGCGTGGGATGTGTTTTTCCGGGAGATCTAGTTGCAAGCAAGGTCCCGTGTCCCTGCAGGTCTGTCCCTTGTTCAGCTGCTGCAACTGAATGCCAACAGAGTACAAGCTAACTAGGCCCGGTCGTTTGTCCAGTTGAAGGAGATTGTTTTAGGTTCCACGATTCTGGTTTGTTAGGGAATCTCAAATTTCCATAAATGTGAAAAATATCGTGTTCGTATTTAGAACTCTTACATTCCTAAAGACGTAAAATTCCTTAAAAAACATGCCGTTTCCAGGAATCCCTACACCAACCGCATCTTACAGCAGCCCCAGACCAAGCTGGGCTTGCCTGTCTCGAGTCTTGTAACCCTTTGTTGTTTACATATAACGCTTCCAAGCAAGATAACCAGGCACCAGGATGGTTATCGAACTTGTGTTTGTATAATGTCAAAGCTTTTCAACCTTTCTGCCAACATGCAAAAGCCAAGACAGGCAAACGAGAGAACTAACACAAACACCAGTCCAGACCATCACAACTCTCAAGCTGATGAGATGAAAACAGAAAAGACAAGAGGACCACACAAGGAGCAGCTGCTGCAGGAAGATAGAGGTGACAACATCAAGGATAAAGTTGAGAAAGGATTGTACGAGATGGTTCGGTTGCCTACAGTGTATTCATACACGTGCGATGATTCTCATATATGTGTGTGTGTGTGTGTTCCTTTTGGGATATTTTTCCGCCTTGGAAGACAAACATACAAGTCAAGCTTGCATCTTGGTGTCTCAGCAAATAATTAAAGTAACAAATAGTTACACAGCCACAAAAAGAAAACAAATAAAAGGAAAGAAAGAACGAAAGAAAACAAATGCATGAAAATACAATAAAGAAAATTGAAGAAAATAAAAATAAACGAGAAGAAAACGCAGAAAGTGAAATATACAGAGCATTACAGGTGACACTTCCAGTCCTAAACTATAGATGCCACATCTTTTTCTACATCATGAATTCTTGATGCAAGTCAGGCTCCACCCCATTATATCAAAACATTCAAATAAGCAGCAGCCTCTGAGCATTTCATTCGTATCAGTAACTACCAGATATTCAGTTCCCTCACAAACTTTATTGCACGACAATCAGCCCAGAAAACTCCATTCCACCTGGACCAAATAAAATGATACGGTTACTAACACTCATCAGGATAACTGTTGGCATACATGGTAAAACTGCAAAATGTCGGAAATATAGCCCCATCAGCCATGATAAGGAAAAAAAAGACACAAGCCACTTTCATTGCTACATTTTCATGATTGCGTTTCATACTTATGAAACAGAGCTTGGATAGGATTTCTTTTTGCAGTTTATACTACTCTCCAAATAAAACCATGGTTCTGGACAGTTTAGATTTTCCTTTGAAATACACAGAAGTTGTAATAAAATGATGGCCCAGGAAATTTTAGTTTCTAGGAGAGTAACTTCAAACCTGCTCAATCATGTGTCATCATTCACATGCTATTTTGGTGTCGAAACTACTAAGGCAAATTGCAAATGCTTGGAATGCAGAGATTGGATAACGGTAATCCATGGTAAACAAATCCTTTCCCACTTTGCCAAATTGAAGGATTATATTCTCATGTTCTGGCCCGGCTGGGCCATTTTCTTGGGAAGCGACCAGCTGGAAGTTTTTCACTGAAGCAACTGTAACTCGTCCATGGAAGTTCAAACACCAACACTGGAGCTGCTCATGCCACCTTGGAGCCTTGTTTCTCAGTACCAAAGCTCCTTCTCTCTGACTGCACAAGGGTCCTGATTGAAAGCTCTCAACCCTCTCAACATGGTTTGACTTTGACCGGAAAAACAGGAGTGATGGAAAGAAATCTGCACTGTGATGATAAAACTCGGACTGTGTGGGAGCTACTCCACCAGGTTCAATGGCAGCAGCAGGGATGGCGTCCATAATGCAATGCATTCTCCTAGGACCCCTGCTTGACATGTGAAAGAATTTTAGAAATTAACCAGGCTTCTAGTAAAGCATGCTTAGTGATTTAATTGCGGTAGAAAAAAAATTAAAAAAAAAATTGTTGAAAACGGCCAAAGACAGCCATTCATTCACTTATTTCCAAAGAAATATCAGTAAATTGTAGAATGTGCCCAAATCTTAACCTGGAACCCAGTACATTCAATTCATATGAGATGTTAGCAACTGGGTAGTTGCCAGTAGGGACCCTTGGAGAAACTTGTTTCAAATTTACCAGCCTAGAGGAGTAACTTTTTGTCATCTTGGCTCCAGCATGAGGTGGCTGCCCATCAAAGACTGTGAACTTGGTTCCTAGAAAATTGGATCTTCACAGGAGAGAAAATGTTAAATTCCAGCCAGAAAGAGAGCCAGAGTAAACTCATTCTGTGTCTAGTGTATCATACCTGAGTTTCCCAGCATAAGTATTGCTTCCCTTTGACATGTCATCAGTATCCAGAGAGATGATATAATCTGTGCAGGTGGGGCGTCTACACTTGCGTGCAGCAAGAAGGAACTTCCCATCTTCAGTTAATGCTGCATTAAGAAACACACAAATTCAAAAAGTTAAATTCTCCGAGCTACCAGTAAATGACAGGTCCCTCCTAAAATTCAGGGGTTAATCAAATTGAAAACCTCAACAAACAATCTAAAAAAAAGACTGACAAAGATGCAAGATGAATCTGTGAATCATAAATCTAGCTCGCCATATAGGCAACTTAAGAACAAATTGACCACCTTTAAGATCCTGCTCACCATTATTTAAACTGAGATAGAGACGGTACGTTTGAGCGGACCTGCAACGCTTTATGAAGCACTGGAGGAGTTGTTCCCTTGGACCAGGCTGCAAACAATAAAATCAAATGGGACAACGCAGAAAGGATAGACTCCAAAAGAAGAAAGCAACAAACTGATATTGTAACCAAACTCAAACACAGCCAGTGAAAAAATTCCCAAATCACAAACAATCCGTATTCCCATATCAGAATTGTGGATCATTTAATCAATTAAAGGTTTGTCACTGCTAACATTAATGCAGTGTATTTAGCAAAACATTATAGACATAACGAACCAAGGAAATTAAATTTTGATACCAAGAAGAAACAAAATCAGCATCACTACACAAAAGTTGAAGCTACTCATCACCATAGACCTATACCATCAAAGCAAAAGGTGGTCCAAAAAGTGTATACATCTCCTTTTTTTTTAGGTGTTTTCAAGCAAGATTACCCTCAAAACCTTGCAGATGGTAGTGGAAAAGTCTTATTCTGAAAAAGGCGGTCCCAAAACCCTTTTCCTTGTAATTAGTATTTGGAGGAAATCATTGAAAACTCAAGCACAGAAATATCATAAACAAGCAAGGTGTCAAAAAACATCACCGCTTGCCGTTTACTACACATAAAATTTCCCACAAAACCAGCCTAAATTGTAATCAATTAAAAACAAGTTTGTCAGAGATGAGCACCTATTCGATGTTTGTCCATTACAACTTCAAACCACATCTAATTTCACCAGTCAAAACAACACTAAAATCATGATTAGCAAATTAATTCTTCAGTTGCATCTTTTTGGGCTCCCAAGCACTCTCTACTCTACTGTAAGTTTGCAACATTGACAACCACACTAAAGTCTAAATTACATTCCTCACGCAAGCAAGGTACAAACAACAGTACCAGAACAAGCTTTACAAATCCCAAGACACAAAATGTCTATCATAATAATCCATAGAAAACAACAATCATTTAACAATAACCAAAACCAATTAAAACCCACTTTAAATTCCCAGAAATGAAGTTCCATTATTCATCAATCCATGATCTCACCACTGACAATCAAATCAAGGATCAAAACACAAAATCAAAACCATAAACCCCAATCACAATTAACTCACAAAAACTCAAAATTAGAACAGAAACAAAGTAACATATAAAAGCTACCTGCTTGACAGAGATCGGAAAAGTGATTTTGCCAGAGAGTTCAGGGACTTTAACTAAATCTTTAGTTATATGTCTCCAACTCCTACAAACACCAGCACAAGCCACCACATTTTTTCTTGGTGGCCAACTACTCTCTGATTCTTCTATTCTAACAAGCACTTCTCTTAACAACTCTTGTGGCAAATTAGCCCAACATGAAGTACTCTCTGCAGCACCGCCAGCGGAAAAAAGGTTCAGCTCCGGTGCTGAGCTGTACTGGACCACCTTGTGTGATGTTGACCTGTTAATTATGCTCTTAATTGCTGGCATTTTTGGGAAATTCGAGAGCTTTAAGGTAAAATAGGAACTGGGTTTTTCATTTTTGGTCTTGTTAGAGAGGGATCTGGGATTGGGCTGTGAGATATAGGGAGAGAGAAAGAGATGGAAATGTGTTGTGGATGGGGATGTGGAGAGGAAGGGTTCAGAGAGAGAGAGAGAGATGGAGGCTATGAATGTCTTGTTGGTTAAGGATTAAGAAGAGGAAACTACTTTATTATTTGAGGTATTAGTATTTAATTTTTTGTTCCATTTTTTTATGTTATTTTCTCATGCTCATGAATTAGAGAGTTATTAATTATATATGTTAAATTTAATTTGAATAAGAATAATTTAGTGTATGATAACAATAAAAATAATTTTTATATATATTTTATTTCTATTATATAATGTAAATCATTAAATTTAAAATATAATCATGAGAGAATTCAAATTTAAAAAATTAGTGTTTTTTAGTCATGTTCTAAATGTAACTATTAAATTTAAAATTAAAGATTTCGATTAGATGAGAAAAATAAAATAATAAATTATTAATTTAGTATTATTATTAGGTTTCAATAAATCATGTCTTTTAAATTTGAATTCAATGTTAATACACGTGGATGAGAACTGAAGAATTCTTTATATGTTAAGAAACTAATTGTTCATTCCTACTTAAAGAGGCTAATCTTATCATAAATCTTGTCCATTAAATTAGCGGTCCAATTCTTTTGTTTAAGAAAATAAAATTTCAGTAAAATTAATATTGTTTTTATTATGTAAGTAAAGAAATTCATAGTTAATGGTGAAAAAAATTTAGAAATTCTGGACTTTATGTTTATAAACATTAACTTCTCAAAAATTTAATTTCTTACTATAAGGATAGATTCTTGTTTGTGGCGTATGTAATTCTGAAATCTAAAAAAAATTTAAAAAAATTATTGGGGTGTAATTTCTATATAATATTAATGCAACATTAATTGAGAATGGTTTTAGGAAATTAAATTTTGAATCTTATACGATTCAATCCAAATCCTAAAAGCACATTAATAGAGCATACTATTGCTTAAGACAATAGCTACACCCTCTCCTTGTTTACGCGAACATCATGACAAAATTGCATGGCCAGCTCAATATCTGTAAATCAATTCAAAACATCTTTTCAAGAATTATTTTTAAGTTTTACGATGTTATTTTAAGACCAGTTAAATTGAATCTCATTTAAATTTAATTGTTCTTTTTTTAGCGGAAATTAAAAGGACACAAACTAAAGAATTCTTCTAAAATTGATACCCAATGAATTGGAGGAATGTCCCCCACCTGGAACAAATCATGATTCTTTACACCATGTTTAGCCAAAAAATCAGTACATGCATTCGCTTCCTTCGATGTATGTTGCATATAAACCTCTCATTCCCTTGCAAGAAGGAACTTGACATCTTCGATAATCACACCCAATTTGTGGAATTTAGAATTGTCCTCTTTCACAAGCCTGATTGCCTCTTGAGAATCAGATTGGAGAATGATCCTCCCATGGCCTATATCCCATGTTTAATTGCCATAAGCTCTGGAAGAAGATTCGATCCAAAACCACAAAAACCCGCCATCTAGTGACCTTCATTGTTTCGAACCAGTCCCTCAAATCTAAACATGCTGGGGTTGCCCTGAGAGCTGCCATCCACATGCACACAAGCATAGCATTCATCTAGACGAAGCCAGGAAACATTTATTGGATCTCTTTGAATTGAATCCAAGTTGCCCCATCCCTTTCGGCATTCATCATTTAAATGATGAATTTGGTTAATGATTCAGGAATCCCCTGCAAAATATTCATCATGCATAATATAGTTCCTACGCTTCCATAACCACTAGAAGGTTGAAAGGAATAGAGTTGCCGCAATGGATGAGATAAAGTTTTAACACTAAACTTTAACTTTAACACTCCAAAAGTCCCGCAAATAAACAAAGTCGAGTGTCTCCCAAGCACAGAATCTCTTAAGCAATGTCGGATATCTTCCTCCTCCCTCTTGCAATAGTAACAAGTCGATGAAGAAGCCAAGTGCCATTTGAAGCGTAAAGAATTTGTAGGCAAACAATCATGCCAAATTTTTCATATCATCAACCGAATCTTTTCGGGAGTTTTCAATCTCCAAATTCAAGACTAGTATCAATCACCATTGAGAGTAACGTAAGATTTCAGAAGCCATAAATAGGCTGATTTCGGGCTGTATATTCTCACAATATTAGACAGCCAAATGATGCTATCATCAGACCGAAGATATAAAGGTATTGGGATAGCTTTAACAAGGTTCTTGAAATCGTTAGGAAGATTAGTCATAAGTTGACTGAAGTTCCAGTAGCCATTAATCCATAAATCATTCACTTTCTAATTATAATCACTAATATGAACAGAGTCAACAAGGGAACCCATTGTGCCTGCATCAAGCCATCGGCCACATTATAATGAAACATCATCTTTACCCACTTTAAATGCAAAACCATCACGTAAGCATTTGAAAGCTTTATAAATAGCTTTCCACGTGTTAGACGTTGTTTTTGAAGAAGGAGAACAATAAAACGAGCTGGAATTTCACAGATATTTGTGATGTAAGATTTGAACCCACGGCTTCCTCCCACCACAAAGTAACTGCTTATTTGCCAAGGATAGGAACATAAGCTAGCCTAGTTCCTCTGATGCTAAGCCCCCCAAAATTCCTCCGCTTGATGATGGTCTTCCAATTAATTACATTGAAACCTTGGCTGGAGTCACTTCTACCCCAAATAAAATTCCTGATAGTCTTGTCAATGCTATTATATACAACTTCCAAAAACAATTGGTTTTGCATATAATATATGGGGATAAAAGAAATAATTGTGTGAGCTACAGTTACCATTCCAGCTCTATTAAGCACATGACCCTTCCAACCTTCCAGACTGGATTGAATACGGTACATGATGAAATTGAAGTCTGATCGCTTTACACGCCCTTGAGTCAAAGGAAAACCAAGGTGTCTTCCAAGGTCACTCTCAAATTTCATCGATAACTGAGCCAATGCATTTTTCAAATGTCTGTTAGCATTCCTTGAGGTCATAACTCTTGATTTATCAAAATTCACTCTGGGGCCTGAAGAATTACAAAAACTAGTAAGAACATCAATAAGTGAGTGCATTTATGTTTTGCTAGCTTTGATAAAAAGAAGAACATCATCAGCAAACGAGAGATGTGAAATGCCTAGGTCATTTTTAGAAACATGAATTGGTTGCCACACTTTATCAGACACCTTGCATATTGTGCAATATAACTTCTCCATAAATAAAACAAATAAGTATGGAGAGAGTGGATCTCCCTGTCGAAACCCCTGGATTGGAGAGAAAGAAGGTAATTTCAAACCATTCCAGAGAAGTGTAAGAGAGGTAGACCGAACACAAAACATAATTAATTTGATTGTTCCTTCAGGGAACCCAAAATGCTCTAGAGTACTCTGAAGAAATTCCTAGTTAACTCTATCACAACCCTTCTCTAGATCAACTTTAGCAGTCATGTAGCCCTGTTTCCCTCTAGTCTTATGCATGAAGTGCATAAACTCTTGTGCGATCAATGCATTATTAAAAGTAAAGCGTCCTGGAATGAGGCTGCACTGAAGAGACCCAATAAGGTCATCCAGAAATGGTCGCAGTCTATTTACCTGGCCTTTAGTAGTCATCTTGTAGACTACATTGCAGAGACTAATGGGATGAAACAGTTTGAAGGTAGTGGGTCTCTCATCTTTTGGAATAAGATCCACAAGAGTCAGCAAATATCTTGATTTAAACGTTCATTCTCAAAAGCCAATACACTATATTTTTCAAATCTGTCCCGGGATTGACTCCACCAAATAACCACGTCCAGAGTTTTATGGACAATCCAAAAAAATTAAAAAAAAATTAATTAAATTTTTAATATTTTATATTAAAAAAATAAAAAGAAATAATCTATGTGAATATTGACTTTATATGTTATAAATAATGGAGTTTAAAAAAATATTTTACAAAATTTTTTATTTTACGTTGAAAAAATATAACTTTTTTTTTTGTAAATATAAAGTATGTATACTAAAGGGTTTAAAATCCCATATTAAAAAATTAATTTTTTTCTTGTTAACATAGAGTATATATATGAAAGGGTTTTAAATCTCACATTAAAAAATAATTTTTTTCTTGAAAATATAAAGTATATGTACTAAAGGGTTTCAAATTCTATATTGAAAAAACATAACTATTTTCTTGTAAATATAAAATATATATACAAAAGGGTTTCAAATTTCATAATGAAAAAAATAACTTTTTTTTCATAGAAACATAGAGTATATATATTAAAGGGCTTCCAACGTTGAAAAGATATTATGTTATCCTTTTAAATTGAAGTATTTAAACCAAAAAACTTTTATCCCACATTAAAAAATATAACTTTTTTCTTGTAAACATAGGGTATATATAAAGAAAGGACTTCAAATCCCACATTGATATATGACTTTTTTCTTGGAAATATAGAGTATATATACTAAAAGATTTCAAATCTCACATTGAAAAAATAAAATATTTTTCTAATATTTATATAATGAACTTTAAAAAGTTTTAATAACCAACTAAAAAAATATTAAAAAAAAGGAGTATAGGAGAAAAGCCACATTTAAAAAAAAAAGGTCTCGTCTAGATTCTCATTCTCCCAGGTCATGGGTCAACCAAGTTTTGCCAAATTGTTGCATCAGCCAGTTGACACGACTAAAAGGTTGATGTCTTCTCCCAAGTGCAGGAGTGTCGAAGTAATAAATAACCCGGCAAGACCGGGATCGAACCACAGGGAGGTTAATTGTACAAATTATAGACAACAATTATAAACAATAGCAATAATAACAACAACAATAACAACAACAACAACAACTATAATAATAGTAGTAGTAGTAGTAGTAGTAGTAGTACTAATAATAATAATAATAATAATAATAATAATAATAATAATAATAATAATAATAATAATAATAGTAGTAGTAGTAGTAATAATAATAATAATAATAATAATAATAATAATAAAGAAAGAGAAGAAGAAGAAGATGATGATGATGAGAACTTAGAGATGAAATATTAATGTAAGGATTAAACAATAATAATAACAAATGTCAAGGTTAGAGGTTCCACTAATGGTATATCAAACAAGTATAGTATAAACTCTTATTATTGAATTGGAAACCACACACAAAGGAGGTTCCAATCAGATTATATATTGTTAACATGATTACATTAGTCATCTTATTCAATTAATGCTAATACTTGTAAATCTCGTCAAGCATTCATGATTATAACTTATGTTAACAACAAATCAAGTTCCTTTCATAGCTCAGGTGTCGGTTATACCATACATTATGGGCTATGAAAGTGCCAAGCATTTGTTGTACCAAGTGTTATACAACATAAATCAAGATTAGTCATTTAACAAGCAAAGTATTAAAGAGTGAATAAGATAACAAATATAAAACATGTTAGTATCAAACATTAAAGTCCATATTAAGTTTACATTATACTTATTCTTACACCATTAGTGTAACCTTTTCACCTTGACATAATTAACTTAGCTAGACATAATGAAAGAAAGCAAAATAGATAAACAAAATAAGAACATAAAAGTTAACTAAGTAAAAGAAAGGAAATGAAAGGCATAAACTTAATATTAATGAAAGCAAAGCATAAACATTACAAAAAATACAAAGAGAGAAAGGAAGAGCATGATCTTGATCTGGAAACCAAGATGCCTAAATGCATGGCAAATGCCTCCTTTTATAGGCCAAAATTGGGAACTATTGATTTGATGACTAATTGATAAGTGGGTGGCCAACTTTTGACTTGGTGACAATCCTTATCTTCTCTTGTCTGCCCAAAAAGTCATTGATAACGTCAAAATTGGAGCCCGTTGTAAACATGAAAGTTGTAGGAAATTGTCTCAGCTTTCTTGTGTAAAACATTCAGCTCATTTGGACTTCTAGAACTTCAGATATGGCCAAAATACCGAACAGTGCTCGGGCTGGAAGACAGATTCGGGCTTCTTTGTTGTTGCTACAATTTGGACTTGATAATGGCCTTTTTAGATCTTGGGCTCCATATGAAAGTTGTAGGCCTATGTCTTACCTTTCCATCCATATAAATTTGACCTAAATCTGAGATCTGTAGCTCCAGATATGACCCAATTACCGAATAGTATTCCGGTTTGGATTGCACCAACATCTCTTCTCTAAGTTTGACCATCTCTTTATCCTTGCAATTTAAGTTCTTCAAGTCATCAATCAATCCTTTCATTTATGTGATAGGCCTGCATTAAAAATAGACATTTACTATAAATTATAGGTATCTTATATTATTAGATACATTATTATAAAACATGCTTTAGTTAAGGAGTTATTGATACATCAAGTGCAAAATGATGATATAAAACCATGATAAAAATGCACTTTTAAGTACTAATCACACCCCTCAACCAGCTTATTACTAGTCCCTAGTAATCAAAGCGTTAAAACAATTTGCAAATTTCACAAAGTAAGGTATTCATCATTTAACTTCCATTAATCTATCCAGATAAACAAACTCTCATTAAATTTATATATCTGCTCAATACCACTTAACAAGATATTAATAAACCTTTCTTTTGTGCTCAATGTATCAACACATAATTATGGGGCTTTTCTTGGAAGAAAACAAAATTTTTGTTCTAATGTTTAAGGTTAACTTCCTTGGGTTGGGATTACTATTTTTGTCTTTTTTTTTCGTTTTTTTTTTAAATCTATACACATATAATTTTAAAACATCATGCATCTTTAACTCATGTAACGAGCTTTCAGCTAATGACTCCCAGACCAGTTTGTCTTAGGGCATTAGGTGTTAAGACACCCCTACGAGCTTAGTAACTCGGGTCGCAGATACTGATATGTAGATAGTGCAATGTTTGATTCCCTTAAGCTTTTCTCCTCAACCCATGTAACAAGCGTTGGACCAATAGCTTCCAAGTCAATTGACTTTAGGGTATTAGGTGTTAAAACACCCCTTCGGGCTTAATTGCTTAGGTTAGGGAGGCTACGAAACCAAACTTATCTACATTTTTATTATCATCATTTTTTTTTCTTTTGTTTTCATGTTTTTGTTTTTTTAATTATATACAATCCCTTTCCCTTAGTTGTTACCTTTAACAAAAGAACATAAATAATGTAATAATCCAATATGCAACCCACAATCATATGTTAAAGTGTGTGTGTGTAAATTAAGGTTCAAGAATACATGTTAAATAAGTATATGAGCAGAATTAAGTGGTAACAATACGAGAGTTTGTAAACCTGAATATTTCAGGAAGTATTATAATAGACCTTATTAAGAATGGTTACTAAGATGCGTCTCAAGAGTCACTTTAACAAAAGAACTCCTTTACTCTGTCATCCTAGTAACAACAATTATGCACATGCTTTATGAAATGAAAAACAATTTTTTTTTTATCAACTACTACCCTCTCCCCCCAACCAAAACGAGACATTGTCCTCAATGTTTTAAGGTAGAAAGATAGAGTATAGAAGATATCACCTGAAATAACGAACACTGACAAAACCTGAAACACACTGAAACAAAAATAAGAAACAACAAAAACTAATATTATGCTATTTATAAAATCAAAAGACAAATTTTTACGAGCTAAGACTCAAATCACAGTTGTGATTGTGGCTCACATCTTCCCTTGGTTTTACATCCAAGAACGGCTTAAACGCCCTCTATGGGTCGGGGATAGGCTTCCCATCCAGTTTTCTTAAAAACTGGCAAACATGATCTTTTTTAGTCAGATTCCCAAGACTATGCCAAGTATGTTCTTTATGAAAATGGGTTCATAAGTCATGAATTACACGATGTTTATCTCGACTATGATGAGACTTAAGAGTCAATAGAAGATTATCTAAAGACTCTCTGTGTTTTGAAATAAATCCCACCTTCTGAAAATTTTCATAGTTTTTGCGGAATGCATCTGACTCCTTGAATATGATGGGCCAGTAAAATCCACTTTGTAAGATTTCTACAATCCTTTTTTTTTTTATGAGAAATGATCCCCACATGCCTTAGAGTAACAAAATTTAATAAAATTACTTACCTCATCGTCGAGAATGCATTTTTGAAATATTTGATCAGGACAATAATTGAATAAGTAAGGGTCATCCCAATAAAAATTTTGCTCGTTGCTCAAAAAAATTTTTTTGTCTTCAATACTCCAATGAGTTGGCAAAAATCCTGAAGCAAGAAAATTGATATTTTTAGCAAACCAAGGCATTGAATTAAGAGAAAGTAGAGATTCATCAGGAAAGTAATCATCGATTGGTGTGATGTCGGGTGTCGAATTTGTTGTCACTTTTGATAAAAGATTTGCATCAACCTTTTCGATGCCTTTTTCATCCTCGATTTCTTCCTAATTGGTCATGGCATGAGAAAATGGAAGTGCTGGCGGTGAATCAGTCGTTTCTTTGCAATTTTCAGATTCATCCCCTTCCTTACCCTCAGAGATTGACTCATCATCTTTCTCATAAGGTTCAAGAGAGGGTTTTTCAATAACCTTACCACTGCGCAGAGTAGTGACTGATTTGACTTGATCCATGTGTTGGCTTCCGGAACTACTTGCATTTGCATTGTATTGCCCCTTGGGATTTTGTTGTGGTTGAGATGGAAACTTACCTTTTTCTTGAAAATTAAGAGCAGATGTGAATTTTGCAAGAGTATCTTTAAAATCTATTATGCTTTGACCAAGTTGAGTGTTGATTGTCTCTTGCTTTTCAATGAATGCATACAAAGTTTCCTCAAAATTACTTCTAAGAGGTGGAGCATAAGAAGGTGCATATCCATAAGAATTTTGGAAATTATGGTGTGCTTGAAACTGTGGTGGTGAAGTTTGTCACTCTTCCAACTGAAATTTAGGTGATTTCTCCAACCAGGATTGTATGTTTGTGAATATGGGTTGTGATTGGACGTTTTGAAACTGTTTAAAGCATGGGCTTGTTTATGGAGACATTCCTTAAAAGAAGGCAAGGTTGGACAATCGTTGGTTGAGTGTTCATTTGTTTCACAGATTTAACACACAATGTTTTCAACAGATTTTAATTGACCACTCTTTTTCAATTCTAGTGCCTCAACTTTTCTAGCTAAAGATGCAAACTTGGCTTGAAGGTCATGATCTTCCCTAAGGTTGTACATACCTCCACTAGATGTATGAGGTTGAGTTTTACTCAGTGCCTCATAAGTACCCGCAGTGTCCCAATTTTGAGCATTTTCAGCTAACAAGTCTAAGTACTGCATTGCTTCATCAGGGTCTTTATCTTCAAAAGTTCCATTGCACATCAATTCAACCATTTGCCTATCTTTAGGTGTTAACCCTTCATAGAAATATGAAACCAATCTCCATGTTTCAAAACCATGATGAGGGCAAGTACTAAGCAAGTCTCGATACCTATCCCAACATTTGTAAAATGTTTCTCTTGGTTTTTGAGTGAAAATGGTGATTTGTCTCTTGAAAGAGTTTGTTCTATGAGATGGGAAAAACTTCTTTAAAAATTGTTGTTGCATTTCATCCCAAGCACGAATGGATCCTGGTCTTAAATTTTGTAGCCATGTTTTAGCTTTATCTTTTAATGAAAAAGGAAAAGGCTTTAATCTGATGGTATTCATGCTACAATTTAAATTATTATATGTGTTGCAGACCTCCTCAAATTCCCTAAAATACAAGTATGGATTTTCCAATTCTAAGCCATGAAAAGAAGGTAAAAGTTGAATAATGTCTGGTTTAAAATTAAAATGAGATGCATCAGGAGGAAAAACTATGCATGATGGTGCACTTGTTCTTGTAGGATTCATGTGGTCTCTAAGTGTTCTAGCACGGTTATTCTCATTATTTTCATTATGAAGTGATTGATTATCTTCTTCAGCCATATTTTTAGAAAATGATAAGGATACCCTACAAAGTCTAACACTTGATGTACGTGACCACACTCTCATGCACGTGTAGGAATAAAATAAAAGGAAGAAGAAAATAAAAGAAGAAGAAACAAGAGAAAAGAAACAAAGTTATATACAAGAAAAGTGAAAAGAGAAAATAAAATAAATACTATAATTTATACAAGAACTTACCTCCCCGGCAACGGCGCCAAAAACTTGACACGACTAAAAGGTTGATGTCTTCTCCCAAGTGCAGGAGTGTCGAAGTAATAAGTAACCCGGCAAGACCGGGGTCGAACCACAGGGAGGTTAATTGTACAAATTATAGACAACAATTATAAACAATAGCAATAATAACAACAACAATAACAACAACAACAACAACAACTATAATAATAATAGTAGTAGTAGTACTAATAATAATAATAATAATAATAATAATAATAATAATAATAATAATAATAGTAGTAGTAGTACTAATAATAATAATAATAATAATAAAGAAAGAGAAGAAGAAGAAGATGATGATGATGAGAACTTAGAGATGAAATATTAATGTAAGGATTAAACAATAATAATAACAAATGTCAAGGTTAGAGGTTCCACTAATGGTATATCAAACAAGTATAGTATAAACTCTTATTATTGAATTGGAAACCACACACAAAGGAGGTTCTAATCAGATTATATATTGTTAACATGATTACATTAGTCATCTTATTCAATTAATGCTAATACTTGTAAATCTCGTCAAGCATTCATGATTATAACTTATGTTAACAACAAATCAAGTTCCTTTCATAACTCAGGTGTCGGTTATACCATACATTATGGGCTATGAAAGTGCCAAGCATTTGTTGTACCAAGTGTTATACAACATAAATCAAGATTAGTCATTTAACAAGCAAAGTATTAAAGAGTGAACAAGATAACAAATATAAAACATGTTAGTATCAAACATTAAAGTCCATATTAAGTTTACATTATACTTATTCTTACACCATTAGTGTAACCTTTTCACCTTGACATAACTAACTTAGCTAGACATAATGAAAGAAAACAAAATAGATAAACAAAATAAGAACATAAAAGTTAACTAAGTAAAAGAAAGGAAATGAAAGGCATAAACTTAATATTAATGAAAGCAAAGCATAAACATTACAAAAAATACAAAGAGAGAAAGGAAGAGCATGATCTTGATCTGGAAACCAAGATGCCTAAATGCATGGCAAATGCCTCCTTTTATAGGCCAAAATTGGGAACTATTGATTTGATGACTAATTGATAAGTGGGTGGCCAACTTTTGACTTGGTGACAATCCTTATCTTCTCTTGTCTGCCCAAACAGTCATTGATAACGTCAAAATTGGAGCCAGTTGTAAACATGAAAGTTGTAGGAAATTGTCTCAGCTTTCTTGTGTAAAACATTCAGCTCATTTGGACTTCTAGAACTCCAGATATGGCCAAAATACCGAACAGTGCTCGGGCTGGAAGACAGATTCGGGCTTCTTTGTTGTTGCTACAATTTGGACTTGATAATGGCCTTTTTAGATCTTGGGCTCCATATGAAAGTTGTAGGCCTATGTCTTACCTTTCCATCCATATAAAGTTGACCTAAATCTGAGATCTGTAGCTCCAGATATGACCTAATTACCGAACAGTGTTCCGGTTTGGATTGCACCGACATCTCTTCTCTAAGTTTGACCATCTCTTTATCCTTGCAATTTAAGTTCTTCAAGTCATCAATCAATCCTTTCATTTATGTGATAGGCCTGCATTAAAAATAGACATTTACCATAAATTATAGGTATCTTATATTATTAGATACATTATTATAAAACATGCTTTAGTTAAGGAGTTATTGATACTTCAAGTGCAAAATGATGATATAAAACCATGATAAAAATGCACTTTTAAGTACTAATCACCAGTCTTTTAACAAACTTGGATCGATCCAACCACCACGTCGATCCACCAGTTCGGTCCAGGTTTAATAATTGTATAATAAACTAACCTCTAAACATCATCTCCTACTATATCCTAGTATTAAAAAAAAAAAAAAAGGAGCATGAAAACCATCCTTACTGGAAGCTTTATACAAACTCATGCTCTGTAAAGTAATATCCACCTCCTCTTTGGCTACCAATTTAGCTAGCTCTGCTTCTTCCTCTGACGACAATTTAGGAATAGCAATACCCTTAAGAGCATTTAGCTCAACAGAGTCATTAAAGAAAATAATGATTTATAGAAACTAACAACTTCCACTTAGCGAATATTGTCATCATAGTACCATGACCTAGTAGGCCAAAATAATCCACATATTCTATTTCTTCTTCTCATGTTCTTTGTAAGAGTGTGGAAAAATTTAGTGTGCATATCCCAATGGCTCACCCATCTTTCTTTTTATTTTTGGAACCATAAAAGTTCTTCTTGTCAAAGAACTTCACTATATTCTTGTGGCAACTGATCTTCAAGAGAAAAGAGAGATTCCTTAAAGTTATACTCTATACAATTTTGGGCACCCTTTAACCTAGCTTCGATACATCGCTTCCTTCAAAAAAATATTTTTGAAGTCATTTTCATTAAAGTTTATAGAGTTCCTATGGACTTTATTGAGACCATGCATTACATTATTTTTGCTCTTCCTCCATGTTATACTAACCATATCCCTATATTTATTATAAGTAGTCCAAACTACCTCAAATTTGAAAGGCCTCTCCCCTGCTATATAAGGTAATTGTCCACATCTCAAAAGAATTGGATTATGGTTATAATAAAGTCTACACGTGTGCTCCACATAGGTATCAAAAATATCATTTTTCCACTTCACAGAAGCTATAACCCAATCCAATCTCTTAGCTAGATAACAAAAACCATAAATATAGCAATGCCAAGTAAAGTGCTGACCTTGATACCCTAGATCTATAAGGTTGCAATTTGTCATTGTAAGAACCGGGAAGCCCTAGACCAAGAGAACAATTTGCCACAACTCTTTACCGATGAACAAATCTCATTAAAATCCCTAATCAAAGTCAATGCCTCTTGCACGATATCAATAAGAGTTGGAAAATAATCCTAAAATTAATGTCATATGTGAGGAATTTATGATGCATAAATTGCTGAGACAAACTAATGAAAGCCTATTAAAGAAACTTTAATAGTAGCACAATGACTAGTAGTATCTAGTAGTAAAGAAATTTTTTATTCATAAAATTCAGATACCCCCTTCATGACCTCGGAATTCAACTATAATTTCTAGAAAATAACCTAAGTGATTAGTACTTAAAAGTGTATTTTTATCATGGTTTTATATCATCATTTTGCACTTGAAGTATCAATAACTCCTTAACTAAAGCATGTTTTATAATAATATATCTAATAATATAAGATACCTATAATTTATGGTAAATGTCTATTTTTAATGCAGGCCTATCACATAAATGAAAGGATTGATTGATGAATTGAAGAACTTAAATTGTAAGGATAAAGAGATGGTCAAACTTAGAGAAGAGATGTCGGTGTAATCCAAACCGGAACACTGTTCGGTAATTGAGTCATATCTGGAGCTACAGATCTCAGATTTAGGTCCAATTTATATGGATGGAAAGGTAAGACATAGGCCTACAACTTTCATATGGAGCCCAAGATCTAAAAAGGCCACTTTCAAGTCCAAATTGTAGCAATAACAAAGAAGCCTGAATCTGTCTTCTAGCCCGAGCACTGTTTAGTATTTTGGCCATATCTAGAGTTGTAGAAGTCCAAATGAGCTAAATGTTTTACACAAGAAAGTTGAGACAATTGCCTACAACTTTCATGTTTTCGAGTGGCTTCAATTTTGACGTTATCAATGACGTTTTGGGTAGACAAGAGAAGATAAGGATTGTCACTAAGTCAAGAGTTGGCCACCCACTTATCAATTAGTCATCAAATCAATGGTTCCTAATTTTGGCCTATAAAAGGAGGCATTTGCCATGCATTTAGGCATCTTGGTTTTCAGATCAAGATCATGCTTTTCCTTTCTCTCTTTGTATTTTTTATAATGTTTATGCTTTACTTTCATTAATATTAAGTTTATGCCTTTCATTTCCTTTCCTTTACTTAGTTAACTTTTATCTTATTTATATTCTTATTCTGTTTATTTATTTTTCTTTCTTTCATTATGTCTAGCTACGTTTATTATGTCAAGGTGAAAAGGTTACACTAATGGTGTATGAATAAGTATAATGTAAACTTAATATGGACTTTAATGTTTGATACTAACATGTTTTATATTTGTTATCTTGTTCACTCTTTAATATTTTGCTTGTTAAATAACTAATCTTGATTTATGTTGTATAACACTTGGTACAACAAATGCTTGACACTTTTATAGTTCATATTGTATGGTATAACCGACACCTGAGTTATGAAAGGAACTTGATTTGTTGTTAACATAAGTTATAATCATGAATGCTTGACGAGATTTACAAGTATTAGCATTAATCGAATAAGATGACTAATGTAATCATGTTAACAATCTATAATCTGATTGGAAACTCTTTTATGTGTGGTTTCCAATTGAATAATAAGAGTTTATATTATACTTGTTTGACATACCATTAGTGGAATCTCTAACCTTGACATTTGTTATTATCATTGTTTAATTGTTACATTAATATTCCTTCTCAAAGTTATCATCTTCTTCTTCTTTTTCTCCTTCTTTTTTCTTTATTATTATTATTATTATTATTACTACTACTACTACTACTACTACTACTACTACTACTACTACTACTACTATTATTATTATTATTATTATTATTATTGTTATTATTGTTGTGTTATTGTTATTGTTGTTGTATTATTGTTATTTATAATTTGTACAATTAACCTCCCTATGGTTCGACCCCGATCTTGTCGGATTATTTATTACTTCGACACTCTTGCACTTAGGAGAAGACATCAATCTTTTCGTCGTGTCAAGTTTTTAGCGTCGTTGTCTGGGAGGTAAGTTCTTATATAAATTATAGTAGTTATTTTATTTTCTCTTTTCACTTTTCTTGTATATAACTTTGTTTCTTTTCTCATGTTTCTTCTTCTTTTGTTTTCTTCTTCCTTTTATTCTATTCTTACACGTGCATGAGAGTGTGGTCATGTACATCAAGTGGTAGACTTTATAAGATATCCTCATCATTTTCAGAAAATATGACCGAAAAAGATAATCAATCACTTCATAATGAGAATAACCATGCTAGAACACTTAGAGACCACATGAATCCCATAAGAACAAGTGCACCATCATGCATAGTTTTTGCTCCCAATGCATCTCATTTTAATTTTAAACCAGGCATTATTCAACTTTTACCTTCTTTTTATGGCTTAGATTTAGAAAATCCATACTTGCATTTAAGGGAATTTGAGGAGGACTGCAACACATATAATAATTTAAATTATAACATGAACACCATCAAATTAAAGCTTTTTCCTTTTTCATTAAAAAATAAAGCTAAAACATGGCTATAAAATTTGAGACCAGGATCCATTCATGTTTGGGATGAAATGCAATAACAGTTTTTAAAGAAGCTTTTCCCATCTTATAGAACAAAACTCTTTTAAAAGACAAATCACCACTTTCACTCAAAAACTAGGAGAAACATTTTACCAATGTTGGGATAGGTATCGAGACTTGCTCAGTACTTGCCCTCTTCATGGTTTTGAAACATGAAGATTGGTTTCACATTTTTATGAAGGGTTAACACCTAAAGATAAGCAAATTGTTGAATTGATGTGCAATGAAACTTTTAAAGATAAAGACCCTAATGAAGCAATGGAGTACTTAGACTTGTTAGCTGAAAATGCTCAAAATTGGGACACCACGGGTACTTATGAGGCACCAAGTAAAACTCAACCTCATACATCTAGTGGAGGTATGTACAACCTTAGGGAAGATCATGACCTCCAAGCTAAGTTTGCATCTTTAGCTAGAAAAGTCGAGGCACTAGAATTGAAAAAGAGTGGTCAATTTAAATCTATTGAAAACATTGCATGTCAAATATATGAAACAAATGAACACTCAACCAATAACTGTCTAACTTTGCCTTCTTTTAATGAATGTCTCTATAAACAAGCACATGCTTTAAACAGTTTCGAAAGGCCTAATCATAACCCATAATTGCAAACATACAACCTGGTTGGAGAAATCACCAAAATTTTAGTTGGAAGAGTGACAATGCACAAACTTCACAACCACAGTTTCAAGCACACTACAATTTCCAAAATTATCATGGATATGCACCTCCTTATGCTCCACATCCTACAAGAAATTTTGAGGAAACTTTGTATGCATTCATTGAAAAGCAAGAGACAATCAACACTCAACTTGCTTAAAGCATAACAGATTTTAAAGATACTCTTGCAAAATTCACATCTGCTCTCAATTTTCAAGAGAAACGTAAGTTTCCATCTCAACCACAGCAAAATCTTAAGAGGCAATACAATGCAAATGTAAGTAGTCCTGGAAGTCAACACATAGATCAAATCAAATCAGGCATCACTTTTTGTAGTGGTAAGGTTATTCAAAAACCAATTCTTGAACCTTGTGAGAAAGATGATGAGTCAATCTCTAAGGGTAAGGAAGGGGTTAAATCTGAGCATTGCAAAGAAAAGACTGATTTCCCACCAACACTTCTATTTCCTCATGCCATGACCAATCAGGAAGAAATCGACGATGAAAAAGGCACCGAAAAGGTTAATGTGGATCTTTTATCAAAAGTGACAATAGATTCGACACTTGACATCACACCAATCGATGATTACTTTCCTGATAAATCTCTACTTTCTCTTAGTTCAATGTCTTGGTTTGCTAAAAATATCAATTTTCTTGCTTCAAGATTTTTGCCAGTTCACTAGAGTATTGAAAACAAAAGAAAATTTTTGAGCAACGTGCAAAAATTTTATTGGGATAACCCTTACTTATTCAATTATTGTCCTGATCAAATATTTCAAAAATGCATTCCCGACAATAAGGTAAGTAATTTCATTAACTTTTGTCACTCTAAGGCATGTTAGGCATCATTTCACATCAAAAAAGAGGATTGTAAAAATCTTACAAAGTAGATTTTGCTGGCCTACCATATTCAAGGAATCACATGCATCCCGCAAAACCTGTGAAAATTGTCAAAAGGTGGGATTTATTTCAAAACATAAAAAGTCTTTAAATAATCTTCTATTGACTCTTAAGTCTCATCATAGTCGAGATAAGCATCGTGTAATTCATGACTTATGAACCGATTTTCATAAAGAACATCCTTGACTTAGTCTTGGGAATCTGACTAAAAAAGACTATGTTTGCCAGTTTTTAAGAAAACTGGATAGGAAGCCTATCCCCGACCCATAAAGGGCGTTTAAGCTGTTTTTGGACGTAAAACCAAGGGAAGATGTGAGTCACAATCACAACTACCTGTACATACACATGCTTTTTCAAAAGTAAATAAATAAATAAATAAAAAGAAAAAGAGAGTGTGTGAGACTCCAGTTGGCCTCTATATAGGTGGTATGATTGCCTTTCTAATTTCTCATCTATAAAATCCTCTCTTCCTTCCTTTCATTTCTACTCAACCTATATATTCAACAAATACATAAGTGTGTAGAAATGGCAAGTTCCTCAAGTCATCAGATAAGAAATATTTTTCTTTTCGGTGGATTTAGTCCTGGGAAAGAAAAGGAGTTTTTAGAATCAACAAATCATTTTGGTCAGGTGCTAGTTGAGAGAAAGATTCATTTAGTGTATGGGAAAGGTAGTCTTGGGTTAATGGGAGGTGTGTCAATAGTTGTATTTTTAGAAAGTAGTCAAGTTTTGGGGGTCGTCCCCGAAACTTTAGCATAAGGGGACATCATTGGAAAAACAATTAGAGAGGAACTTCAGGTCTCCACAATGTCTGCTCGAATGACTGCAATGTTTAACCATGCTGATGCCTTCATTACTTTACTAGGTGGTCTAGGCACATTGGAAGAGATCTTTCATATTTCGTCTTGGGCTCAACTGCACATTCACCATAAACTCATAGGTTTGTTAAATGTAAATGGTTATTATGATAAGTTGTTGTCTTTTCTTGATCATGTTGTGGAACAAGAATTTCTTACATCTTTTGCACGACAAATCATAATCTCTGATGCTACTGCTGAATAATTAATTGACCAGCTACAATCCTTCATTCCTGTAATTGATCCTTCCATGAGTCGCATAAATTGGTCAACTAAGGAAAGCCGTAAAAAGCTTAAATTGGATTTGAGCCTTCATTTGTAAATTTTTATATCTTTTGATTTTATTATTGTGTTTTGTTATTTCTTATTTTTGTTTCAGTGTGTTTCAGGTATGTTAGTGTTCGTTATTTCAAGTGATATCTTTTATACTCTATCTTTCTACCTTAGAACATTGAGGACAATGTCTCATTTTTTGTTGAGGGGAGAGGGTAGTGGTTGATAAAAAAAAAAATTGTTTTTCATTTCATAAAGCATATGCAACATTGTTGTTACTAGGATTATGGAGTAAAGGAACTCTTTTGTTAAAGTGACTCTCAAGACGCATCTTAGTAACCATTCTGAATAAGGTTTATTATAATACTTCTTGAAATATTCAGGTTTATAAACTTTCACATTATTATCACTTAATTCTGCTCATATACTTATTTAACATGTATTCTTAAACCTTAATTTACACACACACACACACTTTAACATATAATTGTGGGTTGCATATTGGATTATTATATTATTTATATTCTTTTGTTAAAGGTAACAACTAAGAAAAAGAGATAGTATATAATTAAAAAAAAGAAAAAAAATATTGATAATAAAAATATAGATAAGTTTGGTTTCGTAGCCTCTCTAACCTAAGCAATTAAGCCTGAAGGGGTGTTTTAACACCTAATACCCTAAAGTCAACTGACTTGGGAGCCATTAGCCCAACGCTTGTTACATGGGTTGAGAAGAAAAGCTTAAGGGAATCAAACATTGCACTATTTACATATCAGTATCTGCGACCCGAGTTACTAAGCTCGTAGGGGTGTCTTAACACCTAATGCTCTAAGACCAATTGGTCTGGGAGTCATTAGCTGAAAGCTCGTTACATGGGTTAAAGATGCATGGTGTTTTAAAATTATATATATATATATATATATATATTTAAAAAAAAAGACAAAAATAATAATCCCAACCTAAGGAAGTTAACCTTAAACATTAAAATAAAAATTTTGTTTTCTTCCAAGAAAAGCCCCATAATTATGTGTTGATATATTATATTGACCATAAAAGAAAGGTTTATGAATATCTTGTTAAGAGGTATTGAGCAGATATATAAATTTAATGAGAGTTTGTTTATCTGGATAGATTAATATAAGTTAAATGATGAATACCTTGCTTTGTGGAATTTGCAAAGTAGTTTTCTATTTTAACACTTTGATTACTAGGGACAAGTAATAAGCTGGTTGGAGGTGTGATTAGTACTTAAAAGTGTATTTTTATCATGGTTTTATATCATCATTTTGCACTTGAAGTATCAATAACTCCTTAACTAAAGCATGTTTTATAATAATATATCTAATAATATAAGATATCTTTAATTTGTGGTAAATGTTTATTTTAAATGTAGGTCTATCACATAAATGAAAGGATTGATTGATGACTTTAAGAACTTAAATTGCAAGGGCAAAGAGATGACCAAAATTAGAAAAGAGATGTCGGTGCAATCCAAACCGGAATAGTGTTTGGTAATTGGGTCATATCTAGAGCTATACATCTCAGATTTAAGTCTACTTTATATGGATGGAAAGGTAAGACATAGGCCTACAACTTTCATATGGAGCCCAAGATCTAAAAAGGTCACTTTCAAGTCCAAATTGTAGCAATAACAAAGAAGCCTGAATCTGTCCTCTAGCCCGAGCACTGTTTAGTATTTTGGCCATATCTAGAGTTGTAGAAGTCCAAATGAGCTAAATGGTTTATACAAGAAAGTTGAGATAATTGCCTACAACTTTCATCTTTTCGAGTGGCTTCAATTTTGACGTTATCAATGACGTTTTGGGTAGACAAGAGAAGATAAGGATTGTCACTAAGTCAAGAGTTGGCCACCCACTTATCAATTAGTCATCAAATCAATAGTTCCTAATTTTGGCCTATAAAAGGAGGCATTTGCCATGCATTTAGGCATCTTGGTTTCCAGATCAAGATCATGTTTTTCCTTTCTCTCTTTGTATTTTTTGTAATGTTTATGCTTTACTTTCATTAATATTAAATTTATGCCTTTCATTTCCTTTCCTTTACTTAGTTAACTTTTATCTTATTTATATTCTTATTCTGTTTATTTATTTTTCTTTCTTTCATTATGTCTAGCTACGTTTATTATGTCAATGTGAAAAGGTTACACTAATGGTGTATGAATAAGTATAATGTAAACTTAATATGGACTTTAATGTTTGATACTAACATGTTTTATATTTGTTATCTTGTTCACTCTTTAATATTTTGCTTGTTAAATAACTAATCTTGATTTATGTTGTATAACACTTGGTACAACAAATGCTTGACACTTTTATAGTTCATATTGTATGGTATAACCGACACCTGAGTTATGAAAGGAACTTGATTTGTTGTTAATATAAGTTATAATCATGAATGCTTGACGAGATTTACAAGTATTAGCATTAATCGAATAAGATGACTAATGTAATCATGTTAACAATCTATAATCTAATTGGAAACTCTTTTATGTGTGGTTTCCAATTGAATAATAAGAGTTTATATTATACTTATTTGACATACCATTAATGGAATCTCTAACCTTGACATTTGTTATTATCATTGTTTAATTGTTACATTAATATTCCTTCTCAAAGTTCTCTTCTTCTTCTTCTTTTTCTTTATTATTATTACTACTACTACTACTACTACTACTATTATTGTTGTTGTTATTGTTGTTGTTGTTGTTGTATTATTGTTATTTATATTTTGTATAATTAACCTCCCTGTGATTCGACCCCGATCTTGTCGGGTTATTTATTACTTCGATACTCTTGCACTTGGAAGAAGACATCAATCTTTACTTCGTGTCACTAAGCATTCCTTAATTTCTCCACCCTAGCAAATAGAGCATGAGTTCCCAATATCACAAAGAATGAGGACTGATATTTATACACTAAATCTTTATAGTGTCTTTTATCTTGGCTGTTAACTATTCCCTTAATAGTCCAAAATAAGATTGAAAATTCATTGAATAACTATATCATAAGAAATAATACAAAAAAAAAGATAGAAAAAACCACCAGTTTATGGCCCATCATCTATAACCATATCTTCTCTTATTTATCATACCCCATTAATACTATTTGTGTTGTTAATAATATCCTCTTTACTAGTGGCATGATCCGAACATTCAACACTAAAAAAGATAATTTATGTCAGGATCATATGTACTATTATTTGCTTTTGTCGTTGTTATGGTAACTCCAATATAGGACCTGTCTTCCTCAACCTGTTAGCATTATGCTTTGAGTGTTCCTTCTCCCTTGTCATGTTGAGGCCTCTTGATGAGAATACTAGAGGCATTGAGATATTTAAGTTATTAAAATCATGTTTTGCTATAGATATATGCACCACCTTCTACTTCTCTTTTTAAATTCTACTCTGTCTCTTATCTATAATAATAACAGGGTTCATAATAGGCTCAACTACCATGGACTCATCTTATCTTACATGTTTCTTAAGCTAAGTTATAAATTCCAAGCCTATACTAGGAATAATCAGACCCACATCTTTTTTTTCCTTGTAGTTTATATTGTTGTGATATAACAAAAATATCCTTATCAACCCCCTTTTATACCACAAATTTATTAGATTTATTACCCTGATACAATTCTTTTTAATTTCACTCCCTTATCATTTTTTGATTTCCTGGCAACTATTAGCCAGTCACCATGAATTTTTCTTTTTATACCTAGACTAATAACCTAAATCATGGAGCCATTACCATTGTTTATATCTCCTCTAACCACATAACTGTTGCAAATTAAATGTAAACCCTTATATTCCACCTTGTATAGATTATCTTTGATCCGTAATCTTCCCACTACGGGTTCATTAAGATTAATTTCAATGCAAATACAAGCAAAACATATTTATTCAATATTTAATGTATAAATGTCAACTTTAATAGCTTTGCCTTAGCCAAAGCCATAGCCATGAGGAAGTTCTTATCATAAAACACTAGATTAAAACTTAATTTATTGATTTTTGCTGTGGAGGATATGAACTCTAATGACCAATTACATACTGCAAGGTAATGGTAAAAAAGCAACCAATACCCTTCATCAATTATTTTTGCTCTATCATCTCCAAGATCAAATTTGACTATGAAAAAACCATTGTCAACGTTTATAAATTTAAAACCTCTATTCAATTTCCATACCCCTTTCAATTTCATTCTTAATTAACAGTAACCAATTTTCTTCCAAAATTTTTAGCAATCAGAGAGTTATACCAATGGTAACACAAATCTCAAAAGATTGAATCATTAATATAGACCTTTGGTAATAAATAATTCTTATTATCATGCTCAATACAGACAAGATTGTTGTCAATCAGATTAATCCTCTCTCATAGGCGGAGGAGTTTGAATATCTAGCATTTTATCTTTAAAGGATATTTTTTCCTATCCCGATGAAGATTCAAATCCATTCATTATATTAGATGGTTTCGTGGGAATGGATCTCATCCCAACTAAAGTATCTGCGAACTCTAAGTTAATTCTCTCCTTAAATGATGTATAAAGATTTATAATAGACTAAAATAAAAAGTTATTTTTAAGAGTTTTGATAATGAAAAGATTATATATAAATTAATTAACTTATATCTAGTTAAACATGAAATAAAATATAGATTAAGTTCTAGATTATAAATTAACAAGTTAATCTTCAGGACTAGACTTAATTCAATAATAAATAAAAAACAATCCTTAGTTCCGGTTGTATTAGGCCAAGACTCAATTCATGAAATTTTTAAATGGGTTTTCTATCTAACCTATCGAGACTCTAGTTTAGTCCTGGCAAATCAATAAAGTAGAGGATAATTTATTTTTAATTATAAAACATATTTAATTAAGAGTTTTTTTTAAGTATGGTAATAATTATTTTTTAAAATAATTTTTATTTGAATATATATTAAAATAATATTTTTTTTATTTTAAAAAATATTTTTGGTTTCATCATATTAAAATAATTTTTAAAAAATAATTTAAAATAAAAATAATAATTTTTAAAATAAAAAAACAAACAAGGTACAATAAAATACAATGATGAAGTTAGTGTTGTTGAAAAGTGTTTTAGACGGCTAATCTAGTGAATTAATTAAGGAAGATTATGATGGCATTAGACTGGAACCATCATTCAAGTACGGTGTTAGGTGAGATGTCGATGCTTTATGGAAGGATGATAATAATTTTAACTGATAAATGAGCGAATATTACACGTTTTTCTCCTTGTATTAGTTTGGTGCAACTGCAAGGATATAATATCTTCAAGTTACAGATATTATTTCTCATTCTTCAGAGTAATTTTTGAACTGATTCTAACCTTAAACAATATTAAATTGATATTTTTATATAATTCTTAATTGTTTTAATTTACTAATATTAAAAATAAAAATAAAAAATATTATTTTAATATATTTTTAACTAAAAAACACAAGAAAGTATTGTGTTTTTTACTCGGGAGAGATGTTGATTGCAGCGCAGGAGCACCACGACATGGTCAAATGGATTCTAATTTCCGATCGAATATCAGAGTGAAAGAAATAGAACCACTAGCCTCAATAAGGTTAAAATGTTTCAGGCGAAGTGTTGATATCGAAACTTTCATTAAATCGGCCTGGTTCAGGTAATTATAACCACAGAGAGAGAGAGAGAGAGGTTGTGGGCCCTGCAACAATAATATCTCCGTAATATCTAAGCCTCTCACTGTAGGGTTCCCATCCACCGGAGGTTGTCTATTTGCTCTTTGTTTGTGTACCTTGCCATCCATCAAGGAAAGGAAAACGTCCATCATTCTTGTACTCTTGTCTGTTTGTGTACCTTGCCATCTCTATGTTCTAGCAGCACATCTTCTTCAATTTTGGCCTTTGGTGGCCCTCCACTCTGTTCTCTCCCGGCAAAAGGTTCAAGAAGCTAGCAAGCCACATGATCCATTGTATGGTTTCTTATATACACAAGTTAAGTTTGACAATGTATTTGAACCGTATTCGAAATGCTTTTTTAAGGCATGACCACCCACCCCCATCATCAATGGAAATAACAAAAACATACATAAAAGAAGAGAACATACAGAGAGATGGAGACCATCCTAATGGAAGAAAGGAGGAAAGCATTACCATTTACCATTTTATCATGCTAAAATAATCTTGTCTTGTCAAATGAAAGCCCGGACAAGCTAGTACTGCATAGGATAAAAATCAACCGAGTATATGATGATTGATAATGAACCTAGCTAAGTGAGAACTATTTTTCAAAGTCAAAGCTATGCTAATTGATTTGAGCCACGAATGAAGAACGAGCATCACCCACCCCACCATCTAGAGGATGATGGGTAAGCATGAGGTGTTCATTCATTGCCAAACCAGATTACTATATCTCTCCATTTCATTTAGAATCTTGGATATGATAATTATAGATCCCATAATTGTAATAAAACGTCAACTTTCATGTATACTTTGTTCTTAAATTATGAAACAGTTCCAAGCAAACACAAAAGGCCAAAAGTGTTTAAGAGTTACATTTACATAATAATTCTTTAAAAGGAATAGATCGTGTATCTGATTAATGGTTATAAATTATGAAATGAATATTTTGTATTGCTTGACCTAGGTTGTGTATGTGAATGGTTACAAATTACAAAATGAATATTTTGTGACCTAAGTTGTAATTTCTATATGCATTGTGGTCAAAACAGTTTGTTAAAAATTAGAATTTTTTTTTTTTGCTTAAAGTTAGTTGTTTTTTAGTAATTTTTTTATCATTTTCATTTGTTAATGTAAAAAATAAAAAATATATATATTATTTTAATATATTTTCAAATAAAAATATTTTAAAAATTAACCACTATCACCAATACCTCAAAAAAAATAGAATAAAAACCATGATTTTCTAGAAAATTGAAAAGAATAAAGTTTCCTTGAATCCCTTGCAACTCAAAAGAAGAAAAAAAAACAAAGCAAGAATTTAATCTAGGAAACAAATTAGGATTCTTCCTCCTCTTCGTGCGTGAGGGAGCTGTCATCTCTCTTCTCTATTTTATTAGAAGCTTTTTGAAGCCACCAACAGGCAAACTGGAAGAATTATACCACCAACTCAATCACAGAAGTCCAACTGGGAAGATTCATACATGCCTTACGTTTTCATTATTGTAAAAATGTCACTTTTGGAGGAGGATATTTGGAGACATGAACAATACGAGCATTAGAAAGGCTCAAAGCCACGTCCAGCATGCATCTCCCTTGGCCCCCCTATTATTTAATTGCTAAAATACATGGCAACAGGCTTAACACCACCACGAATCTAAAAATTTAATCGAAGTATTGCCAAGACATGAGCCCCAAATGCGCGATTTTTTTAACATACATAAGACACTACCCATGTTTGTCTTTTTTTCACAAAAATAACGTTTTCTGACATCAGGTCAAAGGAAGCCATCTTCGTCATAGTCAGATGACAAAAGTGTTCCATGTGAGACAACGATCCATCGACTTGCGACAATGTGGTAGGCCACGGAGGCCAGCCACAACTCCAGAATGAGCAGATATTTTGTAGTGAACCAAAAAAGAATTTACCAAGTGTGCAAGAGTTAAGACATCTAACTAGTAAGCACAAACCCACCGGGCTGTCCAAATCTGTTCCAATCGCAATTTAGTCCATTGCCTTTTGCCACTTCATCTCCATAATAGGCATATACTGGAGGCAACTTGCCAGGTCCTGCTCGCTAGAAACTCCAGACTTGATTTCTCTTTGAATTGCGGCAACAAGTTCCCACTCTCACCTAACTTACAATAGCGACAACGAAAACGACGTGTTTTTGTAGATCTGAACTTCTTTCACTCTCCTTTGGAGTGTTATATGGAGATACAGCAACAAAATGCCAATTCAAAAACTGTTAAGCTGTAAATCAACCCCACCACCCTAAAAAACATCTGATATGATGAAAACTAGCAAGCAAGCTAAGAAAACGATCCACAAGCCAAATGCCATTACTACCTGTATCGCTTACTGTGCAAACATAAGAATTTCTTGGTAGGCCACAATTTACAGCTCCTCATTTCACACCGCACTGATAGGCTAACTATAAACATCTCTCACAGGTTCTTGGAACCCAGATAAGCACAAGTAGTTGCAACATGAGATCTCATGAAACATCAGGAGATTCAGAAAAACGAACAAAATCATTATCACAAGGCTAAAAACATCCAGGAGGACCAAGACTTGAGAAACAGTGAGTGAATTTGCACTGTCAAGGCATTTTAGGTCTGTAACTGTGACTACGATGATTTTTTTTTTTTTTATTTCTATTCAAGTAGTATAAGCAACAGTCAGATGTCAAGTATGATACAGAATGCTAGAATGAACAATTGCGGTGATTTGCTTCTGTGTTTTCAAAAATGGATCCTAACCTCACATTTGGTATTTAATAAATATTCGCCTAGCCAAAATTCCCACATGGGCTCCTATAAAACAGGGACAGTTCCATTTGGTTGCTGCATGGTTCCAAGAGATTGACCTACAAAAACAGAGTTGTCAACTGAACAGGGGGAAAAGGAATATAACCATGCATTGGACAAAGGAAGTATCATTCTGATGATGATGGTAACAAAATAAAAAAATATTAAACATTGAAAATGATAATTCATATAACTTAAAAAACAGTTGCAGCTTTAATGCAGTAATCGTTCAGTCAACAAATGCCAGCTACTAGGTAATAAGCTCAATTATGATTAGCATTTTAAAAAAAGTTATATGTAACTTTCCATTTTACTAACTGAGATCATGCCTAGTGTTAGTAGCTGATTAAAAAATACGGAGCTTGCAGGTAACGGTAGAAGAAATTAGCAGACTACCTGAGTTGCCTGCAAAAGAATAGGGCTTTGAAAGATATTTGCTTCTGAGCATTCCAACTGAAGCAGTCTGGGGCCTTAGAATGTTATCAACAGGAAACTGATTTGAGAAGTTAGTCAATGGTGGACATCCTCCTGAATTATCCAGGCACATCTCTGAACTTTGTGCACGAATTTCATCAGGTTCATGCACAGAAGGATCTCCCTGCCTTACAAAGATTTAAGTCAGTAGCTTCTAATTAAATAATTTATGTACAGCAGCAGCACTGTGAGCAGAATTTAAAAAAAAAATATAAGATGGGCTTGCACTAAAGATATGGAAGTTTATATAAAAGTCAAAGCAGGAAAACTTCCAGAGGGTGTAATTTGATGCATCGGGAAGCAAAATGAATTTCCTGAACATGAAAGTTCTAGCACAACACCACAGGTTCACTTGGTATAACTTGCCCTTCAGTACAACACTAGATGTAAAAATTAACATGCTGATTTCAACAATTCAGAAGACAATAACTGTACGATGAGAACTGGCAAGGAACTAAGATTTTTAAGACAAGACACTTTGCAACAGCCAAATGGAAGCCACCAATAGTAACAATAGGTACAAACCTTTTCATTGATCAGGTCATTTGTTTGTGCATCTAAAGAACCCTTCTGAGATGAAGCCAGTAGTTGCATTAAGCTTTCCTGTGATAATTCTGAATTCACCATGTTCAGTCCCTCAGCAGATGTGGCATGGTACAGATAAGCAACTGCTGACCGTAGACGAGAGTTCCTTTGAGAGTAATAAACTTTGGTAGCAAGGGGAGCAGGAATATCTGATTTAATACAACAGATCATTATATAATATCGAGAAAGCAGAGAACATCCAAAGTCAAGAATCAACACAGGAATATCTAATTTAATACAACAGGTCATTATATAATATCCAGAAAGCAGAGAACATCCAAAGTCAAGAATCAAAAAGGGCTCAGACAACTTCACAGATAAGCCACAGAGAAGATGGTCACTAAATGCAACATAATCATTAGGCATGTCACATCCTGAATTTGAATGTGCTTGAAAATCTCTCCATGGACAATAGATGAAAAACAAATCTTCATAAGTACAATATGTATTCAGTAGCAGCACAAGCACCCATGTTCATTTCATCTCAGTTCAGCTAAGAATATCTAAGTGAATGCATGATTATTGTTGATGGCATGATGGAAATAATAAAAACTGTTTCAAATTTCAATGAACTAGAGTTTCCACCTATTGCCCACTCCATTTTTCTGGTTGTAATTGAATGTTGAAAAGATTTAAGATTCTTTATTTCCTTCTGTTCTACTCCTTTTCCTCTGATGCAACATCCAACTTTTCTAATATATGTATATGGTACCCAAATGAAAATCCAACACCATGTTTTCCTGAAATGAAATTCGTATATACTGCGATTATGGACTAGCTTGCCAGATATCTTTGATAAAGAGAATGTAAACTCCACATGGATGGAGAACAGCAAGCATATGACAAATCAGTAACTAGAGGGCAAGGAAGGTGCAAAAGTCAAGAAACCCACTTTTAAGTTTTCTTTCAAAATATGATATTAAAAGAAGTCGTTTTTTGTGGTTAGAAAAAAATAAGAGAATAGAGACCAAGTTAAGAAAAAATATAAATTTGGGCATACAAGTAGATGGATCCACAGTGCTTGTAACTTTTGTTAAGCCAGAAGCTGTTTCTGGATCATCTGATTGCAGTCGATGCTCAGTTGATATGCTACACAAACCAAAAACAATGGATCATGTAATTGAAACCAGTATCAAATTTCACAAGATTGTCATCAGTAGCAGGCATAGAGGATGACTTAATAGATATACTGGAACATTCTTGGCAGAATGTTGTGTCTGAATTTCACATCACTCAGCTTGGGCACTTTGTAAAGTACTCTCTTCACAAGATAATTAACAGGGGGGAGGGGTATTGATGTGCAAAATAAAATTAATGGCCTAATCACATAATTAAACAAGTTATCATTTGGGTATCAAATAAAGATGCATGAAAAAGGAATACCAAAGACAACAATACAGAAACTAAAACTACATCCCTTTTAATTATTATGTAATACAAGTTCTAAGAAATACTAACCAACATTCCCTAAAGAAATATATCTAAGCATGAAAGTATAATATAACTACATTGCACATAAGTGCAATAGCAATGAAGATGATAAAAAGAGAAATGAAAACAATGAGAAAGCCAATGCAGAAAATGATATTCAAAATTCACATTGAATTATGAACAATATTTATGATACCTGAAGATATGCAGATAGCAGTATTTAAAGCAATCACACGCTATAGAGAACAAAGAAAGCATACAATTTATAGCGTTTTGTTGGAGGTGGCGTCACACAGGCTGAGTAGTCTCTGTTCTCAGGACTCACTGCTTTTCCAACAATCATAGATGCCACATCTTCAGTAGCAGAATTTCCTGAAGGACAAATGAAAGGAAGGAATCAACTATATTCAAACAGAATAACATGTGCGTGTCTATTGCAACCATGAACCTGTCTGTTGAGGAAGCAGGATTAAAACATTACTCTTTTTAAGTATTTCAGATGCAATAACATTTAAGAAAAAACAAAAACCCTACTTGACTCAAGAATCACCACCGTTGCCCCAGCCATATGGGACTTTTCATAATGATGTGGGTTCAAATCCTTGAAAGGAAAAATATATGTCAATCTAGCTAGCTTAGGTTCATTAATTCTATTACAAAAGCATCATACAACAGAACCTCCTTTTGAAGGAAAACCACAGGGATACAACTTGGGAGAAAAGAACTAGCTTTCAGATCATATATACCAAGTTACAATTCATTAACCCAATCTCAAGTACCAGCACTAGAGAATGCAATTGGTCTACTCAAGAGAGAGGAGGTTTCACCCAAAATTCTTGCAGCACATGGAGAAAGAGAGGAATGTCTGATTTCTCTCCTAAAAAAGTAATTACTGGACTGTTTATCCTCTATTGCAAAAGAAATTTCACAACCTTTTACACAGATACAGACATCTGAAGGTATGAAACTACAATATAGTCTTCAAACAAATAATCGATTCCCCTCTGTAGTCAAAATGAGTGGTAGATATTCTACCAAATGACAATAATTCCAAGCAAAAGTGAGCACTGAACAAAGTAATCTTATTAGTTAATGCAAATGAGTGTCAGGCAAGCATTGCACCAAAGTTACATCAAAGGTTAACCATTAGACCCATACAGAAAAGAATAGATGGAACACAAAATCTTGTGTCAAAGATGATAGGAACAAATCCAATTTTTAGTGAAATTTCAGGAAGGACTGACCACTAACCAAGATAGGTGCAACACAAAAAGGAAATTTTCCACAAGAATGAAACAAGATGCAGTCCACAGAAGTATAAATTCACATCAAGGCTTGTCACAGAACTCAGCAAGTCCATTTTTCCTAGTTTGAAGGTAAATTATTAAAGAAGAAAATATTAGGGCTGACTCAAAAGTTAAAATTAAGACACCAACAACAGTCCTGACTCTAGAGGATGTAACACCATTCATATGCAAACTGAGAGACTTGTATCACTTAAAAACCAAACTTATCTGCTGAAAGAACAATACTTGAAATGATTACTCATTAATTTTTTGATATAAAAGATTCAAGAGAAAAGATTAAATAAAGATATAAGAGTAAAAATGACTTACTTTTTGTATCCAGGGAGAAGGAAGAAGGCATTCTAGGAGGCCTGTCCAACTGAGATTCTGATGCAACAGTATCATCTGCAACTATATATTCAGAACTTTCTCGTTCCACAACTGGTGTGGCTTGGTCTAAACAAAGTTAAGAACTAAACCACTAGCCTGTATAAAAACAAAATAAAAGTAACATCCTTTGAAACAATGTGAAAATCTCAAGGCACCAAACATTGTTCAAATTTGTAACACTTAATGAGAAAAACCATTGACTCTTGGCATTTCCCCAAGATTAAAAATAACGGTAGTGTTGTAACAAAGCCATCTGAATCAACAACAAATAGGGATTTAAAATAGATTTTGGTGTCTCAAAATAAAATAGAGGATACTAGAATAGGCAGTTATTAACTTTTTCCTCTCCTTCCTTGGAGGTTTCCTGCATCCTGTGCCACCATCAGGCTCCAAGGTCATTTCTTCTGCAGAATTTAAGAACCTACAAAGCTCTAAAAAGAAAAGAAAAAAGAAACCTAACTCAGTTAAGCACTTGCACTGCCAGACTTAAGGGTTATACCTAACCATTGAAGGTAGGCTATCAATTAACCTGTAACACACATGTACAGTATGAAGAAACAGTTACTCCCAAAAGTACATATTCATGCCCTCAAGGTTAGACAACCAGTTGGCTAGCACCATCTGTTCCTCCAAGACCTTAAAGTTTGAACCAAAACACAATTACCTAGTTGACTAAAACTTATTTGGAAGAGATTGCAAATAAAAACCTATGCGGAGATTGTGATATTTCATCATTTGATTTAAAAAATCATGTTACACCCTGATTCAAACACTCATTCAAGTAAAAGCATATAACAAAATCATTGTTATTGACGTATCGATGAAAGCATCTGCAGGGACTCCAAAGGAAGTCCTGACTAGCATTTGTGCAAATCAAGCAATGTTGGTTTGAAAAAAAAGGGATAAACAGTAATACTGCAGATGTCTAGGAGACAATGAAGCACTTAATGGTTCTAATTAAATACAAGCACTTGTCCACATCATTTCCAAACAAATATTTTGTCAACATCAATGTTCCTTGTGTTTTTCAACCACTTTAAAATGTTTATATTCATTGCATGGCGCTCTATTATTTGAAACATATGCCACATTAACACCAATTTTAATAAATGCCTGAAGAGTTATGAAAGAAAGAAAGGGAAAAGGAAAAAATTGAAAAGAGAAAACCTCAAAACCTGCATGGGCTGCATATTGGCTAGCCTTCACTGGCTTCTTACAAGCATTGCAACATACCTTCACAATGATATTGCAAAATTAGAAAAATAATTAAGAAATATCATAAGCACACCAATGGATTAACAGTATTTTGCGTGTGAAAGGAAAATAAATGAGTTAGAATATTGTTTATACAACCAATAAAAAGCTCAACTTGTCAAACCTTACCAGGTCCAAAGGGTCAGTCATAGGCATCAAACCAAAAACACGCATATCTGCAAAAGGAAACGATCAAGCAACTAAAGAAACTCAATACCAAGAGAAAACAAAAATTTTGACTTAAATTTCAAAGAACATGACAGCTAAGACTTGACAATGCAGGCTGGTCATGGACCGTACACATCCCTAATTTGTCAGTCCACATAGAAACTTTCCCGCATAAACATAGTGCTAGAAGATTACCTTCTTCATCAAGTAAATTTGGTTCATCTGCCTCGTGTAATTCTCTGCAAATATATTGAGTAGCTAATTTCTGTTGGCTATCCTCCTCTGCCAAAAAAATGGAGCTAACATGAATAGAAGAAACTTCAAGGGAAAAGAAAAGGCAAATGACATACCACCTATCATATAAATTAAATCCCATTTTACTTTTCAAAGTTAATTTCTATAGGCAATCTAAGAACGTAAACTTGCGTTAACACAAAAGTCTACACGGGCTCCAACGTTATCTTCATAGGAGCACATTATGGAATTATCGTCTTATCTATATATACCTGCATTATTTTGCAATAAACTTCCCGCGGCCAGAAGCCGAGCCATGACTGCCATTCTCCCATTTCCAATTGAGCATACCATTGATCCTCAAATGCAATTTCTGTATCTATACACTGCAATTAATAGCATATATTAGCTACCACCATTAAAATCATTAAACGTTTTCAAAGACACTGACTCATATCTACCTAAATAGCAAAAATCAACTCCAAAATCGCACAATCACAAGCTATAAAATAATCTAAAAAAAAACTAAATTTTGAGTGCAAAAAACACACATTGCAAGATCACACAAAATTCCCACTAACATGTAATTCAACAAATGCATGATAACTGAAATCATTCTTCCATAACGCACCGCAAAACCTCTACATGTCTAAAATCCACAACCCTAAACGAAACAAAAATCAGCGATTTTTCGTAAATTTATATAGCGAAACAAAAATCAGAGTTCTAACGCTAAACGAAAGAATAAAAAAAGGACACTCACCTCGAATCTGTACAAACAATTAACCGATGAGATCACCTTTACAAGAAGAGAAATCGGCGATTTTTCTTTAATGTGTCTCGATAATGCAAGTACGGGTAATCGAGATTGGCTAAAGAAGAAGAGAAGATTGGATTTTTGAGAGTAGAAACCCTAGAGGGAGAGGGAATTTAAAGTTTTTTTTTTAATTTGAAAAAACGCTCTTTATATTTTCTCTTTGTTCTTCTTCTCTCTCCTCTCTGAGAGGAGGAGGAGAGAAGCTATGAACTTTGCAAAGCTAAAAATACGGAAAATCCTTTTTAAAAAAATTAATTTTTTGGATCGTATTTATTAATTCGTTTTATTCTCGTCCTTTTTAATCGATAACTACATATAAGTCCCCAACTTATAGTATATCCATGAACAGTCCACAATGTTCAACTCGTTTTCTCATTCGTCCCTCTCTTAAAGAAAGAGGTAATGGTTGACAGTGCAAGTTTGTGCATGATACCGAGCCTAGGCGCTAGAAGGAAGACTGGAAGTTGCTTCTCGAAAGACGACCATATAAGATGAGTTCTAACTAACACGATGTAAATTGTTATATAAATTTAATTTAAAACCATAGTTACTGCTTGTTCATTATTAATTCTTTTAATCGATCTCCAATAGAATGTTTTTTCCTGACAAAAGGAATTTTTTTTATCCGTTTGATGAATATTTTCAATCAAGTTGGTATTATTAATGCTTGGATTCTAATTTATTACATAACTTGTTATTCGCTTGGAATATGATGGTACATAATAAATTAATTTTTTTAAAAAAAAAAGTAATTTGGCGAATCTGGATCTCAGTATATAATTAGACTTCGATCCTGTCACTAGAATCAATTAACTTGGTGGGCAGGTCACACGACCTAACCCTCTTATCCAAAACTCAATATTTATCTTGATTTGTCCAATATTGTCCCATCACATATCTTTATATAATTTTTAGGTTTCTAGAGTTGTTTACACAAATTTTTCATGTGTAATAATCTTTTTTATATATACAATGTTTTTTTATGTTATTTTTCTTCACCTATGATTATTTACTAACATTAACCAACATCTTCATCAATGGTGAGTATGACACTTATCATAACGTGTAATTAGTACTTAAAAATATATTTTTATCAAATTTTATATCATCATTTTATACTTTAAGTATCAATAACTCCTTAACTAAAGTATGTTTTATAATAACATATCTAATAATATAAAATACATTTAATTTGTAATAAATGTTAATCTTAAATGCAGGCCTATCACATGAATGAAAGAATTGATTGATGAATTTAAGTATTGAAATTGAAAGGACAAAAAGATGGTCAAACTTAGAAAAGAGATGTTGGTACAGGTCAAACTAAAATATTATTCAGTAATTGAATCATATCTGGAGCTATAGATCTCATATTTAGGTCTATTTTATATGAATGGAAAGGTAATACATATGTCTACAACTTTCATGTGGAGGTCTGGTTTTAAAAATGTTGTTTTTAAGTCCAAATTATAGCAACAACAAAGAAGTCTGAATCTGCCCTACAACCCCAACACTATTCAGTGTTTAACCCATATCTTGAGTTCTATAAGTCCAAATGACCTCATTTGTTTTTTTTCTGAAAAGCTGAGATAATTTTTTAGAACTTTCATGGTACAAGTGGTTCCAATTCTGATGTTATAAATAATGTTTTATTCAAACAAGAAGATAAGGATTGTCACCAAGTCAAGATGTGATCACCCATTCATCAATTATTTATCAAATCAATAGTTTCAAATTTGACCTATAAAAGGAGGCATTTACTATGTATTTAGACATCTTAGTTTCCAGATCATGATCATGCTCTTGCTTTTTCTCTTTGTATTTTTGTAATGCTTAAGTTTTGCTTTCATTAATATCTTGTTTATGTCTTTTATTTCTTTTCCTTTACTTAGTTAACTTTTATCTTATTTATGTTCTTATGTTGTTTATTTATGTTTCTGTTTTTCATTATGTTTAGCTAAGTTTATTATATCAAGGTGAAAAGGTTACACTAATGGTGTAAGAATAAGTATATTGTAAACTTAATATGGACTTTAATGTTTGATACTAACATGTTTTGTATTTGTTATCTTGTTCACTCTTTAATACTTTGTTTTTTAAATGACTAATGACATGACGAAAAGATTGATGTCTTCTCCCAAGTGTAGGAGTGTCGAAGTAATAAATAACCCGGCAAAACCGGGGTTGAACCACAAAGAGGTTACTTGTATAAATTATAAATAACAATAATACAACAACAATAACAATAACAATAACAATAACAATAACAATAACAATAATAATAATAATAATAATAAAGAAAAAAAAAAGGAGAAGAAGATGAGAACTTTGAGAAAGAATATTAATGTAACGATTAAACAATGATAATAACAAATATCAAGGTTAGAGATTTCACTAATAGTATGTCAAACAAGTATAATATAAACTCTTATTATTCAATTGAAAACCACATATAAAGGAGGTTCCAATCAGATTATAGATTGTTAACATGATTACATTAGTCATCTTATTCGATTAATCCTAATACTTGTAAATCTCGTTAAGCATTCATGATTATAACTTATGTTAACAACAAATCAAGTTCCTTTCATAACTCAGGTGTCGGTTATACCATACAGTATGAACTATAAAAGTACCAAGCATTTGTTGTACCAAGTGTTATACAACATAAATAAAGATTAGTCATTTAACAAGCAAAGTATTAAAGAGTGAACAAGATAATAAATATAAAACATGTTAGGATCAAATATTAAAGTCCATATTGAGTTTACATTATACTTATTCTTACACCATTAGTGTAACTTTTTCACCTTGACATAATTAACTTAGCTAGACATAATGAAAGAAAGAAAAATAGATAAACAAAATAAGAAAATAAAACTTAACTAAGTCAAGAAAATGAAATGAAAGGCATAAACTTGATATTAATGAAAGCAAAGCATAAACATTACAAAAAATACAAAGAGAGAAAGAAAGAGCATGATCTTGATCTGGACACTAAAATGCATAAATGCATGGCAAATGTCTTCTTTTATAGGACAAAATTGGGAACTATTGATTTGATGACTAATTGATAAGTGAGTGGCCAACTCTTGACTTGGTGACAATCCTTATCTTCTCTTGTTTTCCCAAAACGTCATTGATAACGTTAAAATTAGAGCCACTTGAAAACATGAAAGTTGTAGAAAATTATCTCAGCTGACTTGTGTAACAATTCAGCTCATTTGGACTTTTAGAACTCCAGATATGGCTAAAATACTGAACAGTGCTTGGGCTGGAGGATAAATTCGGGCTTCTTTGTTGTTGCTTTAATTTGGACTTGAAAATTGCCTTTTTAGATCTTGGGCTCCATATGAAAGTTGTAGGCCTATATCTTACTTTTCCATCTGATTAGTACTTAAAAGTGCATTTTTATCATGGTTTTATATCATCATTTTGCACTTGAAGTATCAATAACTCCTTACCTAAAGCATGTTTTATAATAATATATCTAATAATATAAGATACCTTTAATTTATGGTAAATGTTCATTTTAAATGCAGGCCTATCACATAAATGAAAGGATTGATTGATGACTTTAAGAACTTAAATTGCAAGGATAAAGAGATGGCCAAACTTAGAAAAGAGATGTCGGTGCAATCCAAACCAGAACACTGTTCAATAATTGGGTCATATCTGGAGCTATAGATCTCAGATTTAGGTCCAATTTATATGGATGGAAAGGTAATACATAGGCCTACAACTTTCATATGGAGCCCAAGATTTAAAAAGGTCATTTGTAAGTCCAAATTGTAGCAATAACAAAGAAGCCTGAATCTATCTTCCAGCCCGAGCACTGTTCGGTATTTTGGCCATATGTGGAGTTCTAGAAGTCCAAAGGAGCTGAATGTTTTACATAAGAAAGTTGAGACAATTTTCTACAACTTTCATGTTTTTGACTGGCTCCAATTGTGACGTTATCAATGACGTTTTGGGTAGACAAGAGAAGATAAGGATTGTCACCAAGTCAAGAGTTGGCCACCCACTTATCAATTAGTCATCAAATCCTTACATTAATATTCTATCTCAAAGTTCTCATCTTCTTCTTCTTCTCCTTCAGTTCTTTCTTTCTTTCTTTCTTTCTTTATTATTATTATTATTATTATTATTATTATTGTTGTTGTTGTTGTTGTTGTTGTTGTTGTTGTTGTTGTTACTATTGTTATTGTTTATAATTTGTACAATTAACCTCCCTGTGGTTCGACCCCGGTCTTGCCGGGTTATTTATTACTTCGACACTCCTACACTTGGGAGAAGACATCAATCTTTTGGTCGTGTCAAGTTTTTGGCATCGTTACCGGGGAGGTTAGTTCTTGTATAAATTATAGTAGTTATTTTATTTTCTCTTTTCCCTTTTATTGTATATAACTTTGTTTCTTTTCTCTTGTTTCTTCTTCTTTTGTTTTCTTTTTCTTTTTATTCTATTCCTACACGTGCATGAGAGTGTGATCACGTATATCAAGTGATAGACTTTGTAGGGTATCCTCATCATTTTCAGAAAATATGGCCGAAGAAGATAATCAATCACTTCATAATGAGAATAACCGTGGTAGAACATTTAGAGACCACATGAATCCCACAAGAACAAGTGCACCATCATGCATAGTTTTTTCTCCCGATGTATCTCATTTTAATTTTAAACCAGGTATTATTCAACTTTTACTTTCTTTTCATGGCTTAGAATTGGAAAATGCATACTTGCATTTAAGGGAATTTGAGGAGGTCTGCAACACATATAATAATTTAAATTATAGCATGAACACCATCAGATTAAAGCTTTTTCCTTTTTTATTAAAAGATAAAGCTAAAACATGGCTATAAAATTTAAGACCAGGATCCATTCGTGCTTGGGATGAAATGCAGCAACGGTTTTTGAAGAAGTTTTTCCCATCTCATAGAACAAACTCTTTCAAAAGACAAATCACTACTTTCACTTAACAACCAGGAGAAACATTTTACCAATGTTAGGATAGGTATCGAGACTTGCTTAGTACTTGCCCTCATCATGGTTTTGAAACATGGAGATTGGTTTCACATTTCTATGAAGGGTTAACACCTAAAGATAGGCAAATGGTTGAATTGATGTGCAATGGAACTTTTGAAGATAAAGACCTTGATGAAGCAATTGAGTACTTAGACTTGTTAGCTGAAAATGCTCGAAATTAGGACACGGCGGGTACTTATAAGGCACCGAGTAAAACTCAACCTTGACACGACTAAAAGGTTGATGTCTTCTCTCAAGTGTAGGAGTGTCGAAGTAATAAATAACCCGGCAAGACCGGGGTCGAACCACAGGGAGGTTAATTGTACAAATTATAAACAACAATTATAAAATAACAATAACAACAACAACAATAGTAATAATAATAATAATAATAATAATAATAATAATAATAATAATAATAATAATAATAAAGAAAAAGAAGAAGAAGAAGATGATGATGATGATAACTTAGAGATGAAATATTAATGTAAGGATTAAACAATAATAATAACAAATGTCAAGGTTAGAGGTTCCACTAATGGTATATCAAACAAGTATAGTATAAACTCTTATTATTGAATTGGAAACCACACACAAAGGAGGTTCCAATCAGATTATATATTGTTAACATGATTACATTAGTCATCTTATTCAATTAATGCTAATACTTGTAAATCTCGTCAAGCATTCATGATTATAACTTATGTTAACAACAAATCAAGTTCCTTTCATAGCTCAGGTGTCGGTTATACCATACATTATGAGCTATGAAAGTGCCAAGCATTTGTTGTACCAAGTGTTATACAACATAAATCAAGATTAGTCATTTAACAAGCAAAGTATTAAAGAGTGAACAAGATAACAAATATAAAACATGTTAGTATCAAACATTAAGGTCCATATTAAGTTTACACTATATGACACGACTAAAAGATTGATGTTTTCTCCCAAGTGCAGGAGTGTCGAAGTAATAAATAACCCGGCAAGACCGGGGTCGAACCACAGGGAGGTTAATTGTACAAATTATAAACAACAATTATAAACAACAACAACAACAACAACAACAATAATAATAGTAATAGTAATAGTAATAGTAGTAGTAGTAGTAGTAGTAGTAATAATACTAATAATAACAGTAATAATAATAATAATAATAATAATAATAACAACAACAACAACAATAATAATAAAGAGAAGAAGAAGAAGATGATGATGATGAGAACTTAGAGATGAAATATTAATGTAAGGATTAAACAATAATAACAACAAATATCAAGGTTAGAGGTTCCACTAATGGTATATCAAACAAGTATAGTATAAACTCTTATTATTGAATTGGAAACCACACACAAAGGAGGTTCCAATCAGATTATATATTGTTAACATGATTACATTAGTCATCTTATTCAATTAATGCTAATACTTGTAAATCTCGTCAAGCATTCATGATTATAACTTATGTTAACAACAAATCAAGTTCCTTTCATAACTCAGGTGTCGGTTATACCATACATTATGGGCTATGAAAGTGCCAAGCATTTGTTGTACCAAGTGTTATACAACATAAATCAAGATTAGTCATTTAACAAGCAAAGTATTAAAGAGTGAACAAGATAACAAATATAAAACATGTTAGTATCAAACATTAAAGTCCATATTAAGTTTACATTATACTTATTCTCACACCATTAGTGTAACCTTTTCACCTTGACATAATTAACTTAGCTAGACATAATGAAAGAAAGGAAAACAAATAAACAAAATAAGAACATAAAAGTTAACTAAGTAAAGGAAAGGAAATGAAAGGCATAAACTTGATATTAATGAAAGCAAAGTATAAAGATTACAAAAAATACAAAGAGAGAAAGGAAGAGCATGATCTTGATCTGGAAACCAAGATGCCTAAATGCATGGCAAATGCCTCCTTTTATAGGCCAAAATTGGGAACTATTGATTTGATGACTAATTGATAAGTGGGTGGCCAACTTTTGACTTGGTGACAATCCTTATCTTCTCTTGTCTGCCCAAAACGTCATTGATAACGTCAAAACTGGAGCCAGGTGCAAACATGAAAGTTGTAGGCAATTGTCTCAGCTTTCTTGTGTAAACAATTCAGCTCATTTGGACTTCTAGAACTCCAGATATGGCCAAAATACCGAACAGTGCTCGGGCTGGAAGACAGATTCGGGCTTCTTTATTGTTGCTACAATTTGGACTTGATAATGGCCTTTTTAGATCTTGGGCTCCATATGAAAGTTGTAGGCCTATGTCTTACCTTTCCATCCATATAAATTGGACCTAAATCTGAGATCTGTAGCTCCAGATATGGCCCAATTACCGAACAGTGTTCCGGTTTGGATTGCACCGACATCTCTTCTCTAAGTTTGACCATCTCTTTATCCATGCAATTTAAGTTCTTCAAGTCATCAATCAATCCTTTCATTTATGTGATAGACCTGCATTAAAAATAGACATTTACCACAAATTATAGGTATCTTATATTATTAGATACATTATTATAAAACATATTTTAGTTAAGGAGTTATTGATACTTCAAGTGCAAAATGATGATATAAAACCATGATAAAAATGCACTTTTAAGTACTAATCACACCCCTCAACCAGCTTATTACTAGTCTCTAGTAATTAAAGCGTTAAAACAATTTGCAAATTTCACAAAGCAAGGTATTCATCATTTAACTTCCATTAATCTATCCAGATAAACAAACTCTCATTAAATTTATATATCTGCTCAATACCACTTAACAAGATATTAATAAACCTTTGTTTTGTACTCAATGTATCAACACATAATTATGGGGCTTTTCTTGGAAGAAAACAAAATTTTTGTTCTAATGTTTAAGGTTAACTTCCTTGGGTTGGGATTACTATTTTTGTCTTTTTTTTTTTTAACTCTATATACATATACTTTAAAAACATAATGCATCTTTAACCCATGTAACGAGCTTTCAGCTAATGACTCCCAGACCAGTTGGTCTTAGGGCATTAGGTGTTAAGACACCCCTACGAGCTTAGTAACTCGGGTCGCAGATACTGATATGTAGATAGTGCAATGTTTGATTGCCTTAAGCTTTTCTCCTCAACCCATGTAACAAGCGTTGGGCCAATAGCTCCCAAGTCAGTTGACTTTAGGGTATTAGGTGTTAAAACACCCCTTCGGGCTTAATTGCTTAGGTTAGGGAGGCTACGAAATCAAACTTATCTACATTTTTATTATCATCATTTTTTATTTTTTTTTATTTTTTTTTTCATGTTTTTTTTTAATTATATACAATCCCTTTCCCTTAGTTGTTACCTTTAACAAAAGAACATAAATAATGTAATAATCCAATATGCAACCCACAATCATATGTTAAAGTGTGTGTGTGTAAATTAAGGTTTAAAAATACATGTTAAATAAGTATATGAGTAGAATTAAGTGGTAACAATACGAGAGTTTGTAAACCTGAATATTTCAGGAAGTATTATAATAGACCTTGTTAAAGAATGATTACTAAGATGCGTCTCAAGAGTCACTTTAACAAAAGAACTCCTTTACTCTGCCATCCTAGTAACAACAATTATGCACATGCTTTATGAAATGAAAAACAATTTTTTTTTTTATCAACTACTACCCTCTCCCCCCAACCAAAACGAGACATTGTCCTCAATGTTCTAAGGTAGAAAGATAGAGTATACAAGATATCACCTGAAATAACGAACACTGACAAAACCTGAAACACACTGAAACAAAAATAAGAAATAACAAAACATAATAAAACCAAAAGACACAAAAATTCACAAATGAAGGCTCAAATCCAATCTAAGCTTTTTACGGCTTTCCTTAGATGACCAATTTATGCGACTCATGGAAGGATCAATCACAGGAATGAAAGATTGTAGTTGGTCAATCAATTGTTCAGCAGTAGAAGCAGAGATTATGATTTGTCGTGCAGAAGATGTTAAAAATTCCTGTTCCACAGCATGATCAAGAAAAGACAACAACTTATCATAATAACCATTAACATTTAACAAACCTATGGGTTTATGGTGAATGTGCAATTGAGCCCAAGAGGAAATATGAAAGATCTCTACCAATGTGCCTAGACCACTTGGTAAAGCAATGAAAGCATCAGCATGGTTAAACATTGCATTCATTCGAGCCGACATTGTAGAGACCTGAAGTTCCTCTCCAATTGTTTTTCCAATGATGTCCCCTTGTGCCAAAGCTTGAGGGACGATTCCTAAAACTTGATTACCTCCTAAAAATGCAGCTATTGACACACCTCCCATTAACCCAAGACTGCCTCCCCCATACACTAAATGAATCTTTCTCTCAGCTAGCACCTGACCAAGATGATTTGCTGATTCTAAAAACTCTTTTTCTTTCCCAGGACTAGATCCACCGAAAACACAAATATTTCTTATTTGATGACTTGAGGAACTTGCCATTTCTACACACTTCTGTATTTGTTGAATGTATGGGTTGAGTAGAAATAAAAGGAAGGAAAATAGGGTTTTATAGATGAGAAAGTAGAAAGGCAATCATAACATCTATATGTAGGCCAGCTAGAGTCTCACACACTCTCTCTCTCTTTTTATTTATTTATTTATTTACTTTTGAAAAAAACATGTGTATGTACAGGTAGTTGTGATTGTGGCGCACATCTTCCCTTGGTTTTACGTCCAAGAACGGCTTAAACGCCCTCTATGGGTCGGGGATAGGCTTCCCATCCAGTTTTCTTAAAAACTGGCAAACAGGGTCTTTTTTAGTCAGATTCCCAAGACTAAGTCGATCATGTTCTTTATGAAATAGTGGCCATAAATCATGAATTTCACGATGCACATCTCCACTAGGATGCGTCTCAAGAGTCAATAGAAGATTATCTAAAGACTCCTTGCTCAGGCCATCCTTAATGAATTGTATTTTATCTTCACGGTTTATAGATACCATTCCTAAATAACGACATTGTGTATTACAAGTCCATCTAGCACATCGATGACAGACATCCAGTCGTTTTGCACGACGCTTCTTTGCAAAAGTGCTTTTACCTGTTCCAGGCATGTGTGAAATGAAGAAGTTAGAGGACTCACCTGATAATCGGACCTTTGCTTCAATCAACCAGCGAATATCTTCAGGAATTCCATGATTCATTAACAATCTCAATCTTGCACATCTAGCACGGTAAATTTTTGTAATCGCATTCTGAGGCAGAGCGGGAAAATACTTTTTCAATTTTTCAAGATTAGTGTCCATTTTCAAATGAGAATTGGAAGAGAGATTCAAAGAATTGCACAGATATATACACAGATATCAGTAATTATGGGAAACTGAAAGAACCGACTTAAGTCACGGAGTACCGTTATCCGCCATTTGACCGGGGTGAGAAAAACTAGCAAAAATCACTCAAAAAGAAACACAAAAACAATGTGAGAAAAAAAAAATTAACCTTTATCTACAAGATTAGTCCAACCAGTTGATTCATTTTCACTAGGAAAATTATCAAAGTAAGCTTTCAAACGATGTCCATTTTCATTAAAATCATTGTCATTCATTGAATTCTCAATATCACAGGCCCCATAAGGATTGCTCCATCTTGGTCTTAGCTCTCTAGGGAATGCATAGAGTTGAGAATTATAAAACAAAACTTTTTGACCTGTATCAATCTTTTGACAATTTTCACAAGTTTTGCAGAATGCATGCGTGTCCTTGAACATGGTGGGCCAATAAAATCCATTTTGAAAGATTTTTGTAGCTGTCTTTTTTGACGAGAAATAACTTCCACATGCTTCAGAATGACAAAGTTTAATGACACTACTTACCTCATTGTCGGGAATTAATCTTTGAAATATTTGCTCAGGACAATATTTGAATAAGTTAGGATCATCACAGTAAAAGCTCTTCACTTCGTTCAAAAACTTTTCTTTGTCTTGCGTACTCCAATCAGCTGGCAAATCTTCTAAGGCAAGAAAATTGATATTTTTATTATACCAAGGCATTGAACTAAGAGAAAGTAAGGATTTGTTAGGAAAGTAATCATCGATTGGTGTGATGTTAGATGTCGAATCTGTTGTCAATGTTGACAAAAGATTTGCATCAACATTTTCGGTGTTTGTTTCATCCGTGATTTCTTCCTCAGAATAAATCATTTGCAAATCTTCAGTTTCATCCAATTCATTTTTACTTAAAGTAGATTCAAGTTGATCATAAACTAATTCATCAATATGATCTACTTCTTGTAAATCATTATCATCTCCAGGTTGCTTGCAAATGTTGAAAATATTCATCTCCAATGTCATGTTTCCAAATGATAGCTTCATCAGTCCATTCCTACAATTAATCAATGCGTTAGAGGTTGCAAGAAACAGACGTCCTAAAATAACAGGAAATGAATTACATGCTTCAACAGGTTCTGTGTCCAAGACAATAAAATCCACAGGATAAATGAATTTATCGACTTGTACTAACACATCTTCAATTATTCCTCTAGGCACTTTTACAGATCTATCGGCAAGTAAAAGAGATATAGAAGTTGGTTTTAACTCACCTAGATTGAGACTTTGAAAAACTGAATATGGAAGTAGATTCACACTAGCACCAAGATCAAGTAAGGCTTTTTCAATTTTATGTTCTCCAATAAAGCAAGAAATTGTAGGACAACTAGGGTCTTTATATTTCAAAGCATTATTGTTTTGAAGAATAGCACTTACTTGTTCGGCTAGAAAGGCTTTCTTTTTCACATTGAGTTTCCTCTTCACAGTGCATAGATCTTTCAAAAATTTAGCATAGGAAGGAACCTGTTTAATAGCATCCAGCAAAGGTATATTGATCCTTACCTGTTTGAAAATTTCAAAAATTTCAGAGTTGTGATTGACTTTTCTTTGTTTGGTCATGGCTTGAGGAAATGGAAGTGCTGGCGGTGAATCAGTCGTTTCTTTGCAATTTTCAGATTCATCCCCTTCCTTACCCTCAGAGATTGACTCATCATCTTTCTCATAAGGTTCAAGAGAGGGTTTTTCAATAATCTTACCACTGCGCAGAGTAGTGACTGATTTGACTTGATCCATATGTTGGCTTCCGGAACTACTTGTATTTGCATTGTATTGCCCCTTAGGATTTTGTTGCGGTTGAGATGGAAACTTACCTTTCTCTTGGAAACTAAGAGCAGATGTTAATTTAGCAAGAGTATCTTTAAAATCTGTCATGTTTTGAACAAGTTGAGTATTAATTGTCTCTTGCTTTTCAATGAATGCATGCAATGTTTCCTCAAGATTTCTTCTAGAAGGTGGAGCATAAGAAGGTGCATATCCATGAGAATTTTGGAAATTATGGTGTGCTTGAAGTGGTGGTTGTGAAGTTTGTGCATTGTTGTTCTCACTCTTCCAACTGAAATTTGGGTGATTCCTCTAACCAGGGTTGTATGTTTGGGAGTATGGGTTATGGTCATGTTCTCCAATAAAGCAAGAAATTGTAGGACAACTAGGGTCTTTATATTTCAAAGCATTATTGTTTTGAAGAATAGCACTTACTTGTTCGGCTAGAAAGGCTTTCTTTTTCACATTGAGTTTCCTCTTCACAGTGCATAGATCTTTCAAAAATTTAGCATAGGAAGGAACTTGTTTAATAGCATCCAGCAAAGGTATATTGATCCTTACCTGTTTGAAAATTTCAAAAATTTCAGAGTTGTGATTGACTTTTCTTTGTTTGGTCATGGCTTGAGGAAATGGAAGTGCTGGCGGTGAATCAGTCGTTTCTTTGCAATTTTCAGATTCATCCCCTTCCTTACCCTCAGAGATTGACTCATCATCTTTCTCATAAGGTTCAAGAGAGGGTTTTTCAATAATCTTACCACTGCGCAGAGTAGTGACTGATTTGACTTGATCCATATGTTGGCTTCCGGAACTACTTGTATTTGCATTGTATTGCCCCTTAGGATTTTGTTGCGGTTGAGATGGAAACTTACCTTTCTCTTGGAAACTAAGAGCAGATGTTAATTTAGCAAGAGTATCTTTAAAATCTATCATGTTTTGAACAAGTTGAGTATTAATTGTCTCTTGCTTTTCAATGAATGCATACAATGTTTCCTCAAGATTTCTTCTAGAAGGTGGAGCATAAGAAGGTGCATATCCATGAGAATTTTGGAAATTATGGTGTGCTTGAAGTGGTGGTTGTGAAGTTTGTGCATTGTTGTTCTCACTCTTCCAACTGAAATTTGGGTGATTCCTCCAACCAGGGTTGTATGTTTGGGAGTATGGGTTATGGTTAGGCCTTTGGAAACTGTTTAAAGCATGGGCTTGCTCATGGAGACATTCCTTAAAAGAAGGCAAAGTTGGACAATCATTGGTTGAGTGTTCATTTGTTTCACAGATTTGACACACAATGTTTTCAACAGATTTTAAATGACCACTCTTTTTCAATTCTAGTGCCTCAACTTTTCTAGCTAAAGATGCAAATTTGGCTTGAAGGTCATGATCTTCCCTAAGGTTGTACATACCTCCACTAGATGTATGAGGTTGAGTTTTACTCGTTGCCTCATATGTACCCGCAGTGTCCCAATTTTGAGCATTTTCAGCTAAGAAGTCTAAGTACTCCATTGCTTCATCAGGGTCTTTATCTTCAAAAGTTCCATTGCACATCAATTCAACCATTTGCCTATCTTTAAGTGTTAACCCTTCATAGAAATGTGAAACCAATCTCCATGTTTCAAAACCATGATGGGGGCAAGTACTAAGCAAGTCTCGATACCTATCCCAACATTTGTAAAATGTTTCTCCTGGTTTTTGAGTGAAAGTGGTGATTTGTCTCTTGAAAGAGTTTGTTCTATGAGATGGGAAAAACTTCTTTAAAAACAGTTGTTGCATTTCATCCCAAGCACGAATGGATCCTGGTCTTAAATTTTATAGCCATGTTTTAGCTTTATCTTTTAATGAAAAAGGGAAAAGCTTTAATCTGATGGTGTTCATGCTACAATTTAAGTTATTATATGTGTTGCAAACCTCCTCAAATTCCCTTAAATGCAAGTATGGATTTTCCAATTCTAAGCCATGAAAAGAAGGTAAAAGTTGAATAATGCCTGGTTTAAAATTAAAATGAGATGCATCGGAAGGAAAAAACTATGCATGATGGTGCACTTGTTCTTGTGGGATTCATGTGATCTCTAAGTGTTCTAGTACGGTTATTCTCATTATTTTCATTATGAAGTGATTGATTATCTTCTTCGGCCATATTTTCTGAAAATGATGAGGATATCCTACAAAGTCTACCACTTGATGTACGTGACCACACTCTCATGCACGTGTAGGAATAAAATAAAAAAAGAAGAAAAAAGCAAAAGAAGAAGAAACAAAAGAAAAGAAACAAAGTTATATATAAGAAAGTGAAAAAAGAAAATAAAATAACTATTATAATTTATACAAGAACTTACTTCCCCGGCAACGGCGCCAAAAACTTGACACGACTAAAAGATTGATGTCTTCTCCCAAGTGCAGGAGTGTCGAAGTAATAAATAACCCGGCAAGACCGGGGTCGAACCACAGGGAGGTTAATTGTACAAATTATAAACAACAATTATAAACAACAACAACAACAACAACAACAACAACAATAATAGTAATAGTAATAGTAATAGTAGTAGTAGTAGTAGTAGTAATAATACTAATAATAACGGTAATAATAATAATAATAATAATAATAATAATAATAATAATAATAATAATAATAATAATAACAACAATAATAATAAAGAGAAGAAGAAGAAGATGATGATGATGAGAACTTAGAGATGAAATATTAATGTAAGGATTAAACAATAATAACAACAAATATCAAGGTTAGAGGTTCCACTAATGGTATATCAAACAAGTATAGTATAAACTCTTATTATTGAATTGGAAACCACACACAAAGGAGGTTCCAATCAGATTATATATTGTTAACATGATTACATTAGTCATCTTATTCAATTAATGCTAATACTTGTAAATCTCGTCAAGCATTCATGATTATAACTTATGTTAACAACAAATCAAGTTCCTTTCATAGCTCAGGTGTCGGTTATACCATACATTATGGGCTATGAAAGTGCCAAGCATTTGTTGTACCAAGTGTTATACAACATAAATCAAGATTAGTCATTTAACAAGCAAAGTATTAAAGAGTGAACAAGATAACAAATATAAAACATGTTAGTATCAAACATTAAAGTCCATATTAAGTTTACATTATACTTATTCTCACACCATTAGTGTAACCTTTTCACCTTGACATAATTAACTTAGCTAGACATAATGAAAGAAAGGAAAACAAATAAACAAAATAAGAACATAAAAGTTAACTAAGTAAAGGAAAAGAAATGAAAGGCATAAACTTGATATTAATGAAAGCAAAGCATAAAGATTACAAAAAATACAAAGAGAGAAAGGAAGAGCATATCTTGATCTAGAAACCAAGATGCCTAAATGCATGGCAAATGCCTCCTTTTATAGGCCAAAATTGGGAACTATTGATTTGATGACTAATTGATAAGTGGGTGGCCAACTTTTGACTTGGTGACAATCCTTATCTTCTCTTGTCTGCCCAAAACGTCATTGATAACGTCAAAACTGGAGCCAGGTGCAAACATGAAAGTTGTAGGCAATTGTCTCAGCTTTCTTGTGTAAACAATTCAGCTCATTTGGACTTCTAGAACTCCAGATATGGCCAAAATACCGAACAGTGCTCGGGCTGGAAGACAGATTCGGGCTTCTTTGTTGTTGCTACAATTTGGACTTGATAATGGCCTTTTTAGATCTTGGGCTCCATATGAAAGTTGTAGGCCTATGTCTTACCTTTCCATCCATATAAATTGGACCTAAATCTGAGATCTGTAGCTCCAGATATGGCCCAATTACCGAACAGTGTTCCGGTTTCGATTGCACCGACATCTCTTCTCTAAGTTTGACCATCTCTTTATCCATGCAATTTAAGTTCTTCAAGTCATCAATCAATCCTTTCATTTATGTGATAGACCTGCATTAAAAATAGACATTTACCACAAATTATAGGTATCTTATATTATTAGATACATTATTATAAAACATATTTTAGTTAAGGAGTTATTGATACTTCAAGTGCAAAATGATGATATAAAACCATGATAAAAATGCACTTTTAAGTACTAATCACTATACTTATTCTTCCACCATTAGTGTAACCTTTTTACCTTGACATAATTAACTTAGCTAGACATAATGAAAGAAAGAAAAATAAATAAACAAAATAAGAACATGAAAGTTAACTAAGTAAAGGAAAGGAAATGAAAGGCATAAACTTGATATTAATGAAAGTAAAGCATAAACATTACAAAAAAAACAAAGAGAGAAAGGAAGAGCATGATCTTGATCTGAACACCAACATGCCTAAATACATGACAAATGCCTCCTTTTATAGGCCAAAATTGGGAACTATTGATTTGATGACTAATTGATAAGTGGGTGGCCAACTTTTGACTTGGTGACAATCCTTATCTTCTCTTGTCTGCCAAAAATGTCATTGATAACGTCAAAATTGGAGCCAGTTGTAAACATAAAAGTTGTAGGAAATTGTCTCAGCTTTCTTGTATAAAAAATTCAGCTCATTTGGACTTCTAGAACTCCAGATATGGCCAAAATACCGAACAGTGCTCGGGCTGAAAGACAGATTCGGGCTTTTTTGTTGTTGCTATAATTTGGACTTGATAATGGCCTTTTTAGATCTTGGGCTCCATATGAACGTTGTAGGCCTATGTCTTACCTTTCCATCCATATAAATTGGACCTAAATCTGAGATCTGTAGCTCCAGATATGACCCAATTACCAAACAGTGTTCCGGTTTGGATTGCACCGACATCTCTTCTCTAAGTTTGACCATCTCTTTATCCTTGCAATTTAAGTTCTTCAAGTCATCAATCAATCATTTCATTTATGTGATAGACCTGCATTAAAAATAGACATTTAACACAAATTATAGGTATCTTATATTATTAGATATATTATTATAAAACATATTTTAGTTAAGGAGTTATTGATACTTCAAGTGCAAAATGATAATATAAAACCATGATAAAAATACACTTTTAAGTACTAATCACACCCCCCAACCAGCTTATTACTAGTCCCTAGTAATCAAAGCATTAAAACAATTTGCAAATTTCACAAAGCAAGGTATTCATCATTTAACTTCCATTAATCTATCCAGATAAACAAACTCTCATTAAATTTATATATCTGCTCAATACCTCTTAACAAGATATTAATAAACCTTTTTTTTGTGCTCAATGTATCAACACATAATTATGGGCCTTTTCTTGGAAGAAAACAAAATTTTTATTCTAATGTTTAAGGTTAACTTCCTTGGGTTAGGATTACTACTTTTGTCTTTTTTTTTCGTTTTTTTTCTTCTTTTTTTTTAAATCTATATACATATAATTTAAAAAAATCATGCATCTTTAACCCATGTAACGAGCTTTCAGCTAATGACTCCCAGACCAGTTGGTCTTAGGGCATTAGGTGTTAAGACACCCCTACGAGCTTAGTAACTCGGGTCACAGATACTGATATGTAGATAGTGCAATGTTTGATTGCCTTAAGCTTTTCTCCTCGACCCATGTAACAAGCGTTGGGCCAATAGCTCCCAAGTCAGTTGACTTTAGGGTATTAGGTGTTAAAACACCCCTTCGGGCTTAATTGCTTAGGTTAGAGAGGCTACGAAACCAAACTTATCTATATTTTTATTATCATCATTTTTTTTTCTTTTTTCTTTTTTTTTTTAATTATATACAATCCCTTTCCCTTAGTTGTTACCTTTAACAAAAAAACATAAATAATGTAATAATCCAATATGCAACCCACAATCATATGTTAAAGTGTGTGTGTGTGTGTGTAAATTAAGGTTTAAGAATACATGTTAAATAAGTATGTGAGCAGAATTAAGCGGTAACAATATGAGAGTTTGTAAACCTGAATATTTCAGGAAGTATTATAATAGACCTTGTTAAGAATGGTTACTAAGATGCGTCTCAAGAGTCACTTTAACAAAAGAACTCCTTTACTCTGCCATCCTAGTAACAACAATTATGCACATGCTTTATGAAATGAAAAACAATTTTTTTTTTATCAACTACTATCCTCTCCCCCCAACCAAACGAGACATTGTCCTCAATGTTCTAAGGTAGAAAGATAGAGTATAGAAGATATCACCTGAAATAACGAACACTGACAAAACCTGAAACACACTGAAACAAAAATAAGAAATAACAAAACACAATAATAAAACCAAAATACACAAGTTTTTACAAACAAAAAAAATTCAAATCGTAGTTGTGAATGTGGCTCACATCTTCCCTTGGTTTTACGTCCAAGAACAGCTTAAACGCCCTCGATGGGTTGGGGATAGGCTTCCCATCCAGTTTTCTTAAAAACTGGCAAACAGGGTCTTTTTTTAGTCAGATTCCCAAGACTAAGTCAAGTATGTTCTTTATGAAAATGGGTTCATAAGTCATTAATTACACGATGCTTATCTCGACTATGATGAGACTTAAGAGTCAATAGAAGATTATCTAAAGACTCTCTGTGTTTTGAAATAAATCCCACCTTCTGACAATTTTCACAGTTTTTGCGGAATGCATCTGACTCCTTGAATATGATGGGCCAGTAAAATTCACTTTGTAAGATTTCTATGACACGACTAAAAGGTTGATGTCTTCTCCCAAGTGCAGGAGTGTCGAAATAATAAATAACCCGGCAAGACCGGGGTCGAACCACAGGGAGGTTAATTGTACAAATTATAGACAACAATTATAAGCAACAATAATAGCAATAATAACAACAACAACTATAATAATAATAATAATAATAATAATAATAATAATAGTAGTAGTAGTAGTAGTAGTAGTAGTAGTAGTAGTAGTAGTAGTAGTAGTAGTAGTAGTAGTAGTAGTACTAATAATAATAAAGAAAGGGAAGAAGAAGAAGATGATGATAACTTGGAGATGGAAAATTAAATGTAAGGATTAAACAATAATAATAACAAATGTCAAGGTTAGAGGTTCCACTAATGGTATATCAAACAAGTATAGTATAAACTCTTATTATTGAATTGGAAACCACACACAAAGGAGGTTCCAATCAGATTATATATTGTTAACATGATTACATTAGTCATCTTATTCAATTAATGCTAATACTTGTAAATCTCGTCAAGCATTCATGATTATAACTTATGTTAACAACAAATCAAGTTCCTTTCATAGCTCAAGTGTCGGTTATACCATACATTATGGGCTATGAAAGTGCCAAGCATTTGTTGTACCAAGTGTTATACAACATAAATCAAGATTAGTCATTTAACAAGCAAAGTTTTAAAGAGTGAACAAGATAACAAACATAAAACATGTTAGTATCAAACATTAAAGTCCATATTAAGTTTACAGTATACTTATTCTCACACCATTAGTGTAGCCTTTTCACCTTGACATAATTAACTTAGCTAGACATAATGAAAGAAAGGAAAACAAATAAACAAAATAAGAACATAAAAGTTAACTAAGTAAAGGAAAGGAAATGAAATGCATAAACTTAATATTAATGAAAGCAAAGCATAAACATTACAAAAAATACAAAGAGAGAAAGGAAGAGCATGATCTTGATCTGGAAACCAAGATGCCTAAATGCATGGCAAATGCCTTCTTTTATAAGCCAAAATTGGGAACTATTGATTTGATGACTAATTGATAAGTGGGTGGCCAACTTTTGACTTGGTGACAATCCTTATCTTCTCTTGTCTGCCCAACACGTCATTGATAACGTCAAAATTGGAGCCAGTTGTAAACATGAAAGTTGTAGGCAATTGTCTCAGCTTTCTGGTGTAAACAATTCAGCTCATTTGGACTTCTAGAACTCCAGATATGGCCAAAATACCGAACAGTGCTCGGGCTGGAAGACAGATTCGGGCTTCTTTGTTGTTGCTACCATTTGGACTTGATAATGGCCTTTTTAGATCTTGGGCTCCATATGAAAGTTGTAGGCCTATGTCTTACCTTTCAATCCATATAAATTGGACCTAAATCTGAGATATGTAGCTCCAGATATGACCTAATTACCGAACAGTGTTCCGGTTTGGATTGCACCGACATCTCTTCTCTAAGTTTGACCATCTCTTTATCCTTGCAATTTAAGTTCTTCAAGTCATCAACCAATCCTTTTATTTATGTGATAGGCCTGCATTAAAAATAGACATTTACCATAAATTATAGGTATCTTATATTATTAGATACATTATTATAAAACATATTTTAGTTAAGGAGTTATTGATACTTCAAGTGCAAAATGATGATATAAAACCATGATAAAAATGCACTTTTAAGTACTAATCATTCTACAATCCTTTTTTTTTTTTATGAGAAATGATCCCCACATGCCTTAGAGTAACAAAATTTAATGAAATTACTTACCTCATTGTCGAGAATGCAGTTTTGAAATATTTGATCAGGACAATAATTGAATAAGTAAGGGTCATCCCAATAAAAAATTTTCTCGTTGCTAAAAAATTTTCTTTTGTCTTCAATACTCCAATGAGTTAGCAAAAATCCTGAAGCAAGAAAATTGATATTTTTAGCAAACCAAGGCGTTGAATTAAGAGAAAGTAGAGATTCATCAGGAAAATAATCATCGATTGGTGTGATGTCGGGTGTCGAATCTGTTGTCACTTTTGATAAAGATTCGCATCAACCTTTTCGATGCCTTTTTCATCCTCGATTTCTTCCTGATTGGTCATGGCATGAGAAAATGAAAGTGCTGGCGGAGAATCAGTCGTTTCTTTGCAATTTTCAGATTCAAACCCTTCCTTTCCCTTAGAAATTGACTCATCATCTTTCTCATAAGGTTCAAGAGAGGGTTTTTTAATAACCTTACCACTACGTAGAGTAGTGACTGATTTGACTTGATCCATGTTTTGAGCAAGTTGAGTATTGATGGTCTCTTGCTTTTCAATGAATGCATGCAATGTTTCCTCAAGATTTCTTCTAGGAGGTGGAGCATAAGGAGGTGCATATCCATGATAATTTTGGAAATTATGGTGTGCTTGGAACTATGGTGGTGAAGTTTGTGCATTGTCACTCTTCCAACTGAAATTCAGGTGATTTCTCCAACCAGGATTGTATGTTTGTGAGTATGGGTTATGGTCGGACCTTTCAAAACTGTTTAAAGCATGAGCTTGTTCATGGAGACATTCCTTAAAAGAAGGCAAGGTTGGACAATCGTTGGTTGAGTGTTCATTTGTTTCACAGATTTGACACACAATGTTTTCAACAGATTTTAACTGACCACTCTTTCTCAATTCTAGTGCCTCGACTTTTCTAGCTAAAGATGCAAACTTAGCTTGAAGGTCATGATCTTCCTTAAGGTTATACATACCTCCACTAGATGTATGAGGTTGAGTTTTACTACGTGCCTCATAAGTACCCGCGGTGTCCCAGTTTTGAGCATTTTCAGCTAACAAGTCTAAGTACTCCATTGCTTCATCAGGGTCTTTATCTTCAAAAGTTTCATTGCACATCAATTCAACCATTTGCCTATCTTTAGGTGTTAACCCTTCATAGAAATGTGAAACCAATCTCCATGTTTCAAAACCATGATGAGGGCAAGTACTAAGCAAGTATCCCAACATTTATAAAATGTTTCTTCTGGTTTTTGAGTGAAAGTGGTGATTTGTCTCTTGAAAGAGTTTGTTCTATGAGATGGGAAAAACTTCTTTAAAAATTGTTATTGTATTTCATCCCAAGCACGAATGGATCCTGGTCTTAAATTTTGTAGCCATGTTTTAGCTTTATCTTTTAATGAAAAAGGAAAAAGCTTTAATCTGATGGTGTTCATGCTACAATTTAAGTTATTATATGTGTTGCACACCTCCTCAAATTCCCTTAAATGCAAGTATGGATTTTCCAATTCTAAACCATGAAAAGAAGGTAAAAGTTGAATAATACCTGGTTTAAAATTAAAATGAGATGCATCAGGAGGAAAAACTATACATGATGGTGCACTTGTTCTTGTGGGATTCATGTGGTCTCTAAGTGTTCTAGCACGGTTATTCTCATTATTTTCATTATGAAGTAATTGATTATCTTCTTCAGCCATATTTTCTGAAAATGATGAGGATACCTTACAAAGTCTACCACTTGATGTACGTGAACACACTCTCATGCACGTGTAGGAATAAAATAGAAAAGAAGAAGAAAGCAAAAGAAGGAGGAAAAAAAGAAAATAAAAAGAAACAAAAGAAAAGAAACAAAGTTATATACATGAAAAGTGAAAAGAGAAAATAAAATAAATACTATAATTTATACAAGAACTTACCTCCCCGGCAACGGCGCCAAAAACTTGACACGACTAAAAGGTTGATGTCTTCTCCCAAGTGCAGGAGTGTCGAAGTAATAAATAACCCGGCAAGACCGGGGTCGAACCACAGGGAGGTTAATTGTACAAATTATAAACAACAATTATAAAACAACAATAACAACAACAACAATAGTAATAATAATAATAATAATAATAATAATAATAATAAAGAAAAAGAAGAAGAAGAAGATGATGATGATGATAACTTAGAGATTTATGTTGATAAGAAAATACTGAGAAAAATATTCAATGTTGGTCAAAAAGTCTTGCTTTATAATTCTTGACTGCATTTATTTTTTGGAAAATTAAGATCAAGATGGAGCAGTCCTTTTGTTGTGAAACATGTGTATCCATATGGGGCCTATGACATCGAGAATCCAAAGAATGATAATGTTTTCAAGGTAAATGGACATCGTCTGAAAGTTTACTTTGACAATTTTTCAATAGAACATGACTCTATTGAATTGGGTGATCCTGTATATAAAGATTGATTTTTTGTTTGTTTCTTTTTTAGTGATTTTTGCTAGTTTTTCTCACCACAGTCAAATGGCGGATAACGGTACTTCGTGACTTCAGTCGGTTCTTTCAGTTTCCCACAATAACTGATATCTGTGTATATATTTGTGCAATTCTTTGAATCTCTCTTCCAATTCTCATTTGAAAATGGAAACTAATCTTGAAAAATTGAAAAGGTATTTTCCCCCTCTGCCTCAGAATGTGATTACAAAAATTTACCGTAGTAGATGTGCAAGATTGAGATTGTTAATGAATCATGGAATTCTTAAAGATATTCGTTGGTTGATTGAAGCAATGGTCTGATTATCAGGTGAGTCCGCTAAGTCCTTCATTTCACATATGCCTGGAACAGGTAAAAGCACTTTTACAAAGAAGCGTTGTGCAAAACGACTGAAAGTCTGTCATCGATGTGCTAGATGGACTTGTAATACACAATGTCGTTCTTTAGGAATGATATCTATAAACCGTGAAGATAAAATACAATTAATTAAAGATGGCCTGAGTAACGAGTCTTTAGATAATCTTCTATTGACTCTTAAGACGCATCCTAATAGAGATGTGCATCGTGTAATTCATGATTTATGGCCACTATTTCATAAAGAACATGATCGACTTAGTCTTGGGAATCTGACTAAAAAAGACCCTGTTTGCTAGTTTTTAAGAAAACTGGATGGGAAGCCTATCCCCGAGTCATAGAGGGCGTTTAAGCCGTTTTTGGACGTAAATCCAAGGGAAGATGTGAGCCACAATCACAACTACCTGTAAATGCACATGCTTTTTCAAAAGTAAATAAATAAATAAATAAAGAGAGAGAGAGAGAGAGAAAGTGTGAGACTCCAGCTGGCTTACATATAGGTGTTATGATTACCTTTCTAATTTCTCATCTATAAAACCTTTCTTCTTTCCTTTCATTTCTACTCAACCCACACATTCAACAAATACAGAAGTGTGTAGAAATGGCAAGTTCCTCAAGTCATCATATAAGAAATATTTGTGTTTTCGGTGGATGTAGTCCTGGGAAAGAAAATGAGTTTTTAGAATTAGCAAATCATCTTGGTCAAGTGCTAGTTGAGAGAAAGATTCATTTAGTGTATGAGGGAGGTAGTCTTGGGTTAATGGGAGGTGTGTCAATAGCTGCATTTTTAGGAGGTAGTCAAGTTTTAGGGGTCATCCCTGAAGCTTTGGCACACGGGGACATCATTGGAAAAACAATTGAAGAGGAACTTCAGGTCTCCACAATGTCAGCTCGAATGAATGTAATGTTTAAATGAGCTTTTTTGTTAAAGTGACTCTTGAGACGCATCATAGTAACCATTCTTAACAAGGTCTATTATAATACTTCCTGAAATATTCAGGTTTACAAACTCTCGCATTGTTATCACTTAATTCTACTCATATACTTATTTAACATGTATTCTTAAACCTTAATTTACACACACACACTTTAACATATGATTGTGGGTTGCATATTGGATTATTACATTATTTATATTCTTTTGTTAAAGGTAACAACTAAGGAAAAGGGATTGTATATAATTAAGAAAAAAAATGAAAAAAAATGATGATAATAAAAATGTAGATAAGTTTGGTTTCGTAGCCTCCCTAACCTAAGCAATTAAGCTCGAAGGGGTGTTTTAACACCTAATACCCTAAAGTCAACTGACTTGGGAGCTATTGGTCCAACGCTTGTTACATGAGTTGAGGAGAAAAGCTTAAGGGAATCAAACATTGCACTATCTACATATCAGTATCTGCGACTTGAGTTACTAAGCTCGTAGGGGTGTCTTAACACCTAATGCCCTAAAACCAACTGGTCTGGGGGTCATTACTTGAAAGCTCGTTACATGGGTTAAAGATGCACGATATTTTTAAATTATATGTATATATATTTTTTTAAAAAAAAAAAGAGAAGAAAAAAAAAGATAAAAATAATAATCTCAACCCAAGGAAGTTAACCTTAAACATTAAAACAGAAAACTTTGTGTGTGATTCCATATTTCTTCATTAAAGACTCAAATGGCTTATTGTAGAAATGTGTTCCACCATTACTTATTATGGCTCGAGGGACTCCAAATGGACTCAAAATATTTTCTTTCAAAAACTTTATCACTGTTTTGTGATCATTGTTTCGACTTGGAATTGCCTCTATCCATTTTGAAACATAATCTACTACGACTAATATGTATAAGAAATCAAATGATAGAGGGAATGGATCCATGAAATCTATACCCCAATAGTCAAAAATCTCAATGACAATAATAAGATTTAAAGGCATCATGTGACGTATTGAAATAGATCCCAACTTTTGACAATTTTCACAAGACTTGCAGAATGCATGTGAGTGTTTGAACATGGTGGGCCAGTAAAATCTATTTTGTAAGATTTTTTGCTGTTATCTTTCTTGACGAGAAATGGCCCCCACATACCTCAGAATGACAAAATTTAATAACACTACTTACCTCATTGTGAAGAATGCATCTTCGAAATATTTGATCAGGACAATATTTGAATAAATAAGGTTTATCCCAATAAAAGTTCTTCACTTCGTTCAAGAACTTTCTTTTATCTTGGGTACTCCAATGGGCTAGCAATTGTTCTAAAATAAGAAAACTGATAATATTAGCAGACCAAGACATTGTAGAGACAGAAAGTAAAGATTCATCGGGAAAGGAGTCATCGATTGGTGTGATGTCAGTTTTTGAATCTGTTGTCAATCTTGACAAGTGATCTGCGACAACATTTTCGCTAGCTTTCTTATCTTTGATTGTGAAATCAAATTCTTGAAGTAATAAAATCTACCGCACCAATCTAGCCTTAGAATCTTTCTTAGAAAGAAGATATTTCAATGCTGCATGATCACTAAAAACAACAACAGGTGAGCTAACAAGATAAGATCTGAATTTTTCACATGCAAATACTACTGCAAGTAATTCTTTTTCAGTGGTGATATAATTCATTTGAGCACTATTTAAAGTTTTACTTGCATAGTAAATTACATAAGGTTTCTTATCTTTTCTTTGTCCCAAAACAGCACCTACGGCATAATCACTAGCATCACACATTATTTCAAAAGGTAATGACCAATCGGGAGGTTGAATGATAGGAGCACAAGTAAGCAAGTTTTTAAGTTTAACAAAGGCTTCTTCACAATGTTCAGTCCATTCAAAAATAATATCCTTTGTTAGAAGGTTACTTAAAGGCTTAGATATTACACTAAAATCTTTGATGAACCTCCTATAAAAACCAGCATGTCCTAGGAATGATCTAACATCTTTAAGAGATTTTGGTGTTGGCAAGTTTGGAATTAACTCGATTTTGATTTATCAACCTGAATTCCTTTTGATGAAACAATGTGACCAAGTACAATGCCGTTTGTTACCATAAAATGACATTTTTCCCAATTCAGCACAAGATTCTTCTCTTCATACCTGGTCAAAACCTTTCCTAAGTTAGTCAAACAATCATCAAATGAATCGCCAAAAACAGAAAAATCATCCATGAAAATCTCAAGAAAATGCTCAACCATATCACTAAATATACTAAGCATGCATCTTTGAAATGTGGCTGGTGCATTACATAATCCAAGAGGCATCCTTCGATATGCAAAAGTACCAAATAGACATGTGAAAGTAGTTTTTTCTTGATCTTTCAATGCAATTTCAATTTGGTTGTAACCCGAATAACCATCTAGGAAACAATAAAATTCATGACTTGCAACTCTTTCTAGGATTTGATCCATGAAAGGTAAAGGAAAATGATCTTTTCTAGTCATTGAATTAAGTTTTCTATAGTCAATACACATGCGCCAATCAGTAACAATTTTAGTAGGAATTATCTTATTGTTCTCATTTGTTATCATAGTGACTCCAGACTTCTTAGGTACAACTTGGGTAGGACTTACTCATTTACTGTCATAAATAGGATAAATGATTTCATTATCTAGAACCTTAATGACTTCATTTTTCACTACTTCTTTCATATTAGGATTTAGCCTTCGTTGCATTTCTCTAGAGGGTTTAGCATTTTCCTCTAAATAAATTCTATGTGTATAAATCAAAGAAATAATTTCTTTTATATCAGTTATGGTCCATCCTAATGCATTTTTGTGCATTTTCAGAGTTGTAATAACTTACCTTCTTGATGTGCATTAAGTTTGGAAGAAATTATTACCGGAAAAGTTTTATTTTCTCCCAAAAATGAGTATTTGAGATTGGATGGAACGACTTCAAATCAGGTTTTGGTGGTTGAACATTTAAAGGTATGGACTTAATTGATCGTGGTGGCAATTCCTTAATTTGTGGCTTCCAATTACTTGTCTTTGATTCTTCCTGAAAATAAATCATTTATAAATCATCAGATTCATCAATCTCAATTTCACTGGAAGTGGTTGGAAATTGATCATAAATTAATTTTTCAATAAAGTCCACTTCTTGTAAATCATTATCATCTCTAGGTTGCTTGCAAATGGTAATTTTGCAAGAGTATCTTTAAAATCTGTCATGTTTTGAGCAAGTTGAGTATTGATTTTCTCTTGCTTTTCAATGAATGCATGCAATGTTTCCTCAAGATTTCTTCTAGGAGGTGGAGCATAAGGAGGTGCATATCCATGAGAATTTTAAAAATTATGGTGTGCTTGAAATGGTGGTTGTGAAGTTTGTGCATTGTTGTTCTCACTCTTCCAACTAAAATTTGGGTGATTTCTTCAACCACGGTTGTATGTTTGTGAGTATGGGTTGTGGTTGGCCCTTTGGAAACTATTTAAAGCATGAGCTTATTCATGGAGACATTCCTTAAAAGAAGGCAAGTTGGACAATCGTTGGTTAAGTGTTCATTTGTTTTACATATTTGATACACAATGTTTTTAATAGATTTTAAGTGACCACTCTTTTTCAATTCTAGTGCCTCAACTTTTCTAGCTATGAAAATGAAATGAAATGCATAAACTTAATATTAATGAAAGCAAAGCATAAACATTACAAAAAATACAAAGAGAGAAAGGAAGAGCATGATCTTGATCTGAACACCAAGATCCCTAAATGCATGGCAAATGCCTCCTTTTATAGGCCAAAATTGGGAACTATTGATTTGATGACTAATTGATAAGTGGGTGGCCAACTCTTGACTTGGTGACAATCATTATGTTATCTTGGCTGCTCAAAACATCATTGATAACGTCAAACTTGGAACCACTCGAAAACATTAAAGTTGTAGGAAATTGTCTCATCTATCTTGTGTAAATGTTTCAGCTCATTTGGACTTTTAGAACTTCAGATATGGCCAAAATACAGAACAGTGCTCGGGCTGGAGGACAGATTCAGGATTCTTTGTTGTTGCTATAATTTGGACTTAAAAATGGCCTTTATAGACCTAAATCTGAGATCTATAGCTCCAAATATGACCCAATTACCGAACAATGTTCTGGTTTGGATTGCACCAACATCTCTTTTCTAATTTTGGTCATCTCTTTGCCCTTGCAATTTAAGTTCTTAAAGTCATCAATCAATCCTTTTATTTATGTGATAAGCCTGCATTTAAAATGAACATTTACCACAAATTAAAGGTATCTTATATTATTGGATATATTATTATAAAACATGTTTTAGTTAAGGAGTTATTGATACTTCAAGTGCAAAATGATGATATAAAACCATGATAAAAATGCACTTTTAAGTACTAATCAACTAATCTAGATTTATATTTTATAACACTTGGTACAAAATATACTTGACACTTTCATAGCCTAACTGTATGGTATAACTGACACTTGTACTATGAAAGGTGATTAGTACTTAAAAGTGCATTTTTATCATGGTTTTATATCATCATTTTGCACTTGAAGTATCAATAACTCCTTAACTAAAATATGTTTTATAATAATGTATCTAATAATATAAGATACCTATAATTTGTGGTAAATGTCTATTTTTAATGCAGGCCTATCAAATAAATGAAAGGATTGATTGATGACTTGAAGAACTTAAATTGCAAGGATAAAGAGATGGTCAAACTTAGAGAAGAGATGTCGGTGCAATCCAAACCGGAACACTGTTCGGTAATTGGGCCATATCTGGAGCTACAGATCTCAGATTTAGGTCCAATTTATATGGATGGAAAGGTAAGACATAGGCCTACAACTTTCATATGGAGCCCAAGATCTAAAAAGGCCATTATCAAGTCCAAATTGTAGCAACAACAAAGAAGCCCGAATCTGTCTTCCAGCCCGAGCACTGTTCGGTATTTTGGCCATATCTGGAGTTCTAGAAGTCCAAATGAGCTGAATTTTTTACACAAGAAAGCTGAGACAATTGCCTACAACTTTCATGTTTGCACCTGGCTCCAGTTTTGACGTTATCAATGACGTTTTGGGCAGACAAGAGAAGATAAGGATTGTCACCAAGTCAAAAGTTGGCCACCCACTTATCAATTAGTCATCAAATCAATAGTTCCCAATTTTGGCCTATAAAAGGAGGCATTTGCCATGCATTTAGGCATCTTGGTGTTCAGATCAAGATCATGCTCTTCCTTTCTCTTTTTGTATTTTTTGTAATGTTTATGCTTTACTTTCATTAATATCAAGTTTATGTCTTTCATTTCCTTTCCTTCACTTAGTTAACTTTTATGTTCTTATTTTGTTTATTTGTTTTCCTTTCTTTCATTATGTCTAGCTAAGTTAATTATGTCAAGGTGAAAAGGTTACACTAATGGTGGAAGAATAAGTATAGTGTAAACTTAATATGGACTTTAATGTTTGATACTAACATGTTTTATATTTGTTATTTTATTCACTCTTTAATACTTTGCTTGTTAAATGACTAATCTTGATTTATGTTGTATAACACTTGGTACAACAAATGCTTGGCACTTTCATAGCCCATAATGTATGGTATAACCGACACCTGAGCTATGAAAGGAACTTGATTTGTTGTTAACATAAGTTATAATCATGAATGCTTGACGAGATTTACAAGTATTAGCATTAATTGAATATGATGACTAATGTAATCATGTTAACAATATATAATCTGATTGGAACCTCCTTTGTGTGTGGTTTTCAATTCAATAATAAGAGTTTATACTATACTTGTTTGATATACCATTAGTGGAACCTCTAACCTTGACATTTGTTATTATTATTGTTTAATTGTTACATTAATATTTCATCTCAAAGTTCTCATCATCATCATCATCTTCTTCTTCTTCTCTTTCTTTATTATTATTATTATTATTATTATTATTACTACTACTACTACTACTACTAGTATTATTATTATTATTATTATTATTGTTATTATTATTGTTATTATTGTTGTTGTATTATTTTTATTGTTGTTGTATTATTATTATTGTTATCGTTATTACTATTATTGTTGTTTATAATTGTTGTTTATAATTTGTACAATTAACCTCCCTGTGGTTCGACCCCGGTCTTGCCGGGTTATTTATTACTTCGACACTCCTGCACTTGGGAGAAGACATCAATCTTTTCGTCGTGTCAAGTTTTTGGCGCCGTTGCCGGGGAGGTAAGTCCTTGTATAAATTATAATATTTATTTTATTTTCTCTTTTCACTTTTCTTATACATAACTTTGTCTCTTTTATTTTGTTTCTCCTTATTTTGTTTTCTTCCTTCTTCTTTTGTTTTCTTCTTCTTTTTTTTTATTTTATTCCTACACGTGCATGAAAGTGTGGTCACGCACATCAAGTAGTAGACTTTGTAGGGTGTCCTCATCATTTTCAGAAAATATGGCCGAAGAAGATAATCAATCACTTCATAATGAAAATAATGAGAATAACCGTGCTAGAACACTTAGAGACCACATGAATCCCACAAGAACAAGTGCACCATCATGTATAGTTTTTCCTCCCGATGCATCTCATTTTAATTTTAAACCAGGTATTATTCAACTTTTACCTTCTTTTCATGGTTTAGAATTGGAAAATCCATACTTGCATTTAAGGGAATTTGAGGAGGTGTGCAACACATATAATAATTTAAATTGTAGCATGAACACCATCAGATTAAAGCTTTTTCCTTTTTCATTAAAAGATAAAGCTAAAACATGGCTACAAAATTTAAGACCAGGATCCATTCGTGCTTGGGATGAAATGCAACAACAATTTTTAAAGAAGTTTTTCCCATCTCATAGAACAAACTCTTTCAAGAGACAAATCACCACTTTCACTCAAAAACCAGGAGAAACATTTTACCAATGTTGGGATAGGTATCGAGACTTGCTTAGTACTTGCCCTCATCATGGTTTTGAAACATGGAGATTGGTTTCACATTTCTATGAAGGGTTAACACCTAAAGATAGGCAAATGGTTGAATTGATGTGCAATGGAACTTTTGAAGATAAAGACCCTGATGAAGCAATGGAGTACTTAGACTTGTTAGCTGAAAATGCTCAAAATTGGGACACCGCGGGTACTTATGAGGCACCGAGTAAAACTCAACCTCATACATCTAGTGGAGGTATGTACAACCTTAGGGAAGATCATGACCTTCAAGCCAAATTTGCATCTTTAGCTAGAAAAGTCGAGGCACTAGAATTGAAAAAGAGTGGTCAATTAAAATCTGTTGAAAACATTGTGTGTCAAATCTGTGAAACAAATGAACACTCAACCAACGATTGTCCAACCTTGCCTTCTTTTAAAGAATGTCTCCATGAACAAGCCCATGCTTTAAACAGTTTTCAAAGGGCCAACCACAACCTATACTCCCAAACATACAACCCTGGTTGGAGGAATCACCCAAATTTCAGTTGGAAGAGTGAGAACAACAATGCACAAACTTCACAACCACCATTTCAAGCACACCATAATTTCCAAAATTCTCATGGATATGCACCTTCTTATGCTCCACCTTCTAGAAGAAATCTTGAGGAAACATTGCATGCATTCATTGAAAAGCAAGAGATAATTAATACTCAACTTGTTCAAAACATGACAGATTTTAAAGATACTCTTGCTAAATTAACATCTGCTCTTAGTTTCCAAGAGAAAGGTAAGTTTCCATCTCAAACACAACAAAATCCCAAGGGGCAATACAATGCAAATGCAAGTAGTTCCGGAAGCCAACACATGGATCAAGTCAAATCAGTCACTACTCTGCGCAGTGGTAAGGTTATTGAAAAACCCTCTCTTGAACCTTATGAGAAAGATGATGAGTCAATCTCTGAGGGTAAGGAAGGGGATGAATCTGAAAATTGCAAAGAAACGACTGATTCACCGCCAGCACTTCCATTTCCTCAAGCCATGACCAAACAAAGGAAAGTCAATCACAATTCTGAAATTTATGAAATTTTCAAACAGGTAAGGATCAATATACCTTTGCTGGATGCAATTAAACAGGTTCCTTCCTATGCTAAATTTTTGAAAGATCTATGCATTGTGAAGAGGAAACTGAATGTGAAAAAGAAAGCCTTTCTAGCCGAACAAGTAAGTGCTATTCTTCAAAACAATAATGCTTTGAAATATAAAGACCCTGGTTGTCCTACAATTTCTTGCTTTATTGGAGAGCATAAAATTGAAAGAGCCTTACTTGATCTTGGAGCTAGTGTGAATTTACTTCCATATTCAGTTTTTCAAAGTCTCAATCTAGGTGAGTTAAAACCAACTTCTATATCTCTTTTACTTGCCGATAGATCTGTAAAAGTGCCTAGAGGAATAATTGAGGATGTGTTAGTACAAGTCGATAAATTCATTTATCCTGTGGATTTTATTGTCTTGGACACAGAACCTGTTGAAGCATGTAATTCATTTCCTGTTATTTTAGGACGTCCCTTTCTTGCAACCTCTAACGCATTAATTAATTGTAGGAATGGACTGATGAAGCTATCATTTGGAAACATGACATTGGAGATGAATATTTTCAACATTTGCAAGCAACCTGGAGATGATAATGATTTACAAGAAGTAGATCATATTGATGAATTAGTTTATGATCAACTTGAATCTACTTTAAGTAAAAATGAATTGGATGAAACTGAAGATTTGCAAATGGTTTATTCTGAGGAAGAAATCACGGATGAAACAAGCACCAAAAATGTTGATGCGAATCTTTTATCAACAGTGACAATAGATTCGACACCCGACATCACACCAATGGATGATTACTTTCCTAACGAATCCTTACTTTCTCTTAGTCCAATGCCTTGGTATAATAAAAATATCAATTTTCTTGCTTTAGGAGATTTGCCAGCTGATTGGAGTATTCAAGACAAAGAAAAGTTTTTGAACGAAGTGAAGAGCTTTTATTGTGATGACCCTAACTTATTCAAATATTATCCTGATCAAATATTTCAAAGATTCATTCCTGACAATGAGGTAAGTAGTGTCATTAAACTTTGTCATTTTGAAGCATGTGGAAGTTATTTCTCGTCAAAAAAGACTGCTGCAAAAATCTTTCAAAATGGATTTTATTGGCCTACCATGTTCAAGGACACACATGCATTCTGCAAAACTTGTGAAAATTGTCAAAAAATTGACACTGGTCAAAAAGTTTTGTTTTATGATTCTCAACTCTATGCATTCCCTAAAGAGCTAAGATTAAGATGGACCAATCCTTATGGGACCTGTGATATTGAGAATTCAATGAATGACAATGATTTTAAGGAAAATGGACATCGTTTGAAAGCTTACTTTGATAATTTTCCTAGTAAAAATGAATCAACTGGTTGGAATGATCTTGTAGATAAAGGTTGATTATTTTTTTTTCTCACATTGTTTTTGTGTTTCTTTTTTAGTGATTTTTGCTAGTTTATCTCACCCCGGTCAAATGGCGGATAACGGTACTCCGTGACTTAAGTCGGTTCTTTCAGTTTCCCACAATAACTGATATCGGTGTATATATCTGTGCAATTCTTTGAAGCTCTCTTCCAATTCTCATTTGAAAATGGACACTAATCTTGAAAAATTGAAAAAGTATTTTCCCGCTCTGCCTCAGAATGCGATTACAAAAATTTACCGTGCTAGATGTGCAAGATTGAGATTGTTAATGAATCATGGAATTCCTGAAGATATTCGCTGGTTGATTGAAGCAAAGGTCCGATTATCAGGTGAGTCCTCTAACTTCATTTCACACATGCCTGGAACAGGTAAAAGCACTTTTGCAAAGAAGCGTCGTGCAAAACGACTGGATGTCTGTCATCGTTGTGCTAGATGGACTTGTAATACACAATGTCGTTCTTTAGGAATGGTATCTATAAACCGTGAAGATAAAATACAATTCATTAAGGATGGCCTGAGTAAGGAGTCTTTAGATAATCTTCTATTGACTCTTGAGACGCATCCTAGTGGAGATGTGCATCGTGCAATTCATGATTTATGGCCACTATTTCATAAAGAACATGATCGACTTAGTCTTGGGAATCTGACTAAAAAAGACCCTGTTTGCCAGTTTTTAAGAAAACTGGATGGGAAGCCTATCCCCGACCCATAGAGGGCGTTTAAGCCGTTCTTGGACGTAAAACCAAGGGAAGATGTGAGCCACAATCACAACTACCTGTACATACACATGTTTTTTTCAAAAGTAAATAAATAAATAAATAAAAAGAGAGAGAGAGTGTGTGAGACTCCAGCTGGCCTCCATATAGATGTTATGATTGCCTTTCTACTTTCTCATCTATAAAACCCTATTTTCCTTCCTTTCATTTCTACTCAACCCATACATTCAACAAATACAGAAGTGTGTAGAAATGGCAAGTTCCTCAAGTCATCAAATAAGAAATATTTGTGTTTTCGGTGGATCTAGTCCTGGGAAAGAAAAAGAGTTTTTAGAATCAGCAAATCATCTTGGTCAGGTGCTAGCTGAGAGAAAGATTCATTTAGTATATGGGGGAGGCAGTCTTGGGTTAATGGGAGGTGTGTCAATAGCTGCATTTTTAGGAGGTAGTCAAGTTTTAGGAGTCGTCCCTGAAGCTTTGGCACAAGGGGACATCATTGGAAAAACAATTGGCGAGGAACTTCAGGTCTCCACAATGTCGGCTCGAATGAATGCAATGTTTAACCATGCTGATGCTTTCATTGCTTTACCAGGTGGTCTAGGCACATTGGAAGAGATCTTTCATATTTCCTCTTGGGCTCAATTGCACATTCACCATAAACCCATAGGTTTGTTAAATGTTAATGGTTATTATGATAAGTTGTTGTCTTTTCTTGATCATGCTGTGGAATAGGAATTTCTAACATCTTCTGCACGACAAATCATAATCTCTGCTTCTACTGCTGAACAATTGTTTGACCAACTACAATCTTTCATTCCTGTGATTGATCCTTCCATGAGTCGCATAAATTGGTCATCTAAGGAAAGCCGTAAAAAGCTTAGATTGGATTTGAGCCTTCATTTGTGAATTTTTGTGTCTTTTGGTTTTATTATGTTTTGTTATTTCTTATTTTTGTTTCAGTGTGTTTCAGGTTTTGTCAGTGTTCGTTATTTCAGGTGATATCTTTTATACTCTATCTTTCTACCTTAGAACATTGAGGACAATGTCTCGTTTTGGTTGGGGGGAGAGGGTAGTAGTTGATAAAAAAAAAAAAATTGTTTTTCATTTCATAAAGCATGTGCATAATTGTTGTTACTAGGATGGCAGAGTAAAGGAGTTCTTTTGTTAAGGTGACTCTTGAGACGCATCTTAGTAACCATTCTTAACAAGGTCTATTATAATACTTCCTGAAATATTCAGGTTTACAAACTCTCGTATTGTTACCACTTAATTCTGCTCATATACTTATTTAACATGTATTTTTAAACCTTAATTTACACACACACACTTTAACATATGATTGTGGGTTGCATATTGGATTATAACATTATTTATGTTCTTTTGTTAAAGGTAACAACTAAGGGAAAGGGATTGTATATAATTAAAAAAAAAAAAAAAAAAAAAAAAACATGAAAAAAAAAAAAAAAAAAAATGATGATAATAAAAATGTAGATAAGTTTGATTTCGTAGCCTCCCTAACCTAAGCAATTAAGCCCGAAGGGGTGTTTTAACACCTAATACCCTAAAGTCAACTGACTTGGGAGCTATTGGCCCAACGCTTGTTACATGGGTTGAGGAGAAAAGCTTAAAGAAATCAAACATTGCACTATCTACATATCAGTATCTGCGACCCGAGTTACTAAGCTCGTAGGGGTGTCTTAACACCTAATGCCCTAAGACCAACTGGTCTGGGAGTCATTAGCTGAAAGCTTGTTACATGGGTTAAAGATGCATGATGTTTTTAAAGTATATGTATATAGAGTTAAAAAAAAAAAAAAAAAAAGAAAAAAAAAAAGAAAAAAAAAAGAGACAAAAATAGTAATCTCAACCCAAGGAAGTTAACCTTAAACATTAGAACAAAAATTTTGTTTTCTTCCAAGAAAAGCCCCATAATTATGTGTTGATACATTGAGCACAAAAGAAAGGTTTATTAATATCTTGTTAAGTGGTATTGAGCAGATATATAAATTTAATGAGAGTTTGTTTATCTGGATAGATTAATGGAAGTTAAATGATGAATACCTTGCTTTGTGAAATTTGCAAATTGTTTTAACGCTTTCATTACTAGGGACTAGTAATAAGCTGGTTGAGGGGTGTGATTAGTACTTAAAAGTGCATTTTTATCATGGTTTTATATCATCATTTTGCACTTGAAGTATCAATAACTCCTTAACTAAAATATGTTTTATAATAATGTATCTAATAATATAAGATACCTATAATTTGTGGTAAATGTCTATTTTTAATGCAGGCCTATCAAATAAATGAAAGGATTGATTGATGACTTGAAGAACTTAAATTGCAAGGATAAAGAGATGGTCAAACTTAGAGAAGAGATGTCGGTGCAATCCAAACCGGAACACTGTTCGGTAATTGGGCCATATCTGGAGCTACAGATCTCAGATTTAGGTCCAATTTATATGGATGGAAAGGTAAGACATAGGCCTACAACTTTCATATGGAGCCCAAGATCTAAAAAGGCCATTATCAAGTCCAAATTGTAGCAACAACAAAGAAGCCCGAATCTGTCTTCCAGCCCGAGCACTGTTCGGTATTTTGGCCATATCTGGAGTTCTAGAAGTCCAAATGAGCTGAATTTTTTACACAAGAAAGCTGAGACAATTGCCTACAACTTTCATGTTTGCACCTGGCTCCAGTTTTGACGTTATCAATGACGTTTTGGGCAGACAAGAGAAGATAAGGATTGTCACCAAGTCAAAAGTTGGCCACCCACTTATCAATTAGTCATCAAATCAATAGTTCCCAATTTTGGCCTATAAAAGGAGGCATTTGCCATGCATTTAGGCATCTTGGTGTTCAGATCAAGATCATGCTCTTCCTTTCTCTTTTTGTATTTTTTGTAATGTTTATGCTTTACTTTCATTAATATCAAGTTTATGTCTTTCATTTCCTTTCCTTCACTTAGTTAACTTTTATGTTCTTATTTTGTTTATTTGTTTTCCTTTCTTTCATTATGTCTAGCTAAGTTAATTATGTCAAGGTGAAAAGGTTACACTAATGGTGGAAGAATAAGTATAGTGTAAACTTAATATGGACTTTAATGTTTGATACTAACATGTTTTATATTTGTTATTTTATTCACTCTTTAATACTTTGCTTGTTAAATGACTAATCTTGATTTATGTTGTATAACACTTGGTACAACAAATGCTTGGCACTTTCATAGCCCATAATGTATGGTATAACCGACACCTGAGCTATGAAAGGAACTTGATTTGTTGTTAACATAAGTTATAATCATGAATGCTTGACGAGATTTACAAGTATTAGCATTAATTGAATATGATGACTAATGTAATCATGTTAACAATATATAATCTGATTGGAACCTCCTTTGTGTGTGGTTTTCAATTCAATAATAAGAGTTTATACTATACTTGTTTGATATACCATTAGTGGAACCTCTAACCTTGACATTTGTTATTATTATTGTTTAATTGTTACATTAATATTTCATCTCAAAGTTCTCATCATCATCATCATCTTCTTCTTCTTCTCTTTCTTTATTATTATTATTATTATTATTATTATTACTACTACTACTACTACTACTAGTATTATTATTATTATTATTATTATTGTTATTATTATTGTTATTATTGTTGTTGTATTATTTTTATTGTTGTTGTATTATTATTATTGTTATCGTTATTACTATTATTGTTGTTTATAATTGTTGTTTATAATTTGTACAATTAACCTCCCTGTGGTTCGACCCCGGTCTTGCCGGGTTATTTATTACTTCGACACTCCTGCACTTGGGAGAAGACATCAATCTTTTCGTCGTGTCAAAAGGAACTTGATTTGTTGTTAACATAAGTAATAATCATGAATGTCTGACAACATTTACAAGTATTAACATTATTTGAATAAGATAATTAATGTAATCATATTAATTATTTATAATCTGATTAGAATTTTTTTATGTGCGGTTTCCAATTGAATAATAAAAAGAATTTATACTATACTTGTTTGAAATACCATTAGTAGATCCTTTAACCTTGACATTTGTTTTTATCATTATTTGATCCTCACATTAATATTCCATATCAAAATTCTCATGAACTTCTTTATTATTATTAGTAGTACTACTATTATTATTGTTATTTATAATTTATATAATTAACATCTATGTGGTTCGACCCTAATCTTGTCGAGTTATTTATTATTTCGACACTCCTACATTTAAGAGAAGAGATTAATCTTTTGGTCATGTCAGCATGCACAACATCAAATAACAAATCTTCCTCCTAGACTAAAAGAGTTTAAGATTAATAATAAAATGGATTAATAATTAAATTATAATTTTGAAAGAGTCACACCTAATACTATAGTCACTAGAAAACCTAATATTTTACGAGAGTCTAGGTAAAGAGATTAGTTGTACATGAATAAGATGCATCACCCTTAGTGCATCCTTTCTTTGATAAGCTTTAGTGTTGATCAATTGTTTTTATAGGTTAGGTTTTTATTTATTGATGATCTCAAGTGAGATGCAAGACATATCTTCTATTTGTTTATATTTTACATTCTCTAGTTAAATCATAACCGTTCTAGAATCTAAATTTTAGTATCATATTTATTTTTTTATTTTATATCTTTAACACTGAGAATATACTTTATAGTATAATTTTATTTCCTTAAATAATAAAGTCTACAACTAATTCATAACGTATATTGCTATTAACTCGTTTAATTTAATATCTAGAGTACATATTATGTAGTAAAATTCATACGCTGAATATTAATTAAACAAATTATTTTTTGTGATATTTTTAAAATCTTAACCAAATCCTAATGGATAATCACAAATTAGTTATAATATTCATTTTTTATTTTTAAAACATGATAAAAATATACTTTTTGAAGAAAATATATATAAAAAATTTTAGAATTTGGTTGTAAGCACTTAAATAAGAAAATATTTTTTGTATTTTTAAAATAAGGAATCTTTTGATTTTTTTAAAAAAAATTAAGAGAAAAACTAGGTATTTTTAATATCTTTTCAATATCTTATAATTTAAGTTTACGACCCAATATTAAGTGAAATGTTTTTAAAAAAAGACATGTTTTTGTATTTTTGAAATAAGTAAATCTTTTCTGAATCTTTCATTTATTTATTTTTGAAATTTCTAATAAAAACTAGATATTTTTAATATTAAGGTTAATATCTTAAAATGAAAGTCCATAACATGATATTTAGGTAAAATTATTAGAAAAATAAATAAGAAACCCACAAGTAACTTAAAATTAGTCCCTAAATTTTTTCAAAATCTTATGAGCTAGCTTATTGCTTGTTTGGATATACATTAAAATAAGAACAAACTAAAGTTAAAGGAAAAGGCAAGAGGGCATGTTTGTCAAACAAACATTTAGAATAAAAATTAAAGGCATTAAAAATGCCTTAAAGCAGTGTTTGACAAACACATCTTAGGGATAAAAACATGACATTTTTTCCTTAAAAAAAATGAATTGTGCCAAGCATGCCTATAGGTCTAGGTTGGGCTTAGCCCAAACACATGGGCTGGGCTTATTAAGTTTGAAGACCAAGCCCATATGTATAGGGTGGGCTCAAGCCTATCCCAATCTGATTTTGTTAGGCCGATAAACATCCTAATATATTTCTTTATATAACCAACTCAATCACACAAGCTAGGTTGAAAGACTAACCTTATTTTTCTTTGCCATTTTCCCAATCTAATAATTGTTTCTTTTGACAAAGAAAGTTTTCCAATAAAAAGGAAGTAATTATTCATATATTTCAAGCACTACTCTTATTATGGTGGTGGTCTCATTATGGTGTAGTGGTTCACAATGGAGGCTGGTGATGCTGGTTTGGAGGTAGAGAAGCTATAATGGAGACGTGGTTGAAGCTCTTAGGAGGGAAGAAAGACAGTGATGGAGATGACAGTATATGTACATAAGAGTGGTGGCTGTTGTGTGTATGTGTGTGTTGGGGTTTCAATTTCATAGGATAATGTAAAGAGAAAAGGTATTTAGCTTTGATTTTTTTCCTCTAGTTTAGTGTAGAGTTAGGATGGTTCCTTTTTCTATTTTATTCTATCACTCTCTTTCCCCTCTCATTTGTTTTGGTTTTTCATTAGCAAAATCATCATATTTAATGATCAAGTCTTCATCTTGCCCATTTATTCTTGCCCGTTAAAGCTGCCTTTCAATACATTGCAACTGCAGGTTTTAATATATTACTCAGGTCATGCTCTTTATTTGTCATGATAGAGCTTCAATGAGTTTGATTAGTACTTAAAAGTGCATTTTTATCAAGGTTTTATATCATCATATTGCATGATTGTGCATCAAAAGTGTCATTAAGTCTCTTGTTTTACATATGTATTTATTGTTTTTATTTGGTTGTTTTTATAATAATTGATGTGTTTTTTAGTAATGAAGTTTGTTTTAATGTTTCGATAGGTTTTTGGAGCTTAAATGAATTAATTCAGAAAATTCAACGTCGGAATTCAGAACAAAGAATTGAAGAGATATTTAGTTGAAGATTGAAGCAAATCTTGGTTCAAATAAGTGCTCCAAATTTGTCCCAAAAATCAATTCTATTCCAATTCTAGAAAAGAATATCATATGATTTATTTCAAGCCCAAACTTGCCTTATGTTGTGTGCAAACTTCAACCATTAAACACTCAAGGTTTCAATGTCAATCTTAGCCCAAATAATAAGTACATTTGTATACTTATTTGATGCTCAAATTCAGCCCAAAAATCAGCCCCAAATCAGCCCTAAATCAACCCCAAATCAACCTTCAAATCAACCCAAACACAATCCATGATCTTACATGTCCACACAACAAATAACAATTGATTTATTTTGGGTAATCCATTGATCCAAGAAGGCAAGCACATGGATGGAAAGCTGGAGGGGATATTTTAACATTATTTTGGGTCAAAAAGAAGAAGGATACACCTCATAAATGAGGAAGAAAAACGTGCACCAAAGTAGTTATAAAGCTGTCTTGATTTGATTTTTCAGAACATCTTTCGGTGTTTTGCCCATAACTTTTTACTCAGGTGTCCAAATGAGCTGTTCTTTAATGATCTGGAAAGGTGACAGAATTGCCTATAAATATGTCTCTAATAGACTTCTCCAAAAAAAGCTTCTAAGAGGGTCGAATTGCTGTCCAACATTAGAGTCAGATTTGTGTCCGAATTTTTTCTGAAATTGTATTGTGTTCTTCTTTATAGATTTCGGTTCTTTAGTTTGTAAAACTTATTTTTTCAGTTGGATTCAAGTTCTTTCATGTTTATTGAAGTGTTCTTATATATAATCATGGTTGGCTAAACTCTTTCTTGGATCCAAATCAAGGATAATGGTGATTGAGGTGAGTTCTTTAGGATATGAATGAATCTTAATGTTTATCTTCTTATTTTCTTCATGAATGATTTATTATTGTAAAGAAATTTTAGAAATCATTTAGGTAATGTTATAATCTTAAATTTTTATGCACAAACTTTAGTTTTGGTATAGAGATTGCTTGATTCAATGTCTTACTTAATATGAAAGTACTTGTTCATTCTTAAGCAATAATCAATCTTCATCTTTCTAATCTTCATTGTAATATCTTCCGATCTAATATCACCATCGTTGAGATTAGGTTGAGTTATCTTATATATGTTGAAGAAATCACCAATACATCACCATTAAAATTGATTTGGACCAAGACTTACTTTTCTTGTCATTTAAAATCTATTTACATTTTTATTTTTTTTATCTTTGAAAACAAATCCATCAATTATTTTCAACCAAGTTATTGTTAATTTAATTTCTCTTGAGTTTTTTTTTTGTTACTTAGCTTAATTTCCAGATCTAGCTCTCTGTGGATATGACCTCGATCTTACCGAGTTAATTGCTACATCGCACACTCGTGCACTTGCGAGTTAAAACAAGCCGATCATAAAAAGCGGTCAAGCAATTTTGGCGCCGTTGCCGGGGAGCTAGCAAGCAAAGGTAACAAATTTAGATTTGATTATTGGAAAACTAAAAAAAAATCATATAAAAAAAATTCAATTGGCTGGTTTTACCGCCTAAAAAATTTTTTTGACCTTAACGTTTCGGATATTGGACTGTGGACTGGACTATTAATTGTTGGATTTTGGTTGGTTCAACCATTTTTCTTTTATTGTCTATTCTTATTAGTTTCTAATATTTTTCTTTTTTATTTCATTTTATTTTGTTGATATTGTTTTTATTTATTGTCTAAAGTGCTTGGCCGGTATTACCGCCTTTTTATTTATGCTTGTTATAATTATTTTTTAATGTTTATTGTTGTTATTTTTCTTATATTTATTGTTTGAAGTGCTTGGCCGGTATTACCGCCTCTTGTTTGTTTCATTTTATTTTGTTGTTTTGTTATGATTATTTTTCTTATAATTATTGTTTGAAGTGCTTGGCCGGTATTACCGCCTCTTTATTCAAGCTTGTTATAATTATCTTTTAATGTTTATTATTGTTAATAGTGTTTATTAGTTGGAGAGTGAATTTCTTAATTTGTTGTATTTTTATTTTTGAGCTATTACTTTTATTTGCAATTTTTTTTTTCTTTCCTTTCTTTTCATATTCATATAATTGTTATATTATTATTATTATTATTATTTTATCATGGCTAATGTTGAAGATGTAGAGGGTGAAGGGAGTGTTCAAGGTAATGGACCTCCACAATTCAATGATCAACCTAATTTTCGAACTCTTAGAGAGTATCTTCACCCGGCTAGACAAAGTACACTTTCGTGTATTATCTTACCTCTTAACCAACAAGCTTTCAATTTGAAACCGGGCATGATTCAACTTCTTCCCACATTTCACGGTATGGATTCTGAAAATCCATACATACACATTAAAGACTTTGAAGAGGTATGTAATACTTTTATTGATAGAACATGCACCGAGGAAACCATTCGGCTTAAATTGTTCCCATTCTCTCTAAAGGATAAAGCCAAGCTTTGGCTAAACTCCTTGCGTCCTAGGTCTATAGGTACATGGAGAGAAATGCAAGCTAAATTTTTGAAAAAATACTTCCCCATTCATAGGACAGCAGCCTTACAACGTCAAATGATGAATTTTTCTTGTAGTCCAAATGAGTCATTTCACCAAGCTTGGGAAAGGTTCAAAGACTTGTTAAATGCATGCCCTCACCATGGTTTTGAGATGTGGAGGTTAGTGAGTTTCTTTTATGACTCTCTTACCGTAGATTTTAAAAAGCTAGTGTCAACCATGTGTAATGGTGAGTTTTATGACAAAGAACCAAGTGAGGCTTTTGATTTTTTTGATCAATTGGCTGAAAACACAAAGCAATGGGAGACTTCTCTCCCAGTTCATGTTGAGTCTAGAAACACCATTTCTCATTCAAGTGGGAAGTTTCAATTGAAAGAGACTGATGACCTCAATGCTAGATTAGCCTCATTGGCTAGGAAAGTAGAGTCTCTTGAGATTAAAAAAGTGCATGTCATAAGTGAACAACAAGAGGAAAGTTGTGTTGTTTGTGAAAGCAAAGGGCATAGGACAATTGAATGTCCTACCATTCCAGCCTTCAAGGAAGTGCTATATGGCCAAACTTCTGATTCAAGTAATGTTAGAAAGCCATTTCCAAACCAAGTAGGCAATCCCTACTCTGAGACCTATAATCCTGGATGGAGGAACCACCCAAATTTTAGATGGAGAAATGAGGGCTCTTCAGTACCTCAAACATTTCAACCTCTACCCCAACCATTTCATGCTCCCACACATAACACATACCAACCACCTCATAAGAGATCCTTAGAGGATACTCTTCAACAATTCATGCAAACGCAAGGAGGAATCAACAACCAAGTTTACAAATTCCAAGACCAGACCAATAGGACCTTAGATGACATTCGAAGTCAACTAACTAAGTTGACTCAATCACTAAGCATTCAAGAGAAAGGAAAAATCCCAGCTCAACCAATGCCCAATCCTAGAGGTCAGGTACACATGAGTGAATCCTCACCTAGTGAACCTTCAAACCATGAACAAGTCCAAGCCATCACTACCCTTAGAAGTGGAAAGATTGTTGACAAAGGTGTAGGTTTTAGGATTCCTAAAGGTATTGTGGAGGAGAAATCTAGGGAAAGTGAAGAGGGAATCAAAACACAAGTGACAAATGAGAGTTTGAGAGATAAAGAAGGTGAGCTAAATGAGAAAGAGATGAGTGAGAAAGGAGATGATTCAAGAAAAATTAAAGTCAAAGTGAGTGACTTAGAATTTGTTCCTAGAGCACCATTTCCACAAAGGTTAGGGAAACCTAAGCAAGATCTTATGAACTCAAAAATCTATGAATTGTTCAAACAAGTGAAAGTCAATATTCCACTCCTTGATGCAATTAAACAAGTTCCATCTTATGCAAAGTTTCTTAAGGATTTATGCACAGTCAAAAGGAGATTGAATGTGAAAGAAAGAGCCTTTCTAACTGAACATGCTAGTGCCATCATCCAGTTTAAGACCCCTCCCAAATACAAAGATCCTGGTTGTCCTACCATTTCATGCATTATTGGAAGTCATAAGATAGATCAAGCTTTGTTGGATTTAGGAGCAAGTGTGCATTTAATACCCTACACTATTTACGAACAATTAGGTTTAGGAGAAATCAAGCCTACTCGAATCACCCTTCAATTAGCTGATAGGTCAATCAAGATTCCTAGGGGTATCGTTGAGGATGTGTTGGTCCAAGTAGATAAATTCTACTTTCCTGTTGATTTTGTAGTATTAGACACCGCACCAATTCAAGGTTCTAATGCCCCCATCCCAGTCATCTTAGGGAGACCTTTCCTAGCTACATCCAATGCCTTAATTAACTGTAGGAATGGGGTGATGAAATTGTCTTTTGGGAATATGACTGTGGAGATGAACATATTCAATGTCTCCAAACAAATCGGGGAACATGAGGACATTAGAGAGGTAGATTTCATCCAAACAGTTTGTCAAGAACACTTTGAGAGAGTGTGGATCAAGGATCCATTGGAGAGAACTTTAATTCATGATGAAATATTTTGTTCTTTGGAATGTGTTGATGAGGAAGTAAGAGAACTCGAGACTTATCTAGATCCAATGCCTATTATGTCAATAGGTCAATGGACCCCATCATTTGAGCCTTTGATTTCACCCCAAGTGAAAGTTGAGGAATCTCTTGTCCAGCCTGATAAACTAGAAAGGAAGCCTTTACCGAGTGATCTTAAGTATGCATTTCTAGGGGAAGATGAATCATATCCTATTGTGATCTCATCAAAACTTAGCATAGAGCAAGAACAAAAACTTTTGAGAGTGGTGAGAAAACATAAGAAAGCAATTGGGTGGAAAATTACTGACTTGAAAGGAATTAGCCCTCTTTTATGTACATATAGAATCTATCTTGAAGAAGAGGCTAAATCTGTGAGGCAAATGCAAAGACGATTGAACCCAAACATGAAGGAAGTAGTGAGAGGTGAAGTGCTTAAGCTACTTGATGCAGGTATCATTTACCCTATTGCAAACTCAAAATGGGTTAGTCCAACCCAAGTTGTCCCAAAAAAATCTGGAGTCACAGTAGTGAAGAATGAAAATAATGAGCTGGTACCAACTAGAATCCAAACTGGATGGCGTATGTGCATTGATTATCGTAAATTGAACATGGTGACTAGGAAGGACCATTTTCCGCTTCCATTTTTAGACCAAGTGCTTGAAAGAGTAGCTAGAAGAGCTTTCTATTGTTTTCTGGATGGATACTCAGGTTACAACCAAATTGAGATTTCTTTAGAAGACCAAGAAAAAACCACTTTCACTTGTCCTTTTGGTACTTATGCTTATAGAAGAATGCCATTTGGTTTGTGTAATGCCCCAGCCACTTTTCAAAGGTGTATGATGAGTATCTTTAGTGACATGGTGGAAAATTTTTTAGAAGTTTTCATGGATGATTTTTCAATTTATGGGGATTCCTATGAGTTGTGTCTAATGAATCTAGAAAAAGTTCTTGAAAGGTGTGAAGAGAGCAATCTTGTACTCAATTGGGAGAAGTGTCATTTTATGGTGACACATGGCATTGTTTTAGGTCACATTGTCTCTTCAAAAGGGATAGAGGTAGATAAGTCAAAAGTGGAAGTCATTCAAAAATTAACTACCCCTAGGACTGTGAAAGATGTGAGATCCTTTTTAGGACATGCTGGTTTTTATCGAAGATTCATTCATTCTTTTAGTACCATTGCCAAACCATTATGTAACTTGTTGTCACAAGATGTCCCATTTGATTGGACATCAAAATGTCAAGAAGCTTTTGAAAAGCTTAAAGGGTTGTTGACAACTGCACCAATCATACAAGCTCCTGATTGGTCTTTACCATTTGAACTGATGTGTGATGCTAGTGATTTTGCGGTTGGGGCTGTTTTAGGGCAAAGAAAAGACAAGAAACCTCATGTCATATATTATGCTAGCAAGACTTTGAATGATGCTCAATTGAATTACACTACAACTGAAAAAGAACTCTTAGCTGTGGTCTTTGCATTAGACAAGTTTAGGTCTTATTTGGTTGGATCTCTTGTTATTGTTTTCACTAATCATGCAGCATTGAAATATTTGCTCACAAAACAGGATGCCAAACCACGTTTGATTCGATGGATCCTCCTACTCCAAGAGTTTAACATTGAAATTCGAGATAAAAAGGGAGTAGAGAATGTAGTAGCTGATCATTTGTCTCGTCTTTCAAGCTATAAGACCATAATTGATGAATCTCCAATAAATGAACTCTTTGCTGATGAAAATTTATTTTGTGCAGGTACTGTCTCTCACATCAGTTCTCCATGGTATGCTGACATAGCAAATTACCTAGCCACAAGTCAAATTCCTTCTCATTGGTCTAAACTTGACAAACAAAAATTCTTGTGCAATGTGCGTGACACGACTAAAAGATTGATGTCTTCTCCCAAGTGCAGGAGTGTCGAAGTAATAAATAACCCGGCAAGACCGGGGTCGAACCACAGGGAGGTTAATTGTACAAATTATAAACAAAAATTATAAAACAACAATAACAACAACAACAATAGTAATAATAGTAATAATAATAATAATAATAGTAGTAGTAGTAGTAGTAGTAGTACTAATAATAATAATAATAATAATAAAGAAAGAGAAGAAGAAGAAGATGATGATGATGATGATGAGAACTTGGAGATCAAATATTAATGTAAGGATTAAGCAATAATAATAACAAATGTCAAGGTTAGAGATTCCACTAATGGTATATCAAACAAGTATAGTATAAACTCTTATTATTGAATTGGAAACCACACACAAAGGAGGTTCCAATCAGATTATATATTGTTAACATGATTACATTAGTCATCTTATTCAATTAATGCTAATACTTGTAAATCTCGTCAAGCATTCATGATTATAACTTATGTTAACAACAAATCAAGTTCCTTTCATAGCTCAGGTGTCGGTTATACCATACATTATGGGCTATGAAAGTGCCAAGCATTTGTTGTACCAAGTGTTATACAACATAAATCAAGATTAGTCATTTAACAAGCAAAGTATTAAAGAGTGAACAAGATAACAAATATAAAACATGTTAGTATCAAACATTAAAGTCCATATTAAGTTTACATTATACTTATTCTTACACCATTAGTGTAACCTTTTCACCTTGACATAATTAACTTAGCTAGACATAATGAAAGAAAGCAAAATAGATAAACAAAATAAGAACATAAAAGTTAACTAAGTAAAGGAAAGGAAATGAAAGGCATAAACTTAATATTAATGAAAGCAAAGCATAAACATTACAAAAAATACAAAGAGAGAAAGGAAGAGCATGATCTTGATCTGGAAACCAAGATGCCTAAATGCATGGCAAATGCCTCCTTTTATAGGCCAAAATTGGGAACTATTGATTTGATGACTAATTGATAAGTGGGTGGCCAACTTTTGACTTGGTGACAATCCTTATCTTCTCTTGTCTGCCCAAAACGTCATTGATAACATCAAAACTGGAGCCAGGTGCAAACATGAAAGTTGTAGGCAATTGTCTCAGCTTTCTTGTGTAAACAATTCAGCTCATTTGGACTTCTAGAACTCCAGATATGGCCAAAATACCGAACAGTGCTCGGGCTGGAAGACAGATTCGGGCTTCTTTGTTGTTACTACAATTTGGACTTGATAATGGCCTTTTTAGATCTTGGGCTCCATATGAAAGTTGTAGGCCTATGTCTTACCTTTCCATCCATATAAATTGGACCTAAATCGGAGATCTGTAGCTCTAGATATGGCCTAATTACCGAACAGTGTTCCGGTTTGGATTGCACCGACATCTCTTTTCTAAGTTTGACCATCTCTTTATCCTTGCAATTTAAGTTCTTCAAGTCATCAATCAATCCTTTCATTTATATGATAGACCTGCATTAAAAATAGACATTTACCACAAATTATAGGTATCTTATATTATTAGATACATTATTATAAAACATATTTTAGTTAAGGAGTTATTGATACTTCAAGTGCAAAATGATGATATAAAACCATGATAAAAATGCACTTTTAAGTACTAATCACACCCCTCAACCAGCTTATTACTAGTCCCTAGTAATTAAAGCGTTAAAACAATTTGCAAATTTCACAAAGCAAGGTATTCATCATTTAACTTCCATTAATCTATCCAGATAAACAAACTCTCATTAAATTTATATATCTGCTCAATACCACTTAACAAGATATTAATAAACCTTTCTTTTGTGCTCAATGTATCAACACATAATTATGGGGCTTTTCTTGGAAGAAAACAAAATTTTTGTTCTAATGTTTAAGGTTAACTTCCTTGGGTTGGGATTACTATTTTTGTCTTTTTTTTTTTTTTTAACTCTATATACATATACTTTAAAAACATCATGCATCTTTAACCCATGTAACGAGCTTTCAGCTAATGACTCCCAGACCAGTTGGTCTTAGGGCATTAAGTGTTAAGACACCCCTACGAGCTTAGTAACTCGGGTCGCAGATACTGATATGTAGATAGTGCAATGTTTGATTGCCTTAAGCTTTTCTCCTCAACCCATGTAACAAGCGTTGGGCCAATAGCTCCCAAGTCAGTTGACTTTAGGGTATTAGGTGTTAAAACACCCCTTCGGGCTTAATTGCTTAGGTTAGGGAGGCTACGAAATCAAACTTATCTACATTTTTATTATCATCATTTTTTATTTTTTCTTTTTTTCTTTTTTTTTTTCATGTTTTTCTTTTTTTTTTATTATATACAATCCCTTTCCCTTAGTTGTTACCTTTAACAAAAGAACATAAATAATGTAATAATCCAATATGCAACCCACAATCATATGTTAAAGTGTGTGTGTGTAAATTAAGGTTTAAGAATACATGTTAAATAAGTATATGAGCAGAATTAAGTGGTAACAATACGAGAGTTTGTAAACCTGAATATTTCAGGAAGTATTATAATAGACCTTGTTAAGAATGGTTACTAAGATGCGTCTCAAGAGTCACTTTAACAAAAGAACTCCTTTACTCTGCCATCCTAGTAACAACAATTATGCACATGCTTTATGAAATGAAAAACAAATTTTTTTTTTTTATCAACTACTACCCTCTCCCCCCAACCAAAACGAGACATTGTCCTCAATGTTCTAAGGTAGAAAGATAGAGTATAGAAGATATCACCTGAAATAACGAACACTGACAAAACCTGAAACATACTGAAATAAAAATAAGAAATAACAAAACACAATAATAAAACCAAAAGACACAAAAACTCACAAGTGAAGGCTCAAATCCAATCTAAGCTTTTTACGGCTTCCCGTAGATGACCAATTTATGCGACTCATGGAAGGATCAATCACAGGAGTGAAAGATTGTAGTTGGTCAATCAATTGTTCAGCAGTAGGAGCAGAGATTATGATTTGGCGTGCAGAAGATGTTAGAAATTCCTGTTCCACAGCATGATCAAGAAAAGACAACAACTTATCATAATAACCATTAACATTTAACAAACCTATGGGTTTATGGTGAATGTGCAATTGAGCCCAAGAGGAAATATGAAAGATCTCTTCCAATGTGCCTAGACCACCTAGTAAAGCAATAAAAGCATCAGCATGGTTAAACATTGCATTCATTCGAGCCGACATTGTGGAGACCTGAAGTTCCTCTCCAATTGTTTTTCCAATGATGTCCCCTTGTGCCAAAGCTTCAGGGACGACTCCTAAAACTTGACTACCTCCTAAAAATGCAGCTATTGACACACCTCCCATTAACCCAAGACTGCCTTCCCCATACACTAAATGAATCTTTCTCTCAGCTAGCACCTGACCAAGATGGTTTGCTGATTCTAAAAACTCCCTTTCTTTCCCAGGACTAGATCCACCAAAAACACAGATATTTCTTATTTGATGACTTGAGGAACTTGTCATTTCTACACACTTCTGTATTTGTTGAATGTATGGGTTGAGTAGAAATGAAAGGAAGGAAAAGAGGGTTTTATAGATGAGAAAGTAGAAAGGCAATCATAACATCTATATGTAGGCCAGCTAGAGTCTCACACACTCTCTCTCTCTTTTTATTTATTTATTTATTTACTTTTGAAAAAAAACATGTGTATGTACAGGTAGTTGTGATTGTGGCTCACATCTTCCCTTGGTTTTACGTCCAAGAACGGCTTAAACGCCCTCTATGGGTCGGGGATAGGCTTCCCATCCAGTTTTCTTAAAAACTGGCAAACAGGGTCTTTTTTAGTCAGATTCCCAAGACTAAGTCGATCATGTTCTTTATGAAATAGTGGCCATAAATCATGAATTGCACGATGCACATCTCCACTAGGATGCGTCTCAAGAGTCAATAGAAGATTATCTAAAGACTCCTTACTCAGGCCATCCTTAATGAATTGTATTTTATCTTCACGGTTTATAGATACAATTCCTAAAGAACGACATTGTGTATTACAAGTCCATCTAGCACAACGATGACAGACATCCAGTCGTTTTGCACGACGCTTCTTTGCAAAAGTGCTTTTACCTGTTCCAGGCATGTGTGAAATGAAGAAGTTAGAGGACTCACCTGATAATCGGACCTTTGCTTCAATCAACCAGCGAATATCTTCAGAAATTCCATGATTCATTAACAATCTCAATCTTGCACATCTAGCACGGTAAATTTTTGTAATCGCATTCTGAGGCAGAGCGGGAAAATACTTTTTCAATTTTTCAAGATTAGTGTCCATTATCAAATGAGAATTGGAAGAGAGATTCAAAGAATTGCACAGATATATACACAGATATCAGTTATTGTGGGAAACTGAAAGAACCGACTTAAGTCACGGAGTACCGTTGTCCGCCATTTGACCGGGGTGAGATAAACTAGCAAAAATCACTAAAAAAGAAACACAAAAACAATGTGAGAAAAAAAATAATCAACCTTTATCTACAAGATCATTCCAACCAGTTGATTCATTTTTACTAGGAAAATTATCAAAGTAAGCTTTCAAACGATGTCCATTTTCCTTAAAATCATTGTCATTCATTGAATTCTCAATATCACAGGCATCATAAGGATTGCTCCATCTTGGTCTTAGCTCTCTAGGGACTGCATAGAGTTGAGAATTATAAAACAAAACTTTTTGACCAGTATCAATCTTTTGACAATTTTCACAAGTTTTGCAGAATGCATGCGTGTCCTTGAACATGGTGGGCCAATAAAATTCATTTTGAAAGATTTTTGCAATTGTCTTTTTTGATGAGAAATAACTTCCACATGCTTCAGAATGACAAAGTTTAATGACACTACTTACCTCATTGTCGGGAATGAATCTTTGAAATATTTGATCAGGACAATATTTGAATAAAGTAGGGTCATCACAATAAAAATTCTTCACTTCGTTCAAAAACGTTTCTTTGTCTTGGGTACTCCAATCAGCTGGCAAATCTCCTAAAGAAAGAAAATTGATATTTTTATTATACCAAGGCATTGGACTAAGAGAAAGTAAGGATTCGTTAGGAAAGTAATCATCGATTGGTGTGATGTCAGATGTCGAATCTGTTGTCACTGTTGACAAAAGATTCGCATCAACATTTTCGGTCCTTGTTTCATCCGTGATTTCTTCCTCAGAATAAACCATTTGCAAATCTTCAGTTTCATCCAATTCATTTTTACTTAAAGTAGATTCAAGTTGATCATAAACTAATTCGTCAATATGATCTACTTCTTGTAAATCATTATCATCTCCAGGTTGCTTGCAAATGTTGAAAATATTCATCTCCAATGTCATGTTTCCAAATGATAGCTTCATGAGTCCATTCCTACAATTAATCAATGCATTAGAAGTTGCAAGAAATGGACGTCCTAAAATAACAGGAAATGAATTACATGCTTCAACAGGTTCTGTGTCCAAGACAATAAAATCCACAGGATAAATGAATTTATCGACTTGTACTAACACATCTTCAATTATTCCTCTAGGCACTTTTACAGATCTATCGGCAAGTAAAAGAGATATAGAAGTTGGTTTTAACTCACCTAGATTGAGACTCTGAAAAACTGAATATGGAAGTAAATTCACACTAGCACCAAGATCAAGTAAGGCTTTTTCAATTTTATGCTCTCCAATAAAGCAAGAAATTGTAGGACAACCAGGGTCTTTATATTTCAAAGCATTATTGTTTTGAAGAATAGCACTTACTTGTTCGGCTAGAAAGGCTTTCTTTTTCACATTCAGTTTCCTCTTCACAGTGCATAGATCTTTCAAAAATTTAGCATAGGAAGGAACCTGTTTAATAGCATCCAGCAAAGGTATATTGATCCTTACCTGTTTGAAAATTTCATAAATTTCAGAGTTATAGTTGACTTTCCTTTGTTTGGTCATGGCATGAGGAAATGGAAGTGCTGGCGGTGAATCAGTCGTTTCTTTGCAATTTTCAGATTCAACCCCTTCCTTACCCTCAGAGATTGACTCATCATCTTTCTCATAAGGTTCAAGAGAGGGTTTTTCAATAACCTTACCACTGCGTAGAGTAGTGACTGATTTGACTTGATCCATATGTTGGCTTCCAGAACTACTTGCATTTGCATTGTATTGCCCCTTAGGATTTTGTTGCGGTTGAGATGGAAACTTACCTTTCTCTTGGAAACTGAGAGCAGATGTTAATTTAGCAAGAGTATCTTTAAAATCTGTCATGTTTTGAGCAAGTTGAGTATTAATTGTCTCTTGCTTTTCAATAAATGCATGCAATGTTTCCTCAAGATTTCTTCTAGAAGGTGGAGCATAAGAAGGTGCATATCCATGAGAATTTTGGAAATTATGGTGTGCTTGAAACGGTGGTTGTGAAGTTTGTGCATTGTTGTTCTCACTCTTCCAATTAAAATTTGGGTGATTTCTCCAACCAGGGTTGTATGTTTGGGAGTATGGGTTGTGGTTGGCCCTTTGAAAACTGTTTAAAGCATGGGCTTGTTCATGGAGACATTCTTTAAAAGAAGGCAAGGTTGGACAGTTACTGGTTGAGTGTTCATTTGTTTCACAGATTTGACACGCAATGTTTTCAACAGATTTTAATTGACCACTCTTTTTTAATTCTAGTGCCTCGACTTTTCTAGCTAAAGATGCAAATTTGGCTTGAAGGTCATGATCTTCCCTAAGGTTGTACATACCTCCACTAGATGTATGAGGTTGAGTTTTACTTGGTGCCTCATATGTACCCGCGGTGTCCCAATTTTGAGCATTTTCAGCTAACAAGTCTAAGTACTCCATTGCTTCATCAGGGTCTTTATCTTCAAAAGTTCCATTGCACATCAATTCAACCATTTGCCTATCTTTAGGTGTTAACCCTTCATAGAAATGTGAAACCAATCTCCATGTTTCAAAACCATGATGAGGGCAAGTACTAAGCAAGTCTTGATACCTATCCCAACATTTGTAAAATGTTTCTCCTGGTTTTTGAGTGAAAGTGGTGATTTGTCTCTTGAAAGAGTTTGTTCTATGAGATGGGAAAAACTTCTTTAAAAATTGTTGTTGCATTTCATCCCAAGCACGAATGGATTCTGGTCTCAAATTTTGTAGCCATGTTTTAGCTTTATCTTTTAATGAAAAAGAAAAAAGCTTTAATCTGATGGTGTTCATGCTACAATTTAAATTATTATATGTGTTGCACACCTCCTCAAATTCCCTTAAATGCAAGTATGGATTTTCCAATTCTAAACCATGAAAAGATGGTAAAAGTTGAATAATACCTGGTTTAAAATTAAAATGAGATGCATCAGGAGGAAAAACTATGCATGATGGTGCACTTGTTCTTGTGGGATTCATGTGGTCTCTAAGTGTTCTAGCACGGTTATTCTCATTATTTTCATTATGAAGTGATTGATTATCTTCTTCAGCCATATTTTCTGAAAATGATGAGGATACCCTACAAAGTGTACCACTTGATGTACGTGACCACACTCTCATGCACGTGTAGGAATAAAATAAAAAAAAGACGAAGAAAGCAAAAGGAGGAAGAAAACAAAATAAAAAGAAACAAAAGAAAAGAAACAAAGTTATATACAAGAAAAGTGAAAAGAGAAAATAAAATAAATACTATAATTTATATAAGAACTTACCTCCCCGGCAATGGCGCCAAAAACTTGACACGACTAAAAGATTGATGTCTTCTCCCAAGTGCAGGAGTGTCGAAGTAATAAATAACCCGGCAAGACCGGGGTCGAACCACAGGGAGGTTAATTGTACAAATTATAAACAAAAATTATAAAACAACAATAACAACAACAACAATAGTAATAATAGTAATAATAATAATAATAATAGTAGTAGTAGTAGTAGTAGTAGTACTAATAATAATAATAATAATAATAAAGAAAGAGAAGAAGAAGAAGATGATGATGATGATGATGAGAACTTGGAGATCAAATATTAATGTAAGGATTAAGCAATAATAATAACAAATGTCAAGGTTAGAGATTCCACTAATGGTATATCAAACAAGTATAGTATAAACTCTTATTATTGAATTGGAAACCACACACAAAGGAGGTTCCAATCAGATTATATATTGTTAACATGATTACATTAGTCATCTTATTCAATTAATGCTAATACTTGTAAATCTCGTCAAGCATTCATGATTATAACTTATGTTAACAACAAATCAAGTTCCTTTCATAGCTCAGGTGTCGGTTATACCATACATTATGGGCTATGAAAGTGCCAAGCATTTGTTGTACCAAGTGTTATACAACATAAATCAAGATTAGTCATTTAACAAGCAAAGTATTAAAGAGTGAACAAGATAACAAATATAAAACATGTTAGTATCAAACATTAAAGTCCATATTAAGTTTACATTATACTTATTCTTACACCATTAGTGTAACCTTTTCACCTTGACATAATTAACTTAGCTAGACATAATGAAAGAAAGCAAAATAGATAAACAAAATAAGAACATAAAAGTTAACTAAGTAAAGGAAAGGAAATGAAAGGCATAAACTTAATATTAATGAAAGCAAAGCATAAACATTACAAAAAATACAAAGAGAGAAAGGAAGAGCATGATCTTGATCTGGAAACCAAGATGCCTAAATGCATGGCAAATGCCTCCTTTTATAGGCCAAAATTGGGAACTATTGATTTGATGACTAATTGATAAGTGGGTGGCCAACTTTTGACTTGGTGACAATCCTTATCTTCTCTTGTCTGCCCAAAACGTCATTGATAACGTCAAAACTGGAGCCAGGTGCAAACATGAAAGTTGTAGGAAATTGTCTCAGCTTTCTTGTGTAAAAAATTCAGCTCATTTGGACTTCTAGAACTCCAGATATGGCCAAAATACCGAACAGTGCTCGGGCTGGAAGACAGATTCGGGCTTCTTTGTTGTTGCTACAATTTGGACTTGATAATGGCCTTTTTAGATCTTGGGCTCCATATGAAAGTTGTAGGCCTATGTCTTACCTTTCCATCCATATAAATTGGACCTAAATCGGAGATCTGTAGCTCTAGATATGGCCTAATTACCGAACAGTGTTCCGGTTTGGATTGCACCGACATCTCTTTTCTAAGTTTGACCATCTCTTTATCCTTGCAATTTAAGTTCTTCAAGTCATCAATCAATCCTTTCATTTATATGATAGACCTGCATTAAAAATAGACATTTACCACAAATTATAGGTATCTTATATTATTAGATACATTATTATAAAACATATTTTAGTTAAGGAGTTATTGATACTTCAAGTGCAAAATGATGATATAAAACCATGATAAAAATGCACTTTTAAGTACTAATCAGTGCGCACCTTTTTTTGGGATGACCCCTACCTATTTAAATATTGTCCTGACCAAATTATTAGGCGGTGCATCCCTGATCATGAAATTCCAAGGGTCATTAATTTTTGTCATACATTAGCCTGTGGTGGGCATTTCTCTTCCAAGAAAACCATTGCCAAAATCTTGCAGTGTGGTTTTTATTGGCCTACCATGTTTAAAGATGTTCATGCCTTCTGTGTTGCATGTGACCGATGTCAACGACTAGGTAGCCTCACTAGGCGTAACATGATGCCCCTTAACCCCGTCCTTGTTTTGGAAATATTTGATTGTTGGGGGATTGATTTCATGGGACCTTTTCCAAGTTCATTTGGTTACCAATTCATCCTTGTTGCTGTTGATTATGTGTCTAAATGGGTGGAGGCCATTGCATCTCGAACCAATGAGCATCGAGTTGTGGTCAAATTCTTGAAAGAAAATATTTTCTCTCGTTTTGGCATGCCCCGGGCTATGATTAGTGATGGGGGAAAACATTTTTGTAACAAGCCCGTTGGGATTTTGATGAGAAAATATGGTGTAATTCACAAGGTCAGTACCCCCTATCACCCACAGACTAGTGGCCAAGCTGAGTTGGCAAATAGGGAGATCAAGAACATTTTAGAGAAAACAGTCAATCCAAACCGTAAAGATTGGTCCCTACGACTAGTTGATGCTTTGTGGGCATATCGCACTGCTTATAAGACCTCTTTAGGAATGTCTCCTTATAGGCTAGTTTATGGAAAGCCTTGTCATCTCCCTGTTGAGATTGAGCACCGTGCATATTGGGTCATTCGGCAATTCAATGACAATGAAAACGAGGTTGGCAAAAATAGAAAGCTTCAATTGGATGAATTAGAGGAGTTGAGAAATGATGCATTTGAAAATGCAAAAATTTCAAAACATAAGATGAAAACTTTGCATGATAAACATATTCTTAGAAAATCCCTTCATGTTGGTCAAAAGGTTCTCTTGTATAATTCACGATTACATCTCTTTCCTGGGAAGTTGAGGATAAAATGGACTGGTCCATTTGTGATTAAATCCATCTCTGAGCATGGTGCATTTGAGGTAGAAAATCCCAAGAATGGAAATATTTTCAAAGTAAATGGTCATCGATTGAAACCTTATCTTGAAAATGTTGTGGCTGAAGTTGAGATATTGGATCTTCAAGATCCAATACCATTGTAGTATTAGAAGTAATGAGTTTTTATTTTTATTTTATTTTTATTTTTATTTTTCATTTTTATTATTTTTTCTTCTTTCTTCCATCTCTTATATTTTCGTGTTCATGCATTCGGGACAATGCATTATTTTAAGTTGGGGGGTGTGAGGTTCTTTATTTTCAAAAAAAAATAAAAAAAAATCAATGTTTTCTTTTAGTTGTGATATGCAGGTTAAAAAAAAATCAAGCAAGAAGTCAGCTCATGCCCAATTCAATCAGACATTCATCCTTGAAAACAGAAGGGGAGTAACAATTTTCTAATCTTTATACTTTTCTTCTCTTTCTCTTTTACATTGAGGATAATGTAAAACTTAATTTTAGATATTTCATTATGTTGAATGCTTGAGATAACCATGCTTGTTAAAAAAAAAAAAAACTTGCATTCGTATGTGAATGAGACTTGTTTAGGATGATCATTACATTTTTGGATTCATTATTATGTTGAACATTGCATACTTTAATTTGGGATAGATAATATCTTATAAAGCAAGATATAGCATACTTTTTTTTAAGATTACTGAAATACATCTTTCCTTGTAAAAGTTGTGTGAGTTGTGTGATTATGCATGAAAGATGAGTATGATGCTTTACTTGTGATTATCCCTTTTGATCCAGTCCTAAACAAGGTTTAAGTAAATAGAGTAACAATTATTACACGAATAAATAAATAAATAAATGTGTACAAAGTTCTATCTACTCCAATGTTTTGAGTTGCTCAGTAACTAGGGGTATTCATCACAAATGTTTATCTTTACGTCAAACGGCAGCTTAAAATATGAGTATGCAAAGCACTTTAAGTTTGTGACTTTGTGAGTAACCGGGTGCATTCATCACAAATGTTTGTATTCGCGTCAAAAGGGAAGTGACTACTTAAAGACAAAAAATAAATCATATCTTCAAAAAAAAAAAAAAAAAAAAAAGAAAAAAGAAAGAAAGAAAATATATAGATATTTCTCTAGTTTGCTACCTTGTTTGTGTTGGTGAGAATGGAAGATTACAAGTTGAGTTTTCGTATGAATCAATTATGTTGGTTGCACGATAAATATGACTGAATTTGGAAATTTTGTATGGATGTTTGATTTAGAGAATGTGAGTATGCTTATTTTTCTTTATTTGCTATTGTGTACACTAAGTTAAAGATACCAATGTTTGCATGATAGGTCCTTCAAGTGTGATGAATCGAGCCTAATTATGGTTGTTATTATTATTATTTTTATTTTAAAGGTTTTATGTTTTGTTTTGCTTGAGGACTAGCAAAATCTAAGTTGGGGGGTGTGATTGTGCATTAAAAGTGTCATTAAGTCTCTTGTTTTACATATGTATTTATTGTTTTTATTTGGTTGTTTTTATAATAATTGATGTGTTTTTTAGTAATGAAGTTTGTTTTAATGTTTCGATAGGTTTTTGGAGCTTAAATGAATTAATTCAGAAAATTCAACGTCGGAATTCAGAACAAAGAATTGAAGAGATATTTAGTTGAAGATTGAAGCAAATCTTGGTTCAAATAAGTGCTCCAAATTTGTCCCAAAAATCAATTCTATTCCAATTCTAGAAAAGAATATCATATGATTTATTTCAAGCCCAAACTTGCCTTATGTTGTGTGCAAACTTCAACCATTAAACACTCAAGGTTTCAATGTCAATCTTAGCCCAAATAATAAGTACATTTGTATACTTATTTGATGCTCAAATTCAGCCCAAAAATCAGCCCCAAATCAGCCCTAAATCAACCCCAAATCAACCTTCAAATCAACCCAAACACAATCCATGATCTTACATGTCCACACAACAAATAACAATTGATTTATTTTGGGTAATCCATTGATCCAAGAAGGCAAGCACATGGATGGAAAGCTGGAGGGGATATTTTAACATTATTTTGGGTCAAAAAGAAGAAGGAGACACCTCATAAATGAGGAAGAAAAACGTGCACCAAAGTAGTTGTAAAGCTGTCTTGATTTGATTTTTCAGAACACCTTTCGGTGTTTTGCCCATAACTGTTTACTCAGGTGTCCAAATGAGCTGTTCTTTAATGATCTGGAAAGGTGACAGAATTGCCTATAAATATGTCTCTAATAGACTTCTCCAAAAAAAGCTTCTAAGAGGGTCGAATTGCTGTCCAATGTTAGAGTCAGATTTGTGTCCGAATTTTTTCTGAAATTGTATTGTGTTCTTCTTTATAGATTTCGGTTCTTTAGTTTGTAAAACTTATTTTTTCAGTTGGATTCAAGTTCTTTCATGTTTATTGAAGTGTTCTTATATATAATCATGGTTGGCTAAACTCTTTCTTGGATCCAAATCAAGGATAATGGTGATTGAGGTGAGTTCTTTAGGATATGAATGAATCTTAATGTTTATCTTCTTATTTTCTTCATGAATGATTTATTATTGTAAAGAAATTTTAGAAATCATTTAGGTAATGTTATAATCTTGAATTTTTATGCACAAACTTTAGTTTTGGTATAGAGATTGCTTGATTCAATGTCTTACTTAATATGAAAGTACTTGTTCATTCTTAAGCAATAATCAATCTTCATCTTTCTAATCTTCATTGTAATATCTTCCGATCTAATATCACCATCGTTGAGATTAGGTTGAGTTATCTTATATATGTTGAAGAAATCACCAATACATCACCATTAAAATTGATTTGGACCAAGACTTATTTTTCTTGTCATTTAAAATCTATTTACATTTTTATTTTTTTTATCTTTGAAAACAAATCCATCAATTATTTTCAACCAAGTTATTGTTAATTTAATTTCTCTTGAGTTTTTTTTTTGTTACTTAGCTTAATTTCCAGATCTAGCTCTCTGTGGATATGACCTCGATCTTACCGTGTTAATTGCTACATCGCACACTCGTGCACTTGCGAGTTAAAACAAGCCGATCATAAAAAGCGGTCAAGCATTGCACTTAAAGTATCATTAAATTATCTAACTTAAGCATGTTTTATAATAACAAGTCTTATAATATAAGATATCTTTAATTTGTGGTAAATGCTCATTTCAAATGTAGGCATGTTTTACAATTCAAAAGATTGATTTCATTATTAAAAGTGAAAAGATAAACAAAGGGCTAAGCTTATAAAAGATATACTGATTTAATTCAAACTAGAACACTATTCAATCATTGGGTCATATTTGGAGCTATAGATCTTGAATTTCAGTTTGGTTTATATGACTAGAAAGCTAAAAAAATATGAATAAAACATTCATAAAGAGTACAAGACTCAATTCTGCCGTTTGGAAGTCCAAATCTTAGCATCAAAAGACAAGTCAAAATTTGTCCTGCAACTCATATATTGTTCAGTGTTCAACCTATATCTCAAAGTTGTCATCATTGTCATCGTCATTATCATCATTATTATTAATTATAATTTATATAGTTAACCTTCTTGTGGTTTGACTTCGGTCTTGTCGGGTTATTTATTACTTCGACACTCTAAACTTGGAAGAGACATCAATCATTTGATCGTATCAATAAATATTATGGTTGATAGGTGTAATAATATTTAGGGGATTGAAATCCAGGATTATTAGGTTGAGAATGAGATATGAGATTTGAGTTATTAAAAGTGTAAACATGTTACACGTTGATAACTTGGGACCTTCTGGTGTAAGGGGGACTTAATCAAAATTTTGGTAGATTTTAATATGAAGACCATGAATATATATATAAATATATATATATATATATATATATATATATATATATATAATTAATTACTTTGTTTTTCAGTTGACATGAGATTGTTGTTTTTATCCCAGAACAGAAGATGTTACATTATAAAATGATGTAAAAGTTTACAGTATTTTGTTCAAACTACTTATGAAGTGATGTAAAAGTTTAGCATAATACACTCACATATATATATGAGAGTGTGCTTGTAAAAAGGTATATTATTAATGCCATAAGAAAAGGAAGTTGTTATTTCTATGAAAAACAAAAATTTCAAATAATATTGTTGTATTTGCTTGTCAAAATTATGATTCTTGAAAGGAGAAAAAAAGTAAAAGATCAGTAATTTTATTTTTTAATCACATTATTAAGTTAGAGGGAATATGGTTAAAAAAGAAATAAGATAAAAACAGTTATTATAAAATACAGAAACACAATAATGATATTCATTTAGACAAACACAACAAGTCATGAGCTTTATGTATTTTTGTTTCTTTTGAAAGGCTAACATAATGTTGTAAGTTTAAAAATCCAAGACAAATGAGATAGGATGGTGTAAAAACAAGTTGAACATAATTTGAGTGGTTAGAAATCAAATCTTTAGGAATGATTACGTAGACATTTTTTGTTTTTGCTTTACAGACATTAATTCTTCAATGTTTAGTGGTGAAACATCATAAGCAAGATCTCCAACAAATATAATATGATATTTTAAAATAATGTGTCAAAACCTGTGACACTTAAAAGAAATTATATGTGAATCAATAACCACTTATCACCTGATAACATAACAAAAAAGTATGTTAATAAAGGTAACATTAACGAATAAAAATCAAATAATAAAATGAAGAGAAATATATAAAAAAAAGGGCATAAACCCACTATAAAAATCAAATATAAAAATGAAAATCCCATCAAAACCAATATACATTATGTGAATGGATATGGAAAAATTAAAAAACAACATGAATTAAAAAGAATCAACTACCAGATCAAATCTTGATTGGAATAGAAAAGATTTAAAGATATAAAACTATAAGGAATTACATAGGGAAAAAAGGTCAATTAATTGTTATCACCATTAATTTCATATTTAGTAACATATTTTCACAAAACCTATCATACAATTTTATATTATAAGATGATAATGCATGACCAATTATATAATTAAAAAACAACATGAATTAAAAAGAATCAACTGTCATACCAAATCTTGATTGAAATAGAAAAGATTTAAAGATATAAAAATACAAGAAATTACACGGGAAAAGAAGGTCAATTAGTTGTCATCTCTATTAATTTCATATTTAATAACATATTTTCACAAAACTTGTCATATAATTTTATATTATAAGGTGAGAATACATAACCAATTATATAATTGAAAAATAATATGAATTAAAAGGAATCAATTGCCATACCAAATCTTGATTGTAATAGAAAATATTTAAGGATATAAAAATGCAAGGAATTATATGGGAAAAAAAGGTCGATTAACTGTCATCACCATTAATTTCATATTTAATAACATAATTTTACAAAACCTATCATATAGTTTTTATATTATAAAGTGAGCATGCATGACCAATTATATAAATAGAGAAAACAAAAAATAAATCATTCATTAAAAAAATTATTATTCATCAAAAATAGAAAAGGAAAGAAAAGGAACACTGTAGATTTATGAATCATGATCATTTAAGTGGTGTTGTTTTTTTATGTGGGCAAGGGCTTCCTTCTTATGTTGGCGAATCAAAAACAAAGGATCAAAATAAAGTTTTATCTAAGCATCATTAAAAGAGTAAGGCTTATCCTCGAATAAGGCTCTAAAAATAGGAAAAAAAGGATAGTGCATTGTTATTATTGTTGGTGTTGGTGCTACCAATAATAAATTCATCAAGAATCCTGAATGCAACTTTAACTCCCTTTCCACTCTAATTGTCATTGGTCTTACCAATTGCTAGTCTTAAATCATAAATAAATTCCAAACTTTCCTATTTCTTGTCACAATTAAATCATTTATAAGTAATCAATTAAGTGATAAAACATTAAACCTAGATCTTATTAACCTTAGTAATTTGAATTTGAAAGAAAGAAAAAAATCAACTTGTTGACAAAAATAAATAATTAAAACAACAAGAATCAAAGAGAACTAACTGCCTATATCAAATCTCGATTAGAATAGATAAAATTTAAATACAATTACCATGTGGATGCAATAATTAAAAAAAAAAGGTAATGTATAATTTTAAAATTAAATTTAAAAGAGTGTGTGTGTTTGTTTGAAAAATATAAAGAAAAGAGAGTGTGATTAAAATTACAACTACTTGGTTTTAAAATGTCATGGCTAGCCTTCAAAACTATTAAAATTATAAGTAATTTTGATGATGAAGGTACGTAAAACAGTGAGACAACATTGCAAGTATATATATATATATATATATATATATATATATATATATATATATATATATATATATATTTGCAAACAACTTTTTTTAAAATCTTTTAAATCACCAAAATAGTAAAACAATAACAAATGACCCATTTTTTAATGTACTTTTCAAACCCTAATATTTAATTAAGCGTGTAGAAAATAGTAACAAGAAGAGAAAATGCGGGATGCTCTTTTTTAGTCTATCTTCCACTTACCAATCATGGTAAAAGCTAATTTAAGATGATAGAAAAAAGAAGAAAAAGGAGAAAAAGAAGAAGAAGAAGAAGAAAAAACTCATATATGACAAACATTTTAATGGTAAAATTGATTCATTAAAATAAAAAGAAAAAAAACTCAAAAACCTTTAAGTTTTAATCAAATCCCTTTAGAAATAAAATACGATGAATCTAGCTTGAATTTGTTAAAGATGAGTTTTTAGTCCATTTCATGGCACTTATTTTTACTATCATTGTCAACATCTTTTATGGTTTCAATTGTCACATGCATCTTCTTACTATAGGGATGAAAGAGAGAAGAAATTAACACATGTTATGAAAAATGATTAAAGCAAGAGAGGAAAGAATATTGTGATAACTACTCCCAATTAATTTAACCAAGCGAAGTAAGAAAAGAACAATGACAAAAATAACTCTTCCATGTGAAAAATATAGGTAGCCATTTTATTGTTCATATGAGCATAAAAAGCATTAAGAAAAACCCTAATTTGTTTAGTTATATAGTTAATTTTTTATTATCTTCTTCTTAATCTTTTCCTTAAGGGGGTGACATCTTCCCCCTTTCCAACATAGATTTTTGTTTAGTATTTTAGTTTAAACAACTAGTCTCAACTATTTTATACCACTAGAAATATACGGGATGGGTCTCCTGTTTGTGATGAATTGTAAAGCTGGACGTGTGCTTCTTTATTTGTATTGGCTTTCTTTGGTTTGTGTTTAGATTTTGTATAGCTAAGATGTTTATGATTCAATGGGTTACTAAATAAGCGGTTCGTGTTATGCCATAAACTATACCTAATATTTTTTTAACTAAAAAAAATTATTAACCCTTGTTTTGTAGTCTAACCCATCAAGATATTTTCAAACTAAAAAAATTGTGCCCTACACCAAATTTTTCTAAATTAAAAAAAAAAGACTCGATCAAAATTTCAAGATGATATATTTTTAAAAAAGATATTTGAACGATGAAATTTAAGATTGATTTGGGTTTTGCAGCCTAACTCAACAATCTTATGAATTGGGCCACAGACTTTACTGTGTTTATTTTTTTCTAAATTTTTTTATTTAATTATATGACAAAAAAATAGTCACTTGTAAAATCAAGAATCAACTTAATACTAGTATATTTGTTTCAGACTATGATAATATCATAAAAAGCAAGTATAAACAAATTCCATAACTTAATTTCTAATTAACTAAAGTTAATATATTAAACTCGTGACTTGGGTAAAGGGTCCACTAAGTTCAATAATTTTTTATTTAATCATTTGTTAATTGACACGACTAAAAAATTGATGTTTTCTTCCATGTGTAAGAGTGTCGAAAAAATAAATAACTTAGTAAGACCAGAATTGAATCACATGGATGTTAACTATATGAATTATAAATAATAATAAGAACAACAACAATAACAACAACAAGTTAAAGATAACTTTGAGATGTAAGATTAATAGAAGTATTAAATAATGATAAAAATAAATATTAAGGTTAGAGGATCCACTAATGGTATTTCAAATAAGTATAGTATGAACTCTTTTTATTACTCAACTAGAAACCACACACAAAAGAGGTTTCAATTGAATTATAAATTATTAACATGATTACATTAATTATCTTATTCAAATAAAGTTAATACTTGTAAATGTTGTCAGGTATTCATAATTATAATTTATGTTAATAACAAATCAAGTTCCTTTTATAGCATATATGTCAGTTATACCATACAGTTGGGTTATAAAAGTGTCAAGTATTTGTTGTACCTAATGTTATATAATATAAATCTAGACTAACCATTTAACAAGCAAAGAATTAAAAGTGAACAAGATAACAAATATAAAACATGATAATATCAAATATTAAAGTCCATATTGAGTTTACATTATGCTTCTTCTTATACCATTAGTGTAACCTTTTCACCTTGATATAATAAACTTAACTAAACATAATAAAGAAGAGAAATATAAATAAATGAGATAAGAACATATAAATTAACTAAGTAAAGAAAAAGAAATGAAAAGCATAAATAAGAGATTAATGAAAGCAAACTTAAACATTATAAAAATATAAAGAAAAAACAAGAATATGATTTTGATCTAAAAATCAAGATGCCAAAATGCATTACAAATGCCTTCTTTTATAGGTCAAAATTGGAAACTATTGATTTATTGCTTAATTTTTAAATGAGTGGTTACATCTTGACTTGGTGACAATCCTTATTTTCTTATTTGAACAAAACCTCATTGTTAACATCAACATTTGAACAGAGTTGACATGTAAGTTCTAGAAAAGTATCTCATCTTTCCAACAAAAAACAATTGAGGTCATTTGAATTTCTAGAACTTGAGATATGGGTTGAACACTGAAAATGTCTAGGTTGCAAAATAGATTTTAACTTCTCTGTTGTAGCTAAGATTTGGACTTCCAAATAGCAGAATTGAGTCTTGTATAATTCATGAATGTTTTAAGCCCATATATTAGCTTTCTAGCCATATAAACCGAACTAAAATTCAAATTTACAGCTCCAAATATGACCTAATGACTGAATAGTGTTCCAGTTTGGATTAAACTAACATTTTTTTTTAAACTTACCCCTTTCTTTGTCATATCAATTTCAGTAGTTAAACTCATCAATTAATAATCCTTTTATTTATGTGATAGGCCTGCATTAAGATGAACATTTACTATAAATTAAAGGTATCTTATATTTATTAGATATTTTATTATAAAACATGCTCTAGTTAAGGAGTTATTAATACTTCAAGTACAAAATAATAATATAAAACATTGATAAACATATACTTTTAAGTACTAATCATTAATAAAATAGTTGCTCACAAAATTAAGCATCAGACTAATATTGAGCCATATATTTAAGAACACGACAACCTTATAAAAAGCAAACTAAAATAAATAACAATACTCAACTCCTAATTAATCCACCAAATGCATGATCCAATGGATGGACTCTACTTGATTTAAAAAACTTTTATTTACAAAACTATATTTATTTAATTATATGACAAAAAATATAGATACTCACAAAATTAAATGCCAAGGTATTTGTTTATGACCATGATATATCCAAAATTATTAAACCATAAAAAATTATATACATAACACAATTCAAAATTAACAAAATATTGAAGGATGAGATTAGAAAAAAACCAAACAGGAAAATAAATAAAGACTCAATTTTAAATTATGAAATTAGAGGAAATCAATAGAAAAAAAAAGGTACGCAAGCCTGATTAGACTAATATATCTGGGTCATGAAAAAAAAGTCTCATGTATGCAAGCCTAGGAAAACCATGCAATTGACCTATGGTATAGTATTTTTCTTTTTTAAAGGGTGTTAACACTCCTATATTTTTTTGAAAAAATAAAAAGTGTTGCTTTAGATTTCAGCCACCATAGGTGGCTGAAAAGTCAAGCAACCACCTTCTAAAGGTTAGAAAATCCATTTTCACTAATGTTTTTTTTTCAAAAAAACCTATAAAAAAAAACCTTAGAGCCTTTAGAAAAACCTTTTTTTTTTGTATTAAGCCACCATTTAATAGGTTAAAAAAAAACTCAACCTTGATTCAAAAACAACTTTTGATATTGATAACTGTTCTTGGCAAGAAAAAAGGAAAAAAAATAACGAAGACCCAAATTGAACTCCCATCAATAAACAGAATCAATCGACATTAAGAAAAGCAAGTTTTGTTGTTGAAAAGTGATTGTTTATGAACTTTTTCTCTTCTTTACCATAATGTAGCAATCCTCTTCTCTCTTAAACTTAGTAATCAAAATGTAAGATAAATAAAGTTTTGGACCAAATGTTTAATCTCCAAGCTTTAGGGACCAAAAAGGAGTTTTGAAAAAAACCTCCAAGGAAAAAATGAGAAAAGAAAAGATGATAACACAAAAGATTTTTTTTTATAAAAAGATATCCTATTATTTCTTTGTTTTAATTTTGGTCTTCTCTTTTTACATCTTTCTTAAACAATAAAATCAAACATTTTTTTTTGTTAAATCAAGCACTAATTGAGTATCATAACATTTTTTTTTATGAAACAAATTAATGACCATATAAAATGTAGATAGAAACAATCTATTAACCCCAAATCCCAATTAACATAACTTCCAAGCATTAAATTGAAAACAAACAAAAATAATGACAAAGGAAGAAAAAATAAAAAAGGACCAAAACTTGCACCATTTGTTTTTTTTCAAAATAAAAGGCCTGCTATTATTTATTAATTTCCAACTTCCAAGCATTAAATTGAAAACAAACAAAAATATAACAAAGGAAGAAAAAATAAAAAAGGACCAAAACTTGCACCATTTGTTTTCCAAAATAATAGGCCTACTATTATTTATTTATTTCAATTTTGGTCTTCTCATTTTCAATTTGTAAAAAACAACAAAATTATTTTTTTTTTAAAACAAGCACTAGCTCGATAATTGAATGTTTTTTCAAGATTTTGACAACGATATAAAAGGCAATTTAAAATAGACTTTCATCTATAAATCCCAAACAAAATAATATTAAAGGATAAAATTAAATATAAAAAAGATTTAATTACAAAAAATACTAAGAAAATTCATAATATTTTATCTTAGAAGACATAATGTTTTCATAGTGAAACATCAAGTATTTTGTTAATAGTGATATGTTGATTGATTTTGTCATCTCCTAACATCATAAGATAATAATATAGTGGCTAATAATAGTTTTAATTGTGTACCAGGCGAGATTTAAGGTATCCCTACCACGACAATTTATTTTCTCAATAATCTAGGAATGAAGAAGAAGGTCAATGGTCATGTTGCAATTTCTTTGTTTTTAGATTCATTAGTCTTCCTAAGTTGGATCAAATCTAACCTATTTTAATAAGATTAGTTGAAGGGGATGAGCACAAAATGACATGTGTAATAAGTTATGGTGCACACAAATTCTTATTTATGTCATTTGACTTAACAAATGTTCCAGCAACATTTTATAATCTTACAGACGATGTATTGTATAATTTATTAGACAATTTTGTTGTTGTCCATTTAGCCTATATTGTAATTAGTAAAGAGATAATAGATCATGTAATTCATCTTTGAAAAGTATTGAATAGATTAAGGGAACATGAGTTGTTTGTAAAAAAAAATATATGAGTTTGCAAAAGTTTGAGATTATGTTCTTAGGCCACTTACAACAATAAACTTAGTGGCAAAAATTCTTCGTAGAGTATGAATTTGTTTGGGAGGACAAACAAGGAAAACATAATCAGGTTGCTTTATTTATATATAAAACCTTAATAAGATACATATATGAGAGAAATTGTACAAATATAAAATAATAAATAACAATTGGTTAATATTAATTATGGAATCATTTACCAGCACAAAGTAAAGTTACTTTTTAAAAAATATACTTTTTACTTTGCTAAATGTAAAATATGAAATTACATCATTATAATAAAATTACCTAAATTAAGCTAAAAGCTACAAATTTAAAGGAAATTGACACAACTAAAAGATTGATGTCTTCTTCCAAGTGTAAGAGTGTCGAAGTAATAACTAACCCAGCAAGACCGGGATCGAACCACAGGGAGGTTAATTGTACAAATTATTGTTAACTATAAAAGTGCCAAGCATTTATTGTATCAAGTGTTATACAACATAAATCAAGATTAGTCATTTAACAAGCAAAGTATTAAAGAGTGACAAGATAACAAATACAAAACATGTTAGTATCAAACATTAAAGTTCATATTAAGTTTACACTATACTTATTCTTACACCATTAGTGTAACCTTTTCACCTTGACATAATAAACTTAGCTAGACATAATGAAAGAAAGAAAAATAAATAAACAAAATAAAAACATAAATAAGATAAAAGTTAACTAAGTAAATGAAAGGAAATGAAAGACATAAACTTGATATTAATGAAAGCAAAGCATAAACATTACAAAAAATACAAAGGGACAAAACAAGAGCATGATCTTGATCTGGACACCAAGTTGCCTAAATTCATGGCAACTACCTCCTTTTATAGGCCAAAATTGGAAACTTTTGATTTGATGACTAATTAATGAGTGGGTGACCAACTTATAAACAATAACAATAGTAACAACAACAACAATAATAGTAATAGTAATAATAATAATAATAATAATAATAATAATAATAATAATAATAATAATAAAGAAAGAAAGAAAGAAAGAAAGAACTGAAGGAGAAGAAGAAGAAGATGAGAACTTTGAGATAGAATATTAATGTAAGGATTTGATGACTAATTGATAAGTGGGTGGCCAACTCTTGACTTGGTGACAATCCTTATCTTCTCTTCTCTGCCCAAAATATCGTTGATAACATCAAAATTGGAGCCACTGGAAAACATAAAAGTTGTAGGAAATTGTCTCAACTTTCTTGTGTAAAACATTAAGCTCATTTTAACTTCTAAAACTCCAGATATGGCTAAAATACTGAACAGTGCTCGGGCTGGAGGACATATTCGGGTTTTTTTTTTGTTGTTGCTACAATTTGGACTTGAAAATGGACTTTTTAGATCTTGGACTCCATATGAAAGTTGTACGCCTATGTCTTACATTTCCATCCATATAAAGTAGACCTAAATATGAGATCTATAGCTCTAGATATGACCCAATTACCGAACAGTATTATGGTTTGGATTGCACCGACATCTCTTTTCTAAGTTTGGCCATCTCTTTATCCTTTCAATTTCAGTTCTTAAATTCATCAATCAATCCTTTTATTTATATGATAGGCCTGCATTTAAAATGAACATTTACCATAAATTAAAGGTATCTTATATTATTATATATATTATTATAAAACATATTTTAGTTAAGGAGTTATTGATACTTCAAGTGCAAAATGATGATATAAAACCTTGATAAAAATACACTTTTAATTATCAATCACACCCCCCAACTAGCTTATTAGTAGTCCCTCGTAATCAAAGCATTAAAATAGAAAAATACTTTGTAAATTTCATAAAGCAAGGTAGTCATCATTTAACTTCCATTAATTTATCCAGGTAAACAAACTCTCATTATATTTATATACCTACTCAATACCTCTTAACAAGATATTCATAAACCTCTCTTTTGTACTCAATGTATCAATATATAATTATGGGGCTTTTCTTGGAGGAAAACAAAAATTTTGTTCTAATGTTTAAGGTTAACTTCCTTGGGTTGGGATTATTATTTTTGTCTTTTTTTTTAATATATATACATATAATTTAAAACATTATGCATCTTTAACCCATGTAACGAGCTTTCAGCTAATGACTCTCAGACAAGTTGGTCTTAGGGCATAGGTGTTTAGACACCCCTACGAGCTTAGTAACTCGGGTCGCAGATACTGATATGTAGATAGTGCAATGTTCGATTCCCTTAAGCTTTTTTCCTCAACCCATGTAACAAGTGTTAGGCTAATAGTTCCCAAGTCAGTTGACTTTAGGGTATTAGGTGTTAAAAAACCCCTTCGGGCTTAATTGTTTAGGTTAGGAAGGGTACGAAACCAAACTTATCTATATTTTTATTATTATCATTTTTTTCTTTTTTTTTAATGATATACTATCCCTTTCCCTTAGTTATTACCTTTAATAAAAGAACATAAATAATGTAATAATCCAATATGCAATCCACAATCATATGTTAAAGTGTGTGTGTGTGTGTGTGTGTGTGTGTGTAAATTAAGATTTAAGAATATATGTTAAATAAGTATATGAGCAGAATTAAGTGATAATAATGCGAGAGTTTGTAAACCTGAATATTTCAAGAAGTATTATAATAGACCTTGTTAAGAATGGTTACTAAGATGCGTCTCAAGAGTCCCTTTAATAAAAGAGCTCTTTTACTGTACCATTCTAGTAACAATAATTATGCACATGCTTTATGAAATGAAAAATATTTTTTTTATCAACTACTACCCTTTCCCCCCAACCAAAACGAGACATTGTCCTCAATGTTCTAAGGTAGAAAGATAGAGTATAGAAGATATCACCTGAAATAACAAACACTAACAAACCTAAAACATACTGAAACAATATATAAAAAACAACAAAACATAATAATAAAACCAAAAGACACAAAGATTCACAAATGAAGGCTCAAATCCAATCTAAACTTTTTACGGCTTTCCTTAGTTGACCAATTTATGCGACTCATGGAGGGATCAATCACAGGAATGAAAGATTGTAGTTAGTCAATCAATTGTTCAGTAGTAGTAGCAGAGATTATGATTTGTCTTGTAGAAGATGTTAGAAATTCATGTTCCATATCATGATCAAGAAAAGACAACAACTTATCATAATAACCATTAACATTTAACAAACCTATGGGTTTATGGTGAATATGAAGTTGGGCCCATGAGGAAATATGAAAGATCTCTTCCAATATGCCTAGACCACCTAGTAAAGCAATGAAGGCATCAACATGTTTAAACATTGCATTCATTCAAGCCGACATTGTAGAGACCTGAAGTTCTTCTCCAATTGTTTTTTCAATGATGTCCCCTTGTGCTAAAGCTTCAGGGATAACCCCCAAAACTTGACTACCTCCTAAAAATGCAACTATTGACACACCTCCCATTAACCCAAGATTGCCTCCCCTGTACACTAAATAAATCTTTCTCTTAGCTAGCACTTGACCAAGATGATCTGCTGATTCTAGAAACTCCTTTTCTTTCTAGATCCACTGAAAACACAAATATTTCTTCTATGATCACCTGAGGAACTTGCCATTTCTACACACTTCTATATTTGTTGAATGTATGGGTTGAGTATAAATGAAAGGAAGGAAGAGAGGATTTTATAGATGAGAAATTAGAAAGGTAATCATACCACCTATATGTAGGCCATCTAGAGTCTCACACACACTCTCTCTCTCTTTCTCTTCATTTGTTTACTTTTGAAAAGAAATATGTATGTACAGGTAGTTGTGCTTATGGCTCACGTCTTCCCTTTGTTTTATGTCCAAGAACGACTTAAAAGCCCTCTATGGGTCGGGGATAGGCTTCCCATCCAGTTTTCTTAAAAATTGGCAAACAGGTTCTTTTTTAGTCAGATTCTCAAGACTAAGTCGAGCATGTTCTTTATGAAATAGTGACCATAAATCATGAATTGCATGATGCACATCTCCACTAAGATGTGTCTCAAGACTTAATAGAAGATTATTATCTAAAGACTCCTTACTCAGGCCATCCTTAATGAATTGTATTTTATCTTCACAGTTTATAGATATCATTCCTAAAGAACGACATTGTGCATTACAAGTTAATCTAGCACATCGATGACAAACTTTCAGTCGTTTTGCATGACGTTTCTTTGCAAAAGTACTTTTACTTGTTCCAAGCATGTGTGAAATGAAGGAGTTAGAGGACTCACCTGATAATTAACAATCAACCAACGAATATCTTCAGGAATTCCATGATTCATTAACAATCTCAATCTTGCGCATCTAGAACAGGCACTGTAAATTTTTATAATCACATTCTAAGGCAAAACGGGAAAATACTTTTTTAATTTTTCAAGATTAGTGTCCATTTTCAAATGAGAATTGGAAGAGAGATTCAAAGAATTGCATAAATATATACACAGATATCAGTTATTGTGGAAAACTGAAAGAAATGAGTTTAGTCACGGAGTACCGTTGTCCGCCATTTGACTGGGTATGAGAAATTAGCAAAAATCACTAAAAAAAAAACACAAAAACAATGTGAGAAAAACAAAATAATCAACCTTTATTTACAAGATCATTCAAACTAGTTGATTCATTTTCACTAGGAAAATTATCAAAGTAAGCTTTCAAACGATGTTCATTTTCCTTAAAAACATTGTCATTTATTGAATTCTCAATATCACAGGCCCCATAAGGATTGTTAACACGACTAAAAAATTGATGTCTTCTCCCAAGTGCAGGAGTGTAGAAGTAATAAATAACCCGGCAAGACCGGGGTCGAACCACAAGAAGGTTAATTGTACAAATTATAAATAACAATAATACAACAACAACAATAATAACACCAACAACAATACTAATAGTAATAACAATAACAATAATAATAATAATAATAATAATAATAATAATAATAATAATAATAATAATAATACTAGTAGTAGTAGTGGTAGTAGTAGTAGTAGTAGTAGTAGTAGTAGTAGTAATACTAATAATACTAATAATAATAATAATAATAATAATAATAATAATAATAATAATAATAATAATAATAATACTAGTAGTAGTAGTGGTAGTAGTAGTAGTAGTAGTAGTAGTAGTAGTAGTAGTAGTACTAATAATACTAATAATAATAATAATAATAATAATAATAATAATAATAATAATAATAATAATAGAAGTAGTAGTGGTAGTAATACTAATAATAGTAGTAGTAGTAGTAGTAGTAGTAATAATAAAGAAAAAGAAGGGGAAGAAGAAGAAAAGTTGATGAGGACTTTGAGATGGAAAATTAACGTAAGGATTAAACAATGATAACAAACAATGTCAAGGTTAGAGGATCCACTAATAGTATGACAAACAAGTATAGTATAAACTCTTATTATTCAATTGAAAACCACACACAAAGGAGGTTCCAATCAGATTATAGATTGTAAACATGATTACATTCGTCATCTTATTCAATTAATGCTAATACTTGTAAATTTCATCAAGCATTCGTGATTATAACTTATGTTAACAACAAATCAAGTTTCTTTCATAGCTCAGGTGTCGGTTATACCATACAGTATGGCCTATGAAAGTGCCAAGCATTTTTTATACCAAGTGTTATACAACATAAATCAAGATTAGTCATAATAAAGTATTAAAAAGTAAACAAGATAGCAAATATAAAACATGTTAGTATCAAATAGTAAAGTCCATATTAAATTTACACTATATTTATTCTTATACCATTAGTGTAACCTTTTCACCTTGACATAATAAACTTAGCTAGACATTATGAAAGAAAGAAAAATAAATAAACAACATAAGAACATAAATAAGATAAGAGTTAACAAAGTAAAGGAAAGGAATTGAAAGGCATAAACTTGATATTAATGAAAGCAAAGCATAAACATTATGAAAAATACAAAGAGAGAAAGCAAGAGCATGATCTTGATCTGGAAACTAAGATGCCTAAATGCATGACAATTGCCTCCTTTTATAGGCCAAAATTGGGAACTATTGATTTAATGACTAATTAATGAGTGGGTGGCCAACTCTTGACTTGGTGACAATCCTTATCTTCTCTTGTCTTCCAAAAATGTCATTGATAACGTCAATATTGGAGCCACTCGAAAACATAAAAGTTATAGGCAATTGACTCATATTTCTTATGTAAAACATTCAGCTCATTGGGACTTTTATAACTCCAGATATGGCCAAAATAATGAACAGTGCTCGGGCTGAAGGATAGATTCGGGCTTCTTTGTTGTTGCAACAATTTGGACTTGAAAATGGCCTTTTTAGATCTTAGGCTCTATATGAAAGTTGTAGAACTATATCTTATCTTTCCATCCATATCAAGTAGATCTAAATCTGAGATCTATAGCTCCAAATATGACCCAATTACCGAACAGTGTTCCGGTTTGGATTGCACTGATATCTCTTTTCTAATTTTGATCATCTCTTTGCCCCTGTAATTGAAGTTTTTAAAGTCATCAATCAATCCTTTCATTTATGTGATAGGCCTGCATTTAAAATGAAAATTTACCACTAATTAAAGGTATCTTTTTTTCTTTCTTTTTTTTCTTTTTTTTAATTATATACAATCCATTTCCCTTAGTTGTTACCTTTAACAAAAGAACATAAATAATATAATAATCTAATATGCAACCCACAATCATATGTTAAAGTGTATGTGTGTGTGTGTGTGTAAATTAAGGTTTAAGAATACATGTTAAATAAGTATATTAGTAGAATTAAGTGATAACAATGCGAGAGTTTGTAAACCTGAATATTTCAAGAAGTATTATAATAGACCTTGTTAAGAATGGTTACTAAGATGCGTCTCAAGAGTCCCTTTAACAAAAGAGCTCTTTTACTATACCATCCTAGTAACAATAATTATGCACGTGCTTTATGAAATGAAAAATATTTTTTTTATCAGCTACTACCCTCTCCCCCCAACCAAAACGAGACATTGTTCTCAATGTTCTAAGGTAGAAAGATAGAGTATAGAAGATATCACCTGAAATAACAAACACTGACAAACCTGAAACACACTGAAACAAATATAAGAAACAACAAAACATAATAATAAAACCAAAAGACACAAAGATTCACAAATGAAGGCTCAAATCCAATCTAAACTTTTTACGGCTTTCCTTAGTTGACCAATTTATGCGACTCATGGAGGGATCAATCACAGGAATGAAAGATTGTAGTTAGTCAATCAATTGTTCAGTAGTAGCAGCAGAGATTATGTTTTTTCGTGTAGAAAATGTTAGAAATTCCTATTCCACAGCATGATCAAGAAAAGACAACAACTTATCATAATAACCATTAACATTTAACAAACCTATGAGTTTATGGTGAATGTGCAGTTAAACTCAAGAGGAAATATTAAAGATCTCTTCCAATGTGCCTAGACCACCTGGTAAAGCAATAAAGACATTAACATGGTTAAACATTGCATTCATTCGAACCGACATTGTGAAGACCTGAAGTTCCTCTCCAATTGTTTTTCCAATGATGTCCCCTTTTGCTAAAGTTTCGGGGACAACCCCCAAAACTTGACTACCTCCTAAAAATACGGCTATTGACACACCTCTCATTAACCCAAGACTGCCTCCCCCATACACTAAATGAATCTTTCTCTTAGCTAGCACTTGACCAAGATGTTTTGCTGATTCTGAAAACTCCTTTCCTTTCCCGGGACTAGATCCACCGAAAACATAAATATTTCTTATATGATGACTTGAGGAACTTATCATTTCTACACACTTCTATATTTGTTGAATGTATGGGTTGAGTAGAAATGAAAGGAAGGGAGGGTTTTATAGATGAGAAATTAGAAAGGATAACACATATATGTAGGCCAGTTAGAGTCTCACATACTCTCTCTCTCTCTCTCTCTCTCTCTCTTTATTTATTTATCTATTTACTTTTGAAAAAGTATGTGTATGTACAGGTAGTTATGATTGTGGCTCACATCCTCCCTTGGTTTTATGTCCAAGAACGGCTTAAACGCCCTTTATGTGTCGGGGATAGGCTTTTCATCCACTTTTCTTAAAAACTAGCAAACAAGGTCTTTTTTAGTCAGATTCCCAAGACTAAGTCGATCATGTTGTTTATGAAATAGTGGTCATAAATCATGAATTACACGATGCATATCTCCACTAGGATGCATCTCAAGAGTCAATAGAAGATTATCTAAAGACTCCTTAATCATATCATCCTTAATGAATTGTATTTTATCTTCATAGTTTATAAATACCATTCATAAAGAATGACATTGTGAATTACAAGTCCATCTAGCACATCGATGATAGACTTTTAGTCGTTTTGCACAACGTTTCTTTGCAAAAGTGCTTTTACCTGTTCTAGGCATGTGTGAAATGAAGGAGTTAGAGGACTCACCTAATAATTGGACCTTTGCTTCAATCAACCAGCGAATATCTTTAGGAATTTCATGATTCATTAACAATCTCAATCTTGCATATCTAGAACAAGCACGGTAAATTTTTGTAATCGCATTCTAAGGCAGAGCAGGAAAATACTTATTTATTTTTTCAAGATTAGTGTCCATTTTCAAATGAGAATTGGAAGAGAGATTCAAAGATTGATGTCTTCTCCCAAGTACAGGAGTGTCGAAGTAATAAATAACCCGGGCAAGACCGGGGTCGAACCACAAGAAGGTTAATTGTACAAATTATAAATAACAATAATACAACAACAATAATAATAACAACAACAACAGTACTATTAGTAATAACAATAACAATAGTAGTAGTAGTAGTAGTAGTAGTAGTAGTAGTAGTAGTAGTAGCAGTAGTAGTACTAGTAGTAGTAGTAGTAGTAGTAGTAGTAGTAGTAGTAGTAATAATAATAATAATAATAATAATAATAATAAAGAAAAGAAGGGGAAGAAGAAAAGTTGATGAGCACTTTGAGATGTAAAATTAATATAAGGATTAAATAATGATAACAAACAATGTCAAGGTTAGAGAATCCACTAATGGTATGTCAAACAAGTATAGTATAAACTCTTATTATTCAATTGGAAACCACACACAAAGGAGGTTCCAATCAGATTATAGATTGTTAACATGATTGCATTAGTCATCTTATTCAATTAATGCTAATACTTGTAAATTTCATCAAGCATTCATGATTATAACTTATGTTAACAACAAATCAAGTTCCTTTCATAGCTCAGGTGTCGGTTATACCATACAGTATGGGCTATGAAAGTGCCAAACATTTTTTATACCAAGTGTTATACAACATAAATCAAGATTAGTCATAGCAAAGTATTAAAGAGTAAACAAGATAGCAAATATAAAACATGTTAGTATCAAATAGTAAAGTCCATATTAAATTTACACTATATTTATTCTTATACCATTAGTGTAACCTTTTCACCTTGACATAATAAACTTAGCTAGACATTATGAAAGAAAGAAAAATAAATAAACAACATAAGAACATAAATAAGATAAGAGTTAACAAAGTAAAGGAAAGGAATTGAAAGGCATAAACTCGATATTAATGAAAGCAAAGCATAAACATTATGAAAAATACAAAGAGAGAAAGCAAGAGCATGATCTTGATCTAAAAACCAAGATGCTTAAATCCATGACAATTGCCTCCTTTAATAGGCCAAAATTGGGAACTATTGATTTGATGACTAATTGATGAGTGGGTGGTCAACTCTTGACTTGGTGACAATCCTTATCTTCTCTTGTCTTTCAAAAACATCATTGATAACGTCAATATTGGAGCCACTCAAAAACATCAAAGTTGTAGGCAATTGACTCAGATTTCTTGTGTAAAACATTCAGCTCATTTGGACTTTTATAACTCCAGATATGGCCAAAATACTGAATAGTGCTCGGGTGGAGGACAGATTCAGGCTTTTTTATTGTTGCAACAATTTGGACTTGAAATGACCTTTTTACATCTTAGGCTCCATATAAAAGTTGTAGGCCTATGTTTTACCTTTCAATCCATAGAAAGTAGACCTAAATCTGAGATCTATAGCTTCAGATATGACCCAATTATCGAACAGTGTTCCGGTTTGAATTGCACCGACATCTCTTTTCTAATTTTGGTCATCTATTTGCCCTTACAATTTAAGTTCTTAAAGTGATCAATCAATCCTTTTATTTATGTGATAGGTCTGTATTTAAAATGAACATTTACCATAAATTAAAGGTATCTTAAATTATTAGATATATTATTATAAAACATGCTTTAGTTAAGGAGTTATTGATACTTCAAGTGCAAAATGATGATATAAAACCATGATAAAAATGTACTTTTAACTCACCTAGATTGAGACTGAAAAACTGAATATGGAAGTAAATTCACACTAGCACCAAGATCAAGTAAGGCTCTTTCAATTTTATGTTCTCCAATAAAGCAAGAAATTGTAGGATAACCACGGTCTCTATATTTCGAAGCATTATTGTTCTGAAGAATGACACTTACTTATTCGGCTAAAAATGCTTTCTTTTTCACATTCAGTTTCCTCTTCACAATGCATAGATTTTTCAAAAAATTAGCATAGAAAGAAACATGTTTAATAGCATCTAGCAAAGGTATATTGATTCTTACCTGTTTGAAAATTTCAAAAATTTCAGAGTTGTGATTGACTTTCTTTTGTTTGGTCACGGCTTGAGGAAATGGAAGTGCTGGTAGAGAATCAGTCTTTTCTTTGTAATTTTTAGATTCAACCCTTTGATTACCCTTAGAGATTACTCATCATCTCTTTTATAAGGTTTAAGAGAGGGTTTTTCAATAACCTTACCACTGTAAAGTGTAGTGACTAATTTGACTTGATCTATGTATTGGCTTCCGAAACTACTTGCATTTGCATTGTATTGCCCCTTGGGATTTTGTTGTGGTTGAGATGGAAAATTACCTTTCTCTTGAAAACTGAGAGGAGATGTTAATTTTACAAGAGTATCTTTAAAATCTGTCATGTTTTGAGCAAGTTGAGTATTGATTGTCTCTTGCTTTTTAATGAATGCATGAAATGTTTCCTCAAGATTTCTTTTAGGAGGTGGAGCATAAGGAGGTGCATATCTATGAGAATTTTAGAAATTGTGGTGTGCTTGAAATGGTGGTTGTGAAGTTTGTGCATTGTTCTTATCACTCTTCCAATTGAAATTTGGGTGATTTTTCCAACTAGGGTTGCATGTTTGGGAGTATGAGTTATGGTTGGCCCTTTGAAAATTATTTAAAGCATGGGCTTGTTCATGAAGACATTCCTTAAAAGAAGGCAAGGTTGGACAATTATTGGTTGAGTATTCATTTGTTTCATATATTTGACACACAATGTTTTCAACAGATTTTAATTTACCACTCTTTTTCAATTCTAGTGCATCGACTTTTCTAGCTAAAGATGCAAACTTGGCTTGAAGGTCATGATCTTCCCTAAGCTTGTACATACCTCTACTAGATGTATGAGGTTGAGTTTTACTCGGTGTCTCATAAGCACCCGTAGTGTCCCAATTTTGAGTATTTTCAGCTAACAAGTCTAAGTACTCCATTGCTTCATTAGGGTCTTTATCTTTAAAAGTTCCATTGCACATCAATTCAACCATTTACCTATCTCTAAGTGTTAACCCTTCATAAAAATATGAAACCAATCTCCATGTTTCAAAACCATGATGAGGGCAAGTATTTAGCAAGTCTCGATACCTATCCCAACATTGGTAAAATGTTTTTCCTGGTTTTTGAGTGAAAGTGGTGATTTGTCTTTTGAAAGAGTTTGTTCTGTGAGATGGAAAAAACTTCTTTAAAAACTGTTGTTGCATTTCATCCCAAGCACGAATGGATCCTGATCTTAAATTTTGTAGCCATGTTTTAGCTTTATCTTTTAATGAAAAAGAAAAAAGCTTTAATCTGATGGTGTTCATCCTACAATTTAAATTATTATATATGTTGCAGACCTCCTCAAATTCCCTTAAATGCAAGTATGGATTTTCCAATTCTAACCATGAAAAGAAGGTAAAAGTTGAATAATGTCTGGCTTAAAATTAAAATGAGATGCATCGGGAGGAAAAACTATGCATGATGGTGCACTTGTTCTTGTAGGATTCATGTGGTCTCTAAATGTTTTAGCACGAGCTATTCTCATTATTCTCATTATGAAGTGATTGATTATCTTCTTCGGCCATATTTTCTTAAAATGATGAGGATACCCTATAAAGTCTACCACTTGATGTACGTGATCAATCTCTCATGCACGTGTAGGAATAGAATAAAAGGAAAAAGAAAATAAAAGAAGAACAAACAAGAGAAAAGAAATAAAATTATATACAAGAAAAGTGAAAAGTGAAAATAAAATAAATATTCTAATTTATACAAAACTTACCTCCCTGGCAACGACGCCAAAAACTTGACACGACTAAAAAATTAATGTATTCTCTCAACTGTAGGAATGTCGAAGTAATAAATAACCCGGCAAGACCGAGGTCGAACCAAAGGGAGGTTAATTGTACAAATTATAAACAATAATTATAAACAACAATAATTGTAACAATAACAATAACAACAACAATAATAATAGTAGAAATAATAATACTAATACTAGTAGTAGTAGTAGTAGTAGTAGTAGTAGTAGTAGTAGTACTAATAATAACAATAACAATAATAAAAAAAATTTGATGAGAACTTTGATATGGAAAATTAACGTAAGGATTAAATAATGATAATAAACAATGTCAAGGTTAGAGGATCCACTAATGGTATGCCAAACAAGTATAGTGTAAACTTTTATTATTCAATTGAAAACCACACACAAAGGAGGTTTCAATCAGATTATAGATTGTTAATATGATTACATTAGTCATCTTATTTAATTAATGCTAATACTTGTAAATTTTGTCAAGCATTCATGATTATAACTTATGTTAACAACAAATCAAGTTCTTTTCATAGCTCAGGTGTCGGTTATACCATATAGTATGGGCTATGAAAGTGTCAAGTATTTGTTGTACCAAGTGTTATACAACATAAATCAAGATTAGTCATTTAACAAGCAAAGTATTAAAAAGTGAATAGGATAATAAATACAAAACATGTTAGTATCAAACATTAAAGTACATATTGAGTTTACACTATACTTATTCTTACACCATTAGTGTAACCTTTTCACCTGACATAATAAGTTTAGCTAGACATTATGAAAGAAAGAAAAATAAATAAATAAAATAAGAACATAAATAAGATAAAAGTTAACTAAGTAAATGAAAAGAAATGAAAGGCATAAACTTGATATTAATGAAAGTAAAGCATAAACATTACAAAAAATACAAAGAGAGAAAGCAAGAGCATGATCTTGATCTGGACACCAAGATGCTTAAATGCATGGAAAATGCCTCCTTTTATAGGCCAAAATTGGGAACTATTGATTTAATGACTAATTAATGAGTGGGTGATCAACTCTTGACTTGGTGACAATCCTTATCTTCTCTTGTCTACCCAAAACGTTATTGATAACATCAAAATTGGAGCCACTTAAGAACATGAAAGTTGTAGGAAATTGTCTCAGCTTTCTTGTGTAAAACATTCAGCTCTTTTCAACTTCTAAAACTCTAGATATGGCCAAAATACTGAAAAGTGCTCGGGCTGGAGGACAGATTCGGGGTTTTTTTGTTATTACTACAATTTGGACTTGAAAATGGACTTTTTAGATCTTGGGCTCCATATGAAAGTTGTAGGCATATGTCTTATCTTTCCATCCATATAAAATAGAATGTAAATATGAGATCTATAGCTCTAGATATGACCCAATTACCGAAAAGTATTCCGGTTTGGATTGCACCGACATCTCTTTTCTAAGTTTGGTCATCTCTTTATCCTTTCAATTTCAGTTCTTAAATTCATCAATCAATCCTTTCATTTATGTGATAGATTTGCATTTAAAATAAATATTTATCATAAATTAAAGGTATCTTATATTATTAAATATATTATTATAAAATATGCTTTAGTTAAGGAGTTATTGATACTTTAAGTGTAAAATAAAGATATAAAACTTTGATAAAAATACACTTTTAAATATCAATCAGTAACTAAAAAGCCATTACTATAAAAACATTAATTGCCTTACCTCGTTCAAAGTGGATACTAATATTTTGGTAAAATATTGTATTATGCATCTAATGTAAGAATTTATATAAGTTTTGAAAGATTTAAAAAGTATAAGAATGGATAAATTAGAGCTTTATTTATTTTTAAGGTATTTTAAAAATTAATTTTTAATAAATTCAAGATTAACAAAATTAATATCAAACTATTTAACAATTTAAAATTAATAATTAATATGAGGATGTACAAATTAAAAAGATAAAAATAGCAAGATCTTTTTCTGAGCTTAAAACTAAACTCAATCCTTTTATAAGCTAAAGATTAATATATATTTTTTTTTTCAAATTCAAGATTAAACTTAATTTTTTTAGGGGCTAAAATTTAAACCTTACACAATTTAATTTTTTTCAAAGCTCAAGATTGTAAACCTTTCTTTCGCTCTCTATCAAAGGATACATCTAAATGGTTCAAGTGTAACTTATACTTTTATAATTTGATTTTCTCTAAACACACCTTGCACTAATGAATTGAGGTTCAATCACACGTTGCACCAGATGGGAAAGCAAAGTAGAGTTGATTTCTCGTATATTTAGTAAAAGTTTTAGTTATCTTAAAAGTAACAAGTTTTATCCCTAAATTTCTTTTTTTTTTAAACACACCATAAATTTCTACTCCAATTTTACAATCTATTTATGCTAGGTATTATCATTTGCTATATCAGGTCAGGATGTCTTAAAACCAAAGATGACCACACTTCGTGCATATATGTTCTTTCTATTTCATGTTGTCTTCTTAAAGTTATATAATTATTTTCTTAATGAATAAAGTTGTACAATTATTAAGTAATGAAAAACACTACAAGTATCTCTTAAAATCAATACTACAAGTATTTATTGGCTATTTTTTATACATAGAACATAGTTATTGAGCATGAGAAAACATTATAATTATCTACTGATTTCCAAAATACACCATCTCCGAACTTATATATTATCATTTCGAATCATTTAAGAGTATAAGAGACTGTAAGGTTTATAGTTTATGGTTTGATTTTGAAAGTAAAATGGACCCGTTCCCTTCATAATCACACAACTACGTATAAGATTTTGATTACAGAGGCTTGCATGCCTTGAAAAGGTTCTTAAAAGTGGAGCGTGCATCTTTCTAAAGTTCCCCAAGCTCCGCTATGGAAAACAAACACAATCGGGACAATGAAACATATTATAAATCGAAACAAATATGTAATAATTATGTACCCATTGCTTTTTTAACGAAGCATATTCAAATCTCAATAACTTTACTTTAGTTATTATTTAATATAATCGAATATTACCTTTTTTGGGTAGTGTAAGACCCAACAAATTCTCTAAATTCCATATCTTCAAATTCAGGTTTTAAAATTAATGTAAGAAAATTTTATCTTCTAAATACTTAAGATAAATAAAATGAGTGTATTTTTAAAAACACTTTCATTTTTTGTATAATTCTTTATTTGTGAAACCTATTAAGAAATTTTTGAAAAAAATATTAATTTATTATTAAAAAAATTTAAATATATATTTTAAAAAATTAATTCCATAGCATATAAATTATAATACGAGGAATAAAAAAGCAAAGACAATAACTTTTAGGGATATAATTTAATTAATTAAAGATTATTAATTTGAATTTTATAAATTTTATAATTATTAAAAATTTATATAATTGATAATTTTAAAATTTATGAGATTAATTAAAATATATAAATAATTATCTAAATTTAAAAAAAAAATAACAAGGAGGGGCACTGATATTTGCGGGTCAGGTGAAACTTTCATTTTATCAATCTTGTCGGGATTAAACTAATAGCAAGTAATCACACCAACCGCAACAGGGGGCACTGATATTTGCTGGTCAGGTGAAACTTTCATTTTATCAATCTTGTCGGTATTAAACTAACAGCAAGTAATCATAGCATGCTACCGAGAAGGTGCACACAGAGTGCTCATATGATTACTCAAGAGGGAAAAATAAAATAATAATGTAGGAATATAATTATAATATTGTTTGTTTTTTAAATTATTTTTTATTTTAAATTATATTAAAATATTTTCTATTTTAAAAAAATATTTCTGATATTAACATATTAAAAAAATATAACAACATAAAAAATTAATTTTAAAAAAAAAAATTTTAAATTGTGAAGGAATAATTATGTTCCAAATGTATTTCATGAAAATTCATATTTTTTTATTTATTATTAATATTTATATTTTTGATCATTTTAATATTTATATTAGAAATAAATTTTAAAAAATAAAAAAATAAAATTTTAATATATTTAAAAATAAAAAAATCCTATAAAAAACAATCTATAACAGTTTTATAAAAAACCCGTACACCAGCGGCAGCAGCACTCGTGATCGTACCATTTGATTTCCTTATTGTTTAGCAAGTGGTTAATATAGATATATATTAGTTAGTCCGTACAGTGGAGCCATTAATTGGCCATCGAGAGTGGCAAACCAACTCAGCGCCTGCTTTTTAACATGAGAGCGAAAGTGGGTTCGGTTCCTTCTTTGCGCAGCAATGGATGTTTTTTTTTTTTAGTGGTCGATAAATCTTGCATTTCTCTCTCTCTCTCTCTCTCTCTCTCTCTCTCTCTCTCTATATATATATATATATATATATATATATATATACACGTGCTATTAATTAGCAACAATACCCCTAATTACTTTTCATGCATCATAAATGTTTTCAAAATTGATATTGTCTTTTCAAAATTGATATTGTCTTTGTTTATAAAATAATCAATTAGCTGGATCATGTTAAATTTATGTATTGTTTTATATTTTCTCAATTATTTTAATATTACACTTTTAGTAGAATTTTGTAATGAATCTTTCTTTCATTTATTTATTTAATTTTACTTGCAAGGATGTCACCAATTGAATATCAATGTATGAAAAAATGATAATCACAGCATGGAAGTACAACAAAATGCATTAGTTGTTTTTTTTAAGAAAAAAGAGAAAACTAACAATTCGGACCCAATACACTTAACTTAACTAACATAAATATTTTAATTATTTTTTAATGAGAAAAAACAAAAAGATTCTTACACCTTCACATGTACCCTTTCAACCAGGAAATTTAATCTGAGAGTATTTCTTAGTTTATTTTTATATATTTTTTTAAATTTAAAAAAACTCTATTTTTTAAAAAGTATATTTTATGAGTGCATGTTAGCGAGTAAAACCTCGGCTATTTCATACTCTTATAAGAGGTGCATGTCATGACTTAAACTCGAGACCTATTATATAAATCTCAAACTCTTTATTATCATGCTACGTTCCTTGAAGATAGTTCATTCTTACATGTGCACTCGTGATTTTGAAATGCACAAACACATGTAAAATCCATTGTTCTACTTTACCCTTTTTTCATGTGCTCATGGTCATGTTCTGTGATCTTATAGTAAATTAGATTAATATTTTTTAATATGAAAAAAAAAGTATTGTTAATATGTTTTATAGTAAAAAATAATTATATAAAAGTTAATTTAATTTGATCTAAGATTGATAAGTTTGTTGACAAGTTTAAAAACAACTTTAATAACTATATAAAAAAATAGCTAAAATAGACATTCATCAAATCAAACATTGACAAAATAATATAATATTTATTTATGATAGTGAGATAGTGATAAGCTAAACAAAATAATTAATCAAAATTAATTTAAAATAAACTAATTATTAAATTATAAAAGTGAAAAAAGAATTAATAATTTTTTTTTAAAAAAAAAAACCTAAAATAAAAAAGGTGAATTGAAAAAATAAAATAAAATAAAACAAAAAAATAAATAAATCTAAACATGCTAGTTTAGAGATCTATTTTCTTGAACCTTGGTAAAAAAGCTAGGTGTATGAGTTTGTTAGCCTACCCTCAAACACTTAAGCTTTGATATATATATATATATATATATATATATATGTTTAGATTTTGATAACTATAGGGTCTCTGGAAAATCAAGGTAGAGGTGTTTTATACCCAAAAAATTATTTTCAACTATTTTTTGATCTAAAACATAAAAAAACTACCTTTAAAATTTAAATAAATTTACTTATATCTTTAAATAACCTAAAAAACAATCCAAAAACAAAAAACAACCTAAAACCTAAAAACCTCTCAATATCATATTTATTCTCTCATAAAATTTAAAAGTACACACACCCCTAATTGAATTCCTTTCATTGAACGAAACTCATTGACACTAAAACTGATAATTTTGATAGTCAAAATCAATGTACATCAATGTTTTTTCCTTATCCGAGAAATCTAGTGATTTTCTCTTTTTCACATAACCAGAATTAAAAAATAAAAAAAATAAAGCTTTGAACCAAAGTAGATTTTAAAAAATTTAAAGTAATCGATTTGCAATTTAACTATATAAAGATCCACATAAAGAAAAAATATCTGAGGATCAAAATAAAAAATATATTATTTACTCTAACCTAGAGTTAGTGAATTGTGAGAGAATAGACAATGTTTTCATTTACATTGAAACACCACACCTTTTAATTTCTTTTTAGTTATAATTATAATTAGATCTTGCATTTCATTGTATCAATGAACAATTAAATGCTTTGATATTTTTCAATTTGATTTTTATTTATTTTTAATTTTATTTTTTAATATTAAGTTTAATAGGTATTGAACTTTACAAATTATTTTTATTTATTTTCTATAAAGTTATTTTAGTTTCATAACTTGAGTTTGGTAGTTTAACTTATATTAGCTATCTCATTTAATTTTTTTATTTTTTTAATTGAGTTTTTTCTTCAACTTCATCATTCAAAGTTAGATTGATTAAGAATTATATTTTAATTTTTAATTTGTTTTCTATCAAATTATTATTGTCTCATGAGTCGAGTTGTGAGTTAGCCTGATTGTCTTGGTTTTTATTTTTATTTTTAATTGAATATTTTTTTATTTTTATCATTTAATATTAGGTTGATTGAAAATTAAATTTTATAATTTGTTTTAATTTATTTTCTATAAGATTATCTCGGCCTTATGATGTAAATTATAAGTTCGGTTAGTTAACTTGGGTTTATTATCATGGTTTCTTTAATGTTTTTTTAATTTCATCCTAAAACATTGAATTGACTAGAAATCGAACTTCATAATTTATTTTGATTTTCTTTCTATAGAGTTGTTTTTGTCTCATGACTTAGGTTTGATAGATTAACTCATGTTGATTTTATCTATTTTTCTAATTGAATTTTGTTTTCAATTATACATTTCAATATTGCATTTATTGAAAACTAGGGTTAATAATTTTTTATTTGATTTCTAGAGGGTTATTAGGGTCTTATGATTTGAGTCGGGAATTTAGCAGGTTAACAATGATTATTATGACGTGTTTATAAGTGTTATTGCGATTGGTTTTCAAAGTATTTTTACTCAGAAATGTATCAAAATAATATTTTTTTTATTTTTTAAATTATTTTTGACATCAATGCATCAAAATTATATAAAAACATCAAAAAAATATTAATTTGAAGCAAATAAAAAATATTTTTAAAATACAAAAATAAATATTAAAGTCGATCTAATATGTCGTCTTAATATTTTTTTAAAGATATTATTTTGATTTTTTTTAGTTAAACTATATTTTTATATTTTTAAATTTATAAAATTAATTAAATCAAATAAAATCAAGTTAATCCTCACATAAATTTTTAATGCTAGAAAACATGTTAAAAACATTAGGATATTTTTTTATATTAATTTTTTTTAATTCAATCCAAGGCATGGCTCAAATAATTATCTAGTAATTACTAAATACAAACTCTCTTCTTGTATTTCTAACTTCACTTGCTTTACAAAATGCGTGCGTGATTTTTTCTTCATCAAAAAGGAAATGCTTTGAACGGACCCCATCCTTCACAAAACATCTTCATGTTTCCATTCATCGCACAAGCTGAAAATGGAAAAACCGCGCCTAGAAAATCTTGCAGCATAATTCCTATTTTTTCAAGACTAATATATTATTCGGGTACACATAATTGAACATGGCATATATAATATCATAACCTCTTTTTTTTTTTAATCTATATGATACATGAATCTTATAAAATCTAAGCCTCGTTTACCTGAAAACCTCAACTGATTTGATGGATTAATTTATAATTTAGATAATTTAATATCTAATTTAAATTAAATTTAAATAAAAAATAGAAGAAGAATTAATATAGTACAATCTTATTAGAAATTTAAGTTGATTTGTGACTTGTCAACCTAAAAAAACTTCAATAAAAAATTATTAATTTTTTTAAATAATGTTATGTTTATAAAATAAAAAATTTCATTAATTTAGGTTCATTCAAATAAACCCATCTAGCATATAATTTAAAATTTATCTCAAAATTATCCCCAAATCAATTTTAAAAAATATATCCGGAACTCTCAGGTTAAACAAGCCTCCAAATATTTCCTTTTCTAATTTTCAAATTTTTTTTCTTTATTTTTTGGCTTCCATTGTTGTATAGATTCTGTAGACGACATAATCATTTCACATGAACTTTCCTCCTCACTTTACATTCTTCTTTGCCTCCACTCCCTTCCAAAGTTCCATTAACTACATCTCCCCCCACTCAACACTTAAACTCCACATGTAATCACAACCGTCAAGTCGCTTTGACAACTCTTAATCAACGGCCTTCATGCTTTAAAATTTTAAACCTTTTGACTTTCAACTCCAACTGTATATATACCCTCCCTTCCCCGGCTTCTCGCTATCACTCTACAATTTGCTTTAACCTGCTGAATTTTTCGAAAAATAGTCAATTTACCTTAAGTTTTAGCTTCTTCAAGATCCAAATTTCTTGTAACATTAATATTTTCTGCCTTTTATATCCTGAAACAGCAAAATACTTGATAAAAAAGAAGAAAATTTTTATTTGTTTTTTTTTTAACTAAATCTAGCATGGCAGATATTTTATGGAAAATGGGAGCAATGTTATCGTCTGATCATAGCTCAGTGGTGCCAATAAACCTGTTCGTGGCACTACTTTGTGCGTGTATAGTAATTGGTCATTTACTAGAGGAGCAGCGATGGATGAACGAGTCCATTACTGCACTTGCTGTCGTCAGTATCTTCATTTGCTTGCTTTTATGTTACTTTTTTTGTGGGGTTATAGAGGTTTTGATGGTGAGTTAATCCATGCAGGGTTTGTGCACTGGAATTGTGATTTTGCTAACAACAGGAGGAAAGAGCTCGCATCTCTTGGTTTTCAGCGAAGATTTATTCTTTATTTATCTGCTTCCGCCAATCATCTTTAATGCTGGGTGAGTTAGCGTGTATATGTGTGTGTATTTTCCTTTATTAGTATTAGGGTTGTATCATTTGCTCATCAATTCATTTTAAGCTTGAGACCTTAAGTGTTTGCTTGCTTGCTTGAGATTGATTCAGATTTTTATGTGTACAATGAAATTATGCCAAGCATCATCCAGAACAGCTATTTTTCCCTTCTAATTTTCTTCGATATTTGAAACAAATGAGCCTTAGAATAGCACAGTTGTCTTGAAATTTTTGTTGCTGGGACATCTCATGAATTATTCTGTCTTCCCACCAGGTTCCAGGTAAAGAAGAAGCAGTTTTTCCGCAACTTCATGACTATCATGCTGTTTGGCGCAGTCGGCACTCTGATATCCACTGCCATCATTTCAATAGGTACACTAAAACATCAAGTTCATGACAATACTTTGTCTTGTTAGTGCTGAATAATGATCTTAGCTGCACTCTATTTGTGATTAATTTGTTGTTTTTGGCATAGGGGCCATTCACTTTTTCAAGAAAATGAACATCAGTTCCCTCAGAATTGGAGACTATCTTGGTATATTCCATATGACATTCTTTCTTTATTTTCGAAGTTTTCAAGACTCTGTTTCTGCCATCAGATAGCTTGCTTGTGTATACTCATCTCTTGCCTTGATTGCAGCAATTGGAGCAATATTTTCAGCCACGGATTCTGTTTGCACCTTGCAGGTATGAGACTCCTGGTCTAGATGTGGTCTGATTACAACTTTTGAAGCAACTCACACAGAAAAAGTGATTTGAGTACTTCAATCTGTGTTGTTGTAGGTTCTTAACCAGGATGAGACGCCTTTATTATACAGTGTGGTTTTTGGAGAAGGTGTAGTAAATGATGCAACATCAGTGGTGCTTTTCCATGCAATTCAGAGCATTGACCTATCTCACATCAACTCAAGCATTGCAGCTGAATTTCTCGGAAACTTTCTATATTTGTTTATCTCAAGCACCATACTGGGAGTTCTAGTAATTCTCTCCCTCTCTCTATACATGTGTGTGCACACATGCGCCCATGCTTGTGTGATTAGCATGTGATTTTTCTGTATATATTGTGTTTTGTGACATTGCACACTTTTTTGACTCCTGCAGACTGGACTACTTAGTGCATACATTATCAAAAAGCTCTACTTCGGCAGGTTAGCAAATTATTATCAAACATAAATTCATGATTAGTTTCTATCCCATATAGAGGTTTAGGACGGTAAAAATTAACAACCACAGCAGCTCAATTGCAAGAGGATGAAATGCCAGTTTATCTTGAGATTGCTGTTTGATATTGGAGTTTCACTTTATTTAATGTCTTTAAAATCTCAAGTTTGTTTCATGTTTACATGTATTTCCGTGGTAGCTCAGGTGACAAAAGAAATATTTGCTAGAATAACATGCTGGGAATTATTTTGTGTTGACTAGGTAGTGCTCTCATATATTTTTGTTTTGCCACAAAATCCAGGCATTCTACCGATCGTGAGGTTGCTCTTATGATACTCATGGCTTACCTTTCATATATGCTGGCCGAGGCAAGATTTCTCTCAATCATAGAGTACCTCTCCAAGGACCTCGTTTGCTTTTGCTTTCTACTATTAGATTGAATTTCAGTGGTGAAAGGCAGATTAACAATCTTTTTTCGAATTTCGGGTTTTCTTGCAGCTATTCTATCTAAGCGCCATTCTCACTGTATTCTTTTGTGGGATTGTTATGTCTCATTACACATGGCACAATGTAACTGAAAGTTCAAGGATAACAACTAAGTATGTTGAGTTACATATCCTGAAATGTGTTTGTGGCAATTCATACAAAATCTCTTGTATTGTACTTTTACCTCAAATTCTGTTCTAGCTATCACATTACTTGGGGTTCTCCTTGAACATTTCAGGCATGCTTTTGCTACTTGGTCATTTGTTGCCGAGATCTTCATCTTCCTCTATGTTGGCATGGATGCCTTGGATATTGAAAAATGGAAGGTTGTGAGTGATAGGTGAGGCTAAACATAAAATGGGAGATTAGTTACCACACAAATACATTCCAAGATCGTAAAATACAAGCTGAAACAAAATTATCTTCACCATTTTCTGAATATAGTGGTTCACTCTCTCTTAATTCTCAGCCCTGGAACATCAGTTATGGTGAGTTCAATACTCTTGGGATTGGTCCTAGTTGGAAGAGCAGCCTTTGTTTTCCCTTTATCCTTTTTATCCAACTTGACTAAGAAGTTCCCGTATGAGAAAATAGACATAAAGCAACAAGTATGCTCTCAAGCTATTCTGGTTTCTGGCATTTAACGTGTGTGAATCACTTGATGTCTAATGTCACCCTGAATTTTTGTTTGGAAGGTAACAATATGGTGGGCAGGTCTTATGCGTGGTGCTGTTTCTATGGCTCTTGCTTATAATCAGGTAAAAAAGATCGAAAAGCATTCCTTTTCTTTTGGATTTGTTTTTTTTGTTTTGTTTTGTTTTTCAATCTGTTCTGTGATGATAGGGCTTTCCTTCTTGTTTTTAAACACAGACTAAGTTAAACATCTTTTAGCTATGAGCCTGGGTGATAGTTTCATATGAAAAATTTATGTTCCTGCTATCCACCAATAGTATTAGAATTTCCCCTAGGATATTTTATGTTGATTTTAATAGACCAATGGTTAAGGCCCTTGAGGGTCTTTATATCCTCTTACGTTGCATATTTATTCTAATCTAAATTATAATTTTATTACTATTCTTGCAGTTCACCAGGTCAGGCCATACTCATTTGCATGGCAATGCAATCATGATCACCAGCACAATTACAGTTGTCCTTTTCAGCACAGTGGTAAGACAATGCATCATCTCCGTGGAGAACAGGAGGAGAAATAACCTGCTGTTTTACCATCTTGCCTGTGCTTAAATGGCACACTTTAGCTCAGTGCGAACTCTTACAGTTTCCATCTTTAAAGCTAGAAACTATAGTTACGGGTTTTCCTTTCGAGGCTGGACCGTTCCAGCCAACATATTGTTGTAGATATGATGTTTTAATAGTCAACTTGATTGAAGCCCCAGGAGCAAGAGTCTGAATTGAAGATTGGATTTTGTGATCCAACTTCATTTTCATTTTCATTTCCTTTTATTGCTCTTAAAATGGTGCACCGTTTGTTGCAATTATGTTAAGAGTCAATGGCTTGAACTAGATACTATAGCATAGGGACTCAACAATGTTTATATTATGCACTTTTCGTTTTCGCGTATGATTCTTATAATTTCCAATCCGCTACCAGGAAACTGAGCTAATCAAAGGTTAGTTTCAAACACAAGACTGATGCAGTGAACTGTTGGATCCATGCAGGTGTTTGGATTGATGACTAAACCACTAGTGAGGATCTTGCTTCCATCACAAAAACACACTGCCAGCATGTTGTCTTCTGAACCATCTAGTCCTAAATCCTTTGCTGTGCCGCTGCTCAATAGACAGGATTCAGAGGACAACCAGACCAGCCACAATGTGCCCCGTCGAACCAGCTTAAGGATGCTCTTGAGCACCCCTTCTCACACAGTCCACCACTATTGGAGAAAATTTGATAATAGCTTCATGCGACCTGTTTTTGGTGGCCGGGGTTTTGTACCATTTGTACCTTGCTCCCCCACTGACCACAGCGTTCATCAATGACAGTGAAAGATATTTTCAGAACTAGAGAATACTAATCATTGAATTTAGATCATGCGTGCAATCGGCTTTTGGTGTGAAATTTGTTAATAGCAAAAAAGATTTCAGAGTGGGGAGGTGCCATTGACAGAATTTTGAGTTAACCTGAGTGGCTTGTAATTTGTTTCCTTTCGGAGCTTGTAATTTTTTGTGGCTATGGCTTGTCAAATGAGATTGTATTCCACACAATAGAGTTTTGTAACTCTTCCCATGTTGGGGATTTGTCAATTTCTTACTGTATTCTGGGATTTTCAAAGAGCAAAATCGAGCCTTTTTTTTTTTTTTTGTCTTGATGTAGATTTTTGACACTTCTGCACCAAATATCACACACACTTCGTCCAGACGAAAATGCAAAACCCTGTAACGTAGGGAATTCTGAGCAGCATTATTCAGACAAAATTAAATGTACCTAAAAGAATCAGTGTTTTAGTGTAGCGTGAAATGAATTGCATTGTTTGCATTGTTCGGTACAGTAACGTGAATTATTATTGAATATGAACTGTACTGTTTGAGCTTCTTCTTTACTAAAAACACTCTGAGTTGGGGAGGCGGAATGGTAAGGCTCTTCTTGTCATAAAGAGTTTCAAAGGGAGTAGGGTTGACATTTTGATTGGAAAAAAAATAATTCGTTCAGATTTTCATGAGGCCTCACGACCCAGGCTATAGATACCTGGCAACCAGGGTGATAGGGTCAGATTCGCGCCCTTAGTAGCAGCCCAGGAAATAAACACCTGGCCCTAGGGCCAACTAGCACTCCTGGTTCGTTCAGATTTTCATGAGGCCTCACGACCCAGGCTATAGATACCTGGCAACCAGGGTGATAGGGTCAGATTCGCCCTTAGTAGCAGCCCAGGAAATAAACACCTGGCCCTAGGGCCAACTAGCACTCCTGGTACCAGCACCAGTCTGCAGACATCAAACATTGGGGTTGCCATGCCCTAAGCACTAAGTAAAACCACAAGCCTCGTTAAAGACCTGACAAGCGGGTTTACAGGCCCGTGTGCATGGATCTGCAAACCCACGCGTTGCAGATACAGACGGTCTTGGGTCTATGAACTCGTGTGTCTAGCTCTGCAGATCTAGGCATTGGGTGCAGACTCGCATGCTGAGGTCTCTTCTAACCGACACCTTAGGTCTGGAGACACGGGCGACTGACCTTGCAAAGAAGAAACATAAAAAAATAATAATATCAATTATTATTATTATTATTAATAATTTTTTTTAAATTATTACTATCAAAACTTTTACAATACAAGTTAAATACTATTATAAATACTATTATTTATATTATAAATATTATTATTTTTATTATAATTAATATAAAAAATTCTATTATTTTTATTATAAATATTATAATTTATCATAATTAATATTATTCATATAATAATTAATAAATTTCTAGAAAATATTATTAATATTTTTAAATAATAATATATTTTATTTGAAAGGTAAAATTAATAATTATTATTACTATTATTATTATTGTTATTGTAATTACCATATTTTAAGAAAACATTATTACTATTTGTTTTTAAAAGATTAAATATAATATTAATATTATAAATATTAAAATAAATATTATTTCTATAGAAAAAAAATATAGATTTTAAGGATAAAATCAATTATTGTTGTTATTATTATTATTTTATTTTTTCCTTCAAACTCATTTTTCTTTCTTAATTTATATTAAGATTTTTTTTATTATTTTGATGTGATTATATAAAAAATAGATTTTAAAAAATAAAAAATATTATCTTAATGTATATATTTTAAAAATATTTAAAAATATTTTTAATTTTATTATTATTATCAACATTAGCTCTTGCCATGAGATCCATCAACATGGTCCTATTTCTAGAAGGACCCATCAGTAATTTTTTTAATTTTTTTTAAATAATTTTTTATATAATAAAAAAATTGATGAAAGTTTTTTTATATTGACTAAAAGTTGGGTGATTATAAATTTTTTTATTTGAGGTTATTTTGAATTTTTTTTTATGACATGTTTGTTTTTGTGTTTCAAAATTTCTTTGGAAAAAAATAATTTTTTTTTATTTTTTCTCTAATATTATCATATTAAAATTGATGGAACTCTCAATAAATTTTTGATTTATATTATTTATTTATTATTGTTTGTGTTATTTATTATTTTTAATATAATTAAAAGTATTAATATAAAAAATATTATTATTTGTATTATAAATATTATTATTTGTATTATAATTAATATTATTAATAAAATAATTAATAATTTTTTAAAAAATTATTATCAATATTAAAAAAAATCATAGATTTGATTTGAAATATACAATTATTTTTTTATTATTATGATTAATAAATATTAAAAAACTATTATTATTATTGAAGAAAAATTATAATTTTTTTGAAAGATTAAAAAATAAAAATTTTAACAAATAAGGTAAATATTATTATTTAATATTATAAATATTATTATTAAGTTTGAGTTGTAGTTATGCTCAATACTTTTAAATTTTACATTACAGTTAGGTTTAATATTTTTTAATTTTAGTTTTTGATGGTATTTTTTTTATTAAAATAAAAAATAAGCTAGCAGTATACGCAAGACTACCAGTAAATCCTAAAATACAACAGAAATGAGCTTTTTAAAATTCAAGTTTCCTTAAACCAAGTTCTCAAACTAAACAAGTTGAATTAACAACCGGTACTCTAGACTAATTGCCTAACTCAGCTCGTGCTCAAGTTGCTCTAACTCTGGTCCTAACAGAGGATTTTGTTGTCAAAGGCTTTCCATTTCTTCTTTCAATTTGCTAATTGATCCTGTTTGTCCCTCATCAATCTTATTTATTATTGGTTCAGTGCAAAAATATATTATGGTGTATATAGTAATGTGGTAACATATATTTTTTTAAAGTATTTTTTATTTAAAAATATATTAAAATAAAATTTTTTATTTTTTAAAATTTATTTTCAACATCAAAATAATTCAAAAATACTAAAAAAATATTAATTTGAATAAATTTTTTTCTTCAAATTAAAAAAATAAATTAAAACTCAATTTCAAACACTCATCTATACCAAATTAAAAAAAAAAAACTCAATCTCAACCATTGATACCTGTAGATGCAAATAATTCTGAGCTGCTCTAAAAGAAAGGAACTAATTGGTCTTCTCATCGTCCATGATATTAATTGCCACCATTTAACCACTTGATTTATCAAAGTTTTCAAGATTATATACTCAAGTTCTTAACCATATCTTTGAAGTTTAAGATAAGATGAGACATTGGAATTTAAGGATTTTAATATGTGCCTGCAAAAAGCAAGAGAAAGTGAGAGATGATAAACAAGTGGGATAAAATTAAATCATCTAAAGCATTTGTTGGGGATTATCTAGATAGGGGAAAGAGACGAGCAGAAAACTTGGTCCCGAAACTTTTGTATTGTTGGTTAATTAGTGCTTTCTAAAGAACTAGACCACTAGAAGAAGTTCAAGGTTGATGTTGCCTTAAAGATAGCGCTGATACACTCTTATTATTATTATTATTATTATTTTAGTAGAATGAGGATGGTCTAGTGACAAAAATACCAAACCATAAAAAACAGCTATCATAACTATTTACTGAAGATTCATATTTTAAGATTTTTTCAGCAATTCCAAACTATGAAACCAAAATTTAAAGTTCATAATGATGCCATTCTTGCTTTTAAGACTCCCAAAAATCAAACCTATTGTAAAACTTCACTATTTTAATTTTCAACAAATAACCTGGAAAAAAATAGAAATTTATTATTAAATTTTTTTATTCATCATACAATTGCTCTACAATAATTTAGAGTATTTTCAATAACATGTATCTTTTAATTGAGAATTTCTTACTATATAGACATAATTTACAATCTACAAAATGAAAGAATATAAAAAAAAAGTACAAGTTAATCTTCAGCCATTAGAAATAACTAACTTATCATATATATACATTCATAAAATTATAGCATACAATTAGTATATCATAATCAGGAAAGAATAAATTTGTATACCATATCTGTCAAGGCAAAGAATTTGCTATATTAAATGTGTAGATATTTGCTTTAACATTGTAACATTCCTCATTTCGGAATAAAAACAATAATTTCATGTCAATCAAAAAACATAATAATTAATTTTTTTCTATATATATTTATGGTCTTTGTATTAAAATCTATCAAAATTTTGACGAATTCCCCCCTAACCAGAAGGTCTTAAGTTATTAATGTGTAACCTGTTTACACTTTTGAAAACTCACATCTCCGAACTCAAACCTGACCCAATCATCTTGGGTTTCAATCTCACAAATATTATCACATTTATCAACCACAATATTTATTATATATATTATATAACAAAATATCATTATGAATAGATAAAAATATAAATACACAGACATGCAATATGATTATATGAACTACATAATTAAGTTCATTTAATTAATTTTAAACATCAATTATATAAATTAAGTTATACAAACATCTATATGTTTACAAAATACAAGAGTATACTTCCTAGAACCTATATTACAAGAAGAGAACATAAGCTAGGATCTACTCTTGTCATGCATGCGATAATCCTTAAACAAAATACTTATTATTAAAATATGAATATCACAATAAATATAACAACATGAATATCTAACAATTTAAAAAAAGGTAACATGCATTCATATTTTGTTCACTTCTCCCTTTTGATTTTTACTAGAATCTTTTCCTTGTTCAACTATTAATAACCATTCCTTCTTCCATTATCAACCTCCATTCCTGTAAACCTCGGGAATATATAAAGGTTGCTTAAATTAAAAACTAACTAGATGAGAAATAAAATGGAGGAAATTCATGCATATGGTTAAATAAAAGACAAGAATTTAGAAATTTTTGAATATAATTTCCATGTAAAATAATTCAAGACATTATAATAAGTAGAGAATAATACACTTAAAGAAAATAGAGCCTAAATGAAAATAAAAAACATTATAGAGTATAAATATTCTCTCCTCACCAAAAATCAGTAGGAACGATAAGGAGAGAAAATATAGAGCTTTATACCCATTCTTGAAAAAATCAAGAGAAAGACACACTAAAACTTCAAGAACCCATCCAAGAATAAGGGTTTATAGATGGGATAAACACTTGGGAGTAAGGGATTAATAAGAAATTAAATAAGAAGAAAAGAAAGGAGGGAGTTGAAAATCTTCAATTAGTTGAAGATCAAAATCTTAATTCGTACCGGGTAAGGTGTTTTAAATATGATTTTAAAAATTCATTTTAAATTCAATAATGAATTGATGCCTTGATATTGAATTATAGGTTAGGGTTCTTAAATATGAATTGAGAAAAAAAATACTTATTGTTAAAATTAAGTTAATTCATGTGTGGTATGTAGTTTATGAAAATATTGTGTGAAGGGAAGGGGGAGACGAATCTTGACAGACTTATCTCCTGATATTTGGTGAGATTTTAGATATGGGGGAATTAAAATAGGGTTCTTTATAGAAATTATAGATTTGGATGTTAGCTAACCAAGGAAATTGGTCTTGCTCAAATTTGAGATGTAGAACTCTAGTTAGAGGTTATCAACTGAGACTGAGTCATGACTAATTATGTAGGGCAATAGGACTAATGAGTTGAACAATTTTGACTATTTTAGAGGCAGAACTAGGTTCTCATTCCTTTAGTGAACTTGTAACCTCATGTATTAACTTTCCAACGAGATCAATCTCACTTAAAATAGAGTTCTAGAACTCTAGATGACATGATCAAAAGATTGATGTCTTCTTCCAAGTGCAGAATGTTGAAGTAATAAATAACCCGGCAAGACCAGGGTCGAACCACAGGGAAGTTAATTGTATAAATTATAAACAACAATAACAACAACAACAATAATAATAGTAATCATAGTAGTATTAGCAGTAGCAGTAGTAGTAAATAATAAAGAAGAAGAAGTTGATAGGAGTTTTGAGATGGAAAATTAATGTGAGCATCAAACAATGATAAAAACAAATGTCAAGATTAGAGGATCTAATAATGATATTTCAAATAAGTATAGTATAAACTCTTATCAGTCAACTAGAAACAACACATAAAAGAGGTTTTAATCAGATTATAAATGATTAACATGATTATATTAATTATCTTATTTGAATAATACAAATACTTGTAAATATTATCAGGTATTTATGATTATAACTTATGTTAACAACAAATCAAGTTCCTTTCATAGGACAAGTGTTAGTTACTGATTAGTATTTAAAAGTGTATTTTTATAAAGCTTTTATATCATCATTTTGCACTTGAAGTATTAATAACTCCTTAACTAAAGCATGTTTTATAATAATATAAGATACCTTTAATTTGTGGTAAATGTTCATCTTAAATGCAGACCTATCACATAAATGAAAGGATTAATTGATGAGTTTAAGAACTAAAATTGAAAGGACAAAGAGATGGCCAAACTTAGAAAAGAGATGCTGATGTAGTCCAAACTGAAATACTATTTGGTAAATGGGTCATATATGGAGCTGTAGATCTCAGATTTAGGTCCACTTTATATGGATGGAAATGTAAGACATAGGCCTACAAATTTTATGTGGAGGTGATGTAACCATATTATTCGATAGTTTCACCCATATTTACCTAATGTTTTGTCCATGTTTTATATGTAAAATGCCTTGATATTCTTTGTTTTATGTTTTGAAGGCACTTTTGGATGAAAAATGCAAAAAGGAGTAAATTGGAGATAATTGGCAGATTTGACGTTCAGTTAATGTTTTGTGTAGAGCGTGAGTTCTAGAGATCGAAATGAAGTGATTCTAGTGGCAATAAAAAGCTAACATCCATACCTTTCTGGAAATGCAATGCAAGAAAAATAAAAAGAGGAAGATCATGGAAATCACATCCTTCAAAGTCAAATCTCGCATTCTGCCACTGTTGACCTTTGTCTATTCAAAATTCAATATCTGGAGCTATAGAAGTCCAATTTATGCAAACTCAATTTTTTTGGATTCCTGACTCAAAGGACTATAAACGCTCAAAATTGCATCCACAAACGATGTCATATGAGGGAGATATGATTTTTTAAAGATGACAAATGAATTCTGCCAGCAATCAGGTTTCGTGAAGAAATGAGTCCAAATTATGTTTCGAAGCTTCTAAACCGTCATCCAAGTTTTTATATCAGCAATTTAGCTCCTCTAAGTCAGAGTTTGACGATTTCATGCAAGGCTATTTCTCTTTTTTAGGGAAAATAGTTATAGAAGTACTTAAATGTCAATTGTCAACTTAAGGGAGGACTACTTTGTAAATTAGAAACTAGGGTTTCTTAGCATATAAAAAGAAAGAGAGAGAGGAGAGAAGGGGGGCAGCAACCAGAAGTGAAGAAACACAAATTCTCTCCTCTACAAACCCAAAAAAAAATCATGCTCTCTTCATTCTTTAAGAGTAGTTGTTCAATGGTTATGCAAGGCTAAGCTCTTTTCTTGGTTGCAAGGACACAACAAACCTTCGGATTTCAAGAACCGTGAGATTTATTCTTCCTTTTATTTTCAGTTTATATTATGAATAAGTATGGTTGTTTTCCTATGCATATTTTCTATGATTGTTGTTGATAATTGCTAGAGCGGAACTCTAAGTTATTATTGTGAACAATTTATTGCTAAGTTTGATATCAAAACCGGAGTTGTGATGTATGAACTTGTGAAGCAACTAAGCTTGATAATTGTGGCGGAACTACATTATTAAACTTAGGGAAAACACTCAAATATCTAGTTCTTAGGGCTGCCATTGAACTAAATCATTAATGCGGACATTGTGATTATTTGTTGGTTAGGGTTAATTATACGGCGGATCCGTTAATTAACCAACATTAAGAAAAGATAAAAATTCAGAATATAAATTGTAGTTTTGTTTCAAGGATCGGTTCTAATTTCCATTGGTGGATGTGTGCTTGCAACCAAGGTTTGTTTTCTTGATAAATTTCGATTTCAATTGATTTTGTTTGCTAGTTTAATTTCTTCCATAGTTTAGATCATCACAAATCAAAACCCCCCAATTGCATAACGTATAGCATAAAAATCTGAACTAAATCTTCCTTGTGGGATCGACCCCTTGCTTGCTCTATACTATCTTGTGTGTTGTGTTTTAAGCTAGGGTAATTAATTTGTGCGACCACGACATCGCAACAAATTTTGGCGCCGTTGCCGGGGAAGTAATTTTAGTTGATTCTTGTGCTTGTACTGTTATTTTTAGTTGCTGTGATTTTTTATTTATATTTCTGAAAAAAAAAGAGAAACAGAATTTTTTCTTGCGGCGGTACTGTTTATTTGCGGTGGCGGTACTGTTCAAAACAGAATTGTTTGTGGAATTAGGTTTCAACTTTTCTTTTCCTGAAGGAAAACGACGTTCTGAACAAAACTAGTAGTATACTACTAGACCCACCCTATTGAGGCCAAATTCCACTGTTTTCTGAGGGTTTTAGGTAGTTTTAGTTTTCTAGCGTAAGATTTTCGTACAATTTGCATTGTTTTCGGTCTCTTGTGTGATTGGTTTCTTTTGAGTTTTCTTGATGATTTATGCCAGTAACCCGTTCTACTAATCAAATTCAAGTGCAGTTGGATCTCGAAATAGAAAAAACTTTACGCAGGTTACGCAAGGAAGCTCGCCTCAACACCATGGCTATTGCACGACAACAAACACTCAAGGAACTTGCTGCTCCTAACGTGGAAAATCAGCCACTATGCATAAACATTGACAATAATGTAAACTTTGAGCTCAAATCTGGTTTTATACATTTGTTACCAACATTTAATGGTCTTGCAGGAGAAGATCCTCATACTCATCTCAAGGAGTTCCATATGGTTTGTGTTGGCATGAAACCGAATGGAGTTGATGAAGAACAAGTTAAGTTGAAAGCTTTCCCTTTCTCTTTAAAAGGGCCAGCAAAGGCATGGCTTTTCTCTATTCTCCCAGGATTTATTGGAACTTGGAATGCCATGAAAAAGATTTTCCTTGAGAAGTATTTCCCAGCATCTCGAGTTGCTAACATAAGGAAAGAAATATGTGGGATTCGACAATCTCATGGAGAGACACTCTCCGAGTATTGGGAAAGATTTGAGCAACTATGCATTCAATGCCCTCATCATCAAATACCCGATCAACTGCTCATTCAATATTTTTATGAAGGATTGATGCCTACTGACCGTAGTATCATTGATGCTATAAGTGGAGGCGCATTGGTGGATAAGACACCTGAGGCTGCACGCCAATTGATCTCAAACATGGCAGCTAACTCAAAACAGTTTGGCACTCGTGGAGACTTCTCCAACAAACGAGTAAATGAGGTAAGTATTTCTAACCTTGAAAATAAAGTTAATGATCTTACTTCTCTTGTGCGTTCTTTGGCTTGTGGAAATGTGCAGCAGGTGAAAGTTTGTAGCATATGCTCCTTACAAGGACATGCTTCGGATATGTGCCCAACAATGCAAGAAGATTACATTGAACAAGCTCATGCAATTGATGGAGCATTCAACGGACAGCCCCAGCGTAAATATGATCCTTTTTCCAACACGTACAATCCCGGATGGAGAGATCATCCTAACTTACGCTATGGCAACCCATCCCAACAAGGCAATCAAGGCCGACAATTCCATCCCCATGGATTTCAGCCCCAACAGAATTATCAAGCAAGACAACCCCCTCCATTCACAAACTCCAATGTTACGGGGTCGTCATCCAATGATGATCTTCGTGAGATGATGAAAACTTTGGCTTCTAATACTGTTACCTTGCAACAAAATGTCATGTCTTTTCAACAGGAAACAAGGTCAAGTATTCACAACTTGGAGAAGCAAATGGGGCAAGTAGCTTCAAGTGTAGGGAAATTGGAGGCACAAATGAATGGAAAATTGCCCTCCCAAGCATTGAATCCAAAAGAGAATGTTAGTGCGATCATGCTGAGAAGTGGGAAAGAACTTGAAGAGAAAAGGTCAAAACAAATTGAGATGGAGGAAGAAGAAGAGATAGAAACTGAATTAAGTACAAAGAAGGAACATCATCCTCCTTCACAAACTAAAACATCGACCAACACTCCAAAGGTAACTCCTCACTCAATGAATTCCAGTTTTAAAGCAATTCCACCCTTTCCTGTGAGTTCTTCTAGGTCAAAGAAAGAGGACAAAGAAAAAGAGATTTTAGAGGTTTTCAAAAAAGTAGAACTCAACATTCCTTTACTTGATGCTATCAAGCAAATTCCCAAGTATGCTAAATTTTTGAAGGAGTTGTGTACTACCAAGAGAGCTTTCAAATTGAAAGGTCATGAAATGGTAAGTATGGGTGAAGTTGTGTCTGCTGTTGTTCAAAAGAATATGCCTTTGAAGCAAAAGGACCCAGGTGCGTTTACTATCCCATGTGTTATTGGTAATGCTAGTTTCAAGAGGGCCTTGTGTGATTTAGGTGCATCCATTAGTGTTATGTCCAAACATGTTTATGATTCTCTTAGTCTTGAGCCTTTGCATAAAACTAGCATTGTAATACAACTTGCGGATCGTAGTTTGGTTTACCCACTTGGTGTGATAGAGGATGTCCTAGTCAAGATTGATACTTTGGTTATTCCATGTGACTTTTATATTCTTGATATGGAACATGATTCTTGTGATTCATCAACCAGCACTCCTATATTATTTGGAAGACCATTCTTGAAAACTGCCAACACAAAGATTGATTGTGGTAAGGATACCTTGTCTATGGAGGTAGGAGATGAAAAAATTGAATTCAATTTTCATGATGCAATGAAATATCCTTATAGCAATGTTTATTCTATCACATGCTATGACCAGATTGATAAGTGTGTGCAGCAAGTTTGTGATTTTGATTGCGAAGATGGATTAAGCATAGCTTTGAGCTATGGCTATGATTTCACCAAGATAGAAGAGATGGAGAGGCACATATGTGTTCCCCAAAACATGCACGAATCAGTATTGGCCTTACAAGCTTTACAAACCGTTCCCCATGGTAATGTCTTTATTGATTTATTACTCTCACATAAAAAGCTTTTGCCATCTATTTTACAGGCCCCCGAGTTAGAATTAAAACCTTTGCCCGATAATTTGAAGTATGTATTCATTGGCGACAATAATACACTTCCTGTTATCATAGCAAAAGGTTTGACAAGTATACAAGAGGAAAAACTTGTGAAGTTGTTGTGTGATCACAAAACTGCCATTGGATGGACTTTAGCTGACATCAAGGGCATTAGTCCCTCAATGTGTATGCATCACATACTATTGGAGGACAACGCAAAACCAACAAGGGAACTGCAAAGGAGGTTGAACCCACCTATGATAGAGGTAGTGAAAGCTGAAATTTTAAAACTGTTAGATGCAGGAGTCATTTACCCCATCACTGACAGTAAATGGGTGGCGCCAATCCATGTGGCGCCTAAAAAGACTGGAATCACATTGGTGAAAAACAAAAATGATGAGCTCATTCCTACTCGCATCTCGAGTGGATGGAGAATGTGTGTTGATTACAGAAAGCTCAATCTTTTTACACGCAAAGATCATTTCCCATTACCATTCATAGATCAAATGCTTGAACGCCTAGCAGGTAAGTCTTTTTATTGCTTTCTTGATGGATATAGTGGATACAATCAGATTGTTATTAATCCTGAGGATCAAGAAAAAACTACATTTACTTGTCCATTTGGTACATATGCATATAGGAGAATGCCTTTTGGTCTTTGTAATGCTCCTGCAACTTTTCAAAGATGCATGATGAGTATTTTTTCTGACTATGTTGAAAGAATAATTGAGGTTTTTATGGATGATTTCATGGTGTATGGTGATTCTTTTGATAAATGTCTAGAAAATTTATCTTTGATCCTAAAAAGGTGCATTGAAACAAACCTTGTCTTGAACTATGAAAAGTATTATTTTATGGTAGAACAAGGAATAGTTCTTGGGCATGTTGTGTCTTCACGTGGATTACAAGTTGATAAAGCTAAGATAGATGCTATTTCATCATTGCTTTACCCCTCATGCGTGAGGGAAGTTCGTTCTTTTCTAGGTCATGCAGGTTTCTATCGACGCTTTATCAAAGATTTCTCGAAGATTACAGCACCTTTGTGCAGACTATTAGCCAAAGAAGTGGATTTTGTGTTTGATCAAGCTTGTAAAGATGCCCATGATGAGCTTAAGAGACGTGTCACATCTGCCCCTATCATCCAACCACCAAATTGGGATGAACCTTTTGAGATAATGTGTGATGCGAGTGACCATGCAGTAGGAGTTGTGCTTGGGCAAAGAATTGGGAAGAATTTGCATGTTATCGCCTACACTTCTCGCATGTTGGATGGAGCACAATGCAATTACCATACAACTAAAAAGGAACTTTTTGCAGTGGTGTTTGCTCTTGAAAAATTCAGGTCATATCTACTTGGTACAAAAGTCATTGTTTTTACTGACCATGCAGCTCTCAGGTATCTTTTGAAGAAGAAGGAGTCTAAACCAAGACTGATTAGGTGGATCTTGCTTTTACAAGAATTCGATCTTGAGATCAAAGACAAAAAAGGTGTCGAAAACCATGTGGCTGATCACTTGAGTCGACTAAGGACCGATGATATTCCAACTGAAACAATAAGAGAAACATTTCCTGATGAACAGTTGTATATGTTGCACTCCTCTACAAGACCATGGTATGCTGATTTGGTGAACTATTTAGTCACCAAAGAATTCCCTCCAGGTTTGTCTACATCCCAAAAGGACAAGTTACGAGCTGATGCTAAATATTATTTTTGAGATACTCCTTACTTGTGGAAATTTTATGTGGATCAAGTAGTAAGGAGATGTGTACCACAGGATGAATTTCATTCCATTCTCACTTTTTGTCATTCTCATTCTTATAGTGGACATTTTGGAGCAAAAAGAACAGCCCACAAGGTACTTGAAAGTGGTTTCTATTGGCCTTCTATTTTTAAAGATGCATATCACTTCTGCAAATCATGTGAAAAATGCCAAAGAACAGGTAATATCACTCATAAAAATCAAATGCCTTTAACAAATATTCTTGTAAGTGAAATTTTTGATGTTTGGGGTATTGACTTTATGGGTCCATTTCCTTCTTCTTTTGGAAATCTTTATATTCTTCTTGCTGTTGATTATGTGTCCAAATGGATTGAGGTGAAAGCCACACGAACTAACGATGCTAAGGTTGTTTTAGATTTTGTCAGGACTCACATATTTGATAGGTTTGGCATCCCTAAAGCTATCATCAGTGATCGTGGCACTCATTTCTGCAATCGTTCCATGGAAGCATTGCTACGCAAATATCATGTGACTCATCGAACATCCACAGCATATCATCCGCAAACGAATGGCCAAGCTGAAATTTCCAATTGAGAAATCAAGTCCATTTTGGAGAAAACAGTGCAACCTAACCGACGAGATTGGAGTCTACGCCTTGGAGATGCACTTTGGGCTTATAGGACTGCTTATAAATCACCTATAGGAATGTCACCTTATAGAATGATTTATGGGAAAGCATGTCATCTACCGGTGGAGCTTGAACACAAAGCTTTTTGGGCCATTAAACAATGCAACATGGATTATGATGCTGCTGGGATTGCAAGAAAATTGCAACTACAAGAGTTGGAAGAAATTCGAAATGATGCTTACGAGAATGCAAGAATTTACAAAGAAAAGACTAAGAATCTTCATGACCGAATGCTTACAAGAAAGGAATTTCATGTTGGAGACAAAGTCCTTCTTTATCATTCGCGTTTAAAACTTTTTCCTGGAAAATTGCGCTCTCGTTGGATTGGACCCTTTATTGTTTCTAATATTTTTCCTTATGGTGCAGTTGAAATTACAAGTTTAGAAACCAGCAAAGTACTCAAGGTCAATGGACATCGTTTGAAACCTTTCTATGGAGGTTGGACGGCAGAACTCACCGCTTCTGTAGAGTTAGCTGAACCAATCTATGAAGAATGAACATGCCACATGTCAAGCCAATGACATAAAACAAAAGCGCTTATTGGGAGGCAACCCAGCACACAGAAAGAAAAATCAGATTTGCTCTCTTTTTCCTTATCTTTTATTTTTTTTGCATTTTAATTTATTTTCTGTCATTCTCTTATGTTCCTTTGCTTTTATTTCAACATTGAGGACAATGTTGTGTTTTAAGTGTGGGGGTATTGGGAGAATTTTTATTTTCTTATTTTAGTTTTCTTTGTTGTTCTTAAAAAAAATAAATTTGTGTTTGATCTTTTTAACTCCCATTAGTTTTTGAGAATATGAGTATTATGTATAAGAATTAATTGAGATAGATGAAGATATAAATCAAATGAAAGAGTATGCATGCAAATTTTAAGGTTTAATTGGTTTAGGGATTGACTTTGAGAATATGCCATGTTGATTTTATAGTGTTATACGACTGCAAGTTTTTGAGCCTTCAACATTGTATTCTTTGAGGTGCATTCTTTCAATGATATGTATCTCTAGAACTTGCTTTATATCTTATTGAGATTATATTACATTACAAATATACATGAAGATGATAAAGGCAATAGGAATTTTAAAGCACTTGAACCAAAAAGCCAACCTAAAGCATATTATCCTTAGTGAGCCCCTTTTGAGCTTATTTATCTTTTCTTTGCTTTATCCATGTATAAGCCTTAACTTTATATATATTTTCCTTTTCCCCTGGCCAAGGATTAGTAGAGCATGTACTTGTGATACTTCATGGAATTATGGTTGGAAATTATATGAAAAGATAGAAGAAGTGATGCTTGATGAAAAGATGGGCAAAATTACAAAAAAAAAAGAAAAAAAAAGAAAAGAAGAAAAAAAATGTTCCTTTATGTTCTTAAGATTTTATGTTAAAAGAGCTTACAATCAAAAGGAGTTAAGCATTGGTGATTAAAGATGAAAAATTTATGAGCTTTGATGGAATATCTTGTTTGAAATATCATTTTTCGGAATGCTCTACTTTCTTTGATTTGAACCTTTTCTTTTACTCTGTTTTACCTCACCTTAACCTTAGCCCCATTACAATCGGAAAATAAGACCTTTTGATTCATGCATTGTTTGTAATATGTTAGTAATGGAGATGAGATTGAAAAGCAAGCTTATGGTAGAACATACTCTTTGATTGAATTTGAGAGATTTAAACACATAAACCCTAAACACATGAGTGTTGGAGTGTATATCAATGAGAGGACCTATCACTTTGGCATGGCATAGATTTCATTTAAATCCCGACGATTGATTGAATTTTGAAGTTTGCATGTAAACAAATTCATAAAAATTTATTTATTTTATCCTTTTTTATTATATTCTTATTTATAATGCTTGTACTCTTAGATATTGATGGGAGATTAAGAGATTGATCATGGTTATTTTCAATTCAATTTAATTTTATTTATCCTTTCTCGAGGACGAGAAAGAGCTAAGTGTGGGGGTATTTGATGTAACCATATTATTCGATAGTTTCACCCATATTTACCTAATGTTTTGTCCATGTTTTATATGTAAAATGCCTTGATATTCTTTGTTTTATGTTTTGAAGGCACTTTTGGATGAAAAATGCAAAAAGGAGTAAATTGGAGATAATTGGCAGATTTGACGTTCAGTCAATGTTTTGTGTAGAGCGTGAGTTCTAGAGATTGAAATGAAGTGATTCTAGTGGAAATAAAAAGCTAACATCCATACCTTTCTGGAAATGCAATGCAAGAAAAATAAAAAGAGGAAGATCATGGAAATCACATCCTTCAAAGTCAAATCTCGCATTCTGCCACTGTTGACCTTTGTCTATTCAAAATTCAATATCTGGAGCTATAGAAGTCCAATTTATACAAACTCAATTTTTTTGGATTCCTGACTCAAAGGACTATAAACGCTCAAAATTGCATCCACAAACGATGTCATATGAGGGAGATATGATTTTTTAAAGATGACAAATGAATTCTGCCAGCAATCAGGTTTCGTGAAGAAATGAGTCCAAATTATGTTTCGAAGCTTCTAAACCGTCATCCAAGTTTTTATATCAGCAATTTAGCTCCTCTAAGTCAGAGTTTGACGATTTCATGCAAGGCTATTTCTCTTTTTTAGGGAAAATAGTTATAGAAGTACTTAAATGTCAATTGTCAACTTAAGGGAGGACTACTTTGTAAATTAGAAACTAGGGTTTCTTAGCATATAAAAAGAAAGAGAGAGAGGAGAGAAGGGGGGCAGCAACCAGAAGTGAAGAAACACAAATTCTCTCCTCTACAAACCCAAAAAAAAATCATGCTCTCTTCATTCTTTAAGAGTAGTTGTTCAATGGTTATGCAAGGCTAAGCTCTTTTCTTGGTTGCAAGGACACAACAAACCTTCGGATTTCAAGAACCGTGAGATTTATTCTTCCTTTTATTTTCAGTTTATATTATGAATAAGTATGGTTGTTTTCCTATGCATATTTTCTATGATTGTTGTTGATAATTGCTAGAGCGGAACTCTAAGTTATTATTGTGAACAATTTATTGCTAAGTTTGATATCAAAACCGGAGTTGTGATGTATGAACTTGTGAAGCAACTAAGCTTGATAATTGTGGCGGAACTACATTATTAAACTTAGGGAAAACACTCAAATATCTAGTTCTTAGGGCTGCCATTGAACTAAATCATTAATGCGGACATTGTGATTATTTGTTGGTTAGGGTTAATTATACGGCGGATCCGTTAATTAACCAACATTAAGAAAAGATAAAAATTCAGAATATAAATTGTAGTTTTGTTTCAAGGATCGGTTCTAATTTCCATTGGTGGATGTGTGCTTGCAACCAAGGTTTGTTTTCTTGATAAATTTCGATTTCAATTGATTTTGTTTGCTAGTTTAATTTCTTCCATAGTTTAGATCATCACAAATCAAAACCCCCCAATTGCATAACGTATAGCATAAAAATCTGAACTAAATCTTCCTTGTGGGATCAACCCCTTGCTTGCTCTATACTATCTTGTGTGTTGTGTTTTAAGCTAGGGTAATTAATTTATGCGACCACGACATCGCAACAGGAGGTTTGATTTTAAAAAGGTTGTTTTCAAGTCTAAATTATAGCTACAATGAAGAACCCAAGATCTAAAAAGGTCATTTTCAAGTCCAAATCGTAGCAATAACAAATAAGTCATAATCTATCTTCTAGCCCAAGTACTATTTAGTATTTGGCCCATATCTGAAGTTCTAGAAGTCCAAATAAGCTAAATATTTTACACAAGAAAGCTGGAACAAGTCTACAACTTTTATGTTTTCAAGTGATTCTAATTTTGATGTTATTAATGACGTTTTGGGCAGACAAGAGAAGATAAAGATTGTCACCAAGTCAAGAGTTGACCACCCACTCATCAATAAGTCATCAAATTAATAGTTTCCAATTTTGGCATTTAAAAGGAGGCATTTGCCATGCATTTAGGCATCTTGGTTTCCAGATCAAGATCATGCTGTTGCTTTCTCTCTTTGTATTTTTGTAATGTTTATGCTTTGCTTTCATTAATATCAAGTTATGTCTTTCCTTTCCTTTCCTTTACTTAGTTATCTCTTATCTTATTTATGTTCTTATTTTGTTTATTTATTTTTATTTCTTTTATTATGTTTAACTAAGTTTATTATGTCAAGGTAAAAAGATTACACTAATGGTGTAAGAATAAGTATAGTGTAAACTCAGTATGGACTTTAATGTTTGATACTAACATGTTTTATATTTGTTATCTTGTTCACTCTTTAATACGTTGCTTGTTAAATGACTAATCTTGATTTATGTTGTATAACACTTGGTACAACAAATGCTTGACACTTTCATAGTTCATATTGTATGGTATAACCGACACCTGAGCTATGAAAGGAACTTGATTTGTTTTTAACATAAGTTATAATCATGAATGCTTGACGAGATTTACAAGTATTAACATTAATCGAATAAGATAACTAATATAATCATGTTAACAATCTATAACTAGATTGAAACCTGCTTTGTATATGGTTTCCAATTGAATAATAAGAGTTTATACTATACTTGTTTGACATACCATTAGTGGATCCTCTAACCTTGACATTTGTTATTAGCATTGTTTAATCCTTACATTAATATTTCATCTTAAAGTTCTCTTCTTCTTCTTCTCCTTCTTTTTCTTTATTATTATTATTATTATTATTATTATTATTATTATTATTATTATTATTATTATTGCTGCTATTATTATTGTTGTTGTTGTTGTTGTTGTTATTGTTGTTGTTGTTATTATTGTTATTATTGTCATCTATAATTTATACAATTAACCTCCCTGTGGTTCGACCCCGGTCTTGCTAGGTTATTTATTACTTCGACACTCCTGTACTTGGGAGAAGACATTAATCTTTTCATCGTATCAGTATATAATTTAAAAATAAATAAAAAAAGAGCAAAAAAAATGATGATAATAAAAATGTAGATAAGCTTGGTTTCTTAGCCTCTCTAACTTAAGCAATTATGCCCGAAGGGGTGTTTTAACACCTAATACTCTAAAGTCAATTAACTTAGGAGCTATTGACTCAACACTTGTTACATGAGTTATGGAGAAAAGCTTAAGAAAATCAAACATTGCTCTATCTACGTATCAGTATTTGCAACCCGAGTTACTAAGCTCGGAGGGATGTCTCAACACCAAATGCCTTAAAACCAACATTAGTCAAAAGCTCTTATTACTCAAATGGAAACCATACACAAAGGAGGTTACAATTAGATTATAAATAGTTAACATGACTAGATTAGTTATCTTATTCGAATAATACTAATACTTGTAAATATTGTCAAACATGCATGCTTATAATTTATGTTAACAACAAATCAAGTTTCTTACATAGCACATATGTAGGTTATACCATACGGTTGGGCTATGAAAGTGCCAAGTGTTATACAACATAAATCTAGATTAGTTATTTAACAAGTAAAGTATTCAAGAGTGAATAAGATAACAAATACAAAACATATTAGTATCAAACATTAAAGTCCATGTTGAGTTTACACTATACTTATTCTTACACCATTAGTGTAACCTTACCTTGACATAATAAATGTAACTAAACATAATGAAATAAAGAAAAATAAATAAACAAAATAAGAACATAAATAAGATAAAAGTTAACTAAGTAAAGGTAAGGAAATGAAAGTCATAAACAATATATTAATAAAAATAAAACTTAAGCATTACAAAAATATAAAGAGAGAAAAAAAAAGGATGATCTTGAGACCAAGATGCCTAAATGCATGGAAAATGCCTCCTTTTATAGGCCAAAATTGGAAACTATTAATTTGATGACTAATTGATGAGTGGGTAGCCAACTCTTGACTTGATAACAATGCTTATCTTCTCTTGTCTGCCGAAAACATCATTGATAACGTTAGAATTGGATCCACTTGTATATGAAAGTTGTAGGAAATTGTCTCAGCTTTTCAAAAAAAAAAATAGGGGTCATTTGGACTTCTAGAATTCCAGAAATGGGCCAAACACTAAATAATGCTCGGGCTGCATGACAGATTCAAACATCTTTATTATTGTTACAATTCGAACTTTAAAATAGCGTTATTAAATTTAGGCTCCATATGGAAGTTGTAGGCCTACATCTTCCTTTTCCATCCATATAAAGTAGACCTAAATCCAAGATCTATAGCTCCAGATATGACCCAAATAGTGTTCTTGTTTGGATTGCACCGACATCTCTTTTCTAATTTTGACCATCTCTCTGTCCTTTCAATTTTAGTTCTTAAATTCATCAATCAATCCTTTCATTGATGTGATAGGTCTATATTTAAATGAATATTTACCACAAATTAAAGGTATCTTATATTATTAGATATGTTATTGTAAAACATCTTATAGTTAAGGAGTTATTGATACTTCAAGTGTGAAATGATGATATAAAAACCTTGATAAAAATACACTTTTAAGTAATAATCAATTAGCCTTTTGATTTGTACATATAGAATTTATTTGGAGGAAAATGTTAAACCCTTTAGAGAAATGCAACGAAGGCTTAATCCTAATATGAAAGAAGTAGTGAAAAATAAAGTCATTAAGGTTCTAGATAATGGAATCATTTATCTTATTTCTAATAGAAAATAGGTAAGAGCTACCCAAATTGTATCCAAAAGGTCTAAAGTCACTGTGTTAACAAATGAGAACAATGAGTTAATTCCCACTAGGCTGTTAGTGGTTGGCGCATGTGTATTGACTAAAGGAAACTTAATTCAATGACTAGAAAATATTATTTTCCTTTACCTCTTATTGCTCAAATCCTACAGAGAGTTACAGGTCATGAATTTTATTGTTTTCTAGATGGCTATTCAGGTTACAACCAAATTGAAATTGCATTGGAAGATCAAGCGGAGACTACTTTCATATGTCTATTTGGTACTTTTGCATATCGAAGGATGCCTTTTAGATTATGTAATGCACCAACCATGTTTCAAATATGCATGCTCAATATATTTAGTGATATGGTTGAACATTTTCTTGAGATTTTTATGAATGATTTTTTTGTTTTTAGCGATTCATTTAATGATTGTTTGACTAACTTAGAAAAGGTTTTTAGCAAGTGTGAAGAGAAGAATGTTGTTTTGAATTGGAAAAAATATCACTTTATGGTAACAAATAGCATTGTACGTGGTCACATTGTTTTATCAAAAGGAATTGAGGTTGACTAATCTAAAATCAAGTTAATTGATAACTTGCCAACACTAAAATCTATTAAAGATGTTAGATCATTCTTAGGACATGTTGGTTTTTATAAAAGGTTCATTAAAGATTTTAGTGTAATATCTAAGACTTTAAGTAACCTTCTAACAAAGGATAACATTTTTGAATGGACTGAACATTGTGAATAAACCTTTGTTAAACTTAAAAACTTGCTTATTTATACTCCTGTCATTCAACTTTCTGATTGGTCATTGCCTTTTGAAATAAAGCATGATGTTAGTGATTATGCAGTAAGTGCTGTTTTGTGATAAAGAAAAGATAAGAAACTTTATGTGATTTACCATACAAGTAAAACTTTAAATAATGCTCAAATGAATTACATCACCATAGAAAAAGAATTATTTGCAGTAATATTTGCATGTGAGAAATTTAGGTCTTATCTAGTTGGCTCACTTGTTATTTTTAGTGATCATGCAACATTAAAATATCTTCTTTCTAAGAAAGATTCTAAGGCTAGATTGGTGTGGTGGATTTTGTTACTTCAAGAATTTGATATCACAATCAAAGACAAGAAAGGTATAAAAAATGTTGTCGCATATCATTTGTCAAGATTGACAACAGATTCAAAAATTGACATCACACCAATCGATGACTGCTTTCTTGATGAATCTTTACTTTCTGTCTCTACAATGCCGTGGTTGCTAATATTATCAATTTTCTTATTTTAGGACAATCACCAGCTCATTGGAGTACCCAAGATAAAAGAAAGTTCTTGAATGAAGTGAAAACTTTTATTAGAATAACCCATATTTATTTAAATATTATCCTGATTAAATATTTCAAAGATACATTCTCGACAATGAGGTAAGTAGTGTCATTAAATTTTATCACTCTAAGGCATGTAGGGGGCATTTTTTATCAAGAATGACAACTGCAAAAATCTTGCAAAGTGGATTTTACTGGCTCACTATGTTCAAGGACTCGCATGCATTCTGCAAGACTTGTGAAAATTGTCAAAAGTTGGGAGTTATTTCAAAATGTCACATGATGTCTTTAAATCCTATTCTTGTCATTGAAATCTTTGACTGTTGGGGTATAGATTTCATGGGTCTATTTTCTCCATCATTTGGTTTCTTGTACATATTAGTCGTAGTAGATTATGTTTCAAAATGGATATAGGCAATTCCAAGTCGAAACAATGATCACAAAACAATGATAAAGTTTTTGAAAGAAAATATTTTGAGTCGATTGGGAACCCTTCGAGCCATAATAAGTGATGGTGGAAAACATTTCTTTAACAAGCCATTAGAGTCTTTAATGAAGAAATATATAATTAAAAAAGAAAAACAAAAAAAAATATGATAATAAAAATTTAGATAAGTTTGGTTACGTAGCCTCCCTGACCAAAGCAATTAAGCCCAAAGGGGTGTTTTAACACCTAATATCCTAAAGTCAACTCCATTGACCCAACACTTCTTACATGGGTTGAGGAGAAAATTTTAAGGGAATCAAACATTGCACTATCTACTATTAATATCTGCGACCCGAGTTACTAAGCTTGTAGGGGAGTCTCGACACCTAATGCCCTAAGAACAACTGGTCTGGGATTCATTACCCGAAAGCTCGTTATATGGGTTAAAGATGCATGATGTTTTAAGTTATATGTGTGTGTGTGTGTGTGTATATATATATATATATATATATATATATTTCTAAAAAATAATAATAATAATCCCAACCCAAGAAAGTTAACCTTAATCATTAGAACAAAAATTTTGTTGTCTTCCAAGAAAAACCCTATAATTATGTGTTGATATATTGAGTACAAAAGAAAGGTTTATTAATATTTTGTTAAGAGGTATTGAGCAGATATATAAATTTAATAAGAGTTTGTTTATATAGATAGATTAATGGAAGTTGAATGATGAATACCTTGCTTTGTAGAATTTGCAAATTGTTTTTCTATTTTAATGCTTTGATTAGTAGGGACTAGTAATAAGTTGGTTGAGGGGGTGATTAGTACTTAAAAGTGCATTTTTATCAAGGTTTTATATCATCATTTTGCACTTGAAGTATCAATAACTCCTTAACTAAAGCATGTTTTTATAATAATATATCTAATAATATAAGATACCCTTTAATTTGTGGTAAATATTCATTTTAAATGTAGGCTTATCACATAAATAAAATAATTGATTGATGAATTTAAGAACTGAAATTGAAAGGACAAAGAGATGGTCAAACTTAGAAAAGAGATGTTGGTGCAATCCAAACTGGAATACTGTTCAGTAATTGGGTCATATCTGGAGTTGTAAATCTCATATTTAGGTGTACTTTATATGGATGGAAATATAAGACATAGGCCTACAACTTTTATATGGAGCCCAAGACTTAAAAAGACAATTTTCAAGTCCAAATTATAACAACAACAAAGAAGTCAGAATTTGTCTTCTAGCCCGAGCACTGTTCAATGTTTGTGCTATATCTAGAGTTTTAGAAGTCTAAATGACATGAATGTTTTACACAAGAAATCTGAGATAATTTCTTACAACTTTCATGTTTTCAAGTGGCTCCAATTTTGACGTTATCAATAATGTTTTGGGCAGACAAGAGAAGATAAGGATAGTCACCAAGTCAAGAGTTGGTCACCCACTCATCAATTAGTCATCAGATCAATAGTTTTTAAATTTGGCCTATAAAAGGACGCATTTGCCATGTGACACGACCAAAAGATTGATGTCTTCTTCCAAGTGTAGGAGTATCGAAGTAATAAATAACCTGGCAAGACCGGAGTCGAACTATATAGAGGTTAATTGTACAAATTATAAATAACAATAATACAACAACAATAAAAACAATAATAATAATAATAATAATAATAATAATAATAATAATAATAATAATAATAGTAGTAGTAGTAGTAGTAGTCGTAGTAGTAGTAGTAATAATAATAATAATAATAATAATAATAATAATAATAATAAAGAAAAAGAAGGAGAAGAAGAAGAAGAAGAAGAAGATGAGAACTTTGAGATGAAAAATTAACGTAAGGATTAAACAATAATAATAACAAATGTAAGGTTAGAGATTCCACTAATGGTATGGGTTATGATTGGGCCTTACGAAACTGTTTAAAGCATGGGCTTGTTCATGGAGACATTCCTTAAAAGAAGGCAAGGTTGGATAGTTATTGGTTGAGTGTTCATTTGTTTCATATTTTTGGCACACAATGTTTTCAACAGATTTTAATTGACCACTCCTTTTCAATTCTATTACCTCGACTTTTCTAGCTAAAGATGCAAACTTGTCTTGAAAGTCATGATCTTCTCTAAGGTTGTACATACCTCTATTAGATGTATGAGGTTGAGTTTTACTCGGTGCCTTATAAGTACCAGCGGTGTCCCAATTTTGAGCATTTTCAGCTAACAAGTCTAAGCAAGTCTCCATGCTTCAAAACCATGATGAGGGCAAGTACTAAGTAAGTCTCGATACCTATCCCAATATTGGTAAAATGTTTCTCCTGGTTTTTGAGTGAAAGTGGTGATTTGTCTTTTGCAAGAGTTTGTTCTATGAGATGGGAAAAACTTCTTTAAAAACTGTTGTTGTATTTCATCCCAAGCATGAATGGATCCTGGTCTTAAATTTTGTAGCCATGTTTTAGCTTTATCTTTTAATGAAAAAGGAAAAAGCTCTAATGACCACACTCCCATGCACGTGTAAGAATAGAATAAAAGAAGAAAAATGAAAGAAGAAGAAATAAGAGACAAGAAACAAAGTTATATACAAGAAAAGTAAAAAAATAAAATAAAATAAATACTATAATTTGTACAAGAACTTACCTCCCCGGCAATGGCGCCAAAAACTTGACACAACCTAAATATGAGATTTATAGCTCTAGATACGATCCAATTACCGAATAGTATTCCGAATTGGATTGCACCGACATCTCTTTTCTAATTTTGGTCATCTCTTTGCCCTTGCAATTTAAGTTCTTAAAGTCATCAATCAATACTTTCATTTATGTGATAGGCCTGTATTTAAAATAAATATTTACCATAAATTGAAGGTATCTTATATTATTAGATATATTATTATAAAACATGCTTTAGTTAAGGAGTTATTGATACTTCAAGTGCAAAATGATGATATAAAACCATGATAAAAATGCACTTTTAAGTACTAATCACCATGCATTTAGGCATTTTGGTTTTCAAAGCAAGATTATGCTCTTGCTTTCTCTCTTTATATTTTTTGTAATGTTTATGCCTTTCATTTACTTAGTTAACTTTTATCTTATTTATGTTCTTATTTTGTTTATGTATTTTTATTTCTTTCATTATGTTTAGTTAAGTTTATTATGTCAAAGTGAAAAGGTTACACTAATGGTGTAAGAATAAGTATAGTGTAATGGACTTTAATGTTTGATACTAACATCTTTTGTATTTGTTATCCTGTTCACTCTTTAATACTTTGCTTGTTAAATGACTAATCTTAATTTATATTGTATAACACTTGGTACAACAAATGCTTGGTACTTTCATAGCCCATATTGTATGGTATAACCGACACCTGAGCTATGAAAGGAACTTGATTTGTTCTTAACATAAGTTATAATCATGAATGCTTGACGAAATTTATAAGTATTAGCATTAATCGAATAATATTATTAATGTAATCATGTTAACAATCTATAATCTCATTGGAACCTCCTTTGTGTGTGGTTTCCAATTGAATAATAAAAGTTTATACTATACTTGTTTGACATATCATTAGTGGATCCTCTAACCTTGATATTTATTGTTATCATTATTTAATTCTTACGTTATTCCATCATTATAATAATAATAATAATTATTATTATTAGTATTATTATTCTCATTACTAACACTATCATTACAATTATTATTATTGTTACTACCACTATCACTATCATTACAAACACAACTATTGTTATTATGATTATCATTAATAATCTAATTATTATTATTATTGTTATCATCATCAATAATATTATTATTATTGTTACTATTTTTTTTATAACCACTATTGGTGTTGTTCTTATTTTCATAACTAACATTATTATTATTATCATTATTATTATTACTACTACTACTACTACTACTACTACTACTCTTGCTGCTATTATTATTATTATTATTGAAAAAATAAAACCATGTACATGATTTGAAGGACTTAATTAAAAACTATAAAAACTATGATAGAAAAATCAAGGAAAATAAATCAAAAGAATTGGAATTAAACTGAAATTACCATAATTATCATTGAAAAAACCAAAATCAAAAAGTTGATTTGAAGAATAAAAACTATAAAAACTTTGTTGAAAGGGCAAAGGGGTAAAAATACAAAATTAAAAGCATAAGGACCAAATAAAAAATAATTACATATACAAATTAGAAACCAAGGGTTAAATTAAAAACATATAAAACTTTAACAAAATGGAAAATGATGAAAATATACAAATCAAAAGTAAAAGGAATAACTCTAAAATTATAATAACACTAAAGACCATAATGTATTTATTAGGGAAACAGAAGGAAATGAAGGAGAAAAAAAGAAGCGTCATTGCTAATAAACCGGAAATATTTGGACTACACGTATCATCTAAGATTGAAGATGAGAAGGCGAGAATCAAATTATAGGGCAAAATATTGTTTTTAACCACTAGGAGACGTTGCATGTGCTGCCCCAAAGATACGATGTCTCCCACTCCTTAACGCGTCTGATTAGTACTTAAAAGTATATTTTTATCATGGTTTTATATCATCATTTTGCACTTGAAGTATCAATAACTCCTTAACTAAAGCATGTTTTATAATAATATATCTAATAATATAAGATACCTTTAATTTATGGTAAATATTCATTTTAAATGCAGGCTTATCACATAAATGAAAGGATTGATTGATGACTTTAAGAACTTAAATTGCAAGGGCAAAGAGATGACCAAAATTATAAAAGAGATGTCGATGCAATCCAAACTGGAACACTATTCAGCAATTGGGTCATATCTAGAGCTATAGATCTCAGATTTAAGTCCACTTTATATGGATGAAAGGTAAGACATAGGCTTACAACTTTCATATAGAGCCCAAGATCTAAAAAGGCCATTTTCAAGTCCAAATTATTGCAATAACAAAGAAGCCCAAAGTTGTCCTCTAGCCCGAGCACTATTTAGTATTTTGACCATATCTGGAGTTCTAGAAGTCCAAATGAGCTGAATTGTTTACACAAGAAAGCTGAGACAATTGTCTACAACTTTCATGTTTTCGAGTGGCTCCAATTTTGACGTTATCAATGACATTTTTGGTAGATAAGAGAAGATAAGGATTGTCACCAAGTCAACAGTTGGTCACCCACTCATCAATTAGTCATCAAATCAATAGTTTCTAATTTTGGACTATAAAAGGAGGCATTTGTCATGCATTTAGGCATCTTGGTTTCCAGATCAAGATCATACTCTTGCTTTCTCTCTTTGTATTTTATGTAATGTTTATGCTTTGATTTCATTAATATCAAGTTTATGCCTTTCATTTCCTTTCCTTTACTTAGTTAACTTTTATCTTATTTATGTTTTTATTTTGTTTATTTATTTTTCTTTCTCTCATTATGTCTAGCTAAGTTTATTATGTCAAGGTGAAAAGATTACACTAATGGTGTAAGAATAAGTATAGTGTAAACTCAATATGGACTTTAATGTTTGATACTAACATCTTTTGTATTTGTTATCCTGTTCGCTCTTTAATACTTTGCTTGTTAAATGACTAATCTTGATTCATGTTGTATAACACTTGATACAACAAATGCTTGACACTTTCATAGCCCATACTCTATGGTATAACCGACACCTGAGCTATGAAAGAAACTTGATTTATTGTTAACATAAGTTATAATCATGAATGCTTGACGAGATTTATAAGTATTAGCATTAATCAAATAAGATGACTAATATAATCATGTTAACAATCTATAATCAGATTGGAACCTCCTTTGTGTGTGGTTTCCAATTGAATAATAAGATTTTATATTATACTTATTTGACATACCATTAGTGGATCCTCTAACCTTGATACTGTTTGTTATCATTGTTTAATCCTTACATTAATTTTTCATCTCAAAGTTCTCATCTTCTTCTTCTTCTTCTTCTCCTTCTTTTTCTTTATTATTATTATTATTATTATTATTATTATTATTATTATAAGTGTTATTGTTATTATTGTTGTTGTTGTTGTTGTTGTTATTATTATTATTATTATTATTATTATTATTGTTATTGTTGTTGTATTATTGTTATTTATAATTTGTACAATTAACCTCCCTATGGTTCGATCCCGGTCTTGTCGGGTTATTTATTACTTCGACACTCCTGCACTTGGGACAAGACATCAATCTTTTCGTCGTGTCAAGTTTTTTGGCGCCGTTGCTGGGGAGGTAAGTTCTTGTATAAATTATAGTAGTTATTTTATTCTCTTTTCACTTTTCTTGTATATAACTTTATTTCTTTTCTCTTGTTTCTTCATCTTTTGTTTTCTTCTTCCTTTTATTATATTCCTACATGTGTATGAGAGTGTGGTCACGTACATCAAGTGGTAGACTTTGTAGGGTATCCTCATTATTTTCAAAAAATATGGCCGAGGAAGATAATCAATCACTTCATATTGAGAATAATGAGAATAACAGTGCTAGAACACTTAGAGACCACATGGATCCCACGAGAACAAGTGCACCGTCATGCATAGTTTTTCCTCCTGATGCATCTCATTTTAATTTTAAATAGGGCATTATTCAACTTTTATCTTCTTTTCATGGCTTAGAATTGGAAAATTCATACTTGTATTTAAAGGAATTTTAGGAGGTTTACAACACGTATAATAATTTAAATTGTAGCATGAACACCACCAGATTAAAGCTTTTTTCTTTTTCATTAAAAGATAAAGCTAAAACATGGCTACAAAATTTAAGACCAGGATCCATTCGTGCTTGGGATGAAATGAAACAATAGTTTTTAAAGAAGTTTTTCCCATCTCATAGAACAAACTCTTTCAAAAGATAAATCACCACTTTTACTCAAAAACCAAGAGAAATATTTTACCAATGTTGGGATAGGTATCAAGACTTGCTAAATACTTGCCCTCATCATGGTTTTGAAACATGGAGATTGGTTTCATATTTTTATGAAGGGTTAACACCTAGAGATAGGCAAATGGTTGAATTGATGTGCAATGGAACTTTTGAAGATAAAGATCCTAATGATGCAATGGAGTACTTAGACTTGTTAGCTGAAAATGCTCAAAATTGGGACATTGCGGGTGCTTATGAGGCACCGAGTAAAACTCAACCTCATACATCTAGTGGAGTTATGTACAACCTTAGGAAAAATTATGACCTTCAAGCCAAGTTTACATCTTTAGCTAGAAAAGTCGAGGCACTAGAATTGAAAAAAAGTGATCAATTAAAATCTGTTGAAAACATTATGTGTCAAATATGTGAAACAAATAAATACTCAACCAATAATTGTCCAACCTTGCCTTCTTTTAAGGAATTTCTTAACGAACAAGCTCATGCTTTAAATAGTTTCCAAAGGGCCAACCACAACCCATACTCACAAACATACAACCCTGGTTGGAGAAATCACCCAATTTTTAGTTGGAAGAGTGATAATACACAAACTTCACCACCATAATTTCAAGCACACCATAATTTTAAAAATTCTCATGGATATGCACCTTTTTATGCTCCACCTACTACAAGAAATTTTAAGAAAACTTTATATGTATTCATTGAAAAGTAAGAGACAATCAACACTCAACTTGCTCAAAGCATAACAGATTTTAGAGATACTCTTGCAAAATTCACATCTGCTCTCAGTTTTTAAGAGAAAGATAAGTTTTCATCTCAACCACAGCAAAATCTCAAGGGACAATACAATGCAAATACAAGTAGTCCTGGAAGTCAACACATGGATCAAGTCAAATCAATCATCACTCTTCGTAATGGTAAGGTTATTCACAAACCAATTCTTGAACCTTGTGAGAAAGATGATGAGTCAATCTCTAAGGGTAAGGAAGGGGTTGAATCTGAACATTGCAAAGAAAAGACTAATTCCCCTCCAACACTTCCATTTTCTTATGCCATGACCAATCAAGAAGAAATCAAGGATGAAAAAAGCATCAAAAATGTTGATGTGGATCTTTTATCAAAAGTGACAATAGATTTGACACCTGACATCACATCAATCGATGATTACTTTCCTGGTGAATCTCTACTTTCTCTTAGTTGAATGCCTTGGTTTGCTAAAAATATCAATTTTCTTGCTTCAGGATTTTTGCCAGCTCACTAGAGTACCGAAGATAAAAGAAAATTTTTGAGCAACGTGCAAAATTTTTATTGGGGTGACCTTTACTTATTCAATTATTATCCTGATCAAATATTTCAAAGATGCATTCCTGACAATGAGGTAAGTAATTTCATTAAATTTTGTCACTTTAAGGCACGTGGAGATCATTTTTCATCAAAAAAGAGGATTGTAGAAATCTTACAAAGCAGCTTTTATTGGCCCACCATATTCAAGGAATCACATGCATTCCGCAAAACTTGTGAAAAATGTCAAAATATGGGATTTATTTCAAAACACAGAGAGTCTTTAGATAATCTTCTATTGACTTTTAAGTCTCATCATAGTTGAGATAAGCATCGTGCAATTCATGAATTATGAACCCATTTTCATAAAGAACATGCTTGACATAATCTTGGGAATCTGACTAAAAAAGACCCTGTTTACTAGTTTTTAAGAAAGATGGATGGGAAGCCTATCCTCGACCCATAGAGGGCGTCTAAGCCGTTCTTGGACGTAAAACCAAGGGAAGATGTGAGCCACAATTACAATTACTTGTACATACACATGTCTTTTTAAAAATAAATAAATACATAGAGAGAGTGTGTGTGTGAGACTCTAGCTAGCCTACACATAGGTGGTATCATTGCCTTTCTAATTTCTCATCTATAAAATCCTCTCTTCCTTTCATTTCTACTCAACCCATACATTCAACAAATATAGAAGTGTGTAGAAATGGCAAGTTCCCTAGGTCATCATATAAGAAATATTTGTGTTTTCGGTGGATCTAGTCTTGGGAAAGAAAAAGAGTTTTTAGAATCTGCAAATCATCTTGGTCAAGTGCTAGCTAAGAGAAGGATTTATTTAGTGTATGGGGGAGACAGTCTGGGGTTAATAGGAGGTGTGTCAATAGCTGTATTTTTAGGAGGTAGTCAAGTTTTGAGGGTCGTCCCTGAAGCTTTAGCACGAGGGGACATCATTGGAAAAACAATTGGAGAGAAACTTCAGGTCTCTACAATCTCGGCTAGAATGAATGCAATGTTTAACCATGCTGATGCCTTCATTGCGTTACCAGGTGGTCTAGGCACATTGGAAGAGATCTTTCATATTTCCTCTTGGGCCCAGCTGCACATTCACCATAAACCTATAGGTTTGTTAAATGTTAATGGTTATTATGATAAGTTGTTGTCTTTTCTTGATCATGCTGTGGAATAGGAATTTCTAAGATCTTCTACACGAGAAATCATAATCTCTACTACTATTGCTGAACAATTGATTGACCAACTACAATCTTTCATTCCTGTCATTGATCCTTCCATGAGTCGTATAAATTGGTCAATTAAGAAAAGCCGTAAAAAGCTTAGATTGGATTTGAGCCTTCATTTGTGAATTTTTGTGTCTTTTGGTTTTATTATTGTGTTTTGTTATTTCTTATTTTTGTTTTAGTGTGTTTCAGGTTTGTCAGTGTTCATTATTTCAGGTGATATCTTCTATACTCTATCTTTCAAACTTAGAACATTGAGAACAATATCTCGTTTTGGTTGGGAGGAGAGGGTAGTAGTTGATAAAAAAAAAATATTTTTCATTTCATAAAGCATGTGCATAATTATTGTTACTAGGATGGTAGAGTAAATGAGATTTTTTATTAAAATGACTCTTGAGACGCATCTTAGTAACCATTCTTAACAAGGTCTATTATAATACTTCTTGAAATATTCATGTTTACAAACTCTCGTATTATTATCACTTAATTATGCTCATATACTTATTTAACATGTATTCTTAAACCTTAATTTACACACACACACTTTAACATATGATTATGGGTTGCATATTGGATTATTACATTATTTATGTTCTTTTGATAAAGGTAACAACTAAGAAAAAGGGGTACTATATAATTAAAAAAGAAAAAGAAAAAATAATGATAGTAAAAATATAGATAAATTTGGTTTTGTAGCCTCCCTAACCTAAGCAATTAAGCCCGAAGAGGTGTTTTAATACCTAATACCCTAAAGTCAACTGACTTGGGAGCTATTGGCCCAACGCTTGTTACATGGGTTGAGGAGAAAAGCTTAAGAGAATCAAATATTGCACTATCTACATATCAGTATCTGCGACCCGAGTTATTAAGCTAGTAGGGGTGTCTCAACACCTAATGCCCTAAGACCAACTAGTCAGGGAGTCATTAGTCGAAAGCTCATTACATGGGTTAAAGATGCATAGTATTTTAAGTTATATGTGTGTGTGTATATATATATATATATATATAAAGGAAAAAAAAAGAGATAAAAAAAAGACAAAAATAATAATCCCAATCTAAAAAAGTTAACCTTAAACATTAGAACAAAAATTTTGTTTTTGTCCAAGAAAAGCCCTATAATTATGTGTTGATAAATTGAGTATAAAAAAAAGGTTTATTAATATCTTATTAAGAGGTATTGAGCAGATATATAAATTTAATGAGAGTTTGTTTATCTGGATAGATTAATGGAAGTTAAATGATGAATACCTTACTTTGTGAAATGTGCAAATTGTTTTTCTATTTTAATGCTTGGATTACTAGAGACTAGTAATAAGCTGATTGGGAGGTGTGATTAGTACTTAAAAGTGCATTTTTATCATGGTTTTATATCATCATTTTGCACTTGAAGTATCAATAACTCCTTAACTAAAGCATGTTTTATAATAATATTTCTAATAATATAAGATACCTTTAATTTATGGTAAATGTTCATTTTAAATGCAGACCTATCACATAAATGAAAGGATTGATTGATGACTTTAAGAACTTAAATTGCAAGGGCAAAGAGATGACCAAAATTAGAAAAGAGATGTCGGTGCAATCCAAACCGGAACGTTGTTCGGTAATTGGGTCATATTTGGAGCTTTAGATCTCAGATTTAAGTCTACTTTATATGGATGAAAGGTACGACGTAGACCTACAACTTTTATATGGAGCTCAAGATCTAAAAAGGTCATTTTCAAGTCCAAATTATTGCAACAACGAAGATGCCCGAAGCTATCCTCCAGCTTGAATACTGTTTAGTATTTTGGCCATATATGGAGTTATAAAAGTCCAAATGAGCTAAAGTTTTTATACAAGAAAGCTGAGACAATTGCCTACAAGTTTCATGTTTTCGAGTGGCTCCAATTTTGACATTATCAATGATGTTTTGGGCAGACAAGAGAAGATAAAGATTATCACCAAGTCAAGAGTTGGTCACCCACTCATCAATTAGTCATCAAATCAATAGTTCTTAATTTTGGCTTATAGAAGGAGGTATTTTCCATGTATTTAGACATCTTAGTTTCCAGATCAAGATCATACTCTTGTTTTCTCTCTTTGTATTTTTTGTAATGTTTATGCTTTGCTTTCATTAATATCAAGTTTATGCCTTTCATTTCTTTTCCTTTACTTAGTTAACTTTTATCTAATTTATGTTCTTATTTTGTTTATTTATTTTTCTTTCTCTCATTATGTCTAAGTTTATTATGTCAAGGTGAAAAGGTTACACTAATGGTGTAAGAATAAGTATAGTGTAAACTCAATGTGGACTTTAATGTTTGATACTAACATGTTTTGTATTTGTTATCCTGTTCATTATTTAATACTTTGCTTGTTAAATGACTAATCTTGATTTATGTTGTATAACACTTGGTACAACAAATGATTGACACTTTCATAGCCCATACTTTATGGTATAATCGACACCTGAGCTATGAAAGGAACTTGATTTGTTGTTAACATAAGTTATAATCATGAATGTTTGATGAGATTTACAAGTATTAGCATTAATCCAATAAGATGACTAATGTAATCATTCTAACAATCTATAGTCAGATTAGAACCTCCTTTGTGTGTGGTTTCCAATTGAATAATAAGAGTTTATATTATACTTGTTTGACATACCATTAATGGATTCTCTAACCTTGACATTATTTGTTATCATTGTTTAATTCTTACGTTAATTTTTCATCTCAAAGTTCTCATCATTATCTTCTTCTTCTTCTTCATTATTATTATTATTATAAGTGTTATTACTATTATTATTGTTATTGTTATTGTTATTATTGTTGTTATTATTATTGTTATTGTTGTTATTGTTGTTGTTATTATTGTTATTTATAATTTGTACAATTAACCTCCATGTAGTTCGACCCCGGTCTTGTCGGGTTATTTATTACTTCGACACTCTTGCTCTTGGGAGAAGACATCAATCTTTTCGTCGTGTCAGCGCCATCAAAGTTTTCTAATTAGAAATTTTATTTTAATGATAAATTACTACATTACCCTCATGCAAACCAATAATTAACTAAAAAAACTAGATCTAAAAGACTTTTATACCTTTGATTCCAATGCATTAAATCTTTTGGATCCAATGGCTCATTTGCAATTCAACTGTATATACAAAAAATACCAATATACCCCTACCCGACACAATTTTTTTTTTTACTCCTAATGGTATTTTTTTATTTTATTGTTTATAAAATACTACATTTACAAAAATACCCTTACATAAATCAATAATGATAAACAATCTATGTGAAAATATCAAAATACTAGATAAGGATTGACCTAACACCAATTTTAATCACACTAGAGATCCATTGGTAATGCCAAGTGAATCAATTACAAGAGTTAGAGCAAAGAAACTTAAAGAGATATTAAATGAGCTTATTCAAAATATATGAGTAAAGATGGACCTAAAGGAGCTGGAGGTGCCAAATGAGGGTGAATGACAGCCTCTAATTCATCTAATCTAGATCTAAAAGGAGCCAAATTCAAGTCTTAATGGGGATGATGTGTTCAGTTCAAAAGTCAATCTTGTTTAGGCTTATATTTGCTAATGTTACAAGGATTAAAAATTAACAATTATTCTTCTATTTTTGTGAAATATAATTAGGCGATATCTGATCCTTAATGGAAGAGGATTCTTATCGTTAAAAAAAGAAAAATGTTTCCTATTGCATCAAGAAAACTAATGGACAACAAATTTTTTTTATAAACTAGGAATGATTGTTTAATGATTCTCCTGGTCTAGAAAGAAAAATAATTAATTTAACAACTAAATAGGAAAGAATCATTATTTTTATCCAAGAAAAATAAAGAAACAAAGCTCAACAAGAAAAAGCTAGAAGAGACAACAAAAGTTACCAAAACAGAATTAATTTTTCTAATCTATTTGAAATTCCTAAGTTAGCAACTCCTTCTAAGCATAAAAGAAATGTTAATCAAGTTATAACATCTTATAAATTAGGGATTTAATATCCTCTATTTTCTTGTTATTCATCAATTAAATAGTCATGTCTAATTTGATGGATTCTCCTGGGATTTTCTTGCTTTCTTTTTAGTTAAGATTAGATTGTTAAAGTTTTAGTAGATGAGTAAAAATGGATTTGAAGATATTTTTCATCCCTATATTATTAAGGCTATAACATATTAAAGGGTGTTTGTGAGTGATAACAATTATATTTTTAAAGTATTTTTCGTTTAAAAATATATTAAAATAATTATGTTTTGCTTTTTAAAATTATTTTTAACATCAATACATCAAACTGATGTAAACTTATAAAAATATAATTTTAAATAAAAATAAAATTTTAAATTTTTGGACAAAGCTGTTTGGTCGCAATCCAAACAGACCATAAACCTTGCACTTGTGAATCACAAGAATTTCATAATGTATTCTGTTTTTGTTGTGTTCTGGAAAAGGTTTAAGATTTTCACTTGTTTTCATTCTAGAGATAAAATAAAAAAATTAGATTGCCTCCTTCTCCGAGAACCAAATACATTAATTTCTGTCATGTGCATGTCTCTTATCTATACTCCTAACCAAACCGATCTTGGAAAGAATGTAACTCCTTTTGTCTTTAGGTTGCACGAGAAGCTCCTGGATACCTCCTATTTTCTGAGAGCTACACCCCTCTTGTTTCTAGCCTTTAAACTTTCCGCAGCTGGTTGAGATCAACAACGTTCGTATTGGAAGTACAGGTGATATCCTTAGCCAAAGAATTCAGCGCAACTTTATACAGCTTAGCATTTCTGTAACCAAATGTGCAACTCCCTTTTCCAGATCTGAACATATGTTTTGCTTAATTGGTTACTGATCCCAAGCTGTCATGTTGACTTGGTTAGACTTGTGTTTTCACTTGAAACACATAGGACAACCTTTTTTTTAAAAAAAAAAAGAACAATGATACAATGGAAAGTAGATAAAAGCATTATTAAATTAATCATGATTAGTTAACATGTGACAGAATTTTCGATAAATGATCACCTAGTTCGTAGTCCTTTTTGTGCTGATCACATGCACATGGAATAGAAATAGTTTGTTCCATATTGATGCGGATCAAAACCACTCCAGCAGGAATCCAAATGCTACTCCAGTAGGGGTAGCCTTTGCTGGCAAGAACCGATACTATATGCATCAAAACACTGACATGACGTAATTGCAGAGGCACTAGCTTCTCAAGAGATGCAGATATTAAAGAATGCAACCAGTTCGTGACTTAAGATAGTCTACCTTGAAAAAATAAATGACAATCCATGGCAATGCATCAACTCATCTGAAGAATAATAACTACATGCACGATGTTGTATACTAATTACGGATAGATGAACATGGAAATACTAGAACTACAAGATCAATTACTCTTTTCAAAAGGTTCGAATCATTTAGCCAGCAAAAGACTCACATTCTGAAAATCTAGATTGACCAATATTATAAACCCCACAGCACTAGCAAAGTTTATCAAGTTTCGAGGTGATGCAGAGGAAGCCGGCAATGCTCCTAGGGGTGAGAAAGCAGAATCAGGCCCTGGTGCCACCACCTCATCTGGATTAGGCGGGCTTGGGGTGGAGGGAATGGTGGGAACTGACGATACGGTTGGGGAATGGAGCACACCACCAGGAGAAGGCAATAGTGGAGCAATATCCGGTGACAGTTCTTGGAAAGGAGAAAGTGGAGGAGGATTGGTTAGGAATGGTGATGCAGTAGATATAGGATAAGGCGAGGTTTTTGAATTTAGCTGAGTGGAAGAAGAAAGCAAAGGAAAGGTTATTAAAGGCACAATGAGTACTGTGAAAAAACAAAAGGAGGCCATTCTAATGATCAAGAAATCAATGTCACACTTGCTTGGACAGAGTAATAAAATGTGGGGGTAAAGAAGGTTTTGTTTGAGAAAAAAAGGGGTGCCAGTTGACAGTATGGGATCTTTTGGTGCCAGTTATGATGGAGGCGTTTTAAAGGTATGACTAAGGGCATCATTAGGTGGGGTCCTGTTCCACGTGGCATATGATGAATGGGTGATGATGAGAATTTGCACGTTGGCATGTATGGGAAAGAGACAAAGATTGGTTGAATTTTGTTGTGATATGTTTGTTGGAGTAGATTCCTTGTGTCCCGTGAATTTGGTTTCCCTAATTTTAGGATCATAATAATCCCATATATCCAACCCAAAGCAACTTTGTGGTCTGACAAATAATAGTGTACAAGTGATACAACGCCTTGCATCTTAGCATACTGGCCAATTGACCTAGATGAAAGTTCTTTATGAAAAGGAACTATGCAGGAACAGGGTAAATTCGGTTGAAGCCAACCACTTAAACAATGATGAATTTTGCCACCACCAGCTGTGGCTGCATGAAGTCACTGATCCAATCTATGCATACAAATCAAACACGCATGGTTTCTTGGGATCACCATGCATGATTAGCAGTAGTTAGCACAGACAGCTAGGCGCAACCAATGCAAGCAGTCGCAGCTGTCCATAGCAAAGCTCATCAAATATAACATGGATAAGTAACGATACGACTTATCTCCAAAATTTCAAATGGTCCAAAGACCGTATCAAGAATCAAATTGAACGTAACAGCATCAGCAGTCAGCATCAAGTTCCCTGAACCTTGCTACAATCTAACGCCACCATATCTACGGCTAGAAGCTATAATTTCAAACCTGTCATCCCGGGACTTCATTCAATTATGTTACCATGGAATCAGGTCAATAACCAGCTAACCGCAGATAAAAATAATTAGATCACTTAGTGGCAAGCAAACTACAATGAAATGGTTTTAATGGGTCAGCTTGATTGGTCCCTGTCTAATCACTTAAATAATAACTCATTGTCAATTGAAAAGTATAAGCTTTCAAATTCCAAGCAAGTTCACAAATTTAGGATGTCCATCTCCATCCAGGCCCCAGCATAATTAAAGGAAAGTTGAAGCTTGAGATTAAAATACAGTGATAAAGCAAAAAGGGCTTTCACCGGTGATTGGTGAACCAATGGAAGTGACCGTGTTCAATTTCCAAGTCATTAGAATAATCTAATTTCTTCACACACGAAGCCCAAGTATGTGCAGTCTTAAAGAAAAGGACAAGGTTGCACAAAAATGATCTAGTTGCTTTAAAGCCGATTCTGAAGGTAAAAAAATGACTTGATTACATGTTTATAGCAATGATAGAAAGCTTACAAAGATTATATAAAAACAGGCCCGTAAGAGGGCACTATACTAGTAATATGCATTAAAGACTGAGCTCACCTCAAGACTGAGGGGGCAGGACCATGAGCCTTTATATAGAATTCAGGAAACCTGACTTTCTCATCCTTTTACAAGCCAACTAACTTGCATTATACCTGTGAATAATAGGAAACCAATAGATGTCAGAAATCCTGAACTTTGCGAAACAAACCAAGAAGATAAAAGAAACCAACAAACAACCTCAAGGACTTCAAATGCAACGAGGCAGGCGCTGCAACTCTGAGGCCGCAAGCAAAGCTGCACTGGCTAAATCAGGGGGGCTTGAATTTTTCAGCTCCAAAAGAATTACTTCAATCCTTGAAATCTCGTTTATGGATATGGATAGTATCATCGCGTGTGACAAATATTGCTGACAAGAATAAGCAAGAGCATGTAGTATCCGCTGCAAAACTAAGTGGGGAACACCCTTGCGCGAAGACTCGAGGATTGTACTAACCTTCAGCAGATTAGTTAGAAAACCAGTTGTGGCTTCCCTTGGAGCTGCCTTCAGCAACAACAACAAACATTCAGAAGCTATATCTCCAATATTTGCCTCACAGGACCTACTCAACTCCAGCAAAACACCTACATTGCTACCGAAGTCCATTACATCTCTTATGCATTGCTGTTGATCAACTGCAGTGCTTGCCTCAGAAGAATCATTCAGAAGTGCTGGCTCTATTTTGTAAGCAAGTCCTCTTTTACTGCCAACCGAACATAGAAGGAATGCCCTACACAGGCCAAGAGTTGGCTCAAGAAAATCTTCCATGTCCTTGGCATACACAAACTCAAGAAGGTTTCCAATCCTCCTAACCACTTTTAATTGAGAAAGCAACTTGGATTCCATTTCGGGAGCTGACGCCAAAGCCAGACACAGCTGAACATTATTGACATTTGCACTTGATAGGTCACCAAGCAAAAACTCAAAGCACTGTGAGACTGTCTTCAGATGTAGAATGTCTGATATTTTTATGTAATTAAAATCAATGAGCATCACAAGGAACTTCTGCGCATACATGGGAATGGGATCTTCATCTTCAATAAAGGTAGGGTAGAGAGGTAGGAAATGAATAATGGATATGGACTTTAAAGCCTCTGATCTTTGGTCATCTTCCAAAGGTTCATTCAAGAAAATGATCATCACATCAAACAGAATTTTAAGGCACAAAAATCTGGCATCACCATCCTTGTTGCCCTTGTACAGAACAGCTAGACCAGGAAGGATTTCACAAATGAAAATGTTGGGGCTTTCAAGAATGACAAGGCGCTCCTCTGCAACAGATTCAAGAACTCGAAGAAGGGTTATTTGGAAGTCATCTCTGCCCTGGAAATTAAACAAAAAAATATTTCAGTATTTGAATCATCATTTTGCTCCCTGTGGTGATCAGAAGTGCTCCATCATAAAAGAAATTTAATGCTTATTTACCAAAATAAGAAGATAATTGTGGAAATGTCCACCTAAGAAATTCTACACTACTCCATATCCATCTGAGCTACACACAATCTTTTGGCGCAATTTGTTTTCCTATACCTTCTTGTATAATGGATCACTACTTGTCCAAGCATTATATTTTACCAGCCATGCAGTTATCTTTCTTCAACAACTAAACATGTTCCATAGCAAGTTGCAAAACAATAAATTAACTCTAATTTAATCGAGTCAGCCAAAAGAAAAAAGGATTATTATACCCTATATATGACAGGTGTATTAGGTTGCCACTTGAAGAGGCATTTTGCCAACTATGTAATGCCCTAATTTTACTGGGTCAAGCCAGCTCGTTCAAGCATTTATACCTCAAACTTCATATCACATTTTAATTATTTACATCTAGACAAGGAAATCTAGCCAAACAATGACTTTGCACTTTATATTCTAAAGTTTTGTGCAATTACGAGAAAAAATGAAACATAAATGTAAAAATAAGAAATAAACAAGCAGCAAAAAGTTACTCAGCTCCAGCTTCCCACTTGAAATGGTGTCTCCATGACTTTGACTAAATTTGCCAGCTGCTGCATAACTTGATGGCTCACCACCCTCAACTTAAATAAAGAACTACCAAGAAGATGAAGAACAACTGGAAACAAATGAACATTGGTCTTTGGAGCAATTCGATGTGCAATGGCAGAGCTGTGACCATGGCGTCTTCCTCCCATCATTTGCTGAATATCTCCTGTTATAATATCAAGTAAACTTGGTATAGTAGATGCCACAGCATGCACAAATGCATCTAGACTTTGTAGGAGATAGATGTCCTTCTCTTTTGCTACCCTATCCACTGCAGATAGTAACCTCGGATTGCAAAAAAAGTGTGGTAGACACCTCCTAGCATTTTTACAAAGATGAGCAATGAAAAGAAGTGTCTTTCCCCTCAAAATGTCACTACCCTGCTCAGTAAGAGACACGAGACTTGGGACCAAATTCTTATCCTCCGCCAAGTTTGAAAGGTGCCGTCCAATATTTGTGAACACATGAATTCCAAGCATAGCCATGTTTAAGAGGTTCAAACTTATTTGCTGCTCACGTGGGCTGCCCCTGACAAGGTTAGTTGCTGTATCCTTGAAAGACAGTTTCTCCATTACTGATTGAATGCTAGGAGGGTTAAATCTTGTCAGGCGAACTAAACATGAACCTGCAGTAAGCCTGATGCTCTCCTGTTTCCCTACAGCTCTATATATATAACAGAGGTTAGTAATCACATCCTGGCTAGTGAAGCGAGCTGGCCAGTGTCCCCCTTGACTGCAAATGTTTTCAATTGTCCTCAATGCATAAAGTTGAGCTATTACATCCTCTCCTTTACGTAAAATGGATGACACCAATGAAATCAATGAGTTTGGAACCTGCTTCCAGTAAAAGAACATTATTAAATGAAGAAAATAGCAGAATAAAAGGACGCATAAAAAAAGACATTACACATCAGCAGAACTTCCTATCAGAGAATGACTTTTGAAACTCCGTGAATCATAGAAAAAGGTCTCTCCATTACACAGAATCTGACAGATGTGTACAGATGAAAAGATGAGGAAAAAACGAGACTTCATTGAATTGAAAAATCAAGTTTCATGCAATATAGCATGCAAAAAGAAATTTATGAAAGGTAGAAGGCTAACCTGCCAGCCCAATGTGGATCTGCTGTCCATTGATGAAGATTCTGGTGGATTGTTATCTTTGCTCTGATCATTCTGGGTGGATATATAAAACAGCAACTCACCTAAAGCAGCCATGGAAAATCTCCTTACTTTTTCCTGCTTGTCTCTAAGGCCATCTGTTAGTGAGCCCAGAATTCCAGAATTTGCCAAATCATCTTCAATAAAAGTTGAATGACGAATTAACAAGCCAATCAATGAAGCAAGTTGAACACGCAAAGCTGGGGTCTTGGACAGTCGAAGCATTTTAACGAGCATGAGCATTATTGGCCCATTTGTCAGGATATTGGCTGTGTCAGCATTGCTACTCAACATCTCAAGGTATCTAATTACATTCAACTTTTCCCCGATGCTAGTGTTTCCATTTAAAATGGATATGATCTTATTGGTGAGTGCATCGAGCTGCTCCTTAGACATCCTTACAAAATCAGATGGTTGCAAGGCCTCGAATGGAAGAGAGGGAATAACATCTGACACTTTATCAGCTTTTCTACTGGGCATTACAGGTCTGACAGATAGATCAGATGGATGCCAAAGGACCTGTGAAAGGTCATGGGATGATTTTGAAGAATCAAACTCAATGGCTGACACTAAACCTTCTTTATTTCTCTGATTCGTGAGCTGAGGACTAGCACTGAGTGGAGTAGAAAACATATCAACATGCTCTGAAGATGAATCCTGATCATTTGTTCTTGATTCATCTGAGACAGGTGCGTTTACCATAGGATAGGTTTCCAATTGGGGAATGTTATTGACCACCTCTTCTGCTATACTGTTTGGATTATCTAACCCGTGAAGTTCGTCATGTGTCTCGTCTTCAGTGTTCTCGTTAAAATCAAGCTCCATATCAGTGTTCTCAATTTTGACCTCAGAATCATTCTTGGAGCCATTAGGCAAGGGCCTCCTGTAGTTTTCCTTCTCATTCTCCCTCTGTAAATTTGATTTTGCTATCCTTGACAACCTTAAGAGATTAACACGCCTAGTAGCATTGGAAGGATCTTTCTGCTTCTTCTCAACCACCCTGCCAGAGGCCTTTGTTTGAGTTTTCCTGCCACTTGGCATACCTTTAACTGGTGTCTCATGACCTCTTGATCCTAATATAGAATTCTCATCCGGTTTTGGGGTCCCTTTTGCATCTTTTTCATGATGTCTAGGAGGGGTCCTATTTGCTAAAAATCTGTCACCATTACGTTCTGAGAGGCAAGGCTTAGCACAAAGTTCAGTCATATTATCAAAGGCCGTTTGAGGAGGTAATGGCACTGGAGAAATTTTAGACATCCAGAAAGCATGTCCACAAAGTTCGCTCCACTTGATTCTTTCAGCTGGATCTTTTACTAGAAGAAAACTGATTAAGTTGGCAAAGGGACGGCTTGGAGTGCCAGGGAGGGGTGGTGGCGAATCTGAGAGTATGGATTTCACTAGCTGTGTGAATTCTCTTCCCACAAAAGGAGGCCTCCCTGCATAGCACTCATACAGTACACAGCCTAAAGCGCAAAAGTCAGATGCATACGAATGGACACCCCTATCCTCAAATAGTTCAGGAGCCATATAACAAGGTGTTCCACGTTTTGCTTGTGGCAACTAAGTAAATACATAAAAACAAAGTTAAGAGTCATAAAAAATTGTAACCACATAATAAAAGGACAAGCTCCATGTCGTGATGCCACGTCAAATGTTATGCAAATAGCATGTTAAATGCTGAACAGTTAGAACAACCTACCATGGACGAAGGAGTTTTTGTTATATTGCTCAATTTTCTTGCCAATCCAAAATCACATAGCTTCATTGCACAAATAAGCATGAATACCAATCATGTACATAGCAAAAACTAGAAAATTACTCAATCATACAAAAATAAAAATGCAAAATGTACCTTTGTGTGTCCATTCTCATCTAAGAGGATATTTGATGGTTTTAAATCACAGTAAATGATTCCTTTTGAGTGTAAGAACCTAACAGAAATGATTCTTGTTAAAAAACAACATTGAAAGCGGACAATTATTACAGACATCATGTAGAAACAAAATTAATTGCCAATCAGCATTTCTTACTGCAAAGCTCTAACTAAGTCAAGGGCAAGATCATGAATTGAGTCTTCAGGCAGCTGATTGTCCTGAAAGTCAATTATAAAGTATCTTGGTGAAATTATCATTTACTGGACATTGCATATAATAAAATTTGAAATCGTTTGCTTGATTGAACTACATGAAACAGCAACAAATTCACAAGATGGGAATACAGCATGTTACGCTGAAATTACAAGCCAATATCATTGGCAATTGTGCAACCTAACTTCCATATTTACCACCATAGGTTTAATGCATAAGATACCCAAATGCTTTGTGAGGTCAATGTCTCAGTTTTTTTGTCACCTTGAGTGTCAAATCAAAATTAGAAAAAAAATTATATTGATATGCATTCCAAGTTCTGTGCAAATTTCACTACATTTCCGTTCCTAACAGTAGAAAATTGGTGTAGATAAAACAAGATTCGGTTTAATTGACTATACAAACCTGTTTATTGCCCAATGATAAAACAGAACAGATGGCATAAATGCTACTATATCAGGAAGAACTTAATGTCTGACTCATCATTGAGCAAAACTGATTTTAAGATGATCTTTAAGATTGACAAATTTATACTTTCTAAGTGGTATGTTTATAGAAAAAGGTTATCTTTGTGATGACCTTTTTAAAATGAATGTAATAATCATTGTAACTATTAATAAGAATAATAAAAAGATTGTATTTTCTTGTTTGTTTGAATCTTGTGATGTGTGGCATGGTAGATTAAATCATGTGAATTATAATTCTATGCAAAAATTAATAAAACATGAATTATTCCAAGTATGATTTTTTTGGAAATTATAAGTGTGAAATTTATGTAGAATCAAAATTCATAAAACCTTCATTTCAAATAATTAAAAGAAATAATGATATTCTAGGTTTAATTCATTTAGATATTAATGATTTAAAGTTTGTGCAAACCAACAATGAAAACAAAATAATATTATGTTACTTTTATAGATAATTGCATAAGGTATTGCTATACCTATTTAAAAATGAAGTTGAAAAAAAATAAAGATAATAAAAAGTGATAGATGTAGAGAATACGAAGCATCAATAAAAAGTGTTGTTCTCAAAATGGCATTATCCACACAAAAATAGCTCCTTATTCACCTCAACAAAATAGCAGTACAGAATGTAAGAACTAAACTTTAAAATAAATTATGAATGTCATGTTGATAAGTTTAGGAGCTCCTCATAACTTATGGGGGGGCAACTTTAATTATCAATTATATACTTAACAAAGTACTGCATAATAAGCTAGAGAAAACATCATATGAATTATGAAAAGTTAGAAGATCTTCCTACATATACCTTAAAGTATGGGTGTGTCTTGCAAAGTTAACAATGCTTAATCTCAAACTAGTCAAGACAGGACCTAAAACTGTGGATTGTGTATTTATCGGATATACCTATAATAATAGTGCATATCGATTTCTTGTATACAAGTCAAGTATTAAGAATATGCATCTTAATATAATTATGGAATCAAGGAATGCCACATTCTTTAAAAATGTGTTTAAATCAAAGGAAGCACAAAAAAATCATCCATTTAAGAGAATGATTGTCGTTGGCGGCCAAAACAGTTATCATCAATCTGAAAATGATGTAATAATTTGCCAAGTCATTATCTCTCTATGAATCTTTGAGTCTTTTGTTATGGTTAAACAATTTTCATTCACATGAAGGATTGTAAAAAATTTGTTTTAATACAAACATAAAACATGCTCATAATTAAAACAAATTGTGAATGAATGAGAGATTGATCTTATTGAACCCTTGACTCACATTCACCTAATAGAAATTATTCACCTAAATGTATGTGCATGGTGAAATAGTTAATTGGTAAAATAAAAGGTAAATTGAAAATAACATATGTAATGATGTCAATGTAAGTATTCTTTGTTAAAAATGAATGTGTTAGGTTTATACACATTAAACGTGAGTGGAAATGTTAGTGTGCTAGGTTAATGATGTGAAATGTAAGTGTGCTAGGATTTAACATATATGTGTGGTTGGTAAATCAAAATGACATGTAATGATGAAAATGAAGACTTTGTGTTCCTATAAATAGGTCATGAAGTTGTGAGGAGATAATTCTTGTTTTTGGTGTGTGAAGTGAAGAGTGAAGAAGAGGAAAGAAAGAGTGCTTGTAATAACCTTTAAGAGAAACGATTAGTAATTTTGTGAGAGAAAAGAGTTAGCACTATTGTGTAAGGAATACAAGAGATAGAGATCTTGTTTTCTTTATCATTCTTCCCCGCTATCTCCATACTAAAACGTAAAAGATTTGTAGAAAGATTTTGAGTTAACAATCTTTTGGTTCATAGATTTTCAAAGGAAAGGCATCATTTAAAAGTTAAGTAGTTGAAATCCTGAAAGACTACTTGCAAGAAATCATTTACACCGAATGACAAGATTTAAGTCTTAAAGACAAAAGCTTTAATCCTTGACAATAACACCATATCTTTGAACAAGAATTTTCAACAAGTGTCTTCTAAATTTATTTTAGTTTAAATTTTATATTTAGTTATTTTAACTTGCTCTGTATATATTAGTATGCATGCTTGGAAATTGTTATAATTCAAGTTCATATATAAGTACATTACTTTCATTTATATTTAAACATGCTATATAATTATGATCATGCTTTTGTGTTAAACTAAACAATTGTCTAATCTTTAGGAGGCCAAAATCGCAAACAAAGCCTGCCTTTTTTTCGGCCTTGTATTTATAAAAACAATTCACCAATAAAATTATCAGTCATATTATTTTTAATCCTGAGCATGAAAGATCGATTACACAGTTCCCCTTGTTTCCAGCAAAAGAATGAGAAATTCATTAAAGAAAAGCAAGGCATACAATAAACATTAACAGTCTCTACCTGCCGCAATAAGGTCATGAGAAATTCATTAAAGAAAAACAAGGCATACAATAAACATTAAACACTCTCTACCTGTCGCAGTAAGATCATGAGATCTCCACCAACACAATATTCCAAAACCAACCACAAGTGAGATGGTGTTTCGTACCTAATACATACATCAGGAGGTGTGAAGAAACCGAAAAGGTAAGCTAATGAAACAAAGAAAAGCATGAACTGTATTACTAAGTGACAAATAAATACATTGGATGAAAATAAGAATCTTGAGAGCTATTGCCCCATGCTAACAAGCCTTACCAAGAGTAAAATTTTAAAACATTTGAATGATCCAAGGAGTGAAGCATCCTAACCTGCAAATAATACCAATTAAAGGGTATGAGTTAATGACATCTATAAGAACTAGCATCAAGCATCGCTTGAATTTTCTAAGACAGTGATAAGAAGGCATAAAATACTCTACAGCCCCTCATTTCCCATGAATAAAATAAAAATGAGAAAGACTAAATTAAAAAGAAAGAAAGAGAAAAGGAAAGATGACTTCTAGCACATTCAACTCAAAATTGAGTGTTCTGAACAATGGGTAATAGTAAAGCCACTCATTCCCACAATTTTTAATAAAAATATATACCCGCTGGCTCTTTCCCGTCTGGTTCCCAATACTACAAACATACTTGACATTGACTTAAACACATCTTTAGTATTTAATTAAGATACAGCAATCACACTAAAAATTGTGTTAAATCAGCTGCAAAACCAGACATTTATCAAATTTAAGCGCCTAAATTGTTTTAAATAAGTTACTGAAACAAACATTTCCCAAATCTAATAAACTAAATTGCACTAAATTAATTATTAAAACAGGTTTTGCATCAAATTTAATCAACTAAGCTACCTTAAATGAGTTGCTAAAACAGGCACTTCATCGAATTAAAAATCACAAACCTCAATTCAACTTTGATCAAAGATCAATTACTCCAAATTCGACCAAAAATAGAAATTAAATAAGCAAACGGAACAAGAACAGCTCTTTATTATCCTTACTTCGTGAAGAACTTTCCTCTTCTGGGACTTGTCGAAACTTTTAACAGCGAAATACTCAATCGTCTTCTTCTTTCTACCTTTATACACACTCTACACAATTCAAAACGAAAATCAGATATTCGAAGTAATTCGCGCATTCTTAAATTTTAAATTACCGAGTATCTGCCACGGCCAATAGCTTCATAGATATGGAAATGATTCATGGCGACTGAACTGGATTTCTAGGGTTCCGATTTAGATAAAACGACACTGCTTTTATCAGAGATCGGAGAAAGAGTGGATGAATTTTTAAGGGGGGTTTGGATGCTAGTATTTTTGGAGATTTGTCTTGGGTTATGATTGGAGTGAGTGAGGGTTCCGCTTTCGTGACGGGTCAAAAAAACGACGAGGCGAGTAGGAGGGTGCTATGGGCGGGAATATGAATATGTAATTGAAAAATATAAAAGCCGAAAATAAGAGAAACGTGTCGGGTTTATGCGCACGCCTTGTAACCAAACAGGATCAGACGCATTTTCAATTTTTGAATTTGCGTGGTGCTATTACATTTGAACATTGTTTCAAGTGACTACCACGTGATCAGAATCATACTTGGAATGCCTTAAACATCCATTTCGTGGTTGTATATATGCGGCAACAACATAGACTTTTTGGTATTAAGGTATTTTAAACCTTGATTTTATATAAGTTAAAATAACTTGATTTTATTTTCACGGAAAATTTTTTATTTATTTTATATTAAAAAATCTATTTCTTAAAACCACAACTAAAAATACTTTTATTAAATATATTTTAAAAAACTATAATTGTATAAGCTACCATAATTATAAACACACATATAAAATCTATTTAATAGGTATTATTGTCATGCTTAGAATTTCAATAAAATAAAAATAAATAAAAAAATCATTCAAATTTACAAGTTATATGGACATGCATTAACAAAAATCAAGAAAAAATTTCAACTTGCAATAAAATACTTTGATGAATTAAACAGTTAACATTCATAAAATTAGTTTAAACTAGTTAATTATTCATGTGCATTGTCAACGTAACCAAAATTAGTTTAAACTTTTAAATAATATTATTAAATTTATTAAGTTAACATTGTAATTTGTTGACATGGCTTTTAGATTTAGCTAAATTTCAAAGTAAATTACGTGGGAGCCGACTCATTATGGCCTAGTAACTTGGCGGGTGCTCATATGACTCAGTTAACCTAATCAAAACTCGGTTTTCCCTTTTAAAAAAATAAAATGACTTTAATTTAATTTTTTATATAAAAAATAATGGAACGAATAGATTCATATCAAATTTGCTAGCTCATCCAACCCATGGCTTAGATTATAGGTTGGATTGGTTAACACCTAGATCATGCGCTAGTTGACACGATCAAAAAATTGATGCCTTCTTCCAAGTACAGGAAGTGTCAAAGTAATAAATAACCCGGTAATACACGATCAAAAAATTGATGCCTTCTTCCAAGTACAGGAAGTGTCAAAGTAATAAATAACCCGGTAATACCAAGGTCGAACCACAGGGAGGTTAATTATACAAATTGTAAATAACAATAACAACAACAACAATAATAATAACAATAATAGCAGTAATATTAATATTAATAAGAATAAGAATACTAATAATAGTAATAGTAATAGTAATAGTAGGAGTAGGATTAATAGAAGAAGAATAAGAAGAAGTTGATAAAAACTTTGAGATGAAAAATTAACATAAAGATTATTATGTCAAAGTTAGAGGATCCACTAATAGTATGTCAAACAAGTATAGTATAAACTCTTATTATTCAATTGGAAACCACATATAAAGGAGGTTCCAATCTAATTATAGATTGTTAACATGATTACATTAATCATCTTATTCAATTAATATTAATACTTGTAAATCTCGTCAAGCATTCATGATTATAACTTATGTTAACAACAAATCAAGTTTCTTTCATAGCTTAGGTGTTAGTTATACCATACAGTATGGGCTATGAAAGTACCAAGTATTTGTTATACCCATTATTATACAACATAAATCCAAATTAGTCATTTAACAAACAAAGTATTAAAGAGTGAACAAGATAACAAATACAAAACATGTTAGTATTAAACATTAAAGTCCATAATAAGTTTACACTATACTTATTATTACACCATTAGTGTAACTTATTCACCTTGACATAATAAACTTAGTTAAATATAATGAAAGAAAGAAAAATAAACAAACAAAATAATAACATAAATAAGATAAAAGTTAACTAAGTAAACGAAAGGAAATGAAAGACATAAACTTAATATTAATGAAAACAAAACACAAGCAATATAAAAAAATATAAAGAGAAAAAGCAAGAGCATGATCTTGATCTGAAAAACAAGATACCTAAATGTATGACAAATGCCTCCTTTTATAGGCCAAAATTAGGAACTATTGATTTGATGACTAATTGATGAGTGGGTGGTCAACTCTTAATTTGATGACAATCTTTATCTTCTCTTGTCTGCTCAAAACATTATTGATAACATCATAATTGAAACCACTTAAAAACATGAAAGTTATAATAAATTATCTCAGCTTTTCATAAAAAAAAAATAAATAGAGGTCATTTAGACTTCTAGAACTCCAGATATGGGCCAAAAACTGAATAGTGCATAGGTTGGAAAATAAATTTAGATTTCTTTATTGTTCTATAATTTGGACTTGAAAATGGCTTTTTAAAATCTTGAGCTCCATATGAAAGTTATAGGCCTATGTCTTAACTTTTCATCCATATAAAATAGACCTAAATTCAAGATTTATAGCTCTAAATATGACCCAATTACCAAACAGTGCTCCAGTTTGGACTGCACCAACATCTATTTTCTAAGTTTGGCCATCTCTTTATCCTTTCCATTTCAGTTCTTAAATTCATCAATCAATCCTTTTATTTATATGATATGTCTGCATTTAAAATGAACATTTACCATAAATTAAAGATATCTTATATTATTAGATATGTTATTATAAAACATGTTTTAATTAAGGAGTTATTAATACTTGAAGTGCAAAATGATGATATAAAACCTTGATAAAAATGTACTTCTAAGTACTAATCACCCCCCCAACTAGCTTATTACTAGTTCCTAGTAATCAAAGCGTAAAAATAGAAAAATAGTTTGTAAATTTCACAAAGCAAGGTATTCATCATTCAACTTCCATTAATCTATCCAGATAAACAAACTCTCATTAAATTTATATATCTGCTTAATACCTCTTAAACAAGATATTAATAAATCTTTTTTTTGTGCTCAATATATTAACACGTAGTTATGGAGCTTTTCTTGGAAGAAAACAAAATTCTTGTTCTAATGTTTAAAGTTAACTTTCTTGGGTTGAAATTTTTTTCTTTTTTTTGTTTTTTTAAATATATATACATATAACTTAAAACACAATGCATCTTTAACCCATGTAACGAGCTTTCGGCTAATGACTTCCAAACCAGTTGGTTTTAGGGCATTAGGTGTTGAGACATCCTTGCGAGTGTAGTAACTCGGGTTGCCGATACTGATACGTAGATAGTGCAATGTTTGATTTCCTTAAGCTTTTCTCCTCAACCCATGTAACAAGCGTCAGGCCAATAACTTCCAAGTTAGTTGACTTTAGGGTATTATGTGTTAAAACACCCATTTGGGCTTAATTGCTTAGGTTAGGGAGGCTACGAAACCAAACTTATCTATATTTTTATTATCATCATTTTTTCTTTCTTTTTTTTTCAAATTACATACAATCCTTTTTTTCTTAATTGTTACCTTTAACAAAAGAACATAAATAATGTAATAATCAAATGTGCAACCCATAATCATATGTTAAAGTATATGTGAAAATTAAGGTTTAATAATACATGTTAAATGAGTATATGAGGAGAATTAAGTGATAATAATATGAGAGTTTATAAACCTAAATATTTCAAGAAGTATTATAATAGACCTTAATTAGAATGGTTACTAAGATGCGTCTCAAGAGTCATTTTAACAAAAGAGCTCCTTTACTTTGTCATCCTAGTAACAATAATTTTGCACATGCTTTATGAAATAAAAAAAATATAGTTAGTAATTTTTTTTGTCAACCACTACCCTCTCTCCCTAACCAAAACGAGACATTGTCCTCAATGTTCTAAAGTAGAAATATATAGTATAGAAGACATTACCTAAAATAATAAACACTGACAAATCTGAAACACACTTAAACAAATATAAGAAATAACAAAACACAATAATAAAAGCAAAAGATATAAAGATTCACAAATGAAGACTCAAATTGAATCTAAGCTTTTTATGGTTTTTCTTAGATAACCAATTTATATGACTAACGGAGGAATCAATTACAGGAATGAAAGATTATAGTTAGTTAATCAATTATTTAGTAGTAGCAGTAGAGATTATGATTTGTCATGCAGAAGATGTTAAAAAAATTCTTATTCCACAACATGATCAAGAAACGACAACAATTTATCATAATAATCATTAACATTTAACAAACCTATGGGGTTATAGTGAATGTGCAGTTAGGCCCAAGAGGAAATATGAAAGATCTCTTCCAATGTGCCTAGACCACCTAGTAAAGCAATGAAGGCATCAACATAGTTAAACATTGCACTCATTCGAGCAAACATTATAGAGACTTGTAGTTCTTCTTCAATTATTTTTCCAATGATGTCCCCTTGTGCTAAAGCTTCGGGGACGACCTCTAAAACTTGACTACCTCCTAAAAATAGAGCTATTGACACACCTCTCATTAACCCAAGGATACCTCTTTCATACATTAAATGAATTTTTCTCTCAGCTAGCACCTGACTAAGATGATTTGCAAATTCTAAAAACTCCTTTTTTTTTCTAGGACTAGATCCACCGAAAATACAAATACTTCTTATTTGATAACTTGAGGAACTTGCCTTTTCTACACACTTCTATATTTGATGAATTTGTGGGTTAAGTAGAAATGAAAGGAAGTAAGACAGGATTTTATAGATGAGAAATTGAAAAGGCAATCACTTATATGTAGGCTAGTTGGAGTCTCTCTCTCTCTCACACACATAAACACTCTCTCTTTATTTATTTATTTATTTTTGAAAACGCATGTGTATGTACAGGTAGTTGTGATTGTGGCTCACATCTTCTTTTGGTTTTACATCCAAGAATGGCTTAAACGCCCTCTATAAGTCGGGGATAGGCTTCCCATCTAGTTTTCTTAAAAATTAGCAAATAAGATCTTTTTTAGTCAGATTCCTAAGACTAAGTTGATCATGTTCTTTATGGAAATGGGGTCATAAATCATGAGATGCACAATACACATCTTCACCAGGATATGTCTCAAAAGTCAATAAAAGATTATCTAATGATTCCTTATGTTTTGAAAAAAGTCCTAAATTTTGACAAGCTTTACAAAATGCATGTAAGTCCTTGAACATGGTAGACCAATAAAATTCATTTTGAAAGATTTTTGTAGCTGTTTTTTTAACAAAAAATAACTCCCACATGTTTTAAGTAAGCTGAGTATTGATTATCTCTTGCTTTTCAATAAATGCATGCAATGTTTTCTCAAGATTTTTTCTAGGAGGTGGAGGATAAGGAGGTGCATATCCATAAGAATTTTGAAAATTATGGTGCGTTTGAAATGGTGGTTGTGAAGTTTGTACATTGTTCTTATCACTTTTCCAACTAAAATTTAGTTGATTTCTCCAACCAGGATTATATGTTTGCGTGTATAGGTTGTGGTGAGCCCTTTGAAAACTATTTAAAGCATGAGCTTGTTCATGAAGACATTCCTTAAAAGAAGGCAAAGTTGGACAGTTATTGATTGAGTGTTCATTTATTTCATATATTTAACACATAATATTTTCAACAGATTTTAATTGACCACTCCTTTTCAATTCCAGTGCCTCGACTTTTGTAGCTAAAGATGCAAACTTGGCTTGGAGGTCATGATCTTCCCTAAGGTTGTATATACCTCCACTAGATGTATGAGGTTGAGTTTTACCCGGTGTCTCATAAGTACTCGCGGTGTCCTAATTTTGAGCATTTTCAACTAACAAGTCTAAGTACTTCATTACTTCATTAGGGTCTTTATCTTCAAAATTTCCATTGCACATCAATTCAACCATTTGTCTATCTCTAGGTGTTAACTCTTCATAAAAATATGAAATAAATCTCCATGTTTCAAAACTATATTGAGGGCAAGTATTAAGCAAGTCTCGATACCTATCCCAACATTGGTAAAATGTTTCCTCTGGTTTTTGAGTGAAAGTGGTGATTTGTCTTCTGAAAGAGTTCGTTTTGTGAGATGGAAAAAACTTCTTTATAAACTAATGTTGCATTTCATCCCAAGCACGAATGGATCCTGGTCTCAAATTTTTTAGCCATGTTTTAGCTTTATCTTTTAATGAAAAAGGAAAAAGCTTTAATCTGATAGTGTTCATGCTATAATTTGAGTCATTATAGGTGTTACAAACCTCCTCAAATTCCCTTAAATACAAGTATGAATTTTCTAAATCCAACCCATGAGAAAGAGGTAAAAATTGAATAATGCGTGGTTTAAAATTAAAATGAGATGCATTAGGAGGAAAAATTATGCATGATGGTGCACTTGTTCTTGTGGGATTCATGTGGTCTCTAAGTGTTCTAGCATGGTTATTCTCATTATTCTCATTATGAAGTGATTGATTATCTTCTTCGACCATATTTTTTTTAAATAATGAGGATACCTTACAAAGTCTACCACTTAATGTATGTGACCATGCTCTCATGCACGTATAGGAATAGAATAAAAGGAAGAAGAAGATAAAAGAAGAAGAAACAAGAGAAAAGAAACAAAGTTATATATAAGAAAAGTGAAAAGAGAAAATAAAATAAATATTATAATTTGTACATGAACTTACCTCCCCGGCAACAGCGCCAAAAACTTGACATGACCAAAAGATTGATGTCTTTTCGCAAGTGTAGGAGTGTCGAAGTAATAAATAACTTGGCAAGATTGAGATCGAACCATAGGAAGGTTAATTACACAAATTACAAATAATAACAACAACAACAATAATAGTAGTAATACTAATATTAATAGTAATAAGACTACCAATAATAGTAGTAGTAGTAATTGATTAGTGCTTAAAAGTGTATTTTTATCAAGGTTTTATATCAAGATAAGATACTTTTAATTTATGGTAAATGTTCAGTTTAAATGCAGGCCTATCATAGAAATGAAAGTATTGATTCATGAATTTAAGAACTGAAATTGAAAGGACAAAGAGATGGCTAAACTTGTAAAAGAGATGTTGGTGCAGTCCAAACCGGAACACTATTCAATAATTGGGTCATATTTAGAGTTGTAAATTTGGGATTTAGGTCAACTTTATATGGATGGAAAGGTAAGACATAGGCCTACAACTTTCATAGGAGTCCAAGATTTAAAAAGGTCATTTTCAAGTCCAAATTGTAGCAACAACAAAGAAGCCCGAATTTGTCCTATAGCCCATGCATTGTTTAGTGTTTGGCGCATATCTAAAGTTCTAGAAGTTCAAATGACCTCCATTTTTTTCTTGAAAAGTTGAGATAATTTCCTACAACTTTTATTTTTTCAAGTGGTTCCAATTCTGATGTTATAAATAACATTTTGGGCCGACAAGAGAAGATAAGGATTGTCATCAAGTCAAGAGTTGCCCACTCACTCATCAATTAGTCATCATATCAATATTTCCTAATTTTGGCCTATAAAAAGAAGGCATTTGCCATCCATTTAGGCATGTTGTTTCCAGATCAAGATCATGCTCTTACTTCTTCTCTTTGTATTTTTTTTATTGCTTATGGTTTACTTTCTTTAATATCAAGTTTATGCTTTTCATTTCCTTTCCTTTACTTAGTTAACTTTTATCTTATTTATGTTTTTATTTTGTTTATTTATTTTTCTTTCTTTCAATATGTTTAGCTAAGTTTATTATGTCAAGATGAAAAGGTTATACTAATGGTGTAAGAATAAGTATAATGTAAATTTAATATGGACTTTAATATTTGATACTAAAACTTAATATGGACTTTAATGTTTGATACTAACATGTTTGTATTTGTTATCTTATTCTCTCTTTAATACTTTTTGTTAAATGACTAATCTAGATCTATGTTGTATAACATTTGGTACATCAAATGCTTGGTACTTTCATAACCCATATTGTATGGTATAACCGACACCTGTGTTATGAGAGGAACTTGATTTGTTGTTAACATAAGTTATAATCATGAATGTCTGATGAGATTTACAAGTATTAACATTAATTGAATAAGATAACTAATGTAATAATGTTAATAATTTATAAACTGATTAGAACCTCCTTTGTATGTGGTTTCCAATTAAATAATAAGATTTTATACTATACTTGTTTGACATACTATTAGTAGATCCTCTAACCTTGACATTAATTGTTATCATGATTTAATCCTCACATTAATCTTCTATCTCAAAGTTATCATCAATTTCTTCATCATCATCATCATCATTATGATTACTACTACTACTACTACTACTACTACTACTACTACTACTATTATTGTTGTTGTTGTTATTGTTGTATTATTATTATTGTTATCTATAATTTATACAATTAACCTCCATGTGGTTCAACCCCAGTCTTACTGAATTATTTATTACTTCGACACTCATGCACTTGAAAGGAGACATCAATTTTTTGGTCGTGTCAAGTTTTTGGCATCATTGCCAGGGAAGTAAGTTCATGTATGCTTAGTACTTAAAAATGCATTTTTTATCAAGGTTTTAAGTCATCATTTTGCACTTAAAGTATCAATAACTCCTTAATTAAATCATGTTTTATAATAATATAAGATACCTTTAATTTGTGATAAATGTTCATTTTAAATGCAGGCTTATCACATAAATGAAAGGATTGATTGATGAATTTAAGAACTGAAATTGAAAGGACAAAGAGATAGCCAAACTTAGAAAAGAGATGCAGTGGAGTCCAAACCAAAATACTATTCGGTAATTGGATCATATCTGGAGTTGTAGATCTCAGATTTAGGTCTACTTTATATGGATGGAAAGGTAAGACATAGGCCTATAATTTTTATATGGAGCCTAAGATTTAGAAAGGCCATTTGCAAGTCCAAATTGGAGCAACAACAAAGAAGTCAGAATCTGTCTTCCAACCCAAGCATTGTTCAGTGTTTCGCCCATATATGGAGTTATAGAAGTTTAAATGATCTAAATGTTTTACACAAAAAGCTGAGATAATTTCCTACAACTGTCATGTTTTCAAGTGGTTCTAATTTTGACGTTATTAATGATGTTTTGGGCAAACATGAGCAGATAAGGATTGTCACCAAGTCAAGAGTTGGCACCCACTCATCAATTAGTCATCAAATCAATAGTCCTAAATTTTGACCTATAAAAAGAGGCATTTGCCATGCATTTAGGCTTCTTGTTTTCCAGATCAAGATCATGCTCTTGCTTTCTCTCTTTGTATTTTTTGTAATGTTTATGCTTTGCTTTCATTAATATCAAGTTTATGCCTTTCATTTCCTTTCATTTACTTAGTTAACTTTTATCTTATTTATGTTCTTATTTTGTTTATTTATTTTTGTTTATTTTATTATATTTAGCTAAGTTTATTATGTCAAGGTGAAAAGGTTACATTAATGATGTAAGAATAAGTATAGTGTAAACTTAATATGGACTTTAATGTTTGATACTAACATGTTTTGTATTTGTTATCTTGTTCACTCTTTAATACTTTACTTGTTAAATGACTAATCTAGATTTATGTTATATAACACTTGGTACAAAAAAGGCTTGACACTTTCATAACCCATATTTTTTGGTATAACCGATACCTGAGCTATGAAAGGAATTTGATTTGTTGTTAACATAAGTTATAATCATCAATGCTTGACGAGATTCACAAGTAATAGTATTAATCGAATAAGATAACTAATGTGATCATTGATTAGTACTTAAAAGTACAATCATAATAAATTCTTATTATTCAATTGGAAACCACACACAAAGGAGGTTTCAATCAGATTATAGATTGTTAACATGATTACATTAGTCATCTTATTCAATTAATGCTAATACTTGTAAATCTTGTCAAGCATTCATGATTATAACTTATGTTAACAACAAATCAAGTTCCTTTTATAACTCAGGTGTCAGTTATACCATACAGTATGGGCTATGAAAGTACCAAGTATTTGTTGTACCAAGTGTTATACAACATAAATCAAGATTAGTCATTTAACAAACAAAGTATTAAAAAGTGAACAAGATAACAAATATAAAACATGTTAGTATCAAACATTAAAGTCCATATTAAGTTTACACTATTGACACGAATAAAAGGTTGATATCTTCTCCCAAGTGCAGGAGTGTCGAAATAATAAATAACCCGACAAGACCGAGGTCGAACCACAAGGAGGTTAATTGTACAAATTATAAATAACAATAATACAATAACAATAACAATAACAATAACAATAACAAGAACAACAAGAACAACAACAACAACAACAACAACAAGAACAACAACAAGAACAAGAACAAGAACAACAAGAACAACAAGAACAATAATAAAGAAAAAGAAGGAGAAGAAGAAGAAGATGAGAACTTTGAGAAGGAATATTAATGTGATGATTAAACAATGATCATAACAAATGTCAAGGTTAGAGATTCCACTAATGGTATGTCAAACAAGTATAATATAAGCTCTTATTATTCAATAGGAAACCACACATAAAGGAGGTTCCAATTAGATTATACATTGTTAACATGATTACATTAGTCATTTTATTCGATTAATGTTAATACTTGTAAATCTCATCAAGCATTCATGATTATAACTTATGTTAACAACAAATCAAGTTCCTTTCATAGCTCAAGTGTCGGTTATACCATACAGTATGAACTATGAAAATGCCAAGCATTTGTTGTACCAAGTGTTATACAACATAAATCAAGATTAGTCATTTAACAAGCAAAGTATTAAAGAGTGAACAAGATAACAAATATAAACATGTTAGTATCAAACATTAAACTCCATATTAGGTTTACATTATACTTATTCTTACACCATTAGTGTAACCTTTTCACCTTGACATAATAAACTTAGCTAGACATAATGAAAGAAAGAAAAACAAATAAACAAAATAGGAACATAAATAAGATAAGAGTTAACTAAGTAAAGGAAAGGAAATAAAAGGCATAAACTTGATATTAATGAAAGCAAAGCATAAACATTACAAAAAATACAAAGAGAGAAAGGAAGAGCATGATCTTGATCTGGATATCAAGATGCCTAAATGCATGGCAAATGCCTCCTTTTATAGGCCAAAATTAGGAACTATTGATTTGATGACTAATTGATGAGTGGGTAGCCAACTCTTGACTTGGTGACAATCCTTATCTTCTCTTGTCTACCCAAAACATCATTGATAACGTCAAAATTAGAGCCACTCGAAAACATGAAAGTTGTAGGCAATTGTCTCAGCTTTCTTGTGTAAATAATTCAACTCATATGGACTTCTAGAACTCTAGATATGGCCAAAATACTGAACAGTGCTCAGGCTAGAAGACAACTTTAGGCTTCTTTATTGTTGCAACAATTTGGACTTCCAAATGGCCTTTTTAGATCTTGGGCTCTTATGAAAGTTGTAAGCCTATGTCCTACCTTTCCATCCATATAAAGTAGACCTAAATCTGAGATCTATAGCTTTAGATATGACCCAATTACTGAATAGTATTTCGGTTTGGATTGCACCGACATCTCTTTTCTAAGTTTGGCCATCTCTTTATCCTTTCAATTTTAGTTCTTAAATTCATCAATCAATCCTTTCATTTATGTGATAGACATGCATTTAAAATGAACATTTACTACAAATTAAAGGTATCTTATATTATTAGATATATTATTATAAAACATGCTTTAGTTAAGGAGTTATTGATACTTCAAGTGCAAAATGATGATATAAAACCTTGATAAAAATACACTTTTAAGTATCAATCAGTAGGCCTATCACATAAATGAAAGGATTGATTGATGAATTTAAGAACTGAAATTAAAAGGACAAAGAGATGGTCAAACTTAGAAAAGAGATTTGGTGGAGTCCAAATTGAAACACTATTCTATAATTAGGTCATGTTTGGAGCTGTAGATGTTGGATTTAGGTTTAATTTATTTGGATGGAAAGGCATATAGGTCTAAAACTTTTATATGGAGCCCAAGTTTTAAAAAGACCATTTTCAAGTCTAAATTGTAACAACAATAAAGAAGTTCGAATTTGTCCTACAACCCGCGCACTATTCAGTGTTTGACTTATATTTGAAGTTCTAGATGTTTAAATGACCTCTATTTTTAAAAAAAAAAAATAGCTGAGACAATTTCCTACAATTTCATGTTTTCAAGTGGTTCTAGTTTTGATGTTATTAATGATAGTTTTAGCAGACAAGAGAAGATAAGGATTGTCATCAAGTTAAGAGTTGGCCACCCACTCATCAATTAATCATCATATCAATAGTTTTCAATTTTGGCCTATAAAAGGAGGTATTTGCCATACATTTAGGGATCTTGGTCTCTGGATTAAGATCAGGCTCTTGCGTTTTGTATTTTTAAGTTTTATTTTGATTAATATCTTATTTATGCCTTTCCTTTTCTTTCCTTTACTTAGTTAACTTTTATCTTATTTATGTTCTTATCTTATTTATTTATGTTTCTCTCTTTCATTATATTTAGCTAAGTTTATTATGTTAAGGTGAAAAGGTTACATTAATGGTGTAAGAATAAGTATAGTGTAAACTTAATATGAATTTTAATGTTTAATACTAACATGTTTTGCATTTGTTATCTTGTTCTCTCTTTAATACTTTGCTTGTTAAATGACTAATCTAGATATATATTGTATAACACTTGGTACAACAAATGCTTGGCACTTTCATAGCCAATATTGTATGGTATAGTCGACACCTGAGCTATGAAAGGAACTTGATTTATTGTTAACTGACACGACTAAAAGGTTGATGTCTTCTCCCAAATGCAGGAGTGTCGAAGTAATAAATAACCCGGCAAGACCGGGGTCGAATCACATGGAGGTTAATTGTACAAATTATAAACAACAATTATAAAACAACAATAACAACAACAATAGTAATAATAACAATAATAATAATAATAATAATAATAATAATAATAATAATAATAATAATAATAATATTAGTAGTAGTAGTAGTAGTAATAATAATAATAATAATAATAATAATAAAGAAAGAGAAGAAGAAGAAGATGATGATAACTTGGAGATGGAAAATTAATATAAGGATTAAACAATAATAATAACAAATGTCAAGGTTAGAGGTTCCACTAATGGTATATCAAACAAGTATAGTATAAACTTTTATTATTCAATTGGAAACCACACACAAAGGAGGTTCCAATCAGATTATATATTGTTAATATGATTACATTAGTCATCTTATTCAATTAATGCTAATACTTGTAAATCTCGTCAAGCATTCATGATTATAACTTATGTTAACAACAAATCAAGTTCCTTTCATAGCTCAGGTGTCGGTTATACCATACATTATGGGCTATGAAAGTGCCAAGCATTTGTTGTACCAAGTGTTATACAACATAAATCAAGATTAGTCATTTAACAAGCAAAGTATTAAAGAGTGAACAAGATAACAAATATAAAACATATTAGTATCAAAAATTAAAGTCCATATTAAGTTTACATTATACTTATTCTCACACCATTAGTGTAACCTTTTCACCTTGACATAATTAACTTAGCTAGACATAATGAAAGAAAGAAAAATAGATAAGAACATAAAAACTAACTAAGTAAAGGAAAGGAAATGAAAAGCATAAACTTAATATTAATGAAAGCAAAGCATAAACATTACAAAAAATACAAAGAGAGAAAGGAAGAGCATGATCTTGATCTGGAAACCAAGATGCCTAAATGCATGGCAAATGCCTCCTTTTATAGGCCAAAATTGGGAACTATTGATTTGATGACTAATTGATAAGTGGGTGGCCAACTTTTGACTTGGTGACAATCCTTATCTTCTCTTGTCTGCCCAAAACGTCATTGATAACGTCAAAATTAGAGCCAGTTGTAAACATGAAAGTTGTAGGAAATTGTCTCAGCTTTCTTGTGTAAACAATTCAGCTCATTTGGACATCTAGAACTCCAGATATGGCCAAAATACCGAACAGTGCTCGGGCTGGAAGACAGATTCGGGCTTCTTTGTTGTTGCTACAATTTGGACTTGATAATGGCCTTTTTAGATCTTGGGCTCCATATGAAAGTTGTAGGCCTATGTCTTACCTTTCCATCCATATAAATTGGACCTAAATCTGAGATCTGTAGCTCCAGATATAACCCAATTACCGAACAGTGTTCTGGTTTGGATTGCACCGACATCTCTTCTCTAAGTTTGACCATCTCTTTATCCTTGCAATTTAAGTTCTTCAAGTCATCAATCAATCCTTTCATTTATGTGATAGGCCTGCATTAAAAATAGACATTTACCATAAATTATAGGTATCTTATATTATTAGATACATTATTATAAAATATATTTTAGTTAAGGAGTTATTAATACTTCAAGTGCAAAATGATGATATAAAACCATGATAAAAATGCACTTTTAAGTACTAATCACACCCCCCAACCAGCTTATTACTAGTCCCTAGTAATCAAAGCGTTAACACAATTTGCAAATTTCACAAAGCAAGGTATTCATCATTTAACTTCCATTAATCTATCCAGATAAACAAACTCTCATTAAATTTATATATCTGCTCAATACCTCTTAACAAGATATTAATAAACCTTCCTTTTGTGCTCAATGTATCAACACATAATTATGGGGCTTTTCTTGGAAGAAAACAAAATTTTTGTTCTAATGTTTAAGGTTAACTTCCTTGGGATGGGATTATTATTTTTGTCTTTTTTTTTACTTCTTTTTTTTAAAATGTATATATATATAATTTAAAAACATCATGCATCTTTAACCCATGTAACGAGCTTTCAGCTAATGACTCCCAGACCAGTTGGTCTTAAGGCATTAGGTGTTAAGACACCCCTACGAGCTTAGTAACTTGGGTCGCAGATACTGATATGCAGATAGTACAATGTTTGATTCCCTTAAGCTTTTCTCCTCAACCCATGTAACAAGCGTTGGGCCAATAGCTCCCAAGTCAGTTGACTTTAGGGTATTAGGTGTTAAAACACCCCTTCGGGCTTAATTGCTTAGGTTAGGGAGGCTACGAAACCAAACTTATCTACATTTTTATTATCATCATTTTTTTTCTTTTTTTTTTATGTTTTTTTTAATTATATACAATTCCTTTCCCTTAGTTGTTACCTTTAACAAAAGAACATAAATAATGTAATAATCCAATATGCAACCCACAATCATATGTTAAAGTGTGTGTGTGTAAATTAAGGTTTAAGAATACATGTTAAATAAGTATATGAGCAGAATTAAGTGATAACAATACGAGAGTTTGTAAACCTGAATATTTCAGGAAGTATTATAATAGACCTTGTTAAGAATGGTTACTAAGATGCGTCTCAAGAGTCACTTTAACAAAAGAACTCCTTTACTCTGCCATCCTAGTAACAACAATTATGCACATGCTTTATGAAATGAAAAACAATTTTTTTTTTTATCAACTACTACCCTCTCCCCCCAACCAAAACGAGACATTGTCCTCAATGTTCTAAGGTAGAAAGATAGAGTATAGAAGATATCACCTGAAATAACGAACACTAACAAAACCTGAAACACACTGAAACAAAAATAAGAAATAACAAAGCACAATAATAAAACCAAAATACATAAAAATTCACAAATGAAGGCTCAAATCCAATCTAAGCTTTTTACGGCTTTCCTTAGATGACCAATTTATGCGACTCATGGAAGGATCAATCACAGGAGTGAAAGATTGTAGTTGGTCAATCAATTGTTCAGCAGTAGTAGCAGAGATTATGATTTGTCGTGTAGAAGATGTTAGAAATTCCTGTTCCACAGCATGATCAAGAAAAGACAACAACTTATCATAATAACCATTAACATTTAACAAACCAATGGGTTTATGGTGAATGTGCAATTGAGCCCAAGAGGAAATATGAAAGATCTCTTCCAATGTGCCTAGACCACCTGGTAAAGCAATGAAAGCATCATCACTGTTAAACATTGCATTCATTCGAGCCGACATTGTGGAGACCTGAAGTTCCTCTCCAATTGTTTTTCCAATGATGTCCCCTTGTGCCAAAGCTTCAGGGACGACTCCTAAAACTTGACTACCTCCTAAAAATGCAGCTATTGACACACCTCCCATTAACCCAAGACTGCCTCCCCCATACACTAAATGAATCTTTCTCTCAGCTAGCACCTGACCAAGATGATTTGCTGATTCTAAAAACTCCTTTTCTTTCCCAAGACTAGATCCACCGAAAACACAAATATTTCTTATTTGATGACTTGAGGAACTTGCCATTTCTACACACTTCTGTATTTGTTGAATGTATGGGTTGAGTAGAAATGAAAGGAAGGAAAAGAGGGTTTTATAGATGATAAATTAGAAAGGCAATCATAACATCTATATGTAGGCCAGCTGGAGTCTCACACTCTCTCTCTCTCTTTTTATTTATTTATTTATTTACTTTTGAAAAAAAGCATGTGTATGTACAGGTAGTTGTGATTGTGGCTCACATCTTCCCTTGGTTTTACGTCCAAGAACGGCTTAAACGCCCTCTATGGGTCGGGGATAGGCTTCCCATCCAGTTTTCTTAAAAACTGGCAAACAGGGTCTTTTTTAGTCAGATTCCCAAGACTAAGTCGATCATGTTCTTTATGAAATAGTGGCCATAAATCATGAATTGCACGATGCACATCTCCACTAGGATGCGTCTCAAGAGTCAATAGAAGATTATCTAAAGACTCCTTACTCAGGCCATCCTTAATGAATTGTATTTTATCTTCACGGTTTATAGATACCATTCCTAAAGAACGACATTGTGTATTACAAGTCCATCTAGCACATCGATGACAGACATCCAGTCGTTTTGCACGACGCTTCTTTGCAAAAGTGCTTTTACCTGTTCCAGGCATGTGTGAAATGAAGTTAGAGGACTCACCTGATAATCAGACCTTTGCTTCAATCAACCAGCGAATATCTTCAGGAATTCCATGATTCATTAACAATCTCAATCTTGCACATCTAGCACGGTAAATTTTTGTAATCGCATTCTGAGGCAGAGCGGGAAAATACTTTTTCAATTTTTCAAGATTAGTGTCCATTTTCAAATGAGAATTGGAAGAGAGATTCAAAGAATTGCATAGATATATACACAGATATCAGTAATTGTGGGAAACTGAAAGAACCGACTTAAGTCACGGAGTACCATTATCCGCCATTTGACCGGGGTGAAAGAAACTTGCAAAAATCACTCAAAAAGAAACAAAAATAAAATAAAATAAAATAAAATAAAATCAATCTTTATATACAGGATCACCCAATTTAATAGAGTTATGTTCAACTGAAAAATTGTCAAAGTAAACTTTCAGACGATGTCCATTTACCTTGAAAACATTGCCATTCTTTGGATTCTCGATGTCATAGGCCTCATATGGATACACATGTTTCACAATAAAAGGACTGCTCCATCTTGATCTTAATTTTCCAGGAAATAAATGCAGTCGAGAATTATAAAGCAAGACTTTTTGACCAACATTGAAGGTTTTTCTCTGTATTTTCTTGTCATGAAATTCTTTTATTCTTGCTTTATGAGTTCTTGAATTTTCATATGCATCATTTCTTATTTCCTCAAGCTCATTTATTTGTAATTTTCACAGTTAACTAGCATCATCCAGATTTGAATTGAAAGCTTTAATAGCCCAATAAGCTTTATGTTCAAGTTCCACAGGCAAGTGACAAGGTTTTCCATAGACTAATCTATAAGGTGACATACCTAATGATGTTTTATAAGCAGTTCGATAAGCCCAAAGTGCATCATTAAGTCTTAAAGACCAGTCTTTCCTATTAGGGTTCACTGTTTTCTCCAAAATATGTTTGATCTCCCTATTAGCAAGCTCTACTTGTCCACTTGTTTGAGGGTGATAAGGGGTGGCAACTTTGTGTGTGATTCCATATTTCTTCATTAAAGACTCAAATGGCTTGTTGCAGAAATGTGTTCCACCATCACTTATTATGGCTCGAGGGACTCCAAATCGACTCAAAATATTTTCTTTCAAAAGCTTTATCACTGTTTTGTGATCATTGTTTCGACTTGGAATTGCCTCTATCCATTTTGAAACATAATCTACTGCGACTAATATGTATAAGAAACCAAATGATGGAGGGAATGGGCCCATGAAATCTATACCCCAACAGTCAAAGATCTCAATGACAATAATAGGGTTTAAAGGCATCATGTGACGTTTTGAAATAGATCCCAACTTTTGATAATTTTCACAAGACTTGCAGAATGCATGTGAGTCTTTGAACATGGTGGGCCAGTAAAATCCACTTTGTAAGATTTTTGCAGTTGTCTTTCTTGATGAGAAATGGCCCCCACATGCCTCAGAATGACAAAATTTAATGACACTACTTACCTCATTGTCAAGAATGCATCTTCGAAATATTTGATCAGGATAATATTTGAATAAATAAGGATCATCCCAATAAAAGTTCTTCACTTTGTTCAAAAACTTTCTTTTATCTTGGGTACTCCAATGAGCTGGCAATTGTCCTGAAACAAGAAAATTGACAATATTAGCAAACCAAGGCATTGTAGAGACAGAAAGTAAAGATTCATCAGGAAAGTAGTCATCGATTGGTGTGATGTCAGTTTCCGAATCTGTTGTCAATCTTGACAAGTGATCTGCGACAACATTTTCGCTGCCTTTCTTATCTTTGATTGTGATATCAAATTCTTGAAGTAATAAAATCCACCGCACCAATCTAGCCTTGGAATCTTTCTTAGAAAGAAGATATTTCAATGCTGCATGATCACTAAAAACAACAACAGGTGAGCCAACAAGATAAGATCTGAATTTTTCACATGCAAATACTACTGCAAGTAATTCTTTTTCAGTGGTGGTATAATTCATTTGAGCACTATTTAAAGTTTTACTTGCATAGTAAATTACATAAGGTTTCTTATCTTTTCTTTGTCCCAAAACAGCACCTATGGCATAATCACTAGCATCACACATTATTTCAAAAGGTAATGACCAATCGGGAGGTTGAATGATAGGAGCACAAGTAAGCAAATTTTTAAGTTTAACAAAGGCTTCTTCACAATGTTCAGTCCATTCAAAAATAGTATCCTTTGTTAGAAGGTTACTTAAAGGCTTAGATATTACACTAAAATCTTTAATGAACCTTCTATAAAAACCAGCATGTCCCAAGAATGATCTAACATCTTTAAGAGATTTTGGTGTTGGCAAGTTTGCAATTAACTCGATTTTAGATTTGTCAACCTCAATTCCTTTTGATGAAACAATGTGACCAAGTACAATGCCGTTTGTTACCATAAAATGACATTTTTCCCAATTCAGCACAAGATTCTTCTCTTCACACCTGGTTAAAACCTTTCCTAAATTAGTCAAACAATCATCAAATGAATTGCCAAAAACAGAAAAATCATCCATGAAAATCTCAAGAAAATGTTCAACCATATCGCTAAATATACTAAGCATGCATCTTTGAAATGTGGCTGGTGCATTACATAATCCAAAAGGCATCCTTCGATATGCAAAAGTACCAAATGGACATGTGAAAGTAGTCTTTTCTTGATCTTCCAATGCAATTTCAATTTGGTTGTAACCCGAATAGCCATCTAGGAAACAATAAAATTCATGACTTGCAACTCTTTCTAGGATTTGATCCATGAAAGGTAAAGGAAAATGATCTTTTCTAGTCATTGAATTAAGTTTCCTATAGTCAATGCACATGCGCCAACCAGTAACAGTTCTAGTGGGAATTAACTCATTGTTCTCATTTGTTATCACAGTGACTCCAGACTTCTTAGGTACAACTTGGGTAGGACTTACCCATTTGCTGTCAGAAATAGGATAAATGATTTCATTATCTAGAAGCTTAATGACTTCATTTTTCACTACTTCTTTCATATTAGGGTTTAGCCTTCGTTGCATTTCTATAGAGGGTTTAGCATTTTCCTCTAAATAAATTCTGTGTGTACAAATCAAAGGACTAATTCCTTTTATATCAGCTATGGTCCATCCTAATGCATTTTTGTGCATTTTCAGAGTTTGTAATAACTTACCTTCTTGATGTGCATTAAGTTTGGAAGAGATTATTACCGGAAAAGTTTCATTTTCTCCCAAAAATGAGTATTTGAGATTGGATGGCAACGACTTCAAATCAGGTTTTGGTGGTTGAACACTTGAAGGTATGGACTTAATTGGTCGTGGTGGCAATTCCTCAATTTGTGGCCTCCATTTACTTGTCTTTGATTCTTCCTGAAAATAAATCATTTCCAAATCATCAGTTTCATCAATCTCAATTTCATTGGAAGTGTCTGGAAATTGATCATGAATTAATTTTTCAATAAAGTCCACTTCCTGTAAATCATTATCATCTCTAGGTTGCTTGCAAATGTTGAAAATATTCATCTCCAATGTCATGTTTCCAAATGATAGCTTCATCAGTCCATTCCTACAATTAATCAATGCATTAGAAGTTGCAAGAAATGGACATCCTAAAATAACAGGAAATGAATTACATACTTCAACAGGTTGTGTGTCCAAGACAATAAAATCCACAGGATAAATGAATTTATCGACTTGTACTAACACATCTTCAATTATTCCTCTAGGCACTTTTATAGATCTATCGGCAAGTAAAAGAGTTATAGAAGTTGGTTTTAACTCACCTAGATTGAGACTCTGAAAAACTGAATATGGAAGTAAATTCACACTAGCACCAAGATCAAGTAAGGCTCTTTCAATTTTATGCTCTCCAATAAAGCAAGAAATTGTAGGACAACCAGGGTCTTTATATTTCAAAGCATTATTGTTTTGAAGAATAGCACTTACTTATTCGGCTAGAAAGGCTTTTTTTTTCACATTCAGTTTCCTCTTCACAGTGTATAGATCTTTCAAAAATTTAGCATAGGAAGGAACCTGTTTAATAGCATCCAGCAAAGGTATATTGATCCTTACCTGTTTGAAAATTTCATAAATTTCAGAATTGTGATTGACTTTCCTTTGTTTGGTCATGACTTGAGGAAATGGAAGTGCTGGCGGTGAGTCAGTCGTTTCTTTGCAATTTTCAGATTCATCCCCTTCCTTACCCTTAGAGATTGACTCATCATCTTTCTCATAAGGTTCAAGAGAGGGTTTTTCAATAACCTTACCACTGCGCAGAGTAGTGACTGATTTGACTTGATCCATGTGTTGGCTTCCGGAACTACTTGCATTTGCATTGTATTGCCCTTTGGGATTTTGTTGTGTTTGAGATGGAAACTTACCTTTCTCTTGGAAACTAAGAGCAGATGTTAATTTAGCAAGAGTATCTGATTGTGCATCAAAAGTGTCATTAAGTCTCTTGTTCTACATATGTATTTATTGTTTTTATTTGGTTGTTTTTATAATAATTGATGTGTTTTTTAGTAATGAAGTTTGTTTTAATGTTTCGATAGGTTTTTGGAGCTTAAATGAATTAATTTAGAAAATTCAACGTCGGAATTCAGAACAAAGAATTGAAGAGATATTTAGTTGAAGATTGAAGCAAATCTTGGTTCAAATAAGTGCTCCAAATTTGTCCCAAAAATCAATTCTATTCCAATTCTAGAAAAGAATATCATATGATTTATTTCAAGCCCAAACTTGCCTTATGTTGTGTGCAAACTTCAACCATTAAACACTCAAGGTTTCAATGTCAATCTTAGCCCAAATAATAAGTACATTTGTATACTTATTTGATGCTCAAATTCAGCCCAAAAATCAGCCCCAAATCAGCCCTAAATCAACCCCAAATCAACTTTCAAATCAACCCAAACACAATCCATGATCTTACATGTCCACACAACAAATAACAATTGATTTATTTTGGGTAATCCATTGATCCAAGAAGGCAAGCACATGGATGGAAAGCTGGAGGGGATATTTTAACATTATTTTGGGTCAAAAAAAAGAAGGAGACACCTCATAAATGAGGAAGAAAAACGTGCACCAAAGTAGTTGTAAAGCTGTCTTGATTTGATTTTTCAGAACACCTTTCGGTGTTTTGCCCATAACTTTTGACTCAGGTGTCCAAATGAGCTGTTCTTTAATGATCTGGAAAGGTGACAGAATTCCCTATAAATATGTCTCTAATAGACTTCTCCAAAAAAAGCTTCTAGGAGGGTCGAATTGCTGTCCAAAGTTAGAGTCAGATTTGTGTCCGAATTTTTTCTGAAATTGTATTGTGTTCTTCTTTATAGATTTCGGTTCTTTAGTTTGTAAAACTTATTTTTTCAGTTGGATTCAAGTTCTTTCATGTTTATTGAAGTGTTCTTATATATAATCATGGTTGGCTAAACTCTTTCTTGGATCCAAATCAAGGATAATGGTGATTGAGGTAAGTTCTTTAGGATATGAATGAATCTTAATGTTTATCTTCTTATTTTCTTCATGAATGATTTATTATTGTAAAGAAATTTTAGAAATCATTTAGGTAATGTTATAATCTTGAATTTTTATGCACAAACTTTAGTTTTGGTATAGAGATTGCTTGATTCAATGTCTTACTTAATATGAAAGTACTTATTCATTCTTAAGCAATAATCAATCTTCATCTTTCTAATCTTCATTGTAATATCTTCCGATCTAATATCACCATCGTTGAGATTAGGTTGAGTTATCATATATATGTTGAAGAAATCACCAATACATCACCATTAAAATTGATTTGGACCAAGACTTACTTTTCTTGTCATTTAAAATCTATTTACATTTTTTTTTATCTTTGAAAACAAATCCATCAATTATTTTCAACCAAGTTATTGTTAATTTAATTTCTCTTGAGTTTTTTTTTGTTACTTAGCTTAATTTCCAGATCTAGCTCTTTGTGGATATGACCTCGATCTTACCGAGTTAATTGCTACATCGCACACTCGTGCACTTGCGAGTTAAAACAAGCCGATCATAAAAAGCGGTCAAGCAGTATCTTTAAAATCTGTCATGTTTTGAACAAGTTGAGTATTAATTGTCTCTTGCTTTTCAATGAATGCATGCAATGTTTCCTCAAGATTTCTTCTAGAAGGTGGAGCATAAGAAGGTGCATATCCATGATAATTTTGGAAATTATGGTGTGCTTGAAACGGTGGTTGTGAAGTTTGTGCATTGTTGTTCTCACTCTTCCAACTGAAATTTGGGTGATTCCTCCAACCAGGGTTGTATGTTTGGGAGTATGGGTTGTGGTTAGGCCTTTGGAAACTGTTTAAAGTATGAGCTTGTTCATGAAGACATTCTTTAAAAGAAGGCAAGGTTGGACAATCATTGGTTGAGTGTTCATTTGTTTCACAGATTTGACACACAATGTTTTCAACAGATTTTAATTGACCACTCTTTTTCAATTCTAGTGCCTCGACTTTTCTAGCTAAAGATGCAAATTTGGCTTGAAGGTCATGATCTTCCCTAAGGTTGTACATACCTCCACTAGATGTATGAGGTTGAGTTTTACTCGGTGCCTCATATGTACCTGCAGTGTCCTAATTTTGAGCATTTTCAGCTAACAAGTCTAAGTACTCCATTGCTTCATCAGGGTCTTTATGTTCAAAAGTTCCATTGCACATCAATTTAACCATTTGCCTATCTTTAGGTGTTAACCCTTCATAGAAATGTGAAACCAATCTCCATGTTTCAAAACCATGATGAGGGCAAGTACTAAGCAAGTCTCGATACCTATCCCAACATTTATAAAATGTTTCTCCTGGTTTTTGAGTGAAAGTGGTGATTTGTCTTTTGAAAGAGTTTGTTCTATGAGATGGGAAAAACTTCTTTAAAAATTGTTGTTGCATTTCATCCCAAGCACGAATGGATCCTGGTCTCAAATTTTGTAGCCATGTTTTAGCTTTATCTTTTAATGAAAAAGGGAAAAGCTTTAATCTGATGGTGTTCATGCTACAATTTAAATTATTATATGTGTTGCAGACCTCTTCAAATTCCCTTAAATGCAAGTATGGATTTTCCAATTCCAAACCATGAAAAGAAGGTAAAAGTTGAATAATACCTGGTTTAAAATTAAAATGAGATGCATCGGGAGGAAAAACTATGCATGATGGTGCACTTGTTCTTGTGGGATTCATGTGGTCTCTAAGTGTTCTAACACAGTTATTCTCATTATTTTCATTATGAAGTGATTGATTATCTTCTTCAGCCATATTTTCTGAAAATGATGAGGATATCCTACAAAGTCTACCACTTGATATACGTGACCACACTCTCATGCACGTGTAGGAATAAAATAAAAGGAAGAAGAAAACAAAAGAAGAAGAAACAATAGAAAAGAAACAAAGTTATATACAAGAAAAGTGAAAAGAGAAAATAAAATAAATATTATAATTTATACAGGAACTTACCTCCCCGGCAACGGCGCCAAAAACTTGACACGACTAAAAGGTTGATGTCTTCTCCCAAGTGCAGGAGTGTCGAAGTAATAAATAACCCGGCAAGACCGGGGTCGAACCACATGGAGGTTAATTATACAAATTATAAACAACAATTATAAAACAACAATAACAACAACAACAATAGTAATAATAACAATAATAATAATAATAATAATAATAATAATAATATTAGTAGTAGTAGTAGTAGTAGTAATAATAATAATAATAATAAAGAAAGAGAAGAAGAAGAAGATGATGATAACTTGGAGATGGAAAATTAATATAAGGATTAAACAATAATAATAACAAATGTCAAGGTTAGAGGTTCCACTAATGGTATATCAAACAAGTATAGTATAAACTTTTATTATTCAATTGGAAACCACACACAAAGGAGGTTCCAATCAGATTATATATTGTTAACATGATTACATTAGTCATCTTATTCAATTAATGCTAATACTTGTAAATCTCGTCAAGCATTCATGATTATAACTTATGTTAACAACAAATCAAGTTCCTTTCATAGCTCAGGTGTCGGTTATACCATACATTATGGGCTATGAAAGTGCCAAGCATTTGTTGTACCAAGTGTTATACAACATAAATCAAGATTAGTCATTTAACAAGCAAAGTATTAAAGAGTGAACAAGATAACAAATATAAAACATGTTAGTATCAAAAATTAAAGTCCATATTAAGTTTACATTATACTTATTCTCACACCATTAGTGTAACCTTTTCACCTTGACATAATTAACTTAGCTAGACATAATGAAAGAAAGAAAAATAGATAAGAACATAAAAACTAACTAAGTAAAGGAAAGGAAATGAAAAGCATAAACTTAATATTAATGAAAGCAAAGCATAAACATTACAAAAAATACAAAGAGAGAAAGGAAGAGCATGATCTTGATCTGGAAAACCAAGATGCCTAAATGCATGGCAAATGCCTCCTTTTATAGGCCAAAATTGGGAACTATTGATTTGATGACTAATTGATAAGTGGGTGGCCAACTTTTGACTTGGTGACAATCCTTATCTTCTCTTGTCTGCCCAAAACGTCATTGATAACGTCAAAATTAGAGCCAGTTGTAAACATGAAAGTTGTAGGAAATTGTCTCAGCTTTCTTGTGTAAACAATTCAGCTCATTTGGACATCTAGAACTCCAGATATGGCCAAAATACCGAACAGTGCTCGGGCTGGAAGACAGATTCGGGCTTCTTTGTTGTTGCTACAATTTGGACTTGATAATGGCCTTTTTAGATCTTGGGCTCCATATAAAAGTTGTAGGCCTATGTCTTACCTTTCCATCCATATAAATTGGACTTAAATCTGAGATCTGTAGCTCCAGATATGACCCAATTACCGAACAGTGTTCCGGTTTGGATTGCACCGACATCTCTTTTCTAAGTTTGACCATCTCTTTATCCTTGCAATTTAAGTTCTTCAAGTCATCAATCAATCCTTTCATTTATGTGATAGGCCTGCATTAAAAATAGACATTTACCACAAATTATAGGTATCTTATATTATTAGATACATTATTATAAAATATATTTTAGTTAAGGAGTTATTAATACTTCAAGTGCAAAATGATGATATAAAACCATGATAAAAATGCACTTTTAAGTACTAATCATTAACATAACTTATAAGCATGAATGACTGACCATATTTAAAAGTATTATCCTTATTCGAATAAGATAACTAATGTAATCATGTTAACAATTTATAATCTGATTAGAACCTCTTCTGTGTGTGGTTTCCATTTGAGTAATAAAAGTTTATACTATACTTGTTTGATATACCATTAGTGGATCCTCGAACCTTAACATTTATTGTTATCATTGTTTAATCCTTACGTTAATCTTCAATCTCAAAGTTTTCATCAACTTCCTTTTCTTCTTCTACTACTACTTTTACTATTGTTGTTGTTATTGTTGTTGTATTATTATTATCTATAGTTTATATAATTAACCTCCCTATGGTTTGACCTCGGTTTTGCCGGGTTATTTATTACTTCGATACTCTTGCACTTGGAAGAAGACATCAATTTTTTGGTTGTGTCAAGGAAATTAGACTCCCACAAAGCCTAAATAAGAGAAATCCTTCAACTAAAATCTAGAAGCAATAAGCTAGCAAGGCATAGCCAGTAAGTAGAAAACTGACTTCGACCAAACAAGAGGAAGCTTAATAATAAACCAAACTAAAAGGCTGTAGGAAGGTCCAGAAAAAGCACCTGTAACCCAAACAAGCAAAACATCAAAACAACAGGCATAAATAAATAACTGCAACAACTAGAAGTCAGGCCTACAAAGGCAACACCAAAATACAAACAAGGACATGTGCCTTGATTAAAATTCCATAAAAGAATAATATATCAAAGGGAGGAGGATAGGGTAGAAGTTGTGCTACCTTGGATCCTCAGTCGAAGAAGAGATGTTGGAAGGTTGGCCACCCTTTTTTAATGACATCACTGAGCGGCCAAAGGTAGAGGTGGTAGTAGCTTTACTTCTTATCAAGTATTGCCTCCTTGAAGGCAATGTTGTAGCAGTGTCTAAGTGATCTTTAGAGACTTGAACAACTTAAGGAGAGCCAAAAGAAGCATTAGGGGAACTAGGTTGTGAAGCCAATTTAGCCCGCTTTCGAATAGAACAACCTACTCTCTCTTCAATAGCTACAATTGCCTTAACAGCCATTGGATCAATCTCTGGTTCTCCTTGAGTTTCCTCTTTTATTGATTGTTTTTCAAAAACTTCAGTATCAATTAAGGGATTTAAGCATCGAGAGGGAGCAAAAGCTGTTAGAGGATGCCTTTTACACTTATGATAGGAGGTTTTGGTGCATGTAGAATTAGAATGTCCCAAAGCTTTGCACTTCTTACAAAACCATGATAGAGATTCAAATAACATTACCTGGGATATGGAAACACCATTGGGGAGGTTGATATTGATCAATGATGGTAATTTAATATGTAAATCAATCTTAACTAGCACTCAGGCATATGAGAGCCAAACGATAAAGGTTGTTGGCGAGTCAAAATGTACTAGTTTCTGTATCGCACTTGCTAGTTTAGAAAGGCACAATGGTTACCAGCATTGAAAAGGGAGATTAGGGAATCTAACCCATACTAGCAGCCAAACCATCTTATAAGTGTTAAAATCAAAATAATCAGGCATAATTTTCAATATCATGAGCTGGCCAAACACATGATAAGGCCCTTCACTAAGCATATTAATCATGTTTGATTCAGATGCAAACTATTATTATTTGACTTGGTGACAATTCTTATCTTCTTTTGTCTGCCCAAAACATCATTGATAATGTTAACATTGGAGCCACTTGAAAACATGAAAGTTGTTGGAAATTATCTCAGCTTTCTTGTGTAAAAAATCAGATCATTTTGATTTCTAGAACTCTAGATATGGCCAAAATACCAAACAGTATTTAGGTTGGAGGATAAATTCGGACTTCTTTGTTATTGCTCTAATTTGAACTTGAAAATGGCCTTTTTAGATCTTGGGCTCCATATCAAAGTTGTAGGCCTACGTCTTACCTTTTCATCCATATAAAGTAGACCTAAATCGGAGATCTACAACTCTAGATATGATTCAATTACTGAACAGTGTTCCAGTTTGGACTACACTGACATCTCTTTTCTAAATTTGGCCATCTTTTTATCCTTTCAATTTCATTTTTTAAATTTATCAATCAATCCTTTCATTTATATGATAGGCCTGCATTTAAAATGAACATTTACCATAAATTAAAGATATCTTATATTATTAGATATATTATTATAAAACATGTTTTAGTTAAGGAGTTATTGATACTTCAAGTGCAAAATAATGATATAAAACCTTGATAAAAATACACTTTTATGTATCAATCACACCCCCTAGCTAGCTTATTATTAGTCCCTAGTAATCAAAGCGTTAAAATAGGAAAATACTTTGCAAATTTCACAAAGCAAGGTAGTCATCATTTAACTTCCATTAATCTATCCAGATAAACAAACTCTCATTAAATTTATATATATGCTCAATACCTCTTAACAAGATATTCATAAACCTTTCTTTTGTGCCTAATATATCAACACATAATTATGGGGTTTTTCTTGGAAGAAAACAAAATTTTTGTTCTAATGTTTAAGGTTAACTTCCTTAGGTTGAGATTATTATTTTTGTTTTTTTTTAATATATATACATATAATTTAAAACACCATGCATCTTTAACCCATGTAACGAGCTTTTAGCTAATGACTCCTTGACTAGTTGGTCTTAGGGCATTAGGTGTTAGGACACCCCTACGAGCATAGTAACTCGGGTCACAAATACTGATATATAGATAGTGCAATGTTTGATTCCCTTAAGCTTTTCTCCTCAACCCATGTAACAAGCGTTGGGCTAATAGCTCCCAAGTCAGTTGACTTTAGGGTATTAGGCGTTAAAACACCCCTTCAGGCTTAATTACTTAGGTTAGGGAGGCTACGAAACCAAACTTATATACATTTTTATTATTATCATTTTTTTCTTTTTTTTTTAAATTATATACTATCCATTTCCCTTAGTTGTTACCTTTAACAACTGAACATAAATAATATAATAATGCAATATGCAACCCACAATCATATGTTTAAAGTATGTGTGTGTAAATTAAGGTTTAATAATACATGTTAAATAAGTATATGAGCAGAATTAAGTGATAACAATGCGAGAGTTTGTAAAGCTGAATATTTCAAGAAGTATTATAATAGACCTTGTTACGAATGATTACTAAGATGCGTTTCAAGAGTCATAAAAAGTTCTCTTACTTTGCCATCATAGTAACAATAATTTTGCACATGCTTTATGAAATAAAAAACACAGTTAGTTTTTTTTTTAGCTACTATCCTCTCCCCCCAACGAAAACGAGACATTGTCCTCAATGTTTAAAGGTAGAAAGATAGAGTATAGAAGATATGACCTGAAATAACGAACAATGACAAACCTGAAACACTGAAACAAATATAACAAAACACAATAATAAAACCAAAAGACATAAAGATTCACAAATGAAGGCTCAAATCCAATCTAAACTTTTTATGAATTTCCTTAAAGGACCAATTTATACAACGTTTCTTTGCAAAAGTGCTTTTACCTGTTCCAGGCATGTGTGAAATGAAGGATTTAGACCTTTGCTTTAATCAACCAGCGAATATCTTCAGGAATTCCATGATTCATTAACAATCTTAATCTTGCACATCTAACACGGTAAATTTTTGTAATCACATTCTGAGGTAGAGCGGGAAAATACTTTTTTCAATTTTTCAAGATTAGTGTCCATTTTTAAATGAGAATTGGAAGAGAGATTCAAAGAATTACAAAAATATATACACAGATATCAGTTATTGTGGGAAACTAAAAGAACCGACTTAAGTCACAGAGTACTGTTATCCGCTATTTGACCGGGGTGAGAGAAACTAGCAAAAATTACTAAAAAAAAACATAAAAAAATGAATCTTTATATACAGGATCACCCAATTCAATAGAGTCATGTTCAACTGAAAAATTATCAAAGTAAACTTTCAGACGATGTCCATTTACCTTGAAAATATTGCCATTCTTTGGATTCTCAATGTCGTAGGCCCTATATAGATACACATGTTTTACAATAAAAAGACCGCTCCATCTTGATCTTAATTTTTTAGGAAATAAATGCAGTCGAGAATTATAAAGCAAGATTTTTTGACCAACATTAAATGTTTTTCTTAGTATTTTCTTGTCATGAAACTCTTTAATTCTTGCTTTATGAATTCTTGAATTTTCATATGCATCATTTCTTATTTCCTCATGCTCATTTATTCGTAATTTTTACAGTTGACTAGCATCATCTAGATTTGAATTGAAAGCTTTAATAACCCAATAAGCTTTATGTTCAAGTTCCACAGGTAAGTGACAAGGTTTTCCATAGACTAGTCTATAAGGTGACATACGTAATGATGTTTTATAAGTTGTTCGATAAGCTCAAGGTGCATCATTAAATCTTAAAGACCAGTCTTTCCTATTAGGGTTCACTGTTTTCTGCAAAATATGTTTGATCTCCCTATTAGCAAGCTCTACTTGTCCACTTGTTTGAGGGTGATAAGGGGTGGCAACTTTGTGTGTGATTCCATATTTCTTCATTAAAGACTCAAATGGCTTGCTACAGAAATGTGTTCCACCATCACTTATTATGGCTCGAGGGACTCCAAATCGACTCAAAATATTTTCTTTCAAAAACTTTATCATTGTTTTGTGATCATTGTTTCAACTTGGAATTGCCTCTATCCATTTTGAAACATAATCTACTGTAACTAATATGTATAAGAAACCAAATGATGGAGGGAATGGACCCATGAAATCTATACCCCACTAGTCAAAGATCTCAATGACAAGAATAGGATTTAAAGGCATCATGTGACGTTTTGAAATAGATCCTAACTTTTGACAATTCTTACAAGTCTTGCAAAATGCATGTGAGTCCTTGAACATGGTAGGCTAGTAAAATCCACTTTGTAAAATTTTTGCAGTTGTCTTTCTTGATGAGAAATGACCCCCACATGCCTCAGAATGACAAAATTTAATGGCACTACTTACCTCATTGTTAGGAGTGCATCTTCAAAATATTTGATCAGGACAATATTTGAATAAATAAGGGTCATCCCAAAAAAAGTTCTTCACTTCGTTCAAGAACTTTCTTTTATCTTGGGTACTCCAATGAGCTGGCAATTGTCTTGAAACAAGAAAATTGATAATATTAGCGAACTAAGGCATTGTAAAGATGGAAAGTAAAGACTCATCGAGAAAGTAGTCATCAATTAGTGTGATGTCAGTTTTTGAATCTGTTGTCAATCTTGACAAGTGATCTAAAACAACATTTTTGCTGCCTTTATTATCTTTGATTATGATATCAAATTCTTGAAGTAACAAAATCCACCGCACCAATCTAGACTTAGAATTTTTCTTAGAAAGAAGATATTTCAATGCTGCATGATCACTAAAAACAATAACAGGTGAGCCAACAAGATAAGACTTGAATTTTTCACATACAAATGCTACTACAAGTAATTCTTTTTCAATTGTGGTATAATTTATTTGAACACTATTTAAAGTTTTACTTGCATAATAAATTACATAAGGTTTCTTATCTTTTCTTTATCCCAAAACAACACCTACGGCATAATCATTAGCATCACACATTATTTCAAAAGGTAATGACCAATCAGGAGGTTGAATGATAGGAGCATAAGTAAGCAAGTTTTTAAGTTTAACAAAGGCTTCTTCACAATGTTCAGTCCATTCAAAAATAGTATCCTTTATTAAAAGGTTACCTAAAGGCCTAGAAATTATACTAAAATCTTTGATGAACCTTCTATAAAAAACCAGCATGTCCTAGGAATGATCTAACATCTTTAATAGATTTTGGTGTTGGCAAGTTTGCAATTAACTCGATTTTAGATTTGTCAACCTCAATTCCTTTTGATGAAACAATGTGACCAAGTACAATGTCGTTTGTGACCATAAAGTGACATTTTTCCCAATTCAGCACAAGATTCTTCTCTTAACATCTGGTCAAAACCTTTTCTAAGTTAGTCAAACAATCATCAAATGAATCGCCAAAAACAGAAAAATCATCCATGAAAATCTCAAGAAAATGTTCAACCATATCACTAAATATACTAAGTATGCATCTTTGAAATGTGGCTAGTGCATTACATAATCCAAAAGGCATCCTTCAATATGTAAAAGTACCAAATGGACATATGAAAGTAGTCTTCTCTTGATCTTCCAAAACAATTTCAATTTGGTTGTAACTCGAATAGCCATATAAGAAACAATAAAATTCATGACTTGCAACTCTTTCTAGGATTTGATCCATGAAAGCTAAATGAAAATGATCTTTTCTAGTCATTGAATTAAGTTTTCTATAGTCGATGCACATGCGCCAACCAGTAATAGTCCTAGTGGGAATTAACTCATTGTTCTCATTTGTTATCACAGTGACTCCAGATTTCTTGGGTATAACTTGGGTAGGACTTACCCATTTGCTGTCAGAAATAGGATAAATGATTTCATTATCTAAAAGCTTAATGACTTTATTTTTCACTACTTCTTTCATATTAGGATTTAGCCTTCGTTGCATTTCTCTAGAGGGTTTAGCATTTTCCTCCAAATGAATTTTGTGTGTACAAATCAAAGGACTAATTCCTTTTATGTCAATTATAGTCCATCCTAATACATTTTTGTGCATTATCAGAGTTTGTAATAACTTACCTTCTTGATGTGCATTAAGTTTGGAAGAGATTATTATCGAAAAAGTTTTATTTTCTCCTAAAAATTAGTATTTGAGATTGAATGGCAATGACTTCAAATCAAGTTTTGGTGGTTGAACACTTGAACGTATGGACTTAATTGATCGTGGTGGCAATTCCTCAATTTATGGCCTGCAATTACTTTTCTTTGACTCTTCCTAAAAATAAATCATTAGAAAATCATCAAATTCATCAATCTCAATTTCACTGGAAGTGGTTGGAAATTGATCATGAATTAATTTTTCAGTAAAGTCCACTTCCTGTAAATCATTATCATCTCTAGGTTGCTTACAATTGTTAAAAATATTCATCTCCAATGTCATGTTTCCAAATGATAGCTTCATTAGTCCATTCCTACAATTAATCAATGCGTTAGAAGTTGCAAGAAATGGATGTCCTAAAATAACAGGAAATGAATTACATACTTCAATAGGTTGTGTGTCTAAGACAATAAAATCTACAAGATAAATGAATTTATCAACTTGTGTTAACACATTTTTAATTATTCCTCTAGGCACTTTTATAGATCTATCGACAAGTAAAAGAGTTATAGAAGTTGGTTTTAACTCACCTAGATTAAGACTCTAAAAAACTGAATATGGAAGTAAATTCACACTAGCACCGAGATGAAGTAAGGCTCTTTCAATTTTATGTTCACCAATAAAGCAAGAAATTGTAGGACAACCAGGGTCTTTATATTTGAAAGCATTATTGTTTTGAAGAATATCACTTACTTGTTCGGCTAGAAAGGCTTTTTTTTTCACATTCAGTTTCCTCTTCACAGTGTATAGATCTTTCAAAAATTTAGCATAGGAAGGAACCTGTTTAATAGCATCCAGCAAAGGTATATTGATTCTTACCTGTTTGAAAGTTTTAAAAATTTCAGAGTTGTGATTGACTTTACTTTATTTGGTCATGGCTTGAGGAAATGGAAGTACTGGCTGGGAATCGATCGTTTCTTTGCAATTTTCAGATTCAACCCCTTCCTTGCCCTCAGAGATTGATTCCTCATCTTTCTCATAAGGTTCAAGAGAGGGTTTTTTAATAACCTTACCACTGCGAATAGTAGTGACTGATTTGACTTGATCCATGTGGTGGCTTCCGGAACTACTTGCATTTGCATTGTATTGCCCCTTGGGATTTTGTTGTGGTTTAGATGGAAACTTACCTTTCTCTTAGAAACTGAGAGCAAATGTTAATTTTGCAAGAGTATCTTTAAAATCTATCATGTTTTGAGCAAGTTGAGTATTGATTATCTTTTGCTTTTCAATGAATGCATGCAATGTTTCCTCAAGATTTCTTTTAGGAGGTGGAGCATAAGGAGATTCATATCCATGAGAATTTTAGAAATTATGGTGTGCTTGAAACGGTGGTTGTGAAGTTTGTGCATTGTTGTTCTCACTCTTTCATGTAAAATTTATACAAAACTTACCTCCCCGGAAACGATGCCAAAAACTAGACACGACTAAAAGATTGATGTTTTCTCCCAAGTGCAGAAGTGTCAAAGTAATAAATAACCTGGCAAGACCGGAGTCGAACCGCGAGGAGGTTAATTGTACAAATTATAAACAACAATAATAGTAATAATAACAACAACAATAATAATAGTAGCAATAATAATACTAATAATACTACTACTACTAGTAGTAGTAGTAGTAGTAGTAGTAGTAGTATTAGTAGTAATAGTAATAATAATAATAATGATAATAACAATAATAAAGAAGAAGAAGAAGAAGAAGAAAAGTGATGAGAACTTTGAGATGGAAAATTAACGTAAGGATTAAATAATGATAACAAACAATGTTAAGGTTAGAGGATCCACTAATGGTATGTCAAATAATTATAGTATAAACTCTTATTATTCAATTGGAAACCACACAAAAGAGGTTCTAATCAGATTATAGATTGCTAACATGATTACATTAGTCATCTTATTCAATTAATGCTAATACTTGTAAATTTCATCAAGCATTCATGATTATAACTTATGTTAACAACAAATCAAGTTCATTTCATAGCTTAGGTGTCGGTTATACCATATAGTATAGGTTATGAAAGTGGCAAGCATTTTTTGTACCAAGCGTTATACAACATAAATCAAGATTAGTCATTTAACAAGCAAAGTATTAAAGAGTAAACAAGATAACAAATATAAAACATGTTAGTATCAAACATTAAAGTACATATTAAATTTATACTATACTTACTCTTACACCATTAATGTAACTTTTTCACCTTGACATAATAAACTTAGCTAGACATAATGAAAGAAAGAAAAATAGAGAAACAAAATAAGAACATAAATAAGATAAAAGTTAACTAATTAAAGGAAAGGAAATGAAAGGCATAAACTTCATATTAATGAAAACAAAGCATAAACATTACAAAAAATATAAAGAGAGAAAGGAAGAGCATGATCTTGATCTCGACACCAAGATGCCTAAATGCATGGCAAATGCCTCCTTTTATAGGCCAAAATTGGGAACTATTGATTTGATGACTAATTGACGAGTGGGTGGCCAACTCTTGACTTGGTGACAATCCTTATCTTCTCTTGTCTGCCCAAAACATCATTCATAACGTCAAAATTGGAACCACTTAAAAACATGAAAGTTGTAGAAAATTATCTTAGCTTTCTTGTGTAAAAACTTCATATTATTTTGACTTCTAGAACTCTAGATATGGCCAAAACACCAAACAGTGCTCGGGCTGGAGGATAGATTTGGACTTCTTTGTTGTTGCTCCCATTTGAACTTGAAAATGACCTTTTTAGATCTTGGGCTCCATATGAAAGTTGTAGGCATATGTCTTATATTTCCATCCATATAAAGTTTGCCCATCTCTATCCTTTTAATTTCAGTTCTTAAATTCATCAATCAATCCTTTCATTTATGTGATAGACCTGCATTTAAAATGAATATTTACTGACACGACTAAAAGATTGATGTCTTCTCCCAAGTGGAGGAGTGTCGAAGTAATAAATATCCTGGCAAGACTGGGGTCGAACCACAAGGAGGTTAATTGTATAAATTATAGATGACAGTAATAAACAACAACAATAGTAACAACAATAATAACAACAACAACAATAATAGTAATAAAACTAATAACAATAAAGAAAAAGAAGAAGAAGAAGAAGAAGATGATGAGAATTTTGAGATGGAATATTAATGTAAGGATTAAACAACGATAACAATAAATGTCAAGGTTAGAAGATTCACTAATGTTATATCAAACAAGTATAGTATAAACTCTTATTATTCAATTGAAAACCACACACGAAGGAGGTTCCAATTAGATTATAGATTGTTAACATGATTACATCAATCATCTTATTCGATTAATGCTAATACTTATAAATCTCGTCAAGCATTCATGATTATAACTTATGTTAACAACAAATCAAGTTCCTTTCATAGATCAGGTGTCGGTTATACCATATAGTCTAGGCTATGAATGTGCCAAACATTTGTTGTACCAAGTGTTATAGAACATAAATCAAGATTAGTCATTTAACAAGCAAAGTATTAAAGAGTAAACAAGATAACAAATACAAAACATGTTAGTATCAAACATTAAAGTCCATATTAAGTTTACAATATACTTATTCTTACACCATTAGTGTAACCTTTTCACCTTGACATAATAAACTTAGTTAGACATAATGAAAGAAAGATAAATAAATAAACAAAATAAGAACATAAATCAGATAAAAGTTAACTAAGTAAATGAAAGGAAATGAATGGCATAAACTTGATATTAATGAAAGTAAAGCATAAACATTACAAAAATTACAAAGAGAGAAAGCAAGAGCATGATCTTGATCTGGAGACCAAGATGCCTAAATGCATGGCAAATTTGAAAATATTGATTTGATGACTAATTGATGAGTGGGTGACTAACTCTTAACTTGGTGCCAATCCTTATCTTCTCTTGTCTGCCAAAAACATCATTAATAATATCGAAATTGGAGCCACTTGAAAACATGAAAATTGTACCAAATTATCTTAGCTTTCTTGTGTAAAACATTCAGCTCATATGGACTTCTAGAACTCTAGATATGGGCCAAACACTGAATAGTGTTGGGGTTGGGAGACAGATTCGGGCTTCTTTGTTGTTGCTATAATTTGGACTTGAAAATGACCTTTTTAGATCTTGGGCTCCATATGAAAGTTGTAGGCCTATTTCTTACCTTTCTATCCATATAAAATAGACCTAAATCTGAGATCTACAGCTCCAGATATGATCTAATTACCAAAAAGTATTCCGGTTTGGATTGCACCAGCATCTCTTTTCTAAGTTTGGTCATCTCTTCGTCCTTTCAATTTCAGTTCTTAAATTCATCTATCAATCCTTCCATTTATGTGATAGGCCTGCATTTAAAATGAAAATTTACCACAAATTAAAAAGTATCTTATATTATTAGATATATTATTATAAAATATGCTTTAGTTAAGGAGTTATTAATACTTCAAGTGCAAAATGATGATATAAAACCTTGATAAAAATACACTTTTAAGTACTAATCATTTACCAGAAATTAAAGGTATCTTATATTATTAGATATATTATTATAAAACATGCTTTAGTTAAGGAGTTATTGATACTTCAAGTGCAAAATGATGATATAAAACCTTGATAAAAATACCCTTTTAAGTATCAACCATCTTTTCTTTATAAGTCCTTGCAATCTTATAAGTATCACTTTGAATCTCTTCCAACTCTTGCAATTGCAACTTTCTTTCAATCTTAACAATATCATAATCCATGTTATATTTTTTTAATGGCCTAAAAAGCTTTGTGTTTAGGGCCCACCAGTAAATGACATGCTTTCCCGTAAGTCATCTTATAAAGTGATATTCCTATAGGTGATTTGTAGGCATTCCGATAAGCCCAAAATGCATTACCAAGTCGTAGACTCCAATCTCGCCGATTAGGTTGCACTATCTTATCTAAAATGAACTTGATTTCTTGATTTGAAATTTAATCTTGGCCATTCATCTAAGGATGGTATGCTGATTAGTACTTAAAAGTGCATTTTTATCAAGGTTTTATATCATTATTTTGCATATGAAGTATCAATAACTCCTTAACTAAAGCATGTTTTATAATAACAAGTCTAATACCATTAGTGGATTCTCTAAACTTTTAATTTATGGTAAATGTTCATCCTAAATATAGGCCTATCACATAAATGAAAAGACTAATTGATGAGTTAAAGTGTTGAAATTGAAAGGACAAAGAAAGGGTGAAACTTAGAAAAGAGATGTTGGTTTAGTCTAAACTAGAACATTGTTTGGTAATTGGATCATAACCGGAGCTATAGAACTTGGATTTAGGTCTGCTTTATATGGATAGAAAGCTAAGATATAGGTGTAAAATTTCATGAAGGCAATACTTAATTTTGCTGTTTAGAATTCCAAATCTTAGCAACAATGTAGAAGTCTGAATTTGTCTAACAGCCCAAACACTGTTCAGTGTTTAGCCCATTTCTTAAGTTCTAGAAGTCCAAATGACCTCAATTTTTTTTTTGTATAAAGCTGAGATAATTTCCTATAACTTTCATGTGAAAGGCTTGTTCAAATTCTGACGCTATTAATGATATTTTTGATAGACAAGAAGATAAGGATTGTTACCAAGTCAAAAGTTGGCCACCCACTCAACAATTAGTCATCAAATCTATAGTTTTTAATTTTGGCTTATAAAAAGAGGCATTTGCCATGCATTTAGGCATCTTGGTTTCCAGATCAAGATCATACTCTTACTTTCTCTTTTTGTATTTTTGTAATGCTTAAGTTTTGCTTTCATTAATAGCTTGTTTAGACCTTTCAATTCCTTTCCTTTACTTAGTTAATATTTATCTTATTTATGTTCTTATCTTGGTTATTTATGTTTCTCTCTTTTATTATATTTACGTTAGTGTGAAAAGTTACACTGATGGTGCAAAGATAAGTATAATGTATACTCAATATAGACTTTAATGTTTAATACTAACATGTTTTATATTTGTTATCTTGTTCACTTTTAATACTTTACTTGTTTTGGCACTTTCATAGCCCAACCGTATAGTATAACCGACACTTGTGGTATGAAAGGAACTTGATTTGTTGTTAATATAAGTTATAATCATGAATACCTAACAATATTTACAAGTATTAGCATTCTTCAAATAAGATAACTAATGTAATCATCTTAACAACTTATAATCCAATTGGAACTTTTTTTGTGTGTGGTTTCTAATTAAGTAATAAAAAGAGTTTATACTATACTTGTTTGAAATATTATTAGTGGATGCTCTGACCTTAATATTTATTTTTATCATTATTTTATCCTCGTATTAATCTTTCATCTCAAAGTTCTTATCAACTTGTTCTTCTTGTACTTTTTTTTTATTATTATTACTATCATCATCATCATCATCATCATCATCATCGTTGTTGTTGTTGTTGTTATATTATTGTTATTTATAATTTATATAATTAACCTTGTTGTGGTTCGACCCTAGTCTTGCTGGGTTATTTATTACTTCAACACTTTTACACTTGGGAGAAGACATTAATTTTTTGGTCATATCAGGTTTTTCGCGTCATTGCCAGGGAGGTAAATTCTTATATAAATTATAGTTTTTTATTTTATTTTCTCTTTTCACTTTTCTTGTATCTAACTTTTTTTTTATTTCTTTATCTTTTGTTTTTCATCTTCCTTTTATTCTATTCCTATATGTGAATGAGAGTGTAGTCACGTACATTAAGTGGTAGTCTTTGTAGGGTATCCTTATCATTTTCAAATAATATGGTCAAAGAAGATAACCAATTGTTTTATAATAAGAATAATGAGAATAACAGTGTTAAAACACTTAGAGACCATATGAATCCCATAAGAACAAGTGCACCATCATGCATAATTTTCCCTCCTAATGCATCTCATTTTAATTTTAAGTTAGACATTATTTAACTTTTACCTTCTTTTCATGGCTTAGATTTAGAAAATGCATACTTGTATTTTAGGGAATTTGAGGAGGTTTATAACACCTATAATGAATCAAATTATAGCATGAACACCATCAGATTAAAACTTTTTTGTTTTTCATTAAAGGATAAGCTAAAAAATAACTATAAAATTTGAGACCGGGAACCATTTGTGTTTAGGATGAAATAGAACAACAATTTTTAAATAAGTTTTTTCCATCTCACAAAACAAACTCTTTAAAAAGACAAATCATCACTTTCACTCAAAACTAGGAGAAACATTTCACCAATGTTAGGATAGGTATCGAGACTTGACTTATTACTTGCTCTCATCATGGTTTTGAAACATGGAGATTGATTTCATCTTTTTATGAAGGCTTAACACCTAAAAATAGGTATATAGTTGAATTGATATGCAATGAAACTTTTAAAGATAAAGACCGTGAAAAAGCAATGGAGTACTTAGACTTGTTAGGTGAAAATGCTTAAAATTAGGACATTATAGTTACTTATGAGACACTGGGTAAAATGCAACCTCATACATCTAGTAAAGATATGTACAACCTTAGAAAAGATTATGACCTCCAAGCCAAGTTTGCGTATTTAGCTAGAAAAGTTGAGGCACTAGAATTAAAAAAGAATGGTCAATTAAAATCTGTTCAAGACATTGTGTATTGATTAGTACTTAAAAGTGCATTTTTTATTAAGGTTTTATGTCATCATTTTGCACTTAAGTATCAATAACTTCTTAACTAAAGCATGTTTTATAATAATATATCTAATAATATAAGATACCTTTAATTTGTGATAAATGTACATTATAAATACAGGTCTATCATATAAATTAAAGGATTGATTAATGAATTTAAGAACTGAAATTGAAAGGACAAAGAGATAGCCAAACTTAGAAAACAGATGTCGGTGCAATTCAAACTAGAATACTATTTGGTAATTGGGTCATATCTGGAGTTGTAGATCTCATATTTAGGTCTACTTTATATGGATGGAAAGGTAAGACATAGGCCTATAACTTTTATAGGGAGCCCAAGATCTAAAAATGCCATTTTAAAGTCCAAATTGGAGCAACAACAAAGAGATCCAAATTTGTCTTTAAGCCTAAGCATTATTCAGTGTTTGACCCATATCTAGAGTTATAGAAGTCCTAATGACCTGAATTTTTTACACAAGAAAGTTGAGACAATTTCCTACAACTTTTATGTTTTCAAGTGGCTCCAATATTGATGTTATCAATGATGTTTTGTACAGACAAAAAAAGATAAAGATTGTCACCAAGTTAAGAGTTGGTCACCCACTCATCAATTAGTCATCATCAATTTAATAATTTCTAATTTCGGCCTATAAAAGGAGGCATTTGCCATGAATTTAGGTATCTTGGTCTCCAGATCAAGATCATGCTCTTTCTTTCTCTCTTTGTATTTTTTTGTAATGTTTATGTTTGCTTTCATTAATATCAAGTTTATGCCTTTAATTTCCTTTCCTTTACTTAGTTAATGACACGACTAAAAGATTGATGTCTTCTCCCAAGTGTAGGAGTGTTGAAGTAATAAATAACCTAGCAAGACCGGGGTCGAACCATAGGAAGGTTAATTGTACAAATTATAAACAACAACAATAGCAATAACAACAACAACAATAACAACAACAACAACAACAACAACAATAATAGTAATAATAATAATAAAGAAAGAGAAGAAGATGAGAACTTGGAGATGGAATATTAATGTAAGGATTAAACAACGATAACAATAAATGTCAAGGTTAGATGATCCACTAATGGTATGTCAAACAAGTGTAATATAAACTCTTATTAGTCAATTAGAAACCACACACAAAGGAGGTTTCAATCAGATTATAAATTATTAACATGATTACATTAGTCATCTTATTCAATTAATGTTGATACTTGTAAATCTCGTCAAGCATTCATAATTAAGAGAAAGTATGGATTCGTTAGAAAAGTAATTATCGATTGGTGTGATGTCAAATGTCGAATTTGTTATCATTGTTGATAAAAGATTCGCATCAATATTTTTGGTGCGTTTTTCATCCATGATTTCTTCCTCAGAATAAATCATTTGCAAATCTTCAAATTCATCCAACTCATTTTTACTTAAAGTAGATTCAAGTTGATCATAAACTAATTCATCAATATGATCTACTTCTTGTAAATCATTATCATCTCTAGGTTGCTTGCAAATGTTGAAAATATTCATCTCCAATGTCATGTTTCCAAATGATAGCTTCATCAGTCCATTCCTACAATTAATCAATGCATTATAAGTTGCAAGAAATGGACGTCCTAATAAAATAACAGGAAATGAATTACATACTTCAACAGGTTGTGTGTCCAAGACAATAAAATCCACAGGATAAATTAATTTATCAACTTGTACTAACATATCTTTGACTATTCCTCTAGGCACTTTTATAGATCTATTGGCAAGTAAAAGAGTTATAGAAGTTAGTTTTAACTCACCTAGATTGAGAATTTGAAAAATTGAATATGGAAGTAAATTCACATTAGCACCGAGATCAAGGCTCTTTCAATTTTATGCCCTCCAATAAAGCAAGAAATTGTAGGACAACCAGGGTCTTTATATTTCAAAGCATTATTGTTTTGAAGAATAACACTTACTTGTTCGGCTAGAAAGGCTTTCTTTTTCACATTCAGTTTCCTCTTCACAATGCATAGATATTTCAAAAATTTAGCATAGGAAGGAATCTGTTTAATAGCATCTAGTAAAGATATATTGATGCTTACCTGTTTGAAACTTTCAAAAATTTCAGAGTTGTGATTAACTTTACTTTGTTTGGTCATGGCTTGAGGAAATGGAAGTGCTGGCGGAGAATCAGTCTTTTGTTTGCAATTTTCAGATTCTACCCCTTCCTTACCCTCAGAGATTGACTCATCATCTTTCTCATAAGGTTCAAGAGAGGGTTTTTCAATAACCTTAACAGTGCGTAGAGTAGTGACTGATTTGACTTGATCCATGTGTTGGCTTCTAAAACAACTTGCATTTGCATTGTATTGTATTGCCCCTTGAGATTTTGTTATGGTTGAGATGGAAACTTACCTTTCTCTTGGAAACTGAGAGCAGATGTTAATTTTGCAAGAGTATCTTTAAAATTTATCATGTTTTGAGTAAGTTGAGTATTGATTGTCTCTTGCTTTTCAATGAATGCATGCAATGTTTCCTCGAGATTTCTTCTAGCAGGTGGAGCATAAGGAGGTGCATATCCATGAGAATTTTAGAAATTATGGTGTGCTTGAAACGGTGGTTGTGAAGTTTGTGCATTGTTGTTCTCACTCTTCCAACTGAAATTTAGGTGATTTCTCCAACCAGGATTGTATGTTTGGGAGTATGGGTTGTGATTGGCCCTTTGGAAACTGTTTAAAGCATGGGCTTGTTCATGGAGACATTCTTTAAAAGTAGGCAAGGTTGTACAATCGTTGATTGAGTGTTCATTTGTTTCACAGATTTGACACACAATGTTTTTAACTGACTTTGATTGACCACTCTTTTTCAATTCTAGTGTCTCGACTTTTCTAGCTAAAGATACAAACTTGGCTTGAAGGTTATGATCTTCCCTAAGGTTGTACATACCTCCACTAGATGTATGAGGTTGAGTTTTACTTGGTGCCTCATAAGTACCCGCGGTGTCCCAATTTTGAGCATTTTCAGCTAACAAGTCTAAGTACTCCATTGCTTCATCAGGATCTTTATCTTCGAAAGTTCCATTGCACATCAATTCAACCATTTGCTTATCTTTAGGTGTTAACCCTTCATAAAAATGTGAAACCAATCTCCATGTTTCAAAACCATGATGAGGGCAAGTACTAAGCAAGTCTCGATACCTATCCCAACATTGGTAAAATGTTTCTCCTGGTTTTTGAGTGAAAGTAGTAATTTGTCTTTTGAAAGAGTTTGTTCTATGAGAAGGGAAAAACTTATTTAAAAATTGTTGTTGCATTTCATCCCAAGCACGAATGGATCCTGGTCTTAAATTTTGTAGCCATGTTTTAGCTTTATCTTTTAATAAAAAAGAAAAAAGATTTAATCTGATGGTGTTCATGCTATAATTTAAATTATTATATGTGTTGCAGATCTCTTCAAATTCCCTTAAATGCAAGTATGGATTTTCCAATTCTAAGCCATGAAAAGAAGGTAAAAGTTGAATAATACCTGGTTTAAAATTAAAATGAGATGCATCAGGAGGAAAAACTATGCATGATGGTGCACTTGTTCTTGTGGGATTCATGTGATCTCTAAGTGTTCTAACACGGTTATTCTCATTATGAAGTGATTGATTATCTTCTTTGACTATATTTTCTAAAAATGATAAGGATATCCTACAAAGTCTACCACTTGATGTACGTGACCACACTCTCATGCACGTGTAGGAATAGAATAAAAGGAAGAAGAAAACAAAAGAAGAAGGAAGAAAACAAAATAAGGAGAAACAAAACAAAAGAGACAAAGTTATATACAAGAAAAGTGAAAAGAAAAAATAAAATAAAAACTATAATTTATACAAGAACTTACCTCCCGGCAACGGCGCCAAAAACTTGACATGACTAAAAGATTGATGTCTTCTCCCAAGTGCAGGAGTGTCGAAGTAATAAATAACCCGACAAGACCGGGGTCGAACCATAGGGAGGTTAATTGTACAAATTATAAACAATAACAATAGCAATAACTACAACAACAACAACAACAACAATAACAACAACAACAACAACAACAACAATAATAGTAATGATAATAATAAAGAAAGAGAAGAAGAAGAAGAAGATGAGAACTTGGAGATGGAATATTAATGTAAGGATTAAACAATGATAACCATAAATGTCAAGGTTAGAGGATCCACTAATGGTATATCAAACAAGTATAGTATAAACTCTTATTAGTTAATTGGAAACCACACACAAAGGAGGTTCCAATTAGATTATAGATTGTTAACATGATTACATTAGTCATCTTATTCAATTAATGCTAATACTTGTAAATGTCGTCAAGCATTCATGATTATAACTCATGTTAACAATAAATCAAGTTCCTTTCATAGCTTAGATGTCGATTATACCATACAGTATTGGCTATGAAAGTGCCAAGCATTTGTTGTACCAAGTGTTATACAACATAAATCAAGATTAGTCATTTAACAAGCAAAGTATTAAAGAGTAAACAAGATAACAAATACAAAACATGTTAGTATGAAACATTAAAGTCCATATTAAGTTTACAATATACTTATTCTTACACCATTAGTGTAACCTTTTCACCTTGACATAATAAACTTAGTTAGAAATAATGAAAGAAAGATAAATAAATAAACAAAATAAGAACATAAATAAGATAAAAGTTAACTAAGTAAATGAAAGGAAATAAAAGGCATAAACTTGATATTAATGAAAGCAAAGCATAAACATTACAAAAAATACAAAGAGAGAAAGTAAGAGCATGATCTTGATCTGGACACCAAGATGCCTAAATGCATGGCAAATGCCTCCTTTTATAAGCCAAAATTGAGAACTATTGATTTGATGACTAATTGATGAGTGGGTGGCGAACTCTTGACTTGGTGACAATCCTTATCTTCTCTTCTCTGCCCAAAACATCATTAATAACGTCAACATTGGAGCCACTAGAAAACATGAAAGTTGTAGGCAATTGTCTCAGCTTTCTTGTGTAAACAATTTAGCTCATTTGGACTTCTAAAACTCCAGATATGGCCAAAAAACTGAATAGTGCTCGGGCTAAAGAACAGATTCAAGCTTCTTTGTTGTTGCTACAATTTGGACTTGAAAATGAGCTTTTTAGATCTTGGGCCCCATATGAAAGTTGTAGGGATATGTCTTACCTTTCCATCCATATAAAGTAGACCTAAATCGGAGATCTATAGCTCCAAATATGACCCAATTACCGAATAGTGTTTCGGTTTGGATTGCACCGACATCTCTTTTCTAATTTTGGTCATCTCTTTGCCCTTGCAATTTAAGTTCTTAAAGTCATCAATCAATCCTTTCATTTATGTGATAGGCCTGTATTTAAAATGAACATTTACCACAAATTAAAGGTATGCTATATTATTAGATATATTATTATAAAACATGCTTTAGTTAAGGAGTTATTGATATTTCAAGTGCAAAATGATGATATACAACCATGATAAAAATGAACTTTTAAGTACTAATTAGTTAAATTTTATCTTATTTATGTTCTTATTTTGTTTATTTATTTTTGTTTCTTTCATTATGTCTAACTAAGTTTATTATGTCAAGGTAAAAAGGTTATACTAATAGTGTAAGAATAAGTATAGTGTAAACTTAGTATGGACTTTAATGCTTGATATTAATATGTTTAGTATTTGTTATCTTGTTCACTCTTTAATACTTTGCTTGTTAAATGATTAATCTTGATTTATGTTGTATAACACTTTAACACTTGGTACAAAAAATGCTTGGCACTTTCATAACCCATACTGTATGGTATAACCAACACCTAAGCTATGAAAAGAACTTGATTTGTTGTTAACATAAGTTATAATCATAAATGCTTGATGAGATTTACAAGTATTAACATTAATCGAATAAGATGACTAATGTAATCATGTTAACAATCTATAATCTAATTGGAACCTCCTTTGTGTGTGGTTTCCAATTGAATAATAAGAGTTTATACTATACTTGTTTAACATACCATTAGTGGATCCTCTAACCTTGGCATTTATTGTTATCATTATTTAATCCTTACACTAATCTTCTATTCAAAGTTCTCATCAACTTCTTCTTCTTCTTCTACTACTACTACTACTACTATTATTGTTATTATTATTGCTACTATTATTATTGTTGTTGTTATGATTTTTGTTATTTATAATTGTTGTCTTTTCTTCAACTCCTTTTCTATTATTATTCTCTTCAAATCTTTTTCTTTATTTGTAATTTATATAATTCACCTCCCTATGGTTCGACCCCGGTCTTGCCGGGTTATTTTACTTTGGCACTGCTGCACTTGGGATAAGACATCAACTCTTTGATCGTGTCAAGTTTTTGGCGTTGTTGTCAGGGAGGTAAGTTATTGTGTAAATTAAATATTTTATTTTATTTTATTTTCACTTTTATTTGTTTTTCTAATTGTTGTTTCTTTTTTTTCTTTTTTTTTCTTTTGTATTTGCATGAGAGTTTGGACACATACATTAAGTGGTAGACTTTCTAGAAAATCCTCATTTTCTTAAGAAAACATGGCCGAAGAAGATAACCAATCAATTCATAATGAGAATAATGAGAATAATCATGTTAGAACACTTAGAGATCATATGAATCCAACAAGAACAAGTGCATCATCATGTATTGTTTTTCCTCCTAATGCATCTCATTTTAATTTTAAGCCAGGTATTATTCAACTTTTACCCACTTTTCATGGCTTAGAATTAGAAAATCCATACTTGCACTTAAAAGAATTTGAAGAAGTTTGTAACACTTATAATGACTTAAATTGTAGCATGAACACCATCAAATTAAAGCTTTTTCCTTTTTCGTTAAAAGATAAAGCTAAAATATGGATACAAAATATTAGGTCAGGATCCATTCATGCTTGGGATGAAATGCAACAACAGTTTTTAAAGAAATTTTTCCCTTCTCATAGAACAAATTCTTTTAAAAGACAAAATCACCACTTTTACTCAAAAACCAGGAGAAACATTTTACAAATGTTGGGATAGATATAAAGACTTGCTTAATACCTGTCCTCATCATGGTTTTGAAACATGAAGATTGGTTTCACAATTTTATGAAGGGTTAACACCTAAAGATAGGTAAATGGTGGAATTGGTGTGCAATGAAACTTTCGAAAATAAAGACCCTAATGAAGCAATGAAGTATCTAGACTTACTAGCTAAAAATGCTCAAACTTGGGACATCACAGGTACTTGTGAGGCACTAGGTAAAACTTAACCTCATACATCTAATGGAGGCATGTATAGCCTTAGGGAAGATCATGACCTCCAAGCCAAATTTGTATCTTTAGCTAGAAAAGTTGAGGCATTAGAATTAAAAAAGAGTGGTCAATTAAAATCTGTTCAAGAAATTGTGTGTCAAATTTGTAAAACCAATGAACATTCAACCAATGATTGTCCCATGTTGCCTTCTTTTAAGGAATGTCTCCATGAACAAGCCAATGCTTTAAATAGTTTCCAAAGACCAAGTCATAACCCGTACTCACAAACGTACAACCCTGGTTGGAGAAATCACCCAAATTTCAGTTGGAAGAGTGGTAACAATAATGCACAAACTTCACAACCACCATTTCAAACACAATATAATTTTCAAAATTCTCATGGATATGCACCTCCTTATATTCCCCCTCCTAGAAGAAATCTTGAGGAAACATTACATGCATTCATTGAAAAGCAAGAGACAATCACCACTCAAAATGCTCAAACCATGGTTGATTTGAAAGATACTCTTGCAAAGTTCACATCTGCTCTCAGTTTCAGGAGAAAGGTAAGATTCCATCTCAACCTTAGCAAAATCCCAAAGGGCAATACAATTCAAGTACAAGCAATTCCGGAAACCAACATCTAGATCAAGTCAAATCAATCACTTCTCTCCGTAGTGGTAAGGTTATTAAAAAACCTATTCTTGAACCTTGTGAGAAAGAAGGTGAGTTAGTCTCCAAAGGTAAGGAAATGGTTAAACCTGATCATTGCAAAGAAGAGACTGATTCCCCACTAGCACTTCCATTTCCTCATGCCATGACCAAACAAAGGAAAGTCAATCACAATTCTAAAATCTTTGAAACTTTCAAAGAGTTAAGGATTAATATTCCTTTGCTAGATGCTATTAAACAAGTACCATCTTATGCTAAATTTTTGAAAGATTTATGCACTATAAAGAGAAAATTGAATGTGAAAAAGAAAGCCTTCTTAGCCGAACAAGTAAGTGTCATTCTTCAGAACAATAATGCTTTGAAATATAAAGACCCTAGTTGTCCTACAATTTCTTGCTTTATTGGAGAACATAAAATTCACAAAGCTTTACTTGATCTTGAAGCTAGTGTGAATTTACTTCCATATTCGGTTTTTCAAAGTCTCAATCTAGGTGAGTTAAAACCTACTTCTGTTACTCTTTTACTTGCTGATAGATCTATAAAAATGTCTAGAGGAATAGTTGAAGATGTGTTAGTACAAGTTGATAAATTCATCTTTCTTGTGGATTTTTATTGTCTTGGATACACAACCTGTTGAAGCATGCAATTTAATTTCTGTTATTTTAGGACATCCATTTCTTGCAACTTCTAATGCATTGATTAATTGTAGGAATGGAGTGATAAAGTTATCTATTGGAAACATGACATTAAAAATATGTGTTTTTAACATTTGCAAGCAACTTGAAGATGATAATGATTTACAGAAAGTAGATTTTATTGAAAAAATAATTTACGATCAATTTTAAAATTCTTCCAATGAAACTAGGTTTAATGAATCTAAAGATTTGCAAATGGTTTGTTTTTAGGAAGAATCAAAGGCAAATATTTAGAGACCAAAAATTGAGGAATTGCTACCACGATCAATTGGGTCCATACCTTCAAGTGTTCAACCACCAAAACCCGATTTGAAGCCATTGCCATGTAATCTCAAATACTTATTTTTGGGAGAAAATGAAACTTTTCCGGTAATAATTTCTTCCAAACTTAATGTTCATCAAGAAGGTAAGTTATTACAAACTCTGAAAATGCACAAAAATGCATTAGGATGGACTATAATTGAAATAAAAGGAATTAGTCCTTTGATTTTCACACACAAGATTTATTTGGATGAAAATGCTAAACCCTCTAGAGAAATGCAACGAAGGCTTAATTCTAATATGAAAGAAGTAGTGAGGAATGAAGTCATTAAACTTCTAGATAATGTAATCATTTATCCTATTTCTGATAGTAAATGGATAAGTCCTACCCAAGTTGTACCTAAAAAGTATGGAGTTACTATGATAACAAATGAGAAAAATGAGTTAATTCCAACGAGGACTATTACTGGTTGGCGCATGTGCATTGATTATAGAAAACTTAATTCAATGACTAGAAAAGATCACTTTCCTTTACCTTTCATGGATCAAATTCTAGAAAGAGTTGCAGGTCATGAATTTTATTATTTTCTATATGGTTATTCAGGTTACAACCAAATTGAAATTGTATTTGAAGATCAAGAGAAAACTACTTTCACATGTGCATTTAGTACATTTGCATACTGAAGGATGCCATTTGGATTATGTAATGCACCAGCCACGTTTTAAAGATACATGCTTAACATATTTAGTGATATGGTTGAACGTTTTTTTGAGATTTTTATGGATGATTTTTCTGTTTTTGGTGATTCATTTGATAATTGTTTAACTAATTTGGAAAAGGTTTTGAATAGGTGTGAAGAGAAGAATCTTGTGTTGAATTGGGGAAAATGTCATTTTATGGTAACAAATGACATTGTACTTGGTCACATTGTTTCATCAATAGGAATTGAGGTTGATAAATCTAAAATTGAGTTAATTGCCAACTTGCCAACACCAAAATCTGTTAAAAATGTTAGATTATTTTTAAGACATGCTGGTTTTTATAGAAGGTTTATCAAAGATTTTAGTATAATATCTAAGCCATTGTGTAACCTTTTAACAAAGGATAATGTTTTTGAATGGACTGAATATTGTGAAGAAGCCTTTGTTAAACTTAAAAACCTGCTTACATTTGCTCCTGTCATTCAACCTCCTGATTGGTCATTACCTTTTGAAATAATGTGTGATGCTAGTGATTATGCCGCGGGTGCTGTTTTAGGACAAAGAAAAGATAAGAAACCCTATGTGATTTACTATGTAAGTAAAACTTTAAATAATGCTCAAATAAATTACACAACCACTAAAAAGGAATTACTTGTTGTAGTATTTGCATGTGAAAAATTTAGATCTTATCTTATTGGCTCACCTGTTATTGTTTTTAGCGATCATGTAGCGTTGAAATATCTTCTTTCTAAGAAGGATTCTAAAGCTAGATTGGTGCGGTGGATTTTGTTACTTCAAGAATTCGATATCACAATCAAGGCTAAGAAAGACACTAAAAATGTTGTCGCGGATCATTTATCAAGATTGACAACTGATTCAAAATCTGACATCACACCAATCGATAACTACTTTCCTAATGAATCTTTACTTTCTGTCACTACAATGCCTTGGTTTGCTAATATTGTTAATTTTCTTGTTTCAGGACATTTGCCAGCGCATTGGGGCACCCAAGATAAAAGAAAGTTCTTGAACGAAGTGTAGAACTTTTATTGCGATGACCCTTATTTATTCAAATAATGTCCTGATCAAATATTTTGAAGATGCATTCCCGACAATGAGGTAAGTAATGTCATTAATTTTTGTCATTCTAAGGCATGTGGGGGTCATTTTTCATCAAAAAAGACAGCTACAAAAATCTTAGAATGTGGATTTTATTGGCCTACCATGTTCAAGGACACGCATACATTCTACAAAACTTGTGAAAATTGTCAAAAGTTAGGATCTCTTTCAAAACGTCACATGATGCCTTTAAGTACTATTCTTGTCATTGAAATCTTTGATTGTTGGGGTATAGATTTTATGGGTCCATTTCCTCCATCATTTGGTTTTGTGTACATATTAGTCGTAGTAGACTATGTTTTAAAATGGATAGAAGCAATTCCAAGTCGTAACAACGATTATAAAACAGTCATTAAGTTTTTGAAAGAAAACATTTTAAGTCGATTTGGAATTCCTCGGGCCATGATAAGTGATGGTGGAACACATTTCTATAACAAGCCAATTGAGTCTTTAATGAAGAAATATGGAATCACACACAAAGTTGCCACCCCTTATCACCCCCAGACAAATGGACAAGTAGAACTTGCTAATAGGGAGATCAAACAAATCTTGGAAAAAATAGTGAACCTTAATCGAAAGGACTGGTCTTTAAGACTTAATGATGCACTTTGGGCCTATCGAACTACTTTTAAAACATCATTAGTTATGTCACCTTATAGATTGGTTTATGGAAAACCTTGTCATTTGCTTGTGGAACTTGAATACAAAGCTTATTGGGCTATTAAAGCTTTCAATTCAAACCTGGATGATGCTAGTCAGCTGCGTAAGTTACAAATAAATGAGCTTGAAGAAATAAGAAATGATGCATATGAGAATTCAAAAATTCATAAAGAAATAATCAAAGACTTTCATGATAAAAGAATCTTGAGAAAAACATTTGATGTTGGTCAAAAAGTTTTGCTTTATAATTCTTGACTCCATTTATTTCCTGGAAAGCTAAGATCAAGATGGAGCGGTCTATTTGTTGTGAAACATGTATATCCTTATGGGGCCTTTGATATTGAGAATCCAAAGAATGGTAATGTTTTCAAGGTCAATCGACATCGTTTGAAAGCTTACTTTGATAATTTTCCTAGTGAAAATGAATCCATTAGTTTGAATGATCCTGTATATAAAGGTTGATTATTTTGTTTTTCTCATATTTTTTTTGTGTTTCTTTTTGGTGTGACTTTTGTTTTGCTAGTCTTTCTCCAACCCCGATCAAATAGCGGATAACGGTACTCAGTGACTCTTAAGTCGGTTTTTTCAATTTCCCATGATAATTGATATCTCTGTATATATTTGTTCAATTCCTTGTTCCTTCTCTTTTCTTTACATCTCTTCTTCACTTCTTTTTAAAAGCAAAACAAAACAAAAATGGACACCACTCTTGAAAAATTGAAAAAGTATTTTCCCACTCTGCCTTAAAATACCATTACAAAAATTTACCGTGCTAGGTGTGAAAGATTGAGGTTGTTAATGAACCATGGAATTCCTGAAGATATTCACTGGATAATTAAAGCAAAGATCCGATTATCAGGTAAGTCTTCCAACTCTTTTATTTCATACATGCCTAGGACAAGTAAAAATACTTTTGCAAAGAAATGTCGTGCAAAACGACTAAAAGTCTGTCACCGATATGCCAGATGGACTTGTAATACAAAATGTCGTTCTTTAGGAATGATATCTATAAATCGTGAAGATAAAATACAATTCATTAAGGATGGCTTAAGTAAGGAGTCTTTAGATAATCTTCTATTAACTTTTGAGACGCATCCTAGTGGAGATGTGCATCGTGCAATTCATGATTTATGGCCTCATTTCAATAAATAACATGATCGACTTAGTCTTGGGAATCTGACTAAAAAAGACCATGTTTGCTAGTTTTTAAGAAAATTGGATGGGAAGCCTATCCCCGACCCATAAAGGGCATTTAAGCCGTTCTTGAACGTAAAACCAAAGGGAAGTTGTGAGCCACAGTCACAACTGCTTGTACATAAATATTTGTTTTTATAATAATAATAATAATAATAATAATAATAAAATAATAATAATAAATAAATAAATAAATAAAGACAAAGAGAGAAAGTGAGACTTCAGCTAGCCTACATATAGGTGGTATGCTTTGCATTTTCAATTTCTCATCTATAAAATCTTTTCTTTCTTCTCATCATTTCTACTCAACCCATTCATTCAACATATATAAAAGTGTGTAAAAATGGTGAGTTCCTCTGTTCCTAAAATAAAAACTACTTGTGTTTTTGGTGGATCTAGTTTTGGGAAAGAAAAAGAGTTTTTAGAATCAACAAATCATCTTGGTCGGGTACTAGATGAGAGAAAGATTCATTTAATGTATGGGGGAGGCAGCCTTGGGTTAATGGGGGGTGTTTCAATAACTACATTCATAGGAGGTAGTCAAGTTTTGGGGGTTGTTCCCAAAGCTTTAGCCGAAGGGGACATCATTGGAAAAACAATTGGAGAGGAATTACAGGTCTCCACAATGTTTGATAGAATGAATACAATATTTAACCATGTTGATGACTTCATTGCCTTACCAGGTGGTCTGGGTACATTGGAAGAGATCTTTCATATTTCATCTTAGGCCCAACTGCACATTCACTATAAACCTATAGGTTTGTTAAATGTTAATGGTTTTTATGATAATTTGTTGTCTTTTCTTGATCAAGCTGTGGAACAGGAATTTTTAATATTTTCGGCACGACAAATCATAATCTCTACTGCTACTGCTGAATAATTAATTGACCAACTACAATCTTTCATCCCTGTAATTGATCCCTCCATGAGTCAACTCAATTGGTCAAACATGAAATGCCATAAAAAGCTTAAATTGGATTTGAGCCTTAGTTTGTGAAAAATTTTGTCTTTTGGTTTTATTAATAGCATAATATTTGTGTTTTGTTGTTTCTTATATTTGTTTTAGTGTGTTTCAGGTTTGTCAATAGTCGTTGTTTCAGGTGATATCTTCTACACTTTATCTTTTTTCTTAGAACATTGAGGACAATGTCTAGTTTTGGTTAGGGGGAGAGGGTAGTAGTTGATATTAAAAAAAAATTGTTATTAAGTAACTGTATTTTCTATTCTTTAAACCATTTGCAAGACTATTGTTACTAGGATGACAAAGTAACGGAGGAACTTTAGTGACTCTTGAGACGCATCTTAGTAAACATTCTTAACAAGGTCTATTATAATACTTCTTCAAATATTTAGGTTTACAAACTCTTAGATTGTTATCTATAGATTCTGTTTATATGCTCAACTAACAAGTATTTTCTAAACCTTCATTTTCACACACATAATCGAACATATAATTGTGGGTTACACATTGGATTATTACATTATTGTGTTCTTTTGTTAAAGGTAACAATTAAGGAAAAGGGATAGTATATAATATGTAAAAAAAAAACAAATATAATAATAATAATAAAAACAAACTAGATAAGTTTGGTTTCGTAGCCTCCTTGACTTAAGCAAATAAGTCCAAAGGGGTGTTTGAACACCTAGTACCCTAAAGTCAACTGACTTAGGAGTTATTGGCCAGTGCTTGTTCATGGGTTGAGGAGAAAGCTTAAGGGAATCAAACACTGCACTATCTACATATCAGTATTTGCAACCCGAGTTACTAAGCTCGTAGGGGTGTCTCAACACCTGATGCCCTAAGACCAACTGGTCTGGGAGTCATTAGCTGAAAGCTCGTTACATGGGTTCAGGATACATTGTGCTATAAATTCTTGCTCTTTCAAAAAAAGAAAAAAAGATAACAATCCCAACCCAAGAAAGTTAACCTTAAACATTAGAACAAAAATTTTGTTTTCTTTCATGAAAAGCTCCATAGCTATATTTTGATTTATTGAGCACCAAAAGAAAGTTTACTAATATCTTGTTTAAGAGGTATTAAGCAGATATATAAATTTAATGAGAGTTTGTTTATTTGGATAGATTAATAGAAGTTAAATGACGAATGCCTTGCTTTATGGTATTTGTAAATTATTTTTCTATTTTAATGTTTTGATTACTAGGGACTAGTAATAAGCTGGTTGGGGGGTGTAATTAGTACTTAAAAGTGCATTCTCATTAAGAATTTATGCCATCATATTGCACTTAAAGTATCATTAAATTCACTAACAAAAGCATGTTTTATATTAGCAAGTCTAAAAATATAATATACCTTTAATTCATGGTAAATGTTCATCCTAAATGCAGGTCTATCACATAAATAAAAGGATTGACTGATAAGTTTAAGGATTGAAATTGAAATGATAAAAAAAAGGCCAAACTTAGCAAAGTGTCGCTGGTGCATTCCAAACTCGAACATGGTTTGGTAATTTGATCATATCTGGAGCTGTAGATATCATATTTAGGTCCATTTTATATGGATAGAAAGGTAATACATATACCTACAACTTTCATATGGACTCAAAGACTCAATTCTGCCGTTTTCAAGCTCAAATGTTAGCAACAATGAAGACGTCGGAAGCTGTCCTGCAGCAGAAACACTATTCGGTTTTTGGCTCATATCTTGAGTTCTAGAAGTCCAAATGAGCTCTAGTTTTTTTTGTTGGAAACCTGAGACAATTGCCCACAACTTCCATAATTTTGTTGGCTATAATTATGATTTGAGAAATGATGTTTTGACCAGCTAACAATATTAATAATCAGCCCACAATATCAAAAAAACAGCAGCTATTAATGTCAAAAACCAGCCACCAAATCAATGGATGCCCACCAATTCTTCAATCAATCAATAGTTCTGAAACTTAGCCTATAAAAGGAGGCATTTTCTATGTATTTAGTCATATTAATTTTCAGATCAAAGTTATCTTCTTGCTTTCTCTCTACATCTTTGTAATGTTCAAGTTTTCTTTCATGCTATAGTAATCTCTTGTTTATGCTCTTTCATTTCCTTTCCTATACTTAGTTAGCTTATATTATGTTTATGTTCTTATATTGTTTATTTATGTTTTTCTCCTTCTTAATGTTTAGCTAAGTTAATTATGTCAAGGTGAAAAGGTTTCTCTAATGGTGTTAGAATAGGTATAATATAAACTCAACATGGACTTTAAATGTTTATATTCAAGAAAGATTGTTATTAACATCTTTTATCTTTTTTTTCTTACTAATTCTTAATACCTTGCTTATTAAATGGTTAATTTAGATTTGTGTTGTATAATATTTGGTACATCAAATGCTTGATCCTTCATAGTCTTCGACCAACATCGTTATTATGATAGGAACTTGATTTATTGTTGACATAAACTAGCAACATGATTGCTTGATGATATTTATAAGTATGGTGTTACTTAGATAAGATAATTAATATGATCATGTTAGTAATTTATAATGAGCTAATAATGAGAAATCATTCGATTGGAACCTTCTTTGTGTGTGGTTTCTAGTTGAGTAATAAAAGGAGTTATATTATATTTATTTGAAATAACATTAGTGAATCCTATAACCTTAACATATGTTTTGTTTGTTGTTTAATCCTTACATCAATATCACATCCCAAAACTTTCTTCAACTCTTTTTCTGTTACTATTCTCTTCAAATCTTTTTCTTTATTTGTAATTTATATAATTCACCTCCATGTGGTTCGACCTCGGTCTTGCCAGGTTATTTTACTTTGACACTCCTGCACTTGGGATAAGACATCAACTCTTTGATCGTGTTAATTAACCTTCCTATGGTTTAACCCTAGTCTTACCGAGTTATTTATTACTTCAACACTTCTACACTTGGGAGAAGACATCAATTTTTTAGTTATGTCATGTGTCAAATCTGTGAAACCAATGAGTGTCCAACTTTGTCTTCTTTTAAGGAATATCTCCATGAATAAGCCCATGCTTTAAATAGTTTTCAAAGGCCCAATCATAACCCATACTCACAAACATACAACCCTTATTGGAGAAATCACCCAAATTTTAGTTGAAAAAGTGATAATAATAATGCACAAACTAGGTGAGTTAAAACCAAATTTACTTCTATATTCAGTCTTTTAGAGTGTCAATCTAGGTTAGTTAAAACCAACTTCTGTAACTCTATTACTTGTTGATAGATTTGTAAAAGTGCCTAGAAGAATAGTCGAAGATGTGTTAGTACAAGTCGATGAATTCATTTATCTTGTGGATTTTATTGTCTTGGACACATAACCTGTTGAAGCATGTAATTCATTTCCTGTTATTTTAGGACATTCATTTCATGCAACTTCTAATGCATTGATTAATTGTAGGAATTGACTAATAAAGCTATCATTTGGAAACATGACATTGGAGATGAATATTTTTAACATTTGCAAGCACCCTGGAAATGATATTGATCTATAAGAAGTAGATCATATTGAAGAATTAGTTTATGATCAACTTGAATATACTTTGAGTAAAATTGAGTTAGATGAATATGAAGATTTGCAAATGCTTTAGTCTCAGGAAGAAATCATGGATGAAAAAGCCACCAAAAATGTTGATGCGGATCTTTTGTCAAGAGTGATAATAGATTCGACATCTGACATCATACGAATTGATGATTACTTTCCTAACAAATCCTTATTTTCTCTTAAATCCATGTCTGGTTTGTTAATTTTATCAATTCTGCTGTTTGGAAGTCCAAAACTTAGCAACAATATAGAAGTCTGAATTTGTCCTGTAGCCCAGACACTATTTAGTGTTCAGCCTATATCTTGAGTTTTAGAAGTTCAAATGACCTCAATTTTTTTTTTGGAAAGTTTAGACAATTTTCTATAACTTTTATGAGAAAGGTTGGTTCAAATTCTAACGTTATCAATGATGTTTTTGGTAGACAAGAAGATAAGAATTGTCACTATGTCAAGAGTTGATTGCCCACTAAAAAATTAGTCATCAAATTAATAGTTTTCAATTTTGGCCTATAACTTGTACCTAGGCATAATACTATTGAAAATGGAAACCCCCACCCAACGAATATTGATTCACGAACGAGAACTATAAGGATGATGCCACGAAGATAGTTGTTTTTCAGTTCATTAGAGAGCCATGGAAGGGAGATTATCTCAGCAACACACACACACAAAGTATAGTAAACAAAAAGTTTTATTAATTTGAATTGTCTCCCTTTACATGTTTCGTTATGCCTCTATTTATACTGACTCTAGACTTAAAAAAACCTTAATGGACCCCTCTTAGGTGGACTTATATGAAGCCCACTTACAATTAACTCAAATAAGTAATAATAACCTAAATACTAAGACGAAAACAATAAAAATTCAAAAATAACCCAACTAGATTGTTGCACATTTTATGTCAAAATCTGAATTTGACCTTGCTTGGATCATATCATTTTGTTTATATTAATCTCTTGTTTATGCTTCTCATTTCTTTTTCTTTACTTGGTTAAGTTTTATTTATTTATGTTTTTATCTTATTTATTTATATTTCTCACTTTTATTATGTTTATTTAAGTTTATTATGTGATTAACACTTAAAAGAGTATTTTTATTAAGGTTTTATATCATCATTTTGCACTTAAAGTATTAATAACTTCTTAACTAAAACATGTTTTATAATAACATATCTAACAATATAACATACCTTTAATTTATGGTAAATGTTCATCTTAAATGCAGGCCTATCATATAAATGAAAGGACAAAGAGATGGTCAAACTTACAAAAGAGATGTTGGTGCAGTCCAAACTAGAACATGGTTCGGTGATTGGGTCATATTTGAAGCTATAGGTCTTGGATTTAGGTTTACTTTATATAGATGGAAAGGTAAGATATAGGCCTATAACTTTCATGTGAAGGTTTGGTTTTAAAAAGGTCGTTTTCAAGTCCAAATTATAGCAACAACGAAGAAGTCTAAATCTATCCTTCAGCCCAGACATTGTTCAGTGTTCATTACAACAATAACTCGAGTTGTAGATACAAACACATAGATAGTGCAATATTTGATTCTCACACGACAAAAAGATTAATGTCTTCTCCTAAGTGCAGGAGTGTCGAAGTAATAAACTCTTGGAGTAGGAGGATCCATCGAATCAAACATGGTTTGGCATCTTGTTTTGTGAGCAAATATTTCAATGCTGCATGATCAGTGAAAACAATAACAAGAGATCCAACCAAATAAGACCTAAACTTGTCTAATGCAAAGACCACAACTAAGAGTTCTTTTTCAGTTGTAGTGTAATTCAATTGAGCATCATTCAAAGTCTTGCTAGCATAATATATGACATGAGGTTTCTTGTCTTTTCTTTGCCCTAAAACAGCCCCAACCGTAAAATCACTAGCATCACACATCAGTTCACTCATCTCTTTCTCATTTAGCTCACCTTCTTTATCACTCAAACTCTCATTTGTCACTTGTGTTTTGATTCCCTCTTCACTTCCCTAGATTTCTCCTCCATAATACCTTTAGGAATCCTAAAACCTATACCTTTGTCAACAATCTTTCCACTTCTAAGGGTAGTGATGGCTTGGACTTGTTCATGGTTTGAAGGTTCACTAGGTGAGGATTTACTCATGTGTACCTAACCTGTAGGATTGGGCATTGGTTGAGTTAGGATTTTTCCCTTCTCTTAAATGCTTAATGATTGAGTCAACTTAGTTAGTTGACTTCAAATGTCATCTAAGGTCCTATTGGTCTGGTCTTGGAATTTGTAAGCTTGGTTGTTGATTAGTACTTAAAAGTGCATTTTTATCATGGTTTTATATCATCATTTTGCACTTTAAGTATCAATAACTCCTTAACTAAAGCATGTTTTATAATAATATATCTAATAATATAAGATACCTTTAATTTATGGTAAATGTTCATTTTAAATGCAGGCCTATCACATAAATGAAAGGATTGATTGATGACTTTAAGAACTTAAATTGCAAGGGCAAAGAGATGGTCAAACTTAGAAAAAAGATGTCGGTGCAATCCAGACCGGAACACTATTCGGTAATTGGGTTATATCTAGAGCTATAGATCTCAAATTTGGGTCCAATTTATATGGATAGAAAGTTAAGACATAGGCCTACAACTTTCATATGGAGCCCAAGATCTAAAAAGGCCATTTTCAAGTCCAAATTGTAGCAACAACAAAGAAGCCCGAATTTGTCTTCCAGTCCGAGCACTGTTCGGTAGTTTGGCCATATCTGGAGTTCTAGAAGTCCAAATGAGCTGAATTATTTACACAAGAAAGCTGAGACAATTGCCTACAACTTTTATGTTTTCAACAGGCTCCAATTTTGACGTTATCAATGACGTTTTGGGCAGACAAGAGAAGATAAGGATTGTCACCAAGTCAAGAGTTGGCCACCCACTTATCAATTAGTCATCAAATCAATAGTTCCCAATTTTGGCCTATAAAAAGAGGCATTTGCCATGCATTTAGGCATCTTGGTGTCGAGATCAAGATCATGCTCTTCCTTTCTCTCTTTGTATTTTTTGTAATGTTTATGCTTTGCTTTCATTAATATGAAGTTTATGCCTTTCATTTCCTTTCCTTTACTTAGTTAACTTTTATGTTCTTATTTTGTTTATCTATTTTTCTTTCTTTCATTATGTCTAGCTAAGTTTATTATGTCAAGGTGAAGTTACACTAATGGTGTAAGAATAAGTATAATGTAAACTTAATATAGACTTTAATGTTTGATACTAACATGTTTTATATTTGTTATCTTGTTCACTCTTTAATACTTTGCTTGTTAAATGACTAATCTTGATTTATGTTGTATAACACTTGGTACAACAAATGCTTGACACTTTCATAGCCCATAATATATGGTATAACCGACACCTAAGCTATGAAAGGAACTTGATTTGTTGTTAACATAAGTTATAATCATGAATACTTGACGAGATTTACAAGTATTAGCATTAATCGAATAAGATGACTAATGTAATCATGTTAATAATCTATAATCTGATTGGAACCTCCTTTGTGTGTAGAGTTTATACTATACTTGTGTGACATACCATTAGTGGATCCTCTAACCTTGACATTGTTTGTTATCATTGTTTAATCGTTACATTAATATTCCTTCTCAAAGTTCTCATCATCATCTTCTTCTTCTTCTTCTTTTTATTTATTACTACTACTACTACTACTACTATTATTATTATTGTTGTTGTTGTTGTTGTTGTTGTTGTTGTTGTTGTTATTGTTATTGTTATTGTTATTATATTATTGTTATTTATAATTTGTACAATTAACCTCCCTGTGGTTCGACCCTAGTCTTGCCGGGTTATTTATTACTTCAACACTCCTGCACTTGGGAGAAGACATCAACCTTTTCGTCGTGTCATGTTTTTGGCTCCGTTGCCGAGGAGGTAAGTTTTGTATAAATTATAATTTTTATTCTATTTTCTCTTTTCACTTTTCTTGTATATAACTTTGTTTCTTTTCTCTTGTTTCTTCTTCTTTTGTTTTCTTTTTCCTTTTATTCTATTCCTACACGTGCATGAGAGTGTGGACACGTACATCAAGTGGTAGACTTTGAAGGATATCCTCATCATTTTAAAAAAATATGGCCGAAGAAGATAATCAATCACTTCATAATGAGAGTAACCGTGCTAGAACACTTAGAGACCACATGAATCCCACAAGAACAAGTGCACCATCATGCATAGTTTTTTCTCTCGATGCATCTCATTTTAATTTTAAGCCAGGCATTATTCAACTTTTACCATCTTTTCATGGCGTAAAATTAGAAAATCCATACTTGCATTTAAGGGAATTTGAGGAGGTTTGCAACACATATAATAATTTAAATTGTAGCATGAACACCATCAGATTAAAGCTTTTTCCTTTTTCATTAAAAGATAAAGCTAAAACATGGCTACAAAATTTGAGACCAGGATCCATTCATGCTTGGGATGAAATGCAACAACAATTTTTAAAGAAGTTTTTCCCATCTCATAGAACAAACTCTTTCAAAAGACAAATCACCACTTTCACTCAAAAACCAGGAGAAATATTTTATCAATGTTGGGATAGGTATCGAGACTTGCTTAGTACTTGCCTTCATCATGGTTTTGAAACATGGAGATTGGTTTCACATTTCTATGAAGGGTTAACACCTAAAGATAGGCAAATGGTTGAATTGATGTGCAATGGAACTTTTAAAGATAAAGACCCTGATGAAGCAACGGAGTACTTAGACTTGTTAGCTGAAAATGCTCAAAATTAGGACACTACGAGTACTTATGAGGCACCGAGTAAAACTCAACCTCATACATCTAATGGAGGTATGTACAACCTTAGGGAAGATCATGACCTTCAAGCCAAGTTTGCATCTTTAGCTAGAAAAGTCGAGGCACTAGAATTGAAAAAGAATGGTCAATTAAAATCTATTGAAAACATTGTGTGTCAAATCTGTGAAACAAATGAACACTCAACCAACGATTGTCCAACCTTGCCTTCTTTTAAGGAATGTCTCCATGAACAAGCCCATTGATTAGTACTTAAAAGTGCATTTTTATCATGGTTTTATATCATCATTTTGCACTTGAAGTATCAATAACTCCTTAACTAAAATATGTTTTATAATAATGTATCTAATAATATAAGATACCTATAATTTGTGGTAAATGTCTATTTTTTATGCAGGCCTATCACATAAATGAAAGGATTGATTGATGACTTGAAGAACTTAAATTGCATGGATAAAGAGATGGTCAAACTTAGAGAAGAGATGTCGGTGCAATCCAAACTGGAACACTATTCGGTAATTGGGTCATATCTGGAGCTACAGATCTCAGATTTAGTTCCAATTTATATGGATGGAAAGGTAAGACATAGGCCTACAACTTTTATATGGAGCCCAAGATCTAAAAAGGCCATTATCAAGTCCAAATTGTAGCAACAACAAAGAAGCCCGAATCTGTCTTCCAGCCCGAGTACTGTTCGGTATTTTGGCCATATCTGGAGTTCTAGAAGTCGAAATGAGCTGAATGTTTTACACAAGAAAGCTGAGACAATTGCCTACAACTTTCATGTTTACAACTGGCTCCAATTTTGACGTTATCAATGACGTTTTGGGCAGACAAGAGAAGATAAGGATTGTCACCAAGTCAAAAGTTGGCCATCCACTTATCAATTAGTCATCAAATCAATAGTTCCCAATTTTGGCCTATAAAAGGAGGCATTTGCCATGCATTTAGGCATCTTGGTTTCCAGATCAAGATCATTCTCTTCCTTTCTCTCTTTGTATTTTTTGTAATGTTTATGTTTTGCTTTCATTAATATTAAGTTTATGCCTTTCATTTCCTTTCTTTTACTTAGTTAGCTTTTATGTTCTTATTTTGTTTTTCTATTTTGCTTTCTTTCATTATGTCTAGCTAAGTTAATTATGTCAAGGTGAAAAGGTTACACTAATGGTGTGAGAATAAGTATAATGTAAACTTAATATGGACTTTAATGTTTGGTACTAACATGTTTTATATTTGTTATCTTGCTCACTCTTTAATACTTTGCTTGTTAAATGACTAATCTTGATTTATGTTGTATAACACTTGGTACAACAAATGCTTGGCACTTTCATAGCCCATAATGTATGGTATAACCGACACCTGAGCTATGAAAGGAACTTGATTTATTGTTAACATAAGTTATAATCATGAATGCTTGACGAGATTTACAAGTATTAGCATTAATTGAATAAGATGACTAATGTAATCATGTTAGCAATATATAATCTGATTGGAACCTCCTTTATGTGTGGTTTCCAATTGAATAATAAGAGTTTATACTATACTTGTTTGATATACCATTAGTGGAACCTCTAACCTTGACATTTGTTATTATTATTGTTTAATCCTTACATTAATATTTCATCTGTAAGTTCTCATCATCATCTTCTTCTTCTTCTTCTCTTTCTTTCTTTATTATTATTATTATTATTATTATTATTATTATTATTATTAGTACTACTACTACTACTACTATTATTATTATTATTATTATTATTATTATTATTATTATTATTATTATTATTATTATTATTATTATTATTACTATTACTATTGTTGTTATTGCTATTATTGTTGTTTATAATTATTGTCTATAATTTGTACAATTAACCTCCCTGTGGTTCGACCCCGGTCTTGCCGGGTTATTTATTACTTCGACACTCCTGCACTTGGGAGAAGACATCAATCTTTTAGTCATGTCAAGTTTTTGGCGCCGTTGCCGGGGAGGTAAGTTCTTGTATAAATTATAATATTTATTTTATTTTCTCTTTTCACTTTTCTTGTATATAACTTTGTTTCTTTTCTCTTGTTTCTTCTTCTTTTATTTTCTTCTTCCTTTTATTTTATTCCTACACGTGCATGAGAGTGTGGTCACGTACATCAAGTGGTAGACTTTGTAGGATATCCTCATCATTTTCAGAAAATATGGCCGAAGAAGATAATCAATCACTTTAAAATGAGAATAATGAGAATAACCGTGCTAGAACACTTAGAGACCACATGAATCCCACAAGAACAAGTGCACCATCATGCATAGTTTTTCCTCCTGATGCATCTCATTTTAATTTTAAACCAGGTATTATTCAACTTTTACCTTCTTTTCATGGTTTAGAATTGGAAAATCCATACTTACATTTAAGGGAATTTGAGGAGGTCTGCAACACATATAATAACTTAAATTGTAGCATGAACACCATTAGATTAAAGCTTTTTCCTTTTTCATTAAAAGATAAAGCTAAAACATGGCTACAAAATTTGAGACCAGGATCCATTCGTGCTTGGGATGAAATGCAACAACAGTTTTTAAAGAAGTTTTTCCCATCTCATAGAACAAACTCTTTCAAAAGACAAATCACCACTTTCACTCAAAAACCAGGAGAAACATTTTACAAATGTTGGGATAGGTATCGAGACTTGCTTAGTACTTGCCCTCATCATGGTTTTGAAACATGGAGATTGGTTTCACATTTCTATGAAGGGTTAACACCTAAAGATAGGCAAATGGTTGAATTGATGTGCAATGGAACTTTTGAAGATAAAGACCCTGATGAAGCAATGGAGTACTTAGACTTGTTAGCTGAAAATGCTCAAAATTGGGACACTGCGGGTACATATGAGGCACCGAGTAAAACTCAACCTTATACATCTAGTGGAGGTATGTACAACCTTAGGGAAGATCATGACCTTCAAGCCAAATTTGCATCTTTAGCTAGAAAAGTCGAGGCACTAGAATTAAAAAAGAGTGGTCAATTAAAATCTGTTGAAAACATTGTGTGTCAAATCTGTGAAACAAATGAACACTCAACCAACGATTGTCCAACCTTGCCTTCTTTTAAGGAATGTCTCCATGAACAAGCCCATGCTTTAAACAGTTTCCAAAGGCCCAACCACAACCCATACTCCCAAACATACAACCCTGGTTGGAGAAATCACCCAAATTTCAATTGGAAGAGTGAGAACAACAATGCACAAACTTCACAACCACCATTTCAAGCACACCATAATTTTCAAAATTCTTATGGATATGCACCTTCTTATGCTCCACCTCTTAGAAGTAATTTTGAGGAAACTTTATATGCATTCATTGAAAAGCAAGAGACAATCAACACTCAACTTAGTCAAAGCATAACAGATTTTAAAGACACTCTTGCAAAATTCACATCTGCTCTCAGTTTTCAAGAGCAAGGTAAGTTTCCATCTCAACCACAGCAAAATCTCAAGGGGCAATATGATGCAAATGTAAGTAGTTATGGAAGTCAACACATGGATCAAGTCAAATCAATCATTACTCTTCGCAATGGTAAGGTTATTAAAAAACCCACTCTTGAACCTTGTGAGAAAGATGATGAGTCAATCTCTAAGGGTAAGGAAGGGGTTGAATCTGAATATTGCAAGGAAAAGACTGATTCCCTGCCAGTACTTTCATTTCCTCATGCCATGACCAATCAGGAAGAAATCGATGATGAAAAAGGCACCGAAAATGTTGATGCAGATCTTTTATCAAAAGTGACAAAAGATTCGACACCCGACATCACACCAATCAATTATTACTTTCCTGATGAATCTCTACTTTCTCTTAGTTCAATGCCTTGGTTTGCTAAACATATCAATTTTCTTACTTCAGGATTTTTGCCAGCTCATTGGAATACCGAAGACAAAAGAAATTTTTTGAGCAATGTGCAAATTTTTTATTGGGATGACCCTTACTTATTCAATTATTGTCATGATCAAATATTTCAAAGATGCATTCCTGATAATGAGGTAAGTAATTTCATTAAATTTTGTCACTCTAAAGCACGTGGGGATCATTTCTCGTCAAAAAAGAGGATTGTAGAAATCTTACAGAGTGGATTTTACTGGCCTACCATATTCAAGGAGTCACATGCATTCTGCAAAAACTGTGAAAATTGTCAAAAGGTGGGATTTATTTCAAAACACAGAGAGTCTTTAGATAATCTTCTATTGACTCTCAAGTCTCATCATAGTCGAGATAAGTATCGTGCAATTCATGACTTATAAATCCATTTTCATAAAGAACATGATCGACTTAGTCTTGGGAATCTGACTAAAAAAGACCCTGTTTGCTAGTTTTTAAGAAAACTGGATGGGAAGCCTATCCCCGACCCATAGAGGGCGTTTAAGCCGTTCTTGGACGTAAAACCAAGGGAAGATGTGAGCCACAATCACAACTACCTATACATACACATGCTTTTTCAAAAGTAAATAAATAAACAAATAAAGAGAGAGAGAGAGTGTGAGACTCCAGCTGGCCTACATATAGGTGTTATGATTGCCTTTCTAATTTCTCATCTATAAAACCCTCTCTTCCTTCATTTCTACTCAACCCATACATTCAACAAATACAGAAGTGTGTAGAAATGGCAAGTTCCTCAAGTCATCATATTAGAAATATTTGTGTTTTCGGTGGATCTAGTCCTGGGAAAGAAAAGGAGTTTTTAGAATCAGCAAATCATCTTGGTCAGGTGCTAGCTGAGAGAAAGATTCATTTAGTGTATGGGGGAGGCAGTCTTGGGTTAATGGGAGGTGTGTCAATAGCTGCATTTTTAGGAGGTAGTCAAGTTTTAGGAGTCGTCCCTGAAGCTTTGGCACAAGGGGACATCATTGGAAAAACAATTGGAGAGGAACTTCAGGTCTCCACAATGTCGGCTCGAATGAATGCAATGTTTAACCATGCTGATGCTTTCATTGCTTTACCAGGTGGTCTAGGCACATTGGAAGAGATCTTTCATATTTCCTCTTGGGCTCAATTGCACATTCACCATAAACCCATTGGTTTGTTAAATGTTAATGGTTATTATGATAAGTTGTTGTTTTTTCTTGATCATGCTGTGGAACAAGAATTTCTAACATCTTCTGCACGCCAAATCATAATCTCTGCTCCTACTGCTGAACAATTGATTGACCAACTACAATCTTTCACTCCTGTGATTGATCCTTCCATGAGTCGCATAAATTGGTCATCTACGGGAAGCCGTAAAAAGCTTAGATTGGATTTGAGCCTTCATTTGTGAGTTTTTGTGTCTTTTGGTTTTATTATTGTGTTTTGTTATTTCTTATTTTTATTTCAGTATGTTTCAGGTTTTGTTAGTGTTCGTTATTTCAGGTGATATCTTCTATACTCTATCTTTCTACCTTAGAACATTGAGGACAATGTCTCGTTTTGGTTGGGGGGAGAGGGTAGTAGTTGATAAAAAAAAAATTATTTTTCATTTCATAAAGCATGTGCATAATTGTTGTTACTAGGATGGCAGAGTAAAGGAGTTCTTTTGTTAAAGTGACTCTTGAGACGCATCTTAGTAACCATTCTTAACAAGGTCTATTATAATACTTCCTGAAATATTCAGGTTTACAAACTCTCGTATTGTTACCACTTAATTCTGCTCATATACTTATTTAACATGTATTCTTAAACCTTAATTTACACACACACACTTTAACATATGATTGTGGGTTGCATATTGGATTATTACATTATTTATGTTCTTTTGTTAAAGGTAACAACTAAGGGAAAGGAATTGTATATAATTAAAAAAAAAAAGAAAAACATAAAAAAAAAAGAAAAAAAATGATGATAATAAAAATATAGATAAGTTTGGTTTCGTAGCCTCCCTAACCTAAGCAATTAAGCCCGAAGGGGTGTTTTAACACCTAATACCCTAAAGTCAACTGACTTGGGAGCTATTGGCCCAACGCTTGTTACATGGGTTGAGGAGAAAAGCTTAAGGAAATCAAACATTGCACTATCTACATATTAGTATCTGCGACCCGAGTTACTAAGCTCGTAGGGGTGTCTTAACACCTAATGCCCTAAGACCAACTGGTCTGGGAGTCATTAGCTGAAAGCTCGTTACATGGGTTAAAGATGCATGATGTTTTTAAATTATATGTATATAGATTTAAAAAAAAAAAGAAAAAAAGAAAAAAAAGAAAAAACGAAAAACGAAAAAAAAAAGACAAAAATAGTAATCCCAACCCAAGGAAGTTAACCTTAAACATTGGAATAAAAATTTTGTTTTCTTCCAAGAAAAGCCCCATAATCATGTGTTGATACATTGAGCACAAAAAAAAGGGTTTATTAATATCTTGTTAAGAGGTATTGAGCAGATATATAAATTTAATGAGAGTTTGTTTATCTGGATAGATTAATGGAAGTTAAATGATGAATACCTTGCTTTGTGAAATTTGCAAATTGTTGTAACGCTTTGATTACTAGGGACTAGTAAAAAGCTGGTTGAGGGGTGTGATTAGTACTTAAAAGTGCATTTTTATCATGGTTTTATATCATCATTTTGCACTTGAAGTATCAATAACTCCTTAACTAAAATATGTTTTATAATAATGTATCTAATAATATAAGATACCTATAATTTGTGGTAAATGTCTATTTTTTATGCAGGCCTATCACATAAATGAAAGGATTGATTGATGACTTGAAGAACTTAAATTGCATGGATAAAGAGATGGTCAAACTTAGAGAAGAGATGTCGGTGCAATTCAAACCGGAACACTATTCGGTAATTGGGTCATATCTGGAGCTACAGATCTCAGATTTAGTTCCAACTTATATGGATGGAAAGGTAAGACATAGGCCTACAACTTTTATATGGAGCCCAAGATCTAAAAAGGCCATTATCAAGTCCAAATTGTAGCAACAACAAAGAAGCCCGAATCTGTCTTCCAGCCCGAGTACTGTTCGGTATTTTGGCCATATCTGGAGTTCTAGAAGTCGAAATGAGCTGAATGTTTTACACAAGAAAGCTGAGACAATTGCCTACAACTTTCATGTTTACAACTGGCTCCAATTTTGACGTTATCAATGACGTTTTGGGCAGACAAGAGAAGATAAGGATTGTCACCAAGTCAAAAGTTGGCCATCCACTTATCAATTAGTCATCAAATCAATAGTTCCCAATTTTGGCCTATAAAAGGAGGCATTTGCCATGCATTTAGGCATCTTGGTTTCCAGATTAAGATCATTCTCTTCCTTTCTCTCTTTGTATTTTTTGTAATGTTTATGTTTTGCTTTCATTAATATTAAGTTTATGCCTTTCATTTCCTTTCTTTTACTTAGTTAGCTTTTATGTTCTTATTTTGTTTTTCTATTTTGCTTTCTTTCATTATGTCTAGCTAAGTTAATTATGTCAAGGTGAAAAGGTTACACTAATGGTGTGAGAATAAGTATAATGTAAACTTAATATGGACTTCAATGTTTGGTACTAACATGTTTTATATTTGTTATCTTGCTCACTCTTTAATACTTTGCTTGTTAAATGACTAATCTTGATTTATGTTGTATAACACTTGGTACAACAAATGCTTGGCACTTTCATAGCCCATAATGTATGGTATAACCGACACCTGAGCTATGAAAGGAACTTGATTTATTGTTAACATAAGTTATAATCATGAATGCTTGACGAGATTTACAAGTATTAGCATTAATTGAATAAGATGACTAATGTAATCATGTTAGCAATATATAATCTGATTGGAACCTCCTTTATGTGTGGTTTCCAATTGAATAATAAGAGTTTATACTATACTTGTTTGATATACCATTAGTGGAACCTCTAACCTTGACATTTGTTATTATTATTGTTTAATCCTTACATTAATATTTCATCTGTAAGTTCTCATCATCATCTTCTTCTTCTTCTTCTCTTTCTTTCTTTATTATTATTATTATTATTATTATTATTATTATTATTATTATTATTATTAGTACTACTACTACTACTACTATTATTATTATTATTATTATTATTATTATTATTATTATTATTATTATTATTATTATTATTATTATTACTATTACTATTGTTGTTATTGCTATTATTGTTGTTTATAATTATTGTCTATAATTTGTACAATTAACCTCCCTGTGGTTCGACCCCGGTCTTGCCGGGTTATTTATTACTTCGACACTCCTGCACTTGGGAGAAGACATCAATCTTTTAGTCGTGTCACCCATGCTTTAAACAGTTTCCAAAGGGCCAACCACGACCCATACTCCCAAAAATATAACCCTGGTTGGAGAAATCACCCAAATTTCAATTGGAAGAGTGAGAACAACAATGCACAAACTTCACAACCACCATTTCAAGTACACCACAATTTCCAAAATTCTCATGGATATGCACCTTCTTATGCTCCACCTTCTAGAAGAAATCTTGAGGAAACATTGCATGGATTCATTGAAAAGCAAGAGACAATCAATACTCAACTTGCTCAAAACATGACAGATTTTAAAGATACTCTTGCAAAATTAACATCTACTTTCAGTTTCCAAGAGAAAGGTAAGTTTCCATCTCAACCACAATATAAGTTATAATCATGAATACTTGACGAGATTTACAAGTATTAGCATTAATTGAATAAAATGACTAATATAATCATGTTAATAATCTATAATCTTATTGGAACCTCCTTTGTGTGTGGTTTCCAATTAAATACTAAGAGTTTATACTATACTTGTTTGACATACCATTAGTGGATCCTCTAACCTTGACATTGTTTGTTATCATTGTTTAATCGTTACATTAATATTTCTTCTCAAAGTTCTCATCATCTTCTTCTTCTTCTCCTTCTTTTTTTTATTACTACTACTACTACTACTACTACTACTACTAGTATTATTATTATTATTATTATTATTATTATTATTATTATTATTATTATTATTATTATTATTGTTATTGTTATTGTTATTGTTATTGTTATTGTTGTTGTTATTGTTCTTGTTATTGTTGTTGTATTATTGTTATTTATAATTTGTACAATTAACCTCCCTGTGGTTCGACCCAGGTCTAGCCGGGTTATTTATTACTTTGACACTCCTGCACTTGAGAGAAGACATCAACTTTTTCATCGTGTCAATTGTTGATTCCTCCTTGCGTTTGCATGAATTGTTGAAGAGTATCCTCTAAGGATCTCTTATGAGGTGGTTGGTATGTGTTATGTGTGGGAGCATAAAATGGTTGGGTGGAGGTTGAAATGTTTGAGGTACTGAAGAGCCCTCATTTCTCCATCCAAAATTTGGGTGGTTCCTCCATCCAGGATTATAGGTCTCATAGCAGGGATTGCCTACTTGGTTTGGAAATGGCTTTCTAACATTACTTGAATTAGAAGTTTGGCCATATAGCACTTCCTTGAAGGCTGGAATGGTAGGACACTCAGTTGTCCTATGCCCTTTGCTCTCACAAACAACACAACTTTCCTCTTATTGTTCACTTATGACATGCACTTTTTTAATCTCAAGAGACTCTACTTTCCTAGCCAATGAGGCTAATCTAGCATTGAGGTCATCAGTTTCTTTCAATTGAAACTTCCCACTTGAATAAGAAATGGTGTTTCTAGACTCAACATGAACTGGGAGAGAAGTCTCTCATTGCTTTGTGTTTTCAGCCAATTGATCAAAAAAATCAAAGGCCTCACTTGGTTCTTTGTCATAAAACTCACCATTACACATGGTTGACACTAGCTTTTTAAAATCTACGGTAAGAGAGTCATAAACGAAACTCACTAACCTCCACATCTCAAAACCATGGTGAGGGCATGCATTTAACAAGTCTTTGAACCTTTCCCAAGCTTGGTGAAATGACTCATTTGGACTACAAGAAAAATTCATCATTTGACGTTGTAAGGCTGCTGTCCTGTGAATGGGGAAGTATTTTTTCAAAAATTCAGCTTGCATTTCTCTCCATGAACCTATAGACCTAGGATGCAAGGAGTTTAGCCAAAGCTTGGCTTTATCCTTTAGAAAGAATGGGAACAATTTAAGCCGAATGGTTTCCTCGGTGCATGTTCTATCAATAAAAGTATTGCATACCTCTTCAAAGTCTTTAATGTGTATGTATGGATTTTCAGAATCCATACCATGAAATGTGGAAGAAGTTGAATCATGCCCGGCTTCAAATTGAAAGCTTGTTGGTTAAGAGGTAAGATAATACACGAAGGTGTACTTTGTCTAGCCGGGTGAAGATACTCTCTAAGAGTTCGAAAATTAGGTTGATCATTGAATTGTGGAGGTCCATTACCTTGAACACTCCCTTCACCCTCTACATCTTCAACATTAGCCATGATAAAATAATAATAATAATATAACAATTATATGAATATGAAAGGAAATGAAAGAAAAAAAAATTGCAAATAAAAGTAATAGCTCAAAAATAAAAATACAACAAATTAAGAAATTCACTCTCTAACTAACAAGCACTATTAACAACAATAAATATTAAAAGATAATTATAAAAAGCTTGAATAAAAAGGCGGTAATACCGACCAAGCACTTCAAACAATAAATATAAGAAAAATAATCATAACAAAACAACAAAATAAACTGAAATAAACAAGAGGCGGTAATACCGGCCAAGCACTTTAGACAATAAATATAAGAAAAATAACAACAATAAACATTAAAAGATAATTATAACAAGCATGAATAAAAAGACGATAATACCAGCCAAACACTTTAGACAATAAATAAAAACAATATCAACAAAATAAAATGAAATAAACAAGAAAAATATTAGAAACTAATAAGAATAGATAATAAAATAAAAATGGTTGAACCAACCAAAATCCAACAATTAATAGTCCAGTCCACATTCCAATATCTGAAACGTTAAGGTCAATTTTTTTTAGGCGGTAAAACTAGCCAATTGAATTTTTTTTATATGATTTTTTTTTTTAGTTTTCCAATAATCAAATCTAAATTTGTTACCTTGGCTTGCTAGCTCCTCGGCAACGACACCAAAATTGCTTGACCACTTTTTATGATCGGCTTGTTTTAACTCGCAAGTGCACGAGTGTGCGATGTAGCAATTAACTCGGTAAGATCGAGGTTATATCCATAGAGAGCTAGATTTGGAAATTAAGCTAGGTAACAAAAAAAAACTCAAGAGAAATTAAATTAACAATAAATTGGTTGAAAATAATTGATGGATTTGTTTTCAAAGATGAAAAAGTGTAAATAGATTTTAAATGACAAGAAAAAGTAAGTCTTGGTCCAAATCAATTTTAATGGTGATGTATTGATGATTTCTTCAACATATATAAGATAACTCAACCTAATATCAATGATGGTGATATTAGATCAAAAGATATTACAATGAAGTTTGGAAAGATGAAGATTGATTATTTCTTAAGAATGAACAAGTACTTCCATATTAAGTAAGACATTGAATCAAGCAATCTCTATACCAAAACTAAAGTTTGTGTATAAAAATTCAAGATTATAACATTACCTAAATGATTTCTAAAATTTCTTTGCAATAATAGATCATTCATAAAGAAAATGAAAAGATAAACATTAAGATTCATTCATATCCTAAAGAACTCACCTCAATCACCATTATCCTTGATTTGGATCCAAGAAAGAGTTTATTCAACCGTATTATATATAAAAACACTTCAAAAAACATTAAATAACTTGAATCAAATTGAAATAATAAGTTTTACAAACTAAAGAACCGAAATCTATAAAGAAGAACACAACACAATTTTAGAAAAAATTCGGACACAAATCTAACTCTAACTTTGAACAGAAATTTGACCCTCTTAAAAGCTTTTCTTCGAGATGTCTATTAGAGACATATGTATAGGAAATTTTGTCACCTTTCCAGATCATTAAAGAACAGCTCATTTGGACACCTGAATCAAAAGTTATGGGTAAAACGCTGAAAGGTGTTCTGAAAAATCAAATCAGGACAACTTTGCAACCGCTTTGGTGCACGTTTTTCTTCCACATTTATGAGTTGTATCCTTCTTCTTTTTGACCCAAAATAATGTAAAAATATCCCCTCCAGCTTTCCATCCATGTGCTTGCTTTCTTGGATCAATGGATTACCCAAAATAAATCAATTGTTATTTGTTGTGTGGACATGTAAGATCATGGATTGTGTTTAGGCTGATTTGAAGCTTGATTTGGGGTTGATTTAGGGCTGAATTTGGGTTAAATTCGAGCATCAAATAAGTATACAAATGTACTTATTATTTAGGCTAAGATTGACATTGAAACCTTAAGTGTTTAATGGTTGAATTTTGCACACAACATAAGGTAAGTTTGGGCTTGAAATAGATCATATGATATTCTTTTCTAGAATTGGAATAGAATTGATTTTTGGGACAAATTTGGAGCACTTATTTAAACCAAGATTTGCTTCAATCTTCAACCAAATGTCTCTTCAATTCTTTGTTCTGAATTCCGACATTGAATTTTCTGAATCAATTCATTTAAGCTCCAAAAACCTATCGAAACATTAAAACAAACTTCATTACTAAAAAATACATCAATTATTATAAAAACAACAAAATAAAAACAATAAATACATATGTAAAATAAGAGACTTAATGACACTTTTGATGCACAATCAAACTCCTTACTTAGGCCATCCTTAATGAATTGTATTTTATCTTCACGGTTTATAGATATCATTCCTAAAGAACGACATTGTGTATTGCAAGTCTATCTAGCACATCGATGACAGACTTTCAGTCGTTTTGCACGACGCTTCTTTGCAAAAGTGCTTTTACTTGTTCCAGGCATGTATGAAATGAAGGAGTTAGAGGACTCTCCTGATAATCGGACCTTTACTTCAATCAACCAACGAATATCTTCAGGAATTACATAATTCATTAACAATCTCAATCTTGCACATCTAGCCTGGTAAATTTTTGTAATCGCATTCTAAGGTAGAGTGGGAAAATACTTTTTCAATTCTTCAAGATTAGTGTCCATTTTCAAATGAGAATTGGAAGAGAGATTCAAAGAATTGCACAAATATATACACAAATATCAGTTATTGTGGGAAACTAAAAGAACCAACTTAAGTCACGGAGTACCGTTATCCGCCATTTGACCAGGGTGAAAGAAACTAGCAAAAATCACTCAAAAAGAAACAAAAAATAAATAAAAATCAATCTTTATATACTGGATCACCTAATTCAATAGAGTCATGTTCAACTGAAAAATTATCAAAGTAAACTTTCAGACGATGTCCATTTACCTTGAAAACATTGTCATTCTTTGGATTCTCGATGTCGTAGGCCCCATATGGATACACATGTTTCACAATAAAAGGACCGCTCCATCTTGATCTTAATTTTCCAGGAAATAAATGCAGTCGAGAATTATAAAGCAAGACTTTTTGACCAACATTGAAGGCTTTTCTCTGTATTTTCTTGTCATGAAACTCTTTAATTCTTGCTTTATGAATTCTTGAATTTTCATATGCATCATTTCTTATTTCCTCAAGCTCATTTATTTGTAATTTTCACAGTTGACTAGCATCATCCAGATTTGAATTGAAAGCTTTAATAGCCCAATAAGCTTTATGTTCAAGTTCCACAGGCAAGTGACAAGGTTTTCCATAGACTAGTCTGTAAGATGACATACCTCATGATGTTTTATAAGCAGTTCGATAAGCCCAAAGTGCATCATTAAGTCTTAAAGACCAGTCTTTCCTATTAGGGTTCACTGTTTTCTCCAAAATATGTTTGATCTCCCTATTAGCAAGCTCTACTTGTCCACTTGTTTGAGGGTGATAAGGGGTGGCAACTTTGTGTGTGATTCCATATTTCTTCATTAAAGACTCAAATGGCTTGTTGCAGAAATGTGTTCCACCATCACTTATTATGGCTTGAGGGACTCCAAATCGACTCAAAATATTTTCTTTCAAAAACTTGATCACTGTTCTGTGATCATTGTTTCGACTTGGAATTGCCTCTATCCATTTTGAAACATAATCTACTGCGACTAATATGTATAAGAAACCAAATGATGGAGGGAATGGGCCCATGAAATCTATACCCCAACAGTCAAAGATCTCAATGACAATAATAGGGTTTAAAGGCATCATGTGATGTTTTGAAATAGATCCCAACTTTTGACAATTTTCACAAGACTTGCAGAATGCATGTGAGTCTTTGAACATGGTAGGCCAGTAAAATCCATTTTGTAAGATTTTTACAGTTGTCTTTCTTGATGAGAAATGGCCCCCACATGCCTTAGAATGACAAAATTTAATGACACTACTTACCTCATTGTCAGGAATGTATCTTCGAAATATTTGATCAGGACAATATTTGAATAAATAAGGATCATCCCAATAAAAGTTCTTCACTTCATTCAAGAACTTTCTTTTATCTTGGGTACTCCAATGAGCTGGCAATTGTCCTGAAACAAGAAAATTGACAATATTAGCAAACCAAGGCATTGTAGAGACAGAAAGTAAAGATTCATCGGGAAAGTAGTCATTGATTGGTGTGATGTCAGTTTTCGAATCTGTTGTCAATCTAGACAAGTGATCTGCGACAACATTTTCGCTGCCTTTCTTATCTTTGATTGTGATATCAAATTCTTGAAGTAATAAAATCCACCGCACCAATCTAGCCTTGGAATCTTTCTTAGAAAGAAGATATTTCAATGCTGCATGATCACTAAAAACAACAACAGGTGAGCCAACAAGATAAGATCTGAATTTTTCACATGCAAATACTACTGCAAGTAATTCTTTTTCAGTGGTGGTATAATTCATTTGAGCACTATTTAAAGTTTTACTTGCATAGTAAATTACATAAGGTTTCTTATCTTTTCTTTGTCCCAAAACAGCACCTACGGCATAATCACTAGCATCACATATTATTTCAAAAGGTAATGACCAATCGAGAGGTTGAATGATAGGAGCACAAGTAAGCAAGTTTTTAAGTTTAACAAAGGCTTCTTCACAATGTTCAGTCCATTCAAAAATAGTATCCTTTGTTAGAAGGTTACTTAAAGGCTTAGATAATACACTAAAATCTTTGATGAACCTTCTATAAAAACCAGCATGTCCCAGGAATGATCTAACATCTTTAAGAGATTTTGGTGTTGGCAAGTTTGCAATTAACTCGATTTTAGATTTGTCAACCTCAATTCCTTTTGATGAAACAATGTGACCAAGTACAATGCCGTTTGTTACCATAAAATGACATTTTTCCCAATTCAGCACAAGATTCTTCTCTTCACACCTGGTTAAAACCTTTCCTAAATTAGTCAAACAATCATCAAATGAATCGCCAAAAACAGAAAAATCATCCATGAAAATCTCAAGAAAATGTTTAACCATATCGCTAAATATACTAAGCATGCATCTTTGAAATATGGCTGGTGCATTACATAATCCAAAAGGCATCCTTCGATATGCAAAAGTACCAAATGAACATGTGAAAGTAGTCTTTTCTTGATCTTCCAATGCAATTTCAATTTGTTGTAACCCGAATAGCCATCTAGGAAACAATAAAATTCATGACCTGCAACTCTTTCTAGGATTTGATCCATGAAAGGTAAAGGAAAATGATTTTTTCTAGTCATTGAATTAAGTTTCCTATAGTCAATGCACATGCGCCAACCAGTAACAGTTTTAGTAGGAATTAACTCATTGTTCTCATTTGTTATCACAGTGACTCCAGACTTCTTCGGTACAACTTGGGTAGGACTTACCCATTTGCTGTCAGAAAAAGGATAAATGATTTCATTATCTAAAAGCTTAATGACTTCATTTTTCACTACTTCTTTCATATTAGGATTTAGCCTTCGTTGCATTTCTCTAGAGGGTTTAGCATTTTCCTCTAAATAAATTCTGTGTGTACAAATCAAAGGACTAATTCTTTTTATATCAGCTATGGTCCTTCCTAATGCATTTTTGTGCATTTTTAGAGTTTGTAATAACTTACCTTCTTGATGTGCATTAAGTTTGGAAGAGATTATTACCGGAAAAGTTTCATTTTCTCCCAAAAATAAGTATTTGAGATTAGATGGCAACGACTTCAAATCAGGTTTTAGTGGTTGAACAGTTGAAGGTATGGACTTAATTGATCGTGGTGGCAATTCCTCAATTTGTGGCCTCCAATTACTTGTCTTTGATTCTTCCTGAAAATAAATCATTTCCAAATCATCAGATTCATCAATCTCAATTACACTGGAAGTGGTTGGAAATTGATCATGAATTAAATTTTCAGTAAAGTCCACTTCCTGTAAGTCATTATCATCTCTAGGTTGCTTGCAAATGTTGAAAATATTCATCTCCAATGTCATGTTTCCCAATGATAGCTTCATCAGTCCATTCCTACAATTAATCAATGCATTAGAAGTTGCAAGAAATGGACGTCCTAAAATAACAGGAAATGAATTACATACTTCAACAGGTTGTGTGTCCAAGACAATAAAATCCACAAGATAAATGAATTTATCGACTTGTACTAACACATCTTCAATTATTCCTCTAGGCACTTTTATAGATCTATCGGCAAGTAAAAGAGTTATAGAAGTTGGTTTTAACTCATCTAAATTGAGACTCTGAAAAACTGAATATGGAAGTAAATTCACACTAGCACCAAGATCAAGTAAGGCTCTTTCAATTTTATGTTCTCCAATAAAGCAAGAAATTGTAGGACAAACAGGGTCTTTATATTTCAAAGCATTATTGTTTTGAAGAATAGCACTTACTTGTTCGGCTAGAAAGGCTTTCTTTTTCACATTCAGTTTCCTCTTCACAGTGCAGAGATCTTTCAAAAATTTAGCATAGGAAGGAACCTATTTAATATCATCCAGCAAAGGTATATTGATCCTTACCTGTTTGAAAGTTTCCAAGATTTCAGAGTTATGATTAACTTTCCTTTGTTTGGTCATGGCTTGAGGAAATGGAAGTGCTGGCGGTGAATCAGTCGTTTCTTTGTAATTTTCATATTCATCCCCTTCCTTACCCTCAAAGATTGACTCATCATCTTTCTCATAAGGTTCAAGAGAGGGTTTTTCAATAACCTTACCGTTGCGCAGAGTAGTGACTGATTTGACTTGATCCATGTGTTGGCTTCCGGAACTACTTGCATTTGCATTGTATTGCCCCTTGGGATTTTGTTGTGGTTGAGATGGAAACTTACCTTTCTCTTGGAAACTAAGAGCAGATGTTAATTTAGCAAGAGTATCTTTAAAATCTGTCATGTTTTGAGCAAGTTGAGTATTGATTGTCTCTTGCTTTTCAATGAATGCATGCAATGTTTCCTCAAGATTTCTTCTAAGAGGTGGAGCATAAGGAGGTGCATATCCATGAGAATTTTGGAAATTGTGGGGTGCTTGAAATGGTGGTTGTGAAGTTTGTGCATTGTTGTTCTCACTCTTCTAACTAAAATTTGGGTGATTTCTCCAACCAGGGTTGTATGTTTGGGAGTATGGGTTGTGGTTGGCCCTTTGAAAATTGTTTAAAGCATGGGCTTGTTCATGGAGACATTCCTTAAAAGAAGGCAAGGTTGGACAATCATTGGTTGAGTGTTTATTTATTTCACAGATTTGACACACAATGTTTTCAACAGATTTTAATTGACCACTCTTTTTTAATTCTAGTGCCTCGAATTTTCTAGCTAAAGATGCAAACTTGGCTTGAAGGTCATGATCTTCCCTAAGGTTGTACATCCCTCCACTAGATGTATGAGATTGAGTTTTACTCGGTGCCTCATAAGTACCCGCAGTGTCCCAATTTTGAGCATTTTCAGCTAACAAGTCTAAGTACTTCATGGCTTCATCAGGATCTTTATCTTCAAAAGTTCCATTGCACATCAATTCAACCATTTGCCTATCTTTAGGTGTTAACCCTTCATAGAAATGTGAAACCAATCTCCATGTTTCAAAACCATGATGAGGGCAAGTACTAAGCAAGTCTCGATACCTATCCCAACATTTGTAAAATGTTTCTCGTGGTTTTTGAGTGAAAGTGGTGATTTGTCTCTTGAAAGAGTTTGTTCTATGAGATGGGAAAAACTTCTTTAAAAATTGTTGTTGCATTTCATCCCAAGCACGAATGGATCCTGGTCTTAAATTTTGTAGCCATGTTTTAGCTTTATCGTTTAATGAAAAAGGAAAAAGCTTTAATCTGATGGTGTTCATGCTACAATTTAAGTTATTATATGTGTTGCACACCTCCTCAAATTCCCTTAAATGCAAGTATGGATTTTCCAATTCCAAACCATGAAAAGAAGGTAAAAGTTGAATAATACCTGGTTTAAAATTAAAATGAGATGCATCGGGAGGAAAAACTATGCATGATGGTGCACTTGTTCTTGTGGGATTCATGTGGTCTCTAAGTGTTCTAGCACGGTTATTCTCATTATTCTCATTTTGAAGTGATTGATTATCTTCTTTGGCCATATTTTCTGAAAATGATGAGGATATCCTACAAAGTCTACCACTTGATGTACGTGACCACACTCTCACGCATGTGTAGTAATAAAATAAAAAAGAAGAAGAAAGCAAAAGAAGGAGGAAGAAAACAAAATAAAAAGAAACAAAAGAAAAGAAACAAAGTTATATACAAGAAAAGTGAAAAGAGAAAATAAAATAAATACTATAATTTATACAAGAACTTACCTCCCCGACAACGGCGCCAACTTGACACGACTAAAAGGTTGATGTCTTCTCCCAAGTGCAGGAGTGTCGAAGTAATAAATAACCCGGCAAGACCGGGGTCGAACCACAGGGAGGTTAATTGTACAAATTATAGACAACAATTATAAGCAACAATAATAGCAATAATAACAACAACAATAACAATAACAACAACAACTATAATAATAATAATAATAATAATAATAATAATAATAATAATAATAATAGTAGTAGTAATAAAGAAAAAGAAAAAGAAGAAGATGATGAGAACTTGGAGATGGAAAATTAATGTAAGGATTAAACAATAATAATAACAAATGTCAAGGTTAGAGGTTCCACTAATGGTATATCAAACAAGTATAGTATAAACTCTTATTATTGAATTGGAAACCACACACAAAGGAGGTTCCAATAAGATTATATATTGTTAATATGATTACATTAGTCATCTTATTCAATTAATGCTAATACTTGTAAATCTCGTCAAGCATTCATGATTATAACTTATGTTAACAACAAATCAAGTTCCTTTCATAGCTCAGGTGTCGGTTATACCATACATTATAGGCTATGAAAGTGCCAAGCATTTGTTGTACCAAGTGTTATACAACATAAATCAAGATTAGTCATTTAACAAGCAAAGTATTAAAGAGTGAACAAGATAACAAATATAAAACATGTTAGTATCAAACATTAAAGTCCATATTAAGTTTACATTATACTTATTCTGACACCATTAGTGTAACCTTTTCACCTTGACATAATAAACTTAGCTAAACATAATAAAAGAAAGAAAAATAAATAAACAAAATAAGAACATAAATAAGATAAGAGTTAACTAAGTAAAAGAAAGGAAATGAAAGGCATAAACTTGATATTAATGAAAGCAAAGCATAAACATTACAAAAAATACAAAGAGAGAAAGCAAGAGCATGATCTTGATCTGAACACCAAGATGCCAAAATGCATGGCAAATGCCTCCTTTTATAGGCCAAAATTGGGAACTATTGATTTGATGACTAATTGATGAGTGGGTGACCAACTCTTAACTTGGTGACAATCCTTATCTTCTCTTGTCTGCCCAAAACTTCATTGACAATGTCAAAATTGGAGCCACTCAAAAACATAAAAGTTGTATGCAATTGTCTCCGCTTTCTTGTGTAAATAATTCAGCTCATTTGAACTTCTAGAACTCCAGATATGGCCAAAATACTAAACAGTGCTCGGGCTGGAGGACAGATTCGGGCTTCTTTGTTGTTGCTACAATTTGGACTTGCAATTGGCCTTTTTAGATCTTGGGCTCCATATGAAAGTTGTAGGCCTATGTCTTACCTTTCCATCCATATAAAGTAGACCTAAATCTGAGATCTATAGCTCCAGATATGACCCAATTACCGAACTGTGTTCTGGTTTAGAATGCACCGACATCTCTTTTTTAATTTTGGTCATCTCTTTGTCCTTGCAATTTAAGTTCTTAAAGTCATCAATCAATCTTTTCATTTATGTGATAGGCCTGCATTTAAAATTAACATTTACCATAAATTAAAGGTATCTTATATTATTAGATATATTATTATAAAATATACTTTAGTTAAGGAGTTATTGATACTTCAAGTATAAAATGATGATATAAAACCATGATAAAAATGCACTTTTAAATACTAATCACTATACAACTTGCACCTTTGCAAGCTCAGCCTCAACACCTTGATTAGAGATTATAAAACTACAAACTTGGCACTTCTCCTTGTAAATAAACACTTACCTTTATTAATATAAAGCTATTAAACTCTTAGGACTTTAAAAACCTATTCGACATGGCTTAAATGCTCCTGCACACTTTGGCTAAAAATTATGTCATTAAAATAAACAACAACAAATTTTCCCAAAAATAGTTTAAGAACTTGCGTCATTACACGCATGAAGGTGCTTGGTGTGTTGGTTAGTCAAAATGGCATGACTAGCCACTTAAATAGACCATCTTTGATTTTGAATGTTGTTTTTCACTCGTTACCCACCTAAATACAAATTTGGTGATAACCACTTCAGAGGTCAATCTTAGTAAAAATAGAGGAGCCATATAGTAAATTCAACATATCATCAAGTCGAGGAATGGGAAACTAGTATTTCACGGTTATCTTATTAAATGCTTGACTATCAATGCACATCCTCCAACTACTGTCCTTCTTTGGTGTAAGTAAAACTGGGATATGGAAGGAATAAAACCCTTATCTAGTAATTGTTGAATTTGATGATCGATCTTTTCATTTTTTATTGGGCTCATGCGGAAATGAGGTAAATTAGGCAGGGTTGATCCTGGAATCAGATCAATGGCATGTTGTACCTCTCTCATTAGAGGTAGTTGATTTGGAACCATCAGGCATAATATCCTGAAACTTGCAACATTGTTGAGAACTTTGTTGGAATAATGTCTTCCTCTCTTTCATCACTTCCTAATTAGAAATTGATGGTCATCGTGTTCGACGCAATTACTCTTCCACACTCCCCCACCATGCTCATACATGGACCTTTAATTTCATTTGAACATAACAAACCTTTCTATCCTCCAAAACAGCAAACCAATCGAAGTATCCTCAATAGTTGTTAACTAGTCTTCAAAAGCATTGGGTTCTAGTTTTCTAAAAAAAATCTAGAACTTCAACCTTCATTCTTTTGGTCAATTCATCAAGAGGTTGATAACCTGCACCATGATCCGCGTGTCCTTAGTGCATGTTTCGCATATAACACCAAACTCGAGTTTTATAATCCTCAAACTCTTGATTTCCTTCTTCTTCCTCATAAGCATCTCCATCATTATTGCCCAAACTCTTTTTATGAATTGCTCTATGCCCACGCTAATTAAAGGGACCATACTCCTCCCAAGCACAACGCTTCTCCATGATATCTAGTCAATGAATAAGTTGCTCCATTACTGTGGCGATCTAATCAACCTGGTATTGCAGCTGAGGTTGATATGTTTCTTGGGTGTTTGGGTTTTGATGGCTTGAGTTTGGATTGTTTGTGTTATTCGGTTGTTGGCTAGTTGGGTTTGAGTTGTTTGGGTTTTGGTTGGGTGTTCAGGTTTTGGTTGGTTACCATGGCATATGAAGTACCACTACAAGTTACAGGCATGGACATAAAACACTACAATGAATGGAACCGAGTAACCACACTGAAACTCTAATACCAAATTGGTGACAATAATATCTTAGAGCAGCCTCACACTAGAACCCAAGAACAGGGATTATCACAGAATCTCTCTGTGTTGGAATCACTCTAAGAAAAAATCAACTCAGAGTCGTATGATGGCCAAAAATAAACTGCCTTTCATATTATTTGCATCCTCCTTTAAATACTAATGCAGTTTCTGGTTCTAACTAGGAAAATAATAAACTAGGAAAAAAATAATAGAATAGGTTTCCAAATCAAACTAGGAAAGTAGTAAACTAGAAAAAAAAAAGTGATAATAGAAAAGAATAAAATTACAACAGCTCTCGTGTTGATGTAGGCTTTGATCATGAAACTATAGGAGGTCTTGTTCCCTGATTTGCATCATGCTCTCTATGGGTTGAGGATAGGCTTTCTATTTAGTTTTCTTAAAAAATGGCAAACATGGTCTTTTTTAGTCAGATTCTCAAGACTAAGTCGATCATATTCTTTATGAAAATGGGGCTATAAATCATGAATTGCATATGCACATCTCCACTAGGACGTGTCTCAAGAGTTAATAGAAGATTATCTAAAGACTCTTTACTTAAGCCATCTTTAATCAATTGTATTTTATCTTCATGGTTTATAGATACCATTTATAAAGAATAGCATTGTGCATTATAAATCCATCTAGTACATTGACGACAAACTTCAGTCATTTTTTGCAAAAGTATTTTTACTTGTCCTAGGCATGTATGAAATTTTTTTTGGAAAACTCACATGATAATCAAACCTTTGCTTCAATTAGCAAATGAATCTCTTCAGAAATTCCATGGTTTATTAACAACCTCAATCTTGTATACCTAACTTAGTAAATTTTTATAATCGCATTTTGAGGCAAAACAGGAAAATACTTTTTTAATTTTTCAAGAGTAGTGTTTATTTTTTAAGATGAGAAGTGGAAAAGAGATGCAAAGAAAAGAGAAGGAATGAAGAATTGACACCCACATGCCCTAGAATAATAAAATTTAATGATACTATTTATCTCACTATCAGCAATGCATCTTCGAAATATTTGATGAGGATAATATTTGAAGCAGTAAGGGTCATTCCAATAAAAGTTCTTCACTTCATTCAAAAACTTACTTTTTTCATTGATACTCTAATGGGCTGGCAAATCTTCTAAAGAAAGAAAATTGATAACATTAGAAAACCAAGGCATTGATCTAAGAAAAAGTAAGGATTCAACACGAAAGTAATCATCGATTGGTGTGATGTTGGATGTTGAATCTATTGTCACTCTTTACAAAAGATCCGCATCAATATTTTCAGTGCCTTTTTCATCCATGATTTCTTCCTAAGAATAAATTATTTGCAAATCTTCAGATTCATCAAACTTTTTTTTCCTCACGGTAGATTCACATTGATCATAAACTAATTTGTTAATAAGATCTACTTCTTGTGAATCATTATCATCTCCAGGTTGTTTGCAAATGTTAAAAATATTCATCTTTAATGTCATGTTTCCAAATGATAGCTTCATTAGTCCATTTCTACAATTAATCATGTGTTAAAAGTTGCAAGAAATGGACGTTCTAAATAATAAAAAATGAATTTCATGCTTTAACAGATTGTGTGTCCAAAATAATAAAATCCATAGAATAAATGAATTTATCGACTTGTACTAACATATTTTCAACTATTCCTCTAGGCACTTTAACATATTTATCAGCAAGTAAGAGAGTTATAAAGTTGGTTTTAATTCACCTAGGTTGAAACTTTGAAAAATTGAATATGAAAGAAAATTCACACTAGCTTAAAGATCAAGTAAGGCTCTTTCAATTTTATGTTCTTTAATAAAGCAAGAAATTATAGGACAACTAGGGTTTTTATATTTCAAAGGATTATTGTTGTAAAGATTGACACTTGTTTGGCTAAAAAGTTTTTTTTTTCACATTCACTTTTCTCTTCATAGTGCATCAATCTTTCAAAATTTAACATAAGAAATAACCTCTTTAATAGCATCTAGTGAATGTATATTGATCCTTACCTGTTTGAAATTTCAAAGATTTCAGAGTTGTGATTAGTTTTCTTTTGTTTCGTCATGACATGAGGAAATGGAAGTGCTAGTGGGGAATTAGTCTTTTTTTTGCAATATTCACATTCAATCCCTTCCTTACTCTCAGAGAATGACTCAACATCTTTCTCACAAGGTTCACGAGGTAGTTTTTCAATAACCTTACCACTACGAATAGTGATAACTACCCCTTGGGATTTTGTTGTGGTTGAGATGGAAACTTACCTTTCTTTGAAAATTGAGAGTAAATGTTAATTTTGCAAGAGTATTTTTAAAATCTGTCATGCTTTGAGAAAGTTGAGTATTAATTGTATCTTACTTTTCAATGAATGCATGTAATGTTTCCTCCATATTTCTTTTAGGAGGTGGAGCATAAGGAGGTTTATATTCATGAGAATTTTAAAAATTATAGCGTGCTTGAAACGGTGGTTGTGAAGTTTATGCACTAGTATTATCAATCTTACAACTAAAATTTGGGTGATTTCTTCAACCAAGGTTGTATGTTTGCAAATATGGGTTATGATTGAGCATGAGTTTATTCATAGAGATATTTCTTAAAAGAAGGTAAAGTTGGACAGTTATTGGTGAAGTGTTCATTTGTTTCACAGATTTGACACACAATATCTGAATAAATTTTAATTGACCACTTTTTTTAAATTCTAGTGCCTCGACTTTTCTAGCTAAAGATGCAAACTTGGCTTGGAGGTTATGATCTTCCCTAAAATTGTACATACCTCCACTAAATGTATGAAGTTGAGTTTTACTTGGTACTTCATACGTACTTGCGATGTCCCAATTTTGAGCATTTCCAGCTAATAAGTCTAAGTACTACATTGTTTCATTAGGGTCTTTATCTTTAAAAGTTCCATTGCACATCAAGTCAACCATTTGCTTATTTCTAGATGTTAACCCTTCATAAAAATATGAAACTAATCTCTATATCTCAAAACCATGATGAGGGAAAATATTAAGTAAGTCTTGATATCCATCCCAACATTAGTAAAATGTTTCTTCTGGTTTTTTAGTGAATGCATGTATGGACTTTCTAAATCTAAGCTATGAAAAGAAGATAAAAGTTGAATAATGTCTGGCTTAAATTAAAATAAGATGCATCAAAGGGAAACTATGCATGATGGCACACTTGTTCTTATAGAATTCATATGGTTTCTAAGTGTTCTAACACGATTATTCTCATTATAAAGTGATTGATTATCTTCTTCAGCCATATTTTCTGAAAATAATAAGGATACTCTACAAAGTCTACCACTTAATATATGCGACCACATTCTCATACACGTGTAGGAATAAAATAAAAGAAAGAAGAAAACAAAAGAAGGAGAAACAAAATAAAAAAAATGAAAAGAAAAGAAAAAATAAATACTATAATTTGTACAAGAATTTAACTCCTCAACAACGACACCAAAAACTTGATACAACCAAAAGATTGATATCTTCTTCTAAGTGCAGGAGTCTCGAAGTAATAAATAACCTAGCAAGACCGGGGTCGAACCACAAGGAAGTTATTTGTATAAATTATAAATAACAACAACAACAACAACAACAACAATAGTAGTAGTAGTAATAGAAGAAGAAGAAGAAAAAGAAGTTGATAAGAACTTTGAGATGAAAGATCAATGTAATGATTAAATAAGGATAACAACAAATGTTAAGGTTAAAGGATCCACTAATAATATTTCAAACAAGTATAGTATAAACTCTTATTACTCATATAAAAACCACACACAAAAGAGATTCCAATTTAATTATAAATTACTAATATGATTAAATTAGTTATCTTATTTGAATAATGTTAATACTTGTAAATATTGTTAGGCATTCATGATTATAACTTATATTAAAAACAAATCAAGTTCCTTTCATAGCACATGCGTAGGTTATACCATATGATTGGGCTATAAAAGTGCTAATTATTTGTTGTATTAAGTGTTATACAATACAAATCTAGATTAACCATTTAACAAACAAAGTATTAAAAGTGAACAAGATAACAAATACAAAACATATTAGTATAAACATTAAAGTCCATATTGAGTGTACACTATACTTATTCTTACACCATTAGTATAACTTTTTCACCTTGGCATAATAAACTTAGCTAAACGTAATGAAAGAGAGAAATATAAATAAACAAGATAAGAACATAAATTAGATAAAAGTTAACTAAGTAAAGAAAAGGAAATGAAAAGCATAGACAAGATATTAATGAAAGTAAAACTTAAATATTAAAAATATATAAAGAGAGAAAGCAAGAGCATGATCTTGATCTAGAAACCAAGATGCCTAAATATATGGGAAATGCCTCCTTTTATAGTCCAAAATTGAAAACTATTGATTTTATGACTAATTGATGAGCGGGTGGCCAACTCTTGACTTGCTAACAATCTTTATCTTCTCTTGTCTAAATAAAATATCATTGATAACGTCATAATTTGAACAAGATCTCCACATGAAAGTTGTAGAAAATTATCTCAACTTTCAAAAAAAAAAATTCTAGTCATTTGGACTTCTAGAACTTTAGATATGGGTTGAACAATGTCTAGGCTGCAGGATAGATTCAGACTTCTTCGTTGTTGTTATAATTTGGACTTCAAAACGGTCTTTTTAAATCTTGAACTCCACATGAAAGTTATAAGCCTATGTATAACCTTTCCATCCATATAAAGTAGACCTAAGTTTGAGATCTACATCTCCAAATATGACCCAATTACCGAATAGTGTTTCAATTTGGACTACACCAGCATCTCTTTGCATAAGGTGTCTACAAAGAAAGGAATTTCATAATATAAATCCATAAAGAATTGTTATTATAAGAGAAACACTAGATAAGTATAAATAAAAACAACTTTAGAATCAATAGTGTCATAAAGTTGATTCATATTCCTAGTAGTACCAAATTACAAAGTTCGTATTCTTAATTGATGTTTGAATGAATACTTGCCTTTCAATAAACATACAACAAATTAAGATTAGCCCAAATCCAAATATCCAATAACTACATTAGCTTTGTCCTACCTCATAGCATAAATAACATCCCAATCTTTTTATTAGAGCATCTTACATGACTAAACATGGTAAGCATCCTCTATGAGAACTCTAAAAGAAATTGATGGTTGAACAAAATAAAATTCTAATTTTCTTAGTAAAGCAACCATTATAGTGTCTTTAGAAAGGGTATGTAAAAATATTAGCATACATAAGACTTTTAATGCTAAATGTAGACTATAAAACAAAATATTCAAAGAATTCCCTAACATTTCAAAGCATGACACTCCAATAATTTTATCACTCTCGTAACTAAGATTCCATCATTTTCACTAGTTTCATATAGGAATATAATAAGCCAAATCCTTGTTTAAAATTACCCTTCCTTCTTGCTATATATAAAACAAATAAACAATAAAACCTCAATAGTCAATATCAACTAGCAGGACAAAAAAATCCATGAACCCAACAAAGCCAAGATAGCAATAAAGTATCAATTTAGCTTGTTCAAAGTATGTGAAAGTAAATAATAGTAGCATCCATGCACACTCTTAAAACATACAAAACTAGAAAACCTAAAAAATGAATAATATCAAGTTCAAAGCTTTATTTATCCAATAATCAAAGTAACACATGCAAGAACTAAAGCTCTCTCCTTTTCCTTTTTTTTTTCCCTCCCTAACCAAACACACCTTTACAATAATAACCAAAATAGATCATAAAAGCAAGAAACACAATGATTTGAAAATATGGATCTATCATAAAATTTAGATGAAATCTCATTATTTTTCATAAAGAACATCACACCTTTCCACCACCACATCTAACAGCCATGGTGAAATCATTAAACATTAATGCAACTTTATAAATTGAAACAATAATAAGTAAGCATTTTCATGGAAAAGTAAAGAGAGGCAAAACAAATCCATCAATGGGAATGAAACAAACAAAAAAAACTAACATTTCCTAGCAAACTGTAAATAAACAATCAAAATCAAATTGGAAAAAGAAAAGTTTGGAAAGAAAAAAAGACCCAAGAGTGTGTAGTTGTATATGTTAAAGTGTGTGTGAAAATAATTTAATGTGCAACACACAATCATATGTTAAAGTGTGTGTGTGAAAATAAAGGTTTAAGAATGCTTGTTAAATGAGTATATAAGCAAAATTAATTGATAACAATGCAAGAGTTTGTAAACCTAAATATTTCAAGAAGTATTTTGATAGACCTTGTTATGAATATTACAAATAACCATTGAAAAATGTTAATTTAGATACGCCTCAAGAGTCAATAAAATTCCTCCTTACTCTGCTATCTTAGTAACAACAGTTTGCAAATGGTTTATGAAATAAAAAACATAGTTAGTTTATATATATATAAACCTTAGAACGTTGAGGACAATGTCTCGTTTTGGTTGGAGGAGAGGGTAGTAGTTGATAAAAAAAATGTTTTTCATTTCATAAAGCATGTGCATAATTGTTGTTACTAGGATGGCAGAGTAAAGGAGCTCTTTTGTTAAAGTGACTCTTGAGACGCATCTTAGTAACCATTCTTAACAAGGTCTATTATAATACTTTTTGAAATATTCAGGTTTACAAACTCTCCCATTGTTATCACTTAATTCTGCTCATATACTTATTTAACATGTATTCTTAAACCTTAATTTACACACACACACTTTAACATATGATTGTGGGTTGCATAATGAATTATTACATTATTTATGTTCTTTTGTTAAAGGTAACAACTAAAGGAAAGGGATTGTATATAATTAAGAAAAAAAACATGAAAAAAAAAGAAAAATGAAAAAAGAAAAAAAATGATGATAATAAAAATGTAGATAAGTTTGGTTTTGTAGCCTCCCTAACCTAAGCAATTAAGCTCGAAGGGGTGTTTTAACACCTAATACCCTAAAGTCAACTGACTTGAGAGCTATTGGCCCAACGCTTGTTACATGGGTTGAGGAGAAAAGCTTAAGTGAATCAAACATTGCATTATCTACATATCAGTATCTGCGACCCGAGTTACTAAGCTTGTAGGGGTGTCTTAACACCTAATGCCCTAAGACCAACTGGTTTGGGAGTCATTAGTTGAAAGCTCGTTACATGGGTTAAAGATGCATGATGCTTTTAAATTATATGTATATAGATTTAAAAAAAAAACATAAAAATAATAATCTCAACCCAAGGAAGTTAACCTTAAACATTAGAACAAAAATTTTGTTCTCTTCCAAGAGCACAAAAGAAAGGTTTATTAATATCTTGTTAAAAGGTATTGAGCAGATATATAAATTTAATGAGAGTTTGTTTATCTGGATAGATTAATGGAAGTTAAATGATGAATACCTTGCTTTGTGAAATTTGCAAATTGTTTTAACGCTTTGATTACTAGGGACTAGTAATAAGCTGGTTGGGGGGTGTGATTAGTACTTAAAAGTGTATTTTTATCAAGGCTTTATATCATTATTTTGCACTTGAAGTATGAATAACTCCTTAACTAAAGCATGTTTTATAATAATATATCTAATAATATAAGATACCTTTAATTTGTGGTAAATGTTCATTTTAAATGCAGGCCTATCACATAAATGAAAGGATTGATTGATGACTTTAAGAACTTAAATTACAAGGGCAAATAGATGGTCAAACTTAGAAAAGAGATGTCGGTGCAATCCAAACCGGAACACTATTCGGTAATTAGGTCATATCTAGAGATATAGATCTCAGATTTAGGTCCAATTTATATGGATGGAACGGTAAGACATAGGCCGACAACTGTCATATGGAGCACAAGATCTAAAAAGGCCATTTTCAAGTCCAAATTGTAGCAACAATAAAGAAGCCCGAATCTGTCTTCCAGCCCGAGCACTGTTCGGTATTTTAGCCATATCTGGAGTTCTAGAAGTCCAAATGATCTGAATTGTATACACAAGAAAGCTGAGACAATTGCCTACAACTTTCATGTTTTTAACTGGCTCCAATTTTGACGTTATCAATGACGTTTTGGGCAGACAAGAAAAGATAAGAATTGTCACCAAGTCAAGAGTTGGCCACCCACTTATCAATTAGTCATCTAATTAATAGTTCTCAATTTTGGCCTATAAAAGGAGGCATTTACCATGCATTTAGGCATCTTGGTGTCCAGATCAAGATCATGCTCTTCCTTTCTCTCTTTGTATTTTTTGTAATGTTTATGCTTCGCTTTCATTAATATCAAGTTTATGCCTTTCATTTCCTTTCACTTACTTAGTTAACTTTAATCTTATTCATGTTCTTATTTTGTTTATTTATTTTTCTTTCTTTCATTATGTCTAGTTAAGTTAATTATGTCAAGGTGAAAAGGTTACACTAATGGTGTAAGAATAAGTATAGTGTAAACTTAATATGGACTTTAATGTTTGATACTAACATGTTTTATATTTGTTATCTTGTTCACTCTTTAATACTTTGCTTGTTAAATGACTAATCTTGATTTATGTTGTATAACACTTGGTACAACAAATGCTTGGCACTTTCATAGCCCATAATGTATGGTATAACCGACACCTGAGCTATGAAAGGAACTTGATTTGTTGTTAACATAAGTTATAATCATGAATGCTTGACGAGATTTACAAGTATTAGCATTAATCGAATAAGATGACTAATGTAATCATGTTAATAATCTATAATTTGATTGGAACCTCCTTTGTGTGTGGTTTTCAATTGAACAATAAGAGTTTATACTATATTTCTTTGACATACCATTAGTAGAACCTCTAACCTTGACATTTGTTATTATCATTATTTAATCTTTACATTAATATTCCGTCTCAAAGTTCTCATCATATTCTTCTTCTTCTCTTTCTTTATTGTTACTACTACTACTACTACTACTACTACTACTACTAGTATTATTATTATTATTATTATTATTATTATTGTTATTGTTATTGTTATTGTCATTGTTGTTATTATTGTTATTACTATTATTATTGTTGTTGTTGTTATTATTATTGTTGTTGTACTATTATCGTTTATAATTTGTACAATTAACCTCCTTGTGGTTCGACCCCGGTCTTGCCGGGTTATTTATTACTTCAACACTCCTGCACTTGAGAGAAGACATCAATCTTTTAGTCGTGTTGTTCTTCTATGGGGCTACCTTCAGGAACACCTAGTCCCCTGTACTGAACTCAAGAGGTCTTCTTCTCACATCAGCATACTTCTTCTGTTTATCCTATATGGCTTTAATGCGATCCCTGATAGTTCTCACTTTCTCCGTGGTGACTTGGACCAATTTTGTGCCATATAACTTCCGATCCTCGATTTCCTCCCAACATAAAGGGGTTCTCCACCTCCTACCATACAAGGCTTCATATGGGGCCATCCCTATTGTGGCTTGGTGACTATTGTTATACGTGAACTCCATTAATGCCATATGTTCCTCCTAGTTTCCTTCAAATTCTAACACACAGGCCTGTAATAGGTCTTCCAAGACTTTGGATGATTCTTTCTGACTGGCCATCCGTTTGAGGGTGAAAAGCAGTGCTCATGTCCCAAGACTTGGATGATTCTAACACACAGGCCCGTAATAGGTCTTCCAAGACTTGTTCCCAAGGCATGTTGTATGCTCGGCCAAAGTCGAGAGGTGAACCTAGGATCTCGATCTGATACAATGGACACCGAAATCCTATAAAGCCATACCACCTCATTTCTATAAATCTTGGCAAGCTTATCCACCAAGTCGGTCATCTTTATAGACAAGAATAATGCGGATTTCATCAACTAATCTACGATAACCCATATTGCATCATTTCCTTTCCTCCCTTTGGGAAATCCTGACACGAAATCCATGGTGATCATCTCCCACTTCCATTCTGGAATTTGTAATGGTTGTAATGGTCCTGCAGTCCTTTGATGTTAACCTTGACTTGTTGACATATCTCACACTTAGACACATACTCAACTATTTCCCTTTTCATATTAGGCCACTGATTGTGCATCAAAAGTGTCATTAAGTCTCTTGTTTTACATATGTATTTATTGTTTTTATTTGGTTCTTTTTATAATAATTGATGTGTTTTTTTAGTAATGAAGTTTGTTTTAATGTTTCGATAGGTTTTTGGAGCTTAAATGAATTAATTCAGAAAATTCAACATCGGAATTCAGAACAAAGAATTGAAGAGACATTTAGTTGAAGATTGAAGCAAATCTTGGTTCAAATAAGTGCTCCAAATTTGTCCCAAAAATCAATTCTATTCCAATTCTAGAAAAGAATATCATATGATTTATTTCAAGCCCAAACTTGCCTTATGTTGTGTGCAAACTTCAACCATTAAACACTCAAGGTTTCAATGTCAATCTTAGCCCAAATAATAAGTACATTTGTATACTTATTTGATGCTCAAATTCAGCCCAAAATCAGCCCCAAATCAGCCCTAAATCAACCCCAAATCAACCTTCAAATCAACCCAAACACAATCCATGATCTTACATGTCCACACAACAAATAACAATTGATTTATTTTGGGTAATCCATTGATCCAAGAAGGCAAGCACATGGATGGAAAGCTGGAGGGGATATTTTAACATTATTTTGGGTCAAAAAGAAGAAGGAGACACCTCATAAATGAGGAAGAAAAACGTGCACCAAAGTAGTTGTAAAGCTGTCTTGATTTGATTTTTCAGAACACCTTTCGGTGTTTTGCCCATAACGTTTGACTCAGGTGTCCAAATGAGCTGTTCTTTAATGATCTGGAAAGGTGACATAATTGCCTATAAATATGTCTCTAATAGACTTCTCCAAAAAAAGCTTCTAAGAGGGTCGAATTGCTGTCCAAAGTTAGAGTCAGATTTGTGTCCGAATTTTTTCTGAAATTGTATTGTGTTCTTCTTTATAGATTTCGGTTCTTTAGTTTGTAAAACTTATTTTTTCAGTTGGATTCAAGTTCTTTCATGTTTATTGAAGTGTTCTTATATATAATCATGGTTGGCTAAACTCTTTCTTGGATCCAAATCAAGGATAATGGTGATTGAGGTGAGTTCTTTAGGATATGAATGAATCTTAATGTTTATCTTCTTATTTTCTTCATGAATGATTTATTATTGTAAAGAAATTTTAGAAATCATTTAGGTAATGTTATAATCTTGAATTTTTATGCACAAACTTTAGTTTTGGTATAGAGATTGCTTGATTCAATGTCTTACTTAATATGAAAGTACTTGTTCATTCTTAAGCAATAATCAATCTTCATCTTTCTAATCTTCATTGTAATATCTTCCGATCTAATATCACCATCGTTGAGATTAGGTTGAGTTATCTTATATATGTTGAAGAAATCACCAATACATCACCATTAAAATTGATTTGGACCAAGACTTACTTTTCTTGTCATTTAAAATCTATTTACATTTTTTTTTTATCTTTGAAAACAAATCCATCAATTATTTTCAACCAAGTTATTGTTAATTTAATTTCTCTTGAGTTTTTTTTTGTTACTTAGCTTAATTTCCAGATCTAGCTCTCTGTGGATATGACCTCGATCTTACCGAGTTAATTGCTACATCGCACACTCGTGCACTTGCGAGTTAAAACAAGCCGATCATAAAAAGCGGTCAAGCAATTTTGGCACCGTTGCCGGGGAGCTAGCAAGCAAAGGTAACAAATTTAGATTTGATTATTGGAAAACTAAAAAAAAATCATATAAAAAAAATTCAATTGGCTGGTTTTACCGCCTAAAAAAAATTTGACCTTAACGTTTCGGATATTGGACTGTGGACTGGACTATTAATTGTTGGATTTTGGTTGGTTCAACCATTTTTCTTTTATTGTCTATTCTTATTAGTTTCTAATATTTTTCTTGTTTATTTCATTTTATTTTGTTGATATTGTTTTTATTTATTGTCTAAAGTGCTTGGCCGGTATTACCGCCTCTTGTTTATTTCATTTTATTTTGTTGTTTTGTTATGATTATTTTTCTTATATTTATTGTTTGAAGTGCTTGGCTGGTATTACCGCCTTTTTATTCAAGCTTGTTATAATTATCTTTTAATGTTTATTGTTGTTAATAGTGTTTATTAGTTGGAGAGTGAATTTCTTAATTTGTTGTATTTTTATTTTTGAGTTATTACTTTTATTTGCAATTTTTTTTCTTTTTCTTTCCTTTCTTTTCATATTCATATAATTGTTATATTATTATTATTATTATTATTATTATTATTATTTTATCATGGCTAATGTTGAAGATGTAGAGGGTGAAGGGAGTGTTCAAGGTAATGGACCTCCACAATTCAATGATCAACCTAATTTTCGAACTCTTAGAGAGTATCTTCACCCGGCTAGACAAAGTACACCTTTGTGTATTATCTTACCTCTTAACCAACAAGCTTTCAATTTGAAACCGGGCATGATTCAACTTCTTCCCACATTTCATGGTATGGATTCTGAAAATCCATACATACATATTAAAGACTTTGAAGAGGTATGTAATACTTTTATTGATAGAACATGCACCGAGGAAACCATTCGGCTTAAATTGTTCCCATTCTCTCTAAAGGATAAAGCCAAGCTTTGGCTAAACTCTTTGCATCCTAGGTCTATAGGTACATGGAGAGAAATGCAAGCTGAATTTTTGAAAAAATACTTCCCCACTCATAGGACAGCAGCCTTACAACGTCAAATGATGAATTTTTCTTGTAGTCCAAATGAGTCATTTCACCAAGCTTGGGAAAGGTTCAAAGACTTGTTAAATGCATGCCCTCACCATGGTTTTGAGATGTGGAGGTTAGTGAGTTTCTTTTATGACTCTCTTACCGCAGATTTTAAAAAGCTAGTGTCAACCATGTGTAATGGTGAGTTTTATGACAAAGAACCAAGTGAGGCCTTTGATTTTTTTGATCAATTGGCTGAAAACACAAAGCAATGGGAGACTTCTCTCCCAGTTCATGTTGAGTCTAGAAACACCATTTCTCATTCAAGTGGGAAGTTTCAATTGAAAGAGACTGATGACCTCAATGCTAGATCAGCCTCATTGGCTAGGAAAGTAGAGTCTCTTGAGATTAAAAAAGTGCATGTCATAAGTGAACAACAAGAGGAAAGTTGTGTTGTTTGTGAAAGCAAAGGGCATAGGACAACTGAATGTCTTACCATTCCAGCCTTCAAGGAAGTGCTATATGGCCAAACTTCTGATTCAAGTAATGTTAGAAAGCCATTTCCAAACCAAGTAGGCAATCCCTACTCTGAGACCTATAATCCTGGATGGAGGAACCACCCAAATTTTGGATGGAGAAATGAGGGCTCTTCAGTACCTCAAACATTTCAACCTCCACCCCAACCATTTCATGCTCCCACACATAACACATACCAACCACCTCATAAGAGATCCTTAGAGGATACTCTTCAACAATTCATGCAAACGCAAGGAGGAATCAACAACCAAGTTTACAAATTCCAAGACCAGACCAATAGGACCTTAGATGACATTCGAAGTCAACTAACTAAGTTGACTCAATCACTAAGCATTCAAGAGAAGGGAAAAATCCCAGCTCAACCAATGCCCAATCCTAGAGGTCAGGTACACATGAGTGAATCCTCACCTAGTGAACCTTCAAACCATGAACAAGTCCAAGCCATCACTACCCTTAGAAGTGGAAAGATTGTTGACAAAGGTGTAGGTTTTAGGATTCCTAAAGGTATTGTGGAGGAGAAATCTAGGGAAAGTGAAGAGGGAATCAAAACACAAGTGACAAATGAGAGTTTGAGAGATAAAGAAGGTGAGCTAAATGAGAAAGAGATGAGTGAGAAAGGAGATGATTCAAGAAAAATTGAAGTCAAAGTGAGTGACTTAGAATTTGTTCCTAGAGCACCATTTCCACAAAAGTTAGGGAAACCTAAGCAAGATCTTATGAACTCAGAAATCTATGAATTGTTCAAACAAGTGAAAGTCAATATTCCACTCCTTGATGCAATTAAACAAGTTCCATCTTATGCAAAGTTTCTTAAGGATTTATGCACAGTCAAAAGGAGATTGAATGTGAAAGAAAGAGCCTTTCTAACTGAACATGCTAGTACCATCATCCAGTTTAAGACCCCTCCCAAATACAAAGATCCTGGTTGTCCTACCATTTCATGCATTATTGGAAGTCATAAGATAGATCAAGCTTTGTTGGATTTAGGAGCAAGTGTGAATTTAATACCCTACATTGTTTACGAACAATTAGGTTTAGGAGAAATCAAGCCTACTCGAATCACCCTTCAATTAGCTGATAGGTCAATCAAGATTCCCAGGGGTATCGTTGAGGATGTGTTGGTCCAAGTAGATAAATTCTACTTTCCTGTTGATTTTGTAGTATTAGACACCGCACCAATTCAAGGTTCTAATGCCCCCATCCCAGTCATCTTAGGGAGACCTTTCCTAGCTACATCCAATGCCTTAATTAACTGTAGGAATGGGGTGATGAAATTGTCTTTTGGGAATATGACTGTGGAGATGAACATATTCAATGTCTCCAAACAAATTAGGGAACATGAGGACATTAGAGAGGTAGATTTCATCCAAACAGTTTGTCAAGAACACTTTGAGAGAGTGTGGATCAAGGATCCATTGGAGAGAACTTTAATTCATGATGAAAGATTTTGTTCTTTGGAATGTGTTGATGAGGAAGTAAGAGAACTCGAGACTTATCTAGATCCAATGCCTATTATGTCAATAGGTCAATGGACCCCATCATTTGAGCCTTTAATTTCACCCCAAGTGAAAGTTGAGGAATCTCTTGTCCAGCCTGATAAACTAGAAAGGAAGCCTTTACCGAGTGATCTTAAGTATGCATTTCTAGGGGAAGATGAATCATATCCTATTGTGATCTCATCAAAACTTAGCATAGAGCAAGAACACAAACTTTTAAGAGTGGTGAGAAAACACAAGAAAGCAATTGGGTGGAAAATTACTGACTTGAAAGGAATTAGCCCTCTTTTATGTACACATAGAATCTATCTTGAAGAAGAGGCTAAATCTGTGAGGCAAATGCAAAGACGATTGAACCCAAACATGAAGGAAGTAGTGAGAGGTGAAGTGCTTAAGCTACTTGATGCAGGTATCATTTACCCTATTGCAAACTCAAAATGGGTTAGTCCAACCCAAGTTGTCCCAAAAACATCTGGAGTCACGGTAGTGAAGAATGAAAATAATGAGCTGGTACCAACTAGAATCCAAACTGGATGGTGTATGTGCATTGATTATCGTAAATTGAACATGGTGACTAGGAAGGACCATTTTCCGCTTCCATTTTTAGACCAAGTGCTTGAAAGAGTAGCTGGAAGAGCTTTCTATTGTTTTCTGAATGGATACTCAGGTTACAACCAAATTGAGATTTCTTTAGAAGACCAAGAAAAAACCACTTTCACTTGTCCTTTTGGTACTTATGCTTATAGAAGAATGCCATTTGGTTTGTGTAATGCACCAGCCACTTTTCAAAGGTGTATGATGAGTATCTTTAGTGACATGGTGGAAAATTTTTTGGAAGTTTTCATGGATGATTTTTCAGTTTATGGGGATTCTTATGAGTTGTGTCTAATGAATCTAGAAAAAGTTCTTGAAAGGTGTGAAGAGAGCAATCTTGTACTCAATTGGGAGAAGTGTCATTTTATGGTGACACATGGCATTGTTTTAGGTCACATTGTCTCTTCAAAAGGGATAGAGGTAGATAAGTCAAAAGTGGAAGTCATTCAAAAATTAACTACCCCTAAGACTGTGAAAGATGTGAGATCCTTTTTAGGACATGCTGGTTTTTATCGAAGATTCATTCATTCTTTTAGTACCATTGTCAAACCATTGTGTAACTTGTTGTCACAAGATGTCCCATTTGATTGGACATCAAAATGTCAAGAAGCTTTTGAAAAGCTTAAAGGGTTGTTGACAACTGCACCAATCATACAAGCTCCTGATTGGTCTTTACCATTTGAACTGATGTGTGATGCTAGTGATTTTGCGGTTGGGGCTGTTTTAGGGCAAAGAAAAGACAAGAAACCTCATGTCATATATTATGCTAGCAAGACTTTGAATGATGCTCAATTGAATTACACTACAACTGAAAAAGAACTCTTAGCTGTGGTCTTTGCATTAGACAAGTTTAGGTCTTATTTGGTTGGATCTCTTGTTATTGTTTTCACTGATCATGCAGCATTGAAATATTTGCTCACAAAACAAGATGCCAAACCACGTTTGATTCGATGGATCCTCCTACTCCAAGAGTTTAACATTGAAATTCGAGATAAAAAGGGAGTAGAGAATGTAGTAGCTGATCATTTGTCTCGTCTTTCAAGCTATAAGACCATAATTGATGAATCTCCAATAAATGAACTCTTTGCTGATGAAAATTTATTTTGTGCAGGTACTGTCTCTTACATTGGTTCTCCATGGTATGCTGACATAGCAAATTACCTAGCCACAAGTCAAATTCCTTCTCATTGGTCTAAACTTGACAAACAAAAATTCTTGCGCAATGTGCGCACCTTTTTTTGGGATGACCCCTACCTATTTAAATATTGTCCTGACCAAATTATTAGGCGGTGCATCCCTGATCATGAAATTCCAAGGGTCATTAATTTTTGTCATGCATTAGCCTGTGGTGGGCATTTCTCTTCCAAGAAAACCATTGCCAAAATCTTGCAGTGTGGTTTTTATTGGCCTACCATGTTTAAAGATGTTCATGCCTTCTGTGTTGCATGTGACCGATGCCAACGACTAGGTAGCCTCACTAGGCGTAACATGATGCCCCTTAACCCCATCCTTGTTTTGGAAATATTTGATTGTTGGGGGATTGATTTCATGGGACCTTTTCCAAGTTCATTTGGTTACCAATTCATCCTTGTTGCTGTTGATTATGTGTCTAAATGGGTGGAGGCCATTGCATCTCGAACCAATGACCATCGAGTTGTGGTCAAATTCTTGAAAGAAAATATTTTCTCTCGTTTTGGCATGCCTCGGGCTATGATTAGTGATGGGGGAAAACATTTTTGTAACAAGCCCGTTGGGATTTTGATGAGAAAATATGGTGTAATTCACAAGGTCAGTACCCCCTATCACCCACAGACTAGTGGCCAAGCTGAGTTGGCAAATAGGGAGATCAAGAACATTTTAGAGAAAACAGTCAATCCAAACCGTAAAGATTGGTCCCTACGACTAGTTGATGCTTTGTGGGCATATCGCACTGCTTATAAGACCTCTTTAGGAATGTCTCCTTATAGGCTAGTTTATGGAAAGCCTTGTCATCTCCCTGTTGAGATTGAGCACCGTGCATATTGGGCCATTCGACAATTCAATGACAATGAAAACGAAGTTGGCAAAAATAGAAAGCTTCAATTGGATGAATTAGAGGAGTTGAGAAATGATGCATTTGAAAATGCAAAAATTTCAAAACATAAGATGAAAACTTTGCATGATAAACATATTCTTAGAAAATCCTTTCATGTTGGTCAAAAGGTTCTCTTGTATAATTCACGATTACATCTCTTTCCTGGGAAGTTGAGGACAAAATGGACTGGTCCATTTGTGATTAAATCCATCTCTGAGCATGGTGCATTTGAGGTAGAAAATCCCAAGAATGGAAATATTTTCAAAGTAAATGGTCATCGATTGAAACCTTATCTTGAAAATGTTGTGGCTGAAGTTGAGACATTGGATCTTCAAGATCCAATACCATTGTAGTATTAGAAGTAATGAGTTTTTATTTTTATTTTTATTTTTCATTTTTATTATTTTTTCTTCTTTCTTCCAGCTCTTATATTTTCGTGCTCATGCATTCGGGACAATGCATTATTTTAAGTTGGGGGGTGTGAGGTTCTTTATTTTCAAAAAAAAAAATCAATGTTTTCTTTTAGTTGTGATATGCAGGTTAAAAAAAATCAAGCAAGAAGTCAGCTCATGCCCAATTCAATCAGACATTCATCCTTGAAAACAGAAGGGGAGTAACAATTTTCTAATCTTTATACTTTTCTTCTCTTTCTCTTTTACATTGAGGATAATGTAAAACTTAATTTTAGATATTTCATTATGTTGAATGCTTGAGATAACCATGCTTGTTAAAAAAAAAAAAAACTTGCATTCGTATGTGAATGAGACTTGTTTAGGATCATCATTACATTTTTGGATTCATTATTATGTTGAACATTGCATACTTTAATTTGGGATAGATAATATCTTATAAAGCAAGATATAGCATACTTTTTTTTAAGATTACTGAAATACATCTTTCCTTGTAAAAGTTGTGTGAGTTGTGTGATTATGCATGAAAGATGAGTATGATGCTTTACTTGTGATTATCCCTTTTGATCCAGTCCTAAACAAGGTTTAAGTAAATAGAGTAATAATTATTACACGAATAAATAAATAAATGTGTATAAAGTTATATCTACTCCAATGTTTTGAGTTGCTCAGTAACTAGGGGTATTCATCACAAATGTTTATCTTTACGTCAAACGGCAGCTTAAAATATGAGTATGCAAAGCACTTTAAGTTTGTGACTTTGTGAGTAACCAGGTGCATTTATCACAAATGTTTGTATTCGCGTCAAAAGGGAAGTGACTACTTAAAGACAAAAAATAAATCATATCTTCAAAAAAAAAAATATATATATATATATATATAGATATTTCTCTAGTTTGCTACCTTGTTTGTGTTGGTGAGAAGGGAAGATTACAAGTTAAGTTTTCGTATGAATCACTTATGTTAGTTGCACGATAAATATGACTGAATTTGAAAATTTTGTATGGATGTTTGATTTAGAGAATATGAGTATGCTTATTTTTCTTTATTTGCTATTGTGTACACTAAGTTAAAGATACCAATGTTGCATGATAGGTCCTTCAAGTGTGATGAATCGAGCCTAATTATGGTTGTTATTATTATTATTTTTATTTTAAAGGTTTTATGTTTTGTTTTGCTTGAGGACTAGCAAAATCTAAGTTGGGGGGTGTGATTGTGCATCAAAAGTGTCATTAAGTCTCTTGTTTTACATATGTATTTATTGTTTTTATTTGGTTCTTTTTATAATAATTGATGTGTTTTTTTAGTAATGAAGTTTGTTTTAATGTTTCGATAGGTTTTTGGAGCTTAAATGAATTAATTCAGAAAATTCAACGTCGGAATTCAGAACAAAGAATTGAAGAGACATTTAGTTGAAGATTGAAGCAAATCTTGGTTCAAATAAGTGCTCCAAATTTGTCCCAAAAATCAATTCTATTCCAATTCTAGAAAAGAATATCATATGATTTATTTCAAGCCCAAACTTGCCTTATGTTGTGTGCAAACTTCAACCATTAAACACTCAAGGTTTCAATGTCAATCTTAGCCAAATAATAAGTACATTTGTATACTTATTTGATGCTCAAATTCAGCCCAAAATCAGCCCCAAATCAGCCCTAAATCAACCCCAAATCAACCTTCAAATCAACCCAAACACAATCCATGATCTTACATGTCCACACAACAAATAACAATTGATTTATTTTGGGTAATCCATTGATCCAAGAAGGCAAGCACATGGATGGAAAGCTGGAGGGGATATTTTAACATTATTTTGGGTCAAAAAGAAGAAGGAGACACCTCATAAATGAGGAAGAAAAACGTGCACCAAAGTAGTTGTAAAGCTGTCTTGATTTGATTTTTCAGAATACCTTTCGGTGTTTTACCCATAACTTTTGACTCAGGTGTCCAAATGAGCTGTTCTTTAATGATCTGGAAAGGTGACAGAATTGCCTATAAATATGTCTGTAATAGACTTCTCCAAAAAAAGCTTCTAAGAGGGTCGAATTGCTGTCCAAAGTTAGAGTCAGATTTGTGTCCGAATTTTTTCTGAAATTGTATTGTGTTCTTCTTTATAGATTTCGGTTCTTTAGTTTGTAAAACTTATTTTTTCAGTTGGATTCAAGTTCTTTCATGTTTATTGAAGTGTTCTTATATATAATCATGGTTGGCTAAACTCTTTCTTGGATCCAAATCAAGGATAATGGTGATTGAGGTGAGTTCTTTAGGATATGAATGAATCTTAATGTTTATCTTCTTATTTTCTTCATGAATGATTTATTATTGTAAAGAAATTTTAGAAATCATTTAGGTAATGTTATAATCTTGATTTTTTATGCACAAACTTTAGTTTTGGTATAGAGATTGCTTGATTCAATGTCTTACTTAATATGAAAGTACTTGTTCATTCTTAAGCAATAATCAATCTTCATCTTTCTAATCTTCATTGTAATATCTTCCGATCTAATATCACCATCGTTGAGATTAGGTTGAGTTATCTTATATATGTTGAAGAAATCACCAATACATCACCATTAAAATTGATTTGGACCAAGACTTACTTTTCTTGTCATTTAAAATCTATTTACATTTTTTTTTATCTTTGAAAACAAATCCATCAATTATTTTCAACCAAGTTATTGTTAATTTAATTTCTCTTGAGTTTTTTTTTGTTACTTAGCTTAATTTCCAGATCTAGCTCTCTGTGGATATGACCTCGATCTTACCGAGTTAATTGCTACATCGCACACTCGTGCACTTGCGAGTTAAAACAAGCCGATCATAAAAAGCGGTCAAGCAATTTTGGAATTTGTATCATTTCCTTTCCTCCCTTTGGCAAATCCTGACACGAAATCCATGGTGATCATCTCCCACTTCCATTCTGGAATTTGTAATGGTTGTAATGGTCCTGCAGTCCTTTGATGTTGACCTTGACTTGTTGACATATCTCACACTTAGACACATACTCAACTATTTCCCTTTTCATATTAGGCCACCAATAGAGGTGTTTTAGGTCTCGATACATCTTAGTGCTACCAAGATGTATGGAGAACCTGGACTCATGTGTTTCTTGTAGAACCATTCGTTTGACTGTTTCATCACTAGGCACGTATAACCGTTGTCCCATCATCAAGGATCCATCATTCGCTACTTGGAATTTCATTTCTACTCCGTCCTCCTCATTCTTCCTAATCTTGGACCCCTCCTTGTCATGGAATTGGGCATGTAGTATTTGTTCCCGATACGTTGGTCGCACCAATAATTGAACTACTAGCCCACCTCTGGCATTAATGTCCAAATTTACACCCATCTCTTTCAATTCCGCTAATTGCTGCTCTTTTCCCATTGTTAACCTTCCCAGGGTGGTTTTATTTTTACGATTGAGGGCATCTACCACCACGTTTGCTTTCCCTGGATGGTATTCTATGGTGTAGTCATAATCCTTAATGAGCTTTATCCACCTTCTTTGTTTCATGTTCAACTCCTTTTGCGATATCAGATACTTCAAACTCTTATGATCAGTAAAAATTTGGGTTTGAGACCTATACAAATAGTGTCTCCATATCCTCAAAGCAAAAACTACAGTAGTCAACTCTAGGTCGTGCATTGGGTAGTTCACCTCATGAGTCTTTAACTGTCTTGATGCATAGGCGATCACTTTCCCATATTGCATCAGAACACACCCCAATCTCTTCCCCGAAGCATCACTATATACCACAAAACCCTTGGTCCCTAAGGGAAGGGTCAACACTAAAGTAGTGGTGAGCCTCCTCTTTAACTATTGGAAGCTTTTCTCACATTCTTCTGACCACACCCATTTCTTATTCTTCCTAGTTAGTTGGGTCAAAGGGGTTGCAATCAGGGAAAAACCTTCGATAAACCTCTAATAGTATTTGCAAGTCCCAAGAAGCTATGTATTTCGGTGACCAAAGTTTGTCTTTCCCATTTCAAGACTGCCTCAACTTTTTTAGGGTCTACAAAAACACCTTCGACTGAAATGACGTGTCCCAGAAACATCACTCTCTTCAGCCAAAATTCACATTTACTTAGTTTTGCATATAATTGGTGATCTCTCAAGGTTTGTAATGTTTGTCTCAAGTGTTCTTTGTGCTCCTCAAAAGAATTCAACTACACCAGTATATCATCAATGAACGCAACCATAAACTTATCAAGGTATGGTTGGAAAACCCGATTCATCAAGTCCATGAAGAGGGCTGGGGCATTCATCATCCCGAACGGTTATGTTCACTAAAGAGTTGATGTCTTATCCCAAGTGCAGGAGTGTCAAAGTAAAATAACCCGGCAAGACTGGGGTCGAACCACAGGGAGGTGAATTATATAAATTATAAATAAAGAAAAAGATTTGAAGAGAATAATAATAGAAAAGGAGTTGAAGAATGTTTTGGGATGTGATATTGATGTATGGATTAAACAATAACAAAACATATGTCAAGGTTATAGGATTCACTAATGGTATTTCCAATAAATATAATATAAAATCTTTTTATTACTCAACTAGAAACCACACACAAAAGAGGTTCCAATCGAATCATTTCTCATTATTAGCTCATTATAAATTATTAACATGATCATATTAATCATCTTATCTAAGTAACACCATACTTATAAATATCACCAAGTAATCATGTTGCTAGTTTATGTTAACAACAAATCAAGTTCCTATCATAATATCGATATCGGCCGAAGATAATTCGCTGCAAAAAACTCAACACGGTTTCGGTAGTGAATCAAAATTTTGCTGCGGAACACACAATTCGTTGCAGAAGACTTGGTTTTGGCAACAAATGTTAATTCACTGCAGCCGACATATTTTCAGCAGAGAATCAAAATTTCGCTGTAGAACACAGAATTCGGCAACAAATTCTAATTCGCTACAGCCGACATAGTTTCAACAGTGAATCGCAATTTCGCTATAGAACATATATTTCAGCAACAAATTCTAATTTGTTGTAGAAGACTCAATTTCGATAGTGAATACTAATTCGAGTCAAAATTTTGCTGCAAAACACATAATTCTGCAGTGAATGCTGATTCGTTGCAGAAGACTTAGTTTTGAAAGTGAATGCTAGTTCGCTGCAGCTGACACATTTTTGGTAGTGAATCACAATTTCATTATGGAACACACAATTCGACAGCAAATTCTAATTCACTATAGAAGACTCAATTTCAGCAACGAATACTAATTCGCTATAACTAACACGGTTTCGACAATGAATTGAAATTTTGTTGTAGAACACACAATTTTGTAGCGAATGTTGATTCGTTGCAGAAGACTCAATTTTGGCAGCGAATACTCATTCGTTGTAACCGACATAGTTTCAGCAGCGAATCAAAATTTGCTACAGGACACACAACATTGCAGTGAATGTTGATTCACTACAGAAGACTTAGTTTTAACAGCAAATGCTAATTCGCTGCAACTGACACAATTTTGGCAACAAATTGAAATTTCGCTGCAGAACACCCAATTCGGCAGTGAATTCTAATTCTTTACACCCAACACAGTTTTGGCAGCGAATTGCAATTTTATTATAGAACACACCATTCAGTAGTGAATTCTAATTCGCTACAAAAGACTCAATTTCGGCAGCGAATACTAATTTGCTACAGCCAACACGATTTCGGCAGTGAATCAAAATTTTGCTACAGAACACACAATTCTGCAGCGAATGCCGATTCGTTGTAGAAGACTCGGTTTTGGTAACAAATGCTAATTCGCTGCATCCGACATATTTTCAGCAGCGAATCAAAATTTCATTGCAGAACACATAATTCGGCAGCAAATTCTAATTCGCTATAGCCGATATAGTTTCGATAATGAATCGTAATTTCGCTATAGAACACATATTTCAACAACAAATTCTAATTTGCTGCAGAAGACTCAATTTTGGCAGTGAATACTAATTCGTTGCAACCAACACGGTTTCCGCAGTGAATCGAAATTTTGCTGCAGAACACATAATTCTGCAACGAATGCTGATTCGTTGCAAAAGACTTAGTTTTGGAAGTGAATGCTAATTCACTGCAGCCGACACATTTTTGGCAGCAAATCGTAATTTCATTATGGAACACACAATTCAGCAGCGAATTCTAATTCACTACAACCGACATAGTTTCGACAACGAATCACAATTTTGCTATAGAACACACAATTCGGTAGTGAATTCTAATTCACTACAGAAGACTCAATTTCGACAGTGAATACTAATTCGCTACAACCAACACGGTTTTGACAGCAAATCAAAATTTTGCTGCAGAACACACTATTTTGCAGCGAATGCTGATTCGTTGCAGAAGACTCTGTTTTGGTAGTGAATGCTAATTTGCTGCAGCTGACACATTTTTAACAGCGAATCAAAATTTCACTGCTGAACACACAATTTGGCAGCGAATTCTAATTCACTGCAGAAGACTCAATTTCAAGAGTGAATACTAATTCGCTGCAGCGAACATAGATTCGGCAGCGAATCAAAATTTGTTGTAGAACACATAATTCTGCAGTGAATGCTGATTCACTGCAGAAGACTTGGTTTCAACAACGAATGCTAATTCATTGCAGCCAACACATTTTTGGCAGCGAATTGAAATTTCACTGCAAAACACCCAATTCGGTAGCGAATTCTAATTCGCTGCAGAAGACTTAATTTTGGCAGCGAATACTAATTCGCTGCAGGCAACACAGTTTCGACAACGAATCGAAATTTCGCTATAGAACACCTAATTTGGCGGCAAATTCTAATTCACTGTAGAAGACTCAATTTCAGCAGGGAATACTAATTTGCTGCAGCCGACACAGTTTCAGTAGTAAATCGAAATTGGCTGCAAAACACACACATTGAAAACCATCAATTACAGCATATATCTTTCAATCATTCCAGCAGAATACACACATTGACACTAACCATTCCAGCATATAATCCTTCAAACAATCCCAGGAACACACACATTGCATGTTGTCAACCCTATAATTAAACTTGGCCCCGTACTATGATTTGTTGTTTCTCTTTTATTCATTTTTCTTTGTTAGATGTTTCGAAATTGGCCTTATTTTGTTTATGTTTTCCTTGTCCTCTTAGTTAATTTATGTTTTCTTCATAACTAGCTTACGTCTTAGGTCAATTCTTTTAGGGTTTTTCTTCTTCATTTCTTGTTCTATATCTTAAAGAGAAGAGGAAGGAAGTTTCATGACCCATACCTTTCAAATCTAGCTAGGATTGAGGAAGGTTTGACAATGTCCTTCCTCCTCTCTCGCTGGTTCTTTTCCTTCTTTTTCATCTCATGCTAGTTCCCTTCTCTTTTCTCTTTAGGTAGTTGTCTGATCTTCTCTCAAGGTCTCCTCTCTCTCCCTCACACGTTCACAAGGCTTAGGTTTCTGTTGGGGAGGAGAAAGGGAGAGTAACATACAGCTGGACATACTGCTGCAAACAACTTTGAGAAGAGCTAGGGTTGCCTTCTATCTCCTTCTTATATTTATACTCCCCATTAAATGAGATAGGTGTTTGGGGGTTGGTTTAGATGTGTTCTTATTCTTGTTTTGGTCTATCTAAAACCAGTTTTACCCCTCCCTCTCAGCTCCTTAAGTTAATTATTATTATTATTTTATTTTTGAGACAAAAACAGCGTCACTGCCGATGCAGAATTCGGCAGCAGAAACTGCGTCGCTGCAGATTGAGAAATCGACAACAAAAACTACTTCGTTGTAGATTCAGAAATCGACATTGGAAACTGCATCGCTGTTAATCGAGAAATCGACAGCGGAACCTACTTCGTCGCAGATTCAGAAATTAGCAACGAAAACTGCTTCGCTGCAGATACAGAAATCGGTAGTGAAAACTGCGTCGCTGCCGATTGAGAAATCGACAGCGAAAACTGAGTCATCGGTTCCGTCTATATATGTATATATATTCTTTTGGGTGTTTACATATTGTATAATAACATATCTAATAATATAAGATACCTTTAATTTGTGGTAAATGTTCATTTTAAATGCACGTCTATCACATAAATAAAAGGATTGATTGATAAATTTAACAACTAAAATTAAAAGGACAAAGAGATGGCCAAACTTAGAAAAGAGATGCTGGTGCAATCCAAATCGAAACTGTTTGGTAATTGGGTCATATCTGGAACTGTAAATCTCAGATTTGGTCTACTTTATATGGATGGAAAGGTAATACATAGGCCTACAACTTTTATATGGAGCTCAAGATTTAAAAAGGTCATTTTCAAGTCCAAATTGTAGCAATAACAAAGAAGTCTGCATATGTTCTACAGTCTCCACACTGTTCAATGTTTGACCCATATCTATAGTTCTAAATGTCCAAATAACCTCTATTTTTTAAAAAAGATGAGACAATTTCCTACAACTTTCATGTTTTCAAGTGGTTCCAATTTTGATGTTATCAATGATGTTTTGGGTAGACAAGAGAAGATAAACATTGTCACGAAGTCAAAAATTGGTCACCCACTCATCAATTAGTCATCAAATCAATAGTTCTCAATTTTGGCCTATAAAAGGAGGCATTTGCCATGCATTTAGGCATCTTGATCTCCAGATCAGATCATGTTGTTGCTTTCTCTCTTTGTATTGCTTATGTTTTGCTTTCATTAATATTAAGTTTATGCTTTTCATTTCCTTTCCTTTACTTAACTTTTATCTTATTTATATTTTTATTTTGTTTATTTATTTTTTCTTTCATTATATTTAGTTAAGTTTATTATGTTAAGGTGAAAAGGTTACACTAATAGTGTAAGAATAAGTATAGTGTAAACTTAACATAGACTTTAATATTTGATATTAACATTTTTTGTATTTGTTATCTAGTTCACTTTAATACTTTGCTTGAATAATCTAGATTTATGTTGTATAACAATTGATACAACAAATGCTTGTCACTTTCATGGCCTATATTATATGGTATAACCAACATCTGAGCTATGAAAAAAACTTGATTTGTTATTGATATAAGTTATAATCATGAATGCCTGATGAGATTTACAGGTATTAGTATCAATTGAATAAGATAACTAATGTAATCATGTTAACAATTTATAATCTAATTGGAACCTCCTTTGTGTGTAGTTTCCAATTGAATAATAAGAGTTTATACTATAATTGTTTGACATACCATTAGTGGATCCTCTGACCTTGACATTTGTTGTTATTATTGTTTAATCCTTAAGTTAATATTCCATTTCAAAGTTTTTATCAACTTCTTTTTCTTCTTCTTCTATTATTATTATTAGTATTAATACTATTACTGCTAGTATTATTGTTGTTGTTGTTGTTGTTGTTGTGCAGTCACATACATTAAGTAGTAGACTTTGTAAGGTATCCTCATCATTTTTAGAAAATATAGTCGAAGAAAATAATCAATCACTTCATAATAAGAATAACCGTGTTAGAACACTTAAAGACCACATGAATCTCATAAGAACAAGTGCACCATCATGCATAGTTTTTTCCTTCTAATGCATCTCATTTTAATTTTAAGCCAAGAATTATTCAACTTTTACCTTTTTTTCATATCTTAGATTTAGAAAATTCATACTTGCATTTAAGGGAATTTGAGGAGGTCTACAACACCTATAACGACTCAAATTGTTGCATGAATACTATCATATTAAAGCTTTTTTCTTTTTCATTAAAAGATAAAGCTCAAACATGGCTACAAAATTTGAGACTTGGATCCATTCGTGTTTGGGATGAAATGCAACAACAGTTTTTAAAGAAATTTGTCCCATCTCACATAATAAATTTTTTTAAAAGACAAATCACCACTTTTACTCAAAAACTAGGAGAAATATTTTACCAATATTGGAATAGATATCGAGACTTGCTTAATAAGTGCCCTCATCATGATTTTGAAACATGGAGATTGGTTTTATATTTTTATGAAGGGTTAACACGTAGAGATAAACAAATGGTTGAATTGATATGTGATTAGTACTTAAAAGTGCATTTTTATCATGGTTTTATATCATCATTTTGCACTTGAAGTATCAATAACTCCTTAACTAAAATATGTTTTATAATAATGTATCTAATAATATAAGATACCTATAATTTATGGTAAATGTCTATTTTTAATGCAGGCCTATCACATAAATGAAAGGATTGATTGATGATTTGAAGAACTTAAATTGCAAGGATAAAGAGATGGCCAAACTTAGAAAAGAGATGTCGGTGCAATCCAAACCGGAACACTGTTCGGTAATTGGGTCATATCTAGAGATATATATCTCAGATTTAGATCCAATTTATATGGATGGAAAGGTAAGACATAGGCCTACAACTTTCATATGGAGCCCAAGATCTAAAAAGGCCATTATCAAGTCCAAATTGTAGCAACAACAAAGAAGCCCGAATCTGTCTTTCAGCCCGAGCACTGTTCGGTATTTTGGCCATATCTGGAGTTCTAGAAGTCCAAATGAGCTGACTTTTTTACACAAGAAAGCTGAGACAATTGTCTACAACTTTCATGTTTGCACCTGGCTCCAGTTTTGACGTTATCAATGACGTTTTGGGCAGACAAGAGAAGATAAGGATTGTCACCAAGTCAAAAGTTGGTCACCCACTTATCAATTAGTCATCAAATCAATAGTTCCCAATTTTGGCCTATAAAAGGAGGCATTTGCCATGCATTTAGGCATCTTGGTTTCCAGATCAAGATCATGCTCTTCCTTTCTCTCTTTGTATTTTTTGTAATATTTATGCTTTAGTTTCATTAATATCAAGTTTATGCTTTTCATTTCCTTTTCTTTACTTAGTTAACTTTTATGTTCTTATTTAGTTTATTTGTTTTCCTTTCTTTCATTATGTCTAGCTAAGTTAATTATGTCAAGGTGAAAAGGTTACACTAATGGTGGAAGAATAAGTATAGTGTAAACTTAATATGGACCTTAATGTTTGATACTAACATGTTTTATATTTGTTATCTTGTTCACTCTTTAATACTTTGCTTGTTAAATGACTAATCTTGATTTATGTTGTATAACACTTGGTACAACAAATGCTTGGCACTTTCATAGCCCATAATGTATGGTATAACCGACACCTGAGCTATGAAAGGAACTTGATTTGTTGTTAACATAAGTTATAATCATGAATGCTTGACGAGATTTACAAGTATTAGCATTAATTGAATAAGATGACTAATGTAATCATGTTAACAATATATAATCTGATTGGAACCTCCTTTGTGTGTGGTTTCCAATTCAATAATAAGAGTTTATACTATACTTGTTTGATATACCATTAGTGGAATCTCTAACCTTGACATTTGTTATTATTATTGCTTAATCCTTACATTAATATTTGATCTCCAAGTTCTCATCATCATCATCTTCTTCTTCTTCTCTTTCTTTATTATTATTATTATTATTATTAGTACTACTACTACTACTACTACTACTACTATTATTATTATTATTATTATTATTACTATTGTTGTTGTTGTTATTGTTGTTTTATAATTGTTGTTTATAATTTGTCCAATTAACCTCCCTGTGGTTCGACCCCGGTCTTGCCGGGTTATTTATTACTTCGACACTCCTGCACTTGGGAGAAGACATCAATCTTTTAGTCGTGTCAAGTTTTTGGCGCCGTTGCCGGGGAGGTAAGTTCTTGTATAAATTATAGTATTTATTTTATTTTCTCTTTTCACTTTTCTTGTATATAACTTTGTTTCTTTTCTTTTGTTTCTTTTCTTTTGTTTCTTTTTCTTTTGTTTTCTTCCTCCTTCTTTTGCTTTCTTCTTTTTATTTTATTTTATTCCTACACGTGCATGAGAGTGTGGTCACGTACATCAAGTGGTAGACTTTGTAGGGTATCCTTATCATTTTCAGAAAATATGGCTGAAGAAGATAATCAATCACTTCATAATGAGAATAATGAGGATAACCATGCTAGAACACTTAGATACCACATGAATCCCACAAGAACAAGTGCACCATCATGCATAGTTTTTCCTCCCAATGCATCTCATTTTAATTTTAAACCAGGTATTATTCAACTTTTACCTTCTTTTCATGGTTTAGAATTGGAAAATCCATACTTGCATTTAAGGGAATTTGAGGAGGTGTGCAACACATAATAATTTAAATTGTAGCATGAACACCATCAGATTAAAGCTTTTTCCTTTTTCATTAAAAGATAAAGCTAAAACATGGCTACAAAATTTGAGACCAGGATCCATTCGTGCTTGGGATGAAATGCAACAACAATTTTTAAAGAAGTTTTTCCCATCTCATAGAACAAACTCTTTCAAGATACAAATCACCACTTTCACTCAAAAACCAGGAGAAACATTTTACAAATGTTGGGATAGGTATCGAGACTTGCTTAGTACTTGCCCTCATCATGGTTTTGAAACATGGAGATTGGTTTCACATTTCTATGAAGGGTTAACACCTAAAGATAGGCAAATGGTTGAATTGATGTGCAATGGAACTTTTGAAGATAAAGACCCTGATGAAGCAATGGAGTACTTAGACTTGTTAGCTGAAAATGCTCAAAATTGGGACACCGTGGGTACTTATGAGGCACCGAGTAAAACTCAACCTCATACATCTAGTGGAGGTATGTACAACCTTAGGGAAGATCATGACCTTCAAGCCAAATTTGCATCTTTAGCTAGAAAAGTTGAGGCACTAGAATTGAAAAAGAGTGGTCAATTAAAATCTGTTGAAAATATTGTGTGTCAAATCTGTGAAACAAATGAACACTCAACCAACGATTGTCCAACCTTGCCTTCTTTTAAAGAATGTCTCCATGAACAAGCCCATGCTTTAAACAGTTTCCAAAGGCCCAACCATAACCCATACTCCCAAACATACAACCCTGGTTGGAGAAATCACCCAAATTTCAATTGGAAGAGTGAGAACAACAATGCACAAACTTCACAACCACCATTTCAAGCACCCCACAATTTCCAAAATTCTCATGGATATGCACCTCCTACAAGAAATTTTGAGGAAACTTTGTATGCATTCATTGAAAAGCAAGAGATAATCAACACTCAACTTGCTCAAAGCATAATAGATTTTAAAGATACTCTTGCAAAATTCACATCTACTCTTAATTTTCAAGAGAAAGGTAAGTTTCCATCTCCACCACAGCAAAATCTCAAGAAGCAATATGATGCAAATGCAAGTAGTTATGGAAGTCAACACATGGATCAAGTCAAATCAGTCATTACTCTTCGTAATGGTAAGGTTATTAAAAAACCCACTCTTGAACCTTGTGAGAAAGATGATGAGTCAATCTCTAAGGGTAAGGAAGGGGTTGAATCTGAATATTGCAAGGAAAAGACTGATTCCCTGCCAGCACTTTCATTTCCTCATGCCATGACCAATCAGGAAGAAATCGAGGATGAAAAAGGCACCGAAAAGGTTGATGCGGATCTTTTATCAAAAGTGACAATAAATTTGACACCCGACATCACACCAATCGATGATTACTTTCCTGATGAATCTCTACTTTCTCTTAGTTCAATGCCTTGGTTTGCTAAACATATCAATTTTCTTACTTCAGGATTTTTGTCAGCTCATTGGAATACCGAAGACGAAAGAAAATTTTTGGGCAACGAGCAAAATTTTTATTGGGATGACCCTTACTTATTCAATTATTGTCCTGATCAAATATTTCAAAAATGCATTCTCGACAATGAGGTAAGTAATTTCATTAAATTTTGTCACTCTAAGGCATGTGGAGATCATTTCTCGTCAAAAAAGAGGATTGTAGAAATCTTACAAAGGGGATTTTACTGGCCCACCATATTCAAGGAGTCACATGCATTCCGTAAAAACTATGAAAATTGTCAAAAGGTGGGATTTATTTCAAAACATAGAGAGTTTTTAGATAATCTTCTATTGACTCTTAAGTCTCATCATAGTCGAGATAAGCATCGTGTAATTCATGACTTAGGAACCCATTTTCATAAAGAACATGCTTGGCATAGTCTTGGGAATCTGACTAAAAAAAAGGACCCTGTTTGCCAGTTTTTAAGAAAATTGGATGGGAAGCCTATCCTCGACCCATAGAGGGCGTTTAAGCCGTTTTTGGACGTAAAACCAAGGGAAGATGTGAGCCATAATCACAACTGCGATTTGAGTCTTAGCTTGTAAAAATTTGTGTCTTTTCTTTTTATTAATAGCATAATATTTGTGTTTTGTCATTTCTTATTTTTGTTTCAGTGTATTTCAGGTTTGTCAGTGTTCGTTATTTCAGGTGATATCTTCTATACTCTATCTTTCTACCTTAGAACATTGAGGACAATGTCTCGTTTTGGTTGGGGGGAGAGGGTAGTAGTTGATAAAAAAAAAAATTGTTTTTCATTTCATAAAGCATGTGCATAATTGTTTTTACTAGGATGGCAGAGTAAAGGAGTTCTTTTGTTAAAGTGACTCTTGAGACGCATCTTAGTAACCATTCTTAACAAGGTCTATTATAATACTTCCTGAAATATTCAGGTTTACAAACTCTCGTATTGTTACCGCTTAATTCTGCTCATATACTTATTTAACATATATTCTTAAACCTTAATTTACACACACACACTTTAACATATGATTGTGGGTTGCATATTGGATTATTACATTATTTATGTTCTTTTGTTAAAGGTAACAACTAAGGGAAAGGGATTGTATATAATTAAAAAAAAAACATAAAAAAAAGAGAAAAAAAAAGAAAAAAAAATGATGATAATAAAAATGTAGATAAGTTTGGTTTCGTAGCCTCCCTAACCTAAGCAATTAAGCCCGAAGGGGTGTTTTAACACCTAATACCCTAAAGTCAACTGACTTGGGAGCTATTGGCCCAACGCTTGTTACATGGGTTGAGGAGAAAAGCTTAAGGGAATCAAACATTGCACTATCTACATATCAGTATCTGCGACCCGAGTTACTAAGCTCGTAGGGGTGTCTTAACACCTAATGCCCTAAGACCAACTAGTTTGGGAGTCATTAGCTGAAAGCTCGTTACATGGGTTAAAGATGCATGATGTTTTTAAATTATATGTATATAGAGTTGAAAAAAAAAGCAAAAAAAAAAAGAAAGAAAAAAAAGACAAAAACAATAATCCCAACCCAAGGAAGTTAACCTTAAACATTAGAACAAAAATTTTGTTTTCTTCCAAGAAAAGCTCCATAATTATGTGTTGATACATTAACCACACAAAAGAAAGGTTTATTAATATCTTGTTAAGAGGTATTGAGCAGATATATAAATTTAATGAGAGTTTGTTTATCTGGATGGATTAAAGGAAGTTAAATGATGAATACCTTGCTTTGTGAAATTTGCAAATTTGTTTTCTATTTTAACGCTTTGATTACTAGGGACTAGTAATAAGCTGGTTGGGGGGTGTGATTAGTACTTAAAAGTGCATTTTTATCATGGTTTTATATCATCATTTTGCACTTGAAGTATCAATAACTCCTTAACTAAAATATGTTTTATAATAATGTATCTAATAATATAAGATACCTATAATTTATGGTAAATGTCTATTTTTAATGCAGGCCTATCACATAAATGAAAGGATTGATTGATGATTTGAAGAACTTAAATTGCAAGGATAAAGAGATGGCCAAACTTAGAAAAGAGATGTCGGTGCAATCCAAACCGGAACACTGTTCGGTAATTGGGTCATATCTAGAGATATATATCTCAGATTTAGATCCAATTTATATGGATGGAAAGGTAAGACATAGGCCTACAACTTTCATATGGAGCCAAAGATCTAAAAAGGCCATTATCAAGTCCAAATTGTAGCAACAACAAAGAAGCCCGAATCTGTCTTTCAGCCCGAGCACTGTTCGGTATTTTGGCCATATCTGGAGTTCTAGAAGTCCAAATGAGCTGAATGTTTTACACAAGAAAGCTGAGACAATTGTCTACAACTTTCATGTTTGCACCTGGCTCCAGTTTTGACGTTATCAATGACGTTTTGGGCAGACAAGAGAAGATAAGGATTGTCACCAAGTCAAAAGTTGGCCACCCACTTATCAATTAGTCATCAAATCAATAGTTCCCAATTTTGGCCTATAAAAGGAGGCATTTGCCATGCATTTAGGCATCTTGGTTTCCAGATCAAGATCATGCTCTTCCTTTCTCTCTTTGTATTTTTTGTAATATTTATGCTTTAGTTTCATTAATATCAAGTTTATGCTTTTCATTTCCTTTTCTTTACTTAGTTAACTTTTATGTTCTTATTTAGTTTATTTGTTTTCCTTTCTTTCATTATGTCTAGCTAAGTTAATTATGTCAAGGTGAAAAGGTTACACTAATGGTGGAAGAATAAGTATAGTGTAAACTTAATATGGACCTTAATGTTTGATACTAACATGTTTTATATTTGTTATCTTGTTCACTCTTTAATACTTTGCTTGTTAAATGACTAATCTTGATTTATGTTGTATAACACTTGGTACAACAAATGCTTGGCACTTTCATAGCCCATAATGTATGGTATAACCGACACCTGAGCTATGAAAGGAACTTGATTTGTTGTTAACATAAGTTATAATCATGAATGCTTGACGAGATTTACAAGTATTAGCATTAATTGAATAAGATGACTAATGTAATCATGTTAACAATATATAATCTGATTGGAACCTCCTTTGTGTGTGGTTTCCAATTCAATAATAAGAGTTTATACTATACTTGTTTGATATACCATTAGTGGAATCTCTAACCTTGACATTTGTTATTATTATTGCTTAATCCTTACATTAATATTTGATCTCCAAGTTCTCATCATCATCATCTTCTTCTTCTTCTCTTTCTTTATTATTATTATTATTATTATTAGTACTACTACTACTACTACTACTACTACTATTATTATTATTATTATTATTATTATTACTATTGTTGTTGTTGTTATTGTTGTTTTATAATTGTTGTTTATAATTTGTCCAATTAACCTCCCTGTGGTTCGACCCCGGTCTTGCCGGGTTATTTATTACTTCGACACTCCTGCACTTGGGAGAAGACATCAATCTTTTAGTCGTGTCAATATGCAATGAAACTTTTGAAGATAAAGACTTTTTTTTTTTGGTATGACGTATATATTTAAGAAAAACAATACAAAGATTATAAGGGGCATACCCCAGATTTACAATGAGAACAGAAACGTAAAATAACAGACGACTACATGCTAGCCACCAAACTAAAAACTCAAGACCTAACTTGATTCGTTAGGGAAACCAATACAACCAGCTAAATATCAAATGAAGAATCTATGTTATTAACCCTCCAAGATCGTTGGATCCTTTTATTTTCATCTGTTGGTAGAACGTTCCTCATCAAATCAAGCTTATCACAGATGATACATTCGATTTGATGAAAGACCAAATTCTGAGTTCTAGATATTCCAGCAAAGTTCCTAATCCTTTTATTTTGAAGATAAAGACCCTGATGAAGCAATGAAGTACTTAGACTGTTAGTTGAAAATGCTCAAAAATAGGACACCGCGGGTACTTATAAGGCCCTAGTAAAACTCAACATCATACATCTAATGGAGGTATGTACAACCTTAGGGAAGATCATGACCTCTGATTGGTACTTAAAAGTGCATTTTTATCAAGGCTTTATATCATTATTTTGCACTTGAAGTATGAATAACTCCTTAACTAAAGCATGTTTTATAATAATATATCTAATAATATAAGATATCTTTAATTTGTGGTAAATGTTCATTTTAAATGCAGGACTATCACATAAATGAAAGGATTGATTGATGAATTTAAGAACTGAAATCGAAAGGATAAAGAGATGACCAAACTTAGAAAAGAGGTGCAATTGAAACCAGAACACTGTTCAGTAATTAGGTCATATCAGGAGCTATAGATATCAGATTTAGGTCTACTTTATATGGATGGAAAGGTAAGACATAGGCCTACAACTTTCTTATAGAGCCCAAGATCTAAAAAGGTCATTTTCAAGTCCAAATTGTTGCAACAACAAATAAGCCCAAATCTATCCTCCAGCCCAAACACTGTTTAGTATTTTAGCCATATCTTGAGTTCTAGAAGTCGAAATGAGCTGAATGTTTTACATAAGAAAGCTGAGACAATTTCCTACAACTTTCATGTTTCAAGTGGCTCCCATTTTAACATTATCAATGACATGTTGGGCAGACAAGAGAAGGTAAGAATTGTCACCAAGTCAGGAGTTGGTCACCCACTCATCAATTAGTCATCAAATTAATAGTTCCCAATTTTGACCTATAAAAGGAGGCATTTACCATGCATTTAGGCATCTTGGTCTCCAGATCAAGATCATGCTTTTGCTTTCTCTCTTTGTATTTTTTGTAATGTTTATGCTTGGCTTTCATTAATATCAAGTTTATGCCTTTCATTTCCTTTCCTTTACTTAGTTAACTTTTATCTCATTTATGTTCTTATTTTGTTTATCTATTTTTCTTTCTTTCATTATGTCTAGCTAAGTTTATCATGTCAAGGTGAAAAGATTGCACTAATGGTGTAAGAATAAGTATAGTATAAATTTAATATGGACTTTAATGTTTGATATTAACATGTTTTATATTTGTTATCTTGTTCACTCTTTAATACTTTGCTTGTTAAATGACTAATCTTGATTTATGTTGTATAACACACTCGGTATAACAAATGCTTGGCACTTTCATAGTTCATATTGTATGGTATAGCCGACACCTGAGCTATGAAAGGAACTTGATTTGTTGTTAACATAAGTTATATGCATGCTTGACGAAATTTACAAGTATTAGCATTAATTGAATAAGATGACTAATGTAATCATATTAACAATCTATAATTCGATTGGAACCTCTTTTGTGTGTGGTTTCCAATTGAATAATAAGAGTTTATACTATACTTGTTTGACATACCATTGGTGGAACTTCTAACTTTGACATTTATTATTATCATTGTTTAATCCTTACACTAATATTTCATCTCCAAGTTCTCTTCTTCTTCTTCTTCTCTTTATTATTATTATTATTGTTATTAGTACTACTACTACTACTACTACTACTACTACTATTGTTATTATAGTTGTTACTGTTATTATTGTTGTTTATAATTTGTACAATTAACCTCCCTGTGGTTCGACCCCGGTCTTGTTGGGTTATTTATTACTTCGACACTCCTACACTTGGGAGAAGACATCAATCTTTTAGTCGTGTCAAGTTTTTGGCGCCGTTGCCGGGGATGTAAGTTCTTGTATAAATTATAGTAGTTATTTTATTCTCTTTTCACTTTTCTTGCATATAACTTTGTTTCTTTTCTCTTATTTCTTCTTCTTTTGTTTTCTTCTTCCTTTTATTCTATTCCTGCACGTGCATGAGAGTGTGGTCACATACATTGATGCAAACCTCGTGATCACATGATCACGCAACCCACACGCAAAGACGCCAATTCCCAGAAAGCCAAGTAAATCAGGTTTGATAAGAGTGTGACACAAAGATAACTTGTACCTAGGCACCAGCACTATTGAAAACGGAAAACCCCCACCCAACGAATATTGATTCGCGAACGAGAAGTATAAGGATGACGCCACGAAGACAGTTGTTCTTTGATAAGTCGTTTTTCAGTTCATTAGAAAACCATGGGAAGGAGATTATCTCACCAACACACACACACACAAAGTGCGACAAACAAGAAGTTTTATTAATCTGAATAGTCTTCCCTACTTGTTTGGTTTATGCCTCTATTTATAGTGATTCTAGACTTAAAGAAACCCTAATGGACCCCCCCTTAGGTGGACTTATATGTAGCCCACTTACAATTGACCCAAATGAGTAATGATAACCCAAAGACTAAGAAGAAAATAATAAAAATATAGAAATCCGAAAATTACTATCTTAAATATGCTAGAATCAGATTTGTCACCATTAAGATGTCCCAAATAGACTAGGAAATCTGATCTAAAGGTAGAATGTATTCTAAAGTCTTCTTTCCTTTTGTAGCTCGGATGAATAAGGAATCCTTGTAAAAAAAGGATTCTGAAATAATTATGAATCCTTGCCACACTTGAAAACTATGTTGCAGCCCATTAAACATCCTTGTAGAATTATTATATTTCCAAAATAAGCTGCCACATCCCTTTAGGAAAAGAATCCTAGCCAAATAGGAAGTCCACAAGTCAAAAGGAAGTAAATAACAAAATTCGTACAGCTTCTGTTGACCCGTATTGAGATACCTTTCCAAACTCCGATTGAGCTGAAATTTTAACTCAAGGTAATACAATATGTCAGGAGACTCCACGTAAACGTTCAGCTCGATCCAACAGTCGGATTGAGAATTATGACTATTGCCATAAAACTGGATACTTGCACATTTTACATCAAAATTCAAATTTGACCTTGCTTGGATCGTAGTTCACGTACATCAAGTGGTAGACTTTGTAGGGTATCCTCATCATTTTCAGAAAATATGGCCGAAGAAGATAATCAATTACTTCATAATAAGAATAATGAGAATAATCATGCTAGAACACTTAGAGACCACATGAATACCACAAGAACAAGTGCACCATCATACATAGTTTTTTCTCCTAATGCATCTCATTTTAATTTTAAGTCGGGTATTATTCAACTTTTACCTTCTTTTCATGGCTTAGAATTAGAAAATCCATACTTACATTTAAGAGAATTTAAGGAGGTTTGCAACATATATAATAATTTAAATTGTAGCATGAACACCATCAGATTAAAGCTTTTTCCTTTTTCATTAAAAGATAAAGCTACAACATGGCTACAAAATTTAAGACCAGGATCCATTCGTGCTTGGGATGAAATACAACAATAGTTTTTAAAGAAGTTTTTCCCATCTCATAGAACAAACTCTTTCAAAAGACAAATCACCACTTTCACTCAAAAAGCAGGAGAAACATTTTACCAATATTGGGATAGGTATCGAGACTTGCTTAGTACTTGCCCTCATCATAGTTTTGAAACATGGAGATTGGTTTCACATTTTTATGAAGGATTAACACCTAGAGATAGGTAAATGGTTGAATTGATGTGTAATGGAACTTTTGAAGATAAAGATCCTAATGAAGTAATGGAGTACTTAGACTTGTTAGCTGAAAATGCTCAAAAGTAGGACATCGCGGGTACTTATGAGGCACCAAGTAAAACTCAACCTCATACATCTAGTGGAGGCATGTACAACCTTAGAAAAGATCATGACTTTCAAGCCAAGTTTGCATCTTTAACTAGAAAAGTCGAGGCACTAGAATTGAAAAAGAGTGGTCAATTGAAATCTATTGAAAACATTGTGTGTCAAATTTGTGAAACAAATAAACACTCAACCAATGATTGTCCAACCTTGCCTTCTTTTAAGAAATGTCTCCATGAACAAACCCATGCTTTAAACAGTTTCCAAAGGGCCAACCACAACCCATACTCACAAACATACAACCCTGGTTGAAGAAATTACCCAAATTTTAGTTGGAAGAGTCAGAACAACAATGCACAAACTTCACAACCACCATTTCAAGCTCACCGCAATTTCCAAAATTCTCATGGATACGCACCTCCTTATGCTCCACCTCTTAAGAGAAATCTTGAGGAAACATTGCATGCATGTATTGAAAAGCAAGAGATAATCAATACTCAACTTGCTCAAAGTATGATAGATTTTAAAGATACTCTTGCAAAATTCACATCTACTCTTAGTTTCCAAGAGAAATGTAGGTTTCCATCTCAACCACAACAAAATCCCAAGAGGCAATACAATGAAAATGCAAGTAGTTCTGGAAGCCAATATATGGATCAAGTAAAATCAGTCACTCCTTTTCGCAGTGGTAAGGTTATTGAAAAACCCACTTTTAAACCTTGTGAGAAAGATGATGAGTTAATCTTCGAGTGTAAGGATGGGGTTGAAGCTGAGCATTGCAAAGAAAAAACTGATTCCCCATCAGCATTTTCATTTCCTCAAGTCATGACCAAATAAAGGAAAGTCAATCATAATTCTGAAATCTTTGAAACTTTCAAACAGGTAAGGATCAATATACCTTTGCTTGATGATATTAAATAGGTTCCTTCCTATGCTAAATTTTTGAAAGATCTATGCACTGTGAAGAGAAAACTGAATGTGAAAAAGAAAGCCTTTTTAGCTGAACAAGTAAATGTCATTCTTAAGAACAATAACGCTTTGAAATATAAAGACCTTGGTTGTCCTACAATTCCTTGCTTTATTGGAGAACATAAAATTAAAAAAGCTTTACTTGATCTTGGAGCTAGTGTGAATTTAGTTCTATATTCAATTTTTCAAAGTCTCAATTTAGGTGAGTTAAAACCAACTTCTGTAACTTTCTTACTTGCTGATAGATCTGTAAAAGTACCTAGAGGAATAGTTGAAGATATGTTAGTATAAGTCAATAAATTCATTTATCCTATGGATTTTATTGTCTTGGACACACAACCTATTGAAGCATGTAATTCATTTCCTGTTATTTTAGGATGTTCGTTTCTTGCAACTTCTAATGCATTGATTAATTATAGGAATGGACTGATCATTAGGAAACATGACATTGGAGATGAATATTTTCAACATTTACAAGCAACCTAGAAATGATAATGAATTATAAGAAGTAGATCATATTGAAAAACTAGTTTATAATCAACTTGAATCTACTTTAAGTAAAAATAAGTTGGATGAATTTAAAAATTTGCAAATGATTTATTCTCAAGAAGAAATCACGGATGAAAAACACACCAAAAATCTTAATGTGGATCTTTTGTCAAAAGTGACAATAGATTTGATATCCGATATCAAACCAACCAATAATTACTTTCTTGTAGAATCCTTACTTTCTTTTAGTCTAATGCCTTGGTCTGATAAAAAAATCAATTTTCTTACTTCAAGAGATTTGTCAGCTGATTAGAGTATCCAAGACAAAGAAAAGTTTTTTAACGAAATGAAGAATTTTTATTGGGATAATGACACGACTAAAAGATTGATGTCTTCTCCCAAGTGCAGGAGTGTCGAAGTAATAAATAACCCGGCAAGACCAGGGTCGAACCACAGGGAGGTTAATTGTACAAATTATAAACAACAATTATAAACAACAATAATAGTAATAATGATAACAATAATAATAATAATAATAATAATAATAATAATAATAATAATAATAATAATAATAATAATAATACTAGTAGTAGTAGTAATAGTAGTAGTAGTAGTAGTAATAATAATAATAATAATAATAAAGAAAAAGAAGAAGAAGAAGATGATGATGATGAGAACTTAGAGATGAAATATTAATGTAAGGATTAAACAATAATAATAACAAATGTCAAGGTTAGAGGTTCCACTAATGGTATATCAAACAAGTATAGTATAAACTCTTATTATTGAATTGGAAACCACACACAAAGGAGGTTCCAATCAGATTATATATTGTTAACATGATTACATTAGTCATCTTATTCAATTAATGCTAATACTTGTAAATCTCGTCAAGCATTCATGATTATAACTTATGTTAACAACAAATCAAGTTCCTTTCATAGCTCAGGTGTCGGTTATACCATACATTATGGGCTATGAAAGTGTCAAGCATTTGTTGTACCAAGTGTTATACAACATAAATCAAGATTAATCATTTAACAAGCAAAGTATTAAAGAGTGAACAAGATAACAAATATAAAACATATTAGTATCAAACATTAAGGTCCATATTAAGTTTACACTATACTTATTCTTCCACCATTAGTGTAACCTTTTCACCTTGACATAATTAACTTAGCTAGACATAATAAAAGAAAGGAAAACAAATAAAAAAAATAAGAACATAAAAGTTAACTAAGTAAAGGAAAGGAAAGGAAAGGCATAAACTTAATATTAATGAAAGCAAAGTATAAACATTACAAAAAATACAAAGCGAGAAAGGAAGAGCATGATCTTGATCTGAACACCAAGATGCCTAAATGCATGGCAAATGCCTCCTTTTATAGGCCAAAATTGAGAACTATTGATTTAATGACTAATTGATAAGTGGGTGGCCAACTTTTGACTTGGTGACAATTCTTATCTTCTCTTGTCTGCCCAAAACATCATTGATAACGTCAAAATTGGAGCCAGTTGTAAACATGAAAGTTGTAGACAATTTTCTCAGCTTTCTTGTGTAAAACATTCACCTCATTTGGACTTCTAGAACTCCAGATATGGCCAAAATACCAAACAGTGCTCGGGCTGGAAGACAAATTCGGGCTTGTTTGTTGTTGCTACAATTTGGACTTGATAATGGCCTTTTTAGATCTTGGGCTCCATATGAAAGTTGTAGGCCTATGTCTTACCTTTCCATCCATATAAATTGGACCTAAATATGAGATCTGTAGCTCTAGATATGACCCAATTACCGAACAGTGTTCCGGTTTGGATTGCACTGACATCTCTTCTCTAAGTTTGACCATCTCTTTATCCATGCAATTTAAGTTCTTCAAGTCATCAATCAATCCTTTCATTTATGTGATAGACCTGCATTAAAAATAGACATTTACCAGAAATTATAGGTATCTTATATTATTAGATACATTATTATAAAATATATTTTAGTTAAGGAGTTATTTATACTTCAAGTGCAAAATGATGATATAAAACCATGATAAAAATGCACTTTTAAGTACTAATCACACCCCTCAACTAGCTTATTACTAGTCCCTAGTAATCAAAGCGTTACAACAATTTGCAAATTTCACAAAGCAAGGTATTCATCATTTAACTTCCATTAATCTATCCAGATAAACAAACTCTCATTAAATTTATATATCTGCTCAATACCACTTAACAAGATATTAATAAACCTTTCTTTTGTGCTCAATGTATCAACACATAATTATGGGGCTTTTCTTGGAAGAAAACAAAATTTTTGTTCTAATGTTTAAGGTTAACTTCCATGGGTTGGGATTATTATTTTTGTCTTTTTTTTTGTCTTTTTTTTTAAAAAAACAAATATATATACATATAATTTAAAAACATCATGCATCTTTAACCCATGTAACGAGCTTTCAGCTAATGACTCCCAGACCAGTTGGTCTTAGGGCATTAGGTGTTAAGACACCCCAACGAGCTTAGTAACTCGGGTCGCAGATACTGATATGTAGATAGTGCAATGTTTGATTCCCTTAAGCTTTTCTCCTCAACCCATGTAACAAGCGTTGGGCCAATAGCTCCCAAGTCAGTTGACGTTAGGGTATTAGGTGTTAAAACACCCCTTCGGGCTTAATTGTTTAGGTTAGGGAGGCTACGAAACCAAACTTATCTATATTTTTATTATCATCATTTTTTCTCTTTTTTTTTCATGTTTTTCTTCTTCTTTTTTTTTAATTATATACAATCCCTTTCCCTTAGTTGTTACCTTTAACAAAAGAACATAAATAATGTAATAATCCAATATGCAACCCACAATCATATGTTAAAGTGTGTGTGTGTAAATTAAGGTTTAAGAATACATGTTAAATAAGTATATGAGCAGAATTAAGTGGTAACAATACGAGAGTTTGTAAACCTGAATATTTCAGGAAGTATTATAATAGACCTTGTTAAGAATGGTTACTAAGATGCGTCTCAAGAGTCACTTTAACAAAAGAACTCCTTTACTCTGCCATCCTAGTAACAACAATTATGCACATGCTTTATGAAATGAAAAATATATTATTTTTTTTATCAACTACTACCCTCTCCCCCCAACCAAAACGAGACATTGTCCTCAATGTTCTAAGGTAGAAAGATAGAGTATAGAAGATATCACCTGAAATAACGAACACTGAGAAAACCTGAAACACACTGAAATAAAAATAAGAAATAACAAAACACAATAATAAAACCAAAAGACACAAAAATTCACAAATGAAGGCTCAAATCCAATCTAAGCTTTTTACGGCTTCCCGTAGATGACCAATTTATGCGACTCATGGAAGGATCAATCACAGGAATGAAAGATTGTAGTTGGTCAATCAATTGTTCAGCAGTAGTAGCAGAGATTATGATTTGTTGTGCAGAAGATGTTAGAAATTCCTGTTCCACAGCATGATCAAGAAAAGACAACAACTTATCATAATAACCATTAACATTTAACAAACCTATGGGTTTATGGTGAATGTGCAATTGAGCCCAAGAGGAAATATGAAAGATCTCTTCCAATGTGCCTAGACCACCTGGTAAAGCAATGAAAGCATCAGCATGGTTAAACATTGCATTCATTCGAGCCGACATTGTGGAGACCTGAAGTTCCTCTCCAATTGTTTTTCCAATGATGTCCCCTTGTGCCAAAGCTTCAGGGACGACTCCTAAAACTTGACTACCTCCTAAAAATGCAGCTATTGACACACCTCCCATTAACCCAAGACTGCCTCCCCCATACACTAAATGAATCTTTCTCTCAGCTAGCACCTGACCAAGATGATTTGCTGATTCTAAAAACTCCTTTTCTTTCCCAGGACTAGATCCACCGAAAACACAAATATTTCTTATTTGATGACTTGAGGAACTTGCCATTTCTACACACTTCTGTATTTGTTGAATGTATGGGTTGAGTAAAAATGAAAGGAAGGAAAAGAGGGTTTTATAGATGAGAAATTGGAAAGGCAATCATAACATCTATATGTAGGCCAGCTAGAGTCTCACACTCTCTCTTTTTTATTTATTTATTTATTTATTTACTTTTGAAAAAAACATGTGTATGTACAGGTAGTTGTGATTGTGGCTCACATCTTCCCTTGGTTTTACTTCCAAGAACGACTTAAACGCCCTCTATGGGTCGGGGATAGGCTTCCCATCCAGTTTTCTTAAAAACTGGCAAACAGGGTCTTTTTTAGTCAGATTCCCAAGACTAAGTCGATTATGTTCTTTATGAAATAGTGGCCATAAATCATGAATTGCACGATGCACATCTCCACTAGGATGCGTCTCAAGAGTCAATAGAAGATTATCTAAAGACTCCTTACTCAGGCCATCCTTAATGAATTGTATTTTATCTTCACGGTTTATAGATACCATTCCTAAAGAACGACATTGTGTATTAGAAGTCCATCTAGCACATCGATGACAGACATCCAGTCGTTTTGCACGACGCTTCTTTGCAAAAGTACTTTTACCTGTTCCAGGCATGTGTGAAATGAAGTTAGAGGACTCACCTGATAATCGGACCTTTGCTTCAATCAACCAGCGAATATCTTCAGGAATTCCATGATTCATTAACAATCTCAATCTTGCACATCTAGCACGGTAAATTTTTATAATCGCATTCTGAGGTAGAGCGGGAAAATACTTTTTCAATTTTTCAAGATTAGTGTCCATTTTCAAATGAGAATTGGAAGAGAGCTTCAAAGAATTGCACAGATATATACACCGATATCAGTTATTGTGGGAAACTGAAAGAACCGACTTAAGTCACGGAGTACCGTTGTCCGCCATTTGACCGGGGTGAGAGAAACTAGCAAAAATCACTCAAAAAGAAACATAAAAAAGAAAATGTGAGAAAAACAAAATAATCAACCTTTATCTACAAGATCATTCAAACCAGCTAATTCATTTTCACTAGGAAAATTATCAAAGTAAGCTTTCAAACGATGTCCATTTTCCTTAAAATCATTGTCATTCATTGAATTCTCAATATCACAGGCCCCATAAGGATTGGTCCATCTTAATCTTAGCTCTTTAGGGAATGCATAGAGTTGAGAATCATAAAACAAAACTTTTTGACCGGTGTCAATTTTTTGACAATTTGCACAAGTTTTGCAGAATGCATGCGTGTCTTTGAACATGGTGGGCCAATAAAATCCATTTTGAAATATTTTTGCAATTGTCTTTTTTGACAAGAAACAACTTCCACATGCTTCAGAATGACAAAGTTTAATGACACTACTTACCTCATTGTCGGGAATGAATCTTTGAAATATTTGATCAGGACAATATTTGAATAAGTTAGGGTCATCACAATAAAAATTCTTCACTTCGTTCAAAAACTTTTCTTTATCTTGCGTACTCCAATCAGTTGGCAAATCTTCTAAGGCAAGAAAATTGATATTTTTATTATACCAAGGCATTGGACTAAGAGAAAGTAAGGATTCGTTAGGAAAGTAATCATCCATTGGTGTGATGTCAGATGTCGAATCTGTTGTCATTGTTGACAAAAGATTCGCATCAACATTTTCGGTGCTTGTTTCATCCGTGATTTCTTCCTCAGAATAAACCATTTGCAAATCTTCAGTTTCATCCAATTTATTTTTACTTAAAGTAGATTCAAGTTGATCATAAACTAATTCATCAATATGATCTACTTCTTGTAAATCATTATCATCTCCAGGTTGCTTGCAAATGTTGAAAATATTCATCTCCAATGTCATGTTTCCAAATGATAGCTTCATCAGTCCATTCCTACAATTAATCAATGCGTTAGAGGTTGCAAGAAACGGACGTCCTAAAATAACAGGAAATGAATTACATGCTTCAACAGGTTCTGTGTCCAAGACAATAAAATCCATAGGATAAATGAATTTATCGACTTGTACTAACACATCTTCAATTATTCCTCTAGGCACTTTTACAGATCTATCGGCAAGTAAAAGAGATATAGAAGTTGGTTTTAACTCACCTAGATTGAGACTTTGATAAACTGAATATGGAAGTAAATTCACACTAGCACCCAGATCAAGTAAGGCTTTTTCAATTTTATGGTTTCCAATAAAGCAAGAAATTGTAGGACAACCAGGGTCTTTATATTTCAAAGCATTATTGTTTTGAAGAATAGCACTTACTTGTTCGGCTAGAAAGGCTTTCTTTTTCACATTCAGTTTCCTCTTCACAGTGCATAGATCTTTCAAAAATTTAGCATAGGAAGGAACCTGTTTAATAGCATCCAGCAAAGGTATATTGATCCTTACCTGTTTGAAAATTTCATAAATTTCAGAATTGTGATTGACTTTCCTTTGTTTGGTCATGGCTTGAGGAAATGGAAGTGCCGGTGGTGAATCAGTCGTTTCTTTGCAATTTTCAGATTCATCCCCTTCCTTACCCTCAGAGATTGACTCATCATCTTTCTCATAAGGTTCAAGAGAGGGTTTTTCAATAACCTTACCACTGCGCAGAGTAGTGACTGATTTGAGTTGATCCATGTGTTGGCTTCCGGAACTACTTGCATTTGCATTGTATTGCCCTTTGGGATTTTGTTGTGTTTGAGATGGAAACTTACCTTTCTCTTGGAAACTAAGAGCAGATATTAATTTAGCAAGAGTATCTTTAAAATCTGTCATGTTTTGAACAAGTTGAGTATTAATTGTCTCTTGCTTTTCAATGAATGCATGCAATGTTTCCTCAAGATTTCTTCTAGGAGGTGGAGCATAAGGAGGTGCATATCCATGAGAATTTTGGAAATTGTGGTGTGCTTGAAACGGTGGTTGTGAAGTTTGTGCATTGTTGTTCTCACTCTTCCAACTGAAATTTGGGTGATTCCTCCAACCAGGGTTGTATGTTTGGGAGTATGGGTTGTGGTTAGGCCTTTGGAAACTGTTTAAAGCATGGGCTTGTTCATGGAGACATTCCTTAAAAGAAGGCAAGGTTAGACAATCGTTGATTGAGTGTTCATTTGTTTCACAGATTTGACACACAATGTTTTCAACAGATTTTAATTGACCACTTTTTTTCAATTCTAGTGCCTCAACTTTTCTAGCTAAAGATGCAAATTTGGTTTGAAGGTCATGATCTTCCCTAAGGTTGTACATACCTCCACTAGATGTATGAGGTTGAGTTTTACTCGGTGCCTCATATGTACCCGCAGTGTCCCAATTTTGAGCACTTTCAGCTAACAAGTCTAAGTACTTCATTGCTTCATCAGGGTCTTTATCTTCAAAAGTTCCATTGCACATCAATTCAACCATTTGCCTATCTTTAGGTGTTAACCCTTCATAGAAATGTGAAATCAATCTCCATGTCTCAAAACCATGATGGGGGCAAGTACTAAGCAAATCTCGATACCTATCCCAACATTTATAAAATGTTTCTCCTGGTTTTTGAGTGAAAGTGGTGATTTGTCTCTTGAAAGAGTTTGTTCTATGAGATGGGAAAAACTTCTTTAAAAAGTGTTGTTGCATTTCATCCCAAGCACGAATGGATCCTGGTCTCAAATTTTGTAGCCATATTTTAGCTTTATCTTTTAATGAAAAAGGAAAAAGCTTTAATCTGATGATGTTCATGCTACAATTTAAATTATTATATGTATTGCAGACCTCCTCAAATTCCCTTAAATGCAAGTATGGATTTTCCAATTCTAAGCCATGAAAAGAAGGTAAAAGTTGAATAATGCCTGGTTTAAAATTAAAATGAGATGCATCGGGAGGTAAAACTATGCATGATGGTGCACTTGTTCTTGTGGGATTCATGTGGTCTCTAAGTGTTCTAGCACGGTTATTCTCATTATTCTCATTATGAAGTGATTGATTATCTTCTTCGGCCATATTTTCTAAAAATGATGAGGATACCCTACAAAGTCTACCACTTGATGTACGTGACCACACTCTCATGCACGTGTAGGAATAAAATAAAAGGAAGAAGAAAATAAAAGAAGAAGAAACAAGAGAAAAGAAACAAAGTTATATACAAGAAAAGTGAAAAGAGAAAATAAAATAAATACTATAATTTATACAAGAACTTACCTCCCCGGCAACGACGCCAAAAACTTGACACTACTAAAAGATTGATGTCTTCTCCCAAGTGCAGGAGTGTCGAAGTAATAAATAACCCAGCAAGACCGGGGTCGAACCACAGAGAGGTTAATTGTACAAATTATAAACAACAATTATAAACAACAATAATAGTAATAACCATAACAATAATAATAATAATAATAATAATAATAATAATAATAATAACAACAACAACAACAACAATAATAATAATAATAATAATAATACTAGTAGTAGTAGTAGTAGTAGTAGTAATAGTAATAATAATAATAAAGAAAGAGAAGAAGAAGATGATGATGATGATGATAACTTAGAGATTAAATATTAATGTAAGGATTAAACAATAATAATAACAAATGTCAAGGTTAGAGGTTCCACTAATGGTATATCAAACAAGTATAGTATAAACTCTTATTATTGAATTGGAAACCACACACAAAGGAGGTTTCAATCAGATTATATATTGTTAACATGATTACATTAGTCATCTTATTCAATTAATGCTAATACTTGTAAATCTCGTCAAGCATTCATGATTATAACTTATGTTAACAACAAATCAAGTTCCTTTCATAGCTCAGGTGTCGGTTATACCATACATTATGGGCTATGAAAGTGTCAAGCATTTGTTGTACCAAGTGTTATACAACATAAATCAAGATTAGTTATTTAACAAGCAAAGTATTAAAGAGTGAACAAGATAACAAATATAAAACATGTTAGTATCAAACATTAAGGTCCATATTAAGTTTACACTATACTTATTCTTTCACCATTAGTGTAACCTTTTCACTTTGACATAATTAACTTAGCTAGACATAATAAAAGAAAGGAAAACAAATAAACAAAATAAGAACATAAAAGTTAACTAAGTAAAGGAAACGAAATGAAAGGCATAAACTTAATATTAATGAAAGCAAAGCATAAACATTACAAAAAATACAAAGAGAGAAAGGAAGAGCATGATCTTGATCTGAACACCAAGATGCCTAAATGCATGGCAAATGCCTCCTTTTATAGGCCAAAATTGGGAACTATTGATTTGATGACTAATTGATAAGTGGGTGGCCAACTTTTGACTTGGTGACAATTCTTATCTTCTCTTGTCTGCCCAAAACGTCATTGATAACGTCAAAATTGGAGCCAGTTGTAAACATGAAAGTTGTAGACAATTTTCTCAGCTTTCTTGTGTAAAACATTCAGCTCATTTGGACTTCTAGAACTCCAGATATGGCCAAAATACCGAACAGTGCTCGGGCTGGAAGACAGATTCGGGCTTCTTTGTTGTTGCTACAATTTGGACTTGATAATGGCCTTTTTAGATCTTGGGCTCCATATGAAAGTTGTAGGCCTATGTCTTACCTTTCCATCCATATAAATTGGACCTAAATATGAGATCTGTAGCTCTAGATATGACCCAATTACCGAACAGTGTTCCGGTTTGGATTGCACTGACATCTCTTCTCTAAGTTTGACCATCTCTTTATCCATGCAATTTAAGTTCTTCAAGTCATCAATCAATCCTTTCATTTATGTGATAGACCTGCATTAAAAATAGACATTTACCAGAAATTATAGGTATCTTATATTATTAGATACATTATTATAAAACATATTTTAGTTAAGGAGTTATTGATACTTCAAGTGCAAAATGATGATATAAAACCATGATAAAAATGCACTTTTAAGTACTAATAAGATAACCCTAACTTATTTGAATATTGTTCTGATCAAATATTTCAAAAATACATTCCTAACAATGAGGTAAGCAATGTCATTCAACTTTGTTAGTTTTTTAAATGAAAAAATAATTAGGTTATGCTCGGGTCTGAGATACAAAATCAAGCCTAATTTTTTAAAGCTAAATAACAAAAAAAGTATTTTTTATTTAAAGTTCAAATAAATAGATAATTGATAACAAAAAGTTAAATTATATTTTCTTTCATTAAAGTTAAATAAAAAGATAATTGATAACAAATGATGAAATTATTATTTTTTAAATTAAGGTACCAAAAATGCATTAAACAATAATTAAAAAAAATACATTTAATACATTTAATACATTTTCACATTGACGTTGTGACTTAATCTATCAAATATGCAATTTGAATCATAAACTCAATAATGTTCAATACATATTTTTTCTTAAATTTATTTTCACTTAAATACAAAATAACAAAAAAAGGATAATTAATATGGGCTTAGTGCTCTAATGCAAATGAGCATAACAAAAAAAAGTCCAGGGCCAAGGATCTTGGCCTTTTTTTAAATCTTTTCCTTGGCCTTGGTCTTTTTTTAAATCTTTTTAAGGAGAAGATGTTGTTTTTTATCTCTTTTTTGTCCTTTAAAAAGGTAATTAGATAATATATTGTTTGTTGAGATAGACACTATATTATTTATTTGCCTATTTCTTTACCACTATTATGATAGCTAAAAAATTAGGGTAATATATTTTTTTTATCTTAAAAACTCATTTTTCATCATTTTAATTTAAAAAACACCTTAAAAATTCCTGTAAAAATATCTAAAATCTAATTTACTAAACTAATAATAATTACAAAATTACAAAATCAAACTAGGTAAAGTTCTTTTTCATCGACTTTAATATTTTTTAGGTATTATTGAGGTTCTAAATAGCTATTTTAAAATTATTTTTATCAAATAAAATTTGTTGAAATTAATTTTAACTATTTTGATAAATAAAATCAGTGTAAACAATATAATAATTTATAAGTGTTTTACGCCTAATTAAATTTAATGATCATTAAATTAAATTATGATATAAATTATTTTTTAAAATATTTTTTACTTCAAAATATATTAAAATAATATTTTTTAAAATTAGTTTTAATATAAACATATCAAAATAATTATAAAATATATTTAAAAAAATAATTTAAAATACATATATAAATATATTATATATAACCAACCATAATCCCAAATACGCTTAAACTTTCCCGCACCACGCCGAGCGTCAAAATAAAGCTTGGAAGGTCCTTAGCGACTCGCCTCCTCAAAAACTAGCTATTAAAATCGGTGGATTTTCTTGTATCGACCTTGGGGGTCTGCAGCCTCGTAGACAGAGATTAGATTGACATGGCAGGCTCTACAGTCCAACAGAGCCGATCGAGAGACCTAGACAAGTTACTTCTCAGACCCGGCAATCTCGTTGCTCCCACCTTCGAATCTGGTGTTCAAGTAAGCTCTTTCGTTCTTGGAATTTTAACAAACTCCCGACGTGCAATCTTTTTTTTTTTAACTATTTATTTTGTTTTAAATGTTGTAGTTGAGAGATGATCTTCAAGAGTATGCAAGATTATTGGTAATTGGGGCCGGTGGTTTGGGTTGTGAGCTGCTAAAGGACCTAGCTTTATCAGGTTTTAAAAATCTGGAAGTCATTGATATGGACCGTATCGAGGTTACTAATCTCAATCGCCAGTTTCTTTTCAGGTTCTTGCCTTCTCAGGCTTAACCCACGTGTTTATGCGCTCTTACCTTTTCTTTTCTCTGTTCAATTCGTGGCTGTTTTAATTGGTATATGCCCTTTCGTGGGTTGTCGGTTTAATTGCACTTTGAAGTATTTTTTTTTCCTATATCAACTGCGAAGAGAAAAGAAACAATGTGAAACCTAGTCAAAGGGTTATTACTTAAACTGAGGGCCTAATTTAGGTATAAGTGCATTTAGGTAAATCTGTTTCAAGGGAGAAATATGGCTGGTTGGATGATAATTGATAAATAAAAATTCAACTTGCAAGAAGGCTAAGGAAAAGTAGTACGTTTAGTGTGGACTAGTGATAACCTAGAATTCATGTGAATAAAGGACTACTTTTAAGAACCTGTTGGTAAAAGAAGAAAATAAACACCTTGTTTACTTGACAATGTGAAATGGCTGCAAGAGGGTGGTTAATAATTCTTAATTTTCTCAGGACCAGTACGGACTATCAAGCAGGTGCTTCATTGTTTTTATCAAATATGACTAGATCGATGTGTATTATTAAGTGCATATTTTTTCCTTTCCTTGTTTGCAAGTATTAGTGTTTTCAGTTATTATACACCTTGACATAACAGAAAGTGTAACTTATCTGCTTTGATGTTTCAACATTGTCATAGCTCTTTAGTTCTGATTAGAAAGTCACTCATGATATAATGTTCTTATTGTAGGCTTGAAGATGTTGGGAAGCCTAAGGCTGAGGTGGCAGCCAAGCGGGTGATGGAAAGAGTTAGTGGTGTGAATATTGTGCCTCATTTTTGCCGAATCGAGGATAAAGAAATTGATTTTTATAAAGATTTTAGTATTATTGTGCTTGGTCTTGATTCTGTTGAGGCTCGGAGCTATATAAATGCTGTAGCTTGTGGTTTTCTTGGTGCGTGCTTTTTAACCTCTTTAGTTTTTATTCTAAGAATAGCCGATTTAGAGAGCTTGTTTTTCAGTAAAGTAGTAATTTTTCTTCCTTTTATTTTATGTTTGAATATTTAAATTTTTACCTCTGTCCATGATTTTTTTTGCCAAGTTAATTGTGTATTTCCTTTCCATTTATCATTGTGTCAAAGAGCATTGTATCCTTAATTTTCTTTTGGATTCTTCTCCATATATTTCGCGACCTGTTATTGCCCTCACTTCTTGCTGTGTTGCTGGAAAAATTTCTAAAAAAATTAGGGCATTTTTTATATATATGAATGAAAGAAGAAGTAATAACTATGAAAATCCCTATTGAAAGTACCTGATACCAATACCAACTAAAATACTGAAACACTTTGGATGTAGTTTTGTGATCAGGACTTGGGAGAGACACTTCCTTGAGGAAATAATGCGTACCCTCTGTCAGTGGTTATGTGTTTAAAAGTGAGACTGGGGACTAAACTTTTCCTTCTGACTGTAAGGCCTGTTTTTTACACCCTAGCAACATAACATCAGGCGTGCCATGCTTACTTTGAATTTATTTGTGTTAGGCATGCATTCCAGAGACAAGTTAAGCCTCAAGTCACAAGGGTTGTATATAACGAGTGCCTCACACGTGGCATACAGCTTTAAATGTCATAATATTGTATGCCATTTCTTTATATGATTGGATGACAAGACTTCAGTGCTGAAGTTGCATAAGCTTTGAGGGTCTGCTAGCTATGGTTATGAGCTACTTCAGGCATCGCAGGTTTGACATACTGTTTTGTATATGTGGGAGCAGTGCCGGCAGATCTTCACCTGTCTTTACCAGATATTTTACGGGACCTTTATAGTTTGCCCAATAAGCTTAAATGCTCTCTAGCTGTATGCAGAGTATTGAGTTTGTAATTAATATGCTAGCATAAAATGTTATCCTGTGCTCTTGAGATTCATAAAAGCTCTTTGCTGGAAGTGTCTTTATTCTTGTTGATCTCATGTTTTGTCTATTGCTTTTCTTGATGATTAGAATATGATTCTGATAACAATCCACTAGAAGAAACAGTCAAACCGATGGTAGATGGTGGGACTGAAGGCTTCAAGGGGCATGCCAGGGTTATTATGCCGGGATCCACACCGTGCTTTGAGTGTACTATCTGGCTTTTCCCTCCTCAAGTGAAGTTTCCTCTATGCACCCTTGCAGAAACCCCTAGAACTGCTGCTCATTGTATTGAATATGCTCACTTAATTAAATGGGATGAGGTAATGCATCATCAATGCTTTCTCATTCTTGACTTGACAATTTTGAGTTGATAGCTATTATCATATGACCATTATATTCTAGGTTCATAGTGGAAAGACTTTTGATCCAGATGATCCAGAACATATGAAATGGGTTTACACCGAGGTGAAATATTCTGACCAGTATTATTTATTTATTTTGTAAAAGCTGAGTTTCAAGGTTAGTCTTTTTAACTTATGCTCTTCCCATGTTCCACAGGCTGTCAAGAGGGCTGAACTTTTTGGTATTCAAGGTGTTACATATTCTCTTACTCAGGTACTTTAAAATTATGTGGAGTCAATTTCTGTAAGTAACTGCCCGATCATTGTGTGGTCTGGCTTCTGTTCTTTTAGAGTATACCAAGGGACATCATAAAACTCAACTTCATTGTTACCCGAAAAATTGTCTCTTTGTTATTTGGATGCATCTTTTCTTGATATGCTCCTTTTTTTCCCTATCTAAAACCTCTTGTAGGAAACTCTTACAAAATACCTTATTGAAGTGTCACTTGTTATTGGCTTCACCTATTTGTTGCGCAGTCTTTTTTCTTTTTTCCCCTTCCTTTTTTGTTTTTTTTTATTATTATTATTTTGTGATAGAGGTAGTTCTTTCTTTGTTTACAGGGTGTTGTGAAAAACATCATACCAGCCATTGCTTCTACCAATGCAATTATATCAGCTGCATGTACTTTGGAAACCTTAAAGCTTGCCTCAGGATGCAGCAAAACTCTAAGCAACTATCTGACGTGAGTGAAATTTCATCTCGTTCTCATATGTTGGTAGAAGCATATATTATATATCACCGAACAATCACAAATAGACTTAATGTTGCCCTCTCATTTTTTGTTATGATGCACAACTTTTTCTTCAATGTCTAATTCTTTTACATGATCAAACCTTGTTTTTGCGATCTGAAAGAATTTAACCTTACCACAAATGATAGGTGGATGTGGGAACCATGATTGTCTCTTGTGATATCATATATGTGTTTGAATCTGGTGAAGCTATGTATGTTGCTTTTGAAATCTGATAAAAAAACAGGGTATATTTATCTTTTAATGGAAAAACTTTTTTATTTACAATCCAGCTGAAAGCGTGTGCTGAATGATATGAATCTTCTTTAGGTATAATGGTGTGGAAGGTCTACACATCAAAGTGACTGAATTTGTGAGGGACAAGGATTGTCTTGTTTGTGGTCCAGGTGTTCTTATTGAGCTGGACACTTCAGTTACTTTACAAAAGGTTAATTTCTTCTTCTCATGGCTGCTAATCCTTTTAGTTAGTTGATAACATCAGACCTGGTTTCTAAAATATTTTCTTGCTATGTCACCCACATATTAATTGTAAGTTTCAAATTCTCAGATAATCAAACTAGTTCACTCTGTGGGTTTATCCTTTTTATCTAGGAAATAGAAGAAGATTTCCTTTAATGAACACAAGTTTATGCTGCTTATTTTGGTTGGTTTTGTGTAAACAGTTTATTTGTTTTTACATTTATTGGTTTTTTGTGTGAACAGTTTATTGATATGCTTGAAGAACATCCTAAGCTTCTCCTTTCAAAAGCTAGTGTTAGACACCAAACAATGAATTTGTACATGCAAGCGCCTCCAGTTCTGGAAGAGATGACTCGATCGAACCTAGGCTTACCACTTTTTGAGCTTATGGGTAATGTTTCAAAGGACATTGTTCTCGTGACTGGTACAACAAGCAAGGATGACAAGAAAACTTCATGTCTGAGAAAATTACGCCTTGTTTTCAAGGAACAGGATGCAGTTATAGATATGGATATGGCTGTTGGAGCGTAATTTGCACTGCAGATGGATATTTAGCAGCATAACTTTTCAATTGCACAGGATGAAGTCTTTCTCAGAAAATTTCGCCCCTACAGACAGAGTCCAGTGTCAAGTTTTGATGTCCTTTTATTTGTTAACAATTAACTATATTAGCAAGAAAACAAATGTTAGTAACAAAGATTTTTGAGTTCAAGTTCAGGTTTATGCTTGGATCATAGGATATGTGTAGCTTTTGTACGAGCAATTGGTTAGACTAGTTAGTCCTTCTCATGCAGTTCCACAAGAGAAAAATGCTTCACTACATCTTTTCGCCGAAGATCAGATACGAAGCAAAATGGAATATTTTAATGCTACCAATCCTTTGTGTCATTGATTAGGAGTTCAGTGCGATGTGCTATTCAGAATGAGCGTCAGATCCATAACAACCTCACTTCAAGGCATTAGGATAATCAATAGGTAGCAGTTGCTCCTGCAAACTCGAATCCCACTCCAAGGATCAAGGAAGCTAGTGCTTTCAATGCTATAAAATTTAAAAGCATTATGGGTCAAATAGTTATGATCCTGTACTAGTAGTATTATTGTTGTACTAGTAGTATTATTGTTTAATATTTAAAAGTGTATTTTTATTGAGGTTTTATATTATTATTTTATACTTGAAATATTAATTATTCACTAAAATATATTATATAATAACAAGTTTTATACTATAAGATATTTTTAATTTATGGTCAATATTCATCTTAAATTTAGACTTATCACTTAAATAAAAGAATTGATTGATGAGTTTAAATACTAAAAATAAAAGGATAAAGAGAGAACCAAATTTTAAAAAGAGATGTTGGTTCAACCTAAATTGAAATACTGTTCAGTCATTGAGTTATATCTAGAGCTGTAGATATTGGATTTAGATATACTTTATATGGGTGGAAAGCAAAAGGCAAGACTTAATTTTGTAGTTTAAAAGTTCAAATCTTAGCAATAACAGAAAAGTTTAAATCTTTCTTATAACCTAAACATTGTTTAGTGTAGACTTTATACCTCAAGTTCTAGAAGTCCAAATGATCTTTTTTTTTTTTCTGGAAATCAAGTTTATTCAAATTCTGATGTTAACAATGATATTTTTGGTAAACAAGAAGATAAGAGTTGTCACCAAGTCAAGAGTTGGTCACCCACTTAACAATTATTTATCAAATTAATAGTTCTTAATTTTGACCTATAAAAAAGACATTTGTCATGCATTTAGGTATTTTAATTTTAAGATCAAGATTATTGTAATGTTTAATTTTTGCTTATATTAATCTCTTATTTATACTTTTCATTTACTTTCCTTTACTTAATAACTTTTATCTTATTTATGTTCTTATCTTGTTTATTTATGTTTCTCTTTTTTATTATGTTTAGTTAATTTTATTATATCAAGTTGAAAAGGTTACATTAATGGTGTAAGAATAAGTATAGTGTAAACTCAATATGGACTTTAATGTTTGATACTAACATGTTTTGTATTTGTTATCTTATTCATTTTTAATACTTTGCTTGTTAAATGGTTAATCTAAATTTGTGTTGTATAACACTTGATACAACAAATATTCAGCACTTTCATAACTCAACTATATGATATAACCTACACCTGTGCTATGAAAGGAACTTGATTTATTGTTAACATAAATTATAATCATGAATAACTGACAACATGATGTGCCGTGAATGATTTGAAAATCAGTAACAATGAATCTGATGAAAATGGATGAAGGATGGGTTTTGTTGTGTTGTCTTTCTTTTAGTGTTTAAGCTGGATTATAGTGATTTTAAGGTAAATAAAATGGAGGATAGACTAAACTGATACTTTGATAAGTCGATCTGGACGCAACAAAAATCAATCTAGGATTTTGACGCCACACTCTCTGTGATTGAAGAGTGATAAGTCAGGTAGAGTTCTTCACAAATCAATTTGAAAAAACAACTCTTAATTCTCTGAATTAAGTTCAAATCTTGGCCAAAAGTTTTTTATTACATATTCTGATGCCATATTTTAATTGGAACATCCCTCCATTCCTAGGAAAATTCAACATGATAAAAATCAAGCCCAAAAATTAGACTTTGACAAACTATACAAATTAAACTTGCACACATTTTCTGACTTTAATTGAAATATAAACAGACCAAATTTAAAATGGCTATAACTTCTTGTAGAAAAGTCCAATGCAATCATGGGTGGACAATCTGGAAAGATCATGTTCTGAACTTGAAATCCACTTAGATTAGTCTTGTTTTCACATGCAATGGATGCCTTCAAATTCAGGTTCAAATTCATCTACTGTTCTGACGTAAACAGCATCAATGCCTTAACTTATTTGCATTATCAATCCAAATTCAAGTAGCCCAACATCAAAAGAACCATTAAGGGCTCTTCCCATCTTTAAGTTCCAATTGTAGGCAAATAAGCAGCTCAGAACCAATTTGAAACTGATTGCTAATTTTTAACTCCGACGTAGCTGATTAGTACTTAAAAGTGCATTTTTATCATGGTTTAATATCATCATTTTGCACTTGAAGTATCAATAACTCCTTAACTAAAATATGTTTTATAATAATATATCTAATAATATAAGATACCTTTAATTTGTGGTAAATGTTCATTTTAAATGCAGGCCTATCACATAAATGAAAGGATTGATTGATGACTTTAAGAACTTAAATTGCGAGGGCAAAGAGATGGTCAAACTTAGAAAAGAGATGTCGGTGCAATCCAAATCGGAATACTATTCGGTAATTGGGTCATATCTGGAGCTATATATCTCCGATTTAGGTCCAATTTATATGGATGGAAAGGTAAGACATAGACCTACAACTTTCATATGGAGCCCAAGATCTAAAAAGGCCATTATCAAGTCCAAATTGTAGCAACAACAAAGAAGCCCGAATCTGTCTTTCAGCCCGAGCACTGTTCGGTATTTTGGCCATATCTGGAGTTCTAGAAGTCCAAATGAGCTGAAGGTTTTACACAAGAAAGATGAGACAATTGTCTATAACTTTCATGTTTACAACTGGCTCCAATTTTGACGTTAGCAATGACGTTTTGGGCAGACAAGAGAAGATAAGGATTGTCACCAAGTCAAAAGTTGGCCACCCACTTATCAATTAGTCATCAAATCAATAGTTCCCAATTTTGGCCTATAAAAGGAGGCATTTGCCATGCATTTAGGCATCTTGGTGTTCAGATCAAGATCATGCTCTTCCTTTCTCTCTTTGTATTTTTTTGTAATGTTTATGCTTTGCTTTCATTAATATTAAGTTTATGCTTTTCATTTCCTTTCCTTTACTTAGTTAACTTTTATGTTCTTATTTTGTTTATCTATTTTTCTTTCTTTCATTATGTCTAGCTAAGTTAATTATGTCAAGGTGAAAAGGTTACACTAATGGTGTGAGAATAAGTATAATGTAAACTTAATATGGACTTTAATGTTTGGTACTAACATGTTTTATATTTGTTATCTTGTTCACTCTTTAATACTTTGCTTGTTAAATGACTAATCTTGATTTATGTTGTATAACACTTGCTACAACAAATGCTTGGCACTTTCATACTCCATAATGTATGGTATAACCGACACCTGAGCTGTGAAAGGAACTTGATTTGTTGTTAACATAAGTTATAATCATGAATGCTTGACGAGATTTACAAGTATTAGCATTAATTGAATAAGATGACTAATGTAATCATGTTAACAATATATAATCTGATTGGAACCTCCTTTGTGTGTGGTTTCCAATTCAATAATAAGAGTTTATACTATACTTGTTTGATATACCATTAGTGGAACCTCTAACCTTGACATTTGTTATTATTATTGTTTAATCCTTACATTAATTTTCCATCTTCAAGTTCTCATCATCTTCTTCTTCTTCTCTTTCTTTATTACTACTACTACTACTACTACTACTACTACTACTACTACTACTACTACTACTATTACTACTATTATTGTTGTTGTTATTGTTGTTTATAATTGTTGTCTATAATTTGTACAATTAACCTCGCTGTGGTTCGACCCCGGTCTTGCCGGGTTATTTATTACTTCGACACTCCTGCACTTGGGAGAAGACATCAACCTTTTAGTCGTGTCAGTAGCTTCAATCATTCCAATTTGACTTGTCAAGGCCCTTTGTAATTGTTTCACTCTCACTCTTGTTATTGGACCATCTGAATCCTCTTGCATATTAGATTTAGCTTTACAAGATGAATTATCATTCCCATAATGCACATCATCAGCCTCGAGTTGATAATGATTTGTCCTCAAATCATAATCCTTGTCATCATCCAAGTATACAGTCAAGTCTTCACATTAAAAGTAGCTGATATATTGTAATCACCAAAAAGATCTACCTTATACGCATTATCATTCATCTTATCTATAATCTAAAATGGACCATCAACTCTTGGCATCAACTTGGACTTATGTTTTGCTCGGAAATCTGCCCTTACTAAAATGAATCCAAACAAGATCACCAGGAACCTAACCATTTTCCGCCCCTTATTTGCTTGTTTAGCATTCTTTTTCGTTTTCTCCTTAATATGTAATCGAACCTGCTCATGTTGTTTCTTCATCAATTCTGCCTTTCTAATTCCATCCATAGATGTCCTCTCATTAATTGGAATATGAACAAGATCAATAGGAACACAAGGATTAAAGCCATACACAACCTCAAATGGTGAAAATTTTGTAGCCCCATGCACACTACAATTATATGCAAACTCCACAATAGGCAAACAAGTATCCCAACTCTTCAAATTCTTATATATAACAGCTTGTAACAAAGAAGATGAAGTTTGGTTTACTACCTCAATTTGTCCATCACTTTGTGGATGACATGTCGTACTGAAAAGTAACTTCGTTCCTAGCTTCCTCCAAAGAGTCTTTCAAAAGTGGCTTAAGAACTTTGTATCACGATCAGAGACAATGCTTTTAGCCACCACCATGAGCTTCTCGCACAAGCAACTCCCGTAATGAACTCGAAGGAATACACATTCTGCCCATTTAGAACAAGTAACCTTCATGCATAATGAACCCATCACAAGCTCCCTTTGCACATTCGGTAACCACATTAGCAAAGTAGGAATTATTAGCGTACTGATCCTTCACCTATTCAAAACCCATCAGCCTTGCATTCAACGTAGAGATCAGTGTATACCTCCTAGAAAGAGCATCAACAACCACATTAACTTGCCATTTCTCGTACTTTATGACATAAGGAAATGACTCCATAAACTCCACCCATTTAGCATGATGCGGATCAGCCTAACCCCAAGTATAATCATGCCAACAACCCATTGGAGGTGCCAATTGGGCCAATCACAAGAGCTAGGGCTAAGAAGCTTAAAGAAGCATTGAATGAGCTTGTTCGGAATATATGGAACAAAATGGACCTAGAGAGGCTTGGAACATTTAAGGAGCATGAAGGATAACCTTTAATTCATTTAGTTCAGGTCCAAGAAGAGCCCAATTCATGTGGAACAAGGGGTTGATGTGTCCGGCCCAATACCAGCCTTGTTAGGCTTGTCTTTTCTAATACTACAAGGATAAAGAGTCAGCAATTTATTCTCCTAACTAAGTAAGGAAGTTGGCCAAATCTTATTCCTAAAGAGGGGAGGACTATTTAATGCTTTTCCTCACTTAGGAAGGAAAGTAATTAAATCAGCAACAAAGGAGGAAATTTGTTTTCTTATTTGTCCAAGTTAAACAAGGAATTCCAAGCTAAGGACATCAAAGGGGGCAGCAACACAAATTTTCCAAATCAGATTTTTCCAATTCTGTTTAGGACTTCTTAAGGGTGACAAATCTGATTCTAGCTTATTTAGGATGGTATTTTCGGATTTTTAGTATTTTCTTCTTAGTTTTTGGGTTATTATTACTTATTTGGGTCAATTGTAAGTGGGCTACATATAAGTCCACCTAAGGGAGGTCCATTAGGGTTTCTTTAAGTTCAAATTCAGTATAAATAAAGGCATAACCCAAACATGTAAAGGTTATGCAATTTTCAGATTAATAAAACTTCTTTGCTGCACTTATTGTGTGTTGGTGAGATAATCTCCCTTCCTTGGTTCTCTAAAGAACTGAAAACGACTTATCGAAGAACAACTGTCTTCGTTGCGTCATCCTTATACTTCTCGTTCGTGAATCAATATTCGTTGGGTGGGGGTTTCCGTTTTCAATAGTGCTGGTGCCTAGGTACAAGTTATCTTTGTGTCACACTCCTATCAAACCTGATTTACTTGGCTTTCTGGGAATTGGCATCTTTGCGTGTGGGTTGCGTGACCATGTAATCACGAGATTCGCATCATTTGCTATCAGATCTTGGCTCCATTAATCAGGTTATATCCTCCTGAAATTTTCGTTTCTTGTTAATTCCGCAAAAATTCCTTAGTATCCAATTTCTCCTTCTCCTTGAATTTGCGGCATATAAAAAGAAAAAAAAATTGTTATTTCATTCTGTTATTGTTCAAAATATATCAGTAACATAAAAAAAAAAGAGAAAAGAGAAGAAAATAAAAATTGTTCAAAAAGACGTTTATTCGATTCTGCCGCAGAAAACTAAACAAGGCACAATTGGATCAAATCAACTCAGAATTAGCTCAAATTTGATGTTCTAATTACTGGGGTCCTAATCGCATTACATATCAAATTTGGGGTCAATTGGATATCATTTGCTTTGGGTTTCAAATTCGGGTTTATTCAGGTTTGATTCATAACGTTTTTACGTCAGTATATTAAACGTTGTCATAAATTGCTCAAACCTTATATTATGTCTATTTGGGTTGATATCGCAATATATCTGAAATTTTAACTCAATTGGACATTATTTACTTTAGGTTCCAGATTCGGACTTGTCGTAAACGAGTTTGTCTTGCGTCACCGTTTCAAAATTCGCTTGCTTTTTGTTGATTTCGTTTCTTGCAGTTTATTTTCATCATATCCAACATATTTGGGTGTTGTTTAATGATTTTGCATATTTTTTGTTTCTGTTTTTATTCGCGTCTTCAATTTCGTTCATATTTCGGATAAACTCGCTTGCTACTCACGAGACTATCGTTACAGTTTCGTTTTGCTTGTTTTCTAGTTTTTTCATTGCTTCTTGAGTCATATATATTTGGATAGCGCTGCCAAGTTGGTTTCAGTTTCAGTTGCTCGCTTGCCAAGTTGCTTCTTGCTATTTGGTGTTGGTTTCAGTTTCGCAAGAACCGCAAGAAGGTGAGACGAGAGGTGTGAGCGTGTGAGGATATTAAGAGTGTTTGAGTGAAACACGAGTGACGTGAGGATAAATTTTCTTTTACCACTAACCACTTTTTACAGGTACTATCATGTCAGATCAAAACAATACACCGCCTCATCCCGAGGGAGAACTTACATTTCAAATGCAAGCCATGACACAAATGATGGAGAGGATGAGTTTGTGATGGGAAATGTGTGTGACAGACTTGATAGGGTGGAGAAACGTGGTAACGAGGCTGGTACGAGCACCCAAAATGTGAAGCTTGGGGTGGAACCGAAAGCAAACAATAGCAGTAGGGCCAACAGGCCAAGGGGGGCTGATTGTGAGGATTTTGAGGAGGCCGTTGGTGATATCGGTGATGTTTTTTTTTATGATGAGGCCATAGACTATCGGGAAGGTTTTCGGCAGCCTAGAAACCGAAGGGATTATGGGAATAGAACTAGGGGCCAATTCGGCCAAAGGGAAAATTTCCGTAGTGTTGGGGGACATGCTGATTTAGATGGTGATTTGGATGCTATCAAACTGAAAATACCTTCTTTTCAAGGTAAAAACGATCCCGAGGCATATTTGGAGTGGGAAAAAAAGGTGGATTGGATTTTTGATTGCCATAACTATTCGGAGGCGAAGAAAGTGAAATTGGTAGTCATCGAATTCATGGATTATGCATTGATTTGGTGGGATCAGAATGTTACTAGTAGAAGACGGAGTGGAGAGAGGTCGGTAGCGTCTTGGGAGGAGATGAAAGTGTTGATGAGAAGGCGATTTGTGCCTAACCACTATTATAGAGATTTGTATCTGAAATTGCAGGGTTTGAATCAGGGTTCTAGGTCCGTGGATGAGTATTTCAAGGAAGTGGAGATTGCCATGATTCGGGCCAACGTGATTGAGGATCGGGAAGCTACTATGGCTAGGTTTCTAAATGGACTGAATAGGGACATTGCAAATGTTGTAGAATTACAACACTATGTGAAATTGGAAGACATGGTCCATATGGCAACGAAGGTAGAGAGGCAAATAAAGAGAAGGGGCAATGCACGTTTTCAGACCAATTCGGTTTCATCTTCCTCAACATGGAGGCTGAATTTGAAAAGAGAGGGGGCTGTCCAACCAAAGCCTTATGCAAAGGCTGAACCACCTAAGGCCAAAAAGGATACTTATACGGATGGGAAAGGTAAATCTGAATCTCAACCTACTCATGATAGAGATATTAAATGCTTTAAATGTTTAGGGAAGGGGCACATTGCATCTCAGTGTCCAAACCGAAGAGTTATGCTTATAAGAGACAATGGGGATGTTGAATCTGAAAGTGAAGAGATGCCACCTTTGGTGGATTGTAGCGATGAGGAGATTGCATATCCTGTTGAGGGGGAGGCTTTGGTTATAAGACGTGCGCTGAACATGCAAATCAAAGAAGATGATGTAGATCAGCAACGGGAAAATATATTTCACACTCGATGTCACATCCAAAACAAGGTATGTAGCATGATAATTGATGGAGGTAGTTGTGCTAATGTTGCTAGTGATACACTTGTGAAGAAATTGAATCTGAGTTGTATTAAGCATCCTAGGCCTTATAGATTGCAATGGTTGAATGAATGTGGTGAAGTGAGGGTTACTAAGCAGGTTTTGATTGCGTTTGCTATTGGGAAGTATTTTGATGAGATTTTATGTGATGTCGTCCCGATGCATGCTAGTCACTTACTTTTGGGGCGTCCATGGTAGTTTGATCGGAAAGCGATTCATGATAGGTTTAGAAATAGGTTCACTATTGTAAAGGATGGTAAAACCATCACTCTTGTACCTCTTTCTCCAAAACAAGTGTATGATGATCAAATCAAATTAAAAAAGGAATGTGAGGATGGGAAGAGTGAAAATTCACGTGAGGACAATGGTGAGAGAAAACCATCAGATTCGGCTAAACCTAAATCATTAATTAAACCGATTGAGAGTGGAGGTAAAAATCGAGGAGTGAAGAAAGTAAGCTTGTGTGATGATAATAGTGTGGAAAAATTAAAGAAACAACCTAATTTTTATGCAAAAGGATCTCAAATCAGATCTGCATTTTTTACTAATAAGCCAATGATCTTACTTGTGTATAAGGAGGCTTATTTTAACACTAACGATCTTGATTTTTCTATTCCTAGTGTGGCTGTTTCTTTGATGCAGGAGTTTGATGATGTATTCCCTGAAGACATCCCTAATGGATTACCACCATTAAGGGGGATTGAACATCAAATTGATCTTGTGCCCGGAGCTTCAATTCCTAACCGTCCAGCCTATAGAAGCAACCCCGAGGAGACGAAGGACCTTTAAAGGCAAGTAGATGAGTTGATGATGAAGGGGTACATTCGTGAGAGTATGAGTCCTTGTGCTGTGCCAGTGCTACTTGTGCCTAAAAAGGATGGAACATGGAGGATGTGTGTTGATTGTCGTGCTGTCAATAACATAATGGTAAGGTATCGACATCCTATTCCTAGGCTTGATGACATGCTAGATGAGTTACATGGATTATGTATCTTCTCTAAGATTGACTTAAAAAGTGGGTACCATCAAATTAGGATGAAAGAGGGTGATGAGTGGAAAACTGCATTTAAGACTAAGCATGGTTTATATGAATGGTTAGTCATGCTGTTTGGACTTACAAATGCGCCTAGCACGTTTATGTGTTTAATGAATCATGTCTTGCATGCATTTATAGGTAAGTTTGTTGTTGTGTATTTTGATGACATTTTGATCTATAGCAAGAACTTAAATGAGCATCTTGATCATTTGTGTAATGTACTTCGTGTGTTGCGTAGTGAGTGATTATATGCTAATCTTAAGAAGTGTACCTTTTGCATGGAAAAAATTGTGTTTCTTGGCTATGTCGTTACTACACAAGGTATCGAGATGGATGAGGAGAAAGTTAAAGCCATCCGAGATTGGCCTACACCAAAATCGGTAAGTGAGGTAAGGAGTTTTCATGGACTTGCTAGTTTTTATAGAAGGTTTGTGAAGGATTTTAGTACTATTGTTGCACCTTTAACTGAAATTGTGAAAAAGTCTGTTGGATTCAAATGGAATGATGCACAAGATGAGGCTTTTAAATTGTTGAAGGATAAGCTTTGTTCGGCACCTGTTTTAGCTTTGCCAGACTTTACAAGAGCTTTTGAAGTAGAATGTGATGTGTCAGGTATTGGTATAAGAGCTATGTTAATGCAGGATAGGAGGTCCATTGCATATTTCAGCGAAAAACTTAATGGGGCAGCCTTGAATGACCCTATATATGACAAGGAACTCTATGCCTTGAACTTTAGAGATGTGGCAACATTACCTGTGGCCCAAGGAGTTTGTCATACATTCTGATCATGAATCATTGAAGCACTTGAAAGGGCAAGGCAAATTGAATAGGAGACATGCCAAATGGGTTGAATTTATTGAAATATTTTCGTATGTGATCAAGTATAAGCAAGGAAAAGAAAACATTGTGGCTGATGCACTTTCACGCAGGTATGTCCTTTTATCTACTTTGGATGCTAGATTTCTAGGATTTGAACACATAAAAGAATTGTACAAGGATGATAGTGATTTTGCTAATGTTTACAATGCTTGCGAAACTTCAGCTTTTGGAAAGTTTTATAGACTTGATGGATATTTGTTTAAAGAGAGTCGTTTGTGTGTTCCATTAAGTTCTATGCGTGAATTGCTTGTACGTGAAGCACATGGAGGTGGGTTGATGGGGCATTTTGGTGTTGTTAAGACTTTGGATGTGTTGCATGAGCATTTTTATTGGCCTAAAATAAAAAAAAGATGTGCAACGCATATGTGATAAATGCATAACTTGTAGGAAAGCAAAGTCTAGGACTCAACCGCATGGCTTGTATACCCCTTTGCCTGTACCGAAAGAACCTTGGGTAGACATTTCAATGGACTTTGTCTTGGGTTTACCTAGGTCAAAACGGGGCAGGGATTCCATCTTTTGTAGTTGTTGATAGGTTTTCAAAGATGGCACATTTCATTCCATGTCATAAAACTGATGATGCAACTAACATTACTCATTTGTTCTTTAGGAAGATAGTACGACTTCACGGGGTCCCTAAGAGCATTGTTTCTGATAGAGATGTTAAGTTCCTTAGCTATTTTTGGAAGGTGTTATGGGGAAAAATGGGTACTAAACTGTTGTTTTCAACTACTTGTCACCCCCAAACAGATGGACAAACCGAAGTAGTTAATAGGACCTTAACACAACTTTTGCGTGTTGTCATTCAAAAGAACTTAAAGAATTGGGAAGATTGTTTGCCATTTATAGAGTTTGCATATAATCGTAGTGTGCACTCTACTACTAAATTTTCACCATTTGAAATTGTGTATGGATTTGATTCCTTTGCCTATTGATGAAAGGGTTAGTTTGTATCGTAATCGTAAAGCACAGGTGGTGAAAACTCTTCATGAGAGTGTGCGGCAACAGATTGAAAAGAGGAATCGCGTGTATGTGACCAAAGCCAATAAAGGGCGCAAACATGTTGTCTTTCAGCCTGGTGATTGGGTTTAGGTGCATATGCGCAAGGAGAGATTTCCGGCCCAAAGGAAGTCAAAGCTACAACCAGGAGGAGATGGGCCATTTCAGATCCTTGAAAGGATCAATGACAACGCTTATAAAGTTGATTTGCCGAGTGAGTATAGTGTTAGTGCTACCTTTAATGTTTCTGATCTTACTCTGTTTGATGCAGGTGATGATTCGAGGTCGAATTCTTTTGAAGAGAGAGGGGACGATGCGGATCAGTCTAACACCAAGCATAATCATGCCAACAACCCATTGGAGGTGCCAATTGGGCCAATCACAAGAGCTAGGGCTAAGAAGCTTAAAGAAGCATTGAATGGGCTTGTTTATAATATATGGAACAAAATGGACCTAGAGAAGCTTGGAACATTTAAGGAGCATGAAGCACAACCTTTAATTCATTTAGTTCGAGTCCAAGAAGAGCCCAATTCATGTGGCTTGTTAGGCTTGTCTTTTCTAATACTACAAGGATAAAGAGTCAGCAATTTATTCTCCTAACTAAGTAAGGAAGTTGGCCAAATCTTATTCCTAAAGAGGGGAGGACTATTTAATGTTTTTCCTCACTTAGGAAGGAAAGTAATTAAATCAGCAACAAAGGAGGAAATTTGTTTTCTTATTTGTCCAAGTTAAACAAGGAATTCCAAGCTAAGGACATCAAAGGGGGCAGCAACACAAATTTTCCAAATCAGATTTTTCCAATTCTGTTTAGGACTTTTTAAGGGTGACAAATCTGATTCTAGCTTATTTAGGATGGTATTTTCGGATTTTTAGTATTTTCTTCTTAGTTTTTGGGTCATTATTACTTATTTGGGTCAATTGTAAGTGGGCTACATATAAGTCCACCTAAGGGAGGTCCATTAGGGTTTCTTTAAGTTCAAATTCAGTATAAATAAAGGCATAACCCAAACATGTAAAGGTTATGCAATTTTCAGATTAATAAAACTTCTTTGCTGCACTTATTGTGTGTTGGTGAGATAATCTCCCTTCCTTGGTTCTCTAAAGAACTGAAAACGACTTATCGAAGAACAACTGTCTTCGTTGCGTCATCCTTATACTTCTCGTTCGTGAATCAATATTCATTGGGTGGGGGTTTCCGTTTTCAATAGTGCTGGTGCCTAGGTACAAGTTATCTTTGTGTCACACTCCTATCAAACCTGATTTACTTGGCTTTCCGGGAATTGACATCTTTGCATGTGGGTTGCGTGACCATGTGATCATGAGGTTCGCATCATAGCATGTCTTCAATTCAGCTTGCTTTACCCCTTAAGATACTTTAAGGATTTATGATCAATATGTATAACAAATTCTTTAGGCAACAAGTAGTGCTGCCATACCTCTAGAGCCTGAATCAAAGTATAGAACTCCTTGTCATAAATAGAGTAGTTCAAACGTGCTCCATTTAACTTTTTATTGAAGAATGCAATCGACCTCTTTTCTTGCATCAAAACAGCCCCAATTCCAACTCCGAAAGCATTACACTCTATTTTGAATGTTTTAGCAAAGTCTGGAAGTGCTAAAATTGGAGCAGCACACAACTTTTCTTTAATTAGCTCAAAAGCTTTGTAGGCATCTGCACTCCATCTAAACCTGTTTCCTTTTTTCAAGCATTCTGTCATAGGAACAACAATAGAGCTGAAGTCTTTCACAAATCGCATGTAGAAAGAAGTTAAACCATGAAAACTCCTCACATCAGCGATACTAGCAGGTTTTGGCCAATCCCGAATTGCCTTAATTTTCACCTCATCAACCTTAACTCCCTTGCTAGAGATAATATATCCAAGAAACCCGACACTTTCTTTACAGAAGTAACACTTTGTGAGTTTCCCATACAACTTAGAATCTCGCAAAGTTTCAAACACAACTCTAAGATGCTTCACATGATCATCAAAGGTCTTGCTATACACCACGATATCATTAAAATATACTACAACAAACAGCCCAATATACTTCCTCAAAACATGATTCATAAGCCTCATAAATGTACTAGGCGCATTAGATAACCCAAATAACATTACCATCCATTCATATAACCCCTGTTTAGTTTTAAATGCTGTTTTCATTTCATCTCCCTCTTTCATTCTAATTTGGTGATAACCACTCATCAAATCGACTTTAGAAAATAATGCAACACCATGCAACTCATCAAGCAAATCATCAACTCTGGATATAGGAAATCAATACTTAATTGTTATTTTATTGATAGCACGACTGTCCATACACATCCTCATGGTACCATCTTTCTTCGATACAAGCAAAGTAAGTACGGAACATGAAATCAAACTGACGTAAAAACGTTAGGAGAGAGATATCTGGAGAGAGAGAGATTAGAGATCAAACTGCCGGAGCTAGATCTACTCCGTCCACCGTTGGATCGTCCTCATTTCTTACTATGTTGTTCATTCCAACCTTCTCGAAACATTGACCAAATGGATCTTCATTCCAATCGACGAGGTGGGAGATATTAACCTCGTAATATTTCTACTGTTCTGCATTTTTAGTTGCAGCAGAGTGAATTGGGTTTTTTTTTAAGCTTGATCTTCTTCGTTCACCGTTGGATCATCACCATTTTTTAGTATGTTGTTCTTCAAAACATACTCTACAGCTTGACCGCACGGACCATCATTCCACATAATAATCTCGAAGATACTGGACTCGTAATTCTGTAATTCTCTTCTTCCTTCATGAACAAATCTGAATCTTGTTATTTCTGAGATTATGTTGTTGTTGTTTTTGAGCTTAGGTTACTTCTTAGACTTAGTTTCTCTTCTTAGAATTTGGTATCTCTAGTATTTGTATGCTGCCATAATGTCCTTATGTTCTGCTGTGGATTCTATTTCAATGGCTACCTCTAACAATGAACAACACAATGAAGCCAAGTCTGGACATATATTAAGATTAGAGCTACAAGATATGTTGAACAGCCATGGGATGAGGATTTCTCAGTTTACTAGTGTTAATCAAGCTGATTCTGAAGCTAGCATAGAGAAGAAACACTCTAATTCCCAAGCTTCTAATGTTGTTTCAGAAATGAATCATGTGTTGGGTTCTAAAGTTGATGAGTTGAAGGTAGGGTCTCAGCAACAAGACCAGCTAAACCTTAGCCCCAAATTGAATTTTTTAAATGCTTTGAAGGGTTCTGATGTTGATAACAATGAGGGTAGCAAGAACCTTGGTATTTCTCTAGTTTGTAATCTGCATTTTGCTCCCCCTGCTATGACTGATGGTCGTGTGACAGTAGCTCCTCCACTTGATGTGTTTGAGGATGGCTGCGAACTTTGGAAATCCACCCTAGTTGGTCATTTTGTGGGTCACAAATTACCATATCCCGTTGTTAATTCCATTGCTAAAAGAATCTGGGGCTCCTATGGTCTATCAGAAGTTTTATCTTCGGATAATGGTTTCTTCCTATTCACTTTTGATTCTGTTGATCATGCCACTAATGTGCTGGAAAGAGCCCCATGGCACATGGCAAGCAGACCTTTGGTGCTTAAACGTTGGCAACCGAACATGTAATTTTTGAAAGGTGATTTGGTCAAAGTTCCGGTATGGGTTAGGCTGTATAATGTTCCTCTCGAGTATTGGACTATTCAGGGGTTGAGTTGTGTAGCGAGTGCTATTGGGGTTCCTCTTCATGCTGATCAGACTACATTCTTGCGTCAAAGGCTTAGCTACGCAAGAGTTTGTGTTGAGATTGATGCTACGAAGACGCTGGTTAAGGAATAAGACCTTCGCTGTCCAAATGGGTTATTCATAACAATTTCAGCTGATTACGAATGGATACCATCGAAGTGCAATAATTGTAAAGTCTTTGGACACACGACAGCGATATGTGCTACTAATAACGGTGATAATCTTACAATGGAGGCAGAGGGTAAGAGGAAAGTAGGAGCTGCGAACTCTAAATCTATGGATAAACAGCAGAATCAGTTTCAATGGCAGGTAGTTGCTAAACGAAATAAGGGTTCTGTAAGTGGTGAGAATGGTCCTTTGGCATCTAAAGTGCGTAACTGTAATGAGAATGGTTGTTCGACATCTGGTACAAATATTTCTGATTGTAATATGAATGAGAAGGCTGCATCAGATGTGAGCAATGCTGATTGTTATGAAGATGAAAATCCTACCTCTCCTCTTGTTTTGAAGAGTTCACAAGGAGACATGAAGCAGGAGCAGGGGGTACAAGTACTGCTTCAGATCAAAGTTTAGCCATCTCCAATACATCTGATTGTGCGACCGTGAACCAGGTTCTTTTCGTTAATAGTCATGAGCTGAATGTAGATATTGACGCAATGGGAGGTGATACAGATGGGGAACGAACTGATAAGGAGTTGACGTCACCAATCCTGACAAGCCCACAAACTCTGAATTCCACCGAAAGGGAAACTGTTAATCAGTTAGCTATTAAGGCTAGAGACTCTCTAGAGAAAAAGAAAAAGGGTTCGAAAAACTCTTCAAAGAAGAATAAGAAATTTGTCTCCTCGCCTGGGGGCACGTCGAGGTAATCTTTGTGTTGCTGTTTGTACTCCTCTCTATTTTCTTATGATTATTGGATGTTGGAATGTAAGAGGTTTGAATGATCCCATAAAGCATTCAGCATTGCGTCAGCTCATCCATCAAGAGAGGATGACTCTTTTTGGTTTGGTTGAAACTCGGGTTAGAGACGAGAATAAAGATAATGTTTCTCAACTTCTTCTGCGTAATTGGTCCTTCTTGTATAATTATGATTTCTCTTGTCGTGGTTGTATTTGGGTTTGTTGGAATGCTGATGTGGTGAAGGTTGATGTCCTCGGAATGTCAGACCAGGCTATTCATGTTTCTGTCACTATATTAGCTACCAATATCTGTTTCAATGCTTCAATTATATATGGAGACAATAATGCTTCCTTACGTGAGGCATTATGGTCTGATATAGTGAGTCGTAGTGATGGATGGGAGTCCAGCCCATGGATTCTTATGGGCGACTTTAATGCTATCCGCTACCAATCAGATAGGTTAGGAGGTTCTACTTCGTGGGCTGGTCATATGGACAGATTGGAAACATGTATTCAAGAAGCGAAAGTGGATGATCTTCGATATTCAAGCCTGCATTATACTTGGTTGAATCAATGTCCTGAGAATCTGAATATGCGGAAACTAGATAGAGTGCTTGTCAATGAGAAATGGAATTTGAACTTCCCCTTTTCAGAAGCGAGATTTTTGCCATCGGGTATGTCAGACCATTCTTCTATGGTGGTAAAGATTACTGGTGATTATCAGAATATAAAGAAACCATTCAGATTCTTTGATATGTGGATGGACCATGACGAGTTCATGCCCTTGGTGAGGAAAGTATGGGAACACAATTCGGGGGGTTATCCAATGTATCAGCTGTGTTACAAGCTAAGAAAACTAAAACGGGAATTGAAACTTTTCAATATGACTCACTTCTCCAACATTTCAGATAGAGTCAAAGATGCGAAAGATGAAATGGATAAGGCTCAACAGGCTCTACATACAGCACATGGGAATCCAACTTTGTACAAGCGAGAAAGGGATGCGGTACGTAACTACGCTTCTATCATCAAGGATGAAGAGAGTTTTTTAAAACAAAAGTCAAGGATACAGTGGCTTAGCTTGGGGGATCAGAATAATGGCTACTTTCACAAATCAGTAAATGGAAGATAGCATAGAAATAAACTTCTTTCACTTACAAAGGAGGATGGAGAGGTTATCGAAGGACATAAGGCAGTTAAATCAGAAGTAGTTGCGTACTTCCAGCGTGTGTTAAGAGTGGAACAGATGCCTAGGGTTTTAAATGAGGAAGAGATGGAATCGGCAATTAACTTGAAACTGTCTTCGACGAAACAACATGTATTAGCACAAGATGTAACAAGGGAGGAGATTAAGCATGCTATGTTTAGTTTGAAGAGCAACAAAGCCCCTGGTCCGGATGGATTTAACGCAGGTTTCTTCAAAAGAATGTGGCACATAGTTGGGGAGGATGTAATCAATGCTGTTAGCTCCTTCTTTCAGACTCGGAGAATGCTAAAAGAAATGAATGATACATCCATTTCCCTTATTCCTAAAGTTGCCAATCCTACGAGGTTGACAGATTTTCGTCCTATATCTTGCTGCAATACCGTGTACAAATGCATCGCTAAGATTCTAGCTGGGAGAATCACAACTGTTTTGCCATCCTTAGTAGGTCCATATCAGACTGCTTTTATCTCTGGACGGAGAATCAGCGACAACATTCTTTTATCTCAGGAACTAATGAAAGGCTATCATAAATCTACGGGACCTGCCCGATGTGCTATGAAAGTAGATCTGATGAAGGCTTATGACTCGGTTCGGTGGGATTTTGTTGACGCTACGTTAAGAAAAATGGGATTCCCTAGAACAGTCATTGATTGGATTATGGTTTGTGTTACATCATGTCAATTCTCTATCAACGTCAATGGTGAGCTTGCAGGTTATTTTCAAGGGGGGAGAGGGCTACGACAAGGGGATCCACTTTCTCCATATTTGTTTGTCCTATGTATGGAAATCCTTTCGGGGCTATTCTGCAAGATGAGTGCCAACCAAAACTTCAAGTTCCATTAGAGATGCAAGAAGGACAACATTTCTAATCTTTGTTTTGCTGACGACTTGATGATTTTTAGCAAAGGAGATGTAAACTCAATTCATATGATCAAAACTGTGCTCACAAAGTTTCAAGATCTATCAGGTCTGTATCCACATCCAAATAAAAGTGACATCTTCTTAAGCTGTGTGTTAAATGCTGAGAGGGAAGAAATTATTCGTATTCTTGGGTTTGCAGAGGGGGAGCTCCCTATGAAATATTTGGGAGTGCCTCTTATCTCGTCTAGACTAAAGGCTGTTTATTGTAAGGGTCTCGTGGATCGAATCACCTCTAAAGTTCGACATTGGACTTGTAGAACACTCTCATGTGCAGGACGAGTACAACTGATTAATTTAGTTTTATTTTCCATCCAGGTCTATTGGGCATCTCTCTTCCTCTTACCTGGGCAAGTCATAAAAAGTGTGGAGCAAATTATGAGATCCTTTTTTTGGTCAGGTTCAGATATGAGAACTACTGGGGCTAAAGTGGCTTGGGATCAGGTATGTCTTCCAAAAAAGGAGGGGGGGCTAGGAATAAAAAGGATACCAGAATGGAACAAGATTGCTTTGTTGAAACACATTTGGAACCTGTGCAATGACTCAGATGACTCAATCTGGTCTACTTGGATCAGATGTAATCTGTTGCGAGGTAGGAATTTCTGGACAATCAAGACGCCACAGAATTGCTCTTGGGCATGGAGAAAGATTCTAAAGCTCAGATCCTTAGCATGGCCGAAGATGAAGTACATCATAGGGGATGGCAGGACAACTTCTCTATGGTTTGACAATTGGCATCCTCACAGCCCGCTCGCAGATTCTTACGGCGATAGATTCATCTATGATTCAGGTATGGAAAAGAACGCGAAGGTGAATATGCTGATTTATAACTCAGAACGGAAAATTCCTACCACTCAAGCTATTGGCTGGCACCCCATTGTAGAAGCTATTCATTCCAATTCTAATCCTATGATAGGGCAAAAGGATGAGATTGTTTGGCTAAATTCACCAAATCACAGATTCTCGATCAAAGTAGCTTGGGAACAACTAAGATTTCATCATACGATGGTTGAATGGCATGACATTGTGTGGTTCAAGAACGCTGTTCCAAGACATTCGTTTCTTCTATGGGTGGCTGTCCAACAAAAACTCGCAACTCAAGATAGACTTCATTGATTTGATATAAGCTTGATTTGATGAGGAACGTTCTACCAACAGATGAAAATAAAAGGATCCAACGAGCTTGGAGGGTCAATAACATAGATTCTTCATTTGATATTTAGCTGGTTGTATTGGTTTCCCTAACGAATCAAGTTAGGTCTTGAGTTTTATGTTTGGTGGCTAGCCTGTAGCCACCTGTTGTTTTACGTTTCTGTTCTCATTGTAAATCTGGGGTATGCCCGTTATAATCTTTGTATCATTTTCTTTTAATACATACGTCAACTTACCAAAAAAAAGAGTTTAGATGGAGTGCAGAAAGCTTTTGAGCTAATTAAAGAAAAGTTTGCTAAAACATTCAAAATAGAGTGTGATGCTTCTGGTGTTGGAATTAGGGTTGTTTTGATGCAAGAAAAAAATAGAGTGTGATGCTTCTGGTGTTGGAATTAGGGCTGTTTTGATGCAAGAAAAGAGGCCCATTGTATTTTTTAGTGAAAAGTTAAATGGAGCACGTTTAAACTACTCTATTTACGATACGGAGTTCTATGCTTTGATTCGGGCTCTGGAGGTATGGCAGCCCTACTTGTTGCCTAAAGAATTCGTTATACATACTGATCATGAATCCTTGAAGTATCTTAAGGGGCAAAGCAAGCTGAATCGAAGACATGCTAAATGGGTGGAGTTTATGGAGTCATTTCCTTATGTCATAAAGTACAAGAAAGGGCAAGTTAATATGGTTGTTGATGCTCTTTCTAGGAGGTATGCACTGATCTCTATGTTGAATGCAAGGCTGATGGGTTTTGAACATGTGAAGGATGAGTACGCTAATGATTCCTACTTTGCTAATGTGGTTACCGAATGTGCAAAGGGAGCTTGTGATGGGTTCTTTATGCAAGAAGGTTACTTGTTTAAAATGGGCAGAATGTGTATTCCTTCAGGTTCATTACGGGAGTTGCTTGTGCGAGAGGCTCATGGTGGTGGTCTTAGTGGTCATTTTGCGGAGAAGAAGACTTATGAGTTGCTGAAAGAACATTTCTTTTGGCCTAGCATGTTACGGGACGGGCACAAGGTGATTGAGAGATGTGCTGTTTGCAAGAAAGGGATGGATATAAGGTAGATCTTCCTGGTGATTACAATGTATCAGATGCATATAAGGTAGATCTTCCTGGTGATGTGTATCATGGGAATGATAATCCATCTCGTAAAGGTAAATCAAATATGCAAGAGGATTCAGATGGTCCAATGACAAGAGCGAGAGCAAAACAACTACAAAGGACCTTGACGAGTCAGATTGGAATGATTGAAGCTGCCTCGGAGTTAAAATTTGGCAATCAGTTTCAAATTGGTTCAAGGGTGCTTATTTGCCTATAATTGGAGCTTAAAGATGGGAAGAGCCCTTAAGGGTTCTTTTGATGCTGGACTACTTGAATTTGGGTTGATAATGCAAACAAGTTAAGGAATTGATGCTGTTTACGTCAGAACAGTAGATGAATTTGAACCCGAATTTGAAGTCATCCATTGCATGTGAAAACAAGACTAATCTAGGTGGATTTCAAGTTCAGAACGTGATCTTTCTAGATTGTCCAACCATGATTGCATTGGACTTTTGTGCAAGAAGTTATAGCTATTTTAAATTCGGTCTGTTTATGTTTCAATTAAAGTCAGAAAATGTGTGCTAGTGTAATTTGTCTGGTTACTTTGTCAAAGTCCAATTTTTGGGCTTGATTTCTATCATGTTGAATTTTCCTAAGTGTGGAGGGATGTTCCATTATAAATATGCCATCAGAATATGTAATAAACAACTTTTTGGCCAATATTTGAACTTAATTCCGAGAATTAAGAGTTATTCTTCCAAATTGATTTGTGAAGAACCCTACCTGACTTATCACTCTTCAATCACAGAGAGTGTGGCGTCAAAATCCTAGATTGATCTTTGTGGCATCCAGATCGACTTATCAAAGTATCACTCTAGTTTATCCTCCATTTTTATTTACCTTAAAAATACTATAATCTAGCCTAAACACCAAAAGAAAGACAATACAACCAGACCCATCCTTCATCCATTTTCGTCAGATTCATTGTTGCCGATTTTTGAATCATTCACGGCACAACAGCTGAAGTTTCACAAGCATTGTAAACATTAGCAAAATCACTGTCATCCTTGTACAATTCTTTTATGTGTTCAAATCCTAGAAATCTAGCATCCACAGTAGATAAAAGAACATACCTGCGTGAAAGTGCATCAGCCACAATGTTTTCTTTCCCTTGCTTATACTTGATCACATACGGAAATGTTTCAATAAATTCAACCCATTTGGCATGTCTCCTACTCAATTTACCTTGCCCTTTAAAGTGCTTCAATGATTCATGATCAGAATGTATGACAAACTCCTTGGGCCACAGGTAATGTTGCCACGTCTCTAAAGTTCTTACCAAGGCATAGAGTTCCTTGTCATATGTAGGGTAATTCAAGGCTGCCCCATTAAGTTTTTCGCTGAAATATACAATGGGCCTCCTATCCTGCATTAACACAGCTCCTATACCAATACCTGACGCATCACATTCTACTTCAAAAGCTCTTGTAAAGTCTGGCAAAGCTAAAACAGGCACCGAACAAAGCTTATCCTTCAACAATTTAAAAGCCTCATCTTGTGCATCATTCCATTTAAATCCAACAGACTTTTTCACAATTTCAGTTAAAGGTGCAGCAATAGTACTAAAATCCTTCACAAACCTTCTATAAAAACTAGCAAGTCCATGAAAACTCCTTACCTCACTTATCGATTTCGGTGTAGGCCAATCTCGGATGGCTTTAACTTTCTCCTCATCCATCTCGATACCCTGTGCAGTAACGACATAGCCAAGAAACACAATTTTTTCCATGCAAAAGGTACACTTCTTAATATTAGCATATAATCGCTCACTACGCAACACACTAATTACATTACGCAAATGATCAAGATGCTCATTTAAGTTCTTGCTATAGATCAAAATGTCATCAAAATACACAACAACAAACTTACCTATAAATGCACGCAAGACATGATTCATTAAAAGCATAAACATGCTAGGCGCATTTGTAAGTCCAAACGGCATGACTAACCATTCATATAAACCATACTTAGTCTTAAATGCAGTTTTCCACTCATCACCCTCTTTCATCCTAATTTGATGGTACCCACTTTTTAAGTCAATCTTAGAGAAAATACATGATCCATGTAACTCATCTAGCATGTCATCAAGCCTAGGAATAGGATGTCGATACTTTACTGTTATGTTATTGACAGCACGACAATCAACACACATCCTCCATGTTCCATCCTTTTTTGGCACAAGTAGCACTAGCACAGCATAAGGACTCATAGTCTCACGAATGTACCCCTTCATCATCAACTCATCTACTTGCCTTTGAAGCTCCTTCGTCTCCTCGGGGTTGCTTCTATAGGCTGGACGGTTAGGAATTGAAGTTCCGGGCACAAGATCAATTTGATATTCAATCCCCCTTAATGGTGGTAATCCATTAGGGATGTCTTCAGGGAATACATCATCAAACTCTTCCATCAAAGAAACAGCCACGCTAGGAATAGCAGAATCAAGATCGTTAGTGTTAAAATAAGCCTCCTTATATACAAGTAAGATCATTGGCTTATTAGTAAAAAATACAAATCTGATTTGAGATCCTTTTGCATAAAAAATAGGTTATTTCTTCAATTTTTCCACCCTATTATCATCACACAAGCTTACTTTCTTCACTCCTCGGTTTTTACCTCCACTCTCAACCGGTTTAATTAATGATTTAGGTTTAGCCGAATCTGATGGTTTTCTCTCACCATTGTCCTCACGTGAATTTTCACTCTTCCCATCCTCACATTCCTTTTTTAATTTCATTTGATCATCATATACTTGTTTCGGAGAAAGAGGTACAAGAGTGATGGTTTTACCATCCTTTACAATAGTGAACCTATTTCTAAACCCATCATGAATCGCTTTCCGATCAAACTGCCATGGACGCCTCAAAAGTAAGTGACTAGCATGCATCGGGATGACATCACATAAAATCTCATCAGAATACTTCCCAATAGCAAACGCAATCAAAACCTGCTTAGTAACCCTCACTTCACCACATTCATTCAACCATTGCAATCTATAAGGCCTAGGATGCTTAATACAACACAGATTCAATTTCTTCACAAGTGTATCACTAGCAACATTAGCACAACTACCTCCATCAATTATCATGCTACATACCTTGTTTTGGATGTGACATCGAGTGTGAAATATATTTTCCCGTTGCTGATCTACATCATCTTCTTTGATTTGCATGTTCAGCGCACGTCTTATAACCAAAGCCTCCCCCTCATCAGGGTATGCAATCTCCTCATCGCTACAATCCACCAAAGGTGGCATCTTTTCACTTTCAGACTTGTCACTTTCAGATTCAACATCCCCATTGTCTCTTATAAGCATAACTCTTCGGTTTGGACATTGAGATGCAATGTGCCCCTTCCCTAAACATTTAAAGCATTTAATATCTCTATCACGAGTAGGTTGAGATTCAGATTTACCTTTCCCATCCGTATAAGATGTAACAAGGGAGGAGATTAAGCATGCTATGTTTAGTTTGAAGAGCAACAAAGCCCCTAGTCCGGATGGATTTAACGCAGGTTTCTTCAAAAGAATGGGGCACATAGTTGGGGAGGATGTAATCAATGTTGTTAGCTCCTTCTTTCAGACTCGGAGAATGCTTAAAGAAATGAATGCTACATCCATTTCCCTTATTCCTAAAGTTGCCAATCCTACGAGGTTGACAGATTTTCGTCCTATATCTTGCTGCCATACCGTGTACAAATGCATCGCTAAGATTCTAGCTGGGAGAATCACAACTGTTTTGTCATCCTTAGTAGGTCCCATATCAGACTGCTTTTATCTCTGGACGGAGAATCAGCGACAACATTCTTTTGTCTCAGGAACTAATGAAAGGCTATCATAAATCTATGGGACCTGCCCATTGTGCTATGAAAGTAGATCTGATGAAGGCTTATGACTCGGTTCGATGGGATTTCGTTGACGCTACGTTAAGAAAAATGGGATTCCCTAGAACAGTTATTGATTGGATTATGGTTTATGTTACATCATGTCAATTCTCTATCAACGTCAATGGTGAGCTTGTAGGTTATTTTCAAGGGGGGAGAGGGCTGCGACAAGGGGATCCACTTTCTCCATATTTGTTTGTCCTATGTATGGAAATCCTTTCGGGGCTATTCTGCAAGATGAGTGCCAACCAAAACTTCAAGTTCCATTGGAGATGCAAGAAGGACAACATTTCTCATCTTTGTTTTGCTGACGACTTGATGATTTTTGGCAAAAGAGATGTAAACTCAATTCGTATGATCAAAATTGTGCTCACAAAGTTTCAAGATCTATCAGGTCTGTATCCAAATCCAAATAAAAGTGACATCTTCTTAAGCGGTGTGTTAAATGCTGAGAGGGAAGAAATTATTTGTATTCTTAGGTTTGCAGAGGGGGAGCTCCCTATGAAATATTTGGGAGTGCCTCTTATCTCGTCCAGACTAAAGGCTGTTTATTGTAAGGGTCTCGTGGATCGAATCACCTCTAAAGTTCGACATTGGACTTGTAGAACACTCTCGTATGCAGGACGAGTACAACTGATTAATTCAGTTTTATTTTCCATCCAGGTCTATTGGGCATCTCTCTTCCTCTTACCTGGGCAAGTCATAAAAAGTATGGAGCAAATTATGAGATCCTTTCTTTGGTCAGGTTCAGATATGAGAACTACTGGGGCTAAAGTGGCTTGGGATCAGGTATGTCTTCTGATTAGTACTTAAAAGTGCATTTTTATCATGGTTTTATATCATCATTTTGCACTTGAAGTATCAATAACTCCTTAACTAAAATATGTTTTATAATAATGTATCTAATAATATAAGATACCTATAATTTGTGGTAAATGTCTATTTTTAATGCAGGCCTATCACATAAATGAAAGGATTGATTGATGACTTGAAGAACTTAAATTGCAAGGATAAAGAGATGGTCAAACTTAGAGAAGAGATGTCGGTGCAATCCAAACCGAAACACTGTTCGGTAATTGGGTCATATCTGGAGCTACAGATCTCAGATTTAGGTCCAATTTATATGGATGGAAAGGTAAGACATAGGCCTACAACTTTCATATGGAGCCCAAGATCTAAAAAGGCCATTATCAAGTCCAAATTGTAGCAACAACAAAGAAGCCCGAATCTGTCTTCCAGCCCGAGCACTGTTCGGTATTTTGGCCATATCTGGAGTTCTAGAAGTCCAAATGAGCTGAATGTTTTACACAAGAAAGCTGAGACAATTTCCTACAACTTTCATGTTTACAACGGGCTCCAATTTTGACGTTATCAATGACGTTTTGGGCAGACAAGAGAAGATAAGGATTGTCACCAAGTCAAAAGTTGGCCACCCACTTATCAATTAGTCATCAAATCAATAGTTCCCAATTTTGGCCTATAAAAGGAGGCATTTGCCATGCATTTAGGCATCTTGGTGTCCAGATCAAGATCATACTCTTCCTTTCTCTCTTTGTATTTTTTGTAATGTTTATGCTTTACTTTCATTAATATCAAGTTTATGCCTTTCATTTCCTTTCCTTTACTTAGTTAACTTTTATGTTCTTATTTTGTTTATTTGTTTTCCTTTCTTTCATTATGTCTAGTTAAGTTAATTATGTCAAGGTGAAAAGGTTACACTAATGGTGTGAGAATAAGTATAATGTAAACTTAATATGGACTTTAATGTTTGGTACTAACATGTTTTATATTTGTTATCTTGCTCACTCTTTAATAGTTTGCTTGTTAAATGACTAATCTTGATTTATGTTGTATAACACTTGGTACAACAAATGCTTGGCACTTTCATGGCCCATAATGTATGGTATAACCGACACCTGAGCTATGAAAGGAACTTGATTTGTTGTTAACATAAGTTATAATCATGAATGCTTGACGAGATTTACAAGTATTAGCATTAATTGAATAAGATGACTAATGTAATCATGTTAACAATATATAATCTGATTGGAACCTCCTTTGTGTGTGGTTTCCAATTCAATAATAAGAGTTTATACTATATTTGTTTGATATACCATTAGTGGAATCTCTAACCTTGACATTTGTTATTATTATTGTTTAATCCTTACATTAATATTTCATCTCTAAGTTCTCATCATCATCATCATCTTCTTCTTCTTCTCTTTCTTTATTATTATTATTATTATTATTATTATTATTATTATTATTATTATTATTAGTACTACTACTACTACTACTACTACTATTATTATTATTATTATTATTATTATTATTATTATTATTATTATTATTATTATTATAGTTGTTGTTATTGTTATTGTTGTTGCTATTATTGCTATTATTGTTGCTTATAATTGTTGTCTATAATTTGTACAATTAACCTCCCTGTGGTTCGACCCCGGTCTTGCCGGGTTATTTATTACTTCGACACTCCTGCACTTGGGAGAAGACATCAACCTTTTAGTCGTGTCATCTTCCAAAAAAGGAGGGGGGGCTAGGAATAAAAAGGATAACAGAATGGAACAAGATTGCTTTGTTGAAACACATTTGGAACCTGTGCAATGACTCAGATGGCTCAATCTGGTCTACTAGGATCAGATGTAATCTGTTGCGAGATAGGAATTTCTGGACAATCAAGACGCCACAGAATTGCTCTTGGGCATGGAGAAAGATTCTGAAGCTCAGATCCTTAGCATGGCCGAAGATGAAGTACATCATAGGGGATGGCAAGACAACGTCTCTATGGTTTGACAATTGGCATCCTCACAGCTCGCTCGCAGATTCTTACGGCGATAGATTCATCTATGATTCAGGTATGGAAAAGAACGCGAAGGTGAATATGCTGATTCATAACTCAGAATGGAAAATTCCTACCACTCACGCTATTGGCTGGCACCCCATTGTAGAAGCTATTCCTTCCCATTCTAATCCTATGATAGGGCAAAATGATGAGATTGTTTGGCTGGATTCACCAAATCACAGATTCTCGATCAAAATAGCTTGGGAACAACTAAGATTTCATCATATGATGGTCGAATGGCATGACATTGTGTGGTTCAAGAATGTTGTTCCAAGACATTCGTTTCTTCTATGGGTGGCTCTCCAACAGAAACTCACAACTCAAGATAGACTTCATCGATTTGGTATACATGGTCCCAATAGATGCTCACTCTGTCTCCGCAACAACGAAGATCACAACCACTTGTTCTTTGAATGCTCCTATACTAAAGCGATCTGGTGGGATGTTTGTGACAGATGCAACATTCCAAGAATGACAAAAGGATGGGATGAATGGATTCGATGGGCCACTGTCACTTGGCATGGCAAAAGTTTCGTCAATTTTTCTCGTAAACTCAGTTTTGCAGCTACTGTGTATCATATCTGGCAAGAAAGGAATGCAAGGACCTTTGCTGGAATATCTAGAACTCAGAATTTAGTCTTTCATCAAATCGAATGTATCATCCGTGATAAGCTTGATTTGATGAGGAACGTTATACCAACAGTTGAAAATAAAAGAATCCAACGAGCCTGGAGGGTTAATAACCTGGAGGGTTAATAACATAGATTCTTCATTTGATATTTAGCTGGTTGTATTGGTTTCCCTAACGAATCAAGTTAGGTCTTGAGTTTTCAGTTCGGTGGCTAGCATGTAGCCATCTATTGTTTTATGTTTCTGTTCTCATTGTAAATCTGGGGTATGCCCCTTATAATCTTTGTATCGTTTTCCTTTAATATATACGTCAACTTACCAAAAAAAATAAAGGAATCATCAACGAAAACTAAGTTGTTGATGACCCAAAAATTGATGCGAACCTCGTGATCACATGGTCACGCAACCCACACGCCTAGACGCCAATTCCCGGAAAGCCAAGTAAATCAGGTTTGATAGGAGTGTGACACAAAGATAACCTGCACCTAGGCACCAGCATTATTGGAAACGGAAAACCCCCATCCAATGAATTTTGATTCGCGAACGAGAAGTATAAGGATGATGCCACGAAGACAGTTGTTCTTCGATAAGTCGTTTTTCAGTTCATTAGAGAACCATGACAAGGAGATTATCTCACCAACACACACACACACAAAGTGCCGCAAACAAGAAGTTTTATTAATCTGAATAGTCTTCCCTACATGTTTGGTTTATGCCTCTAATTATAGTGATTCTAGACTTAAAGAAACCCTATTGGACCCCCCATAGGTGGACTTATATGTAGCCCACTTATAATTGACCCAAATGAGTAATAATAACCCAAAGACTAAGAAGAAAATAATAAAAATATAAAAATCCGAAAATTACTATCTTAAATATGCTAGAATCAGATTTGTCACCATTAAGAAGTCCCAAATAGACTAGAAAATCTGATCTGAAGGTAGAATGTATTCTAAAGTCTTCTTTTCTTTTTGTGCTCGGATGAATAAGGAATCCTTGTAAGAAAAGGATTCTGAAATAATTATGAATCCTTGCCACACTTGGAAACTATGTTGCAGCCCATTAAACATCCTTGTAGAATTAGTATATTTCCAAAATAAGCTGCCACATCCCTTAAGGAAAAGAATCCTAACCAAATAGGAAGTCCACAAGTCAAAAGGAAGTAAATAACAAAATTCATACAGCCTCTGTTGACCCGTATTGAGATACCTTCTCGAACTCCGATTGACCTGCAATTTTAACTCAAGGTAATACAATATGTCAGGAGACTCCACGTAAACTTTCAGCTCGATCTAACGGTCGGATTGAGAATTATGACTATTGCCATAAAACTGGATACTTGCACATTTTACATCAAAATTCAAATTTGACCTTACTTGGATCGTATCAGAAATCTTCAACAAAAACTGATTCACTGTTGACCTAAAAGTCATTACAAAAAACTGAAATACGGGTGATGTGTGGAATCCTGACTTAGAAATCATCAGCGAAAACAACATCACTCCTGACTTAGAAATCATCAGCGAAAACAACATCACTCCTGAGCAAGAAATCATTAGTGAAAACAAAGTGATGGCTGACAAATGATATCCTCTACAAAAACTGAATTAGAGGTGACACATGGAATCCTCTAGAAACCCAAGTCACTCCTGACCTAGAAATCGTCAGCAAAATACATCACTTGTTACCCATAAATCATCAGTGAAAACTACATTATTGGTGATCGAGAAATCATTAGTGACAACTATATGATGGTTGATGCATGGAATCCTTAGCGAAAACTACGTAGTTATGAGCCAGAAATCTTCACCAAAAACTGATTCACTACTGACCTAGAAATTGTTAGCAAAACTTCAGTTATTGGTGAAGCATGGAATCCTTAGTGAAAAATAACTTCCTTCTAACCTAGAAATCATCAGCAAAAAGTACATTACTACTGAACCACAAATCATCAACCAAAACTGAGTGATGTCTCATGTATGGTGATTAGTACTTAAAAGTGTATTTTTTTATCAAGGTCTCATGTCATTATTTTGCACTTGAAGTATCAATAACTCTTTAACTAAAGCATGTTTTATAATAATATATAATATAAGATACCTCTAATTTATGATAAATATTTATTTTAAATGCAGGCCTATCTGCTGTGCAGTAAATGAGTCAAAAATCAGCAACAATGAATCTGATGAAAATGGATGAAGGATGGGTCTGGTTGTGTTGTCTTTATTTTGGTGTTTAGGCTGGTTTATAGTATTTTTAAGGTAAATAAAATGGAGGATAGATTAGAGAGTCATCCTCTCTTGATGGATGAGCTGACGCAATGCTGAATGCTTTATGGGATCATTCAAACCTCTTACATTCCAACATCCAATAATCATAAGAAAATAGAGAGGAGTACAAACAGCAACACAAAGATTACCTCGACGTGCCTCCAAGTGAGGAGACAGATTTCTTATTCTTCTTTGAAGATTTTTTCGAACCCTTTTTCTTTTTCTCTAGAGAGTCTTTAGCCTTAATAGCTAACTGATTAACAGTCTCCCTTTCGATGGAATTCAGAGTTTGTGGGGCTTGTCAGGATTGGTGACGTCAATTCCTTATCAGTTCGTTCCCCATCTGTATCACCTCCCATTGCGTCAATATCTACATTCAGCTCATGACTATTAACGAAAAGAACCTGGTTCATGGTCGCACAATCAGATGTATTGGAGATGGCTAAATTTTGATCTGAAGCAGTACTTGTACCCCCCTACTCCTGCTTCATGTCTCCTTGAACTCTTCAAAACAAGAGGAGAGGTAGGATTTTCATCTTCATAACAATCAGCATTGCTCACATCTGATGCAGCCTTCTCAATCATATTACAATCAGAAATATTTGTACCAGATGTCGAACAACCATTCTCATTACAGTTACGCACTTTAGATGCCAAAGGTCTCACCACTCATAGAGCCCTTATTTCGTTTAGCAACTACCTGCCATTGAAACTGATTCTGCTGTTTATCCGCAGATTTAGAGTTCGCAGCTCCTACTTTCCTCTTACCCTCTGCCTCTATTGTAAGATTATCACCGTTATTTGCACATATCGCTGTCGTGTGTCCAAAGACATTACAATTATTGCACTTCGATGGTATCCATTCGTAATCAGCTGAAATTGTTATGAATAACCCATTTGGACAGCGAAGGTCGTATTCCTTAACCAGCATCTTCGTAGCATCAATCTCAACACAAACTCTTGCCTAGCTAAGCCTTTGACGCAATAATGTAGTCTGATCAGCATGAAGAGGAACCCTAATAGCACTCGCTACACAACTCAACCCCTTAATAGTCTAATACTTGAGAGGAACATTATACAGCCTAACCCATACCGGAACTTTGACCAAATCACCTTTCAAAAATTGCATGTTCGGTTGCCAATGTTTAAGCACCAAAGGTCTGCTTGCCATGTGCCATGGGCCTCTTTCCAGCACATTAGTGGCATGATCAACAGAATCAAAAGTGAATAGGAAGAAACCATTATCCGAAGATAAAACTTCTGATAGACCGTAATTTCTGAATTAACAATAGAATTAACAACGGGATATGGTAATTTCTGACCCACAAAATGACCAATTAGGGTGGATTTCCAAAGTTCGCAGCCATCCTCAAACACATCAAGTGGAGGAGCTACTGTCACACGACCATCAGTCATAGCAGGGGGAGAAAAATGCAGATTACGAACTAGAGAAATACCAAGGTTCTTGCTACCCTCATTGTTATCAACATCAGAACCCTTCAAAGCATTTAAAAAATTCAATTTGGGGCTAAGGTTTAGCTGGTCTTGTTGCTGAGACCTTACCTTCAACTCATCGACTTTAGAATCTAACACATGATTCATTTTTGAAACAACATTAGAAGCTTGGGAATTAGAGTGTTTCTTCTCTATGCTAGCTTCAGAATCAGCTTGATTAACACTAGTAAACTGAGAAATCCTCATCCCATGGCTGTTCAACATATCTTGTAGCTCTAATCTTAATATATGTCCAGACTTGACTTCATTGTGTTGTTCATTGTTAGAGGTAGCCATTGAAATAGAATCCACAGCAGAACATAAGGACATTATGGCAGCATACAAATACTAGAGATACCAAATTCTAAGAAGAGAAACTGAGTCTAAGAAGTAACCTAAGCTCAGAAACAACAACAACGTAATCTTAGAAATAACAAGATTCAAATTTGTTCATGAAGGAAGAACAGAATTACAGAATTACGAGGCCAGTATCTTCGAGATTATTGCTTGGAATGATGATCCGTGCGGTCAAGCTGTAGAGTATGTTTTGACGAACAACATACTAAAAAATGGTGATGATCCAACGGTGAATAAAGAAAATCAGGCTTAAACAAAAACCCAATTCACTCTGCTGCAACTAAAAATGCAGAATAGTAGAAATATTACGAGATCAATATCTCCCACCTCGTTGATTGGAATGAAGATCCATTCGGTCAATGTTTCAAGAAGGTTGGAATGAACAACATAGTAAGAAATGAGGACGAGCCAACGGTGGACGGAGTAGATCTAGCTCCAGTAGTTTGATCTCTAATCTCTCTCTCTCTCTAAAATATCTCTCTCCCTTGAATCAGTGCATACCTCCTAGAAAGAATATTTCTCTTGAATCAGTTCTCATCTTCTTCTTCTTCTTCTCCTTCATTTTCTTTATTATTATTATTATTATTACTACTACTACTACTACTACTACTACTACTATTATTGTTGTTGTTGTTGTTATTGTTGTTGTTATTGTATTTTTTTTTTTTGGTAAGTTGACGTATATATTAAAGGAAAACGATACAAAGATTATAAGGGGCATACCCCAGATTTACAATGAGAACAGAAATGTAAAACAATAGATGGCTACATGCTAGCCACCGAACTGAAAACTCAAGACCTAACTTGATTCGTTAGGGAAACTAATACAACCAGCTAAATATCAAATGAAGAATCTATGTTATTAACCCTCCAGGCTCGTTGGATTCTTTTATTTTCATTTGTTGGTAGAACGTTCCTCATCAAATCCAGCTTATCACGGATGATACATTCAATTTGATGAAAGACCAAATTCTGAGTTCTAGATATTCCAGCAAAGGTCCTTGCATTCCTTTCTTGCCAGATATGATACACTGTAGCTGCAAAACTGAGTTTACGAGAAAAATTGATGAAACTTTTGCCATGCCAAGTGACAGTGGCCCATCGAATCCATTCATCCCATCCTTTTGTCATTCTTGGAATGTTGTATCTGTCACAAACATCCCACCAGATCGCTTTAGTATAGGAGCATTCAAAGAACAAGTGGTTGTGATCTTCGTTGTTGCGGAGACAGAGTGAGCATCTATTGGGACCATGTATACCAAATCGATGAAGTCTATCTTGAGTTGTGAGTTTCTGTTGGACAGCCACCCAAAGAAGAAACGAATGTCTTGGAACAGCATTCTTGAACCACACAATGTCATGCCATTCGACCATCGTATGATGAAATCTTAGTTGTTCCCAAGCTATTTTGATCGAGAATCTGTGATTTGGTGAATCCAGCCAAACAATCTCATCATTTTGCCCTATCATTGGTTTAGAATTGGAAGGAATAGCTTCTACAATGGGGTGCCAGCCAATAGCATGAGTGGTAGGAATTTTCCATTCTGAGTTATGAATCAGCATATTCACCTTCGCGTTCTTTTCCATACCTGAATCATAGATGAATCTATCGCCGTAAGAATCTGTGAGCGGGCTGTGAGGATGCCAATTGTCAAACCATAGAGAAGTTGTCCTGCCATCCCCTATGATGTACTTCATCTTTGGCCATGCTAAGGATCTGAGCTTCAGAATCTTTCTCCATGCCCAAGAGCAATTCTGTGGCGTCTTGATTGTCCAGAAATTCCTACCTCGCAATAGATTACATCTGATCCAAGTAGACCAGATTGAGCCATCTGAGTCATTGCACAGGTTCCAAATGTGTTTCAACAAAGCAATCTTGTTCCATTCTGTTATCCTCTTTATTCCTAGCCCCCCCTCTTTTTTTGGAAGACATACCTGATCTCAAGCCACTTTAGCCCCAGTAGTTCTCATATCTGAACCTGACCAAAGAAAGGATCTCATAATTTGCTCCACACTTTTTATGACTTGCCCAGGTAAGAGGAAGAGAGATGCCCAATAGACCTGGATGGAAAATAAAACTGAATTAATCAATTGTACTCGTCCTGCATACGAGAGTGTTCTACAAGTCCAATGTCGAACTTTAGAGGTGATTCGATCCATGAGACCCTTACAATAAATAGCCTTTAGTCTGGACGAGATAAGAGGCACTCCCAAATATTTCATAGGGAGCTCCCCCTCTGCAAACCCAAGAACATGAATAATCTCTTCCCTCTCAGCATTTAACACACCGCTTAAGAAGATGTCACTTTTATTTGGATTTGGATACAGACCTGATAGGTCTTGAAACTTTGTGAGCACAGTTTTGATCATACGAATTGAGTTTACATCTCCTTTGCTAAAAATCATCAAGTCGTCAGCAAAACAAAGATGAGAAATGTTGTCCTTCTTGCATCTCCAGTGGAACTTGAAGTTTTGGTTGGCACTCATCTTGCAGAATAGCCCCGAAAGGATTTCCATACATAGGACAAACAAATATGGAGAAAGTGGATCCCCTTGTCGCAGCCCTCTCCCCCCTTGAAAATAACCCGTAAGCTCACCATTGACGTTGATAGAGAATTGACATGATGTAACACAAACCATAATCCAATCAATGATTGTTCTAGGGAATCCCATTTTTCTTAACATAACGTCAACGAAATCCCACCGAACCGAGTCATAAGCCTTCATCAGATCTACTTTCATAGCACAACGGGCAGGTCCCGTAGATTTATGATAGCCTTTCATTAGTTCCTGAGACAAAATAATGTTGTCGCTGATTCTCCATCCAGAGATAAAAGCTGTCTGATACGGACCTACTAAGGATGGCAAAACAGCTGTGATTCTCCCAGCTAGAATCTTAGCGATGCATTTGTACACGGTATTGCAGCAAGATATAGGACGAAAATCTGTCAACCTCGTAGGATTGGCAACTTTAGGAATAAGGGAAATGGATGTAGCATTCATTTCTTTAAGCATTCTCCGAGTCTGAAAGAAGGAGCTAACAACATTGATTACATCCTCCCCAACTATGTGCCACATTCTTTTGAAGAAACCTGCGTTAAATCCATCCGGACCAGGGGCTTTGTTGTTCTTCAAACTAAACATAGCATGCTTAATCTCCTCCCTTGTTACATCTTGTGCTAATACATGTTATTGTGTTGAAGACAGTTTCAAGTTAATTGCCGATTCCATCTCTTCCTCATTCAGAACCCTAGGCATCTGTTCCACTCTTAACACACGCTGGAAGTACGCAACGACTTCTGATTTAACTGCCTCATGTCCTTCGACAACCTCTCCATCCTCCTTTGTAAGTGAAAGAAGTTTATTTCTATGCTGTCTTCCATTTACTGATTTGTGAAAGTAGCCAGTATTCTGATCCCCCAAGCTAAGCCACTGTATCCTTGACTTCTGTTTGAAAAAACTCTCTTCGGCTTTGATGATAGAAGCGTAGTTACGTACAGCATCCCTTTCTCGCATGCACAAAGTTGGATTCCCATGTGCTGTATAGAGAGCCTGTTGAGCCTTATCCATTTCATCTTTCGCATCTTTGACTCTATCTGAAATGTTGGAGAAGTGAGTCATATTGAAAAGTTTCAATTCCCGTTTTAGTTTTCTTAGCTTGCAACACAACTGATACATTGGACAACCCCCTGAATTGTGTTCCCATACTTTCCTCACCAAGGGCATGAACTCGTCATGGTCCATCCACATATCAAAGAATCTGAATGGTTTCTTTATATTTTGATAATCACCAGTAACCTTTACCACCATAGGAGAATAGTCTGACATACCCGATGGCAAAAATCTCGCTTCTGAAAAGGGGAAGTTCAGATTCCATTTCTCATTGACAAGCACTCTATCTAGTTTTCACATAATCAGATTCTCAGGACATTGATTCGACCAAGTATAATGCAGGCCTGAATATCGAAGATCATCCACTTTCGCTTCTTGAATACATGTTTCCAATCTGTCCATATGACCAGCCCACGAAGTAGACCCTCCTAACCTGTCTGATTGGTAGCGGATAGCATTAAAGTCGCCCATAAGAATCCATGGGCTGGACTCCCATCCATCACTACGACTCACTATATCAGACCATAATGCCTCACGTAAGGAAGCGTTATTGTCTCCGTATATAATTAAAGCATTGAAACAGATATTGGTAGCTAATATAGTGACAGAAACATGAATAGCTACTGGGGCTAAAGTGGCTTGGGATCAGGTATGTCTTCCAAAAAAGGAGGGGGGGCTAGGAATAAAGAGGATAACAGAATGGAACAAGATTGCTTTGTTGAAACACATTTGGAACCTGTGCAATGACTCAGATGGCTCAATCTGGTCTACTTGGATCAGATGTAATCTGTTGCGAGGTAGGAATTTCTGGACAATCAAGACGCCACAGAATTGCTCTTGGGCATGGAGAAAGATTCTGAAGCTCAGATCCTTAGCATGGCCAAAGATGAAGTACATCATAGGGGATGGCAGGACAACTTCTCTATGGTTTGACAATTGGCATCCTCACAGCCCGCTCGCAGATTCTTACGGCGATAGATTCATCTATGATTCAGGTATGGAAAAGAACGCGAAGGTGAATATGTTGATTCATAACTCAGAATGGAAAATTCCTACCACTCATGCTATTGGCTGGCACCCCATTGTAGAAGCTATTCCTTCCAATTCTAAACCAATGATAGGGCAAAATGATGAGATTGTTTGGCTGGATTCACCAAATCACAGATTCTCGATCAAAATAGCTTGGGAACAACTAAGATTTCATCATACGATGGTCGAATGACATGACATTGTGTGGTTCAAGAATGCTGTTCCAAGACATTCGTTTCTTCTTTGGGTGGCTGTCCAACAGAAACTCACAACTCAAGATAGACTTCATCGATTTGGTATGCATGGTCCCAATAGATGCTCACTCTGTCTCCGCAACAACGAAGATCACAACCACTTGTTCTTTGAATGCTCCTATACTAAAGCGATCTGGTGGGATGTTTGTGACAGATGCAACATTCCAAGAATGACAAAAGGATGGGATGAATGGATTCGATGGGTCACTGTCACTTGGCATGGCAAAAGTTTCGTCAATTTTTCTTGTAAACTCAGTCTTGCAACTACAGTGTATCATATCTGGCAAGAAAGGAATGCAAGGACCTTTGCTGGAATATCTAGAACTCAGAATTTGGTCTTTCATCAAATCGAATGTATCATCCGTGATAAGCTTGATTTGATGAGGAACGTTCTACCAACAAATGAAAATAAAAGAATCCAACGAGCCTGGAGGGTTAATAACATAGATTCTTCATTTGATATTTAGCTAGTTGTATTAGTTACCCTAACGAATCAAGTTAGGTCTTGAGTTTTCAGTTCGGTGGCTAGCATGTAGCCATCTATTGTTTTACGTTTCTGTTCTCATTGTAAATCTGGGGTATGCCCCTTATAATCTTTGTATCGTTTTTCTTTAATATATACGTCAACTTACCAAAAAAAAAAAGAAACATGAATAGCCTGGTCTGACATTCCGAGGACATCAACCTTCACCACATCAGCATTCCAACAAACCCAAATACGACCACGACAAGAGAAATCATAATTATACAAGAAGGACCAATTACGCAGAAGAAGTTGAGAAACATTATATTTATTCTCGTCTCTAACCCGAGTTTCAACCAAACCGAAAAGAGTCATCCTCTCTTGATGGATGAGCTGACGCAATGCTGAATGCTTTATGGGATCATTCAAACCTCTTACATTCCAACATCCAATAATCATAAGAAAATAGAGAGGAGTACAAACAGCAACACAAAGATTACCTCGACGTGCCTCCAAGTAAGGAGACAGATTTCTTATTCTTCTTTGAAGATTTTTTCGAACCCTTTTTGTTTTTCTCTAGAGAGTCTCTAACCTTAATAGCCAACTGATTAACGATTTCCCTTTCGGTGGAATTCAGAGTTTGTGGGCTTGTCGGGATTGGTGACGTCCACTCCTTATCAGTTCGTTCCCCATCTGTATCACCTCCCATTGCGTCAATATCTACATTCAGCTCATGACTATTAACGAAAAGAACCTGGTTCACGGTTGCACAATCAGATGTATTGGAGATGGCTAAACTTTGATCTGAAGCAGTACATGTACCCCCCTGCTCCTGCTTCATGTCTCCTTGTGAACTCTTCAAAACAAGAGGAGATGTAGGATTTTCATCTTCATAACAATCAGCATTGCTCACATCTGATGCAGCCTTCTCAATCATATTACAATCAGAAATATTTGTACCAGATGTCGAACAACCATTCTCATTACAGTTACACACTTTAGATGCCAAAGGACCATTCTCACCACTCACAGAACCCTTATTTCGTTTAGCAACTACCTGCCATTGAAACTGATTCTGCTGTTTATTCGCAGATTTAGAGTTCGCAGCTCCTAGTTTCCTCTTACCCTCTGCCTCCATTGTAAGATTTTCACCGTTATTAGTAGCACATATCGCTGTCGTGTGTCCAAAGACATTACAATTATTGCACTTCGATGGTATCCATTTGTAATCAGCTGAAATTGTTATGAATAACCCATTTGGACAGCGAAGGTCGTATTCCTTAACCAGCGTCTTCGTAGCATCAATCTCAACACAAACTCTTGCGTAGCTAAGCCTTTGACGCAACAATGTAGTCTGATCAGCATGAAGAGGAACCCTAATAGCACTCGCTACGCAACTCAACCCCTTAATAGTCCAATACTCAAGAGGAACATTATACAGCCTAACTCATACCGGAACTTTGACCAAATCACCTTTCAAAAATTGCATGTTTGGTTGCCAACGTTTAAGCACCAAAGGTCTGCTTGCCATGTGCCATGGGGCTCTTTCCAGCACATTAGTGGCATGATCAACAGAATCAAAAGTGAATAGGAAGAAACCATTATCTGAAGATAAAACTTCTGATAGACCGTAGGAGCCCCAGATTCTTTTGGCAATAGAATTAACAATGGGATATAGTAATTTCTTACCCACAAAAGGACCAATTAGGGTGGATTTCCAAAGTTCGCAGCCATCCTCAAACACATCAAGTGGAGGAGCTACTGTCACACGACCATCATTCATAGCAGGGGGAGCAAAATGCAGATTGCGAACTAGAGAAATACCAAGGTTCTTGCTACCCTCATTGTTATCAACATCAGAACCCTTCAAAGCATTTAAAAAATTCAATTTGGGGCAAAGGCTTTGGTGGTCTTGTTTCTGAGACCCTACCTTCAACTCATCAACTTTAGAACCCAACATATGCTTCATTTCTGAAACAACATTAGAAGCTTGGGAATTAGAGTGTTTCTTCTCTATGCTAGCTTCAGAATCAGCTTGATTAACACTAGTAAACTGAGAAATCCTCATCCCATGGCTGTTCAACATATCTTGTAGCTCTAATCTTAATATATGTCCAGACTTGACTTCATTGTGTTGTTCATTGTTAGAGGTAACCATTGGAACAGAATCCACAGCAGAACATAAGGACATTATGGCAGCATACAAATACTAGAGATACCAAATTCTAAAAAGAGAAACTGAGTCTAAGACGTAACCTAAGCTCAGAAACAACAACAATGTAATCTCAGAAACAACAAGATTCAGATTTGTTCATGAAGGGAGAAGAGAATTACAGAATTACGAGGCCAGTATCTTTGCGATTATTGATTGGAATGATGATCCGTGCAGTCAAGCTGTAGAGTATGTTCTGACGAACAACATACTAAAAAATGGTGACGATCCAACGGTGAACAAAGAAGATCAAGCTTCAACAAAACCCAATTCACGCTGCTGCAACTAAAAATGTAGAACAGTAGAAATATTTCGAGATCAATATCTCCCACCTCGTTGATTGGAATGAAGATCCATTCGGTCAATGTTTCTAGAAGGCTGGAATGAACAGCATAGTAAGAAATGAGGATGATCTAACGGTGGACGGAGTAGATCTAGCTCCGACAGTTTGATGTCTAATCTCTCTCTCTCTCCAGATCTCTCTCTCTCCAGTCTATTTTTACCACATTGTTATTGTATTATTGTTATTTAGAATTTGTACAATTAACCTACCTGTGGTTCGATCCCGGTCTTGCCGGGTTATTTATTACTTCGACACTCCTGCACTTGGGAGAAGACATCAACCTTTTAGTCGTGTCAGTGGTTATCACCAAATTAGAATGAAAGAGGGAGATGAATGGAAAACAACATTTAAAACTAAGTAGGGGTTATATGAATGGATGGTAATGCTGTTTGGGTTATCTAATACACCTAGTACATTTATGAGGCTTATGAATCATGTTTTGAGGAGGTATATTGAGCTATTTGTTGTAGTATATTTTGACAATATCCTGGTGTATAACAAGACCTTTAATGATCATGTGAAACATCTTAGAGTTCTGTTTCAAACTTTGCGAGATTCTAAGTTGTATAGGAAACTCACAAAGTGTTACTTCTGTAAAGAAAGTGTCGTGTTTCTTAGATATATTATCTCTAGCAGGGGAGTTAAGGTTGATGAAGAGAAAATTAAGGCACTTCAGGACCAACCAAAACTGCTAGCATCGCTAATGTGAGGAGTTTTCATGGTTTAGCTTCTTTCTACAAGTGATTTGTGAAAGCTGTTTTGATACGAGAAAAGAGGCCGATTGCATTCTTCAGTGAAAAGTTAAATGGAGCACATTTGAACTACTCTATTTATGATAGGGAGTTTTATGCTTTGATTTGAGCTCTAGAGGTATGGGAGCATTACTTGTTGCCTAAAGAATTTGTTATACATACTGATCATGAATCCTTGAAGTATCTTAAGAGGCAAAGCAAGTTAATGTGGTTATTAATGCTCTTTCTAGGAGGTATGCGTCGATCTCTATGTTGAATGCAAGGCTGATGGGTTTTAAACAAGTGAAGGATCGGTACGCTAATGATTCCTACTTTGCTAATATGGTTACCAAATGTGCAAAGAGAGCTTGTGATGGGTTCTTTATGCATGAAGGTTACTTATTCAAAATAGGCAGAATGTGTATTCTTTCAAGTTCATTACGAGAGTTGCTTGTGCGAGAGGCTCATGGTGCTGGTCTTAGTGGTCATTTTAGGGAGAAGAAGACTTATGAGTTGCTGAAGGAATATTTCTTTTGGCCTAGCATGTTACGGGATGTGCACAAGGTGATTGAGTGATGTGCTGCTATTTGCAAGAAAGCTAAGGCTATAGAGAATGCATATGGGTTGTATATGTCGTTGCCTATTCTAGAGCAACCGTGGATGGATGTTAGCATGGACTTTGTACTAGGGTTACCAAGAACACAGCGTAGAAAGGATTCAATAATGGTTGTGGTTAATCGATTCTCCAAAATGTCCCATTTCATTCTATGTAACAAAACTGATGATGCCATACATGTAGATGATTTGTTCTTTCAAGAGATTGTTTGTTTGCATGGAGTTTCTAAAAGCATTGTCTCCGATCGTGATACAAAGTTCTCAAGCCACTTTTGGAAGACTCTTTGGAGGAAGATTGGAACGAAGTTACTTTTCAGTACGGCATGTCATTCATAAACAGATGGACAAACTGAGGTAGTAAACCGAACTTTATCTTCTTTGTTACGAGGTGTTATACATAAGAATTTGTAGAGTTGGGATACTTGTTTGCCAATTATGGAGTTTGCATATAATCGTAGTGTGCATGGGGGCTACAAAATTTTTACCATTTAAGGTTGTGTGTGGCTTTAATCCTTGTGTTCCTATTGATCTTGTTCATATTCTAATTGATGAGAGGACATCTATGGATGGAATTAGAAAGGAAGAATTGATGAAGAAACTACATAAGCAGGTTCGATTACATATTGAGGAGAAAACAACAAAGTATGTTAAATAATCTAACAAGGGGCAGAAAATGGTTAGTTTTGAACTTGGTGATCTTGTTTGGATTCATCGTAATAAGGACAGATTTCCAAGCAAACGTAAGTCCAAGTTGATGCCAAGAGCTGATGATCCATTTTGAATTATAAAGAAGGTGAATGATAATGCGTATAAGGTGGATCTTCTTGGCGATTACAATGTATCTGCTACTTTTAATGTGAAAGACTCTTTATACTTGGATGATGACAATGATTATGATTTGAAGACAAATCATTATCAACCCGGGGCTGATGATGTGCATCATGGAAATGATAATCCATCCTATAAAGCTAAATCTAATATGCTAAAGCGAGAGCGAAACAAATATAAAGGGCCTTAACGAGTCAAATTAGAATGATTAAAGCTGCGTCGGAGTTAAAAATTAGCAATCAGTTTCAAATTGGTTCAAGGGTGCTTATTTGCCTACAATTGGAACTTAAAGATGGGAAGAGCCCTCATTCTAAGCTACTTGAATTTAGGTTGATAATGCAAAGAAGTTAAGGAATTGATGCTGTTTATAGTCAGAATAGTAAATGAATTTGAACCCGAATTTGAAGTTATCCATTACATGTGAAAACAAGACTAATCTAGGTGGATTTCAAGTTCAGAACTTGATCTTTCTAGATTGTCCAACTATGATTGCATTGGACTTTTGGTCAAGATTTGAAACTTAATTTAGAGAATTAAGAGTTGTTCTTTCAAATTGATTTGTGAAGAACCCTACCTGACTTATCACTCTTCAATCACAAAAAGTGTGGCGTCGAAATCTTAGATTGATCTTTGTGACGCCCAGATCGACTTATCAAAGTATCACTATAGTCTATCATCCGTCTTATTTACCTTAAAATCATTATAATTCAGCCTAAACACCACAAGAAAGACAACTAACCAGACCTATCCTTCATCCATTTTTGTTAGATTCGTTGTTGTCGATTTTCAAATCATTTGCAGCACATCAATAACGAAGGTTATGGCCATATTCTTTTTTATAAAGACCATACTTGGATAATCCTACGTGAGAAAGTTCCTTATGGTAACGTGATCTACTATTTACAAGGGTAAAGGAATGGTGTCTATATTTTTCCATCTTGTTTTGGGTAGTCTCTTTTAGGAATTGGAGTTTTCATTGCACATGAGGTGTAAATGGTGTAACTGAAGGAGCAAATAATTATATAACAACTGATATATTTTGTTGATAAATAAGAAGAATCCTAAGCTATTATTGGGTAACTAGCACAGCCTCTATAAGTGCTCTCATTTGCTGAGTAGATAGACAAAGAGAGCCTTAAGTTGTTACAAAGTAGCTAGCATAGTCTTTGTGAGTGCTCTCATCTGTGGAGCTACCTATTGGAGATCTATTAAAGCTAGCTAGGATGGTAGTAGGCCAATAACGTTTTCTATCAGTATTTTAGCTTTTTGCACCACGGAGACTATAAGATCATGTATAAGAAAGATTATGACAAGAAACAAACAAGGCTTTTGTTTAGATTTTTTTCCCTATAAACAATGCCACTAATAAAGCTAAGAAAACTTTATTAGACCTCAGCTTTCTTTGTGCATGATAATAGGTTAGGCAATAAGCTTTGCCCGCAAAATAACCCTTCCATGCTTAAGTCAATTTAGGGGTTTTTTTAGAAAAAAATCTAATATAAAAGAAGTATAAATACAGAGATAATTAAAGTACATTTAATTGTTCTTAAGATGATAATAAAAATCCCTTTCTCTTTTGCTAAACCTAAGAAATACATAGCTCACCTTGGAAAAATCTACATCATTTCACCATAAAATGGCAGCTTTATTTCGTAACTCATTCATATTAGGGCAACTTGTCTAGGTTAGCTTATACAATTTGATATAAAAAAATCAATATAAATAAAAAAAGAGAGAGAGAGAAAGAAAGTATAAAGAAACGAGGAATGAACTTATTAGACTCTACATTTATACAACTCGATATAAAAAAAATCAATATAAATAAAAAAAAAAAAAGAGAGAAAGAAAGAAAGTATAAAGAAAAGGGGATGAACTTATTAAACTCTATATGATAAGTTACGTAAAAAAACAAACTCTATTTTTTTTTTGTATTATTAATATAAGATGAGAGTTGAGGAGTCCTGCGAAATATAAATACTTTTTATTATTTTTGGCACAAATATGCTTCGCATATTCTATAATTGAATCAATCACTTCTTTTGTTTGCTTTTTAAGTTTAACATTATGTGTTGACTTATAATTTATAAATTTAAGAAAAAATATATAATATATAAAAATTATATCAATAAATAATAAATGAAAATGAAAATTATATTTATTATGTAATAATATAATTACTATATGTAAAATAAATAAAGTATTTACACTAATGTTTTTCCAAATAAATGACACATGCTTTGGATCAAATAAATAAATCATTTCTTATGTCTATGAACATAACACCTGGATACTCTAAATTAAAAAACTTGGTTATACATTAGGGCTTAATTACTTTGAGAACAAGACAAATAATGGTATTTTAGGGCCTTTGCTTTTTAATGTACAACAAATGAAATCAACAAGTTAAAGACATTTTCTTTATATTTACATTATATATTTAAAGAAAAATAAAAAAAATATCTTAAATATATAAATTAAATAATTTTTTTTCATACCAAGTCAATCTTTTAGATAATACTAGTTTTTGGTTAGATAAAATTAGTCATAAACTACAACAACCTATTTTTGTTTAAAAGCCTCTTTTGCTTTAAATAATGTTTGATCTTATACAAGGTTTCTTCCATAATTAATTATATTATCATCATTAAATTTTTTAGTTATATTTTCATTTAGAGAAGAAAATGCTCATTTAGTACATTTTTTAACCTTATTTCTTGATGATTATAAACATTATATCTACTAATCATCTCAATACTTAACTTATATGTCTCTCTAATCAAAACTTCCATCATTACCTCTAACTTATCTTGTCTTTTCTATAAGATTATTCTTCACCTTTGATCATGTCACACCTTTTGATGATATTATAAATATTTATAATAAAAGTTAGTAGCAAATAATAATTTACTCATACACTTTCTTAAGTGATTACATTCAATTTAATGTCACTCTACTCGTGTTTCACATAATTTAATTGGACTTTTTACTCTAATAATCTCACCATGTCTTTTACCTCACTATTCACCTAATTGGATTCTTAAAGGTAACTAAACAACTTTTCAAATAATTGATCAAAACAATCTGATAATTTTGTAATAATGAAAAAACATACAAAACTAATCAAAATAAAATTTAAGGACACATTTATGAATAATAATGAAAATTTATGTGAAATATAATGATAAAAAAAGACATAAAATAAAAAAACAATGGAGTTTATGTTATAGATTAAAAAAAACCTAATTAATTCAAGAAATCAAGATTCAATTTCAAGAAAATAATAAAAATAAAGTAAAAAGTGATCTATACTAACCAAGTTTTCAATAAAACAAGATAAGAAAATCCAAGAAAAATAAGAATTCAATTCGACAATATCAAGATTTAGTATGTGTCTATTCAGCAAAATCAAGAAAATTTCAATCAACCCTAAAACTAATGTGTTTTTATTCAATTATCTCCTCACATGTCAATCAATCAACTTTTGTAATTTTTCCTTCTTTTTTTTTTACTTGTACAATTTAGTAAGAACATGATTTACCTTCTTTTCTTCTTTATTCTAGGTTTTTTTTTAAAAAAAAACTTACTCTTAACTTATTATTTTAAAGTTTGCATCAAACCATATCTAAAATTAGAAAGAAAGAATATGGATAAACCTAATAAATAATAATAATTCAATAATCTAAACTTAAATAAAGTCCTTGATATCTCTAAAAGATCTAATAATAAATAAAACAATATCTTAACTAATTTAAATAAAATAAAAGTCATTTTCATAATTTATTGGTAAAATCAAAATATAACTTTAAATGCACAATTCTCTCTCTTTTTAATGAATGAAAAGGAGCATCATATATAACTAACTGGAAACTATTGATGTGTATTATCCAATACAACTATAATTGCATTAAAGTTCCCTTTTTAGATCTAGTTAAGATCAAAATAAAGGACAGAGAAGTTAAAATTGACAAATTAATTTTTTTATTCCAATCTTTTTTATATGCCATGAATGATTCGAAAATCGATAATAATGAATTTGACGAAAATGGATGAAGGATGGGTCTGGTTGTGTTGCCTTTCTTTTGGTGTTTAGGCTGGATTATAGTGATTTTAAGATAAATAAAATAGAAGATAGACTAGAGTGATATTTTGATAAGTCGATCTGGACGCCACAAAAATCAATCTAGGATTTTGATGCCATACTCTTTGTGATTGAAGAGTGATAAGGCAGGTAGGCTTTTTCACAAATCAATTTGGAAGAAAAACTCTTAATTCTCTAAATTAAGTTCAAATCTTAGCCAAAAATTGTTTATTACATATTCTGATGCCATATTTATAATTGAAACATCCCTCCATAGTTAGGAAAATTCAACATGATAGAAATCATGACAAAAAATTAGATTTTGACAAAGTAACTAGAAAAATTAAACTAGTACATATTTTCTGACTTTAATTGAAACATAAACATACTGAATTTAAAATGGCTATAACTTTTTGCACAAAAGTCCAATGCAATCATGGTTAGACAATCTGGAAAGATCACGTTTTGAACTTGAAATCCACCTAAATTAGTCTTATTTTCACATGTAATGGATGATTTCAAATTCGGGTTCAAATTCATCTACTATTCTGACGTAAACAACATCAATTCCTTAACTTATTTGTATTATCAACCCAAATTTAAGGAGCCCAGAATCGAAAGAACTATTAAGGGCTCTTTTCATCTTTAAGTTTCAATTGTAGGCAAATAGCACCCCAAAAGCAATTTGAAAATGATTGTTAATTTTTAACTCCGATGTAGCTTCAATCATTACAATTTGACTCGTCAAGGCCCTTTGTAGTTGTTTTACCCTCGCTCTTGTCATTAGACCATCTGAATCTTCTTACATATTAGATTTAGCTTTACGAGATGGTTATCATTCCCATGTGCATATCACTTTTTATAATATATGAATGCCTATTTATAAACTCCTTTTTGAGCATAAATTAAATTAATAAAAACTTATATTTCATTATTTAATATATTTTTTAAGTTCATCTTGGTTTATGTCTTGAAGAAGTTTATAGAAAATCTTTCTGAATCTTTTAGCATTAAATTTTATCACTTAAGTAATTATAACCTCTATTAGATGTTTAGATATTGCTCGGAATATATCAATATACTTTTTAGTTTTTATTTAGTGACTAAAATACAAATATAGGTAGTCTATAAGGACTAAATTTTATATTACATAAAAAAACCTTCTTTTAAAATGATAACATTTTAGAAGGGTAAAATCATAATTTGATAAAGAGTCAAATAAAAAAGAAAACAAAATATTATCATTAATATAATTATGAAAAATGTCTAAAAACTTGCTAAAAAAACACTTGAAATTTTTAAATTATTAAATTAACTCACAAAAGAATTTGGATTAATTATTTTTATTAAAATAATATTTTTTATAATAGCATGATTATGTTTGGAATCAATTTATTAAAATCTAATTATATCAACCAGACGTCACAACATTAATGTTTTATCCTATTCAATTAAAAATATAATATTTAACTCTAATATTTTCGGGTCAATATGCCAAGTGGGTATTTAACAGCTATGCTTAGCAATCGCTGATTAATAGCCGAACTGAAGTGCTTTTTTTATTTTATTATTTTTAATGGAGTTGGACTTGGACTTGGACTTGGACTTGGAATTGGACTTGGAGTCGGACACAGATATCAAAATCCAACCTTCAAAATTCGTTAATACACTCGGATCCTTTCCTTTATTTATTATTTTACTACTATGAACTGAAGTGCTTTTTTTATTTTTTTATTTTTAATGGAGATGGACTTGGACTTGGACTTGGAGTCGGCTCCACCAACTTCCGAGAGAAATAAATTAGCGACTGACACAGATATCAAAATCCAACCTTCAAAATTCGTGAATACACTCGGATCCTTTCCTTCCTTTCCTTTATTTATCATTTTACTACTATGAACAAAAAATTAAGTTTGATTTTCAAGCAAGCAATCAGTTATTAATTTTTTAACAATAAACTTAAACCCATCTTCTATTTTTAAACTTCTCTTTTTATCTTTAAAACCCTCGCCTAGACTGTCAGTTGTTCGTGTTTCTTTTGCTTCTTTGAGAGGAAGATCACAAGTTCAACGATCGAATCATACAGGACAGGACTGGTAACGAATTAAGTTTTATTTTATCTTGTTTACGAAAATAGATAATCATGTGTTAGGTTAATGTCTTGATTGTCTTCTTAAATGAAGTTTGTTGTGTTCTTTTTACGGTTTTAAGAACGCATGTAACTGATTCTGATCCTTATAGTATTACAGGGTGTTTGTGCTATGTGTTTCATTATTTATTTTGATTTACTAAGTTGAAGTTAAGTTAACTCAGCGCGATTCTTAAACCCTAGAGTCCAAATGAATGGTTAGATGAATTATAATTCATGATTAATTTGCTGGTCACCCAGGTACAAATTGCTGGTGAGTTGTATTGATTTTAGAGAAGGGCTGTTTGGGTTGGGGCTGGAATTTTCTTTTCTTTTATGGCAATTTTTTTCTGTCACTGCAATCAATTGCCTGCCATACGGCAAACATAACTTGAATGGAATATCAAGTTGTAGGTGATTGGTTTAACTTTTCCTTAATGCTTTGATTAACATTTTCCACGTATTGCCAGGAAAATTCTGGAGGTTGCTGGGAAAATATATAGAGGAGCGTCACAATTTACCAGAAAATCTGTGTTTAGATGAGCTCTGCTTTCACGATTATCTATTTTAGTGCATTGATTTTCACAGGTGGCTGTCTATGAGCTATCTGGGTTCGAAGAGTGGAACTATTTTTGTTTTATTAGTAAAACAGATTCCCGGATTACCTTGTGGAAAAACCTAGTTCAAAGGAAGGTGTATTTTTAAAAGGTGCACTGTTATATATATATATATATATATATATATATATATATATATATATATTCAAAAATACACTTTAGCAGTCTTGAAGATGTCTTCTATGTTAATTGTTTATATCATATCTAAGGTGTAAATCGAGGTTCTTTGAGTTTATATTGATTTAGCCTGTTAGAAGCTACCACATTTAAGTCCGAAGAAAAAATAAATGGAAGAAGCTATCGCCTTTATCTGGCTTTGAAAGTAGATAATTTTATCTCCTACAACACAGCTTGACAGTTTTTGTGTATTTGGTTGTTTAACTGGAAATTGTAGCATAAACAACATTTCCAAGCCAGCTAACCCTCGTGGAATGGACCAGCAAGGCCATTGGCAGCCTCCAACAGTAGGCATGATTGGAAGGACAGCTCCGGTTCATTGTGGAATGGCTTCATACCAACCTAACCAGATGATGGGACCTTCTGCAGCTGGATCAGTTCAATCTCCTACTCAACCAGCAGTTCTTGCTGCTGCTTCAGCTCAGCTTGCTCAACACCAACTTGCTTACCAGCACATCCAGCAGCAACAGTTGCAGCAACAACTTCAAACTTTCTGGGCAAATCAGTATCAAGAAATTGAGCAGACTGCTGAATTTAAGAACCATAGCCTGCCCTTGGCTAGGATTAAGAAGATTATGAAGGCAGATGAAGATGTAAGGATGATATCAGCTGAAGCTCCTGTCATATTTGCCAGGGCCTGTGAGATGTTTATTTTAGAACTGACATTGCGTTCTTGGAATCACACAGAGGAGAACAAAAGGAGAACACTCCAAAAGAATGACATTGCTGCAGCAATCACAAGAACTGATATTTTTGATTTTCTGGTTGATATTGTCCCAAGGGAGGATTTGAAAGATGAGGTGTTAGCATCAGTCCCAAGAGGGAGTCTTCCAGTTGGAGGTCCACCTGATGCTCTTCCCTACTATTACATGCCACATCAGCTTGCTCCCCAGGTCTCTGCTCCGGGGATGACTGTAGGAAAGCCTGTGGTGGATCAATCTCTTTATGGCCAGCAGTCTCGCCCTTATGTGGCACAGCAGATTTGGCCACAGCAAACATTGCAGCCACCTGAAGATCCCTGAGCAGGTTATGCACTGGCTGTAGTTAAAACATGGATAATGCGAGTAAATTAAAGGTTGAAAAGCTAGGGGTTGATCAATTAGACTTTTATGCAAGTCATAACGTGTCATTTTCTATAGATTTTGTTTCTTTAAATTTCATCAGTTTCTAATACTGTCAAGGATGTGAATTCAGCTGTTGTGGATAATTGGATTAACTGTAATCCATTTGGCATGTGAAAAATCATGATTTTGGGGTTCATCTGTGTTATTATTCTCTTTATGAAGTCATCTATGCCTCCAATCTATTTTTCTCTGGTTGTAAACTTCTAGGATGGGTTGCTAGTTTGCCAAATAGCTATCTGGTTTCTTATTGCTAGCTCAGTTGGATTAGTGCGCTAATATTAAGCTGGACATGCTCTCAGCTATAAGGTATTCACCGTTATTTATTTCTGCACATGGGTTCTTTTTGATTGGTGAAAGAGGAAGAAATTAGAGTGCCGTGTCTCGTACGATCTGAACATGTGAATATGTCGTTCCTTCTCCAATGTCTCCCGAGCAGCATGGATATGTTGAGTTGCATGAAACTCAGAAGCTTCTCTATTTCAATATTGGCCGTCTCCATTTCCATAGAATTTATCTCAGGTTTTGAAATCATAGTGTCGTTCCTCTCATAGACTCTAGGTTAGTGATGACATCTATACTGTCTTCATGAATGGTGGCATTCATTTATCCGGCTGGAGGCAGGTATAAAGTAGCTTTTGGCTCCACGAGGGTGGAACTAAACGGTTTGAAATACCCAACTCCATTGAGTATAGAAAATGGTAGAATTTCCTCCAACTTTGATAGACGATATGAATTTATATATAAAAAAATTTTGTTGTACTTGTAATTTTTTTAATATGTATCTAAATTAATTTGGGTATTTGATGTGAATCTTGTGATTTGATAATAGTTTTGGTCAGGTAACCACCCACAACAAGATTAACAATAAATCTTAGAAAGCCGAAAAAGATCTAATAAGAATGTGATACAATAAAAACATGTCTTAAGACAAACAACCACTTGTTCTTTGAATGCTCCTATACTAAAGCGATCTGGTGGGATGTTTGTGACAGATGCAACATTCTAAGAATGACAAAAGGATGGGATGAATGGATTCGATGGGCCACTATCACTTGGCATGGCAAAAGTTTCGTTAATTTTTCTCGTAAACTCAGTTTTGCAGCTACAGTGTATCATATCTGGTAAGAAAGGAATGCAAGGACCTTTGCTGGAATATCTAAAACTCAGAATTTGATCTTTCATCAAATCGAATGTATCATCCGTGATAAGCTTGATTTGATGAGGAACGTTCTACCAACAGATGAAAATAAAAGGATCCAACGAGCTTGGAGGGTTAATAACATAGATTCTTCATTTGATATTTAGTTGGTTGTATTGGTTTCCCTAACGAATCAAGTTATGTCTTGAGTTTTCAGTTCGGTGGCTAGCATGTAGCCATCTGTTGTTTTACGTTTCTGTTCTCATTGTAAATCTGGGGTATGCCCCTTATAATCTTTGTATTGTTTTCCTTTAATATATACGTCAACTTACCAAAAAAAAAACATGTCTTAAGGTACTAATATTTTTAGAATAAAAACCCTCACCCTGCAAATATCAATTCACAAACATCATAAGGTCAGTTATATTTTAATAAGTTAAATTGGCTCTTTATCGTAGCAAAGAAAACATGTTGCATCACGCAAAATATAAGTCTATTCAAAACATCATGGCTGAAAGCTTAAAACCTAAGTACACTCTAAATAACTCTATTTATAATAGATAAAAAATATGCTAAACAATTCTTTTAAAAAAAATTCTAAATCAACTAAAAAATGAATATAAATCTTACATGGTAGCTCCTAGATCTTATCACAAGGCCTTTCCAAAGTTTAATTGCTTTGAAATTTTGACACAATAAAACATGACCTCTAGAAACATCTAGCAAGAAATCCAGCCCAATTAAATAATTGAATAAATAATTATGCATGTTAGCGTAAAATTATGCAATATAAATAATCTGCCCAATAATCATTGTAAGAAAAGATTTTGGAACATTAAAGGAATCTTTACTATACTTGGAAAGTATATTGCTACCCATTAAAGATTCTTGTAGAATGACACGACTAAAAGGTTGATGTCTTCTCCCAAGTGCAGGAGTGTCGAAGTAATAAATAACCCGGCAAGACCGGGGTCGAACCACAGGGAGGTTAATTGTACAAATTATAGACAACAATTATAAGCAACAATAATAGCAATAATAACAACAACAATAATAATAATAATAGTAGTAGTAGTAGTAGTAGTAGTAGTAGTAGTAGTAATAGTAGTAGTAGTAATAATAATAATAATAATAATAATAATAATAATAATAATAATAATAATAATAATAATAAAGAAAGAGAAGAAGATGATGATGATGATGATGATGAGAACTTAGAGATGAAATATTAATGTAAGGATTAAACAATAATAATAACAAATATCAAGGTTAGAGGTTCCACTAATGGTATATCAAACAAGTATAGTATAAACTCATATTATTCAATTGGAAACCACACACAAAGGAGGTTCCAATCAGATTATATATTGTTAACATGATTACATTAGTCATCTTATTCAATTAATGCTAATACTTGTAAATCTCGTCAAGCATTCATGATTATAACTTATGTTAACAACAAATCAAGTTCCTTTCATAGCTCAGGTGTCGGTTATACCATACATTATGGGCTATGAAAGTGCCAAGCATTTGTTGTACCAAGTGTTATACAACATAAATCAAGATTAGTCATTTAACAAGCAAAGTATTAAAGAGTGAATAAGATAACAAATATAAAACATGTTAGTATCAAACATTAAAGTCCATATTAAGTTTACACTATACTTATTCTTACACCATTAGTGTAACCTTTTCACCTTGACATAATTAACTTAGATAGACATAATAAAAGAAAAGAAAATAAATAAACAAAATAAGAACATAAAAGTTAACTAAGTAAAGGAAAGGAAATGAAAGGCATAAAGTTGATATTAATGAAAGTAAAGCATAAATATTACAAAGAATACAAAGAGAGAAAGGAAGAGCATGATCTTGATCTGAACACCAAGATGCCTCAATGCATGGCAAATGCCTCCTTTTATAGGCCAAAATTGGGAACTATTGATTTGATGACTAATTGATAAGTGGGTGGCCAACTTTTGACTTGGTGACAATCCTTATCTTCTCTTGTCTGCCCGAAACGTCATTGATAACGTCAAAATTAGAGCTAGTTGCAAACATGAAAGTTGTAGGCAATTGTCTCAGATTTCTTGTGTAAAAAAGTCAGCTCATTTGGACTTCTAGAACTCCAGATATGGCCAAAATACCGAACAGTGCTCGGGCTGGAAGACAGATTCGGGCTTCTTTGTTGTTGCTACAATTTGGACTTGATAATGGCCTTTTTAGATCTTGGGCTCCATATGAAAGTTGTAGGCCTATGTCTTACCTTTCCATCCATATAAATTAGACCTAAATCGGAGATCTATAGCTCCAGATATGACCCAATTACCGAACAGTGTTCCGGTTTGGATTGCACCGACATATCTTCTCTATGTTTGACCATCTCTTTATCCTTGCAATTTAAGTTCTTCAAGTCATCAATCAATCCTTTCATTTATGTGATAGGCCTGCATTAAAAATAGATATTTACCACAAATTATAGGTATCTTATATTATTAGATACATTATTATAAAACATGCTTTAATTAAGGAGTTATTGATACTTCAAGTGCAAAATGATGATATAAAACCATGACAAAAATGCACTTTTAAGTACTAATCATAGAACTATAAAAAGTTCAAAAATTAGTTGTAAAAAAATCCTCTCTAAATAGGAAATCCACAAGTGTAAAAGTAATAACTAACAAAATCCATTTTGTATTTTCTAACCTATATCACAATGTCTTCTAAGACTTTAACTAACTTGAAATTTTAACCCAACATAGAAACATGTTTGAAAAACTCCTAGTTACATTTTAGCTTGATCCAATGATCAAATTTAAAGTAATGCTTACTAGCATAAAACTAGATAATAGAACAGTTTATGCCAAAATATGAATATGACCTTACTTGAATCATATCAATATTTTTCTCTAAGACTACTTTGATTATATTTGTTTGATGAATGTTAAATATTTTATTTTTTTCTAATGCCCTATATTCTCTACTTAACGAAAATTAATCATTAAAAAAAAATTAAACTATTATTAGTTGAATTGGTGCACCATTATTGACACAGTTCTCTGTTTACAAGTCCAAATGGAGTTGGGTTACTTGAAATTACGTTAGAATTATAACTGGAGGATGTTTTTAAGGTTGCTTGGTGTCATCTTATGGTCAACTTTGAGCCTAATTTCATCTCTTTATTGCATGGGAAAATGAGTCTATCATATACGGTTTTCAAGTTCAGAATATCATTTGTTCATGTTATCCATCCATGTATGCATTGAAGTTTTCTACAAAAAAGTTATGTTTGTTTTAATTTTAGTACTTCCTAGATAAACTGTTTGCCCTTCCTAGAGTAAAAAACAAGTTATTGTTATTTTTTGTCGAGAATTCTTCTAAATTCAATTATTAGATCTCATTTTATTTTAATTTGGTGTTTTGTAGACATGGAGTGATGCTTCAAGTACATAGTTATGATTTAGACCATTTATTGAGATCTTTTTGAAAATTTTGAATTAAAGTGTTTTGATTTGGTCGATTAGCATCTATCATGTTTTATATCTCATTTATGAGTGGTGGATTTATTGCCTTGACTCCATATCTATAAAGTGGTGATTTTATATATATCTTTATATTGGTGAGTTGTTTGCATTTGTATCTCTTCACTTCAAAACTTTAGAGTATTGAGAGAAAAACACCTTTTTTAGTGTGAGTGACCTTTGTTGTTGAATTTTCATACCATCCTAGTATTAAGTTGGTATTAGAGCTTTTGTTTTATAATCATAAATGTTTGCGAATGATTTGCAAGAATTTGAAAAGGATATTCATGCTATTGAAATGGATAAAATAAGAAGGCAAATCTAGCAACTCTAGGAGCATATTAAACAATATAGATGATGATGATGATGAGAGAGATACTAAAATTTGTTGTTCTAGGAATAATAGGGATGATGTTATTCCTTTCCATCACAGACCTACCATAAATCAAATAGTGATGGTTCTTCATCTCAGCATTAAAGAAGAAGAAATAAAAGACCTTATAAAGAATCTAATGTGAGAGTTAAACCATGAAGAGGATTTTTATTCCAAAGAGTTTCTTGAAAATATAAAAGTGAAGTTACTGGCTTTAAAATTGAGAAACTATACTTCCTTATGGTGTTATAATCTTAAGAAGTAAAGAGGTCACTAGGGCAAAAATAAAATCTAAGTTTTAAGAGAAGATGAAAAGGGATCTTAAGAGGAGATTCGTACCTAAACATTATAGATAAAAGACTTTTCTCAAGTTTCATAACTTAAGATAACATATTCTGACTGGTTAGTATATTTTTACATTCTCATTAAAGCTTTGTCATATTGCACTTAAAGTATTATTAAATTCCTTAACTTAAGCATACTTTATAATAACAATTATGATAATACAAGAAAACTTTAATTTATGGTAAATGCTTATTTTAAATGCAAGCATATCTCACAATTTAAAAAATTGATTGATGTGATTAACTATTGAAAGTGAAAGGACAAAGGAAAGGTTAAGCTTAGAAAAGAGATGCTAATTCAATTTAAATTGAAATACTATTTAGTCATTAGATCATATTTAAAGCTGAAGATCTTAAATTTCAAATTGGTTTATATGGCTAAAAGCTAAGATATAGGCCTAAAACATTCATAAGAGTCCAAGACTTAATTCTGCCATTTAGAAGTCTAAATTTTAGCATAAAAAAGAAGTCCAAATCTATCCTACAACCCTCATATTATTTAGTGTTTAACCTTATCTTGAATTCTAAAAGTTCAAATGAGCTCATTCATTTTTTATTGGAAAGCTGAGACAAATTCTCAAAACTTTAATAAAGACTATGTATTTAAATTTCGATGTTAGCAATAATGTTTTGTTCAGACAAGAAGATAAGAGTTGTCACCAAGTGAAGATTTGGCCACCCACTTAATAATTAGTCATCAGATCAATAGTTCCAAATTCTAGCCTATAAAAGAAGGCATTTGCCATACATTTAGACATCTTGGTTTTTAGATTAAGACCATTTCCATAATTGTTTTCTTTCTTAGTAGTTTAATGTTCAAGTTTTATTTCATGTTATAGTTTCAGTAATCTCTTGTTTATGTCTTTCATTTCCTTTACTATACTTATATAATCATGTTCTCCTCTTATTTATTTATGTTTCTCTTTTTTATTATGTTAATGTGAAAATATTTCACTAATGGTGTTAGAATAAATATAATATAAGCTCAATAAAACATGCACCGAGGAAACTATTCGACTTAAATTGTACCCATTCTCTCTAAAAGATAAAGTCAAGCTTTGGCTAAACTCTCTACGTCCTAGGCCTATAGGTACATAGAGGGAAATGCAAGCTAAATTTTTGAAAAATTACTTCCCCACTCATTAGATGACAGCCTTACAATGTCAAATGATAAATTTTTCTTGTAGTCCAAATGAGTCATTTCACCAAGTATGGGAATGGTTTAAAGACTTGTTAAATGATTGCCCCCACCATGGTTTTAAGATGTGGAGGTTAGGTGAATTTCTTCTACGACTTTATTATCACAGATTTTAAAAAGCTAACATCAACCATGTGTAATGGTGAGTTTTATGACAAAGAACCAAGTGAAGCCTTTGATTTTTTTATCAATTGGTTGAAAACACAAAGCAATGGGAGACCTCTCTCCCACTTTATATTGAGTCTAGAAACACCATTTCTCATTCAAGTGGTAAGTTCCAATTGAAAGAGACTGATGACCTCAATGCTAGATTAGCCTTATTGACTATGAAAATAGATTATCTTGAGCTTAAAAAAGTGCATGGCATGAGTGAACAACAAGAGGAGAGTTGTGTTATATGTGAGAGCAAAGAGCATAAGACAACTTCCATTCTAACCTTCAATAAAGTGCTATATGGCCAAACTTCTAATTCAAGTCATGTTAAAAAGCCATTTTCAAACTAAGTAGGCAATTCCTACTTTGACACCTATAATCTTGGATGGAGGAACCACTCAAATTTTGGATGAAGAAATAAGAGATCTTCAATGCCTCAAATAATTCAACCTCTATCCCAATCATTTCATGCTCCTACATATAACACATACCAACCACCTTATAAGAGATCCTTAGAGATCTTCAACAATTCATGCAAACGCAAGGAGAAATCAACAACCAAGCTTATAAATTTCAAGACCAGACCAATAGGACCTTAGATGACATTCAAAGTCAACTAACTTAGTTGACTCAATCGCCAAGCATTTAAGAGAAGGGAAAAATCCAAGCTCAACCAATTCTAAATCCTAGAGGTCAGGTTCATATGAGTAAATCCTCACCTAATGAACCTTCAAACCATGAACAAGTCTGATGCAGATCAGCCTAACACCAAGCATAATCATGCCAACAACCCATTGGAGGTGCCAATTGGGCCAGTCACAAGAGCTAGGGCTAAGAAGCTTAAAGAAGCATTGAATGGGCTTGTTCAGAATATATGGAACAAAATGGACCTAGAGAGGCTTGGAACATTTAAGGAGCATGAAGGACAGCCTTTAATTCATTTAGTTCAGGTCCAACAAGAGCCCAATTCATGTGGAACAAGGGGTTGATGTGTCTGGCCCAATACCGGCCTTGTTAGGCTTGTCTTTTCTAATACTATAAGGATAAAGAGTCAGCAATTTATTCTCCTAACTAAGAAAGTTGGCCAAATCTTATTCCTAAAGAGGGGATGACTATTTAATGCTTTTCCTCACTTAGGAAGGAAAGTAATTAAATCAGCAACAAAGGAGGAAATTTGTTGTCTTATTTGTCCAAGTTAACAAGGAATTCCAAGCTAATCAAGGACATCAAAGGGGGCATGACACGACTAAAAGATTGATGTCTTCTCCCAAGTGCAGGAGTGTCGAAGTAATAAATAACCCGGCAAGACCGGGGTCGAACCACAGGGAGGTTAATTGTACAAATTATAAACAACAATTATAAAACAACAATAACAACAACAACAATAGTAATAATAATAATAATAATAATAATAATAATAATAATAATAATAATAATAATAATAAAGAAAAAGAAGAAGAAGAAGATGATGATGAAGATGATAACTTAGAGATGAAATATTAATGTAAGGATTAAACAATAATAACAACAAATATCAAGGTTAGAGGTTCTACTAATGGTATATCAAACAAGTATAGTATAAACTCTTATTATTGAATTGAAAACCACACACAAAGGAGGTTCCAATCAGATTATATATTGTTAACATGATTACATTAGTCATCTTATTCAATTAATGCTAATACTTGTAAATCTCGTCAAGCATTCATGATTATAACTTATGTTAACAACAAATCAAGTTCATTTCATAGCTCAGGTGTCGGTTATACCATATATTATGGGCTATGAAAGTGCCAAGCATTTGTTGTACCAAGTGTTATACAACATAAATCAAGATTAGTCATTTAACAAGCAAAGTATTAAAGAGTGAACAAGATAACAAATATAAAACATGTTAGTATCAAACATTAAGGTCCATATTAAGTTTACACTATACTTATTCTTCCACCATTAGTGTAACCTTTTCACCTTGACATAATTAACTTAGCTAGACATAATGAAAGAAAGGAAAACAAATAAACAAAATAAGAACATAAAAGTTAACTAAGTAAAGGAAAGTAAAGGAAAGGAAATGAAAGGCATAAACTTGATATTAATGAAAGTAAAGCATAAACATTACAAAAAATACAAAGAGAGAAAGGAAGAGCATGATCTTGATCTGAACACCAAGATGCCTAAATGCATGGCAAATGCCTCCTTTTATAGGCCAAAATTGGGAACTATTGATTTGATGACTAATTGATAAGTGGGTGGCCAACTTTTGACTTGGTGACAATCCTTATCTTCTCTTGTCTGCCCAAAACGTCATTGATAACGTCAAAATTGGAGCCAGTTGTAAACATGAAAATTGTATGCAATTATCTCAGCTTTCTTGTGTAAAACATTCAGCTACAATTTTCCAATTTGGACTTCAGATATGGCCAAAATACCGAACAGTGCTCGGGCTAGAAGACAGATTCAGGCTTCTTTGTTGTTGCTACAATTTGGACTTGATAATGGCCTTTTTAGATCTTGGGCTCCATATGAAAGTTGTAGGCCTATGTCTTACCTTTCCATCCATATAAATTAGACCTAAATCTGAGATCTATAGCTCCAGATATGACCCAATTACCGAACAGTGTTCCGGTTTGGATTGCACCGACATATCTTCTCTAAGTTTGACCATCTCTTTATCCTTGCAATTTAAGTTCTTCAAGTCATCAATCAATCCTTTCATTTATGTGATAGGCCTGCATTAAAAATAGACATTTACCACAAATTATAGGTATCTTATATTATTAGATACATTATTATAAAACATGCTTTAATTAAGGAGTTATTGATACTTCAAGTGCAAAATGATGATATAAAACCATGATAAAAATGCACTTTTAAGTACTAATCAGGGCAGTAACACAAATTTTTCAAATCAGATTTTCCCAATTTTGTTTAGGACTTCTTAAGGTGACAAATCTGATTCTAGCTTATTGAGGATGCTATTTTCAGATTTTTAGTATTTTTAGTATTTCTTCTTAGTTTTTGGGTTATTATTACTTATTTAGGTCAATTGTAAGTGGGCTACATATAAGTCCACCTAAGGGAGGTCCATTAGGGTTTCTTTAAGTTCAAATTCAGTATAAATAAAGGCATAACCCAAACATGTAAGGGTTACACAATTTTCAGATTAATAAAACTTCTTTGCTGCACTTATTGTGTGTTGGTGGGATAATCTCCCTTTCTTGGTTTTCTAAAGAACTGAAAACGACTTATCAAAGAACAACTGTCTTCGTGGCGTCATCTTTATACTTCTCATTTGCTGGGGTCCCAATCGCATTACATATCAAATTTGGAGTCAATTGGATATCATTTTCTTTGGGTTTCAAATTCGGGTCTATTGAGGTCTGATTCATAACGTTATATCGCACTATATCTGAAATTTTAACTCAAACCTTATATTATGTCTATTTGCATTGATATCGCACTATATCTGAAAATTTTAACTCAAGTGGACATTATTTACTTTAGGTTCCAAATTCGGACTTAACTTGTCGTAAACAATTCTGTCTTGCGTCACCGTTTGAAATTCGCTTGCTTTTTGTTGATTTCATTTCTTGCAGTTTATTTTCATCATATCCAACATATTTGGGTGTTGTTTAATGATTTTGTATATTTTTTGTTTCTGTTTTTATTCGAGTCTTCAGTTTCGTTCATATTTCGGATAGACTCGCTTGCTACTCTCAAGACTGTCATCGCAGTTTTGTTTTGCTTGTTTTCTAGTTTTTTCATTGCTTGTTGAGTCATATATATATTTGGATAGTGCTACCAAGCTGGTTCTATTTGGTGTTGGTTTCAGTTTCGCAAGAACTGCAAGAAGGTGAGACGAGAGGTGTGAGCGTGTGAGGATATTAATAAGAGTGTTTGAGCGAAACACGAGTGACGTGAGGATAAATTTTCTTTTACCACTAACCACTTTTTACAGGTACTATCATGTCAAATCAAAACAATACACCACCCCATCCCGAGGGAGAACTTACATATCTTTTTTTTTTTGGTAAGTTGACGTATATATTAAAGGAAAACGATACAAAGATTATAAGGGGCATACCCCAGATTTACAATGAGAGCAAAAACATAAAACAACAGATGGCGACATGCTAGTCACCGAACTGAAAACTCAAGACCTAACTTGATTCGTTAGGGAAACCAATACAACCAGCTAAATATCAAATGAAGAATCTATGTTATTAACCCTCCAAGCTCGTTGGATCCTTTTATATTCATCTGTTGGTAGAACGTTCCTCATCAAATCAAGCTTATCACGGATGATACATTCGATTTGATGAAAGACCAAATTCTGAGTTTTAGATATTCCAGCAAAGGTCCTTGCATTCCTTTCTTGCCAGATATGATACACTGTAGCTGCAAAACAGAGTTTACGAGAAAAATTGACGAAACTTTTGCCATGCCAAGTGACAGTGGCCCATCGAATCCATTCATCCCATCCTTTTGTCATTCTTGGAATGTTGCATCTGTCACAAACATCCCACCAGATCGCTTTAGTATAGGAGCATTCAAAGAACAAGTGGTTGTGATCTTCGTTGTTGCGGAGACAGAGTGAGCATCTATTGGGACCATGTATACCAAATCGATGAAGTCTATCTTGAGTTGTGAGTTTTTGTTGGACAGCCACCCATAGAAGAAACGAATGTCTTGGAACAACATTCTTGAGCCACACAATGTCATGCCATTCGACCATCGTATGATGAAATCTTAGTTGTTCCCAAGCTATTTTGATCGAGAATCTGTGATTTGGTGAATCCAGCCAAACAATCTCATCATTTTGCCCTATCATAGGATTAGAATTGGAAGGAATAGCTTCTACAATGGGGTGCCAGCCAATAGCGTGAGTGGTAGGAATTTTCCATTCTGAGTTACGAATCAGTATATTCACCTTCGCGTTCTTTTCCATACCTGAATCATAGATGAATCTATCGCCGTAAGAATCTGCGAGCAGGCTGTGAGGATGCCAATTGTCAAACCATAGAGAAGTTGTCCTGCCATCCCCTATGATGTACTTCATCTTCGGCCATGCTAAGGATCTGAGCTTTAGAATCTCTCTCCATGCCCAAGAGCAATTCTGTGGCGTCTTGATTGTCCAGAAATTCCTACCTCGCAACAGATTACATCTGATCCAAGTAAACCAGATTGAGCCATCTGAGTCATTGCATAGGTTCCAAATATGTTTCAACAAAGCAATCTTGTTCCATTTTGTTATCCTTTTTATTCCTAGCCCCCCCTCCTTTTTTGGAAGACATACCTGATCCCAAGCCACTTTAGCCCCAGTAGTTCTCATATCTGAACTTGACCAAAGAAAGGATCTCATAATTTGCTCCACACTTTTTATAACTTGCCCAGGTAAGAGGAAGAGAACTTACATATCAAATGCAAGCCATGACACAAATGATGGAGAGGATGAATTTTGTGATGGGAAATGTGTGTGACAGACTTGATAAGGTGGAGAAACGTGGTAACGAGCACCCAAAATGTGAAGCTTGGGGTGGAACCGAAAGCAAACAATAGCAGTAGGGCCAACAGGCCAACGTGGGCTGATTGGGAGGATTTTGAGGAGGCCAATGGTGATATTGGTGATGGTGGTTTTGATGATGAGGCCATAGACTATCGGGAAGGTTTTCGGCAGCCTAGAAACCGAAGGGATTATGGGAATAGAACTAGGGGCCAATTCGGCCAAAGGGAAAATTTCCGTAGTGTTAGGGGACATGCTGATTTAGATGGTGATTTGGATGCTATCAAACTAAAAATACCTTCTTTTCAAGGTATAAACGATCCCGATGCATATTTGGAGTGGGAAAAAAAGGTGGATTGGATTTTTGATTGCCATAACTATTCGGAGGCGAAGAAAGTGAAATTGGTAGTCATTGAATTCATGGATTATGCACTGATTTGGTGGGATCAGAATGTTACTAGTAGAAGACGGAGTGGAGAGAGGCCAGTAGCGTTCTGGGAGGAGATGAAAGTGTTTTTGAGAAGGCGATTTGTGCCTAACCACTATTATAGAGATTTGTATCTGAAATTGCAGGGTTTGAATCAGGGTTCTAGGTCCGTGGAGGAGTATTTCAAGGAAATGGAGATTGCCATGATTCGGGCCAACATGATTGAGGATCGGGAAGCTATTATAGCTAGGTTTCTAAATGGACTGAATAGGGACATTGCAAATGTTGTAGAATTACAACACTGTGTGGAATTGGAAGACATGATCCATATGGCAAAGAAGGTAGAGAGGCAAATAAAGAGAAGGGGCAGTACACGTTTTCAGACCAATTCGGCTTCATCTTCCTCAACATGGAGGCTGAATTTGAAAAGAGAGGGGGCTGTCCACCCAAAGCCTTATGCAAAGGCTGAACCACCTAAGGCCAAAAAGGATACTTATACGGATGGGAAAGGTAAATCTGAATCTCAACCTACTCGTGATAGAGATATTAAATGCTTTAAATGTTTAGGGAAGGGGCACATTGCATCTCAGTGTCCAAGCCGAAGAGTTATGCTTATAAGAGACAATGGGGATATTGAATCTGAAAGTGAAGAGATGCCACCTTTGGTGGATTGTAGCGATGAGGAGATTGCATATCCTGTTGAGAGGGAGGTTTTGGTTATAAGACGTGCGCTGAACATGCAAATTAAAGAAGATGATGTAGATCAGCAGCGGGAAAATATATTTCACACTTGATGTCACATCCAAAACAAGGCATGTAGCATGATAATTGATGGAGGTAGTTATGTTAATGTTGCTAGTGATACACTTGTGAAGAAATTGAATCTGAGTTGTATTAAGCATCCTAGGCCTTATAGATTGCAATGGTTGAATGAATGTGGTGAAGTGAGGGTTACCAAGCAGGTTTTGATTGCATTTGCTATTGGGAAGTATTTGTTGTGCCGTGAATGATTCAAAAATCGGCAACAATGAATCTGACGAAAATGGATGAAGGATTGGTCTGGTTGTGTTGTCTTTCTTTTGGTGTTTAGGCTAGATTATCGTATTTTTAAGGTAAATAAAAATGGAGGATAAACTAGAATGATACTTTGATAAGTCGATCTGGACGCCACAAAGATCAATCTAGGATTTTGACGCCACACTCTTTGTGATTGAAGAGTGATAAGTCAGGTAGGGTTCTTCACAAATCAATTTGGAAGAATAACTCTTAATTCTCGAAAATGGATGAAGGATTAGTCTTGTTTTCACATGCAATGGATGACTTCAAATTCGGGTTCAAATTCATCTACTGTTCTGACGTAAACAGCATCAATTCCTTAACTTGTTTGCATTATCAACCCAAATTCAAGTAGCCCAGCATCAAAAGAACCATTAAGGGCTCTTCCCATCTTTAAGCTCCAATTGTAGGCAAATAAGCACCCTTGAACCAATTTGAAACTGATTGCTAATTTTTAACTCCGACGCAGCTTCAATCATTCCAATTTGACTCGTCAAGGTCCTTTGTAGTTGTTTCGCTCTTGCTCTTATCATTGGACCATCTAAATCCTCTTGCATATTCAATTTACCTTTACAAGATGGATTATCATTCTCATGATGCACATCAGTATTCTGATGAGATTTTATGTGATGTCATCCCGATGCATGCTAGTCACTTAATTTTGGGGCGTCCATGGCAGTTTGATTTGAAAGCGATTCATGATGGGTTTAGAAATAGGTTCACTATTCTAAAGGATGGTAAAACCATCACTCTTGTACCTCTTTCTCCGAAACAAGTGTATGATGATCAAATGAAATTAAAAAAGTAATGTGAGGATGGGAAGAGTGAAAATTCACGTGAGGACAATGGTGAGAGAAATCCATCAGATTCAGCTAAACCTAAATCATTAATTAAACCGGTTGAGAGTGGAGGTAAAAACCGAGGAGTGAAGAAAGTAAGCTTGTGTGATGATAATAGTGTGGAAAAATTGAAGAAACAACCTAATTTTTATGCAAAAGGATCTCAAATCAGATTTGCATTTTTCACTAATAAGCCAATGATCTTACTTGTGTATAAGGAAGCTTATTTTAACACTAAGGATCTTGATTCTGCTATTCCTAGTGTCTCTGTTTCTTTGATGCAGGAGTTTGATGATGTATTCCCTGAAGACATCCCTAATGGATTATCACTATTAAGGGGGATTGAACATCAAATTGATCTTGTGCCTGGAGCTTCAATTCCTAACCGTCCAGCCTATAGAAGCAACCTCGAGGAGACGAAGGAGCTTCAAAGGCAAGTAGATGAGTTGATGATGAAGGGGTACATTCGTGAGAGTATGAGTCCTTGTGCTGTGCCAGTGCTACTGGTGCCTAAAAAGGATGGAACATGGAGGATGTGTGTCGATTTTCGTGCTGTCAATAACATAATGGTAAAGTATCGACATCCTATTCCTAGGCTTGATGACATGGTAGATGAGTTCATGGATCATGTATTTTCTCTAAGATTGACTTAAAAAGTGGGTACCATCAAATTAGGATGAAAGAGGGTGATGAGTGGAAAACTGCATTTAAGACTAAGCATGGTTTATATGAATGGTTAGTCATGCCGTTTGGACTTACAAATACGCCTAGCACGTTTATATGTTTAATGAATCATGTCTTGCGTGCATTTATAGGTAAGTTTGTTGTTGTGTATTTTGATGACATTTTGATCTATAGTAAGAACTTAAATGAGCATCTTGATCATTTGCGTAATGTACTTATTGTGTTGCGTAGTGAGCAATTATATGCTAATCTTAAGAAGTGTACCTTTTGCATGGAAAAAATTGTGTTTCTTGGCTACGTCGTTACTGCACAGGGTATCGAGATGGACGAGGAGAAAGTTAAAGGCATCCGAGATTGGCCTACACCGAAATCGGTAAGTGAGGTAAGGAGTTTTCATGGACTTGCTAGTTTTTATAGAAGGTTTGTGAAGGATTTTAGTACTATTGCTGCACCTTTAACTGAAATTGTGAAAAAGTCTGTTGGATTCAAATGGAATGATGCACAAGATGAGGCTTTTAAATTGTTGAAGGATAAGCTTTGTTCGGTACCTGTTTTAGCTTTGCCAGACTTTACAAGAGCTTTTGAAGTAGAATGTGATGCGTCAGGTATCGGTATAGGAGCTGTGTTAATGCAGGATAGGAGGCCCATTGCATATTTCAGCGAAAAACTTAATGGGGCAGCCTTGAATTACCCTACATATGACAAGGAACTCTATGCCTTGGTAAGAACTTTAGAGACGTGGCAACATTACCTGTGGCCCAAGAAGTTTGTCATACATTCTGATCATGAATTATTGAAGCACTTGAAAGGGCAAGGTAAATTGAGTAGGAGACATGCCAAATGGGTTGAATTTATTGAAACATTTCCGTATGTGATCGGCTTGATTTGATGAGGAACATTCTACCAACAGATGAAAATAAAAGGATCCAACGAGCTTGGAGGGTGAATATCATAGATTCTTGATTTGATATTTAGCTGGTTGTTTTGGTTTCCCTAACGAATCAAGTTAGGTCTTGAGTTTTCAGTTCAGTGGCTAGCATGTAGCCATCTGTTGTTTTATGTTTCTGTTCTCATTGTAAATCTGGGGTATGCCCCTTATAATCTTTGTATCATTTTCCTTTATTATATACGTCAACTTATCAAAAAAAAAAAAGTTTATAAATCTGAATATTTCAAGAAGTATTATGATAGACCTTGTTATGAATGATTACTAAGATGTGTCTTAAGAGTCATAAAAAGTTTTCCTTACTCCGCCATCATAGTAACAACAATTTTTCATATGCTTTATGAAATAGAAACCACAGTTTTTTTTTGTTTTTTAGATACTACCCAAGACTACCTCCCTTATATACTAAATGAATCTTTCTCTCAACAAGCACTTGACCAAGATAATTTGCTGATTCTAAAAACTCCTTTTCTTTCCCAGGACTAGATTCACTAAAAACACAAATATTTCTTATTTGATGACCTGAGGAACTTGTCATTTCTACACACTTCTGTATTTGTTGAATGTATGGGTTGAGTAGAAATGAAAGGAAGAAAGAGAGGATTTTATAAATGAGAAATTAGAAAGGCAATCATACCACCTATATGTAGGCCAACTAGAGTCTCACACACTCTCTCTCTCTCTCTTTATTTATTTATTTATTTACTTTTGAAAAAGCATGTGTATGTACAAGTAGTTATGATTGTGGCTCATATCTTCCCTTGGTTTTACGTCCAAGAACGGCTTAAACGCCCTCTATGGGTCGGGGATAGGCTTCTCATCCAGTTTTCTTAAAAACTGGCAAACAGGTCTTTTTTAGTCAGATTCCCAAGACTAAATCGATCATGTTCTTTATGAAATAGTGGTTATAAATCATGAATTACACGATGTTTCTTTGCAAAAGTGCTTTTACCTGTTCCAGGCATATGTGAAATGAAGGAGTTAGAGGACTCACCTGATAATCGAACCTTTGCTTCAATCAACCAGCGAATATCTTTAGGAATTCCATGATTCATTAACAATCTCAATCTTGCATATCTAGCATGATAAAATTTTGTAATCGCATTCTAAGGCAGAGCGGGAAAATATTTTTTCAATTTTTGAAGATTAGTGTCCATTTTCAAATGAGAATTGGAAGAGAGATTCAAAGAATTGCACAAATATATACACAGAAATTAGTTATTATGGGAAACTGAAAGAACCGACTTAATTCACCGAGTATCATTGTCCGCCATTTGACCTGGGTGAGAGAAACCAACAAAAATCACTCAAAAAGAAACACAAAAACAGTATGAGAAAAACAAAATAATCAACATTTATCAACATGATCATTCCAACCAGTTGATTGATTTTCACTAGGAAAATTATCAAAGTAAGCTTTCAAACGATGTTCATTTTCCTTAAAATCATTGTCATTCATTGAATTATCAATATCACAGGCCCCATAAGGATTACTCCATCTTGGTCTTAGCTCTCTAAAAAATATATAGAGTTGAGAATTATAAAACAAAACGTTTTGACTAGTATCAACTTTTTGATAATTTTCAGAAGTTTTGTAGAATGCATACGTGTCCTTGAACATGGTGAGCCAATAAAATCTATTTTGAAAGATTTTTGTAGCTGTCTTTTTTGATGAGAAATAACTTCCACATGCTTCAGAATGACAAAGTTTAATGACACTAACTTCATTATCGGGAATGAATCTTTGAAATATTTCATCAAGATAATATTTGAATAATTAGGGTCATTACAATAAAAATTCTTCACTTTGTTCAAAAACTTTTCTTTGTCCTGAGTACTCTAATCAGCTGGCAAATCTCCAAAAGCAAGAAAATTGATATTTTTATCATACCATGGCATTGGACGAAGAGAGAGTAAGGATTCATTAGGAATGTAATCATCAATTGTTGAGATGTCATATGTCGAATGTGTTGTCACTTTTGATAAAAGATTTGCATCAATATTTTCGGTGCTTTTTTCATCCGTGATTTCTTCCTGAGAATAAATCATTCACAAATCTTCAGATTCGTCCAACTCATTTTTACTTGAAGTATATTTAAGTTGATTATAAACTAATTCCTCAATATGATCTACTTCTTGTAAATCATTATCATCTCCAGGTTGCTTGCAAATGTTGAAAATATTCATCTCCAATGTCATGTTTCCAAATGATAGCTTCATCAGTCCATTCCTACAATTAATCAATGCGTTAGAGGTTGCAAGAAACGGACGTCCTAAAATAACAGGAAATGAATTACATGCTTCAACAGGTTCTATATTTGACAATAAAATCCATAGGATAAATGAATTTATCGACTTGTACTAACACATCTTCAATTATTCCTCTAGGCACTTTTACAGATCTATCGGCAAGTAAAAGAGATATAGAAGTTGGTTTTAACTCACCTAGATTGAGACTCTGATAAACTGAATATGGAAGTAAATTCACACTAGCACTGAGATCAAGGCTCTTTCAATTTTATACTCTCCAATAAAGCAACAAATTGCAGGACAACCAGGGTTTTTATATTTCAAAGCATTATTGTTCTGAAGAATAGCACTTACTTATTTCAGTTTCCTCTTCACAGTACATAGATCTCTCAAAATTTAGCATAGGAAGGAACCTTTTTAATAGCATCCAGCAAAGGTATATTAATTGATGTGCCATGAATGATTCAAAAATCGACAACAATGAATCTGACAAAAATGGATGAAGGACGGTTTTGGTTATATTGTCTTTCTTTTGGTGTTTAGGCTGGATTATAGTGATTTTTAAGGTATATAAAATGGAGGATAGACTAGAGTGATACTTTAATAAGTCGATTTGGACGCCACGAAGATCAATCTAGGATTTTGACGCCACTCTCTGTGATTGAAGAGTGATAAATCAGGTAGGGTTCTTCACAAATCAATCTGCAAGAACAACTAGCACACATTTTCTGACTTTAATTGAAACATAAACAGACCGAATTTAAAATGACTATAACTTCTTGCACAAAAGTCCAATGCAATCATGGTCGGACAATTTAGAAAGATTACGTTCTGAACTTGAAATCCACCTAGATTAGTCTTGTTTTCACATGCAATGGATGACTTCAAATTCGGGTTCAAATTCATCTACTGTTCTGAAGTAAACAACATCAATTTCTTAACTTATTTGCATTATCAACCCAAATTCAAGTAGCCCAGCATCTCTCTTCCTCTTACCTGAGCAAGTCATAAAAAATATGGAGCAAATTATGAGATCCTTTCTTTGGTCAGGTTCAGATATGAGAACTACTGGGGCTAATATGGCTTGGGATCAGGGTATGTCTTCCCAAAAAGTAGGGGGGCTAGGAATAAAAAGGATAAAAGAATGGAACAAGATTGCTTTGTTGAAACACATTTAGAACCTTTGTAATGACTCAGATGGCTCAATCTGGTCTACTTGGATCAGATTTAATCTGTTGCGAGGTAGGAATTTCTGGACAATCAAAACGTCATAGGATTGCTCGTGGGCATGGAGAAAGATTCTAAAGCTCAGATCCTTAGCATGGTCGAAGATGAAGTACATCATAAGAGATGGCAGGACAGCTTCTCTATGGTTTGACAATTGGCATCCTCACAACCTGCTCGTGGATTCTTACGACGACAGATTCATTTATGATTCAGGTATGGAAAAGAATGCGAAGGTGAATATGCTGATTCATAAATCAGAATGAAAAATTCCTACCACTTAAGCTATTGGTTGGCACCCCATTATAGAAGCTATTCTTTCCAATTCTAATCCTATGATAGGGCAAAAGGATGGGATTGTCTGGCTGGATTCACCAAATCACAGATTCTCGATCAAAGTAGCTTGGGAATAACTCGTTCCCTTTTTTCAAGCATTCTGTCATGGGAGCAACAATAGAGATAAAATCTTTCATAAATCGCCTGTAGAAAGAAGCTAAACCATGAAAACTCCTCACATCAGCGATACTACCAGGTTTTGGCCAGTCCCGAATTGCCTCAATTTTCTCTTCTCCTCATCAACCTTAACTCCCTCGCTAGAGATAATATATCCAAGAAACACGACATTGTCTTTACAAAAGTAACATTTTGTGAGTTTTCCATACAAATTAGAATCTTGCAAAGTTTCAAACACAACTCTAAGATACAAGAAGCTTCACATGATCATCAAAGGTCTTGCTATACACCAAGATATCATCAAAATATACTACAACAAACAGCCCAATATACTTCCTTAAAACATGATTCATAAGCCTCATAAATATACTAGGCGCATTAGATAAACCAAACGGCATTACCATCCATTCATATAACCCCTGTTTAGTTTTAAATGTTGTTTTCCATTCATCTCCCTCTTTCATTCTAATTTGATGATAACCACTCATCAAATCGACTTTAGAAAACAATGTAGCACCATGCAACTCATCAAGCAAATCATCAAGTCTGGGTATTTTGTTGATAGCACGGCTATCCATACACATCCTCATGGTACCATCTTTCTTCGGTACAAGTAAAGTAGGTACAGAAAAGGGACTAAGTGATTCTCGAACATAGCCCTTCTCTACAAGCTCACCAACCTGCCTTTGAATCTCTTTTTCTTCCTCTGGATTACATATGTATGCTGGTTTATTAGGAAGTGAAGCTCCCGACACCAAATCAATTTGATGCTCAATTCCATGAATAGGCGGTAACCCTTTAGGTAATTCATCTGGAAACACATCTTTAAATTCTTCCAGCAATTCCTTAATCTGTGTTGGTAAGTCCAATCCTTCTACTTGTAGCAATTGCTTTGCCCAAATCATGAAAACAACCCCCGTCGAAGTTAATGCCTGTTTGATATCACCTTTTTTGGCTAACAACAGCCCCTTACGTGATTGCACCTCCTTTTATTGGCTTCGTAACTGATCCTCTCTAACTTGTTGATAACTCAATGGTAATAAGTTCACCTTCTTTCCGTTCAGCATGAAAGAATAAATGTTCTTTCGTCCATTGTAGGTCACATCCTTATCAAACTGCCATGGACGACCTAGTAACAAATGGCTAGCTGAAATTAGCGCAACGTCACACAAAACCTCGTCATGATAGGTTTTAATGGAAAAGGGTAGAAGAATTTGTCACCCGAATCTCCCCATTCTCATTCAGCCATCGCAAACTATACGGTCTGGGATGTAGAATGGTAGTTAAACCCAATTTCTCCACCAAGGTAGTTGACGCAACATTAGTGCAACTTCTATTATCAATAATCATCCCACACACCTTATCTTGAATCTGACATCGAGTATGAAAGATGTTCTCACGTTGCTCATCACTAACATCAACTTCTGCATTCAGAACCCGGTGCACAACCAACAAATCTCCCTTCACTGGTTCGAAATCCTCTCCCTGTTCCATTTGTGCCTCATCTTCATCTTCAGTTTCAGCCTCATCTCCACTCATCAGCTCTCCATGATCCCCATGCAATATCATCACCCTTTTATTTGGACATTTTGAAGCAATGTGCCCATGTCCTAAGCACTTGATGTCCCGAGACCTCCTTTCCCTTTAAAGAATCAGAACTGGTATTCCCCTTGCTGACCTCATCCTTCTCATCTCGTTTAGGTGTGCTCCATGTTCGTGTAGGCATAGATCTGTCCCTTGTTATACTTGACGTAGTTGCACTAGTTCGGACACCTCCTCGTTTTTGCTGCCTCTCTACACGACTTGCAAGCTTTATAACATCCTCAGGGAAGATGTACGGTTGCAATTCAACCACATTAGCTATATCCTTCCTCAACCCTCCAAGAAATCTAGCTGGTTCCATCAATTCACATCGAATCTGGAGCAACTCAAACTCTTTCACATACTCTTCCACGCTTAAAGATCCTTGTCGCAAAGTCTGAAGTCTGATGTAAAACTCTTGTTTATAGTAATCAGGAACAAATCTCTTCTTCATCACTCTTTTCATAGTTGCCCACGTTCTAATCTCCTCTTCTCCATCCCTTCTCCTTTGAATCTTTAAGTTTTCCACCATAAAAGAGCATAATCTGTAAACTCAAGTGATGCCACCTTGCACTTCCTTTCTTCAGAATATTCATACCATTTGAACACCTTTTCAACCTTCTGAATCCATTCCAAGTATTCCTCGGGTGAACTACTTCCTTGAAACGGTGGATATTTGATTTACCTTTATGAGATGGATTATCATTCCCATGATGCACATCATTGATTCTTACCTGTTTGAAAGTTTCAAAGATTTCAGAGTTGTGATTGACTTTCCTTTGTTTAGTCATGTCATGAGGAAAATGAAGAGCTAGCGGTAAATCAGTCGTTTCTTTGCAATTTTCAGATTCAACCCCTTATTTACCCTCAGAGATTGATTCATCATCTTTCTATTAAGGTTCAAGAGTGGGTTTTTCAATAACCTTACCACTACGCAGAGTAGTGATTAATTTGACTTGATCCATGTGTTCCTACAACTTTTATTTTTTGAAATGGTTCAAATTCTAATGTTATCAATGATGTTTTGGGCAAATAAGAGAAGATAAGGATTGTCACCAAGTCAAGAGTTGGCCACCCACTCATCAATTAGTCATCAAATCAATAGTTTCCAATTTTAGCCTACAAAATGAGACATTTATCATGCATTTAGGTATCTTAGTATTCATATCAAGATCATGCTTTTGCTTTCTCTCTTTGTATTTTTGTAATGTTTAAGTTTAGTTTTCATTAATATCTTATTCATGCCTTTCATTTCCTTAACTTAGTTAACTGTTATCTTATTTATGTTCTTATCTTGTTTATTTATGTTTCTCTCTTTCATTATGTTTAGATAAGTTTATTATGTCAAGGTGAAAAGATTACATTAATGGTGTAAGAATAAATATATTGTAAACTTAACTAGACGTAATCAAAGAAAGAAAAATAGATAAATAAAATAAGAACATAAATAAGATAAAAGTTAACTAAGGAAAGGAAATGAAAGGCATAAACTTGATATTAATGAAAGCAACGCATAAACATTACAAAAAATACAAAGAGAGAAAGGAAGAGCATGATCTTAATTTGGACACCAAGATGCCTAAATGCATGGCAAATGTCTCCCTTTATAGGCCAAAATTGGGAACTATTGATTTGATGACTAATTGATAAGTGGGTGGCCAACTCTTGACTTGGTGACAATCCTTATCTTCTCTTCTCTGCCCAAAATGTCATTGATAACGTCATAATTAGAGCCAGTCAAAAACATGAAAGTTGTAGGTAATTATCTTATCTTTCTTGTGTAAAAACTTCAGCTTATTTGGACTTCTAGAACTCCAGATATGGCCAAAATACCGAACATTACTCGGACAAGAAGACAAATTCGGGTTTCTTTGTTGTTGCTACAATTTGGACTTGAAAATGGCCTTTTTAGATCTTGGGCTCCATATAAAAGTTGTAGGCCTATGTCTTACCTTTCCATCCATATAAATTAGACCTAAATCTGAGATCTATAGCTGTAGATATGACCCAATTACCGAATAGTGTTCCAGTTTAGATTGCACCGACATCTCTTTTCTAAGTTTGGCCATCTCTTTATCCTTGCAATTTAAGTTCTTAAAGTCATCAATCAATCATTTCATTTATGTGATAGGCCTACATTTAAAATGAACATTTACCACAAATTAAAGGTATCTTATAGTATTAGATATATTATTATAAAACATGCTTTAGTTAAGGAGTTATTGATACTTCAAGTGCAAAATGATGATATAAAACCATGATAAAAATGCAATTTTAAGTACTACTCATTTGGCTAAAAAGTCTTTCTTTTTCACATTCAGTTTCCTCTTCACAGTGCATAGATCTTTCAAAAATTTAACATAAGAAGGAACCTGTTTAATAGCATCCAGGAAAGGTATATTCATTCTTACTTGTTTGAAAATTTCAAAAATTTCAGAGCTGTGATTGACTTTCCTTTGTTTGGTCATGGCATGAGGAAATGGAAGTGCTGGTGGTGAATCGGTCATTTCTTTGTAATTTTCAAATTCAACCCCGTCCTTACCCTCAGAGATTGACTCATCATCTTTCTCATAAGGTTCAAGAGAGGGTTTTTCAATAACCTTACCACTGCGTAGAGTAGTGACTGATTTGACTGGATCCATATGTTAACTTCGGGAACTACTTGCATTTGTATTGTATTGCCCCTTAGGATTTTGTTCTGGTTGAGATAGAAACTTACCTTTCTCTTGGAAACTGAGAGTAGATGTTAATTTTGCAAGAGTATGTTTAAAATTTGTCATGTTTTGAGCAAGTTGAGTATTGATTGTCTCTTGCTTTTCAATGAATGCATGCAATGTTTCCTCAAGATTTCTTTTAGAAGGTGGAGCATAAGGAGGTGCATATCCATGAGAATTTTGAAAATTGTAGTGTGCTTGAAATGGTGGTTGTGAAGTTTGTGCATTGCTGTTCTCGCTCTTCCAACTGAAATTTGGGTGATTTCTCCAACCAGGGTTGTATGTTTGGTAGTATGGGTTGTGGTTGGCCCTCTGGAAACTGTTTAAAACATGAGCTTGTTCATAGAGACATTCCTTAAAAGAAGGCAAGGTTGGACAATCGTTGGTTGAATGTTCATTTGTTTCACAATTTGACACACAATGTTTTCAACATATTTTAATTGACCACTCTTTTTCAATTCTAGTGCCTCGACTTTTCTAGCTAAAGATGCAAACTTGGCTTGAAGGTCATGATCTTCCCTAAGGTTGTACATACCTCCACTAGGTGTATGAGGTGGAGTTTTACTCGGTCCCTCATAAGTACCCGTGGTGTCCTAATTTTGAGCATTTTCAGCTAACAAGTGTAAGTACTCCATTGCTTTATCAGAGACTTTATCTTTAAAAGTTTCATTGCTCATCAATTCAACCATTTGCCTATCTTTAAGTCTTAACCCTTCATAGAAATGTGAAACCAATCTCCAAGTTTCAAAACCATGATGAGGGCAAGTACTAAGCAAGTCTCGATACCTATCCTAACATTGGTAAAATGTTTCTCCTGGTTTTTGAGTGAAAGTAGTGATTTGTATTTTGAAAGAGTTTGTTCTATGAGATGGGAAAAACTTCTTCAAAAACTGTTGTTGCATTTCATCCCAAGCACGAATGGATCGTGGTCTTAAATTTTGTAGCCATATTTTAGCTTTATCTTTTAGTGAAAAAGGAAAAGGCTTTAATCTAATGGTGTTCGTGCTATAATTTAAATTATTATATCTGTTGCAGACCTCCTCAAATTCCCTTAAATGCAAGTATGAATTTTCCAATTCTAAGTCATGAAAAGAAGGTAAAAGTTGAACAATACCTGATTTAAAATTAAAATGAGATGCATCGGGAGAAAAAACTATGCATGATGGTGCACTTGTTCTTGTGGGATTCATGTGGTCTCTAAGTGTTCTCGCACAGTTATTCTCATTATTCTCATTATGAAGTGATTGATTATCTTCTTCTGCCATATTTTTTGAAAATAATGAGGATACCCTACAAAGTCTACCATTTGATGTATGTGACCATACTCTTATGCACGTGTAGGAATAAAATAAAAGGAAAAAGAAAAAAGAAGAAGAAGAAACAAGAGAAAAGAAATAAAGTTATATACAAGAAAAGTGAAAAGAGAAAATAAAATAAATATTATAATTTATACGAAACTTACCTCCCCGGAAACGGCGCCAAAAACTTGACACGACCAAAAGATTGATGTATTCTCCCAAGTATATGAGTGTCCAAGTAATAAATAACCCAGCAAGACCGGGGTTGAACCACAAGGAGGTTAATTGTACAAATTATAAATAACAATAATACAACAACAATAACAATAACAAGAACAAGAACAATAACAATAACAATAACAATAACAACAAGAATAATAATAACAATAGTAGTAGTAGTAGTGGTAGTAGTACTAATAATAATAATAATAATAATAATAATAATAATAATAATAATAGTAAAGGAAAAGAAGGAGAAGACGAAGAATAAGATGAGAACTTTGAGAAGGAATATTAATGTAACGATTAAACAATGATAATAACAAATATCAAGGTTAGAGATTTCACTAATGATATGTCAAATAAGTATAATATAAACTCTTATTATTCAATTGGAAACCACACATAAAGGAGGTTCCAAACAGATTATAGATTGTTAACATGATCACATTAGCCATCTTATTCGATTAATGCTAGTACTTGTAAATCTCGTTAATCATTCATGATTATAACTTATGTTAACAACAAATCAAATTCCTTTCATAGCTCAGGTGTCAGTTATATCATACAGTATGAACTATGAAAGTCCCAAGCATTTGTTGTACCAAGTGTTATGTAACATAAATCAAGACTAGTTATTTAACAAGCAAAGTATTAAAGAGTGAACAAGATAATAAATATAAAACATGTTAGTATCAAACATTAAAGTCCATATTAAGTTTACATTATACTTATTCTTACACCATTAGTATAACCTTTTTCACCTTGACATAATAAACTTAGTTAGACATAATAAAAGAAAGAAAAATAAATAAACAAAATAAGAACATAAATAAGATAAGATTTAACTAAGTAAAGGAAAGAAATTGAAAGGCATAAATTTGATATTAAGAAAAGCAAAGCATAAATATTACAAAAAATACAAAGAGAGAAAGGAAGAGCATGATCTTGATCTAGAAACCAAGATGTCTAAGTGCTTGACAAATACCTCCTTTTATAGGCCAAAATTGGGAACTATTGATTTGATGACTAATTGATGAGTGGGTGGTCAACTCTTGACTTGGTGACAATCCTTATCTTCTCTTGTCTGCCCAAAACATCATTGATAATGTTAAAATTAGAGCCACTCGAAAACATGAAAGTTGTAGGAAATTGTCTCAGATTTCTTGTGTAAAACATTCAGCTCATTTGTAGGAAAGTTGTGTGGTTCAAGAAAGCTGTTCCAAGACATTCGTTTCTTCTTTGGGTGGTTGTCCAACAGAAACTCACAACTCAAGATAGACTTCATCGATTTGGTATACATGGTCCCAATAGATGCTCACTCTATCTCCGCAACAACGAAGATCACAACCACTTGTTCTTTGAATGCTCCTATACTAAAGCGATCTGGTGGGATGTTTGTGATAGATGCAACATTCCAAGAATGACAAAAGGATGGGATGAATGGATTCGATGGGCCACTGTCACTTGGCATGGCAAAAGTTTCGTCAATTTTTCTTGTAAACTCAGTTTTGCAGCTACAGTGTATCATATCTGGCAAGAAAGGAATGCAAGGACCTTTGCTGGAATATCTAGAACTCAGAATTTGGTCTTTCATCAAATTGAATGTATCATCCGTGATAAGCTGGATTTGATGAGGAACGTTCTACCAACAAATGAAAATAAAAGAATCCAACGAGCCTAGAGGGTTAATAACATAGATTCTTCATTTGATATTTATCTGGTTGTATTAGTTTCCCTAACGAATCAAGTTAGGTCTTGAGTTTTCAGTTCGGTGGCTAGCATGTAGCCATCTATTGTTTTACGTTTCTGTTCTCATTGTAAATCTGGGGTATGCCCCTTATAATCCTTGTATCGTTTTCCTTTAATATATACGTCAACTTACCAAAAAAAAACATTCAGCTCATTTGGACTTCTAGAACTCTAGATATGGCCAAAATACTGAACAGTGCTCAGGCTGTAAGACAGATTTGGGCATCTTTGTTGTTGCTACAATTTGTACTTAAAAATAGCCTTTTTAGATCTTGAACTCCATATGAAAGTTGTAGACCTATGTCTTACCTGTCCATCCATATAAAGTAGAACTAAATCGGAGATCTATAGCTCCAGATATGACCCAATTACCGATCAGTGTTCTTGTTTGGATTGCACCAACATCTCTTTTCTAATTTTGGTCATCTTTTTGCCCTTGCAATTTAAGTTCTTAAAGTCATCAACCAATCCTTTTATTTACGGGATAGACCTGCATTTAAAATGAACATTTACCATAAATTAAAGATATCTTATATTATTAGATATATTATTATAAAACATGCTTTAGTTAAGGAGTTATTGATACTTCAAGTGCAAAATGATGATATAAAACCATGATAAAAATGCACTTTTAAGTATTAATCAGTTAACATAAGTTATAATCATGAATGCTTGACAATATTTACAAGTATTAGCATTAATCGAATAACATAACTAATGTAATCATGTTAACGATTTATAATTTGATTGGGAAATCCTTTATGTATGGTTTCCAATTGAATAATAAGAGTTTATACTGTGCTTGCTTGATATACCAGTAATGGATTCTCTAACTTTGACATTTGTTGTTACCATTGTTTAAATCCTTACGTTAATCTTCCATCTCAAAGTTCTCATTAACTTCTTCTTCTTCTTTATTATTATCATTATTATTACCACTACTGCTACTGTTATTATTATTGTTGTTGTTGTTATTGTTGTTACTGTATTATTGTTATCTATAATTTATATAATTAACCTCCCTATGGTTCGATCTCGGTCTTGTCGGGTTATTTATTACTTTGACACTCCTATATTTGAGAGAAGACATCAATCTTTTAGTCGTGTCAATTAACCCCTCTCACAAACTAGCATTCATGACCTCTTATCTTTCTATTCTATCAAAAATCTCACCAAACCTCACATTTATTCTCTCAAATTGTTGTTGTATAACTCATTAAAAAAAGAACATGTTTTCCCTCTCCTTTGTAAGTGATCATTCATGTTTAAAAAACATCGTTAAAATCTAAAATTTTATCTTAGTAGTTAAAATAATATATCCCCCACACTCCCTCATGTATTTACACTCAATATGATATCAATCCACTCATATTTAACTCAATTATGACTTTTCATGATAATATGCTCACCTTTCTGTCTTTTACCTCTCATGCTCTCTTTTTAGTTTTTTTAAGGAACCAATCACAAACAATAAAAAACCACAGCTTTTTAGTGTCTAACCAAATGTTCTCAAGACACAAGCGACCGGGAAAAATGAAAATCACAACAAAACAAATTACAAAAAAAAATGAGAGCAAAATTAAAAACAATAACAAAAATAACAAACACAAAAAAAAATGATATGAAACCTATGATTACATGGTTCATCTTAGTTGGCATTAAAGCTCGACTCTATTTATCAAGTTATATCCTTTTATAATTTTTTTTTCTTATTCCACATGTTGAAACTTATTATTTCCAATCTTCATCTATCCTCTTGAATGTTGACAACTACTTATGAATAATGTTATTTTGTTTTGTTACTTCTACACGTATTAGTATCATAAAAGGTAAAAAAAAAAAAAAAAGAAATTTGTTCAAACAAAGACGTTATATATTTTACCATAAAAAAATTATAAAAAAAAGAGTATAATTGGATCAAACCTCATCATAATTATATGAAGTCTAATCACACTATGTATTAAAATTGAGGTCATTCAAATATCATTTGGTTTAGTTTCAAGATTTATGTTTAGTTTGCATAAAACGCTTAATTTGTGTTAACGATTAAAACTTTCTTTACTAATTTAAATTGATTTGGGTAATGTCATGGCATCCACGACATTGAATGATGAAGTTGCCTCCTGAAATTTAAAGGGTTTAGGGGTTTAATTATAAATTATGATTTTTTTTGGTAAGTTGACGTATATATTAAAGGAAAACGATAGAAAGTTTATAAGGGGCATACCCTAGATTTACAATGAGAACAGAAACATAAAACAACAGATGGCTACATGCTAGCCACCAAACTGAAAACTCAAGACCTAACTTGATTCGTTAGGGAAACCAATACAACCAGCTAAATATCAAATGAAGAATCTATGTTATTCACCCTCCAAGCTCGTTGGAACCTTTTATTTTCATCTGTTGGTAGAACATTCCTCATCAAATCAAGCTTATCACGGATGATACATTCGATTTGATGAAAGACCAAATTCTGAGTTCTAGATATTCCAGCAAAGGTCCTTGTATTCCTTTCTTGCCAGATATGATACACTGTAGCTGCAAAACTGAGTTTACAAGAAAAATTGACGAAACTTTTAAATTATGATTTTTGAAGGAGTCACCGTCTAATATTATGATTATTAGAAAACCTATAATCTATAAGAGTCTGGGTAAGAAAAACTAGTTGTGTAAGGAAGACACATCACCTTCAATGCACCATATTTATGGTAAGTTACATTATTGATTGATTGATTTTCTAGGTCATGTTTTAATTCATTGGTCTAATCTAAGATTAAAGACAGATCTCCTTAAATCTTGACCGTTCTAGGACTTAAATGTCTCTCTTATTACTACTTTGTATCTTTAATATCTAAGGATATAAATTAAATTATAATTTTATACTCTCAAATAATGATGTCTACAACTAATTCCTGGTATTATTGCTATCAATTCTTTTAATTTAATATCAAGAGTATGTATTAAGTTGTAAAATTCATACAGTAAATATTAATAAAACAAATTAAATTTTATTATATTTTTGAAATTTTGGTTAAATCCTAAAATATAATCACAAATTGATTACGATATCCATTTTGGTATATAAAAATGTATGAAAAACATTTAGAATTTGGCCTTATGCACTAAAACAAAATATATTTTTGTATTTTTTGAAATAAAGAATTTTTTAAAATTTCTTAAACAAATCAGGTATTTTTAATACCAAGTCTATATATTATTATATAAGTCTATAACCCAATATTAAATGAAATTTTTGAAGAAAAAAATATTTTTATATAAGAGATTGTTTTAATTTTATATATTTTTTAAAAAAATTTGAAGAAAAATGAAGTATTTTTAATTTTGAGTCTGTATCTTAGAATGTAATTATATAACTTAATATTAAATAAAATTATTGGAAAAACACATGATGAAGTGATAAATAATTTTAAAATGATATGTGAACTTTTTGAAAAAAAATTAAATTTTTTTTAAGATATATTTAGCTAGACCCTAAAATAGGGCCAAGAAAAGGTTACAAGACACATTTGTTAAACATGTATTTAGTCTAAAATTAAATACATTAAAAGTATTTAAAACAATGTGATAAATATAACTAAAAACTTAAAAATAATATGTTTAAAATAAACTAAGCATGTTTTAGATTTAAATTGGGCATGGCCCAGCAACCCACACAGGTGGGCATGCCCTAGCAGGCAGAGTTTGTCAGGCAAAAAATCAAGTTTTTTTTTGGTAAGTTGACGTATATATTAAAGGAAAATGATACAAAGATTATAAGGGGCATACCCTAGATTTACAATGAGAACAAAAATGTAAAACAACAGATGGCTACAGGCTAGCCACCGAACAAAAAACTCAAGACTTAACTTGATTTGTTAGGGAAACCAATACAACCAGCTAAATATCAAATGAAGAATCTATATTATTTACCCTCCAAGCTCGTTGGATCCTTTTATTTTCATCTGTTGGTAGGACGTTCCTCATCAAATCAAGCTTATCACGGATGATACATTCAATTTGATGAAAGACCAAATTATGAGTTCTGGATATTCCAGCAAAGGTCCTTGCATTCCTTTCTTGCCAGATATGATACACTGTAGTTGCAAAACTGAGTTTACAAGAAAATTGATGAAACTTTTGCCATGCCAAGTGACAGTGGCCCATCGAATCCATTCATCCCATCCTTTTGTCATTCTTGGAATGTTGCATCTGTCACAAACATCCCACCAGATTGCTTTAGTATAGGAGCATTCAAAGAACAAGTGATTGTGATCTTTATTGTTGCGGAGACAGAGTGAGCATCTATTGGGACCATGTATACCAAATCGATGAAGTCTATCTTGAGTTGTGAGTTTCTGTTGGAAAGCCACCCATAGAAGAAATGAATGTCTTGGAACAGCATTCTTGAACCACACAATGTCATGCCATTCAACCATCTGATGATGAAATCTTAGTTGTTCCCAAGCTAGTTTGATCGAGAATTTGTGATTTGAATTAGAATTGGAAGGAATAGCTTCTACAATGGGGTGCCAGCCAATAACTTGAGTGGTAAGAATTTTTCATTCTGAGTTATGAATCAGCATATTCACCTTCGCGTTCTTTTCTTTACCTGAATCATAGATGAATCTGTCGCCGTAAGAATCCGCGAGCGGGCTGTGAGGATGCCAATTGTCAAACCATAGAGAAGTTGTCCTGCCATCTCCTATGATGTACTTCATCTTCGGTCATGCTAAGGATCTGAGCTTTAGAATCTTTCTCCATGCCCAAGAGCAATTCTGTGGCGTCTTGATTGTCCAGAAGTTCCTACCTCGCAACAGATTACATCTGATCCAAGTAGACCAAATTGAACCATCTGAGTCATTGCACAAGTTCCAAATGTGTTTCAACAAAGCAATCTTGTTCCATTCTGTTATCCTTTTTATTCCTAGCCCCCTTCCTTTTTTGGAAGACATATCTGATCCCAAGCCACTTTAGCCCCAGTAGTTCTATCTGAACCTGATGACACGACTAAAAGGTTGATGTCTTCTCCCAAGTGCAGGAGTGTCGAAGTAATAAATAACCCGGCAAGACCGGGGTCGAACCACAGGGAGGTTAATTGTACAAATTATAAACAACAATTATAAAACAACAATAATAGTACTAACAATAACAATAATAATAATAATAATAATAACAATAATAATAATAATAATACTAGTAGTAGTAGTAGTAGTAGTAGTAATAATAATAATAATAATAATAATAAAGAAAGAGAAGAAGAAGAAGATGATGATGATGAGAACTTAGAGATGAAATATTAAAGTAAGGATTAAACAATAATAATAACAAATGTCAAGGTTAGAGGTTCCACTAATGGTATATCAAACAAGTATAGTATAAACTCTTATTATTGAATTGGAAACCACACACAAAGGAGGTTCCAATCAGATTATATATTGTTAACATGATTACATTAGTCATCTTATTCAATTAATGCTAATACTTGTAAATCTCGTCAAGCATTCATGATTATAACTTATGTTAACAACAAATCAAGTTCCTTCCATAGCTCAGGTGTCGGTTATACCATACATTATGGGCTATGAAAGTGCCAAGCATTTGTTGTACCAAGTGTTATACAACATAAATCAAGATTAGTCATTTAACAAGCAAAGTATTAAAGAGTAAATAAGATAACAAATATAAAACATGTTAGTATCAAACATTAAAGTCCATATTAAGTTTACATTATACTTATTCTTACACCATTAGTGTAACCTTTTCACCTTGACATAATTAACTTAGCTAGACATAATGAAAGAAAGAAAAATAAATAAACAAAATAAGAACATAAAAGCTAACTAAGTAAAGGAAAGAAAATGAAAAGCATAAACTTGATATTAATGAAAGCAAAGCATAAAAATTACAAAAAATACAAAGAGAGAAAGGAAGAGCATGATCTTGATCTGGAAACCAAGATGCCTAAATGCATGGCAAATGCCTCCTTTTATAGGCCAAAATTGGGAACTATTGATTTGATGACTAATTGATAAGTGGGTGGCCAACTTTTGACTTGGTGACAATCCTTATCTTCTCTTGTCTGCCCAAAACATCATTGATAACGTCAAAACTAGAGCCAGTTGTAAACATGAAAGTTGTAGGCAATTGTCTCAGCTTTCTTGTGTATAAAATTCAGCTCATTTGGACTTCTAGAACTTCAGATATGGCCACAATACCGAACAGTGCTCGGGCTGGAAGACAGATTCGGGCTTCTTTGTTGTTGCTACAATTTGGACTTGATAATGGCCTTTTTAGATCTTGGGCTCCATATGAAAGTTTTTAGATCTTGGGCTCCATATGAAAGTTGTAGGTCTGTGTCTTACCTTTTCATCCATATAAATTGGACCTAAATCTGAGATCTGTAGCTCTAGATATGATCCAATTACCGAACAGTGTTCTGGTTTGGATTGCACCGACATCTCTTCTCTAAGTTTGGCCATCTCTTTATCCTTGCAATTTAAGTTCTTCAAGTCATCAATCAATCCTTTCATTTATATGATAGGCCTGCATTAAAAATAGACATTTACCACAAATTATAGGTATCTTATATTATTAGATACATTATTATAAAACATATTTTAGTTAAGGAGTTATTGATACTTCAAGTGCAAAATGATGATATAAAACCATGATAAAAATGCACTTTTAAGTACTAATCACACCCCTCAACCAGCTTATTACTAGTCCCTAGTAATCAAAGCGTTACAACAATTTGCAAATTTCACAAAGCAAGGTATTCATCATTTAACTTCCATTAATCTATCCAGATAAACAAACTCTCATTAAATTTATATATCTGCTCAATACCTCTTAACAAGATATTAATAAACCTTTTTTTTTGTGCTCAATGTATCAACACATAATTATGGGGCTTTTCTTGGAAGAAAACAAAATTTTTGTTCTAATGTTTAAGGTTAACTTCCTTGGGTTGGGATTATTATTTTTTTCTTTTTTTTTGTCTTTTTTTTTAAATATATACATATAATTTAAAAACATCATGCATCTTTAACCCATGTAACGAGTTTTCAGCTAATGACTCCCAGACCAGTTGGTCTTACGGCATTAGGTGTTAAGACACCCCTACGAGCTTAGTAACTCGGGTCGCAGATACTGATATGTAGATAGTGCAATGTTTGATTCCCTTAAGCTTTTCTCCTCAACCCATGTAGCAAGCGTTGGGCCAATAGCTCCCAAGTCAGTTGACTTTAGGGTATTAGGTGTTAAAACACCCCTTCGGGCTTAATTGCTTAGGTTAGGAAGGCTACGAAACCAAACTTATCTACATTTTTATTATCATAATTTTTTTTCTTTTTTTTCTCTCTTTTTTTTATGTTTTTTTTTTAATTATATACAATCCTTTTCCCTTAGTTGTTACCTTTAACAAAAGAACATAAATAATGTAATAATCCAATATGCAACCCACAATCATATGTTAAAGTGTGTGTGTAAATTAAAGTTTAAGAATACATGTTAAATAAGTATATGAGCAGAATTAAGTGCTAACAATACGAGAGTTTGTAAACCTGAATATTTCAGGAAGTATTATAATAGACCTTGTTAAGAATGGTTACTAAGATGCGTCTCAAGAGTCACTTTAACAAAAGAACTCCTTTACTCTGCCATCCTAGTAACAACAATTATGCACATGCTTTATGAAATGAAAAATATATATATATATATATTTTTTATCAACTACTACCCTTTCCCCCCAACCAAAACGAGACATTGTCCTCAATGTTCTAAGGTAGAAAGATAAAGTATAGAAGATATCACCTGAAATAACGAACACTGACAAAACCTGAAACACACTGAAATAAAAATAAGAAATAACAAAACACAATAATAAAACCAAAATACATAAAAATTCATAAATGAAGGCTCAAATCCAATCTAAGCTTTTTACGGCTTTCCTTAGATGACCAATTTATGCGACTCATGGAAGGATCAATCACAGGAGTGAAAGATTGTAGTTGGTCAATCAATTGTTCAGCAGTAGTAGCAGAGATTATGATTTGTCGTGCAGAAGATGTTAAAAATTCCTGTTCCACAGCATGATCAAGAAAAGACAACAACTTATCATAATAACCATTAACATTTAACAAACCTATGGGTTTATGGTGAATGTGCAATTGAGCCCAAGAAGAAATATGAAAGATCTCTTCCAATGTGCCTAGACCACCTGGTAAAGCAATGAAAGCATCAGCATGGTTAAACATTGCATTCATTCGAGCCGATATTGTGGAGACCTGAAGTTCCTCTCCAATTGTTTTTCCAATGATGTCCCCTTGTGCCAAAGCTTCAGGGACGACTCCTAAAACTTGACTACCTCCTAAAAATGCAGCTATTGACACACCTCCCATTAACCCAAGATTGCCTCCCCCATACACTAAATGAATCTTTCTCTCAGCTAGCACCTGACCAAGATGGTTTGCTGATTCTAAAAACTCCTTTTCTTTCCCAGGACTAGATCCACCGAAAACACAAATATTTCTTATTTGATGACTTGAGGAACTTGCTATTTCTACACACTTCTGTATTTGTTGAATGTATGGGTTGAGTAGAAATGAAAGGAAGGAAAAGAGGGTTTTATAGATGAGAAATTAGAAAGGCAATCATAACATCTATATGTAGGCTAGCTGGAGTCTCACACACACTCTCTCTCTTTTTATTTATTTATTTATTTACTTTTGAAAAAGCATGTGTATGTACAGGTAGTTGTGATTGTGGCTCACATCTTCCCTTGGTTTTACGTCCAAGAACGGCTTAAACGCCCTCTATGGGTTGGGGATAGGCTTCCCATCCAGTTTTCTTAAAAACTGGCAAACAAGGTCTTTTTTAGTCAGATTCTCAAGACTAAGTCGATCATGTTCTTTATGAAATAGTGGCCATAAATCATGAATTGCATGATGCACATCTCCACTAGGATGCGTCTCAAGAGTCAATAGAAGATTATCTAAAGACTCCTTACTTAGGCCATCCTTAATGAATTGTATTTTATCTTCACGGTTTATAGATACCATTCCTAACGAACGACATTGTGTATTACAAGTCCATCTAGCACATCGATGACAGACTTCTAGTCGTTTTGCACGACGCTTCTTTGCAAAAGTGCTTTTACCTGTTCCAGGCATGTGTGAAATGAAGGAGTTAGAGGACTCACCTGATAATCGGACCTTTACTTCAATCAACCAGCGAATATCTTCAGGAATTCCATGATTCATTAACAATCTCAATCTTGCACATCTAGCACGGTAAATTTTTGTAATCGCATTCTGAAGCAAAGCGGGAAAATACTTTTTCAATTTTTCAAGATTAGTGTCCATTATCAAATGAGAATTGGAAGAGAGATTCAAAGAATTGCACAGATATATACACAAATATCAGTAATTGTGGGAAACTGAAAGAACCGACTTAAGTCACGGAGTATCGTTATCCACCATTTAACCGGGGTGAGAAAAACTAACAAAAATCACTCAAAAAGAAACACAAAAACAATGTGAAAAAAAAAAATTAACCTTTATCTACAAGATCAGTCCAACCAGTTGATTCATTTTCTCTAGGAAAATTATCAAAGTAAGCTTTCAAACGATGTCCATTTTCATTAAAATCATTGTCATTCATTGAATTCTCAATATCACAGGCCCCATAAGGATTGCTCCATCTTGGTCTTAGCTCTCTAGGGAATGCATAGAGTTGAGAATTATAAAACAAAACTTTTTGACCTGTATCAATCTTTTGACAATTTTCACAAGTTTTGCAGAATGCATGCGTGTCCTTGAACATGGTGGGCCAATAAAATCCATTTTGAAAGATTTTTGTAGCTGTCTTTTTTGACGAGAAACAACTTCCACATGCTTCAGAATGACAAAGTTTAATGACACTACTTACCTCATTGTCGGGAATGAATCTTTGAAATATTTGATCAGGACAATATTTGAATAAGGTAGGGTCATCACAATAAAAGCTCTTCACTTCGTTCAAAAACTTTTCTTTGTCTTGGGTACTCCAATCAGCTGGCAAATCTCCTAAAGCAAGAAAATTGATATTTTTATTATACCAAGGCATTGGACTAAGAGAAAGTAAGGATTCGTTAGGAAAGTAATCATCCATTGGTGTGATGTCGGGTGTCGAATCTATTGTCACTGTTGATAAAAGATTCGCATCAATATTTTCGGTGCTTGTTTCATCCGTGATTTCTTCCTCAGAATAAACTATTTACAAATCTTCAGTTTCATCCAATTCATTTTTACTTAAAGTAGATTCAAGTTGATCATAAACTAATTCATCAATATGATCTACTTCTTGTAAATCATTATCATCTCCAGGTTGCTTGCAAATGTTGAAAATATTCATCTCCAATGTCATGTTTCCAAATGATAGCTTCATCAGTCCATTCCTACAATTAATCAATGCGTTAGACGTTGCAAGAAACGAACGTCCTAAAATAACAGGAAATGAATTACATGCTTCAACAGGTTCTGTGTCCAAGACAATAAAATCCACAGGATAAATGAATTTATCGACTTGTACTAACACATCTTCAATTATTCCTCTAGGCACTTTTACAGATCTATCGGCAAGTAAAAGAGATATAGAAGTTGGTTTTAACTCACCTAGATTGAGACTCTGAAAGACTGAATATGGAAGTAAATTCACACTAGCACCAAGATCAAGTAAGGCTATTTCAATTTTATGTTCTCCAATAAAGCAAGAAATTGTAGGACAACCACGGTCTTTATATTTCAAAGCATTATTGTTTTGAAGAATAGCACTTACTTGTTCGGCTAGAAAGGCTTTCTTTTTCACATTCAGTTTCCTCTTCACAGTGCATAGATCTTTCAAAAATTTAGCATAGGAAGGAACTTGTTTAATAGCATCCAGCAAAGGTATATTGATCCTTACCTGTTTGAAAATTTCATAAATTTCAGAGTTGTGATTAACTTTCCTTTGTTTGGTCATGGCTTGAGGAAATGGAAGTGCTGGCGACGAATCAGTCATTTCTTTGCAATTTTCAGATTCATCCCCTTCCTTACCCTCAGAGATTGACTCATCATCTTTCTCATAAGGTTCAAGAGAGGGTTTTTCAATAACCTTACCGCTGCGCAGAGTAGTGACTGATTTGACTTGATCCATATGTTGGCTTCCGGAACTACTTGCATTTGCATTGTATTGCCCTTTGGGATTTTGTTGTGTTTGAGATGGAAACTTACCTTTCTCTTGGAAACTAAGAGCAAATGTTAATTTAGCAAGAGTATCTTTAAAATCTATCATGTTTTGAACAAGTTGAGTATTAATTGTCTCTTGCTTTTCAATAAATGCATGCAATGTTTCCTCAAGATTTCTTCTAGAAGGTGGAGCATAAGAAGGTGCATATCCATGAGAATTTTGGAAATTATGGTGTGCTTGAAACGGTGGTTGTGAAGTTTGTGCATTGTTGTTCTCACTCTTCCAACTGAAATTTGGGTGATTCCTCCAACCAGGGTTGTATGTTTGGGAGTATGGGTTGTGGTTTGCCCTTTGAAAACTGTTTAAAGCATGGGCTTGTTCATGGAGACATTCTTTAAAAGAAGGCAAGGTTGGACAATCGTTGGTTGAGTGTTCATTTGTTTCACAGATTTGACACACAATGTTTTCAACAGATTTTAATTGACCACTCTTTTTTAATTCTAGTGCCTCGACTTTTCTAGCTAAAGATGCAAACTTGGCTTGAAGGTCATGATCTTCTCTAAGGTTGTACATACCTCCACTAGATGTATGAGGTTGAGTTTTACTCGGTGCCTCATAAGTACCCGCGGTGTCCTAATTTTGAGCATTTTCAGCTAACAAGTCTAAGTACTCCATTGCTTCATCAGGGTCTTTATCTTCAAAAGTTCCATTGCACATCAATTCAACCATTTGCCTATCTTTAGGTGTTAACCCTTCATAGAAATGTGAAACCAATCTCCATGTTTCAAAACCATGATGAGGGCAAGTACTAAGCAAGTCTCGATACCTATCCCAACATTTATAAAATGTTTCTCCTGGTTTTTGAGTGAAAGTGGTGATTTGTCTCTTGAAAGAGTTTGTTCTATGAGATGGGAAAAACTTCTTTAAAAATTGTTGTTGCATTTCATCCCAAGCACGAATGGATCCTGGTCTTAAATTTTGTAGCCATGTTTTAGCTTTATCTTTTAATGAAAAAGGAAAAAGCTTTAATCTGATGGTGTTCATGCTACAATTTAAGTTATTATATGTGTTGCACACCTCCTCAAATTCCCTTAAATGCAGGTATGGATTTTCCAATTCCAAACCATGAAAAGAAGGTAAAAGTTGAATAATACCTGGTTTAAAATTAAAATGAGATGCATCAGGAGGAAAAACTATGCATGATGGTGCACTTGTTCTTGTGGGATTCATGTGGTCTCTAAGTGTTCTAGCACGGTTATTCTCATTATTTTCATTATGAAGTGATTGATTATCTTCTTCAGCCATATTTTCTGAAAATGATGAGGATACCCTACTGATTAGTACTTAAAAGTGCATTTTTATCATGGTTTTATATCATCATTTTGCACTTGAAGTATCAATAACTCCTTAACTAAAATATGTTTTATAATAATGTATCTAATAATATAAGATACCTATAATTTGTGGTAAATGTCTATTTTTAATGCAGGTCTATCACATAAATGAAAGGATTGATTGATGACTTGAAGAACTTAAATTGCATGGATAAAGAGATGGTCAAACTTAGAGAAGAGATGTATGTGCAATCCAAACCGGAACACTGTTCGGTAATTGGGCCATATCTAGAGCTACAGATCTCAGATTTAGGTCCAATTTATATGGATGGAAAGGTAAGACATAGGCCTACAACTTTCATATGGAGCCCAAGATCTAAAAAGGCCATTATCAAATCCAAATTGTAGCAACAACAAAGAAGCCCGAATCTGTCTTCCAGCCTGAGCACTGTTCGGTATTTTGGCCATATCTGGAGTTCTAGAAGTCCAAATGAGCTGAATGTTTTACACAAGAAAGCTGAGACAATTTCCTACAACTTTTATGTTTGCACCTGGCTCCAGTTTTGACGTTATCAATGACGTTTTGGGCAGACAAGAGAAGATAAGGATTGTCACCAAGTCAAAAGTTGGCCACCCACTTATCAATTAGTCATCAAATCAATAGTTCCCAATTTTGGCCTATAAAAGGAGGCATTTGCCATGCATTTAGGCATCTTGGTTTCCAGATCAAGATCATGCTCTTCCTTTCTCTCTTTGTATTTTTTATGCTTTGTTTTCATTAATATTAAGTTTATGCCTTTCATTTCCTTTCCTTTCCTTAGTTAACTTTTATGTTCTTATTTTGTTTATCTATTTTTATTTCTTTCATTATGTCTAGCTAAGTTAATTATGTCAAGGTGAAAAGGTTACACTAATGGTGTAAGAATAAGTATAGTGTAAACTTAATATGGACTTTAATGTTTGATACTAACATGTTTTATATTTGTTATCTTGTTCACTCTTTAATACTTTGCTTGTTAAATGACTAATCTTGATTTATGTTGTATAACACTTGGTACAACAAATGCTTGGCACTTTCATAGCCCATAATGTATGGTATAACCGACACCTGAGCTATGAAAGGAACTTGATTTGTTATTAACATAAGTTATAATCATGAATGCTTGACGAGATTTACAAGTATTAGCATTAATCGAATAAGATGACTAATGTAATCATGTTAACAATCTATAATTTGATTGGAACCTCCTTTGTGTGTGGTTTCCAATTCAATAACAAGAGTTTATACTATACTTGTTTGATATACCATTAGTGGAACCTCTAACCTTGACATTTGTTATTATTATTGTTTAATCCTTACATTAATATTTCATCTCTAAGTTCTCATCATCATCATCATCATCTTCTTCTTTTTCTTTATTATTATTATTATTATTATTATTATTATTATTATTATTATTATTATTACTATTGTTGTTATTGTTATTGTTGTTGTATTATTATTATTTATAATTTGTACAATTAACCTCCCTGTGGTTCGACCCCGGTCTTGCCGGGTTATTTATTACTTCGACACTCCTGCACTTGGGAGAAGACATCAACCTTTTAGTCGTGTCAAGTTTTTGGCGCCGTTGCCGGGGAGGTAAGTTCTTGTATAAATTATAGTATTTATTTTATTTTCTCTTTTCACTTTTCTTGTATATAACTTTGTTTCTTTTCTTTTGTTTCTTTTTATTTTGTTTTCTTCCTCCTTCTTTTGCTTTCTTCTTCTTTTTTATTTTATTCCTACACGTGCATGAGAGTGTGGTCATGTACATCAAGTGGTAGACTTTGTAGGATATCCTCATCATTTTCAGAAAATATGGCCGAAGAAGATAATCATTCACTTCATAATGAAAATAATGAGAATAACCGTGCTAGAACACTTAGAGACCACATGAATCCCACAAGAACAAGTGCACCATCATGCATAGTTTTTCCTCCTGATGCATCTCATTTTAATTTTAAGCCAGGCATTATTCAACTTTTACCTTCATTTCATGGATTGGAATTGGAAAATCCATACTTGCATTTAAGAGAATTTGAGGAGGTCTGCAACACATATAATAATTTAAATTGTAGCATGAACACCATCAGATTAAAGCTTTTTCCTTTTTCATTAAAAGATAAAGCTAAAACATGGCTACAAAATTTGAGACCAGGATCCATTCGTGCTTGGGATGAAATGCAACAACAGTTTTTAAAGAAGTTTTTCCCATCTCATAAAACAAACTCTTTCAAGAGACAAATCACCACTTTCACTCAAAAACCAGGAGAAACATTTTACAAATGTTGGGATAGGTATCGAGACTTGCTTAGTACTTGCCCCCATCATGGTTTTGAAACATGGAGATTGGTTTCACATTTCTATGAAGGGTTAACACCTAAAGATAGGCAAATGGTTGAATTGATGTGCAATGGAACTTTTGAAGATAAAGACCCTGATGAAGCAATGGAGTACTTAGACTTGTTAGCTGAAAATGCTCAAAATTGGGACACTGCAGGTACTTATGAGGCACCGAGTAAAACTCAACTTCATACATCTAGTGGAGGTATGTACAACCTTAGGGAAGATCATGACCTCCAAGCCAAATTTGCATCTTTAGCTAGAAAAGTCGAGGCACTAGAATTGAAAAAGATTGGTCAATTAAAATCTGTTGAAAACATTGTGTGTCAAATCTGTGAAACAAATGAACACTCAACCAACGATTGTCCAACCTTGCCTTCTTTTAAGGAATGTCTCCATGAACAAGCCCATGCTTTAAACAGTTTCCAAAGGGCGAACCACAACCCATACTCCCAAACATACAACCCTGGTTGGAGGAATCACCCAAATTTCAGTTGGAAGAGTGAGAACAACAATGCACAAACTTCACAACCACTGTTTCAAGCACACCATAATTTCCAAAATTCTCATGGCTATGCACCTCCTTATGCTCCACCTCCTAGAAGAAATCTTGAGGAAACATTGCATGCATTCATTGAAAAGCAAGAGACAATCAATACTCAACTTGCTCAAAACATGACAGATTTTAAAGATACTCTTGCTAAATTAACATCTGCTCTCAGTTTCCAAGAGAAAGGTAAGTTTCCATCTCAAACACAACAAAATCCCAAAGGGCAATACAATGCAAATGCAAGTAGTTCCGGAAGCCAACACATGGATCAAGTCAAATCAGTCACTACTCTGCGCAGTGGTAAGGTTATTGAAAAACCCTCTCTTGAACCTTATGAGAAAGATGATGAATCAATCTCTGAGGGTAAGGAAGGGGATGAATCTGAAAATTGCAAAGAAACGACTGATTCACCGCCAACACTTCCATTTCCTCAAGCCATGACCAAACAAAGGAAAGTCAATCACAATTCTGAAATTTATGAAATTTTCAAACAGGTAAGGATCAATATACCTTTGCTGGATGCAATTAAACAGGTTCCTTCCTATGCTAAATTTTTGAAAGATCTCTGCACTGTGAAGAGGAAACTGAATGTGAAAAAGAAAGCCTTTCTAGCCGAACAAGTAAGTGCTATTCTTCAAAACAATAATGCTTTGAAATATAAAGACCCTGGTTGTCCTACAATTTCTTGCTTTATTGGAGAGCATAAAATTGATAGAGCCTTACTTGATCTTGGAGCTAGTGTGAATTTACTTCCATATTCAGTTTTTCAAAGTCTCAATCTAGGTGAGTTAAAACCAACTTCTATATCTCTTTTACTTGCCGATAGATCTGTAAAAGTGCCTAGAGGAATAATTGAGGATGTATTAGTACAAGTTGATAAATTCATTTATCCTGTGGATTTTATTGTCTTGGACACAGAACCTGTTGAAGCATGTAATTCATTTCCTGTTATTTTAGGACGTCCATTTCTTGCAACCTCTAACGCATTGATTAATTGTAGGAATGGATTGATGAAGCTATCATTTGGAAACATGACATTGGAGATGAATATTTTCAACATTTGCAAGCAACCTGGAGATGATAATGATTCACAAGAAGTAGATCATATTGATGAATTAGTTTATGATCAACTTGAATCTACTTTAAGTAAAAATGAATTGGATGAAACTGAAGATTTGCAAATGGTTTATTCTGAGGAAGAAATCATGGATGAAACAAGCACCGAAAATGTTGATGCGAATCTTTTGTCAATAGTGACAACAGATTCGACATCTGACATCACACCAATCGATGATTACTTTCCTAACAAATCCTTACTTTCTCTTAGTCCAATGCCTTGGTATGATAAAAATATCAATTTTCTTGCTTTAGGAGATTTGCCAGCTGATTGGAGTACCCAAGACAAAGAAAAGTTTTTGAACGAAGTGAAGAATTTTTCTTGTGATGACCCTACCTTATTCAAATATTGTCCTGATCAAATATTTCAAAGATTCATTCCCGACAATGAGGTAAGTAGTGTCATTAAACTTTGTCATTCTGAAGCATGTGGAAGTTATTTCTCGTCAAAAAAGACAATTGCAAAAATCTTTCAAAATGGATTTTATTGGCCCACCATGTTCAAGGACACGCATGCATTCTGCAAAACTTGTGAAAATTGTCAAAAGATTGATACAGGTCAAAAAGTTTTGTTTTATAATTCTCAACTCTATGCCCCTAGAGAGCTAAGACCAAGATGGAGCAATCCTTATGGGGCCTCTGATATTGAGAATTCAATGAATGACAATGATTTTAAGGAAAATGAACATCGTTTGAAAGCTTACTTTGATAATTTTCCTAGTGAAAATGAATCAACTGGTTGCACTGATCTTGTAGATAAAGGTTAATTTTTTTTTCTCTCACATTGTTTTTGTGTTTCTTTTTGAGTGATTTTTGCTAGTTTATCTCACCCCGGTCAAATGGCGGATAACGGTACTCCGTGACTTAAGTCGGTTCTTTCAGTTTCCCACAATTACTGATATCTGTGTATATATCTGTGCAATTCTTTGAATCTCTCTTCCAATTCTCATTTGAAAATGGACACTAATCTTGAAAAATTAAAAAAGTATTTTCCCGCTATGCCTCAGAATGCGATTACAAAAATTTACCGTGCTAGATGTGCAAGATTGAGATTGTTAATGAATCATGGAATTCCTGAAGATATTCGCTGGTTGATTGAAGCAAAGGTCCGATTATCAGGTGAGTCCTCTAACTTCAATTCACACATGCCTGGAACAGGTAAAAGCACTTTTGCAAAGAAGCGTCGTGCAAAACGACTGGATGTCTGTCATCGATGTGCTAGATGGACTTGTAATACACAATGTCGTTCTTTAGGAATGGTATCTATAAACCGTGAAGATAAAATACAATTCATTAAGGATGGCCTGAGTAAGGAGTCTTTAGATAATCTTCTATTGACTCTTGAGACGCATCCTAGTGGAGATGTGCATCGTGCAATTCATGATTTATGGCCACTATTTCATAAAGAACATGATCGACTTAGTCTTGGGAATCTGACTAAAAAAGACCCTGTTTGCCAGTTTTTAAGAAAACTGGATGGGAAGCCTATCCCCGACCCATAGAGGGCGTTTAAGCCGTTCTTGGACGTAAAACCAAGGGAAGATGTGAGCCACAATCACAACTACCTGTACATACACATGCTTTTTTCAAAAGTAAATAAATAAATAAATAAAAAGAGAGAGAGAGAGTGTGAGACTCCAGCTGGCCTACATATAGATGTTATGATTGTCTTTCTAATTTCTCATCTATAAAACCCTCTTTTCCTTCCTTTCATTTCTACTCAACCCATACATTCAACAAATACAGAAGTGTGTAGAAATGGCAAGTTCCTCAAGTCATCAAATAAGAAATATCTGTGTTTTTGGTGGATCTAGTCCTGGGAAAGAAAAGGAGTTTTTAGAATCAGCAAACCATCTTGGTCAGGTGCTAGCTGAGAGAAAGATTCACTTAGTGTATGGGGGAGGCAGTCTTGGGTTAATGGGAGGTGTGTCAATAGCTGCATTTTTAGGAGGTAGTCAAGTTTTAGGAGTCGTCCCTGAAGCTTTGGCACAAGGGGACATCATTGGAAAAACAATTGGAGAGGAACTTCAGGTCTCCACAATGTCGGCTCGAATGAATGCAATGTTTAACCATGCTGATGCTTTCATTGCTTTACCAGGTGGTCTAGGCACATTGGAAGAGATCTTTCATATTTCCTCTTGGGCTCAATTGCACATTCACCATAAACCCATAGGTTTGTTAAATGTTAATGGTTATTATGATAAGTTGTTGTCTTTTCTTGATCATGCTGTGGAACAGGAATTTCTAACATCTTCTGCACGACAAATCATAATCTCTGCTTCTACTGCTGAACAATTGATTGACCAACTACAATCTTTCATTCCTGTGATTGATCCTTCCATGAGTCGCATAAATTGGTCATCTAAGGAAAGCCGTAAAAAGCTTAGATTGGATTTGAGCCTTCATTTGTGAATTTTTGTGTCTTTTGGTTTTATTATGTTTTGTTATTTCTTATTTTTGTTTTAGTGTGTTTCAGGTTTTGTCAGTGTTCGTTATTTCAGGTGATATCTTCTATACTCTATCTTTCTACCTTAGAACATTGAGGACAATGTCTCGTTTTGGTTGGGGGGAGAGGGTAGTAGTTGATAAAAAAAAAAAAATTGTTTTTCATTTCATAAAGCATGTGCATAATTGTTGTTACTGGGATGGCAGAGTAAAGGAGTTCTTTTGTTAAAGTGACTCTTGAGACGCATCTTAGTAACCATTCTTAACAAGGTCTATTATAATACTTCCTGAAATATTCAGGTTTACAAACTCTCGTATTGTTACCACTTAATTCTGCTCATATACTTATTTAACATGTATTTTTAAACCTTAATTTACACACACACACTTTAACATATGATTGTGGGTTGCATATTGGATTACTACATTATTTATGTTCTTTTGTTAAAGGTAACAACTAAGGGAAAGGAATTGTATATAATTAAAAAAAAAAACATAAAAAAAAGAGAAAAAAAAAGAAAAAAAATGATGATAATAAAAATGTAGATAAGTTTGGTTTCGTAGCCTCCCTAACCTAAGCAATTAAGCCCGAAGGGGTGTTTTAACACCTAATACCCTAAAGTCAACTGACTTGGGAGCTATTGGCCCAACGCTTGTTACATGGGTTGAGGAGAAAAGCTTAAGGGAATCAAACATTGCACTATCTACATATCAGTATCTGCGACCCGAGTTACTAAGCTCGTAGGGGTGTCTTAACACCTAATGCCCTAAGACCAACTGGTTTGGGAGTCATTAGCTGAAAGCTCGTTACATGGGTTAAAGATGCATGATGTTTTTAAATTATATGTATATAGAGTTGAAAAAAAAAAAGAAGCAAAAAAAAAAAAGAAAAAAAAAGACAAATAATAATCCCAACCCAAGGAAGTTAACCTTAAACATTAGAACAAAAATTTTGTTTTCTTCCAAGAAAAGCCCCATAATTATGTGTTGATACATTAACCACACAAAAGAAAGGTTTATTAATATCTTGTTAAGAGGTATTGAGCAGATATATAAATTTAATGAGAGTTTGTTTATCTGGATGGATTAAAGGAAGTTAAATGATGAATACCTTGCTTTGTGAAATTTGCAAAAAAATTTTCTATTTTAACGCTTTGATTACTAGGGACTAGTAATAAGCTGGTTGAGGGGTGTGATTAGTACTTAAAAGTGCATTTTTATCATGGTTTTATATCATCATTTTGCACTTGAAGTATCAATAACTCCTTAACTAAAATATGTTTTATAATAATGTATCTAATAATATAAGATACCTATAATTTGTGGTAAATGTCTATTTTTAATGCAGGTCTATCACATAAATGAAAGGATTGATTGATGACTTGAAGAACTTAAATTGCATGGATAAAGAGATGGTCAAACTTAGAGAAGAGATGTCGGTGCAATCCAAACCGGAACACTGTTCGGTAATTGGGCCATATCTAGAGCTACAGATCTCAGATTTAGGTCCAATTTATATGGATGGAAAGGTAAGACATAGGCCTACAACTTTCATATGGAGCCCAAGATCTAAAAAGGCCATTATCAAATCCAAATTGTAGCAACAACAAAGAAGCCCGAATCTGTCTTCCAACCTGAGCACTGTTCGGTATTTTGGCCATATCTGGAGTTCTAGAAGTCCAAATGAGCTGAAGTTTTTACACAAGAAAGCTGAGACAATTTACTACAACTTTTATGTTTGCACCTGGCTCCAGTTTTGACGTTATCAATGACGTTTTGGGCAGACAAGAGAAGATAAGGATTGTCACCAAGTCAAAAGTTGGCCACCCACTTATCAATTAGTCATCAAATCAATAGTTCCCAATTTTGGCCTATAAAAGGAGGCATTTGCCATGCATTTAGGCATCTTGGTTTCCAGATCAAGATCATGCTCTTCCTTTCTCTCTTTGTATTTTTTATGCTTTGTTTTCATTAATATTAAGTTTATGCCTTTCATTTCCTTTCCTTTCCTTAGTTAACTTTTATGTTCTTATTTTGTTTATCTATTTTTATTTCTTTCATTATGTCTAGCTAAGTTAATTATGTCAAGGTGAAAAGGTTACACTAATGGTGTAAGAATAAGTATAGTGTAAACTTAATATGGACTTTAATGTTTGATACTAACATGTTTTATATTTGTTATCTTATTCACTCTTTAATACTTTGCTTGTTAAATGACTAATCTTGATTTATGTTGTATAACACTTGGTACAACAAATGCTTGGCACTTTCATAGCCCATAATGTATGGTATAACCGACACCTGAGCTATGAAAGGAACTTGATTTGTTATTAACATAAGTTATAATCATGAATGCTTGACGAGATTTACAAGTATTAGCATTAATCGAATAAGATGACTAATGTAATCATGTTAACAATCTATAATTTGATTGGAACCTCCTTTGTGTGTGGTTTCCAATTCAATAACAAGAGTTTATACTATACTTGTTTGATATACCATTAGTGGAACCTCTAACCTTGACATTTGTTATTATTATTGTTTAATCCTTACATTAATATTTCATCTCTAAGTTCTCATCATCATCATCATCATCTTCTTCTTTTTCTTTATTATTATTATTATTATTATTATTATTATTATTATTACTATTGTTGTTATTGTTATTGTTGTTGTATTATTATTATTTATAATTTGTACAATTAACCTCCCTGTGGTTCGACCCCGGTCTTGCCGGGTTATTTATTACTTCGACACTCCTGCACTTGGGAGAAGACATCAACCTTTTAGTCGTGTCACCTACAAAGTCTACCACTTGATGTACGTGACCACACTCTCATGCACGTGTAAAAAAAAAAAAAAAAAAAAAGCAAAAGAAGGAGGAAGAAAACAAAATAAAAAGAAATAAAAGAAAAGAAACAAAGTTATATACAAGAAAAGAGAAAAGAGAAAATAAATACTATAATTTATACAAGAACTTACCTCCCCGGCAACGGCGCCAAAAACTTGACACGACTAAAAGGTTGATGTCTTCTCCCAAGTGCAGGAGTGTCGAAGTAATAAATAACCCGGCAAGACCGGGGTCGAACCACAGGGAGGTTAATTGTACAAATTATAAACAACAATTATAAAACAACAATAATAGTACTAACAATAACAATAATAATAATAATAATAATAACAATAATAATAATAATAATACTAGTAGTAGTAGTAGTAGTAGTAGTAGTAATAATAATAATAATAATAATAATAATAAAGAAAGAGAAGAAGAAGAAGATGATGATGATGAGAACTTAGAGATGAAATATTAAAGTAAGGATTAAACAATAATAATAACAAATGTCAAAGTTAGAGGTTCCACTAATGGTATATCAAACAAGTATAGTATAAACTCTTATTATTGAATTGGAAACCACACACAAAGGAGGTTCCAATCAGATTATATATTGTTAACATGATTACATTAGTCATCTTATTCAATTAATGCTAATACTTGTAAATCTCGTCAAGCATTCATGATTATAACTTATGTTAACAACAAATCAAGTTCCTTTCATAGCTCAGGTGTCGGTTATACCATACATTATGGGCTATGAAAGTGCCAAGCATTTGTTGTACCAAGTGTTATACAACATAAATCAAGATTAGTCATTTAACAAGCAAAGTATTAAAGAGTAAATAAGATAACAAATATAAAACATGTTAGTATCAAACATTAAAGTCCATATTAAGTTTACATTATACTTATTCTTACACCATTAGTGTAACCTTTTCACCTTGATATAATTAACTTAGCTAGACATAATGAAAGAAAGAAAAATAAATAAACAAAATAAGAACATAAAAGCTAACTAAGTAAAGGAAAGAAAATGAAAAGCATAAACTTGATATTAATGAAAGCAAAGCATAAAAATTACAAAAAATACAAAGAGAGAAAGGAAGAGCATGATCTTGATCTGGAAACCAAGATGCCTAAATGCATGGCAAATGCCTCCTTTTATAGGCCCAAATTGGGAACTATTGATTTGATGACTAATTGATAAGTGGGTGGCCAACTTTTGACTTGGTGACAATCCTTATCTTCTCTTGTCTGCCCAAAACGTCATTGATAACGTCAAAAATAGAGCCAGTTGTAAACATGAAAGTTGTAGGAAATTGTCTCAGCTTTCTTGTGTATAAAATTCAGCTCATTTGGACTTCTAGAACTTCAGATATGGCCACAATACCAAACAGTGCTCGGGCTGGAAGACAGATTCGGGCTTCTTTGTTGTTGCTACAATTTGGACTTGATAATGGCCTTTTTAGATCTTCGGCTCCATATGAAAGTTGTAGGTCTATGTCTTACCTTTTCATCCATATAAATTGGACCTAAATCTGAGATCTGTAGCTCCAGATATGATCCAATTACCGAATAGTGTTCTGGTTTGGATTGCACCGACATCTCTTCTCTAAGTTTGGCCATCTCTTTATCCTTGCAATTTAAGTTCTTCAAGTCATCAATCAATCCTTTCATTTATATGATAGGCCTGTATTAAAAATAGACATTTACCACAAATTATAGGTATCTTATATTATTAGATACATTATTATAAAACATATTTTAGTTAAGGAGTTATTGATACTTCAAGTGCAAAATAATGATATAAAACTATGATAAAAATGCACTTTTAAGTACTAATCACCTGACCAAAGAAAGGATCTCATAATTTGCTCCATATTTTTTATGACTTACCTAGGTAAGAGGAAGAGAGATGCCCAATAGACCTAGATGGAAAATAAAACTGAATTAAACAGTTGTACTCGTCCTGCATACGAGAGTGTTCTACAAGTCCAACATCGAACTTTAGAGGTGATTCGATCCACGAGACTCTTACAATAAAGAGCTTTTAGTCTGGACGTGATAAGAGACACTCCCAAAAAATCATGTTCATGCTTGTGAGATGGGTCTATGACCAATCCAATTTGATATGTTAGGCTAATAAATGGTCCAGCCTTTTCTTTTGTTTTTTTTTGTTTTTTTTTGTATACGAGGGCTGGATTCATCACAGTGGGTTGGGCGGAATGGAGGTTGGCCCCTTTTTTTTCCACTACTGGCTCGACATGGAGGAAAATTTCAGAACAATTGCCAACACAAGAATTAATTAATTCTCCATGTATTTTTATGCACAACACCCATGAGGGAGGAAGGGGAGAAGTTATATGGCCTAAGATTGATAACTTGCTTTTGTGATACGATCCAAGCAGGGTCAAAATTGAATTTTGATGTAAAATATGAAACTATCCAGTTTTACGGCAATAGTCATAATTCTCAATCCGACCGTTGGATCGAGCTGAAAATTTGCGTGGAGTCTTGTGACATATTGTATTATCTTGGGTTAACATTTCAGGTCAATCGGAGTTCAGGAAGGTATCTCAATATGGGTCAACAGAGGCTGTACGAATTTTGTTATTTACTTCCTTTTGACTTGTGGACTTCCTATTTGGCTAGTATTCTTTTTCTAAAGGGATGTGGCAGCTTATTTTGGAAATATACTAATTCTACAAGGATGTTTAATGGGCTGCAACATAGTTTCCAAGTGTGGCAAGGATTCATAATTATTTCAGAATCCTTTTCTTACAAGGATTCCTTATTCATCCGAGCTACAAAAGGAAAGAAGACTTTAGAATACATTCTACCTTCAGATCAGATTTCCTAGTCTATTTGGGACTTCTTAACGGTGACAAATCTGATTCTAGCATATTTAAGATAGTAATTTTTGGATTTTTTATATTTTTATTATTTTCTTCTTAGTCTTTGGGTTATTATTACTCATTTGGGTCAATTGTAAGGGGGCTACATATAAGTCCATCTAAGAGGGGGTCCATTAGGGTTTCTTTAAGTCTAGAATCACTATAAATAGAGGCATAACCAAACATGTAGGCAAGACTATTCAGATTAATAAAACTTCTTGTTCGCCGCACTTTGTGTGTGTGTGATGGTGAGATAATCTTCCTTCCATGGTTCTCTAATGAACTGAAAATTGACTTATCGAAGAACAACTGTCTTCGTGGCATCATCCTTATACTTCTCATTCACAAATCAATATTCGTTGGGTGGGGGTTTCTGTTTTCAATAGTGCTGGTGCCTAGGTACAAGTTATTTTTGTGTCACACTCCTATCAAACCTGATTTATTTGGCTTTTCAAGAATTGACATTTTTACATGTTGGTTGCGTGACCATGTGATCACGAGGTTCACATCATTTTGGAAAAGGAGCTGGCGTCTGGCACTGCCGCTCAGAGGAGATGCACGCTGCTATGCTAGCGGCTGCTCCACTGCTGGAGCAAGTTGATGTTGTTGCACTAGGGATGATGAAGCTTTGCTGCTGATGTGACTAGGAAGAACCGCCTCTGCTACTGCTGTAGGAGGACGATATGTCAAGAGCTCACTACTGGTGTTATGTCATTGCTGGTGTGGAGGAGCTGCCGGCATGGAGAGGCTGGGCATTGCCACTGGAGTTCACGTTACTAAAAAGAGAAGAGTAGTGCACCTGTCATTGTGTATTGTTTGCTGGACTGAGAAGCTGTAACGTGTAGCTGCTAATGCTGAGACTCCTGTTGGTGTTGCTGCGCTGCTGTGGCTGAGGTCACAGTGCTGTAACCAGTGGAGAGGAGGCTGTGGGGTCCTATTCTTGGTTGTGGTTCACAGGTGGAGGACAAGTGTTGAAAAAATGGTGAACCCTAAATGAAAAACGGGACTAGAAGTAGTGGTGGGTGTGGAGCCGTGAGGAAAAGCTGACCAGAGGTGGAAGAGGATAGGAGCTGAGAAATATTATTCATGGTAGTGTTCATCCCCCCCTCTCCAAGCTGCTTGGTTAGAGTTTTGTGGGGTTTTTATTATAGTTAATGGAATCTCGACTCTTAAAGGTGAAGAATAAAATACAGTCATTCATTCATTAGAGCAAAGGATAAAAACTTTTCCTGCTTTGTGAAAGGGAAGACCTAGGTTGTTTTTGCTGGTATAACAATGTTGGGTAATATTTTTAAGAGAGAATTTAAAATTTTTTTAGAGTTACTAAAGTTGAAATTTTGGTTTAGAGTGAAATATAAATAATAAGATATAAGAGAGAATTTAAGAGTTTTTTTGGAGTTATTAAAGTTGAAATTTTGGTTTAGAGTGAAATATAAATAATAAGATATAGGTTGACATAAAATTTGTGTGATATAACGAGGGAGAAATTAAAGCTGGAATAAAAAAGTATTTGGTTACCATTATTTTTTTATATTTTATTGGGAAGAAGAAAATGAATAATAAAATTAAACTATTTTTAATTTATTCCTTAAACCTTTGAAATTTTATAATGGAATTCCTAGTTAGCTCTAATTTTTTAGATTCATTATAATTTCACTCTTAATATTTTTTGATTGGATCCTTAAATTTTTGTGCTTTTACAAAGTGCTTTTTGGTTTTGAAATTCTTTAACTTGACTTTCAATTAAGCTTGAAACTTCTAGTTTCTTGCAATTTCTATTCTTAATCTCACCCAATTAAATTTGAAAAAAAAAATTAAATATAATTTTTTAAAACTCTAATATTTTTAAATTAGTCAAAATTAGGTTTTCAAACTTATTTTTTCACAAATTAAGTCCTTAATAAAATTAATTTGAGTCATTAAACATCTAATTAAGTTTTTGCACTTAATGAATTTTTTTAATTGGACTCATGATTAAATTAAATTGACTTATTAAAAGTCTAATTAAGTCAACAAACTTAATTTTTATACAACTTTATTTGGTAATCATTTCATTTAACCTTAAATCTATATTTTATTTCGATTTTAGGTACTATAAGGTACAATTAGGCTCTCGATTTTGTTCAAAATTTCAGTTTGGTTCCTTCATGCATTGAAACACTTTTGAACATGATCTTGGTTGCTAGTCTTTTTTCATTTTCATTTTTTATTTTTTTTCCTTTTCATTTTTTTTCAATTTTAAAAGAAAAGGACAATTTGGAGGAAACCCAAATTGGGTTATAACAAGAAGTATAATAAAGTGTTGTTTGGGTTTCAATTAATTTGTTTTTATAATAGTTTCTTATAATTTCTTTTCGTGTCTTCAAAAATATTCATATCTCGTATAAATTCACTTGCTACTGCTAGAATTGTAATCATAGCTTTTGGTTTTTCTTGTTTTCATAAATTTTTTGCTTATTCATTACTTATATTTGGATTGCCCAAGTAGGTTTTTCTTTTTGGCGGTGATGAATTTTGATATGACTAAAAGATTGATGTCTTCTCCCAAGTGCAAGAGTGTCGAAGTAATAAATAACTCGGCAAGACCGGGATCGAACCATAAGGAGGTTAATTATACAAATTATAAACAATAACAATAACAATAACAACAACAACTATAATAATAATAGTAGTAGTAGTAGTAGTAGTAGTAATAAAAAAAGAGAAGAAGAAGAAGACCAGAACTTGGAGATGGAATATTAGTTTAAGGATTAAACAATGATAATAACAAATATCAAGGTTAGAGGTTCCACTAATGGTATGTCAAACAAGTATAATATAAACTCTTATTATTCCATTGGAAACCACACACAAAGGAGATTCCAATCAGATTATATATTGTTAACATGATTACATTAGTCATCTTATTCGATTAATGCTAATACTTGTAAATCTCGTCAAGCATTCATGATTATAACTTATGTTAACAACAAATCAAGTTCCTTTCATAGTTTAGGTAGTATGGGCTATGAAAGTGTCAAGCATTTGTTGTACCAAGTGTTATACAACATAAATCAAGATTAGTCATTTAACAAGCAAAGTATTAAAGAGTGAACAAGATAACAAATATAAAACATGTTAGTATCAAACATTAAATTCCATATTAAGTTTATACTATACTTATTCTTACACCATTAATGTAAACCTTTTCACCTTGACATAATAAACTTAGCTAGACATAATGAAAGAAAGAAAAATAAATAAATAAAATAAGAACATAAATAAGATAAAAGTTAACTAAATAAGTGAAAGGAAATGAAAGGCATAAACTTAATATTAATAAAAGCAAAGCATAAACATTACAAAAAATACAAAGAGAAAGTAAAAGCATGATCTTGATCTGGAGAGCAAGATGCCTAAATGCATGGCAAATGTCTCCTTTTATAGGCCAAAATTGGGAACTATTGATTTGATAACTAATTAATGAGTGGGTGACCAACTCTTGACTTGGTGACAATCCTTACCTTATCTTCTCTTATCTGCCCAAAACGTCATTGATAACATCAAAATTAGAGCTACTTGAAAAATTAAAGTTGTAGGAAATTGTCTCAGCGTTCTTGTATAAAAACTTCAGCTCATTTCGACTTTTAGAACTCTAGATATAGCCAAAATACTGAATAGTGCTCGGGCTAGAGGACAGATTCAGGCTTTTTTGTTATTGCTATAATTTGGACTTGAAAATAGCCTTTTTAGATCTTAGGCTCCATATGAAAGTTGTAGGTCTATGTCTTACCTTTCCATCCATATAAAGTAGATCTAAATCTAAAATCTATAGCTCCAGATATGACCCAAATCTATATATTATAATTATTGTTGTTGTTATTGTTATTGTTATTGTTATTGTTATTGTTATTGTTTATTATTGTTTTTATAATTTGTACAATTAACCTCCTTATGGTTCGACCATGGTCTTGCTGGGTTATTTATTACTTCGACACTCCTGCACTTGGAAGAAGACATCAATATTTTAGTCGTGTCAGCCTGCATTTAAAATGAATATTTAATACAAATTAAAGGTATCTTATATTATTAGATATATTATTATAAAACATGATTTAGTTAAGGAGTTATTGATACTTCAAGTGCAAAATGATTATATAAAACCATGATAAAAATGCACTTTTAAGTACTAATTACACACCCTCAACTAGCTTATTACTAGTCCCTAGTACTTAAAGCGTTAAAATAGAAAAATAATTTGCAAATTCCACAAAGCAAGGTATTCATCATTTAACTTCCATTAATCTATCCAGATAAACAAAGTCTCATTAAATTTATATATATGCTCAATACCTCTTAACAAGATACATATAACTTAAAACATCATACATCTTTAACCCATGTAACGAGCTTTCTGCTAATGACTCCCAGACCAGTTGGTCTTAGGGTGTTAAGACACCACTGCGAGCTTAGTAACTCAGGTCGCAGATACTGATATGTAGATAGTGCAATGTTTGATTCCCTTAAGCTTTTCTCCTCAACCCATGTAACAAGCGCTGGGCCAATAGCTTCCAAGTCAGTTGACAAAACACCCCTTCAGGCTTAATTGCTTAGGTTAGGGAGGCTACGAAACCAAACTTATCTATATTTTTATTATTATCATTTTTTTTCTTTTTTTTTAATTATATACTATCCCTTTTCCTTAGTTGTTACCTTTAACAAAAGAAAATAAATAATGTAATAATCCCATATACAACCCACAATCATATGTTAAAGTGTGTGTGTGTAAATTAAGGTTTAAGAATACATGTCAAATAAGTATATGAGCAGAATTAAGTGATAACAATGCGAGAGTTTGTAAACCTGAATATTTCAAGAAGTATTATGATAGACCTTATTAATAATGATTACTAAGATGCATCTCAAGAGTTATAAAAGTTCTGTTTACTTTGCCATCATAGTAACAACAATTTTGCACATGCTTTATAAAATAGAAAACACAGTTTTTTTTAGCTACTACCCTCTCCCCCCAACTAAAACAAAATATTATCCTCAATGTTTAAAGGTAGAAAGATAGAGTATAAAAGATATCACCTGAAATAACAAACACTAACAAACCTGAAATACACTAAAATAAATATAAGTAACAACAAAACACAATAATAAAACCAAAAGACACAAAGATTCACAAATAAAGGCTCAAATCCAATCTAAACTTTTCACGGCTTTCCTTAGTTGACCAATTTATGCGACTTATGGAAGGATCAATTACAAGAATGAAATATTATAGTTGGTCAATCAATTATTCAGCAGTAGCAGCAGAGATTATGATTTATCGTGCAGAAGATGTTAGAAATTCTTGTTCCACAGCATGATTAAGAAAATACAATAACTTATCATAATAACCATTAACATTTAACAAACCTATGGGTTTATGGTGAATGTGCAGTTAGGACCAAGAGAAAATATGAAAGATCTCTTCCAATATACCTAGACCACCTGGTAAAGCAAGAATGCATCAGCATGGTTAAACATTGCATTCATTCAAGCTGACACTGTGGAGACTTGAAGTTCCTCTCCAATTGTTTTTCCAATTATATCCCCTTGTGCTAAAGCTTCGGGGACGACCCTCAAAACATGACTACCTTCTAAAAATGCAGCTATTGATACACCTCCCATTAACCCAAGACTGTCTCCCCAATACACTAAATGAATCTTTCTCTCAGCTAGTACCTGACCAAGATAATTTACTGATTCTAAAAACTCTTTTTCTTTCCCAAGATTAGATCCACCAAAAACACAAATATTTCTTATCTGATGACCTGAGGAACTTGCCATTTCTACACACTACTATATTTTTTGAATATATAGATTGAGTATAAATGAAAGGAAGGAAGAGAGGATAGATGAGAAATTAGAAAGGCAATCATACCACCTATATAGAGGCCATCTAGAGTCTCACACACACTCTCTCTCTTTTTATTTACTTTTGAAAAACTATGTGTATGTACAGGTAGTTGTGATTGTGGCTCACATCTTCTCTTGGTTTTACGTCCAAGAACGGCTTAAACGCGCTCTATGTGTCGAGGATAGGCTTCCCATCCAGTTTTCTTAAAAACTAGCAAACAGGGTTTTTTCTAGTCATATTCCCAAGACTAAGTCGATCATGTTCTTTATGAAATAGTAGCCATAAATCATGAATTACAAGATGCTTATCTCAACTATGATGAGACTTAAGAGTCGAAAAAATACTCTACAGCTAGAGACATCCTTGTAAAAAATAGACTGGAGAGAGAGAGATCTGGAGAGAGAGAGAGAGATTAGAGATCAAACTGTCGGAGCTAGATCTACTCCATCCACCGTTGGATCATCCTCATTTCTTACTATGCTGTTCATTCCAGCCTTCTAGAAACATTGACCGAATGGATCTTCATTCCAATCAACGAGAACATACTCTACAGCTTGACCGCACGAATCATCATTCCAATCAATAATCGCGAAGATACTGGCCTCGTAATTCTTCAAGTCTGGACATATATTAAGATTAGAGCTACAAGATATGTTGAACAGCCATGGGATGAGGATTTCTCAGTTTACTAGTGCTAATCAAGCTGATTCTGAAGCTAGCATAGAGAAGAAACACTCTAATTCCCAAGCTTCTAATGTTGTTTCAGAAATGAATCATATGTTGGGTTCTAAAGTTGATGAGTTGAAGGTAGGGTCTCAGAAACAAGACCAGCAAAGCCTTCGCCCCAAATTGAATTTTTTAAATGCTTTGAAGGGTTCTGATGTTGATAACAATGAGGGTAGCAAGAACCTTGGTATTTCTCTAGTTCGTAATCTGCATTTTGCTCCCCCTGCTATGACTGATGGTCGTGTGACAGTAGCTCCTCCACTTGATGTGTTTGAGGATGGCTGTGAACTTTGGAAATCCACCCTAGTTGGTCATTTTGTGGGTCAGAAATTACCATATCCCGTCGTTAATTCTATTGCCAAAAGAATCTGGGGCTCCTACGGTCTATCAGAAGTTTTATCTTCGGATAATGGTTTCTTCCTATTCACTTTTGATTCTGTTGATCATGCCACTAATGTGCTGGAAAGAGCCCCATGGCACATGGCAAGCAGACCTTTGGTGCTTAAACGTTGGCAACCGAACATGCAATTTTTGAAAGGTGATTTGGTCAAAGTTCTGGTATGGGTTAGGCTGTATAATGTTCCTCTTGAGTATTGGACTATTAAGGGGTTGAGTTGTGTAGCGAGTGCTATTGGGGTTCCTCTTCATGCTGATCAGACTACATTGTTGCGTCAAAGGCTTAGCTACGCAAGAGTTTGTGTTGAGATTGATGCTACGAAGACGCTGGTTAAGGAATACGACCTTCGCTGTCCAAATGGGTTATTCATAATAATTTCAGCTGATTACGAATGGATACCATCGAAGTGCAATAACTGTAATGTCTTTGGACACACGACAGCGATATGTGCTACTAATAACGGTGAAAATCTTACAATGGAGGCAGAGGGTAAGAGGAAACTAGGAGCTGCGAACTCTAAATCTGCGGATAAACAACAGAATCAGTTTCAATGGCAGGTAGTTGCTAAACAAAATAAGGGTTCTGTGAGTGGTGAGAATGGTTGTTCGACATCTGGTACAAATATTTCTGATTGTAATATGAATGAGAAGGCTGCATCAGATGTGAGTTATGCTGATTATTATGAAGATGAAAATCCTACATCTCCTCTTGTTTTGAAGAGTTCACAAGGAGATATGAAGCAGGAGCAGGGGGGTACATGTACAGCTTCAGATCAAAGTTTAGCCATCTCCAATACATCTGATTGTGCGATCGTGAACCAGGTTCTTTTCGTTAATAGTCATGAGCTGAATGTAGATATTGACACAATGGGAGGTGATACAGATGGGGAACGAACTGATAAGGAGTGGACGTCACCAATCCCGACAAGCCCACAAACTCTGAATTCCACCGAAAGGGAAACTGTTAATCAGTTGGCTATTAAGGCTAGAGACTCTCTAGAGAAAAAGAAAAAGGGTTTGAAAAACTCTTCAAAGAAGAATAAGAAATCTGTCTCCTCGCCTGGGGGCACGTCGAGGTAATCTTTGTGTTGCTGTTTGTACTCCTCTCTATTTTCTTATGATTATTGGATGTTGGAATGTAAGAGGTTTGAATGATCCCATAAAGCATTCAGCATTGCGTTAGCTCATCCATCAAAAGAGGATGACTCTTTTCGGTTTGGTTGAAACTCGGGTTAGAGACGAGAATAAATATAATGTTTCTCAACTTCTTCTACGTAATTGGTCCTTCTTGTATAATTATGATTTCTCTTGTCGTAGTCGTATTTGGGTTTGTTGGAATGCTGATGTGGTGAAGGTTGATGTCCTCGGAATGTCAGACCAGGCTATTCATGTTTCTGTCACTATATTAGCTATCAATATCTGTTTCAATGCTTCAATTATATACGGAGACAATAACGCTTCCTTACGTGAGGCATTATGGTCTGATATAGTGAGTCGTAGTGATGGATGGGAGTCCAGCCCATGGATTCTTATGGGCGACTTTAATGCTATCCGCTACCAATCAGACAGGTTAGGAGGGTCTACTTCGTGGGCTGGTCATATGGACAGATTGGAAACATGTATTCAAGAAGCGAAAGTGGATGATCTTCGATATTCGGGCCTGCATTATACTTGGTCGAATCAATGTCCTGAGAATCTGATTATGCGGAAACTAGATAGAGTGCTTGTCAATGAGAAATGGAATCTGAACTTCCCCTTTTCAGAAGCGAGATTTTTGCCCTCGGGTATGTCAGACCATTCTCCTATGGTGGTAAAGGTTACTGGTGATTATCAGAATATAAAGAAACCATTCAGATTCTTTGATATGTGGATGGACCATGACGAGTTCATGCCCTTGGTGAGGAAAGTATGGGAACACAATTCGGGGGGTTGTCCAATGTATCAGCTATGTTGCAAGCTAAGAAAACTAAAACGGGAATTGAAACTTTTCAATATGACTCACTTCTCCAACATTTCAGATAGAGTCAAAGATGCGAAAGATGAAATGGATAAGGCTCAACAGGCTCTCCATACAGCACATGGGAATCCAACTTTGTGCATGCGAGAAAGGGATGCTGTACGTAACTACGCTTCTATCGTCAAAGCCGAGAGAGTTTTTTCAAACAGAAGTCAAGGATACAGTGGCTTAGCTTGGGGGATCAGAATACTGGCTACTTTCACAAATCAGTAAATGGAAGACAACATAAAAATAAACTTCTTTCACTTACAAAGGAGGATGGAGAGGTTGTCGAAGGACATAAGGCAGTTAAATCAGAAGTCATTGCGTACTTCCAGCGTGTGTTAAGAGTGGAACAGATGCCTAGGGTTCTGAATGAGGAAGAGATGGAATCGACAATTAAATTGAAACTGTCTTCAACACAACAACATGTATTAGCACAAGATGTAACAAGGAAGGAGATTAAGCATGCTATGTTTAGTTTGAAGAACAACAAAGCCCCTGGTCCGGATGGATTTAACGCAGGTTTCTTCAAAAGAATGTGGCACATAGTTGGGGAGGATGTAATCAATGCTGTTAGCTCCTTCTTTCAGACTCGGAGAATGCTTAAAGAAATGAATGCTACATCCATTTCCCTTATTCCTAAAGTTGCCAATCCTACGAGGTTGACAGATTTTTGTCCTATATCTTGCTGCAATACCGTGTACAAATGCATCGCTAAGATTCTAGCTGGGAGAATCACAGCTGTTTTGCCATCCCTAGTAGGTCCGTATCAGACAACTTTTATCTCTGGACGGAGAATCAGCGACAACATTCTTTTGTCTCAGGAACTAATGAAAGGCTATCATAAATCTACGGGACATGCCCGTTGTGCTATGAAAGTAGATCTAATGAAGGCTTATGACTCGGTTCGGTGGGATTTCGTTGACGTTATGTTAAGAAAAATGGGATTCCCTAGAACAGTCATTGATTGGATTATGGTTTGTGTTACATCATGTCAATTCTCTATCAACGTCAATGGTGAGCTTGCAGGTTATTTTCAAGGGGGGAGAGGGTTGCGACAAGGGGATCCACTTTCTCCATATTTGTTTGTCCTATGTATGGAAATCCTTTCGGGGCTATTCTGCAAGATGAGTCCCAACCAAAACTTCAAGTTCCACTGGAGATGCAAGAAGGACAACATTTCTCATCTTTGTTTTGCTGAAGAATTGATGATTTTTAGCAAAGGAGATGTAAACTCAATTCGTATGATCAAAACTGTGCTCACAAAGTTTCAAGACCTATCAGGTCTGTATCCAAATCCAAATAAAAGTGACATCTTCTTAAGCGGTGTGTTAAATGCTGAGAGGGAAGAGATTATTCATGTTCTTGGGTTTGCAGAGGGGGAGCTCCCTATGAAATATTTGGGAGTGTCTCTTATCTCGTCCAGACTAAAGGCTATTTATTGTAAGGGTCTCGTGGATCGAATCACCTCTAAAGTTCGACATTGGACTTGTAGAACACTCTCGTATGCAGGACGAGTACAACTGATTAATTCAGTTTTATTTTCCATCCAGGTCTATTGGGCATCTCTCTTCCTCTTACCTGGGCAAGTCATAAAAAGTGTGGAGCAAATTATGAGATCCTTTGTTTGGTCAGGTTCAGATATGAGAACTACTGGGGCTAAAGTGGCTTGGGATCAGGTATGTCTTCCAAAAAAGGAGGGGGGGCTAGGAATAAAGAGGATAACATAATGGAACAAGATTGCTTTGTTGAAACACATTTGGAACCTGTGCAATGACTCAGATGGCTCAATCTAGTCTACTTGGATTAGATGTAATCTGTTGCGAGGTAGGAATTTCTGGACAATCAAGACGCCATAGAATTGCTCTTGGGCATGGAGAAAGATTCTGAAGCTCAGATCCTTAGCATGGCCAAAGATGAAGTACATCATAGGGGATGGCAGGACAACTTCTCTATGGTTTGATAATTAGCATCCTCACAGCCAGCTCGCAGATTCTTACGGTGATAGATTCATCTATGATTCAGGTATGGAAAAGAACGCGAAGGTGAATATGCTGATTCATAACTCAGAATGGAAAATTCCTACCACTCACGCTATTGGCTGGCACCCCATTGTAGAAGCTATTCCTTCCAATTCTAAACCAATGATAGGGCAAAATGATAAGATTGTTTGGCTGGATTCACTAAATCACAGATTCTCGATCAAAATAGCTTGGGAACAACTAAGATTTCATCATACGATGGTCGAATGACATGACATTGTGTGGTTCAAGAATGCTGTTCCAAGACATTCGTTTCTTCTTTGGGTGGCTGTCCAACAGAAACTCACAACTCAAGATAGACTTCATCGATTTGGTATACATGGTCCCAATAGATGCTCACTCTATCTCCGCAACAACGAAGATCACAACCACTTGTTCTTTGAATGCTCCTATACTAAAGCGATCTGGTGGGATGTTTGTGACAGATGCAACATTCCAAGAATGACAAAAGGATGGAATGAATGGATTCGATGGGCCACTGTCACTTGGCATGGCAAAAGTTTCGTTAATTTTTCTCGTAAACTCAGTTTTGCAGCTATAGTGTATCATATCTGGCAAGAAAGGAATGCAAGGACCTTTGCTGGAATATCTAGAACTCAGAATTTGGTCTTTCATCAAATCGAATGTATCATCCGTGATAAGCTGGATTTGATGAGGAACGTTCTACCAACAAATGAAAATAAAAGAATCCAACGAGCCTGGAGGGTTAATAACATAGATTCTTCATTTGATATTTAGCTGGTTGTATTAGTTTCCCTAACGAATCAAGTTAGGTCTTGAGTTTTCAGTTCGGTGGCTAGCATGTAGCCATCTATTGTTTTACGTTTCTGTTCTCATTGTAAATCTGGGGTATGCCCCTTATAATCTTTGTATCGTTTTCCTTTAATATATACGTCAACTTACCAAAAAAAAAAAAGACTTAAGAGTCAATAGAAGATTATCTAAAGACTCTCTGTGTTTGAAATAAATCCCACCTTTTGATAAATTTTACAGGTTTTGCGGAATGCATGTGATTCCTTGAATATGGTGGGCCAATAAAATCTATTTTGTAAGATTTCTACAATCCTTTTTTTTTATGAGAAATGATCCTCATGTTCCTTAGAGTGACAAAATTTAATGAAATTTCTTCATTGTCAGGAATGCATTTTTTAAATATTTGATTAGGACAATAATTGAATAAGCAAGGGTCATCCCAATAAAAATTTTGCACGTTGCTCAAAAATTGTCTTTTATCTTCGGTATTCCAATGAGTTGGCAAAAATCCTGAAACAAGAAAATTGATATTTTTAGCAAACTAAAGCATTGAATTAAGAGAAAGTAAAGATTCATCAGGAAAGTAATCATCGATTGGTGTGATATTGGGTGTCGAATCTGTTGTCACTTTTGATAAAAGATCCACATCAACATTTTCAGTGCCTTTTTTATCCTCGATTTCTTCCTGATTAGTAATGGCATGAGGAAATGGAAGTGCTGGTGGGAAATCAGTCTTTTCTTTGCAATGTTTAGATTCAACCTCTTCCTTACCCTTAGAGATTGACTCATCATCCTTCTCACAAGGTTCAAGAATTGGTTTTTGAATAACCTTACCACTACAAAAGGTGATGGCTGATTTGATTTGATCCATGTGTTGTCTTCCAAAACTACTTGCATTTGCATTGTATTGCCCCTTAGGATTTTGTTGTGGTTGAGATGGAAACTTATCTTTCTCTTGAAAAGATATTAATAAACCTTTCTTTTGTGCTCAATGTATCAACATATAATTATGGGGCTTTTCTAGGAAGAAAACAAATTTTTTATTCTAATGTTTAAGGTTAACTTCCTTGAGTTGAGATTATTAATTTTATCTTTTTTTTTTCTTCTTTTTTTTTTAAATATATATATATATAATTTAAAAACATCATGCATCTTTAACCCATGTAACAAGCTTTTAGCTAATGACTCCCAGACCAGTTGGTCTTAGGGCATTAGGTGTTAAGACACCCTTATGAGCTTAATAACTCGAGTCGTGGATACTGATATGTAGATAGTGCAATGTTTGATACCCTTAAGCTTTTCTCCTCAACCCATGTAACAAGCGTTGGGTCAATAGCTCCCAAGTCAGTTGACTTTAGGGTATTAAGTGTTAAAACACCCCTTCGGGCTTAATTGCTTAGGTTAGGGAGGCTACAAAACCAAACTTATCTACATTTTTATTATTATCATTTTTTTCTTTTTTCCCCTTTTTTTCACTTTTTTATAATTATATACAATCCCTTTCCCTTGTTACCTTTAACAAAAGAACATAAATAATGTAATAATCTAATATGCAACACATAATCATATGTTAAAATATATGTGTTTAAATTAAGGTTTAAGAATACATGTTAAATAAGTATATGAGCAGAATTAAGTGATAACAATGCAAGAGTTTGTAAACCTGAATATTTCAAGAAGTATTGTAATAGATCTTGTTAAGAATGGTTACTAAGATGCGTCTCAAGAGTCACTTTAACAAAAGAACTCCTTTACTCTGCCATCCTAGTAACAACACTTATGCATATGCTTTATAAAATGAAAAACAATTTTTTTTTTATCAACTACTATCCTCTCCCCCCAACCAAGGTTTATGGTGTTAGAAATTCCTGTTTCACAGCATGATCAAGAAAAGACAACAACTTATCATAATAACCATTAATATTTAACAAACCTATGAGTTTATGGTGAATGTGCAGTTGCGCCCAAGAGGAAATATAAAAGATCTCTTCTAATGTGCCTGACCACCTGGTAAAGCAATGAAGGCATCAGCATGGTTTAAACATTGCATTCATTCAAGTTGATATTGTGGAGACTTGAAGTTCCTCTTCAATTGTTTTTCCAATGATGTCCCCTTGTGCGGATGCTTCGGGGACGACCCCCAAAACTCAACTACCTCCTAAAAATACAATTATTGACACACCTCCCATTAACCCAAGACTGCCTCCCCCATACACTAAATGAATCTTTCTCTCAGCCAGCACCTGACCAAGATGATTTGCTGATTCTAAAAACTCCTTTTCTTTCTTAGGACTAGATCCACCGAAAACACAAATATTTCTTATTTGATGACCTGAGGAACTTGCTATTTCTATACACTTATGTATTTGTTGAATATATGGGTTGAGTATAAATGAAAGGAAGGAAGAGAGGATTTTATAAATGAGAAATTAGAAAGACAATCATACCACCTATATAGAGGCCAGCTGGAGTCTCACACACTCTCTCTCTTTATTTATTTATTTACTTTTGAAAAACCATGTGTATGTACAGGTAGTTGTGATTGTGGCTCACATCTTCCCTTGGTTTTACGTCCAAGAAGGACTTAAACGCGCTCTATGGGTCGGGGATAGGCTTCCCATCCAGTTTTCTTAAAAACTAGCAAACAGGGTTTTTTAAGTCAGATTCCCAAGACCAAGTCGATCATGTTCTTTATGAAATAGTGGTCATCAATCATGAATTACATGGTGCATATCTCCACTAGGATGCATCTTAAAAGTCAATAGAAGATTATCTAAAGACTCCTTGCTCAGGCCATCGTTAATGTATTGTATTTTATCTTCACGGTTTATAGATACCATTACTAAATAACGACATTGTGTATTACAAGTCCATCTAGCACATCGATGACAGACTTTGAGTTGTTTTGCACGACAATTCTTTGCAAAAGTGCTTTTACCTATTCTAGGCATGTGTGAAATGAAGGAGTTAGAGGACTCACCTGATAATCGGACCTTTGCTTCAATCAACCAGCAAATATTTTTAGGAATTTCATGATTCATTAACAATCTCAATCTTGTACATCTAGCATGATAAATTTTTATAATCGCATTATAAGGCAGAGCGAGAAAATACTTTCTCAATTTTTCAAGATTAGTGTCCATTTTCAAATGAGAATTGGAAGAGAGATTCAAAGAATGATGTGCCGTGAATGATTCAAAAATCGACAACAATGAATTTGACGAAAATGGATGAAGGATGGGTCTGGTTGTGTTGTCTTTCTTTTGGTGTTTAGGCTAGCTTATAGTATTTTTAAGGTAAATAAAATGGAGGATAAACTAGAGTGATACTTTGATAAGTCGATCTGGATGCCACAAAGATCAATCTAGGATCTGGACGCCACACTTTTTGTGATTGAAAAGTGATAAGTCAGGTAGGGGTTCTTCACAAATCAATTTGGAAGAATAACTCTTAATTCTCGGAATTAAGTTCAAATACTGGCCAAAAGTTGTTTATTACATATTCTGATGCCATATTTATAATGGAACATCCCTCCACACTTAGGAAAATTCAACATGACAGAAATCAAGCCCAAAAATTGGACTTTGACAAAGTAACCAGACAAATTACACTAGCACACATTTTCTGAATTTAATTGAAACATAAACAGACCGAATTTAAAATGGCTATAACTTCTTACACAAAAGTCCAATGCAATCACGGTTGGACAGTCTGGAGAGATCACGTTCTGAACTTGAAATCCACCTAGATTAGTCTTGTTTTCACATGCAATGGATGACTTCAAATTCGGGTTCAAATTCATCTACTATTCTGACGTAAACAGTATCAATTCCTTGACTTGTTTGTATTATCAACCCAAATTCAAGTAGCCCAGCATCAAAAGAACCATTAAGGGCTCTTCCCATCTTTAAGCTCCAATTGTAGGCAAATAAGCACCCTTGAACCAATTTGAAACTGATTGCTAATTTTTAACTCCGACGCATCTTCAATCATTCCAATCTGACTCGTCAAGGTCCTTTGTAGTTCTTTCGCTCTTGCTCTTGTCATTGGACCATCTGAATCCTCTTACATATTCGATCTACCTTTACGAGATGGATTGTCATTCCCACGATGCACATCAAAGAATCATACAAATATATACACAAATATCAGTTATTGTAGGAAACTGAAAGAACCGACTTAAGTCACGGAGTACCGTTGTCCGCCATTTGACCGGAATGAGAGAAACTAGCAAAAATCACTCAAAAAGAAACACAAAAACAACGTGAGAAAAATAAAATAATTAACCTTTATTTACAAGATCATTCAAACCAGTTGATTCATTTTCACTAGAAAAATTATCAAAGTAAGCTTTCAAACGATGTCCGTTTTCCTTAAAATCATTGTCATTCATTGAATTCTCAATATCACAGGCCCCATAAGGATTTCTCCATCTTGATCTTAACTCTCTAGAAAATGAATAGAGTTGAGAATTATAAAACAAAATGTTTTGACCAGTATCAACTTTTTGACAATTTTCACAAGTTTTGCAGAATGCATGCGCGTCCTTGAACATAGTGGGCCAATAAAATCCATTTTGAAAGATTTTTGCAGCTGTCTTTTTTGACGAGAAATAACATCCACATGCTTCAGAATGACAAAGTTTAATGACAGACACTACCTACCTCATTGCTGGGAATGAATCTTTGAAATATCTGATCAGGACAATGTTTGAATAAGTTAGGCTCATCACAATAAAAATTCTTCACTTTGTTCAAAAACGTTTCTTTGTCTTGAGTACTCCAATCAGCTGGCAAATATCCTAAAGCAAGAAAATTGATATTTTTTATCATACCAAGGCATTGGACTAAGAGAAAGTAAGGATTCATTAGGAAAGTAATCATTGATTGGTGTCATGTCAGGTGTCGAATCTGTTGTCACTATTGACAAAAGATTCGCATCAACATTTTTCAGCACGTTTTTCATCCGTGATTTCTTCCTCAGAATAAATCATTTGCAAATCTTCAGATTCATCCAATTCATTTTTACTTCAAGTAGATTCAAGTTGATCATAAACTAATTCGTCAATATGATATACTTCTTGCAAATCATTATCATCTCCAGGTTGCTTGCAAATGTTGAAAATATTCATCTCCAATGTCATGTTTCCAAATGATAGCTTCATTAGTCCATTCCTACAATTAATCAATGCGTTAGAGGTTGCAAGAAACGGACATCCTAAAATAACAGGAAATGAATTATATGCTTCAACAGGTTCTGTATCCAAGACAATAAAATCCACAAGATGTTGTGCCGTGAATGATTCAAAAATCGGCAACAATGAATCTGACGAAAATGGATGAAGGATGGGTCTGGTTGTATTGTCTTTCTTTTGGTGTTTAGGCGCCAACTTATAGTATTTTTAAGGTAAATAAAAATGGAGGATAAACTAGAGTGATACTTTGATAAGTCGATCTGGACGCCACAAAGATCAATCTAGGATCTGGACGCCACACTCTTTATGATTGAAGAGTGATAAGTCAGGTAGGGGTTCTTCACAAATCAATTTGGAAGAATAACTCTTAATTCTCGGAATTAAGTTCAAATACTGGCCAAAAGTTGTTTATTACATATTCTGATGCCATATTTATAATGGAACATCCCTCCACACTTAGGAAAATTCAACATGACAGAAATCAAGCCCAAAAATTAGACTTTGACAAAGTAACCAGACAAATTACACTAGCACACATTTTCTGACTTTAATTGAAACATAAAGAGACCGAATTTAAAATGGCTATAACTTCTTGCACAAAAGTCCAATGCAATCAGGGTTGGACAGTCTGGAGAGATCGCGTTCTGAACTTGAAATCCACCTAGATTAGTCTTGTTTTCACATGCAATGGATGACTTCAAATTCGGGTTCAAATTCATCTACTATTCTGATGTAAACAGTATCAATTCCTTGACTTGTTTGCATTATCAACCCAAATTCAAGTAGCCCAGCATCAAAAGAACCATTAAGGGCTCTTCCCATCTTTAAGCTCCAATTGTAGGCGAATAAGCACCCTTGAACCAATTTGAAACTGATTGCTAATTTTTAACTCCGACGCATCTTCAATCATTCCAATCTGACTCGTCAAGGTCCTTTGTAGTTGTTTCGCTCTTGCTCTTGTCATTGGACCATCTGAATCCTCTTGCATATTCGATCTACCCTTACGAGATGGATTGTCATTCCCACGATGCACATCAAAGAATCATACAAATATATACACAAATATCAGTTATTGTAGGAAACTGAAAGAACCGACTTAAGTCACGGAGTACCGTTGTCCGCCATTTGACCGGAATGAGAGAAACTAGCAAAAATCACTCAAAAAGAAATACAAAAACAACGTGAGAAAAATAAAATAATTAACCTTTATTTACAAGATCATTCAAACCAGTTGATTCATTTTCACTAGAAAAATTATCAAAGTAAGCTTTCAAACGATGTCCGTTTTCCTTAAAATCATTGTCATTCATTGAATTCTCAATATCACAAGTCCCATAAGGATTTCTCCATCTTGATCTCAACTCTCTAGAAAATGAATAGAGTTGAGAATTATAAAACAAAATGTTGTGACCAGTATCAACTTTTTGACAATTTTCACAAGTTTTGCAGAATGCATGCGTGTCCTTGAACATAGTCGGCCAATAAAATCCATTTTGAAATATTTTTGCAGCTGTCTTTTTTGACGAGAAATAACATCCACATGCTTCAGAATGACAAAGTTTAATGACAGACACTACCTACCTCATTGCTGGGAATGAATCCTTGAAATATCTGATCAGGACAATGTCTGAATAAGTTAGGCTCATCACAATAAAAATTCTTCACTTTGTTCAAAAACGTTTCTTTGTCCTGAGTACTCCAATCAGCTGGCAAATATCCTAAAGCAAGAAAATTGATATTTTTATCATACCAAGGCATTGGACTAAGAGAAAGTAAGGATTCATTAGGAAAGTAATCATTGATTGGTGTCATGTCAGGTGTCGAATCTGTTGTCACTATTGACAAAAGATTCGCATCAACATTTTTCAGCGCGTTTTTCATCCGTGATTTCTTCCTCAGAACAAATCATTTGCAAATCTTCAGATTCATCCAATTCATTTTTACTTCAAGTAGATTCAAGTTGATCATAAACTAATTCGTCAATATGATATACTTCTTGTAAATCATTATCATCTCCAGGTTGCTTGCAAATGTTGAAAATATTCATCTCTAATGTCATGTTTTTTTTTTTGGTAAGTTGACGTATATATTAAAGGAAAACGATACAAAGATTGTAAGGGGCATACCCCAGATTTATAGTGAGAACAGAAACGTAAAACAATAGATGGCTACATGCTAGCCACCGAACTGAAAACTCAAGACCTAACTTGATTCGTTAGGGAAAATAATACAACGAGCTAAATATCAAATGAAGAATCTATGTTATTAACCCTCCAGGCTCGTTGGATTCTTTTATTTTCATTTGTTAGTTGAACGTTCCTCATCAAATCCAGCTTATCACGGATGATACATTCAATTTGATGAAAGACCAAATTCTGAGTTCTAGATATTCCAGCAAAGGTCCTTGCATTCCTTTCTTGCCAGATATGATACACTGTAGCTGCAAAACTGAGTTTACGAGAAAAATTGACGAAACTTTTGCCATGCCAAGTGACAGTGGCCCATCGAATCTATTCAACCCATCCTTTTGTCATTCTTGGAATGTTACATCTGTCACAAACATCCCACCAGATCGCTTTAGTATAGGAGCATTCAAAGAACAAGTGGTTGTGATCTTCATTGCTGCGGAGACAGAGTGAGCATCTATTGGGACCATGTATACCAAATCGATGAAGTCTATCTTGAGTTGTGAGTTTCTGTTGGACACCCACCCAAAGAAGAAACGAATGTCTTGGAACAGCATTCTTGAACCACACAATGTCATGCCATTCGACCATCGTATGATGAAATCTTAGTTGTTCCCAAGCTATTTTGATCGAGAATCTGTGATTTGGAATCTTTCCCCATGCCCAAGAGCAATTCTGTGGCGTCTTGATTGTCCAGAAATTCCTACCTTGCAACAGATTACATCTAATTCAAGTAGACCAGATTGAGCCATCTTAGTCATTGCAAAGGTTCCAAATGTGTTTCAACAAAGCAATCTTGTTCCATTCTGTTATCCTCTTTATTCCTAGCCCCCCCTCCTTTTTTGGAAGACATACCTGATCCCAAGCCACTTTAGCCCCAGTAGTTCTCATATCTAAACCTGACCAAAGAAAGGATCTCATAATTTTCTCCACACTTTAGAGAGATTGGATTGGAGAGAGAGAGAGAGAGATCTGGAGAGAGAGAGAGATTAGAGATCAAACTGCCGGAGCTAGATCTACTCCGTCCACCGTTGGATCATCCTCATTTCTTACCATGCTGTTCATTCCAGCCTTCTAGAAACATTGACCGAATGGATCTTCATTCCAATCAACGAGGTGGGAGATATTGATCTCGTAATATTTCTACTGTTCTGCATTTTTAGTTGCAGCAGCGTGAATTGGGTTTTGTTGAAGCTTGATCTTCTTTGTTCACCGTTGGATCGTCACCATTTTTTAGTATGTTGTTCGTCAGAACATACTCTACAGCTTGACCGCACGGATCATCATTCCAATCAATAATCGCGAAGATACTGGCCTCGTAATTCTGTAATTCTCTTCTCCCTTCATGAACAAATCTGAATCTTGTTGTTTCTGAAATTACATTGTTGTTGTTTCTGAGCTTAGGTTACGTCTTAGACTCAGTTTCTCTTCTTAGAATTTGATATCTCTAGTATTTGTATGCTGCCATAATGTCCTTATGTTCTGCTGTGGATTCTATTCCAATAACCTCTAACAATGAACAACACAATGAAGTCAAGTCTGGACATATATTAAGATTAGAGCTACAAGATATGTTGAACAGCCATGGGATGAGGATTTCTCAGTTTACTAGTGTTAATCAAGCTGATTCTGAAGCTAGCATAGAGAAGAAACACTCTAATTCCCAAGCTTCTAATGTTGTTTCAGAAATGAATCATATGTTGGGTTCTAAAGTTGATGAGTTGAAGGTAGGGTCTCAGAAACAAGACCAGCAAAGCCTTTGCCCCAAATTGAATTTTTTAAATGCTTTGAAGGGTTCTAATGTTGATAACAATGAGGGTAGCAAGAACCTTGGTATTTCTCTAGTTCGTAATCTGCATTTTGCTCCCCCTGCTATGACTGATGGTCGTGTGACAGTAGCTCCTCCACTTGATGTGTTTGAGGATGGCTGCGAACTTTGGAAATCCACCCTAGTTGGTCATTTTGTGGGTCAGAAATTACCATATCTCGTTGTTAATTCTATTGCCAAAAGAATCTGGGCTCCTACGGTCTATCAAAAGTTTTATCTTCGGATAATGGTTTCTTCCTATTCACTTTTGATTCTGTTGATCATGCCACTAATGTGCTGGAAAGAGCCCCATGGCACATGGCAAGCAGACCTTTGGTGCTTAAACGTTGGCAACCGAACATGCAATTTTTGAAAGGTGATTTGGTCAAAGTTCCGGTATAGGTTAGGCTGTATAATGTTCCTCTTGAGTATTGGACTATTAAGGGGTTGAGTTGTGTAGCGAGTGCTATTGGGGTTCCTCTTCATGCTGATCAGACTACATTGTTGCGTCAAAGGCTTAGCTACGCAAGAGTTTATGTTGAGATTGATGCTACAAAGACGCTAGTTAAGGAATACGACCTTCGCTGTCCAAATGTGTTATTCATAACAATTTCAGCTGATTACGAATGGATACCATCGAAGTGCAATAATTGTAATGTCTTTGGACACACGACAACGATATGTGCAGTAACGGTGAAAATCTTACAATGGAGGCAGAGGGTAAGAGGAAACTAGGAGCTGCGAACTCTAAATCTACGGATAAACAGCAGAATCAGTTTCAATGGCAGGTAGTTGCTAAACGAAATAAGGGTTCTGTGAGTGGTGAGATGGTCCTTTGGCATCTAAAGTGCGTAACTATAATGAGAATGGTTGTTCGACATCTGGTACAAATATTTCTGATTGTAATATGAATGAGAAGGCTGCATCAGATGTGAGCAATGCTGATTGTTATGAAGATGAAAATCCTACATCTCCTCTTGTTTTGAAGAGTTCACAAGGAGACATGAAGCAGGAGCAGGGGGGTACATGTACTGCTTCAGATCAAAGTTTAGCCATCTCCAATACATCTGATTGTACGACCGTGAACCAGGTTCTTTTCGTTAATAGTCATGAGCTGAATGTAGATATTGACGCAATGGGAGGTGATACAGATGGGGAATGAACTGATAAGGAGTGGACATCACCAATCCCGATAAGCCCACAAACTCTGAATTGCACCGAAAGGGAAATTGTTAATCAGTTGGCTATTAAGGCTAGAGACTCTCTAGAGAAAAAGAAAAAGGGTTCGAAAAACTCTTTAAAGAAGAATAAGAAATCTGTCTCCTCACTTGGGGGCACGTCGAGGTAATCTTTGTGTTGCTGTTTGTACTCCTCTCTATTTTCTTATGATTATTGGATGTTGGAATGTAAGAGGTTTGAATGATCCCATAAAGCATTCAGCATTGCGTCAGCTCATCCATCAAGAGAGGATGACTCTTTTCGGTTTGGTTGAAACTCGGGTTAGAGACGAGAATAAATATAATGTTTCTCAACTTCTTCTGCGTAATTGGTCCTTCTTGTATAATTATGATTTCTCTTGTCGTGGTCGTATTTGGGTTTGTTGGAATGCTGATGTGGTGAAGGTTGATGTCCTCGGAATGTCAGACCAGGCTATTCATGTTTCTGTCACTATATTAGCTATCAATATCTGTTTCAATGCTTTAATTATATACGGAGACAATAACGCTTCCTTACGTGAGGCATTATGGTCTGATATAGTGAGTCGTAGTGATGGATGGGAGTCCAGCCCATGGATTCTTATGGGCGACTTTAATGCTATCCGCTACCAATCAGACAGGTTAGGAGGGTCTACTTCGTGGGCTGGTCATATGGACAGATTGGAAACATGTATTCAAGAAGCGAAAGTGGATGATCTTCGATATTCAGGCCTGCATTATACTTGGTCGAATCAATGTCCTGAGAATCTGATTATGCGGAAACTAGATAGAGTGCTTGTCAATGAGAAATGGAATCTGAACTTCCCCTTTTCAGAAGCGAGATTTTTGCCCTCGGGTATGTCAGACCATTCTCCTATGGTGGTAAAGGTTACTGGTGATTATCAGAATATAAAGAAACCATTCAGATTCTTTGATATGTGGATGGACCATTACGAGTTCATGCCCTTGGTGAGGAAAGTATGGAAACACAATTCAGGGGGTTGTCCAATGTATCAGCTGTGTTGCAAGCTAAGAAAACTAAAACGGGAATTGAAACTTTTCAATATGACTCACTTCTCCAACATTTCAGATAGAGTCAAAGATGCGAAAGATGAAATGGATAAGGCTCAACAGGCTCTCCATACAGCACATGGGAATCCAACTTTGTGCATGCGAGAAAGGGATGTTGTACGTAACTACGCTTCTATCGTTAAAGCTGAAGAGAGTTTTTTCAAACAGAAGTCAAGGATACAGTGGCTTAGCTTGGGGGATCAGAATACTGGCTACTTTCACAAATCAGTAAATGGAAGACAGCATAGAAATAAACTTCTTTCACTTACAAAGGAGGATGGAGAGGTTGTCGAAGGACATGAGGCAGTTAAATCAGAAGTCGTTGCGTACTTCTAGCGTGTGTTAACAGTGGAACAGATGCCTAGGGTTCTGAATGAGGAAGAGATGGAATCGGCAATTAACTTGAAACTGTCTTCAACGCAACAACATGTATTAGCACAAGATGTAACAAGGGAGGAGATTAAGCATGCTATGTTTAGTTTGAAGAACAAAAAACCCCTGGTCCGGATGGATTTAACGCAGGTTTCTTCAAAAGAATGTGGCACATAGTTGGGGAGGATGTAATCAATGTTGTTAGCTCCTTCTTTCAGACTCAGAGAATGCTTAAAGAAATGAATGCTACATCCATTTCCTTTATTCCTAAAGTTGCCAATCCTACGAGGTTGACAGATTTTTGTCCTATATCTTGTTGCAATACCATGTACAAATGCATCGCTAAGATTCTAGCTGGGAGAATCACAGCTGTTTTGCCATCCCTAGTAGGTCCGTATAAGACAACTTTTATCTCTGGATGGAGAATCAGCGACAACATTCTTTTGTCTCAGGAACTAATGAAAGGCTATCATAAATCTACGGGACCTGCCCGTTGTGCTATGATCAAAACTGTGCTCACAAAGTTTCAAGACCTATCAGGTTTGTATCCAAATCCAAATAAAAGTGACATCTTCTTAAGCGGTGTGTTAAATGCTAAGAGGGAAGAGATTATTCATGTTCTTGGGTTTGCAGAGGGGGAGCTCCCTATGAAATATTTGGGAGTGCCTCTTGTCTCGTCCAGACTAAAGGCTGTTTATTGTAAGGGTCTTGTGGATCAAATCACCTCTAAAGTTCGACATTGGACTTGTAGAACACTCTCGTATGCAGGACGAGTACAACTGATTAATTCAGTTTTATTTTCCGTCCAAGTCTATTGGGCATCTCTCTTCCTCTTACCTGGGCAAATCTCCAATGTCATGTTTCCAAATGATAGCTTCATTAGTCCATTCCTACAATTAATCAATGCGTTAGAGGTTGCAAGAAACGGACATCCTAAAATAACAGGAAATGAATTATATGCTTCAACAGGTTCTGTATCCAAGACAATAAAATCCACAGGATGTTGTGCCGTGAATGATTCAAAAATCGGCAACAATGAATCTGATGAAAATGGATGAAGGATGGGTCTGGTTGTATTGTCTTTCTTTTGGTGTTTAGGCTAGCTTATAGTATTTTTAAGGTAAATAAAAATGGAGGATAAACTAGAGTGATACTTTGATAAGTCGATCTGGACGCCACAAAGATCAATCTAGGATTTTGACGCCACACTCTTTGTGATTGAAGAGTGATAAGTCAGGTAGGGGTTCTTCACAAATCAATTTGGAAGAATAACTCTTAATTCTCGGAATTAAGTCCAAATACTGGCCAAAAGTTGTTTATTACATATTCTGATGCCATATTTATAATGGAACATCCCTCCACACTTAGGAAAATTCAACATGACAGAAATCAAGCCCAAAAATCGGACTTTGACAAAGTAACCAGACAAATTACACTAGCACACATTTTCTGACTTTAATTGAAACATAAACAGACCGAATTTAAAATGGCTATAACTTCTTGCACAAAAGTCCAATGCAATCATGGTTGGACAGTCTGGAAAGATCGCGTTCTGAACTTGAAATCCACCTATATTAGTCTTGTTTTCACATGCAATGGATGACTTCAAATTCGGGTTCAAATTCATCTACTATTCTTACGTAAACAGCATCAATTCCTTAACTTGTTTGCATTATCAACCAAAATTCAAGTAGCCCAGCATCAAAAGAACCATTAAGGGCTCTTCCCATCTTTAAGCTCCAATTGTAGGCAAATAAGCACCCTTGAACCAATTTGAAACTGGTTGCTAATTTTTAACTCCGACGCATCTTCAATCATTCCAATCTGACTCGTCAAGGTCCTTTGTAGTTGTTTCGCTCTTGCTCTTGTCATTGGACGATTTGAATCCTCTTGTATATTCGATTTACCTTTACGAGATGGATTGTCATTCCCACGATGCACATCAAAGAATCATACAAATATATACACAAATATCAGTTATTGTAGGAAACTGAAAGAACAGACTTAAGTCACGGAGTACCGTTGTCCGCCATTTGACCGGAATGAGAGAAACTAGCAAAAATCACTCAAAAAGAAACACAAAAACAACGTGAGAAAAATAAAATAATTAACCTTTATTTACAAGATCATTCAAACCAGTTGATTCATTTTCACTAGAAAAATTATCAAAGTAAGCTTTCAAACGATGTCCGTTTTCCTTAAAATCATTGTCATTCATTGAATTCTCAATATCACAGGCCCCATAAGGATTTCTCCATCTTGATCTCAACTCTCTAGAAAATGAATAGAGTTGAAAATTATAAAACAAAATGTTTTGACCAGTATCAACTTTTTGACAATTTTCACAAGTTTTGCAGAATGCATGCGCGTCCTTGAACATAGTGGGCCAATAAAATCCATTTTGAAAGATTTTTGCAGATGTCTTTTTTGACGAGAAATAACATCCACATGCTTCAGAATGACAAAGTTTAATGACAGACACTACCTACCTCATTGCTGGGAATGAATCTTTGAAATATCTGATCAGGACAATGTTTGAATAAGTTAGGCTCATCACAATAAAAATTCTTCATTTTGTTCAAAAACGTTTCTTTGTCGTGAGTACTCCAATCAGCTGGCAAATATCCTAAAGCAAGAAAATTGATATTTTTTATCATACCAAGGCATTGGACTAAGAGAAAGTAAGGATTCATTAGGAAAGTAATCATTAATTGGTGTCATGTCAGGTGTCGAATCTGTTGTCACTATTGACAAAAGATTCGCATCAACATTTTTCAGCGCGTTTTTCATCCGTGATTTCTTCCTCAGAATAAATCATTTGCAAATCTTCAGATTCATCCAATTCATTTTTACTTAAAATAGATTCAAGTTGATCATAAACTAATTCGTCAATACGATATACTTCTTGCAAATCATTATCATCTCCAGGTTGCTTGCAAATGTTGAAAATATTCATCTCCAATGTCATGTTTCCAAATGATAGCTTCATTAGTCCATTCCTACAATTAATCAATGCGTTAGAGGTTGCAAGAAACGGACATCCTAAAATAACAGGAAATGAATTATATGCTTCAACAGGTTCTGTATCCAAGACAATAAAATCCACAGGATGTTGTGCCGTGAATGATTCAAAAATCGGCAACAATGAATCTGATGAAAATGGATGAAGGATAGGTCTGGTTGTATTGTCTTTCTTTTGGTGTTTAGGCTAGCTTATAGTATTTTTAAGGTAAATAAAAATGGAGGATAAACTAGAGTGATACTTTGATAAGTCGATCTGGACGCCACAAAGATCAATCTAGGATTTTGACGCCACACTCTTTGTGATTGAAGAGTGATAAGTCAGGTAGGGGTTCTTCACAAATCAATTTGGAAGAATAACTCTTAATTCTCGGAATTAAGTCCAAATACTGGCCAAAAGTTGTTTATTACATATTCTGATGCCATATTTATAATGGAACATCCCTCCACACTTAGGAAAATTCAACATGACAGAAATCAAGCCCAAAAATCGGACTTTGACAAAGTAACCAGACAAATTACACTAGCACACATTTTCTAACTTTAATTGAAATATAAACAGACCGAATTTAAAATGGCTATAACTTCTTGCACAAAAGTCCAATGCAATCATGGTTGGACAGTCTGGAAAGATCGCGTTCTGAACTTGAAATCCACCTATATTAGTCTTGTTTTCACATGCAATGGATGACTTCAAATTCGGGTTCAAATTCATCTACTATTCTGACGTAAACAGCATCAATTCCTTAACTTGTTTGCATTATTAACCGAAATTCAAGTAGCCCAACATCAAAAGAACCATTAAGGGCTCTTCCCATCTTTAAGCTCCAATTGTAGGCAAATAAGCACCCTTGAACCAATTTGAACCTGATTGCCAAATTTTAACTCCGATGCAGCTTCAATCATTCCAATCTGACTCGTCAAGGTCCTTTGTAGTTGTTTCGCTCTTGCTCTTGTCATTGGACCATCTGAATCCTCTTGCATATTTGATTTACCTTTACGAGATGAATTATCATTCCCATGATGCACATCATCAGCCCCGGGTTGATAATGATCTGTCCTCAAATCATAATCGTCGTCATCATCCAAGTATGGAGTCAAGTCTTTCACATTAAAAGTAGCTGATACATTGTAATCACCAGGAAGATCTACCTTATACAGATTATCATTCACCTTCTCTATAATCGGAAACGGACCATCAGCTCTTGGCATCAACTTGGACTTGCGTTTGCTTGGAAATCTGCCCTTACTAAGATGAATCCAAACAAGATCACCAGGTTCAAACCTAACCATTTTCCGCCCCTTGTTAGCTTGTTTAGCATACTTTGTTGTTTTTTCGTCAATATGTAATCGAACCTGCTCATGTAGTTTCTTCATCAATTCTGCCTTTCTAATTCCATCCATAGATGTCCTCTCATCAATTAGAATATGAACAAGATCAATAGGAACACAAGGATTAAAGCCATACACGACCTCAAATGGTGAAAATTTTGTAGCCCCATGCACACTACGATTATATGCAAACTCCACAATAGGCAAACAAGTATCCCAACTCTTCAAATTCTTATGTATATCAGCTCATAACAAAGAAGATAAAGTTCGGTTTACTACCTCAGTTTGTCCATCAGTTTGTGGATGACATGCCGTACTGAAAAGTAACTTCGTTCCTAGCTTCCTCGAAAGAGTCTTCCAAAAGTAGCTTAAGAACTTTGCATCACGATCAGAGACAATGGTTTTAGGAACTCCATGCAAACGAACAATCTCTTGAAAGAACAAATCAGCTACATGTACAGCATCATCAATTTTGTTGCAAGGAATGAAATGGGACATTTTGGAGAATCGATAAACCACAACCATTATTGAATCCTTTCCACGCTGTGTTCTCGGCAACCCCAGTACAAAGTCCATGCTAACATCCATCCACGGTTGCTCTGGAATAGGCAACGACATATACAGCCCATATGCATTCTCTTTACCCTTAGCTTTCTTGCAAATAGCACATCTCTCAATCACCTTGTGCACATCTCGTAACATGCTAGGCCAAAAGAAATGTTCTTTCAGTAACTCATAAGTCTTCTTCTCCCCAAAATGACCACTAAGACCACCACCATGAGCCTCTCGCACAAGCAACTCTCATAATGAACCTGAAGGAATACACATTCTGCCCATTTTGAACAAGTAACCTTCATGCATAAAGAACCCATCACAAGCTCTCTTTGCACATTCGGTAACCACATTAGCAAAGTAGGAATCATTAGCGTACTGATCCTTCACCTGTTCAAAACCCATCAGCCTTGCATTCAACATAGAGATCAGTGCATACCTCCTAGAAAGAGCATCAGCAACCACATTAACTTGCCCTTTCTTGTACTTTATGACATAAGGAAATGACTCCATAAACTCCACCCATTTAGCATGTCTTCGATTCAGCTTGCTTTGCCCCTTAAGATACTTCAAGGATTCATGATCAGTATGAATAACGAATTCTTTTGGCACCAAGTAGTGCTGCCATACCTCCAGAGCCCGAATCAAAGCATAGAACTCCTTGTCGTAAATAGAGTAGTTCAAACGTGCTCCATTTAACTTTTCACTGAAGAATGCAATCGACCTCTTTTCTTGCATCAAAACAGCCCCAATTCCAACTCCGGAAGCATCACACTCTATTTCGAATGTTTTAGCAAAGTCTGGAAGTGCTAAAACTGGAGCAGTACACAACTTTTCTTTAATTAGCTCAAAAGCTTTCTGAGCATCTGCACTCCATCTAAACTTGATGCGAACCTCGTGATCACATGGTCACGCAACCCACACGCAAAGATGCCAATTCCCGGAAAGCCAAGTAAAATCAGGTTTGATAGGAGTGTGACACAAAGATAACTTGTACCTAGGCACCAGCACTATTGGAAACGGAAACCCCCACCCAACGAATATTGATTCGCGAACGAGAAGTATAAGGATGACGCCACGAAGACAGTTGTTCTTCGATAAGTCATTTTTTAGTTCATTTAGAGAACCATGGAAGGGAGATTATCTCACCAACACATATACACACAAAGTGCGGCAAACAAGAAGTTTTATTTATCTGAATAGTCTTCCCCTACATGTTTGGTTATGCCTCTATTTATAGTGATTCTAGACTTAAAAGAAACCCTAATGAACCCCCCTTAGGTGGACTTATATGTAGCCCACTTACAATTGACCCAAATAAGTAATAATAACCCAAAGACTATGAAGAAAATAAATAAAATATAAAAATCCGAAAATTACTATTCTAAATATGCTAGAATCAGATTTGTCACCATTAAGAAGTCCCAAATAGACTAGGAAATCTGATCTGAAGGTAGAATGTATTCTAAAGTCTTCTTTCCTTTTGTAGCTCGGATGAATAAGGAATCCTTGTAAGAAAAGGATTCTGAAATAATTATGAATCCTTGCCACTTGAAAACTATGTTGCAGCCCATTAAACATCCTTGTAGAATTAGTATATTTCCAAAATAAGCTGCCACATCCCTTTAGGAAAAGAATCCTAGCCAAATAGGAAGTCCACAAGTCAAAAGGAAGTAAATAACAAAATCCGTACAGCCTCTGGTGACCCGTATTGAGATACCTTCCCGAACTCTGATTGACCTGAAATTTTAACCCAAGGTAACACAATATGTCAGGAGACTCCACGTAAACTTTCAGCTCGATCCAACGGTCGGATTGAGAATTATGACTATTGCCGTAAAATTAGGTAGTTGCACATTTTACATCAAAATTCAAATTTGACCTTGCTTGGATCGTATCAAAACTCGTTTCCTTTTTTCAAGCATTCTGTCATAGGAGCAACAATAGAGCTGAAATCTTTCACAAATCGCCTGTAGAAAGAAGCTAAACCATGAAAACTCCTCACATCAGCGATACTAGCGGGTTTTGGCCAGTCCCGAATTACCTCAATTTTCTCCTCATCAACCTTAACTCCCTCACTAGAGATAATATATCCAAGAAACACGACACTTTCTTTACAGAAGTAACACTTTGTGAGTTTCCCATACAACTTAGAATCTTGCAAAGTTTCAAACACAACTCTAAGATGCTTCACATGATCATCAAAGGTCTTGCTATACACCAGGATATCATCAAAATATACTACAACAAATAGCCCAATATACTTCCTCAAAACATGATTCATAAGCCTCATAAATGTACTAGGCGCATTAGATAACCCAAACGACATTACCATCCATTCATATAAACCCTGTTTAGTTTTAAATGCTGTTTTCCATTCATCTCCCTCTTTCATTCTAATTTGGTGATAACCACTCATCAAATCGACTTTAGAAAACAATGCAGCACCATGCAACTCATCAAGTCTGGGTATAGGAAATCGATACATAACTGTTATTTTGTTGATAGCACGGTTGTCCATACACATCGTCATGGTACCATCTTTCTTTGGTACAAGCAAAATAGGTACGGACATGGACTAAGTGATTCTCGAACATAGCCCTTCTCTACAAGCTCACCAACCTGCCTTTGAATCTCTTTTGCTTCCGCTGGATTACATCTGTATGCTGGTCTATTAGGAAGTGAAGCTCCCGGCACCAAATCAATTTGATGCTCAATTCCACGAATAGGCAGTAACCCTTTAGGTAATTCATCTAGAAACATATCTTTAAATTCTTCTAGCAATTCCTTAATCTGTGTTGGTAAGTCCAGTCCTTCTACTTGTAGCAATTGCTTTGCCTAGATCATGAAAACAACCCCCGTCGAAGCTAATGCCTATTTGATATCGCCTTTTTTGGCTAACAACAGCCCCTTACGTGATTGCACCTCCTTTTGTTGGCTTCGTAACTGATCCTCTCTAACCTGTTGAGAACTCAATGGTAACAAGTTCACCTTCTTTCCATTCAGCATGAAAGAATAAGTGTTCTTTCGTCCACTGTAGGTCACATCCTTATCAAACTGCCATGGACGACCCAGTAACAAATGGCTAGCTGACATCGGCCCAACGTCACACAAAACCTCGTCATGATAAGTTTTAATGGAAAAGGGCACAAGAACTTGCTTTGTCACCTGAATCTCCCCATTCTCATTCAGCCATCGCAAACTATACGGTCTGGGATGTGGAATGGTAGTTAAACCCAATTTCTCCACCAAGGTAGTTGACGCAACATTAGTGCAACTTCCATTATCAATGATCATCCCACACACCTTATCTCGAATCTGACATTGAGTATGAAAGATGTTCTCACGTTACTCAGCACTAACATCAACTTGTGCATTCAGAACCCGTTGCACAACCAACAAATCTCCCTTCACTGGTTCGATATCCTCTTCCTGTTCCATTTGTGCCTCATCTTCATCTTCAATTTCAGCCTCATCTCCACTGATCAGCTCTCCATGATCCCCATGCAATATCATTACCCTTTTATTTGGACATTCTGAAGCGATGTGCCCATGTCCTAAGCACTTGAAGCACTTGATGTCCCGTGACCTCCTAGGATGTGGAGGTTCTGTCACCTTCTCCTTTCCCTTTAAAGAATCAGAACTGGTATTCCCCTTGCTGACCTCCTCCTTCTCATCTCGTTTAGGTGTGCTCCATGTTCGTGTAGGCATAGATCTGTCCCTTGTCATACTTGACGTAGTTACACTAGTTCGGACACCTCCTCGTTTTTGCTGCCTCTCTACACGACTTGCAAGCTTTATAACATCCTCAAGGAAGATGTACGGTTGCAATTCAACCACATTAGCTATATCCTTCCTCAACCCTCCAAGAAATCTAGCTATTGTTTGCTCTTGGGGTTCCATCAATTCACATCGAATCTGGAGCAACTCAAACTCTTTCACATACTCTTCCACGCTTAAAGATCCTTGTCGCAAAGTCTGAAGTCTGATGTATAACTCTTGTAATAGTAATCAGGAACAAATCTCTTCTTCATCACTCTTTTCATAGTTGCCCACGTTCTAATCTCCTCTTCTCCATCCCTTCTCCTCTGAATCTTTAAGTTTTCCCACAATAAAAGAGCATAATCTGTAAACTCAAGTGCTGCCACCTTGCACTTCCTTTCTTCAGAATATTCATACCATTCGAACACCTTTTCAACCTTCTGAATCCATTCCAAGTATTCCTCGGGTGAACTACTTCCTCAAAACGGTGGAATCTTAAGTTTGAGACCACTAGGAGGATTATTATTCTGTCTTCTTGGTTTGCCCCTGTCGTCGGCCTCATCATCCCCATTTGGATCTCCATCAGCTTCTACAAAATCATTTCGTGGCACCCTAAGTGCTTGCCTCTGCTGGGGTTGCAAATTATTTCTTTGCATCATTTGCATAAGGGTATGCAACTGTTCACGAATTCCAGTCATTTCATCCCGAATCTCAGCATGAGATAGTTGTAAGCCCATAACCTGTGCCTGTTCTAAACTTAACCCTCTTGGCAAATCTTCTTTATCTCCAACCATAATTAAGTTTATCAACCGCAATTCCAGCAAGCCTTTTATCTATTTCTGGCTCCTGCCTTAGATCGCAACTGATGCTCTGATACCAGATGTTGTGCCGTGAATGATTCAAAAATCAGCACAATGAATCTGATGAAAATGGATGAAGGATGGGTCTGGTTGTATTGTCTTTCTTTTGGTGTTTAGGCTAGCTTATAGTATTTTTGAGGTAAATAAAAATGGAGGATAAACTAGAGTGATACTTTGATAAGTGGATCTGGACGCCACAAAGATCAATCTAGGATTTTGACGTCACACTCTTTGTGATTGAAGAGTGATAAGTCAGGTAGGGTTCTTCACAAATCAATTTGGAAGAATAACTCTTAATTCTCAGAATTAAGTTCAAATATTGGCCAAAAGTTGTTTATTACATATTCTGATGCCATATTTATAATGGAACATCCCTCCACACTTAGGAAAATTCAACATGATAGAAATCAAGCCTAAAAATTGGACTTTAACAAAGTAACCAGACAAATTACACTAGCACACATTTTCTGACTTTAATTGAAACATAAACAGACCGAATTTAAAATGGCTATAACTTCTTGCACAAAAGTCCAATGCAATCATGGTTGGACAATCTGGAAAGATCACGTTCTGAACTTGAAATCCACCTAGATTAGTCTTGTTTTCACATGCAATGGATGACTTCAAATTCGGGTTCAAATTCATCTACTGTTCTGACGTAAACAGTATCAATTCCTTAACTTGTTTGCATTATCAACCCAAATTCAAGTAGTCCAGCATCAAAAGAACCATTAAGGGCTCTTCCCATCTTTAAGCTCCAATTGTAGGCAAATAAGCACCCTTGAACCAATTTGAAACTGATTGCCAAATTTTAACTCCGATGCAGCTTCAATCATTCCAATCTGACTCGTCAAGGTCCTTTGTAGTTGTTTCGCTCTCGCTCTTGTCATTGGACCATCTGAATCCTCTTGCATATTTGATTTACCTTTACAAGATGGATTATCATTCCCATGATGCAGATCAATAAAATCCATAAGATCAATGAATTTATCAACTTGTACTAACACATCTTCAATTATTCCTCTAGACACTTTTACAGATCGATCGACAAGTAAAAGAGATATAGAAATTGGTTTTAACTCACCTAGATTGACACTCTGAAAAACTGAATATAGAAGTAAATTCACACTAGCACCAAGATCAAGTAAGGCTCTTTTAATTTTATGCTCTCCAATAAAGCAAGAAATTGTAGGACAACCAGGGTCTTTATATTTCAAAGCATTATTGTTTTGAAGAATGACACTTACTTGTTCGGCTAGAAAGACTTTCTTTTTCACATTCAGTTTTCTCTTCACAGTGCATAGATCTTTCAAAAATTTAGCATAGAAAGGAACCTGTCTAATAGCATCCACCAAAAGTATATTGATCCTTACCTGTTTGAAAATTTCAAAAATTTCAGAGTTGTGATTGACTTTCCTTTGTTTGGTTATGACATAAGGAAATGGAAGTGCTGGTGGTGAATCAGTCGTTTCTTTGCAATTTTCATATCCAAGCCCTTCCTTACCCTCAGAGATTGACTCATCATCTTTCTCATAAGGTTCAAGAGAGGGTTTTTCAATAACCTTACCACTGCGTAGAGTAGTGACTGATTTGACTTGATCCATGTGTTGACTTCCAAAACTACTTGCATTTGCATTGTATTGCCCCTTAGGATTTTGTTGTGGTTGAGATGGAAACTTACGTTTCTCTTGGAAACTGAGAGTAGATGTTAATTTTGCAAGAGTATCTTCAAAATCTGTCATGTTTTGAGCAAGTTGAGTATTGATTGTCTCTTGCTTTTCAATGAATGCGTGCAATATTTCCTCAAGATTTCTTCTAGAAGGTGGAGCATAAGGAGGTGCATATCCATGAGAATTTTGGAAATTATGGTGTGCTTGAAACGGTGGTTGTGAAGTTTGTGCATTGTTGTTCTCACTCTTTGAACTAAAATTTGGGTGAATTCTCCAACCAAGATCGTATGTTTGGGAGTATGGGTTGTGGTTGGCCCTTTGGAAATTGTTTAAAGCATAGGCTTGTTCATGGAGACATTCCTTAAAAAAAGGCAAGGTTGGACAATCATTGGTTGAGTGTTCATTTGTTTCATATATTTGACACATAATGTTTTAAGCAAATTTTAATTGACCACTCTTTTTCAATTCTAGTACCTCAACTTTTCTAGCTAATGATGCAAACTTGGCTTGAAGGTCATGATCTTCCCTAAAGTTGTACATACCTCCACTAGATGTATGAGGTTGAGTTTTACTCGGTGCCTCATAAGTACCCGCGGTGTCCCAATGTTGAGCCTTTTCAGCTAATAAGTCTAAGCACTCCATTGCTTCATTAGGGTCTTTATCTTTAAAAGTTCCATTGCATATCAATTCAACCATTTGCCTATCTTTAGGTGTTAACCCTTCATAGAAATATGAAACCAATCTCCATATTTCAAAACCATGATGAAGGCAGGTACTGAGCAAGTCTCGATACCTATCCCAACATTGGTAAAATGTTTCTCTTGGTTTTTGAGTTAAAGTAGTGATTTGTCTTTTGCAAGAGTTTGTTTTGTGAGATGGGAAAAACTTGTTTAAAAACTATTGTTGCATATCATCCCAAGCACGAATGGATCCTAGTCTCAAATTTTATAACCATGTTTTAGCTTTATCTTTTAATGAAAAAGGAAAAAGCTTTAATCTGATGGTCTTGATGCTACAATTCAAATTATTATATGTGTTGCAAACCTCCTCAAATTCCCTTAAATGCAAGTATGGATTTTCCAATTCTAAGCCATGAAAAGAAGGTAAAGTTGAATAATGTCTGGTTTAAAATTAAAATGAGATGCATCGAGAGGAAAAACTATGCAAGATGGTGCACTTGTTCTTGTGGGATTTATATGGTCTCTAAGTGTTCTGACACGATTATTCTCATTATGAAGTGATTGATTATCTTCTTTGGCCATATTTTCTGAAAATGATGAAGATACCCTACCAAAATCTACCACTTGATGTACGTGACCACACTGTCATGCACGTGTAGGAATAGAATAAAATGAAGAAGAAAACAAAAGAAGAAGTAGCGAGAGAAAAGAAACAAAGTTATATACAAGAAAAGTGAAAAGAGAAAATAAAATAACTACTATAATTTATACAAGGACTTACCTCCCCGGCAACAGCGCCAAAAACATGACACGACCAAAAGATTGATATCTTCTCCTAAGTGTAGGAGTGTCAAAGTAATAAATAACCCGGCAAGACTGGGGTCGAACCACAGGGAGGTTAATTGTACAAATTATAAATAATAATAATACAACAATAACAACAACAACAACAACAATAATAGTACTAGTAGTAGTAGTAATAGTAATAGTAATAATAATAATAATAATAAAGAATAATAATAATAAGAATAATAATAATAATAATAATAATAATAATAATAATAAAGAAAAAGAAGAAAAAGATGATGACGAGCTATGAAAGGAACTTGATTTGTTGTTAACATAAGTTATAATCATGAATGCTTGACGAAATTTACAAATATTAGTATTAATTGAATAAGATGACTAATGTAATCATGTTAACAATCTATAATCCGATTGGAACCTCCTTTATGTGTGGTTTCCAATTGAATAATAAGAGTTTATACTATACTTGTTTGACATATCATTAGTAGATCCTCTAACCTTGACATTTGCTATTATCATTGTTTAATCGTTACATTAATATTCCATGTCAAAGTTCTCATCATCATCATCATCTTCTTCTTCTCCTTCTTTTTCTTTATTATTATTGTTGTTGTTGTTGTTGTTGTTGTATTATTATTACTATTTATAATTTATATGATTAACCTCCAATGGTTTGACTCTGGTCTTATCGGGTTATTTATTATTTCGACACTCCTGCACTTGGGAGAAGACATCAATCTTTTAGTTATGTCAAGTATAAGAACTTTGAGAAGGAATATTAATATAACGATTAAACAATGATAATAATAAATGACAAGGTTAGAGATTCCACTAATGGGATGAGACTTCATCGATTTGATATACATGGTCCCAATAGATGCTCACTCTGTCTCCACAACAACGAAGATCACAACCACTTGTTCTTTGAATGCTCCTATACTAAAGCGATTTGGTGGGATGTTTGTCATAGATGCAACATTCCAAGAATGACAAAAGGATGGGATGAATGGATTCGATGGGCCACTGTCACTTGGCATGGCAAAAGTTTCGTCAAATTTTCTCGTAAACTCAGTTTTACAGCTACAGTGTATCATATCTGGCAAGAAAGGAATGCAAGGACTTTTGCTGGAATATCTAGAACTCAGAATTTGGTCTTTCATCAAATCGAATGTATCATTCGTGATAAGCTTGATTTGATGAGGAACGTTCTACCAATAGATGAAAATAAAAGGATCCAATGAGCTTGGAGGGTTAATAACATAGATTCTTCATTTGATATTTAGCTGGTTGTTTTGGTTTCCCTAACGAATCAAGTTAGGACTTGAGTTTTCAGTTCAGTGGCTAACATGTAGCCATCTGTTGTTTTATGTTTCTGTTCTCATTGTAAATCTGGGGTATGCCCCTTATAATCTTTGTATCGTTTTCCTTTAATATATACGTCAACTTACCAAAAAAAAAAAAGATTCCACTAATGGGATGTCAAACAAGTATAATATAAACTCTTATTATTTAATTAGAAACCACACACATAAAGGAGGTTGCAATCAGATTATAGATTGTTAACATGATTATAGTAGTTGATGTAACCATATTGTTCGATTGTTTCACCCACATTTACCTAATGTTTTGTCCATGTTTTATATGTAAAATGCCTTGATATTCTTTGTTTTATGTTTTGAAGGCACTTTTGGATGAAAAATGCAAAAAGGAATAAATTGGAGATAATTGGCAGATTTGATGTTCAGTCGATGTTTTGTGCAGAGCGTGATTTCTAGAGATCAAAATGAAGTGATTCCAGTGGCTCTAAAAAGCTAACATCCATACCTTTCTGGAAATGTAATGCAAGAAATAAACAAAGAGGAAGATCATGGAAATCACATCCTTCAAAGTCAAATCTCGTATTCTGCCACTGTTGACCTTTATCCATTCAAAATTCCATATCTGGAGCTATAGAAGTCCAATTGATGCAAACTTAATTTTGTTGGATTCCTGACTCGAAGGTCTAGAAACGCTCCAATTTTCAGCCAAAAATGATGTCAGATGAGGGCGATATGATTTTTCAAAGATGACAACTGAATTCTGCCAGCAATCAGGTTTCGTGAAGAAATGAGTCCAAATTATGTTTTGAAACTTCTAAACTATCATCCAAGTTATAATTTCAGCAATTTAGCCCCTCTAGTAAATCAATCTAGAAGGTCAAGAAAAGTAGCCACCAACCTCAATCCACCAACCTCAAATCACCAACCACAAACCAGCTGCAAGTTGGAATGCTGCCATTGTCAAAGAAGGAGGCTACAATGGTGGGTTGTTTGTGGTGACTACTAATGTCAAAGTTTGGCATGTTTGGCAGCCACCATTATTGATAAAGAAGCAAGAGGAGCTGCCATTGAAGCCTATATTTAGACACCAAGAGAGCCAAGAAAGGAGAGGAGGGAGTGCAATAGAATCAAAGAAAGGTGGTAGCAACTAGAAGTGAAGAAACACAAACTCTCCTCTCTACATACTAGAAATAATGCTTTCTTTTATCTTTATGAGTAGTTGTTCAATAAATATGCAAGGCTAAGCTCTTTTCTTGGTTGCAAGGACGCAGAAACTTTCAGATTTCAAGAACTGTGAGATTTATTCTTCATTTATTTTTAGTTTGTATTATGAATGAGTATAATTGTTTTCTTATGCATGTTTTCTATGATTGTTGTTGATAATTGCTAGAGCGGACTCTAAGTTATTATTGTGAACAATCTATTGCTAAGTTTGATATCAGAACCGGAGTTAGGGTATATAAACTTGTGAAGCAACTAAGCTTGATAATTGTGGCGGAACTACGTTATTAAACTTAGGGAAAACATTCGATCAAAGCAACACAAGCAGACAACTTGGTTGTTAAGATTAATGAATTTATCTAGATCTTAAGGCTGCCATTAGATTAAATCATTAGTGCGGGCACTGTGATTATTTGTTGGTTAGGGCTAGTTATACGGCGGATCCGTTAATTAACCAAAGTTAAGAAAAGATAAAAATTCAGAATATAAACTGGAGTTTCGTTTTAAGGATCAGTTCTGATTTCTGTAGGTGGATGTGTGCTTGTGACCAAGGTTTGTTTTCTTGATAAATTTCAGTTTTAATTGATCGTGTTCACTAGTTTAATTTCTTCCATATTTTAGATTATCACAAATCAAAACCCCCCAATTGCATAACGTATAGCATAAAAATATGAACTAAATCTTCCTCGTGGGATCGATCCCTTGCTTGCTCTATACTATCTTGTGTGATTTAAGTGTAAGGGTAATTAATTTGTGCGACCGCGACATCGCAACAAATTTTGGTAGTCATCTTATTCGATTAATGCTAATACTTGTAAATCTCATCAAGCATTCATGATTATAACTTTATGATAATAATAAATCAAGTTCCTTTCATAGCTCAGGTGTCGGTTATACCATACAGTATGAACTATGAAAGTGTCAAGCATTTGTTGTACCAAGTGTTATACAACATAAATCAAGATTAGTTATTTAACAAGTATTAAAGAGGAAACAAGATAACAAATATAAAACATATTAGTATCAAACATTAAAGTCCATATTAAGTTTACATTATACTTATTCTTACACTATTAGTGTAACCTTTTCACCTTGACATAATAAAGTTAGCTAGACATAATAAAAGAAAGAAAATACATAAACAAAATATGAATATAAATAAGATATGAGTTAACTAAGTAAAGGAAAGGAAATGAAAGGCATAAACTTGATATTAATGAAAGCACAACATACACATTATAAAAAATACAAAGAGAGAAAGGAAGAGCATGATCTTGATCTGGATACCAAGATGCCTAAATGCATGGCAAATGCCTCCTTTTATAGGCCAAAAGTGAGAACTATTGATTTAATAAGTAATTGATAAGTGGGTGGCCAACTCTTGACTTGGCGACAATCCTTATCTTCTCTTGTCTGCCCAAAACATCATTGATAACGTCAAAATTAGAGTCACTTGAAAACATGAAAGTTGTAGGCAATTGTCTCAACTATCTTATGTAAAACATTCAGCTCATTTGGACTTCTACAACTCCAAATATAGCCAAAATACTGAATAGTGCTCGGGCTGGAGGACAGATTCGGGCTTTTTTTGTTGTTGCTATAATTTGGACTTGAAAATGATTTTTTTAGATCTTGGGCTCCATATAAAAGTTGTAGGCCTATGTCTTACCTTTCCATCCATATAAAGTAGACCTAAATATGAGATCTATAGCTTCAGATATGACCTAATTACCGAACAGTGTTCTGGTTTGGATTGAATCGACATCTCTTTTGTAATTTTGGTCATCTCTTTGCCCTAGCAATTTAAGTTCTTAAAATCATCAATCAATCCTTTCATTTATGTGATAGGCCTACATTTAAAATGAAAATTTACCATAAATTTAAGGTATCTTATATTATTAAATATATTATTATAAAACATGCTTTAGTTAAGGAGTTATTGATACTTCAAGTGCAAAATGATGATATAAAACCATGATAAAAATGCACTTTTAAGTACTAATCAATTAGTCATTTAACAAACAAAGTATTAAAGAGTGAACAAGATAACAAATAGAAAACATGTTAATATGAAACATTAAAGTTCATATTAAGTTTATACTATACTTATTATTACACGATTAGTGTAAATCTTTTCACCTTGACATAATAAACTTAGCTAGACATAATGAAAGAAAGAAAAATAAATAAATAAAATAAGAACATGAATAAGATAAAAGTTAACTAAATAAGTGAAAGGAAATGAAAGGCATAAATTTAATATTAATGAAAGCAAAGCATAAACATTACAAAAAAAACAAAACGAGAAAGTAAAAGCATGGTCTTGATCTGGAGACCAAGATGCCTAAATGCATGGCAAATGCCTCCTTATATAGGCTAAATTTGGGAACTATTTGATGACTAATTAATGAGTGGGTGATCAACTCTTGACTTGGTGACAATTCTTATTTTCTCTTGCCTGCCCAAAGCATCATTGATAACATCAAAATTAGAGGCACTTCAAAAAATTAAAGTTGTAGAAAATTATCTCAGCTTTCTTGTGTAAAACATTCAACTCATTTCGACTTCTAGAACTCTAGATATGGCCAAAATACTGAACAGTGTTCGGGCTGGAGGACATATTCGAGCTTCTTCTTTGTTGTTGTTATAATTTGGACTTGAAAATAGTTTTTTTAGATCTTGGGCTCCATATGAAAGTTGTAGGTTATGTCTTATCTTTCCATCCATATAAAGTAAACCTAAATTTGAAATCTATAACTCCAAATATGACCCAATTACCGAATAGTGTTTCAGTTTGGATTGCACTGACATCTCTTTTCTAAGTTTGATCATCTCTTTCCCCTTGCAATTTAAGTTCTTAAAGTCATCAATCAATCCTTTCATTTATGTGATAGGTCTGCATTTAAAATGAATATTTACTACAAATTAAAGGTATCTTATATTATTAGATATATTATTATAAAACATGCTTTAGTTAAGGAGTTATTGATACTTCAAGTGCAAAATGATGATATAAAACCATGATAAAAATACACTTTTAAATACTAATAAAATTTCATGATGAAAAGCTTAATTGAGTGAGACTCGAGAAGAGTGTAAACATGTGAAAGAACGAGAACGAGAAAATAAAATCTTCTTATCACTTAAGTGTTTTGAAGATTTAAAAATGTTAGAAAGATTGAACAAGGGTAATATAGAATTTAAGGATATGATGGAGAGAAGAAAGAGACATGATGATTTAATTAATGTTTTGAGAAATAAGACTGATTGCAATGGAAATAATGTTAGGAGGTGTGATGATTTTGATGAGATGGGTGTTGAGAATTATTAACATAAAGATTCCTTAGTTTACAGGGAAAAACAATCATAAGATGCATTTGGAGTGGGAAAAATGCGTATAATGAAAAATACAATTAAATTATAAGATAAGACTATTAATTTAAGGAGCAACGAGAAAGCATCTTCTATATGGGGTGTCATGTTCATAACAAGAGTTTTAATGATGTTTCTCTACCAATGATTCGATAATGAATCTTCATGCAGAGAAACGGAATGATACAATCCATATAAAAGTTAAACAATCAAATTTTGATTTTGGTGTAATGTTATCTAATATTTAGTTTCACGCTATCGAGCATAAATGATGCATAATTGTCACTTAAATTGTAAATTTGAGGTTTGAAGAAAAGTTTGCAACTTAACCTAACAAGATCTTCACTTCGGATAACTAAAGTTATATGTAATTGATCACTCTCACTCAACACCTATAATGAGACACAAATAAGAAGTAAAAATCACAATGCAATTGATCAATTATTTGAAGAGTTTGCAAGTTCAATAAAAAATCTAGTATGAAAATCACTTAATTACATAAAGAAATAAAGCACACAATATGTAACAACTTTATAGAAAATTTCTTAAACTGGAAAATAATATTAATAATGGATTTATACAGTATAAACACTAACCCTAATTTGATTTAATAAACCCAAACTTGATAAATAGACCTTAACACATTAAAATTCCAAAGCAACTAAAATAATAAAATAAAACCTAACCTAGATAAATCATTAAATGCTGCAAGGCCTAAAATAAACTATAAATAGATAATAGCAAAACTAATTAAAACAAGACTAAAATTAAATTTTATAATATGATGTCAAAATTAAATCCCAACTTCAAATGAATTGTTCTTCCGTGTATTGCCAAATTAGAATGTCTACGATTTATCGTTAGAAATATATGGATGTCTACTTTCTAATGCAACTAGAATCGTATCAAAATTCATTTTTTTTTCCAGTTATGATTAAAACAGTAATGAAAGGTTAAAACTAACAAATTTAAATTTTCTTATTCTAATCTTTTTTTGTATGCTCTTTTATAAGTCTTTCTTAAATATGAATCAAATTAATCAAGCTTCTTTATTCTTGGATATCCTTTTGAAGTCTACCTTAACCCATATATCTTGAAGAAATCCATTAATTACCTCTTTGAATCCTTTTACTCTAAGTTTTGTGACTGGACCTAATAAAACCTCTAGTTAATTTCTTGGTGTTAAAGTTGGGATTGCATCAATAACTATAAATTAAACAATTTAATTGGGATGAAATTTTACGTAGTGTTTCTAGACATATTGTTCTACATGAGGTTAAAATTTTATGTCATTAAGAGTTTAAGAATGAATCACAATATAGGTAAGAAGATTCTAAGTAGATTTTATTATTTGTTGCCTTTTAACTTGTGAAATTCTTATTTGAAGAGGACTCTTTTTCTAATGATACAAGGATGGTCAACAACTTACTTTAGAAGTTTTCTAGTTCTAGAAGGATTTTTAATAGACAATAATATAGTTTCTAGGTGTGACAAGAATTTTTTTAATGTTCTAAAATCCTTTTTTTTATAAAAATTCTTTATTTAACCTAGTTCCGTAAGGAAATGATGATTGATGGCATTTAAAGGTTATAATATTTTAGGATTTTTCATATTTTATAAGAAAACTAAAGGGCAACAAGTATTAAAAATATTTTCATGTTTATTTAGGAGAATTAAAGTTAGTTTTTGGTTAATTATTTTAATTTTATGCTAAACAAATATAATTTTCAATTTGAATGCTGATCAAGTTGAAAGTTTACTAGATATTTTGAGAAATCTTTTTTATTTATATTAAAATTTCAGATCAATCAAATATTAGAAATATCTTGAAATAAGATTTACAAATTACAAAAATTTATATTAGTTTTGTTGTTGATTTATAGTATTTTATTTAGAACCCTATTATTATTATTATTATTTCAAAATTGTTAAGTTTTACCTATTTAGCTGCTACCTAGATTTCCTTTGAAGCCATATAATATTCTGAATAAACTTGTATTTTATAGATTTGTTTATTTTGAAGCAATAATATTTTAAATAAATTTATGTTTTATGTGACAATATTTTTATTTGTTAAGATAAACAATAAATTTAACTTATTAAGATATAACTATCATCATGATATTACTATTTATGTTTATGCTAATCATTTTATTTCAATATTTATGTTCATGCTAATCATTTTATTTCAATAATATTAGTGGTTTGGTTTAAGTAATTTCTATGTCACTTTTCATGATTTGTTTTTTTACATGTGGATTATATAACCATATCATTACCGGGTTTGCATGTTTGCATTTTGAATGGCTTCAAAATAGAACATCAAAATACTTTTAGAATCAAAATTTATAATTCCAGTAAAAAACAACGTAAACCATAACATAATTAATAACCCTGTGGACAACACCTGCCCAGGTTTACAAGTACCCAAACCAACCATTAAAGGTTTGAGAGAGAATTGGCATTGACCAATTAAGAAAAGAAATCAGCAGATGGAAGGCACACAAGTAACTTTCCGACTTCCTCCAGCATACTGCTCGGTTATTAGTCAATGAACAATTATTTTCTATTCTCATACAATCGAATTACAACAAAACCAAAATCTATTCAGAAAATCTCATACAGCCAAGCTCGTCTTTTAAATAGGTAAAAATCTCAAGTTGCTCTAAGATTGTAATCAATGCTCACAGCTGCCATTCTCTTGGTCTACCTAATTGTGTGTTTCACAGGAGGAAAGGTCGACATGTGTTTCACATTGTTACTTTAAATAACAAGGATAAAAATAAAAGCAGAGACGGTATTACAAAGCTCATTCTTAAACATGAAAAACGAACCTCATATTCAGAATGCTGACATGATGAATCTATTTGTTCAATGTTGAGGACAAGCAGAAGTTCCAAAATATAGACCCCGTGGACATGAAAGCTACACGAGCTTGAATGGGGACAGCCCTACAAAATTGCCAGATATATTGCATAATCATGCCAGCAGTTCAAAAAACTATTCACTTACTAAGAAACAATAACTGAAAGTCTGCTGCAGGACCATGTTCTAAGTAGAGGTTTATCATATGAAGTTTAGGAATTTAACACCATCAATTTCACTCCTGATAATCTTGGAAAGTCAAACTCCCCCAAACAATGTCCCTATAGTTGTTAGGCAAAATCATATAATCAGAGTTTCAAAGTTTTCTACCGGGGGAAGCTATCTTTATAAATACTGACTTACTGACCCTCATTCACACCAGTCCTTGGGCAGTCATTAATGAACCTTCATGAGAGGATTTGTGAGATGGAGCATGCCTTTGTAGCAACCTCAATCAAAATCTATTCTAGAAGAATTGTTTCACAGGTTTGGTTCTAAATCTCATAGCACATAAAAGTAACTGGATCAGAGAGGCTGAGAGAAAACATTATGCTATGTTCATGTAACTAGTAAAAAAATATCCCCAGTCAACTGTTCGGATAAAACTCAACTTGTTGCAGAATATATAGTCTTACGATATCCATGGTTTGATAAGGGTGACTTTATAAATTTCCTGAGAGCGTTTGGCAGCAAGGTGAATCTTCATAAACTCACATACTGGATGCTTTCTTGAAAGAGTTTTAAGCCAGAAAAACATACACTTAACAAGTTTTTATTTTATTTTTTAAGAACAGTTTACAAGTTAATTTGAAGTTATAAGCTTTTCTCCCTGATAGGAGCGGAATAAATTATCAGAGCTTCTACATAAACAAGCCCCTCAACATAAGCATGCAGTGTCTAAAAGGCTTGGGCGTTGGTGAATTTCATCAACTTTAGAAGTGGAACAAAACTTGTGAAATTTAAACCTTGCTTGTTTTAGTGAAAATAAGTTTGACAAAAACGATTTCCATATTTTGACATCTCAGGCTCCATGAGGGAAATCAGTGGAAGAAATCCCTGTTGATTATAAAGAATTAGCCAAAATAACCAAAATAAGTATAATTCTAAGACATTAATTTTATGAATTTAGCCAGAGAATTTAATGTGCATGCATAAGGTATAAGTGTACAATTGTACTCTGATATACAACATAACACAGCTTTTTGATGGCGTTAAGCAAAACTTTTACCAAAGTTTTAAATCACATTTTTTTTCTCACTAGCAATTATACTCCAATTTAGAAAGGTTTTTGTAGCTATATTAGCATTTGTTTCTCCCAAAAAACCCAGGTAACAAATGAAAGCACCAAAAAGGAGTAGTTAATTGTGCATTTGAGGAAAAAAAATAAAGGATAAAAAATCAGAGTGCTGTTCTTCATATAATCATCATTGTGCTCAAGGGTTTCAATCCAGGGACTATAAAAGGCACACCAAAAAAGGGCAGAAGATGTACCAAAAATTCAATACACTGACAGGTATCCAGAACCTAAATCCTGCATTGAAACCAGATATCAAATATCAAATCACACAAAAACTTGTTTTCAAATCAATGAAAGTCTGAATTACCATAGAGCAATGTTGGAAGAGCATCTCTTTGATACTTCTCTGGAAGCTGTGAAAGCTTCCCTTGCCATAGATTGTTCCATGCAAAGACAACAGCAATCACAGATGGACCAAGCACTATTTGGTTCAATAAAACCTGAAAAGAAACTAAGAATTTGCATCATATTTTTTAAAGAAGCTACTCTTTGACCTATCAAGTTTATCCTGATTATGATTAGCTAACAGTGATATCCAAAGAAACTAGTACCTTTAGCATCAGATTCTTCACTGTCTGCTTTGGCAAACAACGGTCAAGATATTGGTACCATGCATAAGAACCAGGACCGTACAATAGAAACCCATAAGAAGTCATTCGTAAGGCACGAAGCCAATCATGATCGGAAAGGAAAATCCCAATAAAATCCTGAACAAGAGCATTTCATCAAAATCCAAACTCAAAACAACTTTAAGCACACTATGTAGATAAGAATAGACATTGAAAAACAACAACATAGGCTTGTCCTAAATGCATCACAAAGGTACTGGCCCAGATTAGAAATCAGTAACATTTGCAAACTTCCAGTACATGAATTGGCAATGGATGAATGTAGTCTCCAGTGATATTTAGAGTAACGCAATATTATGTGTTAGTCAACATAAAGCCATGTTATCTTGCTGTAGGAAACAAGGTTGGACTGTGCAAAGTCTTATTAGAAGAAAGAAAAGTTTAAGAATCAGTACTAGTCACATGCATAGAAAACACTGCCAATAAGTTCTATGTTGGGTTTAGAACACAAAATCGCAAGCCATGCTATACCCCCTTGGGAAAACCAAACGAATTTTCAGACAGATGCAGCGAATTTATACCTTCTATATTGCCCCCTTTTTTTTCTTGTTCATGTATTTCTTATGGTAAAAATTATTACATTGATTTTGAAACATCTAAACTTACCAAAATAGTTATAGACTTGCAACATTAGACTGAATTTATAAGCTAAGCTAATAGCATTGCCATTTTTTCCAAACGAAATTCAAGGAAAACACAAATCCATTATTCAAATTTACTGCTAAATCAATCAACAAACATAACAACATGTTTAAATTCATTTCCAATACATGGCAAATAATAATAATAAATAAAAGAAAACACACACACACACTGACCTGATTGTCATTGGAATTCTGAGAAGCGTCTTGGTCATAGGAGTATCGTTTGGATGGCTTATTCTTTTTCCAGCGGTCTGTAACTTGAGCTACTGTATCCCCAGTAAGAGCAAGCGCACCTGCGGTCACAGCTTGCTTTAAAGGGAACCAGTAACCTCCTCCTCCTCCTGTTGCTGAATCAGAGGATTTCGATGCTTTAGTTTGTTTTATCCTTCTTTCATGTTCCCATTTCCAACCCCAAAACTCTCCATTTCCACCACTCACTGCTTTCATTTGGCTTATCACGGCTCCAGTGGACTGAAACTGTTGAGGGGCTCTTTTTTCTTTAATAGCCCAATTTGCCTTTCCAATAACTTTACATAAATGCCCTTCATCTTTTTCTTATTTTACACTTGGACGTGTCAAAAGATCAAAATAGTGTGGGCACGCAGAGAATTCTCTTATTTGTTCTTCTTCCAGCACTACTAGGGAGGACGAGGAGATTCAGAGATCTCTTTTGCTTGAACTTTGAAGGTTAATAGAATCTTCTCTTTCTCTCTCTCCCTCTTCATTTTACATTTTTAATTCTTAAATAGGTGGAAACTTGAAGAATACCCAGATAGAATTTTTGTTGTTTTTGGTGTATTTGATCCTTTTGTAGAATAAAAGTTTTTATCTTGTTATATTCCTTGTTGTGAAGATTTCATCTTTTCAATTCCCAATTTGGCTACTTCTATTCCTTGTTTGTTTACATCATTTTGTGTAAAATTAGAATCCAGTACAATGTTATTAATGTTATAATGTGGTTCTCGAGAATTGGTCGGTAAATTGTTCAGTAATATAGTTTGGTGTTCATAGTCGTACCAGGTTGTAATTGTGATATGGGATAATAAACATTCAATGTTATTCATATCATATAACCTAGAGTTGGAAATGTGAATTGGCTAATCATTTAAATCTTAACAATCTCTTCCTTCACTTCAAGGAAGAACATAAGCAACAAGCGGAAAATAAAAGTCTTATCCTGCAAGCCATGAATAATCAGATTGATGATTCGATCAAGAATCAAGTAGCAGCACTTTTGCGAGTTATAAATGTAACTAGATTCTTTAAGGGAGATGATGTTCCATGCCAGATTGAAGAGGTAAGTTAACTTTGATGTATATATTAATTGATGTCTTGATTGGGATTTTAATTGTTTGCCTGAATTTTCCGTAATTTCTTTTGATTTCTCAGGGCCTATTCTTGGGTTCTGTGGGTGCTGCTACTAACAAGGATGCACTTAATAGCAAGAATATTACACACATCTTAACTGTAGCTAATTCATTGCCTCCCTCTTTTCCAAATGATTTTGTATATGAAGTCATTGGAGGTATGTGCCTTCCTACTAACTGGTGTGATAGTATTAGTAATTCTCTTTCACTGGCATACCTCAAGTGATGATTTCTTTAACAATTTTCTTTTTTTCCTTTGTTTTCCTCGCATTTATTTTTCTTTCCCCATTTTTTTCCTCTGTATGGTGCTACAGTCTGCTCTTGCATCTGATGTATTATCTAGTTGTAGCTGAAGTAATATCTCTGTACTGTAAAAAAGACTACTTGTCAAACCCACAATCTTGTTGTAATCTCTCCTTGCTTTGCATCAGCTTTCCATGTTTAATTCTCTCTCTCATTCATATGGAGCTTGTGATGGTTTGCACCGCTTCTAGAACTCAAATTGATCAACTCTTTGTGGTGTTTTTTTTTGAGGTAGTCGCGGATAGAAATGACACCAATTTAATGCAGTACTTCGACAAGTGTTTCAATTTTATTGATGAAGCCAAGAGGCAGGGAGGTGGTGTTTTGGTCCATTGCTTTGTTGGAAGGTCCCGAAGGTGGTTCATCTTTCCCTGCAGGGGTCACTTGATTTTCAGGAAACATGTTCTCTATCTTCGTAGTGCGATATACTATGCATCTAACATTGACCAATCAGTCCCCTTGGGAATAACTTTTTAGATGTATCAATTAATAAATAATACATTTGGTTCCTACAACTTGGTTGGTCAATTTTTACCTTGCGGATAGTACATTAATTGAGCCTTTGTACTGTTAAATTGGTGATCATACAATCATGTGACTTAAAAGAATCAATTTCATTTTATAATAACATCTTAATTGAGCCTTTGTACTGTTAAATTGGTGATCATACAATCATGTGACTTAAAAGAATCAATTTCATTTTATAATAACATCTTAATTGAGCCTTTGTACTTTTAAATTGGTGATCATACAATCATGTGACTTAAAAGAACCAATTTCATTTTATAATAACATCTGCATGAAGGCACAGTAGTATTGGATATCTCGCAATTAACTTTACAATTGTTGGTGTCAAAAATATGGAAAAGACTTCAGCAAGTGTTTTAGCGGTGATGACATGTTTCAATACATTGATTGTGATTGGAGAACCATCGGAGGTGTCTAGTGGATGAGCATATTTTCTGTTCCAACATAGGAGATACCCTTTGAATTGTACTCATCATTGTTATGATTGTGTTATTAATTCTTTTAATTTGATCTATAGCATTTATCACATTAGAAAAATTACATGGATTCACACCTCTAATAATCCCTTTCAAGAATAACTTTGGAAATAAATAAATTTGAAGAAAAGAAAAAATTCATTTTGCTTCTTTAGATGGTTGCAGTTTGAAAGTGGGTTATGCAATACTTCTTATTGGACTGAATTTGTTTCAATGTACGTGTCCTGCTTTTCAGTGTGACTATTGTTGTTGCTTATTTGATGAAAAGGCATGGAATGAGACTATCTGAAGCTTTGGCACATGTGAAGAGTAGAAGGCCTCAGTCTGGACCTAATTCTGGTTTCATCTCACAGCTTCAAGACTTTGAGAAATCTCTTCAAGGTGCATTATCTTTGATACTTCTATATGTATTAACTTGCAAATTGTACCTGATGTGGTTGGTTTTGGTGATCCCAAAAAAAAAAAATATCATAGCCCTGATTGAAGTTAGATTTTTGCCACTTATCTCATTAATTAAAACCTTTAAATTCAAACCGAGGTTTGTCTCCGGGAAATTTTTGGTTGAACAGCTCGTTTCAATTACATAACAATCTGTGTCAGAATAATATAACTGTTGTCTTTATAGGAAACTTGCAAGATATTTATTCATTCATTCCGTGCTTCATCACCAACAGCTAGGTGCTGCCTTATTTGGCTATAACCTTTTTGCAGTAACATGGATAAGAAAATAAAAAACTACCTCTTAACTATGATGCAAGTTTCTTAAAAAGCATTTGTGCTATATATCCGAACCTTCTTCTGACTGTACAGATAAATTTTAGAATTTCCGATGTCAAAAATTTTCCTGGCACCCAGACTGTGATTTGTCATAAGTGGTTTCTGTTTGAAATAGCTTCTTTATGGGCTGATTCATTTTTTTTACAAAAACTGTTTTTGTTTTTTTTTGGTAATGTTTGCCAGGTATCTCTTCATAATGTGTCAAAGGAAGACGTGAAGAAGCACGAATGGACGCTTAGAAAATATAAAACTCCGCTGAGGAGGAATATAGCATTTGTGATTAGAAGAAGTAAATAGCTTGGTCATTGCTATTGAAATGGTGAAAATACAAGACTGGCTTTTCTATCTGCTTTTGACAAGGTGATGAATTCACAAGGACCAAGTGTCATGGAACTATTGTCATCTGAATCAGATTCTTATTTTTATTAGAGCAGGGTGCACGATTCTGAAGTTGATGTCGATGGTTAAATATTGTAAGTATTTTTAAATTGATATGATATTTAGCTGCATGAACGTGATCATTAGTAAGTGCAGGATAAGTACATGGAGGAGAAACCTCAATGAATCATATTTATATTAATTCCATTTGCATTTTCTTGTTATTTTAAGCTAGAGATGGAGTAAATTGGTCTGGCACACCTAGCAGATCAAGCAGTGATGATATCTGTCGCCGATTTGCAGTGCTTTCTCATTATATTATACTTTAAAATGTGTGGGAAAAAAACTGTGCTGGTGTTGTGTATATATAAAGTATTTGCACGACATTGTAGATGCCAAGAGGGCTACAGGGGGTTGTCTTTTATGTTTTTGATGTCAAAGGCTGCTGGCGCAGCTTGACAGCAATACTTGGGCACTGTTTTTTTATAAAAATTTAATTTTTTTATATATTTTAAATTGGATTAATTTTTAAAATAATTTTTTAAAAATAAAAAAATATTATTTTAATAAATTTCGATACAAAAAGTATATTTAAAAGTAAATTTAATTATATGCTCAAACATGCACTAATGTTGTCATCATTTTCTATTTATTATTTTAAAAATAACTAGGTTTGAAACGACACTTACATTCAAAGTTATTGGGTTTGGCTTCACAATTAAATTTAATAATGTTAAGTCTAATATAGTGATTAGATTTATTTTAAAAAATAAATAAATAAAAATTAATTTGAATTTTTATTTGAAATATTTTAGGGTAGTTTAATTTTTTATATCAAAAATAGAAAACTTAATAAAAAAATATTAGAATATTTAAATGGTACTTTAAATTTTTTTTATAAAAAATATTGATTAGAATTTTTATTTACGATATTTCAAAGATAATTTAATTTTTTTTATAAAAAATAGAAAAAAAGTATAAAAAAATTATTACAGATATTTTAAGTTTAACATAATGATTAAAATGTTTTTTTATAACAAATAAAAAAACTAATAAGCATTTATGTTTATATACTTTAAGGTTAGTTTAAATGTTTTTTATAAAAAAATAAATAATATTTTGGTTGAGTATATTTTAAGAATAGTTAAAATATTTCTTTATATAAGAAATAAAAAATAAAAAATATTTAGGATATTTATAAAAAATATAAAAATATAAAAAAATATTTATAAAAAAATACATTAAGAGTAGTTTAAATATTTTTAAATAAAAAATTATAAAAAAAATAATTAGCATTTAGATACTTTAAAGATAGTTTAAATATATTTTTTATAAGAAATAGAACCAATTTATCAAAATAAATTACTTAGAATACTTCAAGGATAGTTCAAATATTTTTTTTATAAAAAATTAAAAAATAATTAGTATTTTTGTGGAGGACACTTCAATGATAGTTTGAATATTTTTTTATAACAAATATATACAAATATAAAAAAAATATTTAAGATACTTTAAAATAGTTTTAAATAATTTTTTAAACTCAAGACTATTAGATCTAGTAAGATTGTTATACTCGTGGCTATTGTATTTGGCTGGATCATCAAATCTAGAGCCATAATTAGGTCTGGCAACCAATTGGCTTTGGTTTAATTTCCAAACTCAAGGTTATTGGATCTGGCTTGACCTCTAGAGTTACAATTAGATATATCTTAACAACCAAATCCAATGTCAGAAAGACCTAACACTATTGAATTTGACTCGACCACTAGACCCAATATCATTGACTTTAGAATTGGTGCTAGATTCAATGTTATTGAGCCTAACTTGGTTAACAAACCTAAAATACTTTAAATATTATTTATATTTTTTATATTTTTTTAAATATTAAAAAAAATTATTAATCTGTTACGTAACGTGGACAATAAAAAAAATTAATTTACATGCATGTCCAGATGCTGCAAAGCACTATAAGAAGTTGGTGTCTCGGTGATTGAGTGGTCCAAGTTTTAGTTATATGAATGCTTTATTCTCAACTTTGAATGTGCATGCAATTGCAGCAAATAAGAATTGGAATTACATCAACACATGATTATTTTTAAATTCTATTTTTATTTAATTACATGGTAATTGAAATAATTATTCATAAATATTCTAAAGTTTTAAATTCTTAAAAAATAAATATTTTTTTAAAGCATGACATAATTATTATTGGGTGGCCGAGTTGGTAAAAGGAAATAAAAGCCAAGAGATATGCTTTTTATGTGCTATTTAGTTTTAATCCTTTTGCCTACAAATATTACTAATATTAATGGTCACAGACTGTAGGGTATAATTTTTATTTTGCAAGCTTTGTTTGGAGTGTATGGATCTAATTCGATATGTATAAGTTAGTTCGTGATACTATATATTCAAAAAAAAAACACAACATAATTATATGATTTTGTAAATATTATATAATTATTTATTTAAAAATAATTTTATTTTAATATATAAAAAGCTCAACAATTAAAAAAACAAGGAATAAGTAAATGAAGTCCAAGATGTCTGGGGCTTGAAAGGATACCATAAATGCTCCTAGCAATTTTTATTTGAGAACAAGATATGGTCCTTTATAATAGTTTTTGTACCCCTAAACTTCATCATGTTTTAACAAAAAAAAAAACATCATAATAATTTTTATGACATTATTTTTAACTACCAATACATTTTAATCAGCAAAACAATCAAAATCAATTCAAATCAAAATAAACTTTTAGAATCTCCTTCAAGTTTTTTGAATATGATTAATAGGCCAAACTTACATTAAAGTCATCTCTCTAATACATTTTTAAAAAAACCAAGATTGGTATTTCTTATGCATAGAATGGGCATAAATGTAAGCTTTTCTTTTGATCTCTCTTTCTGGTGTTACTCTCTCATCTTTCTCAATTACTAGGGATTAACATATATAAAAAATAAAGTTATATGATTGAAATGAAAATTTTGAAAAACTAAAAGGACTCAAATATAGAAAAGACACCTTTTAAATAATACAAAAGAAAAAAAGAAGTTTTTTTTGGCTTTTTAATTTTAGTTTTTGTTCTTTTAATCGTAACCTACATTTCAATTTCATAATAATGATCTTTAATTTTATGTACAAATAATCTCCTTTACAATTCATATATAAGAGCATGCACAAAAAAAAAAAAACATATTCCAACATACGAAAATAAAATAAAATCATTAAAGTGTATAACATGCGTACTGGACTAAAATGAAAAAAACCTCTAAACATCCTTACATAAGAGAATGAACATTGAAAGTTTGTTGTTTTATATTTTTTTTTAATTCTAATTCTCATTCTAATTTTATGATTTATGTTTTATTTTTAATACTATAAGAAGCAAAGTCCTTTAAAAGTTAGGAACAATAAAAATCTTCCTAAATGAATAAACACAAATATTATACTAGTTAGTTGATACTTTAATACTTAACTCTATAAATATATATTCATAGCTAGTGCATATATGATTACCGAGATGACATGAAGGCACCAACCACACATACACACATGATATACATTTCTCGTCCAACAAATGTTGTTATAAATCTTATATGACTAAAAGATTGATTTCTTCTCCCACGTGAAGTGTTGAAGTAATAAATAACTCGGTAAGATCGGTGTTGAACCACAAGGAAGTTAATTGCATAAATTATAGATGACAATAATACAACAACAACAATAGTAGTAGTAGCAGTAGTAGTAGTAGTAGTAATAAAGAAAAAGAAGGAGAAAAAGATGATGATGATGATGAGAACTTTGAGATGGAATATTAATGTAAGAATTAAACAATGATAATAAAAAATATCAAGGTTAGAGGTTCCACTAATGATATATCAAACAAGTATAGTATAAACTCTTATTATTCAATTGGAAACCACACACAAAGGAGGTTCCAATCAGATTATAGATTGTTAACATGATTACATTAGTCAACTTATTCGATTAATACTAATACTTGTAAATTTCATCAGGCATTCATGATTATAACTTATGTTAACAACAAATCAAGTTCCTTTCATAACTCAGGTGTTGGTTATACCATATAGTATGGGCTATGAGAGTGCCAAGTATTTGTTGGACCAAATGTTATACAACATAATTCTAGATTAGTCATTTAACAAGCAAAGTATTAAAGAGTGAACAAGATACCAAATATAAAACATGTTAGTATCAAATATTAAAGTTCATCTTAAGTTTACACTATATTTATTCTTACACCATTAGTGTAACCTTTTCACCTTAACATAATAAACTTAACTAAACATAATGAAAGAAAGAAAAATAAACAAACAAAATAAGAATATAAATAAGATAAAAGTTACCTAAGTAAATGAAAGGAAATGAAAGGCATAAACTTGATATTAATGATAGCAAAGCATAAACATTACAAAAAATACAAAGAGAGAAAGTAAGAGCATGATCTTGATCTGAAAACCAAGATGTCTAAATGCATGGCAAATGCCTTCTTTTATAGGCCAAAATTCAGAACTATTGATTTGATGACTAATTGATGAGTGGGTGGTCAACTCTTGACTTGGTGACAATCCTAATCTTCTCTTGTCTGCCCAAAACGTCATTGATAACATCAGAATTAAAACCACTTGAAAACATGAAAGTTGTAGGAAATTATCTCAGCTTTTTAAGAAAAAAAATGGAGGTCATTTAAACTTCTAAAACTCTAGATATGGGTCAAATATGGAACAATATACGGGCTGAGGACAGATTCAAAATTCTTTGTTGTTACTACAATTTAAACTTGAAAATGACCTTTTTAAATCTTAGGCTCCATGAAAGTTGTAGGCATAGTCTTACCTTTCCATCCATATAAAGTACACCGAAGTCCGAGACCTACAGCTCCAGATATAACCTAATTACCGAATAGTGTTCCGGTTTAGACTGCATCAACATCTCTTTTCAAAGTTTGGCCATCTCTTTGTCCTTTCAGCTTCAATTCTTAAATTCATCAATCAATCATTTTATTTATATGATAGACCACATTTAAAATAAGCATTTACTATAAATTAAAGGTATCTTATTGACACAAATAAAATATTGATATCTTCTCCCAAGTGCAGGAGTGTCGAAGTAATAAATAACTTGGCAAGACCAGAGTCGAATCACATGGAGGTTAATTGTATAAATTATAAACAATTATAAACAACAACAACAACAATAACGACAGTAACAATAATAACAACAATAATATTAGTAGCAATAATAATAATAATAATAATAACAACAATAATAATAATAAAGAAAAAGAAGGAGAAAAAGAAGAAAAAGATGAGATTTTGAGATGGAATATTAATGTAAAGATTAAATAATGATAATAACAAATGTCAAGGTTAGAGGTTCTACTAATGGTATATCAAATAAGTATAGTATAAACTCTTATTAGAGGTTCTACTAACAATCTTTATCTTCTCTTGTCTGCACAAAATAATAATGTCAAAATTAAAGACACTTGAAAACATGAAAGTTGTAGGAAATTATCTTAGCTTTCTTATGTAAACAATTCAGGTCATTTTGACTTCTAGAACTTCAGATATGGTCCAAACAATGAATACTGCTCGGGCTGGAAGACAAATTCAGAATTTTTTTGTTGTTGCTACAATTTGGACTTGAAAATCTCTTTTTTAAGTTTTGGGCTCCATATGAAAGTTGTAGGCCTATGTCTTACCTTTCCACCCATATCAAGTAAACCTAAATTTGAGATCTACAGCTCCAGAAATAACCCAATTACCGAATAGTATTCTGGTTTGGATTGCTCTGCCATCTCTTTTCGAAGTTTAGTCATCTCTTTGTCCTTTGAATTTCAGTTTTTAAATTCATCAATCAATCTTTTTATTTATGTGAGAGGCCTACATTTAAAATGAACATTTACCATAAATTAAAAGTATCTTATATTATTATATATATTATTATAAAACATGTTTTAGTTAAGGAGTTACTGATACTTCAAATGCAAAATGATGGCATAAAACCTTGATAAAAAATACACTTTTAAGTACTAATCCCCCCCAACTAACTTATTACTAGTCTCTAGTAATTAAAACGTTAAAATAAAAAAGTAAGGTATTCATCATTCAATTTTCATTAAATTTATATATATACTTAATACGTCTTAACAAAATATTAATAAACCTTTTTTTTATACTCAATATATCAATATATAATTATGGGGCTTTTCTTGAAAGAAAATAAAATTTTTATTTTAATGTTTAAGGTTAACTTCCTTATGTTAGGATTATTTTTTTTCTTATTTATTTTATATATATATATATATATATATATATATATATATACATGTATAACTTAAAACACCATGCATATTTAACCCATGTAATGAGCTTTCGGCTAATGACTCCCAGACCAGTTGGTCTTAGGGTATTAGGTGTTGAGACATCCCTACGAGCTTAACAACTTGGGTTGCAGATACTGATACGTAGATAGTACAATGTTTGATTCCCTTAAGCTTTTCTTCTCAGCCATATAACAAGCGTTGGGTGATTTCTCCAACGAGAGTTGTATGTTTTTGAGTATGGGTTGTGGTTGATCCTTTGGAAACTATTTAAAGCATGGGGTTGTTCATGGAAACATTCCTTAAAAGAAGGCAAGGTTGGACAGTTATTGGTTGAGTGTTCATTTGTTTCATATGTTTGACACACAATGTTTTCAACAGATTTTAATTGACTGCTCTTTTTCAATTTTAGTGCCTCGACGTTTCTAGCTAAAGATGCAAACTTGGCTTAGAGGTTATGATCTTCCCTAAGGTTATGCATACCTCCACTAGATGTATGAGGATAAGTCTTACTTGGTGCCTTATAAGTACCTATGGTGTCACGGTGTCCCAATTTTGAGCATTTTCAGTTAACAAGTCTAAGTATTCCATTGCTTCATCAGGGTCTTTATCTTTGAAAGTTCCATTGCACATCAATTCAACCATTTGCTTATCTCTAAGTGTTAACCCTTCAAAAAAATATGGACACAGTATTCTGGTTTGGATTGCAGCAATATCTCTTTTTTAAGTTTGGTCATCTCTTTATCCTTTTAATTTCAATTCTAAAATAAGGGTTTGGTTATGCTAAAGGGAAGAAGATACTATCATTCTACAACATCTTACCTAAGGTAAGACGCATTGCTACCTGTCTTTTATTTCTAATGGTTTGTTATGCTTAAGATTTCAATGGTCTATCTATATAGATGATATCAGGTCTACTATTATGAGTTAAACCATATGTAGATGGTTGATTCCAACCTAATCATTCTAAAGTTTGGTTCATCTATGTCACTCCTACTTAGTACCATTTTAATAACACTTGGTGAATTAATATTTCTATAATTAGTGACTCTTAATCATGATTTAAGACCAATAGTTTATCAAGTCATGCCAATGGATAATTAATAGACTTATGTTAGGCTCATTAATCCCAACCCAAATCCTAGAAAAGATTAAGCATTATTAAGGTTCATATATCATATAATATCCCAGATTTACTTGTAATATTTGTTGAATAAATTAAGATTGTATGCTCTAGTCCTATCTAAGTAGTGACCATTATAGGTATTATACTTTGAATAAAATCTAGTGACACAAAGATCCTTTATAGACCAAGTTTTAACAATAACCCTTACGGATTCATTTTCCATTAGGTGTGTTATTTAACATTTACCTTGATATGATTCAATTTCTTTTGTTTTATGTATTTTATCAATATTTATATACACTAGTACTTCGACTTGTATATGTACATTCATGGTAAGTAAATAACTTATTCAAAGTCAAGATACAACATAAATCAAGATTAATCATTTAACAAGCAAAGTATTAAAGAGTGAACAAGATAACAAATACAAAACATGTTAGTTTCAAACATTAAAGTCCATATTAAGTTTATACTATACTTATTCTTACACCATTAGTGTAACCTTTTCACCTTAACATAATAAACTTAGTTAGACCTAATGAAAGAAAGAAAAATAGATAAACAAAATAAGAACATAAATAAGATAAGAGTTAACTAAGTAAATAAAAGGAAATGAAAGGCATAAACTTGATATTAATGAAAGCAAAGCATAAACATTACAAAAAATACAAAGAGAGAAAAGAAGCACATGATCTTGATCTGGACACCAAGATGCCTAAATGCATGGCAAATGCCCCCTTTTATAGGCCAAAATTGGGAACTATTGATTTGATGACTAATTGATGAGTGAGTGGCCAACTCTTGACTTGGTGACAATCCTTATCTTCTCTTGCTTGCCCAAAAACATAAAAGTTATAGGAAATTATCTCAGCTTTCTTGTATAAAAACTTTAGCTCATTTGGACTTCTAAAACTCCAGATATGGCCAAAATACTGAATAGTGCTCGGGCTGGAGGACAGATTCGGGCTTCTTTATTGTTGCTATAATTTGGACTTGAAAATGACCTTTTTAGATCTTGGGCTCTATATGAAAGTTGTAAGCCTATGTCATAACTTTCCATACATATAAAGTAGACCTAAATTTGAGATCCATAGCTCCAGATATGACCCAATTACCTAACAATGTTCTGGTTTGGATTGCACCGACATCTCTTTTCTAATTTTGGTCATCTCTTTGCCCTTGCAATTTAAGTTCTTAAAGTCATCAATCAATCCTTTCATTTATGTGATAGACCTACATTTAAAATGAATATTTACCACAGATTAGAGGTATCTTATATTATTAGATATATTATTATAAAAAATCCTTTAGTTAAGGAGTTATTGATACTTCAAGTGCAAAATGATGATATAAAGCCATAATAAAAATGCATTTTTAAGTATTAATCAAACATCCATACAAAATTTCCAAATTCAATCATATTTATCATGCAACATGCAACCGACATAATTGATTCACATGAAAACTCAACTTGTAATTTTCCTTTCTCACCAACACAAACAAAGTAGCAAACTAGAGAAATATATATATATATATATATATATATATATATATATTCTTTTTTTCTTTGAAGATATGATTTATTTTGTCTTTAAGTAGTCACTTCCCTTTTGATGTGAATACAAACATTTGTGATGAATGCACCCGGTTACTCACAAAGTCACAAACTTAAAGTGTTTTGCATACTTATACTTCAAGTTGCCGTTTGACGTAAAGATAAACATTTGTGATGAATACCGCTAGTTACTAAATAACTCAAAACATTGGAGTAGATAGAACTTTGTACACATTTATTTATTTATTTGTGTAATAATTATTACTCTATTTACTTAAACCTTGTTTAGGACTAGATCAAAAGGGATAATCACAAGTAAAGCATCATACTCATTTTTCATGCATAATCACATAACTCACACAACTTTTACAAGGAAAGATGTACTTTAGTAATCTTAAAAAAAAAAGTATGTTATATCTTGCTTTATAAGATATTATCTATCCTAAATTAAAGCATGTAATGTTCAACATAATGATGAACCCAAAAATGTAATGATGATCCTAAACAAGTCTCATTCACATACGAATGCAAGTTTTTTTTTTTTTAACAAGCATGGTTATCTCAAGCATTCAACATAATGAAATATCTAAAATTAAGTTTTACATTATCCTCAATGTAAAGGAGAAAGAGAAGAAAAGTATAAAGATTAGAAAATTGTTACTCCCCTTTTGTTTTCAAGAATGAATGTCTGATTGAATTGGGCATGAGCTGACTTCTTGCTTGATTTTTTTTTAACTTGCATATCACAACTAAAAGAAAACATTGATTTTTTTTTGTTTTGAAAATAAAGAACCTCACACCTCCCCAACTTAAAATAACGCATTGTCCCGAATGCATGAACAAGAAAATTTAAGAGATGAAAGAAAGAAGAAAAAAATAAAAATAAAAATAAAAAATAAAAGTAAAAATAAAAATAAAAACTCATCTTCAAGATCCAATCTCTCAGCATCAGCCACAATGTTTTCAAGATAAGGTTTCAATCGATGATCATTTACTTTGAAAATATTTCCATTCTTGGGATTTTCTACCTCAAATGCACCATGCTCAGAGATGGATTTAATCACAAATTGACCACTCCATTTTGTCCTCAACTTCCCAGGAAAGAGATGTAATCGTGAATTATATAAGAGAACCTTTTGACCAACATGAAAGGATTTTCTAAGAATATGTTTATTATGCAAAGTTTTCATCTTATGTGTTTGAAATTTTTGCATTTTCAAATGCATCATTTCTCAGCTCCTCTAATTCATCCAATTGAAGTTTTCTATTTTTGCCAACCTCATTTTCATTGTCATTGAATTGCTGGATGGCCTAATATGCACGGTGCTCAATCTCAACAGGGAGATGACAAGGTTTTTCATAAACTAGCCTATAAGGAGACATTCCTAAAGAGGTCTTATAAGCAGTGCGATATGCCCACAAAGCATCAATTAGTCGTAGGGACCAATCTTTACGGTTTGGATTGACTGTTTTCTCTAAAATGTTCTTGATCTCCCTATTTGCCAATTCAGCTTGACCACTAGTCTGTGGGTGATAGGGGGTACTGACCTTGTGAATTACACTATATTTTCTCATCAAAATTCCAACGGGCTTGTTACAAAAATGTTTTTTCCCATCACTAATCATAGCCCGGGGCATGCCAAAACAAGAGAAAATATTTTCTTTCAAGAATTTGACCATAACTCGATGGTCATTGGTTTGAGATGCAATAGCCTCCACCCATTTAGACACATAATCAATAGCTACAAGGATGAATTGGTAACCAAATGAACTTGAAAAAGGTCCCATGAGATCAATCCCCCAACAATCAAATATTTCCAAAACAAGGATGGGGTTAAAGGGCATCATATTATGCTTAGTGAGGCTACCTAGTCGTTGGCATCGGTCACATGCAACACAGAAGGCATGAACATCTTTAAACATGGTGGGCCAATAAAAACCACACTGCAAGATTTTGACAATGGTTTTTTTGGAAGAGAAATGTCCACCATAGGCTAATTCATGACAAAAATTAATGACATTTGGAATTTCATGATCAGGGATGCACTACCTAATAATTTGGTCAGGACAATATTTAAATAGGTAGGGGTCATCCTAAAAAAAGGTGCGCACATTGCGTAAGAATTTTTGTTTGTCAAGTTTAGACCAATGGAGAACCAATGTAGGGAGACAGTACCTGCACAAAATAAATTTTCATCAGTAAAGAGTTTATTTATTGGAGATTCCCATCAATTATGGTCTGGTAGCTTGAAAGATGAGACAAATGATTAGCCACTACATTCTTCACTCCCTTTTTATCTCGAGTAAGAGGATCCATCAAATCAAACATGGTTTGGCATCTTACTTTGTGAGCAAATATTTCAATGCTGCATGATCAGTGAAAACAATAATGAGAGATCCAACCAAATAAGACCTAAACTTGTCTAATGCAAAGACCACAACTAAAAGTTCTTTTTCAGTTGTAGTGTAATTCAATTGAGCATCATTCAAAGTCTTGCTAGCATTATATATTACATGAGGTTTTTTGGCTTTTCTTTGCCCTAAAACAGCCCCAACCGTAGAATCACTAGCATCACACATCAGTTCAAATGGTAAAGACCAATCAGGAGCTTGCATGATTGGCGTAGTTGTCAACAACCCTTTAAGCTTTTCAAAAGCTTCTTGACATTTTGATGTCCAATCGAATTGGACATCTTATGACAACAAGTTACACAATGGTTTGGCAATGGTACTAAAAGAATAAATGAATCTTCGATAAAAACCAGCATGTTCTAAAAAGGATCTCACATCTTTCACAATCTTAGGGGTAGGTAATTTTTAAATGATTTCCACTTTTAACTTATCTACCTCTATTCTTTTTGAAGAGATAATGTGACCTAAGACAATGCCATGTGTCACCAAAAAATGACACTTCTCCTAATTGAGTACAAGATTGCTCTCTTCACATCTTTCAAGGACTTTTTCTAAATGCATTAGATACAACTCATAAGAATCCCCATAAATTGAAAAATCATCCATGAAAACTTCCAACAAATTTTCCACCATGTCACTAAAGATACTCATCATATAGCTTTGAAAAGTGGCTGGGGCATTACACAAACCGAAAGGCATTCTTCAATAAGCATAGGTACCAAAAGGACAAGTGAAAGTGGTTTTTTCTTGGTCTTCTAAAGAAATCTCAATTTGGTTGTAACCTGAGTATCCATTAAGAAAACAATAAAAGCTCTTCCAGCTACTCTTTCAAGCACTTGGTCTAAAAATGAAAGCAAAAAATGATCCTTCCTAGTCACCATGTTTAATTTATGATAATCAATGCACATACACCATTGAGTTTGGATTCTAGTTGGTACCAGCTCATTATTTTTATTCTTCACTACCGTGACTCCAGATGTTTTAGGGACAACTTGGGTTGGACTAACCCATTTTGAGTTTGCAATAGGGTAAATAATACCTGCATTAAGTAGCTTAAACACTTCACCTCTCACTACTTTCTTCATGTTTGGGTTCAATCGTCTTTGCATTTGCCTCACAAGTTTAGCGTCTTCTTTAAGATAGATTCTATGTGTATATAAAAAAGGGCTAATTCCTTTTAAGTCAATAATTTTCCACCCAATTGCTTTTTTATGTTTTCTCACCACTCAAAAGTTTTTGTTCTTGGTCTATGCTAAGTTTTGATGAGATCACAATAGGATATGATTCATCTTCCCCTAGAAATGCATACTTAAGATCACTCGGTAAAGCCTTCTTTTCTGGTTTATAAGGTTGGACAAGAGATGCCTCAACTTTCACTTGGGGTGAAATCAAAGGCTCAAATGATGGGGTCCATTGACCTATTAACATAATAGGCATTGGATCTAGATATGTCTCAAGCTCTCTTACTTCCTCATCAACATATTCCAAAGAACAAAGTCTTTCATCATGAATTAAAGTTCTCTCCAATGCATCCTTAATCCACGCTCTCTCAAAGTGTTCTTGACAAACTGTTTGGATCAAATCTACCTCTCTAATGTCCTCATATTCCCCAATTTGTTTGGAGACATTGAATATGTTCATCTCCACAGTCATATTCCTAAAAGATAATTTCATCACCCCATTCCTATAGTTAATTAAGGCATTGGATATAGCTAGGAAAGGTCTCCCTAAGATGACTGGGATGGGAGCATGATAATGAGGGCATTGAATGCATAGTTGCTCAAATCTTTCCCAATACTCGGAGTGTCTCTCCATGAGATTGCCGAATCCCACATATTTCTTTCCTTATGTTGGCAACTTGAGATGCTGGGAAATACTTCTCAAGGAAAATCTTCTTCATTGCATTCCAAGTTCCAATAGATCCTGGGAGAATAGAGAAAAGCCATGACTTTGCTGCCCCTTTTAAAGAGAAAGGGAAAGCTTTTAACTTAACTTGTTCTTCATCAACTCCATTCGGTTTCATGCCAACACAAACCATATGGAACTCCTTAAGATGAGTATGAGGATCTTCTCCTGCAAGACCATTAAATGTTGGTAACAAATGTATAAAACCAGATTTGAGCTCAAAGTTTACATTATTGTCAATGTTTATGCATAGTGGCTGATTTTCCACATTAGGAGTAGGAAGCTCCTTGAGTGTTTGTTGTCGTGCAATAGCCATGGTGTTGAGGCGATCTTCCTTTCTTAACCTACGTAAAGTGCTTTCTATTTCAAAATCAACCTGCGCCTGAATTTGATTAGTAGAACGGGTCACAGGCATCAATTGCTAAGAAAACTCAAAAGAAAGAAACCACAGAAGAGATAAAAAAGTAATGCAAATTATATGAAAATCCAACGCTAGAAAACTAAAACTACCTAAACACCTTAGAAAACAGTCCAATTTGACCTCAATAGGATGGGGCTAGTAGTATACTACTAGTCTTGTTTAGAACGTCCTTTTCCTTTAGGAAAAGAAAATCCAAAACCTAATTCCACAAATAATTCTGTTTTGAACAGTAATGCCACCGCAAATAAATAGTACTACTGCAAGCAAAAAATTTGTTTTTTTTTTTCAGAAATATAAATACAAAATCACAGCAACTAAAAATAACAGTACAAGTACAAGAATCAACTAAAATTACCTTCCCCGGCAACGGCGCCAAAATTTATTGCGATGTCGCGGTCGCACAAATTAATTACCCTTACACTTAAATCACACAAGATAGAATAGAGCAAGCAAGGGATCGATCCCATGAGGAAGATTTAGTTCAGATTTTTATGCTATACGTTATGCAATTGGGGGGTTTTGATTTGTGATAATCTAAAATATGGAAGAAATTAAACTAGTGAACACGATCAATTAAAACTGAAATTTATCAAGAAAACAAACCTTGGTCACAAGCACACATCCACCTACAGAAATCAGAACTGATCCTTAAAACGAAACTCCAGTTTATATTCTGAATTTTTATCTTTTCTTAACTTTGGTTAATTAACGGATTCGCCGTATAACTAGCCCTAACCAACAAATAATCACAGTGCCCGCACTAATGATTTAATCTAATGGCAGCCTTAAGATCTAGATAAATTCATTAATCTTAACAACCAAGTTGTCTGCTTGTGTTGCTTTGATCGAATGTTTTCCCTAAGTTTAATAACGTAGTTCCGCCACAATTATCAAGCTTAGTTGCTTCACAAGTTTATATACCCTAACTCCGGTTTTGATATCAAACTTAGCAATAGATTGTTCACAATAATAACTTAGAGTCCGCTCTAGCAATTATCAACAACAATCATAGAAAACATGCATAGGAAAACAATCATACTCATTCATAATACAAACTGAAAATAAATGAAGAATAAATCTCACAGTTCTTGAAATCTGAAAGTTTCTGCGTCCTTGCAACCAAGAAAAGAGCTTAGCCTTGCATATCTATTGAACAACTACTCCTATAGATAAAATAAAGCATTATTTCTAGTATGTAGAGAGGAGAGTTTGTGTTTCTTCACTTCTAATTGCTACCACCTTTCTTTGATTTTATTGCACTCACTCCTCTCCTTTCTTGGCTCTCTTGGTGTCTATATATAGGCTTCAATGGCAGCTCCTCTTGCTTCTTTATCAATAATGGTGGCTGCCAAACATGCCAAACTTTGACATTAGTAGTCACCACAAACAACCCACCATTGTAGCCTCCTTCTTTGACAATGACAACATTCCAACTTGCAGCTGGTTTGTGGTTAGTGGATTGAGGTTGGTGGTTACTTTTCTTGACCTTCTAGATTGATTTACTAGAGGGACTAAATTGCTGAAATTATAACTTGGATGATAGTTTAGAAGCTTTGAAATATAATTTGGACTCATTTCTTCACGAAACCTGATTGTTGGCAGAATTCAGTTGTCATCTTTGAAAAATCATATCGCCCTCATCTGACATCGTTTTTGGCTGAAAATTGGAGAGTTTCTAGACCTTTGCATCAATTGGACTTCTATAGCTCCAGATATGGAATTTTGAATGGACAAAGGTCAACAGTGGCAGAATACAAGATTTGACTTTGAAGGATGTGATTTCCATGATCTTCCTCTTCTTATTTTTCTTGCATTACTGACACGACTAAAAGGTTGATGTCTTCTCCCAAGTGCAGGAGTGTCGAAGTAATAAATAACCCGGCAAGACCGGGGTCGAACCACAAGGAGGTTAATTGTACAAATTATAAACAGCAATTATAAAACAACAATAACAACAACAACAATAGTAGTAATAATAATAATAATAATAATAATAATAATAATAATAATAATAGTACTAGTAGTAGTAATAATAATAATAATAATAATAAAGAAAAAGAAGAAGAAGATGATGATGATGATGAGAACATAGAGATGAAATATTAATGTAAGGATTAAACAATAATAATAGCAAATGTCAAGGTTAGAGGTTCCACTAATGGTATATCAAACAAGTATAGTATAGACTCTTATTATTGAATTGGAAACCACACACAAAGGAGGTTCCAATCAGATTATATATTGTTAACATGATTACATTAGTCATCTTATTCAATTAATGCTAATACTTGTAAATCTCGTCAAGCATTCATGATTATAACTTATGTTAACAACAAATCAAGTTCCTTTCATAGCTCAGGTGTCGGTTATACCATACATTATGGGCTATGAAAGTGCCAAGCATTTGTTGTACCAAGTGTTATACAACATAAATCAAGATTAGTCATTTAACAAGCAAAGTATTAAAGAGTGAACAAGATAACAAATATAAAACATGTTAGTATCAAACATTAAAGTCCATATTAAGTTTATATTATACTTATTCTTACACCATTAGTGTAACCTTTTCACCTTGACATAACTAACTTAGCTAGACATAATGAAAGAAAGCAAAATAGATAAACAAAATAAGAACATAAAAGTTAACTAAGTAAAGAAAAGGAAATGAAAGGCATAAACTTGATATTAATGAAAGCAAAGCATAAACATTACAAAAAATACAAGAGAGAAAGGAAGAGCATGATCTTGATCTAGAAACCAAGATGCCTAAATGCATGGCAAATGCCTCCTTTTATAGGCCAAAATTGGGAACTATTGATTTGATGACTAATTGATAAGTGGGTGGCCAACTTTTGACTTGGTGACAATCCTTATCTTCTCTTGTCTGCCCAAAACGTCATTGATAACGTCAAAATTGGAGCCAGTTGTAAACATGAAAGTTGTAGGCAATTGTCTCAGCTTTCTTGGGTAAAAAATTCAGCTCATTTGGACTTCTAGAACTCCAGATATGGCCAAAATACTGAACAGTGCTCGGGCTTTCCATCCATATAAATTGGACCTAAATCTGAGATCTGTAGCTCTAGATATGACCCAATTACCGAACAGTGTTCCGGTTTGGATTGCACCGACATCTCTTCTCTAAGTTTGACCATCTCTTTATCCTTGCAATTTAAGTTCTTCAGGTCATCAATCAATCCTTTCATTTATGTGATAGGCCTGCATTAAAAATAGACATTTACCACAAATTATAGGTATCTTATATTATTAGATACATTATTATAAAACATATTTTAGTTAAGGAGTTATTGATACTTCAAGTGCAAAATGATGATATAAAACCATCATAAAAATGCACTTTTAAGTACTAATCACACCCATCAACCAGCTTATTACTAGTCCTTAGTAATCAAAGCGTTAAAACAATTTGCAAATTTCACAAAGCAAGGTATTCATCATTTAACTTCCATTAATCTATCCAGATAAACAAACTCTCCTTAAATTTATATATCTGCTCAATACCTCTTAACAAGATATTAATAAACCTTTCTTTTGTGCTCAATGTATCAACACATAATTATGGGGCTTTTCTTGGAAGAAAACAAAATTTTTGTTCTAATGTTTAAGGTTAACTTCCTTGGGTTGGGATTATTATTTTTGTCTTTTTTAAAAAAAAAAATCTATATACATATAATTTAAAAACATCATGCATCTTTAACCCATGTAACGAGCTTTCAGCTAATGACTCCCAGACCAGTTGGTCTTAGGGCATTAGGTGTTAAGACACCCCTACGAGCTTAGTAACTCGGGTCGCAGATACTGATATGTAGATAGTGCAATGTTTGATTCCCTTAAGCTTTTCACCTCAACCCATGTAACAAGCATTGGGCCAATAGCTCCCAAGTCAGTTGACTTTAGGGTATTAGGTGTTAAAACACCCCTTCGGGCTTAATTGCTTAGGTTAGGGAGGCTACGAAACCAAACTTATCTACATTTTTTTTTTCTTTTTTTTTTTCTTCTTCTTTTTTTCATGTTTTTTTTTTAATTATATACAATCCCTTTTCCTTAGTTGTTACCTTTAACAAAAGAACATAAATAATATAATAATCCAATATGCAACCCACAATCATATGTTAAAGTGTGTGTGTAAATTAAGGTTTAAGAATACATGTTAAATAAGTATATGAGCAGAATTAAATGGTAACAATACGAGAGTTTGTAAACCTGAATATTTCAGGAAGTATTATAATAGACCTTGTTAAGAATGGTTACTAAGATGCGTCTCAAGAGTCACTTTAACAAAAGAACTCCTTTACTCTGCCATCCTAGTAACAACAATTATGCACATGCTTTATGAAAAACAATTTTTTTTTATTTTTTTTTATCAACTATACTCTCCCCCCAACCAAAATGAGACATTGTCCTCAATGTTCTAAAGTAGAAAGATAGAGTATAGAAGATATCACCTGAAATAACAAACACTGACAAAACCTGAAACACACTGAAACAAAAATAAGAAATAACAAAACGCAATAATAAAATCAAAAGACACAAAAATTCACAAATGAAGGCTCAAATCCAATCTAAGCTTTTTACGGCTTCCTGTAGATGACCAATTTATGCGACTCATGGAAGGATCAATCACAGGAGTGAAAGATTGTAGTTGGTCAATCAATTGTTCAGCAGTAGTAGCAGAGATTATGATTTGGCATGCAGAAGATGTTAGAAATTCCTGTTCCACAGCATGATCAAGAAAAGACAACAACTTATCATAATAACCATTAACATTTAACAAGCCAATGGGTTTATGGTGAATGTGCAATTGAGCCCAAGAGGAAATATGAAAGATCTCTTCCAATGTGCCTAGACCACCTGGTAAAGCAATGAAAGCATCAGCATGGTTAAACATTGCATTCATTCGAGCCGACATTGTAGAGACCTGAAGTTCCTCTCCAATTGTTTTTCCAATGATGTCCCCTTGTGCCAAAGCTTCAGGGACGACCCCCAAAACTTGACTACCTCCTAAAAATGCAGCTATTGACACACCTCTCATTAACCCAAGACTGCCTCCCCCATACACTAAATGAATCTTTTTCTCAGCTAGCACCTGACCAAGATGATTTGCTGATTCTAAAAACTCCTTTTCTTTCCCGGGACTAGATCCACCGAAAACACAAATATTTCTTATTTGATGACTTGAGGAACTTTCCATTTCTACACACTTCTGTATTTGTTGAATGTATGGGTTGAGTAGAAATGAAAGGAAGGAAAAGAGGGTTTTATAGATGAGAAAGTAGAAAGGCAATCATAACATCTATATGTAGGCCAGCTAGAGTCTCACACACACTCTCTCTCTTTTTATTTATTTATTTACTTTTGAAAAAAACATGTGTATGTACAGGTAGTTGTGATTGTGGCTCACATCTTCCCTTGGTTTTACGTCCAAGAACGGCTTAAACGCCCTCTATGGGTCGGGGATAGGCTTCCCATCCAGTTTTCTTAAAAACTGGCAAACATGGTCTTTTTTAGTCAGATTCCCAAGACTAAGTCGATCATGTTCTTTATGAAATAGTGGCCATAAATCATGAATTGCACGATGCACATCTCCACTAGGATGCGTCTCAAGAGTCAATAGAAGATTATCTAAAGACTCCTTACTCAAGCCATCCTTAATGAATTGTATTTTATCTTCACGGTTTATAGATACCATTCCTAAAAAACGACATTATGTATTACAAGTCCATCTAGCACATCGATGACAGACATCCAGTCGTTTTGCACGACGCTTCTTTGCAAAAGTGCTTTTACCTGTTCCAGGCATGTGTGAAATGAAGTTAGAGGACTCACCTGATAATCGGACCTTCGCTTCAATCAACCAGCGAATATCTTCAGGAATTCCATGATTCATTAACAATCTCAATCTTGCACATCTAGCACGGTAAATTTTTGTAATCGCATTCTGAGGCAGAGCGGGAAAATACTTTTTCAATTTTTCAAGATTATTGTCCATTTTCAAATGAGAATTGGAGGAGAGATTCAAAGAATTGCACAGATATATGCACAGATATCAGTAATTATGGGAAACTGAAAGAACCGACTTCAGTCACGGAGTACCGTTATCCGCCATTTGACCGGGGTGAAAAAAACTAGCAAAAATCACTCAAAAAGAAACATAAAAAAGAAAATATGAGAAAAACAAAATAATCAACCTTTATCTACAAGATCATTCAAACCAGCTGATTCATTTTCACTAGGAAAATTATCAAAGTAAGCTTTCAAACAATGTCCATTTTCCTTAAAATCATTGTCATTCATTGAATTCTCAATATCACAGGCCCCATAAGGATTGCTCCATCTTGGTCTTAGCTCTCTAGGGACTGCATAGAGTTGAGAATTATAAAACAAAACTTTTTGACCAGTATCAATCTTTTGACAATTTTCACAAGTTTTGCAGAATGTATGTGTGTCCTTGAACATGGTGGGCCAATAAAATCCACTTTGTAAGATTTTTGCAGTTGTCTTTTTTGACGAGAAATAACTTCCACATGCTTCAGAATGACAAAGTTTAATGACACTACTTACCTCATTGTCGGGAATGAATCTTTGAAATATTTGATCAGGACAATATTTGAATAAGTTAGGGTCATCACAATAAAAGCTCTTCACTTCGTTCAAAAACTTTTCTTTGTCTTGAGTACTCCAATCAAATGGCAAATCTCCTAAAGCAAGAAAATTGATATTTTTATCATACCAAGGCATTGGACTAAGAGAAAGTAAGGATTCGTTAGGAAAGTAATCATCGATTGGTGTGATGTCAGATGTCGAATCTGTTGTCACTGTTGACAAAAGATTTGCATCAATATTTTCAGTGCTTGTTTCATCCATGATTTCTTCCTCAGAATAAATCATTTGCAAATCTTCAGTTTCATCCAATTCATTTTCACTTAAAGTAGATTCAAGTTGATCATAAACTAATTCATCAATATGATCTACTTCTTGTAAATCATTGTCATCTCCAGGTTGCTTGCAAATGTTGAAAATATTCATCTCCAATGTCATGTTTCCAAATGATAGCTTCATCAGTCCATTCCTACAATTAATCAATGCGTTAGAGGTTGCAAGAAATGGACGTCCTAAAATAACAGGAAATGAATTACATGCTTCAACAGGTTGTGTGTCCAAGACAATAAAATCCACAGGATAAATGAATTTATCGACTTGTACTAACACATCCTCAATTATTCCTCTAGGCACTTTTACAGATCTATCGGCAAGTAAAAGAGATATAGAAGTTGGTTTTAACTCACCTAGATTGAGACTCTGAAAAACTGAATATGGAAGTAAATTCACACTAGCACCAAGATCAAGTAAGGCTTTTTCAATTTTATGGTCTCCAATAAAGCAAGAAATTGTAGGACAACCAGGGTCTTTATATTTCAAAGCATTATTGTTTTGAAGAATAGCACTTACTTGTTCGGCTAGAAAGACTTTCTTTTTCACATTCAGTTTCCTCTTCACAGTGCATAGATCTTTCAAAAATTTAGCATAGGAAGGAACCTGTTTAATAGCATCCAACAATGGTATATTGATCCTTACCTGTTTGAAAATTTCAAAAATTTCAGAGTTGTGATTAACTTTCCTTTGTTTGGTCATGGCTTGAGGAAATCGAAGTGCTGGCGGTGAATCAGTCGTTTCTTTGCAATTTTTAGATTCATCCCCTTCCTTACCCTCAGAGATTGACTCATCATCTTTCTCATAAGGTTCAAGAGAGGGTTTTTCAATAACCTTACCACTGCGCAGAGTAGTGACTGATTTGACTTGATCCATGTGTTGGCTTCCGGAACTACTTGCATTTGCATTGTATTGCCCTTTGGGATTTTGTTGTGTTTGAGATGGAAACTTACCTTTCTCTTGGAAACTAAGAGCAGATGTTAATTTAGCAAGACTATCTTTAAAATCTGTCATGTTTTGAACAAGTTGAGTATTAATTGTCTCTTGCTTTTCAATGAATGCATGCAATGTTTCCTCAAGATTTCTTCTAGGAGGTGGAGCATAAGGAGGTGCATATCCATGAGAATTTTGGAAATTGTGGTGTGTTTGAAATGGTGGTTGTGAAGTTTGTGCATTGTTGTTCTCACTCTTCCAACAGAAATTTGGGTGATTCCTCCAACTAGGGTTGTATGTTTGGGAGTATGGGTTGTGGTTGGTGGCCCTTTGAAAACTGTTTAAAGCATGGGCTTGTTCATGGAGACATTCTTTAAAAGAAGGCAAGGTTGGACAATCGTTGGTTGAGTGTTCATTTGTTTCACAGATTTGACACACAATGTTTTCAACAGATTTTAATTGACCACTCTTTTTCAATTCTAGTGCCTCGACTTTTCTAGCTAAAGATGCAAATTTGGCTTGAAGGTCATGATCTTCCCTAAGGTTGTACATACCTCCACTAGATGTATGAGGTTGAGTTTTACTCGGTGCCTCATATGTACCTGCAGTGTCCCAATTTTGAGCATTTTCAGCTAACAAGTCTAAGTACTCCATTGCTTCATCAGGGTCTTTATCTTCAAAAGTTCCATTGCACATCAATTCAACCATTTGCCTATCTTTAGGTGTTAACCCTTCATAGAAATGTGAAACCAATCTCCATGTTTCAAAACCATGATGAGGGCAAGTACTAAGCAAGTCTCGATACCTATCCCAACATTTGTAAAATGTTTCTCCTGGTTTTTGAGTGAAAGTGGTGATTTGTCTCTTGAAAGAGTTTGTTCTATGAGATGGGAAAAACTTCTTTAAAAACTGTTGTTGCATTTCATCCCAAGCACGAATGGATCCTGGTCTCAAATTTTGTAGCCATGTTTTAGCTTTATCTTTTAATGAAAAAGGAAAAAGCTTTAATCTGATGGTGTTCATGCTACAATTTAAATTATTATATGTGTTACAGACCTCCTCAAATTCCCTTAAATGCAAGTATGGATTTTCCAATTCTAAGCCATGAAAAGAAGGTAAAAGTTGAATAATACCTGGTTTAAAATTAAAATAAGATGCATCAGGAGGAAAAACTATGCATGATGGTGCACTTGTTCTTGTGGGATTCATGTGGTCTCTAAGTGTTCTAGCACGGTTATTCTCATTATTTTCATTTTGAAGTGATTGATTATCTTCTTCGGCCATATTTTCTGAAAATGATGAGGATATCCTAGAAAGTCTACCACTTGATGTACGTGACCACACTCTCATGCACGTATAGGAATAAAATAAAAAGGTAGAAGAAAGCAAAAGGAGGAAGAAAACAAAATAAAAAGAAACAAAATAAAAGAAACAAAGTTATATACAAGAAAAGTGAAAAGTGAAAATAAAATAAATACTATAATTTATACAAGAACTTACCTCCCCGGCAACGGCGCCAAAAACTTGACACGACTAAAAGGTTGATGTCTTCTCCCAAGTGCAGGAGTGTCGAAGTAATAAATAACCCGGCAAGACCGGGGTCGAACCACAGGGAGGTTAATTGTACAAATTATAAACAACAATTATAAAACAACAACAACAACAACAACAATAATAACAACAACAACAACAACAACAACAACAACAACAACAACAACAACAACAACAATAATAATAATAATAATAATAATAATAATAATAATAATAATAATAATAATAGTACTACTAGTAGTAGTAATAATAATAATAATAATAATAATAAAGAAAAAGAAGAAGAAGATGATGATGATGATGAGAACTTAGAGATGAAATATTAATGTAAGGATTAAACAATAATAATAGCAAATGTCAAGGTTAGAGGTTCCACTAATGGTATATCAAACAAGTATAGTATAGACTCTTATTATTGAATTGGAAACCACACACAAAGGAGGTTCCAATCAGATTATATATTGTTAACATGATTACATTAGTCATCTTATTCAATTAATGCTAATACTTGTAAATCTCATCAAGCATTCATGATTATAACTTATGTTAACAACAAATCAAGTTCCTTTCATAGCTCAGGTGTCGGTTATACCATACATTATGGGCTATGAAAGTGGCAAGCATTTGTTGTACCAAGTGTTATACAACATAAATCAAGATTAGTCATTTAACAAGCAAAGTATTAAAGAGTGAACAAGATAACAAATATAAAACATGTTAGTATCAAACATTAAAGTCCATATTAAGTTTATATTATACTTATTCTTACACCATTAGTGTAACCTTTTCACCTTGACATAACTAACTTAGCTAGACATAATGAAAGAAAGCAAAATAGATAAACAAAATAAGAACATAAAAGCTAACTAAGTAAAGGAAAGGAAATGAAAGGCATAAACTTGATATTAATGAAAGCAAAGCATAAACATTACAAAAAATACAAAGAGAGAAAGGAAGAGCATGATCTTGATCTGGAAACCAAGATGCCTAAATGCATGGCAAATGCCTCCTTTTATAGGCCAAAATTGGGAACTATTGATTTGATGACTAATTGATAAGTGGGTGGCCAACTTTTGACTTGGTGACAATCCTTATCTTCTCTTGTCTGCCCAAAACTTCATTGATAACGTCAAAATTGGAGCCAGTTGTAAACATGAAAGTTGTAGGCAATTGTCTCAGCTTTCTTGTGTAAAAAATTCAGCTCATTTGGACTTCTAGAACTCCAGATATGGCCAAAATACCAAATAGTGCTCGGGCTTTCCATCCATATAAATTGGACCTAAATATGAGATCTGTAGCTCTAGATATGACCCAATTACCGAACAGTGTTCCGGTTTGGATTGCACCGACATCTCTTCTCTAAGTTTGACCATCTCTTTATCCTTGCAATTTAAGTTCTTCAAGTCATCAATCAATCCTTTCATTTTTGTGATAGGCCTGCATTAAAAATAGACATTTACCACAAATTATAGGTATCTTATATTATTAGATACATTATTATAAAACATATTTTAGTTAAGGAGTTATTGATACTTCAAGTGCAAAATGATGATATAAAACCATCATAAAAATGCACTTTTAAGTACTAATCAATTACATTTCCAGAAAGGTATGGATGTTAGCTTTTTAAAGCCACTAGAATCACTTCATTTTGATCTCTAGAACTCACGCTCTGCACAAAACATCGACTGAACGTCAAATCTGCTAATTATCTTCAATTTACTCCTTTTTGCATTTTTCATCCAAAAGTGCCTTCAAAACATAAAACAAAGAATATCAAGACATTTTACATATAAAACATGGACAAAACATTAGGTAAATGTGGGTGAAACTATCGAATAATATGGTTACATCAGAGCATTAGAACCCTGAATTGGTGCGGTGTCTAACACTACAAAATCAACAGGAAAGTAGAATTTATCTACTTGGACCAACACATCCTCAACGATACCCCTGGAAATCTTGATTCACCTATAAGCTAATTGAAGGGTGATTCGAGTAGGCTTGATTTCTCCTAAACCTAATTGTTCGTAACCAATGTAGGGTATTAAATTTACACTTGCTTCTAAATCTAACAAAGCTTGATCTATCTTATGACTTCCAATAATGCATGAAATGGTAGGACAACTAGGATCTTTGTATTTGGGAGGGGTCTTAAACTGGATGATGGCACTACCATGTTTAGTCAGAAAGGCTCTTTCTTTCACATTCAATCTCCTTTTGACTATGCATAAATCCTTAAGAAACTTTGCATAAGATGGAACTTGTTTAATTGCATCAAGGAGTGGAATATTAACTTTTACTTGTTTAAACAATTCATAGATTTATGAGTTCATAAGATCTTGTTTAGGTTTCCGTAACCTTTGTGGAAATGGTGCTCTAGGAACAAATTCTAAATCACTCACTTTGACTCCAATTTTTCTTGAATCATCTCCTTTCTCACTCATCTCTTTCTCATTTATCTCGCCTTCTTTGTCACTCAAACTCTCATTTGTCACTTGTGTTTTGATTCCCTCTTCACTTTCCCTAGATTTCTCCTCCATAATACCTTTAGGAATCCTAAAACGTATACCTTTGTCAACAATCTTTCCACTTCTAAGGGTAGTGATGGCTTGGACTTCTTCATGATTTGAAGGTTCACTAGGTGAGGATTCACTCATGTGTACCTGACCTCTAGGATTGGGTATTGGTTGAGCTGGGATTTTTCCCTTCTCTTGAATGCTTAGTGATTGAGTCAACTTAGTTAGTTGACTTCGAATGTCATCTAAGGTCCTATTGGTCTGATCTTGGAATTTGTAAGCTTGGTTGTTGATTCCTCCTTGTGTTTGCATGAATTGTTGAAGAGTATCCTCTAGGGATCTCTTATGAGGTGGTTGGTATGTGCTTGACCGCTTTTTATGAATTAATTCATTTAAGCTCCAAAAACCTATCGAAACATTAAAACAAACTTCATTACTAAAAAAACACATCAATTATTATAAAAACAACCAAATAAAAACAATAAATACATATGTAAAACAAGAGACTTAATGACACTTTTGATGCACAATCAGTATGTGTTATGTGTGAGAGCATGAAATGGTTGGGGTAGAGGTTGACATGTTTGAGGTACAAAAGAGCCCTCATTTCTCCATCCAAAATTTAGGTGGTTCCTCCATCCAGGATTATAGGTCTCAGAGTAAGGATTGCCTACTTGGTTTGGAAATGGCTTTCTAACATTAGTTGAATCAGAAGTTTGGCCATATAGCACTTCCTTGAAGGCTGGAATGGTAGGACACTTAGTTGTCCTATGCCCTTTGCTCTCACAAACAACACAACTTTCCTCTTGTTGTTCACTTATGACATGCACTTTTTTAATCTCAAGAGACTCTACTTTCCTAGCCAATAAGGCTAATCTAGCATTTGAGGTCATCAGTCTCTTTCAATTGAAACTTCCCACTTGAATGAGAAATGGTGTTTCTAGACTCAACATGAACTGGGAGAGAAGTCTCCCATTGCTTTGTGTTTTCAGCCAATTAATCAAAAAAATCAAAGGCCTCACTTGGTTCTTTGTCATAAAACTCAACATTACACATGATTGACATTAGCTTTTTAAAATCTGTGGTAAGAGAGTCATAGAAGAAACTCACTAACCTCCACATCTCAAAACCATGGTGGGGGCATGCATTTAACAAGTCTTTGAACCTTTCCCAAGCTTGGTGAAATGACTCATTTGGACTACAAGAAAAATTCATCATTTGACATTGTAAGGCTGTTGTCCTATGAGTGGGGAAGTATTTTTTCAATAATTCAGCTTGCATTTCTCTCCATGTGCCTATAGACCTAGGACACATGGAGTTTAGCCAAAGCTTGGCTTTATCCTTTAGAGAGAATGAGAACAATTTAAGCCGAATAGTTTCTTTAATGCATGTTCTATCAATAAAAGTATTACATACATCTTCAAAGTCTTTAATGTGTATATATGGATTTTTAGAATCCATACCATGATATGTGGGAAGAAGTTGGATCATGCCAGGTTTCAAATCGAACGCTTGTTGGTTCAGAGGCAAGATAATACAAGAAGGTGTACTTTATCTAGCTGGGTGAAGATACTCTCTAAGAGTTCAAAAATTAGGTTGATCATTGAATTGTGGAGGTCCATTACCTTGAACACTCCCTTCACCCTCTACATCTTCAACATTAGCCATGATAAAATAATAATAATAATAATAATAATATAACAATTATATGAATATGAAAAGAAAGGAAAACGAAAAAGAAGATTGCAAATAAAAGTAAATGAAAGGTAAAAGATAAAGTAATAGCTTGAAAATAAAAATACAACGAATTAGAAAATTTACACTCCGACTAATAAGCAATATTAACAATAATAAACATTAAAAGATAATTATAACAAGCATGAATAAAGAGGCGATAATACCAAAATCTTGCAGTGTGGTTTTTATTGGCCTACCATGTTTAAAGATGTTCATTCCTTTTGTGTTGCATGTGACCGATGCCAACGACTAGGTAGCCTCACTAGGTGTAACATGATGCCCCTTAACCCCATCCTTGTTTTGGAAATATTTGATTGTTGGGTATTGATTTCATGAGACCTTTTCCAAGTTCATTTGGTTACCAATTCATCCTTATAGCTGTTGATTATGTGTCTAAATGGGTGGAGGCCATTGCATCTGGAACCAATGACCATCGAGTTGTGGTCAAATTCCTGAAAGAAAATATTTTCTCTCGTTTTGGCATGCCCCGGGCTATGATTAGTGATGGGAAAAAACATTTTTGTAACAAGCCCGTTGGGATTTTGATGAGAAAATATGGTGTAATTCACAAGGTCAGTACCCCCTATCACCCACAGACACTAGCCAAGTTGAGTTGGCAAACAGGGAGATCAAGAACATTTTAGAGAAAACAGTCAATCCAAACCGTAAAGATTGGTCCCTGCGACTAGTTGATGCTTTGTGGGCATATTTTAAGCATCAAATAAGTATACAAATGTACCTATTATTTGGGCTAAGATTGACATTGAAACCTTGAGTGTTTAATGGTTGAAGTTTGCACATAACATATTTTTTGGAGCACTTATTTGAACCAAGATTTGCTTAATGACATTTTTTATGCGCAATCACTTTGCTTGCTTTAATATCAAGTTTATGCCTTTCATTTCTGATTGGGCATCAAAAGTGTCATTAAATCTCTTATTTTATATATGTATTTATTATTTTTATTCGGTTGTTTTTATAATAATTGATGTGTTTTTTTGTAATGAAGTTTGTTTTAATATTTCGATAGGTTTTTGGAGCTTAAATGAATTAATTCAGAAAATTCAACGTTGGAATTCAGAACAAAGAATTGAAGAGACATTTAGTTGAAGATTGAAGCAAATCTTGGTTCAAATAAGTGCTCCAAATTTTTCCCAAAAATCAATTCTATTCCAATTCTAGAAAAGAATATCATATGATCTATTTCAAGCCCAAACTTGCCTTATGTTGTGTGCAAACTTCAACCATTAAACACTCAAGGTTTCAATGTCAATCTTGGCCCAAATAATAAGTACATTTGTATACTTATTTGATGCTCAAATTCAGCCCTAAATCAACCCCAAATCAATCTTCAAATCAGCCCAAACACAATCCATGATCTTACGTGTCCTACCATTCCAGCCTTTAAGGAAGTGCTATATGACCAAACTTCCGATTCAACTAATGTTAGAAAGCCATTTCCAAACCAAGTACTCAATCCCTACTTTGAGATCTATAATCCTGGATGGAGGAACCACCCAAATTTTGGATGGAGAAATGAGGGCTCTTCAGTACCTCAAACATTTCAACCTGCACCCCAACATTTCATGCTCCCACATATAACACATACCAACCACCTCATAAGAGATCCCTAAAGGATACTCTTCAACAATTCATGCAAACGTAAGGAGGAATCAACAACCAAGCTTACAAATTCCAAGACCAAACCAATAGGACCTTAGATGACATTCGAAGTCAACTAACTAAGTTAACTCAATCACTAAGCATTCAAGAGAAGGGAAAAATCGCAGCTCAACCAATGCCCAATCCTAGAGGTTAGGTACACATGAGTGAATCCTCACCTAGTGAACCTTCAAACCATGAACAAGTCCAAGCCATCACTACCCTTAGAAGAGGAAAGATTGTTGACAAAGGTATAGGTTTTAGGATTCCTAAAGGTTTTGTGGAGGAGAAATCTAGGGAAACTGAAGAGGGAATCAAAACACAAGTGACAAATGAGAGTTTAAGTGACAAAGAAGGCGAGCTAAATGAGAAAGAGATGAGTGAGAAAGGAGATGATTCAAGAAAAATTGAAGTCAAAGTGAGTGATTTAGAATTTATTCCTAGAGCACTATTTCCACAAAGGTTAGGGAAACCTAAACAAGATCTTATGAACTCAGAAATCTATGAATTGTTCAAAGAAGTGAAAGTCAATATTCCACTCCTTGATGCAATTAAACAAGTTCCATCTTATGCAAAGTTTCTTAAGGATTTATGCATAATTAAGAGGAGATTGAATGTGAAAGAAAAAGCCTTTCTAACTCAACATGCTAGTGCCATCATCCAGTTTAAGACTCCTCCCAAATACAAAGATCCTGGTTGTCCTACCATTTCATGCATTATTGAAAGTCATAAGATAGATCAAGCTTTGTTAGATTTAGAAGCAAGTGTGAATTTAATACCCTACATTGTTTAAGAACAATTAGGTTTACGAGAAATCAAGCCTACTCGAATCACCCTTCAATTAGCTGATAGGTCAATCAAGATTCCCAAGGGTATCGTTGAGGATGTGTTGGTCCAAGTAGATAAATTCTACTTTCCTGTTGATTTTGTAGTGTTAGACACCACACCAATTCAAGGCTCTAATGCTCCCATCCCAGTCATCTTAGGGAGACCTTTCCTAGCTACATCCAATGCCTTAATTAACTGTAGGAATGGGGTGATGAAATTGTCTTTTGGGAATATGACTATGGAGATGAACATATTCAATGTCTCCAAACAAATTGGGGAACATGAGGACATTAGAGAGGTAGATTTCATCCAAACAGTTTGTCAAGAACACTTTGAGAGAGTGTGGATCAAGGATCCATTGGAGAGAACTTTAATTCATGATGAAAGATTTTGTTCTTTGGAATGTGTTGATGAGGAAGTAAGAGAACTCAAGACTTATCTAGATCCAATGCCTATTATGTCAATAGGCATATGGATCCCATCATTTGATCCTTTGATTTCACCCCAAGTGAAAGTTGAGACATCTCTTGTCCAGCCTTATAAACCAGAAAGGAAGCCTTTACCGAGTGATCTTAAGTATGCATTTCTAGGGGAAGATGAATCATATCCTATTGTGATCTCATCAAAACTTAGCATAGCGCAAGAACAAAAACTTTTGAGAGGTGAGAAAACACAAGAAAGCAATTGGGTGGAAAATTACTAACTTGAAAGGAATTAGCCCTCTTTTATGTACACATAGAATCTATCTTGAAGAAAAGGCTAAATCTATGAGGCAAACGCAAAGATGATTGAACCCAAATATGAAGGAAGTAGTGAGAGGTGAAGTTCTTAAGCTACTTGATGCAGGTATCATTTACCCTATTGCAAACTCAAAATGGGTTAGTACAACCCAAGTTGTCCCTAAAACATCTGGAGTCACAGTAGTCAAGAATGAAAATAATGAGCTGGTACCAACTAGAATCCAAACTAGATGGCGTATATGCATTGATTATCGTAAATTGAACATGGTGACTAGGAAAGACCATTTTCCGCTTCCATTTTTAGACCAAGTGCTTGAAAGAGTAGCTGGAAGAGCTTTCTATTGTTTTCTTGATGGATACTCAAGTTACAACCAAATTGAAATTTCTTTAGAAGACCAAGAAAAAACCACTTTCACTTGTCCTTTTAGTACCTATGCTTATAGAAGAATGCCTTTTGGTTTGTGTAATGCACTAGCCACTTTTCAAAGGTGTATGATGAGTATCTTTAGTGACATGGTGGAAATTTTTTTGGAAGTTGTCATGGATGATTTTTCAGTTTATTGGGATTCTTATGAGTTGTGTTTAATGCATTTAGAAAAAGTCCTTGAAAGATGTCAAGAGAGCAATCTTGTACTCAATTGGAAGAAGTGTCATTTTATGGTGACACATGGCATTGTCTTAGGTCACATTGTCTCTTCAAAAGGAATAGAGGTGGATAAGTCAAAAGTGAAAGTCATTCAAAAATTACCTACCCCTAGGACTGTGAAAGACGTGAGATCCTTTTTAGAACATGCTGGTTTTTATCGAAGATTCATTCATTCTTTTAGTACCATTGCCAAACCATTTTGTAACTTGTTGTCACAAGATGTCCAATTTGATTGGACATCAAAATGTCAAGAAGCTTTTGAAAAGCTTAAAGGGTTGTTGACAACTGCACGAATCATGCAAGCTCCTGATTGGTCTTTACAATTTGAATTGATGTGTGATGCTAGTGATTTTGCGGTTGGGGCTGTTTTAGGGCAAAGAAAAGACAAGAAACCTCATGTCATATATTATGCTAGCAAGACTTTGAATGATGCTCAATTGAATTACACTACAACTAAAAAAGAACTCTTAGCTGTGGTCTTTGCATTAGACAAGTTTATGTCTTATTTGGTTGGATCTCTTGTTATTGTTTTCATTGATCATGCAGTATTGAAATATTTGCTCATACAATAAGATGCCAAACCACGTTTGATTCAATGGATCCTCCTACTCTAAGAGTTTAACCTTGAAATTCGAGATTAAAAGGGAGTAGAGAATGTAGTGACTGATCATTTGCCTCGTCTTTCAAGCTATGAAACCATAATTGATGAATCTCCAATAAATGAACTCTTTGCTGATGAAAATTTATTTTATGCAGGTACTGTCTCCTACATTGGTTCTCTATGATATGCTGACATAGCAAATTACCTAGCCACAAGTCAGATTCCTTCTCATTGGTCTAAACTTGACAAACACAAATTCTTGCGTGATGTACACACCTTTTTTTGGGATGACCCCTACTTATTTAAATACTGTCCTGACCAAATTATTAGGCGGTGCATCCCTGATCATGAAATTCCAAGTGTCATTAATTTTGCCATGCATTAGCTTGTGGTGGGCATTTCTCTTCCAAGAAAACCATTGCCAAAATCTTGCAGTGTGGTTTTTATTGGCTTACCATGTTTAACTGTTCATGCCTTCTGTGTTGCATGTGATCGATGCCAACGACTAGGTAGCCTCACTAAGTGTAACATGATGCCCCTTAACCCCATCCTTGTTTTGGAAATATTTGATTGTTGGGGGATTGATTTCATGAGACCTTTTCCAAGTTCATTTGGTTACCAATTCATCCTTGTAGCTGTTGATTATGCGTCTAAATGGGTGGAGGCCATTGCATCTTGAACCAATGACCATCGAGTTGTGGTCAAATTCCTGAAAGAAAATATTTTCTCTCGTTTTGGCATGCCCCGGGCTATGATTAGTGATGGGGAAAAACATTTTTGTAATAAGCCCGTTGGGATTTTGATGAGAAAATATGGTGTAATTCACAAGGTCAGTACCCCCTATCTGATACGATTCAAGCAAGGTCAAATTTGAATTTTGATGTAAAATGTAATGATGCGAACCTCGTGATCACATGGTCACGCAACCCACACGCAAAGATGTCAATTCCCGGAATGCCAAGTAAATCAGGTTTGATAGGAGTGTGACACAAAGATAACTTGTACCTAGGCACCAGCACTATTGGAAACGGAAACCCCCACCCAACGAATATTGATTCGTGAACGAGAAGTATAAGGATGACGCCACGAAGACAGTTGTTCTTCGATAAGTCATTTTTTAGTTCATTTAGAGAACCATGGAAGGGAGATTATCTCACCAACACACATACACACAAAGTGCGGCAAACAAGAAGTTTTATTTATCTGAATAGTCTTCCCCTACATGTTTGGTTATGCCTCTATTTATAGTGATTCTAGACTTAAAAGAAACCCTAATGAACCTCCCTTAGGTGGACTTATATGTAGCCCACTTACAATTGACCCAAATAAGTAATAATAACCCAAAGACTATGAAGAAAATAAATAAAATATAAAAATCCGAAAATTACTATCCTAAATATGCTAGAATCAGATTTGTCACCATTAAGAAGTCCCAAATAGACTAGGAAATCTGATCTGAAGGTAGAATATATTCTAAAGTCTTCTTTCCTTTTGTAGCTCGGATGAATAAGGAATCCTTGTAAGAAAAGGATTCTGAAATAATTATGAATCCTTGCCACTTGAAAACTATGTTGCAGCCCATTAAACATCCTTGTAGAATTAGTATATTTCCAAAATAAGCTGCCACATCCCTTTAGGAAAAGAATCCTAGCCAAATAGGAAGTCCACAAGTCAAAAGGAAGTAAATAACAAAATCCGTACAGCCTCTGGTGACCCGTATTGAGATACCTTCCCGAACTCTGATTGACCTAAACTTTTAACCCAAGGTAATACAATATGTCAGGAGACTCCACGTAAACTTTCAGCTCGATCCAACGGTCGGATTGAGAATTATGACTATTGCCGTAAAATTGGATAGTTGCACATTTTACATCAAAATTCAAATTTGACCTTGCTTCGATCGTATCACTATCACCCACAGACACTAGCCAAGCTGAGTTGGCAAATAGGGAGATCAAGAACATTTTAGAGAAAACAGTCAATCCAAACCGTAAAGATTGGTCCCTGCGACTAGTTGATGCTTTGTGGGCATATCGCACTGCTTATAAGACCTCTTTAGGAATGTCTCCTTATAGGCTAGTTTATGGAAAACCTTGTCATCTCCCTGTTGAGATTGAGCACCGTGCATATTGGGCCATTCAGCAATTCAATGACAATGAAAACAAGGTTGGCAAAAATACAAAGCTTCAATTGGATGAATTAGAGGAGCTGAGAAATGATGCATTTGAAAATGCAAAAATTTCAAAACATAAGATGAAAACTTTGCATGATAAACATATTCTTAGAAAATCTTTTCATGTTGGTCAGAAGGTTCTCTTGTATAATTCACGATTACATCTCTTTCCTAGGAAGTTGAGGAAAAAATGGATTGGTCCATTTGTGATTAAATCCATCTCTAAGCATGGTGCATTTGAGGTAGAAAATCCCAAGAATGGAAATATTTTCAAAGTAAATGGTCATCGATTAAAACCTTATCTTGAAAACGTTGTAGCTGAAGTTAAGACATTGGATCTTGAAGATCCAATACCATTGTAGTATCAGAAGTAATGAGTTTTTTTTATTATTATTTTTATTTTTTTCTTCTCATTTTTATTGTTTTTCCTTCTTCCATCTTTTATATTTTCTTGTTCATGCATTGGGAAAATGCATTATTTCAAGTGTGAGGTTCTTTATGTTAAAAAAAAAAACAAAAAAAAATCAATGTTTTCTTTTAGTTGTGATATGCAGGTTAAAAAAAAAAATCAATCAAGCAAGAAGTCAGCTCATGCCCAATTCAATCAGACATTCATCATTGAAAACAAAAGGGGAGTAACAATTTTCTAATCTTTATACTTTTCTTCTCTTTCTCTTTTACATTAAGGATAATATAAAACTTAATTTTAGATATTTTATTATGTTGAATGCTTGAGATAACCATGCTTGTTGAAAAAAAAAAAAACTTGCATTCGTATGTGAATGAAACTTGTTTAGGATCATCATTACATTTTTTAGTTCATTATTGTGTTGAACATTGCATGCTTTAATTTGGGATAGATAATATCTTATAAAGTAAGATATAGCATACTTTTTTTTAAGATTACTGAAGTACATCTTTCCTTGTAAAAGTTGTGTGAGTTGTGTGAATATGCATGAAAGATGAGTATGATGCTTTACTTGTGATTATCCCTTTTGATCTAGTCCTAAACAAGGTTTAAGTAAATAGAGTAATAATTATTACATAAATAAATAAATAAATGTGTACAAAGTTTTATCTACTCCAATGTTTTGAGTTGCTTAGTAACTAGGGGTATTCATCACAAATATTTATCTTTATGTCAAACGGCAGCTTGACATATGAGTATGCAAAACACTTTAAGTTTGTGACTTTGTGAGTAACCGGGTGCATTCATCACAAATGTTTGTATTCACGTCAAAAGAGAAGTGACTACTTAAAGATAAAGAATAAAGCATATCTTCAAAAAAAATATATATATAGATATTTCTCTAGTTTGCTACCTTGTTTGTGTTGGTGAGAACGGAAAATTACAAGTTGAGTTTTTGTATGAATCAATTATGTTGGATGCACGATAAATATGACCGAATTTGGAAATTTTGTATGGATGTTTGATTTAGAGAATGTGAGTATGCTTATTTTTCTTTATTTGCCATTGTGTACACTAAGTTAAAGATACCAATATTTGCATGATATTCAAGTGCGATGAATCGAGCCTGATTATAGTTGTTATTATTTTTTTTTATTTCAAAGGTTTTATGTTTTGTTTTACTTGAGGACTAGCAAAATCTAAGTTGGGGGGTGTGATTGTGCATCAAAAGTGTCATTAAGTCTCTTATTTTATATATGTATTTATTGTTTTTATTTGGTTATTTTTATAATAATTGATGTGTTTTTTAGTAATGAAGTTTGTTTTAATGTTTCGATAGGTTTTTGGAGCTTAAATGAATTAATTCAGAAAATTCATCGGAATTCAGAACAAAGAATTGAAGAGACATTTAGTTGAAGATTGAAGCAAATCTTGGTTCAAATAAGTGCTCTAAATTTGTCCCAAAAATCAATTCTATTCCAATTCTAGAAAAGAATATCATATGATCTATTTCAAGCCCAAATTTGCCTTATGTTGTGTGCAAACTTCAACCATTAAACACTCAAGGTTTCAATGTCAATCTTGGCCCAAATAATAAGTACATTTGTATACTTATTTGATGCTCAAATTCAGCCCAAAATCAACCCCAAATCAATCTTCAAATCAGCCCAAACACAATCCATGATCTTACATGTCCACACAACAAATAACAATTGATTTATTTTGGGTAATCCATTGATCCAAGAAGGCAAGCACATGGATGGAAAGTTGGAGGGGATACTTTTACATTATTTTGGGTCAACAAGAAGAAGGAGACAACTCATAAACGAGCAATAAAAACATGCATCAAAGTGGTTGCAAAGCTGTCCTCATTTGATTTTTTAGAACAGCTTTTGGTGTTTTACCCATAACCTTTGACTCAGGCGTCCAAATGAGTTGTTCTTTAATGATCTGGAAAGGTGACAGAATTTCCTATAAATATGTCTCTAATAGACATCTCAAAAAAAAGCTTTTAAGAGGGTCAAATTTCTGTCCAAAGTTAGAGTCAGATTTGTGTCCGAATTTTTTCTGAAATTGTAATGTGTTCTTCTTTATAGATTTCGGTTTTTTAGTTTGTAAAACTTATTATTTCTATTTGATTCAAGTTTTTTCATATTTATTGAAGTGTTCTTATATATAATCATAGTTGGCTAAACTCTTTCTTGGATCCAAATCAAGGATAATGGTGATTGAGGTGAGTTCTTTAGGATATGAATTAATCTTAATGTTTGTCTTCTCATTTTTTTCATGAATGATTTATTAGGTTAAGTTATCTTATATATGTTGAAGAAATCACCAGTACATCACTATTAAAATTGATTTGGACCAAGACTTACTTTTTCTTGTCATTTAAAATCTATTTACACTTTTTCATCTTTGAAAACAAATCCATCAATTATTTTCAACCAAGTTATTGTTAATTTAATTTCCCTCGAGTTTTTTTTTGTTACCTAGTTTAATTTCCAGATCTAGCTCTCTCTCGATGTGACCTCGATCTTACTGAGTTAATTGCTACATCGCACACTCCTGCACCTGTGAGTTAAAACAAGCCGATCATAAAAAGCGGTCAAGCAATTTCCATTTATTTACTTAGTTAACTTTTATCTTATTTATGTTCTTATTTTATTTATTTATTTTTCTTTATTTCGTTATGTCTAGCTAAGTTTATTATGTCAAGGTGAAAAGTTTACACTAATGGTGTAAGAATAAGTATAGTATATACTTAATATGGACTTTAATGTTTGATACTAACACGTTTTATATTTGTTATCTTGTTCACTCTTTAATACTTTGCTTATTAAATGACTAATCTAGATTTATGTTGTATAACACTTGGTACAACAAATACTTGGCACTCTTATAGCCCATACTATATGGTATAATCGACACCTAGGCTATGAAAGAAACTTGATTTGTTGTTAACATAAGTTATAATCATGAATGTTTGACGAGATTTACAAGTATTAACATTAATCGAATAAGATAACTAATGTGATCATGTTAATAATTTATAATCTGATTGGAACCTTCTTTGTGTATGGTTTTCAATTGAATAATAAGAGTTTATACTATACTTTTTTGACATATCATTAGTGGAACCTCTAACCTTGATATTTGTTATTATCATTGTTTAATCCTTACATTAATATTGCATCTCAAAGTTCTCATCTTCTTCTCCTTCTTTTCTTTACTACTACTGCTACTACTACTACTACTACTATTGTTATTATTGTTGTGTTATTGTTATCATTGTTTAATCCTTACATTAACTCCTTGTGGTTCGACCTCGGTCTTGTCGGGTTATTTATTACTCCGACACTCCTACATTTAAGAGAAGACATTAATCTTTTGGTCGTGTCAAGTTTGTGGCACCGTTACCGGGGAGGTAAGTTCTTGTACAAATTGTAGTATTTATTTTATTTTCACTTTTCACTTTTCTTGTATATAACTTTGTTTCTTTTGTTTTGTTTCTCATTTTTTTCATTTTCTTCTTCCTTTTATTCTATTCCTACATGTGCATGAGAGCGTGGTCACGTACATTAAGTGATAGACTTTGTAGGGTATCGTCATCATTTTCAGAAAAATATGCCCGAAGAAGATAATCAATAACTTCATAATGAGAATAACTATATTAGAATACTGAAAGATCACATGAATCTTACAAGAACAAGTGCACCATCATGCATAGTTTTCCCTCCTAATATATCTCATTTTAATTTCAAGTCAGACATTATTCAATTTTTACCTTCCTTTCATGGCTTAGATTTAGAAAATTTATAGTTGCATTTAAGGGAATTTAAGGAGGTCTGTAACACTTATAATGACTTAAATTGTATCGTGAACACCATTAGATTAAAACTTTTTTCTTTTTCATTAAAATATGCCCGAAGAAGATAATCAATCACCAGTTTCACTAAAAAATCAGGAGAAACATTTTACCAATATTAAGATAGGTATCGAGACTTGCTTAATACTTGCCCTCATCATGGTTTTGAAACATGAAAATTGGTTTTATATTTTTATGAAGGGTTAACACCTAGAGATAAACAAATGGTTGAGTTGATGTACAATTAAACTTTTGAAGATAAAGACCCTAATGAAGCAATGGAGTACTTAGACTTGATAGTTGAAAATGCTCAAAATTAGGACACTGCAGGTACTTACGAAGCACCGAGTAAAACTCAACCTCATACATCTAGTAGAGGTATGTACAACTTTAGGGAAGATCATGACCTTCAAGCCAAGTTTGCATCTTTAACTAGAAAAGTTGAGGCACTAGAATTGAAAAAGAGTAGTCAATTAAAATCTATTGAAAACATTATGTGTCAAGTATGTAAAACAAATGAACACTCAACCAATAGTTGTCCAACCTTACCTTCTTTTAAGGAATGTTGCCCATTTTTTGCTGCACTTATTGTGTGTTGGTGGGATAATCTCCCTTCCTTGGTTCTCTAAAGAACTGAAAACGACTTATCGAAGAACAACTGTCTTCGTGGCGTCATCCTTATACTTCTCGTTCGCGAATCAATATTCGTTGGGTGGGGGTTTCCGTTTTCAATAGTGCTGGTGCCTAGGTACAAGTTATCTTTGTGTCACACTCCTATCAAACCTGATTTACTTGGATTTCCGGGAATTGGCATCTTTGCGTGTGGGTTGCGTGACCATGTGATCACGAGGTTCGCATCATTTGGTATCAGAGCTTGGCTCCATTAATCAGGTTATATCCTCCTGAAATTTTCGTTTCTTGTTAATTCCGCAAAAAAATTCCTTAGTATCCAATTTCTTCTTCTCCTTGAATTTGCGGCATATAAAAAGAAAAAAAAAATTGTTATTTCATTCTGTTATTGTTCAAAATATATCAGTAACATAAAAAAAAAAAGAGAGAAAAGAGAAAAGAAAAGAAAAATTGTTCAAAAAGACATTTATTAGATTCTGCCGCAGAAAACTAAATAAGGGACAATTGGATCAAATCAACTCGGAATTAGTTCAAATTTTATATTCGAATTACTGGGGTCCTAATCGCATCACATATAAAATTTGGGGTCAATGGGATATCATTTGCTTTGGGTTTCAAATTCGGGTCTATTCAGGTCTGATTCATAACGTTTTTACGTCAGTATATCAAACGTTGTCATAAATTGCTCAAACCTTATATTCTGTCTATTTGGATTGATATCGCACTATATCTGAAATTTTAACTCAATTGAACATTATTTACTTTAGGTTCCAGATTCGGACTTAACTTGTCGTAAACGAGTCTGTCTTGCGTCACCGTTTCAAAATTCGCTTGCTTTTTGTTGATTTCGTTTCTTGCAGTTTATTTTCATCATATCCAACATATTTGGGTGTTGTTTAATGATTTTGCATATTTTTTGTTTCTGTTTTTATTCGCGTCTTCAGTTTCGTTCATATTTCGGATAGACTCGCTTGCTACTCACGAGACTATCATCGCAGTTTCGTTTTGCTTGTTTTCTAGTTTTTTCATTGCTTCTTGAGTCATATATATATTTGGATAGCGCTGCCAAGTTGGTTCTATTTGGTGTTGGTTTCAGTTTCACAAGAACCACAAGAAGGTGAGACGAGAGGTGTGAGCGTGTGAGGATATTAAGAGTGTTTGAGCGAAACACGAGTGACGTGAGGATAAATTTTCTTTTACCACTAACAACTTTTTGCAGGTACTATCATGTCAGATCAAAACAATACACCGCCCCATCCCGAGGGAGAACTTACATTTCAAATGCAAGCCATGACACAAATGATGGAGAGGATGAATTTTGTGATGGGAAATGTGTGCGACAGACTTGATAGGGTGGAGAAACGTGGTAACGAGGCTGGTACGAGCACGCAAAATGTGAAGCTTGGGGTGGAACCGAAAGCAAACAATAGCAGTACGGCCAACAGGCCAAGGTGGGCTGATTGTGAGGATTTCGAGGAGGCCGTTAGTGATATCGGTGATGGTGTTTTTGATGATGAGGCCATAGACTACCGGGAAGGTTTTCGGCAGCCTAGAAACCGAAGGGATTATGGGAATAGAACTAGGGGCCAATTCGGCCAAAGGGAAAATTTCCGTAGTGTTGGGGGACATGCTGATTTAGATGGTGATTTGGATGCTATCAAACTGAAAATACCTTCTTTTCAAGGTAAAAACGATCCCGAGGCATATTTGGAGTGGGAAAAAAAGGTGGATTGGATTTTTGATTGCCATAACTATTCGGAGGCGAAGAAAGTGAAATTGGTAGTAATCGAATTCATGGATTATGCACTGATTTGGTGGGATCAGAATGTTACTAGTAGAAGATGGAGTGGAGAGAGGCTGGTAGCGTCGTGGGACGAGATGAAAGTGTTGATGAGAAGGCGATTTGTGCCTAACCACTATTATAGAGATTTGTATCTGAAATTGCAGGGTTTGAATCAGGGTTCTAGGTCCGTGGATGAGTATTTCAAGGAAATGGAGATTGCCATGATTCGGGCCAACGTGATTGAGGATCAGGAAGCTACTATGGCTAGGTTTCTAAATGGACTGAATAGGGACATTGCAAATGTTGTAGAATTACAACACTGTGTGGAATTGGAAGACATGGTCCATATGGCAACGAAGGTAGAGAGACAAATAAAGAGAAGGGGCAGTACACGTTTTCAGACCAATTCGGCTTCATCTTCCTCAACATGGAGGCTGAATTTGAAAAGAGAGGGGGCTGTCCAACCAAAGCCTTATGCAAAGGCTGAACCACCTAAGGCCAAAAAGGATACTTATACGGATGGGAAAGGTAAATCTGAATCTCAACCTACTCGTGATAGAGATATTAAATGCTTTAAATGTTTAGGGAAGGGGCACATTGCATCTCAGTGTCCAAACCGAAGAGTTATGCTTATAAGAGATAATGGGGATGTTGAATCTGAAAGTGAGAAATCTGAAAGTGAAGAGATGCCACCTTTGATGGATTATAGCGATGAGGAGATTGCATACCCTGTTGAGGGGGAGGCTTTGGTTATAAGACGTGCGCTGAACATGCAAATCAAAGAAGATGATGTAGATCAGCAACGGGAAAATATATTTCACACTCGATGTCACATCCTAAACAAGGTATGTAGCATGATAATTGATGGAGGTAGTTGTGCTAATGTTGCTAGTGATACACTTGTGAAGAAATTGAATTTGAGTTGTATTAAGCATCCTAGGCCTTATAGATTGCAATGGTTGAATGAATGTGGTGAAGTGAGGGTTACTAAGCAGGTTTTGATTGCGTTTGCTATTGGGAAGTATTCTGATGAGATTTTATGTGATGTCGTCCCGATGCATGCTAGTCACTTACTTTTGGGGTGTCCATGGCAGTTTGATCGGAAAGCGATTCATGATGGGTTCAGAAATAGGTTCACTATTGTAAAGGATGGTAAAACCATCACTCTTGTACCTCTTTCTCCGAAACAAGTGTATGATGATCAAATCAAATTAAAAAAGGAATGTGAGGATGGGAAGAGTGAAAATTCACGAGGACAATGGTGAGAGAAAACCATCAGATTCGGCTAAACCTAAATCATTAATTAAACCGGTTGAGAGTGGAGGTAAAAACCGAGGAGTGAAGAAAGTAAGCTTGTGTGATGATAATAGTGTGGAAAAACTAAAGAAACAACCTAATTTTTATGCAAAAGGATCTCAAATCAGATCTGCATTTTTTACTAATAAGCCAATGATCTTGTGTATAAGGAGGCTTATTTTAACACTAACGATCTTGATTCTGCTATTCCTAGTGTCGCTGTTTCTTTGATGCAGGAGTTTGATGATGTATTCCCTGAAGACATCCCTAATGGATTACCACCATTAAGGGGGATTGAACATCAAATTGATCTTGTGCCCGGAGCTTCAATTCCTAACCGTCCAGCCTATAGAAGCAACCCCGAGGAGACGAAGGAGCTTCAAAGGCAAGTAGATCAGTTGATGATGAAGGGGTACATTCGTGAGAGTATGAGTCCTTGTGCTGTGCCAGTGCTACTTGTGCCTAAAAAGGATGGAACATGGAGGATGTGTGTTGATTGTCGTGCTGTCAATAACATAACGGTAAAGTATCGACATCCTATTCCTAGGCTTGATGACATGCTAGATGAGTTACATGGATCATGTATTTTCTCTAAGATTGACTTAAAAAGTGGGTACCATCAAATTAGGATGAAAGAGGGTGATGAGTGGAAAACTGCATTTAAGACTAAGCATGGTTTATATGAATGGTTAGTCATGCCGTTTGGACTTACAAATACGCCTAGCACGTTTATGCGTTTAATGAATCATGTCTTGCGTGCATTTATAGGTAAGTTTGTTGTTGTGTATTTTGATGACATTTTGATCTATAGCAAGAACTTAAATGAGCATCTTGATCATTTGCGTAATGTACTTAGTGTGTTGCGTAGTGAGCGATTATATGTTAATCTTAAGAAGTGTACCTTTTGCATGGAAAAAATTGTGTTTCATGGCTATGTCGTTACTGCACAGGGTATCGAGATGGATGCGGAGAAAGTTAAAGCCATCCGAGATTGGCCTACACCAAAATCGGTAAGTGAGGTAAGGAGTTTTCATGGACTTGCTAGTTTTTATAGAAGGTTTGTGAAGGATTTTAGTACTATTGCTGCACCTTTAACTGAAATTGTGAAAAAGTCTGTTGGATTCAAATGGAATGATGCACAAGATGAGGCTTTTAAATTGTTAAAGGATAAGCTTTGTTCGGCACCTGTTTTAGCTTTGCCAGACTTTACAAGAGCTTTTGAAGTAGAATGTGATGCGTCAGGTATCGGAATAGGAGCTGTGTTAATGCAGGATAGGAGGCCCATTGCATATTTCAGCGAAAAACTTAATGGGGCAGCCTTGAATTACCCTACATATGACAAGGAACTCTATGCCTTGGTAAGAACTTTAGAGACGTGGCAACATTACCTGTGGCCCAAGGAGTTTGTCATACATTCTGATCATGAATCATTGAAGCACTTGAAAGGGCAAGGTAAATTGAGTAGGAGACATGCCAAATGGGTTGAATTTATTGAAACATTTCCGTATGTGATCAAGTTTATGCAAGGGAAAGAAAACATTGTGGCTGATGCACTTTCACGCAGGTATGTTCTTTTATCTACTTTGGATGCTAGATTTCTAGGATTTGAACACTTAAAAGAATTGTACAAAGATGATAGTGATTTTGCTAATGTTTACAATGCTTGCGAAACTTCAGCTTTTGGAAAGTTTTATAGACTTGATGGATATTTATTTAAAGAGAGTCGTTTGTGTGTTCCATTAAGTTCTATGCATGAATTGCTTGTACGTGAAGCACATGGAGGCGGGTTGATGAGGCAGTTTGGTGTTGTTAAGACTTTGGTGTACGTGAAGCACATGTAAAGGTGATGCAATTTTCAGATTAATAAAACTTCTTTACTGCACTTATTGTGTGTTGGTGGGATAATCTCCCTTCCTTGGTTCTCTAAAGAACTGAAAACGACTTATTGAAGAACAACTGACTTCGTGGCGTCATCCTTATACTTCTCGTTCGCGAATCAATATTCGTTGGGTGGGGGTTTCTGTTTTCAATAGTGCTGGTGCCTAGGTACAAGTTATCTTTGTGTCACACTCCTATCAAACCTGATTTACTTGGCTTTCCAGGAATTGGCATCTTTGCATGTGGGTTGCGTGACCATGTGATCACGAGGTTCGCATAATAAAAAGGCCATTTTGAAGTCCAAATTATAGCAACAACAAAGAAGCCTGAATTTGTCCTCCAACTAGAGCATTGTTTAGTATTTTGGCCATATCCGGAGTTTTAGAAGTCCAAATGAGCTGAATGTTTTATACAAGATATCTGAGACAATTGGCTACAACTTTTATGTTTTCGAGTGGCTCCAATTTTGACATTATCAATGACGTTTTAAGCAGATAAAAGAAGATAAGGATTGTCACCAAGTCAAGAGTTGGCCACCCACTTATCAATTAGTCATCAAATCAATAGTTCTCAATTTTGAACTATAAAAGGAGGCATTTGCCATGCATTTAGGCATCTTGGTGTCCAGATCAAGATCGTGCTTTTACTTTCTCTCTTTGTATTTTTTGTATTGCTTATGCTTTGCTTTCATTAATATTAAGTTTATGCCTTTCATTTCCTTTCCTTTACTTTGTTAGCTTTTATGTTCTCATTTTATTTATCTATTTTTCTTTCTTTCATTATGTCTAGACAAGTCTAAGTACTCTATTGCTTCATTCAGGTGTTTATCTTCAAAAGTTCTGCTTGACCACTTTTTATGATCGGCTTGTTTTAACTCGCAAGTGCACGAGTGTGCGATGTAGCAATTAACCCGGTAAGATCGAGGTCATATCCACAGAGAGCTAGATCTGGAAATTAAGCTAAGTAACAAAAAAAAAAACTCAAGAAAAATTAAATTAACAATAACTTGGTTGAAAGTAATTGATGGATTTGTTTTCAAAGATAAAAAAAAATGTAAATAGATTTTAAATGACAAGAAAAGTAAGTCTTGGTCCAAATCAATTTTAATGGTGATGTATTGGTGATTTCTTCAACATATATAAGATAACTCAGCCTAATCTCAACGATGGTGATATTAGATCGGAAGATATTACAATGAAGATTAGAAAGATGAAGATTGATTATTGCTTAAGAATGAACAAGTACTTTCATATTAAGTAAGACATTGAATCAAGTAATCTCTATACCAAAACTAAAGTTTGTGCATAAAAATTCAAGATTATAACATTACCTAAATGATTTCTAAAATTTCTTTACAATAATAAATCATTCATGAAGAAAATAAGAAGATAAACATTAAGATTCATTCATATCCTAAAGAACTCACCTCAATCACCATTATCCTTGATTTGGATCCAAGAAAGAGTTTAGCCAACCATGATTATATATAAGAACACTTCAATAAACATGAAAGAACTTGAATCCAACTGAAATAATAAGTTTTACAAACTAAAGAACCGAAATCTATAAAGAAGAACACAATACAATTTCAGAAAAAATTCGGACACAAATCTGACTCTAACTTTGGACAGCAATTCGACCCTCTTAGAAGCTTGTTTTGGAGAAGTCTATTAGAGACATATTTATAGGCAATTCTGTCACCTTTCCAGATCATTATAGAACAGCTCATTTCGACACCTGAGTCAAAAGTTATGGGCAAAACACCGAAAGGTGTTCTGAAAAATCAAATCAAGACAGCTTTACAACTACTTTGGTGCACGTTTTTCTTCCTCATTTATGAGGTGTCTCCTTCTTCTTTTTGACCCAAAATAATGTTAAAATATCCCCTCCAGCTTTCCATCCATGTGCTTGCCTTCTTGGATCAATGGATTACCCAAAATAAATCAATTGTTATTTGTTGTGTGGACATGTAAGATCATGGATTGTGTTTGGGTTGATTTGAAGGTTGATTTGGGGTTGATTTAGGGCTGATTTTGGGCGGAATTTGAGCATCAAATAAGTATACAAATGTACTTATTATTTGGGCTAAGATTGACATTGAAACCTTGAGTGTTTAATGGTTGAAGTTTGCACACAACATAAGGCAAGTTTGGGCTTGAAATAAATCATATGATATTCTTTTCTAGAATTGGAATAGAATTGATTTTTGGGACAAATTTGGAGCACTTATTTGAACCAAGATTTGCTTCAATCTTCAACTAAATGTCTCTTCAATTCTTTGTTCTGAATTCCGACGTTGAATTTTCTGAATTAATTCATTTAAGCTCCAAAAACCTATCGAAACATTAAAACAAACTTCATTACTAAAAAACACATCAATTATTATAAAAACAACCAAATAAAAACAATAAATACATATGTAAAACAAGAGACTTAATGACACTTTTGATGCACAATCACACCCCCCAACTTAGATTATGCTAGTCCTCAAGCAAAACAAAACATAAAACCTTTAAAATAAAAATAATAATAATAACAACCATAATTAGGCTCGATTCATCACACTTGAAGGACCTATCATGCAAACATTGGTATCTTTAACTTAGTGTACACAATAGCAAATAAAGAAAAATAAGCATACTCACATTCTCTAAATCAAACATCCATACAAAATTTCCAAATTCAGTCATATTTATCGTGCAACCAACATAATTGATTCATACAAAAACTGAACTTGTAATCTTCCCTTCTCACCAACACAAACTAGGTAGCAAACTAGAGAAATATCTATATATTTTCTTTCTTTCTTTTTTCTTTCTTTTTTTTTTTTTGAAGATATGATTTATTTTTTGTCTTTAAGTAGTCACTTTCCTTTTGACGCAAATACAAACATTTGTGATGAATGCACCCGGTTACTCACAAAGTCACAAACTTAAAGTGCTTTGCATACTCATATTTTAAGCTGCCGTTTGACGTAAAGATAAACATTTGTGATGAATACCCCTAGTTACTGAGCAACTCAAAACATTGGAGTAGATAGAACTTTGTACACATTTATTTATTTATTCGTGTAATAATTATTACTCTATTTACTTAAACCTTATTTAGGACTGGATCAAAAGGGATAATCACAAGTAAAGCATCATACTCATCTTTCATGCATAATCACACAACTCACACAACTTTTACAAGGAAAGATGTATTTCAGTAATCTTAAAAAAAAGTATGCTATATCTTGCTTTATAAGATATTATCTATCCCAAATTAAAGATAAAAATATAAGAGATGGAAGAAAGAAGAAAAAATAATAAAAATGAAAAATAAAAATAAAAATAAAAATAAAAACTCATTACTTCTAATACTACAATGGTATTGGATCTTGAAGATCCAATGTCTCAACTTCAGCCACAACATTTTCAAGATAAGGTTTCAATCGATGACCATTTACTTTGAAAATATTTCCATTCTTGGGATTTTCTACCTCAAATGCACCATGCTCAGAGATGGATTTAATCACAAATGGACCAGTCCATTTTGTCCTCAACTTCCCAGGAAAGAGATGTAATCGTGAATTATACAAGAGAACCTTTTGACCAATATGAAAGGATTTTCTAAGAATATGTTTATCATGCAAAGTTTTCATCTTATGTTTTGAAATTTTTGCATTTTCAAATGCATCATTTCTCAACTCCTCTAATTCATCCAATTGAAGCTTTCTATTTTTGCCAACCTCGTTTTCATTGTCATTGAATTGCCGAATGGCCCAATATGCACGGTGCTCAATCTCAACAGGGAGATGACAAGGCTTTCCATAAACTAGCCTATAAGGAGATATTCCTAAAGAGGTCTTATAAGCAGTGCGATATGCCCACAAAGCATCAACTAGTCGTAGGGACCAATCTTTATGGTTTGGATTGACTGTTTTCTCTAAAATGTTCTTGATCTCCCTATTTGCCAACTCAGCTTGGTCACTAGTCTGTGGGTGATAGGGGGTACTGACCTTGTGAATTACGCTATATTTTCTCATCAAAATCCCAACGGGCTTGTTACAAAAATGTTTTCCCCCATCACTAATCATAGCCCGAGGCATGCCAAAACGAGAGAAAATATTTTCTTTCAAGAATTTGACCACAACTCGATGGTCATTGGTTCGAGATGCAATGGCCTCCACCCATTTAGACACATAATCAACAGCTACAAGGATGAATTGGTAACCAAATGAACTTGGAAAAGGTCCCATGAAATCAATCCCCCAACAATCAAATATTTCCAAAACAAGGATGGGGTTAAGGGGCATCATGTTACGCCTAGTGAGGCTACCTAGTCGTTGGCATCGGTCACATGCAGCACAAAAGGCATGAACATCTTTAAACATGGTAGGCCAATAAAAACCACACTGCAAGATTTTGGCAATGGTTTTCTTGGAAGAGAAATGCCCACCACAGGCTAATGCATGATAAAAATTAATGACCCTTGGAATTTCATGATCAGGGATGCACCGCCTAATAATTTGGTCAGGACAATATTTAAATAGGTAGGGGTCATTCCAAAAAAAGGTGCGCACATTGCGCAAGAATTTTTGTTTGTCAAGTTTAGACCAATGAGAAGGAATTTGACTTGTGGCTAGGTAATTTGCTATGTCAGCATACCATGGAGAACCAATGTAAGAGACAGTACCTGCACAAAATAAATTTTCATCAGCAAAGAGTTCATTTATTGGAGATTCATCAATTATGGTCTTATAGCTTGAAAGACGAGACAAATGATCAGCTACTACATTCTCTACTCCCTTTTTATCTCGAATTTCAATGTTAAACTCTTGGAGTAGGAGGATCCATCGAATCAAACGTGGTTTGGCATCTAGTTTTGTGAGCAAATATTTCAATGCTGCATGATCAGTGAAAACAATAACAAGAGATCCAACCAAATAAGACCTAAACTTGTCTAATGCAAAGACCACGGCTAAGAGTTCATTTTCAGTTGTAGTGTAATTCAATTGAGCATCATTCAAAGTCTTGCTAGCATAATATATGACATGAGGTTTCTTGTCTTTTCTTTGCCCTAAAACAGCCGCAACCGCAAAATCACTAGCATCACACATCAGTTCAAATGGTAAAGACCAATCAGGAGCTTGTATGATTGGTGCAGTTGTCAACAACCCTTTAAGCTTTTCAAAAGCTTCTTGACATTTTGATGTCCAATCAAATGGGACATCTTGTGACAACAAGTTACATAATGGTTTGGAAATGGTACTAAAAGAATGAATGAATCTTCGATAAAAACCAGCATGTCCTAAAAAGGATCTCACATCTTTCACAGTCTTAGGGGTAGTTAATTTTTGAATGACTTTCACTTTTGACTTATCTACCTCTATCCCTATTGAAGAGACAATGTGACCTAAAACAATGCCATGTGTCACCATAAAATGACACTTCTCCCATTTGAGTACAAGATTGCTCTCTTCACACCTTTCAAGAACTTTTTCTAGATTCATTAGACACAACTCATAAAAATCCCCATAAACTGAAAAATCATCCATGAAAACTTCCAAAAAATTTTCCACCATGTCACTAAAGATACTCATCATACACTTTTGAAAAGTGGCTGGTGCATTACACAAACCAAATGGCATTCTTCTATAAGCATAAGTACCAAAAGGACAAGTGAAAGTGGTTTTTTCTTGGTCTTCTAAAGAAATCTCAATTTGGTTGTAACTTGAGTATCCATCCAGAAAACAATAGAAAGCTCTTCCAGCTACTCTTTCAAGCACTTGGTCTAAAAATGGAAGCGAAAATGGTCCTTCCTAGTCACCATGTTCAATTTACGATAATCAATGCACATATGCCATCCAGTTTGGATTCTAGTTGGTACCAGCTCATTATTTTCATTCTTCACTACCGTGACTCCAGATTTTTTTGGGACAACTTGGGTTGGACTAACCCATTTTGAGTTTGCAATAGGGTAAATGATACCTGCATCAAGTAGCTTAAGCACTTCACGTCTCACTACTTCCTTCATGTTTGGGTTCAATCATCTTTGCATTTGCCTCACAGATTTAGCCTCTTCTTCAAGATAGATTCTATGTGTACATAAAAGAGGGCTAATTCCTTTCAAGTCAGTAATTTTCCACCCAATTGCTTTCTTGTGTTTTCTCACCACTCTCAAAAGTTTGTGTTCTTGCTCTATACTAAGTTTTGATGAGATCACAATAGGATATGATTCATCTTCCCCTAGAAATGCATACTTAAGATCACTCGGTAAAGGCTTCCTTTCTAGTTTATCAGGCTGGACAAGAGATTCCTCAACTTTCACTTGGGGTGAAATCAAAGGCTCAAATGATGGGGTCCATTGACCTATTGACATAATAGGCATTGGATCTAGATAAGTCTCGAGTTGTCTTACTTCCTCATCAACACATTCCAAAGAACAAAATCTTTCATCATGAATTAAAGTTCTCTCCAATGGATCCTTGATCCACACTCTCTCAAAGTGTTCTTGACAAACTGTTTGGATGAAATCTACCTCTCTAATGTCCTCATGTTCCCCGATTTGTTTGGAGACATTGAATATGTTCATCTCCACAGTCATATTCCCAAAAGACAATTTCATCACCCCATTCCTACAGTTAATTAAGGCATTGGATGTAGTTAGGAAAGGTCTCCCTAAGATGACTGAGATGGGGGCATTAGAACCTTGAATTGGTGCGGTGTCTAATACTACAAAATCAACAGGAAAGTAGAATTTATCTACTTGGACCAACACATCCTCAACGATACCCCTGGGAATCTTGATTGACCTATCAGCTAATTGAAGGGTGATTCGAGTAGGCTTGATTTCTCCTAAACCTAATTGTTCGTAAACAGTGTAAGGTATTAAATTCACACTTGCTCCTAAATCCAACAAAGCTTGATCTATCTTATGACTTCCAATAATGCATGAAATGGTAGGACAACCAGGATCTTTGTATTTGGGAGGGGTCTTAAACTGGATGATGGCACTAGCATGTTCAGTTAGAAAGGCTCTTTCTTTCACATTCAATCTCCTTTTGACTGTGCATAAATCCTTAAGAAACTTTGCATAAGATGGAACTTGTTTAATTGCATCAAGGAGTGGAATATTGACTTTCACTTGTTTGAACAACTCATAGATTTCTAAGTTCATAAGATCTTGCTTAGGTTTCCCTAACCTTTGTGGAAATGGTGCTCTAGGAACAAATTCTAAGTCACTCACTTTGGCTTCAATTTTTCTTGAATCATCTCCTTTCTCACTCATCTCTTTCTCATTTAGCTCACCTTCTTTATCTCTCAAACTCTCATTTGTCACTTGTGTTTTGATTCCCTCTTCACTTTCCCTAGATTTCTCCTCCACAATACCTTTAGGAATCCTAAAACCTACACCTTTGTCAACAATCTTTCCACTTCTAAGGGTAGTGATAGCTTGGACTTGTTCATGGTTTGAAGGTTCACTAGGTGAGGATTCACTCATGTGTACCTGACCTCTAGGATTGGGCATTGGTTGAGCTGGGATTTTTCCCTTCTCTTGAATGCTTAGTGATTGAGTCAACTTAGTTAGTTGACTTCGAATGTCATCTAAGGTCCTATTGGTTTGGTCTTGGAATTTGTAAACTTGGTTGTTGATTCCTCCTTGCGTTTGCATGAATTGTTGAAGAGTATCCTCTAAGGATCTCTTATGAGGTGGTTGGTATGTGTTATGTGTGGGAGCATGAAATGGTTGGGGTGGAGGTTGAAATGTTTGAGGTACTGAAGAGCCCTCATTTCTCCATCCAAAATTTGGGTGGTTCCTCCATCCAGGATTATAGGTCTCAGAGTAGGGATTGCCTACTTGGTTTGGAAATGGCTTTCTAACATTACTTGAATCAGAAGTTTGGCCATATAACACTTCCTTAAAGGCTGGAATGGTAGGACATTCAGTTGTCCTATGCCCTTTGCTTTCACAAACAACACAACTTTCCTCTTGTTGTTCACTTAGGACATGCACTTTTTTAATCTCAAGAGACTCTACTTTCCTAGCCAATGAGGCTAATCTAGCATTGAGGTCATCAATCTCTTTCAATTGAAACTTCCCACTTGAATGAGAAATGGTGTTTCTAGACTCAACATGAACTGGGAGAGAAGTCTCCCATTGCTTTGTTTTTTCAGCCAATTGATCAAAAAAATCAAAGGCCTCACTTGGTTCTTTGTCATAAAACTCACCATTACACATGGTTGACACTAGCTTTTTAAAATCTGCGGTAAGAGAGTCATAAAAGAAACTTACTAACCTCCACATCTCAAAACCATGGTGAGGGCATGCATTTAACAAGTCTTTGAACCTTTCCCAAGCTTGGTGAAATGACTCATTTGGACTACAAGAAAAATTCATCATTTGACGTTGTAAGGCTGCTGTCCTATGAGTGGGGAAGTATTTTTTTCAAAAATTCAGCTTGCATTTCTCTCCATGTACCTATAGACCTAGGACGCAAGGAGTTTAGCCAAAGCTTGGCTTTATCCTTTAGAGAGAATGGGAACAATTTAAGCCGAATGGTTTCCTCGGTGCATGTTCTATCAATAAAAGTATTACATACCTCTTCAAAGTCTTTAATGTGTATGTATGGATTTTCAGAATCCATACCATGAAATGTGGGAAGAAGTTGAATCATGCGCGGTTTCAAATTGAAAGCTTGTTGGTTAAGAGGTAAGATAATACACGAAGGTGTACTTTATCTAGCCGGGTGAAGATACTCTCTAAGAGTTCGAAAATTAGGTTGATCATTGAATTGTGGAGGTCCATTACCTTGAACACTCCCTTCACCCTCTACATCTTCAACATTAGCCATGATAAAATAATAATAATAATAATAATAATAATATAACAATTATATGAATATGAAAAGAAAGGAAAGAAAAAGAAAAAAAAATTGCAAATAAAAGTAATAGCTCAAAAATAAAAATACAACAAATTAAGAAATTCACTCTCCAACTAATAAACACTATTAACAACAATAAACATTAAAAGATAATTATAACAAGCATGAATAAAAAGGCGGTAATATCGGCCAAGCACTTTAGACAATAAATAAAAACAATATCAACAAAATAAAATGAAATAAATAAGAAAAATATTAGAAACTAATAAGAATAGACAATAAAAGAAAAATAGTTGAACCAACCAAAATCCAACAATTAATAGTCCAGTCCATAGTCCAATATCCGAAACGTTAAGGTCAAATTTTTTTTAGGCGGTAAAACCAGCCAATTGAATTTTTTTTATATGATTTTTTTTAGTTTTCCAATAATCAAATCTAAATTTGTTACCTTTGCTTGCTAACTCCCCGGCAACGGCGCCAAAATTGCTTGACCGCTTTTTATGATCGGCTTGTTTTAACTCGCAACTGCACGAGTGTGCGATGTAGCAATTAACTCGGTAAGATCGAGGTCATATCCACAGAGAGCTAGATCTGGAAATTAAGCTAAGTAACAAAAAAAAAACTCAAGAGAAATTAAATTAACAATAACTTGGTTGAAAGTAATTGATGGATTTGTTTTCAAAGATAAAAAAAATGTAAATAGATTTTAAATGACAAGAAAAGTAAGTCTTGGTCCAAATCAATTTTAATGGTGATGTATTGGTGATTTCTTCAACATATATAAGATAACTCAACCTAATCTCAACGATGGTGATATTAGATCAGAAGATATTACAATGAAGATTAGAAAGATGAAGATTGATTATTGCTTAAGAATGAACAAGTACTTTCATATTAAGTAAGACATTGAATCAAGTAATCTCTATACCAAAACTAAAGTTTGTGCATAAAAATTCAAGATTATAACATTACCTAAATGATTTCTAAAATTTCTTTACAATAATAAATCATTCATGAAGAAAATAAGAAGATAAACATTAAGATTCATTCATATCCTAAAGAACTCACCTCAATCACCATTATCCTTGATTTGGATCCAAGAAAGAGTTTAGCCAACCATGATTATATATAAGAACACTTCAATAAACATGAAAGAACTTGAATCCAACTGAAAAAATAAGTTTTACAAACTAAAGAACCGAAATCTATAAAGAACACAATACAATTTCAGAAAAAATTCGGACACAAATCTGACTCTAACTTTGGACAGCAATTCGACCCTCTTAGAAGCTTTTTTTGGAGAAGTCTATTAGAGACATATTTATAGGCAATTCTGTCACCTTTCCAGATCATTAAAGAACAACTTATTTGGACACCTGAGTCAAAAGTTATGGGCAAAACACCGAAAGATGTTCTGAAAAATCAAATCAAGACAGCTTTACAACTACTTTGGTGCACGTTTTTCTTCCTCATTTATGAGGTGTCTCCTTCTTCTTTTTGACCCAAAATAATGTTAAAATATCCCTCCAGCTTTCCATCCATGTGTTTGCCTTCTTGGATCAATGGATTACCCAAAATAAATCAATTGTTATTTGTTGTGTGGACATGTAAGATCATGAATTGTGTTTGGGTTGATTTGAAGGTTGATTTGGGGTTGATTTAGGGTTGATTTTGGGCTGAATTTGAGCATCAAATAAGTATACAAATGTACTTATTATTTGGGCTAAGATTGACATTGAAACCTTGAGTGTTTAATGGTTGAAGTTTGCCCACAACATAAGGCAAGTTTGGGCTTGAAATAAATCATATGATATTCTTTTCTAGAATTGGAATAGAATTGATTTTTGGGACAAATTTGGAGCACTTATTTGAACCAAGATTTGCTTCAATCTTCAACTAAATGTCTCTTCAATTCTTTGTTCTGAATTCCGACGTTGAATTTTCTGAATTAATTCATTTAAGCTCCAAAAACCTATCGAAACATTAAAACAAACTTCATTACTAAAAAACACATCAATTATTATAAAAACAACCAAATAAAAACAATAACTACATATGTAAAACAAGAGACTTAATGACACTTTTGATGCACAATCAAGTTCCATTGCACATCAATTCAACCATTTGCCTATCTTTAGGTGTTAACCCTTCATAGAAATGTGAAACCAATCTCCATGTTTCAAAACCATGATAAGGGCAAGTACTAAGCAAGTCTCGATACCTATCCCAACATTGGTAAAATGTTTCTCCTGGTTTTTGAGTGAAAGTGGTGATTTTTGTTTTTGAAAGAGTTTGTTCTATGAGATGGGAAAAACTTCTTTAAAAATTGTTGTTGCATTTCATCCCAAGCACGAATGGATCCTAGTCTCAAATTTTGTAGCTATGTTTTAGCTTTATCTTTTAATGAAAAAGGAAAAAGCTTTAATCTGATGGTGTTCATGCTACAATTTAAATTATTATATGTGTTGCAGACCTCCTCAAATTCTCTTAAATGCAAGTATGGATTTTTCAATTCTAAGCCATGAAAAGAAGGTAAAAGTTGAATAATACCTGGCTTAAAATTAAAATGAGATACATCGAGAGAAAAAACTATGCATGATGGTTCACTTGTTCTTGTGGGATTCATGTGGTCTTTAAGTGTTCTAGCACGGTTATTCTCATTATTCTCATTATGAAGTGATTGATTATCTTCTTCGGCTATATTTTCTGAAAATGTATGTGATCACACTCTCATGTACGTGTAGGAATAGAATAAAAGAAAAAAAAAACAAAAGAAAAAGGAAGAAAACAAAATAAAGACAAACAAAACAAAAGAAACAAAGTTATATACAAGAAAAGTAAAAAGAAAAAATAAAGTAAATATTATAATTTATACAGGGACTTACCTCCCCCGCAACGGTGTCAAAAACTTGACACGATGAAAAGATTGATGTCTTCTCCCAAGTGCAGGAGTGTCGAAGTAATAAATAACCCGGCAAGACCAGGATCGAACCACAAGGATGTTAATGGTACAAATTATAAACAATAATTATAAAAAACAATAATAGCAATAACAACAACAACAACAACAACAACAACAATTATAATAGTAGTAGTAGTAGTAGTAGTAGTGGTACTAATAATAATAATATTAATAGTAATAATAATAATAATAATAATAATAATAATAATAATAAAGAAAAAAAAGGAGAAGAAGAAGATGAGAACTTTGAGATGGAATATTAATGTAACGATTAAACAATGATAATAACAAATGTCAAGGTTGGAGATTCCACTAATGGTACGTCAAACAAGTATAATATAAACTCTTATTATTCAATTAGAAACCACACATAAAGGAGGTTCCAATCAGATTATAAATTGTTAACATGATTACATTAGTCATCTTATTCGATTAATGCTAATACTTGTAAATCTCGTCAAGCATTTATGATTATAACTTATGTTAACCATAAATCAAGTTCTTTTGATAGCTCAGGTGTCGGTTATACCATATAGTATGGGCTATGAAAGTGCCAAGCATTTGTTGTACCAAGTGTTATACAACATAAATCAAGATTAGTCATTTAACAAGCAAAGTATTAAATAGTGAATAAGATAAAAAATATAAAACATGTTAGTATCAAACATTAAAATCCATATTAAGTTTACACTATACTTATTCTTACACCATTAGTGTAACCTTTTTACCTTGACATAATCAACTTAGCTAGACATAATGAAAGAAAGAAAAATAAATAAACAAAATAAGAACATGAATAAGATTAAAGTTAACTAAGTAAGTGAAAGGAAATGAAAGGCATAAACTTGATATTAATGAAAGCAAAGCATAAACATTACAAAAAATACAAAGAGAGAACGGAAGAGCATGATCTTGATGTGGACACCAAGATACCTAAATACATAGCAAATGCCTCCTTTTATAGGCCAAAATTGGGTACTATTGATTTGATGACTAATTGATAAGTGGGTGCCCAACTCTTGACTTGGTGACAGTCCTTATCTTCTCTTGTTTGCCCAAAACGTCATTGATAACGTCAAAATTAGAGCCACTAGAAACATGAAAGTTGTAGCCAATTGTCTCAGCTATCTTGTGTAAACAATTCAGCTCATTTGGATCTCTAGAATTCCAGATATGGTCAAAATACTAAATAGTGCTCGAGCTGGAGGACAAATTCAGGCTTCTTTGTTGTTGCTATAATTTCAACTTAAAAATGACCTTTTTAGATCTTTATGAAAGTTGTAGGCCTAAGTCTTACCTTTCCATCCATATAAAGTGGACCTCAATCTGAGATCTATAGCTCTAGATATGACCCAATTACCGAATAGTGTTCCGGTTTGGATTGCACCGACATCTCTTTTCTAAGTTTGGCCATCTCTTTATCCTTGCAATTTAAGTTCTTAAAGTCATCAATCAATCCTTTTATTTATGTGATAGGCGTGCATTTAAAATGAACATTTACTAGAAATTAAAGGTATCTTATATTATTAGATATATTATTATAAAACATGTTTTATTTAAGGAGTTATTGATACTTCAAGTGCAAAATGATGACATAAAACCATGATAAAAATGCACTTTTAAGTACTAACCAAGTACCCAAGACAAAAGAAAGTTCTTGAACGAATTGAAGAACTTTTATTAGGATGACCCATATTTATTCAAATATTGTCCTGATCAAATATTTCGAAGATCCATTGCCGATAAAGAGGCAAGTAGCGTTATTAAATTTTATCATTCTGAGGTATGTGGGGGTCATTTCTCATCATGAAAGACAACTGCAGAAATCTTACAAAGTGGATTTTACTAGCCCACCATGTTCAAGGATTCACATGCATTCTGCAAGTCTTGTGAAAATTGTTAAAAGTTGGGATCTATTTCAAAACGTCACATGATGCCTTTAAATTCTATTTTTGTCATTGAGATCTTTGACTGTTGGGGTATAGATTTCATGAGACCATTTCCTCTATTATTTGGTTTCTTGTACATATTAATTGCAATATATTATGTTTCAAAATGGATAGAGGTCATTCCAAGTCAAAACAATTATCACAAAACAGTGATAAAGTTTTTGAAAGAAAATATTTTGAGTCGATTTGGAATCCCTCGAGCTATGATAAGTGATGGTGAAACACATTTTTGCAACAAGCCATTTGAGTCTTTAATGAAGAAATATGAAATCACACATAAAGTTGTCACCCCTTATCACCCTCAAACAAATGGACAAGTAGAGCTTGCTAATAGAGAGATCAAACATATTTTAGAGAAAATAGTGAACCCTAATAGGAAAGATTGGTCTTTAAGACTTAATGATGCACTTTGGGCTTATCGAACTACTTATAAAACATCATTAGGTATGTCACCTTATTGACTAGTCTATGGAAAACCTTGTCACTTGCCTATGGAACTTGAACATAAAGATTATTGGGCTATAAAAGGTTTCAATTCAAATCTTGATGATGCTAGTTAATTGCGAAAATTATACATAAATGAGCTTGAGGAAATAAGAAATGATGTATATGAAAATTCAAAAATTCATAAAGGAAGAATCAAAGAGTTTCATGATAAGAATATTATGAGAAAAACATTCAATGTTGGTTAAAAAGTTTTGCTTTATAACTCTCAACTGCATTTATTTCTTGAAAAACTAAGATCAAGATGGAGTGGTTCTTTTATTGTGAAACATATGCATTCATATAGGGCCTGTGATATCAAGAATCCAAAGAATGACAATGTTTTCAACGTAAATAAACATCGTTTCAAAGTTTACTTTGATAATTTTTCAGTTGAAAATGAGTTTATTGAATTAGGTGATCTTGTATATAAAGATTGATTTTTTTTTCTCACATTGTTTTTGTGTTTCTTTTTGAGTGATTTTTGCTAGCTTTTCTCACCCCGGTCAAATGGCGGACAACGGTACTCCATGACTTAAGTCGGTTCTTTTAGTTTCCTATAATAACTGATATTTGTGCATATATTTGTGCAATTCTATGGATCTCTCTTCCAATTCTCGTTTGAAAATAAACACTAATCTTGAAAAATTGAAAAAGTATTTTCCCGTTCTGCCTCAGAATACGATTACAAAAATTTACCGTGCTAAATGTGCAAGATTGAGGTTGTTAATGAATTATGGAATTCCTTAAGATATTCGCTGGTTGATTGAAACAAAGGTTCGATTATCAGCTGAGTCCTCAAATTCCTTCATTTCACACATGTCTATAACAGGTAAAAACACTTTTGCAAAGAAACATCGTGCAAAATGATTGAAAGTCTATCATTGATGTGCCAAATGGACTTGTAATGCATAATGTCATTCTTTAGGAATGGTATCTATAAACCGTGAAGATAAAATACAATTCATTAAGGATGACCTAAGTAAGGAGTCTTTAGATAATCTTTTATTAACTCTTGAGACGCATCTTAGTGGAGATGTGCATCGTGTAATTCATGAATTATGGCTCCATTTTCATAAAGAATATGATCGACTTACTCTTGAGAATCTAACTAAAAAAGGCCATGTTTGTCAGTTTTTAAGAAAATTGGATGGGAAGCCTATCCCTAACCCATATAGGGCGTTTATACCGTTTTTGGATGTAAAACCAAAGATGTGAGCCACAATCACAACTACCTGTATATACACATCTTTTTTAAAAGTAAATAAATAAATAAATAAAAAGAGAGAGAGTGTGTGAGACTCTAGCTGGCCTACATATAGGTGGTATGATTGTGTTTCTAATTTTTCATCTATAAAATCCTCTCTTGCTTCCTTTTATTTCTACTCAACCCATACATTTAACAAATATAAAAGTGTGTAGAAATGGCATAAGAAATATTTATGTTTTTGGTGGATCTAGTCTTAGGAAAGAAAAGGAGTTTTTAGAATCAACAAATCATCTTGGTTAGGTGCTAGCTGAGAGAAAGATTCATATAGTGTATGGAGGAGGCATTCTTAGGTTAATGGGAGGTATATCAATAACTATATTTTTAAAAGGTAGTCAAGTTTTGAGGGTTATTCCCAAAGCTTTAGCACAAGGGGACATCATTGAAAAAACAATTGGAGAGGAACTATAGGTCTCCACAATGTCTAGTTGAATGAATGCAATGTTTAACCATGTTGATATCTTCATTGCCTTACCAGATGGTCTAAGCATATTGGAAGAGATCTTTCATATTTCCTCTTGAGCCCAATTGCACATTCACTATAAACCCATAGGTTTGTTAAATATTAATGGTTATTATGATAAGTTGTCTTTTCTTGATTATGCTGTGGAATAAGAATTTCTAACATCTTCTGCATGATAAATCATAATCTCTACTGCTACTACTAAATAATTGATTGACTAACTACAATCTTTCATTCGTGTAATTGATCCCTCCATGTGTCGCATAAATTGGTCATCTAAGAAAAGATGTAAAAAGCTTATATTAGATTTGAGTCTTTATTTATGAATTTTTATGTCCTTTTGTTTTATTATTATGTTTTGTTATTTCTTATTTTTGTTTAAGTGCGTTTCAGGTTTGTCAATGTTTGTTATTTTAGGTGATGTCTTCTGTACTCTATCTTTCTACTTTAGGACATTAAGGACAATGCCTCATTTTAATTGGGAAGAGAAGGTAGTAATTCATAAAAAAAAAATTATTGTTGTTACTAAGATGACAGAGTAAAAAAGCTCTTTTGTTAAAGTGACTCTTAAGACGCATCTTAGTAACCATTCTTAATAAGGTCTATTATAATACTTCTTGAAATATTCAGGTTTACAAACTCTCATATTATTATCAATTAATTCTGCTCATATACTTATTTAACATGTATTCTTAAATCTTAATTTTCTCACACACACTTTAATATATGATTATGGGTTGCACATTGGATTATTATATTATTTATGTTCTTTTATTAAAGGTAACAACTAAGGGAAAGGGATAGTATATAATTTGAAAAAAAAACAAAAAAAAGAGCAAAAAAAAAATGATAATAATAAAAATGTAGATAAGTTTCGTTTCGTAGCCTCCCTAACCTAAATAATTAAGCCCGAAGGGGTGTTTTAACACCTAATACCCTAAAGTCAACTGACTTGGGAGCTATTGGCCCAACACTTATTACATAGGTTCAGGAGAAAAGTTTAAGGAAACTAAACATTGCACTATCTACGTATCAGTATCTGCAACCCGAGTTACTAAACTTGTAGGGGTGTTGCAACAACTAATGCCCTAAGACCAACTGGTTTGGGAGTAATTAGCTGAAAGCTCATTACATGGGTTAAAGATACATTGTGTTTTAAGTTACATGTATATATATTAAAAAAAAAACAAAAAAAAAGAAAAAAAATCTCAATCCAAAGAAATTAACCTTAAACATTAGAACAAGAATTTTATTTTCTTCCAAGTAAAGACCCATAACTATGTGTTAATATATTGAGCACAAAAGAAAGGTATATTAATATCTTGTTTAAGAGGTATTGAGTAGATATATAAATTTAATGAGAATTTATTTATCTGGATAGATTAATGAAAGTTGAATAATGAATACCTTGTTTTGTGGAATTTTCAAATTGTTTTTCTATTTTAACACTTTAATTACTAGGGGTTAGTAATAAGCTCGTTGGGAGGTGTGATTAGTACTTAAAAATACATTTTTTTATCAAGGTTTTATATCATCAGTTTGCACTTGAAGTATCAATAACTCCTTAACTAAAACATGTTTTATAATAACATATCTAATAATATAAGATACCTTTAATTTATAGTAAATGTTTATTTTAAATGCAGGCCTATCACATAAATGAAAAGATTGATTGATGAATTTAAGAACTGAAATTGAAAGGACAAAGAGATGGCCAAACTTAGTAAAGAGATGCCGGTGTAGTCCAAACTAGAATACTATTTTGTAATTGGGTCATATCTAGAGCTGTAGATCTCAGATTTAGGTCTACTTTATATGGATGAAAAGGTAAGACAAAGGCCTCCAACTTTCATATGGAGCCTAAATTTAAAAAGGTCATTTTCAAGTCCAAATTGGAGCAACAACAAAGAAGTCTGAATCTATTCTCTAGCTCGAGCACTATTCAATGTTTGGCCCATAGCTCGAGTTCTAGAAGTCCAAATGACCTCAAATGTTTATACGAGAAAGCTGAGGCAATTTCCTACAACTTTCATGTTTTCAAGTTGTCCCAATTTTGATGTTATGAATGACGTTTTGGGTACATAAGAGAAGATAAGAATTGTCACCAAGTTAAGAGTTGGTCACCCACTCATCAATTAGTCATCAAATCATTATTTCCTAATTTTGGCCTATAAAAGGAGGCATTTACCATGCTTTTAGATATCTTAGTTTCCAAATCAAGATCATGTTCTTGTTTTCTCTCTTTGTATTTTTTGTAATGTTTGTGCTTTGCTTGCATTAATATCAAGTTTATGCCTTTCAGTTCCATTCATTTACTTAGTTAACTTTTATCTTATTTATGTTCTTATTTTATTTATTTATTTTTCTTTCTTTCATTATGTTTAGTTAAGTTTATTATGTCAAGGTGAAAAGGTTACAGTAATGGTGTAAGAATAAGTATAATGTAAACTCAATATGGATTTTAATGTTTGATACTAACATGTTTTGTATTTGTTATCTTGTTCACTCTTTAATACTTTGCTTGTTAAATGACTAATCTAGATTTATGTTGTATAACACTTGGTACAACAAATACTTGGCACTCTCATAGCCCATACTATATGGCATAACTGACAGCTGAGCTATGAAAAGAACTTGATTTGTTGTTAACATAAGTTATAATCATGAATGCCTGATGAGATTTATAAGTATTAGCATTGCTCGAATAAGATAACTAATGTGATCATGTTAACAATTTATAATCTGATTGGAACCTCTTTTGTGTATGGTTTTCAATTGAATAATAAGAGTTTATACTATACTTGTTTGACATACCATTAGTGGAATCTCTGACCTTAACATTTGTTATTATCATTGTTTAATCCTTTGATTAATATTCCTTCTCAAAGTTCTTGTTTTCTTCTCCTTCTTTTTCTTTAATACTACTACTACGACTACTACTACTACGACTACTACTACTACTACTACTATAGTTATTGTTGTTGTTATTATTGTTGAATTATTGTCATCTATAATTTAAACAATTAACCTCCCTATGGTTCGACCCTAGTCTTGCCGGGTTATTTATTATTTCGACACTCCTGCACTTGGGAGAAGACATTAATCTTTTAGTCATGTCATCACGCAACCCATAATCAAGATTGAGATTTAATCTTACAAACCCGAAATAGATTTGATAGGAGTGTGACACAATAAAAACCTATCCCAAGACACCAACACTATTGAAATAAAGTAGAATGACACTATAAAGCCAATTAATCTTTGATAAGTTAGATTTAGTTTGTTCAATAAAAACCTGTCCCAAACACCAACACTATTGAACTGAAGAATGCAAGAATCACTTTCACATGTTAAAACTAAAATTTTTTGAAGTAATATTCATCAATCACTCCTCAAAAGTTTGGTTACATGTGTTTAAATAATTTTTTAAAATTAACCCCAATGGATCTACCCTAGTTGGCTGAACTAACTCACATACAAAACTGACCCAAAAATCCTAAACTGAAAAGCCTACAACTTGATCCAAACAAGCCTTAGATCTTAACTGAAAAATAAAGTATTAATTAATCCCAAATATAAAAGAAAATAATAAAAAATAACAAATCTTTCATCAAATACCAGAATCTTTGTTTCTTTGTATCGCTAGAATGAATAATGAATCCTTATAAGAAGAGGATGCTGAAACATTAATGAATCCTCATTTGTGAAACCCAAGAACAAATTATACAAAAAAAATAGTGGGGGATTTATAATAATTTAAATTTTTATAATTCAAAAATAATGTAACTACAAAAAATAATAATGATAATAATTATGGTGATAAAATTTAATAGTTTTGGAGGGAAAAAAGGGCTTGATTGAGAAAAAGGGATAAAGATGGGGTAAAATGGAATTAAAAAGAAACAGGACTATAAATACCCTATTCCTTCTCTCTCCCATGGCCAGCTGGACAACATTAAGAAGGGAAGAAAAATTCCAATTTTCCTTCTTCAAGCATAGGAGAAAACACCTAAATTAGTATACCTATATTAAGTGGAGAGGATTTATAAAAAGAAAAGTGAAGAATTTATGAAGAAAAGAGGGAGAAGGGAGGGTTGACTGTAGGTGCGGAAAAAGGAGTTGAGAAACCTTAATCAAACTAAAAATTAAACCTAAATTTCCTTCAAGTATGTAGTTCTAAACAATTTGTGAAATCCAATTTAAATTCAATTAAGAATTTTGTAATAATTTCAAGTTGAAAAAATGGGTTCTTGAGTTAAAAAATTGAGGGATATAGAAATGAATGGAATTAAATGGATGGGAGTTGTATAAGCTATCTAAAAGGATGAAATTATACAAAAAAGATGAAAACAAAACTAATAGACAAAGGAGCAAGTGACCAACCAAGGTGGGTTAGAGAGGAAGGGGAGAATTTATGATTTTTCCTTATTGTTCCATAAAAACATTGAAACATATTATCATGGGGTAAACAATGATGAAATGTTGTGGATGAGTATTTGAAAAGATCTAAAAAGAGGAAGGAAACCCTTAGTTCCCTTAAGCCAAGTTCGACCAAGAGCTAAATGAGGAAGAGAAGAAAAAACAACTCTAGCATGTTGTGTGTTCATGATGCATAAATTAGGGATAGTGGAAAGTTCAATTGAAAATCATTAATGAATTTGGTCAGATTCATCATATCCTTTCTAGATTCGAGCCCTAGAAAAACAAAATTTAGGGACAATCTCTTCATAAGAGTTATAGCTGGAAGCATTAACTTTTTAATGAATCTGGCCTTATCTAATTTAGAGTTTTGGAACTTCAAATACAAATAAAAATCTAAGGGAAGGTCAAGCTATCACTCCTGCTGGTAGATTTGGCAAAGTTGATAGAACGACGAAATTTAACTATATTAAAGGTAGAATTCATTTTCATACCCTTTGCAAAGTGTAATATCCCTTATTCTAGGATAAAAACAACAATCTTATGTCAATAAAAAAATAGTGTGTGTGTGGATATTGTGTTTGTATTAAGTCAACCAAAATTTCATCGGAGTCTCTCATATTCCAGAAGGTCCCAAGTTATCAACATTTATCAACATTTAACTTGTTTACACTTCCAATAACTTGCATCTCTAAACCCAATCCAGACCCAATCATCCTGAGTCTTAATTCCACAAATATCATCATACATATCAACCTTATATTTATGATATACATTATATAACAAATATCATTATAGATGAATAAAAATATAAATACGCATACATGAAACATGATTATATGAACTATAAAGTTAAGTAAATTTAATCAAGTTTAAACATTAATTATACAAATTAAGTTATACAAACATTTTCATGTTTAAAAAAATACAAGGATAGACTCGTTAGAACCTAGATTACAAGAAATGAACATAAGTTATGATTTACTTCTGTTATGCATGCGATGGTTCTGAAATAAATTATATATTATTTAAAACATAATATTACAATAAATATAACAACACAAATATTTAACAATTTAAAAAAGCAGCATGCATTCATATTTGTTTCACTTCTCCCTTCTAGTTTTCATTATAATCTCTTTCTTGTTTAACTACTAAACATTGTTTTCCCTCCCATTATCAACTTCCATTCTAGATTTTATAAGATCAATTATGATTATTTCTGCTTAACATATTACCAATACCAATTTCACTAGTATCATCATCATCACCTCGTAGGAGTCGATGTAAGGCAATTCCCCTTATCTGGGATCCTAATATATATTAAATGTATGCTAGCCAATACATGGTGATCCCCTCAACCAGGATCCTAACATATACTAAATATGTATTAAACAAATAGATGGTGATCCCTTTATATAGAATCCTAACATACATTAAATATATGATAATTCATGCCCTTAATCATACCTCTCATATTTTCTTTGTAAGCTGATTAGTACTTAAAAGTGTATTTTTATCAAGGTTTTATATCATCATTTTGCACTTGAAGTATCAATAACTCCTTAACTAAAACATGTTCTATAATAATATATCTAATAATATAAGATACATTTTCCATTTGCATGTGAAAAATTCAGATCTTATCTTGTTGGCTCACCTATTGTTATTTTTAGTGATCATGCAACATTGAAATATCTTCTTTATAAGAAAGATTCTAATGCTAGATTAGTGTAGTGATTTTATTACTCCAAGAATTTGATATCATAATGAAAAACAAGAAAAGCACCAAAAATATTGTTGCAGATCATTTGTTAAGATTGATAACAGATTCAAAATCTGACATTTCACCAATTAATGGCTACTTTCCTAATGAATCTTTACTTTTTGCCTCTACAATGCCTTGGTTTATTAATATTGTTAATTTTCTTGTTTTATGATAATTGGTAGCTCATTAGAGCACCCAAGATAAAATAAAGTTCTTTAAGGAAGTGAAGAACTTTTATTGGAATGACCCTTACTTCTTCCAATATTGTCCCGATCAAATATTTCACAAATACATTCCTGATAATGAGGTAAGTAGTGTCATTAATTCTTTTCATTCGAAGGTATGCAAGGGTTATTTCCCATCAAGAAAGATAACTACAAAAATCGTACAAGGTGGATTTTACTAGCCCACCATGTTCAAGGACTCATATGCATTCTGCAAAACTTATGAAAATTGTTGAAAGTTAGGATCTATTTTAAAATGTCAAATAATTCCTTTAAATCCTATTCTTGTCATTAAGATTTTTAACTATTGGGATATAGATTTTATAGGTTTATTTCCTCTATGATTTTGTTTCTTCTAAATATAAGTCACAATAAATTATGTTTCAAAATAGATATAGGCAATTCTAAGTCCAAATAATGATCACAAAATAGTGATAAAGTTTTTGAAAGAAAATATGTTGAGTCGATTTGGAATCCCTCAAGTCATGATAAGTGATGGTGGAATGCATTTCTACGACAAGTCATTCAAGTCTTTAATGAAGTAATATGGAATCCCACACAAAGTTACCACCCTTTATCACTCTCAAAGAAATAGACAAGTAGAGCTTACTAATAAAGAGATCAAATAGATCATGGAGAAAATAGTGAACCTTAATAGGAAAAATTGGTCTTTAAGACTTAATGATGCACTTTGGGTTTATCGAACTGTTTAAAAAACATCATTAAATATGTCATCTTATAGACTAGTCTATGAAAAACCTTGTCACTTCTTTATGGAACTTGAACATAAAGCTTATTGGGCTATTAAAGCTTTCAATTCAAACCTTGATGATGGTAGTCAGCTGTGAAAATTACAAATAAATGAGCTTGAGGAAATAAGAAATGAGGCATATGAAAATTCAAGATTTTATAAAGCAAGAATGATAAAAAACATATTGAGAAAAACATTTAATGCTGGTCAAAAGGTCTTACTTTATAATTCTCGACTCCATTTATTTCCTAGAAAACTAAGATCCAGATGAAATGGTCTTTTTTATTGTGAAACATGTGTATCCATATAGGGCCTATGATATCGAGAATTTAAATAATGACAAAGTTTTCAGGGTAAATTGACATTGTTTGAAAGTTTACTAAGACAATTTTTCAGTTAAAAATGACTCTATTGAATTGAGTGATCCTAAAGATTGATTTCTTTTTTCACATTTTTTTGAGTTTCATTTAGCTATAACTTTTGTTTTGTCAGTCTCTCTTACCCTAGAAAATGGCGAATAACTGTACTCCGTGACTTAAGTCGGTTCTTTTAGTTTCCCATAATAATTGATATCTGTGTATATAGTTGTACAATTCTTTGCTCTTTTTCACTTCTTTGAATCTCTTCTCCAATTCTCATTTGAAAATGGATACCACTCTTGAAAAATTAAAAATGTATTTTCCCACTCTGCTTTAGAATATGATTACAAAAATTTACTGTGTTAAATGTGCAAGATTAAGGTTGTTAATGAATCATGAAATTCCTGAAGATATTTGCTAGCTGATTGAAGCAAAGGTCTGATTATCAGATGAGTCCAATTCTTTCATTTCATACATACCTGAAACAAGTAAAAATACTTTTATAAAGAAACGTCATGCAAAAGAACTAAGAGTCTATCACAAATGTGTGAAATGGACTTATAATGCAACATATCATTCTTTAGGAATGATATTTATAAATCATGAAGATAAAATACAATTCATTAAGGATGACCTAAGTAAAAGGTCTTTAGATAATCTTCTATTGACTCTTAAGACACATACTAGTGGAGATGTGCATCATGCAATTCATGATTTATGACAACAATTTCATAAAGAATATGATCAACTTAGTCTTGGGAATCTGACTATAAAATACCTTTTTTGCTAGTTTTTAAGAAAACTAGATGGGAAAACCTATCCCTTACCCATAGAGGGCGTTTAAGTCGTTCTTGGGCGTAAAACCAAGAAAAGGTATAAGCCACAATCACTAGTTGTACATACACTTGTTTTTTCAATAATAATAATAATAAATTAATAAATAAAGGGAGAGAGTGAGACTTTAGTTGGCCTACATATAGGTGGTATGATTGCATTTTTAATTTTTCATCTACAAAATCCTCTCTTCCTTCCCTTAATTTTTACTAAACCCATACATTCAACAGATATAGAAGTGTGTAGAAATGATAGGTTCCTCATGTCATCACATAAGAAACATTTGTGTTTTCACTGGATTTAGTCCTAGGAAGGTAATAGAGTTTTTAAAATCAGCAAATCATCTTGGTCAAGTACTAGTTAGGAAAAAGATTTATTTAATATATGGGGGAGGCAGACTTGGATTAATTAGGGGGAGTGTCAATAGCTGCATTGTTAGGAGGTAGTCAAGTTTTGGGGGTCGTCCCCAAAGCTTTAACTAAAGGGGACATCATTGAAAAAATAATTGAAGAGAAACTACAAATCTCCATAATATTTGATCAAATGAATGCAATGTTTAAACACGTTGATGCCTGTATTACTTTACTAGGTGGTTTGGGCATATTGGAAAAAATCTTTCATATTTTCTCTTAGGCCCAAGTGCACATTCACCATGAAACCATAAATCTATTAAATGTTAATGGTTTTAATGATAAGTTTTTTTTTTTTTATCATGGTCTAGAACAGGAATTTCTCATATCTTTGACATGACAAATCATAATTTCTACTGCTACTATTTAACAACTGCTTAACCAACTACAACCTTTCATTCCTGTAATTGAACTCTTCATGAGTCGCATAAATTGGTCAAATAAAAAAAGCCGTAAAAAGCTTAGATTATTTGAGCCTTCGTTTGTGAATCCTTGTGGCTTTTTAATAGCCGTAAAAAGGTTTCTTAGTGTTTTATGTTTTAGGTGATGTCATCCATACTCTATCTTTTTAGCTTAGAACATTGAGAACAATGTTTCATTTTGGTTAGGCGGAGAGGGTAGTAAGTGATATTAAAAAAATTTAACCAATTGTGTTTTCTATTGCATAAATCATTTACAAAATTGTTGTTACTAAAATTGTAGAGTAAAGGAATTATTTCATTAAAGTGACTATTAAGACGCATCTTAGTAAATATTTTTAACAAGGTTTATTAGAATACTTATTGAAATATTTAGGTTTATAAACTCTTGCATTATTATCACTTCATTCTACTCATATATTCATTTATCAAGTATTTTTAAACCTTTATTTTCACCCACACACTTTAACATATGATTGTGGGTTGCATATTAGATTATTTATGTTTTTTTTTTATTAAAGGTAACAATTAAGAGAAAGGGATGGTATATAATTTGCAAAAATAAAAAAATGATAATAAATGTAATTAATTAAATAAATAAAAATATATATACATTTGATTTCATAGCCTCCCTAACTTAAGTAATTAAGCCCGAAGGGGTGTTTTAACATCTAATACCTTAAAGTAAAACATACTATCTACATATCAATTAGTCCTTAACTAAAACATATTTTATAATAACAAGTATGATATTATAAGATACCTTTAATTTAAGATAAATGTTCATCTTAAATGTAGACCTATCACATAAATCAATGGATTGATTGATGAGTTCAACTACTGAAATTGAAAAGACAGAGATAGGATGAAGCTTAGAAAAGATATGTGAGTTCAGTCCAAACTAAAATACTATTCAGTCATTGGATCATATCTAGACTTGTAAAACTTGGATTTGGGTCTACTCTATATGGATAGAAAGCTAAGACATAGACCTAAAACATTCATAGGAATACAAGACTCAATTCTGCAATTTGGAAGTCCAAATCTTAACAATAATAGAGAAGTCTGAAATTGTCCTACAACCTAGATATTGTTTAGTGTTAAGCCCATATTTTGAGTTCTATAAGTCTAAATGACCTCAATTTTTTTATTAGAAAGCTGAAATAATTTCTTAGAACTTTCATATATTAATTCTATTCAAATTCTGATGTTAGCAATGACATTTTGTTCATACAAAAAGATAAGAATTGTCACCAAGTCAAGATATGACTATACTCTCAACAATTAGTCAATAAATTAATAGTTCCCAATTTTGGCCTATAAAAGGAAGTATTTGTCATGCATTTTCGTTTTCAAATCAAAATCATGTTCTTGCTCTCTCTTTATTAATATTTAAGTTTTGCTTATATTAATTTCTTATTTATACTTCTCATTTCCTTTCCTTTACATAGTTAACTTTTATCTTATTTATGTTCTTATCATGTTTATTGAGATTTCTATCTTTTATTATGTTTATTAACTTTATTATGTCAACATAAAATTGTTACACTAATGGTGTAAAAATAAGTATAGAATAAATTCAACATAGCCTTAATGTTTGATACTATCATGTTTTGTATTTGTTATCTTGTTTAGTTTTAATACTTTGCTTGTTAAATGGTTAATCTAAATTTATGTTGTATAATGATTGATACTTAAAAACGTACTTTTATCAAGGTTTTATATCATTATTTTGCACTTGAAGAATCAATAACTCCTTAACTAAAACATGTTTTATAATAATATATCTAATAATATAAGATACCTTTAATATATGGTAAATATTCATTTTAAATGCAGGCCTATCACATAAATGAAAGGATTGATTGATGACTTTAAGAATTGAAATTGGAAGGACAAAGAGATGGTCAAACTTAGAAAAGAGATGTCGGTGCAATCCAAACCAAAACACTTTCGGTAATTGGGTCATATCTAGAGCTATAGATCTCAGATTGAGATCTACTTTATATGGATGGGAAAGGTAAGATATAGGCCTACAACTTTCATATAGAGCCCAAGATCTAAAAATGCTATTTTCAAGTCCAAATTGTTGCAACAATAAAGAAGCCTGAATCTGTCCATCAACCTAAGCACTGTTTAGTATTTTGTCCATATCTAGAGTTGTAGAAGTCGAAATGAGCTGAATGTTTTACATAAGAAAGCTGAGACAATTGCCTACAACTTTGATGTTTCCAAGTGGCTCCAGTTTTGACATTACCATTGATGTTTTGGGTAGACAAGAGAAGATAAGGATTGTCACCAAGTCAAGAGTTGGTCACCCACTCATGAATTAGTCATCAAATCAATAGTTTCCAATTTTGTCCTATAAAAGGAGGCATTTTCCATGCATTTAGGCATCTTGGTGTCCAGATCAAGATCATGCTCTTGCTTTCTCTCTTTGTATTTTTTGTAATGTTTATGCTTTGCTTTCATTAATATCAAGTTTATGCCTTTCATTTCCTTTCCTTTACGTAGTTAACTTACTAGGTTATTTATTAACTAAGTAAAGGAAAGGAAAGGAAAGGAAATGAAAGGCATAAACTTGATATTAATGAAAGCAAAGCATAAACATTACAAAAAAATACAAAGAGAGAAAGGAAGAGCATGATCTTGATCTGGACAACAAGATGCCTAAATGCATGGCAAATGCCTCCTTTTATAGGCCAAAATTGGGAACTATTGATTTGATGACTAATTGATAAGTGAGTGGCCAACTCTTGACTTGGTGACAATCCTTATCTTCTCTTGTCTGCCTAAAACATCATTGATAACGTCAAAATTAGAGCCAGTTGAAAACATAAAAGTTGTAGGCAATTATCTCAGCTTTCTTGTGTAAAAACTTCAGCTCATTTCGACTTCTAGAACTCCAGATATGGTCAAAATACCGAGCAGTGTTTGGGCTGGAAGACAGATTCGGGCTTCTTTGTTGTTGCTACAATTTGGACTTGAAAATGGCCTTTTTAGATCTTGGGCTCCATATGAAAGTTGTAGGCCTATGTCTTACCTTTCCATCCATATAAATTGGACCAAAATGTGAGATCTATAGCTCCAAATATGACCCAATTACCGAATAGTGTTCCGATTTGGATTGCACCGATATCTCTTTTCTAAGTTTGGCCATCTCTTTATCCTTGCAATTTAAGTTCTTAAAGTGACCAATCAATCCTCTCATTTATGTGATATGCCTGTATTTAAAATGAATATTTACCACAAGTTAAAGGTATCTTATATTATTAGATATATTATTATAAAACATGTTTTAGTTAAGGAGTTATTGATACTTTAAGTGCAAAATGATGATATAAAACCATGATAAAAATGCACTTTTAAGTACTAATCACACCCCCCAACCAGCTTATTACTAGTCCCTAGTAATCAAAGCGTTAAAATAGAAAATAAATTTGCAAATTTCACAAAGCAAGGTATTGATCATTTAACTTCCATTAATCTATCCAAATAAACAAACTCTCATTAAATTTATATATCTTCTCAATACCTCTTAACAAAATATTAATAAACCTTTCTTTTGTGCTCAATGTATCAACACATAATTATGGGGCTTTTCTTAGAAGAAAACAAAATTTTTGTTCCAATGTTTAAGGTTAACTTCCTTGGGTTGGGATTATTATTTTTGTCTTTTTTTTTAAAAAATATATATATACATACACATATAATTTAAACACATCATGCATCTTTAACCCATGTAACGAGCTTTTAACTAATGACTCCCAAACCAGTTGGTCTTAGGGCATTAGGTTAACACATCCCTATGAGCTTAGTAATTCGGGTCTCAGATATTGATATGTAGATAGTGCAATGTTTAATTCCCTTAAGCTTTTCTCCTCAACCCATGTAATAAGTATTGGGCTAATAGCTCCCAAGTTAGGGAGGCTACGAAACCAAACTTATCTATATTAGGGTATTAGGTGTTAAAACACCCCTTCGAGCTTAATTGCTTAGGTTAGGGAGGTTACGAAACCAAACTTATCTATATTTTTATTATCATCATTTTTTTTCTTTTTTTATTTTTTTTCTTAATTATATACAATCCCTTTTCCTTAGTTGTTACCTTTAACAAAAGAACATAAATAATGTAATAGTCTAATATGCAACCCACAATCATATGTTAAAGTGTGTGTGTGTAAATTAAGGTTTAAAAATACATGTTAAATAAGTATATGAGCAAAATTAAGCGATAACAATACGAGAGTTATAAACCTGAATATTTCAAGAAGTATTATAATAGACCTTGTTAAGAATGGTTACTAAGATGCATCTCAAAAGTCACTTTAACGAAAGAGCTCATTTACTCTGCCATCCTAGTAACAACAATTATGCACATGCTTTATGAAATGAGAAACAATTTTTTTTTTATCAACTACTACCCTCCCCCCCCAACCAAAACGAGACATTGTCCTCAATGTTCTAAGGTAGAAAGATAGAGAATAGAAGATATCACCTGAAATAATGAACACTGACAAACCTGAAACACACTAAAATAAAAATAAGAAATAACAAAACACAATAATAAAACCAAAAGACACAAAAATTCACAAATGAAGACTCAAATCCAATCTAAGCTTTTTACGGCTTTCCTTAAATGACCAATTTATGCGACTCATGGAAGGATCAATCAGAGGAATGAAAGATTGTAGTTGGTCAATCAATTGTTCAGCAGTAGCAGCAGAGATTATGATTTGTCGTGCAGAAGATGTTAGAAATTCTTGTTGCACAACATGATCAAGAAAAGACAACAACTTATCATAATAACCATTAACATTTAACAAACCTATAGGTTTATGGTGAATGTGCAATTGAGCCCAAGAGGAAATATGAAAGATCTCTTCCAATGTGCCTAGACCACTTGGTAAAGCAATGAAGGCATCAGCATGGTTAAACATTGCATTCATTCGAGCCGACATTGTGGAGACTTGAAGTTCCTCTCCAATTGTTTTTCCAATGATGTCCCCTTGTGCTAAAGCTTCGGGGACGACCCCCAAAACTTGACTACCTCCTAAAAATACAGCTATTGACACACCTCCCATTAACCCAAGACTGTCTCCCTCATACACTAAATGAATCTTTCTCTCAGCTAGCACATGACCAAGATGATTTGCTGATTCTAAAATCTCCTTTTCTTTTCTAGAAGATCCACCGAAAACAGAAATATTTTTTATATGATGACTTGAGGAACTTGCCATTTCTACACAAGAAGTATTTGTTGAATGAATGAGTTGAGTAGAAATGAAAGGAAGGAAAAGAGGGTTTTATAGATGAGAAATTAGAAAGGCAATCATAACACCTATATATAGGCCAGCTGGACTCTCACACTCTCTCTCTTTCTTTTTATTTATTTATTTACTTACTTTTGAAAAAGCATGTGTATATACAGGTAGTTGTGATTGTGGCTCACATCTTCCCTTGGTTTTACGTCCAAGAACGGCTTAAACGCCCTCTATGGGTCGGGGATAGGCTTCCCATCCAGTTTTCTTAAAAACTAGCAAACAGGGTCTTTTTTAGTCAGATTCCCAAGACTAAGTCGATCATGTTCTTTATGAAATAGTGGCCATAAATCATGAATTACACGATGCACATCTCAACTAAGATGCGTGTCAAGAGTCAATAGAAGATTATCTAAAGACTCCTTACTCAAGTCATCCTTAATGAATTGTATTTTATCTTCACGGTTTATAGATACCATTCCTAAAGAACGACATTGTGTATTACAAGTCCATCTAGCACATTGATGACAGACTTTCAGTCGTTTTGCACGACGCTTTTTTGCAAAAGTGTTTTTACCTGTTCCAGGCATGTGTGAAATGGAGTTACAGTCACGTGATAATCGGACCTTTGCTTCAATCAACCAGCGAATATCTTCAGGAATTTCATGATTCATTAACAATCTCAATCTTGCACATCTAGCACGGTAAATTTTTGTAATTGCATTCTGAAACAGAGTGGGAAAATACTTTTTCAATTTTTTAAGATTAGTGTCCATTTTCAAATGAGAATTGGAAGAGAGATTCAAATAATTGCACAAATATATACACAGATATCAGTTATTGTGGGAAACTGAAAGAACCGACTTAAGTCATGGGGTACCGTTGTCCGCCATTTGATCGGGGTGAGAGAAACTAGCAAAAATCACTCAAAAAGAAACACAAAAACAATGTGAGAAAAAAAATCAACCTTTATCTACATCATTCCAACTAGTTGATTCATTTTCACTAGGAAAATTATCAAAGTAAGCTTTCAAACGATGTCCATTTTCCTTAAAAACATTGTCATTCATTGAATTCTCAATATCACAGGTCCTGTACGGATTGCTCCATCTTGATCTTAGCTCTATAGGGAATGAATAGAGTTAAGAATTATAAAACAAAACTTCTTGACCAGTATCAACTTTTTGACAATTTTCACAAGTTTTGCAGAATGCATGCGTGTCCTTGAACATGGTGGGCTAATAAAATCCATTTTAAAAGATTTTTGCAGCTGTCTTCTTTGACGAGAAATAACTTCCACATGCTTCAGAATCACAAAGTTTAATGACACTACTTACCTCATTGTCGGGAATGAATCTTTGAAATATTTGATCAGGACAATATTTGAATAAGTTAGGGTCATCACAATAAAAGCTCTTCACTTCGTTCAAAAATTTTTCTTTGTCTTGGGTACTCCAATTAGCTGACAAATCTCCTAAAGCAAGAAAATTGATATTTTTATCATACCAAGGCATTGGACTAAGAGAAAGGATTCGTTAGGAAACTAATCATACATTGGTGTGATGTCAGATGTCGAATCTGTTGTCACTGTTGACAAAAGATTCGCATCAACATTTTCGGTGCTTGTTTCATCCGTGATTTCTTCCTCAGAATAAATCATTTGCAAATCTTCAGTTTAATCCAATTCATTTTTACTTAAAGTAGATTCAAGTTGATCATAAACTAATTCATCAATATGATCTACTTCTTGTAAATCATTATCATCTCCAAGTTGCTTGCAAATGTTGAAAATATTCATCTCCAATGTCATGTTTCCAAACAATAGCTTCATCAGTCCATTCCTACAATTAATCAATGCGTTAGAGGTTGCAAGAAACGGACGTCCTAAAATCCATTGTCTTGAATAGATTTTAATTGGCTATTAATTCTAGTGTGTTAACTTTTCTAACTAAAAATTTAAAGATAGCTTGGAGGTCATTCTTCCCTAACGTTGTAAATAACTCCACTAGATATATAAGGTAGAGAAAAACCTAGTGTCTCATAACTACTTGCGGTGTCCCAATTTTGAATATTTTTAGCTAAAAGTGACAACTAAAAGATTGATGTCTTCTCCCAAGTGCAGGAGTGTCGAAGTAATAAATAACATGGCAAGACCACGGTTGAACCACAGGGAGGTTAATTGTACAAATTATAAACAACAACAATAGTAACAATAACAACAACAACAATAATAGTAGCAATAATAATACTAATAATAGTAGTCGTAGTAGTAGTAGTTGTAGTAATAGTAATAATAATAAAGAAAAAGAAAAAGAAGAAGAAGAAGAGGAAAAGTTGATGAGAACTTTGAGATAGAACATTAACGTAAGGATTAAACAATGATAACAAACAATGTCAAGGTTAGAGGATCCACTAATGGTATGTCAAACAAGTATAATATAAACTCTTATTATTCAATTGGAAACCACACACAAAGGAGGTTCCAATCATATTATAGATTGTTAACACGATTACATTAGTCATCTTATTTAATTAATGCTAATACTTGTAAATTTTATCAAGCATTCATGATTATAACTTATGTTAACAACAAATCAAGTTCCTTTCATAGCTCAGGTGTCGGTTATACCATACAGTATGAGCTATGAAAGTGCCAAGCATTTGTTGTACCAAGTGTTATACAACATAAATCAAGATTAGTCAGTTAATAAGCAAAGTATTAAAGAGTGAACAAGATAACAAATACAAAACATGTTAGTATCAAATATTAAAGTCCATATTAAGTTTGCACTATATTTATTCTTACACCATTAGTGTAACCTTTTTACCTTGACATAATAAACTTAACTAAACATAATGAATGAAAGAAAAATAAATAAAAAAATAAGAACATAAATAAGAAAAGAGTTAACTAAGTAAAGGAAAGAAAATAAAAGGCATAAAGTTGATATTAATGAAAACAAAGCATAAACATTACAAAAAATACAAGAGAGAAAGCAAGAGCATGATTTTGATCTGGAAACTAAGATGTCTAAATGCATGGAAAATGCCTCCTTTTATAGAAAAAATTAGGAACTATTGATTTGATAACTAATTGATGAGTGGGTGACCAACTCTTGACTTGGTGACAATCCTTATCTTCTCTTGTCTACCCAAAACATCATTGATAAAGTTAAAATTGAAACAACTTGAAAACATGAAAATTGTAGGAACTTATCTCATCTTCCTTGTGTAAACAATTTAAATCATTTTGACTTCTAGAACTCCATATATTGGCCAAACACTGAATAGTGCTTGGGCTAGAAAAGAGATTCGGACTTGTTTGTTGTTGCTATAATTTGGACTTGAAAATGGATTTTTTAGTTCTAAGGCTCCATATGAAAGTTGTAGACCTATGTCTTACCTGTCCATCCACATAAAAGAGACCTAAATCTGAGATCTACAGCTCCAGATATGACCCACTTACCAAACAGTGTTCTGGTTTGGACTGCACCAGCATCTCTTTTCTAAGTTTGGTCATCTCTTTGTCCTTTCAAATTTAGTTCTTAAATTCATCAATCAATCCTTTCATTTATGTGATAGGCCTGTATTTGAAATGAATATTTACCATAAATTAAAGGTATCTTATATTATTAGATATATATTATTATAAAATATGCTTTAGTTAAAGAGTTATTGTTACTTCAAGTGTAAAACGATGATCCAAAATGTTAAAAAAAATGCACTTTTAAGTACTAATCACACCCCCCCCAACCAGCTTATTACTAGTCTCTAGTAATCAAAGTGTTAAAATAGAAAAATACTTTGCAAATTGCACAAAGCAAGGTATTCATCATTCAACTTCTATTAATCTATCCAGATAAACAAACTCTCATTAAATTTATATATATGCTAAATATCACTTAACAAGATATTAATAAACCTTTCTTTTATGCTTAATATATCAATACATAATTATAGGGCTTTTCTTGGAAGAAAACAAATTTTTTGTTCTAATGTCTAAGGTTAACTTTCTTGGGTTGGGATTATTTTTTTTCTTTTTTTAAATATATATACATATAACTTAAAACACTATGCATCTTTAACCCATGTAATGAGCTTTTGGCTAATGACTCCTAGACTAGTTGGTCTTAGGGCATTAGGTGTTGAGACACCCCTACGAGCTTAGTAACTCGAGTTGCAGATACTGATACATAGATAATGCAATGTTTGATTCCCTTAAGCTTTTCTCCTCAATCCATGTAACAAGCATCGGACCAATAGCTCCCAAGTCAGTTGACTTTAGGGTATTAGGTGTTAAAACACCATTTCGGGCTTAATTGCTTAGGTTAGGGAGGCTACGAAACCAAACTTATCTATATTTTTATTATCATCATTCACTTTTTTTTGCTCTTTTTTTTTGTTTTTATTTCAAATTATATACTATCTCTTTCCCTTAGTTGTTACCTTTAACAAAAGAACATAAATAATGTAATAATCCAATATGCAACCCACAATCATATGTTAAAGTGTGTGTGTGTGTGTAAAATAAGGTTTAAGAATACATGTTAAATGAGTATATGAGTAGAATTAAATGGTAACAATACGAGAGTTTGTAAACCTGAATATTTCAAGAAGTATTATGATAGACCTTGTTACGAATCGTTACTAAGATGCGTCTCAAGAGTCATAAAAAGATCTCCTTTACTTTGCCATCCTAGTAACAACAATTTTGTACATGCTTTATGAAATGGAAAATAAATTTGTTTTTTTATCAACTACTACCCTCTTCCCTTAACCAATACGAGACATTGTCCTCAATGTTTTAAAGTAGAAAGATAGAGTATAGAAGATATCACCTGAAATAACCAACACTAATAAACCTAAAACACATTTAAACAAAAATAAGAAATAACAAAACACAATAATAAAATAAAAAAACATAAAAAATTTACAAATGAAGACTTAAATCTAATCTAAGCTTTTTATGGCTATCCTTAGATGACCAATTTATGCGACTCATGGAGGGATCAATTACAGGAATGAAAGATTGTAGTTGGACAATCAATTGTTTTACAGTAGCAGCAAATATTATGATTTGTCGTGCAGAAGATGTTAGAAATTCCTGTTTCACAGTATGATCAAGAAAAGACAATGATTAGTACTTAAAAGTGCATTTTTATCAAGGTTTTATATCATCATTTTGCACTTGAAGTATTAATAACTCCTTAACTAAAATATGTTTTATAATAATGTATCTAATAATATAAGATACCTATAATTTGTGGTAAATGTCTATTTTTAATGCAGGCCTATCACATAAATGAAAGGATTGATTGATGACTTGAAGAACTTAAATTGCAAGGATAAAGAGATGGTCAAACTTAGAGAAGAAATGTCGGTGCAATCCAAACTGGAACACTGTTCGGTAATTGGGTCATATCTGGAGCTACAGATCTCAGATTTAGGTCCAATTTATATGGATGGAAAGGTAAGACATAGGCCTACAACTTTCATATGGAGCCCAAGATCTAAAACGGCCATTATCAAGTCCAAATTGTAGCAACAACAAAGAAGCCCGAATCTGTCTTCCAGCCCGAGCACTGTTTGGTATTTTGGCCATATCTAGAGTTCTGGAAGTCCAAATGAGCTGAATGTTTTACACAAGAAAGCTGAGACAATTGCCTACGACTTTTATGTTTACAACTGGCTCCAATTTTGACGTTATCAATGACGTTTTGGGCAGACAAGAGAAGATAAGGATTGTCACCAAGTCAAAAGTTGGCCACCCACTTATCAATTAGTCATCAAATCAATAGTTCCCAATTTTTGCCTATAAAAGGAGGCATTTGCCATGCATTTAGGCATCTTGGTTTCCAGATCAAGATCATGTTCTTCCTTTCTCTCTTTGTATTTTTTGTAATGTTTATGCTTTACTTTCATTAATATCAAGTTTATGCCTTTCATTTTCTTTCCTTTACTTAGTTAGCTTTTATGTTCTTATCTTGTTTATCAATTTTGCTTTCTTTCATTATGTCTAGCTAAGTTAGTTATGTCAAGGTGAAAAGGTTACACTAATGGTGTAAGAATAAGTATAATGTAAACTTAATATGGACTTTAATGTTTGATACTAACATGTTTTATATTTGTTATCTTGTTCACTCTTTAATACTTTGCTTGTTAAATGACTAATCTTGATTTATGTTGTATAACACTTGGTACAACAAATGCTTGGCACTTTCATAGCCCATAATGTACGGTATAACCGACACCTGAGCTATGAATGGAGGTATGTACAACCTTAGGGAAGATCATGACCTTCAGGCCAAGTTTGCATCTTTAGCTAGAAAAGTCGAGGCACTAGAATTGAAAAAGAGTGGTCAATTAAAATCTGTTGAAAACATTGTGTGTCAAATCTGTGAAACAAATGAACACTCAACCAATGATTGTCCAACCTTGCCTTCTTTTAAGGAATGTCTCCATGAACAAGCCCATGCTTTAAACAGTTTCCAAAGGGCCAACCACAACCCATACTCACAAACATACAATCCTGGTTGGAGAAATCACCTGAATTTCAGTTGGAAGAGTGACAATGCACAAACTTCACCACCACAGTTCCAAGCACACCATAATTTCCAAAATTATCATGGATATGCACCTCCTTATGCTCCATCTCCTACAAGAAAGTTTGAGGAAACTTTGTATGCATTCATTGAAAAGCAAGAGATAATCAACACTCAACTTGCTCAAAACATGACAGATTTTAAAGATACTCTTGCAAAATTAACATCTGCTCTCAGTTTCCAAGAGAAAGGTAAGTTTCCATCTCAACCACAACAAAATCCTAAGGGGCAATACAATGCAAATGCAAGTAGTTCCAGAAGCCAACACATGGATCAAGTCAAATCAGTCACTACTCTACGCAGTGGTAAGGTTATTGAAAAACCCTCTCTTGAACCTTATGAGAAAGATGATGAGTCAATTTCTAAGGGAAAGGAAGGGGTTGAATCTGAAAATTGCAAAGAAACGACTGATTCTTCGCCAGCACTTCTATTTTCTCATGCCATGACCAATCAGGAAGAAATCGAGGATGAAAAAGGCATCGAAAAGGTTGATGCGAATCTTTTATCAAAAGTGACAACAGATTCGACACCCGACATAACACCAATCGATGATTACTTTCCTGATGAATCTCTACTTTCTCTTAATTCAATGCCTTGGTTTGCTAAAAATATCAATTTTCTTGCTTCAGGATTTTTGCCAACTCATTGGAGTATTGAAGACAAAAGAAAATTTTTGAGCAACGAGCAAAATTTTTATTGGGATGACCCTTACTTATTCAATTATTGTCCTGATCAAATATTTCAAAAATACATTCTCGACAATGAGGTAAGTAATTTCATTAAATTTTGTTACTCTAAGGCATGTGGGGATCATTTCTCATCAAAAAAGAGGATTGTAGAAATCTTACAAAGTGAATTTTACTGGCCCATCATATTCAAGGAGTCAGATGCATTCCGCAAAAACTGTGAAAATTGTCAGAAGGTGGGATTTATTTCAAAACACAAAGAGTCTTTAGATAATCTTCTATTGATTCTTAAGTCTCATCATAGTCGAGATAAGCATCGTGTAATTCATGACTTATGAACCCATTTTCATAAAGAACATACTTGACTTAGTCTTGGGAATCTGACTAAAAAAGACCCTGTTTGCCAATTTTTAAGAAAACTGGATGGGAAGCCTATTCCCGACCCATTGAGGGCGTTTAAGCTGTTCTTAGACGTAAAACCAAGGGAAGATGTGAGCCACATTCACAACTGCGATTTGAATTTTTTTTGTTTGTAAAAACTTGTGTTTTTTGGTTTTATTATTGTGTTTTGTTATTTCTTATTTTTGTTTTAGTGTGTTTCAGGTTTTGTCAGTGTTCGTTATTTCAGGTGATATCTTCTATACTCTATCTTTCTACCTTAGAACATTGAGGACAATGTCTCGTTTTGGTTGGGGGGAGAGGGTAGTAGTTGATAAAAAAAAAAATTTATTTTTCATTTCATAAAGCATGTGCATAATTATTGTTACTAGGATGGTAGAGTAAAGGCGTTCTTTTGTTAAAGTGACTCTTGAGATGCATCTTAGTAATCATTCTTAACAAGGTCTATTATAATACTTCCTGAAATATTCAGGTTTACAAACTCTCGTATTGTTACCGTTTAATTCTGCTCATATACTTATTTAACATGTATTCTTAAACCTTAATTTACACACACACACTTTAACATATGATTGTGGGTTGCATATTGGATTATTACATTATTTATGTTCTTTTGTTAAAGGTAACAACTAAGGGAAAGGGATTGTATATAATTAAAAAAAAAGAAAAAAAGAAAAAAAAATGATGATAATAAAAATGTAGATAAGTTTGGTTTCGTAGCCTCCCTAACCTAAGCAATTAAGCCCGAAGGGGTGTTTTAACACCTAATACCCTAAAGTCAACTGACTTGGGAGCTATTGGCCCAACGCTTGTTACATGGGTTGAGGAGAAAAGCTTAAGGGAATCAAACATTGCACTATCTACATATCAGTATCTGCGACCCGAGTTACTAAGCTCGTAGGGGTGTCTTAACACCTAATGCCCCAAGACCAACTGGTCTGGGAGTCATTAGCTGAAAGCTCATTACATGGGTTAAAAATGCATGATGCTTTTAAATTATATGAATATAGATTTTAAAAAAAAAAAAGAGAAAAAAAAAAGAAAGAAAAAAGACAAAAATAGTAATCCCAACCCAAGGAACTTAACCTTAAACATTAGAACAAAAATTTTTTTGTTTTCTTCCAAGAAAAGCCCCATAATTATGTGTTGATATATTGAGCACAAAAGAAAGGTTTATTAATATCTTGTTAAGAGGTATTGAGCAGATATATAAATTTAATGAGAGTTTGTTTATCTGGATAGATTAATGGAAGTTAAATGATGAATACCTTGCTTTGTGGAATTTGCAAATTGTTGTAACGCTTTGATTACTAGGGACTAGTAATAAGCTGGTTGGGGGGTGTGATTAGTACTTAAAAGTGCATTTTTATCAAGGTTTTATATCATCATTTTGCACTTGAAGTATTAATAACTCCTTAACTAAAATATGTTTTATAATAATGTATCTAATAATATAAGATACCTATAATTTGTGGTAAATGTCTATTTTTAATGCAGGCCTATCACATAAATGAAAGGATTGATTGATGACTTGAAGAACTTAAATTGCAAGGATAAAGAGATGGTCAAACTTAGAGAAGAAATGTCGGTGCAATCCAAACTGGAACACTGTTCGGTAATTGGGTCATATCTGGAGCTACAGATCTCAGATTTAGGTCCAATTTATATGGATGGAAATTTAAGACATAGGCCTACAACTTTCATATGGAGCCCAAGATCTAAAACGGCCATTATCAAGTCCAAATTGTAGCAACAACAAAGAAGCCCGAATCTGTCTTCCAGCCCGAGCACTGTTTGGTATTTTGGCCATATCTAGAGTTCTGGAAGTCCAAATGAGCTGAATTTTTTACACAAGAAAGCTGAGACAATTGCCTACGACTTTTATGTTTACAACTGGCTCCAATTTTGACGTTATCAATGACGTTTTGGGCAGACAAGAGAAGATAAGGATTGTCACCAAGTCAAAAGTTGGCCACCCACTTATCAATTAGTCATCAAATCAATAGTTCCCAATTTTTGCCTATAAAAGGAGGCATTTGCCATGCATTTAGGCATCTTGGTTTCCAGATCAAGATCATGTTCTTCCTTTCTCTCTTTGTATTTTTTGTAATGTTTATGCTTTGCTTTCATTAATATCAAGTTTATGCCTTTCATTTTCTTTCCTTTACTTAGTTAGCTTTTATGTTCTTATCTTGTTTATCAATTTTGCTTTCTTTCATTATGTCTAGCTAAGTTAGTTATGTCAAGGTGAAAAGGTTACACTAATGGTGTAAGAATAAGTATAATGTAAACTTAATATGGACTTTAATGTTTGATACTAACATGTTTTATATTTGTTATCTTGTTCACTCTTTAATACTTTGCTTGTTAAATGACTAATCTTGATTTATGTTGTATAACACTTGGTACAACAAATGCTTGGCACTTTCATAGCCCATAATGTACGGTATAACCGACACCTGAGCTATGAATGGAGGTATGTACAACCTTAGGGAAGATCATGACCTTCAGGCCAAGTTTGCATCTTTAGCTAGAAAAGTCGAGGCACTAGAATTGAAAAAGAGTGGTCAATTAAAATCTGTTGAAAATATTGTGTGTCAAATCTGTGAAACAAATGAACACTCAACCAATGATTGTCCAACCTTGCCTTCTTTTAAGGAATGTCTCCATGAACAAGCCCATGCTTTAAACAGTTTCCAAAGGGCCAACCACAACCCATACTCACAAACATACAATCCTGGTTGGAGAAATCACCTGAATTTCAGTTGGAAGAGTGACAATGCACAAACTTCACCACCACAGTTCCAAGCACACCATAATTTCCAAAATTATCATGGATATGCACCTCCTTATGCTCCATCTCCTACAAGAAAGTTTGAGGAAACTTTGTATGCATTCATTGAAAAGCAAGAGATAATCAACACTCAACTTGCTCAAAACATGACAGATTTTAAAGATACTCTTGCAAAATTAACATCTGCTCTCAGTTTCCAAGAGAAAGGTAAGTTTCCATCTCAACCACAACAAAATCCTAAGGGGCAATACAATGCAAATGCAAGTAGTTCCAGAAGCCAACACATGGATCAAGTCAAATCAGTCACTACTCTACGCAGTGGTAAGGTTATTGAAAAATGACACGACAAAAAGGTTGATGTCTTCTCCCAAGTGCAGGAGTGTCGAAGTAATAAATAACCCGGCAAGACCGGGGTCGAATCACAGGGAGGTTAATTGTACAAATTATAAATAACAATAATACAACAACAATAACAACAACAACAACAACAACAATAATATTAATAATAGTAGTAGTAGTAGTAGTAGTAGTAGTAGTAGTAACAATAATAATAATAATAATAAAGAAAGAGAAGAAGAAGAAGATGATGAGAACTTGGAGATGAAATATTAATGTAAGGAATAAACAATAATAATAACAAATGTCAAGGTTAGAGGTTCCACTAATGGTATATCAAACAAGTATAGTATAAACTCTTAGTATTGAATTGGAAACCACACCCAAAGGAGGTTCCAATCAGATTATATATTGTTAACATGATTACATTAGTCATCTTATTCAATTAATGCTAATACTTGTAAATCTCGTCAAGCATTCATGATTATAACTTATGTTAACAACAAATCAAGTTCCTTTCATAGCTCAGGTGTCGGTTATACCATACATTATGGGCGATGAAAGTGCCAAGCATTTGTTGTACCAAGTGTTATATAACATAAATCAAGATTAGTCATTTAACAAGCAAAGTATTAAAGAGTGAACAAGATAACGAATATAAAACATGTTAGTATCAAACATTAAAGTCCATATTAAGTTTACATTATACTTATTCTCACACCATTAGTGTAACCTTTTCACCTTGACATAATTAACTTAGCTAGACATAATGAAAGAAAGCAAAATAGATAAATGAAATAAGAACATAAAAGTTAACTAAGTAAAGGAAAGGAAATGAAAGGCATAAACTTAATATTAATGAAAACAAAGCATAAAAAATACAAAGAGAGAAAGGAAGAGAATGATCTTGATCTGGAAACCAAGATGCCTAAATGCATGGCAAATGCCTCCTTTTATAGGCCAAAATTGGGAACTATTGATTTGATGACTAATTGATAAGTGGGTGGCCAACTTTTGACTTGGTGACAATCCTTATCTTCTCTTGTCTGCCCAAAACGTCATTGATAACGTCAAAACTGGAGCCAGGTGCAAACATGAAAGTTATAGGCAATTGTCTCCGCATTCTTGTGTAAAAAATTCAGCTCATTTGGACTTCTAGAACTCCAGATATGGCCAAAATACTGAACAGTGCTCGGGCTAGAAGACAGATTCGGGCTTCTTTGTTGTTGCTACAATTTGGACTTGATAATGGCCTTTTTAAATCTTGGGCTCCATATGAAAGTTATAGGCCTATGTCTTACCTTTCCATCCATATAAATTGGACCTAAATTTGAGATCTGTAGCTCCAGATGTGGCCCAATTACCGAAAAGTGTTCCGGTTTGGATTGCACCGACATCTCTTCTCTAAGTTTGACCATCTCTTTATCCATGCAATTTAAGTTCTTCAAGTCATCAATCAGTCCTTTCATTTATGTGATAAACCTGCATTAAAAATAGACATTTACCATAAATTATAGGTATCTTATATTATTAGATACATTATTACAAAACATATTTTAGTTAAGGAGTTATTGATACTTCAAGTGCAAAATGATGATATAAAACCATGATAAAAATGCACTTTTAAGTACTAATCACACCCCTCAACCAGCTTATTACTAGTCCCTAGTAATTAAAGCGTTAAAACAATTTGCAAATTTCACAAAGCAAGGTATTCATCATTTAACTTCCATTAATCTATCCAGATAAACAAACTCTCATTAAATTTATATATCTGCTCAATACCTCTTAACAAGATATTAATAAACCTTTTTTTTTTGTGCTCAATGTATCAACACATAATTATGGGGCTTTTCTTGGAAGAAAACAAAATTTTTTTTTTCTAATGTTTAAGGTTAACTTCCTTGGGTTGGGATTACTATTTTTGTCTTCTTTTTTTTTTTTAACTTTATATACATATACTTTAAAAACATCATGCATCTTTAACCCATGTAACGAGCTTTCAGCTAATGACTCCCAAACTAGTTGGTCTTAGGGCATTAGGTGTTAAAACACCCCTACGAGCTTAGTAACTCGGGTCACAGATACTGATATGTAGATAGTGCAATGTTTGATTCCTTTAAGCTTTTCTCCTCAACCCATGTAACAAGCGTTGGGCCAATAGCTCCCAAGTCAGTTGACTTTAGGGTATTAGGTGTTAAAACACCCCTTCGGGCTTAATTGCTTAGGTTAGGGAGGCTACGAAACCAAACTTATCTACATTTTTATTATCATCATTTTTTTTCTTTTTTTTTCTTTTCTTTTCTCTTTTTTTTTATGTTTTTCTTTTTTTTTTTAATTATATACAATTCCTTTCCCTTAGTTGTTACCTTTAACAAAAGAACATAAATAATGTAATAATCCAATATGCAACCCACAATCATATGTTAAAGTGTGTGTGTGTAAATTAAGGTTTAAGAATACATGTTAAATAAGTATACGAGCAGAATTAAGTGATAACAATATGAGAGTTTGTAAACCTGAATATTTCAGGAAGTATTATAATAGACCTTGTTAAGAATGGTTACTAAGATGCGTCTCAAGAGTCACTTTAACAAAAGAACTCCTTTACTCTGCCATCCTAGTAACAATAATTATGCACATGCTTTATGAAATGAAAAACAATTTTTTTTTTTTATCAACTACTACCCTCTCCCCCCAACCAAAACGAGAAATTGTCCTCAATGTTCTAAGGTAGAAAGATAGAGTATAGAAGATATCACCTGAAATAACGAACACTGACAAAACCTGAAACACACTGAAACAAAAATAAGAAATAACAAAACACAATAATAAAACCAAAATACATAAAAATTCACAAATGAAGGCTCAAATCCAATCTAAGCTTTTTACGGCTTTCCTTAGATGACCAATTTATGCGACTCATGGAAGGATCAATCACAGGAGTGAAAGATTGTAGTTGGTCAATCAATTGTTCAGCAGTAGTAGCAGAGATTATGATTTGTCGTGCAGAAGATGTTAGAAATTCCTGTTCCACAGCATGATCAAGAAAAGACAACAACTTATCATAATAACCATTAACATTTAACAAACCAATGGGTTTATGGTGAATGTGCAATTGAGCCCAAGAGGAAATATGAAAGATCTCTTCCAATGTGCCTAGACCACCTGGTAAAGCAATGAAAGCATCAGCATGGTTAAACATTGCATTCATTCGAGCCGACATTGTGGAGACCTGAAGTTCCTCTCCAATTGTTTTTCCAATGATGTCCCCTTGTGCCAAAGCTTCAGGGACGACTCCTAAAACTTGACTACCTCCTAAAAATGCAGCTATTGACACACCTCCCATTAACCCAAGACTGCCTCCCTCATACACTAAATGAATCTTTCTCTCAGCTAGCACCTGACCAAGATGGTTTGCTGATTCTAAAAACTCCTTTTCTTTCCCAGGACTAGATCCACCAAAAACACAGATATTTCTTATTTGATGACTTGAGGAACTTGCCATTTCTACACACTTCTGTATTTGTTGAATGTATGGGTTGAGTAGAAATGAAAGGAAGGAAAAGAGGGTTTTATAGATGAGAAATTAGAAAGGCAATCATAACATCTATATGTAGGCCAGCTGGAGTCTCACTCTCTCTCTCTCTCTCTCTCTCTCTTTATTTGTTTATTTATTTACTTTTGAAAAAACATGTGTATGTACAGGTAGTTGTGATTGTGGCTCACATCTTCCCTTGGTTTTACGTCCAAGAACGGCTTAAACGCCCTCTATGGGTCGGGGATAGGCTTCCCATCCAATTTTCTTAAAAACTGGCAAACAGGGTCTTTTTTAGTCAGATTCCCAAGACTAAGTCGATCATGTTCTTTATGAAATAGTGGCCATAAATCATGAATTGTACGATGCACATCTCCACTAGGATGCGTCTCAAGAGTCAATAGAAGATTATCTAAAGAGTCCTTACTCAGGCCATCCTTAATGAATTGTATTTTATCTTCACGGTTTATAGATACCATTCCTAAAGAACGACATTGTGTATTACAAGTCCATCTAGCACATCGATGACAGACATCCAGTCTTTTTGCACGACGCTTCTTTGCAAAAGTGCTTTTACCTGTTCCAGGCATGTGTGAAATGAAGTTAGAGGACTCACCTGATAATCGGACCTTTGCTTCAATCAACTAGCGAATATCTTCAGGAATTCCATGATTCATTAACAATCTCAATCTTGCACATCTAGCACAGTAAATTTTTGTGATCGCATTTTGAGGCAGAGCGGGAAAATACTTTTTCAATTTTTTCAAGATTAGTGTCCATTTTCAAATGAGAATTGGAAGAGAGATTCAAAGAATTGCACACATATATACACAGATATCAGTAATTGTGGGAAACTGAAAGAACCGACTTAAGTCACGGAGTATCGTTATCCGCCATTTGACCGGGGTGAGAGAAACTAGCAAAAATCACTCAAAAAGAAACACAAAAACAATGTGAGAAAAACAAAATAATCAACCTTTATCTACAAGATCATTCAAACCAGTTGATTCATTTTCACTAGGAAAATTATCAAAATAAGCTTTCAAACGATGTCTATTTTCCTTAAAATCATTGTCATTCATTGAATTCTCAATATCACAGGCCCCATAAGGATTGGTCCATCTTAATCTTAGCTCTTTAGGGAATGCATAGAGTTGAGAATCATAAAACAAAACTTTTTGACCAGTGTCAATTTTTTGACAATTTTCACAAGTTTTGCAGAATGCATGTGTGTCCTTGAACATGGTGGGCCAATAAAATCCATTTTGAAAGATTTTAGCAGTTGTCTTTTTTGTCGAGAAATAACTGCCACATGCTTCAGAATGACAAAGTTTAATGACACTGCTTACCTCATTGTCGGGAATGAATCTTTGAAATATTCGATCAGGACAATATTTGAATAAGTTAGGGTCATCACAATAAAAGTTCTTCACTTCGTTCAAAAACTTTTCTTTGTCTTGGGTACTCCAATCAGCTAGCAAATCTCCTAAAGCAAGATAATTGATATTTTTATCATACCAAGGCATTGGACTAAGAGAAAGTAAGGATTCGTTAGGAAAGTAATCATCGATTGGTGTGATGTCAGATGTCAAATCTGTTGTCACTGTTGATAAAAGATTCGCATCAACATTTTCGGTGCTTGTTTCATCCGTGATTTCTTCCTCAGAATAAACCATTTGCAAATCTTCAGTTTCATCCAATTCATTTTTACTTAAAGTAGATTCAAGTTGATCATAAACTAATTCATCAATATGATCTACTTCTTGTAAATCATTATCATCTCCAGGTTGCTTGCAAATGTTGAAAATATTCATCTCCAATGTCATGTTTCCAAATGATAGCTTCATCAATCCATTCCTAGATTGAGACTCTGAAAGACTGAATATGGAAGTAAATTCACACTAGCACCAAGATCAAGTAAGGCTCTTTCAATTTTATGTTCTCCAATAAAGCAAGAAATTGTAGGACAACCAGGGTCTTTATATTTCAAAGCATTATTGTTTTGAAGAATAGCACTTACTTGTTCGGTTAGAAAGGTTTTCTTTTTCACATTCAGTTTCCTCTTCACAGTGCATAGATCTTTCAAAAATTTAGCATAGGAAGGAACGTGTTTAATAGCATCCAGCAAAGGTATATTGATCCTTACCTGTTTGAAAATTTCATAAATTTCAGAATTGTGATTGACTTTCCTTTGTTTGGTCATGGCTTGAGGAAATGGAAGTGCTGGCGGTGAATCAATCGTTTCTTTGCAATTTTCAGATTCATCCCCTTCCTTACCCTCAGAGATTGACTCATCATCTTTCTCATAAGGTTCAAGAGAGGGTTTTTCAATAACCTTACCACTGCGCAGAGTAGTGACTGATTTGACTTGATCCATGTGTTGGCTTCCGGAACTACTTGCATTTGCATTGTATTGCCCTTTGGGATTTTGTTGTGTTTGAGATGGAAACTTACCTTTCTCTTGGAAACTAAGAGCAGATGTTAATTTAGCAAGAGTATCTTTAAAATCTGTCATGTTTTGAACAAGTTGAGTATTGATTGTTTCTTGCTTTTCAATGAATGCATGCAATGTTTCCTCAAGATTTCTTCTAGGCGGTAGAGCATAAGAAGGTGCATATCCATGAGAATTTTGGAAATTATGGTGTGCTTGAAACGGTGGTTGTGAAGTTTGTGCATTGTTGTTCTCACTCTTCCAATTGAAATTTGGGTGATTTCTCCAACCAGGGTTGTATGTTTGGGAGTATGGGTTATGGTTGGCCCTTTGGAAACTGTTTAAAGCATGGGCTTGTTCATGGAGACATTCCTTAAAAGAAGTAAAAGTTGGACAATCGTTTGTTAAGTGTTCATTTGTTTCACAGATTTGACACACAATGTTTTCAACAGATTTTAATTGACCACTCTTTTTCAATTCTAGTGCCTCGACTTTTCTAGCTAAAGATGCAAACTTGGCTTGAAGGTCATGATCTTCCCTAAGGTTGTACATACCTCCACTAGATGTATGAGGTTGAGTTTTACTCGGTGCCTCATAAGTACCCGCGGTGTCCCAATTTTGAGCATTTTCAGCTAACAAGTCTAAGTACTCCATTGCTTCATCAGGGTCTTTATCTTCAAAAGTTCCATTGCACATCAATTCAACCATTTGCCTATCTTTAGGTGTTAACCCTTCATAGAAATGTGAAACCAATCTCCATGTTTCAAAACCATGATGAGGGCAAGTACTAAGCAAGTCTCGATACCTATCCCAACATTTATAAAATGTTTCTCCTGGTTTTTGAGTGAAAGTGGTGATTTGTCTCTTGAAAGAGTTTGTTCTATGAGATGGGAAAAACTTCTTTAAAAATTGTTGTTGCATTTCATCCCAAGCACGAATGGATCCTGGTCTTAAATTTTGTAGCCATGTTTTAGCTTTATCTTTTAATGAAAAAGGAAAAAGCTTTAATCTGATGGTGTTCATGCTACAATTTAAATTATTATATGTGTTGCAGACCTCCTCAAATTCCCTTAAATGCAAGTATGGATTTTCCAATTCCAAGCCATGAAATGAAGGTAAAAGTTGAATAATGCCTGGCTTAAAATTAAAATGAGATGCATCGGGAGGAAAAACTATGCATGATGGTGCACTTGTTCTTGTGGGATTCATGTGGTCTCTAAGTGTTCTAGCACGGTTATTCTCATTATTCTCATTTTGAAGTGATTGATTATCTTCTTCGGCCATATTTTCTGAAAATGATGAGGATATCCTACAAAGTCTACCACTTGATGTACGTGACCACACTCTCATGCACGTGTAGGAATGAAATAAAAGGAAGAAGAAAATAAAAGAAGAAGGAAGAAAACAAAATTAAAAGAAACAAAAGAAAAGAAACAAAGTTATATACAAGAAAAGTGAAAAGAGAAAATAAAATAAATACTATAATTTATACAAGAACTTACCTCCCCGGCAACGGCGCCAAAAACTTGACACGACAAAAAGGTTGATGTCTTCTCCCAAGTGCAGGAGTGTCGAAGTAATAAATAACCCGGCAAGACCGGGGTCGAACCACAGGGAGGTTAATTGTACAAATTATAAATAACAATAATACAACAACAATAACAACAACAACAACAACAACAATAATATTAATAATAATAGTAGTAGTAGTAGTAGTAGTAGTAGTAGTAGTAGTAGTAACAATAATAATAATAATAATAATAAAGAAAGAGAAGAAGAAGAAGATGATGAGAACTTGGAGATGAAATATTAATGTAAGGAATAAACAATAATAATAACAAATGTCAAGGTTAGAGGTTCCACTAATGGTATATCAAACAAGTATAGTATAAACTCTTATTATTGAATTGGAAACCACACCCAAAGGAGGTTCTAATCAGATTATATATTGTTAACATGATTACATTAGTCATCTTATTCAATTAATGCTAATACTTGTAAATCTCGTCAAGCATTCATGATTATAACTTATGTTAACAACAAATCAAGTTCCTTTCATAGCTCAGGTGTCGGTTATACCATACATTATGGGCTATGAAAGTGCCAAGCATTTGTTGTACCAAGTGTTATATAACATAAATCAAGATTAGTCATTTAACAAGCAAAGTATTAAAGAGTGAACAAGATAACGAATATAAAACATGTTAGTATCAAACATTAAAGTCCATATTAAGTTTACATTATACTTATTCTCACACCATTAGTGTAACCTTTTCACCTTGACATAATTAACTTAGCTAGACATAATGAAAGAAAGCAAAATAGATAAATAAAATAAGAACATAAAAGTTAACTAAGTAAAGAAAAGGAAATGAAAGGCATAAACTTAATATTAATGAAAACAAAGCATAAAAAATACAAAGAGAGAAAGGAAGAGAATGATCTTGATCTGGAAACCAAGATGCCTAAATGCATGGCAAATGCCTCCTTTTATAGGCCAAAATTGGGAACTATTGATTTGATGACTAATTGATAAGTGGGTGGCCAACTTTTGACTTGGTGACAATCCTTATCTTCTCTTGTCTGCCCAAAACGTCATTGATAACGTCAAAACTGGAGCCAAGTGCAAACATGAAAGTTATAGGCAATTGTCTCAGCATTCTTGTGTAAAAAATTGAGCTCATTTGGACTTCTAGAACTCCAGATATGGCCAAAATACCGAACAGTGCTCGGGCTAGAAGACAGATTCGGGCTTCTTTGTTGTTGCTACAATTTGGACTTGATAATGGCCTTTTTAAATCTTGGGCTCCATATGAAAGTTGTAGGCCTATGTCTTACCTTTCCATCCATATAAATTGGACCTAAATTTGAGATCTGTAGCTCCAGATGTGGCCCAATTACCGAACAGTGTTCCGGTTTGGATTGCACCGACATCTCTTCTCTAAGTTTGACCATCTCTTTATCCATGCAATTTAAGTTCTTCAAGTCATCAATCAATCCTTTCATTTATGTGATAGACCTGCATTAAAAATAGACATTTACCACAAATTATAGGTATCTTATATTATTAGATACATTATTACAAAACATATTTTAGTTAAGGAGTTATTGATACTTCAAGTGCAAAATGATGATATAAAACCATGATAAAAATGCACTTTTAAGTACTAATCAAAAAACCCTCTCTTGAACCTTATGAGAAAGATGATGAGTCAATTTCTAAGGGAAAGGAAGGGGTTGAATCTGAAAATTGCAAAGAAACGACTGATTCTTCGCCAGCACTTCTATTTTCTCATGCCATGACCAATCAGGAAGAAATCGAGGATGAAAAAGGCATCGAAAAGGTTGATGCGAATCTTTTATCAAAAGTGACAACAGATTCGACACCCGACATAACACCAATCGATGATTACTTTCCTGATGAATCTCTACTTTCTCTTAATTCAATGCCTTGGTTTGCTAAAAATATCAATTTTCTTGCTTCAGGATTTTTGCCAACTCATTGGAGTATTGAAGACAAAAGAAAATTTTTGAGCAACGAGCAAAATTTTTATTGGGATGACCCTTACTTATTCAATTATTGTCCTGATCAAATATTTCAAAAATACATTCTCGACAATGAGGTAAGTAATTTCATTAAATTTTGTTACTCTAAGGCATGTGGGGATCATTTCTCATCAAAAAAGAGGATTGTAGAAATCTTACAAAGTGAATTTTACTGGCCCATCATATTCAAGGAGTCAGATGCATTTCGCAAAAACTATGAAAATTGTCAGAAGGTGGGATTTATTTCAAAACACAAAGAGTCTTTAGATAATCTTCTATTGATTCTTAAGTCTCATCATAGTCGAGATAAGCATCGTGTAATTCATGACTTATGAACCCATTTTCATAAAGAACATACTTGACTTAGTCTTGGGAATCTGACTAAAAAAGACCCTGTTTGCCAATTTTTAAGAAAACTGGATGGGAAGCCTATTCCCGACCCATTGAGGGCGTTTAAGCTGTTCTTAGACGTAAAACCAAGGGAAGATGTGAGCCACATTCACAACTGCGATTTGAATTTTTTTTGTTTGTAAAAACTTGTGTTTTTTGGTTTTATTATTGTGTTTTGTTATTTCTTATTTTTGTTTTAGTGTGTTTCAGGTTTTGTCAGTGTTCGTTATTTCAGGTGATATCTTCTATACTCTATCTTTCTACCTTAGAACATTGAGGACAATGTCTCGTTTTGGTTGGGGGGAGAGGGTAGTAGTTGATAAAAAAAAAAATTATTTTTCATTTCATAAAGCATGTGCATAATTATTGTTACTAGGATGGTAGAGTAAAGGAGTTCTTTTGTTAAAGTGACTCTTGAGATGCATCTTAGTAATCATTCTTAACAAGGTCTATTATAATACTTCCTGAAATATTCAGGTTTACAAACTCTCGTATTGTTACCGTTTAATTCTGCTCATATACTTATTTAACATGTATTCTTAAACCTTAATTTACACACACACACTTTAACATATGATTGTGGGTTGCATATTGGATTATTACATTATTTATGTTCTTTTGTTAAAGGTAACAACTAAGGGAAAGGGATTGTATATAATTAAAAAAAAAGAAAAAAAGAAAAAAAATGATGATAATAAAAATGTAGATAAGTTTGGTTTCGTAGCCTCCCTAACCTAAGCAATTAAGCCCGAAGGGGTGTTTTAACACCTAATACCCTAAAGTCAACTGACTTGGGAGCTATTGGCCCAACGCTTATTACATGGGTTGAGGAGAAAAGCTTAAGGGAATCAAACATTGCACTATCTACATATCAGTATCTGCGACCCAAGTTACTAAGCTCGTAGGGGTGTCTTAACACCTAATGCCCTAAGACTAACTGGTCTGGGAGGCATTAGCTGAAAGCTCATTACATGGGTTAAAAATGCATGATGCTTTTAAATTATATGAATATAGATTTAAAAAAAAAAGAGAAAAAAAAAAGAAAAAAAAAAGATAAAAATAGTAATCCCAACCCAAGGAACTTAACCTTAAACATTAGAACAAAAAAATTTTTGTTTTCTTCCAAGAAAAGCCCCATAATTATGTGTTGATATATTGAGCACAAAAGAAAGGTTTATTAATATCTTGTTAAGAGGTATTGAGCAGATATATAAATTTAATGAGAGTTTGTTTATCTGGATAGATTAATGGAAGTTAAATGATGAATACCTTGCTTTGTGGAATTTGCAAATTGTTGTAACGCTTTGATTACTAGGGACTAGTAATAAGCTGGTTGGGGGGTGTGATTAGTACTTAAAAGTGCATTTTTATCAAGGTTTTATATCATCATTTTGCACTTGAAGTATTAATAACTCCTTAACTAAAATATGTTTTATAATAATGTATCTAATAATATAAGATACCTATAATTTGTGGTAAATGTCTATTTTTAATGCAGGCCTATCACATAAATGAAAGGATTGATTGATGACTTGAAGAACTTAAATTGCAAGGATAAAGAGATGGTCAAACTTAGAGAAGAAATGTCGGTGCAATCCAAACTGGAACACTGTTCGGTAATTGGGTCATATCTGGAGCTACAGATCTCAGATTTAGGTCCAATTTATATGGATGGAAAGGTAAGACATAGGGCTACAACTTTTATATGGAGCCCAAGATCTAAAAAGGCCATTATCAAGTCCAAATTGTAGCAACAACAAAGAAGCCCGAATCTGTCTTCCAGCCCGAGCACTGTTTGGTATTTTGGCCATATCTAGAGTTCTGGAAGTCCAAATGAGCTGAAGTTTTTACACAAGAAAGCTGAGACAATTGCCTACGACTTTTATGTTTACAACTGGCTCCAATTTTGACGTTATCAATGACGTTTTGGGCAGACAAGAGAAGATAAGGATTGTCACCAAGTCAAAAGTTGGCCACCCACTTATCAATTAGTTATCAAATCAATAGTTCCCAATTTTTGCCTATAAAAGGAGGCATTTGCCATCCATTTAGGCATCTTGGTTTCCAGATCAAGATCATGTTCTTCCTTTCTCTCTTTGTATTTTTTGTAATGTTTATGCTTTGCTTTCATTAATATCAAGTTTATGCCTTTCATTTTCTTTCCTTTACTTAGTTAGCTTTTATATTCTTATCTTGTTTATCAATTTTGCTTTCTTTCATTATGTCTAGCTAAGTTAGTTATGTCAAGGTGAAAAGGTTACACTAATGGTGTAAGAATAAGTATAATGTAAACTTAATATGGACTTTAATGTTTGATACTAACATGTTTTATATTTGTTATCTTGTTCACTCTTTAATACTTTGCTTGTTAAATGACTAATCTTGATTTATGTTGTATAACACTTGGTACAACAAATGCTTGACACTTTCATAGCCTATAATGTATGGTATAACCGACACCTGAGCTATGAAAGGAACTTGATTTGTTGTTAACATAAGTTATAATCATGAATGCTTGACGAGATTTACAAGTATTAGCATTAATTGAATAAGATGACTAATGTAATCATGTTAACAATATATAATCTGATTGGAACCTCCTTTGTGTGTGGTTTCCAATTCAATAATAAGAGTTTATACTATACTTGTTTGATATACCATTAGTGGAACCTCTAACCTTGACATTTGTTATTATTATTGTTTAATCCTTACATTAATATTCCTTCTCCAAGTTCTCATCATCTTCTTCTTCTTCTCTTTCTTTATTATTATTATTATTATTATTCTTGTTGTTATTGTTGTTGTTGTTGTTGTTGTTGTTGTTGTTGTTATTGTTGTTGTTGTTGTTGTTGTTGTTGTTGTATTATTATTATTTATAATTTGTACAATTAACCTCCCTGTGGTTCGACCCCGGTCTTGCCGGGTTATTTATTACTTCGACACTCCTGCACTTGGGAGAAGACATCAACCTTTTAGTCGTGTCAGACAACAACTTATCATAATAATCATTAATATTTAACATACCTATGGGTTTATGGTGAATGTGTAGTTAGGCCCAAGAGAAAATATGAAAGATCTCTTCCAATGTGCCTAGACCACCTGGTAAGGCAATGAAGGCATCAACATGGTTAAACATTGCATTCATTCGAGCAGACTAAGATGATTTACTGATTCTAAAAACTCCTTTTCTTTCCGAAGACTAGATCTATCGAAAACACAAATATTTCTTATGTGATGACTTGAGGAACTTTCCATTTCTACACACTTCTATATTTGTTGAATGTATGGGTTGAGTAAAAATGAAAGGAAAGAAGATAAGATTTTATAGATGAGAAATTAAAAAGGTAATCATACCACCTATATGTAGGCTAGTTAGAGTCTCACACTCTCTCTCTCTCTCTTTATTTATTTATTAATTTACTTTTGAAAAGCATGCGTATGTAGAGGTAGTTGTGATTGTGGCTCACATCTTCCCTTGGTTTTACATCCAAGAACGACTTAAACGACCTCTATGGGTCGGGGATAGGCTTCCCATCCAGTTTTCTTAAAAATTGGCAAACAGGGTCTTTTTTAGTAAGATTCCCAAGACTATGCCAAGCATGTTCTATATGAAAATGGGTTCATAATTCAAGAATTGCACGATGCTTATTTGGACTATGATGAGACTTAAGAGTCAATAGAAGATTATCTAAAGACTCTTTGTGTTTTGAAATAAATCCCACCTTTTGACAATTTTGACAGGTTTTGTGAAATGCATATGATTTCTTGAATATGATGGGCTAGTAAAATCCACTTTGTAAGATTTCTACAATCCTCTTTTTTTACGCGTGCCTTAGAGTGACAAAATTTATTGAATTACTTACCTCACTATTGGGAATGCATCTTTGAAATATTTGATCAAAATAATAATTGAATAAGTAAGGGTTATCGCAATAAACATTTTACACGTTGCTCAAAAATTTTCATTTGTCTTCGATACTCTAGTGAGTTGGAAAAAATCCTGAAGCAAGAAAATTAATATTTTTAGCAAACCAAGGCATTGAACTAAGAGAAAGTAGAGAATTATCAGGAAAGTAATCATCGATTGGTATTATGTCGGGTGTCGAATCTGTTGTCACTTTTGATAAAAGATTCGCATTAACATTTTTGGCGCCTTTTTCATCCTTGATTTCTTCCTAATTGGTCATGGTATGAGAAAATAAAAGTGCTAGAGGGGAATCAATCTTTTCTTTGCAATGTTCAAATTCAACCCTTCCTTACCCTTAGAGATTGACACATCATCTTTCTTACAAGGTTAAATAATTGGTTTTTGAATAACCTTACCACTTCAAAGAGTGATGACTGATTTGACTTGATCCATGAGTTGACTTCCAGGACTACTTGCATTTGCATTGTATTGCCCCTTGAGATTTTGCTGTGGTTGAGATGGAAACTTACCTTTCTCTTGAAAACTAAAAGTAGATGTGAATTTTGCAAGAGTATCTTTAAAATCTGTTATTTTTTAAGCAAGTTGAGTGTTGATTGTCTCTTGCTTTTCAATAAATGCATCCAAAGTTTCATCAAAATTTCTTATAGGAGGTGGAGCATAAGGAGGTGCATATCCATGAGAATTTTGAAAATTATGGTGTGCTTGAAATGGTGGTTGTGAAGTTTGTGCATTGTTAGTATCACTCTTCCAACTAAAATTTGGGTAATTTCTCAAACCAGAATTGTATGTTTGTGAGTATGGGTTAGTTAGCCCTTTGAAAATTGTTTAAAGGATGGGCTTGTTCATGGAGACATTCCTTAAAACAAGGCAAGGTTGGACAATTATTGGTTGAGTGTTCATTTGTTTCACATATTTGACACATAATATTTTCAACAGATTTTAATTGACCATTCTTTTTCAATTCTAGTGCTTCGACTTTTCTAGCTAAAGATGCAAACTTAACTTGGAGGTCATGATCTTCCCTAAGGTTGTACATACCTCCACTAGATGAATGAGGTTGAGTTTTACCTGGTACCTCATAAGCACCCACCATGTCCCAATTTTGAGCATTTTCAGCTAACAAGTCTAAGTACTCCATTACTTCATCAGGGTCTTTATCTTTAAAAGTTTCACTACACATCAATTCAACCATCTACCTATCTCTAGGTGTTAACCCTTCATAAAAAAGTGAAACCAATCTCCATGTTTCAAAACCATGATGAGGGCAAATATTAAGTAAGTCTCGATAGCTGTCCCAATATTGGTAAAAACTTTCTCTAGGTTTTTGAGTGAAAGTGGTGATTTGTCTTTTGAAAGAATTTGTTCTATGAGATGGGAAAAACTTCTTTAAAAACTATTGTTGCATTTCATCCCAAGTACGAATGGATCCTGGTTTCAAATTTTATAGCCATGTTTTAGCTTTCTATTTTAATGAAAAAGAAAAAAGCTTTAATTTGATGGTGTTCATGCTACAATTTGAATCAATATATGTATTGCAAACCTCCTCAAATTCCCTTAAATGCAAGTATGGATTTTATAAATCTAAGCCATGAAAAGAAGTTAAAAGTTAAATTATGCCTGGTTTAAAATTAAAATGAGAAGATCGGGAGAAAAAACTATGCATAATGGTGCATTTGTTCTTGTTGGATTCTTGTGGTCTCAAAGTGTTCTAACACGTTTATTCTCATTATTCTCATTATAAAGTGATTGATTATCTTTTTCGGCCATATTTTCTGAAAATGATGAGGATACCCCAAAAAGTCTACCATTTGATGTACGTGACCACACTCTCATGCACGTGTAGGAATAAAATAAAAAGAAGAAGAAAGCAAAAGAAGGAGGAAGAAAACAAAATAAAGACAAACAAAACAAAAGAAACAAAGTTATATACAAGAAATGTGAAAAGAGAAAATAAAATAATAAATAACCTGGCAATGACGCCAAAACTTGACACGACCAAAAAATTGATGTCTTCTTCCAAGTGTAGGAGTGTCGAAGTAATAAATAACCTAGCAAGACCGGGGTTGAACCACAAGGAGGTTAATTGTACAAATTATAAATAATAATAATAATATAACAACAATAAGAATAACAACAATAACAATAATAATAGTAATAACAATAATAACAATAACAATAATAACAATAACAATAACAATAATAACAATAACAATAACAATAAAGAAAAAGAAAGAGAAGAAGATGAGAACTTTGAGATGGAATATTAATGTAACGATTAAATAATGATAACAAACAATGTCAAGGCTAGAGAATCCACTAATGGTATGTCAAACAAGATTAATATCTTTTCCCAAGTGTAGGAGTGTCGAAGTAATAAATAACCCGGCAAGACCGGGGTCGAATCACAAGGAGGTTAATTATACATATTATAAATAACAATAATACAACAACAATAATAATAGTAGTAGTAATAATAATAATAATAATAATAATAATAATAATAATAATAATAATAATAATAATAATAAAAGGAGGAGAAGAAGAAGATGATGATGAGAACTTTGAGATGAAATATGAATGTAATAACAAATGTCAAGGTTAGAGGTTTCACTAATGGTATGTCAAACAAGTATAGTATAAACTCTTATTATTCAATTGGAAACCACACACAAAGGAGGTTCTAATTAGATTACAGATTCTTAACATGATTACATTAGTAATTTTATTCGATTAATGCTAATACTTGTAAATTTCATCACACATTCATGATTATAACTTATGTTAACAACAAATCAAGTTCCTTTCATAGCTCAGGTGTCGGTTATACCATACAGTATGGGCTATAAAAGTGCCAAGCATTTGTTGTACCAAGTGTTATACAACATAAATCAAGATTAGTCATTTAACAAGCAAAGTATTAAAGAGTGAACAAGATAACAAATACAAAACATGTTAGTATCAAACATGTACATCCATATTAAGTTTATACTATACTTATTCTTACACCATTAGTGTAACCTTTTCACCTTGACATAATAAACTTAGCTAAATATAATGAAAGAAAGAAAAATAGATAAACAAAAAAAGAACATAAATAAGATAAAAGTTAACTAAGTAAAGGAAAGGAAACAAAAGACATAAACTTGATATTAATGAAAGAAAAGCATAAGCAATACAAAAAAATACAAGAGAGAAAGTAAGAGCTTGATCTTGATCTAGACACCAAGATGCCTAAATACATGGCAAATGCCTCCTTTTATAGGCCAAAATTAGGAACTATTGATTTGATGACTAATTGATGAGTAGGTGGTCAACTCTTGACTTGGTGGCAATCCTTATCTTATTTTATCTACCCAAAACGTTACTGATAACGTTAAAATTGGAACCGCTTGAATATGAAAGTTGTAGGAAATTATCTCAGCTTTGTTGTGTAAAAAATTGAGATCATTTCGACTTCTACATGCTGGACGACAGATTCGGGCTTCTTTGTTGTTGCTACAATTTGGACTTGATAATGGCCTTTTTAGATCTTGGGCTCCATATGAAAGTTGTAGGCCTATGTCTTACCTTTCCATCCATATAAATTGGACCTAAATCTGAGATTTGTAGCTCCAGATATGACCCAATTACCGAACAGTGTTCCGGTTTGGATTGCACCGACATCTCTTCTCTAAGTTTGACCATCTCTTTGCCGTTGCAATTTAATTTCTTAAAATCATCAATCAATACTTTCATTTATGTGATAGGTCTGCATTTAAAATGAACATTTACCATAAATTAAAGGTATCTTATATTATTAGATATATTATTATAAAACATGCTTTAGTTAAGGAGTTATTGATACTTCAAGTACAAAATGATGATATAAAACCATGATAAAAATGCACTTTTAAGTACTAGGAGTTAGAGGACTCACCTAATAATTGGACCTTTGTTTCAATCAACCAACGAATATCTTCAGGAATTCCATAATTCATTAAAAATCTCAATCTTGCACATCTAGCACGGTAAATTTTTGTAATCGCATTTTGAAACAGAGCGGGAAAATACTTTTTCAATTTTTCAAGATTAGTGTCCATTTTCAAATGAGAATTGGAAGAGAGATTCAAATAATTGCACAAATATATACACAGATATCAGTTATTGTAGGAAACTAAAAGAACCGACTTAAGTCACGGAGTACCATTATCTGCCATTTCACCAGGTTGAGAGAAACTAGCAAAAATCAGTAAAAAAGAAACACAAAAACAATGTGAGAAAAACAAAATAATCAACGAAAAGATTGATGTCTTCTTCCAAGTGCAAGAGTGTCGAAGTAATAAATAATCCGGCAAGACCAGGGTCAAACCATAGAGAGGTTAATTGTACAAATTATAAATAACAATAATACAACAACAATAACAATAACAACAACAACAACAATAATAATATTAATAACAACAACAACAACAACAATAATAATAATAATAATAAAAAGAAGAAAAAGAAGATGAGAACTTTGAGATGGAATATTAACATAAAGATTTAACAATGATAACAAACAATGTTAAGGTTAGAGGATCCACTAATGATATGTTAAACAAGTATAGTATAAACTCTTATCATTCAATTGGAAACCACAGACATAGGAGGTTCCAATCAGATTATAGATTGTTAACATGATTATATTAGTCATCTTATTCAATTAATGCTAATACTTGTAAATTTCATCACGCATTCACTATTATAACTTATGTTAACAACAAATCAAGTTCCTTTCATAGCTCAGGTGTGGGTTATACCATACAGTATGGGCAATGAAAGTGCCAAGCATTTGTTGTACCAAGTGTTATACAACATAAATCAAGATTAGTCATTTAACAAGCAAAGTATTAAAGAGTGAACAAGATAACAAATGTAAAACATGTTAGTATCAAACATTAAAGTCCATTTTAAGTTACACTATACTTATTCTTACACCATTAGTGTAACCTTTTCACCTTGATGGGCCACTATCACTTGGCATGGCAAAAGTTTCATCAATTTTTCTCGTAAACTCAGTTTTGCAGCTACAGTGTATCATATCTGGCAAGAAAGGAATGCAAGGACCTTTGCTGGAATATCTAGAACTCAGAATTTGGTCTTTCATCAAATCAAATGTATCATCCGTGATAAACTTGATTTGATGAGGAACGTTCTACCAACAGATGAAAATAAAATGATCCAATGAGCTTGGAGGGTTAATAACATAGATTCTTCATTTGATAGTTAGTTGGTTGTATTGGTTTCCCTAACGAATCAAGTTATGTCTTGAGTTTTCAGTTCGGTGGCTAGCATGTAGCCATCTGTTGTTTTACGTTTCTGTTCTCATTGTGAATCTGGGGTATGCCCCTTATAATCTTTGTATCGTTTTCCTTTAATATATACGTCAACTTACCAAAAAAAAAAGTAACCTTTTCACCTTGACATAATAAACTTAGCTAGACATAATGAAAGAAAGAAAAAAAATAAAAAAAATAAGAACATAAATAAGATAAGAGTTACCTAAGTAAATCAAAGGAAATGAAAGGCATAAACTTGGTATTAATGAAAGCAAAGCATAAACATTACAAAAAATACAAAGAGAGAAAGCAAGAGCATAATCTTGATCTGGAAACCAAGATGCCTAAATGCATGGCAAATGCCTCCTTTTATAGGCCAAAATTGGGAACTATTGATTTGATGACTAATTGATGAGTGGGTGGCCAACTCTTGACTTGGTGACAATCCTTATCTTCTCTTGTCTGCCAAAACGTCATTGATAACGTCAAAATTCCAGTCACTCGAAAACATGAAAGTTGTAGGCAATTGTCTCAGCTTTCTTGTGTAAAACATTCATCTCATTTAGATTTCTAGAACTCCAGATATAGCCAAAATACAGTACAGTGCTTGGGCTAGAGGACAGATTCGAGCTTCTTTGTTGTTGCTATAATTTGGACTTAAAAATAGCCTTTTTAGATCTTGGGCTCCATATGCAAGTTGTAGGCCTATATCTTAGCTTTCCATCCATATAGAGTGGACCTAAATCTGAGATTTATAGCTCCAAATATGACCCAATTACCAAACCGTGTTCCGGTTTGGATTGCACCAACATCTCTTTTCTTGTTTTGGTCATCTCTTTACCCTTTCAATTTAAGTTCTTAATGTCATCAATCAATCCTTTCATTTATGTGATAGCCTACATTTAAAATGAACATTTACCATAAATTAAAGGTATCTTATATTATTAGATATATTATTATAAAACATGCTTCAATTAAGGAGTTATTGATACTTCAAGTACAAAATAATGATATAAAACCATGATAAAAATGCACTTTTAAGTACTAATCAAACCCCCCAACCAGCTTTTTACTAGTCCCTAGTAATCAAAGCGTTAAAATAGAAAAACAATTTGCAAATTCCACAAAGCAAGGTATTCATCATTTAAGTTCCATTAATCTATCAAGATAAACAAACTCTCATTAAATTTATGTACCTGCTCAATACCTCTTAACAAAATATTCATAAACCTTTCTTTTATGCTTAACGTATCAACACATATAGAGCTTTTCTTGGAAGAAAACAAAATTTTTGTTCTAATGTTTAAGGTTAACTTTCTTGGGTTGGGATTATTATTTTTGTCTTCTTCTTTTTAAATATATATACATATAATTTAAAACACCATGAATCTTTAACCCATGTAATGAGCTTTCAACTAATGACTCCCTGAACAGTTGGTCTTAGGGCATTAGGTGTTCAAACACCCCTACGAGCTTAGTAACTCGGGTCACAAATACTGATATGTAGATAGTGCAATGTTTGATTCTCTTAAGCTTTTCTCCTCAACCCATGTAACATGCTTTGGGCCAATAGCACCCAAGTCAGTTGACTTCAGGGTATTAGATGTTAAAACACCCCTTCGGGCTTAATTGCTTAGGTTAGGGAGGCTACGAAACCAAACTTATCAATATTTTTATTATTATCATTGTTTTTCTTTTTTTTTCTTTTTTTTCAAATTATATACTATCCATTTTCCTTAGTTGTTACATTTAACAAAAGAATATTAATAATGTAATAATCCAAAACACAACCCACAATCATATGTTAAAAAGTGTGTATGTAAAATAAGGTTTAAGAATACATGTTAAATAAGTATATGAGCAGAATTAAGTGCGAACAATGCGAGAGTTTGTAAATTTGAATATTTGAAGGATTATAATAGACCTTATTAAGAATTACTAAGATACGTCTCAAGAGTCACTTTAACAAAAGAGCTTCTTTACTCTGCCATCCTAGTAACAACAATTATGCACATGCTTTATGACATGAAAAACAATTTTTTTTTATCAACTACTACCCTTTCCCCACAACCAAAACAAGATATTGTCCTCAATGTTCTAAGGTAGAAAGATAGAGTATAGAAGATATCACTTGAAATATATCATTTGTAAAACATCATATTCATCAATCTTAATTTTGCTGGAAGTGGTTCGAAATTGATCATGAATTAATTTTTTAGTAAAGTCCACTTCTTGTAAATCATTATCATCTCTAGGTTGCTTGCAAATGTTGAAAATATTCATCTCCAATGGCATGTTTCGAAATGATAGCTTCATCAGTCCATTCCTACAATTAATCAATGTGTTAGAAATTACTAAAAATTGATATCCTAAAATAACAGGAAATGAATTACATGCTTCAACAGGTTGTGTTCAAGACAACAAAATCCACAAGATAAATGAATTTACCGACTTGTACTAACACATCTTTAATTATTCCTCTAGGCACTTTTACAGATCTATTGGCAAGTAAAAGAGTTATAGAAGTTGGTTTTAACTAAACTAGATTGAGACTTTGGAAAACTAAATATGGAAGTAAATTCACACTAGCACCGATATCAAGTAAGGCTCTTTCAATTTTATGCTCTCCAATAAAGCAAGAAATTGTAGGACAACCAGGGTCTTTATATTTCAAAGCATTATTATTCTGAAGAATAACACTTACTTATTCGACTAAAAAGGCTTTCTTTTTCACATTTAGTTTCCTCTTCATAGTGCATAGATCTTTCAAAAATTTAGCACAGGAAGGAACCTGTATAATAGCATCCAGCAAAGGTATATTGATTCTTACTTGTTTGAAACTTTCAAAAATTTCAGAGTTGTGATTGATTTTCCTTTGTTTGGTCATGGCTTGAGGCAATGGAAATGTTGGAGGGGAATCAATCTTTTCTTTGCAATTTTTAGATTCAACCCCTTCTTTACCCTAGAGATTGACTCATCATCTTTCTCACAAGGTTAAAAAGTAGGTTTTTCAATAACCTTACCATTGCGAAGAGTAGTGACTGATTTGACTTGATCCATGTGTTGGCTTCCAAAACTACTTGCATTTGCATTGGATTTTATTGTGGTTGAGATGTAAACTTACGTTTCTCTTGGAAATTGAGAGCAAATGTCAATTTTGCAAGAGTATCTTTAAAATCTATCATGTTTTGAGCAAGTTTAGTATTGATTGTCTCTTGCTTTTCAATGAATGTATGCAATGTTTCCTTAAGATTTATTATAGGAGGTGGAGCATAAGGAGGTGCATATCCATGAGAATTTTGGAAATTGTGCATGCTTGAAATGATGGTTGTGAAGTTTGTACATTGTTATTATCACTTTTCCAACTGAAATTTGAGTGATTTCTCCTATTAGGGTTGTATGTTTGTAAGTATAGGTTGTGGTTGGCCCTTTGGAAACTATATAAAGCATGGGCTTGTTCATGGAGACATTCCTTAAAAGAAGGCAGGGATGGACAATTATTGGTTGAGTGCTTATTTTTTTCACATATTTGACACACAATGTTTTCAATAGATTTTAATTGACCACTCTTTTTTAATTCTAGTTCCTCGACTTTTCTAGCTAAAGATGCAAACTTGGCTTGGAGGTCATGATCTTCCCTAAGGTTGTACATACCTCCACTAAATATATGAGGTTGAGTTTTACTCGGTGCCTCATAAGTACTTGCGGTGTCCCAATTTTGAGCATTTTCAGCTAACAAGTCTAAGTACTTCATTGCTTCATCAGGGTCTTTATCTTCAAAAGTTCCATTGCACATCAATTAAACCATTTGCTTATCTCTAGGTGTTAACCTTTCATAGAAATGTGAAACCAATCTCCATGTTTCAAAACCATGATGAGGGCAAGTACTAAGCAAGTCTCGATACCTATCGCAACATTGGTAAAATGTTTCTCCTAGTTGTTGAGTGAAAGTGGTGATTTGTCTTTTGAAAGAGTTTGTTCTATGAGATGGGAAAAACTTCTTTAAAAAATGTTGTTGCATTTCATCCCAAGCACGAATGAATCTTGGTCTCAAATTTTATAGCCATGTTTTAGCTTTATCTTTTAATGAAAAGGAAAAAAAGCTTTAATCTGATGGTGTTCATGCTATAATTTAAATTATTATATGTGTTGCAAATCTCCTCAAATTCTCTTAAATACAAGTATGGATTTTCTAATTCTAAGCCATGAAAAGAAGGTAAAAGTTGAATAATGTTTGGCTTAAAATTAAAATGAGATCCATCGGCAGGAAAAACTATGCATGATGGTGCACTTGTTCTTGTGGGATTCATGTGGTCTCTAAACGTTCTAACATGGTTATTCTTATTATTCTCATTATAAAGTGATTGATTATCTTCTTCGGCCATATTTTTTGAAAATGATGACGATACCTTACAAAGTCTACCACTTGATGTACGTGACCACACTCTTATGCATGTGTAGGAATAGAATAAAAGAAACAAGAATTCAAAAGAAGAAGAAACAAGAGAAAATCAACAAAGTTATATACAAGAAAAGTGAAAAGAGAAAATAAAATAAATATTATAATTTATACAAAACTTATCTCCCCAGCAACGACGCTAAAAACTTGACACGACTAAAAGATTAATGTCTTCTTCTTCCAAGTGTAGGAGTGTCGAAGTAATAAATAACCCGACAAGACCGGGGTCGAATCACAAGGAGGTTAATTATACATATTATAAATAACAATAATACAACAACAACAACAACAACAACAACAACAACAACAACAACAACAATAATAATAATAATAATAAAAGGAGAAGAAGAAGAAGATGATGATGAGAACTTTGAGATGAAATATGAATGTAATAACATATGTCAAGGTTAGAGGTTTCACTAATGGTATGTCAAACAAGTATAGTATAAACTCTTATTATTCAATTGGAAACCACACACAAAGGAGGTTCTAATTAGATTATAGATTCTTAACATGATTACATTAGTCATTTTATTCGATTAATGCTAATACTTGTAAATTTCATCACACATTCATGATTATAACTTATGTTAACAACAAATCAAGTTCCTTTCATAGCTCAGGTGTCGGTTATACCATACAGTATGGGCTATGAAAGTGCCAAGCATTAGTTGTACCAAGTGTTATACAACATAAATCAAGATTAGTCATTTAACAAGCAAAGTATTAAAGAGTGAACAAGATAACAAATACAAAACATGTTAGTATCAAACATGTACATCCATATTAAGTTTATACTATACTTATTCTTACACCATTAGTGTAACCTTTTCACCTTGACATAATAAACTTAGCTAGACATAATGAAAGAAAGAAAAATAGATAAACAAAAAAAGAACATAAATAAGATAAAAGTTAACTAAGTAAAGGAAAGGAAACAAAAGACATAAACTTGATATTAATGAAAGAAAAGCATAAGCAATACAAAAAAATACAAGAGAGAAAGTAAGAGCTTGATCTTGATCTAGACACCAAGATGCCTAAATACATGGCAAATGCCTCCTTTTATAGGCCAAAATTAGGAACTATTGATTTGATGACTAATTGATGAGTAGGTGGTCAACTCTTGACTTGGTGGCAATCCTTATCTTATTTTATCTACCCAAAACGTTACTGATAACGTTAAAATTGGAACCGCTTGAATATGAAAGTTGTAGGAAATTTGTTGTACCAAGTGTTATACAACATAAATCAAGATTAGTCATTTAACAAGCAAAGTATTAAAGAACAAGATAACAAATATAAAACATGTTAGTATCAAACATTAAAGTCCATATTAAGTTTATACTATACTTATTCTTACACCATTAATGTAACCTTTACACCTTCACATAATAAACTTAGTTAGACATAATGAAAGAAAAAAATAGATAAACAAAACAAGACCATAAATAAGATAAAAGTTAACTAAGTAAAGGAAAGGAAATGAAAGGCATAGACTTGATATTAATGAAAGTAAAGCATATGCAATACAAAAAAAAACAACAAGAGAGAAAGCAAGAGCTTGATATTGATCTGGACACCAAGATGCCTAAATATATTGCAAATGCCACCTTTTATAGGCTAAAATTAGGAACTATTGATTTGATAACTAGTTGATGAGTAGATGGTCAACTCTTGACTTGGTGACAATCCTTATCTTCTTTTTTCTGCCCAAAACATCATTGATAACATCACAATTGGAATCACTTGAAACATGAAAGTTGTAGGAAATTATCTAAGCTTTCTTTGTAAAAACTTCAGATAATTTTAACTTCTAGAACTCCAGATATGGCTAAAAGATTGAACAGTGCAGGCTGGAGGATAGATTCAGACTTCTTTGTTATTGCTCCAATTTGAACTTGAAAATGACCTTTTTAGATCTTGGGCTCCATATGAAAGTTGTAGGCCTATGTCTTACCTTTCCATCCATATAAAGTAGACCTAAATCGAAGATCTACAGCTCTATATATGATCCAATTACTGAACAGTGTTGTAGTTTGGACTACACCGACATCTCTTTTCTAAGTTTGGTCATCTCTTTGTCCTTTCAATTTCAGTTCTTAAATTAATTAATCAATCTTTTCATTTATGTGATAGGCTTGCATTTAAAATGAACATTTACCATAAATTAAAGGTATCTTATATTATTAGATATATTATTATAAAACATGCTTTTAGTTAAGAAGTTATTGATACTTCAAGTGCAAAATGATGATATAAAACCTTGATAAAAATACACTTTTAAGTATCAATCATTATTATAAAACATGCTTTAGTTAAGGAGTTATTGATACTTTAAGTGCAAAATGATGATACAAAACTTTGATAAAAATGTACTTTTAAGTACTAATCAACAAGTCTAAGTATTCTATTGCTTCATCAGGATCTTTAGTTTTAAAAGTTTTATTGCACATCAATTCAACCATATGAATATGAAACCAAGCTCCATGTTTCAAAACCATGATGAGGGCAAGTATTAAGCAAGTCTCGATATCTATCCTAACATTGGTAAAATATTTCTCCTAGTTTTTGAGTGAAAGTGGTGATTTTTCTTTTGAAAGATTTTATTCTATAAGATGGAAAAAACTTTTTTAAAGACTCTTGTTGCATTTCATCCCAAGCACAAATGATCCTGATTTCAAACTTTATAGTCATGTTTTAACTTTATCTTTTAATAAAAAAAAAACTTTAATTTGATGGTGTTCATGATATAATTTGTGTCATTATAGGCGTCACAAACCTCCTCAAATTTCCTTAAATGCAAGTATAGATTTTCTAAATCTAAGCCATGAAAAGAAGGTAAAAGTTAAATAATGTTTGGCTTAAAATTGAAATGACATACACGAGGAGAAAAAACTATGCATGAAGATACACTCGTTCTTGTAGGATTCATGTGGTATCTAAGTATTCTAACACGATTATTCTTATTATTCTCATCATGAAGTGATTGGTTACCTTCTTCGGTCATATTTTCTAAAAATAATGAGAAAACCCTACAAAGTCTACCACTAAATGTACATGACCACAGTCTCATATATGTGTAGGAATAGAATAAAAGAAAAAAAAAGAAAGGAAAAGAAACAAAGTTAGATACAAGAAAAGATAAAAGAGAAAATAAAATAAATATTATAAATTATATAAGAATTTATCTCCCTGGCAACAATGTTAAAAATTTGATACTACCAAAATATTGATGTCTTCTCCCAAGTGTGAAAGTAATAAATAACTCGACAAGACTAGGGTCGAACAATAGGAAGGTTAATTGTAAAAATTATAAATAACAACAATACAATAACAATAACAACAAAAATAACAATAATAGTAATAGTAATAGTAGTAGTAATAATAGTAGTAGTAGTAGTAGTAGTAGTAGTAGTAGTAGTAGTAGTACTAATAATAATAATAATAATAATAATAATAATAATAATTATTATTATTATTATTATTATTATTATAGTAATAGTAATAGTAATAATAAAAAAATAATAATAATAATACTAATAATAATAGTAATAGTAATCAAGAAGAGGAAGAAGAAGTTGATGAGAACTTTGAGATATAAGATCAATGTGAGGATCAAACAATGATAAAAAAAAATTGTCAAGACTAGAAGATTCAATAATAGTATTTCAAACAAATATAGTATAAACTTCTTTTATTACTCAATTGAAAACCACTTACAAAGAAGGTTCCAATAATAATAATAACATGATTATATTAATTATCTTTTTCGAATAATGCCAATACTTGTAAATGTTGTCAGACATTCATGATTATAACTTATGTTAACAACAAATCAAGTTTTTTTCATAGCACAAGTGTTGGTTACGCCATACGGTTGGGCTATGAAAGTGCCAAGTATTTATTATATTAAGTGTTATACAACATAAATCTAGATTAACCATTTAAGAAGCAAAGTATTAAGAGTGAACAAGATAACAAATATAAAACATGTTAGTATCAAATATTAAAGATTATGTTAAGTTTACACTATACTTATTCTAATACCATTAGTGTAACCTTTTCACCTTGATATAATAAATTTAGCTAAACATAATGAAAGAGAGAAATATAAATAAATAAGATAAGAACATAAATAAGATAAAAAGTTAACTCCATTTATGATCCAATTACGAAATGGTGCTTTAGTTTGGATTGAACCGACATCTATTTTCTAAGCTTCACACTCTCTTTGTCCTTTCAATTTCAGTAATTCAACTCATCAATTAATCCTTTCATTTATATGATAGGCCTATATTTAGGATGAACATTTGCCATAAATTAAAGGTATTTTATGGTATTAGACTTGTTATTATAAAATATGCTTTAGTTAAGAAGTTATTGATATTTCAAGTGCAAAATGAGGATATAAAACCTTGATAAAAATGCACTTTTAAGTACTAATCAAAGCCCATCTCTTAGTTTCTCAATCACATGTTTTTTGATGGGGACATAATGCGGAGTAAATAGCAAAAGTTCATGAAACCTTCGCTCATGTTCCAAAACAGACATTTGACCCTATTCTAATGCCAAGAACTCTTGTTCCTTCACCTTGCGATTGGTCTAAAATATAATAGATTTTCAAACTTCAATTTGAAGTCATTCTAGGTTAGTGTTTCAATTACACACCTTAGTTGAATAGTTTCCTATTATGTTATATCCTGATTAGATAATAGTTGAGTAGCATAGTTTACTTGTACGTCCTCGGGTACATTAATCTAGATCATGGTCTTCTTTATCTTTCTAATCCATCTCTTAGCTATTTTAGCATCTTTTTTTTTTGGTAAGGTAACGTATATATTAAAGGAAAACGATACAAAGATTATAAGGGGCATACCCCAGATTTACAATGAGAACAGAAACGTAAAACAACAGATGGCTACATGCTAGCCACCGAACTGAAAACTCAAGACATAACTTGATTCTTTAGGGAAACCAATACAACCAACTAAATATCAAATGAAGAATCTATGTTATTATCCTTTTATTTTAGCATCTTGTTCCCTTATATATAGTTCGCAGCCCATTTTCCTCACACTCTTAACCAATCATACAAGCAACACCATACTGTCCATGGTCAAGATATTCCCAAGGGTAGCTTGCGAAATCTGTGTGATTGGAGCTGTTTTATGTCATAGAGTTAGCCATACTCTCTATCACCACCTTAACTCTCTGGACTAGAAGCCCCAGGTCTATACACGATAAGGGCACCCTCATTGTGACTGTTGGGGGCAACTCCATTCTCCCTTATGGCCCTACCCTTTTTTGGTGTACCTTTTCTGTTTGATTTGGGCCTGTACACCTCCAACTTTTATGGTCCTTCCTTATATAGACTTGAGTGGTCTCACTAGAGCATGAGAAGCTATATCATCCATAGAGCTGGTTTAGTTTGGGTCCCTTAAAGAGTGTGCACTATCCTGAAATTAATCACAACTACATTATTATCAATGATCCTCAAGATCAAAACAAGGTTCTCTGATACCAACTATAATATCTCAGTTTTTATAGTCAAAACAATGATATTTTTTTTTATGTGTAAGTTATTATGTCCCCAATACTTTTTGAGTCAATAATATGTTTGATACGACCAAAAGATTGATGTCTTCTTCCAAGTGTAGGAGTGTCAAAGTAATAATAATCCGGCAAGATCGGGGTTGAACCACAAGGAGGTTAATTATATAAATTATAAACAATAATTATAAACAACAACAATAGTAACAACAATAACAACAATAATAATAATAGTAATAGTAATAGTAATAATAAAGAAGAAAAAAAAGAAGAAGAAGAAGTTGATGAGAACTTTGAGATGGAATATCATTGTAAGGATTAGACAATGATAATAACAAATGTCAAGGTTAGAGGATCTACTAATGGTAAGTTAAACAAGTATAATATAAAATCTTATTACTTAGTTGGAAATCACACACAAAGGAGGTTCCAATCAGATTATAAATTAGTTATTTTATTCAAATAATGCTAATACTTGTAAATGTTTTTAGGAATTCATGATTATAACTTATGTTAACAACAAATCAAGTTCCTTTCATAGCTTAGATGTTAGTTATACCATACAATATGAGTTATGAAAGTATCAAGCATTTGTTATACCAAGTGTTATACAACATAAATCTAGATTGGTCATTTAACAAGTAAAGTATTAAAGAATGAACAAGATAACAAATACAAAACATGTTATTATCAAGCATTAAAGTCTATGTTAAGTTTACACTATACTTATTCTTACACCATTAGTTTAATCTTTTCACCTTGATATAATAAACTTAACTAGACACAATGAAAGAAAGAAAAATAAATAAACAAAATTAGATAAAAGTTAACTATGTAAAGGAAAGAAAATGAAAGGTATAAACTTGATATTAATGAAAGCAAAACATAACCAGTACAAAAAATACAAAGAGAGAAAGCAAGAGAATGATCTTGATCTGTAAACCAAAATGCCTAAATGCATGGCAAATGCCTCCTTTTATAAGCCAAAATTTGGAACTATTGATTTGATAACCAATTGATGAGTGGATGACCAACTCTTGATTTAGTGACAATCCTTATCTTCTCTTATCTGCCCAAAACATCATTGATAACGTTATAATTAGAACCACTTGAAACATGAAAGTTCAAGGAATTTGTATTAGTTTTTTTTTTTTAAAAAATTGAGGTCATTTGGACTTTTAGAACCTAGATATGGGCTAAAAATTGAACAGTGTTTGGACTGCAGGAAAGATTCAGACTTCTTCATTGTTTCTACAATTTGGATTTGAAAATGGTCTTTGGGCTTCATGAAAATTATAGGCCTATGTCTTACCTTTCTATACATATCAAGTAGACCTAAATCTGAGATATACAGATCCAGATGTGATCTAATTACCAAACAGTCTTCTGTTTAAGACTGCGCCATCTTCTCTTTTCTAAGTTTTGTCCTTTCAATTTTAGTTCTTAGACTTATCAATCAATCTTTTCATTTATGTGATAAGCGTGCATTTAAAATGAACATTTACCATAAATTAAAGGTATCTTATATTATTAGATATGTTATTATAAAACATACTTTAGTTAAGGAGTTATTGATACTTCAAGCGCAAAATGATGATATAAAACCTTGATAAAAATGTATTTTTAAGTATTAATCAATGTCCATCCATTAATATGGCACACTACTCATATGATCACCTAATTCAACATTTCTACACACACACACTCAATACACGTACCACACAACAACATATTAGCATAAGCATAAATTCACATCCCTAGTCTAATATTGTTATTATCACAGGTTTATACAAAAGTGTCAAAAGATAGTTATACAATTAATACATCTATTCATACAAAAAACATCGTAATCTAACATGCGACTACATGGTTCTTTGTAAAAGTATGGTCCTATGAGATGGGATTCTTGCGCACCTCATTAGTTTGACGTCCTTGCTATAATATAAATATTTACAAGAATTATAAACAATTAATGATAAGGAAATAAATAAATAGTGATGTAAACCTCCTGATCACATGGTAATGCAACCCACACAAAAAAACACCAATTTCTTGTCACCTTTAAGAAGTCTTAAATAAACCAGGAGAAATCTGATTTGAAAAATCTACATTGCCAACCCCTTTTAGCTACTTAATTTTCCTTGTTTTGCATGGATAAATACAAAAATAAATTTTCTTCTTTGTTGCTGATTTAATTGACTTTTCCTTCATAGGTTAGGAAAAACATTAAATAATCCTCCCCTTTTTAGTAATAAGATCTAGCCAACTTCCTTACTTAATTAGGAGAATAAGTTGCTAACTTTCTATCCTTGTAGCATTAGGAAAAAAACAAGCCTAATAAGGCTAGTAGGAGCCGAGCACATCAGCCCTTTGTTCCACATGAATTGGACTCTTCTTAGACTTGAATTAGATGAATTAGAGGTTGTCCTTCATGCTCTTAAGATGTCCCAAACTCCTCTTAGCCCATCTTGATCCATATGTTTTGAATACGCCCATTCAATGCTTTTTTAAGCTTTTATGCCCTTGCTCTAGTAATTGGCCTAATTGGCACTTCTAACGAGTCGTTAGCATGATTATGTTTGGTGTTAGGCTGATCCTCCTCAAATAATTAAAATAAAACATTATTGTTACTTTCTGTTTATAGTGTAACAATCATAGTTTTTTATATACGTGGTACACATGAACACATTAATTCCCGAAATTAAATTTTAACTTCTAAATCTGGCCATCCACTTAGAATGTCATTAGCCAAAACTAGTCAACAAACACAACCCGACCATCCATCTTGAATGTCATTGGTCTAAGCTAATCATCAATTCATCCCAACCATCCACTTAGGATACTATTAGCTGAAGCTAATCATCAAACACAACTGATCATCCACTTAAAATGCCATTAGCCGAAGCAAATCAACAAACATAACCCGACCATCCATCTCGGATGCCATTAGTTGAAGTTAATCATCAAACTCAACCAAATAATTCATAGGGGGCTTGGTATTCATTATAACACATTATTATATCATTTATAATGAAATGATTTTAGAATTTAAAATTATGTAAGAAGAAGGTGGAAATCACCTACCTGCTCCTTCCATGGGGTGTCCTTGTTTGATCAAAGGTTCGATTCTGATTGCACCACCTATCACATCATTGATCACAAATCAACACATTTGCATTTGGTAATTACATAACTTGTCACCATAAATATTTCAAGAATACACATGTTCACTTTCAAGTATTCCATATAATACACAATCGTACAATGAAATTGTTACAAGCATCTAAATTGATTCTCATATGGAGGTCTATCATAGAAAATCATTAGTGAAAGCTGGTTCATTAGTGACCCATAATTTGTCAATGAAAATGAAGTCATTGAGAACATAAAATTGTTAGCGAAGATTGGGTTGTTATAGACTCAAAAATCATCATTGAAATCCAGTCTTACGACTAATGCTTGAATTCATCATCGCACTTAGTCTACTATTAACTTAGAAATCATTGATAAAAATTGAGTAGTTGCTGACCTAGAAATTATCAATGCAATATGATTCTATGGCTGATGCTAAAGTCATCAGCACACAAAAGCTATTATTGACTTGTAAATCATTGATGAAAATTGAGTCACTATGAACCTATAAATTGTCAATGTGATCCTATTCTATGGCCGATGCTGAAGTCGTCAGTGTCTATAGGCTACTGTTGACTTGAAAATCATTAATGAAAACTTGGTTGTAGTCAACCTAGAAATCATCAATGCAACCTAGTTTTATGGTTGACACTAAAATCATCTGTGCATATAGGTTACTATTGACTTAAAAATAAATGAAGAAAACTAAGTCGCTACCAACCCAAAAATCATCAACGTAACCTAGTTTTATGGCTAACACTGAAATCATCGGCGCATAGGTTACTATTGACTCAGAAATCATTAATAAAAACTAAGTCCTAGGTGCCGATTCAAAAATCATTAGTGAAGATCAAGTCATTTTTGGTTTTAATCTCTCCCATGGCTAAGCATAAAGTTTACACTACGCTCTACCTCTTACACATATCCTAAACCAGCTGAATATAGAATGTCACCAATCACACTCCATTCATTATACATTATCAAGTAACACGAAGACAACATCTCTGTATGCAAAATAGATAAAAAAAAATAAGAACATAAAAGTTAACTAAGTAAAGGAAAGGAAATGAAAGGCATAAACTTGATATTAATGAAAGCAAAGCATAAACATTACAAAGAATACAAAGAGAGAAAGGAAGAGCATGATCTTGATCTGAACACCAAGATGCCTAAATGCATGGCAAATGCCTCCTTTTATAGGCCAAAATTGGGAACTATTGATTTGATGACTAATTGATAAGTGGGTGGCCAACTTTTGACTTGGTGACAATCCTTATCTTCTCTTGTCTGCCCAAAATGTCATTGATAACGTCAAAATTGGAGCCAGTTGTAAACATAAAAGTTGTAGGCAATTGTCTCAGATTTCTTGTGTAAAACATTCAGCTCATTTGGACTTCTAGAACTCCAAATATGTCCAAAATACCGAACAGTGCTGGGGCTGGAAGACAGATTCGGGCTTCTTTGTTGTTGCTACAATTTGGACTTGATAATGGCCTTTTTAGATCTTGGGCTCCATATGAAAGTTGTAGGCCTATGTCTTACCTTTCCATCCATATAAATTGGATCTAAATCTGAGATCTGTAGCTCTAGATATGACCCAATTACCGAACAGTGTTCCGGTTTGGATTGCACCGACATCTCTTCTCTAAGTTTGACCATCTCTTTATCCTTGCAATTTAAGTTCTTCAAGTCATCAATCAATCCTTTCATTTATGTGATAGGCCTGCATTAAAAATAGATATTTACCACAAATTATAGGTATCTTATATTATTAGATACATTATTATAAAATATATTTTAGTTAAGGAGTTATTGATACTTCAAGTGCAAAATGATGATATAAAACCATGATAAAAATGAACTTTTAAGTACTAATCACACCCCTCAACCAGCTTATTACTAGTCCCTAGTAATCAAAGCGTTACAACAATTTGCAAATTTCACAAAGCAAGGTATTCATCATTTAACTTCCATTAATCTATCTAGATAAACAAACTCTCATTAAATTTATATATCTGCTCAATACCACTTAACAAGATATTAATAAACCTTTCTTTTGTGCTCAATGTATCAACACATAATTATGGGGCTTTTCTTGGAAGAAAATAAAATTTTTGTTCTAATGTTTAAGGTTAACTTCCTTGGGTTGGGATTATTATTTTTGTCTTTTTTTTTGTTTTTTTTTTTAAATCTATATACATATAATTTAAAAACATCATACATCTTTAACCCATGTAACGAGCTTTCAGCTAATGACTCCCAGACCAGTTGGTCTTAGGGCATTAGGTGTTAAGACACCCCTACGAGCTTAGTAACTTGGGTCGCAGATACTGATATATAGATAGTGCAATGTTTGATTCCCTTAAGCTTTTCTCCTCAACCCATGTAACAAGCGTTGGGCCAATAGCTCCCAAGTCAGTTGACTTTAGGGTATTAGGTGTTAAAACACCCCTTCGGGCTTAATTGCTTAGGTTAGGGAGTCTACGAAACCAAACTTATCTACATTTTTATTATCATCATTTTTTTCTTTTTTTTTATGTTTTTCTTTTTTCTTTAATTATATACAATCCCTTTCCCTTAGTTGTTACCTTTAACAAAAGAACATAAATAATGTAATAATCCAATATGCAACCCACAATCATATGTTAAAGTGTGTGTGTGTAGATTAAGGTTCAAGAATACATGTTAAATAAGTATATGAGCAGAATTAAGTGGTAACAATACGAGAGTTTGTAAACTTGAATTTTTCAGGAAGTATTATAATAGACCTTGTTAAGAATGGTTACTAAGATGTGTCTCAAGAGTCACTTTAACAAAAGAACTCCTTTACTCTGCCATCCTAGTAACAACAATTATGCACATGCTTTATGAAATGAAAAACAATTTTTTTTTTATCAACTACTACCCTCTCCCCCCAACCAAAACGAGATATTTTCCTCAATGTTCTAAGGTAGAAAGATAGAGTATAGAAGATATCACCTGAAATAACGAACACTAACAAAACCTGAAACACACTGAAACAAAAATAAAAAATAACAAAACACAATACTAAAACCAAAGGACATAAAAATTCAAAAATAAAGGCTCAAATCCAATCTAAGCTTTTTACGGCTTCCCGTAGATGACCAATTTATGCGACTCATGGAAGGATCAATCACAGGAATAAAAGATTGTAGTTGGTCAATCAATTGTTTAGCAGTAGTAGCAGAGATTATGATTTGTCGTGCAGAAGATGTTACAAATTCCTGTTCCACAGCACGATCAAGAAAAGACAACAACTTATCATAATAACCATTAACATTTAACAAACCTATGGGTTTATGGTGAATGTGCAGTTGAGCCCAAGAGGAAATATGAAAGATCTCTTCCAATGTGCCTAGACCACCTGGTAAAGCAATGAAAGTATCAATATGGTTAAACATTGCATTCATTCGAGCCGACGTTATGAAGACCTGAAGTTCCTCTCCAATTGTTTTTCCAATGATGTCCCCTTGTGCCAAAGCATCAGGGACGACTCCTAAAACTTGACTACCTCCTAAAAATGCAGCTATTGACACACCTCCCATTAACCCAAGACTGCCTCCTCCATACACTAAATGAATCTTTCTCTCAGCTAGCACCTGACCAAGATGATTTGCTGATTCTAAAAACTCCATTTCTTTCCCAGGACTAAATCCACCGAAAACACAAATATTTCTTATTTGATGACTTGAGGAACTTGCCATTTCTACACACTTCTATATTTGTTGAATGTATGGGTTGAGTAGAAATGAAAGGAAGGAAAAGAAGGTTTTATAGATGAGAAATTAGAAAGGCAATCATAACATCTATATGGAGGCCAGCTGGAGTCTCACACTCTCTCTCTCTCTCTCTTTTTATTTATTTATTTATTTACTTTTGAAAAAAGCATGTGTATGTACAAATAGTTATGATTGTGGCTCACATCTTCCCTTGGTTTTACGTCCAAGAACGGCTTAAACGCCCTCTATGGGTCGGGGATAGGCTTCCCATCCAGTTTTCTTAAAAACTGGCAAACAGGGTCTTTTTTAGTCAGATTCCCAGGACTAAGTCGATCATGTTCTTTATGAAATAGTGGCCATAAATCATGAATTGCACGATGCACATCTCCACTAGGATGCGTCTCAAGAGTCAATAGAAGATTATCTAAAGACTCCTTACTCAGGCCATCCTTAATGAAATGTATTTTATCTTCACGGTTTATAGATACCATTCCTAAAGAACGACATTATGTATTACAAGTCCATCTAGCACATCGATGACAGACTTCTAGTCGTTTTGCACGACGCTTCTTTGCAAAAGTGCTTTTACCTGTTCCAGGCATGTGTGAAATAAAGAAATTAGAGGACTCACCTGATAATTGGACCTTTGCTTCAATCAACCAGCGAATATCTTCAGGAATTCCATGATTCATTAATAATCTCAATCTTGCACATCTAGCACGGTAAATTTTTGTAATCGCATTCTAAGGCAGAGCGGGAAAATAATTTTTCAATTTTTCAAGATTTGTGTCCATTTTCAAATGAGAATTGGAAGAGAGCTTCAAAAAATTGCACAGATATATACACAGATATCAGTAATTGTGGGAAACTGAAAGAACTGACTTAAGTCACGGAGTACCGTTATCCGCCATTTGACCAGGGTGAAAGAAACTTGCAAAAATCACTCAAAAATAAAATAAAATAAAATAAAATCAATCTTTATATACAGGATCACCCAATTCAATAGAGTTATGTTCAACTGAAAAATTGTCAAAGTAAACTTTCAGATGATGTCCATTTACCTTGAAAACATTGCCATTCTTTGGATTCTCGATGTCATAGGCCCCATATGGATACACATGTTTCACAATAAAAGGACCACTCCATCTTGATCTTAATTTTCCAGGAAATAAATGCAGTCGAGAATTATAAAGCAAGACTTTTTGACCAACATTGAAGGTTTTTCTCTGTATTTTCTTGTCATGAAACTCTTTAATTCTTGCTTTATGAATTCTTGAATTTTCATATGCATCATTTCTTATTTCCTCAAGCTCATTTATTTGTAATTTTTGCAGTTGACTAGCATCATCCAGATTTGAATTGAAAGCTTTAATAGCCCAATAAGCTTTATGTTCAAGTTCCACAGGCAAGTGACAAGGTTTTCCATAGACTAGTCTATAAGGTGACATACCTAATGATGTTTTATAAGCAGTTCGATAAGCCCAAAGTGCATCATTAAGTCTTAAAGACCAGTCTTTCCTATTAGGGTTCACTGTTTTCTCCAAAATATGTTTGATCTCCCTATTAGCAAGCTCTACTTGTCCACTTGTTTGAGGGTGATAAGGGGTGGCAACTTTATGTGTGATTCCATATTTCTTCATTAAAGATTCAAATGGCTTGTTGCAGAAATGTGTTCCACCATCACTTATTATGGCTCGAGGGACTCCAAATCGACTCAAAATATTTTCTTTCAAAAACTTTATCACTGTTTTGTGATCATTGTTTCGACTTGGAATTGCCTCTATCCATTTTGAAACATAATCTACTGCGACTAATATGTATAAGAAACCAAATGATGGAGGGAATGGGCCCATGAAATCTATACCCCAACAGTCAAAGATCTCAATGACAATAATAGGATTTAAAGGCATCATGTGACGTTTTGAAATAGATCCCAACTTTTGACAATTTTCACAAGACTTGCAGAATGCATGTGAGTCTTTGAACATGGTGGGCCAGTAAAATCCACTTTGTAAGATTTTTGCAGTTGTCTTTCTTGATGAGAAATGGCCCCCACATGCCTCAAAATGACAAAATTTAATGACACTACTTACCTCATTGTCAGGAATGCATCTTTGAAATATTTGATCAGGACAATATTTGAATAAATAAGGATCATCCCAATAAAAGTTCTTCACTTCGTTCAAGAACTTTCTTTTATCTTGGGTACTCCAATGAGCTGGCAATTGTCCTGAAACAAGAAAATTGACAATATTAGCAAACCCCTTGTAGAGATAGAAAGTAAAGATTCATCAGGAAAGTAGTCATCGATTGGTGTGATGTCAGTTTTCGAATCTGTTGTCAATCTTGACAAGTGATCTGCGACAACATTTTCGCTGTCTTTCTTATCTTTGATTGTGATATCAAATTCTTGAAGTAATAAAATCCACCGCACCAATCTAGCCTTGGAATCTTTCTTAGAAAGAAGATATTTCAATGCTGCATGATCACTAAAAACAACAACAGGTGAGCCAACAAGATAAGATCTGAATTTTTCACATGCAAATACTACTGCAAGTAATTCTTTTTCAGTGGTGGTATAATTCATTTGAGCACTATTTAAATTTTTACTTGCATAGTAAATTACATAAGGTTTCTTATCTTTTCTTTATCCCAAAACAGCACCTACGGCATAATCACTAGCATCACACATTATTTCAAAAGGTAATTGATTAGTACTTAAAAGTGCATTTTTATCATGGTTTTATATCATCATTTTGCACTTGAAGTATCAATAACTCCTTAACTAAAATATGTTTTATAATAATGTATCTAATAATATAAGATACCTATAATTTGTGGTAAATGTCTATTTTTAATGCAGGCCTATCAAATAAATGAAAGGATTGATTGATGACTTGAAAAACTTAAATTGCAAGGATAAAGAGATGGTCAAACTTAGAGAAGAGATGTCGGTGCAATCCAAACCGGAACACTGTTCGGTAATTGGGCCATATCTGGAGCTACAAATCTCAGATTTAGGTCTAATTTATATGGATGGAAAGGTAAGACATAGGCCTACAACTTTCATATGGAGCCCAAGATCTAAAAAGGCCATTATCAAGTCCAAATTGTAGCAACAACAAAGAAGCCCGAATCTGTCTTCCAGCCCGAGCACTGTTCGGTATTTTGGCCATATCTGGAGTTCTAGAAGTCCAAATGAGCTGAAGTTTTTACACAAGAAAGTTGAGACAATTGCCTACAACTTTCATGTTTGCACCTGGCTCCAGTTTTGACGTTATCAATGACGTTTTGGGCAGACAAGAGAAGATAAGGATTGTCACCAAGTCAAAAGTTGGCCACCCACTTATCAATTAGTCATCAAATCAATAGTTCCCAATTTTGGCCTATAAAAGGAGGCATTTGCCATGCATTTAGGCATCTTGGTTTCCAGATCAAGATCATGCTCTTCCTTTCTCTCTTTGTATTTTTTGTAATGTTTATGCTTTGCTTTCATTAATATTAAGTTTATGCCTTTCATTTCCTTTCCTTTACTTAGTTAACTTTTATGTTCTTATTTTGTTTATCTATTTTTCTTTCTTTCATTATGTCTAGCTAAGTTAATTATGTCAAGGTGAAAAGGTTACACTAATGGTGTAAGAATAAGTATAATGTAAACTTAATATGGACTTTAATATTTGATACTAACATGTTTTATATTTGTTATCTTGTTCACTCTTTAATACTTTGCTTGTTAAATGACTAATCTTGATTTATGTTGTATAACACTTGGTACAACAAATGCTTGGCACTTTCATAGCCCATAATGTATGGTATAACCGACACCTGAGCTATGAAAGGAACTTGATTTGTTGTTAACATAAGTTATAATCATGAATGCTTGACGAGATTTACAAGTATTAGCATTAATCGAATAAGATGACTAATGTAATTATGTTAACAATTTATAATCTCATTGGAACCTCCTTTATGTGTGGTTTCCAATTGAATAATAAGAGTTTATATTATACTTGTTTGACATACCATTAGTGGAATCTCTAACCTTGACATTTGTTATTATCATTGTTTAATCGTTACATTAATATTCCATCTCAAAGTTCTCATCTTCTTCTTCTCCTTCTTTTTTATTATTATTATTATTACTAGTACTATTACTATTACTATTATTATTACTATTACTATTATTATTATTATTATTATTATTATTATTATTATTATTATTATTATTATTATAGTTGTGATTGTTGTTGTTATTATTGCTATTATTGTTACTTATAATTGTTGTCTATAATTTGTACAATTAACCTCCCTGTGGTTCGACCCCGGTCTTGCCGGGTTATTTATTACTTCGACACTCCTGCACTTGGGAGAAGACATCAATCTTTTAGTCGTGTCAAGTTTTTGGCGCCGTTGCCGGGGAGGTAAGTTCTTGTATAAATTATAGTATTTATTTTATTTTATCTTTTCACTTTTCTTGTATATAACTTTGTTTCTTTTCTTTTGTTTCTTTTTATTTTGTTTTCTTTCTCCTTCTTTTGCTTTCTTCTTCTTTTTTATTTTATTCCTACACGTGCATGAGAGTGTGGTCACGTACATCAAGTGGTAGACTTTGTAGGGTATCCTCATCATTTTCAGAAAATATGGCTGAAGAAGATAATCAATCACTTCATAATGAAAATAATGAGAATAACCGTGCTAGAACACTTAGAGATCATATGAATCCCACAAGAACAAGTGCACCATCATGCATAGTTTTTCCTCCCGATGCATCTCATTTTAATTTTAAACCAGGCATTATTCAACTTTTACCTTCATTTCATGGCTTGGAATTGGAAAATCCATACTTGCATTTAAGGGAATTTGAGGAGGTGTGCAACACATATAATAACTTAAATTGTAGCATGAACACCATCAGATTAAAGCTTTTTCCTTTTTCATTAAAAGATAAAGCTAAAACATGGCTACAAAATTTGAGACCAGGATCCATTCGTGCTTGGGATGAAATGCAACAACAGTTTTTAAAGAAGTTTTTCCCATCTCATAGAACAAACTCTTTCAAGAGACAAATCACCACTTTCACTCAAAAACCAGGAGAAACATTTTACAAATGTTGGGATAGGTATCGAGACTTGCTTAGTACTTGCCCTCATCATGGTTTTGAAACATGGAGATTGGTTTCACATTTCTATGAAGGGTTAACACCTAAAGATAGGCAAATGGTTGAATTGATGTGCAATGGAACTTTTAAAGATAAAGACCCTGATGAAGCAATGGAGTACTTACACTTGTTAGCTGAAAATGCTCAAAATTGGGACACTGCGAGTACATATGAGGCACCGAGTAAAACTCAACTTCGTACATCTAGTGGAGGTATGTACAACCTTAGGGAAGATCATGACCTCCAAGCCAAATTTGCATCTTTAGCTAGAAAAGTCGAGGCACTAGAATTGAAAAAGAGTGGTCAATTAAAATCTGTTGAAAACATTGTGTGTCAAATCTGTGAAACAAATGAACACTCAACCAACGATTGTCCAACCTTGCCTTCTTTTAAAGAATGTCTCCATGAACAAGCCCATGCTTTAAACAGTTTTCAAAGGGCCAACCACAACCCATACTCCCAAACATACAACCCTGGTTGGAGGAATCACCCAAATTTTAGTTGGAAGAGTGAGAATAATAATGCACAAACTTCACAACCACCGTTTCAAGCACACCATAATTTCCAAAATTCTCATGGATATGCACCTTCTTATGCTCCACCTTCTAGAAGAAATCTTGAGGAAACATTGCATGCATTCATTGAAAAGCAAGAGACAATCAATACTCAACTTGCTCAAAACATGACAGATTTTAAAGATACTCTTGCTAAATTAACATCTGTTCTTAGTTTCCAAGAGAAAGGTAAGTTTCCATCTCAAACACAACAAAATCCCAAAGGGCAATAGAATGCAAATGTAAGTAGTTCCGAAAGCCAACACATGGATCAAGTCAAATCAGTCACTACTCTGCGCAGCGGTAAGGTTATTGAAAAACCCTCTTTTGAACCTTATGAGAAAGATGATGAGTCAATCTCTGAGGGTAAGGAAGGGGTTGAATCTGAAAATTGCAACGAAACGACTGATTCACCGCCAGCACTTCCATTTCCTCATGCCATGACTAAACAAAGGAAAGTCAATCACAACTCAGAAATTTTTGAAATTTTCAAACAGGTAAGGATCAATATACCTTTGTTGGATGCTATTAAACAGGTTCCTTCCTATGCTAAATTTTTGAAAGATCTATGCACTGTGAAGAGGAAACTGAATGTGAAAAAGAAAGCCTTTCTAGCCGAACAAGTAAGTGCTATTCTTCAAAACAATAATGCTTTGAAATATAAAGACCCTGGTTGTCCTACAATTTCTTGCTTTATTGGAGAGCATAAAATTGAAAGAGCTTTAGTTGATCTTGGTGCTAGTGTGAATTTACTTCCATATTCAGTCTTTCAGAGTCTCAATCTAGGTGAGTTAAAACCAACTTCTATATCTCTTTTACTTGCTGATAGATCTGTAAAAGTGCCTAGAGGAATAATTGAAGATGTGTTAGTACAAGTCGATAAATTCATTTATCCTGTGGATTTTATTGTCTTGGACACAGAACCTGTTGAAGCATGTAATTCATTTCCTGTTATTTTAGGACGTCCGTTTCTTGCAACCTCTAACGCATTGATTAATTGTAGGAATGGACTGATGAAGCTATCATTTGGAAACATGACATTGGAGATGAATATTTTCAACATTTGCAAGCAACCTGGAGATGATAATGATTTACAAGAAGTAGATCATATTGACGAATTAGTTTATGATCAACTTGAATCTACTTTAAGTAAAAATGAATTGGATGAAACTGAAGATTTGCAAATGATTTATTCTGAGGAAGAAATCATGGATGAAACAAGCACCGAAAATGTTGATGTAAATCTTTTGTCAACATTGACAACAGATTCGACATCTAACATCACACCAATCGATGATTACTTTCCTAACGAATCCTTACTTTCTCTTAGTCCAATGCCTTGGTATGATAAAAATATCAATTTTCTTGCTTTAGGAGATTTGCCAACTGATTGGAGTATTCAAGACAAAGAAAAGTTTTTGAACGAAGTGAAGAGCTTTTATTGTGATGACCCTAACTTATTCAAATATTGTCCTAATCAAATCTTTCAAAGATTCATTCCCGACAATGAGGTAAGTAGTGTCATTAAACTTTGTCATTCTGAAGCATGTGGGAGTTATTTTTCTTTAAAAAAGACAGCTGCAAAAATCTTTCAAAATGGATTTTATTGGCCCACCATGTTCAAGGACACGCATGCATTCTGCAAAACTTGTGAAAATTGTCAAAAGATTGATACTGGTCAAAAAGTTTTGTTTTATAATTCTCAACTCTATGCACTCCCTAGAGAGCTAAGAACAAGATGGAGCAATCCCTATGGGGCCTGTGATATTGAGAATTCAATGAATGACAATGATTTTAAGGAAAATGGACATCGTTTGAAAGCTTACTTTGATAATTTTCCTAGTGAAAATGAATCAGCTGGTTTGAATGATCTTGTAGATAAAGGTTGATTATTTTGTTTTTCTCACATTTTCTTTTTTATGTTTCTTTTTGAGTGATTTTTGCAAGTTTTTTTTCACCCCGGTCAAATGGCGGATAACGGTACTCCGTGACTTAAGTCGGTTCTTTCAGTTTCCCACAATTACTGATATCTGTGTATATATCTGTGTAATTCTTTGAATCTCTCTTCCAATTCTCATTTGAAAATGGACTCTAATCTTGAAAAATTGAAAAAGTATTTTCCCGCTCTGCCTCAGAATGCGATTACAAAAATTTACCGTGCTAGATGTGCAAGATTGAGATTGTTAATGAATCATGGAATTCCTGAAGATATTCGTTGGTTGATTGAAGCAAAGGTCCGATTATCAGGTGAGTCCTCTAACTTCTTCATTTCACACATGCCTGGAACAGGTAAAAGCACTTTTGCAAAGAAGCGTCGTGCAAAACGACTGGATGTCTGTCATCGTTGTGCTAGATGGACTTGTAATACACAATGTCGTTCTTTAGGAATGGTATCTATAAACCGTGAAGATAAAATACAATTCATTAAGGATGGCCTGAGTAAGGAGTCTTTAGATAATCTTCTATTGACTCTTGAGACGCATCCTAGTGGAGATGTGCATCGTGCAATTCATGATTTATGGCCACTATTTCATAAAGAACATGATCGACTTAGTCTTGGGAATCTGACTAAAAAAGACCCTGTTTGCCAGTTTTTAAGAAAACTGGATGGGAAGCCTATCCCCGACCCATAGAGGGCGTTTAAGCCGTTCTTGGACGTAAAACCAAGGGAAGATGTGAGCCACAATCACAACTACCTGTACATACACATGTTTTTTTCAAAAGTAAATAAATAAATAAATAAAAAGAGAGAGAGAGAGTGTGAGACTCCAGCTGGCCTCCATATAGATGTTATGATTGCCTTTCTACTTTCTCATCTATAAAACCCTATTTTCCTTCCTTTCATTTCTACTCAACCCATACATTTAACAAATACAGAAGTGTGTAGAAATGGCAAGTTCCTCAAGTCATCAAATAAGAAATATTTGTGTTTTCGGTGGATCTAGTCCTGGGAAAGAAAAGGAGTTTTTAGAATCAGCAAATCATCTTGGTCAGGTGCTAGCTGAGAGAAAGATTCATTTAGTGTATGGGGGAGGCAGTCTTGGGTTAATGGGAGGTGTGTCAATAGCTGCATTTTTAGGAGGTAGTCAAGTTTTAGGAGTCGTCCCTGAAGCTTTGGCACAAGGGGACATCATTGGAAAAACAATTGGCGAGTAACTTCAGGTCTCCACAATGTCGGCTCGAATGAATGCAATGTTTAACCATGCTGATGCTTTCATTGCTTTACCAGGTGGTCTAGGCACATTGGAAGAGATCTTTCATATTTCCTCTTGGGCTCAATTGCACATTCACCATAAACCCATAGGTTTGTTAAATGTTAATGGTTATTATGATAAGTTGTTGTCTTTTCTTGATCATGCTGTGGAACAGGAATTTCTAACATCTTCTGCACGCCAAATCATAATCTCTGCTACTACTGCTGAACAATTGATTGACCAACTACAATCTTTCACTCCTGTGATTGATCCTTCCATGAGTCGCATAAATTGGTCATCTAAGGAAAGCCGTAAAAAGCTTAGATTAGATTTGAGCCTTCATTTGTGAATTTTTGTGTCGTTTGGTTTTATTATTGTGTTTTGTTATTTCTTATTTTTGTTTCAGTGTGTTTCAGGTTTTGTCAGTGTTCGTTATTTCAGGTGATATCTTCTATACTCTATCTTTCTACCTTAGAACATTGAGGACAATGTCTCGTTTTGGTTGGGGGGAGAGGGTAGTAGTTGATAAAAAAAAATTGTTTTTCATTTCATAAAGCATGTGCATAATTGTTGTTACTAGGATGGCAGAGTAAAGGAGTTCTTTTGTTAAAGTGATTCTTGAGACGCATCTTAGTAACCATTCTTAACAAGGTCTATTATAATACTTCCTGAAATATTCAGGTTTACAAACTCTCGTATTGTTACCACTTAATTCTGCTCATATACTTATTTAACATGTATTTTTAAACCTTAATTTACACACACACACTTTAACATATGATTGTGGGTTGCATATTGGATTATTACATTATTTATGTTCTTTTGTTAAAGGTAACAACTAAGGGAAAGGGATTGTATATAATTAAAAAAAAAACATGAAAAAAAAAAGAAAAAAATGATGATAATAAAAATGTAGATAAGTTTGATTTCGTAGCCTCCCTAACCTAAGCAATTAAGCCCGAAGGGGTGTTTTAACACCTAATACCCTAAAGTCAACTGACTTGGGAGCTATTGGCCCAACGCTTGTTACATGGGTTGAGGAGAAAAGCTTAAGGCAATCAAACATTGCACTATCTACATATCAGTATCTGCGACCCGAGTTACTAAGCTCGTAGGGGTGTCTTAGCACCTAATGCCCTAAGACCAACTGGTCTGGGAGTCATTAGCTGAAAGCTCATTACATGGGTTAAAGATGCATGATGTTTTTAAAGTATATGTATATAGAGTTAAAAAAAAAAAAAAGACAAAAATAGTAATCCCAACCCAAGGAAGTTAACCTTAAACATTAGAACAAAAATTTTGTTTTCTTCCAAGAAAAGCCCCATAATTATGTGTTGATACATTGAGCACAAAAGAAAGGTTTATTAATATCTTGTTAAGTGGTATTGAGCAGATATATAAATTTAATGAGAGTTTGTTTATCTGGATAGATTAATGGAAGTTAAATGATGAATACCTTGCTTTGTGAAATTTGCAAATTGTTTTAACGCTTTAATTACTAGGGACTAGTAATAAGCTGGTTGAGGGGTGTGATTAGTACTTAAAAGTGCATTTTTATCATGGTTTTATATCATCATTTTGCACTTGAAGTATCAATAACTCCTTAACTAAAATATGTTTTATAATAATGTATCTAATAATATAAGATACCTATAATTTGTGGTAAATGTCTATTTTTAATGCAGGCCTATCAAATAAATGAAAGGATTGATTGATGACTTGAAAAACTTAAATTGCAAGGATAAAGAGATGGTCAAACTTAGAGAAGAGATGTCGGTGCAATCCAAACCGGAACACTGTTCGGTAATTGGGCCATATCTGGAGCTACACATCTCAGATTTAGGTCTAATTTATATGGATGGAAAGGTAAGACATAGGCCTACAACTTTCATATGGAGCCCAAGATCTAAAAAGGCCATTATCAAGTCCAAATTGTAGCAACAACAAAGAAGCCCGAATCTGTCTTACAGCCCGAGCACTGTTCGGTATTTTGGCCATATTTGGAGTTCTAGAAGTCCAAATGAGCTGAATTGTTTACACAAGAAAGCTGAGACAATTGCCTACAACTTTCATGTTTGCACCTGGCTCCAGTTTTGACGTTATCAATGACGTTTTGGGCAGACAAGAGAAGATAAGGATTGTCACCAAGTCAAAAGTTGGCCACCCACTTATCAATTAGTCATCAAATCAATAGTTCCCAATTTTGGCCTATAAAAGGAGGCATTTGCCATGCATTTAGGCATCTTGGTTTCCAGATCAAGATCATGCTCTTCCTTTCTCTCTTTGTATTTTTTGTAATGTTTATGCTTTGCTTTCATTAATATTAAGTTTATGCCTTTCATTTCCTTTCCTTTACTTAGTTAACTTTTATGTTCTTATTTTGTTTATCTATTTTGCTTTCTTTCATTATGTCTAGCTAAGTTAATTATGTCAAGGTGAAAAGGTTACACTAATGGTGTAAGAATAAGTATAATGTAAACTTAATATGGACTTTAATGTTTGATACTAACATGTTTTATATTTGTTATCTTGTTCACTCTTTAATACTTTGCTTGTTAAATGACTAATCTTGATTTATGTTGTATAACACTTGGTACAACAAATGCTTGGCACTTTCATAGCCCATAATGTATGGTATAACCGACACCTGAGCTATGAAAGGAACTTGATTTGTTGTTAACAAAAGTTATAATCATGAATGCTTGACGAGATTTACAAGTATTAGCATTAATCGAATAAGATGACTAATGTAATTATGTTAACAATTTATAATCTCATTGGAACCTCCTTTATGTGTGGTTTCCAATTGAATAATAAGAGTTTATATTATACTTGTTTGACATACCATTAGTGGAATCTCTAACCTTGACATTTGTTATTATCATTGTTTAATCGTTACATTAATATTCCATCTCAAAGTTCTCATCTTCTTCTTCTCCTTCTTTTTCATTATTATTATTATTACTAGTACTATTACTATTACTATTATTATTATTAGTACTATTATTATTATTATTATTATTATTATTATTATTATTATTATTATTATTATTATTATTATTATTATTATAGTTGTGATTGTTGTTGTTATTATTGCTATTATTGTTACTTATAATTGTTGTCTATAATTTGTACAATTAACCTCCCTGTGGTTCGACCCCGGTCTTGCCGGGTTATTTATTACTTCGACACTCCTGCACTTGGGAGAAGACATCAATCTTTTAGTCGTGTCAGTAATGACCAATCGGGAGGTTGAATAATAGGAGCACAAGTAAGCAAGTTTTTAAGTTTAACAAAGGCTTCTTCACAATGTTCAGTCCATTCAAAAATAGTATCCTTTGTTAGAAGGTTACTTAAAGGCTTAGATATTACACTAAAATCTTTGATGAACCTTCTATAAAAACCAGCATGTCCCAGGAATGATCTAACATCTTTAAGAGATTTTGTTGTTGGCAAGTTTGCAATTAACTCGATTTTAGATTTGTCAACCTCAACTCCTTTTGATGAAACAATGTGACCAAGTACAATGTCGTTTGTTACCATAAAATGATATTTTTCCCAATTCAGCACAAGATTCTTCTCTTCACTCCTGGTCAAAACCTTTCCTAAGTTAGTCAAACAATCATCAAATGAATCGCCAAAAACAGAAAAATCATCCATGAAAATCTCAAGAAAATGTGCAACCATATCGCTAAATATACTAAGCATGCATCTTTGAAATGTGGCTGGTGCATTACATAATCCAAAAGGCATCCTTCGATATGCAAAAGTACCAAATGGACATGTGAAAGTAGTCTTTTCTTGATCTTCCAATGCAATTTCAATTTGGTTGTAACCCGAATAGCCATCTAGGAAACAATAAAATTCATGACCTGCAACACTTTCTAGGATTTGATCCATGAAAGGTAAAGGAAAATGATCTTTTCTAGTCATTGAATTAAGTTTTCTATAGTCAATGCACATGCACCAACCAGTAACAGTTCTAGTAGAAATTAACTCATTGTTCTCATTTGTTATCACAGTGACTCCAGACTTCTTAGGTACAACTTGGGTAAGACTTACCCATTTGCTGTCAGAAATAGGATAAATGATTTCATTATCTAGAAGCTTAATGACTTCATTTTTCACTACTTCTTTCATATTAGGATTTAGCCTTCGTTGCATTTCTCTAGAGGGTTTAGCATTTTCCTCTAAATAAATTCTGTGTGTACAAATCAAAGGACTAATTCCTTTTATATCAGCTATGTTCCATCCTAATGCATTTTTGTGCATTTTCAGAGTTTGTAATAACTTACCTTCTTGATGTGCATTAAGTTTGGAAGAGATTATTACCGGAAAAGTTTCATTTTCTCCCAAAAATGAGTATTTGAGATTGGATGGCAATGGCTTCAAATCAGGTTTTGGTGGTTGAACACTTGAAGGTATGGACTTAATTGGTCGTGGTGGCAATTCCTCAATTTGTGACCTCCAATTACTTGTCTTTGATTCTTCCTGAAAATAAATTATTTCCAAATCATCAGATTCATCAATCTCAATTTCACTGGAAGTGGTTGGAAATTGATCATGAATTAATTTTTCAGTAAAGTCCACTTCCTGTAAGTCATTATCATCTCTATGTTGCTTGCAAATGTTGAAAATATTCATTTCCAATGTCATGTTTCCAAATGATAGCTTCATCAGTCCATTCCTACAATTAATCAATGCATTAGAAGTTGCAAGAAATGGACGTCCTAAAATAACAGGAAATGAATTACATACTTCAACAGGTTGTGTGTCCAAGACAATAAAATCCACAAGATAAATGAATTTATCGACTTGTACTAACACATCTTTAATTATTCCTCTAGGCACTTTTATAGATCTATCGGCAAGTAAAAGAGTTATAGAAGTTAGTTTTAACTCACCTAGATTGAGACTCTAAAAAACTGAATATGGAAGTAAATTCACACTAGCACCAAGATCAAATAAGGCTCTTTCAATTTTATGCTCTCTAATAAAGCAAGAAATTGTAGGACAACCAGGGTCTTTATATTTCAAAGCATTATTGTTTTGAAGAATAGCACTTACTTGTTCGGCTAGAAAGGCTTTCTTTTTCACATTCAGTTTCCTCTTCACAGTGCATAGATCTTTCAAAAATTTAGCATAGGAAGGAACCTGTTTAATAGCATCCAGCAAAGGTATATTGATCCTTACCTGTTTGAAAGTTTCAAAGATTTCAGAGTTGTGATTAACTTTCCTTTGTTTGGTCATGGCTTGAGGAAATGGAACTGCTGGCGGTGAATCAGTCGTTTCTTTGCAATTTTCAGATTCATCCCCTTCCTTACCCTCAGAGATTGACTCATCATCTTTCTCATAAGGTTCAAGAGAAGGTTTTTCAATAACCTTACTGCTGCGTAGAGTAGTGACTAATTTGACTTGATCCATATGTTGGCTTCCGGAACTACTTGCATTTGCATTGTATTGCCCCTTGGGATTTTGTTGCGGTTGAGATGGAAACTTACCTTTCTCTTGGAAACTAAGAGCAGATGTTAATTTAGCAAGAGTATCTTTAAAATCTGTCATGTTTTCAACAAGTTGAGTATTAATTATCTCTTGCTTTTCAATGAATGCATGCAATGTTTCCTCAAGATTTTTTCTAGAAGGTGGAGCATAAGAAGGTGCATATCCATGAGAATTTTGGAAATTATGGTGTGCTTGAAATGGTGGTTGTGAAGTTTGTGCATTGTTGTTCTCACTCTTCCAACTGAAATTTGGGTGATTCCTCCAACCAGGGTTGTATGTTTGGGAGTATGGGTTGTGGTTGGCCATTTGAAAACTGTTTAAAGCATGGGCTTGTTCATGGAGACATTCTTTAAAAGAAGGCAAGGTTGGACAATCGTTGGTTGAGTGTTCATTTGTTTCATAGATTTGACACACAATGTTTTCAACAGATTTTAATTGACCACTTTTTTTCAATTCTAGTGCCTCAACTTTTCTAGCTAAAGATGCAAATTTGGCTTGAAGGTCATGATCATCCCTAAGGTTGTACATACCTCCACTAGATGTATGAGGTTGAGTTTTACTCAGTGCTTCATAAGTACCCGCGGTGTCCCAATTTTAAGCATTTTCAGCTAACAAGTCTAAGTACTACATTGCTTCATCAGGGTCTTTATCTTCAAAAGTTCCATTGCACATCAATTTAACCATTTGCCTATCTTTAGGTGTTAACCCATCATAGAAATGTGAAACCAATCTCCATGTTTCAAAACCATGATGAGGGCAAGTACTAAGCAAGTCTCGATACCTATCCCAACATTTGTAAAATGTTTCTCCTGGTTTTTGAGTGAAAGTGGTGATTTGTCTCTTGAAAAAGTTTGTTCTGTGAGATGGGAAAAACTTCTTCAAAAACTGTTGTTGCATTTCATCCCACGCACGAATGGATCCTGGTCTCAAATTTTGTAGCCATGTTTTAGCTTTATCCTTTAATGAAAAAGGAAAAAGCTTTAATCCGATGGTGTTCATGCTACAATTTAAGTTATTATATGTGTTCCTCTTCAAATTCCCTTAAATGCAAGTATGGATTTTCTAATTCCAAACCATGAAAAGAAGGTAAAAGTTGAATAATACCTGGTTTAAAATTAAAATGAGATGCATCGGGAGGAAAAACTATGCATGATGGTGCGCTTGTTCTTGTGGGATTCATGTGGTCTCTAAGTGTTCTAGCACGGTTATTCTCATTATTCTCATTTTGAAGTGATTGATTATCTTCTTCGGCCATATTTTCTGAAAATGATGAGGATATCCTACAAAGTCTACCACTTGATGTATGTGACCACACTCTCATGCACGTGTAGGAATAAAATAAAAAAAAAGAAGAAGAAAGCAAAAGAAGGAGGAAGAAAACAAAACAATAGTAGTAGTAGTAATAATAATAATAATAATAATAATAATAATAATAATAATAATAAAGAAAGAGAAGAAGAAGATGATGATGATGATGAGAACTTAGAGATGAAATATTAATGTAAGGATTAAACAATGAGAATAACAAATGTCAAGGTTAGAGGTTCCACTAATGGTATGTCAAACAAGTATAATATAAACTCTTATTATTCAATTGAAAACCACACATAAAGGAGGTTCCAATGGGATTATAGATTGTTAACATGATTACATTAGTCATCTTATTCAATTAATGCTAATACTTGTAAATCTCGTCAAGCATTCATGATTATAACTTACGTTAACAACAAATCAAGTTCTTTTCATAGCTTAGGTGTCGGTTATACCATACATTATGGGCTATGAAAGTGCCAACCATTTGTTGTACCAAGTGTTATACAACATAAATCAAGATTAGTCATTTAACAAGCAAAGTATTTAAGAGTGAACAAGATAACAAATATAAAACATGTTAGTATCAAACATTAAAGTCCATATTAAGTTTACATTATACTTATTCTCACACCATTAGTGTAACCTTTTCACCTTGACATAATTAACTTAGCTAGACATAATGAAAGAAAGCAAAATAGATAAACAAAATAAGAACATAAAAGCTAACTAACTAAAGGAAAGGAAATGAAAGGCATAAACTTGATATTAATGAAAGCAAAGCATAAATATTACAAAGAATACAAAGAGAGAAAGGAAGAGCATGATCTTGATCTGGAAACCAAGATGCCTAAATGCATGGCAAATGCCTCCTTTTATAGGCCAAAATTGGGAACTATTGATTTGATGACTAATTGATAAGTGGGTGGCCAACTTTTGACTTGGTTACAATCCTTATCTTCTTTTGGCTGCTCAAAACGTCATTGATAACATCAAAATTGAAGCCAGTTGGAAACATGAAAGTTATAGGCAATTATGTCATCTTTCTTGTGTAAAACATTCAGCTCATTTGGACTTCTAGAACTCCAGATATGGCTAAAATACCGAACAGTGCTCGGGCTGGAAGACAGATTCGGGCTTCTTTGTTGTTGCTACAATTTGGACTTGATAATGGCCTTTTTCGATCTTGGGCTCCATATGAAAGTTGTAGGCCTATGTCTTACCTTTCCATCCATATAAATTGGACCTAAATCTGAGATCTGTAGCTCCAGATATGGCCCAATTACCGAACAGTGTTCTGGTTTGGATTGCACCGACATCTCTTCTCTAAGTTTGGCCATCTCTTTGCCTTTGCAATTTAAGTTCTTAAAGTTATCAATCAATATTTTCATTTATGTGATAGCCCTGCATTTAAAATGAAAATTTACCATAAATTAAAGGTATCTTATATTATTAGATATATTATTATAAAACATGCTTTAGTTAAGGAGTTATTGATACTTCAAGTGCAAAATGATGATATAAAACCACGATAAAAATGCACTTTTAAGTACTAATCACACCCCTCAACCAGCTTATTACTAGTCCCTAGTAATCAAAGCGTTAAAACAATTTGCAAATTTCACAAAGCAAGGTATTCATCATTTAACTTCCATTAATCTATCCAGATAAACAAACTCTCATTAAATTTATATATCTGCTCAATACCACTTAACAAGATATTAATAAACCTTTCTTTTGTGCTCAATGTATCAACACATAATTACGGGGCTTTTCTTGGAAGAAAACAAAATTTTTGTTCTAATGTTTAAGGTTAACTTCCTTGGGTTGGGATTATTATTTTTGTCTTTTTTTTCTTTCTTTTTTTTTAAAAAAATCTATATACATATAATTTAAAAACATCATACATCTTTAACCCATGTAACAAGCTTTTAGCTAATCACTCCCAGACCAGTTGGTCTTAGGGCATTAGGTGTTAAGACACCCCTACGAGCTTAGTAACTCGAGTCGCAGATACTGATATGTAGATAGTGCAATGTTTGATTCCCTTAAGCTTTTCTCCTCAACCCATGTAACAAGCGTTGGGCCAATAGCTCCCAAGTCAGTTGACTTTAGGGTATTAGGTGTTAAAGCACCCCTTCGGGCTTAATTGCTTAGGTTAGGGAGGCTACGAAACCAAACTTATCTACATTTTTATTATCATCATTTTTTTCTTTTTTCTTTTTTCATTTTTCATTTTTTTTTCATGTTTTTGTTTTTTTAATTATATACAATCCCTTTCCCTTAGTTGTTACCTTTAACAAAGAAAGAGAAGAAGAAGATGATGATGATGATGAGAACTTAGAGATGAAATATTAATGTAAGGATTAAACAATAATAATAACAAATGTCAAGGTTAGAGGTTCCACTAATGGCATATCAAACAATTATAGTATAAACTCTTATTATTGAATTGGAAACCACACATAAAGGAGGTTCCAATCAGATTATATATTGTTAATATGATTACATTAGTCATCTTATTCAATTAATGCTAATACTTGTAAATCTCGTCAAGCATTCATGATTATAACTTATGTTAACAACAAATCAAGTTCTTTTCATAGCTCCGGTGTCGGTTATACCAACATTATGGGCTATGAAAGCGCCAAACATTTGTTGTACCAAGTGTTATACAACATAAATCAAGATTAGTCATTTAACAAGCAAAGTATTAAAGAGTGAACAAGATAACAAATATAAAACATGTTAGTATCAAACATTAAGGTCCATATTAAGTTTACACTATACTTATTCTTCCACCATTAGTGTAACCTTTTCACCTTGACATAATTAACTTAGCTAGACATAATGAAAGAAAGGAAAACAAATAAACAAAATAAGAACATAAAAGTTAACTAAGTAAAGGAAAGGAAATGAAAGGCATAAACTTGATATTAATGAAAGCAAAGCATAAACATTACAAAGAATACAAAGAGAGAAAGGAAGAGCATGATCTTGATCTGGAAACCAAGATGCCTAAATGCATGGCAAATGCCTCCTTTTATAGACCAAAATTGGAAACTATTGATGTGATGACTAATTGATAAGTGGGTGGCCAACTTTTGACTTGGTGACAATCCTTATCTTCTCTTGTCTGCCCAAATTGTCATTGATAGCGTCAAAATTGGAGCCAGGTGAAAACATGAAAGTTCTAGGAAATTGTCTCAGCTTTATTGTGTAAACAATGCAGCTCATTTGGACTTCTAGAACTCCAGATATAGCCAAAATACCGAACAGTGCTCGGGCTGGAAGACAGATTCAGGCTTCTTTGTTGTTGCTACAATTTGGACTTGATAATGGCCTTTTTAAATCTTGGGCTCCATATGAAAGTTGTAGGCCTATGTCTTACCTTTCCATCCATATAAATTGGACCTAAATCTGAGATCTGTAGCTCCAGATATGACACAATTACCGAAGAGTGTTCCGGTTTGGATTGCACCGACATCTCTTCTCTAAGTTTGACCATCTCTTTATCCTTGCAATTTAAGTTCTTCAAGTCATCAATCAATCCTTTCATTTATATGATAGGCCTGCATTAAAAATAGACATTTACCACAAATTATAGGTATCTTATATTATTAGATACATTATTATAAAACATATTTTAGTTAAGGAGTTATTGATACTTCAAGTGCAAAATGATGATATAAAATCATGATAAAAATGCATTTTTAAGTACTAATCAGCAATTCAATTCAAATGCAAGTAGTTCCGGAAGCTAACACATGGATCAAGTCAAATCAGTCACAACTCTTCACAGTGGTAAGGTTATTGAAAAACCCTCTCTTGAACCTTATGAGAAAGATGATGAGTCAATCTCTAAGGGTAAGGAAGGAGTTGAATTGGAAAATTGCAGAGAAAAGACTGATTCTCCGCCAGCACTTCCATTTCCTCAAGCCATGACCAAACACAGGAAAGTCAATCACAACTCTGAAATTTTTGAAATTTTCAAACAGGTAAGGATCAATATACCTTTGTTAGATGCTATTAAACAAGTTTCTTCCTATGCTAAATTTTTAAAAGATCTATGCATTGTGAAGAGGAAACTGAATGTGAAAAAAAAAGTCTTTCTAGCCAAACAAGTAAGTGCTATCCTTCAAAACAATAATGCTTTGAAATATAAAGACCCTGGTTGTCCTATAATTTCTTGCTTTATTGGAGAGCATAAAATTGAAAGAGCCTTACTTGATCTTGGAGCTATTGTGAATTTACTTCCATATTTAGTTTTTTAGAGTCTTAATCTAGGTGAGTTAAAACCAACTTCTATATCTCTTTTACTTGCCGATAGATCTGTAAAAGTGTTGAGAGGAATAGTCGAAGATGTGTTAGTACAAGTCGATAAATTCATTTATCCTGTGGATTTTATTGTCTTGGACACACAACCTGTTGAAGTATGTAATTCATTTCCTGTTATTTTAGGACGTCCATTTCTTGCAACTTCTAACGCATTGATTAATTGTAGAAATGGACTGATGAAGCTATCATTTGGAAACATGACATTGGAGATGAATATTTTCAATATTTGCAAGCAACCTGGAGATGATAATGATTTACAAGAAGTAGATCATATTGACGAATTAGTTTATGATCAACTTCAATCTAATTTAAGTAAAAATGAGTTAGATGAATATGAAAATTTGCAAATGATTTATTCTAAGGAAGAAATCAAAGATGAAACAAGCACTTAAAATGTTGATGAGAATCTTTTGTCAACAGTGACACCAAATTCGACATTTGACATCACACCAATCGATGATTACTTTCCTAACGAATCCTTACTTTCTTTTAGTCCAATGCCTTGGTATGATAAAAATATCAATTTTCTTGCTTTAGGAGATTTGCCAGCTGATTGGAGTACTCAAGACAAAGAAAACTTTTTGAACGAAGTAAAGAATTTTTATAGTGATGACCCTAACTTATTCAAATATTGTCCTAATCAAATATTTCAAAGATTCATTCCTAACAATGAGGTAAGTAGTGTCATTAAACTTTGTTATTCTGAAGCAAGTGGAAGTTATTTCTCGTCAAAAAAGACAGCTGCAAAAATCTTTCAAAATGGATTTTATTGGCCCACCATGTTCAAGGACAAGCATGCATTCTGCAAAACTTGTGAAAATTGTCAAAAAGTTGATACTGGTAAAAAAGTTTTGTTTTATAATTCTCAACTCTATGCATTCCCTAGAGAGCTAAGGCCAAGATAGAGCAATCCTTATGGGTTTTGTGATATTGAGAATTCAATGAATGATAATGATTTTAAGGAAAATGGACATCGTTTAAATCTTACTTTGATAATTTTCCTAGTGAAAATGAATCAACTGGTTAGAATGATCTTATAAATAAAGGTTGATTATTTAGCTTTTATCACATTGTTTTTGTGTTTCTTTTTAAGTGATGTTTGCTAGTTTCTCTCACCTCGATCAAATGGCGGATAACGGTATTTCGTGACTTAAGTCGGTTCTTTTAGTTTCCCATAATAACTGATATCTGTGTATATATTTATGTAATTCTTTGAATCTCTCTTCCAATTCTCATTTGAAAATGGACACTAATCTTGAAAAATTAAAAAAGTATTTTCCAGCTCTACCTCAGAATGCGATTTCAAAAATTTATCGTGCTAGATGTGCAAGATTGAGATTGTTAATGAATCATGAAATTCCTGAACATATTCGCTGGTTGATTGAAGCAAAGGTCTGATTATCAGGTGAGTCCTCTAACTCCTTCATTTCACAGATGCCTGAAATAGGTAAAAGCACTTTTGCAAAGAAGCGTTGTGCAAAACGACTAAAAGTCTGTCATCGATGTGCTAGATGGATGACGCGATGAAAAGATTGATATCTTCTTCCAAGTGCAGGAGTGTTGAAGTAATAAATAACCTGACAAGACCGGGGTCGAACCACAAGGAGGTTAATTGTACAAATTTTAAATAACAATAATATAACAACAATAACAATAACAACAACAATAATAATAATAACAATAGTAATACTACTACTACTAATAATAATAATAATAATAATAATAATAATAATAATAATAATAATAATAATAAAGAAAAAGAAGGAGAAGAAGAAGAAGAAGATGAGAATTTTGAGAAGGAATATTAATGTAAAGATTTAACAATAATAACAAACAATGTCAAAGTTAGAGGATCGACTAATGGTATGTCAAACAATTATAGTATAAACTCTTATTATTCAATTGGAAACCACACACAAAGGAGATTCCAATCAGATTATAGATTGTTAACATGATTATATTAGTCATCTTATTCAATTAATGCTAATACTTGTAAATTTCGTCAAGCATTCATGATTATAACTTATATTAACAACAAATCAAGTTCGTTTCATAGCTCAAATGTTGAATATACCATACAGTATGAATTATGAAAGTGCTAAACATTTGTTGTACCAAGTATTATACAACATAAATCAAGATTAATCATTTGAAAAACAAAGTATTAAAGAGTGAACAAGATAACAAATATAAAACGTGTTAGTATCAAACATATACGTCCATATTAAGTTTACACTATACTTATTCTTACACCATTAGTGTAACCTTTTCACCTTGACATAATAAACTTAGCTAAACATAATGAAAGAAAGAAAAATAAATAAACAAAACAAGAACATAAATAAGATAAAGATTAACTAAGTAAAGGAAAGGAAATGAAAGGCATAAACTTGATATTAATGAAAGCAAAGCATAAGCAATACAAAAAATACAAAGAGAGAAAGGAAGAGCATGATCTTGATCTGGAAACCAAGATGCCTAAATGCATGGCAAATGCTTCCTTTTATAGGCCAAAATTGGGAACTATTGATTTGATAACTAATTGATAAGTGGGTGGCCAACTCTTGACTTGGTGACAATCCTTATCTTCTCTTGTCTGCCCAAAACATGATTGATAACGTCAAAATTGGAGCCACTCGAAAAATGAAAGTTGTAGATAATTGTCTTAGCTTTCTTGTGTAAACAATTCAGCTTATTTTGACTTCTAAAACTCCAGATATGGCCAAAATACTGAACAATGCTCGGGCTGGAGGACAAATTCAGGCTTATTTGGTGTTGCTACAATTTGGACTTGAAAATGACCTTTTTAGATCTTGGGCTCCATATGAAAGTTTTAGGCCTATATCTTATCTTTCCATCCATATAAAGTGAACCTATAACTCCAAATATGACTCAATTATCGAATAGTGTTCCGGTTTGGATTGCACCGACATCTCTTTTCTAACTTTGGCCATCTCTTTATCCTTGCAATTTAAGTTCTTAAAGTCATCAATCAATCCTTTCATTTATGTGATAGGCCTGCATTTAAAATGAAAATTTACCATAAATTAAAGGTATCTTATATTATTAGATATATTATTATAAAACATACTTTAGTTAAGGAGTTATTGATACTTCAAGTGCAAAATGATGATATAAAACCATGATAAAAATACACTTTTAAGTACTAATCACACCCCCTAACCAACTTATTACTAGTCCCTAGTAATCAAAGCGTTAAAATAGAAAAACAATTTTCAAATTCCATAAAACAAGGTATTCGTCATTTAACTTCCATTAATCTATCCAGATAAATAAACTCTCATAAAATTTATATATGTGCTCAATACCTCTTAACAAGATATTAATAAACCTTTATTTTATGCTCAATGTATCAACACATAATTATGGGGCTTTTCTTGGAAAAAAAACAAAATTTTTGTTCTAATGTTTAAGGTTAACTTCCTTGGGTTAGGATTATTATTTTTGTCTTCTTTTTTTTTAAATATATATACATATAATTTAAAAACATCATGCATCTTTAACCCATGTAATGAGCTTTCAGCTAATGACTCCTAGACTAGTTGGTCTTAGGGCATTAGGTGCTAAGACACCCTACGAGCTTAGTAACTCGGGTCAAAGATACTGATATATAGATAGTGCAATGTTTGATTCCCTTAAGCTTTTTTCCTCGACCCATGTAACAAACGTTGGGCTAATAGCTCCCAAGTCAGTTGACTTTAGTGTATTAGGTGTTAAAACACCCCTTCGGGCTTAATTGTTTAGGTTAGGGAGGCTACGAAACCAAACTTATCTACATTTTTATTATCATCATTTTTTTTCTTTTTTTTCTTAATTATATACAATCTCTTTCCCTTAGTACAACCTTTAACAAAAGAACATAAATAATATAATAATCCAATGTGCAACCCATAATCATATGTTAAAGTGTGTGTGAGAAAATTAAGATTTAAGAATACATGTTAAATAAGTATATGAGCAGAATTAATTGATAATAATGTGAGAGTTTGTAAACCTGAATATTTCAAGAAGTATTATAATAGACCTTGTTAAGAATGGTTACTAAAATGCGTCTTAAAAGTCACTTTAACAAAAGAGCTCCTTTACTCTGTCATCCTAGTAACAACAATTATGCACATGCTTTATGAAATGAAAAATAATTTTTTTTTTATCAACTACTACCCTTTCCCCCCAACCAAAACGAGACATTGACTTCAATGTTCTAAGGTAGAAAGATAGAGTATAGAAGATATCACCTGAAATGGCGAACACTAACAAACCTGAAACACACTTAAACAAATAGAAGAAACAACAAAACACAAATATTATGTTATTAATAAAACCAAAAGACACAAGTTTTTACGAACGAAAATTCAAATCGCAGTTGTGATTGTGGCTCCCATCTTCCCTTGGTTTTACATCCAAGAACAACTGAAACGCCCTCTATAGGTCGGGCATAGGCTTCCTATCCAGTTTTCTTAAAAACTGGCGAACAGGGTCGTTTTTAGTCAGATTCCCAAGACTATGTTGAGCATGTTCCTTATGGAATATTGGCCATAAATCATGAATTGCATGATACTTATCTTGACTATGATGAGACTTAAGAGTCAATAGAAGATTATTTAAAGACTTTGTGTTTTGAAATAAATCTCACCGTTTGACAATTTTCACAGGTTTTGCAGAATGCATGTAATTCCTTGAATATGGTGGGCCAATAAAATCCGCTTTATAAGATTTCTACAATCCTCTTTATTGACAAGAAATGATCCCCATGTGCTTTAGAGTGACAAAATTTAATGAAATTACTTACCTCATTTTCGAGAATGCTTTTTTGAAATATTTGATCAGGACAATAATTGAATATGTAAGGATCATCCCAATAAAAATTTTGCACATTGCTCAAAAATTTTCTTTTATCTTTGGTACTCCACTAAGCTGGCAAAAATCCTGAAGCAAGAAAATAAATATTTTTAGCAAACCAAGGCATTGAACTAAGAGAAAGTAGAGATTCATCAGGAAAGTAATCATCGATTGATGTGATGTCGGGTGTTGAATCTGTTGTCACTTTTGAAAAAAGATCTGCATCAACATTTTCGGTGCCTTTTTCATCCTCGATTTCTTCCTGATTAGTCATGGCATGAGGAAATAGAAGTGCTGGCAGAGAATCAGTCTTTTCCTTGCAATATTCAGATTCAACTCCTTCCTTACCCTTGGAGTTTGACTCATCATCTTTCTTACAAGGTTCAAGAGTGGGTTTTTGAATAACCTTACCATTGTGAAGAGTGATGACTAATTTGACTTGATCCATGTGTTGACTTCCAAAACTATTATTGGGCTATTAAAGCTTTCAATTCAAATCTGGATGATGCTAGTCAACTGTGAAAATTACAAATAAATGAGCTTGAGGAAATAAGAAATGATGCATATGAAAATTCAAGAATTTATAAAGCAAGAATTAAAGAGTTTCATGATAAGAAAATATTGAGAAAAACATTCAGTATTGGTAAAAAAGTCTTACTTTATAATTCTCGACTGCATTTATTTCCTGGAAAATTAAAATCAAGATGGAGTGGTCCTTTTATTGTCAAACATGTGTATATGTGGCCTATGACATTGAGTATCCAAAGAATGACAATGTTTTCAAGGTAAATGGACATCGTTTGAAAGTTTACTTTGACAATTTTTCTGTTGAAAATGACTCTATTGAATTGGGTGATCCTATATATAAAGATTGATTTTATTTTATTTTATTTTATGTTTCTTTTTGAGTGATTTTTGTTAGTTTCTCTCACCCCGGTCAAATGGCGAATAATAGTACTCCGTGACTTAAGTCGGTTCTTTCAGTTTCCCACAATATCTGATATCTGTGTATATGTTTGTGCAATTCTTTGAATCTCTCTTCCAATTCTCATTTGAAAATGGACACTAATCTTGAAAAATTGAAAAAGTATTTTCCTGCTCTGCCTCAGAATGCAATTATAAAAATTTACCATGTTAGATGTGCAAGATTGAGATTGTTAATGAATCATGAAATTCTTGAAGATATTCACTGGTTGATTGAAGCAAAGGTTCGATTATCAGGTGAGTCCTCAAACTCCATCATTTCACACATGCCTAGAACAGGTAAGAGCACTTTTGCAAAGAAACGTCATGCAAAACGACTGAAAGTTAATCATCGATGTGCTAAATGGACTTGTAATGTATAATGTCGTTCTTTAGGGATGGTATTTATAAACTGTGAAGATAAAATACAATTCATTAAGGATGGCCTGAGTAAGATAAAATACAATTCATTAAGGATGGACTTGCGAAAACAGACTCGTTGTAGACCTAGAAATCATCACTGAAAAGTAAGTGACAGCTGACGCATGGAATCGACAACGTCAATGAATCCATGACCGGCATGTGAAATCGATAGCAAAAATAGACTCATGGTTGGCGTATGGAATAGTTAAAAACACTATGTCATTGCAGATCCGGAAATCATCAGCAAAAACTGATTCACAATAGACCTATAAATCATTATTAAAAACTGATGGAGAGCTGGCGTATGGAATCGATAGTATGAATGAATTCATGAACAACACATGAAATTGATAGCAAAAGTAAAGTCATAAGGGAAGCATGCAATCGTCAAAAGCACCATGTCACTGCTGATCCAGAAATCATCAGCAAAACTTGAATCACTTTAGAAAGAGAAATCATCACTAAGAATTGAGTAAGGGATGATGCCTGGAATTGAAAAGGAGCTCTAGTTTATGGTTGACGCGCGAAATCAGTGGAGAAAAGAGAGTTAACACCAATGCAAGGAATCTTCAGTGAAAACGTCATTATAGATGTTGAAATCGTCACTAAAAACTGAGTGACAGCTGACGTATGGAATCAAAAGAGTCCCTCGTATCACGATCGACACTTCAAATCGATAGCAAAAATAATGTCACAGCTTACGCGTGGAATCATCAAAAACACTATATAACTAAGTCACTTTAGACCAAGAAATCATCATTGAAAACTAATTCACAGCTGACACATGGAATCGACAGCGAAAACGAATTCACAGCCGACATATAGAATCAATAGAGAAGACAAAGTCATTATTGACACATGGAAATGTTAGTGAATGCTTGACCACTTTTTATGATCGGCTTGTTTTAACTCGCAAGTGCACGAGTGTGCAATGTAGCAATTAACTCGGTAAGATCGAGGTCATATCCATAGAGAGGTAGATCTGAAAATTAAGCTAGGTAACAAAAAAAAACTCAAGAGAAATTAAATTAATAATAACTTGGTTGAAAATAATTGATGGATTTGTTTTCAAAGATGAAAAGGTGTAAATAGATTTTAAATGATAAGAAAAAGTAATTCTTGGTCCAAATCAATTTTAATGGTGATGTATTGGTGATTTCTTTAACATATATAAGATAACCCAACCTAATATCAACGATGGTGCTATTAGATCGGACCTAGAAATCATCACTCTTAGAAGCCTCTTCTATAGATATCTATTAGAGACATATTTATAGGAAATTCTATCACCTTTTCAAATAATTAAAGAAAAGCTCATTTGGACACCTGAGTAAAAAGTTATAGGCAAAACACCGAAAGGTGTTCTGAAACATCAAATCAGGACAACTTTGAAACCACTTTGGTACACGTTTTTCTTCCTCATTTATGAGCTGTCTCTTTCTTCTTTTTAACCCAAAATAATATAACAATGTCCCTTCTAGCTTTCCATCCATGTGCTTGCCTTCTTGGATTAATGGATTACCCAAAATAAATCAATTGTTATTTGTTGTGTGGACATGTAAGATCATGGATTGTGCTTGGGCTGATTTGAAGGTTGATTTGGGGCTGAATTTAAGCATCAAATAAGTATACAAATGTACCTCTTATTTAGGCTAAGATTGACATTGAAACCTTGAGTGTTTAATGGTTGAAGTTTGCACACAACATAAGCCAAGTTTGGACTTGAAATAGATCATATGATATTCTTTTCTAGAATTGGAATATAATTAATTTTTGGGATAAATTTGGAGCACTTATTTAACCAAGATTTGTTCAATCTTCAACTAAATGTCTCTTCAATTCTTTGTTCTGAATTTTAACGTTGAATTTTCTAAATTAATTCATTTAAACTCCAAAAACTTATCATAATAACCATTAACATTTAACAAACCTATGGGTTTATGGTGAATGTACAGTTGGGCCCAAGAGGAAATATGAAAGATCTCTTCCAATGTGTCTAGACCACCTGGTAAAGCAATGAAGGCATCAACATGGTTAAACATTGCATTAATTGGAGCTGACATTATGGAGACCTGAAGTTCCTCTCCAATTGTTTTTCCAATGATGTCCCCTTGTACTAAAGTTTCGGGACGACCCCCAAAACTTGACTACCTCCTAAAAATACAGTTATTGACACACCTCCCGTTAACCCAAGATTGCCTCCTCTATACACTAAATGAATCTTTCTCTCAGCTAGCACTTGACCAAAATGATTTGCTGATTCTAAAACTCCTTTTCTTTCCTAGGATTAGATCCACCGAAAACATAAATATTTCTTATATGATGACGTGAGGAACTTGCCATTTCTACACACTTCTATATTTATTGAATGTATGGGCTAAGTAGAAATGAAAAGAAGGAAGAGAGAATTTTATAGATGAGAAATTAGAAAGGTAATCATACCACCTATATGTAGGCCAACTAGAGTCTCACACATACTCTCTCTCTCTCTATTTATTTATTAATTTACTTTTGAAAACCATGTGTATGTACAAGTAGTTGTGATTGTAACTCACATCTTCCCTTGGTTTCACATCCAAGAATAGCTTCCCATCCAATTTTCTTAAAAACTAGCAAACAGGGTCTTTTTTAATCAGATTCCCAAGACTAAGTCAATCATGTTCTTTATAAAATAGTAGCCATAAATCATGAATTGCATGATGCACATCTCCACTAGGATGCTTCTCAAGAGTCAGTAGAAGATTATCTAAAGACTCCTTATGATTTCTAAGTCACTAGTGATGTAGTTTTCATTAACGATTCCATGTGTCAATGATAACTTTTTCTTATCTACTCTATTTCATGCAACAACCTTGGATTTTTTTTTGCTGTTGATTCCATGCATCAGTCATGAATTAGTTTTCAATGATGATTTCTTGGTCTACTGTGACATAGTTATTGCTGACCATTTATGGATCTAGAGTGACATAAAGCTTTTGAAGATTCCAAGCATAAGGCATAACTCTATTTAGCTATCCATTTGATGCGGTAGTTGTGAATTCATTTACGTTGTTAATTCCATATGTGAACTATCACTCAATTTTTAGTGAAGTTTCCAAGGTCTATAATGACTCTGTTTTCGTTGATGATTTCTAGGCAATACTGTCGCAGTTTTCACTCGCGATTCCATGCATCAACCTCAAATTAGGTTTTGCTGTTGATTTCATGCGTCATCAATCACTCAATTTCCAATATGATTTCTTGTTCTATATTGACTTAGTTTTCACTAACAATTTTTGGATCAGCAGTGAAATTGTGTTTTATGCCATTCCATGCATAAACCATGACTCTATTTTTGTAATCAATTTCTTGCATTAACTGTGAGCTGAATGTTTTAAAAAATAAAGCTGAGACAATTTCCTACAAATTTCTTGTTTTTAAGTGGCTCCAATGTTGATGTTATCAATGATGTTTTGGGCAGACAAGAGAAGATAAGGATTGTCACTAAGTGAAGAGTTGGTCACCCGCTCATCAATTAGTCATCAAATCAACACTTTCCAATTTTGAACTATAAAAGGAGGCATTTGCATTTAGACATCTTGGTCTCCAGATCAAGATCATGCTTTTGCTTTCACTCTTTGTATTTTTTTTGTATTGCTTATGTTTTGCTTTCATTAATATCAAGTTTATGCATTTATTTCCTCTTATTTACTTAGTTAACTTTTATCTTATTTTGATTCTTATTTTGTTTAATTTTTTTTTCATTCATTATGTCTAGCTAATTTTATTATGTCAAGGTGAAAGGGTTACACTAATGGTGTAAGAATAAGTATAATGTAAACTTAATATGGACTTTAATGTTTGATACTAACATGTTTTGTATTTATTGTCTTGTTCACTCTTTAATACTTTGCTTGTTAAATGCCTAATCTTGATTTATGTTGTATAACACTTGGTACAACAAATTCTTGGCACTTTCATAGCCCATACTATATGGTATAACCGACACCTAAGCTATGAAAGGAACTTGATTTGTTGTTAACATAAGTTATAATCATAAATGCTTGATGAGATTTACAAGTATTAACATTAATCGAATAAGATGACTAATGTACTCATGTTAACAATCTATAATATGATTGGAACCTTCTTTGTGTGTGGTTTCCAATTGAATAATAAGAGTTTATACTATACTTGTTTGACATACCATTAGTGGAACCTCTAACCTTGACATTTGTTATTATCATTGTTTAATCCTTACATCAATATTCTATCTCCAAGTTCTCATCATCTTCTTCTTCTTCTCTTTCTTTCTTTATTATTATTATTAGTACTACTACTACTATTATTATTATTATAGTTGTTGATGTTATTGTTATTGTTATTATTGTTGTTATTCCTACTATTGTTTTTTTATAATTTGTACAATTAACCTCTCTATGATTCGACCTCGGTCTTACCGGACTATTTATTACTTTGACACTCCTGCAGTTAGGAGAAGACATCAACCATTTAGTCGTGTCAGTCATTTATATCAAGTGGTAGACTTTATAGCGCATCCTCATCATTTTCATAAAATATGACCAAAGGAGATAATCAATCACTTCATAATGAGAATAACCGTGCTAGAACACTTAGAGACCACATGAATCCCACAAGAATAAGTGCACTATCATGCATAGTTTTTCTTCCCGATGCATCTCATTTTAATTTTAAGTCAGACATTATTTAACTTTTACCTTCTTTTCATGACTTAGAATTGGAAAATCCATACTTGCATTTAAGGGAATTGAGGAGGTCTGCAACACATATAATAATTTAAATTGTAGCCTGAACACCATCAGATTAAAGCTTTTTCCTTTTGTATTAAAAGATAAAGCTAAAACATGGCTATAAAATTTGAGATCATGATCCATTCGTGCTTGGGATGAAATGCAACAACAGTTTTTAAAGAAGTTTTTCCCATCTCATAGAACAAACTCTTTCAAAAAACGAATCACCACTTTCACTCAAAAACCATGACTTTATTTTTTACGATTGATTATTATTATTATTATTACTACTACTACTACTACTACTACTACTACTACTATTATAATAATAATTATTATTGTTTTATTATTGTCATTGTTGTTGTATTATTGTTATCTATAATTATATAATTAACCTCTCTATGGTTCGACCCCGGTCTTGCTGGGTTATTTATTACTTTGACACTCTTACACTTAGGAGAAGACATTAATCTTTTCATGATGTCAAGTTTTTGGCGTAATTGCTAGAGAAGTAAGTTTTTGTATAGATTATAGTATTTATTTTATTTTATCTTTTCACTGTATATAACTTTGTTTCTTTGTTCTTGTTTCTTCTTTTTTTATTTTCTTCTTCCTTTTATTCTATTCCTACACATACATGAGAGTGTGGTCACGTACATTAAGTGGTAGACCTTACAGCGCATCCTCATCATTTTCATAAAACATGGCCGAAGAAGATAATCAATCACTTCATAATGAGAATAACCATGCTAGAACACTTAGAGACCACATGAATCCCAAAAGAATAAGTGCACCATCATGCATGCTTTTTCCTCCTGATGCATCTCATTTTAATCTTAAGCCAGACATTATTCAACTTTTACCTTCTTTTCATGGCTTAGAATTGGAAAATCCATACTTGCATTTAAGGGAATTTGAGGAGGTTTGGAACACATATAATGACTTAAATTATAGCATGAACACCATCAGATTAAAGCTTTTTTTCTTTTTCATTAAAAGATAAAACTAAAACATGACTATAAAATTTGAGACTAGGATCCATTCGTGCTTTGGATGAAATGTACTTGACCGCTTTTTATGATCGGCTTGTTTTAACTCGCAAGTGCACGAGTGTGCGATGTAGCAATTAACTCGGTAAGATCTAGGTCATATCCACAAAGAGCTAGATCTGGAAATTAAGCTAGGTGACAAAAAAATCAAGAGAAATTAAATTATCAATAACTTGGTTGAAAATAATTGATGGATTTGTTTTCAAAGATGAAAACGTGTAAATAGATTTTAAATGACAAGAAAAAGTAAGTCTTGGTCCAAATCAATTTTAATGGTGATGTATTGGTGATTTTTTCAACATATATAAGATAAATCAACCTAATATCAACGATGGTGATATTAGAGCGGAAGATATTACAATGAAGTTTAGAAAGATGAAGATTGATTATTGCTTAAGAATGAACAAGTACTTTCATATTAAGTAAGACATTGAATCAAGCAATCTCTATACCAAAACTAAAGTTTGTGCATAAAAATTCAAGATTATAACATTACCTAAATGATTTCTAAAATTTCTTTACAATAATAAATCATTCATGAAGAAAATGAGAAGATAAACATTAAGATTCATTCATATCCTAAAAAACTCACCTCAATCACCATTATCCTTGATTTGGATCCAAGAAAGAGTTTAGCCAACCACGATTATATATAAGAACACTTCAATAAACATGAAATAACTTGAATGAAACAGAAATAATAAGTTTTACAAACTAAAGAACTGAAATCTATAAAGAAGAACACCATACAATTTCAGAAAAAATTCGGACACAAATCTGACTCTAACTTTGGACAGAAATTTGACCCTCTTAGAAGATTTTTTTCGAGATGTCTGTTAGAGACATATTTATAGGAAATTCTGTCACCTTTCCAGATCATTAAGGAACAGCTCATTTGGACACCTAAGTCAAACGTTATGGGCAAAACACCGAAAGGTGTTCTGAAAAATCAAATGAGGACAGCTTTGCAACCACTTTGGTGCACGTTTTTCTTCCTCATTTATGAGTTGTCTCCTTCTTCGTTTTGACCCAAAATAATGTAAAAATATCCCCTCCAGCTTTCCATCCATCTGCTTGCCTTCTTGGATCAATGGATTATCCATCCATCTAATTGTTATTTGTTGTGTGGACATGTAAGATCATGGATTGTGTTTGGGCTTATTTGGGGTTGATTTAGGGCTGAATTTGGGCTGAATTGGAGCATCAAATAAGTATACAAATGTACTTATTATTTGGGCTAATATTGACATTGAAACCTTGAGTGTTTAAGGGTTGAAGTTTGCACGCAACATAAGGGAAGTTTGGGCTTGAAATAGATCATATGATATTCTTTTCTAGAATTGGAATAGAATTGATTTTTGGGATAAATTTGGAGCACTTATTTGAACGAAGATTTGCTTCAATCTTCAACTAAATGTCTCTTCAATTCTTTGTTCTGAATTCCGACATTGAATTTTCTGAATTAATTCATTTAAGCTCCAAAAACCTATCGAAACATTAAAACAAACTTCATTACTAAAAAAACACATCAATTATTATAAAAACAACCAAATAAAAACAATAAATACATATATAAAATAAGAGACTTAATGACACTTTTGATGCACAATCACACCCCCAAACTTAGATTTTGCTAGTCCTCAAGCAAAACAAAACATAAAACCTTTGAAATAAAAATAATAATAATAACAACCATAATCAGGCTCGATTTATGACACTTGAAGGATCTATCATGCAAACATTGGTATCTTTAACTTAGTGTACACAATAGCAAATAAAAAAAAATAAGCATACTCATATTCTCTAAATCAAACATCCATACAAAATTTTCAAATTCAGTCATATTTATCGTGCAACCAACATAATTGATTCATACAAAAACTCAACTTGTAATCTTCCCTTCTTACCAACACAAACAAGGTAGAAAACTAGAGAAATATCTATATTTTTTTTTTTTTTTTTTTTTAAAGATATGGTTTATTCTGTCTTTAAGTAGTCACTTCCCTTTTGATGCGAATACAAACATTTGTGATGAATGCACCTGGTTACTCACAAAGTCACAAACTTAAAGTGCTTTGCATACTCATATTTCAAGCTACCGTTTGACGTAAAGATAAACATTTGTGATGAATACCCCTAGTTACTGAGCAACTCAAAACATTGGAGTAGATAAAACTTTGTACACATTTATTTATTTATTTATTTATGTAATAATTATTACTCTATTTACTTAAACCTTGTTTAGGACTATATCAGAAGGGATAATCACAAGTAAAGCATCATACTCATCTTTCATGCATATTCACATAACTCACACAACTTTTACAAGGAAAGATGTACTTCAGTAATCTTAAAAAGAAAGTATGCTATATCTTGCTTTATAAGATATTATCTATCCCAAATTAAAGCATGCAATGTTCAACACAATAGATATCTGGAGAGAGAGAGATTAGAGATCAAACTGCTGAAGCTAGATCTACTCCGTTCACCGTTGGATCGTCCTCATTTCTTACTATGTTGTTCATTCCAACCTTCTCGAAACATTGACCGAATGGATCTTCATTCCAATCAACGAGGTGGGAGATATTGATCTCGTAATATTTCTACTGTTCTGCATTTTTAGTTGCAGCAGAGTTTGTATTTGCATGAGAGTTTGGACACATACATTAAGTGGTAGACTTTCTAGAAAATCCTCATTTTCTTCAAAAAAAAAACATGGCCAAAGAAGAGAACCAATCAATTCATAATGAGAATAATGAGAATAATCGTATTAGAACATCTTGGTACAACAAATACTTAGCACTTTCACAGCCCAAATGTATGGTATAACCGACACCTGTGCTATGAAAGGAACTTGAATTGTTGTTAACATAAGTTAGCATCATAAATACTTTACTACATTTACAAGTGGTAGCATTATTTGAATAAGATAACTAATATAATCATGTTAACAATTTACAATCCAAATGGAAACTTTTTTTTGTGTGGTTTTCATTTGAATAATAAAAAGAGTTTATACTATACTTATTTAAAATATCATTAGTAGATCCTCTAACCTTGACAATTATTTTATCCTTGCTTAATCCTTATATCAATATCACATCTAAAGAATTCTCTTCAACTCCTTTTCATTTATTGTTTATAATTTTATATAGTTCACCTCCCTCTTATTCGACCCTAGTCTTGTTGAGTTATTTATTACTTCAACACTTCTACACTTGGAAGAAGACATCAATTTTTTGGTCATGTCAAATTATCAAGTGATGAAATTATTGCTGATGACATGACAAAAAGATTGATGTCTTCTTGAAGTGCAGGAGTGTCGAAGTAATAAATAACCCGGCAAGACCGGGGTCGAATAACAGGGAGGTTAATTGTACAAATTATAAATAACAATAATAACAATAACAACAAAAACTATAATAATACTACTACTACTACTACTACTAGTAGTAGTAAAGAAAGATAAGAAGAAGAAGATGATGAGAACTTGGAGATGGAATATTAATGTAAGGATTAAACAATGATAATAACAAATGTCAAGGTTAGAGGATCCACTAATGGTATGTCAAACAAGTATAGTATAAACTCTTATTATTCAATTGGAAACCACACACAAAGGAGGTTCCAATCAGATTATAAATTGTTAACATGATTACATTAGTCATCTTATTCAATTAATGCTAATACTTATAAATGTCATCTTATTTCAAAAGGTAATGACCAATCGGGAGGTTGAATGATAGGAGCACAAGTAAGTAAGTTTTTAAGTTTAACAAAGGTTTCTTTACAATGTTTAGTCCATTCAAAAATAGTATCCTTTGTTAGAAGGTTACTTAAAGGCTTAAATATTACACTAAAATCTTTGATGAACCTTCTATAAAAACAGCATGTCCCAGGAATGATCTAACATCTTTAAGAGATTTTGGTGTTGGCAAGTTTGCAATTAACTCGATTTTAGATTTGTCAACCTCAATTCCTTTTGATGAAAGAATGTGACCAAGTAAAATGTCGTTTGTTACCATAAAATGACATTTTTCCCAATTCAGCACAAGATTATTCTCTTCACACCTCTTCAAAACCTTTTCTAAGTTAGTCAAACAATCATCAAATGAATCGCCAAAAACAGAAAAATCATCCATAAAAATCTCAAGAAAATGTTCAACCATATCACTAAATATACTAAGCATGCATCTTTGAAATGTGGCTGGTGCATGACATAATCCAAAAGGCATCCTTCGATATGCAAAAGTACCAAATGGATATGTGAAAGTAGTCTTCTCTTGATCTTCCAACGCAATTTCAATTTGGTTGTAACTTGAATAGCCATCTAGGAAACAATAAAATTCATGACCTGCAACTCTTTCTAGGATTTGATCCATGAAAGGTAAAGGAAATGATCTTTTCTAGTCATTGAACTAAGTTTCCTATAGTCAATGCATATGCGCTAACCAGTAACAGTTCTAGTGGGAGGTATCTCATTGTTCTCATTTGTTATCATAGTGACTCCAGACTTTTTAGGTACAACTTGGGAAGAACTTACCCATTTGCTGTCAGAAATAGGATAAATGATTTCATTATCTAGAAGCTATCATTTTTTACTACTTCTTTCATATTAGGATTTAGCCTTCGTTGCATTTCTCTAGAGGGTTTAGCATTTTCTTCTAAATAAATTCTATGTGTACACATCAAAGGACTAATTCCTTTTATATCAGCTGTAGTCCATCCTAATGTATTTTTGTGCATTTTCAGAGTTTGTAATAACTTACCTTCCTGATGTGCATTAAGTTTGGAAGAGATTATTATCAGAAAAGTTTCATTTTCTCCAAAAAATAAGTATTTGAGATTGGATGGCAATGGCTTCAAATCAGGTTTTGGTGGTTGAACACTTGAAGGTATGGAGTTAATTGATCGTGGTGGCAATTCCTTAATTTATGGCCTCCAATTACTTGTCTTTGATTCTTCCTCAAAATAAATCATTTGCAAATCATAAGATTCATTAATCTCAATTTTACTGGAAGTGGTTGGAAATTGATCATGAATTAATTTTACAGTAAAGTTCACTTCTTGTAAATCATTATCATCTCTAGGTTGCTTGCAAATGTTGAAAATATCCATCTCTAATGTCATGTTTCCAAATGATAGCTTTATCAGTCCATTCCTACAATTAATCAATGCATTAGAAGTTGCAAGAAATGTACGTCCTAAAATAACAGGAAATGAATTACATACTTCGGCAGGTTGTGTGTCCAAGACAATAAAATTGACAGGATAAATGAATTTATTGACTTGTACTAACACATCTTCAAGTAAAAGAGTTATAGAAGTTGGTTTTAACTCACCTAGATTGAGACTCTGAAAAACTAAATATGGAAGTAAATTCACACTAGCACCAAGATCAAGTAAGGCTCTTTCAATTTTATGCTCTCCAATAAAGTAAGAAATTATAGGACAACCAGGGTCTTTATATTTAAAAGCATTATTGTTCTAAAGAATAGCACTTACTTGTTCGGCTAGAAAGACTTTCTTTTTCATATTCAGTTTCCTCTTCAGAGTGCATAGATCTTTTAAAAATTTAGCATAGAAAGGAACTTGTTTAATAGCATCCAGCAAAGGTATATTGATTCTTACCTGTTTGAAAGTTTCAAAAATTTCAGAGTTGTGATTGACTTTACTTTATTTGGTCATGGCTTGAGGAAATGGAAGTGCTGGAGGGGAATCGATCGTTTCTTTGCAATTTTCAGATTCAACCCCTTCCTTGCCCTCAGAGATTGATTCATCATCTTTCTCATAAGGTTCAACAGAGGGTTTTTTAATAACCTTACCACTACGAATAGTAGTGACTGATTTGACTTGATCCATGTGTTGGCTTCCAGAACTACTTGCATTTGCATTGTATTGCCCCTTGAGATTTTGTTATGGTTGAGATGGAAACTTACCTTTCTCTTGGAAACTGAAAGCAGATGTTAATTTTGCAAAAGTATCTTTAAAATCTCTCATGTTTTGAGAAAGTTGAGTATTGATTGTCTCTTGCTTTTCAATGAATGCATGCAATGTTTTCTCAAGATTTCTTCTAGGAGGTGGAGCATAAGGAGGTGCATATCCATGAGAATTTTGGAAATTGTGGTGTGCTTGAAATGGTGGTTGTGAAGTTTATGCATTGTTGTTCTCACTCTTCCAACTAAAATTTGGATGATTTCTCCAACCAGGGTTATCTGTTTGTGAGTAAGGGTTATGATTGGCCCTTTGGAAACTGTTTAAAGCATAGGCTTGTTCATGGAGACATTCCTTAAAAGAAGGCAAGGTTGGACAATCGTTGGTTGAGTCTTCATTTGTTTCATAGATTTGACACACAATGTTTTCAACATATTTCAATTGACCACTCTTTTTCAATTCTAGTGCCTCCACTTTTCTAGCTAAAGATGCAAACTTAGTTTAAAGGTCATGATCTTCCTTAAGGTTGTACATATCTCCACTAGACGTATGAGGTTGAGTTTTACTCAGTGACTCATAAGACCCGCAGTGTCCCAATTTTGAGCATTTTCACCTAACAAGTCTAAGTACTCCATTGCTTCATCAGGGTCTTTATCTTCAAAAGTTCCATTGCACATCAATTCAACCATTTGTCTATCTTTAGGTGTTAACCCTTCATAGAAATGTGAAACCAATCTCCATGTTTAAAAACCATGATGAGGGCAAGTACTAAGCAAGTCTTGATACCTATCCCAACATTGGTAAAATATTTCTCCTGGTTTTTGAGTGAAAGTGGTGATTTGTCTTTTGAAAGAGTTTGTTTTGTGAGATGGGAAAAACTTCTTTAAAAATTGTTGTTGCATTTCATCCCAAGCACGAATGGATCCTGGTCTTAAATTTTGTAGCCATGCTTTAGCTTTATCTTTTAATGAAAAAGAAAAAGGCTTTAATCTGATAGTATTTATGCTACAATTTAAATTATTATGTGTTGCAGACCTCCTCAAATTCCCTTAAATACAAGTATGGATTTTCCAATTCTAAACCATGAAAAAAAGGTAAAAGTTGAATAATGACTGGCTTAAAATTAAAATGAGATGCATTGGGAGGAAAAACTATGCATCATGGTGCACTTGTTCTTATGGGATTCATGTGGTCTCTACGTGTTCTAGTACGGCTATTCTCATTATGAAGTGATTGATTATCTTCTTCGACCATATTTTCTAAAAATGATGAGGATACCCTACAAAGTCTACCACTTGATGTACGTGACCACACTTTCATGCATGTGTAGGAATAGAATAAAAGGAAAAAGAAAACAAAAGAAGAAGAAACAAGAGAAGAAAAAAAGTTATATACAAGAAAAGTGAAAAGAGAAAATAAAATAAATATTATAATTTATACAAAAACTTACCTCCCCAGCAACGACAACAAAAACTTGACACGACTGAAAGATTGATGTCTTCTCCCAAGTGCAGGAGTGTCAAAGTAATAAATAACCTGGCATGACCGGGGTCGAACCATAGGGAGGTTAATTGTACAAATTATAAATAACAATAATACAACAACAATAATAATAGTAATAACAACAACAACAACAACAATAGTAGTAGTAGTAGTAGTAGCCAAAATACCGAACAGTGCTCGGGCTAGAGGATAGATTCAGACTTCTTTGTTGTTGCAACAATTTGGACTTTAAAATGGTGTTTTTATCTTGGGCTCCATATGAAAGTTGTAGGTCTATGTCTTTCTTTTCCATCCATATAAAATATACCTAAATCTAAGATCTATAGCTCTGGATATGACCCAATTACAGAACAGTGTTCCCGTTTGGATTGCATCGACATCTCTTTGCTAAGTTTGGCCATTTCATCAATCCTTTCATTTATGTGATAGGCCTGCATTTAAAATGAACATTTACCACAAATTAAAGGTATCTTATATTATTAGATATATTATTATAAAACATGCTTTAGTTAAGACAAATTAAAGGTATCTTATATTATTAGATATATTATTATAAAACATGCTTTAGTTAAGGAGTTATTGATACTTCAAGTGCAAAATGATGATATAAAACCTTGGTAAAAATACACTTTTAAGTATCAATCATCAACCCCTTGCTTACTTTATATTATCTTGTGTGTTGTGTTTTAAGTTAGAGTAATTAATTTGTACGACCATGACATCGCAACATTTATACAATATAAATCTAGATTAACCATTTAACAAACAAAGTATTAAAAGTGAACAAGATAACAAATACAAAACATGTTAGTATCAAACATTAAAGTCCATATTGAGTTTATACTATACTTATTCTTACACCATTAATGTAACCTTTTCACTTTGACATAATAAACTTAACTAAAACATAATGAAAGAAAGAAGCATAAATAAACAAGATAAGAACATAAATAAGATATAAGTTAACTAAGTAAAAGAAAAAAATGAAAAGTATAAATAAGAGATTAATATAAGCAAAACTTAAGCATTACAAAAATATAAAAAGAAAGAGCAAGATAACCTTGATCTGGAAACCAAGATGTCTAGATGCATGACAAATACCTTCTTTTATAGGCTAAAATTTAAAATTATTGATTTGATGACTAATTATGGAGTGGGTGGCCACCCCTTCATTTAGTAACAATCTTTATCTTGTTGTTTGCAGAAAATGTTATTTCTTACATCAGAATTTGAATAGATAGTCTTCATGAAAGTTTTGGTAAATTGTCTAAGCTTTCCAATAAAATAAGAATCAGGTCATTTCAACTTCTAAAACTCGAGATATAAGCTAAACACTGAATAATATTTGGACTGCATGATAGATTTCGACTTCTCCTTTGATTCTAAGATTTGGACTTCCAAACAACAGAATTAAGTCTTGGACTCTCGTGAATGATAAAAGAAAGGAAAAAAAAAGAAACAACAATTAGAAAAATAAATAAAAGTGAAAATAAAATAAAATATTTAATTTATACAATAACTTACCTCCCCGGCAATGGCGCCAAAAACATGACACGATCAAAGAGTTAATGTCTTATCCCAAGTGCAGTAGTGTCAAAGTAAAATAACCCGGCAAGATCGGGGTCGAACCATAGGGAGGTGAATTATATAAATTACAAATAAAGAAAAAGATTTGAAGAGAATAATAACAGAAAAGGAGTTGAAGAAAGTTTTGGGATGTGATATTGATGTAAGGATTAAACAATAACAAAACATATGTCAAATTTATAGGATTCACTAATGGTATTTCAAATAAATATAATATAAACTCTTTTTATTACTCAATTATAAACCACACACAAAGGAGGTTCCAATCGGATGATTTCTCGTTATTAGCTCATTATAAATTACTAATATGATCATATTAATCATCTTATCTAAGTAACACCATACTTATAAATATCATCAAGGAATCATGTTGCTAGTTTATGTTAACAACAAACCAAGTTCCTATCATAATAACAATGTCGGCCGAAGACCATGAAGGATCAAGCATTTGATGTACCAAATATTATACAACACAAATCTAAATTAACCATTTAATAAGCAAGGTATTAAGAATTAGTAAGATAAAAAGATAAAACATGTTAATAACAATCTTTCTTGGATATAAACATTTAAAGTCCATGTTGAGTTTATATTATACCTATTTTAACACCATTAGAGAAACCTTGACATAATTAACTTAGCTAAACATTAAGAAGGAGAAAAATGTAAATAAACAATATAAGAATATAAACATAATATAAGTTCAGTATAGGAAAGGAAATGAAAGAGCATAAACAAGAGATTACTGTAGCATGAAAGAAAACTTGAACATTACAAAGATGTAGAGAGAAAGCAAGAAGATAACTTTGATCTGAAAATTAATATGACTAAATACATGGACAATGCCTCTTTTTATAGGCCAAGTTTCAAAACTATTGATTGATTGAATAATTGGTGGGCATCCATTGATTTGGTGGCTGGTTTTTGACATTAATGGCTACTGTTTTTTTGATATTATGGGCTGATTATTGATATTATTGGCTGGCCAAAATATCATTTCTCACATCATAATTATAGCCAACTGAATTATAAAAGTTGTGGGCAATTATCTCAGCTTTCCAACAAAAAAAACCAGAGCTCATTTGGACTTCTATAACACAAGATATGAGCCAAAAACAGAATAGTGTTTTGAGTTGCAGGACAGCTTTCGATGTCTTCGTTGTTGCTAAGATTTGAGCTTGAAAACGGCAGAACTGAGTCTTTGAGTTCATATGAAAGTTGTAGGTCTATGTCTTAACTTTTTATCCATATAAAATAAACCTAAATCTGATATCCACAACTCTAGATATGATCAAATTATCGAATGGTGTTCGAGTTTGGAATGCACCAGCAACACTTTGCTAAGTTTGGCATTCTTTTTATCCTTTCAATTTCAATCCTTAAACTCATCAATCAATCCTTTTATTTATATGATAGACCTGCATTTAGGATGAACATTTACCATGAATTAAAGGTATATTATATTTTTAGACTTGCTAATATAAAACATGCTTTTGTTAGGGAATTTAATGATACTTTAAATGCAATATGATGACATAAATCCTTAATGAGAATGCACTTTTAAGTACTAATCAGTTAACATGATTACATTAGTCATTTATTCAATTAATGCTAATACTTGTAAATTTTGTTAAGCATTCATGATTATAACTTATGCAAATAACAAATCAAGTTCTTTTCATAGCTCAAGTGTCGGTTATACCATATAGTATGGGTTACGAACTAGAGAAATACCAAGGTTCGTGCTACCCTCATTGTTATTAACATCAGAACCCTTCACAGCATTTAAAAAATTCAACTTGGGGCTAAAGTTTAGTTGGTCTTGTTGCTGAAACCCTACCTTTAACTCATCAACTTTAGAACCCAACAGATGATTCATTTCTGAAACAACATTAGCAGCTTGGGAATTAGAGTGTTTCTTCTCTATGCTAGCTTCATAATCAACTTGATTAACACTAGTAAACTGAGAAATCCTCATCCCATGGCTGTTCAACATATCTTGTAGCTCTAATCTTAATATATGTCTAGACTTGACTTCATTATGTTGTTCATTGTTAGAGGTAACCATTGGAACAGAATCCACATCAGAACATAAGGACATTATGGCAGCATACAAATACTAGAGATACCAAATTCTTAGAAGAGAAACTGAGTCTAAGAAGTAACCTGAGCTTAGAAACAACAACAACCTAATCTTAGAAACAACAAGATTCAGATTTATTCATGAAGAAGAGAATTACAGAATTACAAGGCTAGTATCTTTGAGATCATTGATTGGAATGATGATCTATTCGGTCAAGCTGTAGAGTATATTCTGATGAACAACATACTAAACAATGGTGACGATCCAACAGTGAACAAAGGAGATCAAGTTTGAACAAAACCCAATTCACTCTGCTGCAACTAAAAATGCAGAACAGTAGAAATATTGCGAGATCAATATCTCCCACCTCGTTGATTGGAATAAAGATCCATTCGGTCAATGTTTTGAGAAGGTTGGAACGAATCTTGTAATTCTGTAAAAATAATAATAATAATAATAATAATAATAATAATAATAATAATAATAATACCACATAACAGTTAACTATATAAAATAATAATAATAATAATAATAATAATAATAATAATAATAATAATAATAATAATAGTAAGTTAAATAGGACTTTGAGATGTAAAATTAATGTGAGGATTAAACAATAATAAAAACAAATATTAAGGTTAGAGTATCCATTAATGGTATTTTAAACAAGTATAGTGCAAATGTTTTTCATTACTCAACTAGGGACCACACATAAATGAGGTTTGATAGAACCAAAAGATTGATGTCTTCTCCTAAGCGTAGGAGTGTCGAAGTAATAAATCACTCGGCAAGACTAGGGTCGGACCACATGGAGATTAATTGTATAAATTATAAATAACAATAATACAACAACAACAATAATAGTAATAATAATAGAAATAGTAATAGTAATAGAAGAAGAAGTTGATGTGAACTTTGAGATGAAAGATCAATGTAAGAATTAAACAATAATAACAACAAATATCAAGATTAGAGGATCCACTAATGGTATATCAAACAAGTATCGTATAAACTCCTATTATTCAATTGGAAACCACATATAAAGAAGGTTCCAATTAGATTATAAATTCTTAACATGATTACATTAGTCATCTTATTCAATTAATGTTAATACTTGTAAATGTTGTTAGGCATTCATGATTATAACTTATGTTAATAACAAATCAAGTTCCTTTTATAACTCAGGTGTTGGTTATACCATACAGTATGGGCTATAAAAGTGTCAAGCATTTTTTGTACCAAGTGTTATACAATATAAATCTAGATTAGTCATTTAACAAGTAAAGTATTAAAGAGTAAACATAGATAATAAATACAAAACATGTTAGTATCAAACATTAAAGTCTTACACTATACTTATTCTTACACCATTAATATAATCTTTTCACCTTGACGTAATAAACTTAACTAAACATAATAAAAGAAAAAAAATAAGTACATAAATAAGATAAAAGTTAATTAAGTAAAGGAAAGGAAATGAAAGGCATAAACATGATATTAATGAAAGCAAAACATAAACAATACAAACATACAAAGAGAGAAAGTAAAAGTATGATCTTGATCTGGAAACCAAGATGCCTAAATGCATGGAAAATGTATGTTTTTAATGCCAAAATTGAAAACTATTAATTTGATGACTAATTGATGAGTGCTTGGCTAATTCTTGACTTGGTGACAATCTTTATTTTCTCTTGTCTGTCTAAAACATAATTGATAAAGTTAGAATTAGAACCACTTGAATATAAAGTTCTAGGAAATTATCTCAACTTTCCAGGAAAAAAAATTGAGATCACCTAGACTTCTAGAACTCCAGATATGGGCCATAAACTAAATAGTATTTGGGTTGTAGGACAGATTTGGACTTCTTCGTTGTTGCTATAATTTGGACTTAAAAATGGCCTTTTTAAAACTAAACCTCCTATAAACATTATAGGCCTATATCTTACCTTTCCAACGATATAAAATAGACCTAAATCCTAGATCTACAACTCTAGATATGTCCCAACTATCAAACAGTACTCTAGTTTGGACTACACCAACATCTTTTCTCTAAATTTGGCCATCTTTTTGTCCTTTTAATTTTAGTTCTTAAACTTATCAATCAATCCTTTTATTTATGTGATAGGCCTATATTTAAAATGAATATTTAGCATAAATTAAAAGTATCTTATATTATTAGACATGTTATTATAAAACATGCTTCAGTTAAGGAGTTATTAATATTTCAAGTGCAAAATAATGATATAAAACCTTGATACAAATACTCTTTTAAGTGCAAATTATGCCCCCTCAACCAGCTTATACTAGTCCCTAGAAATCAAAGCTTAAAATAGAAAAATAATTTGTAAATTCCACAAAACAAGGTATTCATCATTCAACTTCCATTAATTTATCCAGATAAATAAAATCTCATTAAATTTATATATCTGCTCAATATCTCTTACATAAGATATTAATAAACCTTCTTTTTGTGCTTAATATATCAACACTTAGTTATGAGGCTTTACTTAGAAGAAAATAAAATTTTTATTCTAATGTTTAAGGTTAACTTTCTTAGGTTGGGATTTTTTTTCTTTTAATATATATATATTTATATGTATATATATATATATATATATGTAACTTAACACACAATCTATCTTTAACCCATACAACGAGCTTTCAGCTAATGATTCTTATATCAGTTGGCCTTAGGGCATTAGGTGTTGAGACAAATCCATCTCCATGAGCTTAGTAACTCAAGTTACAAATACTAATATGTAGATATTGCAATGTTTGATTCCTTTAAGCTTTTCTCCTCAACCCATGTAACAAGCATTGATCTAATAACTCCCAAGTCAGTTGACTTTAGGGTATTACGTGTTAAAATATCCTTTCGGGCTTAATTGCTTAGGTTAGGGAGGCTATGAAAACAAACTTATCTACATTTTTATTATTATCATTTTTGCTCTTTTTTTTGTTTTATTGTTTTTCAAATTACATACTATTCCTTTCTCTTAGTTGTTACCTTTGATAAAAGAACATAAAGAAGGAGTGAAAACTTAGAGAGAGAGATATCTGGAGAGAGAGAGAGATTAGAGATCTTCGTTCTATGTTATTCGTTCACCGTTGGATCGTCCTCATTTCTTACTATGTTATTCGTTCCAACTTTCTCGAAACATTGATCGAATGGATCTTCATTCCAATCAACAAGGTGGGAGATATTGATCTCTTAATATTTCTATTGTTCTGCATTTTTAGTTGCAGCAGAGTGAATTGGGTTTTGTTTAAGCTTGATCTTCTTTGTTCACCCTTGGATCATGACCATTTTTTAGTATGTTGTTCATTAGAACATACTCTACAGCTTGACCGTAGGGATCATCATTCCAATCAATGATCTCGAAGATACTGGCCTTGTAATTCTATAATTCTCTTAAAGCTTCATGAACAAATCTGAATCTTGTTGTTTTTGAGATTACGTTGTTGTTGTTTTTGAGCTTAGGTTACTTTTTAGACTCAATTTCTCTTCTTAGAATTTGGTATCTCTAGTATTTGTATGTTGCCATAATGTCCTTATGTTCTGTTGTGGATTCTGTTCCAATGGTTACCTCTAATAATGAACAACACAATGAAGTCAAGTCTGGACATATATTAAGATTAGAGCTACAAGATATGTTGAACAGCCATGGGATGAGGATTTCTCAGTTTACTAGTGTTAATCAAGCTGATTCTGAAGCTAGCACAAAGAAGAAACACTCTAGTTCCCAAGTTTCTAATGTTGTTTCAGAAATGAATCATGTGTCGGGTTCTAAAGTTGATGAGTTGAAGGTAGGGTCTCAGCAACAAGACTAGCTAAACCTAACCCCAAATTGAATTTTTTAAATGCTATGAAGGGTTCTGATGTTGATAACAATGAGGGTAGCAAGAACTATTTCTCTAGTTCGTAATCTGCATTTTGCTCCCCCTGCTATGACTGATGGTCGTGTGACAGTAGCTCCTCCACTTGATGTGTTTGAGAATGGCTGTGAACTTTGGAAATCCACCCTAGTTGGTCATTTTGTGGGTAAGAAATTACCATATCCCATTGTTAATAATCTAGGGTTCCTACGGTCTATCAGAAGTTTTATCTTTGGATAATGGTTTCTTCCTATTCACTTTTGATTTTGTTGATCATGCCACTAATGTGTTGGAAAGAGCCCCATGAAACATGGTAAGCAGACCTTTCGTGCTTAAACGTTGGCAACCGAACATGCAATTTTTGAAAGGCGATTTGGTTAGAGTTCCGGTATGGGTTAGGCCGTTTAATGTTCCTTTTAAGTATTGGACTATTAAGGGGTTGAGTTATGTAGCGAGTGCTATTGGGGTTCCTCTTCATGCTGATCAGACTACATTGTTGCGTCAAAGGCTTAGCTACGCAAGAGTTTGTGTTGAGATTGATGCTACGAAGAGGCTCGTTAAAGAATACGACCTTCGCTGTCCAAATGGGTTATTCATAACAATTTTAGCTGATTACGAATGGATACCATCGAAGTGCAATAATTGTAATGTCTTTGGACACACGACAACGATATGTGCTACTAATAACGGTGATAAACTTACAATGGAGGCAGAAGGTAAGAGGAAAGTAGGAGCTGCGAACTCTAAATCTGCGGATAAACAGCAGAATCAGTTTCAATGGCAGGTAGTTGCTAAACGAAATAAGGGTTCTGTGAATGGTGAGAATGGTCCTTTGGCATCTAAAGTGCGTAACTGTAATGAGAATGGTTGTTCGACATCTGGTACAAATATTTCTGATTGTAATATGAATGAGAAGGCTGCATCAGATGTGAGCAATTCTGATTGTTATGAAGATGAAAATCCTACATCTCCTCTTGTTTTGAAGAGTTCACAAGGAGACATGGAGCAGGAGCGGGGGGTACAAGTACTGCTTCAGATCAAAGTTTAGCCATCTCCAATACATCTGATTGTGCGACCGTGAACCAGATTCTTTTCGTTAATAGTCATGAGCTGAATATAGATATTGACGCAATGAGAGGTGATACAGATGGGGAACGAACTGATAAGGAGTTGACATCACCAATCCTGAGAAGCCCACAAACTTTGAATTCCACCGAAAGGGAAACTGTTAATCAGTTAGCTATTAAGGCTAGAGACTCTATGGAGAAAAAGAAAAAGGGTTCGAAAAACTCTTCAAAGAAGAATAAGAAATATGTCTCCTCGCCTGGGGCACGTCGAGGTAATCTTTGTGTTGCTGTTTGTACTCCTCTCTATTTTCTTATGATTATTGGATGTTGGAATGTAAGAGGTTTGAATGATCCCATAAAGCATTTAGCATTGCGTCAGCTCATCCATCAAGAGAGGATGACTCTTTTTGGTTTGGTTGAAACTCGGGTTAGAGACGAGAATAAATATAATGTTTCTCAACTTCTTCTGCGTAATTGGTCCTTCTTGTATAATTATGATTTCTCTTGTCATGGTCGTATTTGGGTTTGTTGGAATGCTGATGTGGTGAAGGTTGATGTCCACGGAATGTCAGACTAGGCTATTCATGTTTCTGTCACTATATTAGCTACCAATATCTGTTTCAATGCTTCAATTATATACGGAGACAATAACGCTTCCTCACGTGAGGCATTATGGTCTGATATAGTGAGTCATTGTGATGGATGGGAGTCCAGCCCATGGATTCTTATGGGCGACTTTAATGCTATCCACTACCAATCAGAGAGGTTAGGAGGGTCTACTTCGTGGGCTGGTCATATGGACAGATTGGAAACATGTATTCAAGAAGTGAAAGTGGATGATCTTCGATATTCAGGCCTGCGTTATACTTGGTCGAATCAATGTCCTGAGAATCTGATTATGCATAAACTAGATAGAGTGCTTGACAATGAGAAATAGAATTTGAACTTCCCATTTTTAGAAGCGAGATTTTTGTCATCGGGTATGTCAGACCATTCTCCTATGGTGGTAAAGGTTACTGGTGATGATCAGAATATAAAGAAAAGATTCAGATTCTTCGATATGTGGATGGACCATGATGAGTTCATGCCCTTGGTGAGGAATGTATGCGAACACAATTCGGGGGGTTGTCCAATGTATCAGCTGTGTTGCAAGCTAAGAAGACTAAAACGGGAATTGAAACTTTTCAATATGACTCACTTCTCTAACATTTCACATAGAGTCAAAGATGCGAAAGATGAAATGGATAAGGCTCAACAGGCTCTACATATAGCACATGGGAATCTGACTTTATGCATGCGAGAAAGGGATGTTGTACGTAACTACGCTTCTATCGTCAAGGTTGAAGAGAGTTTTTATTTTTTTTGGTAAGTTGACGTATATATTAAAAGAAAACGATACAAAGATTATAAGGGGCATACCCCAGATTTACAATGAAAACAGAAACGTTAAACAATACATGGCTACATGCTAGCCACCGAACTGAAAACTCAAGACCTAAGTTGATTCGTTAGGGAAACTAATACAACCAGCTAAATATCAAATGAAGAATCTATGTTATTAACCCTCCAGGCTCGTTGGATTCTTTTATTTTCATTTGTTGGTAGAATGTTCCTCATCAAATCCAGCTTATCACGGATGATACATTCAATTTGATGAAAGACCAAATTCTGAGTTCTAGATATTCCAGCAAAGGTCCTTGCATTCCTTTCTTGCTAGATATGATACATTGTAGCTGCAAAACTGAGTTTACGAGAAAAATTGACGAAACTTTTGCCATGCCAAGTGACAGTGGCCCATCGAATCCATTCATCCCATCCTTTTGTCATTCTTGGAATGTTGCATCTGTCACAAACATCCCACCAGATCGCTTTAGTATAGGAGCATTCAAAGAACAAGTGGTTGTGATCTTCGTTGTTGCGGAGACAGAGTGAGCATCTATTGGGACCATGTATACCAAATCGATGAAGTCTATCTTGAGTTGTGAGTTTCTGTTGGACAGCCACCCAAAGAAGAAACGAATGTCTTGGAACAGCATTCTTGAACCACACAATGTCATGCCATTCGACCATCGTATGATGAAATCTTAGTTGTTCCCAAGCTATTTTGATCGAGAATCTGTGATTTGGTGAATCCAGCCAAACAATCTCATCATTTTGCCCTATCATTGGTTTAGAATTGGAAGGAATAGCTTCTACAATGGGGTGCCAGCCAATAGCGTGAGTGGTAGGAATTTTCCATTCTGAGTTATGAATCAGCATATTCACCTTCGCGTTCTTTTCCATACCTGAATCATAGATGAATCTATCGCCGTAAGAATCTGCGAGCGGGCTGTGAGGATGCCAATTGTCAAACCATAGAGAAGTTGTCCTACCATCCCCTATGATGTACTTCATCTTTGGCCATGCTAAGGATCTAAGCTTTAGAATCTTTCTCCATGCCCAATAGCAATTCTGTGGCGTCTTGATTGTCCAGAAATTCCTACCTCGCAACAGATTACATCTAATTCAAGTAGACCAGATTGAGTCATCTGAGTCATTGCACAGGTTCCAAATGTGTTTCAACAAAGCAATCTTGTTCCATTCTGTAATCCTCTTTATTCCTAGCCCCCCCCTCTCCTTTTTTGGAAGACATACCTGATCCCAAGCCACTTTAGCCCCAGTAGTTCTCATATCTGAACCTGACCAAAGAAAGGATTTCATAATTTGCTCCACACTTTTTATGACTTGCCCAGGTAAGAGGAAGAGAGATGCCCAATAGACCTGGATGGAAAATAAAACTGAATTAATCAGTTGTACTCGTCCTGCATACGAGAGTGTTCTACAAGTCCAATGTCAAACTTTAGAGGTGATTCGATCCACGAGACCCTTACAATAAACAGCCTTTAGTCTGGACGACATAAGAGGCACTCCTAAATATTTCATAGGGAGCTCCCCCTCTGCAAACCCAAGAACATGAATAATCTCTTCCCTCTCAGCATTTAACACACCGCTTAAGAAGATGTCACTTTTATTTGGATTTGGATACAGACTTGATAGGTCTTGAAACTTTGTGAGCACAGTTTTGATCATACGAATTGAGTTTACATCTCCTTTGCTAAAAATCATCAAGTCGTCAGCAAAACAAAGATGAGAAATGTTGTCCTTCTTGCATCTCCAGTGGAACTTGAAGTTTTGGTTGGCACTCATCTTGCAGAATAGCCCCGAAAGGATTTCCATACATAGGACAAACAAATATGGAGAAAGTGGATCCCCTTGTCGCAGCCCTCTCCCCCCTTGAAAATAACCTGCAAGCTCACCATTGACGTTGATAGAGAATTGACATGATGGAACACAAACCATAATCCAATCAATGACTGTTCTAGGGAATCCCATTTTTCTTAACATAACGTCAACGAAATCCCACCGAACCGAGTCATAAGCCTTCATCAGATCTACTTTCATAGCACAACATGCAGGTCCCGTAGATTTATGATAGCCTTTCATTAGTTCCTGAGACAAAAGAATGTTGTCGCTGATTCTCCGTCCAGAGATAAAAGCTATCTGATACGGACCTACTAAGGATGGCAAAATAGTTGTGATTCTCCCAGCTAGAATCTTAGCGATCTTAGCGATACATTTGTACACGGTATGCATTCCGAGGACATCAACCTTCACCACATCAGCATTCCAACAAACCCAAATACGACCATGACAAGAGAAATCATAATTATACAAGAAGGACCAATTACGCAGAAGAAGTTGAGAAACATTATATTTATTCTCGTCTCTAACCCGAGTTTCAACCAAACCGAAAAGAGTCATCCTCTCTTGATGGATGAGCTGACGCAATGCTGAATGCTTTATGGGATCATTCAAACCTCTTACATTCCAACATCCAATAATCATAAGAAAATAGAGAGGAGTACAAACAGCAATACAAAGATTACCTCGACGTGCCCCCAGGCGAGGAGACAGATTTCTTGTTCTTCTTTGAAGAGTTTTTCGAACCCTTTTTCTTTTTCTCTAGAGAGTCTCTAGCCTTAATAGCCAACTGATTAACAGTTTCCCTTTCGGTGGAATTCAAAGTTTGTGGGCTTGTCGGGATTGGTGACGTCCACTCCTTATCAGTTCGTTCCTCATCTGTATCACCTCCCCTTGCGTCAATATCTACATTCAGCTCATGACTATTAACGAAAAGAACCTGGTTCACGGTCGCACAATCAGATGTATTGGAGATGGCTAAACTTTGATCTGAAGCAGTATATGTACCCCCTTGCTCCTGCTTCATGTCTCCTTGTGAACTCTTCAAAACAAGAGGAGATGTAGGATTTTCATCTTCATAACAATCAGCATTGCTCACATCTGATGCAGCCTTCTCATTCATATTACAATCAGAAATATTTGTACTAGATGTCGAACAACCATTCTCATTACAGTTACGCACTTTAGATGCCAAAGGACCATTCTCACCACTCACAGAACCCTTATTTCGTTTAGCAACTACCTGCCATTGAAACTGATTCTGCTGTTTATCCGCAGATTTAGAGTTCGCAGCTCCTAGTTTCCTCTTACCCTCTGCCTCCATTGTAAGATTTTCACCGTTATTAGTAGCACATATCGCTATCGTGTGTCCAAAGACATTACAATTATTGCACTTCGATGGTATCCATTCGTAATCAGCTAAAATTGTTATGAATAACCTATTTGGACAGCGAAGGTCGTATTCCTTAACCAGTGTCTTCGTAGCATCAATCTCAACGCAAACTCTTGCGTAGCTAAGCCTTTGACGCAACAATGTAGTCTGATCAGCATGAAGAGGAACCCCAATAGCACTCGCTACACAACTCAACCCCTTAATAGTCCAATACTCAAGAGGAACATTATACAGCCTAACCTATACTGGAACTTTGACCAAATCACCTTTCAAAAATTGCATGTTCGGTTGCCAACGTTTAAGCACCAAAGGTCTGCTTGCCATGTGCCATGGGGCTCTTTCCAACACATTAGTGGCATGATCAACAGAATCAAAAGTGAATAGGAAGAAACCATTATCCGAAGATAAAACTTCTGATAGACCGTAGGAGCCCCAGATTCTTTTGGCAATAGAATTAACAACGGGATATGGTAATTTCTGACCCATAAAATGACCAACTAGGGTGGATTTCCAAAGTTCGCAGCCATCCTCAAACACATCAAGTGGAGGAGCTACTGTCACACGACCATCAGTCATAGTAGGGGGAGCAAAATGCAGATTACGAACTAGAGAAATACCAAGGTTCTTGCTACCCTCATTGTTATCAACATCAGAACCCTTCAAAGCATTTAAAAAATTCAATTTGGGGCGAAGGCTTTGGTGGTCTTGTTTCTGAGACCCTACCTTCAACTCATCAACTTTAGAACCCAACATATGATTCATTTCTGAAACAACATTAGAAGCTTGGGAATTAGAGTGTTTCTTCTCTATGCTAGCTTCAGAATCAGCTTGATTAACACTAGTAAACTGAGAAATCCTCATCCCATGGCTGTTCAACATATCTTGTAGCTCTAACTTAATATATGTCCAGACTTGACTTCATTGTGTTGTTTATTGTTAAAGGTAACCATTGGAACAAAATCCACAGCAGAACATAAGGATATTATGGCAGCATACAAATACTAGAGATACCAAATTATAAGAAGAGAAACTGAGTCTAAGACGTAACCTAAGCTCAGAAACAACAACAATGTAATCTCAGAAACAACAAGATTCAGATTTTTTCATGAAGGGAGAAGAGAATTACAGAATTACGAGGCCAGTATATTCGCGATTATTGATTGGAATGATGATCGTAGAGTATGTTTTGACGAACAACATACTAAAAAAAAGTGACGATCCAACGGTGAACAAAGAAGATCAAGCTTCAACAAAACCCAATTCACGCTGCTGCAACTAAAAATGCAGAACAGTAGAAATATTACGAGATCAATATCTCCCACCTCGTTGATTGGAATGAAGATCCATTCGGTCAATGTTTCTAGAAGGCTGGAATGAACAGCATAGTAAGAAATGAGGATGATCCAACGGTGGACGGAGTAGATCTAACTCCAACAGTTTGATCTCTAATCTCTCTCTCTCTCCAGTCTCTCTCTCTCTCTCTCCAGATCTGAAGAGAGTTTTTTCAAACAGAAGTCAAGGACATAGTGACTTCGTTTGGGGGATCAGAATACTAGCTACTTTCACAAATCAGTAAATGGAAGACAACATAGAAATAAACTTCTTTCACTTACAAGGGAGGATGGAGAGGTTGTTGAAGGATATGAGGCAATTAAATCAGAAGTAGTTGCGTACTTCCAGCATGTGTTAAGAGTGGAACAGATCCCTAGGGTTCTGAATGAGGAAGAGATGGAATCGGCAATTAACTTGAAACTGTCTTCGACGCAACAACATGTATTAGCACAAGATGTAACAAGGGAGGAGATTAAGCATGCTATGTTTAGTTTGAAGAACAAGAAAGCCCCTAGTCCGGATGGATTTAACACAGGTTTCTTCAAAAGAATGTGGCACATAGTTGGGGAAGATGAAATCAACATTGTTAGCTCCTTCTTTCAGACTCGGAGAATGCTTAAAGAAATGAATGCTACATCCTACGAGGTTGACAGATTTTCATCCTACATCTTGCTGCAATACCGTGTACAAATGCATCGCTAAGTTTCTAGCTGGGAGAATCAAAGCTGTTTTGCCATCCTTAGTAGGTCCGTATCAGACTCCTTTTATCTTTGGACGGAGAATCAGTGACAACATTCTTTTGTATCAGGAACTAATGAAAGGTTATCATAAATCTATGGGACCTGCCCGTTGTGCTATGAAAGTAGATCTGATGAAGTCTTATGACTCGGTTCAGTGGGATTTTAATGACGCTAAGTTAAGAAAAATGGGATTCCCTAGAACATTCATTGATTGGATTATGGTTTGTGTTGCATCATGTCAATTCTCTATCAACATCAATGGTGAGCTTGCAGGTTATTTTCCAGGGGGGAGAGGGCTGAGACAAGGGGATCCACTTTCTCCATATTTGCTTGTCCTATGTATAGAAATCCTTTCGGGGCTATTCTGCAAGATGAGTGCCAACCAAAACTTCAAGTTCCACAGGAGATACAAGAAGGACAACATTTCACATCTTTGTTTTGCTGACGACTTGATGATTTTTAGCAAAGGAGATGTAAACTCAATTCGTATGATCAAAACTGTGCTCACAAAGTTTCAAGATCTATCAAGTCTGTATCCAAATCCAAATAAAAGTGACATCTTCTTAAGCGGTGTGTTAAATGCTGAGAGGGATGAAATTATTCGTATTCTTGGGTTTGCACAGGGAGTGGTCCCTATGAAATATTTGGGAGTGCCTCTTATCTCGTCCAGACTAAAAGCTGTTTATTGTAAGGGTCTCGTGGATCGAATCACCTCTAAAGTTCGACATTGGACTTGTAGAACACTCTCGTATGCAGGACGAGTACAACTGATTAATTCAGTTTTATTTTCCATCCAGGTCTATTGGGCATCTCTCTTCCTCTTACCTGGGCAAGTCATAAAAAGTGTGGAGCAAATTATGAGATCCTTTCTTTGGTCAGGTTCAGATATGAGAACTGGGCTAAAGTGGCTTGGGATCAGGTATGTCTTCCAAAAAAGGAGGGGGGGGCTAGGAATAAACAGGATAGCAGAATGGAACAAGATTGCTTTGTTGAAACACATTTGGAACTTGTGCAATGACTCAGATGGCTCAATCTGGTCTACTTGGATCAGAGTTAATCTGTTGCGAGGTAGGAATTTCTGGACAATCAAGACGCCACAGAATTGCTCTTGGGCATGGAGAAAGATTCTAAAGCTTAGATCCTTAGCATGGCCGAAGATGAAGTACATCATAGGAGATGGCATGACAGCCTCTCTATGGTTTGACAATTGGCATCCTCACAGCCCGTTCATCGATTCTTACGGCGATAGATTCATCTATGATTCAGGTATGGAAAAGAACGCGAAGGTGAATATGCTGATTCATAACTCAGAATGAAAAATTCGTTGATACGATCCAAGCAAGGTCAAATTTGAATTTTGATGTAAAATGTGCAACTATCCAGTTTTACGGCAATATGAATTTTGTTATTTACTTCCTTTTGACTTGTGGACTTCCTATTTGGCTAGGATTCTTTTCCTAAAGGGATGTGGCAGCTTATTTTGGAAATATACTAATTCTAAAAGGATGTTTAATGGGCTGCAACATAGTTTCCAAGTGTGGCAAGGATTCATAATTATTTCAGAATCCTTTTCTTACAAGGATTCCTTATTCATCCGAGCTACAAAAGGAAAGAAGACTTTAAAATACATTCTACCTTCAGATCAGATTTCCTAGTCTATTTAGGACTTCTTAATGGTGTCAAATCTGATTCTAGCATATTTAAGATAGTAATTTTTGGATTTTTATATTTTTATTATTTTCTTCATAGTCTTTGGGTTATTATTACTTATTTGGGTCAATTGTAAGTGGGCTACATATAAGTCCACCTAAGGGGGGGTCCATTAGGGTTTCTTTAAGTGTAGAATCACTATAAATAGAGGCATAACCAAACATGTAGAGAAGGCTATTCAGATTAATAAAACTTCTTGTTTGCCGCACTTTGTGTGTGTGTTGGTGAGATAATCGCCCTTCCATGGTTCTCTAATGAACTAAAAAACAACTTATCGAAGAACAACTGTCTTCATGGCGTCATCCTTATACTTCTCGTTCGTGAATCAATATTCGTTGGGTGGGGGTTTTCCATTTCCAATAGTGCTGGTGCCTAGGTATAAGTTATCTTTTGTGTCACAGTCCTATCAAACCTGATTTACTTGGCTTTCCAGGAATTGGCATCTTTGCATGTGGGTTGCGTGACCATGTGATCACGAGGTTCCCATCATTCCTACCACTCAAGCTATTGGCTGGCACCCCATTGTAGAAGTTATTCCTTCCTATTCTAATCCTATGATAGGGCAAAAGGATGAGATTGTTGGCTGGATTCACAAAATCATAGATTCTCGATCAAAGTAGCTTGGGAACAAGTAAGATTTCATCATTCGATGGTCAAATGGAATGACATTGTGTGGTTCAAGAATGTTGTTCCAATACATTCGTTTCTTCTATAGGTGGCTATCCAATAGAAACTCATAACTCAAGATAGACTTCATCGATTTGGTATACATGGTCCCAATAGATGCTCACTCTGTCTCCGCAACAATGAAGATCACAACCACTTGTTCTTTGAATGCTCCTATACTAAAGCGATCTGGTAGGATGTTTGTGATAGATGCAACATTCTAAGAATGACAAAAGGATGGGATGAATGGATTCGATGGGCCACTGTCACTTGGCATGGCAAAAGTTTAGTCAATTTTTGTCATAAACTCAGTTTTGCAGCTACAATGTATCATATCTGGCAAGAAAGGAATGCAAGGACCTTTGGTGGAATATCTAGAACTTAGAATTTGGTCTTTCATCAAATCAAATGTATCATCCGTGATAAGCTTGATTTGATCAGGAACGTTCTACCAACAGATGAAAATAAAAGGATCCAACGAGCTTGGAGGGTTAATAACATAGATTCTTCATTTGATATTTAGCTGGCTGTATTGGTTTCCCTAACGAATCAAGTTAGGTCTTGAGTTTTCTGTTCGGTGGCTAGCCTGTAAGCATCTGTTGTTTTACGTTTCTGGTTTCTGTTCTCATTGTAAATCTGGGGTATGCCCCTTATAATCTTTGTGTCATTTTCTTTTAATACATACGTTAACTTACCAAAAAAAAAGATACAGATGGGGAACAAATCGATGAGTAAATGTTACCAATCCTGACAAGCCCACAAACTCTAAATTCTATCGAAAAGGAAACTGTTAATCAGTTAGCTATTAAGGCTAGAGACTCTCTAGAGAAAAAGATAAAGGGTTCAAAAGCCTCTTCAAAGAAGAATAAGAAGTTTGAATGATCCCATGAAGCATTTGGCATTGTGTCAGCTCATCCATCAAGAGAAGATGACTCATTTTGGTTTGGTTCAAACTCAGGTTAGAGACAAGAATAAAGATAATGTTTCTCAACTTCTTTTGCATAATTGGTCCTTCTTGTATATTTATGATTTCTCTTGTCATGGTCGTATTTGGGTTTGTTAGAATGCTGATGTGGTGAAGGTTGATGTCATCGGAATGTCATACCAGGCTATTCATGTTTCTATCACTATATTAGCTACCAATATCTGTTTCAATGCTTCAATTATTTACGGAGACAATAACACCTCCTTACATGAGGCGTTATGGTCTAATATAGTGAGTCGTAGTGATGGATGGGACTCCAGCCATGGATTCTTATGGGCAACTTTAATGCTATCCGCATAATAAGATTCTCAGGACATTGATTCAAATTAGTAGGGTCTACTTCGTGGGCTGGTCATATAGATTGGAAACATGTATTCAAGAAGCAAAAGTGGATGATCTTCGATATTCAGGCCTGCATTATACTTGGTCGAATCAATTTTCTGAGAATCTAATTATGAGGAAACTAGATAGAGTGCTTGTCAATGAGAAATGGAATCTAAACTTTCCATTTTTGGAAGTGAGATTTTTGCCATCAAATATGCCAGACCATTCTCCTATGATAGTAAAGGTTATTGGTGATGATCAGAATATAAAGAAACCATTCAGATTCTTCAATATGTGGATGGACCATGACGAGTTCATGCCATTGGTGAGGATTAAATGGATAAGGCTCAACATGCTCTACATACAGCACATGGGAATCCAACTTTGTGCATGCGAGAAATAGATGCTATACGTAACTACGCTTCTATCGTAAGGGCTGAAGAGAGTTTTTTCAAATGGAAGGCAAGGATACAGTGGCTTAGCTTGGAGGATCAGAATACTAGCTACTTTCACAAATCAGTAAATGGAATACAGCATAGAAATAAGCTTCTTTCACTTACAAGGGAGGATGGAGAGGTTGTCGAAGGACATGAGGCAGTTAAATCCGAAGTAATTACGTACTTCCAACGTTTGTTAAGAGTGGAACACATGCCTAGGGTTCTGAATGAGAACGAGATGGAATCGGCAATTAACTCGAAACTATCTTCAACGCAGCAGCATGTATTAGCACAAGATGTAACAAGAAAGGAGATTAAGCATGATATGTTTAGTTTGAAGAACAACAACCCCCATCAAAGTTAATGCTTGTTTGATGTCTTGGTAAGCCCAATCCTTCTACTTGCAGTAATTGCTTTGCCCAAATCATGAAAACAACCCCCATCAAAGTTAATGTTTGTTTGATGTCTCTTTTTTTGGCTAACAATAACCCCTTACTTGATTAGACCTCCTTCTGTTGGCATCGTAACTGATCCTCTCTGACCTATTGATAACTAAGTGGTAACAAGTTCACCTTCTTTCCATTCAACATGAAAAAATAAGTGTTCTTCGGTCCATTGTAGGTCACATCCTTATCAAAATGCCATGGATGACCCAGTAACAAATGGCTAGCTAACATCGGTGCAACGTCACACAAAACCTCGTCTTATCAAACTGCCATGGATGACTCAGTAACAAATGGTAGCTGACATCGGTGCAACGCCACATAAAACCTCGTCATGATTGGTTTGAGTAGAAAAAGGTACAAGAACTTGCTTTGTCACCCGAATCTCCCCATTCTCATTCAGCCATCACAAACTATATGGTATAGCATGTGCAATAGTAGTTAAACCCAATTTCTCCACCAAGCTAGTTGACGCAACATTAGTGCAACTTTTTTTTTTGGTAAGTATCATTAGTGCAACTTCCATTATCAATGATCATCCCGCACACCTTATCTCGAATATGACATCAAGTATGAAAGATGTTCTCACGTTGCTCATCACTAACATCAATTTGTGCATTTAGAACCCGTAGCACAACCAACAAATCTCCCTTCATTGGTTCAAAATCCTCTTCCTGTTCCATTTGTACCTCATCTTCATCTTCAGTTTCAACCTCATCTCCACTGACCAACTCTCCATGATCCCCATGCAAAATCATCACCCTTTTATTTGGACATTCTTAAGCAATGTGCCCATGTCTTAAGCATTTGAAGTACTTGATGTCTCGAGACCTCCTAGGATGTGGAGGTTCTGTCACCTACTCCTTTCCCTTTAAAGAATCAGAACTGGTATTCCCCTTTCTCATCTCGTTTATGGGTGCTCCATGTTCGTGTAGGCCTACATACATCCCTTGTCATGCTTGATGTAGTTACACTAGTTCGTATACCTCCTCATTTATGTTGCCTCTCTACTCGAGTTGCAAGCTTTATAATATCCTCAAGGAAGATGTACGGTTGCAATTCAACAACATCAGCTACATCCTTCCTCAACCCTCCAAGAAATCTAGCTATTGTTTGCTCTTGGGGTTCCATCAATTCACATCGAATCAGCAGCAACTCAAACTCTTTCACATACTCTTCCATGCTTAAAGATCCTTGTCACAAAGTCTGAAGTCTGATGTATAGCTCTTGTTTATATTAATCAGGAACAAATCTCTTTTTCATCACTCTTTTCATAGTTGCCCATGTTCTAATCTCCTCTTCTCCATCCCTTCTCCTCTGAATCTTTAAGTTTTCCCACCACAAAAAAGAATAATATGTAATCTCAAGTGCTGCCACCTTGCACTTCCTTTCTTCAGAATATTCATACCATTCAAACACATTTTCAACCTTCTAAATCCATTCCAAGTATTAAGTTTGAGACCACTAAGAGGATTATTATTCTGCTTTCTTGGTCTGCCCTTTTCGTAGACCTTATCATCCCCATTTGGATCTTTGTCAGCTTCTACAAAATCATTTTGCGGCACCCTAAGTGCTTGCCTCTACTGGGGTTGCAAATTATTTGATGCGAACCTCGTGATCACATGGTCATGCAAAGATGCTAGTTCCCGGAAAGCCAAGTAAATCAGGTTTGATAGGAGTGTGACACAAAGATAACTTGTACCTACGCACCAGCATTATTGAAAACAGAAACCCCCACCCAACGAATATTGATTCACGAACAAGAAGTATAAGGATGACGCCACAAAGATAGTTGTTCTTCGATAAGTTATTTTTAGTTATTTAGAGAACCAAGGAAGGGAGATTATCTCACCAACACACACACACACAAAGTGCGACAAACAAGAAGTTTTATTAATCTAAATAGTCTTCCTTTACATGTTTGGTTATGTGATGCGGATCAGCCTAACACCAAGCGTAATCATGCCAACAATCCATTGGAGGTGCCAATTGGGCCAATCACAAGAGCTAAGGCTAAGAAGCATTGAATGAGCTTGTTCAGAACATATGGAACAAAATGGACCTAGAGGGGCTTGAGACATTTAAGGAGCATGAAGGACAACCTTTAATTCATTTAGTTCGGGTCAAAGAAGAGCCCAATTCATGTGGAACAAGGGGTTGATGTGTCTAGTCCAATACCAGCCTTGTTAGGCTTGTCTTTTTCTAATACTACAATTCTCCTAACTAAGTAAGGAAGTTGGCCATATCTTATTCCTAAAGAGGGGAGGACTATTTAATGCTTTTCCTCACTTAGGAAGGAAAGTAATTAAATCAGCAACAAAGGAGGAAATTTGTTTTCTTATTTGTCCAAGTTAAACAAGGAATTCCAAGCTAATCAAGGACATCAAAGGGGGCAGCAACACAAATTTTTGAAATTAGATTTTTCCAATTTTGTTTGGGACTTCTTGAGGGTGACAAATCTGGTTCTAGCTTATTTAGGATGCAATTTTCAGATCAATAAAACTTCTTTACTGCAGTTATTGTGTGTGTGTTGGTGGGATAATCTCCCTTCCTTGGTTCTCTAAAGAACTGGAAACGAGTTATCGAAGAACAACTGTCTTCGTGGCGTCATCCTTATACTTCTCATTCGCGAATCATTATTCATTGGGTGGGGGTTTCCGTTTTCAATAGTGCTGATGCCTAGGTACAAGTTATTTTTGTGTCACACTCCTATCAAACCTGATTTACTTGGCTTTTTCAGGAATTGACGTCTTTGCGTGTGGGTTGTGTTACCATGTGATCACGAGGTTCGCATCATTATGCCTCTATTTATAGTGATTCTAGACTTATAGAAACCCTGATGAACCCCCCTTAGGTGGACTTATATGTAGCCCACTTACAATTAACCCAAATAAGTAATAATAACCCAAAGATTAAGAAGTCAGATTTGTCACCATTAAGAAGTCCATTAAGAAGTCCGAAAATTACTATCCTAAATATGCTAGAATCAGATTTGTCACCATTAAGAAGTCCCAAATATACTAGGAAATCTGATCTGAAGGTAGAATGTATTCTAAAATCTTCTTTTCTTTTATAGCTCGGATGAATAAGGAATCCTTGTAAGAAAAGGATTCTGAAATAATTATAAATCCTTGCCACAATTGGAAACTAATTGTAGCCCATTAAACATCCTTGTAGAATTAGTATATTTCCAAAATAAGTTGTCACATCCTTTTAGAAAAAGAATCCTATCCAAATAAGAAGTCCACAAGTCAACAGGAAGTAAATAACAAAATTCATACAGGCTTTGTTTACCCGTATTGAGATACCTTCCTGAACTTTGATTGACCTGACATTTTAACCCAAGGTAATATAATATGTCAGGAGACTCCACGTAAAATGGTAGCTCCATCCAACGATCGCATTGAGAATTATAGCTATTGCCGTAAAACTGGATAGTTGCACATTTTACATCCAAATTCAAATTTGACCTTGCTTGGATTTTATCATTATTTCTTTGCATCATTTGCATAAGGGTATTCAACTATTCATGAATTCCAGTCATTTCATCCCAAAACCTAGCATGAGATCACTGTAATCCCATAACCTATGCCTGTTCGAAACTTAACCCTCTTGGCAAATCTTCTTTATCTCTAGTCATAATTAAGTTTATCAATGTCAATTCAGCAAGCCTTTCTTCTGTTTTTGGCTCCTACCTTAGATCATAACTAATGCTCTGATACTAGATGATGCACCGTGAATGATTCAAAAATGGACAATAAATCTAACAAAAAATGGATGAAGGATGGGTTTGTTGTCTAACGAAAAAAGGAAAACGATACAAAGATTTTAAGGGGCATACCCCAGATTTACAATGAGAACAGAAACGTAAAACAACAGATGGCTACAGGCTAGGCACCAAACAGAAAACTCAGGACCTAACTAGATTTGTTAGGGAAACCAATACAACCAGCTAAATATCAAATGAAGAATCTATGTTATTGACCCTCCAAGCTCGTTGGATCCTTTTATTTTCATCTGTTGGTAGAAAGTTTCTTATCAAATCAAGCTTATCACGGATGATACATTCGATTTGATGAAAGACCAAATTCTGAGTTCTAGATATTCCAGCAAAGGTCCTTGCATTCCTTTCTTGCCATATATGATACACTGTAGCTGTAAAAGGTTTATGAGAAAAATTAATGAAACTGTTCCCATGCCAAGTGATAGTGGCCCATCGAATCCATTGGGTTTGGTTGTGTTGTCTTTCTTTTGGTATTTAGGTTGGAGTATAGTGATTTTAAGGTAAACAAAATGAAGGATAGACTAGAGTGATACTTTGATAAGTTGATCTGTAAGCCACAAAAATCAATCTAGGATTTTGACGTCATAATCCCTGTGTTTCAAGAGTGATAAGTTCAGAAAGGTTCTTCACAAATCAATTTGGAAGAACTCTTAATTCTCTTAATTAAGTTCAAATCTTGGCTAAAAGTCCTTCCAATTCTAATCCTATGATTGGGCAAAAGGATGAGATTGTCTAGCTGGATTCACCAAATCATAGATTCTCGATCAAAGTAGAACAACTAAGATTTCATCATCCGATGGTTGAATGGCATGACATTGTGTGGTTCAAGAATGGTGTTCCAAGACATTCGTTTCTTCTATGGGTGGCTGTCCAACAGAAACTCACAACTCAAGATAGACTTCATCGATTTGGTATACATGGTCCCAATAGATGCTCACTCTGTCTCCGCAACAACGAAGATCACAACCACTTGTTCTTTGAATGCTCCTATACTAAAGCGATCTGGTGGGATGTTTGTCACAGATGCAACATTCCAAGAATGATAAAAGGATGGGATGAATGGATTCGATGGGCCACTGTCACTTGGCATGGCAAAAGTTTCGTCAATTTTTCTCGTAAACTCAGTTTTGTAGCTACAATATATCATATCTGGCAAGAAAGGAATGCCCACCTTTGCTGGAATATCTAGAAATCAGAATTTGGTCTTTCATCAAATCGAATGTATAAAAACCAATTTGAGATTTATTAGAAATTATGCACCAATTTTAGGATTTGGAGATGAGATAAAATTCACCACGAGCGAAGTTTAGGGAATTATAAAATTTGTTAGAATGAGATTAATTAAGTTACTTTTGAACATGAAATCATGCAAACAAAATTACCAAAGAAAAATCAATGACTAAGGGACATTAGGGGTCGACCATGTGAAGGTCGTACCTGATAAACCGTGTGATATGTGTTATGTTGTGAACAATGAGTAAATGAGGCAAACTATTGCATGAAAAAGGGGAGCCTTTAGTCCCCTTATGTCACGTTCGGCCAGGACCACAATGAGGGGATGGAGAAAGAGTTTTAGCTAGTTAGATGTTAACGATGTATGAATTAGGTGTGCTTGGAATTTTACTAATCATAAACAGCATGAAAAATTGATAATTGGAAACTTTGTGAATCATATACGTATGTTATGTGATACGGTTCAGCCTTGTGATACAATACAAGTAAGGTCATATTCTGATTTAGGTGTAAAAAGTGCAATAATCAAGGTTTACGACAACAGCTATAACTCTCAATCTAATTGTTGGATCGAACTAAAATTTTATGTGGACTCTCCACACATGTCCTACTATGGGTTAAAATTTCAGGTTAATCGGAGTTCGGGAAGCTACCACAATACTGGTAAACAAATGTTGTATGAATTTTGTTAGTTACTTCCATTTAACTTGAGGTCTTCCTATTTGGTTGGGATTATTTTCCTACAAGGATGTGGCAGCTGGTTTTGAGAATTTTCTAGTTCCACAAGGATCTTTAACGAGCTGCAATATAATCTCCAAGTGTAGTAAGGATTCATTAATGTTTTAGAATCCTTTTCTTATAAGGATTCTTTATTCATCCTAGCTATATGTGGAAAGAAGGGCTAGTGGTATTTAATGACATATTAGTTATTTTTTATTTTTTAAATATTCGGAAATAATTAAAACTTTGCTTTGAGATAGGATCTAAGGCTTGTTTGGATCAGGTTATGGGCTTTTCAATTTAGGGTTTTGGGTAAGTTTTTTTAGTGGGCCTCATATAAGTCCACATAAGGGGTCCATTAGTGTTCATTTTTCAAGAACTATTTAAACTCATGTAAGCTATAATTTCAGCAGCTTTAATGATAACTACTTCTGAATTTTTTCAATTTTAACTATTGCATTCTTCAATTCTTGAACGAACTAAATCTGACTTATCCAAGATTAACTGGCTTCGTGGCGTCATTCTACTTAATCCAATAGTGTTGATGCCTTGGGGCAGGTTTCCATTGTGTCACACTCCTATCAAACTTATTTCGGCTTTCCAGAATTAGGTCTCAATCTTGATTATGGGTTATGTGACCACGTAATCATAAGGTTCACATTATTATGTGAGATAGAATCAAAGTTTATTATTAACCATGAGTATAGCTGATGGTTTAGCTTAGAAGGAGTCATGAAATGGAGAAAAAACATAGGAATGGCTATCTTGAGAGAAAAGCTCATCTAAAACCATTAACGAAAACTGGATAGATTTGTCACCTTAGCCTAAAAATGATAACATGCAAGGAAGGGTTCTTCATGGAAGATATAGTCAGGGACATTTGTTTCCTAACGAATCTGACTTCATTTAATTTTGAGCTCTAGAATTGCAAATATAGGTAAATTTATAAGTAGAGGTTGAGTAGTCACCTCTGTTGGTATATTTAACCAATTGGTATATTCTTTTGTCTCAGGAAATAATGAAAGGCTATCATAAATCTACGGGACCTGCATGTTGTGCTATGAAAGTAGATCTGATGAAGGCTTATGACTCGGTTCGGTGGGATTTTGTTGACGCTACGTTAAGAAAAATGAGATTCCCTAGAATAGTCATTGATTGGATTATGGTTTGTGTTATATCATGTCAATTCTCTATCAACGTCAATGGTGAGCTTGCAGGTTATTTTCAAGGGGGGAGAGGACAAGGGGATCCACTTTCTCCATATTTGTTTGTCCTATGTATGGAAATCCTTTCGGGGCTATTCTGCAAGATGAGTGCCAACCAAAACTTCAAGTTCCATTGGAGATGCAAGAAGGACAACATTTCTCATCTTTGTTTTGCTGACGACTTGATGATTTTTAGCAAAGGAGATGTAAACTCAATTTGTATGATCAAAACTGTGCTCACAAAGTTTCAAGATCTATCAAGTCTGTATCCAAATCCAAATAAAAGTGAAATTTTCTTAAGCGGTATGTTAAATGCTGAGAGGGAAGAAATTATTCGTATTCTTGGGTTTGCAGAGGGGGAGCTCCCTATGAAATATTTGGGAGTGCCTCTTATCTCGTCCAGACTAAAGGCTGTTTATTGTAAGGGTCTCGTGGATCGAATCACCTCTAAAGTTCGACATTGGACTTGTAGAACACTCTCGTATGCAGGACGAGTACAACTGATTAATTCAGTTTTATTTTCCATCCACGTCTATTGGGCATCTCTCTTCCTCTTACCTGGGCAAGTCATAAAAAGTGTGGAGCAAATTATGAGATGTTTTCTTTGGTCAGGTTCAGATATGAGAACTGGGCTAAAGTGGCTTGGGATCAGGTATGTCTTCCAAAAAAGGAGGGGGGGCTAGGAATAAAAAGGATAACAGAATGGAACAAGATTGCTTTGTTGAAACACATTTGGAACTTGTGCAATGACTCAGATGGCTCAATCTGGTCTACTTGGATCAGATGTAATCTGTTGCGAGGTAGGAATTTCTGGACAATCAAGACGCCACAAAATTTCTTTTGGGCATGGAGAAAGATTCTAAAGCTCAGATCCTTAGCATGGCCGAAGATGAAGTACATCATAGGGGATGGCAGGACAATATCTATATGGTTTGACAATTGGCATCCTCACAGCCCGCTCGTAGATTCTTACGGCGATAGATTCATCTATGATTCAGGTATGGAAAAGAACCCGAAGGTGAAAATTCCTACCACTCACGCTATTGGCTGGCACCCCATTGTAAAAGCTATTCCTTCCAATTCTAATCCTATGATAGGGCAAAATGATGAGATTGTTTGGCTGGATTCACCAAATCATAGATTTTCGATCAAAATAGCTTGGGAACAACTAAGATTTCATCATATGATGGTCGAATGGCACGACATTGTGTGGTTCAAGAATGTTGTTCCAAGACATTCGTTTCTTCTATGGGTGGCTGTCCAACAGAAACTCACAACTCAAGATAGACTTCATCGATTTGGTATACATGGTCCCAATAGATGCTCACTCTGTCTCCGCAACAACGAAGATCACAACCACTTGTTCTTTGAATGCTCCTATACTAAAGCGATCTGGTGGGATGTTTGTCACAAATGCAACATTCCAAGAATGACAAAAGGATGGGATGAATGGATTCGATGGGCCACTATCACTTGGCATGGCAAAAGTTTCGTCAATTTTTTTCGTAAACTCAGTTTTGCAGCTACAGTGTATCATATCTGGCAAGAAAGGAATGCAAGGACCTTTGCTGGAATATCTAGAACTCAGAATTTGGTCTTTCATCAAATCGAATGTATCATCCGTGATAAGCTTGATTTGATGAGGAACGTTTTACTAATAGATGAAAATAAAAGGATCCAACGAGCTTGGAGGGTTAATAACATAGATTCTTCATTTGATATTTAGCTGGTTGTATTGGTTTCCCTAACGAATCAAGTTAGGTCTTGAGTTTTCAGTTCGGTGGCTACCATATAGCCATCTGTTGTTTTATGTTTCTGTTCTCATTGTAAATCTGGGGTATGCCCCTTATAATCTTTATATCGTTTTCCTTTAATATATACGTCAACTTACCAAAAAAAAAAATACATGAGAGGCACAAAACAACAACAATAAAGGAGTGCGAGCTGAGCTTCTGCAATCGGCTAGTGATCTATACATATACTTTTTACATAAAGATGATTTTAATAATCTGTTCAATTCTTGGATTTTAATAATCTGATCTATACGTGTACTTTTTACATATGCAAGAATCACTCTCACACATTAAATTAAAAAAAATTCTGAACTAATATTAATTTAGGTTACATTTGTTTAAATGGTTCTTGAAAGCTAATTATAATGGATTTATCATTGTGGGCTGAACTATCCACATACAAAGTTGACCCAAAACTTTGTTTTTTGGTAAGTTGATGTATGCATTAAAAGAAGAAGATACAAAGATTATAAGGGGCATACCCCAGATTTACAATGAGAACAGAAACGTAAAATAACAGATGGCTACAAGCTAGCCACTGAACAAAAAACTAAGACTGAAAAGCCAATAACTGATCTAAACAGCCTTGGATTGATGCAAACATCGTGATAATGTGGTTACGCAACCCACAATCAAGATTAAAATCTAATCTCAGAAAGCTAAAATAGGTCTGGTAGGAGTGTGACACAATGAAAACCTACCCCAAGGCACCAAAACTATTGGATTGAGTAGAATAACTTCATGAAGCTAGTTAATTTTTTATTAGTTAGATTCAGTTCGTTCAAGAACTAAAGAATGCAACAATCACTCTCACATGTTAAAACTCAAAAATTCAGAAGTAATTATCATCAAAGCTGTCGAAATTCTAGCTTACATAAGTTTAAATAGTTCTTGAAAAATTAACCCTAATAGACCTCTTATATGGACTTATATGAGGTCCACTCAAAACTCTAAACTGAAAAACACATAACTTAATCCAAACAAGCTTTGGATCCTAACTGAAAATAATGTATTAATTAAGCCCAAACAAGCCTTGAGCTATAGCTAACAAAATAAAATAAAGACCCTAATATTAAATCCATGTTTTTTTTTGGTAAGTTGACATATGTATTAAAAGAAAAAAATACAAAGATTATAAAGGGCATACCCCAGATTTACAATAAGAACAGAAACGTAAAACAACAGATGGTCTTTGATCAAATTGAATGTATCATTTGTGATAAGCTTGATTTGATGAGGAACGTTCTACAAACAGATGAAAACATAAGGATCAAAAGACTTTGGAGGCTCCATCACTTATTAGTACCTAAAAGTGTATTTTTATTAAGATAATATCATCATTTTGCACTTGAAGTATCAATAACTCAACTAAAGCATGTTTTCTAATAACATATCTAATAATATAAGATACCTTTAATTTATGGTAAATCTTCATTTAAATGCAGGCTTATCCATAAATAAAAGGATTGATTAATAAATTTAAGAATTAAAATTGAAAGGACAAAGAGATGGCCAAAGTTAGAAAAGAGATGTTGGTGTAGTCCAAATCAGAACATTGTTTGGTCATCGGGTCATATCTGGAGTTGTAGATCTTGGATTTAGGTCTACTTTATATGGATGGAAAGCTAAGACATAAGCCTACAACTTTCATATGGAGCCTAAGATTTGAAAAGGTCATTTTCAAGTCCAAATTGTAGCAACAAGAAGAAGTTTGAATCTGTTCAACAGTCCAAACACTGTTTAGTATTTGGTCTATATCTGGAATTTTAGAAGTCTAAATGACCTTGATATATCAACATATAGTTATGGGGCTTTACTTGGAAGAAAAGAAAATTTTTCTAATATTTAAGCTTAACTTTCTTGGGTTGGGATTTTTTTCTTCTTTTTTTGTTTTCTTTAAATATATATACATGTAACTTAAAACACAATGCATCTTTAACCCATAGAACAAGCTTTTAGCTAATGACTTGTAGACTAGTTGATCTTCGGGCATTAGATATTGAGACACCCCTACGAGCTTAGTAACTCGGGTCGCAGATACTGATATGTAGATAGTCTAATGTTTGATTTCCTTAAACTTTTCTCCTCAACCTATGTAACAAGCGTTGGGCCAATAGCTACCAAGTTAGTTGACTTTAGGATATTAGGTGTTAAAACACCCCTCAAGCTTAATTGCTTAGGTTAAGGAGGTTACGAAACCAAACTTATCTATATATTTAGTATCATCATTTTTTTTCCTTTTTTTTGTTTTTTTTCAAATTATATACTATATATTTTTCTTAGTTATTACCTTTAACAAAAGAACATAAATAATATAATAATCCAATGTGCAACCCACAATCATATGTTAAAGTGTGTGTGTGTGAAAATTAAGGTTTAAGAATACATGTTAAATGAGTATACGAGCAGAATTAAGTGATAACAATGGGAGAGTTTGTGAACCTGAATATTTCAAGATGAATTATGATAGACCTTGTTGCATGGAGTTTCCTGATATGTTATCCTACATTGAGTTAAAATTTCAAGTCAATTGGAATTTAGAAAGGCAGTGTCAATAGAGGTTATATGAATTTTGTTACTGACTTCCTTTTGACTTGTGGACTTCCTATTTGGCTAGGATTCTTTTCTAAAAGGATGTGGTAGTTTATTTTAGAAATATACTAACTCTACAAAGATCTTTAATATACTTGCAACATATTTTCAAGTGTGATACTAAATGATGCAAATCTCATAATCACTTGGTCACGCAACCCACATGCAAAGATATCAATTCCTAGAAAGCCAAGTAAATCATGTTTGATAGGAGTTTGACACAAAGATAACTAGTACCTAGACACCAGCACTAGTGGAAAAGAAGAAACCCACCTAACAAATATTGATTTGCAAATGAGAAGTATAAGGATTATGCCATGTAGACAATTGTTCTTTGATAAGTCATTTTTTAGTTCTTTAAAGAACCATGGAAGGGAGATTATCTCACCAACACACACACACACACAAAGTGCAGCAAACAACAAATTTTATTTGTCTGAATTGTTTAACCTTACATGTTTGGTTATGCCTCTATTTATACTGACTCTAAACTTAAAGAAACCCTAAACCCCTCTTAGTTGGACTTATCTGAAGCCCACTTACAATTGATGATGCGAACCTCGTGATCACATGGTCACGCAACCCACACGCAAAGACATCAATTCCCAGAAAGCCAAGTAAATCAGGTTTGATAGGAGGAGTGTGACACAAAGATAACTTATACCTAGGTACCAGCACTATTAAAAACGGAAAACCCCCACCCAATGAATATTGATTCGCGAACGAGAAGTATAAGGATGACGCCACGAAGATAGTTGTTCTTCGATAATTCGTTTTTCAGTTCATTAGAGAACCATGGAAGGGAGATTATCTCACCAACACACACACACAAGGTGCAGCAAACAAGAAGTTTTATTAATCTGAATAGTCTTCTCTACATGTTTGGTTATGCCTCTATTTATAGTGATTCTAGACTTAAAGAAACCCTAATGGACCCCCCTAAGGTGGACTTATATGTAGCCCACTTACAATTGACCCAAATCAGTAATAATAACCCAAAGACTAAGAAGAAAATAATAAAAATATAAAAATCCCAAAATTACTATCTTAAATATGCTAGAATCAGATTTGTCACCATTAAGAAGTCCCAAATAGACTAGGAAATCTGATCTAAAGGTAGAATGTTTTCTAAAGTCTTCTTTCCTTTTGTAGCTCGGATGAATAAGGAATCCTTGTAAGAAAAGGATTCTGAAATAATTATGAATCCTTGCCACACTTGGAAACTATGTTGCAGCCCATTAAACATCCTTGTAGAATTAGTATATTTCCAAAATAAGTTGTCACATCCCTTTAGGAAAAGAATCCTAGCCAAATAGGAAAGTCCACAAGTCAAAAGGAAGTAAATAACAAAATTCATACAGCCTCTATTGACCCGTATTGAGATACCTTTCCGAACTCCGATTGACCTGAAATTTTAACCCAAGGTAATAAAATATGTCAGGAGACTCCATGCAAATTTTGCAGCTCGATCCAACAGTCGGATTGAGAATTATGACTATTGCTGTAAAACTGGATAGTTGCACATTTTACATCAAAATTCAAATTTGACCCTGATTGGATCGTATCAATTGACCTAAACAAGTAATAATAACCCAAAGACTAAGAAGTAAATATTAAAAATCCAAAAATTACCATCCTAAATATGCTAGAATCAGATTTGTCACCATTAAGAAGTCCTAAATAGATTGAAAATCTGATCTGAAAATAGAATTTATTCTGGTGTCTTCTTTCTTTTTTGTAGCTAGAATGAATAAGGAATCCTTATAAGAAAAGGATTTTCAAATAATTATGAATTCTTGCCACACTTGAAAACTATATTGCAGCCATTAGAGATTTTTTTAGAATTAGTATATTTCCAAAATAAGCTGCCACATCCTTTTAGAAAAAGAATCATAGCCAAATAGGAAGTCCATAAGTCAAATGGAAGTAAATAACAAAATTCATAACCCAAATAAGATTGAGATCTTTTTAGAATTAGTATATTTCCACATTCTTTCATAAAGCCTCTGTTGACCTAAAGTAGGACAACATGTTAGGAGACTTCATGTAAACTTTTAGCCCGATCCACTGATTGCATTGAGAATTATAACTCTTGCTGTAAAATTGGATGGTTGCACAATTTACATCAAAATCTGAATTTAAGCTTGCCTGGATCGTATCATTTGTTTTCCTCCTCTCATAACCCAAATAAGGTTGTATTAAACCCCTCTTGCATATGAATAAGATGTAATAGGGTCTCCTCTTGATACTCTAACAGACCTTTCAATTCAGACTTGGTTGAAACGTTCAAAACCAATGCATTCAAAGCCTGTTTCAATACCTTTATCTTGGACCGAGTCATTGGACCATTTGGAAAATGTAATGAATCCTTGCTAGTGTTTTTGGGCTAGTTCACTTTAGAAGTCTTTCACAAATCACCTGTAGAAAGAAGCTAAACCATGGAAACTCCTTGCATCAATGATACTTGCAGGTTTTGGGCAGTCCTGAATTGCCTCAATTTTCTCCTCATCAACCTAAGTCCCCTGCTAGAGATAATATATCCAAGAAACATGACACTTTACAGAATTAACACTATGTGTTAATTGTCAAAATATACTATAACAAATAGCCCAATATACTTCTTTAAAACATGATTTAGAAGACTTATAAACGTACTAGGCATATTAGATAACCCAAAGGGCATTACCATCCATTCATATAACCCCTGTTTAGTTTTAAATGTTTTTTTTTTCATTCATCAGCTCTTTCATTCTAATTCTGTGATAACCACTCATCAAATCAACTCTAGAAAACAACGCAGCACCATGCAACCCATCAAGCAAATCATCAAGTCTGGGTATGGGAAATTGATACTTAACTATTATTTTGTTGATAGCACGATTGTCCATACACATCTTCATGGTACTACTATCTTTCTTTGATACAAGCAAAATAGGTACAAAACATGGACTTCGTGATTCTCACACATAGCCCTTCTCTAAGAGCTCACCAACCTACCTTTAAATCTCTTTTGCTTTCTCTGGATTACATCTATATGCTAGTCTATTAGGATGTGAAGTGATTAGTACTTAAAAGTGCATTTTTATCATGGTTTTATATCATCATTTTACACTTGAAGTATCAATAACTCCTTAACTAAAGCATGTTTTATAATAATATATCTAATAATAATATAAGATACCTTTAATTTATGGTAAATGTTCATTTTAAATGCAGGCCTATCACACAAATGAAAGGATTGTTGATGACTTTAAGAACTTAAATTGCAAGGGCAAAGAGATGACTAAAATTAGAAAAGAGATGTCGGTGCAATCTAAACCGGAATACTATTCGGTAATTGGGTCATATCCAGCTATAGATCTTAGATTTAGGTCTACTTTATATGGATGGAAAGGTAAGACATAGGCCTACAACTTTCATATGGAGCCCAAGATCTAAAAAGGCCATTTTCAAGTCCAAATTATAACAATAACAAAGAAGCCCGAATCTATCCTCCAGCCTGAGCACTGTTTAGTATGTTGGCCATATCTAGAGTTCTAGAAGACCAAATGAGCTGAATTGTTTACACAAAAAAGCTGAGACAATTGCCTATAACTTTCATGTTTTTGAGTGGCTCCAATTTTGACGTTATTAATGACGTTTTGGGTAGACAAGAGAAGATAAGGATTGTCACCAAGTCAAGAGTTGGCCACCCTTTTTTTTTTTGGTAAAATGACGTATATATTAAAGGAAAACGATACAAAGATTATAAGGGGCATACCCTCGATTTACAATGAGAACAGAAACATAAAACAACAGATGGCTACATGCTAGCCACCGAACTGAAAACTCAAGACCTAACTTGATTCGTTAGGGAAACCAATACAACCAGCTAAATATCAAATGAAGAATCTATGTTATTAACCCTCCAAGCTCGTTGGATCCTTTTATTTTCATCTATTGGTAGAACGTTCCTCATCAAATCAAGCTTATCACGGATGATACATTCGATTTGATGAAAGACCAAATTCTGAGTTCTAGATATTCCAGCAAAGGTCCTTGTATTCCTTTCTTGCCAGATATGATAAACTGTAGCTGCAAAACTGAGTTTACGAGAAAAATTGATGAAACTTTTGCCATGCCAAGTGATTGTGGCCCAACGAATCCATTCATCCCATCCTTTTGTCATTCTTGGAATGTTGCATCTGTCACAAACATCCCACCAGATCGCTTTAGTATAGGAGCATTCAAAGAACAAGTGGTTGTGATCTTCGTTGTTGCAGAGACAAAGTGAGCATCTATTGGGACCATGTATACCAAATCAATGAAGTCTATCTTGAGTTGTGAGTTTCTATTCAATAGCTACCCATAGAAGAAACGAATGTCTTGGAACAGCATTCTTGAACCACACAATGTCATGCCCTTCGACCATCGTATGATGAAATCTTAGTTGTTCCCAAGCTATTTTGATTGAGAATCTGTGATTTGGTGAATCCAACCAAACAATCTCATTATTTTGCCCTATCATAGGATTAGAATTGGAAGGAATAGCTTCTACAATAGGGTGTCAGCCAATAGCGTGTCAGCCAATAGCGTGAGTGGTAGGAATTTTCCATTCTAAGTTATGAATCAGCATATTCACCCTTCGCGTTCTTTTCCATACCTGAATCATAGATGAATGTCTCATTGTAAGAATCTGCGAGCGGGCTGTGAGGATGCCAATTGTCAAACCATAGAGAAGTTGTCCTGCTATCCCCTATGATGTACTTCATCTTCGGCCATGCTAAGGATCTGAGCTTTAGAATCTTTCTCCATGCCCAAGAGCAATTTTGTGGCGTCTTGTTTGTCCAAAAATTCCTACCTCGCAACAGATTACATCTGATCCAAGTAGACCAGATTGAGCCATCTGAGTAGTTGCACAGGTTCCAAATGTGTTTCAACAAAGCAATCTTGTTCCATTTTGTTATCCTTTTTATTCCTAGCCCCCCTCCTTTTTTGGAAGACATACCTGATCCCAAGCCACTTTAGCCCTAGTAGTTCTCATAACTGAACCTGACCAAAGAAAGGATCTCATAATTTGCTCCACACTTTTTATGACTTGCCCAGGTAAGAGGAAGAGAGATGCCCAATAGACCTTGATGGAAAATAAAACTGAATTAATCAGTTGTACTCGTCCTGCATACGATAGTGTTTTACAAGTCCAATGTCGAACTTTAGAGGTGATTCGATCCACGAGACCCTTACAATAAACAGCCTTTAGTCTTGACGAGATAAGAGGCACTCCCAAATATTTCATAGGGAGCCCTCTGCAAACCCAAGAACATGAATAATCTCTTCCCTCTCAACATTTAACACACCGCTTAAGAAAATGTCACTTTTATTTGGATTTGGATACAGACCTGATAGATCTTGAAACTTTGTGAGCACAGTTTTGATCATACAAATTGAGTTTACATCTCCTTTGCTAAAAATCATCAAGTCGTCAGCAAAACAAAGATGAGAAATGTTGTCCTTCTTGCATCTCCAGTGGAACTTGAAGTTTCTGTTGGCACTCATCTTGCATAATAGCCCCGAAAGGATTTCCATACATAGGACAAACAAATATGGAGAAAGTGGATCCCCTTGTCGCAGCCCTCTCCCCCCTGAAAAATAACCTGCAAGCTCACCATTGACGGTGATAGAGAATTGACATGATGTAACACAAACCATAATCCAATCAATGACTGTTCTAGGGAATCCCATTTTTCTTAACGTAGCGTCAACGAAATCCCACCGAACCGAGTCATAAGCCTTCATCAGCTCTACTTTCATAGCACAACGGGCAGGTCCCATAGATTTATGATAGCCTTTCATTAGTTCCTGAGACAAAAGAATGTTGTCGCTGATTCCCCGCCCAGAGATAAAAGCAGTCTGATACGGACCTACTAAGGATGGCAAAACAGTTGTGATTCTCCCAGCTAGAATCTTAGCGATGCATTTGTACACGGTATTGCAGCAAGATATAGGATGAAAATCTATCAACCTCGTAGGATTGGCAACTTTAGGAATAAAGGAAATGGATGTAGCATTCATTTCTTTAAGCATTCTCCGAGTCTGAAAGAAGGAGCTAACAACATTGATTACATCCTCCCCAACTTTGTGCCACGTTCTTTTGAAGAAACCTGCGTTAAATCCATCCAGACCAGGGGCTTTGTGTTCTTCAAACTAAACATAGCATGCTTAATCTCCTCCCTTGTTACATCTTGTACTAATACATGTTGTTGCGTCGAAGACAGTTTCAAGTTAATTGCCGATTCCATCTCTTCCTCATTCAGAACCCTAAGCATCTGTTCCACTCCTAACACACGCTGGAAGTATGCAACTACTTCTGATTTAATTGCCTCATGTCCTTCGACAACCTCTCCATCCTCCTTTATAAGTGAAAGAAGTTTATTTCTATGTTGTCTTCCATTTACTGATTTGTGAAAGTAGCCAGTATTCTGATCCCCCAAGCTAAGCCACTATATCCTTGACTTTTGTTTGAAAAAACTATCTTCAGCCTTGACGATAGAAGCGTAGTTACGTACCGCATCCCTTTCTCGCTTGCACAAGGTTGGATTCCCATGTGCTGTATGTAGAGCCTGTTGAGCATTATCCATTTCATCTTTCGCATCTTTGACTCTATCTGAAATGTTGGAGAAGTGAGTCATATTGAAAAGTTTCAATTCCCGTTTTAGTTTTCTTAACTTGCAACACAGCTGATACATTGGACAACCCCTCGAATTGTGTTCCCATACTTTCCTCACCAAGGGCATGAACTCGTCATGGTCCATCCACATATCAAAGAATCTGAATGGTTTCTTTATATTATGATAATCACCAGTAACCTTTACCACCATAGGAGAATGGTGTGACATACCCGATGGCAAAAATCTCGCTTCTGAAAAGGGGAGGTTCAGATTCCATTTCTCATTGACAAGCACTCTATCTAGTTTCCTCATAATCAGATTCTCAGGACATTGATTCGACCAAGTATAATGCAGGCCTGAATATCGAAGATCATCCACTTTCGCTTCTTGAATACATGTTTCCAATTTGTCCATATGACCAGCCCACGAAGTAGACCCTCCTAACCTGTCTGATTGGTAGCGGATAGCATTAAAGTTGCCCATAAGAATCCATGGGCTGGACTCCCATCCATCACAACGACTCACTATATGAGACCATAACGCCTCACGTAAGGAAGCGTTATTGTCTCCGTATATAATTGAAGCATTGAAACATATATTGGTAGCTAATATAGTGACAGAAACATGAATAGCCTGGTCTGACATTCCGAGGACATCAACCTTCACCACATCAGCATTCTAACAAACCCAAATACGACCACGACAAGAGAAATCATAATTATACAAGAAGGACCAATTACGCAGAAGAAGTTGAGAAACATTATATTTATTCTCGTCTCTAACTCGAGTTTCAACCAAACCGAAAAGAGTCATCCTCTCTTGATGGATGAGCTGACGCAATGCTAAATGCTTTATGGGATCATTCAAACCTCTTACATTCCAACATCCAATAATCATAAGAAAATAGAGAGGAGTACAAACAGCAACACAAAGATTACCTCGACATGCCCCCAAGCGAGGAGACAGATTTCTTATTCTTCTTTGAAGAGTTTTTCGAACCCTTTTTCTTTTTCTCCAGAGAGTCTCTAGCCTTAATAGCTAACTGATTAACAGTTTCCCTTTCGGTGGAATTCAGAGTTTGTGGGCTTATCAGGATTGGTGACGTCAACTCCTTATCAGTTCGTTCCCCATCTGTATCACCTCCCATTGCGTCAATATCTACATTCAGCTCATGACTATTAACGAAAAGAACCTGGTTCACGATCACACAATCAGATGTATTGGAGATGGCTAAACTTTGATCTGAAACAGTACTTGTACCCCCCTGCTCCTGCTCCATGTCTCCTTGTGAACTCTTCAAAACAAGAGGAGAGGTAGGATTTTCATCTTCATAACAATCAGCATTGCTCACATCTGATGCAACCTTCTCATTCATATTACAATCAGAAATATTTGTACCAGATGTCGAACAACCATTCTCATTACAGTTACGCACTTTAGATGCCTAAGGACCATTCTCACCATTCACAGAACCCTTATTTCGTTTAGCAACTACCTACCATTGAAACTGATTCTGCTGTTTATCCGCAGATTTAGAGTTCGCAGCTCCTACTTTCCTCTTACCCTCTGCCTCCATTGTAAGATTATCACCGTTATTAGTAGCACATATCGCTGTCGTGTGTCCAAAGACATTACAATTATTGCACTTCGATGGTATCCATTCGTAATCAGCTGAAATTGTTATGAATAACCCATTTGGACAGCGAAGGTCGTATTCTTTAACCAGCGTCTTGGTAGCATCAATCTCAACACAAACTCTTGCATAGCTAAGCATTTGACGCAACAATGTAGTCTGATCAGCATGAAGAGGAACCCCAATAGCACTCGCTACACAACTCAACCCCTTAATAGTCCAATACTCGAGAGGAACATTATACAGCCTAACCCATACCAGAACTCTGACCAAATCACCTTTCAAAAATTGCATGTTAGGTTGCCAACGTTTAAGCACAAAGGTCTACTTTCCATGTGCCATGGGGCTCTTTCCAGCACATTAGTGGCATGATCAACAGAATCAAAAGTGAATAGGAAGAAACCATTATCCGAAGATAAAACTTCTGATAGACCGTAGGAGCCCCATATTCTTTTGGTAATAGAATTAACAACGGGATATGGTAATTTCTGACCCACAAAATGACCAACTAGGGTGGATTTCCAAAGTTCGCAGCCATCCTCAAACACATCAAGTGGAGGAGCTACTGTCACACGACCATCAGTCATAGCAAGGGGAGCAAAATGCAGATTACGAACTAGAGAAATACCAAGGTTCTTGCTACCCTCATTGTTATCAACATCAGAACCCTTCAAAGCATTTAAAAAATTCAATTTGGGGCTAAGGTTTAGCTGCTCTTGTTGCTGAGACCTTACCTTCAACTCATCAACTTTAGAACCCAACACATGATTCATTTCTGAAACAACATTAGAAGCTTGGGGATTAGAGTGTTTCTTCTCTATGCTAGCTTGAGAATCAGCTTGATTAACACTAGTAAACTGAGAAATCCTCATCCCATGGGTGTTCAACATATCTTGTAGCTCGAATCTTAATATATGTCCAGACTTGACTTCATTGTGTTGTTCATTGTTAGAGGTAACCATTAGAACAGAATCCACAGCAGAACATAAGGACATTATGGCAGCATACAAATACTAGAGATACCAAATTCTAAGAAGAGAAACTGAGTCTAAGAAGTAACCTGAGCTCAAAAACAACAACAACCTAATCTCAGAAATAACAAGATTCAGATTTGTTCATGAAGGAAGAAGAGAATTACGAGTCCAGTATCTTCGAGATTATTGCGTGGAATGATGATCCGTGCGGTCAAGCTGTAGAGTATGTTTTGAAGAACAACATACTAAAAAATGGTGATGATCCAACGATGAACGAAGAAGATCAAGCTTAAACAAAAACCCAATTCACTCTGCTGCAACTAAAAATGCAGAACAGTAGAAATATTACGAGATTAAGATCTCCCACCTCGTTGATTGGAATGAAGATCCATTCGGTCAATGTTTCGAGAAGGTTGGAATGAACAACATAGTAAGAAATGAGGACGATCCAACGGTGGACGGAGTAGATCGAGCTCCGGCAATTTGATCTCTAATCTCTCTCTCCAGATATCTCTCTCTCTCCTCAACAATTAAGGGGATACTTCAACTTGGACTCCATTTCCTTTCATTTACTTAGTTAACTCTTATCTTATTTATGTTCATATTTTGTTTATTTATTTTTCTTTCTTTTATTATTTCTAGCTAAATTTATTATGTCAAGGTGAAAAGGTTACACTAATGGTGTAAGAATAAGTATAATGTAAACTTGTTTTTTGGGTGGTTGTCCAACATAAACTCACAACTCAAGAGAGACTTCATCGATTTGGTATACATGTTCCCAATAGATGCTCACTCTGTCTCCGCAAGAACGAAGATCACAACCACTTGTTCTTTGAATGCTCCTATACTAAAGCGATCTTTGCATGGCAAAAGTTTCATCAATTTTTCTCGTAAACTTAGTTTTATAGCTATAGTGTATCATATTTGGCAAGAAAGGAATGCAAGGACCTTTGCTGGAATATCTAGAACTCAGAATTTGGTCTTTGATTAAATCGAATGTATCATCTGTGATAAGCTTGATTTGATGAGGAACGTTCTTCCAACAGATGAAAACAAAAGGATCCAAAGAGCTTCCAAGGTCAATAACATAGATTCTTCATTTGATATTTAGCTGGTTATATTGGTTTCCCTAATGAATCAAGTTAGGTCTTGAGTTTTCTGTTCAGTGGCTAGCCTGTAGCCATCTGTTGTTTTACGTTTCTGTTCTCATTGTAAATCTAGGGTATGCCCCTTATAATCTTTGTATCGTTTTCCTTTAATATATACGTCAACTTACCAAAAAAAAAAGTATAATGTAAACTTAATATGGACTTTAATGTTTGATACTAATATGTTTTATATTTGTTATCTTTTTCACTCAATACTTTGCTTGTTAAATAACTAATCTTGATTTATGTTGTATAACACTTGGTACAACAAATGATTGACACTTTCATAGCCCATACTATATGGTATAATTGACACCTAAACTATAAAAAGAACTTGATTTGTTGTTAACATAAGTTATAATCATGAATGCATGACTAAGATTTACAAGTATTAGCATTAATCGAATAAGATGACTAATGTAATCATGTTAACAATCTATAATCTGATTGGAACCTCTTTTATGTGTGGTTTCCAATTGAATAATAAGAGTTTATATTACACTTGTTTGACTTACCATTATTAGATCTTGTAACCTTGACATTTGTTATTATCATTGTTTAATCGTTACATTAATATTTCATCTCAAAGTTTTCATCTTCTTCGTCTCCTTCTTTTTCTTTATTATTATTATTAGTACTACTACTACTACTACTACTACTACTACTACTATTACTATTATTATTGTTATTGTTGTTGTTATTGTTATTGTTATCGTTATTATTGTTATATACGTCAACTTATCAAAAAAAATCATTATTATTGTTGTTTGTACAATTAGCCCTCCCTGTGGTTCAACCACGGTCTTGTCGGGTTATTTATTACTTCGACACTCCTGCACTTGGAAGAAGACATCAATCTTTTTGTCGTGTCGTGAAGCTCCCAGCATCAAATCAATTTGATGCTCAATTCCATTAATAGGCGGTAACCCTTCAAGTAATTCATTTAGAAACGCATCTTTTAATTCTGCAAGTAATTCCTTAATCTATCTTGGTAAGTCCAATCCTTCTACTTGTAGTAATTGTTTTGCCTAAATTATAAAAATAGTCCCCACCGAAGCTAATTCCTGTTTGATATCTCTTTTTTGGGTAACAACGGCCCCTAACGTGATTTTAACTCCTTTTGTTGGCTTTGTAAATGATCCTTTCTAACTTGTGGAGAACTCAATGATATTGTAAGTTCACCTTCTTTCCATTCAGCATAAAAAAAAGGTGTTCTTTCATCTATTATAGATCACATCCTTATCAAACTACCATGGACGACCCAATAATAAATGACGGGCTGACATCAGTGCAACGTCACACAATCATGATAGGTTTTAATGGAAAAAGGTACAGGAACTTGACTTGTCACTCGAACCTCTCTATTCTCATTCAACCATCACAAACTATATTGTTGGGGATGTGTAATGGTAGTTAAACCCAATTTCTTCACCACGGTAGTTGACGCAACATTAGTGCAACTTCTATTATCAATGATCATCCTATGAACTTTATCTCAAATCAAACATCGAGTATCAAAGATATTCTCGTGTCACTCTTCACTACCAATTTGTGCATTTAAAACCCATTCATAACCAACAAATCTCCCTTCATTGGTTCAAAATCATTTTCTTGTTCAGCCACTTGTATCTCATCTTCATCTTCAGTTTCAGTCTCATCTCTACTAATTAGTTCTCCATGATCTCCATGCAAAATCAACACCCTTTTATTTGGACATTATGAAGCAATGTGCCCATATCCTAAGCACTTGAAGCACTAGATGTCTCGAGACCTCCTAAGAAGTTAAGGTTTTGTCACCTTCTCCTTTCCTTTCAAAGAATCAGAATTGGTATTCGCTTTACTAAACACCACCTGCTCATCTCTTTTAGGTGTGCCCCATGTTTGTGTAAGCATAGAACAACCCTTGTCGAGCTTGATGTAGCTACACCAGTTTGGACACCTCTTTATTTATGTTGCATCTCTACTCAAGTTGCAAGCTTTATAACTTTCTTAAAGAAAATGTACGGTTGTAATTCAACAACATTAGTTGTATCCTTCCTCAACCCTCTAAGAAATTTAGTTATTGACTCTTATGGTTTCATCAATTCACATCAAATCAGCAGCAACTTAAACTCTTTCACATACTCTTCCACACTCAAAGATCCTTGTCGCAAAGTCTGAAGTTTGATGTATAACTCTGGTTTATAGTAATCAGGAACAAATCTTTTCTTCATCACTCTTTTCACAGTTGCCCATGTTGTAATATCCTCTTCTCCATCCCTGCTCCTCTAAATCTTTAAGTTTTCCCACCACAAAAGATCATAATCTGAAAACTCTAGTGTTGCCACCTTGCACTTCCTTCCTTTAGAATATTCCTATCATTCAAACACCTTTTCAACCTTTTGAATCCACTCCAACTATTCCTCGGGTGAATTACTTCCTCTAAACAGTGGAATCTAAAGTTTGAGACCTTATCAACTGTGTTACAATCTAAGAAAACTAAAATGGGAATTGAAACTTTTCAATTTGACTCACTTCTCCAACATTTCACATAGACTCAAAGATGCAAAAGATGAAATGGATACGGCTCAACAGGCTCTACATACAATAGCGCATGGGAATCCAACTTTGTGCATGCGAGAAACGGATGCTGTACGTAACTATGCTTCTATCGTTAGGGCTAAAGAGAGGTTTTTCAAACAGAAGGCAAGGATATAGTGGCTTAGCTTGGGGGATCAAATACTAGCTACTTTTACAAATCAGTAAATGGAAGACACCATAGAAATAAGCTTCTTTCACTTACAAAGGAGGATGGAAAGGTTATCGAAGGACATGAGGTAGTTAAATCAGAAGTAATTGCGTACTTCCAGCGTGTGTTAAGAGTGGAACAGATGCCTAGGGTTCTAAATGAGGAAGAGATGGAATCGACAATTACTTGAAAGTGTCTTCGACGCAACAATATGTATTAGCAGAAGATGTAACAAGGGAGGAGATTAAGCATGCTATGTTTAGTTTGAAGAACAACAAAGCCCCTGGTCCGGATGGATTTAACGCAGGTTTCATCAAAAGAATGTGGCACATAGTTGGGGAAGATGTAATCAACGTTGTTAGCTCCTTCTTTCTGACTTGGAGAATACTTAAAGAAATGGATGCTACATCCATTTCCCTTACAAATAAAGTTGTCAATCCTACGAGGTTGACAGATTTTCGTCCTATATCTTGCTACAATACCGTGTACAAATGCATCGCTGTTTTGCCGTCCTTAGTAGGTCCGTATTACACTGCTTTTATCTCTGGATGGAGAATCAGCGACAACATTCTTTTGTCTTAGAAACTAATGAAAGGCTATCATAAATCTATGGGACTTCCCGTTGTGCCAATAAAGTAGATCTGATAAAGGCTTATGACTCGGTTCGGTGGGATTTCATTGATGCTACATTAAGAAAAACGGGTTTCCCTAGAACAGTCATTGATTGGATCATGGTTTGTGTTACATCATGTCAATTCTCTATCAACGTCAATGGTGAGCTTGCAGGTTATTTTCAAGGGGGGAGAGGGCTGAGACAAGGGGATCCTCTTTCTCCATATTTATTTGTTGCATGTATGGAAATCCTTTCAGGGCTATTCTGCAAGATGAGTGCCAACCAAAACTTCATGTTCCACTGGAGATGCAAGAAGGACAACATTTCTCATCTTTGTTTTGCTAATGACTTGATGATTTTTAGCAAAGGAGATGTAAATTCAATTCGTATGATCAAAACTATGCTTACAAAGTTTCAAGATCTACCAGGTCTATATCCAAATCCAAAAAAAAGTGACATCTTCTTAAGCGGTGTGTTAAATGCTGAGAGGGAAGAAATTATTCGTATTCTTGGGTTTGCAGAGGGGGAGCTCCCTATGAAATATTTAGGAGTGCCTCTTATCTCGTCCAGACTAAAGGCTATTTATTGTAAGGGTCTCGTGGATCGAATCACCTCTAAAGTTCGACATTGGACTTGTAGAACACTCTCGTATGTAGGACGAGTACAACTGATCAAAGTAGCTTGCGAACAACTAAGATTTCATCATCCGATGGTCGAATGGCATGGCATTGTGTGGTTCAAGAATGTTGTTCCAAGACACTTGTTTCTTCTATGGGTGGCTGTCCAACAGAAACTCACAACTCAAGATAGACTTCATCGATTTGGTATACATGGTCCTAATAGATGCTCACTCTGTCTCCGCAACAACGAAGATCACAACCACTTGTTCTTTGAATGCTCCTATACTAAAGCGATCTGCTGGGATGTTTGTGATAGATGCAACATTCCAAGAATGACAAAAAGATGGGATGAATGGATTCGATGGGCCGCTGTCACTTGGCATGGCAAAAGTTTCATCAATTTTTCTCGTAAACTTAATTTTATAGCTATAGTGTATCATATCTGGCAAGAAAGGAATGCAAGGACCTTTGCTGGAATATCTAGAACTCAGAATTTGGTCTTTGATTAAATCGAATGTATCATCTGTGATAAGCTTGATTTGATGAGGAACGTTCTTCCAACAGATGAAAACAAAAGGATCCAAAGAGCTTCCAAGGTCAATAACATAGATTCTTCATTTGATATTTAGCTGGTTGTATTGGTTTCCCTAACGAATCTAGTTAGGTCTTGAGATTTCTGTTTGGTGGCTAGCCTGTAGCCATTTGTTGTTTTACGTTTCTGTTCTCATTGTAAGTTTGGGGTATGCCCCTAATAATCTTTGTACCGTTTTCTTTTAATACATATGTTAACTTACCAAAAAAAAAAGTTTGAGACCATTATAAGGATAATAATTCTGCCCTTTTAATCTACCCTTATTATTGGACTCATCATCCCCATTTGGATATTCATCATTTCGTGGCACCCTAAATGCTTGCCTATGTCAGGGTTGCAAATTATTTCTTTACATCATTTGCATAAAGGTATTCAACTGTTCACGAATTCTAATCATTTCATCTCGAATCTCATCATGAGATCATTGTAAGCCAAACTTAACCCTCTTTGTAAATCTTTTTTATCTCCATCCATAATTAAGTCTATCAACCTCAATTCTAGCAAGCCTTTCTCCTATTTTGGGCTCCTGCTTTAGATCGCAATTGATGCTCTGATATAAGATGATATGTCGCGAACGATTTAAAAATCAACAACAATGAATCTAACAAAAATGCATGAAGAATAGGTCTAGTTGGTTATCTTTATTTTGGTGTTTAGGCTGGATTATAGTCATTTTAAGGTAAATAAATGGAGGATAGACTAGAATGATACTATGATAAGTCGATCTGGATGCCACACTCTTTGTGATTGAAGAGTGATAAGTCAGGTAAGATTCCTTACAAAATTAATTTGGAAGAACAACTCTTAATCTTGTCTTTACATGCAATGGATGATTTCAAAATCGGGTTCAAATTCATCTGCTATTCTGATGGTAAATAGCATCAAGTTTCTTCGCTTTTATTATCAATCCAAACCCAAGCAACCCAACATCAAAAGAACCATTAAAGGCTTTTCCCATGTCTAAGTTTCAATTATAGGCAAATAATAACCATTGAACCAATTTCAAACAAATTGCTAGCTTTTAACTCCAAAGTAGCTTCAATCATTCCAATTTGACTCGTCAAGGCCTTTTATAGTTGTTTCGCTCACACTCTTATTATTGAGTCATCTGAATCTTCTAGTAGATTAGGTTCGACTTTATGATATGGATTATAATCCCCATGATGCATATTAGTCTTAAATGTAGTTTTCCACTCATCATCACGACTATAAATAAGATATCGATACTTTATTGTTATGTTATTGACGGCACAACGGTCGACATATGTCCTCTATGCTCCATCCTTCTATGCATAAGTAGTCGTGGCCAGCACAACGACTTATACTCTCATGAATATACCCCTTCATCATCAGCTCATCTACTTGCCTTTGAAGCTCCTTCGTCTCCTCAGGGTTGCTTCTATAGGCTCGATGGTTAGGAATCGAAGCTCTCGACATAAGGTCAATATGATGTTCAATCTTAATTGTGGTAATCCATTAGGGATGCCTTCAGGAAATACATCATTAAACTTCTGCATCAAAGAAAGAGCCACACTAGGAATAGCAGAATCAAGATTGTTAGTGTTCAAATAACCTCCTTATATATACAAGTAAGATCATCAACTTATTAGTGAAAAACATAAATCTAATTTAAGCTCCTTTAACATAAAATTAGGCTGTTTCTTTAATTTTTCAACACTATTATTATCACACATACTTTCTTCACTCCTCGGTTTTTACCTCCACTCTCAACCAGTTTAATTAATGATTTAGGTTTAGCTGAATCTGATGGTTTTCTCTCACCATTGTCCTCATGTGAATTTTCACTCTTTCCATCCTCACATTATTTTTTTAATTTCATTTGATTATCATATACTTTTTTTGGAGAAAGATGTATAAGAGTGATGGTTTTACCATCCTTTATAATAGTGAACCTATTTATAAAACCATCATGAATCGCTTTCCGATCAAATTGTTATGGATGCCCTAAAAGTGACTAGCATGCATTGGGACAACAACACACAAAATCTCATCGTAATACTTCTTAATAGCAAACACAATCAATAAATGCTTTGATACAGATTAATCCAACACCAAGCATAATCAAGCTAACAATCCATTGGAAGTGCTAATTGGACCAATCACAAGAGCTAGAGCAAAGAAGCATTAAATGGGCTTGGTCAGAACATATGGAGCAAAATGGACCTAAAGGGGCGAGGGACATTTAAGGAGTATGAAGGACAACCTTTAATTCATTTAGTTCAAGTTCAAGAAGACCCCAATTCGTGTGGAACAAGGGATTATTATGTCCTGCTCAATATCAACCTTGTCAGGCTTGTTTTGTTTCCTAATGCTATAAGGATAAAAAGTCAGCAATTTATTCTCCTAATTAAGTGAGGAACTTAGTCATATCTTATTCCTAAAGAGAGGAGGACTCTTTAATGCTTTTTCTAAGAAAGAAGGAATTTGTTTTCTTATGTGTCCAACTTAAACAAGGAACTCCAAGTTAATCAAGGATATCAAAAGTGGGTAGCAACACAAATTTTTAAAATCAGATTTTTTCTAGTTTATTTAGGACTTTTTAAGAGTGAAAAATCTGATTCTAGAATATTTAGGATGATAATTTTTGGATTTTTATTATTCTTATTATTTTCTTCTTAGTTTTTGGGTTATTATTTCTTATTTGCATTAATTGTAATTGGGCTTCATATAAGCCCATCTAAGGGGGGTTCATTAGGGTTTCTTTAAATCTAGGGTCAATATAAATAAAGGCATAACCAATCATCTAAGGTTACGTAATTTTTAGATCAATAAACTTCTTTGTTGTAATTTTTGTGTGTTGGTAGGATAATCTCCTTTCCTTGGTTCTCTAAAAAACTGAAAACTGAATGCAAGGACGTTTGCAGGAATCTCTAGAACTCAGAATTTGGTTTTTGATCAAATCGAATGTATCATTCATGATAAGCTTGATTTGATGAGGAATGTTCTACCAACAGATGAAAACAAAAGGATCCAGAGAGATTGGAGGGTCAATAACAGAGATTCTTCATTTGATATTTAGCTGGTTGTATTGGTTTCCCTAAGGAATCTAGTTAGGTTTGAGTTTCCTGTTTGGTGGCTAATATTAATGAAAGCAAAGCATAAACATTACAAAAAATACAAAGAGAGAAAGGAAGAGTATGATCTTGATCTGAACACCAAGATGACTAAATGCATGGCAAATGCCTCCTTTTATAGGCCAAAATTGGAAACTATTGATTTGATGACTAATTGATAAGTGGGTGGCCAACTTTTGACTTGGTGACAATCCTTATCTTCTCTTGTCTGCCCAAAACATCAGTGATAACATCAAAATTAGAGCCAGGTGAAAACATGAAAGTTGTAGGAAATTGTCTCAACTTTCTTGTGTAAAACATTCAACTCATTTGGACGTCTAGAACTCCAGATATGGCCAAAATACCGAACAGTGCTCGAGCTGGAAGACAGATTCGGGCTTTCTCATTTGTTGCTACAATTTAGACTTGCAAATGGCCTTTTTAGATCTTAGGCTCCATATGAAAGTTGTAGGCCTATGTCTTACCTTTCCATCCATATAAATTGGACCTAAATCTGAGATCTGTAGCTCTAGATATGACCCAATTACTGAACAGTGTTTTGGTTTGGATTGCACCGACATCTCTTTCCTAAGTTTGACCATCTCTTTATCCTTCAATTTAAGTTCTTAAAGTCATCAATCAATATTTTCATTTATGTGATAGGCCTGCATTTAAAATGAACATTTACCATAAATTAAAGGTATCTTATATTATTAGATATATTATTATAAAACATGCTTTAGTTAAGGAGTTATTGATACTTCAAGTGCAAAATGATGATATAAAACCATGATAAAAATGCACTTTTAAGTACTAATCATGGAGCATAAGGAGATGCATATCCATAAGAATTTTGAAAATTGTGGTGTGCTTGAAATGGTGGTTGTGAAGTTTGTGCATTGTTGTTCTCACTCTTCCAACTAAAATTTGGGTGATTTCTCCAACCAGGGTTGTATGTTTGTGAGTATGGGTTGTGGTTGGCTATTTGGAAACTATTTAAAGCATGAGCTTGTTCATGGAGACATTCCTTAGAAGAAGGCAAGGTTGGAAAATTATTGGTTGAGTGTTCATTTGTTTCACATATTTGACACACAATGTTTTCAATATATTTTAATTGACCACTCTTTTTGAATTTTAGTGCCTCGACTTTTCTAGCTAAAGATGTTGGCTTGAAGGTCATGATCTCCCTAAGGTTGTACATACCTCCACTAGATATATGAGGTTGAGTTTTACTCGGTGCCTCATAAGTACCAGCGGTGTCCTAATTTTGAGCATTTTCAGCTAACAAGTCTAAGTACTCCATTGCTTTATCAGGATCTTTATCTTTAAAAGTTTCATTGCACATCAATTCAACCATTTGGCTATCTCTAGGTGTTAACCCTTCATAGAAATATGAAACCAATATCCATGTTTCAAAACTATGGTGAGGGCAACTACTAAGCAAGTCTTGATACCTATCCCAACATTAGTAAAATGTTTCTCCTGGTAGGAAAAACTTCTTTAAAAACTATTGATGCATTTCATCCCAAACACGAATGGATCCTAGTCTTAAATTTTGTAGCCATGTTTTAGCTTTATCTTTTAATAAAAAAGAAAAAAGCTTTAATTTGATAGTGTTCATGCTACAATATAAATTATTATATGTGTTGCAAACCTCCTTAAATTCCCTTAAATACGAGTATGAATTTTCCAATTATAAGCCATGAAAAGAAGGTAAAAGTTGAATAATGTCTGGCTTAAATTAAAATGAGATGCATCGGGAGGAAAAACTATACATGATGGTGAACTTGTTCTTGTGAGATTAATGTGGTCTCTAAGTGTTCGAGCATGATTATTCTCATTATGAAGTGATTGATTATCTTCTTCGGCCATATTTTCTGAAAATGATGAGGATACTCTACAAAGTCTACCACTTGATGTACGTGACCACACTCTCATACACGTGTAGGAATAGAATAAAATGAAAAAGAAAACAAAAGAAGAAGAGACAAGAGAAAAGAAACAAAGTTATATACAAGAAAAGTGGAAAGAGAAAATAAAATAAATATTATAATTTATACAAAACTTACCTCTCCGGCAACGACACCAAAAACTTGACACGACTAAAAGATTGATGTCTTTTCCCAAATGCAGGAGTGGTAAAGTAATAAATAACCCAGCAAGACCGGGGTTGAACCATAGGGAGGTTAATTGTACAAATTATAAATAACAATAATACAACAACAACAATAACAACAACAACAACAACAACAACAACAATAATAAAGAAAAAGAAGAAGAAGAAGAAGAAGAAGAAGAAAATGAGAACTTTGAGATGGAATATTAACGTAAAGATTTAACAACAATAACAATAAATGTCAAGGTTAGAGGATCCACTAATGGTATGTCAAACAAGTATAAACATTATAAAAAATACAAAGAGAGAAAGGAAGAGCATGATCTTGATCTGGAAACCAAGATGCCTAAATTAATGGCAAATGCCTCCTTTTATAGCCCAAAATTGGGAACTATTGATTTGATGACTAATTAATGAGTGGGTGACCAACTCTTGACTTAGTGACAATTCTTATCTTCTCTTGTCTGCCCAAAACATCATTGATAACGTCAAAATTGAAGCCATTTGAAAACATGAAAGTTGTAGGAAATTGTCTCAACTTTCGTGTGTAATAAATTTAGCTCATTTGGACTCCTAGAACTCCAGATATGGCCAAAATACAGAATAGTGCTTAGGTTAGAGGACAGATTCGAGTTTCTTTGTTGTTGCAACCATTTGGACTTGAAAATGACATTTTTAGATCTTGGGCTCCATATTAAAGTTGTAGACTTATGACATAACTTTCCATCCATATAAAGTAAACCTAAATCTGATATCTATAGCTCCAGATATGACCCAATTACCGAACAGTATTCTGGTTTGGATTGCACTGACATCTTTTTTCTAAGTTTGACCATCTCTTTATCTTTTCAATTTTAGATCTTAAATTCATCAATCAATCCTTTCATTTATGTGATAGGCCTGCATTTAAAATAAACATTTACTATAAATTAAAGGTATCTTATATTATTAGATATATTATTATAAAACATGTTTTAGTTGAGTTATTGATACTTCAAGTGCAAAATGATGATATAAAACCTTGGTAAAAATGCACTTTTAAGTACTAATCACACACCCTATTAAAGCATGTAATTCATTTCCTGTTATTTGAGGACATTCATTTCTTGCAACTTTCAATGCATTGATTAATTGTTGAAATGGACTAATGAAGCTATCTTTTGGAAACATGACATTGGAGATGAATACTTTTAACATTTGCAAGCAACCTGTAGATGATAATGATTTACAAGAAGTGGACTTTACTACAAAATTAGTTCATGATCAATTTAAACCACTTCCAGCAAAACTGAGATTGATGAATTTGATGATTTGCAAATGGTTTATTTTCAAGAAGAATCAAAAGCAAGTAATTGGAGACCACAAATTAAGGAATTGACACCACGATTAATTAAGTCCACACCTTCAAGTGTTCAATCACCCAAAGTTGATTTAAAGTCATTACCATTCAATTTCAAATACTCATTTTTGGGAGAAAATAAAACTTTTTCGGTGATAATCTCTTCCAAACTTAATACACTTTTAGAAGGTAAGTTCTTATAAACTCTAAAAATGCACAAAAATATATTACAATAGACCATAGTTGATATAAAAGGAATTAGTCCTTTGATTTGCACACACAAAATTTATTTAGAGAAAAATGCTAAACCCTGTAGAGAAATGTAATGAAGGCTTAATCCTAATATGAAAGAAGTAGTGAAAAATGAAGTCATTAAGCTTCTAGATAATGGAATCATTTATCCTATTTCTAAAAGTAAATGGGTAAGTCCTACCTAAGTTGTACCCAAGAAGTTTGGAATCACTATGATAACAAATAAGAAAAATGAGTTAATTCCAATTAGGACTTTTACTAGTTAGTGCATGTGTATTGACTATAAGTTTGACTATAGAAAATTTAATTCAATGATTAGAAAAGATCATTTTTATTTACCTTTCATGAACCAAATCCTAGAAAGAGTTGCATGACATGACTAGAAGATTGATATCTTCTACTAAGTGTAAAAGTGTCGAAGTAATAAATAACTGGGCAACACCGGGGTCGAACCACAGAGAAGTTAATTGTATAAATTATAGATAACAATAATACAACAACAACAATAACAACAACAAAAGTAACAATAACAATAATACTACTACTAGTAATAATAGTAATAGTAGTAGTAGTAATAATAATAATAATAATAAAGAAGTTGATGAGAACTTTGAGATGGAAGATTAATATAAGGATTAAATAATGATAACAACAAATGTCAAGGTTAGAGTATCCACTAATGGTATGTCAAATAAGTATAGTACAAACTTTTATTATTCAATTGGAAACCACACACAAAGGAGGTTCTAATGAGATTATAAATTGTTAACATGATTACATTAGTTATCTTATTTGAATAACGCCAATACTTGTAAATATTGTTAGGCATTCATGATTATAACTTATGTTAACAACAAATCAAGTTCCTTTCATAGCTCAAGTATTGGTTATACCATACAGTATGGGCTATGAAAGTGCTAAGTATTTGTTGTACCAAGTATTATATAATATAAATCTAGATTAATCATTTAACAAGCAAAGTATTAAAGAGTGAACAAGATAGAAAATACAAAACATGTTAGTATCAAATATTAAAGTTCATATTAAGTTTACACTATACTTATTCTTACACCATTAGTGTAACCTTTTCACCTTGACATAATAAACTTAGCTAAACATAATAAAAGAAAAAAAAATAAATAAACAAAATAAGAACATAAATAAGATAAAAGTTAACTAAGTAAATGAAAGGAAATGAAAGGCATAAACTTGATATTAATGAAAGCAAAACATAAGCAATACAAAGAAAGAAAGCAAAAGCATGATCTTGATCTGGAAATAAAGATGCCTAAATGTATGACAAATACCTCATTTTATAGGCCAAAATTGAAAACTATTGATTTTATGACTAATTGATAAATGGGTGACCAACTGTTGACTTGGTGACAACCTTATCTTCTCATGTCTTTCCATTAATATAAAGTAAACCTAAATTCGAGATCTACAGTTCCAGATATGACCCAATTACTGATTAGTGTTTTAGTTTGGACTACATTAGTATCTTTATTTTAAGTTTGATCATCTCTTTGTCCTTTTAATTTCAATACTTCAACTCATTAATTAATTCTTTAATTTATGTGATAGGCCTGCATTTAGGATGAACATTTACTACAAATTAAAGGTATCTTATATCATTAGATCTGTTATTATAAAACATGCTTTAGTTTAGGAGTTATAAATACTTCCAATGCAAAATGATAATATAAAATCTTAATAAAAATACACTTCTAAGTACTAGTCATTATAGTTCATGAATTTTATTATTTCTTAGATGACTATTCAGGTTACAATCAAATTAAAATTGCATTGGAAGATCAAAAAAAGACTACTTTCACTAATCTATTTGGTACTTTTACATATCGAAGGATGCTTTTTGGATTATGTAATGCACCAGCCACGTTTTAAAGATGCATGCTTAGTATATTTACTAATATGGTTGAATATTTTCTTTAGATTTTTATGGATGATATTTTTGTTTATGGTGATTCATTTGATAATTGTTTGATTAACTTAGGAAAGCTTTTGAATAGGTATAAAGAGAATAATCTAGTACTGATTTGGAAAAAATATCACTTTATGGTAACAAAACGACATTGTACTTGGTCATATTGTTTCATTGAAAGGAATTGAGGTTGACAAATCTAAAATCAAGTTAATTGCTAACTTGCCAACACCAAAATCTATTAAAGATATTATATCATTCTTAGGACATGCTGGTTTTTATAGAAGGTTCATCAAAGATTTTAGTATAATATCTAAGCCTTTAAGTAACCTTCTAACAAAGGATAATATTTTTTAATAGACTAAACATTATAAAGAAGCATTTGTTAAACTTAAAAACTTGCTTACTTCAACTCCTGTTATTCAACTTTCTGATTGGTCATTACCTTTTGAAATAATATCTAATGCTAGTGATTATGTTATAGGTGCTGTTTTGGGACAAAAAAAAGATAAGAAGCCTTATATGATTTACTATGCAAGTAAAAATTTAAATAGTGCTCAAATGAATTACACCACCATTGAAAAAGAATTACTTGCAGTAGTATTTACATATGAAAAATTCAGGTCTTATCTTGTTGGTTCACCTGTTGTTGTTTTCAGTAATCATGCAACATTGAAATATCTTTTTTCTAAGAAAGATTCTAAGGCTAGATTGATGTGGTGGATTTTATTACTTTAAGAATTTGATATCACAATCAAAGACAAGAAAGGCATCGAAAATGTTGTCGTAGATCATTTGTCAAGATTGACAACAGATTTGAAATCTGACATCACACTAATTGATCACTACTTTCCCAATGAATCTTTTCTTTTTGTCTTTACATTGCTTTGGTATGCCAATATTGTTAATTTTCTTATTTCAAGACAATTGCCAACTCATTGAAGTACCCAAGACAAAAGAAAGTTCTTAAACAAAGTGAAGAAATTTTATTGGGATGACCCTTATTTATTCAAATGTTGTCCTAATCAAATATTTTGAAGATGCATTCCTGACAATGAGGTAAGTAGTATAATTAAATTTTATCATTCTATGGCATATGGAGTGATTAGTACTTAAAAGTGCACATTTTTATCAAGGTTTTATATCATCATTTTGCATGTGAAGTATCAATAACTCTTTAACTAAAACATATTTTATAATAACATATCTAATAATATAAGATACCTTTAATTTATAGTAAATGTTCATTTTAAATACAGTCCTTTCACATAAATAAAAGGATTGATTGAAGAGTTTAAGAACTGAAATTAAAAGGATACAAAGATGGCCAAACCTAGAAAAGAGATGTTGGTGCAGTCTAAACTAGAATATTATTCGGTAATTGGGTCATATATGGAGTTGTAAATCTCGGATTTAGGTCTACTTTAAATGGATGAAAATGTAAGACATAGGCCTATTGATTGTGCATCAAAAGTATCATTAAATCTCTTATTTTACATATGTATTTATTGTTTTTATTTGGGTTTTTATAATAATTAAAGTGCTTTTTAGTAATGAAGTTTTTTTAATGTTTTGCTAGGTTTTTGGATTTTAAATGGATTATGTCAAAAAATTTAATGTTGGAATTCGAAACAAAGAATTGAAGAGAAATTTAGTTGAAGTTTGAAACAAATCTTGGTTCAAATAAGTGTTCTAAATTTTTCCTAAAAAATCATATATATTCCAATCTTAGAAAAGATTATCATATGATCTATTTCAAGTCCAAACTTGCCTTATATTGTGTGCAAACTTCAACCATCAAACACTTAAGGTTTCAATTTCAATTTTGTCCAAATAATAGGTACATTTTTTATCCTTATATGATGCTTAAATTCAGCCCCAAATCAGCCTAAGCACAATCCATGGTCTTACATGTCCACACAACAAATAACAATTAATTTTTTTTGGGTAATCCATTGATCCAAGAAGGCAAGCACATGGATGGAAAGCTGAAAGGGACATTGTTACATTATTTTAGGTGAAAAAAAAGAAAGAGACAGCTCATATTTGTGTCTGAATTTTTACTAAAATTGTGTTGTGTTCTTCTTTGTAGATTTTAGTTTTTTAATTTGTAAAACTTATTGTTTTAGTTTCACTCAAGTTATTTCATGTTTATTAAAGTGTTCTTATATATAATTATGGTTGGCTAATCTCTTTCTTGGATCCAAATTAAGGATGATGGTGGTTGATGGGAGTTCTTTAAGATATGAATTAATCTTAATGTTTATCTTCTCATTTTCTTCATGAATGTTTTATTACTATAGAAATTTTAGAAATCATTTAGGTAATGTTATAATCTTGAATTTTTATACACAAACTTTAGTTTTGGTATAGAGATTGCATGATTCAATGTCTTACTTAATATGAAAGTACTTGTTCATTCTTAAGCAATAATCAATCTTTATCTTTTTAAACTTCATTATAATATCTTCCGATCTAATATCACCATCATTGATATTAGGTTGAGTTATCATATATATCTTGAAAGAATCATGAATACATCACCATTAAAATTGATTTGGACAAGACTTACTTTTTCTTATTATTTAAAATCTATTCACACGTTTTCATCTTTGAAAATAAATCCATCAATTATTTTCAACCAAGTTATTGTTAATTTAATTTTTCTTGAGTTTTTTTGTTACCTAACTTAATTTTCAGATCTAGCTCTCTATAAATATGACCTCGATCTTATTAAGTTAATTGCTACATCGCACACTCGGGCACTTGCAAGTTAAAATAAGTCAATCATAAAAAGCGGTTAAGTAATTTTGGCACAATTGCTGGGGTGCTAGCAAGCAAAGGTAACAAAATTAAATTTGATTATTGAAAACAAATCATATAAAAATATCAATTGGCTGGTTTTACTGCCTAAAAAAATTAAAAAAATAAATCAAATGGCTGGTTTTACCGCAAAAAAAAATTGACCTCAACTTTTCGGATATTGGACTGTGGAATGGACTATTAATTGTTGGATTTTGGTTATTTCAACTATTTTTCTTTTAATGTTTATTCTAATTAGTTTATAATATTTATTGTTTATATTATAAGGTTCGTTTTATCACCTCTTGTTTATTTTATTTTATCTTCTTGTATTCTTGTGATTTTTTTTGAAGTACTTGGCTAGTATTACTGTCTCTTGTTTATTTTATTTTTTTTGTTATTATGTTGTGATTATTTTTTTATATTTATTATTCAAAGCACTTGGCTGGTATTACCGCCTCTTTATTCATGTTTGTTATAATTATCTTTTAATGTTTATTATTATTTGTTGCACATCGAAAAATCCATGCGGCATCGGCTTGCGAGTTTGTATTCGTTGGTCTTTTCTAAGGTTCAAGGCAGATCTCCTTTCATGAAGGAGTCTCTATCTTATTGGGTTAAATCCTAGCCATTCTAAAGTTCGAATTTTAAAATTGCTTTCATTTACACCTTGTATTTTTAATACCCGAGGGTGTACTTTATCTTGTAATTTTACACCCCATAAATATAAGTCTACATTTGGATCCTAGAAGAAAAAGTTGGAAAAACGTTTTTGATATTTTGGCCAAACTCTAATGGATTATCATAAATTAGTTATGATATCTTTTTTTTTTTGGATTTTTTAAAACGTGAGAAAGATGCAATTTTTTTTTATTTTGAAACATGTTTGGAAAATTCTTTAGGACTTGGCAGTATGTAATAAAATATTTTTTTCTTTGTCATTTATTTATTTATTTTTGAAAATTTTTTGAATATTTCAGAGAAAACCGGGTATTTTAATACCAGACTTGTATCTTAGCATGTAAGTATTGACACGACCAAAAGATTGATGTCTTCTCCCAAGTGCAGGAGTATCGAAGTAATAAATAACCCGGCAAGACCGGGGTCGAACCACAGGGAGGTTAATTGTACAAATTATAAACAACAATGATAAAACAATAATAACAACAACAACAACAATAGTAATAACAATAATAACAACAATGACAATAACAATAATAACAATAATAATAATAATAATAATAGTGGTAGTAGTAGTAGTAGTAGTAATAAAGAAGGAGAAGGAGAAGAAGGAGATGATGAGAACTTCGAGATGGAATATTAATGTAATGATTAAACAATTATAATAACAAATGTCAAGGTTAGAGGTTCCACTAATGGTATGTCAAACAAGTATAATATAAACTCTTATTATTCAATTGGAAACCACACATAAAGGAGGTTCCAATCAAATTATAAATTGTTAAGATGATTACATTAGTCATCTTATTCGATTAATGCTAATACTTGTAAATCTCGTCAAGCATTCATCATTATAACTTATGTTAAGAACAAATCAAGTTCCTTTCATAGCTCAAGTGTCGGTTATACCATACAATATGAACTATGAAAGTACCAAGCATTTGTTTTACCAAGTGTTATACAACATAAATCAAGATTAGTTATTTAACAAGCAAAGTATTAAAGAGTGAACAAGATAACAAATATAAAACATGTTAGTATCAAACATTAAAGTCCATATTAAGTTTACATTATACTTATTCTTACACCATTAGTGTAACCTTTTCACCTTAACATAATTAACTTAGCTAGACATAATGAAAGAAAGCAAAATAGATAAACAAAATAAGAACATAAAAGTTAACTAAGTAAAGGAAAGGAAATGAAAGGCATAAACTTGATATTAATGAAAGCAAAGCTTAAACATTACAAAAAATACAAAGAGAGAAAGGAAGAGCATCTTGATCTGAACACCAAGATGCCTAAATGCATGGCAAATGCCTCCTTTTATAGGCCAAAATTGGGAACTATTAATTTGATGACTAATTGATAAGTGGGTGGCCAACTTTTGACTTGGTGACAATCCTTATCTTCTCTTGTCTGCCCAAAACGTCATTGATAACGCCAAAATTAGAGCCAGTTGAAAACATGAAAGTTGTAGGCAATTGTCTCAGCTTTCTTGTGTAAAACATTCAACTCATTTGGACTTCTAGAACTCCAGATATAGCCAAAATACCGAACAGTACTCGGGCTGGAAGACAGATTTGGGCTTCTTTGTTGTTGCTACAATTTGGACTTGATAATGGCCCTTTTAGATCTTGGGCTCCATATGAAAGTTGTTGGCCTATGTCTTACCTTTCCATCCATATAAATTGGACCTAAATCTGAGATATATAGCTCCAGATATGACCCAATTACCGAACAGTGTTTTGGTTTGGATCGCACCGACATCACTTTTCTAAGTTTGGCTATCTCTTTGCCCTTGCAATTTAAGTTCTTAAAGTCATCAATCAATCCTTTCATTTATGTGATAGGCCTGCATTTAAAATGACCATTTACCACAAATTAAAGGTATCTTATATTATTAGATACATTATTATAAAACATGCTTTAGTTAAGGAGTTATTGATACTTCAAGTGCAAAATGATGATATAAAACCATGATAAAAATGCACTTTTAAGTACTAATCACACCCCTCAACTTCCTTGGGATGGGATTATTATTTTTGTCTTTTTTTTTTACTTCTTTTTTTTTCGTTTTCTTTTTAAATATGTATGCATATAATTTAAAAACATCATGCATCTTTAACCCATGTAACGAGCTTTCAACTAATGTCTCCAAGACCAGTTGGTCTTAGGGTATTAGGTGTTAAGACACCCCTACGAGCTTAGTAACTCGGGTCGCAGATACTGATATGTAGATAGTGCAATGTTTGATTCCCTTAAGCTTTTCTCCTCAACCCATGTAACAAGCGTTGGGCCAATAGCTCCCAAGTCAGTTGACTTTAGGGTATTAGGTGTTATAACACCCCTTCGGGCTTAATTGTTTAGGTTAGGGAGGCTACGAAACCAAACTTATCTACATTTTTATTATCATCATTTTTTTTTCTTTTTTTCATTTTTCATTTTTTTTTCATGTTTTTTTTATTTATATACAATCCCTTTCCCTTAGTTGTTACCTTTAACAAAAGAACATAAATAATGTAATAATCCAATAAGCAACGCACAATCATATGTTAAAGTGTGTGTATGTAAATTAAGGTTGAAGAATACATGTTAAATAAGTATATGAGCAGAATTAAGTGATAACAATACGAGAGTTTGTAAACCTGAATATTTCAGGAAGTATTATAATAGACCTTATTAATAATGATTACTAAGATGCGTCTCAAGAGTCACTTTAACAAAAGAGCTCCTTTACTCTACCATCCTAGTAACAACAATTATGCACATGCTTTATGAAATGAAAACATTTTTTTTTTATCAACTCCTACCCTCTCCCCTCAACCAAAACGAGACATTGTCCTCAATGTTCTAAGGTAGAAAGATAGAGTATAGAAGATATCACCTGAAATAACGAACACTGACAAAACCTGAAACACACTGAAAAAAAATAAGAAATAACAAAACACAATAATAAAATCAAAAGACACAAAAATTCACAAATGAAGGCTCAAATCCAATCTAAGCTTTTTACGGCTTCCCGTAGATGACCAATTTATGCGACTCATGGAAGGATCAATCACAGGAATGAAAGATTGTAGTTGGTCAATCAATTGTTCAGCAGTAGTAGCAGAGATTATGATTTGTCGTGTAGAAGATGTTAGAAATTCCTGTTCCACAGCATGATCAAGAAAAGACAACAACTTATCATAATAACCATTAACATTTAACAAACCTATGGGTTTATGGTGAATGTGCAGTTGAGCCCAAGAGGAAATATGAAAGATCCCTTCCAATGTGCCTAGACCACCTAGTAAAGCAATGAAGGCATCAGCATGGTTAAACATTGCATTCATTCGAGCTGACATTGTGGAGACCTGAAGTTCCTCTCCAATTGTTTTTCCAATGATGTCCCCTTGTGCCAAAGCTTCAGGGACGACCCCCAAAACTTGACTACCTCCTAAAAATGCAGCTATTGACACACCTCCCATTAACCCAAGACTGCCTCCCCCATACACTAAATGAATCTTTCTCTCAGCTAGCACCTGACCAAGATGATTTGCTGATTCTAAAAACTCCTTTTCTTTCCCAAGACTAGATCCACCGAAAACACAAATACTTTTTATTTGATGACTTAAGGAACTTGCCATTTCTACACACTTCTGTATTTATTGAATGTATCGGTTGAGTAGAAATGAAAGGAAGGCAAAGAGGGTTTTATAGATGAGAAATGAGAAAGGCAATCATAATACCTATATGTAGGCCAGCTGGAGTCTCACACACTCTCTCTCTCTCTCTTTATTTATTTATTTATTTACTTTTAAAAAAAACATGTGTATGTACAGGTAGTTGTGATTGTGGCTCACATCTTCCCTTGGTTTTACGTCCAAGAACGGCTTAAACGCCCTCTATGGGTCGGGGATAGGCTTCCCATCCAGTTTTCTTAAAAACTGGCAAACAGGGTCTTTTTTAGTCAGATTCCCAAGACTAAGTCGATCATGTTCTTTATGAAATAGTGGCCTTAAATCATGAATTCCACGATGCACATCTGCACTAGGATGCATCTCAAGAGTCAACAGAAGATTATCTAAAGACTCCTTACTTAGGCCATCCTTAATGAATTATATTTTATCTTCACGGTTTATAGATACCATTCCTAAAGAACGACATTGTGTATTACAAGTCCATCTAGCACATCGATGACAGACTTTCAATCCTTTTGCACGACGCTTCTTCGCAAAAGTGCTTTTACCTGTTCCAGGCATGTGCGAAATGAAGGAGTTAAAGGACTCACCTGATAATCGGACCTTTGCTTCAATCAACCAGCGAATATGTTCAGGAATTCCATGATTCATTAACAATCTCAATCTTGCATATCTAGCACGGTAAATTTTTGTAATCGCATTCTGAGGCAGAGCGGGAAAATACTTCTTCAATTTTTCAAGATTAGTTGACACGACTAAAAGGTTGATGTTTTCTCCCAAGTGCAGGAGTGTCGAATTAATAAATAACCCGGCAAGATCGGGGTCGAACCACAGGGAGGTTAATTGTACAAATTATAGACAACAATTATAAGCAACAATAATAGCAATAATTACAACAACAATAACAATAACAACAACAACTATAATAATAATAATAATAATAATAATAATAATAATAATAATAATAATAGTAGTAGTAGTAGTAGTAGTAGTAGTAGTAGTAGTAGTAGTAGTAGTAGTAGTAATAATAATAATAATAAAGAAAGAGAAGAAGAAGAACATGATGAGAACTTGGAGATGGAAAATTAATGTAAGGATTAAACAATAATAATAACAAATGTCAAGGTTAGAGGTTCCACTAATGGTATATCAAACAAGTATAGTATAAACTCTTATTATTGAATTGGAAACCACACACAAAGGAGGTTCCAATCAGATTATATATTATTAACATGATTACATTAGTCATCTTATTCAATTAATGCTAATACTTGTAAATCTCGTCAAGCATTCATGATTATAACTTATGTTAACAACAAATCAAGTTCCTTTCATAGCTCAGGTGTCGGTTATACCATACATTATGGGCTATAAAAGTGCCAAGCATTTGTTGTACCAAGTGTTATACAACATAAATCAAGAGTAGTCATTTAACAAGCAAAGTATTAAAGAGTGACCAAGATAACAAATATAAAACATGTTAGTATCAAACAGTAAAGTCCATATTAAGTTTACATTATACTTATTCTTACACCATTAGTGTAACCTTTTCACCTTAACATAATTAACTTAGCTAGACATAATGAAAGAAAGCAAAATAGATAAACAAAATAAGAACATAAAAGTTAACTAAGTAAAGGAAAGGAAATGAAAGGCATAAACTTGATATTAATGAAAGCAAAGCTTAAACATTACAAAAAATACAAAGAGAGAAAGGAAGAGCATGATCTTGATCTGAACACCAAGATGCCTAAATGCATGGCAAATGCCTCCTTTTATAGGCCAAAATTGGGAACTATTGATTTGATGACTAATTGATAAGTGGGTGGCCAACTTTTGACTTGGTGACAATCCTTATCTTCTCTTGTCTGCCCAAAACGTCATTGATAACGCCAAAATTAGAGCCAGTTGAAAACATGAAAGTTGTAGGCAATTGTCTCAGCTTTCTTGTGTAAAACATTCAACTCATTTGGACTTCTAGAACTCTAGATATATCCAAAATACCGAACAGTGCTCGGGCTGGAAGACAGATTCGGGCTTCTTTGTTGTTGCTACAATTTGGACTTGATAATGGACTTTTTAGATCTTGGGCTCCATATGAAAGTTGTAGGCCTATGTCTTACCTTTCCATCCATATAAATTGGACCTAAATCTGAGATATATAGCTCCAGATATGACCCAATTACCGAACAGTGTTTTGGTTTGGATCGCACCGACATCACTTTTCTAAGTTTGGCTATCTCTTTGCCCTTGCAATTTAAGTTCTTAAAGTCATCAATCAATCCTTTCATTTATGTGATAGGCCTGCATTTAAAATGACCATTTACCACAAATTAAAGGTATCTTATATTATTAGATACATTATTATAAAACATGCTTTAGTTAAGGAGTTATTGATACTTCAAGTGCAAAATGATGATATAAAACCATGATAAAAATGCACTTTTAAGTACTAATCACACCCCTCAACTTCCTTGGGATGGGATTATTATTTTTGTCTTTTTTTTTTACTTCTTTTTTTTTCGTTTTCTTTTTAAATATGTATGCATATAATTTAAAAACATCATGCATCTTTAACCCATGTAACGAGCTTTCAACTAATGTCTCCAAGACCAGTTGGTTTTAGGGTATTAGGTGTTAAGACACCCCTACGAGCTTAGTAACTCGGGTCGCAGATACTGATATGTAGATAGTGCAACGTTTGATTCCCTTAAGCTTTTCTCCTCAACCCATGTAACAAGCGTTGGGCCAATAGCTCCCAAGTCAGTTGACTTTAGGGTATTAGGTGTTATAACACCCCTCAACCAGCTTATTACTAGTTCCTAGTAATCAAAGCGTTAAAACAATTTGCAAATTTCACAAAGCAAGGTATTCATCATTTAACTTCCATTAATCTATCCAGATAAACAAACTCTCATTAAATTTATATATCTGCTCAATACCTCTTAATAAGATATTAATAAATCTTTCTTTTGTGCTCAATGTATCAACACATAATTATGGGGCTTTTCTTGGAAGAAAACAAAATTTTTGTTCTAATGTTTAAGGTTAACTTCCTTGGGATGGGATTATTATTTTTGTCTTTTTTTTTTTACTTCTTTTTTTTTCTTTTTCTTTTTAAATATGTATACATATAATTTAAAAACATCATGCATCTTTAACCCATGTAACGAGCTTTCAACTAATGTCTCCAAGACCAGTTGGTCTTAGGGCATTAGGTGTTAAGACACCCCTACGAGCTTAGTAACTCGGGTCGCAGATACTGATATGTAGATAGTGCAATGTTTGATTCCCTTAAGCTTTTCTCCTCAACCCATGTAACAAGCGTTGGGCCAATAGCTCCCAGGTCAGTTGACTTTAGGGTATTAGGTGTTAAAACACCCCTTCGGGCTTAATTGCTTAGGTTAGGGAGGCTACGAAACCAAACCTATCTACATTTTTATTATCATCATTTTTTTCATTTTCTTTTTCTTTTCTTTTTTTTCATGTTTTTTTCTCTTAATTATATACAATCCCTTTCCCTTAGTTGTTACCTTTAACAAAAGAACATAAATAATGTAATAATCCAATATGCAACCCACAAATATATGTTAAAGTGTGTGTGTGTAAATTAAGGTTTAAGAATACATGTTAAATAAGTATATGAGCAGAATTAAGTGGTAATAATACTAGAGTTTGTAAACCTGAATATTTCAGGAAGTATTATAATAGACCTTGTTAAGAATGGTTACTAAGATGCGTCTCAAGAGTCACTTTAACAAAAGAACTCCTTTACTCTGTCATCCTAGTAACAACAATTATGCACATGCTTTATGAAATGAAAAATAATTTTTTTTTATTTTTTATCAACTACTAGCCTCTCCCCCCAACTAAAACGAAACATTGTCCTCAATGTTCTAAGGTAGAAAGATAGAGTATAGAAGATATCACCTGAAATAACGAACACTTACAAAACCTGAAACACACTAAAACAAAAATAAGAAATAACAAAACACAATAATAAAACCAAAAGACATAAAAATTCACAAATGAAGGCTCAAATCCAATCTAAGCTTTTTACGGCTTTCCTTAGATGACCAATTTATGCGACTCATGGAAGGATCAATCACAGGAATGAAAGATTGTAGTTGGTCAATCAATTGTTCAGCAGTAGTAGCAGAGATTATGATTTGTCGTGTAGAAGATGTTAGAAATTCCTGTTCCACAGTATGATCAAGAAAAGACAACAACTTATCATAATAACCATTAACATTTAACAAACCTATGGGTTTATGGTGAATGTACAGTTGAGCCCAAGAGGAAATATGAAAGATCTCTTCCAATGTGCCTAGACCACCTGGTAAAGCAATGAAAGCATCAGCATGGTTAAACATTGCATTCATTCGAGCCGACATTGTGGAGACCTGAAGTTCCTCTCCAATTGTTTTTTCAATGATGTCCCCTTGTGCTAAAGCTTCGGGGACGACCCCCAAAACATGACTACCTCCTAAAAATGCAGCTATTGACACACCTCCCATTAACCCAAGACTGCCTCCCCCATATACTAAATGAATCTTTCTCTCAGCTAGCACCTGACCAAGATGATTTGCTGATTCTAAAAACTCCTTCTCTTTCCCAGGACTAGATCCACCAAAAACACAAATATTTCTTATTTGATGACTTGAGAAACTTGCCATTTCTACACACTTCTCTATTTGTTGAATGTATGGGTTGAGTAGAAATGAAAGGAAGGAAAAAAGGGTTTTATAGATGAGAAATTAGAAAGGCAATCATAACACCTATATGTAGGCCAGCTGGAGTCTCACACTTTTTCTCTCTCTCTCTCTCTCTTTATTTATTTACTTTTGAAAAAGCATGTGTATGTACAGGTAGTTGTGATTGTGGCTCACATCTTCCCTTGGTTTTACGTCCAAGAACGGCTTAAACGCCCTCTATGGGTCGGGGATAGGCTTCCCATCTAGTTTTCTTAAAAACTGGCAAACAAGGTCTTTTTTAGTCAGATTCCCAAGACTAAGTCGATCATGTTCTTTATGAAATAGTGGTCATAAATCATGAATTGTACGATGCACATCTCCACTAGGATGCGTCTCAAGAGTTAATAGAAGATTATCTAAAGACTCCTTACTCAGGCCATCCTTAATGAATTGTATTTTATCTTCACGGTTTATAGATACCATTCCTAAAGAACGACATTGTGTATTACAAGTCCATCTAGCACATCGATGACAGACTTCTAGTCGTTTTGCACGACGCTTATTTGCAAAAGTGCTTTTACCTGTTCCAGGCATGTGTGAAATAAAGAAATTAGAAGACTCACTTGATAATCGGACCTTTGCTTCAATCAACCAGCGAATATCTTCAGGAATTCCATGATTCATTAACAATCTCAATCTTGCACATCTAGCACGGTAAAATTTTGTAATCGCATTCTGAGGCAAAGCGGGAAAATACTTGCACAAATATATACAAAAATATCAGTAATTGTGGGAAACTGAAAGAACCGACTTAAGTCACGGAGTACCGTTATCCGCCATTTGACCGGGGTGAGAGAAACTTGCAAAAATCACTTAAAAAGAAACAAAAATAAAATAAAATAAAATAAAATAAAATAAAATCAATCTTTATATACAGGATCACCCAATTCAATAAAGTTATGTTCAACTGAAAAATTATCGAAGTAAACTTTCAGACGATGTCCGTTTACCTTGAAAACATTGCCATTCTTTGGATTCTCGATGTCATAGGCCCCATATGGATACACATGTTTCATAATAAAAGGACCGCTCCATCTTGATCTTAATTTTCTAGGAAATAAATGCAGTCGAGAATTATAAAGCAAGACTTTTTGACCAACATTGAAGGTTTTTCTCAGTATTTTCTTGTCATGAAACTCTTTAATTCTTGCTTTATGAATTCTTGAATTTTCATATGCATCATTTCTTATTTCCTCAAGCTCATTTATTTGTAATTTTTGCAGTTGACTAGCATCATCCAGATTTTAATTGAAAGCTTTAATAGCCCAATAAGCTTTATGTTCAAGTTCCACAGGCAAGTGACAAGGTTTTCCATAGACTAGTCTATAAGGTGACATACCTAATGATGTTTTATAAGTAGTTCGATAAGCCCAAAGTGCATCATTAAGTCTTAAAGACCAGTCTTTCCTATTAGGGTTCACTGTTTTCTCCAAAATATGTTTGATCTCCCTATTAGCAAGCTCTACTTGTCCACTTGTTTGAGGATGATAAGGGGTGGCAACTTTATGTGTGATTCCATATTTCTTCATTAAAGATTCAAATGGCTTGTTGCAGAAATGTGTTCCACCATCACTTATTATGGCTCGAGGGACTCCAAATCGACTCAAAATATTTTCTTTCAAAAACTTTATCACTGTTTTGTGATCATTGTTTCGACTTGGAATTGCCTCTATCCATTTTGAAACATAATCTACTGCGACTAATATGTATAAGAAACCAAATGATGGAAGGAATGGGCCCATGAAATCTATACCCCAACAGTCAAAGATCTCAATGACAATAATAGGATTTAAAGGCATCATGTGACGTTTTGAAATAGATCCCAACTTTTGACAATTTTCACAAGACTTGCAGAATGCATGTGAGTCTTTGAACATGGTGGGCCAGTAAAATCCACTTTGTAAGATTTTTGCAGTTGTCTTTCTTGATGAGAAATGGCCCCCACATGCCTCAAAATGACAAAATTTAATGACACTACTTACCTCATTGTCAGGAATGCATCTTCGAAATATTTGATCAGGACAATATTTGAATAAATAAGGATCATCCCAATAAAAGTTCTTCACTTCGTTCAAGAACTTTCTTTTATCTTGGGTACTCCAATGAGCTGGCAATTGTCCTGAAACAAGAAAATTGACAATATTAGCAAACCAAGGCATTGTAGAGACAGAAAGTAAAGATTCATCGGGAAAGTAGTCATCGATTGGTGTGATGTTAGTTTTCGAATCTGTTGTCAATCTTGACAAGTGATCTGCGACAACATTTTCGCTGCCTTTCTTATCTTTGATTGTGATATCAAATTCTTGAAGTAATAAAATCCATCGCACCAATCTAGCCTTAGAATCTTTCTTAGAAAGAAGATATTCCAATGCTGCATGATCACTAAAAACAACAACAGGTGAGCCAACAAGATAAGATCTGAATTTTTAACATGCAAATACTACTGCAAGTAATTCTTTTTCAGTGATGGTATAATTCATTTGAGCACTATTTAAAGTTTTACTTGCATAGTAAATTACATAAGGTTTCTTATCTTTTCTTTGTCCCAAAACAGCACCTACGGCATAATCACTAGCATCACACATTATTTCAAAAGGTAATGACCAATCGGGAGGTTGAATGATAGGAGCACAAGTAAGCAAGTTTTTAAGTTTAACAAAAGCTTCTTCACAATGTTCAGTCCATTCAAAAATAGTATCCTTTGTTAGAAGGTTACTTAAGGGCTTAGATATTACACTAAAATCTTTGATGAACCTTCTATAAAAACCAGCATGTCCCAGGAATGATCTAACATCTTTAAGAGATTTTGGTGTTGGCAAGTTGACAATTAACTCGATTTTAGATTTGTCAACCTCAATTCCTTTTGATGAAACAATGTGACCAAGTACAATGCCGTTTGTTACCATAAAATGACATTTTTCCCAATTCAGCACAAGATTCTTCTCTTCACACCTGGTCAAAACCTTTCCTAAGTTAGTCAAACAATCATCAAATGAATCACCAAAAATAGAAAAATCATCCATGAAAACTAAGCATGCATCTTTGAAATGTGGCTGGTGCATTACATAATCCAAAAGGCATCCTTCGATATGCAAAAGTACCAAATGGACATGTGAAAGTAGTCTTTTCTTGATCTTCCAATGCAATTTCAATTTGGTTATAACCCGAATAGCCATCTAGGAAACAATAAAATTCATGACCTGCAACTCTTTCTAGGATTTGAACAATGAAAGGTAAAGGAAAATGATCTTTTCTAGTCATTGAATTAAGTTTCCTATAGTCAATGCGCATGCGCCAACCAGTAACAGTTCTAGTGGGAATTAACTCATTGTTCTCATTTGTTATCACAGTGACTCCAGACTTCTTAGGTACAACTTGGGTAGGACTTACCCATTTGCTGTCAGCAATAGGATAAATGATTTCATTATCTAGAAGCTTAATGACTTCATTTTTCACTACTTCTTTCATATGAGGATTTAGCCTTCGTTGCATTTCTCTAGAGGGTTTAGCATTTTCCTCTAAATAAATTCTGTGTGTACAAATCAAAGGACTAATTCCTTTTATATCAGCTATGGTCCATCCTAATGCATTTTTGTGCATTTTCAGAGTTTGTAATAACTTACCTTCTTGATGTGCATTAAGTTTGGAAGAGATTATTACCGGAAAAGTTTCATTTTCTCCCAAAAATGAGTATTTGAGATTGGATGGCAATGGCTTCAAATCAAGTTTTGGTGGTTGAACACTTGAAGGTATGGACTTAATTGATCGTGGTGGCTGCTTGACCGCTTTTTATGATCGGCTTGTTTTAACTCGCAAGTGCACGAGTGTGCGATGTAGCAATTAACTCAGTAAGATCGAGGTCATATCCACAAAGATCTAGATCTGGAAATTAAGCTAAGTAACAAAAAAAACTCAAGAGAAATTAAATTAACAATAACTTGGTTGAAAATAATTGATGGATTTGTTTTCAAAGATAAAAAAAATGTAAATAGATTTTAAATGACAAGAAAAGTCTTGGTCCAAATCAATTTTAATAGTGATGTATTGGTGATTTCTTCAACATATATAAGATAACTCAACCTAATCTCAACGATGGTGATATTAGATCGGAAGATATTACAATGAAGATTAGAAAGATGAAGATTGATTATTGCTTAAGAATGAACAAGTACTTTCATATTAAGTAACACATTGAATCAAGCAATCTCTATACCAAAACTAAAGTTTGTGCATAAAAATTCAAGATTATAACATTACCTAAATGATTTCTAAAATTTCTTTACAATAATAAATCATTCATGAAGAAAATAAGAAGATAAACATTAAGATTCATTCATATCCTAAAGAACTCACCTCAATCACCATTATCCTTGATTTGGATCCAAGAAAGAGTTTAGCCAACCATGATTATATATAAGAACACTTCAATAAACATGAAAGAACTTGAATCCAACTGAAAAAATAAGTTTTACAAACTAAAGAACCGAAATCTATAAAGAAGAACACAATACAATTTCAGAAAAAATTCGGACACAAATCTGACTCTAACTTTGGACAGCAATTCAACCCTCTTAGAAGCTTTTTTTGGAGAAGTCTATTAGAGATATATTTATAGGAAATTCTGTCACCTTTCCAGGTCATTAAAGAACAGCTCATTTGGACACCTGAGTCAAAAGTTATGGGCAAAACACCAAAAGGTATTTTGAAAAATCAAATCAAGACAACTTTACAACTACTTTGGTGCACGTTTTGTTTCCTCATTTATGAGGTGTCTCCTTCTTCTTTTTGACCCAAAATAATGTTAAAATATCCCCTCCAGCTTTCCATCCATGTGCTTGCCTTCTTGGATCAATGGATTACCCAAAATAAATCAATTGTTATTTGTTGTGTGGACATGTAAGATCATGGATTGTGTTTGGGTTGATTTAGGGCTGATTTGGGGCTGATTTTGGGCTGAATTTGAGCATCAAATAAGTATACAAATGTACTTATTATTTGGGCTAAGATTGACATTGAAGTCTTGAGTGTTTAATGGTTGAAGTTTGCGCACAACATAACGTAAGTTTGGGCTTGAAATAAATCATATGATATTCTTTTCTAGAATTGGAATAGAATTGATTTTTGGGACAAATTTGGAGCACTTATTTGAACCAAGATTTGCTTCAATCTTCAACTAAATGTCTCTTCAATTCTTTGTTCTGAATTCCGACGTTGGATTTTCTGAATTAATTCATTTAAGCTCCAAAAACCTATCGAAACATTAAAACAAACTTCATTACTAAAAAAACACATCAATTATTATAAAAACAACCAAATAAAAACAATAAATACATATGTAAAATAAGAGACTTAATGACACTTTTGATGCACAATCACACCCCCCAACTTAGATTTTGTTAGTCCTCAAGCAAAACAAAACATAAAACCTTTAAAATAACAATAATAATAATGACAACCATAATTAGGCTCGATTCATCACACTTGAAGGACCTATCATGCAAACATTGGTATCTTTAACTTAGTGTACACAATAGCAAATAAAAAAAAATAAGCATACTCACATTCTCTAAATCAAACATCCATACAAAATTTCCAAATTCAGTCATATTTATCGTGCAACCAACATAATTGATTCATATGAAAACTCAACTTGTAATCTTCCCTTCTCACCAACACAAACAAGGTAGCAAACTAGAGAAATATCTATATATTTTTTTTCTTTTTTTTTTGAAGATATGATGTATTCTTTGTCTTTAAGTTGTCACTTTCCTTTTCACACGAATACAAACATTTGTGATGAATGCACCCGGTTACTCATAAAGTCACAAACTTAAAGTGCTTTGCATACTCATATTTCAACTTGCCGTTTGACGTAAAGATAAACATTTGTGATGAATACCCCTAGTTACTGAGCAACTCAAAACATTGGAGTAGATAGAACTTTGTACACATTTATTTATTTATGTAATGATTATTACTCTATTTACTTAAACCTTGTTTAGGACTAGATCAAAAGGGATAATCAGAAGTAAAGCATCATACTCATCTTTCATGCATATTCACACAACTCACACAACTTTTACAAGGAAAGATGTACTTCAGTAATCTTAAAAAAAAAGTATGATATATCTTGCTTTATAAGATATTATCTATCCCAAATTAAAGCATGCAATGTTCAACACAACAATGAACCCAAAAAGGTAATGATGATCCTAAACAAGTCTCATTCACATACGAATGCAAGTATTTTTTTTTTTTAACAAGCATGGTTATCTCAAGCATTCAACATAATGAAATATCTAAAATTAAGTTTTACATTATCCTCAATGTAAAAGAGAAAGAGAAGAAAAGTATAAAGATTAGAAAATTGTTACTCCCCTTCTATTTTCAAGGATGAATGTCTGATTGAATTGGGCATGAGCTGACTTCTTACTTGATTTTTTTTTTAACCTGCATATCACAACTAAAAGAAAACATAAAAGAAAACATTGATGTTTTTTTTTTTTGAAAATAAAGAACCTCACACCCCCCAACTTAAAATAATGCATTGTCCCGAATGCATGAACAAGAAAATATAAGAGATGGAAAAAAGAAGAAAAAAATGAAAATGAAAATAAAAATAAAAATAAAAATAAAATAAAAATAAAAATAAAAACTCATTACTTTTGATACTACAATGGTATTGGATCTTCAAGATCCAATGTCTCAACTTCAGCTACAAAATTTTCAAGATAAAGTTTCAATCGATGACCATTTACTTTGAAAATATTTCCATTCTTGGGATTTTCTACCTCAAATGCACCATGCTCAGAGATGGATTTAATCACAAATGGACCAATCTATTTTGTCCTCAACTTCCCAGGAAAGAGATTTAATCGTGAATTATATAAGAGAACCTTTTGACCAACATGAAAGGATTTTCTAGGAATATGTTTATCATGCAAAGTTTTCATCTTATGATTTGAAATTTTTGCATTTTCAAATGCATCATTTCTCAGCTCCTCTAATTCATCCAATTGAAGCTTTCTATTTTTGCCAACCTCGTTTTTATTGTCATTGAATTGCCGAATGGCCCAATATGCACGGTGCTCAATCTCAACAGGGAGATGACAAGGCTTTCCATAAACTAGCCTATAAGGAGACATTTCTAAAGAGGTCTTATAAGCAGTGCGATATGCCCACAAAGCATCAACTAGTCGTAGGGACCAATCTTTACGGTTTGGATTGACTGTTTTCTCTAAAATGTTCTTGATCTCCTTATTTGCCAACTCAGCTTGGCCATTAGTCTGTGGGTGATAGGAGGGTACTGACCTTGTGAATTACACCATATTTTCTCATCAAAATCCTAACGAGCTTGTTACAAAAATGTTTTCTCCCATCACTAATCATAGCCCGAGGCATGCCAAAATGAGAGAAAATATTTTCTTTCAAGAATTTGACCACAACTCGATGGTCATTAGTTTGAGATGCAATGGCCTCCACCCATTTAGACACATAATCAACAGCTACAAGGATGAATTGGTAACCAAATGAACTTGGAAAAGGTCCCATGAAATCAATCCCCCAACAATCAAATATTTCCAAAACAAGGATGGGGTTAAGGGGCATCATGTTACGCCTAGTGAGGCTACCTAGTCGTTGGCATCGGTCACATGCAACACAAAAGGCATGAACATCTTTAAACATGGTAGGCCAATAAAAACCACACTGCAAGATTTTGACAATGGTTTTCTTGGAAGAGAAATGCCCACCACAAGCTAATGCATGACAAAAATTAATGACCCTTGGAATTTCATGATCAGGGATGCACCGCCTAATAATTTGGTTAGGACAATATTTAAATAGGTAGGGGTCATCCCAAAAAAAGGTGCGCACATTGCGCAAGAATTTTTATTTGTCAAGTTTAGACCAATGAGAAGGAATCTGACTTGTGACTAGGTAATTTGCTATCTCAGCATACCATGGAGAACCAATATAAGAGACAGTACCTGCACAAAATAAATTTTCATCAACAAAGAGTTCATTTATTGGAGATTCATCAATTATGGTCTTATAGCTTGAAAGACGAGACAAATGATCAGCCACTACATTCTCTACTCCCTTTTTATCTCGAATTTCAATGTTAAACTCTTGGAGTAGGAGGATCCATCGAATCAAACATGGTTCGGCATCTTGTTTTGTGAGCAAATATTTCAATGCTGCATGATCAGTGAAAACAATAACAAGAGATCCAACCAAATAAGACCTAAACTTGTCTAATGCAAAGACCACAACTAAGAGTTCTTTTTTAGTTGTAATGTAATTCAATTGAGCATCATTCAAAGTCTTGCTAGCATAATATATGACATGAGGTTTCTTGTCTTTTCTTTTCCCTAAAACAGCCCCAACCGCATAATCACTAGCATCACACATCAGTTCAAATGGTAAAGACCAATCAGGAGCTTGTATGATTGGTGTAGTTGTCAACAACCCTTTAAGCTTTTCAAAAGCTTCTTGACATTTTGATGTCCAATCAAATGGGACATCTTGTGACAACAAGTTACACAATGGTTTGGCAATGGTACTAAAAGAATGAATGAATCTTCGATAAAAACCAGCATGTCCTAAAAAGGATCTCACATCTTTCACAGTCTTAGGGGTAGTTAATTTTTGAATGACTTCCACTTTTGACTTATCTACCTCTATCCCTTTTGAAGAGACAATGTGACCTAAAACAATGCCATGTGTCACCATAAAATGACACTTCTCCCAATTGAGTACAAGATTGCTCTCTTCACACCTTTTAAGAACTTTTTCTAGATTCATTAGACACAACTCATAAGAATCCCCATAAACTGAAAAATCATCCATGAAAACTTCCAGAAAATTTTCCACCATGTCACTAAAGATACTCATCATACACCTTTGAAAAGTGGCTGGTGCATTACACAAACCAAATGGCATTCTTCTATAAGCATAAGTACCAAAAGGACAAGTGAAAGTGGTTTTTTCTTGGTCTTCTAAAGAAATCTCAATTTAGTTGTAACCTGAGTATCCATCCAGAAAACAATAGAAAGCTCTTCCAGCTACTCTTTCAAGCACTTGGTCTAAAAATGGAAGCGGAAAATGGTCCTTCCTAGTCACCATGTTCAATTTACGATAATCAATGCACATACGCCATCCAGTTTGGATTCTAGTTGGTACCAGCTCATTATTTTCATTCTTCACTACCGTGACTCCAGATTTTTTTAGGACAACTTGGGTTGGACTAACCCATTTTGAGTTTGCAATAGGGTAAATGATACCTGCATCAAGTAGCTTAAGCACTTCACCTCTCACTACTTCCTTCATGTTTGGGTTCAATCGTCTTTGCATTTGCCTCACAGATTTAGCCTCTTCTTCAAGATAGATTCTATGTGTACATAAAAGAGGGCTAATTCCTTTCAAGTCAGTAATTTTCCACCCAATTGCTTTCTTATGTTTTCTCACCTCTCAAAAGTTTTTGTTCTTGCTCTATGCTAAGTTTTGATGAGATCACAATAGGATATGATTCATCTTCCCCTAGAAATGCATACTTAAGATCACTCGGTAAAGGCTTCCTTTCTAGTTTATCAGGCTGGACAAGAGATTCCTTAACTTTCACTTGGGGTGAAATCAAAGGCTCAAATGTTGGGGTCTATTGACCTATTGACATAATAGGCATTGGATCTAGATAAGTCTCGAGTTCTCTTACTTCCTCATCAACACATTGTAAAGAACAAAATCTTTCATCATGAATTAAAGTTCTCTCCAATGGATCCTTGATCCACACTCTCTCAAAGTGTTCTTGATAAACTGTTTGGATGAAATCTACCTCTCTAATGTCCTCATGTTCCCCGATTTGTTTGGAGACATTGAATATGTTCATCTCCATAATCATATTCCCAAAAGACAATTTCATCACCCCATTCCTACAGTTAATTAAGGCATTAGATGTAGCTAGGAAAGGTCTCTCTAAGATGACTGGGATGAGGGCATTAGAACCTTGAATTGGTGCGGTGTCTAATACTACAAAATCAACAGGAAAGTAGAATTTATCTACTTGGACCAACACATCCTCAACGATACCCCTGGGAATCTTGATTGACCTATCAGCTAATTGAAGGGTGATTCGAGTAGGCTTGATTTCTCCTAAACCTAATTGTTTGTAAACAGTATAGGGTATTAAATTCACACTTGCTCCTAAATCCAACAAAGCTTGATATATTTTATGACTTCCAATAATGCATGAAATGGTAGGACAACTAGGATCTTTATATTTGGGAGGGGTCTTAAACTGGATGATGGCACTAGCATGTTCAGTTAGAAAGGCTCTTTCTTTCACATTCAATCTCCTTTTCACTGTGCATAAATCCTTAAGAAACTTTGCATAAGATGGAACTTGTTTAATTGCATCAAGGAGTGGAATATTGACTTTCACTTGTTTGAACAATTCATAGATTTCTAAGTTCATAAGATCTTGTTTAGGTTTCCCTAACCTTTGTGGAAATGGTGCTCTAGGAACAAATTCTAAGTCACTCACTTTGACTTCAATTTTTCTTGAATCATCTCCTTTCTCACTCATCTCTTTCTCATTTAGCTCACCTTCTTTATCTCTCAAACTCTCATTTGTCACTTGTGTTTTGATTCCCTCTTCACTTTCCCTAGATTTCTCCTCCACAATACCTTTAGGAATCCTAAAACCTACACCTTTGTCAACAATCTTTCCACTTCTAAGGGTCGTGATGGCTTGGACTTGTTCATGGTTTGAAGGTTCAATAGGTGAGGATTCACTCATGTGTACCTGACCTCTAGGATTGGGCATTGGTTGAGTTGAGATTTTTCCCTTCTCTTGAATGCTTAGTGATTGAGTCAACTTAGTTAGTTGACTTCGAATGTCATCTAAGGTCCTATTGGTCTAGTCTTGGAATTTGTAAACTTGGTTGTTGATTCCTCCTTGCATTTGCATGAATTGTTGAAGAGTATCCTCTAAGGATCTCTTATGAGGTGGTTGGTATGTGTTATGTGTGGGAGCATGAAATGGTTGGGGTGGAGGTTGAAATGTTTGAGGTACTGAAGAGCCCTCATTTCTCCATCCAAAATTTGGGTGGTTCCTCCATCCAGGATTATAGGTCTCAGAGTAGGGATTGCCTACTTGGTTTGGAAATGGCTTTCTAACATTACTTGAATCAGAAGTTTGGCCATATAGCACTTCCTTGAAGGCTGGAATGGTAGGACACAGTTGTCCTATGCCCTTTGCTTTCATAAACAACACAACTTTCCTCTTGTTGTTCACTTATGACATGCACTTTTTTAATCTTAAGAGACTCTACTTTCCTAGCCAATGAGGCTAATCTAGCATTGAGGTCATCAGTCTCTTTCAATTGAAACTTCCCACTTGAATGAGAAATGGTGTTTCTAGACTCAACATGAACTGGGAGAGAAGTCTCCCATTGCTTTGTGTTTTTAGCCAATTGATCAAAAAAATCAAAGGCCTCACTTGGTTCTTTGTCATAAAACTCACCATTACACATGGTTGACACTAGCTTTTTAAAATCTGCGGTAAGAGAGTCATAAAAGAAACTCACTCACCTCCACATCTCAAAACCATGATGAGGGCATGCATTTAACAAGTCTTTGAACCTTTCCCAAGCTTGGTGAAATAACTCATTTGGACTACAAGAAAAATTCATCATTTGACGTTGTAAAGCTGCTGTCCTATGAGTGGGGAAGTATTTTTTCAAAAATTCAGCTTGCATTTCTCTCCATGTACCTATAGACCTAGGACGCAAGGAGTTTAGCCAAAGCTTGGCTTTATCCTTTAGAGAGAATGGGAACAATTTAAGCCGAATGGTTTCCTCTGTGCATGTTCTATCAATAAAAGTATTACATACCTCTTCAAAGTCTTTAATGTATATGTATGGATTTTCAGAATCCATACCATGAAATGTGGGAAGTTGAATCATACCCGGTTTCAAATTGAAAGCTTGTTGGTTAAGAGGTAAGATAATACACGAAGGTGTACTTTGTCTAGCCGGGTGAAGATACTCTCTAAGAGTTCGAAAATTAGGTTGATCATTGAATTGTGGAGGTCCATTACCTTGAACACTCCCTTCACCCTCTACATCTTCAACATTAGCCATGATAAAATAATAATATAACAATTATATGATATGAAAGGAAAGGAAAGAAAAACAAATTGCACATAAAAGTAATAGCTCAAAAATAAAAATATAACAAATTAAGAAATTCACTCTCCAACTAATAAGCATTATTAACAACAATAAACATTAAAAGATAATTATAATAAGCTTGAATAAAAAGGCGGTAATACCGGCCAAGCACTTCAAACAATAAATATATATAAAAAATAAGTATAACAAAACAACAAAATAAACTAAAATAAACAAGAGGCGGTAATACCGGCAAAACACTTTAGACAATAAATATAAGAAAAATAACAACAATAAACATTAAAAGATAATTATAACAGGCATGAATAAAAAGGCGGTAATACCGACCAAGCACTTTAAACAATAAATATAAAAAAAAAATAAGCATAACAAAACAACAAAATAAACAAGAGGCGGTAATACCGGCCAAACACTTTAGACAATAAATAAAAACAATATCAACAAAATAAAATGAAATAAACAAGAAAAATATTAGAAACTAATAAGAGTAGACAATAAAAGAAAAATGGTTGAACCAACCAAAATCCAACAATTAATAGTCCAGTCCACAGTCCAATATCCGAAACGTTAAGGTAAATTTTTTTTTAGGCGGTAAAACCAGCCAATTGATTTTTTTTTATATGATTTTTTTTAGTTTTCCAATAATCAAATCTAAATTTGTTACCTTTGCTTGCTAGCTCCCCAACAACGACGCCAAAATTGCTTGACTGCTTTTTATGATCGGCTTGTTTTAAGTCGCAAGTGCACGAGTGTGCGATGTAGCAATTAACTCGGTAAGATCGAGGTCATATCCACAGAGAGCTAGATCTGGAAATTAAGCTAAGTAACAAAAAAAAACTCAAGAGAAATTAAATTAACAATAACTTGGTTGAAAATAATTGATGGATTTGTTTTCAAAGATAAAAAAAAATGTAAATAGATTTTAAATGACAAGAAAAGTAAGTCTTGGTCCAAATCAATTTTAATGGTGATGTATTGGTGATTTCTTCAAAATATATAAGATAACTCAACCTAATCTCAACGATGGTGATATTAGATCGGAAGATATTACAATGAAGATTAGAAAGATGAAGATTGATTATTGCTTAAGAATGAACAAGTACTTTCATATTAAGTAACACATTGAATCAAGCAATCTCTATACCAAAACTAAAGTTTGTGCATAAAAATTCAAGATTATAACATTACCTAAATGATTTCTAAAATTTCTTTACAATAATAAATCATTCATGAAGAAAATAAGAAGATAAACATTAAGATTCATTCATATCCTAAAGAACTCACCTCAATCACCATTATCCTTGATTTGGATCCAAGAAAGAGTTTAGCTGATTAGTACTTAAAAGTGCATTTTTATCATGGTTTTATATCATCATTTTGCACTTGAAGTATCAATAACTCCTTAACTAAAATATGTTTTATAATAATGTATCTAATAATATAAGATACCTATAATTTGTGGTAAATGTCTATTTTTAATGCAGGCCTATCAAATAAATGAAAGGATTGATTGATGACTTGAAGAACTTAAATTGCAAGGATAAAGAGATGGTCAAACTTAGAGAAGAGATGTCGGTGCAATCCAAACCGGAACACTATTCGGTAATTGGGCCATATCTGGAGCTACAGATCTCAGATTTAGGTCCAATTTATATGGATGGAAAGGTAAGACATAGGCCTACAACTTTCATATGGAGCCCAAGATCTAAAAAGGCCATTATCAAGTCCAAATTGTAGCAACAACAAAGAAGCCCGAATCTGTCTTCCAGCCCGAGCACTGTTCGGTATTTTAGCCATATCTGGAGTTCTAGAAGTCCAAATGAGCTGAATTTTTTACACAAGAAAGCTGCGACAATTGCCTACAACTTTCATGTTTGCACCTGGCTCCAGTTTTGACGTTATCAATGACGTTTTGGGCAGACAAGAGAAGATAAGGATTGTCACCAAGTCAAAAGTTGGCCACCCACTTATCAATTAGTCATCAAATCAATAGTTCCCAATTTTGGCCTATAAAAGGAGGCATTTGCCATGCATTTAGGCATCTTGGTGTTCAGATCAAGATCATGCTCTTCCTTTCTCTCTTTGTATTTTTTGTAATGTTTATGCTTTGCTTTCATTAATATTAAGTTTATGCCTTTCATTTCCTTTCCTTTACTTAGTTAACTTTTATGTTCTTATTTTGTTTATCTATTTTGCTTTCTTTCATTATGTCTAGCTAAGTTAATTATGTCAAGGTGAAAAGGTTACACTAATGGTGTAAGAATAAGTATAATGTAAACTTAATATGGACTTTAATGTTTGATACTAACATGTTTTATATTTGTTATCTTGTTCACTCTTTAATACTTTGCTTGTTAAATGACTAATCTTGATTTATGTTGTATAACACTTGGTACAACAAATGCTTGGCACTTTCATAGCCCATAATGTATGGTATAACCGACACCTGAGCTATGAAAGGAACTTGATTTGTTGTTAACATAAGTTATAATCATGAATGCTTGACGAGATTTACAAGTATTAGCATTAATTGAATAAGATGACTAATGTAATCATGTTAACAATATATAATCTGATTGGAACCTCCTTTGTGTGTGGTTTCCAATTCAATAATAAGAGTTTATACTATACTTGTTTGATATACCATTAGTGGAATCTCTAACCTTGACATTTGTTATTATTATTGCTTAATCCTTACATTAATATTTGATCTCCAAGTTCTCATCATCATCATCTTCTTCTTCTTCTCTTTCTTTATTATTATTATTATTATTATTATTATTATTATTATTATTATTATCATTATTATCATTATTATTATTATTAGTACTACTACTACTATTATTATTATTATTATCATTACTATTGTTGTTGTTGTTATTGTTGCTTATAATTGTTGTCTATAATTTGTACAATTAACCTCCCTGTGGTTCGACCCCGGTCTTGCCGGGTTATTTATTACTTCGACACTCCTGCACTTGGGAGAAGACATCAACCTTTTAGTCGTGTCAAGTTTTTGGCGCCGTTGCCGGGGAGGTAAGTTCTTGTATAAATTATAGTATTTATTTTATTTTCTCTTTTCACTTTTCTTGTATATAACTTTGTTTCTTTTCTTTTGTTTCTTTTTATTTTGTTTTCTTCCTCCTTCTTTTGCTTTCTTCTTCTTCTTTTTATTTTATTCCTACACGTGCATGAGAGTGTGGTCACGTACATCAAGTGGTAGACTTTGTAGGGTATCCTCATCATTTTCAGAACATATGGCCGAAGAAGATAATCAATCATTTCATAATGAAAATAATGAGAATAACCGTGCTAGAACACTTAGAGATCATATGAATCCCACAAGAACAAGTGCACCATCATGCATAGTTTTTCCTCCTGATGCATCTCATTTTAATTTTAAACCAGGCATTATTCAACTTTTACCTTCTTTTCATGGCTTAGAATTGGAAAATCCATACTTGCATTTAAGGGAATTTGAGGAGGTCTGCAACACATATAATAATTTAAATTGTAGCATGAACACCATCAGATTAAAGCTTTTTCCTTTTTCATTAAAAGATAAAGCTAAAACATGGCTACAAAATTTGAGACCAGGATCCATTCGTGCTTGGGATGAAATGCAACAACAATTTTTAAAGAAGTTTTTCCCATCTCATAGAACAAACTCTTTCAAAAGACAAATCACCACTTTCACTCAAAAACCAGGAGAAACATTTTACAAATGTTGGGATAGGTATCGAGATTTGCTTAGTACTTGCCCTCATCATGGTTTTGAAACATGGAGATTGGTTTCACATTTCTATGAAGGGTTAACACCTAAAGATAGGCAAATGGTTGAATTGATGTGCAATGGAACTTTTGAAGATAAAGACCCTGATGAAGCAATGGAGTACTTAGACTTGTTAGCTGAAAATGCTCAAAATTGGGACACCGCGGGTACATATGAGGCACCGAGTAAAACTCAACCTCATACATCTAATGGAGGTATGTACAACCTTAGGGAAGATCATGACCTTCAAGCCAAGTTTGCATCTTTAGCTAGAAAAGTCGAGGCACTAGAATTGAAAAAGAGTGGTCAATTAAAATCTGTTGAAAACATTGTGTGTCAAATCTGTGAAACAAATGAACACTCAACCAACGATTGTCCAACCTTGCCTTCTTTTAAGGAATGTCTCCATGAACAAGCCCATGCTTTAAACAATTTCCAAAGGCCCAGCCATAACCCATACTCCCAAACATACAACCCTGGTTGGAGGAATCACCCAAATTTCAGTTGGAAGAGTGAGAACAACAATGCACAAACTTCACAACCACCATTTCAAGCACACCACAATTTCCAAAATTCTCATGGATATGCACCTCCTTATGCTCCACCTCCTAGAAGAAATCTTGAGGAAACATTGCATGCATTCATTGAAAAGCAAGAGACAATTAATACTCAACTTGCTCAAAATATGACAGATTTTAAACATACTCTTGCTAAATTAACATCTGCTCTTAGTTTCCAAGAGAAAGGTAAGTTTCCATCTCAACCCCAACAAAATCCCAAGGGGCAATACAATGCAAATGCAAGTAGTTCCGAAAGCCAACACATGGATGAAGTCAAATCAGTCACTATTCTGCGCAGTGGTAAGGTTATTGAAAAACCCTCTCTTGAACCTTATGAAAAAGATGATGAATCAATCTCTGAGGGTAAGGAAGGGGATGAATCTGAAAATTGCAAAGAAACGACTGATTCACCGCCAGCACTTCCATTTCCTCAAGCCATGACCAAACAAAGGAAAGTCAATCATAATTCTGAAATTTATGAAATTTTCAAACAGGTAAGGATCAATATACCTTTGCTGGATGCTATTAAACAGGTTCCTTCCTATGCTAAATTTTTGAAAGATCTATGCACTGTGAAGAGGAAACTGAATGTGAAAAAGAAAGCCTTTCTAGCCGAACAAGTAAGTGCTATTCTTCAAAACAATAATGCTTTGAAATATAAAGACCCTGGTTGTCCTACAATTTCTTGCTTTATTGGAGAACATAAAATTGAAAGAGCCTTACTTGATCTTGGAGCTAGTGTGAATTTACTTCCATATTCAGTTTTTCAAAGTCTCAATCTAGGTGAGTTAAAACCAACTTCTATATCTCTTTTACTTGCCGATAGATCTGTAAAAGTGCCTAGAGGAATAATTGAGGATGTGTTAGTACAAGTCAATAAATTCATTTATCCTGTAGATTTTATTGTCTTGGACACAGAACCTATTGAAGCATGTAATTCATTTCCTGTTATTTTAGGACGTCCCTTTCTTGCAACCTCTAACGCATTAATTAATTGTAGGAATGGACTGATGAAGCTATCATTTGGAAACATGACATTGGAGATGAATATTTTCAACATTTGCAAGCAACCTGGAGATGATAATGATTTACAAGAAGTAGATCATATTGATGAATTAGTTTATGATCAACTTGAATCTACTTTAAGTAAAAATGAATCGGATGAAACTAAAGATTTGCAAATGATTTATTCTGAGGAAGAAATCATGGATGAAACAAGCACCGAAAATGTTGATGCGAATCTTTTGTCAACAGTGACAACAGATTCGACATCTGACATCACACCAACCAATGATTACTTTCCTAACGAATCCTTACTTTCTCTTAGTCCAATGCCTTGGTATGATAAAAATATCAATTTTCTTGCTTTAGGAGATTTGCTAGTTGATTGGAGTACTCAAGACAAAGAAAAGTTTTTGAACGAAGTGAAGAGCTTTTATTGTGATGACCCTAACTTATTCAAATGTTGTCCTGATCAAATATTTCAAAGATTCATTCCCGACAATGAGGTAAGTAGTGTCATTAAACTTTGTCATTCTGAAGCATGTGGAAGTTATTTCTCGTCAAAAAAGACAACTGTAAAAATCTTACAAAGTGGATTTTATTGGCCCACCATGTTCAAAGACACACATGCATTCTGCAAAACTTGTGAAAATTGTCAAAAGATTGATACTGGTCAAAAAGTTTTGTTTTATAATTCTCAACTCTATGCAGTCCCTAGAGAGCTAAGACCAAGATGGAGCAATCCTTATGGGGCCTGTGATATTGAGAATTCAATGAATGACAATGATTTTAAGGAAAATGGACATCGTTTGAAAGCTTACTTTGATAATTTTCCTAGTAAAAATGAATCAACTGGTTGGAATGATCTTGTAGATAAAGGTTGATTATTTTTTTTCTCACATTGTTTTTGTGTTTCTTTTTTAGTGATTCTTGCTAGTTTATCTCACCCCGGTCAAATGGCGGATAACGGTACTCCGTGACTTAAGTCGGTTCTTTCAGTTTCCCACAATTACTGATATCTGTGTATATATCTATGCAATTCTTTAAATCTCTCTTCCAATTCTCATTTGAAAATGGACACTAATCTTGAAAATTTGAAAAAGTATTTTCCCGCTCTGCCTCAGAATGCAATTACAAAAATTTACCGTGCTAGATGTGCAAGATTGAGATTGTTAATGAATCATGGAATTCCTGAAGATATTCGCTGGTTGATTGAAGCAAAGGTCCGATTATCAGGTGAGTCCTCTAACTTCTTCATTTCACACATGCCTGGAACAGGTAAAAGCACTTTTGCAAAGAAGCGTCGTGCAAAACGACTGGATGTCTGTCATCGTTGTGCTAGATGGACTTGTAATACACAATGTCGTTCTTTAGGAATGGTATCTATAAACCGTGAAGATAAAATACAATTCATTAAGGATGGCCTGAGTAAGGAGTCTTTAGATAATCTTCTATTGACTCTTGAGACGCATCCTAGTGGAGATGTGCATCGTGCAATTCATGATTTATGGCCACTATTTCATAAAGAACATGATCGACTTAGTCTTGGGAATCTGACTAAAAAAGACCCTGTTTGCCAGTTTTTAAGAAAACTGGATGGGAAGCCTATCCCCGACCCATAGAGGGCGTTTAAGCCGTTCTTGGACGTAAAACCAAGGGAAGATGTGAGCCACAATCACAACTACCTGTACATACACATGCTTTTTTTAAAAAGTAAATAAATAAATAAATAAAAAGAGAGAGAGAGAGTGTGAGACTCCAGCTGGCCTATATATAGGTGTTATGATTGCCTTTCTAATTTCTCATCTATAAAACCTTCTCTTCCTTCCTTTCATTTCTACTCAACCCATACATTCAACAAATACAGAAGTTTGTAGAAATGGCAAGTTCCTCAAGTCATCAAATAAGAAATATCTGTGTTTTTGGTGGATCTAGTCCTGGGAAAGAAAAGGAGTTTTTAGAATCAGCAAATCATCTTGGTCAGGTGCTAGCTGAGAGAAAGATTCATTTAGTATATGGGGGAGGCAGTCTTGGGTTAATGGGAGGTGTGTCAATAGCTGCATTTTTAGGAGGTAGTCAAGTTTTGGGGGTCGTCCCTGAAGCTTTGGCACAAGGGGACATCATTGGAAAAACAATTGGAGAGGAACTTCAGGTCTCCACAATGTCAGCTCGAATGAATGCAATGTTTAATCATGCTGATGCTTTCATTGCTTTACCAGGTGGTCTAGGCACATTGGAAGAGATCTTTCATATTTCCTCTTGGGCTCAATTGCACATTCACCATAAACCCATAGGTTTGTTAAATGTTAATGGTTATTATGATAAGTTGTTGTCTTTTCTTGATCATGCTGTGGAACAAGAATTTTTAACATCTTCTGCACGACAAATCATAATCTCTGCTACTACTGCTGAACAATTGATTGACCAACTACAATCTTTCATTCCTGTGATTGATCCTTCCATGAGTCGCATAAATTGGTCATCTACGGGAAGCCGTAAAAAGCTTAGATTGGATTTGAGCCTTCATTTGTGAATTTTTTTTTTTTTTTTTTTTTGGTTTTATTATTGTGTTTTGTTATTTTTTATTTTTGTTTCAGTGTGTTTCAGGTTTTGTCAGTGTTCGTTATTTCAGGTGATATCTTTTATACTCTATCTTTCTACCTTAGAACATTGAGGACAATGTCTCGTTTTGGTTGGGGGGAGAGGGTAGTAGTTGATAAAAAAAAAAAATGTTTTTCATTTCATAAAGCATGTGCATAATTGTTGTTACTAGGATGGCAGAGTAAAGGAGTTCTTTTGTTAAAGTGACTCTTGAGACGCATCTTAGTAACCATTCTTAACAAGGTCTATTATAATACTTCCTGAAATATTCACGTTTACAAACTCTCGTATTGTTACCACTTAATTCTGCTCATATACTTATTTAACATGTATTTTTAAACCTTAATTTACACACACACACTTTAACATATGATTGTGGGTTGCATATTGGATTATTACATTATTTATGTTCTTTTGTTAAAGGTAACAACTAAGGGAAAGGGATTGTATATAATTAAAAAAAAAAAAACATGAAAAAAAAAAGAAAAAAAATAAAAAATAAAAAATGATGATAATAAAAATGTAGATAAGTTTGATTTCGTAGCCTCCCTAACCTAAGCAATTAAGCCCGAAGGGGTGTTTTAACACCTAATACCCTAAAGTCAACTGACTTGGGAGCTATTGGCCCAACGCTTGTTACATGGGTTGAGGAGAAAAGCTTAAAGAAATCAAACATTGCACTATCTACATATCAGTATCTGCGACCCGAGTTACTAAGCTCATAGGGGTGTCTTAACACCTAATGCCCTAAGACCAACTGGTCTGGGAGTCATTAGCTGAAAGCTCGTTACATGGGTTAAAGATGCATGATGTTTTTAAAGTATATGTATATAGAGTTAAAAAAAAAAAAAAGACAAAAATAGTAATCCCAACCCAAGGAAGTTAACCTTAAACATTAGAACAAAAATTTTGTTTTCTTCCAAGAAAAGCCCCATAATTATGTGTTGATACATTGAGCACAAAAGAAAGGTTTATTAATATCTTGTTAAGTAGTATTGAGCAGATATATAAATTTAATGAGAGTTTGTTTATCTGGATAGATTAATGGAAGTTAAATGATGAATACCTTGCTTTGTGAAATTTGCAAATTGTTTTAACGCTTTAATTACTAGGGACTAGTAATAAGCTGGTTGAGGGGTGTGATTAGTACTTAAAAGTGCATTTTTATCATGGTTTTATATCATCATTTTGCACTTGAAGTATCAATAACTCCTTAACTAAAATATGTTTTATAATAATGTATCTAATAATATAAGATACCTATAATTTGTGGTAAATGTCTATTTTTAATGCAGGCCTATCAAATAAATGAAAGGATTGATTGATGACTTGAAGAACTTAAATTGCAAGGATAAAGAGATGGTCAAACTTAGAGAAGAGATGTCGGTGCAATCCAAACCGGAACACTATTCGGTAATTGGGCCATATCTGGAGCTACAGATCTCAGATTTAGGTCCAATTTATATGGATGGAAAGGTAAGACATAGGCCTACAACTTTCATATGGAGCCCAAGATCTAAAAAGGCCATTATCAAGTCCAAATTGTAGCAACAACAAAGAAGCCCGAATCTGTCTTCCAGCCCGAGCACTGTTCGGTATTTTGGCCATATCTGGAGTTCTAGAAGTCCAAATGAGCTGAATTGTTTACACAAGAAAGCTGAGACAATTGCCTACAACTTTCATGTTTGCACCTGGCTCCAGTTTTGACGTTATCAATGACGTTTTGGGCAGACAAGAGAAGATAAGGATTGTCACCAAGTCAAAAGTTGGCCACCCACTTATCAATTAGTCATCAAATCAATAGTTCCCAATTTTGGCCTATAAAAGGAGGCATTTGCCATGCATTTAGGCATCTTGGTGTTCAGATCAAGATCATGCTCTTCCTTTCTCTCTTTGTATTTTTTGTAATGTTTATGCTTTGCTTTCATTAATATTAAGTTTATGCCTTTCATTTCCTTTCCTTTACTTAGTTAACTTTTATGTTCTTATTTTGTTTATCTATTTTGCTTTCTTTCATTATGTCTAGCTAAGTTAATTATGTCAAGGTGAAAAGGTTACACTAATGGTGTAAGAATAAGTATAATGTAAACTTAATATGGACTTTAATGTTTGATACTAACATGTTTTATATTTGTTATCTTGTTCACTCTTTAATACTTTGCTTGTTAAATGACTAATCTTGATTTATGTTGTATAACACTTGGTACAACAAATGCTTGGCACTTTCATAGCCCATAATGTATGGTATAACCGACACCTGAGCTATGAAAGGAACTTGATTTGTTGTTAACATAAGTTATAATCATGAATGCTTGACGAGATTTACAAGTATTAGCATTAATTGAATAAGATGACTAATGTAATCATGTTAACAATATATAATCTGATTGGAACCTCCTTTGTGTGTGGTTTCCAATTCAATAATAAGAGTTTATACTATACTTGTTTGATATACCATTAGTGGAATCTCTAACCTTGACATTTGTTATTATTATTGCTTAATCCTTACATTAATATTTGATCTCCAAGTTCTCATCATCATCATCTTCTTCTTCTTCTCTTTCTTTATTATTATTATTATTATTATTATTATTATTATCATTATTATCATTATTATTATTATTAGTACTACTACTACTATTATTATTATTATTATCATTACTATTGTTGTTGTTGTTATTGTTGCTTATAATTGTTGTCTATAATTTGTACAATTAACCTCCCTGTGGTTCGACCCCGGTCTTGCCGGGTTATTTATTACTTCGACACTCCTGCACTTGGGAGAAGACATCAACCTTTTAGTCGTGTCATTAGCCAACCATGATTATATATAAGAACACTTCAATAAACATGAAAGAACTTGAATCCGACTCAAAAAATAAGTTTTACAAACTAAAGAACCGAAATCTATAAAGAAGAACACAATACAATTTCAGAAAAAATTCGGACACAAATCTGACTCTAACTTTGGACAGCAATTTGACCCTCTTAGAAGCTTTTTTTCGAGAAGTCTATTAGAGACATATTTATAGGAAATTCTGTCACCTTTCCAGGTCATTAAAGAACAGCGCATTTGGACACCTGAGTCAAAAGTTATGGGCAAAACACCAAATGATATCCCCTTGTGCTAAAGCTTCGGGGACGACCCCCAAAACATGACTACCTCCTAAAAATGCAGCTATTGACACACCTCCCATTAACCCAAGACTGCCTCCCCCATATACTAAATGAATCTTTCTCTCAGCTAGCACCTGACCAAGATGATTTGCTGATTCTAAAAACTCCTTTTCTTTCCCAGGACTAGATCCACCAAAAACACAGATATTTCTTATTTGATGACTTGAGGAACTTGCCATTTCTACAAACTTCTGTATTTGTTGAATGTATGGGTTGAGTAGAAATGAAAGGAAGGAAGAGAAGGTTTTATAGATGAGAAATTAGAAAGGCAATCATAACACCTATATATAGGCCAGCTGGAGTCTCACACTCTCTCTCTCTCTTTTTATTTATTTATTTATTTACTTTTTAAAAAAAGCATGTGTATGTACAGGTAGTTGTGATTGTGGCTCACATCTTCCCTTGGTTTTACGTCCAAGAACGGCTTAAACGCCCTCTATGGGTCGGGGATAGGCTTCCCATCTAGTTTTCTTAAAAACTGGCAAACAGGGTCTTTTTTAGTTAGATTCCCAAGACTAAGTCGATCATGTTCTTTATGAAATAGTGGTCATAAATCATGAATTGCACGATGCACATCTCCACTAGGATGCGTCTCAAGAGTTAATAGAAGATTATCTAAAGACTCCTTACTCAGGCCATCCTTAATGAATTGTATTTTATCTTCACGGTTTATAGATACCATTCCTAAAGAACGACATTGTGTATTACAAGTCCATCTAGCACATCGATGACAGACTTCTAGTCGTTTTGCACGACGATTCTTTGCAAAAGTGCTTTTACCTGTTCCAGGCATGTGTGAAATAAAGAAATTAGAAGACTCACTTGATAATCAGACCTTTGCTTCAATCAACCAGCGAATATCTTCAGGAATTCCATGATTCATTAACAATCTCAATCTTGCACATCTAGCACGGTAAAATTTTGTAATCGCATTCTGAGGCAAAGCGGGAAAATACTTGCACAAATATATACAAAAATATCAGTAATTGTGGGAAACTGAAAGAACCGACTTAAGTCACGGAGTACCGTTATCCGCCATTTGACCGCGGTGAGAGAAACTTGCAAAAATCACTTAAAAAGAAACAAAAACAAAATAAAATAAAATAAAATAAAATAAAATCAATCTTTATATACAGGATCACCCAATTCAATAGAGTTATGTTCAACTGAAAAATTGTCGAAGTAAACTTTCAGACGATGTCCGTTTACCTTGAAAACATTGCCATTCTTTGGATTCTCGATGTCATAGGTGATTAGTACTTAAAAGTGCATTTTTATCATGGTTTTATATCATCATTTTGCACTTGAAGTATCAATAACTCCTTGACTAAAATATGTTTTATAATAATGTATCTAATAATATAAGATACCTATAATTTGTGGTAAATGTCTATTTTTAATGCAGGTCTATCACATAAATGAAAGGATTGATTGATGACTTGAAGAACTTAAATTGCATGGATAAAGAGATGGTCAAACTTAGAGAAGAGATGTCGGTGCAATCCAAACCGGAACACTGTTCGGTATTGGGCCATATCTGGAGCTACAGATCTCAGATTTAGGTCCAATTTATATGGATGGAAAGGTAAGATATAGACCTACAACTTTTATATGGAGCCCAAGATCTAAAAAGGCCATTATCAAGTCCAAATTGTAGCAACAACAAAGAAGCCCGAATCTGTCTTCCAGCCCGAGCACTGTTCGGTATTTTGGCCATATCTGGAGTTCTAGAAGTCCAAATGAGCTGAAGTTTTTACACAAGAAATCTGAGACACTTTCCTACAACTTTCATGTTTGCACCTGGCTCCAGTTTTGACGTTATCAATGACGTTTTGGGCAGACAAGAGAAGATAAGGATTGTCACCAAGTCAAAAGTTGGCCACCCACTTATCAATTAGTCATCAAATCAATAGTTCCCAATTTTGGCCTATAAAAGGAGGCATTTGCCATGCATTTAGGCATCTTGGTGTTCAGATCAAGATCATGCTCTTCCTTTCTCTCTTTGTATTTTTTGTAATGTTTATGCTTTACTTTCATTAATATCAAGTTTATGCCTTTCATTTCCTTTCCTTTACTTAGTTAGCTTTTATGTTCTTATTTTGTTTATGTGTTTTCCTTTCTTTCATTATGTCTAGCTAAGTTACTTATGTCAAGGTGAAAAGGTTACACTAATGGTGTGAGAATAAGTATAATGTAAACTTAATATGGACTTTAATGTTTGATACTAACATGTTTTATATTTGTTATCTTGTTCACTCTTTAATACTTTGCTTGTTAAATGACTAATCTTGATTTATGTTGTATAACACTTGGTACAACAAATTCTTGGCACTTTCATAGCCCATAATGTATGGTATAACCGACACCTGAGCTATGAAAGGAACTTGATTTGTTGTTAACATAAGTTATAATCATGAATGCTTGACGAGATTTACAAGTATTAGCATTAATTGAATAAGATGACTAATGTAATCATGTTAACAATATATAATCTGATTGGAACCTCCTTTATGTGTGGTTTCCAATTCAATAATAAAAGTTTATACTATACTTGTTTGATATACCATTAGTGGAACCTCTAACCTTGACATTTGTTATTATTATTGTTTAATCCTTACATTAATTTTCCATCTCTAAGTTCTCATCATCATCATCTTCTTCTTCTTCTCTTTCTTTATTATTATTATTATTATTATTATTATTAGTACTACTACCACTATTATTATTATTATTATTATTATTATTATTATTATTGTTGTTGTTGTTGTTGTTGTTGTTGTTATTGTTGTTTTATAATTGTTGTTTATAATTTGTACAATTAACCTCCCTGTGGTTCGACCCCGGTCTTGCCGGGTTATTTATTACTTCGACACTCCTGCACTTGGGAGAAGACATCAACCTTTTAATCGTGTCAAGTTTTTGGCGCCGTTGCCGGGGAGGTAAGTTCTTGTATAAATTATAGTATTTATTTTATTTTCTCTTTTCACTTTTCTTGTATATAACTTTGTTTCTTTTCTTTTGTTTCTTTTTATTTTGTTTTCTTCCTCCTTCTTTTGCTTTCTTCTTCTTCTTTTTATTTTATTCCTACACGTGCATGAGAGTGTGGTCACGTACATCAAGTGGTAGACTTTGTAGGGTATCCTCATCATTTTCAGAAAATATGGCCGAAGAAGATAATCAATCACTTCATAATGAAAATAATGAGAATAACCGTGCTAGAACACTTAGAGATCATATGAATCCCACAAGAACAAGTGCACCATCATGCATAGTTTTTCCTCCTGATGCATCTCATTTTAATTTTAAACCAGGTATTATTCAACTTTTACCTTCTTTTCATGGTTTAGAATTGGAAAATCCATACTTGCATTTAAGGGAATTTGAAGAGGTCTGCAACACATATAATAATTTAAATTGTAGCATGAACACCATCAGATTAAAGCTTTTCCCTTTTTCATTAAAAGATAAAGCTAAAACATGGCTACAAAATTTGAGACCAGGATCCATTCGTGCTTGGGATGAAATGCAACAACAGTTTTTAAAGAAGTTTTTCCCATCTCATAGAACAAACTCTTTCAAGAGACAAATCACCACTTTCACTCAAAAACCAGGAGAAACATTTTACAAATGTTGGGATAGGTATCGAGATTTGCTTAGTACTTGCCCCCATCATGGTTTTGAAACATGGAGATTGGTTTCACATTTCTATGAAGGGTTAACACCTAAAGATAGGCAAATGGTTGAATTGATGTGCAATGGAACTTTTGAAGATAAAGACCCTGATGAAGCAATGGAGTACTTAGACTTGTTAGCTGAAAATGCTCAAAATTGGGACACCGCGGGTACATATGAGGCACCGAGTAAAACTCAACCTCATACATCAAGTGGAGGTATGTACAACTTTAGGGAAGACCATGACCTTCAAGCCAAATTTGCATCTTTAGCTAGAAAAGTCGAGGCACTAGAATTGAAAAAGAGTGGTCAATTAAAATCTGTTGAAAACATTGTGTGTCAAATCTGTGAAACAAATGAACACTCAATCAACGATTGTCCAACCTTGCCTTCTTTTAAAGAATGTCTCCATGAACAAGCTCATGCTTTAAACAGTTTTCAAAGGGCCAACCACAACCCATACTCCCAAACATACAACCATGGTTGGAGGAATCACCCAAATTTCAGTTGGAAGAGTGAGAACAACAATGCACAAACTTCACAACCACCGTTTCAAGCACACCATAATTTCCAAAATTCTCCTGGATATGCACCTCCTTATGCTCCACCTCCTAGAAGAAATCTTGAGGAAACATTGCATGCATTCATTGAAAAGCAAGAGACAATTAATACTCAACTTGTTCAAAACATGACAGATTTTAAAGATACTCTTGCTAAATTAACATCTGCTCTTAGTTTCCAAGAGAAAGGTAAGTTTCCATCTCAACCACAGCAAAATCCCAAGGGGCAATACAATGCAAATGCAAGTAGTTCCGGAAGCCAACACATGGATCAACTCAAATCAGTCACTACTCTACGCAGTGGTAAGGTTATTGAAAAACCCTCTCTTGAACCTTATGAGAAAGATGATGAATCAATCTCTGAGGGTAAGGAAGGGGATGAATCTAAAAATTGCAAAGAAACGACTGATTCACCGCCAGCACTTCCATTTCCTCAAGTCATGACCAAACAAAGGAAAGTCAATCACAATTCTGAAATTTATGAAATTTTCAAATAGGTAAGGATCAATATACCTTTGCTGGATGCTATTAAACAGGTTCCTTCCTATGCTAAATTTTTGAAAGATCTATGCACTGTGAAGAGGAAACTGAATGTGAAAAAGAAAGCCTTTCTAGCCGAACAAGTAAGTGCTATTCTTCAAAACAATAATGCTTTGAAATATAAAGACCCTGGTTGTCCTACAATTTCTTGCTTTATTGGAGAGCATAAAATTGAAAGAGCCTTACTTGATCTTGGAGCTAGTGTGAATTTACTTCCATATTCAGTTTTTCAAAGTCTCAATCTAGGTGAGTTAAAACCAACTTCTATATCTCTTTTACTTGCCGATAGATCTGTAAAAGTGCCTAGAGGAATAATTGAAGATGTGTTAGTACAAGTCGATAAATTCATTTATCCTGTGGATTTTATTGTCTTGGACACAGAACCTATTGAAGCATGTAATTCATTTCCTGTTATTTTAGGACGTCCGTTTCTTGCAACCTCTAACGCATTGATTAATTGTAGGAATGGACTGATGAAGCTATCATTTGGAAACATGACATTGGAGATGAATATTTTCAACATTTGCAAGCAACCTAGAGATGATAATGATTCACAAGAAGTAGATCATATTGATGAATTAGTTTATGATCAACTTGAATCTACTTTAAGTAAAAATGAATTGGATGAAACTGAAGATTTGCAAATGGTTTATTCTAAGAAAGAAATCACGGATGAAACAAGCACCGAAAATATTGATGCGAATCTTTTGTCAATAGTGACAACAGATTCGACATCTGGCATCACACCAATCGATGATTACTTTCCTAACGAATCCTTACTTTCTCTTAGTCCAATGCCTTGGTATGATAAAAATATCAATTCTCTTTCTTTAGGAGATTTGCCAGCTGATTGGAGTACCCAAGACAAAGAACAGTTTTTGAACGAAGTGAAGAATTTTTATTGTGATGACCCTACCTTATTCAAATATTGTCCTGATCAAATATTTCAAAGATTCATTCCCGACAATGAGGTAAGTAGTGTCATTAAACTTTGTCATTCTGAAGCATGTGGAAGTTATTTCTCGTCAAAAAAGACAATTGCAAAAATCTTTCAAAATGGATTTTATTGGCCCACCATGTTCAAGGACACGCATGCATTCTGCAAAACTTGTGAAAATTGTCAAAAGATTGATACTGGTCAAAAAGTTTTGTTTTATAATTCTCGACTCTATGCATTCCCTAGAGAGCTAAGACCTAGATGGAGCAATCCCTATGGGGCCTGTGATATTGAGAATTCAATGAATGACAATGATTTTAAGGAAAATAGACATCGTTTGAAAGCTTACTTTGATAATTTTCCTAGTGAAAATGAATCAACTGGTTTGAATGATCTTGTAGATAAAGGTTGATTATTTTGTTTTTCTCATATTGTTTTTGTGTTTCTTTTTGAGTGATTTTTGCTAGTTTCTCTCACCTCGGTCAAATGGCGGATAACGGTACTCCGTGACTTAAGTCGGTTCTTTCAGTTTCCCACAATTACTGATATCTGTAATGCGATTACAAAAATTTACCGTGCTAGATGTGCAAGATTGAGATTATTAATGAATCATGGAATTCCTGAAGATATTCGTTGGTTGATTGAAGCAAAGGTCCGATTATCAGGTGAGTCCTCTAACTTCTTCATTTCACACATGCCTGGAACAGGTAAAAGCACTTTTGCAAAGAAGCGTCGTGCAAAACGACTGGATGTCTGTCATCGATGTGCTAGATGGACTTGTAATACACAATGTCGTTCTTTAGGAATGGTATCTATAAACCGTGAAGATAAAATACAATTCATTAAGGATGGCCTGAGTAAGGAGTCTTTAGATAATCTTCTATTGACTCTTGAGACGCATCCTAGTGGAGATGTGCATCATGCAATTCATGATTTATGGCCACTATTTCATAAAGAACATGATCGACTTAGTCTTGGGAATCTGACTAAAAAAGACCCTGTTTGCCAGTTTTTAAGAAAACTGGATGGGAAGCCTATCCCCGACCTATAGAGGGCGTTTAAGCCGTTCTTGGACGTAAAACCAAGAGAAGATGTGAGCCACAATCACAACTACCTGTACATACACATGCTTTTTTCAAAAGTAAATAAATAAATAAATAAAGAGAGAGAGAGAGAGAGAGTGAGACTCCAGCTGGCCTATATATAGGTGTTATGATTTCCTTTCTAATTTCTCATCTATAAAACCCTCTCTTTCTTCATTTCTACTCAACCCATACATTCAACAAATACAGAAGTGTGTAGAAATGGCAAGTTCCTCAAGTCATCAAATAAGAAATATTTGTGTTTTTGGTGGATCTAGTCCTGGGAAAGAAAAGGAGTTTTTAGAATCAGCAAACCATCTTGGTCAGGTGCTAGCTGAGAGAAAGATTCATTTAGTGTATGGGGGAGGCAGTCTTGGGTTAATGGGAGGTGTGTCAATAGCTGCATTTTTAGGAGGTAGTCAAGTTTTGGGGGTCGTCCCTGAAGCTTTGGCACAAGGGGACATCATTAGAAAAACAATTGGAGAGGAACTTCAGGTCTCTACAATGTCAGCTCGAATGAATGCAATGTTTAACCATGCTGATGCTTTCATTGCTTTACCAGGTGGTCTAGGCACATTGGAAGACATCTTTCATATTTCCTCTTGGGCTCAATTGCACATTCACCATAAACCCATTGGCTTGTTAAATGTTAATGGTTATTATGATAAGTTGTTATCTTTTCTTGATCATGCTGTGGAACAGGAATTTCTAACATCTTCTGCACGACAAATCATAATCTCTGCTACTACTACTGAACAATTGATTGACCAACTACAATCTTTCATTCCTGTGATTGATCCTTCCATGAGTCGTATAAATTGGTCATCTACGGGAAGCCGTAAAAAGCTTAGATTGGATTTGAGCCTTCATTTGTGAATTTTTGTGTATTTTGGTTTTATTATTGTGTTTTGTTATTTCTTATTTTTGTTTCAGTGTGTTTCAGGTTTTGTCAGTGTTCGTTATTTCAGGTGATATCTTTTATACTCTATCTTTCTACCTTAGAACATTGAGGACAATGTCTCGTTTTGGTTGGGGGGAGAGGGTAGTAGTTGATAAAAAAAAAAATTGTTTTTCATTTCATAAAGCATGTGCATAATTGTTGTTACTAGGATGGCAGAGTAAAGGAGTTCTTTTGTTAAAGTGACTCTTGAGACGCATCTTAGTAACCATTCTTAACAAGGTCTATTATAATACTTCCTGAAGTATTCAGATTTACAAACTCTCGTATTGTTACCGCTTAATTCTGCTCACATACTTATTTAACATGTATTCTTAAACCTTAATTTACACACACACACACACTTTAACATATGATTGTGGGTTGCATATTGGATTATTACATTATTTATGTTCTTTTGTTAAAGGAAACAACTAAGGGAAAGGGATTGTATATAATTAAAAAAAAAAGAAAAACATGAAAAAAAAAGAAAAAAAAAAGAAAAAAAAATGATGATAATAAAAATGTAGATAAGTTTGGTTTCGTAGCCTCCCTAACCTAAGCAATTAAGCCCGAAGGGGTGTTTTAACACCTAATACCCTAGAGTCAACTGACTTGGGAGCTATTGGCCCAACGCTTGTTACATGGGTTGAGGAGAAAAACTTAAGGCAATCAAACATTGCACTATCTACATATCAGTATCTACGACCCGAGTTACTAAGCTCGTAGGGGTGTCTTAACACCTAATGCCCTAAGACCAACTGGTCTAGGAGTCATTAGCTGAAAGCTCGTTACATGGGTTAAAGATGCATGATGTTTTTAAAGTATATGTATATAGAGTTAAAAAAAAAAGACAAAAATAGTAATCCCAACCCAAGGAAGTTAACCTTAAACATTAGAACAAAAATTTTGTTTTCTTCCAAGAAAAGCCCCATAATTATGTGTTGATACATTGAGCACAAAAGAAAGGTTTATTAATATCTTGTTAAGTGGTATTGAGCAGATATATAAATTTAATGAGAGTTTGTTTATCTGGATAGATTAATGGAAGTTAAATGATGAATACCTTACTTTGTGAAATTTGCAAATTGTTTTAACGCTTTAATTACTAGGGACTAGTAATAAGCTGGTTGAGGGGTGTGATTAGTACTTAAAAGTGCATTTTTATCATGGTTTTATATCATCATTTTGCACTTGAAGTATCAATAACTCCTTAACTAAAATATGTTTTATAATAATGTATCTAATAATATAAGATACCTATAATTTGTGGTAAATGTCTATTTTTAATGCAGGTCTATCACATAAATGAAAGGATTGATTGATGACTTGAAGAACTTAAATTGCATGGATAAAGAGATGGTCAAACTTAGAGAAGAGATGTCGGTGCAATCCAAACCGGAACACTGTTCGGTAATTGGGCCATATCTGGAGCTACAGATCTCAGATTTAGGTCCAATTTATATGGATGGAAAGGTAAGATATAGACCTACAACTTTTATATGGAGCCCAAGATCTAAAAAGGCCATTATCAAGTCCAAATTGTAGCAACAACAAAGAAGCCCGAATCTGTCTTCCAGCCCGAGCACTGTTCGGTATTTTGGCCATATCTGGAGTTCTAGAAGTCCAAATGAGCTGAATTTTTTACACAAGAAATCTGAGACAATTGCCTACAACTTTCATGTTTGCACCTGGCTCCAGTTTTGACGTTATCAATGACGTTTTGGGCAGACAAGAGAAGATAAGGATTGTCACCAAGTCAAAAGTTGGCCACCCACTTATCAATTAGTCATCAAATCAATAGTTCTCAATTTTGGCCTATAAAAGGAGGCATTTGCCATGCATTTAGGCATCTTGGTGTTCAGATCAAGATCATGCTCTTCCTTTCTCTCTTTGTATTTTTTGTAATGTTTATGCTTTACTTTCATTAATATCAAGTTTATGCCTTTCATTTCCTTTCCTTTACTTAGTTAGCTTTTATGTTCTTATTTTGTTTATCTATTTTGCTTTCTTTCATTATGTCTAGCTAAGTTAATTATGTCAAGGTGAAAAGGTTACACTAATGGTGTGAGAATAAGTATAATGTAAACTTAATATGGACTTTAATGTTTGATACTAACATGTTTTATATTTGTTATCTTGTTCACTCTTTAATACTTTGCTTGTTAAATGACTAATCTTGATTTATGTTGTATAACACTTGGTACAACAAATGCTTGGCACTTTCATAGCCCATAATGTATGGTATAACCGACACCTGAGCTATGAAAGGAACTTGATTTGTTGTTAACATAAGTTATAATCATGAATGCTTGACGAGATTTACAAGTATTAGCATTAATTGAATAAGATGACTAATGTAATCATGTTAACAATATATAATCTGATTGGAACCTCCTTTATGTGTGGTTTCCAATTCAATAATAAAAGTTTATACTATACTTGTTTGATATACCATTAGTGGAACCTCTAACCTTGACATTTGTTATTATTATTGTTTAATCCTTACATTAATTTTCCATCTCTAAGTTCTTATCATCATCATCTTCTTCTTCTTCTCTTTCTTTATTATTATTATTATTATTATTATTATTATTATTATTAGTACTACTACCACTATTATTATTATTATTATTATTATTATTATTATTATTATTATTAGTACTACTACCACTATTATTATTATTATTATTATTATTATTATTATTGTTGTTGTTGTTGTTGTTGTTGTTGTTGTTGTTGTTGTTGTTGTTGTTATTGTTGTTTTATAATTGTTGTTTATAATTTGTACAATTAACCTCCTTGTGGTTCGACCCCGGTCTTGCCGGGTTATTTATTACTTCGACACTCCTGCACTTGGGAGAAGACATCAACCTTTTAATCGTGTCAATAGGCCCCATATGGATACACATGTTTCATAATAAAAGGACCGCTCCATCTTGATCTTAATTTTCTAGGAAATAAATGCAGTCGAGAATTATAAAGCAAGACTTTTTGACCAACATTGAAGGTTTTTCTCAGTATTTTCTTGTCATGAAACTCTTTAATTCTTGCTTTATGAATTCTTGAATTTTCATATGCATCATTTCTTATTTCCTCAAGCTCATTTATTTGTAATTTTTGCAGTTGACTAGCATCATCCAGATTTTAATTGAAAGCTTTAATAGCCCAATAAGTTTTATGTTCAAGTTCCACAGGCAAGTGACAAGGTTTTCCATAAACTAGTCTATAAGGTGACATACCTAATGATGTTTTATAAGCAGTTCGATAAGCCCAAAGTGCATCATTAAGTCTTAAAGACCAGTCTTTCCTATTAGGGTTCACTGTTTTCTCCAAAATATGTTTGATCTCCCTATTAGCAAGCTCTACTTGTCCACTTGTTTGAGGGTGATAAGGGGTGGCAACTTTGTGTGTGATTCCATATTTCTTCATTAAAGACTCAAAGGCTTGTTGCAGAAATGTGTTCCACCATCACTTATTATGGCTCGAGGGACTCCAAATCGACTCAAAATATTTTCTTTCAAAAACTTTATCACTGTTTTGTGATCATTGTTTCGACTTGGAATTGCCTCTATCCATTTTGAAATATAATCTACTAAGACTAATATGTATAAGAAACCAAATGATGGAGGGAATGGACCCATGAAATCTATACCCCAACAATCAAAGATCTCAATGACAATAATAGGATTTAAAGGCATCATGTGATGTTTTGAAATAGATCCCAACTTTTGACAATTTTCACAAGACTTGCAGAATGCATGTGAGTCTTTGAACATGGTGGGTGACACGACTAAAAGGTTGATGTCTTCTCCCAAGTGCAGGAGTGTCGAAGTAATAAATAACCCGGCAAGACCGGGGTCGAACCACAGGGAGGTTAATTGTACAAATTATAAACAACAATTATAAAACAACAATAACAACAACAACAACAACAACAACAACAACAACAACAACAACAACAATAATAATAATAATAATAGTGGTAGTAGTACTAATAATAATAATAATAATAATAATAATAATAATAATAATAATAATAATAATAGTGGTAGTAATAATAATAATAAAGAAAGAGAAGAAGAAGAAGATGATGATGATGAGAACTTAGAGATGGAAAATTAATGTAAGGATTAAACAATAATAATAACAAATGTCAAGGTTAGAGGTTCCACTAATGGTATATCAAACAAGTATAGTATAAACTCTTATTATTGAGTTGGAAACCACACATAAAGGAGGTTCCAATCAAATTATATATTGTTAACTTGATTACATTAGTCATCTTATTCAATTAATGCTAATACTTGTAAATCTCGTCAAGCATTCATGATTATAACTTATGTTAACAACAAATCAAGTTCCTTTCATAGCTCAAGTGTCGGTTATACCATACATTATGGGCTATGAAAGTGCCAAGCATTTGTTGTACCAAGTGTTATACAACATAAATCAAGATTAATCATTTAACAAGCAAAGTATTAAAGAGTGAACAAGATAACAAATATAAAACATGTTAGTATTAAACATTAAAGTCCATATTAAGTTTACACTATACTTATTCTTACACCATTAGTGTAACCTTTTCACCTTGACATAATTAACTTAGCTAGACATAATGAAAGAAAGAAAAATAAATAAACAAAATAAGAACATAAAAGCTAACTAAGTAAAGGAAAGAAAATGAAAAGCATAAACTTGATATTAATGAAAGCAAAGCATAAAAATTACAAAAAATACAAAGAGAGAAAGGAAGAGCATGATCTTGATCTGGAAACCAAGATGCCTAAATGCATGGCAAATGCCTCCTTTTATAGGCCAAAATTAGGAACTATTGATTTGATGACTAATTGATAAGTGGGTGGCCAACTTTTGACTTGGTGACAATCCTTATCTTCTCTTGTCTGCCCAAAACGTCATTGATAACGTCAAAACTGGAGCCAGGTGCAAACATGAAAGTTGTAGGCAATTGTCTCAGCTTTCTTGTGTAAACAATTCAGCTCATTTGGACTTCTAGAACTCCAGATATGGCCAAAATACCGAACAGTGCTCGGGCTGGAAGACAGATTCGGGCTTCTTTGTTGTTGCTACAATTTGGACTTGATAATGGCCTTTTTAGATCTTGGGCTCCATATGAAAGTTGTAGGCCTATGTCTTACCTTTCCATCCATATAAAGTGGACCTAAATCTGAGATCTGTAGCTCTAGATATGACCCAATCCTTTCATTTATGTGATAGGCCTGCATTAAAAATAGATATTTACCATAAATTATAGGTATCTTATATTATTAGATACATTATTATAAAGCATATTTTAGTTAAGGAGTTATTGATACTTCAAGTGCAAAATGATGATATAAAACCATGATAAAAATGCACTTTTAAGTACTAATCACACCCCTCAACCAGCTTATTACTAGTCCCTAGTAATTAAAGCGTTACAATAATTTGCAAATTTCACAAAGCAAGGTATTTATCATTTAACTTCCATTAATCTATCCAGATAAACAAACTCTCATTAAATTTATATATCTGCTCAATACCTCTTAACAAGATATTAATAAACCTTTCTTTTGTGCTCAATGTATCAACACATAATTATGGGGCTTTTCTTGGAAGAAAACAAAATTTTTGTTCTAATGTTTAAGGTTAACTTCCGTGGGTTGGGATTATTATTTTTGTCTTTTTTTCTTTTTTTTGCTTTTTTTTTTAACTCTATATACATATAATTTAAAAACATCATGCATCTTTAACCCATGTAACGAGCTTTCAGCTAATGACTCCCAAACCAGTTGGTCTTAGGGCATTAGGTGTTAAGACACCCCTACGAGCTTAGTAACTCGGGTCGCAGATACTGATATGTAGATAGTGCAATGTTTGATTCCCTTAAGCTTTTCTCCTCAACCCATGTAACAAGCGTTGGGCCAATAGCTCCCAAGTCAGTTGACTTTAGGGTATTAGGTGTTAAAACACCCCTTCGGGCTTAATTGCTTAGGTTAGGGAGGTTACGAAACCAAACTTATCTACATTTTTATTATCATCATTTTTTTTCTTTTTTTTTTCTTTTTTTTTTTAATTTTTTTTCTTTTTTTTTAATTATATATAATTCCTTTCCCTTAGTTGCTACCTTTAACAAAAGAACATAAATAATGTAATAATCCAATATGCAACCCACAATCATATGTTAAAGTGTGTGTGTGTAAATTAAGGTTTAAGAATACATGTTAAATAAGTATATGAGCAGAATTAAGCGGTAACAATACGAGAGTTTGTAAACCTGAATATTTCAGGAAGTATTATAATAGACCTTGTTAAGAATGGTTACTAAGATGCGTCTCAAGAGTCACTTTAACAAAAGAGCTCCTTTACTCTGCCATCCTAGTAACAACAATTATGCACATGCTTTATGAAATGAAAAACATTTTTTTTTTTTATCAACTACTACCCTCTCCCCCCAACCTAAACGAGACATTGTCCTCAATGTTCTAAGGTAGAAAGATAGAGTATAAAAGATATCACCTGAAATAACGAACACTAACAAAACCTGAAACACACTAAAACAAAAATAAGAAATAACAAAACATAATAAAACCAAAAGACACAAAAATTCACAAATGAAGGCTCAAATCCAATCTAAGCTTTTTACGGCTTTCCTTAGATGACCAATTTATGCGACTCATGGAAGGATCAATCACAGGAATGAAAGATTGTAGTTGGTCAATCAATTGTTCAACAGTAGTAGCAGAGATTATGATTTGTCGTGCAGAAGATGTTAAAAATTCCTGTTCCACAGCATGATCAAGAAAAGACAACAACTTATCATAATAACCATTAACATTTAACAAACCTATGGGTTTATGGTGAATGTGCAATTGAGCCCAAGAGGAAATATGAAAGATCTCTTCCAATGTGCCTAGACCACCTGGTAAAGCAATGAAAGCATCAGCATGGTTAAACATTGCATTCATTCGAGCCGACATTGTGGAGATCTGAAGTTCCTCTCCAATTGTTTTTCCAATGATGTCCCCTTGTGCCAAAGCTTCAGGGACGACTCCTAAAACTTGACTACCTCCTAAAAATGTAGCTATTGACACACCTCCCATTAACCCAAGACTGCCTCCCCCATACACTAAATGAATCTTTCTCTCAGCTAGCACCTGACCAAGATGATTTGCTGATTCTAAAAACTCCTTTTCTTTCCCAGGACTAGATCCACCGAAAACACAAATATTTCTTATTTGATGACTTGAGGAACTTGCCATTTCTACACACTTCTGTATTTGTTGAATGTATGGGTTGAGTAGAAATGAAAGGAAGGAAAAGAGGATTTTATAGATGAGAAAGTAGAAAGGCAATCATAACATCTATATGTAGGCCAGCTCGAGTCTCACACACTCTCTCTCTCTTTTTATTTATTTATTTATTTACTTTTGAAAAAAAACATGTGTATGTACAGGTAGTTGTGATTGTGGCTCACATCTTCCCTTGGTTTTACGTCCAAGAACGGCTTAAACGCCCTCAATGGGTCGGGGATAGGCTTCCCATCCAGTTTTCTTAAAAACTGGCAAACAGGGTCTTTTTTAGTCAGATTCCCAAGACTAAGTCGATTATGTTCTTTATGAAATAGTGGCCATAAATCATGAATTGCACGATGCACATCTCCACTAGGATGCGTCTCAAGAGTCAATAGAAGATTATCGAAAGACTCCTTACTCAGGCCATCCTTAATGAATTGTATTTTATCTTCACGGTTTATAGATACCATTCCTAAAGAATGACATTGTGTATTACAAGTCCATCTAGCACATCGATGACAGACATCCAGTCGTTTTGCACGACGCTTCTTTGCAAAAGTGCTTTTACCTGTTCCAGGCATGTGTGAAATGAAGTTAGAGGACTCACCTGATAATCGGACCTTTGCTTCAATCAACCAGCTAATATCTTCAGGAATTCCATGATTCATTAACAATCTCAATCTTACACATCTAACATGGTAAATTTTTGTAATCGCATTCTGAGGCAGAGCGGGAAAATACTTTTTCAATTTTTCAAGATTAGTGTCCATTATCAAATGAGAATTGGAAGGGAGATTCAAAGAATTGCACAAATATATACACAAATATCAGTAATTGTGGGAAACTGAAAGAACCGACTTAAGTCACGGAGTACCGTTATCCGCCATTTGACCGGGGTGAGAGAAACTAGCAAAAGTCACTAAAAAAGAAACATAAAAAAAAAATGTGAGAAAAAAAATAATCAACCTTTATCTACAAGATCATTCAAACCAGCTGATTCATTTTCACAAGGAAAATTATCAAAGTAAGCTTTCAAACGATGTTCATTTTCCTTAAAATCATTGTCATTCATTGAATTCTCAATATCACAGGCCCTATAAGGATTGCTCCATCTTGGTGTTAGTTCTCTAGGGAATGCATAGAGTTGAGAATTATAAAACAAAACTTTTTGACCAGTATCAATCTTTTGACAATTTTCACAAGTTTTGCAGAATGCATGCGTGTCCTTGAACATGGTGGGCCAATAAAATCCATTTTGAAAGATTTTTGCAATTGTCTTTTTTGACGAAAAACAACTTCCACATGCTTCAGAATGACAAAATTTAATGACACTACTTACCTCATTGTCGGGAATGAATCTTTGAAATATTTGATCAGGACAATATTTGAATAAGGTAGGGTCATCACAATAAAAATTCTTCACTTCGTTCAAAAACTTTTCTTTGTCTTGGGTACTCCAATCAGCTAGCAAATCTCCTAAAGCAATAAAATTGATATTTTTATGATACCAAGGCATTAGACTAAGAGAAAGTAAGGATTCGTTAGGAAAGTAATCATCCATTGGTGTGATGTCAGATGTCAAATCTGTTGTCACTGTTGACAAAAGATTCGCATCAACATTTTCGGTGCTTGTTTCATCCGTGATTTCTTCCTCAGAATAAATCATTTGCAAATCTTCAGTTTCATCCAATTCATTTTTACTTAAAGTAGATTCAAGTTGATCATAAACTAATTCATCAATATGATCTACTTCTTGTAAATCATTATCATCTCCAGGTTGCTTGCAAATGTTGAAAATATTCATCTCCAATGTCATGTTTCCAAATGATAGCTTCATCAGTCCATTCCTACAATTAATCAATGCATTAGAAGTTGCAAGAAATGGACGTCCTAAAATAACAGGAAATGAATTACATGCTTCAACAGGTTCTGTGTCCAAGACAATAAAATCCACAGGATAAATGAATTTATCGACTTGTATTAACACATCTTCAATTATTCCTCTAGGCACTTTTATAGATCTATCAGCAAGTAAAAGAGATATAGAAGTTGGTTTTAACTCACCTAGATTGAGATTCTGAAAAACTGAATATGGAAGTAAATTCACACTAGCACCAAGATCAAGTAAGGCTCTTTCAATTTTATGCTCTCCAATAAAGCAAGAAATTGTAGGACAACCAGGGTCTTTATATTTCAAAGCATTATTGTTTTGAAGAATAGCACTTACTTGTTCGGCTAGAAAGGCTTTCTTTTTCACATTCAGTTTCCTCTTCACAGTGCATAGATCTTTTAAAAATTTAGCATAGGAAGGAACCTGTTTAATAGCATCCAACAAAGGTATATTGATCCTTACCTGTTTGAAAGTTTCAAAGATTTCAGAGTTGTGATTAACTTTCCTTTGTTTAGTCATGGCATGAGGAAATAGAAGTGCTGGCGGTGAATCAGTCGTTTCTTTGCAATTTTCAGATTCATCCCCTTCCTTACCCTCAAAGATTGACTCATCATCTTTCTCATAAGATTCAAAAGAGGGTTTTTCAATAACCTTACCGCTGCGCAGAGTAGTGACTGATTTGACTTGATCCATGTGTTGGCTTCCGGAACTACTTGCATTTGCATTGTATTGCCCTTTGGGATTTTGTTGTGTTTGAGATGGAAACTTACCTTTCTCTTGGAAACTGAGAGCAGATGTTAATTTAGCAAGAGTATCTTTAAAATCTGTCATGTTTTGAGCAAGTTGAGTATTGATTGTCTCTTGCTTTTTAATGAATGCATGCAATGTTTCCTCAAGATTTCTTCTAGGAGGTGGAGCATAAGGAGGTGCATATCCATGAGAATTTTGGAAATTGTGGTGTGCTTGAAATGGTGGTTGTGAAGTTTGTGCATTGTTGTTCTCACTCTTCCAACTGAAATTTGGGTGATTCCTCCAACCAGGGTTGTATGTTTGGGAGTATGGGTTGTGGTTGGCCCTTTGAAAACTGTTTAAAGCATGAGCTTGTTCATGGAGACATTCCTTAAAAGAAGGCAAGGTTGGACAATCGTTGGTTGAGTGTTCATTTGTTTCACAGATTTGACACACAATGTTTTCAACAGATTTTAATTGACCACTCTTTTTCAATTCTAGTGCCTCAACTTTTCTAGCTAAAGATGCAAATTTGGCTTGAAGGTCATGATCTTCCCTAAGGTTGTACATACCTCCACTAGATGTATGAGGTTGAGTTTTACTCGGTGCCTCATAAGTACCCGCGATGTCCCAATTTTGAGCATTTTCAGCTAACAAGTCTAAGTACTCCATTGCTTCATTAGGGTCTTTATCTTCAAAAGTTCCATTGCACATCAATTCAACCATTTGCCTATCTTTAGGTGTTAACCCTTCATAGAAATGTGAAACCAATCTCCATGTTTCAAAACCATGATGAGGGCAAGTACTAAGCAAGTCTCGATACCTATCCCAACATTGGTAAAATGTTTCTCCTGGTTTTTGAGTGAAAGTGGTGATTTGTCTCTTGAAAGAGTTTGTTCTATGAGATGGGAAAAACTTCTTTAAAAACTGTTGTTGCATTTCATCCCAAGCACGAATGGATCCTGGTCTTAAATTTTGTAGCCATGTTTTAGCTTTATCTTTTAATGAAAAAGGAAAAAGCTTTAATCTAATGGTGTTCATGCTACAATTTAAATTATTATATGTGTTGCAGACCTCTTCAAATTCCCTTAAATGCAAGTATGGATTTTCCAATTCTAAACCATGAAAAGAAGGTAAAAGTTGAATAATACCTGGTTTAAAATTAAAATGAGATGCATCAGGAGGAAAAACTATGCATGATGGTGCACTTGTTCTTGTGGGATTCATATGATCTCTAAGTGTTCTAGCACGGTTATTCTCATTATTTTCATTATGAAGTGATTGATTATCTTCTTCGGCCATATTTTCTGAAAATGATGAGGATACCCTACAAAGTCTACCACTTGATGTACGTGACCACACTCTCATGCACGTGTAGGAATAAAATAAAAAGAAGAAGAAGAAAGCAAAAGAAGGAGGAAGAAAACAAAATAAAAAGAAATAAAAGAAAAGAAACAAAGTTATATACAAGAAAAGTGAAAAGAGAAAATAAAATAAATACTATAATTTATACAAGAACTTACCTCCCCGGCAACGGCGCCCAAAACGGGGTGGCCAACTTTTGACTTGGTGACAAATTGATAAGTGGGTGGCCAACTTTTGACTTGGTGACAATCCTTATCTTCTCTTGTCTGCCCAAAACGTCATTGATAACGTCCAAACTGGAGCTAGGTGCAAACATGAAAGTTGTAGGCAATTGTCTCAGCTTTCTTGTGTAAACAATTCAGCTCATTTGGACTTCTAGAACTCCAGATATGGCCAAAATACCGAACAGTGCTCGGGCTGGAAGACAGATTCGGGCTTCTTTGTTGTTGCTACAATTTGGACTTGATAATGGCCTTTTTAGATCTTGGGCTCCCTATGAAAGTTGTAGGCCTATGTCTTACCTTTCCATCCATATAAAGTGGACCTAAATCTGAGATCTGTAGCTCTAGATATGACCCAATTACCGAACAGTGTTCCGGTTTGGATTGCACCGACATCTCTTCTCTAAGTTTGACCATCTCTTTATCCATGCAATTTAAGTTCTTCAAGTCATCAATCAATCCTTTCATTTATGTGATAGGCCTGCATTAAAAATAGATATTTACCATAAATTATAGGTATCTTATATTATTAGATACATTATTATAAAGCATATTTTAGTTAAGGAGTTATTGATACTTCAAGTGCAAAATGATGATATAAAACCATGATAAAAATGCACTTTTAAGTACTAATCAGTGGGCCAGTAAAATCCACTTTGTAAGATTTTTGCAGTTGTCTTTCTTGATGAGAAATGGCCCCCACATGCCTCAGAATGACAAAATTTAATGACACTACTTACCTCATTGTCAGGAATGCATCTTTGAAATATTTGATCAGGACAATATTTGAATAAAGAAGGATCATCCCAATAAAAGTTCTTCACTTCGTTCAAGAACTTTCTTTTATCTTGGGTACTCCAATGAGCTGGCAATTGTCCTGAAACAAGAAAATTGACAATATTAGCAAACCAAGGCATTGTAGAGACAGAAAGTAAAGATTCATCGGGAAAGTAGTCATCGATTGGTGTGATGTTAGTTTTCGAATCTGTTGTCAATCTTGACAAGTGATCTGCGACAACATTTTCGCTGCCTTTCTTATCTTTGATTGTGATATCAAATTCTTGAAGTAATAAAATCCATCGTACCAATCTAGCCTTAGAATCTTTCTTAGAAAGAAGATATTCCAATGCTGCATGATCACTAAAAACAACAACAAGTGAGCCAACAAGATAAGATCTGAATTTTTAACATGCAAATACTACTGCAAGTAATTCTTTTTCAGTGATGGTATAATTCATTTGAGCACTATTTAAAGTTTTACTTGCATAGTAAATTACATAAGGTTTCTTATCTTTTCTTTGTCCCAAAACAGCACCTACGGCATAATCACTAGCATCACACATTATTTCAAAAGGTAATGACCAATCGGGAGGTTGAATGATAGGAGCACAAGTAAGCAAGTTTTTAAGTTTAACAAAAGCTTCTTCACAATGTTCAGTCCATTCAAAAATAGTATCCTTTGTTAGAAGGTTACTTAAGGGCTTAGATATTACACTAAAATCTTTGATGAACCTTCTATAAAAACCAGCATGTCCCAGGAATGATCTAACATCTTTAAGAGATTTTGGTGTTGGCAAGTTGACAATTAACTCGATTTTAGATTTGTCAACCTCAATTCCTTTTGATGAAACAATGTGACCAAGTACAATGCCGTTTGTTACCATAAAATGACATTTTTCCCGATTCAGCACAAGATTCTTCTCTTCACACCTGGTCAAAACCTTTCCTAAGTTAGTCAAACAATCATCAAATGAATCACCAAAAACAGAAAAATCATCCATGAAAATCTCAAGAAAATGTTCAACCATATCACTAAATATACTAAGCATGCATCTTTGAAATGTGGCTGGTGCATTACATAATCCAAAAGGCATCCTTCGATATGCAAAAGTACCAAATGGACATGTGAAAGTAGTCTTTTCTTGATCTTCCAATGCAATTTCAATTTGGTTATAACCCGAATAGCCATCTAGGAAACAATAAAATTCATGACCTGCAACTCTTTCTAGGATTTGATCCATGAAAGGTAAAGGAAAATGATCTTTTCTAGTCATTGAATTAAGTTTCCTATAGTCAATGCACATGCGCCAACCAGTAACAGTTCTAGTGGGAATTAACTCATTGTTCTCATTTGTTATCACAGTGACTCCAGACTTCTTAGGTACAACTTGGGTAGGACTTACCCATTTGCTGTCAGCAATAGGATAAATGATTTCATTATCTAGAAGCTTAATGACTTCATTTTTCACTACTTCTTTCATATGAGGATTTAGCCTTCGTTGCATTTCTCTAGAGGGTTTAGCATTTTCCTCTAAATAAATTCTGTGTGTACAAATCAAAGGACTAATTCCTTTTATATCAGCTATGGTCCATCCTAATGCATTTTTGTGCATTTTCAGAGTTTATAATAACTTACCTTCTTGATGTGCATTAAGTTTGGAAGAGATTATTACCGGAAAAGTTTCATTTTCTCCCAAAAATGAGTATTTGAGATTGGATGGCAATGGCTTCAAATCAGGTTTTGGTGGTTGAACACTTGAAGGTATGGACTTAATTGATCGTGGTGGCTGCTTGACCGCTTTTTATGATCGGCTTGTTTTAACTCGCAAGTGCACGAGTGTGCGATGTAGCAATTAACTCAGTAAGATCGAGGTCATATCCACAAAGATCTAGATCTGGAAATTAAGCTAAGTAACAAAAAAAACTCAAGAGAAATTAAATTAACAATAACTTGGTTGAAAATAATTAATGGATTTGTTTTCAAAGATAAAAAAAATGTAAATAGATTTTAAATGACAAGAAAAGTCTTGGTCCAAATCAATTTTAATAGTGATGTATTGGTGATTTCTTCAACATATATAAGATAACTCAACCTAATCTCAACGATGGTGATATTAGATCGGAAGATATTACAATGAAGATTAGAAAGATGAAGATTGATTATTGCTTAAGAATGAACAAGTACTTTCATATTAAGTAACACTTTGAATCAAGCAATCTCTATACCAAAACTAAAGTTTATGCATAAAAATTCAAGATTATAACATTACCTAAATGATTTCTAAAATTTCTTTACAATAATAAATCATTCATGAAGAAAATAAGAAGATAAACATTAAGATTCATTCATATCCTAAAGAACTCACCTCAATCACCATTATCCTTGATTTGGATCCAAGAAAGAGTTTAGCCAACCATGATTATATATAAGAACACTTCAATAAACATGAAAGAACTTGAATCCAACTGAATAAATAAGTTTTACAAACTAAAGAACCGAAATCTATAAAGAAGAACACAATACAATTTCAGAAAAAATTCGGACACAAATCTGACTCTAACTTTGGACAGCAATTCAACCCTCTTAGAAGCTTTTTTTGGAGAAGTCTATTAGAGATATATTTATAGGAAATTCTGTCACCTTTCCAGGTCATTAAAGAACAGCTCATTTGGACACCTGAGTCAAAAGTTATGGGTAAAACACCAAAAGGTATTTTGAAAAATCAAATCAAGACAACTTTACAACTACTTTGGTGCACGTTTTGTTTCCTCATTTATGAGGTGTCTCCTTCTTCTTTTTGACCCAAAATAATGTTAAAATATCCCCTCCAGCTTTCCATCCATGTGCTTGCCTTCTTGGATCAATGGATTACCCAAAATAAATCAATTGTTATTTGTTGTGTGGACATGTAAGATCATGGATTGTGTTTGGGTTGATTTGGGGTTGATTTAGGGCTGATTTGGGGCTGATTTTGGGCTAAATTTGAGCATCAAATAAGTATACAAATGTACTTATTATTTGGGCTAAGATTGACATTGAAGACTTGAGTGTTTAATGGTTGAAGTTTGCACACAACATAACATAAGTTTGGGCTTGAAATAAATCATATGATATTCTTTTCTAGAATTGATATTTGGGATAAATTTGGAGCACTTATTTGAACCAAGATTTGCTTCAATCTTCAACTAAATGTCTCTTCAATTCTTTGTTCTGAATTCCGACGTTGAATTTTCTGAATTAATTCATTTAAGCTCCAAAAACCTATCGAAACATTAAAACAAACTTCATTACTAAAAAAACACATCAATTATTATAAAAACAACCAAATAAAAACAATAAATACATATGTAAAATAAGAGACTTAATGACACTTTTGATGCACAATCAGTGGCAATTCCTCAATTTGTGGCTTCCAATTACTTGTCTTTGATTCTTCCTGAAAATAAATCATTTCCAAATCATCAGATTCATCAATCTCAATTTCATTGGAAGTGGTTGGAAATTGATCATGAATTAATTTTTCAGTAAAGTCCACTTCCTGTAAGTCATTATCATCTCTAGGTTGCTTGCAAATGTTGAAAATATTCATCTCCAATGTCATGTTTCCAAATGATAGCTTCATCAGTCCATTCCTACAATTAATCAATGCATTAGAAGTTGCAAGAAATGGACGTCCTAAAATAACAGGAAATGAATTACATGCTTCAACAGGTTCTGTGTCCAAGACAATAAAATCCACAGGATAAATGAATTTATCGACTTGTATTAACACATCTTCAATTATTCCTCTAGGCACTTTTATAGATCTATCAGCAAGTAAAAGAGATATAGAAGTTGGTTTTAACTCACCTAGATTGAGATTCTGAAAAACTGAATATGGAAGTAAATTCACACTAGCACCAAGATCAAGTAAGGCTCTTTCAATTTTATGCTCTCCAATAAAGCAAGAAATTGTAGGACAACCAGGGCCTTTATATTTCAAAGCATTATTGTTTTGAAGAATAGCACTTGTTTGGCTAGAAAGGCTTTCTTTTTCACATTCAGTTTCCTCATCACAGTGTAGAGATCTTTCAAAAATTTAGCATAGAAAGGAACCTGTTTAATAGCTTCCAGCAAAGGTATATTGATCCTTACCTGTTTGAAAGTTTCAAAGATTTCAGAGTTGTGATTAACTTTCCTTTGTTTGGTCATGGCTTGAGGAAATGGAAGTGCTGGTGGTGAATCAGTCGTTTCTTTGCAATTTTCAGATTCATCCCCTTCCTTACCCTCAAAGATTGACTCATCATCTTTCTCATAAGGTTTAAGAGAGGGTTTTTCAATAACCTTACCACTACGCAGAGTAGTGACTGATTTGACTTGATCCATGTGTTAGCTTCCGGAACTACTTGCATTTGCATTGTATTGCCCCTTAGGATTTTGTTGTGGTTGAGATGGAAACTTACCTTTCTCTTGGAAACTGAGAGCAGATGTTAATTTTGCAAGAGTATCTTTAAAATCTGTCATGTTTTGAGCAAGTTCAGTATTGATTGTCTCTTGCTTTTCAATGAATGCATGCAATGTTTCCTCAAGATTTCTTCTAAGAGGTGGAGCATAAGGAGGTGCATATCCATGAGAATTTTGGAAATTGTGGTGTGCTTGAAACGGTGGTTGTGAAGTTTGTGCATTGTTGTTCTCACTCTTCCAATTGAAATTTGGGTGATTTCTACAACCAGGGTTGTATGTTTGGGAGTATGGGTTGTGGTTGGCCCTTTGGAAACTGTTTAAAGCATGGGCTTGTTCATGGAGACATTCCTTAAAAGAAGGCAAGGTTGGACAATCGTTGGTTGAGTGTTCATTTGTTTCACAGATTTGACACACAATGTTTTCAACAGATTTTAATTGACCACTCTTTTTCAATTCTAGTGCCTCAACTTTTCTAGCTAAAGATGCAAATTTGGCTTGAAGGTCATGATCTTCCCTAAGGTTGTACATACCTCCACTAGATATATGAGGTTGAGTTTTACTCGGTGCCTCATAAGTACCCGCGGTGTCCCAATTTTGAGCATTTTCAGCTAACAAGTCTAAGTACTCCATTGCTTCATCAAGGTCTTTATCTTCAAAAGTTCCATTGCACATCAATTCAACCATTTGCCTATCTTTAGGTGTTAACCCTTCATAGAAATGTGAAACCAATCTCCATGTTTCAAAACCATGATGAGGGCAAGTACTAAGCAAGTCTCGATAACTATCCCAACATTGGTAAAATGTTTCTCCTGGTTTTTGAGTGAAATTGGTGATTTGTCTCTTGAAAGAGTTTGTTCTATGAGATGGGAAAAACTTCTTTAAAAACTGTTGTTGCATTTCATCCCAAGCACGAATGGATCCTGGTCTCAAATTTTATAGCCATGTTTTAGCTTTATCTTTTAATGAAAAAGGAAAAAGCTTTAATCTGATGGTGTTCATGCTACAATTTAAATTATTATATGTTGCAGACCTCTTCAAATTCCCTTAAATGCAAGTATGGATTTTCCAATTCCAAACCATGAAAAGAAGGTAAAAGTTGAATAATACCTGGTTTAAAATTAAAATGAGATGCATCGGGAGGAAAAACTATGCATGATGGTGCACTTGTTCTTGTGGGATTCATGTGGTCTCTGAGTGTTCTAACACGGTTATTCTCATTATTCTCATTATGAAGTGATTGATTATCTTCTTCGGCCATATTTTCTGAAAATAATGAGGATACCCTACAAAGTCTACCACTTGATGTACGTGACCACACTCTCATGCACGTGTAGGAATAAAATAAAAGGAAGAAGAAAATAAAAGAAGAAGAAACAAGAGAAAAGAAACAAAGTTATATACAAGAAAAGTGAAAAGAGAAAATAAAATAAATATTATAATTTATACAAGAACTTACCTCCCCGGCAACGGCGCCAAAAACTTGACACGAAAAAAAGATTGATGTCTTCTCCCAAGTGCAGGAGTGTCGAAGTAATAAATAACCCAGCAAGACCGGGGTCGAACCACAGGGAGGTTAATTGTACAAATTATAAACAACAATTATAAAACAACAATAACAACAACAACAATAATAGTAATAACAATAATAACAAAAATGACAATAACAATAATAATAACAATAATAATAATAATAATAATAATAATAATAATAATAATAATAGCAGTAGTAGTAGTAGTAGTAGTAGTAGTAGTACTAATAATAATAATAATGAAGGAGAAGGAGAAGAAGGAGATGATGAGAACTTCGAGATGGAATATTAATGTAACGATTAAACAATGATAATAACAAATATCAAGGTTAGAGGTTCCACTAATGGTATGTCAAACAAGTATAATATAAACTCTTATTATTCAATTGGAAACCACACATAAAGGAGGTTCCAATCAGATTATAAATTGTTAAGATGATTACATTAGTCATCTTATTCGATTAATGCTAATACTTGTAAATTTCGTCAAGCATTCATGATTATAACTTATGTTAACAACAAATCAAGTTCCTTTCATAGCTCAAGTGTCAGTTATACCATACAATATGAACTATGAAAGTGCCAAGCATTTGTTCTACCAAGTGTTATACAACATAAATCAAGATTAGTTATTTAACAAGAAAAGTATTAAAGAATGAACAAGATAACAAATATAAAACATGTTAGTATCAAACATTAAAGTCCATATTAAGTTTACATTATACTTATTCTTACACCATTAGTGTAACCTTTTCACCTTGACATAATTAACTTAGCTAGACATAATGAAAGAAAGAAAAATAGATAAACAAAATAAGACCATAAAAGTTAACTAAGTAAAGGAAAGGAAATGAAAGGCATAAACTTAATATTAATGAAAGCAAAGCATAAACATTACAAAAAATACAAAGAGAGAAAGGAAGAGCATGATCTTGATCTCAACACCAAGATGCCTAAATGCATGGCAAATGCCTCCTTTTATAGGCCAAAATTGGGAACTATTGATTTGATGACTAATTGATAAGTGGGTGGCCAACTTTTGATTTGGTGACAATCCTTATCTTCTCTTGTCTGCCCAAAACATCATTGACAACGTCAAAATTGGAGCCAGTTGAAAACATGAAAGTTGTAGACAGTTGTCTCAGCTTTCTTGTGTAAAAAATTTCAGCTCATTCGGACTTCTAGAACTCTAGAGATGGCCAAAATACTGAATAGTGCTCGGGCTGGAAGACAGATTCGGACTTGAGAATGGCCATATTTAGATCTAAAAAGGCCATTTTCAAGTCCCAATTGTAGCAATAACAAAGAAGCTCGAATCTGTCCTCCAGCCCAAGCATTGTTCAGTGTTTTGGCTATATCTAGAGTTCTAGAAGTCCAAATGAGCTGAATTTGTTACACAAGAAACCTAAGATAATTGCCTACAACTTTCATGTTTCGAGTGGCTCCAATTTTGAATTTATCAATGATGTTTTGGGCAGACAAGAGAAGATAAGGATTGTCACCAAGTCAAGAGTTGGCTACTCACTCATCAATTAGTCATCAAATCAATAGTTCCCAATTTTGGCCTATAAAAGGAGGCATTTGCCATGCATTTAGGCATCTTAGTTTCGAGATCAAGATCATGCTCTTGCTTTCTCTCTTTGTATTTTTTGTATTGCTTATGCTTTGCTTTCATTAATATCAAGTTTATGTCTTTCATTTTCTTTCCTTTACTTAGTTAACCTTTAACTTATTTATGTTCTTGTTTTGTTTATTTATTTTTCTTTCTTTTATTATGTTTAGCTAAGTTTAGTATGTGAAGGTGAAAAGGTTACACTAATGGTGTAAGAATAAGTATAGTGTAAACTTAATATGGACTTTAATGTTTGATACTAACATGTTTTGTATTTGTTTAATGAGAATAATGAGAATAACCGTGCTAGAACACTTAGAGACCACATGAATCCCATAAAAACAAGTGCACCATCATGCATAGTTTTTCCTCTCGATGCATCTCATTTTAATTTTAAGTTAGGCATTATTCAACTTTTACCTTCTTTTCATGGCTTAGAATTAGAAAATCCATACTTGCATTTAAGGGAATTTGAAAAGGTCTGCAACACATATAATAACTTAAATTGTAGCATGAACACTATTAGATTAAAGCTTTTTCCTTTTTCACTAAAAGATAAAGCTAAAACATGGCTACAAAATTTAAGACTAGGATCCATTCGTACTTGGGATGAAATGCAACAATAGTTTTTAAAGAAGTTTTTCCTATCTCATAGAACAAACTCTTTCAAGAGACAAATCACCACTTTCACTCAAAAACTAGGAGAAACATTTTACCAATGTTGGGATAGATATTGAGACTTGTTTAGTACTTGCCCTCATCATGGTTTTGAAACATGGAGATTGGTTTCACATTTTTATGAAGGGTTGATTAGTACTTAAAAGTGCATTTTTGTCATGGTTTTATATCATCATTTTGTACTTGAAGTATCAATAACTCCTTAACTAAAGCATGTTTTATAATAATATATCTAATAATATAAGATACCTATAATTTGTGGTAAATGTCTATTTTTAATGCAGGCCTATCACATAAATGAAAGGATTGATTGATGACTTGAAGAACTTAAATTGCAAGGATAAAGAGATGGCCAAACTTAGAAAAGAGATGTCGGTGCAATCCAAACCGGAACACTGTTTGGTAATTGGGTCATATCTGGAGCTACAGATCTCAGATTTAGGTCCAATTTATATGGATGGAAAGTTAAGACATAGGCCTACAACTTTCATATGGAGCCCAAGATCTAAAAAGGCCATTATCAAGTCCAAATTGTAGCAACAACAAAGAAGCCCGAATCTGTCTTCCAGCCCGAGCACTGTTCGGTATTTTGGCCATATCTGGAGTTCTAGAAGTCCAAATGAGCTGAATTTTTTACATAAGAAAGCTGAGATAATTGCCTACAACTTTCATGTTTTCACCTGGCTCCAATTTTGACGTTATCAATGACGTTTTGGGCAGACAAGAGAAGATAAGGATCGTCACCAAGTCAAAAGTTGGCCACCCACTTATCAATTAGTCATCAAATCAATAGTTCCCAATTTTGGCCTATAAAAGGAGGCATTTGCCATGCATTTAGGCATCTTGGTTTCCAGATCAAGATCATGCTCTTCCTTTCTCTCTTTGTATTTTTTGTAATGTTTATGCTTTGCTTTCATTAATATTAAGTTTATGCTTTTCATTTCCTTTCCTTTACTTAGTTAGCTTTTATGTTCTTATTTTGTTTATTTATTTTGCTTTCTTTCATTATGTCTAGCTAAGTTAATTATGTCAAGGTGAAAAGGTTACACTAATGGTGTAAGAATAAGTATAATGTAAACTTAATATGGACTTTAATTTTTGATACTAACATGTTTTATATTTGTTATCTTGTTCACTCTTTAATACTTTGCTTGTTAAATGACTAATCTTGATTTATGTTGTATAACACTTGGTACAACAAATGCTTGGCACTTTCATAGCCCATAATGTATGGTATAACCGACACCTGAGCTATGAAAGGAACTTGATTTGTTGTTAACATAAGTTATAATCATGAATGCTTGACGAGATTTACAAGTATTAGCATTAATTGAATAAGATGACTAATGTAATCATGTTAACAATATATAATCTGATTGGAACCTCCTTTGTGTGTGGTTTCCAATTCAATAATAAGAGTTTATACTATATTTGTTTGATATACCATTAGTGGAACCTCTAACCTTGACATTTGTTATTATTATTTTTTAATCCTTACATTAATTTTCCATCTCCAAGTTCTCATCTTCTTCTTCTTCTTCTCTTTCTTTATTATTATTACTACTACTACTACTACTACTAGTATTATTATTATTATTATTATTATTGTTGTTGTTGTTGTTGTTGTTGTTGTTGTTGTTGTTGTTGTTATTGTTATTGTTATTGTTATTGTTGTTGTATTATTGTTATTTATAATTTGTACAATTAACCTCCCTGTGGTTCGACCCCGGTCTTGCCGGGTTATTTATTACTTCGACACTCCTGCACTTGGGAGAAGACATCAACCTTTTAGTCGTGTCAAGTTTTTGGCGCCGTTGCCGGGGAGGTAAGTTCTTGTATAAATTATAGTAGTTATTTTATTTTCTCCTTTCACTTTTCTTGTATATAACTTTGTTTCTTTTCTTTTGTTTCTTTTTATTTTGTTTTCTTCCTCTTTCTTTTGCTTTCTTTTTTTTTTATTCCTACACGTGCATGAGAGTGTGGTCACGTAAATCAAGTGGTAGACTTTGTAAGATATCCTCGTCATTTTCAGAAAATATGGCCGAAGAAGATAATCAATCACTTCATAATGAGAATAATGAGAATAACCGTGCTAGAACACTGAGAGACCACATGAATCCCACAAGAACAAGTGCACCATCATGCATAGTTTTTCCTCCCGATGCATCTCATTTTAATTTTAAACCAGGTATTATTCAACTTTTACCTTCTTTTCATGGTTTGGAATTGGAAAATCCATACTTGCATTTAAGGGAATTTGAGGAGGTCTGCAACACATATAATAACTTAAATTGTAGCATGAACACCATCAGATTAAAGCTTTTTCCTTTTTCATTAAAAGATAAAGCTAAAACATGGCTACAAAATTTGAGACCAGGATCCATTTGTGCTTGGGATGAAATGCAACAACAGTTTTTAAAGAAGTTTTTCCCATCTCATAGAACAAACTCTTTCAAAAGACAAATCACCACTTTCACTCAAAAACCAGGAGAAACATTTTACAAATGTTGGGATAGGTATCGAGATTTGCTTAGTACTTGCCCCCATCATGGTTTTGAAACATGGAGATTGGTTTCACATTTCTATGAAGGGTTAACACCTAAAGATAGGCAAATGGTTGAATTGATGTGCAATGGAACTTTTGAAGATAAAGACCCTGATGAAGCAATGAAGTACTTAGACTTGTTAGCTGAAAATGCTCAAAATTGGGACACCGCGGGTACTTATGAGGCACCGAGTAAAACTCAACCTCATACATCTAATGGAGGTATGTACAACCTTAGGGAAGATCATGACCTTCAAGGCAAGTTTGCATCTTTAGCTAGAAAAGTCGAGGCAGTAGAATTCAAAAAGAGTGGTCAATTAAAATCTGTTGAAAACATCGTGTGTTAAATCTGTGAAACAAATGAACACTCAACCAACGATTTTCCAACGTTGCCTTCTTTTAGGCAATGTCTCCATGAACAAGCCCATGCTTTAAACAGTTTCCAAAAGGCGAACCACAACCCATACTCCCAAACATACAACCCTGGTTGGAGAAATCACCCAAATTTTAGTTGGAAGAGTGAGAACAACAATGCACAAACTTCACAACCACCATTTCAAGCACACTATAATTTCCAAAATTCTCATGGATATGCACCTGCTTATGCTCCACCTCCTAGAAGAAATCTTGAGGAAACATTCCATGCATTCATTGAAAAGCAAGAGACAATTAATACTCAACTTGTTCAAAACATGACAGATTTTAAAGATACTCTTGCTAAATTAACATCTGCTCTTAGTTTCCAAGAGAAAGGTAAGTTTCCATCTCAAACACAACAAAATCCCAAAGGGCAATACAATGCAAATGCAAGTAGTTCCGGAAGCCAACACATGGATCAAGTCAAATCAGTCACTACTCTGCGCAGTGGTAAGGTTATTGAAAAACCCTCTCTTGAACCTTATGAGAAAGATGATGAGTCAATCTCTGAGGGTAAGGAAGGGGATGAATCTGAAAATTGCAAAGAAATGACTGATTCACCGCAAGCACTTCCATTTCCTCAAGCCATGACCAAACAAAGGAAAGTTAATCACAACTCAGAAATTTTTGAAATTTTCAAACAGGTAAGGATCAATATACCTTTATTGGATGCTATTAAACAGGTTCCTTCCTATGCTAAATTTTTGAAAGATCTATGCACTGTGAAGAGGAAACTGAATGTGAAAAAGAAAGCCTTTCTAGCTGAACAAGTAAGTGCTATTCTTCAAAACAATAATGCTTTGAAATATAAAGACCCTGGTTGTCCTACAATTTCTTGCTTTATTGGAGACCATAAAATTGAAAGAGCCTTACTTGATCTTGATGCTAGTGTGAATTTACTTCCATATTCAGTCTTCAGAGTCTCAATCTAGGTGAGTTAAAACCAACTTCTATATCTCTTTTACTTGCCGATAGATCTGTAAAAGTGCCTAGAGGAATAATTGAAGATGTGTTAGTACAAGTCGATAAATTCATTTATCCTGTGGATTTTATTGTCTTGGACACAGAACCTGTTGAAGCATGTAATTCATTTCCTATTATTTTAGGACGTCCGTTTCTTGCAACCTCTAACGCATTGATTAATTGTAGGAATGGATTGATGAAGCTATCATTTGGAAACATGACATTGGAGATGAATATTTTCAACATTTGCAAGCAACCTGGAGATGATAATGATTTACAAGAAGTAGATCATATTGATGAATTAGTTTATGATCAACTTGAATCTACTTTAAGTAAAAATGAATTGGATGAAACTGAAGATTTGCAAATGGTTTATTCTGAGGAAGAAATCACGGATGAAACAAGCACCGAAAATGTTGATGCGAATCTTTTGTCAACAGTGACAACAGATTCGACATCTGACATCACATCATTTGATGATTACTTTCCTAACGAATCCTTACTTTCTCTTAGTCCAATGCCTTGGTATGATAAAAATATCAATTTTCTTGCTTTAGGAGATTTACCAACTGATTGGAGTATTCAAGACAAAGAAAAGTTTTTGAACGAAGTGAAGAGCTTTTATTGTGATGATCCTAACTTATTCAAATATTGTCCTGATCAAATATTTCAAAGATTCATTCCGGACAATGAGGTAAGTAGTGTCATTAAACTTTGTCATTTTGAAGCATGCGGAAGTTATTTCTCGTCAAAAAAGACAGCTGCAAAAATCTTTCAAAATGGATTTTATTGGCCCACCATGTTCAAGGACACGCATGCATTCTGCAAAACTTGTGAAAATTGTCAAAAAATTGATACTGGTAAAAAAGTTTTGTTTTATAATTCTCAACTTTATGCATTCCCTAGAGAGCTAAGACCAAGATGGAGCAATCCTTATGGGGCCTATGATATTGAGAATTTAATGAATGACAATGATTTTAAGGAAAATGGACATCGTTTGAAAACTTACTTTGATAATTTTCCTAGTAAAAATGAATCAACTGGTTGGAATGATCTTGTAGATAAAGGTTGATTTTTTTTTCTCACATTGTTTTTGTGTTTCTTTTTGAGTGATTTTTGCAAGTTTCTTTCACCCCAGTCAAATGGCGGATAACGGTACTCCGTGACTTAAGTCGGTTCTTTCAGTTTCCCACAATAACTGATATCGGTGTATATATCTGTGCAATTCTTTGAAGCTCTCTTCCAATTCTCATTTGAAAATGGACACTAATCTTGAAAAATTGAAAAAGTATTTTCCCGCTCTTCCTCAGAATGCGATTACAAAAATTTACCGTGCTAGATGTGCAAGATTGAGATTGTTAATGAATCATGGAATTCCTGAAGATATTCGATGGTTGATTGAAGCAAAGGTCCGATTATCAGGTGAGTCCTCTAACTTCATTTCACACATGCCTGGAACAGGTAAAAGCACTTTTGCAAAGAAGCGTCGTGCAAAACGACTGGATGTCTGTCATCGATGTGCTAGATGGACTTGTAATACACAATGTCGTTCTTTAGGAATGGTATCTATAAACCGTGAAGATAAAATACAATTCATTAAGGATGGCCTGAGTAAGGAGTCTTTAGATAATCTTCTATTGACTCTTGAGACGCATCCTAGTGGAGATGTGCATCGTGCAATTCATGATTTATGGCCACTATTTCATAAAGAACATGATCGACTTAGTCTTGGGAATCTGACTAAAAAAGACCCTGTTTGCCAGTTTTTAAGAAAACTGGATGGGAAGCCTATCCCCGACCCATAGAGGGCGTTTAAGCCGTTCTTGGATGTAAAACCAAGGGAAGATGTGCGCCACAATCACAACTACTTGTACATACACATGTTTTTTTCAAAAGTAAATAAATAAATAAATAAAAAGAGAGAGAGAGAGAGTGTGAGACTCTAGCTGGCCTACATATAGATGTTATGATTGCCTTTCCAATTTCTCATCTATAAAACCCTCTTTTCCTTCCTTTCATTTCTACTCAACCCATACATTCAACAAATACAGAAGTGTGTAGAAATGGCAAGTTCCTCAGGTCATCAAATAAGAAATATTTGTGTTTTCGGTGGATCTAGTCCTGGGAAAGAAAAGGAGTTTTTAGAATCAGCAAATCATCTTGGTCAGGTCCTAGCTGAGAGGAAGATTCATTTAGTGTATGGGGGAGGCAGTCTTGGGTTAATGGGAGGTGTGTCAATAGCTGCATTTTTAGGAGGTAGTCAAGTTTTGGGGGTCGTCCCTGAAGCTTTGGCACAAGGGGACATCATTGGAAAAACAATTGGAGAGGAACTTCAGGTCTCCACAATGTCGGCTCGAATGAATGCAATGTTTAACCATGCTGATGCCTTCATTGCTTTACCAGGTGGTCTAGGCACATTGGAAAAGATCTTTCATATCTCCTCTTGGGCTGAATTGCACATTCACCATAAACCCATAGGTTTGTTAAATGTTAATGGTTATTATGATAAGTTGTTGTCTTTTCTTGATCATGCTGTGGAACAGGAATTTTTAACATCTTCTGCACGACAAATCATAATCTCTGCTACTACTGCTGAACAATTGATTGACCAACTACAATATTTCATTCCTGTGATTGATCCTTCCATGAGTCGCATAAATTGGTCATCTACGGGAAGCCGTAAAAAGCTTAGATTGGATTTGAGCCTTCATTTGTGAATTTTTGTGTATTTTGGTTTTATTATTGTGTTTTGTTATTTCTTATTTTTGTTTCAGTGTGTTTCAGGTTTTGTCAGTGTTCGTTATTTCAGGTGATATCTTCTATACTCTATCTTTCTACCTTAGAACATTGAGGACAATGTCTCATTTTGGTTGGGGGGAGAGGGTAGTAGTTGATAAAAAAAAAATTGTTTTTCATTTCATAAAGCATGTGCATAATTGTTGTTACTAGGATGGTAGAGTAAAGGAGTTCTTTTGTTAAAGTGACTTTTGAGACGCATCTTAGTAACCATTCTTAACAAGGTCTATTATAATACTTCCTGAAATATTCAGGTTTACAAACTCTCGTATTGTTACCCCTTAATTCTGCTCATATACTTATTTAACATGTATTCTTAAACCTTAATTTACACACACACTTTAACATATGATTGTGGGTTGCATATTGGATTATTACATTATTTATGTTCTTTTGTTAACGGTAACAACTAAGGGAAAGGAATTGTATATAATTAAAAAAAAAGAAAAAAAAAGAAAAAAAAAAGAGAAAAAAAATGATGATAATAAAAATGTAGATAAGTTTGGTTCCGTAGCCTCCCTAACCTAAGCAATTAAGCCCGAAGGAGTGTTTTAACACCTAATACCCTAAAGTCAACTGACTTGGGAGCTATTGGCCCAACGCTTGTTACATGGGTTGAGGAGAAAAGCTTAAGGGAATCAAACATTGCACTATCTACATATCAGTATCTGCGACCCGAGTTACTAAGCTCGTAGGGGTGTCTTAACACCTAATGCCCTAAGACCAACTGGTCTGGGAGTCATTAGCTGAAAGCTCGTTACATGGGTTAAAGATGCATGATGTTTTTAAATTATATGTATATAGATTTAAAAAAAAAAAAGAAAAAACGAAAAAAAAAAAGAAAAAAAATAGTAATCCCAACCCAAGGAAGTTAACCTTAAACATTAGAACAAAAAATTTGTTTTCTTCCAAGAAAAGCCTATAATTATGTGTTGATATATTGAGCACAAAAGAAAGGTTTATTAATATCTTGTTAAGAGGTATTGAGCAGATATATAAATTTAATGAGAGTTTGTTTATCTGGATAGATTAATGGAAGTTAAATGATGAATACCTTGTTTTGTGAAATTTGCAAATTGTTGTACCGCTTTGATTACTAGGGACTAGTAATAAGCTGGTTGAGGGGTGTGATTAGTACTTAAAAGTGCATTTTTGTCATGGTTTTATATCATCATTTTGCACTTGAAGTATCAATAACTCCTTAACTAAAGCATGTTTTATAATAATATATCTAATAATATAAGATACCTATAATTTATGGTAAATGTCTATTTTTAATGCAGGCTTATCACATAAATGAAAGGATTGATTGATGACTTGAAGAACTTAAATTGCAAGGATAAAGAGATGGCCAAATAGGAGAGTATAAATGCTTGATAGCTTTTTATGATCGGCTTGTTTTAACTCGTAAGTGCACGAGTGTGCGATGTAGCAATTAACTCGGTAAGATCTAAGTCATATCCATAGAGAGCTAGATCTGAAAATTAAGCTAGGTAACAAAAAAAAAATCAAGAGAAATTAAATTAACAATAACTTGGTTGAAAATAATTGATGGATTTGTTTTCAAAGATGAAAAAGTGTAAATAGATTTTAAATGACAAGAAAAAGTAAGTCTTGGTCCAAATCAATTTTAATGGTGATGTGTTGGTGATTTCTTCAACATATATAAGATAACTCAACCGAATATCAACGATGGTGATATTAGATCGGAAGATATTACAATGAAGTTTAGAAAGATGAAGATTGATTATTGCTTAAGAATGAACAAGTACTTTCATATTAAGTAAGACATTGAATCAAGCAATCTCTATACCAAAACTAAAGTTTGTGCATAAAAATTCAACATTATAACATTACCTAAATGATTTCTAAAATTTCTTTGCAATAATAAATCATTCATGAAGAAAATGAGAAGATAAACATTAAGATTCATTCATATCCTAAAGAACTCACCACAATCACCATTATCCTTGATTTGGATCCAAGAAAGAGTTTAGCCAACCATGATTATATATAAGAACACTTCAATAAACATGAAATAACTTGAATCAAACTGAAATAATAATTTTTACAAACTAAAGAACCAAAATCTATAAAGAAGAACACAGCACAATTTCAGAAAAAATTTGGACACAAATCTGACTCTAACTTTGGACAGCAATTTGGCCCTCTTAAAAGCTTTTTTTCGAGATGTCTATTAGAGACATATTTATAAGAAATTTTGTCACCTTTCCTGATCATTAAAGAATAACTCATTTGAATACCTGAGTCAAAAGTTATGGGCAAAAAACCCAAAGGTGTTCTGAAAATTCAAATCAAGACAGCTATGCAATCACTTTAGTGTACGTTTTTCTTCCTCATTTATGAGTTGACTCCTCCTTATTTTTCACCCAAAATAATGTAAAAATATCCCCTCCAGCTTTCCATCCATGTGCATGCCTTCTTGGATCAATGGATTACCCAAAATAAATCAATTGTTATTTGTTGTGTGGACATAGATCATGGATTGTGTTTGGGCTGATTTGAAGGTTGATTTGGGGTTGATTTAAGGCTGATTTTGGGCTGAATTTGAGCATCAAATAAGTATACAAATATACTTATTATTTGGGCTAAAATTGACATTGAAATCTTGAGTGTTTAATGGTTGAAGTTTACACACAACATAAGGCAAGTTTGGGCTTGAAATAGATCATATGATATTCATTTCTAGAATTGGAATAGAATTGATTTTTGGGACAAATTTGGAGCACTTATTTGAACCAAGATTTGTTTCAATCTTCAACTAAATGTCTCTTCAATTCTTTGTTCTGAATTTTGACGTTGAATTTTTAAGATATACAAATATCTGAATAGATCATATGATATATCTTGCTTTATAAGATATTATCTATCTTAAATTAAAGCATGCAATGTTCAACACAATAATGAACCCAAAAATGTAATCATGATCCTAAACAAGTCTCATTCACATACCAATGCAAGTTTTTTTTTTTTTAACAAGCATGGTTATCTCAAGAATTCAACATAATGAAATATCTAAAATTAATTTTTACATTATCCTCAATGTAAAAGAGAAAGAGAAGAAAAGTATAAAGATTAGAAAATTGTTACTCCCCTTCTATTTTCAAGGATGAATGTCTGATTGAATTGGGCATGAGCTGACTTCTTACTTGATTTTTTTTTTAACCTGCATATCACAACTAAAAGAAAACATAAAAGAAAACATTGATGTTTTTTTTTTTTGAAAATAAAGAACCTCACACCCCCCAACTTAAAATAATGCATTGTCCCGAATGCATGAACAAGAAAATATAAGAGATGGAAAAAGAAGAAAAAAAATAAAAATGAAAAAAAATAAAAATGAAAAATAAAACTAAAACTAAAAATAAAAACTTATTACTTCTGATACTACAATGGTATTGGATCTTCAAGATCCAATGTCTCAACTTCTACCACAATGTTTTCAAGATAAGGTTTTAATCGATGACCATTTACTTTGAAAATATTTCCATTCTTGGGATTTTCTATCTCAAATGCACCATGCTTAGAGATAGTTTAATCACAAATGGACCAATTCATTTTGTCCGCAACTTTCTAGGAAAGAGATGTAATCGTGAATTATACAAGAGAACCTTTTGACCAACATGAAAGGATTTTCTAAGAATATGTTTATCATGCAAAGTTTTCATCTTATGTTTTGAAATTTTTGCCAACCTCGTTTTCATTGTCATTGAATTGTTGAATGACGTTTCTTTCAGAGAGAGCTAGATCTGGAAATTAAGCTAGGTAACAAAAAAAAAAACTTAAGAGAAATTAAATTAACAATAACTTGGTTGAAAATAATTGATGGATTTGTTTTTAAAGATGAAAAAGTGTAAATAGATTTTAAATGACAAGAAAAAGTAAGTCTTGGTCCAAATCAATTTTAATGGTGATGTATTGGTGATTTCTTCAACATATATAAGATAACTCAACCTAATATCAATGATGGTGATATTAGATCGGAAGATATTACAATGAAGTTTAGAAAGATGAAGATTGATTATTGTTTAAGAATGAACAAGTACTTTCATATTAAGTAAGACATTGAATCAAGCAATCTCTATACCAAAACTAAAGTTTGTGTATAAAAATTCAAGATTATAACATTACCTAAATAATTTCTAAAATTTCTTTGCAATAATAAATCATTCATGAAGAAAATGAGAAGATAAACATTAAGATTCATTCATATCCTAAAGAACTCACCACAATCACCATTATCCTTGATTTGGATCCAAGAAAGAGTTTAGCCAACCATGATTATATATAAGAACACTTCAATAAACATGAAATAACTTGAATCAAACTGAAATAATAAGTTTTACAAACTAAAGAACCGAAATCTATAAAGAAGAACACAACACAATCTCATAAAAAATTCGGACACAAATTTGACTCTAACTTTGGGCAGAAATTTAACCCTATTAAAAGCTTTTTTTCAAGATGTCTATTAGAGACATATTTATAGGAAATTCTATCACCTTTCTAGAGCATTAAAGAACAGCTCATTTGGACACCTGAGTCAAAAGTTATGGGCAAAACACCCAAAGGTGTTCTAAACATTCAAATCAGGACAGCTTTGCAACCACTTTGGTGCACGTTTTTCTTCCTCATTTATGAGTTGTCTCCTTCTTCTTTTTGACCCAAAATAATGTAAGAATATCCCCTCCAGCTTTCCATCCATGTGCTTCCCTTCTTGGATCAATGGATTACCCAAAATAAATCAATTGTTATTTGTTGTGTGGACATGTAAGATCATGGATTGTGTTTGGGCTAATTTGAAGGTTGATTTGGGGTTGATTTAGGGCTAATTTGGGGTGAATTTGGGCTGAATTTGAGCATCAAATAAGTATACAAATACACTTATTGTTTGGGTTAAGATTGACATTGAAACCTTGAGTGTTTAATGGTTCAATTTTGCACACAACATAAGGCAAGTTTGGTTTTGAAATAGGTCATATGATATTCTTTTCTAGAATTGGAATAGAATTTATTTTTGGGGCACTTATTTGAACCAAGATTTGCTGCAATCTTCAACTAAATGTCTCTTCAATTCTTTGTTCTGAATTCCGACGTTGAATTTTCTGAATTAATTCATTTAAGCTCCAAAAACCTATTGAAACATTAAAACAAACTTCATTACTAAAAAAGACATCAATTATTATAAAAACAACCAAATAAAAATAATAAATACATATGTAAAATAAAAGACTTAATGACACTTTTGATGCACATTCAATAAAATTGAAAGAGCCTTACTTGATCTTGGTGCTAGTGTGAATTTACTTCCATATTCAGTTTTTCAAAGTCTCAATCTAGGTGAGTTAAAACCAACTTCTATAACTCTTTTACTTGCCGATAGATCTGTAAAAGTGCCTAGAGGTATAATTGTAGATGTGTTAGTACAAGTCGATAAATTCACTTATCCTGTGGATTTTATTGTCTTGGACACAAAACCTCTTGAAGTATGTAATTCATTTCTTGTTATTTTAGGACGTCCGTTTCTTACAACCTCTAACGCATTGATTAATTGTAGGAATGGACTGATGAAGCTATCATTTAGAAACTTGACATTGGAGATGAATATTTTCAACATTTGCAAGCAACCTAGAGATGATAATGATTTATAGGAAGTGGACTTTACTGAAAAATTAATTCATGATCAATTTCCAACCACTTCCAGTGAAATTGAGATTGATGAATCTGATGATTTGCAAATGATTTATTTTCAGAAAGAATCAAAGACAGTAATTAGAGGCCACAAATCGAGGAATTGCCACCACGATCAATTAAGTCCATACCTTCAAATGTTCAACCACCAAAACCTGATTTGAAACCGTTGCCATCCAATCTCAAATACTCATTTTTGGGAGAAAATGAAACTTTTCCGGTAATAATCTCTTCCAAACTTAATGCAAATCAAGAAGGTAAGTTATTACAAACTCTGAAAATGCACAAAAATACATTAGGATGGACCATAGCTGATATAAAAGGAATTAGTCCTTTGATTTGTACACATAGGATTTATTTAGAGGAAAATGTTAAACCCTCTAGAGAAATACAACGAAGGCTAAATCCTAATATGAAAGAAGTAGTGAAAAATGAGGTCATTAAGCTTCTAGATAATAAAATCATTTATCCTATTTCTAATAGCAAATGGGTAAGTCCTACCTAAGTTGTACCCAAGAAGTCTGGAGTCACTGTGATAACAAATAAGAACAAGGAGTTCATTCCCACTAAAACTGTTACTGGTTGGCGCATTTGCATTGACTATAGGAAACTTAATTCAATGACTAGAAAAGATCATTTTCCTTTACCTTTCATGGATCAAATCCTAAAAAGAGTTGCAGGTCATAAATTTTATTGTTTCCTAGATGGCTATTCGGGTTACAACCAAATTGAAATTGCATTGGAAGATCAAGACAAGACTACTTTCACATGTCCATTTGGTACTTTTGCATATCAAAGGATGCCTTTTGGATTCTGTAATACACCAACCACATTTCAAAGATGCATGCTTAGTATATTTAGTGATATGGTTGAACATTTTCTTGAGATTTTCATGGATGATTTTTTTGTTTTTGGCAATTCATTTGATGATTGTTTAACTAACTTAGAAAAGGTTTTGACTAGGTGTGAAGAGAAGAATCTTGTGCTGAATAGGGAAAAATGTGATTTTATGGTAACAAACGACATTGTACTTGGTCACATGGTTTCGTCAAAAGGAATTAAGGTTGAAAAATCTAAAATCAAGGTAATTGTAAACTTGCCAACACCAAAATCTCTTAAAGATGTTAGATCATTCATGGGACATGCTGGTTTTTATAGAAGGTTTATCAAAGATTTTAGTGTAATATCTAAGCCTTTAAATAACCTTCTAACAAAGGATACTATTTTTGAATGGACTGAACATTGTGAAGAAGACTTTGTTAAACTTAAAAACTTGCTTACTTATGCTCCTATCATTCAACCTCCCGATTGGTCATTACCTTTTGAAATAATGTGTGATGCCAGTGATTATGCCGTAGGTGCTCTTTTGGGACAAAGAAAAGATAAGAAAACTTATGTAATTTACTATGTAAGTAAAACTTTAAATAGTGCTCAAATGAATAATACCACCACTGAAAAACAATTACTTGCAGTAGTATTTGTATGTGAAAAATTCAGATCTTATCTTGTTGGCTCACCTGTTATTGTTTTTAGTGATCATGCAGCATTGAAATATCTTCTTTCTAAGAAAGATTCTAAGGCTAGATTGGTGTAGTGGATTTTATTACTTGAATAATTTGATATCACAATTAAAGATAAGAAAGGCAGCGAAAATGTTGTTGCAGATCACTTGTCAAGATTGACAACAGATTCGATAACTGACATCACACCAATCGATGACTTCTTTCCCGATGAATCTTTACTTTTTGTCTCTACAATGCCTTGGTTTGCTAATATTGTCAATTTCTTGTTTCAGGACAATTGCCAGCTCATTGGAGTACCCAAGATAAAAGAAAGTTCTTGAACGAAGTAAAGAACTTTTATTGGGATGATCCTTATTTATTCAAATATTATCCTGATCAAATATTTCGAAGATGCATTCCTGACAATGAGGTAAGTAGTGTCATTAAATTTTGTCATTATCAGACATGTGGGGACCATTTCTTGTCAAGAAAGACAACTGCAAAAATCTTACAAAGTGGATTTTACTGGCCCACCATGTTCAAAGACTCACATGCATTCTGCAAGTCTTGTGAAAATTGTCAAAAGTTAGGATCTATTTCAAAACGTCACATGATGCCTTTAAATCCTATTATTGTCATTGAGATCTTTGACTGTTGGGGTATAGATTTCATGGGTCCATTTCCTCCATCATTTGGTTTCTTATACATATTAGTCGCAATAGATTATGTTTCAAAATGGATAGAGGCAATTCCAAGTTGAAACAATGATCACAAAATAGTGATAAAGTTTTTGGAAGAAAATATTTTGAGTCGATTTGGAGTCCCTCGAGCCATAATAAGTGATGGTGGAACACATTTCTACAACAAGCCATTTGAGTCTTTAATAAAGAAATATGGAATCACACACAAAGTTGCCACCCCTTATCACCGTCAAACAAGTGGACAAGTAGAGCTTGCTAATAGGGAGATCAAACATATTTTGGAGAAAATAGTGAGCCCTAATAGGAAAGACTAGTCTTTAAGACTTAATGATACACTTTGGGCTTATCGAACTGCTTATAAAACATTATTATTGTTATTGTTGTTGTTATTGTTATTATTGTTGTGTATAATTTGTACAGTTAACTTCCCTGTGGTTCGACCCCGGTTTTGTCAGGTTAATTATTACTTCGACCCTCCTGCATTTGGGAGAAGACATCAATCTTTTAGTCGTGTTAGTTTCCAATTGAATAATAAGAGTTTATACTATACTTGTTTGACATACCATTAGTGGATCCTCTAACCTTGACATTTGTTATTATCGTTGTTTAATCCTTATGTTAATCTTTCATCTCAAAGTTCTTATCAACTTCTTCTTTTTCTTTTTCTTTTATTATTATTATTATTATCACTATTACTACTACTATTATTACTATTATTATTATTATTATTATTATTACTACTACTACTAGTATAATTACTATAATTATTGTTACCATTATTATTGTTATTGTTGTTATTGTTATTATTGTTATTGTTATTGTATTATTGTCATCTATAATTTATACAATTAATCTCCCTATGGTTCGACCCTAGTCTTGCCGGGTTATTTATTACTTTGACACTCCTGCACTTGGGAGAAGACATCAATCTTTTCGTCGTGTTAGTGGGGAAGAAGATGAACAGTGACCAGGCGATGTGTCGCGTGGTCCCTTCCTATTTTTTTTAAAAAACCACAAAAACGGCGTCGTTTTGGATAAAAAATTAGGGACTTTGCTGATTTTCAATTTAGTCCTCCAACTTTCAATTTCTTTCAATATAATTCTCCAATTGACTCTAAACTTCTGATTTAATGTAATTTGGTCTCGGTTTCACTTCAAAATCAGCTCCAGATTTACGCGCCTTTTGCAATATAGTCCTTGGTCTCGGATTTATGTAGTTTTGTCCCGAAGTGACCATTCAACTTTCAATTTCTTGAATTTGACCCCTGAATTTTGTCAATTAGACCCCTATAGCTTGACGCCCTTTGCAGATTAGTCCTTGGTTTTGGATTTGGTCAATTTAACCTCTAATTGGCCCCAAAACTTCAATTTTCTTGCAATTTGGCCCCTTATTTCAGTCAATTAACTTGGTAAAAATTAAATTTGATCTCTTAAAATTTCAATCTTCTCAATTAAGCCCAAATTAGGCTCCCAAACTCAAGTTTTTCACCAATTAAGTTCCAAATAAATTTAATTTGACCCATTTAAAGTATAATTAAGTTCTTGCACTTAATTAAATCCTTTATTTGGACCTAAATTAATTCTTAAACATAATTAAAATTTAATTTGGCCCATGATTAAATCAAATTGGCCTATTAAAAATTTAATTATGTTATTGGACTTAATGTTTATGCAAATTTGTCCAATAATCATTTAATTTGACCTTGAATTTGCATTTTTTCTCCAATTTTAGGCACAATGGGGCGCTAATAGGTCTTGAATCTCCTCCAAAAATTATAGCTTGATTTTTGCTTATTTTTATAGTTGTTCTAGATCAGCTTTCTCCATATTGCTAGCCTTTATTTTATTTTTTTGATTTTTATTTTGAAAAAAAGTGAATTTTGGGGTATAACCCAGAATTGGATTATGACAGTTGCCTCCTCTCTTTACAAGGCTTGAGATAGAAAGTCTCGTAAAAAACTTTAGATAGGAAGCGTTGTAAAGATGAAAAAGAAGGATAGGAAATGGTTGACTCATCATATTGAGAAAGAATGAATCCTTTTGAGGGCTAGAAAGCACACTTAGAGTAAAAAAAACTAGAAGGTCCTTTTTTGAAAATCCAAAGATTTTGAGATGGTCAAATTATCATGGGTGACCTACCCAGGAGAAAAGTAATGGGTGACTTTCCCTTGTGAAAAACACATATTTTTTAGAGATTTTTTTTAAATGATGAAAAATACCAAGATTTTTCAAAGAGGTCTTGTTGTGTTGGGTGACCTACCCAAGTGAAAGGTTTTGAAAAATACAAAGATTTTTTTCAAAAATACAAAAAATTTCAAAGCAGGCTTGTTGTGTTGGTGACCTGCCCAAGTGAAAAATATGAAGATTTTAAAGTGGTGAAAAAATATGATGATTTCTCAAAATGGTTTTATTGTAATGGGCAACCGACCCGAATGGAAGATTTTAGAGGTGGTGAGAAATGAAAGTGTTTCTCAAAAGATTGTTTCATTATAATGAGCAACCGGCCCAAATGACAAGTGAAAAGAGTTTTCAAAGAGGTCTGATTGTGATAAGTGACCTACCCGAGTGAAAAACATAACGATTTTTCAGAGGTTTTTTTCTTTTTTCTCAAAATGGTGAAAAATACAAAGGTTTTTCAAAGTGATCTTGTTGTGATGGGTGACTTGTCTGGGTGAAAAACATGAAGATTTTTCAAAGAGATGAAAGTTATAAAGATTTTTCAAAGTGGTGAAAAATACAGAGATTTTTCAAAGTTGTGAGAAAAGTAGAGATTTTTCAAGGAGGTCTTATTGTTTCAAGGAGGTCTTATTGTAATGGACGACCTGCCTTGATAAAAAAGGAAGAGTGGTCGTATGGTAATGGGTGACCTACCCAGGTAAAAACATGGAATGTCTTGAAGAGGTAACATGATGGGACTCGAAGGTGCACTATTCGAGCAATAAAAGCTCGACGAAGCATTCGAAAAGAGATATGACTCAAAAGGGAACGAAGGCTAAAAAGCACACTTGATAGGAGGTAGGGTTTTAAAAAATGCATTTCATAAGAGGTGAGGGTTCAAAGGCATGGTAGAAAAGAGGTAGGGTTAGAAAACGTATTACCTAAGGTGGTTGAGGGCTCTAAGGCGCACTTAAATGGAGGCCGGGTTAGAAAACACACTACCCAAAAAGGTGATGGTGAAACTGATCTGACAATATTGAAAGCAATGCATTATAATCAATATGCATATATATTTACCTGAGAAATATAGGTCCCCATTTCTTCATGATGTCCTTCTTTTCTCAAAAGTTGGAGTGTTTGATAGTAAGCTTTAATGGTTATTTTCACTCTTGCTTACTCGAGTCATATCTTGTGATCTTGACCCTCGGGTAGGATATGATATGCATCTTATCCCTCAAACCTTTATCTGATGGGATTTCTAACTCAACCCGACATTTTCTATTTTCTTAGAAGGGGAATCATGGAGCCCACCATATGTGTTTCGGTGAATTGTCCTCCGGCTTGATCATGCCCCTATGTATTTAGATCAGGTTTGAGGATGAGGCTAGGTGAAGGGAGGTTTGGTCTTTGACAAGGAGTTGTTTTCTTGTAGAGTTTTTGGAATTTCAAAGCTATTCCAGACACAAAAATCATTTTGACATCGATTCAAAGTGAACTCATTATGAAAAATTCAAGTGATTCCTATGGAGAGGTTTTCAGAAGTGATGAAAACTTTTTGTTTTGATTATTGGTGAAGGTAAAACCGATCTAACAATATTGAAAGTGATGAAGTGACATTTGGTTGGTCACAAAAGGTTGAAATTTGAATTTGAGCTTTATTGGGAACCATCTTTCAAAGCATTTATTTTATTTGCATGAATAATGATTTTGTTCCGCATGAGAAAGCTTTGCCTACTAATCCAGATTGCTTGTCTTTGATAAAAAAGGGCTTGATTAGGCATGTAATGTAGGCTTGGGCTATTGGTTATAAAGAAAAGGATATTTGTAAGCTCATAAGGTGTTTAAGGGACTTTAAGACTAAAGATCACTGGTGCTTACATCCCAAACTTTTTTGTTCATACATTTTTGGATCTTGGAATTGATTTTGCAAAATGGTCCACGATGCCCCCTAATGTTAGGCTTTTCCTTCCTTTGGTTTTGAGCATCATTATATTATCAATTTTTTTTTTGGCATGCTCAAATCTTTTGGAACTCTTTCATGCTCCCCAGCTTTGTTTAGGCACTTTTATCGTTAATGACTTTTTCATGCCCCCCAGGGTTATTTGGGAATTTTTAGTCATTAAGGATTTTTTGTTTCTGCACTTGCCCCCCAGTGTAGGGTGTGATCCTAGCTAAGGTTATTTTTTCAACAAAATGTATTAGGCTCAAAAGGGGACTTCAAGGGATTTTTAGAATTTGAGAAAGAGTTATCAAAGATGGCCTTTCTTCATTTCAAATGTATGCAGTTAGAATTGTCAAGCTTTGCTTTCCCATATGCGAATATGCAAAACAATTTCTCATTATTCATGCAGTCAAAACTCAACTTTAAAGTTATTTCATGGTGCTTGAGTTGTCTTTCAGTTTTTTTTTTTTTTGAGTGTCAATATATCACTTGAATTCTTAGAACTTTTTTGTTAGAACAAACATCAATTTGACTTTAGTTTTGAACTAAGACTTTGAATTCCTGAAAATCTTTATCAAAACATGAGATCATGCATAATTTTAGGGGGAACACACTACAAAAATCTTGGCCAAACTTCAATTTCATTGATTGACAAAGGTAAATACAACAAGCGTAGTACTCTTTACAACATCTGAGTTTACAGGTCTTGGTAGATCCCTTCTATCCATAGTATTCAGAATTAAAGCCCCTCCAGAAAAAGCCTTTTTCACTATATATGACCCTTCATAGTTTGGTGCCCACTTACTTTGATCTTCTCTTGATGCTAGTGGGATCTTCCTTAACACTAAATCCCCTTTCTTGAACACCCTTGGTTTGACCTTCTTGTTGTAAGCTTTGGCTATCCTACTTTGGTATAACTGGTAATGGCAGATAACTACTAGTCTTCTCTCATCGATCAAGGTTAGTTGCTTAAATTTTGACCTTGCCTATTCTGATTCATCCAGTTCTACGTCCTTCAAGATCCACAGTGATGGGATTTCTACTTCTAAGGGCATGATCGCCTCCATTCCATATACTAAAGAGTATGGGGTGGCATTTGTAGAAGTTCTAATCATGGTACGATACACATAAAGTGCATATGGGAGCATCTCATACCAATCCTTGTAGGTGACCACCATTTTTTGGATAATCTTCTTGAGATTCTTGTTAGCTGCTTCGACTGCCCCATTCATCTTTGGTCTATAAGGGGAAGAATTGAGGTGTTTAATCTTCCATTTGGTGCACAATTCAACAATCAGCTTCCCATTAAAATTTTGGGCGTTGTCAATTACCAATCTTGCTGGCAAACCATAATGACAGACCAAATCCTTTTCAATAAACCTCTTAACTACTTTCTGCGTTACATAGGCATAAGTGTTGGCTTCTACCCATTTGGTGAAGTAGTCGATGGCCACCAAAATGAATCTATGCCCATTGCTCACTTTAGGGTTAATTGGCCTTATAACATCCAAACCCCTTATATCAAAAGGCCAAGGCAAGATCATATTGAATAGAGGTGTTGGAGGCGCATTTATCTTGTCGCCATATATTTGACACTTATGGCATTTTCTGACATAGTCTATACAATCTCTCTCCATGGTCAACCAGAAGTATCCAGACCTTTGTATTTGTTTTGCCATTGTATGCCCATTAGCATGTGTAACACAGATCACTTCATGAACTTCCTTTAATGCTTGTTCAATCTCATTTTCATTCAAACACCTGAGTAGATTCCCATCAAATGACCTTTTATATAAAATTTTCCCATCCAAGTAAAAATTCATGGTCATTCTTCTCAAAGTCTTTTCATCCTTCTTAGAAATCCTTTTAGGATATTCTCGATGCTAGAGAAACTTCTTAATGTCATTATACCATGGTTTCCCATTTGGAGATTCTTTAGTTAAGCAACAATGGGCTTGGAAGCTTCTAACTTCGATATCTATTGGTTGGATCTTGCTTTTAGCATTAACTTGTGTCATTGAAGCTAAGGTTGCTAAGGCATCAGCAAACTGATTCTTATCTCTACTTATATGAGTGAATTTGATTTCTTCAAATTCATCGGTTAACCTCAAGAGATAACTTTGATACAACTTCAATTTCTCATCCTTGGTTTGCCACTCGTATTTAACTTGACAAATGATCAGTAAAGAGTCCCCAAAGACCTCAAGCTTCTTGGCCTTAAGTTCTAGAGCAAGTTCTAGGCCAATGATGCAGGCTTCATACTCGGTAGTGTTATTGGTACATTCAAATAGTAACTTTGTTGAAACAGGATATTGCTTATTTTCTAGGAAAATCACTATGGCTCTGGGCTCATTTCCTGATACATTTACTGCCCCATCAAAGTAGAGGGTTCACTGATCACTTCCCTGCTTTCATTTTCGACTACTATCACCTTTTCATCAAGGGAGGTCAAAGTTTAGTAGCTTATAGTTTTCCATGGCATGGTCAGCAAGATGATTGGCAATTATGCTTCCTTTTATAGCTTTTCTTGTCATAAAGACAATGTCATATTCTGCCAGTAACACTTGCCACCTTGCTATTCTACTTTACAGGTAAGGTTTTTCACAAATATACTTGAGCGGGTCTAATTTTGAAATTAACCAAATTGTGCAGTACAACATATACTGCTGGAGTCTTTTCGCACTCCAAACCAAGGCACAACAGAACCTCTCAATTGTTGTATATCTCGACACACAATCATTGAATTTTTTACTGAAGTAGTAAATAGCTTGCTCTTTACTTCCTGATTCATCATGTTGTCCCAGCACATAGCCCATAGCTGTTTCTGTTACTGTCAAGTATAGAATCAAAGGCCTCCCCAGTGTTGGAGGTACTAATAATGGTGGATTTTACAAGTACCTCTTTATTTTATCAAAGGCTTCCTGACAATCGTTGTCCCATACTCCCAAATTTTTCTTCCTGAGCAAACGAAAAATTGGTTCATAAGTCACCGCCAACTGGGATATAAACTCAGCTATGTAATTTAGGCGTCCGAAGAAACTTCTTACCTCCTTTTCTATCTTAGGGTCAGGCATCTCCTAAATAGCTTTAGCTTTATCAGGATCAACTTCTATTCCTCGACCACTTACTATGAAGCCCAATAGTTTTCTTGTTTTCACCCTGAATGAGCATTTTGCAGGATTCAACTTTAGCTGGAATTTTTGCAGCCCTTTATTGTCTTAACACTTGCACATGATCTTCCTCTTTCTTCGATTTTGCAAGTATGTCATCCATATAAACTTCCACTTCTTGGTGCATCATATCGTGGAACAGGGTAACCATTGCTTTTTGATATGTGGCTCCATCATTCTTCAATCCGAAGGGCATTACTTTATAGCAAAATATCCCCCAAGGTGTAACAAGAGTGGTCTTCTCTTTATCTTCTTCTGCCATTATAATTTGATTATAACCAGAGAATCCATCCATAAAAGAATATGTAGCATTTCTTGCAGCATTATCAACAAGAATGTATGGGGCAAAGAAAAATCATCTTTTGGGCTCGCCTTGTTCAAATCTCTATAGTCCACACACACCCGAATCTTCCCATCCTTTTTTGGGACTATAACCACATTGGCTACCCATTGCGTAAATTGGACTACATCTAGAAACCCTGCATCCCACTATTTTCATATCTCAGATTTGACATTGAGTAACATATCTGGGCGTATTTGCCTAGTCTTTTGCTTAATTGGCTTGATTCCTTTTATTAAAGGAATCTTATGTACTACTATGTTAGTATCTAGACCAGGCATATTGACATGACTAAAAGATTGATGTCTTCTCCCAAGTGCAGGAGTGTCGAAGTAATAAATAACCCGGCAAGACCGGGGTCGAATCACAAGGAGTATTAATGTAATATCAAGGTTAGAAGATCAATGATTAGTACTTAAAAGTGCATTTTTATCATGGTTTTATATCATTATTTTGCACTTGAAGTATCAATAACTCCTTAACTAAAATATGTTTTATAATAATGTATCTAATAATATAAGATACCTATAATTTATGGTAAATGTCTATTTTTGATGCAGGTCTATCACATAAATGAAAGGATTGATTGATGACTTGAAGAACTTAAAGTGCATGGATAAAGAGATGGTCAAACTTAGAGAAGAGATGTCGGTGCAATCCAAACCGGAACACTGTTCGGTAATTGGGTCATATCTGGAGCTACAGATCTCAGATTTAGGTCCAATTTATATGGATGGAAAGGTAAGACATAGGCCTACAACTTTCATATGGAGCCCAAGATCTAAAAAGGCCATTATCAAGTCCAAATTGTAGCAACAACAAAGAAGCCTGAATCTGTCTTCCAGCCCGAGCACTGTTCGGTATTTTGGCCATATCTGGAGTTCTAGAAGTCCAAATGAGCTGAATTTTTTACACAAGAAAGTTGAGACAATTGCCTACAAACTGGCTCCAATTTTGACGTTATCAATGACATTTTGGGCAGACAAGAGAAGATAAGGATTGTCACCAAGTCAAAAGTTGGCCACCCACTTATCAATTAGTCATCAAATCAATAGTTCCCAATTTTGGCCTATAAAAGGAGGCATTTGCCATGAATTTAGGCATCTTGGTTTCCAGATCAAGATCATGCTCTTCCTTTCTCTCTTTGTATTTTTTTTTGTAATGTTTATGCTTTGCTTTCATTAATATTAAGTTTATGCCTTTTATTTCCTTTCCTTTACTTAGTTAGCTTTTATGTTCTTATTTTGTTTTTCTATTTTGCTTTCTTTCATTATGTCTAGCTAAGTTAGTTATGTCAAGGTGAAAAGGTTACACTAATGGTGTGAGAATAAGTATAATGTAAACTTAATATGGACTTTAATGTTTGATACTAACATGTTTTATATTTGTTATCTTGTTCACTCTTTAATACTTTGCTTGTTAAATGACTAATCTTGATTTATGTTGTATAACACTTGGTACAACAAATGCTTGGCACTTTCATAGCCTATAATGTATGGTATAACCGACACCTGAGCTATGAAAGGAACTTGATTTGTTGTTAACATAAGTTATAATCATGAATGCTTGACGAGATTTACAAGTATTAGCATTAATTGAATAAGATGACTAATGTAATCATGTTAACAATATATAATCTGATTGGAACCTCCTTTGTGTGTGGTTTCCAATTCAATAATAAGAGTTTATACTATACTTGTTTGATATACCATTAGTGGAACCTCTAACCTTGACATTTGTTATTATTATTGTTTAATCCTTACATTAATATTTCATTTGTAAGTTCTCATCATCATCATCATCTTCTTCTTTTCTTTCTTTCTTTATTATTATTATTATTATTATTATTAGTACTACTACTACTACTACTACTACTACTACTACTACTACTACTACTACTACTACTACTACTACTACTACTAGTATTATTATTATTATTATTATTATTATTATTATTATTATTATTATTATTATTATTACTATTACTATTGTTGTTATTGCTCTTATTGTTGTTTATAATTATTGTCTATAATTTGTACAATTAACCTCCCTGTGGTTCGACCCCGGTCTTGCCGGGTTATTTATTATTTCGACACTCCTGCACTTGGGAGAAGACATCAACCTTTTAGTCGTGTCAAGTTTTTGGCGTCGTTGCCGGGGAGGTAAGTTTTGTATAAATTATAATAGTTATTTTATTTTCTCTTTTCACTTTTCTTGTATATAATTTTATTTCTTTTCTCTTGTTTCTTCTTCTTTTGTTTTCTGTTTTCTTTTATTTTATTCCTACACGTGCATGAGAGTGTGGTCACGTACATCAAGTGGTAGACTTTGTAGGATATCCTCATCATTTTCAGAAAATATGGCCGAAGAAGATAATCAATCACTTCATAATGAAAATAATGAGAATAACCGTGCTAGAACACTTAGAGACCACATGAATCCCACAAGAACAAGTACACCATCATGCATAGTTTTTCCTCCCGATGCATCTCATTTTAATTTTAAACCAAGTATTATTCAACTTTTACCTTCTTTTCATGGTTTAGAATTGGAAAATCCATACTTGCATTGAAGAGAATTTGAGGAGGTGTGCAACGCATATAATAACTTAAATTGTAGCATGAACACCATCAGATTAAAGCTTTTTCCTTTTTCATTAAAAGATAAAGCTAAAACATGGCTACAAAATTTAAGACCAGGATCCATTCGTGCTTGGGATGAAATGCAACAACAGTTTTTAAAGAAGTTTTTCCCATCTCATAGAACAAACTCTTTCAAGAGACAAATCACCACTTTCACTCAAAAGCCAAGAGAAACATTTTACAAATGTTGGGATAGGTATCGAGACTTACTTAGTACTTACCCTCATCATGGTTTTGAAACATGGAGATTGGTTTCACATTTCTATGAAGGGTTAACACCTAAAGATAGGCAAATGGTTGAATTGATGTGCAATGAAACTTTTGAAGATAAAGACCCTGATGAAGCAATGAAGTACTTAGACTTGTTAGCTGAAAATGCTCAAAATTGGGACACCGCGGGTACTTATGAGGCACTGAGTAAAACTCAACCTCATACATCTAGTGGAGGTATGTACAACCTTAGGGAAGATCATGACCTTCAAGCCAAGTTTGCATCTTTAGCTAGAAAAGTCGAGGCACTAGAATTGAAAAAGAGTGGTCAATTAAAATCTGTTGAAAACATTATGTGTCAAATTTGTGAAACAAATGAACACTTAACTAACGATTGTCCAACCTTGCCTTCTTTTAAGGAATGTCTCCATGAACAAGCCCATGCTTTAAACAGTTTCCAAAGGGCCAACTACAACCCATACTCCCAAACATACAACCCTGGTTGGAGAAATCACCCAAATTTCAATTGGAAGAGTGAGAACAACAATGCACAAACTTCACAACCACCGTTTCAAGCACACCACAATTTCCAAAATTCTCATGGATATGCACCTCCTTATGCTCCACCTCCTAGAAGAAATCTTGAGGAAACATTGCATGCATTCATTGCAAAGCAAGAGACAATTAATACTCAACTTGTTCAAAACATGACAGATTTTAAAGACACTCTTGCTAAATTAACATCTGCTCTTAGTTTCCAAGAGAAAGGTAAGTTTCCATCTCAAACACAACAAAATCCCAAAGGGCAATACAATGCAAATGCAAGTAGTTCCGGAAGCCAACACATGGATCAAGTCAAATCAGTCACTACTCTGCGCAGTGGTAAGGTTATTGAAAAACCCTCTCTTGAACCTTATGAGAAAGATGATGAGTCAATCTCTGAGGGTAAGGAAGGGGATGAATCTGAAAATTGCAAAGAAATGACTGATTCACCGCAAGCACTTCCATTTCCTCAAGCCATGACCAAACAAAGGAAAGTTAATCACAACTCAGAAATTTTTGAAATTTTCAAACAGGTAAGGATCAATATACCTTTACTGGATGCTATTAAACAGGTTCCTTCCTATGCTAAATTTTTGAAAGATCTATGCATTGTGAAGAGGAAACTGAATGTGAAAAAGAAAGCCTTTCTAGCTGAACAAGTAAGTGCTATTCTTCAAAACAATAATGCTTTGAAATATAAAGACCCTGGTTGTCCTACAATTTCTTGCTTTATTGGAGAACATAAAATTGAAAGAGCCTTACTTGATCTTGATGCTAGTGTGAATTTACTTCCATATTCAGTCTTCAGAGTCTCAATCTAGGTGAACCATGTAATTCATTTCCTGTTATTTTAGGACGTCCGTTTCTTGCAACGTCTAACGCATTGATTAATTGTAGGAATGGACTGATGAAGCTATCATTTGGAAACATGACATTGGAGATGGATATTTTCAACATTTGTAAGCAACCTAGAGATGATAATGATTTACAAGAAGTAGATCATATTGATAAATTAGTTTATGATCAACTTGAATCTACTTTAAGTAAAAATGAATTGGATGAAACTGAAGATTTGCAAATGGTTTATTCTGAGGAAGAAATCACGGATGAAACAAGCACCGAAAATGTTGATGCGAATCTTTTGTCAACAATGACAGCAGATTCGACATCTGACATCACATCAATGGATGATTACTTTCCTAACGAATCCTTACTTTCTTTTAATCCAATGCCTTGGTATGATAAAAATATTAATTTTCTTGCCTTAGAAGATTTGCCAGCTGATTGGAGTACTCAAGACAAAGAAAAGTTTTTGAAAGAAGTGAAGAGCTTTTATTGTGATGACCCTAACTTATTCAAATATTGTCCTGATGAAATATTTCAAAGATTCATTCCCGACAATGAGGTAAGTAGTGTCATTAAATTTTGTCATTCTGAAGCATGTGGAAGTTGTTTTTCGTCAAAAAAGACAATTGCAAAAATCTTTCAAAATGGATTTTATTGGCCCACCATGTTCAAGGACACGCATGCATTCTGCAAAACTTGTGAAAATTGTCAAAAGATTGATACTGGTCAAAAAGTTTTGTTTTATAATTCTCAACTCTATGCATTCCCTAGAGAACTAACACCAAGATGGAGCAATCCTTATAGGGCCTGTGATATTGAGAATTCAATGAATGACAATGATTTTAAGGAAAATGAACATCGTTTGAAAGCTTACTTTGATAATTTTCCTAGTGAAAATGAATCAGCTCGTTTGAATGATCTTGTAGATAAAGGTTGATTATTTTATTTTTCTCATATTTTCTTCTTTTTTGTGTTTCTTTTTGAGTGATTTTTGCAAGTTTCTCTCACCCCGGTCAAGTGGCGGATAACGGTACTCCGTGACTTAAGTCGGTTTTTTTCAGTTTCCCACAATTACTGATATTTGTGTATATATTTGTGCAATTCTTTGAAGCTCTCTTCCAATTCTCATTTGAAAATGGACACTAATCTTGAAAATTGAAAAAGTATTTTCCCGCTCTACCTCAGAATGCGATTACAAAAATTTACCGTGCTAGATGTGCAAGATTGAGATTGTTAATGAATCATGGAATTCCTGAAGATATTCGCTGGTTGATTGAAGCAAAGGTCCGATTATTAGGTGAGTCCTCTAACTTCATTTCACACATGCCTGGAACAGGTAAAAGCACTTTTGCAAAGAAGCGTCGTGCAAAACGACTGGATGTCTGTCATTGATGTGCTAGATGGACTTGTGATACACAATGTCGTTCTTTAGGAATGGTATCTATAAACCGTGAAGATAAAATACAATTCATTAAGGATGGCCTGAGTAAGGAGTCTTTAGATAATCTTCTATTGACTCTTGAGACGTATCCTAGTGGAGATGTGCATCGTGCAATTCATGATTTATGGCCACTATTTCATAAAGAACATGATCGACTTAGTCTTGGGAATCTGACTAAAAAAGACCATGTTTGCCAGTTTTTAAGAAAACTGGATGGGAAGCCTATCCCCGACCCATAGAGGGCGTTTAAGCCGTTCTTGGACGTAAAACCAAGGGAAGATGTGAGCCATAATCACAACTACATGTACATACACATGCTTTTTTTAAAAGTAAATAAATAAATAAATAAAAAGAGAGAGAGAGAGAGTGTGAGACTCCAGCTGGCCTACATATAGATGTTATGATTGCCTTTCTAATTTCTCATCTATAAAACCCTCTTTTCCTTCCTTTCATTTCTACTCAACCTATACATTCAACAAATACAGAAGTGTGTAGAAATGGCAAGTTCCTCAAGTCATCAAATAAGAAATATTTGTGTTTTTGGTGGATCTAGTCCTGGGAAAGAAAAGGAGTTTTTAGAATCAGCAAACCATCTTGGTCAGGTGCTAGCTGAGAGAAAGATTCATTTAGTGTATGGGGGAGGCAGTCTTGGGTTAATGGGAGGTGTGTCAATAGCTGCATTTTTAGGAGGTAGTCAAGTTTTGGGGGTCGTCCCTAAAGCTTTGGCACAAGGGGACATCATTGGAAAAACAATTGGAGAGGAACTTCAGGTCTCCACAATGTCAACTCGAATGAATGCAATGTTTAACCATGTTGATGCCTTCATTGCTTTACCAGGTGGTCTAGGCACATTGGAAGAGATCTTTCATATTTCCTCTTGGGCTCAATTGCACATTCACCATAAACCCATAGGTTTGTTAAATGTTAATGGTTATTATGATAAGTTGTTGTCTTTTCTTGATCATGCTGTGGAACAGGAATTTCTAACATCTTCTGCACGACAAATCATAATCTCTGCTACTACTGCTGAACAATTGATTGACCAACTACAATCTTTCACTCCTGTGATTGATCCTTCCATGAGTCGCATAAATTGGTCATCTACGGGAAGCCATAAAAAGCTTAGATTGGATTTGAGCCTTCATTTGTGAATTTTTATGTATTTTGGTTTTATTATTGTGTTTTATTATTTCTTATTTTTGTTTCAGTGTGTTTCAAGTTTTGTCAGTGTTTGTTATTTCAGGTGATATCTTCTATACTCTATCTTTCTACCTTAGAACATTGAGGACAATGTCTCGTTTTGGTTGGGGGGAGAGGGTAGTAGTTGATAAAAAAAAAAATTGTTTTTCATTTCATAAAGCATGTGCATAATTGTTGTTACTAGGATGGCAGAGTAAAGGAGTTCTTTTGTTAAAGTACCTCTTGAGACGCATCTCAGTAACCATTCTTAACAAGGTCTATTATAATACTTCCTGAAATATTCAGGTTTACAAACTCTCGTATTATTACCGCTTAATTCTGCTCATATACTTATTTAACATGTATTCTTAAACCTTAATTTACACACACACACTTTAACATATGATTGTGGGTTGCATATTGGATTATTACATTATTTATGTTCTTTTGTTAAAGGTAACAACTAAGGGAAAGGGATTGTATATAATTTTTTAAAAAAAAGAAAAAAAAAGAAAAAAAATGATGATAATAAAAATATAGATAAGTTTGGTTTCGTAGCCTCCCTAACCTAAGCAATTAAGCCCGAAGGGGTGTTTTAACACCTAATACCCTAAAGTCAACTGACTTGGGAGCTATTGGCCCAACGCTTGTTACATGGGTTGAGGAGAAAAGCTTAAGGGAATCAAACATTGCACTATCTACATATCAGTATCTGCGACCCGAGTTACTAAGCTCGTAGGGGTGTCTTAACACCTAATGCCCTAAGACCAACTGGTCTGGGAGTCATTAGCTGAAAGCTCGTTACATAGGTTAAAGATGCATGATGTTTTTAAATTATATGTATATAGATTTTAAAAAAAAATGAAAAAAATGACAAAAATAGTAATCCCAACCCAAGGAAGTTAACCTTAAATATTAGAACAAAAATTTTGTTTTCTTCCAAGAAAAGCCCTATAATTATGTGTTGATACATTGAGCACAAAAGAAAGGTTTATTAATATCTTGTTAAGAGGTATTGAGCAGATATATAAATTTAATGAGACTTTGTTTATCTGGATAGATTAATGGAAGTTAAATGATGAATACCTTGCTTTGTGAAATTTGCAAATTGTTGTAACGCTTTAATTACTAGGGACTAGTAATAAGCTGGTTGAGGGGTGTGATTAGTACTTAAAAGTGCATTTTTATTGACTATTGAGGCATACCTTAATGGAAATGTGCATCGTGCAATTCATGATTCATGACCTTATTTTCATAAAGAACATGTTTGACTAGTATTGAAAATCTAACTAAAAAAAGACCATATTTGCCAATTTTTCAAAAAACTGAATGGAAAGCTTATCCCTAACCCATAAAGGGCATTTAAGTCATTTTTTGATGTAAAACCAAAGGAAGATATGAGTCAATCACAATTACAATTTAAGTCTTAGTTTGTAAGAACATGTGTCTTTTGGTCTTATTAATAGCATAATATTTCTTATATTTTTCTTTAAGTGTGTTTCAGATTTTTCAGTATTCGTTATGATTAGTACTTAAAAGTACATTTTTATTAAGGTTTTATATCATCATTTTGCACTTGAAGTATCAATAATTCCTTAACTAAAACATGTTTTATAATAAGTCTGATACCATAAGATACCTTTAATTTATGGTAAATTGACATGACCAAAAGATTGATGTCTTCTCCCAAGTGCAGAAGTTTCGAAGTAATAAATAACCCGACAAGACCGGGGTAGAACCATAGAGAGATTAGTTGTACAAATTATAGATAATAATAATACAATAACAACAATAATAATAATAAAGAAAAAGAAAAAGAAAAAGATGATGATGAGAGCTTTAAGATGGAAGATTAATGTAAGGATTAAATAATGATAACAACAAATGTCAAAGTTAGAGGATCCACTAATTGTATAAACTCTTATAAACAAGTATAGTGATTAGTACTTAAAAGAGCATTTTTATCACGGTTTTATATCATCATTTTGCACTTGAAGTATCAATAACTCCTTAACTAAAATATGTTTTATAATAATGTATCTAATAATATAAGATACCTATAATTTGTGGTAAGTGTCTATTTTTGATGCAGGTCTATCATATAAATGAAAGGATTGATTGATGACTTGAAGAACATAAATGAAAGGATTGATTGATGACTTGAAGAACTTAAATTGCATGGATAAAGAGATGGTCAAACTTAGAGAAGAGATGTCGGTGCAATCCAAACCGGAACACTGTTCGGTAATTGGGTCATATCTGGAGCTACAGATCTTAGATTTAGGTCCAATTTATATGGATGGAAAGGTAAGACATAGGCCTAAAACTTTCATATGGAGCCCAAGATCTAAAAAGGCCATTATCAAGTCCAAATTCTAGCAACAACAAAGAAGCCCGAATCTGTCTTCCAACCCGAGCACTGTTCGGTATTTTAGCCATATCTAGAGTTCTAGATATCCAAATGAGCTGAATTTTGTACACAACAAAGCTGACACAATTGCCTACAACTTTCATGTTTACAACTGGCTCCAATGTTTACGTTATCAATGACGTTTTGGGCAGACAAGAGAAGATAAGGATTGTCACCAAGTCAAAAGTTGGCCACCCACTTATCAATTAGTCATCAAATCAATAGTTCCCAATTTTGGCCTATAAAAGGAGGAATTTGCCATGTATTTAGGCATCTTGGTTTCCAGATCAAGATCATGTTCTTCCTTTCTCTCTTTGTATTTTTTGTAATGTTTATGCTTTGCTTTCATTAATATTAAGTTTATGCTTTTCATTTCCTTTCCTTTACTTAGTTAGCTTTTATGTTCTTATTTTGTTTATTTATTTTGCTTTCTTTTATTATGTCTAGCTAAGTTAATTATGTCAAGGTGAAAAGGTTACACTAATGGTGTGAGAATAAGTATAATGTAAACTTAATATGGACTTTAATTTTTGATACTAACATGTTTTATATTTGTTATCTTGTTCACTCTTTAATACTTTGCTTGTTAAATGACTAATCTTGATTTATGTTGTATAACACTTGGTACAACAAATGCTTGGCACTTTCATAGCCCATAATGTATGGTATAACCGACACCTGAGCTATGAAAGGAACTTGATTTGTTGTTAACATAAGTTATAATCATGAATGCTTGACGAGATTTACAAGTATTAGCATTAATTGAATAAGATGACTAATGTAATCATGTTAACAATATATAATCTGATTGGAACCTCCTTTGTGTGTGGTTTCCAATTCAATAATAAGAGTTTATACTATACTTGTTTGATATACCATTAGTGGAACCTCTAACCTTGACATTTGTTATTATTATTGTTTAATCCTTACATTAATATTTCATCTGTAAGTTCTCATCATCATCATCTTCTTCTTCTTCTTTTTCTTTCTTTATTATTATTATTATTATTATTATTATTATTAGTACTACTACTACTACTACTACTACTACTACTACTACTACTACTACTACTACTATTATTATTATTATTATTATTATTATTATTATTATTATTATTATTACTATTATTACTATTGTTGTTATTGCTATTATTGTTGTTTATAATTATTGTCTATAATTTGTACAATTAACCTCCCTGTGGTTCGACCCCGGTCTTGCCGGGTTATTTATTACTTCGACACTCCTGCACTTGGGAGAAGACATCAACCTTTTAGTCGTGTCAATCAACAAATCAGGTGGAATATTAATGTAAGGATTAAACAATGATAATAACAAATATCAAGGTTAGACGATCCACTAATGGTTTGCCAAACAAGTATAGTTTAAACTCTTATTATTCAATTGGAAACCACATACAAAGGAGGTTTCAATCAGATTATAGATTGTTAACATGATTACATTAGTCATCTTATTCGATTAATGCTAATACTTGTAAATTTCGTTAAGCATTCATGATTATAACTTATGTTAACAACAAATCAACTTCATTTCATAGCTTAGGTGTCAGTTATACCATATAATATGGGCTATGAAAGTGTCAAGCATTTGTTGCACCAAGTGTTAGACAACATAAATCAACATTAGTTATTTAACAAGTAAAGTATTAAAGAGTGAACAAGATAACAAATACAAAACATGTTAGTATCAAACATTTAAGTCCATATTGAGTTTCATTATACTTATTCTTACACCATTAGTGTAACCTTTTCACCTTGACATAATAAACTTAGCAAAACATAATAAAAGAAAGAAAAATAAATAAACCAAATAAGAACATAAACTAGATAAAAGTTAACTAAGTAAAGGAAAGGAAATGAAAGGCATAAACTTGAAATTAATGAAAGCAAAGCATAAGTAATACAAAAAACTATAAAGAGAGAAAGCAAAAGCATGATCTTGATCTTGAGACCAAGATGCCTAAATCCATGGCAAAAGGCCAAAATTGGGAACTATTGATTCGATGGCTAATTAATGAGTGGGTGACCAACTCTTGACTTGGTGACAATCCTTATCTTCTCTTGTTTGCCCAAAACATCATTGATAACGTCAAAATTAGAGCCACTTGAAAACATGAAAGTTTTAGGAAATTATCTCAAATTTCTTGTGTAAACAATTCAACTCATTTCAGCTTCTAAAACACCATATATGGGGCAAATACTAAACAGTGCTCAGGCTGGAGGACAGATTCGGGCTTCTTTTTTGTTGCTACAATTTGGACTTGAAAATAGCCTTTTTAGATCTTGAGCTCCATATGAAAGTTGTAGGCCTATGTCTTACCTTTCCATTCATATAAAGTACACCTAAATCTGAGATCTATAGCTCCAGATATGACCCAATTACCAAACAATATTCCAGTTTGGATTGCAGCGACACCTTTTTTCTAAGTTTGGCCATCTCTTTATCCTTTCAATTTCAGTTCTTAAATTCATCAATCAATCCTTTCATTTATATGATCAGCCTGCATTTAAAATGAACATTTACCACAAATTAAAGGTATCTAATATTATTAGATATATATTATTATAAAACATGCTTTAGTTAAGGAGTTATTGATACTTCAAGTGCAAAATGATGATATAAAACCATGATAAAAATACACTTTTAAGTACTAATCACACCCCCCAACCAGCTTATTACTAGTCCCTAGTAATCAAAGTGTTAAAATAGAAAAATATTTTGCAAACTTCACAAAGCAAGGTATTCATCATTTAACTTCCATTAATCTGTCTAGATAAACAAAGTCTCATTAAATTTATATATCTGCTCAATACCTCTTAACAATATATTAATAAACCTTTCTTTTGTGCTCAATTTATCAACACATAATTATAGGGCTTTTCTTGGAAGAAAACAAAATTTTTGTTTTAATGTTTAAGGTTTACTTCCTTGGGTTGAGATTATTATTTTTGTGTTTTTTTTCTTTTTTTCTTTTTTATATATATACATATAACTTAAAATACCATGCATCTTTAACCCATGTAACGAGCTTTCAGCTAATGACTCCCAAACTAGTTGGTCTTAGGGAATTAGGTGTTGAGACAACCCTACGAGTTTTGTAACTAGATAGTGCAATGTTTGATTCCCTTAAGCTTTTTTCCTCAACCCATGTAACAAGCGTTGGGCCAATAGCTCCCAAGTCAATTGACTTTAGAGTATTAGGTGTTAAAACACCCCTTTTGAGCTTCATTGCTTAGGTTAGGGAGGCTACGAAACCAAACTTATCTATATTTTTATTATTATCATTTTTTTTTCTTTTTATTTTTATTTTTTTTAATTATATACTATCCCTTTCCTTTAGTTGTTACCTTTAACAAAAGAACATAAATAATGTAATAATCCAATATACAACCCACAATCATATGTTAAAATGTGTGTGTTTAAATTAAGGTTTAAGAATACATGTTAAATAAGTATATGAGCAGAATTAAGTGATGACAATGCGAGAGTTTGTAAATCTGAATATTTCAAGAAGTATTATGATAGACCTTGTTACGAATGATTACTAAGATGCGTCTCAAGAGTCATAAAAAGTTCTCCTTACTCTGCCATCATAGTAATAACAATTTTGCACATGATTTATGAAATAAAAAACACAATTTTTTTTTAGCTACTACCCTCTCCCCCTAACTAAAACTAGACATTGTCCTCATTGTTTAAAGGTAGAAAGATAGAGTATAGTAGATATCACATGAAATAACAAACACTGACAAACCTAAAACACACTGAAATAAATATAAGAAACAACAAAAAACAATAATCAAACCAAAAGACACAAATTCACAAATGAAGGCTCAAATCCAATTTAAGTTTTTTACGGCTTTCCTTGACCAATTTATACGACTCATGGAAGGATCAATTACAGGAATGAAAGATTATAGTTGGTCAATCAATTATTCAGCAATAGCAGGAGAGATTATGATTTGTCATGCAAAAGATGTTAGAAATTTCTGTTCCATAACATGATCAAGAAAAGACAACAACTTATCATAATAACCATTAACATTTAACAAACCTATAGGTTTATGGTGAATGTATAGTTGGGCCCAATAGAAAATATGAAAGATCTCTTCCAATATGCCTAGACCACCTGGTAAAGCAATGAAGGCATCAACATGGTTAAACATTGCATTCATTTGAGCTGACATTATGGAGACTTGAATTTCCTCTCTAATTGTTTTTCCAATGATGTCCTCTTGTGCTAAAGCTTCGGGGACGACCCCCAAAACCTGACTACCTCCTAAAAATACAGCTATTGACACACCTCTCATTAACCCAAGATTGCCTCCTGATTAGTACTTAAAAGTGCATTCTCATTAAGGATTTATGTCATCATATTGCACCTAAAGTATCATTAAATTCCCTAACAAAAGCATGTTTTATATTAGCAATTCTAAAAATATAATATACCTTTAATTCATGGTAAATGTTCATCCTAAATGTAGGTCTATCACATAAATAAAAGGATTGATTGATGAGTTTAAGGATTGAAATTGAAAGGATAAAAAGAAGGCCAAACTTAGCAAAGTGTTGCTGGTGCATTCCAAACTTGAACACCATTCAGTAATTTGATCATAACTGGAGCTGTAGATATCAGATTTAGGTCTATGTTATATCAATGGAAAGGTAAGACATAGACCTACAACTTTCATATGAAGTCAAAGACTCAGTTCTGCCGTTTTCAAGCCCAAATCTTAGCAACAACGAAGATGTCGGAAGCTGTCCTGCAGCTCAAGCACTATTCGGTTTTTGGCTCATATCTTGAGTTCTAGAAGTCCAAATGAGCTCTGGTTTTTTTTTATGGAAAGCTGAGACAATTGTCCACAGCTTCCACAATTCATTTTTTTTTAGTACTTAAAAGTGCATTTTTTTCATGGTTTTATATCATCATTTTGCACTTGAAGTATCAATAACTCCTTAACTAAAGCATGTTTTATAATAATGTATCTAATAATATAAGATACCTATAATTTGTGGTAAATGTCTATTTTTAATGCAGGCCTATCACATAAATGAAAGGATTGATTGATGACTTGAAGAACTTAAATTGCAAGGATAAAGAGATGGCCAAACTTAGAAAAGAGATGTCGGTGCAATCCAAACCGGAATACTGTTTGGTAATTGAGTCATATCTGGAGCTACATATCTCAGATTTAGGTCCAATTTATATGGATAGAAAGGTAAGACATAGGCCTACAACTTTCATATGGAGCCCAAGATCTAAAAAGGCCATTATCAAGTTCAAATTGTAGCAACAACAAAGAAGCCCGAATCTGTCTTCCAGCCCGAGCACTGTTCGGTATTTTGGCCATATCTGGAGTTCTAGAAGTCCAAATGAGCTGAATGTTTTACACAAGAAAGCTGAGACAATTGCCTACAACTTTCATGTTTTCAGCTAGCTCCAATTTTGACGTTATCAATGACGTTTTGGGCAGACAAGAGAGGATAAGGATTGTCAACAAGTCAAAAGTTGGCCACCCACTTATCAATTAGTCATCAAATCAATAGTTCCCAATTTTGGCCTATAAAAGGAGGCATTTGCCATTCATTTAGGCATCTTGGTTTCCAGATCAAGATCATGCTCTTTCTTTCTCTCTTTGTATTTTTTATGCTTTGTTTTCATTAATATTAAGTTTATGCCTTTCATTTCCTTTCCTTTACTTAGTTAACTTTTATGTTGTTATTTTGTTTATCTATTTTTCTTTCTTTCATTATGTCTAGCTAAGTTAATTATGTCAAGGTGAAAAGGTTACACTAATGGTGTGAGAATAAGTATAATGTAAACTTAATATGGACTTTAATGTTTGATACTAACATGTTTTATATTTGTTATCTTGTTCACTCTTTAATACTTTGCTTGTTAAATGACTAATCTTGATTTATGTTGTATAACACTTGGTACAACAAATGCTTGACACTTTCATAGCCCATAATGTATGGTATAACCGACACCTAAGCTATGAAAGGAACTTGATTTGTTGTTAACATAAGTTATAATCATGAATGCTTGACGAGATTTACAAGTATTAGCATTAATTGAATAAGATGACTAATGTAATCATGTTAACAATATATAATCTGATTGGAACCTCCTTTGTGTGTGGTTTCCAATTCAATAATAAGAGTTTATACTATACTTGTTTGATATACCATTAGTGGAACCTCTAACCTTGACATTTGTTATTATTATTGTTTAATCCTTACATTAATTTTCCATCTCCAAGTTCTCATCATCATCTTCTTCTTCTCTTTCTTTATTATTATTATTATTATTATTATTATTATTATTACTACTACTACTATTATTATTATTATTATTATTATTATTATTATTATTATTATTGTTATTGTCATTGTTGTTATTATTGTCCTTGTTGTTGTTGTTGTTGTTATTACTATTGTCATTTATAATTTGTACAATTAACCTCCCTGTGGTTCGACCCCGGTCTTGCCGGGTTATTTATTACTTCGACACTCCTGCACTTGGGGGAAGACATCAATCTTTTAGTCGTGTCAGCTTCCCATCCAGTTTTCTTAAAAACTAGCAAACAGAGTCTTTTTTATTTATATTCCTAAGACTAGGTCAATTATGTTCTTTATGCAAATGGGTTCATAAGTCATGAATTGCACGATGCTTATCTCAACTATGATGAGACTTAAGAGTCAATAGAAGATATCTAAAGACTCTCTATGTTTTGAAATAAATCCCTCCTTTTGACAATTTTCACAGGTTTTGCAGAATGCATGTGATTTCTTGAATATGGTGGGCTAGTAAAATACACTTTGTAAGATTTCTACAGTGCTCTTTTTTGACAAGAAATGATCTCCACGTGTCGTAGAGTGACAAAATTTAATGAAATTACTTACCTCATTGGCGGGAATGCATCTTTGAAATATTTGATCAGGACAAAAATTGAATAAATAAAGGTTATCCCAATAAAAATTCTACACGTTGCTCAAAAAGTTTCTTTTGTCTTTGGTACTCTAGTGAGCTAGCAAAAATCCTGAAGCAAGAAAATTGATATTTTTAGCAAACCAAGGCATTGAACTAAGAGAAAGTAGAGATTCATTAGGAAAGTAATCATCGATTAGTGTGATGTCAGATGTCGAATCTATTGTCACTAAAAGATCCGTATCAATATTTTTGGTACCTTTTTCATCCTCGATTTCTTCCTGATTAGTCATGGCATAAGGAAATGGAAGTGTTGGGAGGAAATCAGTATTTTTCTTGCAATATTCAGATTCAAACCCTTCCTTACCCTTAGAGATTGACTCATCATCTTTCTCACAAGGTTCAAGAGTGGGTTTTTTAATAACCTTACCACTGCGAAGAGTGATGACTGATTTGACTTGATCCATGTGTTGACTTGCAGAACTATTTGCATTTGAATTGTATTGCTCCTTAGGATTTTGTTGTGGTTGAGATGGAAACTTATCTTTCTCTTGAAAACTGAGAGCAGATATGAATTTTGCAAGAATATCCTTAAAATTACTTCTAAGAGGTGGAGCATAAGAAAGTGCATATATATAAGAATTTAGGAAATTATGGTGTGCTTGAAATTATGGTGGTGAAGTTTGTGCATTATCACTCTTCCAACTGAAAATTAGGTGATTTATCCAACTAGGGTTGTATGTTTGCGAGTATGGGTTATAATTGGGCCTTTGAAAACTATTTAAAGCATGGGTTTGTTCATGAAGACATTCCTTAAAAGAAGGCAAGGTTGGACAATTATTGGTTGAGTGTTCATTTGTTTCACACATTTGACACACAATATTTTCAATAGATTTTAATTGACCACTACTTTTCAATTCTAGTGCCTCGACTTTTTTAGTTAAAGATGCAAACTTGGCTTGAAGGTCATGATCTTCCCTAAGGTTGTACATACCACAACTAGATGTATGAGGTTGAGTTTTACTCGGTGCCTCATAAGTACCCGCGGTGTCCCAATTTTAAGCATTTTCAGCTAACAAGTCTAAGTACTCCATTGCTTCATCAGGATCTTTATCTTTAAAAGTTCCATTGCACATCAATTCAACCATTTGCCTATCTTTAGGTGTTAACCCTTCATAGAAATGTGAAACCAATCTCCATGTTTCAAAACCATGATGAGGGCAAGTACTAAGCAAGTCTCGATACCTATCCCAACATTTGTAAAATGTTTCTCCTGGTTTTTGAGTGAAAGTGGTGATTTGTCTCTTAATAGAGTTTGTTCTATGAGATGGGAAAAACTTCTTTAAAAACTGTTGTTGCATTTCATCCCAAGCACGAATGGATCCTGGTCTCAAATTTTATAGCCATGTTTTAGCTTTATCTTTTAATAAAAAAAGGAAAAAGCTTTAATCTGATGGTGTTTATGCTATAATTTAAGTTATTATATGTATTGCAAACCTCCTCAAATTTCCTTAAATACGAGTATGAATTTTTCAATTCTAAGCCATGAAAAGAAGGTAAAAGTTGAATAATGCCTAGCTTAAAATTGAAATGAGATGCATCGGGAACAAAAACTATACATGATGGTGCACTTGTTCTTGTGGAATTCATGTGGTCTCTAAGTGTTGTAGCGCAATTATTCTCATTATGAAGTGATTGATTATCTTCTTCGGCCATATTTTCTGAAAATGATGAGGATACCCTACAAAGTCTACCACTTGATGTATGTGACCACACTCTTATGCACGTGTAGGAATAGAATAAAATGAAAAAGAAAACAAAAAAAGAAGAAACAAGAGAAAAGAAATAAAGTTATATACAAGAAAAGTGAAAAGAGAAAATAAAATAAATACTATAATTATACAAAACTTACCTCCCCGGCAACGGTGCCAAAAACTTGATATGACTAAAAGATTGATGTCTTATCCCAAGTGCACGAGTGTCGAAGTAATAAATAACCCGACAAGATCGAGATCGAACCACAGGGAGGTGAATTGTATAAATTATAAATAACAATAATACAACAACTATAATAATAGTAATAACAATAATAACAATAACAATTATAACAATTATAACAATAATAATACTAATACTAATACTACTAATAATAATAGTAATAATAATAATAAAGAAAAAGAAGAAGAAGGAGAAGAAGAAGATGAGAACTTTGAGATAGAATATTAATGTAAGGATTAAACAATGATAATAACATATGTCAAGGTTAGAAGATCCACTAATGGTATGTCAAACAAGTATAGTATAAACTCTTATTATTCAATTGGAAACCACACACAAAGGAGGTTCCAATCAGATTATAGATTGTTAACATGATTACATTAGTCATCTTATTCGATTAATGCTAATACTTGTAAATCTCGTCAAGCATTCATGATTATAACTTATATTAACAACAAATCAAGTTCCTTTCATAGCTCAGGTGTCCGTTATACCATACAGTATGAGCTATGAAAGTGTCAAGCATTTGTTGTATCAAGTGTTATACAACATAAATCAAGATTAGTTATTTAATAAGCAAAGTATTAAAGAGTGAACAAGATAACAAATATAAAACATGTTAGTATCAAACATTAAAGTCCATATTGAGTTTATATTATACTTATTCTTACACCATTAGTGTAACCTTTTCACCTTGACATAATAAACTTAGCTAAACATAATAAAAGAAAGAAAAATAAATAAACAAAACAAGAACTTAAACAAGATAAAAGTTAACTATGTAAAGGAAAGGAAATGAAAGGCATAAACTTGATATTAATGAAAGCAAAACATAAGCAATACAAAAAAATACAAAGAGAGAAAGCAAAAGCATGATCTTGATCTAGAGACCAAGATGCCTAAATGTATGACAAATGCCTCCTTTTATAGGCCAAAATTAGGAACTATTAATTTGATGACTAATTGATGAGTGGGTGGCCAACTCTTGACTTGGTGACAATCCTTATCTTCTCTTGTCTGCCCAAAACATCATTGATAACGTCAAAATTGGAGCCACTCGAAAGATGAAAGTTGTAGGAAATTGTCTCAACTTTCTTGTGTAAAACATTCAGCTCATTTGGACTTCTAGAACTCTAGATATGGCTAAAATACTGAACAGTACTTGGGCTGAAGGACAAATTCGGGCTTCTTTGTTGTTGCTATAATTTGAACTTGAAAATGGCTTTTTTAGATCTTGGGCTCCATATGAAAGTTATAGGCCTATGTCTTAACTTTCCATCCATATAAAGTAGACCTGAATATGAGATCTATAGCTCTAGATATGACCCAATTACCGAACAATATTCTGGTTTGGATTGCACCGACATCTCTTTTCTAAGTTTGGCCATCTCTTTATCCTTTCAATTTCAATTCTTAAATTCATCAATCAATCCTTTCATTTATGTAATAGGCCTGCATTTAAAATGAATATTTACCACAAATTAAAGGTGTCTTATATTATTAGATATATATTATTATAAAATATACTTTAGTTAAGGAGTTATTGATACTTCAAGTGCAAAATGATGATATAAAACCATGATAAAAATACACTTTTAAGTACTAATCACATATCTGCATAAGTCCAGGCAAAAATGACACGACTAAAAGATTGATGTCTTCTCCCAAGTGTAGGAGCATCGAAGTAATTGTAAAAATTATAAATAACAATTATAAACAACAATAATAGCAATAATAATAACAACAATAATAATAGTAATAATACTAATAGTAATAATAATACTAATAATAATAATAATAATAATAATAATAATAATAATAATAATAATAATAATAATAATAGTACTAATAATAATAGTAGTAGTAATACTAATAATAATAATAATAATAATAATGAAGAAAGAAATGGAGAAGAAGAAGAAGATGATGAGAACTTTGAGATGAAATATTAATGTAAGGATTAAACAATGATAAGAACAAATGTCAAGGTTAGAGGTTCCACTAATGGTATGTGAAACAAGTATAGTATAAACTCTTATTATTCAATTGGAAACCACACACAAAGGAGGTTCCAATCAGATTATAGATTGTTAACATGATTACATTAGTCATCTTATTCAATTAATGCTAATACTTGTAAATCTCGTTAAGCATTCATGATTATCACTTATGTTAGCAACAAATCAAGTTCCTTTCATAGCTCAGGTGTCGGTTATACCACACACAGTATGGCTATGAAAGTGCCAAGCATTTGTTGTACCAAGTGTTATACAATATAAATCAAGATTAGTCATTTAACAAGTAAAGTATTAAAGAGTGAACAAGATAACAAATATAAAACATGTTAGTATCAAACATTAAAGTCCATATTAAGTTTACACTATACTTATTCTTACACCATTAGTGTAATCTTTTCACCTTGACATAATTAACTTAGCTAGACATAATGATAGAAAGAAAAATAGATAAACAAAATAAGAACATAAATAAGATAAAAGTTAACTAAGTAAAGGAAATGAAAGGCATAAACTTAATATTATTGATAGCAAAGCATAAACATTACAAAAACTACAAAGAGTGAACAAAATTAATAACTTAATATTAATGGCAAGAGCATGATCTTGATCTGGAAATCAAGATGCCTAAATGCATGGCAAATGCCTCCTTTTATAGGCCAAAATTGAGAACTATTAATTTGATGACTAATTGATGAGTGGGTGGCCAACTCTTGACTTGGTGACAATCCTTATCTTTTCTTGTCTGCCCAAAACATCATTGATAACGTCAAAATTGGAGCCACTCGAAACATGAAAGTTGTAGGCAATTGTCTAACCTTTCTTGTGTAAAACATTCAACTCATTTGGACTTCTAAAACTCCAAATATGGCCAAAATACTGAACAGTGCTCGGGCTTGAGGACAGATTCGGGCTTCTTTGTTGTTGCTATAATTTGGACTTGAAAATGACCTTTTTAGATCTTGGGCTCCATATAAAGTGGACCTAAATCTGAGATCTATAGCTCTAGATATGACCCAATTACCGAACATTGTTCTGGTTTGGATTGCACTGACATCTTTTCTAATTCTACTCATCTCTTTGCCCTTGCAATTTAAGTTCTTAAAGTCATCAATCAATCCTTTCATTTATGTGATAAGCCTGCATTTAAAATGAACATTTACCATAAATTAAAGGTATCTTGTATTATTAGATATATTATTATAAAACATGCTTTAGTTAAGGAGTTATTGATACTTTAAGTGCAAAATGATGATATAAAACCATGATAAAAATACACTTTTAAGTACTAATCAAAAAACATCTACATACTTAGTAATAGAGAAAATAGTCTACATCTTTCTTCAGTTGTAACAAAAGTGTTAATCTGTAATTCCTTATTTTCTTGTTCGTCTCCCATGTTAATGGCTTCTAGTCTCTCACTAACCGGTTCCCAGGCTTTTTCTAAACTTTCTACTAGCTTAGTAAACTCTCCTATATCTTCCTCTCCCCATTCTTTATCATCCATTGCAATCATATTATCAAAGTTTGGCCAATTATTCTTAGTGCAATGGTTTTATGAATCGATGGAACTTAGGATTCCTGAAAGTGCAATACATGCTCCTGTAAATGTGATCCATGAAAAGATAAAAGATGCAAGCACACTTTCGACACAAGAAAATGCTTGATCTTATTAAAATAAAAGTGTTTGGTTAACATAAAAAATCTTGCGGTACTATATGCTAAAATACCGGTAAGATCAGCACAAGTCAAAACAAGACAAAATAAAGTCCAAGCATTATTAAACAAGAACAATTACTTTTTAAACACAATAGGAGTAGGCTCTGTCTTCCAATTCTAGTACACCTCCCCTTCATCCAATCTTCGTAAGAAAAATCTGGTAGGAGGTTCATCAATGGTGTGAATGGAGAGTTGTGGCAAAACTTCATCCTTCATCTCCAAATCTCTAAGGGTAAGGAAGGGGTTGAATATGAAAATTGCAAAGAAAAGACTCATTCTCTGCCAGCACTTCCATTTCCTCAAGCCATGACCAAACAAAGGAAAGTTAATCACAACTCTGAAATTTTTGAAACTTTCAAACAGGTAAGAATCAATCTACCTTTGCTGGATGCTATTAAACAAGTTCTTTCCTATGCTAAATTTTTAAAAGATCTATATACTGTAAAGAGGAAACTGAATGTTATTAAACAGGTTTCTATCTAGCCGAACAAGTAAGTGCTATTCTTCAAAACAATAATGCTTTGAAATATAAAAACCCTGGTTGTCCTACAATTTCTTGCGTTATTGGATAGCATAAAATTGAAAGAGCCTTACTTGATCTTGGTGCTAGTGTGTGATTGTGCATCAAAAGTGTCATTAAGTCTCTTATTTTACATATGTATTTATTGTTTTTATTTGGTTGTTTTTATAATAATTGATGTGTTTTCTTAGTAATGAAGTTTGTTTTAATGTTTCAATAGGTTTTTGGAGCTTAAATGAATTAATTCAGAAAATTCAACGTCGAAATTCAGAACAAAGAATTGAAGAGACATTTAGTTGAAGATTGAAGCAAATCTTGGTTCAAATAAGTGCTCCAAATTTGTCCCAAAAATCAATTCTATTCCAATTCTAGAAAAGATTATCATATGATCTATTTCAAGCCCAAACTTGCCTTATGTTGTGTGCAAACTTTAACCATTAAACATTCAAGGTTTCAATGTCAATCTTAGCCCAAATAATAAGTACATTTGTATACTTATTTGATGCTCAAATTCAGCCCAAATTCAGCCCCAAATCATCCCTAAATCAGCCCTAAATCAACCCCAAATCAACCTTCAAATCAGCCCAAACACAATCCATGATCTTACATGTCCACACAACAAATAACAATTGATTTATTTTGGGTAATCCATTGATCCAAGAAGGCAAGCACATGGATGGAAAGCTGGAGGGGATATTTTAACATTATTTTGGGTCAAAAAGTAGAAGGAGACACCTCATAAATGAGGAAGAAAAACGTGCACCAAAGTGGTTGTAAAGCTGTCTTGATTTCATTTTTCAGAACACCTTTCGGTGTTTTGCCCATAAATTTTGACTCAGATGCCCAAATACACTGTTCTTTAATGATATGGAAAGGTGATAGAATTTCCTATAAATATGTCTCTAATAGACATCTCAAAAAAAAGCTTCTAAGAGGGTCACATTGCTGTCCAAAGTTAGAGTCAGATTTGTGTCCGAATTTTTTCTGAAATTGTATTGTGTTCTTCTTTATAGATTTCGGTTCTTTAGTTTGTAAAACTTATTATTTCAGTTGGATTCAAGTTCTTTCATGTTTATTGAAGTGTTCTTATATATAATCATGGTTGGTTAAGCTCTTTCTTGGATCCAAATCAAGGATAATGGTGATTGAGGTGAGTTCTTTAGGATATGAATGAATCTTAATGTTTATCTTCTCATTTTCTTCATGAATGATTTATTATTGTAAAGAAATTTTAGAAATTATTTAGGTAATGTTATAATCTTGAATTTTTATGCACAAACTTTAGTTTTGGTATAGAGATTGCTTGATTCAATGTCTTACTTAATATGAAAGTACTTGTTCATTCTTAAGCAATAATCAATATTCATCTTTCTAAACTTCATTGTAATATCTTCCGATCTAATATCACCATCGTTGATATTAGGTTGAGTTATCTTATATATATTAAAGAAATCACCAATACATCACCATTAAAATTGATTTGGACCAAGATTTACTTTTTCTTGTCATTTAAAATCTATTTATATTTTTTTATCTTTGAAAACAAATCCATCAATTATTTTCAACCAAGTTATTGTTAATTTAATTTCTCTTGAGTTTTTTTTTGGTTACCTAGATTAATTTCCAGATCTAGCTCTCTGTGGATATGACCTTGATCTTATCGAGTTAATTGCTACATCGCACACTCGTGCACTTGCGAGTTAAAACAAGTTGATCATAAAAAGCGGTTAAGTAATTTTGGCGCCGTTGCCGGGGAGCTAGCAAGCAAAGGTAACAAATTTGGATTTGATTATTTGAAAACTAAAAAAAATCATATAAAAAAAATCAATTGGCTGGATTTACCACCTAAAAAAAAATTTTTGACCTTAACGTTTCGGATATTGGACTGTGGACTGGACTATTAATTGTTGGATTTTGGTTGGTTCAACCATTTTTCTTTTATTGTCTATTCTTATTAGTTTCTAATATTTTTCTTGTTTATTTAATTTTATTTTGTTGATATTATTTTTATTTATTGTCCAAAGTGCTTGGCCGGTATTACCGCCTTTTTATTCAAGCTTGTTATAATTATCTTTTAATGTTTACTCTTGTTATTTTTCTTATATTTATTGTCTAAAGTGCTTGGCTGGTATTACCGCCTCTTGTTTATTTCAGTTTATTTTGTTGTTTTGTTATGATTATTTTTTTCTTATATTTATTGTTTGAAGTGCTTGGCCGGTATTACCGCCTTTTTATTCAAGCTTGTAATAATTATCTTTTAATGTTTATTGTTGTTAATAGTGCTTATTAGTTGGAGAGTGAATTTCTTAATTTGTTTTATTTTTATTTTTGAGCTATTACTTTTATTTGCAATTTTTTTTCTTTTTTTTCTTTTCATATTCATATAATTGTTATATTATTATTATTATTATTATTATTATTTTATCATGGCTAATGTTGAAGATGTAGAGGGTGAAGGGAGTGTTCAAGGTAATGGACCTCCACAATTCAATGATCAACCTAATTTTCGAACTCTTAGAGAGCATCTTCACCCAGCTAGACAAAGTACACCTTCGTGTATTATCTTACCTCTTAACCAACAAGCTTTCAATTTGAAACTGAGCATGATTCAACTTCTTCCCACATTTCATGGTATGGATTCTAAAAATCAATACATACACATTAAAGACTTTGAAGAGGTATGTAATACTTTTATTGATAGAATATGCACCGAGGAAACTATTCGGCTTAAATTGTTCCCATTCTCTCTAAAGGATAAAGCCCAGCTTTGGCTAAACTCCTTGCGTCCTAGGTCTATAGGTACATGGAGAGAAATGCAAGCTGAGTTTTTGAAAAAATACTTCCCCACTTATAGGACAGCAGCCTTACAACGTCAAATGATGAATTTTTCTTGTAGTCCAAATGAGTCATTTCACCAAGCTTGGGAAAGGTTCAAAGACTTGTTAAATGCATGCCCCCACCATGGTTTTGAGATATGGAGGTTAGTGAGTTTCTTCTATGACTCTCTTACCGTAGATTTTAAAAAGCTAGTGTCAACCATGTGTAATGGTGAGTTTTATGACAAAGAACCAAGTGAGGCCTTTGATTTTTTTGATCAATTTGCTGAAAACACAAAACAATGAGAGACTTCTCTCCCAATTCATGTTGAGTCTATAAACCCCATTTCTCATTCAAGTGGAAAGTTTCGATTGAAAGAGACTGATGACCTCAATGCTAGATTAGCCTCATTGGCTAGGAAAGTAGAGTCTCTTGAGATTAAAAAAGTGCATGTCATGAATGAACAATAAGAGGAAAGTTATGTTGTTTGTGAGAGCAAAGGGCATAGGAAAACTGAGTGTCCTACCATTCCAACCTTCAAGGAAGTGCTATATGGCCAAACTTCTGATTCAAGTAATGTTAGAAAGCCATTTCCAAACCTAGGCAATCCCTACTCTAAGACTTATAATCCTGGATGGAGGAACCACCCAAATTTTGGATGGAGAAATGAGGGCTCTTCAGTACCTCAAACATTTCAACCTCTATCCCAACCATTTCATACTCCCACGCATAACACATACCAACCACCTCATAAGAGATCCTTAGAGGATACTCTTCAACAATTCATGCAAATGCAAGGAGGAATCAACAACCAAGCTTACAAATTCCAAGACCAAACCAATAGGACCTTAGATGACATTCGAAGTCAACTAACTAAGTTGACTCAATCACTAAGCATTCAAGAGAAGGGAAAAATCTCAGCTCAACCAATGCCTAATCCTAGAGGTCAGGTACACATGAGTGAATCCTCACCTAGTGAACCTTCAAACCATGAACAAGTCCAAGCCATCACTACCCTTAAAAGTGGAAAGATTGTTGACAAAGGTGTAGGTTTTAGGATTCTTAAAGGTATTGTGGAGGAGAAATCTAGGGAAAGTGAAGAGGGAATCAAAACATAAGTGACAAATGAGAGTTTGAGTGACAAAGAAGGTGAGATAAATGAGAAAGAGATAAGTGAGAAAGGAGATGATTCAAGAAAAATTGGAGTCAAAATGAGTGATTTAGAATTTGTTCCTAGAACACCATTTCCACAAAGGTTAGGGAAACCTAAACAAGATCTTATGAACTCAGAAATCTATGAATTGTTCATATAAGTGAAAGTCAATATTCCACTCCTTGATGCAATTAAACAAGTTCCATCTTATGCAAAGTTTCTTAAGGATTTATGCATAGTCAAAAGAAGATTGAATGTGAAAGAAAGAGCTTTTCTGACTGAACATGCTAGTGCCATCATCCAGTTTAAGACCCCTCCCAAATATAAAGATCCTGGTTGTCCTACCATTTCATGCATTATTGGAAGTCATAAAATAGATCAAGCTTTGTTGGATTTAGGAGCAAGTGTGAATTTAATACCCTATACTGTTTACAAACAATTAGGTTTAGGAGAAATCAAGCCTACTCGAATCACCCTTCAATTAGCTGATAGGTCAATCAAGATTCCCAGGGGTATCGTTGAGGATGTGTTGGTCCAAGTAGATAAATTCTACTTTCCTGTTGATTTTGTAGTGTTAGACACCGCACCAATTCAAGGTTCTAATGCTCCCTTCCCAGTCATTTTAGGGAGACCTTTCCTAGCTACATCCAATGCCTTAATTAACTGTAGGAATGGGGTGATGAAATTGTCTTTTGGAAATATGACTGTGGAGATGAATATATTCAATGTCTCTAAACAAATTGGGGAACATGAGAACATTAGAGAGGTAGATTTGATCCAAACAGTTTGTCAAGAACACTTTGAGAGAGTGTGGATCAAGGATCCATTGGAGAGAACTTTAATTCATGATGAAAGATTTTGTTCTTTGGAGTGTGTTAATGAGGAAGTAAGAGAACTCGAGACTTATCTAGATCCAATACCTATTATGTTAATAAGTCAATGGACCCCATCGCTTGAGCCTTTGATTTCACCCCAAGTGAAAGTTGAGGCATCTCTTGTCCAGCCTTATAAACCAGAAAGGAAGCCTTTACCGAGTGATCATAAGTATGCATTTCTAGGGGAAGATGAATCATATCCTATTGTGATCTCATCAAAACTTAGCATAGAGCAAGAACAAAAACTTTTGAGAGTGGTGAGAAAACACAAGAAAGCAATTGGGTGGAAAATTACTAACTTGAAAGGAATTAGCCCTCTTTTATGTACACATAGAATCTATCTTGAAGAAGAGGCTAAATCTGTGAGGCAAATGCAAAGACGATTGAACCCAAACATGAAGGAAGTAGTGAGAGGTGAAGTGTTTAAGCTACTTGATGCAGGTATCATTTACCCTATTGCAAACTCAAAATGGGTTAGTCCAACCCAAGTTGTCCCAAAAAAATCTGAAGTCACGGTAGTGAAGAATGAAAATAATGAACTAGTACCAACTAGAATCCAAATTGGATGGCGTATGTGCATTGATTATCATAAATTGAACATGGTGACTAGGAAAGACCATTTTCGCTTTTATTTTTAGACCAAGTGCTTGAAAGAGTAGCTGGAAGAGCTTTCTATTGTTTTCTTGATGGATACTCAGGTTACAATGAAATTGAGATTTCTTTAGAAGACCAAGAAAAAACCATTTTCACTTGTCCTTTTGGTACCTATGCTTATAGAAGAATGCCTTTTGGTTTGTGGCTGAAGTTGAGACATTGGATCTTGAAGATCCAATACCATTGTAGTATCAGAAGTAATGAGTTTTTATTTTTATTTTTATTTTTTTCTTCTTTCTTCCATCTCTTATATTTTCTTGTTCATGCATTCGGGACAATGCATTATTTTAAGTTGGGGGGTGTGAGGTTCTTTATTTTCAAAAAAAAAAACATCAATGTTTTCTTTTGGTTGTGATATGCAGGTTAAAAAAAAAAATCAAGCAAGAAGTCAGCTCATGCCCAATTCAATCAGACATTCATCCTTGAAAACAAAAGGGGAGTAACAATTTTCTAATCTTTATACTTTTCTTCTCTTTCTCTTTTACATTGAGGATAATGTAAAACTTAATTTTAGATATTTTATTATATTGAATGCTTGAGATAACCATGCTTGTTAAAAAAAAAAATACTTGCATTGGTATGTGAATGAGACTTGTTTAGGATCATCATTACATTTTTGAGTTCATTATTGTGTTGAACATTGCATGCTTTAATTTGGGATAGATAATATCTTATAAAGCAAGATATAGCATACTTTTTTTTAAGATTACTGAAGTACATCTTTCCTTGTAAAAGTTGTGTGAGTTACGTGAATATGCATGAAAGATGAGTATGATGCTTTACTCGTGATTATCCCTTTTGATCTAGTCCTAAACAAGGTTTAAGTAAATAGAGTAATAATTATTATATAAATAAATAAATAAATATGTATAAAGTTCTATCTACTCCAATGTTTTGAGTTGCTCAGTAACTAGGGGTATTCATCACAAATGTTTATCTTTACGTCAAACGGCAGCTTGAAATATGAGTATGCAAAGCACTTTAAGTTTGTGACTTTGTGAGTAACCGGGTGCATTCATCACAAATGTTTGTATTCGCGTCAAAAGGGAAGTGACAACTTAAAGATAAAGAATAAATCATATCTTCAAAAAGAAAAAAGGAAATATATATATATATATATATATATATATATAGATATTTCTCTAGTTTGCTACCTTGTTTGTGTTGGTGAGAAGGGAAGATTACAAGTTGAGCTTTCATATGAATCAATTATGTTGGTTACATGATAAATATGACTGAATTTGGAAATTTTGTATGGATGTTTGATTTAGAGAATGTGAGTATGCTTATTTTTCTTTATTTTCTATTGTGTACACTAAGTTAAAGATACTAATGTTTGCATGATAGGTCCTTCAAGTGTGATGAATCGAGCCTAATTATGGTTGTTATTATTATTATTTTTATTTCAAAGGTTTTATGTTTTGTTTTGCTTGAGGACTAGCAAAATCTAAGTTAGGGGGTGTGATTGTGCATCAAAAGTTTCATTAAGTCTCTTATTTTACATATGTATTTATTGTTTTTATTTAGTTGTTTTTATAATAATTGATGTGTTTTTTAGTAATGAAGTTTGTTTTAATGTTTCGATAGGTTTTTGGAGCTTAAATAAATTAATTTAGAAAATTCAACGTCGGAATTCAGAACAAAGAATTGAAGAGATATTTAGTTGAAGATTGAAGCAAATCTTGGTTCAAATAAGTGCTCCAAATTTGTCCCAAAAATCAATTCTATTCCAATTCTAGAAAAGAATATCATATGATCTATTTCAAGCCCAAACTTGCCTTATGTTGTGTGTAAACTTCAACCATTAAACACTCAAGGTTTCAATGTCAATCTTAGCCCAAATAATAAGTACATTTGTATACATATTTGATCCTCAAATTCAGCCCAAAATCAGCCCCAAATCATCCCTAAATCAACCCCAAATCAACCTTCAAATCAGCTCAAACATAATCTATGATCTTACATGTCCACACAACAAATAACAATTGATTTATTTTGGGTAATCCATTGATCCAAGAAGGCAAGCACATGGATGGAAAGCTGGAGGGGATATTTTAACATTATTTTGGGTCAAGAAGAAGAAGGAGACACCTCATAAATGAGGAAGAAAAACGTGCACCAAAGTGGTTGTAAAGCTGTCTTAATTTGATTTTTCAGAACACCTTTTGGTGTTCTTTAATGATCTGGAAAGGTGACAGAATTTCCTATAAATATGTCTCTAATAGACATCTCGAAAAAAAGCTTCTAAGAGGGTCGAATTGCTGTCCAAAGTTAGAGTCAGATTTGTGTCCGAATTTTTTCTGAAATTGTATTGTGTTCTTCTTTATAGATTTCGGTTCTTTAGTTTGTAAAACTTATTATTTCAGTTGGATTCAAGTTCTTTCATGTTTATTGAAGTGTTCTTATATATAATCATGGTTGGCTAAGCTCTTTCTTGGATCCAAATCAAGGATAATGGTGATTGAGGTGAGTTCTTTAGGATATGAATGAATCTTAATGTTTATCTTCTCATTTTCTTCATGAATGATTTATTATTGTAAAGAAATTTTAGAAATCATTTAGGTAATGTTATAATCTTGAATTTTTATGCACAAACTTTAGTTTTGGTATAGAGATTGCTTGATTCAATGTGTTACTTAATATGAAAGTACTTGTTCATTCTTAAGCAATAATCAATATTCATCTTTCTAAACTTCATTGTAATATCTTCCGATCTAATATCACCATCGTTGATATTAGGTTGAGTTATCTTATATATATTAAAGAAATCACCAATACATCACCATTAAAATTGATTTGGACCAAGATTTACCTTTTCTTGTCATTTAAAATCTATTTACATTTTTTTATCTTTGAAAACAAATCCATCAATTATTTTCAACCAAGTTATTGTTAATTTAATTTCTCTTGAGTTTTTTTTTGGTTACCTAGCTTAATTTCTAGATCTAGCTCTCTGTGGATATGACCTCGATCTTACCGAGTTAAATGCTACATCGCACACTCGTGCACTTGCGAGTTAAAACAAGCCAATCATAAAAAGCGGTCAAGCGGTGTGAATTTACTTCCATATTCAGTTTTTCAGAGTCTTAATCTAGGTGAATTAAAACCAACTTCTATAACTCTTTTACTTGCCGATAGATCTATAAAAGTGCCTAGAGGAATAATTAAAGATGTGTTAGTACAAGTCGATAAATTCATTTATCTTGTGGATTTTATTGTCTTGGACACACAACCTGTTGAAGTATGTAATTCATTTCCTGTTATTTTAGGACATCAATTTCTTACAACTTTTAATGCATTGATTAATTGTAGGAATGGACTAATGAAACTATCATTTGGAAACATGACATTGGAGATGAATATTTTCAACATTTGCAAGCAACCTAGAGATGATAATGATTTATAGGAAGTGGACTTTACTGAAAAATTAATTCATGATCAATTTCTAACCACTTCTAGTGAAATTGAGATTGATGAATCTGATGATTTGCAAATGATTTATTTTCATGAAGAATCAAAGACAAGTAATTGGAGGCCACAAATTGAGGAATTGCCACCACGATCAATTAAGTCCATACCTTCAAGTGTTCAACCACCCAAACCTGATTTGAAGTCATTGCCATCCAATCTCAAATACTCATTTTTGGGAGAAAATGAAACTTTTTCGGTAATAATCTCTTCCAAACTTAATGCACATCAAAAAGGTAAGTTATTACAAAGTCTGAAAATGCACAAAAATGCATTAGGATGGGCCATAAATGATATAAAAGGAATTAGTCCTTTGATTTGCACACATAGAATTTATTTGGAGGAAAATGCTACACCCTTTAGAGAAATGCAACGAAAGCTAAATCCTAATATGAAAGTAGTGAAAAATGAAGTCATTAAGCTTCTAAATAATAAAATCATTTATCCTATTTCTGACAGCAAATGGATAAGTCATACCCAAGTTGTACCCAAGAAGTTTGGAGTCACTGTAATAACAAATGACAACAATGAGTTAATTCCTACTAGAACTGTTACTGGTTGGCACATGTGCATTGACAATAGGAAACTTAATTCAATGACTAGAAAAGATCATTTTTCTTTACCTTTTATGGATCAAATCCTAGAAAGAGTTGTAGGTCATGAATTTTATTATTTCCTAGATGGTTATTCGGGCTACAACCAAATTGAAATTGCATTGAAAGATCAAGAGAAGACTACTTTCACATGTCCATTTGGTACGTTTGCATATTGAAGGATGCCTTTTGGATTATGTAATGCACCAGTCATATTTCAAAGATGGTTGCTTAGTATATTTAGTGATATGGTTGAACATTTTCTTGAGATTTTCATGGATGATTTTTTGACTAACTTAGAAAAGGTTTTGACCAGGTGTGAACAGAAGAATCGTGTGCTGAATTGGGGAAAATGTCACTTTATGTTAACAAACAGCATTGTACTTGGTCACATTATTTCATCAAAAGGAATTGAGGTTGACAAATCTAAAATCAAGTTAATTGCAAACTTGCCAACACCAAAATCTATTAAAGATGTTAGATCATTCCTAGGACATGCTGGTTTTTATAGAACGTTCATCAAAGATTTTAGTGTAATATATAAGCCTTTAAGTAACCTTCTAACAAAAGATACTATTTTTGAATGGACTAAATATTATGAAGAAGCCTTCGTTAAACTTAAAAACTTGCTTACTTGTGCTTCTATCATTCAACCACCCAATTGTTCATTACCTTTTGAAATAATGTGTGATGCTAGTGATTATAATGTAGGTGTTGTTTTGGGACAAAGAAAAGATAAGAAACCTTATATAATTTACTATGCAAGTAAAAATTTAAATAGTGCTTAAATGAATTATACCACTAGTGAAAAAGAATTACTTGCAGTAGTATTTGCATGTGAAAAATCCAGGTCTTATCTTGTTGGCTCACCTGTTGTTGTTTTTAATGATCATGCAACATTGAAATATCTTCTTTCTAAGAAAGTTTCTAAGGCTAGATTGGTGCGGTGGATTTTGTTAGTTTAAGAATTTGATATCACAATCAAAGATAAGAAAGGTAGTGAAAATGTTGTCGCAGATCACTTGTCAAGATTGACAAGAGATTCGAAAATTGACATCACACCAATCGATGACTACTTTCCTGATGAATCATTACTTTCTGTCTCTACAATACCTTGGTTTGCTAATATTGTCAATTTTCTTATTTTAGGACAATTGCCAGCTCATTAGAGTACCCAAGATAAAAGAAAGTTCTTGAACGAAGTGAAGAACTTTTATTGGGATGACCCTTATTTATTCAAATATTATCCTGATCAAATATTTTGAAGATGCATTCCTGATAATGAGGTAAGTAGTGTCATTAAATTTTGTCATTCTGAGGCATGTGGGGGCCATTTCTCATCAAGAAAGACAATTGCAAAAATTTTACAAAGTGAATTTTACTAGCCCACCATGTTCAAGGACTCATATGCATTTTGCAAGACTTGTGAGAATTGTCAAAAGTTAGGATCTATTTCAAAACATTACATGATGCCTTTAAATTCTATTCTTGTCATTGAGATCCTTGACTGCTGGGGTATAAATTTCATGGGTCCATTCCCTCTATCATTTGGTTTCTTATATATATTAGTCGCAGTAGATTATGTTTCAAAATGGATAGAGGCAATTCCAAGTCGAAACAATGATCACAAAACAATGATAAAGTTTTTGGAAGAAAATATTTTGAGTCGATTTGGAGTCCCTCAAGCCATAATAAGTGATGGTGGAACACATTTCTGCAACAAGCTATTTGAGCCTTTAATAAAGAAATATGGAATCACACACAAAGTTGCCACGACTTATCACCCTTAAACAAGTGGACAAGTAGAGCTTGCTAATAGGGAAATCAAACATATTTTGGAGAAAACAGTGAACCCTAATAGGAAAGACTAATCTTTAAGACTTAATGATGCACTTTGGGCTTATCGAACTGCTTATAAAATATCATTAGGTATGTCACCTTATAGACTAGTCTATGGAAAACCTTGTCACTTACTTGTGGAACTTGAACATAAAGCTTATTGGGCTATTAAAGCTTTCAATTCAAATCTGGATGATGCTAGTCAACTGTGAAAATTACAAATAAATAAGCTTTGAGGAAATAAGAAATGATGCATATGAAAATTCAAGAATTCATAAAGCAAGAATTAAAGAGTTTCATGACAAGAAAATATTGAGAAAAACATTCAATGTTGGTCAAAAAGTCTTGCTTTATAATTCTTGACTCCATTTATTTCTTGGAAAATTAAGATCAAGATGGACCGGTCCTTTTATTGTGAAACATGTGTATCCATATAAGGCTTATGACATCGAGAATCCAAAAAATGACAATGTTTTCAAGGTAAATGGACATCATTTGAAAGTTTACTTTGATAATTTTTCAGTTGAACATGACTCTATTGAATTGGGTGATCCTGTATATAAAGATTGATTTTTTTTTTTATGTTTCTTTTTGAGTGATTTTTGTTAGTTTCTCTCACCCTGGTCAAATGGTGGAGAACGGTACTCCGTGACTTAAGTTGGTTTTTTTAGTTTCCTACAATAACTAATATTTGTGTATATATTTGTGCAATTCTTTGAATCTCTCTTCCAATTCTCATTTGAAAATGGACACTAATCTTGAAAAATTGAAAAAGTATTTTCCTACTCTACCTCAAAATGCAATTACAAAAATTTATCGTGCTAGATGTGCAAGATTGAGGTTGTTAATGAATCATGGAATTCTTGAAGATATTAATTGGTTGATTGAAGCAAAGGTCCGATTATCAGGTGAGTCCTCGAATTCCTTCATTTCACACATGCTTGGAATAGGTAAAAGCACTTTTGTTAAGAAACGTCGTGCAAAACGACTGAAAGTCTGTCATCGATGTGCTAGATGGACTTGTAATGCACAATGTCGTTCTTTAGGAATGGTATCTATAAACTGTGAAGATAAAATACAATTCATTAAGGATGACTTGAGTAAGAAGTCTTTAGATAATCTTCTATTAACTCTTGAGAGGCATCCTAGTGGAGATATGCATCGTGCAACTCATGATTTATGGCCACTATTTCATAAAGAACATGATCGACTTAGTCTTGAGAATTTGACTAAAAAAAACCCTGTTTGCTAGTTTTTAAGAAAACTTGATGGGAAGCCTATCCCCGACTTATATAGGGTGTTTAAGCCGTTCTTGGACGTAAAACCAAGGGAAGATGTGAGCCACAATCACAACTACATGTACGTACACATGCTTTTTCAAAAGTAAATAACTAAATAAATAAAGAGAGAAAGTGTGTGAGACTCTAGCTGACCTACATATAGGTGGAATGATTGTCTTTCTAATTTCTCATCTATAAAATCCTATCTTCCTTCCTTTCATTTCTACTCATACCCTACATTCAACAAATACAGAAGTGTGTAGAAATGACAAGTTCCTCAGGTCATCATATAAGAAATATTTGTGTTTTCAGTGGATCTAGTCTTGGGAAAGAAAAGGAGTTTTTAGAATTAGCAAATCATCTTGGTCAAGTGCTAGCTGAGTGAAAGATTCATCTTGGTCAAATACTTCTTGAAATATTCAGATGTATAAACTCTCGCATTGTTATCACTTAATTTTGCTCATATACTTATTTAACATGTATTCTTAAACCTTAATTTACACACACACACACTTTAACATATGATTGTGGGTTGCATATTGGATTATTACATTATTTATGTTCTTTTGTTAAAGGTAACAACTAAGGGAAAGGGATAGTATATAATTAAGAAAAAAGAAAAAAAAAAGAAAAAAAAAATGATGATAATAAAAATGTAGATAAGTTTGGTTTCGTAGCCTCCCTAACCTAAGCAATTAAGCTCGAAAGGATGTTTCAACTCCTAATACCATAATGTCAACTAACTTGGGAGCTATTAGTCCAACGCTTGTTACATGGGTTAAGCAGAAAAGCTTAAGGGAATTAAACATTGCACTATCTATATATCAGTATCTGCAACCTGAGTTACTAAGCTCGTAGGGATGTCTTAACACCTAATGCCCTAAGACCAACTGGTCTGGGAGTCATTAGCTGAAAGCTCGTTACATGGGTTAAAGATGCATGGTGTTTTAAATTATATGTATATATATTAAAAAAAAGAGAAAAATAATAATCCAAACCTAAGGAAGTTAACCTTAAACGTTAGAACAAAAATTTTATTTTCTTCCAAGAAAAGCCCCATAATTATGTATTGATACATTGAGCACAAAAGAAAGGTTTATAAATATCTTGTTAAGAGGTATTGAGCAGGTATATAAATTTAATGAGAGTTTGTTTATCTGGATAAATTAATGGAAGTTAAATGATGACTACTTTGCTTTATAGAATTTGCAAAGTATTTTTCTATTTTAACGCTTTGATTACTAGGGACTAGTAACAAGCTAGTTGGGGGGGTGTGATTGATACTTAAAAGTGTATTTTTATCAAGGTTTTATATCATCATTTTGCACTTGAAGTATCAATAACTCCTTAACTAAAGCATGTTTTATAATAATATATCTAATAATATAAGATACCTTTAATTTATGGTAAATATTCATTATAAATTCAGGCCTATCACATAAATGAAGGATTGATTGATGAGTTTAAGAACTGAAATTAAAAGGACAAAGAGATGGCCAAACTTAGAAAAGAGATGAAGGTGCAATCCAAACCGGAACATTGTTTAGTAATTGGATCATATCTAGAGCTATAGATCTCAGATTTAGGTCTACATTATATGGATGGAAAGGTAAGACATAGGTCTATAACTTTCATATGGAGCCCAAGATCTAAAAAGGTCATTTTCAAGTTCAAATTAGAGCAACAACAAAGAAGTTTGAATTTGTCCTCCAGCTTGAGCACTATTCAGTATTTTAGCCATATCTAGAGTTCTAGAAGTTGAAATAGTCTGAATGTTTTACACAAAAAAGCTGAGATAATTTCCTACAACTTTCATGTGTTCAAGTGGTTCCACTTTTGACGTTATCAATGACGTTTGGGGCAGACAAAAGAAGATAAAGATTGTTATCAAGTCAAGAGTTGTCCACGTACTCATCAATTAGTCACAAAATCAATAATTCTCAATCAATAGGCCTCATGTTAAACCACCAGAAATTATTGAAGAGTTCTTTTGATGCTTCCAGATGGCTTACTATCCACATGAGTAAGAAAAGGAGACAGCATTGCATCGCCCCTTTCCCATGTAATCTATAATGGTTTAGAGATAAGAAGGTTTCAACTAAGATAGCTGAAGTAGGGTTATTTTTTACCTCTTTAAATTCAAGGAAGGTGTTAGCAGCTTCAATGCTAATAATTCTGGTGGCTTCTGAAGGAAATGGAACCAACCCAAAGATGACAAAAGCAATTATCTGATATCTTTCTTCACATAACTTCCCTTCTTCCTTATCTATCTTTAATTTACTCTGGATCATCTTCCACTTGAAACCTCCAATGGATATCTTGTACTGATCAACTTGATCCAAATGTAGAAGTTTGGCCACTACTATAGCTGTATTCTCTATTCTTTGTCTGAAGTACACTTTGTAGGGGTCATTCGGAAAACTTAAGATCTGAGCATACTCTTCAAGAGTAGGAGTCATATCAATATCCCCGACGGTGAAACATCTGTAGCTTGGATCCCAAAAATGCATCAAGGCTTTGACTGCTGAAATCTGAACAAGAATTCTTATTAGATGACCAATTCTTCCATACTTCTTCTCAAATAAATTCTCATCAATATATCCCAGAAGAGGGGCCAACTTCTTTATGGTGTCTATAGAATAGTGCACTTTGGTTATGTGTGGAAATTCCTTAACCTTGGTTCTTGGGCAATCTCCTTCGACTACTTGCAGCATCTTAGATCTTTCCCTATATTTCAAAAAGGTAAGGGAAGTCATGGTCTTAGCTCAAAAATCCTGTAAAGTTCAGACAAATTCTAGGTTATTATATGAGGGATATGTTTTCTAACTGGTCTCAAAAAGGTCTATGAACTACTAGTGACCACATCACGTGAAGGCAGTATAGGGGTTTACAAGGGATGGTTGGGGTATTATGTGACTGTCATCATCAAGTAAACACTCAGTTCATAGTTGGATGTTTTACGAATCTGAACCCCGACTGAAAGTCATAGGGCAGATCACTACTCCCTTCCTATCCTAGAATTGGGTTTTCTTGCCAAATTAAAAATGAATGCATTTATTTATGTATGAACAACAAAATAAAGGTATTGAAACAATAAAATTAAACAGACCAAAACAGATAATCAAACAATCAAAGCTTAGTTCAACCAAACAGGGCGTCCCTAGTGGAGTCGCCATTTTGTCGCACCTCAGAAAATCTGTGCGGCATCAGCTCGTGATTATTTATTTATTTATTATTATTTGTGTTTTGCTTGGTTCTTTAGAGTCGCCACCTAGTATTATGGTCATTAGGAACCTATGGCCTGCGAGAGTCTAAGTAAGGGAATGGTTGTGCAAGGGGAAGACGCATCACCCCAATGCACCCTACCTTAGGTAGGCTGCATTATTTATTTTATTGTTTTTCTAGGTCAAGTTTTTATTCGTTGGTCTTTTCTATGGTTCAAGGCAGATCTCCTTTCATAAAGGAGTCTCTACCTTATTGGGTTAAATCCTAACCATTCTAAAGTCTGAATTTTAAAATTGCTTTTATTTACACCATGTATCTTTAATACCCAACGGTGTACTATATCATGTAATTTTACATCCCACAAATATTAAAGTTGATATTTTGGCCAAACCCTAATGGATTATCATAAACTAGTTATGATATCTATTTTTTTTATTTTTTAAAATATGAGAAAGATGCAATTTTTTTATTTTGAAACATGCTTGGAAAATTCTTTAGGACTTGGCCGTATGCAATAAAATATTTTTTATTATTTATTTATTTATTAAATTATTTTGAACATTTTAGAGAAAACCAGGTATTTTAATAGCAAACTTGTATCTTAGCATATAAATATACAACCCAATATTAAGCAAACTTGGTAAAAAACTATTTAACAAAATCACAAAAAAATTTTTTTTAATGATTTTAAAGTTTTTTTTTCAAAATTATTTTTTAATTTTTTTTGTTTATAATATAATATAATATATATAATTAAATATTAAAACATGTGGGCTGGGCCGGGCGCAACCTAGGAAAAGTGGGCCAAAATGGGTTGGGCCGATTTTGGCCTGGAAGTTTTGGGTTTAGGTCGGGCTTGGCCCAGCCACATGGGCTAGGCTGTGATTAGCCCGACCCATAGCTAGTTGGCTAATTAATTAGCCACTGCATGTAGAAATGAATTCTGCATGCAGCGGCTATGAAGAACGAAAGAGGAAATAGGGGGGAAGCAGGGAGGCTTACTTGGCATTGGAGAGCTGGCGGAAAACGACAGCATGGCTGGTGGTTGCAGCTATGGAGACCGATGAAGGAAGAAAGAAGAAGAAGAAAAACTTGTAGCAGAGAGAAGGAAAGCGCATGGTTAGAGCTGTTGGTGTTGCGGTGGCTGCTCCTCCTCTTCTTTGGTGTTGCTACAGCTGCCCTTTAACATAACTAAAAGATTGATGTCTTCTCTCAAGTGTAGAAGTGTCGAAGTAATAAATAACCCGATAAGATGGGAGTTGAACCACCGAGAGGTTAATTGTACAAATTATAAAAAAAACAATAATAGCAATAACAACAATAATAACAATAACAATAACATCAATAACTATAATAATAATAATAATAATAATAGTAGTAGTAGTAGTAGTAGTAGTAGTAGTAGTAGTAGTAGTAGTAGTAGTAGTAGTAATAATAATAATAATAATAAAGAAAGAGAAGAAGAAGATGATGATGAGAACTTGGAGATAGAATATGAATGTAAGGATTAAACAATGATAATAACAAATGTTAAGGTTAGAGGTTCCACTAATGGTATGTCAAACAAGTATAGTATAAACTCGTATTATTCAATTGGAAACCACACACAAAGGAGGTTCCAATCAGATTATAGATTGTTAACATGATTACATTAGTCATCTTATTCGATTAATGTTAATACTTGTAAATCTCATCAAGCATTCATGATTATAATTTATGTTAACAACAAATCAAGTTCCTTTCATAGCTTAGGTGTCGGTTATACCATACAGTATAAACTATGAAAGTGCCAAGCATTTGTTATACCAAGTGTTATACAACATAAATCAAGATTAGTTATTTAACAAGTAAAGTATTAAAGAGTGAACAAGATAACAAATATAAAATATGTTAGTATCAAACATTAAAGTCCATATTGAGTTTTATTATACTTATTCTTACACCATTAGTGTAACCTTTTCACCTTGACATAATAAACTTAGCAAAACATAATAAAAAAAAGAAAAATAAATAAACAAAACAAGAACATAAACCAGATAAAATTTAACTAAGTAAAGGAAAGGAAATGAAAGGCATAAACTTGATATTAATGAAAGCAAAACATAAACATTACAAAAAATACAAAGAGAGAAAGCAAGAGCATGATCTTGATCTAGACACCAAGATGCCTAAATGCATGGCAAATGCCTCCTTTTATAGGCTAAAATTGGAAACTATTGATTTGATGACTAATTGATGAGTAGGTGACCAACTCTTGATTTGGTGACAATCATTATCTTCTCTTGTCTGCCCAAAACATCATTGATAACGTCAAAATTAGAGCCACTCAAAAAACATGAAAGTTGTAGGAAATTGTCTTAGCTATCTTGTGTAAAAGATTTAGCTCATTTTGACTTCTAGAACTCCAGATATGGCCAAAATATTAAACAGTGTTGGGGCTGGAGGATAGATTTGGGCATCTTTGTTGTTGCTACAATTTGGACTTGAAAATGGCCTTTTTAGATCTTAGGCTTCATATGAAAGTTATAGACCTATGTCTTACCTTTCCATCCATATAAAGTAGACCTAAATCTGAGATCTAGAGCACCAGATATGACTCAATTACCGAACAGTGTTCTGGTTTGGATTGCACCGACATCTCTTTTTTAATTTTGGTCATCTATTTGCCCTTGCAATTTAAGTTCTTAAAGTCATCAATCAATCCTTTCATTTATGTTATAGACCTGCATTTAAAATGAACATTTACCATAAATTAAAGGTATCTTGTATTATTAGATATATTATTATAAAGCATGCTTTAGTTAAGAAGTTATTGATATTTCAAGTGCAAAATGATGATATAAAACCATGATAAAAATACACTTTTAAGTACTAATCACCCTTCCTCCTCGTCTGTGCAGCTGCTGGTGTGGTTCGTGGTGTTTGTTGCAGTTGGGGTGGTGGGGGTGGAGAGAAGAAAAAGTATTGTAGGGAAGAGAGGGAGAGAGAGAGATGTTGCAGGCTTCGATGAGGTTGTTGGGTGATGGATGGGATGTGGTGTTTTGTGGGAAGGACGGTGGTGAGATCAGTGGTAGAGGCTGGAGGCCACGGCAGAGAGAAAAAAAGAAAGAGAGGGTTGGTCACAGGAAAAACCGGGCAGAAAAAGCTGATTTTCGGCCAACTTTGGATTTGATTTTCTCTTCCTCTTGAGAATGAAATTTGCTCCTATTTATTGGGATGGAAAGAGGGTAATCTTGTCTTCAATGAGGAAAGATTCTCAGCCCTTGATTCCACTCGAGGAATCTAAGCTGTTGGTTCAAAGTGTGCACCTCGAACTGCCAAATTTGACAATTCAAGGCTGCAGACTACACTAGGTGGCCACTTTGGGCTAATAAACGAAGTTGTTTCAAAGTTTGATGACCCGACTAGACCATTCTCGGGGATAAAGGGGTTTTAAGTGGACATGTTGGCGTACGTGTTGTCGGATTTGGTGGTCAAACGAGGCAGAAAATATGCCTCGAAAACTGTTACTCGAGCAGCTTTGCGGGGAAGAAGATGAACAGTAACCAGGTGACGCGTCGCCTAATCCCTTTCCTTTTTAAAAAAAAACACAAAAATGGTGCCGTTTTGGATAAAAAATCAGGGATTTTTGCTAATTTTCAATTTAGTCCTCCAACTTTCAATTTCATTTAATATAATTCCCCAATTGACCCTAAACTTTTGATTTAATGCAATTTGATCCCAGCTTAACTTCAAAATTAGCCTTAGATTTATGTGCCTTTTACGATATGGTCCTTGGTTTCGAATTTATGGTGACCATTAAATGTTTAATTTCTTTAATTTGACCCCAGGATTTTATCAATTAGACCCCTAAGTTCGGCGGCTTTTGCAGATTGGTCCTTGGTTTTGGATTTTATCAATTTAACCCCTAATTGGCCCCAAAATTTTAATTTTCTTTCAATTTGGACCCTAATTCAAATCAATTAACTTGGTAAAAATTAAATTTGGTCTCTTAAAATTCCAATCTTCTTAATTAAGCTCAAATTAGACTCCCAAACTTAATTTTTTTTCACCAATTAAGCCCCAAATAAAATTAATTTAACCCATTTAAAGTGTAATTAAGTCCTTGCACTTAATTAAACCTTCATTTGGACCTAAATTAATTCTTAAACATAATTAAAATTTAATTTGGCCCATTATTAAATCAAATTGGCCTATTGAAAATTTAATTATGTTATTGGACTTAATGTTTATGCAAATTTTTCCAATAATCATTTAATTTGACCTTGAATTTGCATTTTTTTCTCCAATTTTAGGCATAATGGGGTGCTAATAGATCTTACATCTCCTCTAAAATTTATTGCTTGATTTTTGCCAATTTTTGTAGTCTTTCTATATTAGTTTTCTCCACATTGCCATCTTTTATTTTATTTTTTTGATTTTTATTTTGAAAAAAAAGTGAATTTTAGGAATGACCTAGAATTGGGTTATGACATTATTAATATTGCTTATTAGTTGGAGTGTGAATTTTCTAATTTGTTGTATCTTTATTTTTAAGCTATTACTTTATCTTTTACGTTTCATTTTCTTTTATTTGCAATCTTCTTTTTCCTTTCTTTCATATTCATATAATTGTTATATTATTTTTTTCATCATGACTAATGTTGAAGATGTAGAGGGTGAAGGGAGTGTTCAAGGTAATGGGCCTCCACAATTCAATGATTAACTTCATTTTCATTCACCCAGCTAGATAAAATACACCTTTGTGCATTATCTTGCCCCTTAACCAACAGACTTTCAATTTGAAAACCAGAAATGATTGAACTTCTTCCCACATATCATGTTATGGATTCTAAAAATCCATTATACATATTAAGGACTTTGAAGAGGTATGTAATACTTTTATTGATAGAACAACTAAGGCTTAAGTTGTTCCTATTCTCTCTAAAGGATAAAGCCAAACTTTGGCTAAACTCCATGCGTCCTAGGCCTATAGGTACATGGAGGGAAATGCAAGCTGAATTTTTGAAAAAAAATATTTCCCCACTTATAGGACAGGAGCCTTACAATGTCAAATGATGAATTTTTCTTGTAGTCCAAATGAGTCATTTCTCCAAGCTTGGAAAAGGTTCAAAGACTTGTTAAATGCATGCCCCCACCATGGTTTTGAGATATGGAGGTTAGTGAGTTTCTTCTTTGACTCTCTTACCACAGAGTTTAAAAATTTAGTGTCAACTATGTGTAATGGTGAGTTTTATGACAAAGAACCAAGTGAAGCCTTTAAATTTTTTGATCAATTGGCTAAAAACACAAAGTAATGGGAGACCTCTCTCCCACTTTATGTTAAGCCTAGAAACACCATTTCTCATTCAAGTGGTAAGTTCCAATCAAAAGATACTGATGACCTTAATGCTAGATTAGCATCATTAACTAAGAAAGTAGAGTCTCTTGGGCTTAAAAAAGTATATGTCATAAGTATACAACAAGAGGAGAGTTGTGTTGTGTGTGAGAGCAAAGGGCATAGGACAACTAAGTGTCCTACCATTCCAACCTTCAAGAAAGTGCTACATGGCCAAACTTCTGATTCAAGTAATGTTAGAAAGCTTTTTTCAAACCAAGTAGGCAATCCCTACTCTGATACCTGTAATCTTAGATGGAGGAGCCACCTAAATTTTGGATGGAGAAATGAGGGCTCTTTAGTACCTCAAACATTTCAACCTCCACCCCAACCATTTCATGCTTCTACACATAACATGTATCAACCACCTCATAAGAGATCCTTAGAGGATACTCTTCAACAATTCATACAAACACAAAAGGAAATTAACAACTAAGCTTATATATTTCAAGACTAGACCAATAGGATCTTAGATGACATTTGAAGTCAACTAACTAAGTTAATTCAATCACTAAGCATTCAAGAGAAGGGAAAAATCCTAACTCAACCAATGCCCAATCCAAAAGGTCAGGTACACATGAGTGAATTCTCACTTAGTGAACCTTCAAACCATGAACAAGTCCAAGCCATCACCACCCTTAGAAGTGGAACGATTGTTGATAAAGGTATAGGTTTTGGGATTCCTAAAGGCATTGTGGAGGAGAAATCTAGGGAAAGTGAAGAGGGAATCAAAACACAAGTGAAAAATGAGAGTTTAAGTGAAAAGGAAGGTGAGTTAAATAAGAGAGAAATGAGTGAGAAAGGAGATGATTCAAGAAAAATTAGAGTTAAAGTGAGTGATTTAGAATTTGTTCCTAGAACACTATTTCCACAAAGGTTAGGGAAACCTAAATATGATCTTATGGACTCAGAAATCTCTGAATTGTTCAAACAAATAAGAGTTAATATTCCACTTTTTTAAGCAATTAATTCATGATGAAACATTTTATTCTTTGGAATGTGATGATGAAGAAGTAAAAAAAGCTCGAAACTTATCTAGATCCAATGCCTATTATATCAATATGTCAATGAACCCCATTGTTTGAGCCTTTAATTTCATCCCAAGTGAAAGTTAAGGCATCTCTTACCCAACCTTATAAACTAGAAAGGAAGCCTTTACCAAGTGATCTTAAGTATGCATTTCTAGGGAAAGATGAATTCTATTGTGATCTCATTAAAACTTAGCATAAAGCAAGAACAAAAACTTAATCTCATGCGTTAAGAACCCAAAACTTTTCAAAGGTGTATGATGAGTATCCCTAGTGACATGGTGGAAATTTTTTGGAAGTTTTCATGGTTGTTTTTTTAGTTTATGGGGATTCTTATGAGTTGTGTCTAATGCATAGAGAAAACGTTCTCAAAAGGTGTGAAGAGAGCAATATTGTACTCAATTGGGAGAAGTTTCATTTTATGGTGACACATGGCATTATCTTAGGTCACTTTGTCTCTTCAAAAGGGATAGAGGTAGATAGGTTAAAAGTTGAAATCATTCAAAAATTACATACCCTTGGGACTGTAAAAGATGTGAGATCCTTTTTAAGACACGCTAGTTTTTACCGAAGATTCATTTATTCTTTTAATACCATTGCCAAACCAATGTGTAACTTATTATCATAAGATGTCCAGTTTGATTGGACATTAAAATGTCAAGAAACTTTTAAAAAGCTTAAAGGGTTGTTGACCACTATACTAATCATTCAAGCTCCTGGTTGGTCTTTACCATTTGAACTAATATGTGATGCTAGTGATTTTGCGGTAAGGGCTATTTTAGGGCAAAGTAAAGATAAGAAGCCTCATGTCATATATTGTGCTAGCAAGACTTTAAATGATGCTAAATTGAATTACACTACAACTGAAAAAGAACTCTTAGCTGTGGTCTTTGCATTAGACAAGTTTAGATCTTATTTAGTTGGATCTCTTGTTATTGTTTTCATTGATCATGCAACATTGAAATACTTGCTCACAAAACAAAATGCTAAACCACATTTGATTTGATGGATCCTTTTACTCCAAGAGTTTAACCTTGAAATTCGAGATAAAAAGGGAGTAAAGAATGTAATGGCTAATCATTTGACCCATCTTTCAAGTGATACGACCATAATTGATGAATCTCCAATAAATGAACTCTTTGGTGATGAAAATTTATTTTATGCAGGTATTATCTCTTACATTGGTTCTTCATGGTATGTTGACATAGCAAATTACCTAGCCATAAGTCAGATTCCTTCTCATTGGTCTAAACTTGACAAACAAAAATTCTTGCAAAACATGCATATTTTTTTGGGATGATCCTTACCTATTTAAATATTGTCCTGACCAAATTGTTAGGTAGTGCATCCCTGATCATGAAATTCCAAGTGTCATTATTTTTTGTCATACATTAGCCTATGGTAGTCATTTCTCTTCGAAGATAACCACTGCTAAGATCTTGTAGTGTGGTTTTCATTGGCCCACCATGTTTAAAGATGTCCATGCCTTTTTTGTTGCATGTGACCGATGTCAAGGACTAGGTAACCCCACTAGGCGTAACATGACACCCTTTAACCCCATTATTGTTTTGAAAATATTTGATTGCTGGGGGATGATATCATGTGACTTTTTCCAAGTTCATATGGCTACCAATTCATCCTTGTAGCTGTAGATTATGTGTTTAAATAGGTAGAGGCTATTACATCTTGAACCAATGACCATCGAGTTATGGTCAAATTCTTGAAACAAAATATTTTCTCTCGTTTTGACATGCCCCGGGCTATGATTAGTGATGGGAAAAAGCATTTTTCTAACAAGCCCATTTGGATATTGATGAAAAAATATGGTGTAATTCACAAGGTCAGTACCCCCTATCACCCACAAACTAGTGAGCAAGCTGAGTTGGCAAATAGGGAGATCAAGAACATTTTAGAGAAAACAGTCAACCCAAACCGTAAAGATTGGTCCTCATGACTAGTTAATGCTTTGTGGGCATATCATACTGCTTACAAAACCTCTTTAAGAATGTCTCCTTATAGGCTAGTTTATGGAAAGCCTTATCATCTCCTTGTTGAGATTGAGCACCGAGCATATTGGGTCATCCGACAATTCAATGATTATAAAAATAAGGTTGGCAAAAATAGAAAGCTTTAATTGGATGAATTAGAGGAACTGAGAAATGATGCATTTGAAAATGCAAAAATTTCAAAACATAAGATGAAAACTTTGCATGATAAACATATTCTTAGAAAATCTTTTCATGTTGGTCAAAAGGTTCTCTTGTATAATTCATGATTACATCTCTTTCCTAGGAAGTTAAGGACAAAATGAATTGGTTCATTTATGATTAAATCCATCTCTAAGTATGGTGCCTTTGAGGTAGAAAATCCTAAGAATGGAAATGTTTTGAAAGTAAATGGTCATTGATTGAAACCTTATCTTGAAAACTTTATGGCTGAAGCTGAGAAATTGGATCTTGAAGATCCAATATCATTGTAGTATCACAAGTAATGAGTTTTTTTCCTTTCTTTCGTTTTCTTTTATTTTTCCAATTCTTATATTTACTTGTTCATGCATTGGGGACAATGCATTATTCTAAGTTGGGGGGGTGTAAGCTTCTTTATTTGCAAAAGAAAAAAAAAATTGGTTTGATGTTTTCTTTTAGTTGTGATATGTAGTTAAAAAAAAAAGAACCAAGCAAAAAGTCAACTCATGTCCAATTCAATTAGGCATTCATCCTTGAAAGAAAAAAAGAGAGTAATAATTTTTTAATCTTTATTCTTTTATTCTCTGCTTTTTTTTACATTAAGGATAATGTAAAACATAATTTTAGATATTTAATTATGTTGAATGCTTGAGATGGCCATGCTTGTTTGACAAAAAAAAAATTTACATTCGTAGGTGAGTAAGACTTGTTTAGGATCAACATTACATTTTTGGATTCATTATTGTGTTGAACATTGTATATTTTAATTTGGGATATATAATATCTTATAAAGCAAGATATAACATACTTTTGGTTCTCTTTAAGATTATTGAAGTACATCTTTCCTTGTAAAAGTTGTGTGAGTTGTGTGATTATGCATGGAAGAAAAGTGTGATGCTTTACTTGTGATCATTCCTTTTGATCTAGTACTAAACAAGGTTTAAGTAAATAGAGTAATAATTATTAGACAATTAAATAAATAAATGTGTACAAAGTTCTATATACTCCAATGTTTTGAGTTGCTTGGTAACTAGGGATATTCATCGTAAATGTTTATTTTTACGTCAAACAACAGCTTGAAATATGAGTATACAAAAGCACTTTAAGTTTGTGACTTTGTGAGTAACTGGGTGCATTCATCATAAATGTTTCTATTCGCATCAAAAGGAAAGTGACCACTTAAAGACAAACAATAAATAATATCTTCACAAAAAAGAAAAAAAAACATAGATATTTCTCTAGTTTGCTATCTTATTTGTAGTAGTGAGAAGGGAAGATCACAAGTTGAGTTTTCGCATGAATCAATTATGTTGGTTACATGATAAATACGATTGAATTTGGAATTTTGTATGGCTATTTGATTTAGAGAATCTAAGTATGTTTATTTTTTTATTTGCTATTGTGTATACACTAAGTTGAAGATATGTATTTATTGTTTTTATTTGGATTTTTTATAATAATTGATGTGCTTTTTAGTATTGAAATTTCTTTTCATATTTTGCTAAGTTTTTGGAGCTTAAACGGATTATGTCAAAAAATTTAATATTAGAATTTAGAACAAAGAATTAAAGAGAAATTTAGTTGAAGTTTGAAGCAAATCTTGAATCAAATAAGTACTCCAAAGTTTTCCAAAAAAATCAATTATGTTCCAATCCTAGAAAAGATTATCATATGATCCATTTCAAGCTCAAACTTGCCTTATATTGTGTGCAAACTTCAACTATCAAACATTCAAGGTTTCAATATCAATCTTAGCCCAAATAATAGGTACATTTGTATCCTTATATGATGCTTAAATTCAGCCCCAAATCATCGTTCAAATCAGCTCAAGCACAATACATGATCTTACATGTTCACACAACAAATAACAATTAATTTATTTTGGGTAATCCATTGATCCAAGAAGGCAAGCTCATGGATGGAAAGCTGGAGGGGACATCGTTACATTATTTTGGGTGAAAAAAAAGAGAGACAGCTCATAAATGAGGAAGAAAAACGTGTACTATAGTGGTTGCAAAGCTGACCTAATTTGATTTTTCAGAACACCTTTTAGCATTTTGCCCATAATGTTTGACTCTAGTGTCCAAATAAGTTGTTCTTCAATGATATAAAAAGGTGAAAAAATTTCCTATAAATATATCTTTAATAGACATCTCCAGAAAAGGCTCCCAGGAGGGTCTAAATTACTATCCAAAGTTAGCATCATATTTGTGTATGAATTTTTACTGAAATTGTGTTGTATTGGTGATTTCTTCAACATATATAAGATAACTCAACCTAATATCAACAATGGTGATATTAAATTGGAATATATTACAATGAAGTTTAGAAAGATGAAGATTGATTATTGTTTAAGAATGAACAAGTACTTTCATATTAAGTAAGACATTGAATCAAGCAATCTCTATACCAAAACTAAAGTTTGTGCATAAAAATTCAAGATTATAACATTACCTAAATGATTTCTAAAATTTCTTTTCAATAATAAATTATTGATGAAGAAAATGAGAAGATAAACATTAAGATTCATTCATATCCTAAAGAACTCACCTTAATTACTACTATGCTTGATTTGGATCCAAGAAAGAGTTTAGCCAACCATGATTATATATAAAAACACTTCAATAAATATGAAATAACTTGAATCAAACAGAAATAATAAGTTTTACAAACTAAAGAACCGAAATCTATAAAGAAGAACAGAACACAATTTCATAAAACATTCGGACACAAATCTGACTCTAACTTTGGACAGAAATTGGACCCTCTTAGAAGCTTTTTTCGAGATGTCTATTAGAGACATATTTATAGGAAATTCTATCACCTTTCCATATCATTAAACAAAAGCTCATTTGGACACCTGAGGCAAAAGTTATGGGTAAAACACAGAAAGGTGTTCCGAAAAATCAAATTAGGACAGCTTTGCAACCACTTTGGTGCACGTTTTTCTTCCTCATTTATGAACTATCTCTTTCTTCTTTTTGACCAAAAATAATGTAAAAATATCCCCTCCAGCTTTCCATCCATCTGCTTGCCTTTTTGGATCAATGGATTACCCAAAATAAATGAATTGTTGTTGTGTGGACATGTAAGATCATGGATTGTTTTTGGGCTGATTTGAAGGTTGATTTGGGGCTGAATTTAAGCATCAAATAAGTATACAAATATACCTATTATTTGGGCTAAGATTGACATTGAAACCTTGAGTGTTTAATGGTTGAAGTTTGCACACAACATAAGGCAAGTTTGGGCTTGAAATAGATCATATGATATTCTTTTCTAGAATTGGAATAGAATTGATTTTTGGGACAAATTTGGAGCACTTATTTGAACCAAGATTTGCTTCAATCTTCAACTAAATGTCTCTTCAATTCTTTGTTCTTAATTCCAACATTGAATTTCCTGAATTAATTTATTTAAGCTCCAAAAACCAATCGAAACATTAAAACAAACTTCATTACTAAAAAACACATCAATTATTATAAAAAAAAAAAACCAAATAAAAACAATAAATACATATGTAAAATAAGAGACTTAATGACACTTTTGATGCACAATCAAAATGCATAAAAATACATTAGGATGGACCATAACTAATATAAAAGGAATTAGTCCTTTGATTTGTACACACAGAATTTATTTGGAGGAAAATGCTAAACCCTCTAGGGAAATGCAACGGAGGCTCAATCCTAATATGAAAGAAGTAGTGAAAAATAAAGTCATTAAGTTTCTAGATAATGGAATCATTTATCCTATTTCTAATAGAAAATAGGTAAGTCCTACTCAAGTTGTACCCAAAACGTTTGGAGTCATTATGATAACAAATAAGAACAATGAATTAATTCCCACTAGGACTGTTATTGGTTGACGCATGTGCATTGACTAAAGAAAACTTAATTCAATGACTAGAAAAGATCATTTTCCTTTACCTTTCATGGATCAAATCTTAGAAAGAGTTGCAGGTCATGAATTTTATTGTTTCCTAGATGGCTATTCAGGTTACAACCAAATTGACATTGTATTGAAAGATCAAGAGAAGACGACTTTCACATGTCTATTTGGTACTTTTGCATATCGAAGGATGCCTTTTGGATTTTGTAATGCACCAGCCATGTTTCAAAGATGCATGCTCAGTATATTTAATGATATGGTTGAACATTTTCTTAAGATTTTTGTAGATGATTTTTATGTTTTTGGCGATTTATTTGATGATTGTTTGATTAACTTAGAAAAGGTTTTAAGTAGGTATGAAAAGAAGAATCTTGTATTGAATTGGAAAAAATATCACTTTATGGTAACAAGCAACATTGTACTTGGTGACATTGTTTCATCAAAAGGAATTGGTGTTGACAAATCTAAAATCAAGTTAATTACTAATTTGCTAATACTAAAATCTATTAAAGATGTTAGATCATTCTTAGGATATGTTGGTTTTTATAAAAGGTTCATCAAAGATTTTAGTGTAATATCTAAGCCCTTAAGTAACCTTCTAACAAAGGATAATATTTTTGAATGGACTGAACATTGTGAAGAAGCCTTTGCTAAACTTAAAAACTTGCTTAATTCTATTCCTGTCATTTAAGCTCTTAATTGGTCATTACCTTTTAAAATAATGTGTGATTCTAGTGATTATACTCTAGGTGCTGTTTTAGGACAAAGAAAAGATAAGAAACCTTATGTCATATTCTATATAAGTAAAACTTTAAATAGTGCTTAAATGAATTACACCACCATTAAAAAAGAATTACTTGTAGTAGTATTTGCATGTGAGAAATTCAGGTCTTATCTTATTGGCTAACCTCTTGTTGTTTTTAGTGATCATGCAACATTGAAATATTTTCTTTCTAAGAAAGATTTTAAGGCTAGATTGGTGTAGTGGATTTTGTTACTTCAAGAATTTGATATCACAATCAAAGACAAGAAAGACACCAAAAATATTATCGCAAAACATTTGTCAAGATTGACAATGGATTTGAAAACTGACATCATTAATTGATGACTACTTTCCAGATGAATCTTTATTTTTTGTCTCTACAATGCTTTGGTTTGCTAATATTATCAATTTTCTTGTTTTAGGATAATTGCTAGCTCATTAGAGTACCCAAGATAAAAGAAAATTCTTGAACGAAGTGAAGAACTTTTATTAGGATGACCCATATTTATTCAAATATTATCCTGATCAAATATTTTGAAAATACATTCCCGACAATAACGTAAGTAATGTCATTGAATTTTATCAATCTAAGGCATGTGAGGGCCATTTCTTATCAAGAAAGACAATTGTAGAAATCTTACAAAGTGGATTTTACTAGCCCACCATATTCAAGGACTCACATACATTCCACAAAACTCGTGAAAATTATCAAAAGTTAGGATTTATTTCAAAACACAGAGAGTCTTTAGATAATTTTCTATTGACTCTTAAGTCTCATTATAGTGGAGATAAGCATCGTACAATTCATGAATTATGAACCCATTTTCATGAAGAACATGCTTGGTATAGTTTAGGGAAACTGACTAAAAAAAACCCTTTTTTCCTTCTTTTCATTTCTACTCAACCTATTTTCATAAAGAACTTGGCATTTTAATTTCTCATCTATAAAATCTTTTTTCCATTCTTTTTATTTCTACTCAACCCATATATTTAAAAAATATAGAAGGGTGTAAAAATGGCAAGTTTCTCAAGTCATCACATAAGAAATATTTGTGTTTTTAATGGATCTAGTCCTAGGAAAGAAAAGGAGTTTTTAAAATCAGCAAATCATATTGGTCAGGTGCTAGTTGGAGAAAGATTCATTTAGTATACGGGGGGAGGCAATCTTGGGTTAATAGGAGGTGTGTCAATAATTGTATTTTCAAGAGGTAGTCAAGTTTTAGGGATCGTCCCCAAAGCTTTAGTACAAGTGGACATCATTGGAAAAACAATTAGAGAGGAACAATAGGTCTCCATAATGTCTACTAGAATGAATGCAATGTTCAACATTGTTGATGCTTTCATTGCCTTACCAAGTGGTCTAGGCACATTAGAATAGATGTTTATGTGTGAAATAGGAATTAATGGTTATTACGATAAGTTGTTATCATTTCTTAATCATGCTGTGAAACAGGAATATCTAACATCTTTGGCAGGAAAAATCATAATCTCTACTGATACTACTGAATAATTGATTGACTAACTATAATCTTTCATTCCTGTAATTGATCCTTCAATGAGTAGCATAAATTGGTCATCTAAGGAAAGCCATAAAAAGTTTAGATTGAATTTGAGTCTTTATTTGTGAATCTTTGTGTCTTTTGCTTTTATTATTGTGTTTTGTTATTTTTTATAATTGTTTATGTGTGTTTGAAGTTTGTCAGTGTTGGTTATTTTAAGTGATGTCTTTTATACTCTATCTTTCTACATTAACACATTGAGGACAATGTCTCGTTTTGGTTAGGGGGAGAGGGTAGTAGTTGATAAAAAAAAATAACTAACTATGTTTTCTATTTCATAAAGCATGTGCAAAATTGTTGTTACTAAGATGACAGAGTAAATGAGCTCTTTTGCCAAAGTGACTCTTGAGACGCATCTTAGTAACCATTCTTAGCAAGATCTATCATAATACTTCTTGAAATATTCAGGTTTACAAATTCTCACATTATTATGACTTAATTCTACTTATATACCCATTTAACATATATTCTTAAACCTTAATTTTCACACACACATTTTAACATATGATTGCAGGTTGAATATTGGATTATTATATTATTTATATTCTTTCATTAAAGATAACAATTAAAGGAAAGTGATAGTATATAATTTCAAAAAAAAATAATAAAAAGCAAAAAAATTATAATAAAAATATAGATAAGTTTGGTTTTGTAGCCTCCCTAACCTAAGTAAATAAGCCTAAAGGGGTGTTTTAATACCTAATACCCTAAAGTCAACTAACTTGGGAGCTATTGGCCCAACACTTGTTATATGGGTTTAGGGGAAAATTTAAGGAAGTCAAACATTGAGGACAATATCTCATTTTGGTTAGGGGAAGAGGGTAGTAGTTGATATTAAAAAAAATAACTAACAGTGCTTTTTATTTCATAAACCATTTTCAAAACTATTATTACTAGGATAACAAAGTAAAGGAGTTCTTTTGTTAAAGTGATTCTTGATATGTATCTTAGTAAATATTCTTAACAAGGTCTATTAGAATACTTCTTGAAATATTCAGGTTTACAAACTCTCGTATTGTTATCACTTAATTCTACTCATATACTTATTTAACAAGTATTCTTAAACTTTCATTTTCACACACATACTTTGACATATGAATACGGGTTGCACATTGGATTATTATATTATTTATGTTCTTTTGTTAAAGGTAACAACTAAGAGAAAGGGATAGTATATAAATTATAAAAATAAATAAATAAATAAATAATGATAATAAAAGTATAGATAACTTTGGTTTTGTAACCTCCATAACCTAATCAATTAAGTCTGAAAGAGTCTTTTAACACCTAATACCTTAAAGTCAATAAGAATTTCAAAATATATTATTTAGATTGTTTGGATTTTCTATTACTGTTTTGGCATATTTATCGACAAAGTTTTCTTTCTTAGGTATTTTCTTCTCAATCAATCCAAACCTACAATACCCAAAAACGAGATTAAATGAGGGTTATTTAAGTCCTAAATTTGTGCATGGACTTGAAAAACAATGATTTCTAATATGACTTGAATTCATTAGAGATTAAAATCCTTTTTTTTCATAGAATATATGTGGCAGCTATGGGCTCTATAAAGTTTGATTAGTACTTAAAAGTATATTTTTATCATGGTTTTATATCATCATTTTGCACTTGAAGTATCAATAACTCCTTAACTAAAGCATGTTTTATAATAATATATCTAATAATATAAGATACCTTTAATTTATGGTAAATGTTCATTTTAAATGCAGGCCTATCACATAAATGAAAATATTGATTGATGACTTTAAGAACTTAAATTGCAAAGGCAAAGAGATGGCCAAACTTAGAAAAGAGATGTCGGTGCGATCCAAACCGAATACTGTTCGGTAATTGGGTCATATCTGGAGCTATATATCTTAGATTTAGGTCCAATTTATATGGATGGAAAGGTAAGACATAGGCCTACAACTTTCATATGGAGCCCAAGATCTAAAAAGGCTATTATCAAGTCCAAATTATAGCAACAACAAAGAAGCTTGAATCTGTCTTCCAGCCCGAGCACTGTTCGGTATTTTGGCCATATCTGGAGTTCTAGATGTCCAAATGAGCTGAATGTTTTACACACGAAAGCCGAGACAATTGCCTACAACTTTCATGTACAACTGGCTCCAATTTTGACGTTATCAATGATGTTTGGGGCAGACAAAAGAAGATAAGGATTGTCACCAAGTCAAAAGTTGGCCACCCACTTATCAATTAGTCATCAAATCAATAGTTCCTAATTTTGGCCTATAAAAGGAGGCATTTGCCATGCATTTAGGCATCTTGGTGTTCAGATCAAGATCATGCTCTTCCTTTCTCTCTTTGTATTTTTTGTAATGTTTATGCTTTGTTTTCATTAATATTAAGTTTATGCTTTTCATTTCCTTTCCTTTACTTAGTTAACTTTTATGTTCTTATTTTGTTTATCTATTTTGCTTTCTTTCATTATGTCTAGCTAAGTTAGTTATGTCAAGGTGAAAAGGTTACACTAATGGTGTAAGAATAAGTATAATGTAAACTTAATATGGACTTTAATGTTTGATACTAACATGTTTTATATTTGTTATCTTGTTCACTCTTTAATACTTTGCTTGTTAAATGACTAATCTTGATTTATGTTGTATAACACTTGGTACAACAAATGCTTAGCACTTTCATAGCCCATAATGTATGGTATAACCGACACCTGAGCTATGAAAGGAACTTGATTTGTTGTTATCATAAGTTATTTTGGCCATATCTAGAGTTCTAGAAGTCCAAATGAGCTGCATTTTTTACACAAGATAGCTGCAATAATTTCCTACTACAACTTTCATGTTTCCGAGTAGCTTCAAGTTTGAAGTTATCAATGACTTTTTGGGCAGATAAGAGAAGATAATGATTGTCACCAAGTCAAGAGTTGGCCACCCACTTATCAATTAGTCATCAAATCAATAGTTTCCAATTTTGGCCTATAAAAGAAGGCATTTGCCATGCATTTAGGCATCTTGGTGTCCAGATCAAGATCATGCTCTTCCTTTCTCTCTTTGTATTTTTTGTAATGTTTATGCTTTGCTTTCATTAATATCAAGTTTATGCCTTTCATTTCCTTTCATTTAGTTAGTTAACTTTTATCTTATTTATGTTCTTATTTTGTTTATTTATTTTTCTTTCTTTCATTCTGTCTAGCTAAGTGACAAGACGAAAAGATTGATGTCTTCTCCCAAGTGCAGGAGTGTCGAAGTAATAAATAACCGGGCAAGACCGGGGTCGAATCACAGGGAGGTTAATTGTACAAATTATAACCAATAATTATAAACAATAGCAATAACAACAATAACTATAATAATAATAATAATAATAATAATAATAATAATAATAATAATAATAATAGTAATAATAATAATAATAATAATAATAAAGAAAGAGAAGAAGAAGAAGATGATGAGAACTTGGAGATGAAAAATTAATGTAAGGATTAAACAATAATAATAACAAATGTCAAGGTTAGAGGTTCCACTAATGGTGTATCAAACAAGTATAGTATAAACTCTTATTATTGAATTGGAAACCACACACAAAGGAGGTTCCAATCAGATTATATATTGTTAACATGATTACATTAGTCATCTTATTCAATTAATGCTAATACTTGTAAATCTCGTCAAGCATTCATGATTATAACTTATGTTAACAACAAATCAAGTTCCTTTCACAGCTCAGGTGTCGGTTATACCATACATTATGGGCTATGAAAGTGCCAAGCATTTGTTGTACCAAGTGTTATACAACATAAATCAAGATTCGTCATTTAACAAGCAAAGTATTAAAGAGTGAACAAGATAACAAATATAAAACATGTTAGTATCAAACATTAAAGTCCATATTAAGTTTACACTATACTTATTCTCACACCATTAGTGTAACCTTTTCACCTTGACATAATTAACTTAGCTAGACATAATGAAAGAAAGCAAAATAGATAAACAAAATAAGAACATAAAAGTTAACTAAGTAAAGGAAAGGAAATGAAAAGCATAAACTTAATATTAATGAAAACAAAGCATAAACATTACAAAAAATACAAAGAGAGAAAGGAAGAGCATGATCTTGATCTGAACACCAAGATGCCTAAATGCATGGCAAATGCCTCCTTTTATAGGCCAAAATTAGGAACTATTGATTTGATGACTAATTGATAAGTGGGTGGCCAACTTTTGACTTGGTGACAATCCTTATCTTCTTTTGTCTGCCCCAAACATCATTGATAACGTCAAAATTGGAGCCAGTTGTACATGAAAGTTGTAGGCAATTGTCTCGGCTTTCGTGTGTAAAACATTCAGCTCATTTGGACATCTAGAACTCCAGATATGGCCAAAATACCGAACAGTGCTCGGGCTGGAAGACAGATTCAAGCTTCTTTGTTGTTGCTATAATTTGGACTTGATAATGGCCTTTTTAGATCTTGGGCTCCATATGAAAGTTGTAGGCCTATGTCTTACCTTTCCATCCATATAAATTGGACATAAATCTAAGATATATAGCTCCAGATATGACCCAATTACCGAACAGTATTCGGTTTGGATCGCACCGACATCTCTTTTCTAAGTTTGGCCATCTCTTTGCCTTTGCAATTTAAGTTCTTAAAGTCATCAATCAATATTTTCATTTATGTGATAGGCCTGCATTTAAAATGAACATTTACCATAAATTAAAGGTATCTTATATTATTAGATATATTATTATAAAACATGCTTTAGTTAAGGAGTTATTGATACTTCAAGTGCAAAATGATGATATAAAACCATGAAAAAAATGCACTTTTAAGTACTAATCACTAAGTTTATTATGTCAAGGTGAAAAGGTTACACTAATGGTGTAAGAATAAGTATAATGTAAACTTAATATCGACTTTAATGTTTGATACTAACATGTTTTATATTTGTTATCTTGTTCACTCTTTAATACTTTGCTTGTTAAATAACTAATCTTGATTTATGTTGTATAACACTTGGTACAACAAATGCTTGGCACTTTCATAGCCCATAATGTATGGTATAACCGACACCTGAGCTATGAAAGGAACTTGATTTGTTGTTAACATAAGTTATAATCATGAATGCTTGACAAGATTTACAAGTATTAGCATTAATCGAATAAGATGACTAATGTAATCATGTTAACAATCTATAATCTGATTGGAATCTCCTTTATGTGTGGTTTTTAATTGAATAATAAAAGTTTATAGTATACTTGTTTGACATACCATTAGTGGAATCTCTAACCTTGACATTTGTTCTTATCATTGTTTAATCTTTACATTAATATTTCATCTCAAAGTTCTCATCTTCTTCTTCTCTTTCTTTATTGTTATTATTATTATTATTATTATTATTATTATTATTATTATTAGTACTAGTACTACTACTACTACTACTACTATTATTATTATTATAGTTATTGTTGTTATTGCTATTATTGTTGTTTATAATTTGTACAATTAACCTCTTTGTGGTTCAACCCCGGTCTTGCCGGGTTATTTATTACTTTGACACTCCTGTACTTGGGTGAAGACATCAATGTTTTAGTCGTGTCAAAGTTCCAATTGCTTTTTATTTCTTTTAGTTCTCTTTATGTTTTGGTAGCTTAGAGAGTATTTTAACACTTCTTTTTCCATTATTCATTTATGTTTTTAGTTTTGTAATTAGCTCAGCCCAAGACTTGTTTAAGTTTAATTATTAATTGCTTTTCAACATGGCCAAGACTTATTTGGTTCCATTCTTTTAAGTTTACTGGCATATGTTTTGGATCAATTTTGTAAATATGTCAATTTAGCCCACAATGATAAATTCATTAAGGTTTTTATTTTCAAGAGTATAAATATTCTTTGTAAAGAATAAATATTCAGACTTGATAATACTATTTATATTGAATTTATTTAGCTTGTGTGAGAGAGTTTCTTGAACTTATTGGTTCTTTAACTAACCAAACTAACTTATCAAAAAATAATTGGCTTCGTGACTTCTTTCTTATACTTCTCGTTCATAAATTTATATTTGTAGCATAGGGGTTGTTATTCCAATAGTGCTAATATTTTATGACAAGTTTTCATTGTATTACACTCCTATCAAACCTATTTAAGTTGTTCTAGGATTCATTGTCAATCTTTTTATGGGTTGCATAACTACATGACTAAAAGATTCATCTCAGTTGGGGTCAGAGTTAATCTCTAAAATGAGATCATATCTTTCAAAAAAAATTATTTTCTTTGTGTTCCATAAATTAAGTTGTATTTTTTAATCTTATTCTTCTCTTTGTGTTTTTAGCATCTTAGTAAAACAAAAGGTGTTATTTTATTTTGTTACTATCCCTAAATATACTAGTAGCATAAAAAGCCAAAAAAGAAGAAGAAAATGAATATATATCATTCAAGCTTGCTTTAATTTTGCCATGAAAACATAAACAATAGAGAAACCAAATCAAACCATCTTGATATCACTTCAAAATTGATATCCTAGTTATTTAAGGTGAAATAACACTATTTATTAAATTTGGGTTCTTTTTTTACATTTTATACTCATTTAACATGTATTCTTAAACCTTCATTTTCACACACACTTTAATATATGATTATGGATTGTACATTAGATTATTACATTATTTATGTTTTTTTGTTAAAGTTAACAACTAAGAGAAATGGATAGTATATAATTTGAAAAAAAGAAAGAAAAAAAGAGAAAAAAAATGATGATAATAAAAATATAGATAAATTTGTTTTTGTAGCCTCCCTAACCTAAGCAATTAAGCACAAAGGGGTGTTTTAACACTTAATACCCTAAAGTTAACTAACTCGGGAGCTATTGCCCAACACTTGTTATATGGGTTGAGGAGAAAAGCTTAAGGAAATCAAACATTGCACTATCTATATATTAGTATCGACAACCCGAGTTACGAAGCTCGTAGGGATGTCTCAACACCTAATGCCCTAAGACCAACTAGTCTGGAAGTTATTAGCTGAAAGCTCGTTATATGGGTTAAAGATGCATGGTGTTTTAAGTTATATGTATATATATTAAAAAAAGAGAAAAAAATAATTCTCAACCCAAGGAAGTTAACTTTAAACATTAGAACAAAAATTTTATTTTCTTCCAAGAAAAACCCCATAACTATATGTTGATATATTAAGTACAAAAGAAACGTTTATTAATATCTTCTTTAAGAAGTATTGATCATATATATAAATTTAATAAGAGTTTGTTTATCTGGATAGATTAATGGAAGTTGAATGATGAATATCTTACTTTGATTACTAAGGACTAGTAATAAGTTGGTTGAGGGGTGTGATTAGTACTTAAAAGTGCATTTTTATCAAGGTTTTATATCATCATTTTACACTTGAAGTATCAATAACTCCTTAACTAAAACATGTTTTATAATAACATATCTAATAATATAAGATACTTTTAATTTATGGTAAATGATTATTTTAAATCCAGGCCTATCATATAAATGAAAGGATTAACTGATGTGTTTAAGAACTAAAATTGAAAAGATAAGGAGATGACCAAACTTAGAAAAGAGATGTCAGTGCAGTCCAAATCGGAACACTATTTGGTAATTGGGTCATATTTGAAGCTGTAGATCTCGGATTTAGGTCTAATTTATATAGATGGAAAGGTAAGACATAGGCCTACAACTTTCATGCCTAAGATTTAAAAAGGCTATTTTCAAGTCCAAATTATAGCAACAATAAAATATTCTGAATCTGTTCTACAGCCTGCGCACTGTTCAGTGTTTGGCCCATATATAGAGTTTTAGAAGACCAAATGACCTCTACTTTTTTCTTCTTGGAAAGCTGAGACAATTTCCTATAACTTTTATGTTTTCATGTGGTCCAATTCCAATGTTATCAATGATGTTTTGCGCCAAAAATAGAAGATAATGATTGTTACCAAGTTAAGAGTTGGTCACCCATGCATCAATTAGTCATCATATCAAAAGTTCCCAATTTTAGCCTATAAAAAAAGGCATTTACCATGCATTCAGGCATCTTGGTCTCCAGATCAAGTCATGCTTTTTCTTTCTCTCTTTGTATTTTTGTAATGTTTAGGTTTTGTTTTTATTAATATCAAGTTTATGCCTTTCATTGCTTTTTCTTTACTTAGTTAACTTTTATCTTCTTTATATTCTTATTTTGTTTATTTGTTTTTCTTTTTTTAATTATGTTTAGCTAAGTTTATTATGTCAAGGTGAAAAGGTTATACTAATAGTGTAAGAATTAGTATAGTGTAAACTTAATATGGACTTTAATGTTTGATACTAACATGTTTTATATTTGTTATCTTGTTCACTCTTTAATACTTTGCTTGTTAAATGACTAATCTAGATTTATGTTGTATAATACTTGGTACATCAAATGCTTGACACTTTCATAACCCATATTGTATGGTATAACCGACACCTGAGCTATGAAAGCAACTTGATTTGTTGTTAACATAAGTTATAATCATGAATACCTGATGAGATTTACAAGTATTAGCATCAATCGAATAAGATAACTAATGTAATCATGTTAACAATTTATAATATGATTGGTACCTCCTTTATGTGTGGTCTCTAATTGAATAATAAGAGTTTATACTATACTTGTTTGACATACCATTAGTGGATCCTCTAACCTTGACATTTGTTGTTATCATTGTTGAATCCTTACGTTAATCTTGCATCTCAAAGTTCTCATCAATTTCTTTTTTTTTTCTTCTTCTTCTTTATTACTACTACTAGTACTACTACTACTATTATTAGTATTATGATTATTATTATTACTATTATCACTAGTATTATTACTATTACTATTATTAGTGGTATTATTAGTTTTATTACTATTGTTATTATTGTTGTTATGTTATTGTTATCTATAATTTATACAATTAACCTCTTTGTGGTTCGACTTCGGTCTTGCCGGGTTATTTATTAGTTTGACACTCTTGCACTTAGAAGAAGACATCAATTTTTTAGTCGTGTCAATAATAGAGACATGGAGTCTGAAAAGTGATAGATCTAATTGTGAAGACATGCCACTACTACTACTATTACTATTAGTACTACTACTACTACTACTACTACTACTATTATTAGTATTATTATTATTATTACTATTATTACTAGTATTATTACTATTACTATTATTATTAGTAGTAGTAGTATTAGTATTATTACTATTGTTATTGTTATTGTTGTGTTATTGTTATTTATAATTTATACAATTAACCTCTCTGTGGTTCGACCCTAGTCTTGCCGAGTTATTTATTACTTCGACACTCTTGCACTTGGAAGAAGACATCAATCTTTTGGTCGTGTCAATAATAGAGACATGAAGTCTGAAAAGTGACAGATCTAATTGTAAAGACACGCCATTATTAAAGCATTTTACTAATGAAAAGGTTTAATACTCGATTGAAAGTGAGGCCTTAGTTATAAGTTGTACACTTTAGGTTAAGGTTAACGAAAATGATATTGAATATCTTCTATACATAATGCCATGTATAAAATAAAGCATGTAGTTTTATTATAGATAGTGAAAGTTATGTTAACATAGCTAATAATACCCTTGTTAATAAATTAAACTTGTGTACTATTAAACATCACAAACCTTATAGATTGTAATGGTTGAATGATTATAGTGAGGTGAAAGTGATTGAGCAAGTTTTGATTTTGTTTTCGCTTGGAGAGTATGTTGATATAAGGTTATGTGTGATATGGTTCCAATATATGTAAATCACATCTTGTTAGGGAGACCATGATAGTTTGATAGGAAGACAACATATGATAGGGTTAAAAATAAGTATATTATTGTAAAAAATGGTAAAATCATTACTCTTGTATCTTTGACACTAAAAAAGGTGTATGACGATAAAATAAAGTTAAAAAAGAAACATGATGACATGGGTAAAGAAAATCAAAGTGAGGAATAAGATGAGAGAAAGACCACAGCTTAAAACACTTCTTCTACTACCCAAAACCATTCAACCAATAGACTAAACCATTTAGTCATTTCCAAAACAAACCCAACTCCAGCTAAGAGTGAAGGTAAGACCTAGGAGTGAAAAAAGTATGTGAACAAAATGTGAATTGTGTGGAAAAACTAAAGAAACAATCTAATTTTTTTTGCTAGAGAGGGTGAGGTTAAATCTTCCAATTATTCAAACAAATTGATAATCTTACTTATTTACAATGAAGTTTATTTTAATATTAATGAACTTGACCCTTTTATTCCTAATGCTTGTGATTAATTGTTGTAGGAGTTTAATAATGTGTTTTCTAATGAGATTCCTAGTGGATTACTATATATAAAAGGAATCAAATATCAAATTAATTTCAGGTTTTTACTTGAGGATGAATCCTTTTAAAGAGAGAGAAGATGATACAAACCAAATTAGGTTCACATTTTGCCTTAAAATACAGTAGCTAGCTTTATAATATTAGGTGTATATCTCAATCTATACATCGTATCAAGCTTAACGTTTATAGGGAGATACTAAACACATGAAAATATATTATGATAAAGTTTATCTCAATCGGAGTTTGGAAACATATTATTTAAATTGATAGAAGTTGTTGTTACTGTTTTGAAAAATTCATCGATAAAGTGTCCTTTCTTGGTTATTTCATTCCATTCAATACAAACTTATAAATGGTTAGTTTTGAAAAGAAAATGGAGATTAAATGAGGATTATTTAGTCCGTAAACTTTTGCAAGAGTTTGGGCTACAAGATTTTCTAATATGGCTTGGATTCATTGAAGAATTGGAGTCCTTTCTTTTCTAGGATGTGTGTAGTGGGGCTTTATAAATATTTTAATTCAAGTTTTCTTTTCTTTCTTTGGTTCTATTTAAGTTTTGTTAGCTTAAAGAGTATTTTAATGCTAATTTTTCTATTATTAATTTATTCTTTTGAGTTTGATTAATTAGCTAAGGTATAAGGCTTGTTTGAACTTAATTATTAATTACTTTTTAGTTATAACCTAAGGTTTTAGAGCTTATCACACAAAACATTGATGTTATGTGCAAAGTTCTTTCAGCAACACTACATGGATGTACACATGTATGATTGTTGCGATGCCGCGATTACACAAACTAATTACCCTAACTTAAAACACAACACACAAAATAGTTTAGAACAAGCAAGGGGTCGATCCCACAAGAAAGATTTGGTTTAGATTTTTATGTTATACATTATGCAATTGGGGGAGTTTTGAGTTATGATGACGTAAACTATGGAAGAAATTAAACTAGCAAATAAAATCAATTGAAACCAAAATTTATCAAAAAAACAAACCTTGGTCACAAGCATACATCCACTAACGAAAATTAGAACCGATCCTTAGAACAAAACTATAATTTATATTCTGAATTTTTATCATTTTTTAACATTGGTTAATTAATGAATCCGCCATATAACTAACCCCAACCAATAAACAATCACAATGTCCGCATTAATGATTTAGTTCAACGACAACCCTAAGAATTAGATATTTGAGTGTTCTCCCTAAGTTTAATAACGTAGTGCTACCACAATTACCAAGCTTAGTTGCTTCACATGTTCATATATCACAAATCTAGTTTTGATATCAAACTTAGCAATAGAATGTTCACAATAATAAATAGAGTTCACTCTAGCAATTATCAACAACAATCATAGAAAATATGCATAGAAAAATAATCATACTCAATCATAATATAACCTGAAAATAAAAGGAAGAATAAATCTCATGATTCTTGAAATCCAAAGGTTTGTTGTGTCCTTACAACCACGAAAACGAGCTTAGCCTTGCATATTTATGGAACAACTACTCTTAAAGATAGAAGAAAGCATTATTTCTGGTTTGTAAAGAGGAGAATTTGTGTTTCTTCACTTCTGACTACTTCCCCCTCTTTTGCCCTCTCTCCCTTCTCTTTCTTTTTATATGCTAAGAAACCCTAGTTTCTATTTTACAAAATAGTCTTCTTTTAAGTTGATAGTTTACATTTAAGTACTTGATTAGTACTTAAAAGTGCATTTTTATCATGGTTTTATATCATCATTTTGCACTTGAAGTATCAATAACTCCTTAACTAAAGCATGTTTTATAATAATATATCTAATAATATAAGATACCTTTAATTTGTGGTAAATGTTCATTTTAAATGTAGGCCTATCACATAAATGAAAGGATTGATTGATGACTTTAAGAACTTAAATTGCAAGGATAAAGAGATGGTCAAACTTCGAAAATAGATGTCGGTGCAATCCAAACCGGAACACTGTTCAGTAATTGGGTCATATCTGGAGCTATAGATCTCAGATTTAGGTCCAATTTATATGGATGGAAAGGTAAGACATAGACCTACAACTTTCATATGGAGCCCAAGATCTAAAAAGGGCATTTGCAAGTCCAAATTGTAGCAACAACAAAGAGTTATCAATGTTTTTGAAGTCCAAATGAGCTTAACTTTTGTCACAAGAAAGCTGAGACAATTGCCTACAACTTTTATGTTTTCAACTGGCTCCAATTGTGACGTTATCAATGATGTTTTGGGCATACAAGAGAAGATAAGGATTGTCACCAAGTCAGGAGTTGGCCACCCACTTACCAATTAGTCATCAAATCAATAGTTCCCAATTTTGGCCTATAAAAGGAGGCATTTGCCATGCATTTAGGCATCTTAGTGTCCAGATCAAGATCATGCTATTCCTTTCTCTCTTTGTATTTTTTGTAATGTTTATGCTTTGCTTTCATTAATATCAAGTTTATGCCTTTCATTTCATTTCCTTTACTTAGTTAATTTTATGTTCTTATTTTGTTTATCTATTTTTCTTTCTTTCATTATGTCTAGCTAAGTTAATTATGTCAAGGTGAAAAAGTTACACTAATGGTGTAAGAATAAGTATAATGTAAACTTAATATCGACTTTAATGTTTGATACTAATATGTTTTATATTTGTTATCTTGTTCACTCTTTAATACTTTGCTTGTTAAATAACTAATCTTGATTTATGTTGTATAACACTTGGTACAACAAATGCTTGGCACTTTTATAGTTCATACTGTATGGTATAACCGACACCTGAGCTATGAAAGGAACTTGATTTGTTGTTAACATAAGTTATAATCATGAATGCTTGACGAAATTTATAAGTATTAGCATTAATCGAATAAGATGACTAATGTAATCATGTTAACAATCTATAATTTGATTGGAACCTCCTTTATGTGTGGTTTCCAATTGAATAATAAGAGTTTATATTATACTTGTTTGACATACCATTAGTGGAATCTCTAACCTTGACATTTGTTATTATCATTGTTTAATCGTTACATTAATATTCCTTCTCAAAGTTCTCATCATCATCATCTTCTTCTTCTTCTTCTTCTTTTTCTTTATTACTACTACTACTACTACTACTACTACTATTATTAGTATTGTTTTTGTTTTTGTTGTTGTATTATTGTTATTTATAATTTGTACAATTAACCTCCCGGTAGTTCGACCCCGGTCTTGCCGGGTTATTTATTACTTCGACACTCCTACACTTGGGAGAAGACATCAATCTTTTCGTTGTGTCAAGTTTTTTTGGCGCCGTTGCCGGGGAGGTAAGTTTTGTATAAATTATAATATTTATTTTATTTTCACTTTTCACTTTTCTTATATATAACTTTGTTTCTTTTCATTTGTTTCTTCATCTTTTATTTTCTTGTTCCTTTTATTTTATTCCTGCACGTGCATGAGAGTGTGGTCACGTACATCAAGTGGTAGACTTTGTAGGGTATCCTCATCATTTTCAGAAAATATGGCTAAAGAAGATAATCAATCACTTCATAATGAGAATAATGAGAATAACCGTGTCAGAACACTTAGAGACCACATAAATCTCATAAGAACAAGTGCACCATCATGCATAGTTTTTCCTCTCGATACATCTCATTTTAATTTTAAACCAGGTATTATTCAACTTTTACCTTCTTTTCATGGCTTAGAATTGGAAAATCCATACTTGCATTTAAGGGAATTTGAGGAGGTTTGCAACACATATAATAATTTAAATTGTGGCATGAACACCATCAGATTAAAGCTTTTTTCTTTTTCATTAAAAGATAAAGCTAAAACATGGCTACAAAATTTAAGACCAGGATCCATTCATGCTTGGGATGAAATGCAACAATAATTTTTAAAGAAGTTTTTCCCATCTTATAGAACAAACTCTTTCAAAAGACAAATCACCACTTTCACTCAAAAACCAGGAGAAACATTTTACCAATGTTGGGATAGGTATCGAGACTTGCTTAGTACTTGCCCTCATCATAGTTTTGAAACATGAAGATTGGTTTCACATTTATATGAAGGGTTAACACCTAAAGATAGGTAAATGATTGAATTGATGTGCAATGGAACTTTTGAAGATAAAGACCCTGATGAAGCAATGGAGTACTTAGACTTGTTAGCTGAAAATGCTCAAAATTAGGACACCGCGGGTACTTATGAGGCACCGAGTAAAACTCAACCTCATACATCTAATGGAGGTATGTACAACCTTAGGGAAGATCATGACCTTTAAGTCAAGTTTGCATCTTTAGCTAGAAAAGTCGAGGCACTAGAATTGAAAAAGAGTGGTCAATTAAAATCTGTTGAAAACATTATGTGTCAAATCTGTGAAACAAATTAACACTCAACCAACGATTGTCCAACCTTGCCTTCTTTTAAGAAATGTCTCCATGAACAAGCCCATGCTTTAAACAGTTTCCAAAGGGCCAACCACAACCTATACTCCCAAACATACAACCCTGGTTGGAGAAATCACCCAAATTTTAGTTGGAAGAATGAGAACAACAATGCACAAACTTCACAACCATCATTTCAAGCACACCACAATTTCCAAAATTCTCATGGATATGCACCTCCTTATGCTCCTCCTTTTAGAAGAAATCTTGAGGAAATATTGCATGTATTCATTGAAAAGCAAGAGACATTCAATACTCAACTTGCTCAAAACATGATAGATTTTAAAGATACTCTTGCAAAATTAACATCTGCTCTCAGTTTCCAAGAGAAAGGTAAGTTTCCATCTCAACCACAACAAAATCCCAAGGGGCAATACAATGCAAATGCAAGTAGTTTTGGAAGCCAACACATGGATCAAGTCAAATCAGTCACTACTCTGTGCAGTGGTAAGGTTATTGAAAAACCCTCTCTTGAATCTTATGAGAAAGATGATGAGTCAATCTCTAAGGGTAAGGAAAGGGGTTGAATCTGAAAATTGCAAAGAAACGACTGATTCATCGCCAGCACTTCCATTTCCTAATGCCATGACTAAACAAAGGAAAGTCAATCACAACTCTGAAATCTTTGAAACTTTCAAACAGGTACCTTTGCTGGATGCTATTAAACAGGTTCCTTCCTATGCTAAATTTTTGAAAGATTTATGCATTGTGAAGAGGAAACTGAATGTGAAAAAGAAAGTCTTTCTAGCTGAACAAGTAAGTATCATTCTTCAAAACAATAATGCTTTGAAATATAAAGACCCTGGTTGTCTTACAATTTCTTGCTTTATTAGAGAACATAAAATTGAAAAAGCTTACTTGATCTTGGTGCTAGTGTAAATTTACTTCCATATTCAGTTTTTCAGAGTCTCAATCTAGGTGAGTTAAACTCAACTTCTATAACTCTTTTACTTGTCGATAGATCTATAAAAGTGCTAAAGGAATAATTGAAGATGTGTTAGTACAAGTCGATAAATTCATTTATCATGTGGATTTTATTGTCTTGGACACACAACCTGTTGAAGTATGTAATTCATTTCCTGTTATTTTAGGACGTCCATTTCTTGTAACTTCTAATGCATTCATTAATTGTAGGAATGGACTGATAAAACTATCATTTGGAAACATGACATTGGAGATGAATATTTTCAACATTTGCAAGCAACCTAAAGATGATAATGATTTACAGGAAGTGGACTTTACTGAAAAATTAATTCATGATCAATTTTCAACCACTTCCAGTGAAATTGAGATTGATGAATCTGATGATTTGCAAATGATTTATTTTCAGGAAGAATCAAAGACAAGTAATTGGAGGCCACAAATTGAGGAATTGCCACCACGATCAATTAAGTCCATACCTCTAAGTGTTCAACCACCAAAACCTCATTTGAAGCCATTGCCATCCAATCTCAAATACTCATTTTTGGGAGAAAATGAAGCTTTTCCAGTAATAATCTCTTCCAAACTTAATGCACATCAAGAAGGTAAGTTATTACAAACTCTAAAAATGCACCAAAATGCATTAGGATGGACCATAGCTGATATAAAACGAATTAGTCCTTTGATTTGTACACATAGAATTTATTTAGAGGAAAATGCTAAACCTTCTAGAGAAATGCAACGAAGGCTAAATCCTAATATGAAGGAAGTTGTGAAAAATAAAGTCATTAAGCTTTTAGATAATGAAATCATTTATCCTATTTCTGACAGCAAATGGGTAAGTCCTACCCAAGTTGTACCCAAGAAGTCTGGAGTCACTGTGATAACAAATGAGAACAATGAGTTAATTCCCACTAGAACTGTTACTGGTTGGCGCTTGTGCATTGACTATAGGAAACTCAATTCAATGACTCAATTCAATGTCCATTTAGTACTTTTGCATATTGAAGGATGCCTTTTGGATTTTGTAATGCACCAGCCACATTTCAAAGATGCATGCTTAGTATATTTAGTGATATGGTTGAACATTTTCTTGAGATTTTCATAGATGATTTTTCCGTTTTTGGCGATTCATTTTATGATTGTTTGACTAACTTAGGAAAGGTTTTGACCAGGTGTGAAGAGAACAATCTTGTGCTGAATTGGAAAAAATGTCATTTTATGGTAACAAATGGCATTGTACTTGGTCACATTGTTTCATCAAAAGGAATTGAGGTTGACAAATCTAAAATCGAGTTAATTGCAAACTTGCCAACACCAAAATCTCTTAAAGATGTCAGATCATTCCTGGGAGATACTGGTTTTTATAGAAGGTTCATCAAAGATTTTAGTGTAATATTTAAGCCTTTAAGTAACCTTCTAACAAAGGATACTATTTTTGAATGGATTGAACATTGTGAAGAAGCCTTTGTTAAACTTAAAAACATGCTTACTTGTACTCCTATCATTCAACCTCCTGATTGGTCATTACCTTTTGAAATAATGTGTGATGCTAGTGATTATGTCGTAGGTGTTGTTTTGGGACAAAGAAAAGATAAGAAACCTTATGTAATTTACTATGCAAGTAAAACTTTAAATAGTGCTCAAATGAATTATACCACCACTGAAAAAGAATTATTTGCAGTAGTATTTGCATGTGAAAAATTCAGATCATATCTTGTTGGCTCACCTGTTGTTGTTTTTAATGATCATGCAGCATTGAAATATCTTCTTTCTAAGAAAGATTCTAAAGCTAGATTGGTGCGGTGGATTTTATTACTTTAAGAATTTGATATCACACCAATCGATGACTACTTTCCTGATGAATCTTTACTTTCTGTCTCTACAATGTCTTGGTTTGCTAATATTGTCAATTTTCTTGTTTCAGGACAATTGCCAGCTTATTGGAGTACCCAAGATAAAAGAAAGTTCTTGAATGAAGTGAAGAACTTTTATTAGGATGATCCTTATTTATTCAAATATTGTCCTAATCAAATATTTTGAAGATGCATTCCTGATAATGAGGTAAGTAGTGTCATTAAATTTTGTCATTGTGAGACATGTGGGGGCCATTTCTCGTCAAAAAAGACAACTGCAAAAATCTTACAAAGTGGATTTTACTAGCCCACTATGTTCAAAGACTCACATGCATTCTGCAAGTCTTGTGAAAATTGTCAAAAGTTGGGATCTATTTCAAAACATTACATGATGCCTTTAAATCCTATTATTGTCATTGAGATCTTTGATTATTGGGATATAGATTTCATGGGTCCATTCCCTCCATCATTTGGTTTCTTATACATATTAGTTGTAGTAGATTATGTTTCAAAATGGATAGAGGCAATTCCAAGTTGAAACAATGATCACAAAACAGTGATAAAGTTTTTGAAAGAAAATATTTTGAGTCGATTTAGAGTCCATTGAGCCATAATAAGTGATGGTGGAACACATTTTTGCAACAAGTCATTTGAGTCTTTAATAAAGAAATATGAAATCACACACAAAGTTGCCACCCCTTATCACCCTCAAATAAGTGGACAAGTAGAGCTTGCTAATAGGGAGATCAAACATATTTTGGAGAAAATAGTGAACCCTAATAGAAAAGACTGGCCTTTAAGACTTAATGATGCACTTTGGGCTTATCGAACTGCTTATAAAACATCATTAGGTATGTCACCTTATAGACTAGTCTATGGAAAACCTTGTCACTTTCCTGTGGAACTTGAACATAAAGCTTATTGGGTTATTAAAGCTTTCAATTCAAATTTGGATGATGCTAGTCAACTACAAAAATTACAAATAAATGAGCTTGAGGAAATAAGAAATGATGCATATGAAAATTCAAGAATTCATAAAGCAAGAATTAAAGAGTTTCATGACAAGAAAATACTGAGAAAAACATTCAATGTTGGTCAAAAAGTCTTGCTTTATAATTCTCAACTGCATTTATTTCCTGGAAAATTAAGATCAAGATGGAGCGGTCCTTTTATTGTGAAACATGTGTATCCATATGGGGCCTATGACATCGAGAATCTAACAAATGGCAATGTTTTCAAGGTAAATGGACATCGTCTGAAAGTTTACTTTTATAATTTTTCAGTTGAACATCACTATTGAATTGGGTGATCCTGTATATAAAGATTGATTATTTTTTTAAGTGATTTTTGCTAGTTTCTCTCACCCCGATCCAATGGCGGATAACGGTACTCCGTGACTTAAGTCGGTTCTTTTAGTTTCCCACAATAACTAATATCTGTGTATATATTTGTGCAATTCTTTGAATCTCTCTTCTAATTCTCATTTGAAAATGGACACTAATCTTGAAACATTGAAAAAGTATTTTCCCACTCTGCCTCAGAATGCGATTACAAAAATTTACCGTGCTAGATGTGCAAGATTAAGATTGTTAATGAATCATGGAATTCCTGAAGATATTCGCTGGTTGATTGAAGCAAAGGTCCGATTATCAGGTGAGTCCTCTAACTCCTTCATTTCACACATGCCTAAAACAGGTAAAAGCACTTTTGCAAAGAAGCATCATGCAAAACGACTAAAAGTCTGTCATCGATGTGCTAGATGGACTTGTAATACACAATGTCGTTCTTTATGAATGGTGTCTATAAACCGTGAAGATAAAATACAATTCATTAAGGATGGCCTGAGTAAGGAGTCTTTAGATAACCTTCTATTGACTCTTGAGATGCATCCTAGTGGAGATGTGCATTGTGCAATTCATGATTTATGGCTCCATTTTCATAAAGAACATGATCAACTTAGTCTTGGGAATCTGACTAAAAAATACCCTATTTGCCAGTTTTTAAGAAAACTGGATGGAAAGCCTATTCCTGACCCATAGAGGGCATTTAAGTCGTTCTTGGACGTAAAACCAAGGGAAGATGTGAGCCACAATCACAACTACCTATACATACACATGGTTTTTCAAAAGTAAATAAATAAATAAATAAAAAGAGAGAGAGAGAGAGTGAGACTCCAACTGGCCTACATATAGGTGTTCTGATTGCCTTTCCAATTTCTTATATATAAAACCCTCTCTTCCTTCCTTTCATTTCTACTCAACGCATACATTCAACAAATATAGAAGTGTGTAGAAATGGCAAGTTCCTCAAGTCATCATATAAGAAATATTTGTGTTTTTGGTGGATCTAGTCCTGGAAAAGAAAAGGAGTTTTTAGAATCAGCAAATCATCTTGGTCAAGTGCTAGCTGAGAGAAAGATTCATTTAGTGTTTGGGGGAGGCAGTCTTGGGTTAATCGGAGGTGTGTCAATAGCTGTATTTTTAGAAAGTAGTCAAGTTTTGGGGGTCGTCCCCGAAGCTTTAGCACAAGGGGACATCATTGGAAAAACAATTGGAGAGGAACTTCAAGTCTCCACAATGTCGACTTGAATGAATGCAATGTTTAACCATGTTGATGCCTTCATTGCTTTACCAGGTGGTCTCGGCACATTGGAAGAGATCTTTCATATTTCCTCTTGGGCTCAACTACACATTCACCATAAACCCATAGGTTTGTTAAATGTTAATGGTTATTATGATAAGTTGTTGTCTTTTCTTAATCATGCTGTGGAACAGGAATTTCTAACATCTTCTACATGACAAATCATAAATTGGTCATCTAAGGAAAGCCGTAAAAAGCTTAGATTGGATTTGAGCCTTTATTTGTGAATTTTTGTGTCTTTTGGTTTTATTATTGTGTTTTGTTATTTCTTATTTTTGTTTTAGTGTGTTTCAGGTTTGTTAGTGTTCATTATTTCAGGTGATATCTTTTATAGTCTATCTTTCTACCTTAGAACATTGAGGACAATGTCTCGTTTTGGTTGGGAGGAGAGGGTAGTAGTTGATAAAAAAAAATTATTTTTCATTTTATAAAGCATGTGCATAATTATTGTTACTAGGATGACAGAGTAAATGAGCTCTTTTGTTAAAGTGACTCTTGAGACGTATCTTAGTGATTAGTACTTAAAAGTGCATTTTCATTAAGGATTTATGTCATCATATTGCACCTAAAGTATCATTAAATTCCCTAACAAAAGCATGTTTTATATTTGCAAGTCTAAAAATATAATATACCTTTAATTCATGGTAAATGTTCATCCTAAATGCAGGTCTATCACATAAATAAAAGGATTGATTGATGAGTTTAAGGATTGAAATTGAAAGGATAAAAAGAAGGCCAAACTTAGCAAAGTGTTGCTAGTGCATTCCAAACTCGAACACCGTTCAGTAATTTAATCATATCTAGAGCTATATATATCAGATTTAGGTCCATTTTATATCGATGGAAACGTAAGACATAGACCTACAACTTTCATATGGACTCAAAGCTCAGTTATGCCATTTTCAAGCTCAAATCTTTCCAACAATGAAGACGTCGGAAGTTGTCCTACAACTCAAACACTATTCGGTTTTTGGCTCATATCTTGAGTTCTAGAAGTCCAAATGAGCTCTTGTTTTTTTTTATGGAAAGCTGAGACAATTGCCCACAAGTTCCACAATTCAGTTGGCTATAATTCTGATGTAACCAATAATGTTTTGACCAGCCAACAATATCAAAAATTAGCCCACATTATCAAAAACCCAGCAGCCATTAATGTCAAAAACTAGCCACCAAATCAATGGATGCCCACCAATTCTTCAATCAATCAATAGTTCTGAAACTTAGCCTATAAAAGGAGGCATTGTCCATGTATTTAGTCATATTAATTTTCAGATCAAAGTTATCTTCTTGCTTTCTCTCTACATCTTTGTAATGTTCAAGTTTTCTTTTATGCTATAGTAATCTCTTGTTTATGCTCTTTCATTTCCTTTCCTATACTTAGTTAGCTTATATTATGTTTATGTTCTTATATTGTTTATTTATGTTTTTCTCCTTCTTAATGTTTAGCTAAGTTAATTATGTCAAGGTGAAAAGGTTTCTCTAATGGTGTTAGAATAGGTATAATATAAACTCAACATGAGCTTTAAATGTTTATATCCAAGAAAGATTATTATTAACATGTTTTATCTTTTTATCTTACTAATGCTTAATACCTTGCTTATTAAATGGTTAATTTAAATTCATGTTGTATAATATTTGGTACATCAAATGCTTGATCCTTCATAGTTTTCGGCCGACATCGTTATTATGATAGAAACTTGATTTGTTGTTAACATAAACTAGCAACTTGAATGCTTGATGATATTTATAAGTATGGTATTACTTAGATAAGATAATTAATATGATCATGTTAGTAATTTATAATGAGCTAATAACGAGAAATCATCCGATTAGAACCTCCTTTGTGTGTGGTTTCTAGTTGAGTAATAAAAAGAGTTTATATTATATTTATTTGAAATACCATTAGTGAATCCTATAACCTTGACATATGTTTTGTTATTGTTTAATCCTTACATCAATATCACATCCTAAAACTTTCTTCAACTCTTTTTCTGTTATTATTCTCTTCAACTCTTTTTCTTTATTTGTAATTTATATAATTCACCTCCCTATGGTTCGACCCCGATCTTGCCGGATTATTTTACTTTGACACTCCTGCACTTGGGATAAGACATCAACTCTTTGATCGTGTCACTTACTAACCATTCTTTACAAGGTCTATTATAATACTTCTTGAAATATTCAGGTTTACAAACTCTCGCATTGTTATCATTTAATTCTGCTCATATACTTATTTAACATGTATTCTTAAACCTTAATTTACACACACACACTTTAACATATGATTGTGGGTTGCACATTGGATTATTACATTATTTATGTTCTTTTGTTAAAGGTAAACAACTAAGGGAAAGGGATTGTATATAATTAAAAAAAAAGAAAAAAATGATAATAATAAAAATGTAGATAAGTTTGGTTTCGTAGCCTCCCTAACTTAAGCAATTAAACCCGAAGGGGTGTTTTAACACCTAATACCCTAAAGTCAACTGACTTGGGAGTTATTGTCCCAACGCTTGTTACATGGGTTGAGGAGAAAAACTTAAAGGAATCAAACATTGCACTATCTACATATCAGTATTTGCGACCCGAGTTATTAAGCTCGTAGGGGTGTCTCAACACCTAATGCCCTAAGATCAACTGGTCTGGGAGTCATTAGCCGAAAGCTCGTTACATGGGTTAAAGATGTATGGTGTTTTAAGTTATATGTATATATATATATATAAAAGAAAAAAAAAGACAAAAATAATAATCCCAATCTAAGGAAGTTAACCTTAAACATTCGAACAAAAATTTTGTTTTCTTCCTAGAAAAGCCCCATAATTATGTGTTGATACATTAAGCATAAAAGAAAGGTTTATTAATATCTTGTTAAGAGGTATTGAGTAGATATATAAATTTAATGAGAGTTTGTTTATCTAGATAGATTAATGGAAGTTAAATGATGAATACCTTGCTTTGTGGAATTTGCAAATTTTGTTTTCTATTTTAACGATTTGATTACTAGGGAGTAGTAATAAGTTGGTTGGAGGGTGTGATTAGTACTTAAAAGTGCATTTTTATCATGGTTTTATATCATCATTTTGCACTTGAAGTATCAATAACTCCTTAACTAAAGCATGTTTTATAATAATATATCTAATAATATAAGATACCTTTAATTTGTGGTAAATGTTCATTTTAAATGTAGGCCTGTCACATATATGAAAGGATTGATTGATGACTTTAAGAGATGACCAAACTTAGAAAAGAGATGTCAATTTTCAAGTCCAAATTGTAGCAACACCGAATCTGTCCTGTAGCCTAAGCACTGTTCAATATTTTGGTGATATCTAGAGTTCTAGAAGTCCAAATGAGCTGAATTTCTTACATAAGAAAGTAGAGACAATTGGCTACAACTTTCATGTTTTCGACTAACTCCAATTTTGATGTTATCAATAACATTTTAGGCAAACTAGAGAAGATAAGGATTGTCACCAAGTCAAGAGTTGGCCACCCACTCATCAATTAGTCATCAAGTCAATAGTTCCCAATTTTGGCGTATAAAAGGAGGCATTTGCCATGCATTTAGGCATCTTGGTGTCCAAATCAAGATCATGCTCTTCCTTTCTCTCTTTGTATTTTTTGTAATGTTTATGCTTTGCTTTCATTAATATCAAGTTTATGCCTTTCATTTCATTTCCTTTACTTAGTTAACTTTTATGTTTTTATTTTGTTTACCTATTTTTCTTTCTTTCATTATGTCTAGCTAAGTTATTATGTCAAGGTGAAAAGGTTACACTAATGGTGTAAGAATAAGTATAATGTAAACTTAATATGGACTTTAATGTTTGATACTAACATGTTTTATATTTGTTATCTTTCTCACTCTTTAATACTTTGCTTTTTAAATGACTAATCTTGATTTATGTTGTATAACACTTGGTAAAACAAATGCTTAGCACTTTCATAGCCCATACTGTATGGTATAACCGACACTTGATCTATGAAAGGAACTTGATTTGTTGTTAACATAAGTTATAATCATGAATGCTTGACGAGATTTACAAGTATTATCATTAATCGAATAAGATGACTAATGTAATCAAGTTAACAATTTATAATCTGATTGGAACCTCCTTTATGTGTGGTTTCCAATTGAATAATAAGAGTTTATATTATACTTGTTTGACATACCATTAGTGGAATCTCTAACCTTGACATTTGTTATTATCATTGTTTAATTGTTTCATTAATATTCCTTCTCAAAGTTCTCATCTTCTTCTTCTCCTTCTTTTTCTTTATTATTATTATTATTATTATTGTTATTGTTATTGTTATTGTTATTGTTATTGTTGTTTTTATTGTTATTGTTATTGTTGTTGTATTATTCTTTATAATTTGTACAATTAACCTCCCTATGGTTCGACCACGGTCTTGCCGGATTATTTATTACTTCGACACTCCTGTACTTGGTAGAAGACATCAATCTTTTGGTCATATCTAATTTTCGTTGTGTCAATTATTATTATTACTATTATCACTAGTATTATTACTATTACTATTATAAATAGTATTATTAGTTTTATTACTATTGTTATTATTGTTGTTATGTTATTGTTATCTATAATTTATACAATTAATCTCCCCGTTGTTCGACCTCGGTCTTGCTGGGTTATTTATTAGTTTGACGCTCTTGCACTTAGAAGAAGACATCAATCTTTTGGTCGTGTCAATAATAGAGACATGGGAGTCTGAAAAGTGATAGATCTAATTGTGAAGACATGTCACTACTACTACTACTATTACTATTAGTACTACAACTACTACAACAACTACTACTACTACTACTACTATTATTTCGACACTCCTGCACTTGGAAGAAGACATCAATCTTTTAGTCGTGTTAATATTCTTACATTAAATTTCTAGAAAGGCATGGATGTTAGCTTTTTAGTGCTACTGGAATCACTTCATTTCGACTTTCAGAAATCACGCTCTGTACAAAATATCGACTAAACATCAAATCTGCCAATTATCTCCAATTTACACCTTTTTGCTTCTTTTATCTAAAAGTACCTTCAAAACAAAAAACAAAGAATGTCAAGGTATTTTATATATATAACTTGAATTCATTTACATGCATCTATCAAAACTCAATTAATTGTCAGAATTTAAATGAAATTTATGCCATGCCAAAGTGATAGGTCCTCTCATTGATATACACTCCAACACTCACGTGTTTAAGGCTTATATGTTTAAATATCTTAAATTCAACCAATGAATATGTTCTACCATAGGCTTGCTCTTCAATCCCATCTCGGTTAGTAACATATTACAAAAAATGCATGAATCAAAATGTCTTATTTTCCGGTTGTAATGGGGCTAAAATTAAGGTGAGGTAAAAGAGAGTAACAGAAAAGGTTTAAACCAAAGAAAGTAGAGCATTTTAAAAACTAATATTTCAAACAAGATATTCCATCAAAGCACATAAATTTTTCATCTTTAATCACCAATGCTTAACTTCTTTTGATTTCGATTGAACATCAAATTCGATAATTACCTTCAATTTACTCCTTTTTACATATTTCATCCAAAAGTACCTTCAAAACATAAAACCAAGAGTATCAAGGCATTTTATATATATAACAGGGGTAAAACACTAGTTAAATGTGGGTGAATCTGTTGAATAATATAGTAACATCAAATACCCCCACACTTAACTCTTACTCATCCTCGAGAAAGTTTATATAAAATCAAAACGAAAATAATTATGATGAATCTCTTAATATCCTATCAATGTCCAAGAATATATGCATTATAAATAAGAATACAATCAAGAAGGATAAAGAGTATAAATTTTCATGAATTCATTTACATGCATACTTCAAAAGTTAATTAACTATCGGGATTTAAATGAAATCTATGTCATGCCAAAGTGATAGGTCCTCTCATTGATATACACTCCAACACTCACGTGTTTAAGGCTTATATGTTTAAATATCTTAAATTCAACCAATGAATATGTTCTACCATAGGCTTGCTCTTCAATCTCATCTCAGTTACTAACATATTACAAATAATGCATGAATCAAAATGTCTTATTTTTTTATTGTAATGGGGCTAAGATTAAGGTGAGGTAAAAGAGAGTAACAGAAAAGGTTTAAACCAAAAAAAGTAGAGCATTCTAAAAAATAATATTTCGAACAAGATATTCCATCAAAGCACATAAAGTTTTCATCTTTAATCTCCAATGCTTAACTTCTTTTGATTTTAAGCTTTTTTAACATAAAATATTAAGAACATAAAAGAATATTTTTTTTCTTTTCCTTTTCTTTTTCATTTTCTTTATTAGAATTTTACCCATCTTTTTCATCAAGCATCACTTCTTCTTTCTTTTCATATAATTTCCAACCATAATTCCATGAACTATCACAAATATATGCTCTACTAATCCTTGGCCAGGGGAAAAGGAAAACATATATAAAGTTAAGGCTTATACATGGATTAAGCAAAGAAAAGATAAATAAGCTCAAAACAGGCTCACTAAGGATAATATGCCTTAGGTTGGCTTTTTAGCTCTAGTGGTTAAAGTTCCTAATGTCTTTATCATCTTCATGTATATATGTAATGCGAATGTAATCTCAATAAGAGATGAAGCAAGTTCTGGAGATACATATTATTGAAAGAATGCACAATCAAAGAATATAATGTTAAAGACTTAAAAGTTTGCATTGGTATAACACTATAAAGTCAACATGACATATTCTCAAAGTCAACTCCTAAACCAATTAAACATTAAAACTTGCATGCACACTCATTCATTGGATTTATATCTTCATCTATCTCAACTAATTCTCATACATAATACTTATATTCTCAAAAACCAATGGGAGTTCAAAAGATCAAACATAATTTTTCTTTTGAAAAATAACAAAAAAAACCAAAATTCTCTTAATACCCCCAAATTTAAAACACAACATAGTCCTTAATGTTGAAATAAAAGAAAAGGAATATAAGGGAATGAAAAAGATAAAGTAAAATATAAAAAAAATAAAAGATAAGGGAAAAAGAAAGCAAATTTGAAAAAAAAAATTATGCTGGGTTGCCTCCCAACAAGCGTTTTTATTTTATGTCATTGGCTCGACATGTTGCATGCTCATTCTTCATAAATTGGTTTAGCTAACTCCACAGAAGTGGTGAGTTCAGCTGTCAACCCTTCATAGAAAGGTTTCAAGCGATGCCCATTGATCTTGAGTACTTTGTTGGTTTCTAAACTTGTAATTTCAACTACATTATAAGGAAAAACATTAGAAACAACAAATGGTCCAATCCAACGAGAGCGTAACTTTCCAGGAAAAAGTTTCAAACACGAATGATAAAAAAGAACTTTGTCTCCAACATGAAACTCCTTTCTTATAAGCATCCGGTCATAAAGACTTTTAGTCTTTTCTTTGTAAATCCTTGCATTCTCGTAAGCATCATTTTGAATCTCTTCCAACTCTTGCAATTGCAATTTTCTTGCAATCCTAGTACCATCATAATATATGTTACATTGTTTATTGGCCTAAAAAGCTTTGTGTTCAAGCTCTACCGGTAGATGACATGTTTTCCCATAAATCATCCTATAAGGTGACATCCCTATAGGTGATTTATAAGTAGTTCGATAAACCCAAAGTGCATCACCAAGTTGTAGACTCCAATCTCACTGATTAGGTTGCACTGTCTTCTCAAAAATAGACTTGATTTCTTGATTTGAAATTTTAGATTGGCCATTTGTTTAAGGGTGGTAGGCTGTTGAAGTCCGATGAGTTACATGATATTTGAGTAGCAATGCTTCCATTGAATGATTGCAAAAATGAGTGTCACAATCACTAATGATAGCTTTAGGGATTCCAAACCTGTCAAATATGTGAGTCCTAACAAAATCTAAAACCTTAGCATCGTTAATTCATGTGGCTTTCGCCTTAATCCACTTGGACACATAATCAACAGCAAGAAGGATATAGAGATTGCTAAAAGAAGAAGGAAATGGACCTATAAAATCAATACCTCAAACATAAAAAATTTCACTTACAAGAATATTTGTTAAAGGCATTTGATATTTATGATTGAAATTACCTGTTCTTTGGCATTTCTCACATGATTTGCAGAAGTGATATGCATCTTTAAAAATAAAAGGCCAATAAAAACTACTTTCAAGTATCTTATGGTCTATTCTTTTTGCTCCAAAATGCCCACCACAAGAATGAGAATGACAAGAAGTGAGAATGGAATGAAATTCATCTTGTGATACTCATCTCCTTACTACTTAGTCCACATAAAATTTTCACAAGAAAGAACTATCCCAAAAATAATATTTAGCATCAGGTCATTGACACGACTAAAAGATTGATGTCTTCTCCCAAGTAATAAATAACCTAGCAAGACCGGGGTCGAACCACAGGGAGGTTAATTGTACAAATTATAAATAACAACAATACAACAACAACAACAATAACAACAACAATAATAATAGTAATAACATCAATAATAATAATAATAATAATAATAATAATAATAATAAAGAAAAAGAAGAAGATGAAGATGAGAACTTTGAGATGGAATATTAATGTAAAGATTTAACAACGATAACAAACAATGTAAAGGTTAGAGGATCCACTAATGGTATGTTAAACAAGTATAGTATAAACTCTTATTATTCAATTGGAAACCACACACAAAGGAGGTTCCAATCAAATTATAGATTGTTAAAATGATTACATTAGTCATCTTATTCCATTAATGCTAATACTTGTAAATTTCATCAAGCATTCATGATTATAACTTATGTTAACCATAAATCAAGTTCCTTTCATAGCTCACCAGGATGCCTAAATGCATGGCAAATTCCTAAATCAACTTTCATGTTTTCGACTGGCTCCAATTGTGACGTTATCAATGACGTTTTGGGCAGATAAGAGAAGATAAGGATTGTCACCAAGTCAAGAGTTGGCCACCTACTTATCAATTAGTCATCAAATCAATAGTTCCCAATTTTGGCCTACAAAAGGAGGCATTTGCCATGCATTTAAGCATCTTGGTGTCCAGATCAAGATCATGCTCTTGCTTTCTCTCTTTGTATTTTTTGTAATGTTTATGCTTTGCTTTCATTAATATCAAGTTTATGCCTTTCATTTCCTTTCTTTTACTTAGTTAACTTTTATGTTCTTATTTTGTTTATCTATTTTTCTTTCTTTCATTATGTCTAGCTAAGTTAATTATGTCAAGGTGAAAAGGTTACACTAGTGGTGTAAGAATAAGTATAATATAAACTTAATATGGACTTTAATGTTTGATACTACCATGTTTTATATTTGTTATCTTGTTCGCTCTTTAATACTTTGCTCGTTAAATAACTAATATTGATTTATGTTGTATAACACTTGGTACAACAAATGCTTGGAACTTTCATAGTTCATATTGTATGGTATAAGCGACACCTGAGCTATGAAAGGAACTTGATTTGTTGTTAACATAAGTTATAATCATGAATGCTTGACAAGATTTACAAGTATTAGCATTAATCGAATAAGATGACTAATGTAATTATGTTAACAATCTATAATCAGATTGAAACCTCATTTGGTGTGGTTTTTAATTGTTTATATTATACTTGTTTGACATACCATTAGTGGAACCTCTAACCTTGGCATTTGTTCTTATCATTGTTTAATCTTTACATTAATATTCCATCTCGAAGTTCTGATCATCTTCTTCTTCTCCTTCTCCTTCTTTATTACTACTACTACTACTATTACTACTACTACTACTACTACTACTACTACTACTAGTATTATTATTATTATTATCATTATTATTATTATTATTGCTACTATTATTATTGTTGTTGTTATTGTTACTATTGTTGTTATTTATAGTTGTTGTTTATAATTTATGCAATTAACCTCCCTGTGGTTCGACACCGGTCTTGCCGGGTAATTTGTAACTTCGACACTCCTACACTTGGGAAAAGACATCAACCTTTTTGTCATGTCAATTAGGGAGGCTACGAAACCAAACTTATCTACATTTTTATTATTATCATTTTTTTCTTTTTTCTTTCTTTTTTCTGTTGTTTTTTTTTCTTTTTAATTATATATTATCCCTTTCCCTTAGTTGTTACCTTTAAGAAAAGAACATAAATAATGTAATAATCCAATATGCAACTCACAATCATATGTTAAAGTGTGTGCGTGTGTGTAAATTAAGGTTTAAGAATACATGTTAAATAAGTATATGAGCAGAATTAAGTGATAACAATGCGAGAGTTTGTAAACCTAAATATTTCAAGAAGTATTATGATAGACTTTATTAAGAATGGTTACTAAGATGCGTCTCAAGAGTCACTTTAACAAAAGAGCTCCTCTACTCTACCATCCTACTAACAATAATTTTGCATATGCTTTAGGAAATGGAAAATAATTTTTTTTTATCAACTACTACCCTCTCCCCCCAACCAAAACGAGACATTGTCCTCAATGTTCTAAAGTAGAAAGATAGAGTATAGAAGATATCACCTGAAATAACAAACACTGAAACAAATATAACAAACAAAAAAACATAATAATAAAACCAAAAGAAACAAAGATTCATAAATGAAGGCTCAAATCTAATTTAAGCTTCTTACGGCTTTCCTTAAATGACCAATTTATACGACTCATTGAGGGATCAATCACAAGAATGAAAGATTGTAGTTGGTCAATCAATTGTTCAGCAGTAACAGTAGAGATTATGATTTTTCATGTAGAAGATGCTAGAAATTCCTGTTCCATTGCATGATCAAGAAAAGACAACAACTTATCATAATAACCATTAACATTTAACAAACTAATGGGTTTATGGTGAATGTGCAGTTGGGCCCAAGAAAAAATATGAAATATCTCTTCCAATGTGCCTAAACCACTTGGTAAAGCAATGAAGGTATCAACATGGTTAAACATTGCTTTCATTCGAGCCGACATTGTGGAGACCTGAAGTTTCTCTCCAATTAATTTTCCAATGATATCCCCTTGTGCCAAAGCTTCGGGGACGACCCCCGAAACTTGACTACGTCCTAAAAATGCAACTATTGACACACCTCTCATTAACCCAAGACTGCCTCCCCCATACACTAAATGAATCTTTCTCTCAACTAGCACTTGACCAAGATGATTTGCTGATTCTAAAAACTCCTTTTCTTTCCCAAGACTAGATCTACCGAAAACACAAATATTTCTTATATGATGACCTGAGGAAGTTGCCATTTCTACACACTTCTATATTTGTTGAATGTATGGGTTGAGTAGAAATAAAAGGAAGTAAGAGAGGATTTTATAAATGAGAAATTAGAAAAACAATCTTACCATCTATATATTGCTCAGCTGGAGTCTCACACACACTCTTTCTCTCTTTATTTATTTATTTATTTATTTATTTTTGATAAAGCATGTGTATGTACAGGTCGTTGTGATTGTGGCTCATATCTTCCCTTGGTTTTACGTCCAAGAACGACTTAAATGCCCTCTGTGGGTCGGGGATAGGCTTCCCATCCAGTTTTCTTAAAAACTAGCAAACAAGGTCTTTTTTAACTAGATTCCCAAGACTAAGTCGATCATGTTCTTTACAAAAATGGGGCCATAAATCATGAATTGCATGATGCACATCTCCACTAGGATGCGTCTCAAAAGTCAATAGAAGATTATTTAAAGACTCCTTACTCAGGCCATCCTTAATGAATTGTATTTTTTCTTCATGGTTTAAAGATACCATTCCTAAAGAACGACATTGTGTATTACAAGTCCATCTAGCACATCGATAACAGACTTTTAGTCGTTTTGCACGACGTTTCTTTGTAAAAGTGCTTTTACCTGTTCCAAGCATGTGTGAAATGAAGGAGTTAGAGGACTCACCTAATAATCGGACCTTTGCTTAAATCAACCAGCGAATATCTTTAGGAATTCCAAGATTCATTAACAATCTCAATCTTGCACATCTAACACGGTAAATTTTTGTAATTGCATTATGAGGCAGAGCGGGAAAATACTTTTTCAATTTTTCAAGATTAGTTTCCATTTCCAAATGAGAATTGGAAGAGAGATTCAAAGAATTTGCACAAATATATAAACAAATATCAATTATTGTGGGAAACTAAAAGAACCAACTTAAGTCACGGAGTACCGTTATCCACCATTTCACCAAGGTGAGAGAAACTAACAAAAATCACTAAAATCCTTTGTTACACCATTTCACAATGTTCAGTCCCTTCAAAAATATTATCCTTTGTTATAAGGTTACTTAAATGCTTAAATATTACACTAAAATCTTTGATGAACCTTCTATAAAACCAGCATGTCCTAGGAATTATCTAACATCTTTAATAGATTTTGGTGTTGGCAAGTTTGTAATTAACTCAATTTTAGATTTGTCAACCTCAATTCCTTTTGATGAAACAATGTGACCAAGTACAATGCTGTTTGTTACCATAAAATGACATTTTTCCCAATTCAGCACAAGATTCTTCTCTTCACACCTAGTCAAAACCTTTTTTAAAGTAGTTAAACAATCATCAATTGAATCATCAAAAATAGAAAAATCATCCATGAAAATCTCAAGAAAATGTTCAACCATATCACTAAATATACTAAGCATGCATCTTTGAAATGTGGCTGGTGCATTACATAATCCAAAAGGCATCATTCGATATGTAAAAGTACCAAATGGACATGTGAAAGTAGTCTTCTCTTGATCTTCCAATGCAATTTCAATTTGATTGTAACCCAAATAGCCATCTAGGAAACAATAAAATTCATGACTTGCAACTCTTTCTAGGATTTGATCCATGAAAGGTAAAGGAAAATGATCTTTTCTAGTCATTGAATTAAGTTTCCTATAGTCAATGCACATGCGCCAACCAGTAACAGTTCTAGTGGGAATTAACTCATTGTTCTCATTTGTTATCATGTGACTCCCGACTTCTTGGGTACAACTTGGGTAGGACTTACCCATTTGCTGTCAGAAATAGGATAAATGATTTCATTATCTAGAAGCTTAATGACTTCATTTTTCACTACTTCTTTTATATTAGGATTTAGCCTTCGTTGCATTTCTCTAAAGGGTTTAGCATTTTCCTATAAATAAATTTTGTGTGTACAAATCAAAGGACTAATTCCTTTTATATTAGCTATGGTCCATCCCAATGCATTTTTGTGCATTTTCAGAGTTTGTAATAACTTACCTTCTTGATGTGCATTAAGTTTGAAAGAGATTATTACCGGAAAAGTTTCATTTTCTCCCAAAAATGAGTATTTGAGATTGGATGGCAACGACTTCAAATTAGGTTTTAGTGGTTGAACACTTGAAGGTATGGACTTAATTGATCGTGGTGGTAATCCTCAATTTGTGGCCTCCAATTACTTGTCTTTGATTCTTCCCAAAAATAAATCATTTGCAAATCATCAGATTCATCAATCTCAATTTCATTGGAAGTGGTTGGAAATTGATCATGAATTAATTTTTCAGTAAAGTCCACTTCCTGTAAATCATTATCATCTCTAGGTTGCTTGCAAATCTTGAAAATATTCATCTCCAATGTCATGTTTCCAAATGATAGCTTCATCAGTCCATTCCTACAATTAATCAATGCGTTAGAAGTTGCAAGAAATGGACGTCTTAAAATCACAGGTAATGAATTACATACTTCAACAAGTTGTGTGTCCAAGATAATAAAATCCACATGAAAAATGAATTTCTTGACTTATATTAACATATCTTCAATTATTCCTCTAGGCACTTTTATAGATCTATCGGCAAGTAAAAGAGTTATAGAAATTGGTTTCAACTCACCTAGATTGAGAGTCTAAAAAACTGAATATAGAAGTAAATTCACACTAGCACCGAGATCAAGTAAGGCTCTTTCAATTTTATGCTCTCCAATAAAGCAAGAAATTATAGGACAACCAGGGTCTTTATATTTCAAAGCATTATTGTTATGAAGAATAGCACTTACTTGTTCGGCTAGAAAGGCTTTCTTTTTCATATTTAGTTTCCTCTTCACAGTGCATAGATCTTTCAAAAATTTAGCATAAGAAGGAACTTGTTTAATAGCATCCAACAAAGGTATATTGATTCTTACCTGTTTGAAAGTTTTAAAAATTTCAAAGTTGTGATTGACTTTCCTTTCTTTGGTCATGGCTTAAGGAAATGGAAGTGCTGGCAGAGAATCAGTATTTTCTTTGTAATTTTCAGATTTAACCCCTTCCTTACCCTTAAAGATTGACTCATCATCTTCCTCATAAGGTTTAAGAGAGGGTTTTCCAATAACCTTACCACTGTGCAGAGTAATGACTGATTTGACTTGATCCATGTGTTGGCTTCCGGAACTACTTGCATTTGCATTGTATTACCCCTTGGGATTTTGTTGTGGTTGAGATGGAAACATACCTTTCTCTTGAAAACTGAGAGCAGATGTTAATTTTGCAAGAGTATCTTTAAAATCTGTCATGTTTTGACCAAGTTGAGTATTGATTGTCTCTTGCTTTTTAATGAATGCATGCAATGTTTCCTCAAGATTTCTTCTAGGAGGTGGAGTATAAGGAGGTACATATCCATAAGAATTTTAGAAAATATGGTGTGCTTGAAATGGTGGTTGTGAAATTTGTACATTATTATTATCACTGTTCGAACTAAAATTTAGGTGATTTCTCCAACCAAGGTTGTATGTTTGGGAGTATAGGTTCTGGTTGGGTGACACGACTAAAAGATTGATGTCTTCTCCCAAGTGTAGGAGTGTCAACGTAATAAATAACCCGGTAAGACCGGGGTCGAACCACAGGGAGGTTAATTGTACAAATTATAAACAACAACAACAACAACAACAACAACAATAATAATAATAATAATAAGTAGTAGTAGTAATACTAATAATAATAATAATAATAATAATAATAATAATAATAATAATAATAATAATAATAATAATAATAAAGAATAAGAAGATGAGAACTTTGAGATGGAATATTAACGTAAAGATTTAACAACGATAACAATAAATGTCAAGGTTAGAGGATCCACTAACGGTATGTCAAACAAGTATAGTAGAAACTCTTATTAGTCAATTAGAAGTCATACACAAAGAAGGTTCCAATCAGATTATAGATTGTTAACGTGATTACATTAGTCATCTTATTCAATTAATGGTAATACTTGTAAATCTCGTCAAGCATTCATGATTATAACTTATATTAACAATAAATCAAGTTCCTTTCATAGCTCAAGTGTCGGTTATACCATACAATATGGGCTATGAAAATGCCAAACATTTGTTGTACCAAGTGTTATACAACATAAATCAAGATTAGTCATTTAACAAGAAAAGTATTACAGAGTGAACAAGATAACAAATACAAAACATGTTAGTATCAAACATTAAAGTCCATATTAAGTTTACATTATACTTATTCTTACACCATTAGTATAACCTTTTCACCTTGACATAATAAACTTAGCTAAACATAATAATAAAAAAAATCAATAAACAAAATAAAAACATAAATAAGATAAAAGTTAACTAAGTAAATGAAAGGAAATGAAAGGTATAAACTTGATATTAATGAAAGCAAAGCATAAACATTACAAAAAATATAAAAAGAGAAAGCAACAGCTTGATCTTGATCTGGAGACCAAGATGCCTAAATGCATGGTAAATGCCTCTTTTTATAGGCCAAAATTGGGAACTATTGATTTGATGACTAATTGATGAGTGGGTGGCGAGCTATTATCTTGTCTGCCCAAAATGTCATTGATAACGTCCAAATTGGAGCCACTCGAAACATGAAAGTTGTAGGAAATTGTCTTAGCTTTCCTGTGTAAACAATTCAGCTCATTTCAACTTCTAGAACTCCAGATATGGACAAAATACTGAACAGTGCTCGGGTTGGAGGACAAATTCAGGCTTCTTTGTTGTTGCTACAATTTGGACTTGAAAATGGCCTTTTTAGATCTCGGACTCCATATGAAAGTTGTAGGTCTATGTCTTACCTTTCCATCCATATAAAGTAGACCTAAATCTGAGATCTATAACTCCATATATGACCCAATTACTGAATAGTATTCCGGCTTGGATTGCACCGACATCTCTTTTCTAAGTTTGGCCATCTCTTTATCCTTTCAATTTCAGTTCTTAAATTCATCAATCAATCCTTTCATTTATGTGATAGACCTGGATTTAAAATGAACATTTACCATAAATTAAAGGTATCTTATGTTATTAGATATATTATTATAAAACATGCTTTAGTTAAGGAGTTATTGATACTTCAAGTGCAAAATGATGATGTAAAACCTTGATAAAAATGCACTTTTAAGTACTAATCACACCCCCCAACCAGCTTATTACTAGTCCCTAGTAATCAAAGCGTTAAAATAGAAAACAACTTTGCAAATTCCACAAAGTAAGGTATTCATCATTTAACTTCCATTAATCTATCCAGATAAACAAACTCTCATTAAAATTATATATCTGCTCAATACCTCTTAACAAGATATTAATAAATCTTTCTTTTATGCTCAATGTATCAACACATAATTATGGGGCTTTTCTTGGAAGAAAACAAAATTTTTATTCTAATGTTTAAGGTTAACTTCATTGGGTTGGGATTATTATTTTTTTCCTTTTTTTATTTATTAGTTTTTTAATATATATATATACATATAACTTAAAATATCATGCATCTTTAACCCATGTAATGAGCTTTCAGCTAATGACTCCCAAACCAGTTCGTTTTAGGGCATTAGGTGTTGAGACACCCCTACGAACTTAGTAACTCGGATCGCAGATACTGATACAGTAGATAGTGTAATGTTTGATTCCCTAAAGTTTTTCTCCTTAACCTATGTAACAAGCGTTGGGCCAATAGCTCCCAAGTTAGTTGACTTTAAGGTATTAGGTGTTAAAACACCCCTTCAGGCTTAATTGTTTAGGTAAGGGAGGCAACGAAACCAAACTTATCTACATTTTTATTATCATCATTTTTCTTTTTTTTCTTTTGTTTTTTTTTGGTTTTTTTAATTATATACTATCTCTTTCCCTTAGTTGTTACCTTTAACAAAAGAACATAAATAATGTAAAAATCCAATATGCAATCCACAATCATATGTTAAAGTATGTGTGTGTAAATTAAGGTTTAAGGGTACATGTTAAATAAGTATATGAGCAGAATTAAGTGATAGCAATGCGAGAGTTTGTAAATTTAAATATTTCAAGAAGTATTATAATAGATCTTGTTAAGAATGGTTACTAAGATACGTCTCAAGAGTCACTTTAACAAAAGAGCTCCTTTACTCCGCCATCCTAGTAACAACAATTTTGCATATGCTTTATGAAATGGAAAACAAATTTTTTTTTTATCAACTACTACCCTCTTCTCCTAACCAAAACGATACATTGTCCTCAATGTTGAAAGGTAGAAAGATAGAGCATAAAAGATATCACCTGAAATAACGAACATTGACAAACCTGAAACACACTTAAATAAATATAAGAAACAACAAAAAAACTAATATTATGTTATTTATAAAATCAAAAGACACAAATTTTTACAAGCTAAGACTTAAATCGCAATTGTGATTGTGGCTACATCTTCCCTTGGTTTTATGTCCAAGAACGGCTTAAACGCCCTCTATGGGTCGGGGATAGGCTTTCCATCCAGTTTCTTAAAAACTAGCAAACAAGGTCTTTTTTTTAGTCAGATTCCCAAGACTATGCCAAGCATGTTCTTTATGAAAATGGTTTACAATTCATGAATTGCACGATACTTATCTCGATTATGATGATACTTAAGAGTTAATAGAAGATTATTTAAAGACTCTCAATGTTTTGAAATAAATCCCACCTTTTAACAATTTCCACAGGTTTTGCGGAATGCATGTGATTCCTTGAATATGGTGGGCAATAAAATCCGCTTTGTAAGATTTCTACAATCTTTCTTTTTACGAGAAATGATCCCCACATACCTTAGAGTGACAAAATTTAATGAAATTACTTACCTCATTGTCGAGAACACATTTTTGAAATATTTGATCAGGACAATAATTGAATAAGTAGGGGTCATCCCAATAAAAATTTTGCACATTGCTAAAAAAATTTCTTTTGTCTTCGATACTCTAGTAAGCTAGCAAAAATCCTGAAGCAAGAAAATAGATATTTTTAGCAAACTAAGGCATTGAACTAAGAGAAAGTAGAGATTCATCAGGAAAGTAATCATCGATTGGTGTGATGTCGGGTGTCGAATTTGTTCTCACTTTTGATAGAAGATCTGCATCAACATTTTCGATGCCTTTTTCATACTCGATTTCTTCCTGATTGGTCATGGCATGAGGAAATGGAAGTGCTGGCAGGAAATCAGTCTTTTCATTGCAATATTCAGATTTAACCCCTTCCTTACCCTTAGAGATTGACTCATCATCTTTCTCACAAGGTTCAAGAATGGGTTTTTTAATAACCTTACCACTGCGAAGAGTGATAACTGATTTGACTTGATCCATGTATTGCCCCTTGGGATTTTGCTGTGGTTGAGATGGAAACTTACCTTTCTCTTTGAAACTAAGAGTAGATGTTAATTTTGCAAGAGTATCTTTAAAATCTGTCATGTTTTGAGCAAGTTGAGTATTGATTGTCTCTTGCTTTTCAATGAATGCATACAAAGTTTTCTCAAAATTTCTTGTAGGATGTGGAGCATAAGGAGGTGTATATCTGATTAGTACTTACAAGTGCATTTTTGTCATGGTTTTATATCATCATTTTGCACTTGAAGTATCAATAACTCCTTAACTAAAGCATGTTTTATAATAATATATCTAATAATATAAGATACCTTTAATTTATGGTAAATGTTCATTTTAAATGCAGGCCTATCACATAAATGAAAATATTGATTGATGACTTTAAGAACTTAAATTGCATGGATAAAGAGATGGTCAAACTTAGAGAAGAGATGTCGGTGCAATCCAAACCGGAACACTGTTCGGTAATTGGGTCATATGTGGAGCTACAGATCTCAGATTTAGGTCTAATTTATATGGCTGGAAAGGTAAGACATAGGCCTACAACTTTCATATGAAGCCCAAGATCTAAAAAGGCCATTTGCAAGTCCAAATTGTAGCAACAACAAAGAAGCCCGAATCTGTCTTCCAGCCCGAGCACTGTTCGGTATTTTGGCCATATCTGGAGTTCTAGAAGTCCAAATGAGCTGAATTGTTTACACAAGAAAGATGAGACAATTGCCTACAACTTTCATGTTTTCACCTGGCTCCAATTTTGACGTTATCAATGACGTTTTGGGCAGACAAGAGAAGATAAGGATTGTCACCAAGTCAAAAGTTGGCCACCCACTTATCAATTAGTCATCAAATCAATAGTTCCCAATTTTGGCCTATAAAAGGAGGCATTTGCCATGCATTTAGGCATCTTGGTTTTCAGATCAAGATCATGCTCTTCCTTTCTCTCTTTGTATTTTTTGTAATGTTTATGCTTTGCTTTCATTAATATTAAATTTATGCCTTTCATTTCCTTTCCTTTACTTAGTTACCTTTTATGTTCTTATTTTGTTTATCTATTTTGCTTTCTTTCATTATGTCTAGCTAAATTAATTATTTCAAGGTGAAAAGGTTACACTAATGGTGTGAGAATAAGTATAATGTAAACTTAATATGGACTTTAATGTTTGATACTAACATGTTTTATATTTGTTATCTTGTTCACACTTTAATACTTTGCTTGTTAAATGACTAATCTAGATTTATGTTGTATAACACTTGGTACAACAAATGCTTGGCACTTTCATAGCCCATAATGTACGGTATAACCGACACCTGAGCTATGAAAGGAACTTGATTTGTTGTTAACATAAGTTATAATCATGAATGCTTGACGAGATTTACAAGTATTAGCATTAATTGAATAAGATGACTAATGTAATCATGTTAACAATATATAATCTGATTGGAACCTCCTTTGTGTGTGGTTTCCAATTAAATAATAAGAGTTTATACTATACTTGTTTGATATACCATTAGTGAAACCTCTAACCTTGACATTTGTTATTATTATTGTTTAATCCTTACATTAATTTTCCATCTCCAAGTTCTCATCATCTTCTTCTTCTTCTTTTTCTTTATTATTATTATTATTATTATTATTATTATTATTATTATTATTATTATTATTATTATAGTTGTTGTTGTTATTGTTATTGTTGTTGTTATTATTGCTATTATTATTGCTTATAATTGTTGTCTATAATTTGTACAATTAACCTTCCTGTGGTTCGACCCCGGTCTTGCCGGGTTATTTATTACTTCGACACTCCTGCACTTAGGAGAAGACATCAATCTTTTAGTCGTGTCAATATCCATGATAATTTTGGAAATTATGGTGTGCTTGAAACTGTGGTTGTGAAGTTTGTGCATTGTCACTCTTCCAATTAAAATTTGGGTGATGTCTCCAACCAGGGTTGTATGTTTATGAGTATGGGTTATGGTTGGCCCTTTAGAAATTGTTTAATGCATTGGCTTGTTCATGGAGACATTCCTTAAAAGAAAGCAAGGTTGGACAATCATTGGTTGAGTGTTCATTTGTTTCACAGATTTGACACACAATGTTTTCAACAGATTTTAATTGACCACTCTTTTTCAATTCTAGTGCCTCGACTTTTCAACAGATTTGGCTTGAAGGTCATGATCATCCCTAAGGTTGTCCATACCTCCATTAGATGTATGAGGTTGAGTTTTACTTGGTGCCTCATAAGTACCCGCGGTGTCCCAGTTTTGAGCATTTTCAGCTAATAAGTCTAAGTACTTCATTGCTTCATCAGGGTCTTTATCTTTGAAAGTTCCATTGCACATCAATTCAACCATTTGCCTATCTCTAGGTGTTAACCCTTCATAGAAATGTGAAACCAATCTCCATGATTCAAAATCATGATGAGGGCAAGTAGTAAGCAAGTCTCAATACCTATCCCAACATTGGTAAAATGTTTCTCCTGGTTTTTGAGTGAAAGTGGTGATTTGTCTTTCGAAAGAGTTTGTTCTATGAGATGGGAAAAACTTCTTTAAAAACTGTTGTTGCATTTCATCCCAAGCACGAATGGATCCTGGTCTCAAATTTTGTAGCCATGTTTTAGCTTTATCTTTTAATGAAAAAGGAAAAAGTTTTAACCTGATGGTGTTCATGCTACAATTTAAATTATTATATGTGTTGCAAACCTCCTTAAATTCCCTTAAATGCAAGTATGGATTTTCCAATTCCAAGCCATGAAAAGAAGGTAAAAGTTGAATAATATCTGGTTTAAAATTAAAATGAGAAGCATCGGGAGAAAAAACTATGCATGATGGTGCACTTGTTCTTGTGGGATTCATGTGGTTTCTAAGTGTTCTGACACGATTATTCTCATTATTCTCATTATGAAGTGATTGATAATCTATTTTGGCCATATTTTCTAAAAATGATGACGATATCCTACAAAGTCTACCACTTGATGTACGTGACCACACTCTCATGCATGTGTAGGAATAGAATAAAAGGAAGAAGAAAACAAAAGAAGAAGAAACAAGAGAAAAGAAATAAAGTTATATACAAGAAAACTGAAAAGAGATAATAAAATAACTACTATAATTTATACAACTTACCTCCCCAGCATCGGCGCCAAAAACTTGACACGACTAAAAGATTGATGTCTTCTCCTAAGTGCAGGAGTGTTGAAGTAATAACCTGGCAAGACTGGGGTCGAACCACATGGAGGTTGATTGTACAAATTATAAATAATAATAATACAACAACAATAATACAACAACAATAACAATAACCACAACAACAATAATAATAGTAATAATAGCAATAATAATAATAATAATAATAATAATAATAATAATAATAAAGAAAAAGAAAAAGAAGAAGAAGATAAGAACTTTGAGATGGAATATTAACGTAAAGATTTAACAACGATAACAAACAATGTCAAGGTTAGAGGATCCACTAATGGTATGTCAAACAAGTATAATATAAACTCTTATTATTCAATTGGAAACCACACAGAAAAGAGATTCTAATTAGATTATAGATTATTAACATGATTACATTAGTCATCTTATTCGATTAATGTTAATATTTGTAAATCTCGTCAAGCATTTATGATTATAACTTATGTTAACAACAAATCAAGTTCCTTTCATAGCTCAGGTGTCGGTTATACCATACAGTATGGGCTATAAAAGTGCCAAGCATTTGTTGTACCAAGTGTTATACAATATAAATCAAGATTAGTCATTTAACAAGCAAAGTATTAAAGAGTGAACAAGATAACAAATACAAAACATGTTAGTATCAAACATTAAAGTCCATATTAAGTTTACACTATACTTATTCTTACACCATTAGTATAACCTTTTCACCTTGACATAATAAACATAGCTAAACATAATAAAAGAAAGAAAAATCAATAAACAAAATAAACACATAAATAAGATAAAAGATAACTAAGTAAATGAAAGGAAATGAAAGGTATAAACTTGATATTAATGAAAGCAAAGCATAAACATTACAAAAAAAATATAAAAAGAGAAAGCAAAAGCTTGATCTTGATCTAAAGACCAAGATGACTAAATGCGTGGCAAAAGTATGGATTTTTGAATTCTAAGCCATGAAAAGATGCTAAAAGTTGAATAATGTCTGGCTTAAAATTAAAATGAGATGCATCGGGAGAAAAAACTATGCATGATGATGCACTTGTTATTGTAGGATTCATGTGGTCTCTAAGTGTTCTAGCATGATTATTCTTATTATTCTCATTATGAAGTGATTGATTATCTTCTTCGGCCATATTTTCTAAAAATGATGAGGATACCCTACAAAGTCTACCGCTTGATATACGTGATCACACTCTCATGCATGTGTAGGAATAGAATAAAAGGAAAAAGAAAACAAAAGAAGAAGAAACAAGAGAAAAGAAATAAAGTTATATACAAGAAAAGTGAAAAGTCAAAATAAAATAAATATTATAATTTATACAAAACTTACCTCCCCGGCAACGTCGCCAAAACACGACTAAAAGATTGATGTCTTCTCCCCAGTGCAGGAGTGTCGAAGTAATAAATAACTCGACAAGACCGGGGTCGAACCACAGGGAAGTTAATTATACAAATTATAAATAACAATAATACAACAACAATAACAATAACAATAACAACAACAACAATAATAATAGCAATAATAGTAGTAATAATAATAATAATAATAATAATAATAATAATAATAGTAATAGTAGTAATAATAATAAAGAAAGAGAAGAAAAAGAAGATGATGAGAACTTGGAGATGGAAAATTAATGTAAGGATTAAACAATAATAATAACAAATGTCAAGGTTAAAGGTTCCACTAATGGTATATCAAACAAGTATAGTATAAACTCTTATTATTGAATTGGAAACCACACACAAAGGAGGTTCCAATCAGATTATAAATTGTTAACATGATTACATTAGTCATCTTATTCGATTAATGCTAATACTTGTAAATCTCATCAATCATTCATGATTATAACTTATGTTAACAACAAATCAAGTTCCTTTCATAGCTCAGGTGTCGGTTATACTATACAGTATGAACTATGAAAGTGCCAAGCATTTGTTGTACCAAGTGTTATACAACATAAATCAAGATTAGTCATTTAACAAGCAAAGTATTAGAGAGTGAACAAGATAACAAATACAAAACATGTTAGTATCAATCATTAAAGTCCATATTAAGTTTACACCATGCTTATTCTTACACCATTAGTGTAACCTTTTCACCTTGACATAATAAACTTAGCTAGACATAATGAAAGGAAGAAAAATAAATAAACAAAATAAGAACATAAATAAGATAAGAATTAACTAAGTAAATGAAAAGAAATGAAAAGGCATAAACTTGATATTAATGAAAGCAAAGCATAAACATTACAAAAAATACAAAGAGAGAAAGCAAGAGCATGATCTTAATCTGGATACCAAGATGCCTAAATGCATGGAAAATGCCTCCTTTTATAGGCCAAAATTGGTAACTATTGATTTGATGACTAATTGATGAGTGGGTGACCAACTCTTGACTTGGTGATAATCTTTATCTTCTCTTGTCTGCCCAAAACGTCATTGATAACGTTCAAATTGGAGTCACTTCAAAATATGAAAGTTGTAGGAACTTGTCTCATCTTTCTTATGTAAACAATTCAACTCATTTCAATTTCTAGAAGTCCAGATATGGCTAAAATATTGAATAGTGCTCAGGCAGGAGGATAGATTCGGGCTTCTTTGTTGTTGCTACAATTTGGACTTGAAAGTGATCTTTTTAGATCTTGAGCTCCATATGAAAGTTGTAGGCCTATGTCTTACCTTTCCATCTATATAAGTAGACCTTAATCTAAGATCTATAGCTCTAGATATGACACAATTACCGAACAATGTTTCGGTTTGGATTGCACTGACATCTCTTTTCTATGTTTGGCCATCACTTTATCCTTTCAATTTTAGTTCTTAAATTCATCAATCAATCCTTTTATTTATGTGATAGGCCTACATTTAAAATGAGTATTTACCACAAATTAAAGGTATCTTATATTATTAGATATATTATTATAAAACATGTTTTAGTTAAGGAGTTATTGATACTTCAAGTGCAAAATGATGATATAAAATCTTGATAAAAATGCACTTTTAAGTACTAATCAGTCATAACTTGTGCTTTTGAGATGTAGACAAACCTGGAGGGAATCAGCATACCATGGTCTTGTAGAGGATTGTAGCACATACAATTGTTCATTAGGGAATGTTTCTCTTATTATTTCGGTTGGTATATCCTCGGTCCTCAGTCGATTCAAGTGATCAACCACATGGTTTTCAACACCTTTTTTATTTTTGATCTCAAGATCAAATTCTTGCAAAAGCAAAATCCACCTAATCATTATTGGTTTGGACCTTTTTTGCTTCAAAAGATACCTTAAAGCTTCATGGTCAGTAAAAACAATGACTTTTGTACCAAGTAGATATGACTTGAATTTTTCAAGAGCAAACACCACTGCAAACAGTTTCTTTTCAGTTGTATGGCATTTTCCTATATACATATATACCAAATGAACATGTAAATGTAGTCTTTTCTTGATCTTCAGGATTAATAACAATTTGATTGTATCCACTATATCCATTAAGAAAGCAATAAAAAGACTTACCCGCTAGGCATTCAAGCATTTGGTCCATGAATAGTAATGAAAAATGATCTTTACGTGTAGTAAGATTTAGCTTTCTGTAATCAACACACATTCTCCATCCACTCGAGATGTGAGTAGGGATGAGTTCATCATTTTTGTTTTTCACCAATGTGATTCTGGTCTTTTTAGGTACTACATGGATTGGCGCCACCCATTTACTGTCCGTGATGGGATAAATGACTTTTGCTTTCACTACCTTCATCATAGGCGGGTACAACCTCTTACATTTTCCTTGTTGGTTTTGCATTGTCCTCCAATAGTATGTGATGCATACATATTAAGGGACTAATGCCCTTGATGTCGGCTAAAGTCCATCCAATGGTCGTCTTGTGATCACACAATAATTTCAAAAGTTTTTCCTCTTGTGTACTTGTCAAACCTTTTACGATTATAACTGGAAGTGTATTGTTGTCGCCAATGAATGCATACTTCAAATTATCAGGCAAAGGTTTCAATTCTACCTCTGGGGCCTATAAAATAAATGGCAAAAGCTTTTTATGTGAAAGTACTAAATCGATAAAGACATTACCATAGGGAACGTTTTGCAAAACTTGCACAGCCAATGTTAATTCGTGCATGTTTTGGGGAACACTTATGTCCCTCTTCATCTCTTCTATCTTGGTAATATCATAGCCATAACTCAAAGCTACACTTAATCCATCCTCATAATCAAAATCAAAAACTTGTTGCAAACACTTATCAACTTGGTCATAGCATATGATAGAATAAACATTGTTATAAGGATATTTCATGGCATCATGAAAATTTAATTTAATTTTTTCATCTCCTACCTCCATAGAAAAAGTATCCTTACCACAATCAATCTTTGTATTGGTAGTTTTCAAGAATGGTTTGCCAAACAACATAGAAGTGTTGTTTAATGAATCACAAGAATCATGTTTCATATCAAGAATATAAAAATCACATAGAATAACCAAACTATCAATCTTGACTAGGACATCTTCTATCACACCAAGTGGATAAACAAAACAATGATCCGCAAGTTGTATTACAATACTAATTTTATTCAAAGGCTCAAGACTAAGAGAATCATAAACATGTTTAGGCATAACACTAATGGATGCACATAAATCATATAAGGCCCTTTTAAAACTAACATTACCAATAACATATGGGAGAGTAAATGCACCTAGGTCCTTTTGCTTCAAACGCATATTCTTTTGAACAATAGTAGATACAACTTCACCAATACTTACCATTTCATGACCTTTCAGTTTGAAAGCTCTTTTGGTAGTACACAACTCCTTCAAGAATGTGGTATACTTGTGAATTTGCTTGCTAACATTAAACAAAGGAATGTTAAGTTCTACTTTCTTGAAAACCTTTAAAATATCTTTTTCTTTATCCTATTTCTTTGACCTAGAAGAACTCACAGGAAAGGGTGGAATTGTTTTAAAAATAGAATTTATTGAGTGAGGAATTACCTTTGGAGTGTTGGACCTTTGGAGTGTTGGCCATTGTTTCAGTTTTGGAAGGAGAAGGATGTTTCTTCTTTGTACTCAATTTGATTTCTATCTCTTCTTCCTCCTTTATCTCAATCTATTTCAACCTTTTTCTTTCAAGTTCTTTCCCACTTCGTAGCATTATCACACTAACATTCTCTTTTGGATTCAAAGTTTGGGAGGGTAATTTTCCATTCATTTGTGCCTCCAATTTCCCTACACTTGAAGCTACTTGCCCCATTTGTTTTTCCAAGTTGTGAATACTTGACCTTGTTTCTCATTGAAAAGTCATGACATTTTATTGCAAGGTCACAGTGTCAGAAGCCAGAGTTTTCATTATCTCACAGAGATCATCATTGGATGATGACCCCATAACATTGGAGTTTGTAAATAGAGGGGGTTATTGAGGTTGGTTCCCATAACATAGGTTGGGATGATCTCTCCATCTAGGATTGTATGTGTGGGAAAAAGGATTATACTTATGCTGAGGTTGTCCATTGAATCCTCCATCAACTGCATTAGCTTGTTTAATGTAATCTTTTTACATTGTTGGGCACATATCCGAATCATGTCCTTGTAAGGAGCATATGCTATAAACTTTCACCTGCTATACATTTTCACAAGCCAAAGAACACATAAAAGAAGTAAGATCATTAAATTTATTCTCAAGGTTAGAAATACTTACCTCATTTACTTGTTTATTTGTGAAGTCTCCACGGGTGCCAAATTGTTTCGAGTTGGCTGCCATGTTTGAGATCAATTGGTGTGCAGTCTTGAGTGTCTTATCTACTAATGCCCCTCCACTTGTAGCATCAATGATACTATGATCAGTAGGCATCAATCCTTCATAGAAATATTGAATGAGCCGTTGATCGGGTATTTGATGATGAGGGCATTGAATTTATAGTTCCTCAAATCTTTCCCAATATTTAGAGAGTGTCTCTTCATGAGATTGCCGAATCCCACATATTTCTTTCCTTATGTTGGCAACTCAAGATGTTGGAAAATACTTTTTAAGGAAGATCTTCTTCATGCCATTCCAAGTTCCAATTGAACCTAGGAGAATGGAGAAAACCATGTCTTTGCTGCCCTTTTTAAAGAGAAAGGGAAAGCTTTCAACTTATCCTGTTCTTTATCAACTCCGTTCGATTTCATGCCAATACAAACCATATAGAACTCCTTGAGATGAGAATAAGGATCTTCTCTTACAAGACCATTAAATATTGGTAGTATATATATAAAACCAGATTTGAACTCAAAGTTTACATTATTGTCGATGTTTATGCATAGTGGTTGATTTTCCATGTTAGGAGTAGTAAGCTCCTTAAGTGTTTGTTGTCGTGCAATAGCCATGGTGTTGAGGTGAGCTTCCTTTCATAACTTGCGTTAAGGTTTTTTCTATTTTGAGATGTAATTGCACTTGACTTTGATTAGTAGAACGGGTTACTAGCATAAATCATCAAGAAAAATTAAAAAAACTAACCAAATAAGAGATAAAAAAAACAATACAAATTATACGGAAATCCTATGGTAGAAGAATAAAACTACCTAAAAACCCTAGAAAATAGTGGAATTTGGCCTCAATAGGGTGAGGCTAGTGATAATCACTAGTCTTGTTTAGATCGTTGTTTCCCTTCAAGTAACAAAAGACCGATACTTAATTCCACCAAAAAATCTCTGTTGAACAGCACCGCTACTGTAGGTAAACAGTACCAATGCAAACAAAAATTTTGTTTCTCATTTTTTTTAATAATAATAAAAAATAATCATAGAAAATAAAAATAACAGTACAAACACAAGAATAAACTAAAATTACTTCCTAGGCAACGACATCAAAATTTGTTGCGATATCACGGTCACACAAATTAATTGCCCTAACTTGAACCACAACACACAAAAATAGTATAGAACAAGCAAGGTGTTGATCCCACAAGGAAGATTTAGTTTTGATTTTTATGCTATATGTTATGCAATTATTCTAATGATCTAAACTATGGAAAAAATTAAACTAGCAAACTAAATCAATTGAAATTGAAATTTGTCAAGAAAACAAACCTTGGTCACAAGCACACATTTACCAATGGAAATTAGAACCGATCCTTAAAAAAAACTATAATTTATATTCTGAATTTTTATTTTTTCTTAACATTGGTTAATTAACAGATTTGTCGTATAACTAACCCTAACCAACAAACAATCACAATGTCCGCATTAATGATTTAGTTCAATATCAACCCTAAGAACTAGATATTTGAGTGTTCTCCCTAAGTTTAATAATGTAGTCCCGCCACAATTATCAAGTTTAGTTGCTTCACACGTTCATATATCACAACTACGGTTTTGATATCAAACTTAGCAATAGATTGTTGACAATAATAACTTAGAATCCGCTTTAGCAATTATCAACAACAATCATAGAAAATATGCATAGAAAAACAATCATACTCATTCATAATATAAATTGAAAATAAAAGAAATAATAAATCTCATGGTTCTTGAAACCTAAAGGTTTTTTGTGTCCTTGCAACCAAGAAAACAAGCTTAGCCTTACATATATATGGAACAACTACTCTTAAAGATAGAAAAAAGCATTATTTTTGGTTTGTAGAAAGGAGAGTTTATGTTTCTTCACTTCTGGTTGTTGCCCCCTTTTTAGCCCTTTCTCCTTTCTTTCTTTCTTTTTATATACTAAGAAACCCTAGTATCTATTTTATAAAATAGTCTTCCTTTAAATTGACAGTTTACATTTAAGTACTTCAATAAATATTTTTCTAAAAAGAAGAATTAGCCTTGCATGAAATCTTCAAACTTTAACTTAGAGGACCCAAATTGCTGAAATAAAAACTTAGATATCGTTTTAGAAGCTTTGGAATGTAATTTGGACTCATTTCTTCACGAAACCTGTTTGTTGGTATAATTTAGTTGTCATCTTTAAAAAATCATATGTCCCTTATATGACATCATTTTGGCTGAAATTTGGAGCGTTTATAGACCTTTGAGTTAGGAATCCAACAAAATTGGACTTCTATAGCTCTAGATATTGAATTTTGAATGGACAAAGGTCAATAGTGGTAGAATGCGAGATTTGACTTTGAAGGATGTGATTTCCATGATCTTTCTCTTTTTATATCTCTTGCATTAAATTTCCATAAAGGTATGGATGTTACCTTTTTAGTGCCACTGGAATCACTTCATTTCGACCTTTAGAACTCACGTTGTGTACAAAATATCGACTGGACATTAAATCTGCCAATTATCTCCAATTTACTCCTTTTCACTTCTTTCATCCAAAAGTACCTTCAAAATATAAAACAAAGAATATCGAGGCATTTTATATATATAACATGGGTAAAACATTAGTTAAATGATTAGTACTTAAAAGTGCATTTTTATCATGGTTTTATATCATCATTTTGCACTTGAAGTATCAATAACTCCTTAACTAAAATATGTTTTATAATAATGTATCTAATAATATAAGATACCTATAATTTGTGGTAAATGTCTATTTTTAATGCAGGCCTATCACATAAATGAAAGGATTGATTGATGACTTGAAGAACTTAAATTGCATGGATAAAGAGATGGTCAAACTTAGAGAAGAGATGTCGGTGCAATCCAAACCGGAACACTGTTCAGTAATTGGGCCATATCTGGAGCTACAGATCTCAGATTTAGGTCTAATTTATATGGCTGGAAAGGTAAGACATAGGCCTACAACTTTCATATGAAGCCCAAGATCTAAAAAGGCCATTTGCAAGTCCAAATTGTAGCAACAACAAAGAAGCCCGAATCTGTCTTCCAGCCCGAGCACTGTTCGGTATTTTGGCCATATCTGGAGTTCTAGAAGTCCAAATGAGCTGAATTGTTTACACAAGAAAGATGAGACAATTGCCTACAACTTTCATGTTTTCACCTGGCTCCAATTTTGACGTTATCAATGACGTTTTGGGCAGACAAGAGAAGATAAGGATTGTCACCAAGTCAAAAGTTGGCCACCCACTTATCAATTAGTCATCAAATCAATAGTTCCCAATTTTGGCCTATAAAAGGAGGCATTTGCCATGCATTTAGGCATCTTGGTTTTCAGATCAAGATCATGCTCTTCCTTTCTCTCTTTGTATTTTTTGTAATGTTTATGCTTTGCTTTCATTAATATTAAATTTATGCCTTTCATTTCCTTTCCTTTACTTAGTTAGCTTTTATGTTCTTATTTTATTTATTTATTTTTCTTTCTTTCATTATATCTAGCTAAGTTAATTATGTCAAGGTGAAAAGGTTACACTAATGGTGTCAGAATAAGTATAATGTAAACTTAATATGGACTTTAATGTTTGATACTAACATGTTTTATATTTGTTATCTTGTTCACTCTTTAATACTTTGCTTGTTAAATGACTAATCTTGATTTATGTTGTATAACACTTGGTACAACAAATGCTTGGCACTTTCATAGCCCATAATGTACGGTATAACCGACACCTGAGCTATGAAAGGAACTTGATTTGTTGTTAACATAAGTTATAATCATGAATGCTTGACGAGATTTACAAGTATTAAGATGACTAATGTAATCATGTTAACAATATATAATCTGATTGGAACCTCCTTTGTGTGTGGTTTCCAATTCAATAATAAGAGTTTATACTATACTTGTTTCATATACCATTAGTGGAACCTCTAACCTTGACATTTGTTATTATCATTGTTTAATTGTTACATTAATATTTCATCTCTAAGTTCTCATCATCATCATATTCTTCTTCTTCTCTTTCTTTATTATTATTATTATTAGTATTATTAGTACTACTACTACTACTACTACTATTGTTATTGTTGTTTTATAATTGTTGTTTATAATTTGTACAATTAACCTCCCTGTGGTTCGACCCCGGTCTTGCCGGGTTATTTATTACTTCGACACTCCTGCACTTGGGAGAAGACATCAACCTTTTAGTCGTGTCATTAAATATGGGTGAAACTGTCAAATAATATGGTTACATCAATGATATCACATTTTAAAGACTAGCTTTATTCTACACTTCGTGATCTCAACTCAAAACTACTTACTCACTTCAGCATAACTATTCTTACAAAAAACAGTAACATAAAAATCTTTATAGTCATGCAACGAGAAAATGAGAATACTAGAGCCTATTGATATGACCATAAGATTGATGTCTTTTTCTAAGTATAGAGTGTAAGAGTGTTAAAGTAATAAATAACCCGACAAAAATAGGGTCAAACCACATGGAGGTTAACTATATAAATTATAAAAAAACAACAACAACAAGAAGTTAAAGAGGATTTTGATATATAAGATTAATGTGAAGAATAAAAAATAAAAATAAATTTCAAGGTTAGAGGATTCACTAATGGTATTTCAAACAAGTATAATATAAACTCTTTTTATTACTCAACTGGAAACCACACAGAAAAGAGGTTCCAATCGGATTATAAATTATTAATATGATTATATTAGTTATCTTATTCAAAATGCTAATACTTGTAAATGTTGTCAGGTATTCTTGATTATAACTTATGTTAACAATAAATCAAGTTTCTTTTATAGCACAAGTGTCAGTTATACCATATGGTTAGGCTATAAAAGTATCAAGTATTTGTTATACTAAGAGTTATACAACATAAATCTAAATTAACTATTTAACAAGTAAAGTATTAAGAGTGAACAATATAACAAATACAAAATATGTTAGTATCAGATATTAAAGTCCATGTTGATTTTATACTATACAATCTTACATCATTATTGTACTCTTTTCACCTTGACATAATAAACTCAACTAAGCATAATGAAAGAGAGAAATATAAATAAATTAGATAATAATATAAATAAGATATAAGTTAAACATAAATAAATAAGATATAAATTAACTAAGTAAAGGAAATGAAAAGCATAAACAAAAGATTAATAAAAATAAAACTTAAACATTACAAAAATATCAAGAAAAAGAGCAAGACTATGATCTTGATCTGAAAACCAAGATGCCTAAATGTATGGAAAATGCCTTCTTTTATAGGCTAAAATTTAAAACTATTGATTTATTAATTAATTGTTTAGTGGGTGACCACATTTTGACTTGATGACAATCCTTATCTTCTTGTTTGATCAAAACATCATTGCTAATATCAAAATTTTAATAGTCTGTCCTCATGAAAGTTCTAGGAAATTGTCTCAGCTTTCCAACAAAAAAACAAAATCGGTGTATTTGAACTTTTATAACTCGAGACATGGGCTAGATACTGAATAGTGTCTGGGCTGCAAGATAAATTCAGACTTCTTTGTTATTGCTATAATTTGAACTTAAAAATGACTTTTTTGAATCTTGAACTCTTTATGAAAGTTTTAGGTTTATATCTTAGCTTTTCATTCATATAAAGCAAACTTAAATCAAAGTTCTACAACTCCAATTATAATCTAATAATTAAATGGTGTTTTAGTTTGGACCGAACCAATATCACTTTTCTAAGCTTCACCCTCTCTTTGTCATCTTAATTTTAATAGCTGAATTGCTTAATCAATTCCTTGATTTATGTGATAGGTTTGTATTTAAAATAAACATTAACCATAAATTAAATGTATCTTATAGTATGAGATATAATATTATTAAGAATCTTGTAGTTAAGGAGTTACTAATACTTCAAGTATAAAATGATGATATAAAATCTTGATAAAATATATTTTTAAGTACTAATTAGCAAGTCCTAATGACATTTTTCTTTAGGTATTTGTGACCAGCTTTCTCTAAGTCCTTGCCACTACTATTTCCAAAAAAATAGTGAATCTTTATCAATAAAACATTTGGCAATATATCTCATAAATTAAAAAAAAATAGCAAAACATTCAAAAACATGCCTCTAAGATAACATTTTAATGCAAGCATACATTGTAAGTATTTTCTCTTCTTCTTCAACATGTCAAACATATATATTTACAAGATTTTTTGGGGAGCAAATGAGAATACAATTAAAAAAAAAAAACGTTGAAACTTGGTTGGGCTAGAACCCAATCAAGCTTTCTTGTCTTGGTTAGGCCACAACCCAACTACGCTACTATTTTTTTTTTTCTCTTGCTTTTATCAAGCTTTATAAAACTTGGTTAGGATGAGGCCCTATAGAGCTTAAACTCTAATATAATAAAAAAAATAAAAAAAAATAGTTCAAAATTGATTTTTTTTTCTTGTAGGGGCAATGTAGTGATTTTGATGTGTAATTGAAACATTAAAAGGATAAAAAAAACTAGAATTCTAATTATTATTTTTTGTTTTTAAAAATATTTAAGTTATTTTATTATGTTTTTAAAATATAAAAAAACTGATATATCATTAATTAATATAACAATAACAATTAAACTTCATGAAAAAAAATTATTTTGTTTCTAGTAACTATTTAAATGATTTTATTGACGAAGATAAAACGATGATTTCACTGTGGTAGTGAACGACCAAGACTTCTTATATATTGATTTTTTAGTAATTGTAATGGGTTTGCACAGCTCGGAGGTCCTAACATTTTATTTTTCTTTGCTTGTTTCTTGACTCGACAAAGGAACAGCGAACAACAGAAATATTTGGACGAGTGAGCGAGAAGTTAGGGGCAAGAGTCAAGGAATGTGCAGATATAATATAAAGTTATTGGTCGTGATGCTGCCCACTTATCACTCAAAATATTATTTAATTATCAGAATAATTTTTTGCATCATCCCTGTCTTTAGCATTCTCATTTGTCCTATGGGGTCATTTTCATGTTATATAAAAATATTGTATAGTTGTAATTAAAAGAATAAAACTAGAAGCACTTCAACATCTTCTTATTATAATGCAATCAGATAGATAAAATGTAACTGTATCAATTCAAATTTAATATTTTGGATTGCATCTAACTTGCTTTGCACATATCATTCATATTTTTCTATTTTAATATTCAATATGGACATTGTTCTAGATCTTCGTGTTCATTTTGCAATATATTTGATTGATGCCTAGAATACGTACACTTTTGAAACCATAATTCAAGTCTGATTTTTTTTATATTTTTACAAAAACTAATAATCACAAGACTAATATGGAAAGAAATTCTTTTTATACCAGTCGATGTTAAAAAATATTGAAAGGGATTTCTTAAACTTAATAACAAAGAATATCTTTACGAATTAAAAGCTAAATTAAACTTAAAAAAGTAGATGATAAATACTTATACATATGATAAATACTTACACATTTTTTTTAAAAAAAAATATAAAACATCAACATCATCTATAATATATAAATACAAGACATTATAAATTACCAAACAAATATCTTACACAATTATAATTTTATTATATAATAAAATATCACATTTAAATTAACTCAACATCTTTTAATCAAAATCTTCCTCTTCATTTTTTTAATCATGTCAAACATCATCTTTCTTATTAAATTTAAAATTGACTTTATCATCTTCATTTACTTTTTTATATCCATTATTACATTTAATTTATTAATATTAACATAGGTTTTCGATGTAATAAGAAATTTTAATTTTTTTAATTTAATAGATTAAATAGCTCAATATTCATTATTAAATTTACACTAAATATCTTGGTAGGTTTAGCACTCATTAAAATTTATATATTTGTCAAAATACAACAGGCAAAAGCTTAGATATATATTCATTTTTTTTAATATTCTACGCCAAAAAGTTTTATTATGAATTTTGTAGTATCAAAGTTATTTTTTCAGTTTAATTTCTAAAGACAACATATTTTTTTTTTATTCAAAGATTCGATTATAAATAATATGACTTAATTCATAATTTCACTTGATAATAAATACTTGTACAATGACAAATAATTTATTATAAGTTATACACCAATCCTATAATAATTCATTAAAATCTTTAAAATTTTAAAAAATTTAATCACATCTATAATTGATTCTAATATAAACTTCACTCATAAAATAATTTAACATTAATATTATTTATTTTTATGGTTAGAATCGATGTTAATAAAAAAAAATTAGCACTAAAATCTAGTAGTTTGCTCTTATTTTTCTAAAACTAAGAATAAATAACTAAATAAATAACGTTTTAGCATTAAAATTGATTTTGATACTATGGATATTTTATCCATGAATTTACATGAAAGGATCCAGTATGTATGTTGAACGGTGAATCCCTCCACACTTTTTAAATATACTTATATTTTTTTATATTTAATTTTTTTTATCCTAGCACGGAAATAACCTCGTTCATTTTTATTTGTTTGTAAAAAAAAGGGGGTGTCGTTAACAGCGTCACATCATCAACACCCCATGTTCGTTGCTATCAAAATTCAAAAATTAAAACAAGGGAAACGAGTGTAACCATCTATTTCTTATAAAATGAATTATTTAGTTTTTCCGGCTGGTGAGACAAGGTTTCTTACTTCAAACGACAACGTTTTCCTGGAATCCAAGGGTATTTTATCAAACTAGTATAGTTTGATAAAAAAAATTTAAATAGCATAGATAAAAAAAATAATATAATTTTAACTCAACCACTATTAAAAAATACAATGTTATTAATAATTGTTAATGATAATAATCGTTGTATTCTTATTAGTAGTTTAAAAGCATTACCGTAGCAGTAGTTTAAAGGCATTACCGAGAATAATAGTTTTGCTTCGGATCTAATTTCAATGCATAACTACGTCTATACCACCACAATAAAAAATCCAACAAAACCTCCTTGGACCATAATTCAAAGTGTGATTCGGAAAATTTCTGCTTCTCACTTTCAAAGATGTATAGTTTGCTTCTGGAGACATAAATCAAGGGCTCCAAGGAGAAGCATAGGTTGTTCAATGCTATTGAAAACATTCCTTGTGTGTGGCTAGAAATCTAGGAGGGCAATGGATTGGATACAGAGGTATACATCATTCTTCTTTGACGCTTGTGAAATTGACAATACATAAAAAGAGGATTAAAAGTACGTCTAAGCCTGTGTTCCTGTTGGAATACATGCCTCCAATAATAATTTCTCCTTCTTCTCCATTTTCAATTACAAACTTTTTGGAGAGGGAATGGTTGCTTTTTCTTGTATTGAAGGAGTCTTTTTCTCAGGAAGGTATTATTTTTTAATTTTACAACAAGAGTGTTATATGTTTTGTGTGATATTTGATCATTCTTTTTTTTTTTTTTCCTCTATGTTGGAATTCATATTGCATATTAAGATACATACGATGTCTGTATATTGTTGGTCTCAGCTTCTGCACCATTTTCTGCCTTAAAAAGAGAGGCTTGATGCCAGTTTTGACATTCTCGAACGAACTAATATCTAGAGATGAGGGGCTGCATTGTGACTTTGCTTGCCTTCTTTATAGGTGGAGATTTCTCTCACTTTTTTTCTAGTATTGTTTTAATTGTTGTTGACTTCAATAATCGAGCCATAGTTAGATGTACAGATCTTCTGGTGTTGTTAATACAATGGGTAGAGCATTTACTGGAAACATATATGTTTTTGTTGTTTACAGTTTGTTGCAGAAGCAATTCATTGGCAAAAAGTTCATCATATTGTTGGTGAAGCAGTGGAAATTCAGACCAAGTTTGTCTTTGAAGCCCTACCATTTGCATTGATCAGCACGGATGCAACAATCATGAGCGAGTACATAAAGTTTGTGTCTGACTGTCTTTTGGTATTTCTCCATTGATATATCCCACCCTTGTTTTCAGTCATCCATCATTAGAAAAGGAAAATTTACTTACATGAATTCCTTATTATCAGGTTGCATCAGAAGAAGAACAACGTTGAAAATCCCTTCGATTGGATGGAGTTCATATCCTTGAAGCGAGTATAGTAGTCTTGTGAACGTATTGCTAAAAACTGACATCCCACATCTGATTTATTTGTCTGAATTTGTTGTGTAGCTGCGCCTTGCCAGAAGTGGTTTATCATTTTCAACTAAGCACCTCATGCCTCTGCTTGTTGGTGCCTTCCAGAAATTAGTCTTTTTTAAAACCCATTAACCATGTAGCCCAAACTTCGATCATTAAAGTGCAAGGACAAAAAATGTGATTCTTTTTAGAAGCATGGGTCTTTAGTTCCACATTAAGGGTGGAAGTGAGAAAAAATCATGAACTGTGACCTTATGTAAGAATGGACATGGCAGTGATAGTATAAACTGATATTACAAATCTACTTTGTGCAAATAGCGTGCCTACTTCTTAGGTATTTGTTTGCCAGAAAATTGAATTTTTAAAATTGATATTTAAATTTTTTTTAATGATTGTTTATCATCAAAAAATTAATCAATAAAAAATATTTTCTTGTTAAATAAAAATTTGACTTGATTTTTAATAAAATGTTTTTTATTTTAAAAAGAAAATACTTTTTAGAAATTATGAAAAAAATTAAAAATATTATATTATTTATTGATTATATCAAATTTAGTACTGAAATTTTTGATTGATATATATTTTATAAAAACTAATCCCTTAAAATTTTATTTTTATATTAACTTTGGTTTTTATTTTTATGATTGTTATTTATTTTTCTTTTAATATTTTTTTAATTGAAACTTTTTATCTATCAAATTTAGTTCTTATTTTTTTTATTGTTACCTATTTTATTTGAAATAATTTATAAAATTGTAATTATTATTATTTTAATTTTATCTCCTTTAAATTTTTTTATTTGTTAGATTTAATCTCTATTATTTTAATTATTATTTATTTTATTTGAGATAATTTATAAAATTAGATTTTTTTCCATTTCATTCTCATTTAACATTTTAATTTGTAAGATTTGTTCTTTATTATTTTAATAAATTAAAAAAAACATTAATAAGTTATTTATAACTTATTTTTTTATAACATAGTTAAATATGAAAAGTATTTTTTAATTTATTTTTTATAATATTATTATATATCAAAAAATAAATTATTATTTTTCAAGATGGATGTGAAGACTACCGGAAGGCATCTACTATGTCTAGCCCGCATGATGGTGGAAAAAACTACGTTTTCAAGATGGATGAGGAATTCATGTCTATATCAAGTTTCATATATATGCCAAAAGTGGGCATCCAAAATTTTTGTTACTATTTTTCATGGTGACATTTCTTTCTATATTCGACTTGATAGCAGGTCAAAGATCAAGCAATGCTTTGCACATGGTGAATCCAAAATATTTTAAATAAGAGAGTAAATTATTAATAAATAATATATTATATAGATATGTATTAGAAAGTAATTCAAAATATATATTAATTTATGTCAAGTAAAATTAATTTAAAAATAAATATAAATTCATCAAAATCAAAACTTATTTCAATTCATATATATATATATATATATATATATATATATATATATAGACACTCGAAGTATGTTAATAAAAGTATACTTAATCGTTTCTAGATATTTAATTGAAGAACAATGCCTAGTATATGTATAAGAGGAATAATGATTGAAAAACATGTTTTCTACTTGATATTTTACTTATAAACAAATCATGTTAAAATATTAAATTTCAATAAACTACTCTCAATGCAAAAGATGCCAAGAATAGTGATTTTGTATAAATATTCATTTCTTTCTTTATAATAAAGAAAATACTTAATTGATTAAATTAATAGATTTAAATATTTATTTTAAACATATTCATATAAAACCTCCTAAATTATTATAAATCGTAATATTTTTAATAACTAATTATAAAAAAATATAAATATAAATTAAATGAAAATATAAAAATATAAAAAAATTTACCTAAAATATAAAGTACAAGAAAAGAAAAATTAATTGATGAGTTAAGCAAAAGGTGGGGCATAACAAGTAAACAATATTTGATAGAGGAAGATAAAGAAAGAAAAGGAAAAAAGGGAGAAAATCAGGGCACATATATAATGTGTGTATATGTATATATTAACCGACACGACTAAAAGGTTGATGTCTTCTCCCAAGTGCAGGAGTGTCGAAGTAATAAATAACCTGACAAGACCGGGGTCGAACTACAGGGAGGTTAATTGTACAATAACAATAACAACAACAATAACAATAACAATAACAATAACAATAATAATAATAATAATAATAATAATAATAATAATAATAAAGAAAAAGAAGAAGATGAAGAAGAAGATGAGAACTTTAAGATGGAATATAAACGTAAAGATTTAACAACGATAACAATAAATGTCAAGGTTAGAGGATCCACTAATGGTATGTCAAACAAGTATAGTATAAACTCTTATTAGTCAATTGGAAATCACACACAAAGGAGGTTCCAATCAGATTATAGATTGTTAACATAATTACTGACACGACGAAAAGATTGATGTCTTCTCCCAAGTGCAGGAGTGTCAAAGTAATAAATAACCCGGCAAGACCAGAGTCGAACCACAGGGAGGTTAATTGTACAAATTATAAATAACAATAATACAACAACAATAACAATAATAATAACAATAATAATAATAATAATAATAGTAGTAGTAGTAGTAGTAGTAGTAGTAGTAGTAGTAATAGTAATAATAATAATAATAATAATAATAAAGAAAGAGAAGAAAAAGAAGATGATGAGAACTTGGAGATGGAAAATTGATGTAAGGATTAAACAATAATAATAACAAATGTCAAGGTTAGAGGTTCCACTAATGGTATATCAAACAAGTATAGTATAAACTCTTATTATTGAATTGGAAACCACACACAAAGGAGGTTCCAATCAGATTATATATTGTTAACATGATTACATTAGTCATCTTATTCAATTAATGCTAATACTTGTAAATCTCGTCAAGCATTCATGATTATAACTTATGTTAACAACAAATCAAGTTCCTTTCATAGCTCAGGTGTCGGTTATACCATACATTATGGGCTATGAAAGTGCCAAGCATTTGTTGTACCAAGTGTTATACAACATAAATCAAGATTAGTCATTTAACAAGCAAATTATTAAAGAGTGAATAAGATAACAAATATAAAACATGTTAGTATCAAACATTAAAGTCCATATTGACACGACGAAAAGATTGATGTCTTCTCCCAAGTGCAGGAGTGTCGAAGTAAACAACAATTATAAAACAATAACAACAACAACAACAATAGCAATAATAATAATAATAATACTAGTAGTAGTAGTAGTAGTAGTACTAATAATAATAATAATAATAATAATAATAATAATAATAATAAAGAAAGAGAAGAAGAAGAAGAAGATGATGATGAGAACTTAGAGATGAAATATTAATATAACAATTAAACAATGATAATAACAAATGTCAAGGTTAGAGGTTCCACTAATGGTATATCAAACAAGTATAGTATAAACTCTTATTATCGAATTGGAAACCACACACAAAGGAGGTTCCAATCAGATTATATATTGTTAACATGATTACATTAGTTATCTTATTCAATTAATGCTAATACTTGTAAATCTCGTCAAGCATTCATGATTATAACTTATGTTAACAACAAATCAAGTTCCTTTCATAGCTCAGGTGTCGGTTATACCATACATTATGGGCTATGAAAGTGCCAAGCATTTGTTGTACCAAGTGTTATACAACATAAATCAAGATTAATCATTTAACAAGCAAAGTATTAAAGAGTGAACAAGATAACAAATATAAAACATGTTAGTATCAAACATTAAAGTCCATATTAAGTTTACACTATACTTATTCTTCCACCATTAGTGTAACCTTTTCACCTTGACATAATTAACTTAGCTAGACATAATGAAAGAAAGAAAAATAAATAAACAAAATAAGAACATAAAAGTTAACTAAGTAAAGGAAATGAAATGAAAGGCATAAACTTGATATTAATGAAAGTAAAGCATAAACATTACAAAAAATACAAAGAGAGAAAGGAAGAGCATGATCTTGATCTGAACACCAAGATGCCTAAATGCATGGCAAATGCCTCCTTTTATAGGCCAAAATTGGGAACTATTGATTTGATGACTAATTGATAAGTGGGTGACCAACTTTTGACTTGGTGACAATCCTTATCTTCTCTTGTCTGCCCAAAACGTCATTGATAACGTCAAAATTGGAGCCAGTTATAAACATGAAAGTTGTAGGCAATTGTCTCAGCTTTCTTGTGTAAACAATTCAGCTCATTTGGACTTCTAGAACTCCAGATATGGCCAAAATACCGAACAGTGCTCGGGCTGGAAGACAGATTCGGGCTTCTTTATTGTTGCTACAATTTGGACTTGTAAATGGCCTTTTTAGATCTTGGGCTCCAATGAAAGTTGTAGGCCTATGTCTTACCTTTCTATCCATATAAATTGGACATAAATCTGAGATCTGTAGCTCCAGATATGACCCAATTACCGAACAGTGTTCCGGTTTGGATTGCACCGACATCTCTTCTCTAAGTTTGACCATCTCTTTATCCTTGCAATTTAAGTTCTTTAAGTCATCAATCAATCCTTTCATTTATTTGATAGGCCTGCATTAAAAATAGACATTTACCATAAATTATTGGTATCTTATATTATTAGATACATTATTATAAAACATATTTTAGTTAAGGAGTTATTGATACTTCAAGTGCAAAATAATGATATAAAACCATGATAAAAATGCACTTTTAAGTACTAATCACATATTAAGTTTACATTATACTTATTCTCACACCATTAGTGTAACCTTTTTACCTTGACATAATTAACTTAGCTAGACATAATGAAAGAAAGCAAAATAGATAAACAAAATAAGAACATAAAAGTTAACTAAGTAAAGAAAAGAAAATGAAAGGCATAAACTTGATATTAATGAAAGCAAAGCATAAGCATTACAAAAAATACAAAGAGATAAAGGAAGAGCATGATCTTGATCTGGAAACCAAGATGCCTAAATGCATGGCAAATGCCTCCTTTTATAGGCCAAAATGGGGAACTATTGATTTGATGACTAATTGATAAGTGGGTGGCCAACTTTTGACTTTGTGACAATCCTTATCTTCTCTTGTCTGCCCAAAACGTCATTGATAACGTCACAATTGGAGCCAGTTGCAAACATGAAAGTTGTAGGTAATTGTCTCAGATTTCTTGTGTAAACAATTCAGCTCATTTGGACTTCTAGAACTCCAGATATGGCCAAAATACCGAACAATGCTCGGGCTAGAAGACAGATTCGGTCTTCTTTGTTGTTGCTACAATTTGGACTTGATAATGGCCTTTTTAGATCTTGGGCTCCATATGAAAGTTATAGGCCTATGTCTTACCTTTCCATCCATATAAAATGGACCTAAATCTGAAATATATAGCTCCAGATATGACCAAATTACCGAACAGTGTTCCGGTTTGGATCGCACCGACATCTCTTTTCTAAGTTTGGCCATCTCTTTGCCTTTGCAATTTAAGTTCTTAAAGTCATCAATCAATATTTTCATTTATGTGATAGGCCTGCATTTAAAATGAACATTTACCATAAATTAAAGGTATCTTATATTATTAGATATATTATTATAAAACATGCTTTAGTTAAAGAGTTATTGATACTTTAAGTGCAAAATGATGATATAAAACCATGATAAAAATGCACTTTTAAGTACTAATCACACCCCTCAACCAGCTTATTACTAGTCCCTAGTAATCAAAGCGTTAAAACAATTTGCAAATTTCACAAAGCAAGGTATTCATCATTTAACTTCCATTAATCTATCCAGATAAACAAACTCTCATTAAATTTATATATCTGCTCAATACCACTTAACAAGATATTAATAAACCTTTCTTTTGTGCTCAATGTATCAACATATAATTATGGGGCTTTTCTTGGAAGAAAACAAAATTTTTGTTCTAATGTTTAAGGTTAACTTCCTTGGGTTGGGATTATTATTTTTGTCTTTTTTTCTTTTTTTTTTTTTTAAATCTATATACATATAATTTAAAAACATCATGCATCTTTAACCCATGTAATGAGCTTTCAGCGAATGACTCCCAGACCAGTTGGTCTTAGGGCATTAGGTGTTAAGACACCCCTACGAGCTTAGTAACTCGGGTCGCAGATACTGATATATAGATAGTGCAATGTTTGATTCCCTTAAGCTTTTCTCCTCAACCCATGTAACAAGCGTTGGGCCAATAGCTCCCAAGTCAGTTGACTTTAGGGTATTAGGTGTTAAAACACCCCTTCAAACTTAATTGCTTAGTTTAGGGAGGCTACGAAACCAAACTTATCTACATTTTTATTATCATCATTTTTTTTCTTTTTTTTTTCATGTTTTTCTTTTTTCTTTTTAATTATATACAATCCCTTTCCCTTGGTTGGTACCTTTAACAAAAGACATAAATAATGTAATAATCCAATATGCAACCCACAATCATATGTTAAAGTGTGTGTGTGTGTAAATTAAGGTTTAAGAATACATGTTAAATAAGTATATGAGCAGAATTAAGTGGTAACAATACGAGAGTTTGTAAACCTGAATATTTCAGGAAGTATTATAATAGACCTTGTTAAGAATGGTTACTAAGATGCGTCTCAAGAGTCACTTTAACAAAAGAACTCCTTTACTCTGCCATCCTAGTAACAACAATTATGCACATGCTTTATGAAATGAAAAACAATATTTTTTTTTATCAACTACTACCCGCTCCCCCCAACCAAAACGAGACATTATTCTCAATGTTCTAAGGTTGAAAGATAGAGTATAGAAGATATCACCTGAAATAACGAACACTGACAAAACCTGAAACACACTGAAACAAAAATAAGAAATAACAAAACACAATAATAAAACCAAAAGACACAAAAATTCACAAATGAAGGCTTAATCCAATCTAAGCTTTTTACGGCTTCCCGTAGATGACCAATTTATGCGACTCATGGAAGGATCAATCACAGGAATGAAAGATTGTAGTTGGTCAATCAATTATTCAGCAGTAGAAGCAGAGATTATGATTTGTCGTGCAGATGATGTTAGAAATTCCTGTTCCACAGCATGATCAAGAAAAGACAATAACTTATCATAATAACCATTAACATTTAACAAACCTATGGGTTTATGGTGAATGTGCAGTTGAGCCCAAGAGGAAATATGAAAGATCTCTTCCAATGTGCCTAGACCACCTGGTAAAGCAATGAAGGCATCAACATGGTTAAACATTGCATTCATTCGAGCCGACATTGTGGAGACATGAAGTTCCTCTCAAATTGTTTTTCCAATGATGTCCCCTTGTGCTAAGGCTTCGGGGACGACCCCCAAAACTTGACTACCTCCTAAAAATGCAGCTATTGACACACCTCCCATTAACCCAAGACTGCCTCCCCCATACACTAAATGAATCTTTCTCTCAGCTAGCACCTGACCAAGATGATTTGCTGATTCTAAAAACTCCTTTTCTTTCCCAGGACTAGATCCACCAAAAACACAAATATTTCTTATTTGATGACTTGAGGAACTTGCCATTTCTACACACTTCTGTATTTGTTGAATGTATGGGTTGAGTAGAAATGAAAAGAAGGAAAAGAGGGTTTTATAGATGAGAAATTAGAAAGGCAATCATAACACCTATATGTAGGCCAGCTGGAGTCTCACACACTCTCTCTCTCTTTATTTATTTATTTATTTACTTTTGAAAAAAGCATGTGTATGTACAGGTAGTTGTGATTGTGGCTCACATCTTCCCTTGGTTTTACGTCCAAGAACGGCTTAAACGCCCTCTATGGGTCGGGGATAGGCTTCCCATCCAGTTTTCTTAAAAACTGGCAAACAGGGTTTTTTTTAGTCAGATTCCCAAGACTAAGTCGATCATGTTCTTTATGAAATAGTGGCCATAAATCATGAATTGCACGATGCACATCTCCACTAGGATGCGTCTCAAGAGTCAATAGAAGATTATCTAAAGACTCCTTACTCAGGCCATCCTTAATGAATTGTATTTTATCTTCACGGTTTATAGATACCATTCCTAAAGAACGACATTGTGTATTACAAGTCCATCTAGCACATCGATGACAGACATCCAGCCGTTTTGCACGACGCTTCTTTGCAAAAGTGCTTTTACCTGTTCCAGGCATGTGGGAAATGAAGTTAGAGGACTCACTTGATAATCGGACCTTTGCTTTAATCAACCAGCGAATATCTTCAGGAATTCCATGATTCATTAACAATCTCAATCTTGCACATCTAGCACGGTAAAATTTTGTAATCGCATTCTGAGGCAGAGCGGGAAAATACTTTTTCAATTTTTCAAGATTAGTGTCCATTTTCAAATGAGAATTGGAAGAGAGATTCGAAGAATTGCACAAATATATACACAGATATCAGTAATTGTGGGAAACTAAAAGAACCGACTTATGTCACGGAGTACCGTTATCCGCCATTTGACCGGGGTGAGAGAAACTTGCAAAAATCACTCAAAAAGAAATAAAATAAAATAAAATCAATCTTTATATACAGGATCACCCAATTCAATAGAGTTATGTTCAACTGAAAAATTGTCAAAGTAAACTTTCAGATGATGTCCATTTACCTTGAAAACATTGTCATTCTTTGGATTCTCGATGTCATAGGCCCCATATGGATACAAATATTTCATAATAAAAGGACCACTCCATCTTGATCTTAATTTTCAAGTAAATAAATGCTGTCGAGAATTATAAAGCAAGACTTTTTGACCAGCATTGAAGGTTTTTCTCTGTATTTTCTTGTCATGAAACTCTTTAATTCTTGCTTTATGAATTCTTGAATTTTCATATGCATCATTTCTTATTTCCTCAAGCTTATTTATTTGTAATTTTCGCAGTTGACTAACATCATCCAAATTTGAATTGAAAGCTTTAATAGCCCAATAAGCTTTATGTTCAAGTTCCACAGGCAAGTGACAAGGTTTTTCATAGACTAGTCTATAAGGTGACATACCTAATGATGTTTTATAAGCAGTTCGATAAGCCCAAAATGCATCATTAAGTCTTAAAGACCAGTCTTTCCTATTAGGGTTCACTGTTTTCTCCAAAATATGTTTGATCTCCCTATTAGCAAGCTCTACTTGTCTACTTGTTTGAGGGTGATAAGGGGTGGCAACTTTGTGTGTGATTGCATATTTCTTCATTAAAGACTCAAATGGCTTGTTGCAGAAATGTGTTCCACCATCACTTATTATGGCTCGAGGGACTCCAAATCGACTCAAAATATTTTCTTTCAAAAACTTTATCACTGTTTTGTGATCATTGTTTTGACTTGGAATTGCCTCTATCCATTTTGAAACATAATCTACTACGACTAATATGTATAAGAAACCAAATGATGGAGGGAATGGGCCCATGAAATCTATACCCAAACAGTCAAAGATCTCAATGACAATAATAGGGTTTAAAGGCATCATGTGATGTTTTGAAATAGATCCTAACTTTTGACAATTTTCACAAGACTTGCAGAATGCATGTGAGTCTTTGAACATGGTGGGCCAGTAAAATCCACTTTGTAAGATTTTTGCAGTTATCTTTCTTGATGAGAAATAGCCCCCACATGCCTTAGAATGACAAAATTTAATGACACTACTTACCTCATTGTCAGGAATGTATCTTCGAAATATTTGATCAGGACAATATTTGAATAAATAAGGATCATCCCAATAAAAGTTTTTCACTTCATTTGATTCTTCCTGAAAATAAATCATTTCCAAATCATCAGATTCATCAATCTCAATTTCACTGGAAGTGGTTGGAAATTGATCATGAATTAAATTTTCAGTAAAGTCCACTTCTTGTAAGTCATTATCATCTCTAGGTTGCTTGCAAATGTTGAAAATATTCATCTCCAATGTCATGTTTCCAAATGATAGCTTTATTAGTCCATTCCTACAATTAATCAATGCATTAGAAGTTACAAGAAATGGACGTCCTAAAATAACAGGAAATGAATTACATACTTCAACAGGTTGTGTGTCCAAGACAATAAAATCCACAGGATAAATGAATTTATCGACTTGTACTAACACATCTTCAATTATTCCTCTAGGCACTTTTATAGATCTATCAGCAAGTAAAAGAGTTATAGAAGTTGGTTTTAACTCACCTAGATTGAGACTCTGAAAAACTGAATATGGAAGTAAATTCACACTAGCACCAAGATCAAGTAAGACTCTTTCAATTTTATGGTCTCTAATAAAGCAAGAAATTGTAGGACAACCAGGGTGTTTATATTTCAAAGCATTATTGTTTTGAAGAATAGCACTTACTTGTTCAGCTAGAAAACCTTTCTTTTTCACATTCAGTTTTCTCTTCACAGTGTAGAGATCTTTTAAAAATTTAGCATAGGAAGGAACCTGTTTAATAGCATCCAGCAAAGGTATATTGATCCTTACCTGTTTGAAAGTTTCAAAGATTTCAGAGTTGTGATTAACTTTCCTTTGTTTGGTCATGGCTTGAGGAAATGGAAGTGCTGAAGGAGAATCAGTCGGTTCTTTATAATTTTCAGATTCATCCCCTTCCTTACCCTCAGAGATTGACTCATCATCTTTCTCATAAGGTTCAAAAGAGGGTTTTTCAATAACCTTACCACTGCGCAGAGTAGTGACTGATTTGACTTGATCCATATGTTGGCTTCCGGAACTACTTGCATTTGCATTGTATTGCCCCTTGGGATTTTGTTGTGGTTGAGATGGAAACTTACCTTTCTCTTGGAAACTAAGAGCAGATGTTGATTTTGCAAGAGTATCTTTAAAATCTGTCATGTTTTGAGCAAGTTGAGTATTGATTGTCTCTTGCTTTTCAATGAATGCATGCAATGTTTCCTCAAGATTTCTTCTAGGAGGTGGAGCATAAGGAGGTGCATATCCATGAGAATTTTGGAAATTGTGGTGTGCTTGAAACGGTGGTTGTGAAGTTTGTGCATTGTTGTTCTCACTCTTCCAACTAAAATTTGGGTGATTTCTCCAACCAGGGTTGTATGTTTGGGAGTATGGGTTGTGGTTGGGCCTTTGAAAACTGTTTAAAGCATGGGCTTGTTCATGGAGACATTCCTTAAAAGAAGGCAAGGTTGGACAATCGTTGGTTAAGTGTTCATTTGTTTCACAGATTTGACACACAATGTTTTCAACAGATTTTAATTGACCACTCTTTTTTAATTCTAGTGCCTCGACTTTTCTAGCTAAAGATGTAAACTTAGCTTGAAGGTCATGATCTTCCCTAAGGTTGTACATACCTCCACTAGATGTATGAGGTTGAGTTTTACTCGGTGCCTCATAAGTACCCGCGGTGTCTCAATTTTGAGCATTTTCAGCTAACAAGTCTAAGTACTCCATTGCTTCATCAGGGTCTTTATCTTCAAAAGTTTCATTGCACATCAATTCAACCATTTGCCTATCTTTAGGTGTTAACCCTTCATGGAAATGTGAAACCAATCTTCATGTTTAAAAACCATGATGGGGGCAAGTACTAAGCAAGTCTCGATACCTATCCCAACATTTGTAAAATGTTTCTCCTGGTTTTTGAGTGAAAGTGGTGATTTGTCTTTTGAAAGAGTTTGTTCTATGAGATGGGAAAAACTTCTTTAAAAACTGTTATTGCATTTCATCCCAAGCACGAATGGATCCTGGTCTCAAATTTTGTAGCCATGTTTTAGCTTTATCTTTTAATGAAAAAGGAAAAAGCTTTAATCTGATGGTGTTCATGCTACAATTTAAGTTATTATATGTGTTGCACACCTCCTCAAATTCCCTTAAATGCAAGTATGGATTTTCCAATTCTAAACCATGAAAAGAAGGTAAAAGTTGAATAATACCTGGTTTAAAATTAAAATGAGATGCATCGGGAGGAAAAACTATGCATGATGGTGCACTTGTTCTTGTGGGATTCATGTGGTCTCTAAGTGTTCTAGCACGGTTATTCTCATTATTTTCATTATGAAGTGATTGATTATCTTCTTCAGCCATATTTTCTGAAAATGATGAGGATACCCTACAAAGTCTACCACTTGATGTACGTGACCACACTCTCATACACGTGTAGGAATAAAATAAAAAAGAAGAAGAAAGCAAAAGAAAGAGGAAGAAAACAAAATAAAAAGAAACAAAGTTATATACAAGAAAAGTGAAAGGAGAAAATAAAATAACTACTATAATTTATACAAGAACTTACCTCCCCGACAACGGCGCCAAAAACTGCACACGACTAAAAGATTGATGTCTTCTCCCAAGTGCAGGAGTGTCGAAGTAATAAATAACCAGGCAAAACCGGGGTCGAACCACAGGGAGGTTAATTGTACAAATTATAAACAACAATTATAAAACAATAACAACAACAATAACAACAACAATAGCAATAATAATAATAATAATACTAGTAGTAGTAGTAGTAGTAGTACTAATAATAATAATAATAATAATAATAATAATAATAATAAAGAAAGAGAAGAAGAAGAAGAAGATGATGATGATGAGAACTTAGAGATGAAATATTAATATAACAATTAAACAATGATAATAACAAATGTCAAGGTTAGAGGTTCCACTAATGGTATATCAAACAAGTATAGTATAAACTCTTATTATTGAATTGGAAACCACACACAAAGGAGGTTCCAATCAGATTATATATTGTTAACATGATTACATTAGTTATCTTATTCAATTAATGCTAATACTTGTAAATCTCGTCAAGCATTCATGATTATAACTTATGTTAACAACAAATCAAGTTCCTTTCATAGCTCAGGTGTCGGTTATACCATACATTATGGGCTATGAAAGTGCCAAGCATTTGTTGTACCAAGTGTTATACAACATAAATCAAGATTAGTCATTTAACAAGCAAATTATTAAAGAGTGAACAAGATAACAAATATAAAACATGTTAGTATCAAACATTAAAGTCCATATTAAGTTTACATTATACTTATTCTCACACCATTAGTGTAACCTTTTCACCTTGACATAATTAACTTAGCTAGACATAATGAAAGAAAGCAAAATAGATAAACAAAATAAGAACATAAAAGTTAACTAAGTAAAGAAAAGAAAATGAAAGACATAAACTTGATATTAATGAAAGCAAAGCATAAGCATTACAAAAAATACAATGAGAGAAAGGAAGAGCATGATCTTGATCTGGAAACCAAGATGCCTAAATGCATGGCAAATGCCTCCTTTTATAGGCCAAAATTGGGAACTATTGATTTGATGACTAATTGATAAGTGGGTGGCCAACTTTTGACTTGGTGACAATCCTTATCTTCTCTTGTCTGCCCAAGACGTCATTGATAACGTCATAATTGGAGCCAGTTGCAAACATGAAAGTTGTAGGTAATTGTCTCAACTTTCTTGTGTAAACAATTCAGCTCATTTGGACTTCTAGAACTCCAGATATGGCCAAAATACTGAACAGTGCTCAGGGTGGAAGACAGATTCGAGCTTCTTTGTTGTTGCTACATTTTGGACTTGATAATGGCCTTTTTAGATCTTGGGCTCCATATGAAAGTGCCAAACATTTGTTGTACTAAGTGTTATACAATATAAATCAAGATTAGTCATTTAACAAGCAAAGTATTAAAGAGTGAACAAGATAATAAATACAAAACATGTTAGTATCAAACATTAAAGTACATATTAAGTTTACATTATACTTATTCTTACCCCATTAGTGTAACCTTTTCACCTTGACATAATAAACTTAGCTAGACATAATGAAAGAAAGAAAAATAAATAAACAAAATAAGAACATAAATAAAATAAGAGTTAACCAAGTAAATGAAAGGAAATGAAAGGTATAAACTTGATATTAATGAAAGCAAAGCATAAATATTACAAAAAATATAAAGAGAGAAAGAAGAGCATGATATTAATCTGAACACCAAGATGCCTAAATGCATGGCAAATGCCTCCTTTTATAGGCCAAAATTGGGGACTATTGATTTGATGACTAATTGATAAGTGGGTGGCCAACTCTTAATTTGGTGACAATCCTTATCTTCTCTCGTCTGCCCAAAATGTCATTGATAACGTCAGAATTAGAGCCACTCAAAAACATGAAAGTTGTAGGCAAGTGTCTCAACTTTCTTGTGTAAAAACTTCATATCATATGCTGATACTGCACTACTTTATGCTCTCGAGGTGGAATGTCTATATCATCATGTTGTCTGTTCTCCATAATTATTCTAAACAAAATGTATTTGTTACTTAAAGCTTAGAGGTTTTGATCATCATTCTGCGTGTTATGAAGTCTTCCCATATGTTTTGACATGCTTATAGAACTAGAAGTTGGCTAGAAGTAGAAATTTGAAATGGGTGTTGATTAATACTTAAAAGTGCATTTTTATCAAGGTTTTATGTTATCATTTTGCACTTGAAGTATCAATAACTCCTTAACTAAAACATGTTTTATAATAATATATCTAATAATATAAGATACCTTTAATTTATGGTAAATGTTCACTTTAAATGCAGGCCTATCACATAAATGAAAGAATTGATTGATGAATTTAAGAGCTGAAATTGAAAGGACAAAGAGATGACCAAACTTAGAAAAGAGATGTCGGTGCAATTGAAAAAGGAATACTGTTAAGTAATTGGCTCATATCTGGAGCTGTAGATCTCAAATTTAGCTCTACTTTATATGGATGGAAAGGTAAGACATATACCTACAACTTTCATATAGAGCCCAAGATCTAAAAAGGTCATTTTCAAGTCCGAATTGTAGCAACAACAAATAAGTCTAAATCTGTCTTCCAACCCGAGCACTGTTCAGTGTTTGGCCCATATCTAAAGTTTTAGAAATCTAAATGACATGAAGTTTTTACACAAGAAAGCTGAGACAATTTCCTACAACTTTCATGTTTTCAACTGTCTTCAATTTTGACGTTATCAAAATGATGTTTTGAGTAGACAAGAGAAGATAAGGATTGTCACCAAGTCAAGAGTTGGTCACCCACTCATCAATTAGTCATCAAATCAATAGTTCTCAATTTTGGTCTATAAAAGGAGGCATTTGCCATGTATTTAGGCTTCTTGGTGTCCAGATCAAGATCATGCTCTCGCTTTCTCTTTTTGTATTCTTGTAATGTTTATGCTTTGCTTTCATTAATATCAAGTTTATGTCTTTCATTTCCTTTTCTTTACTTAGTAGGTTTTATCTTATTTATGTTCTTATATTATTTATTTATTTTTCTTTCTTTTATTGTGTTTAGCTAAATTTATTATGTCAAGGTAAAAAGGTTGCACTAATGGTATAAGAATAAGTATAGTGTAAACTTAATATGGACTTTAATGTTTGATACTTACATGTTTTGTATTTGTTATCTTATTCACTCTTTAATACTTTACTTGTTAAATGACTAATCTTGATTTATGTTGTATAACACTTGGAACAACAAATGCTTGATACTTTTATAGTTCATATTGTATGGTATAATTGACACTTGAGTTATGAAAAGAATTTGATTTGTTGTTAACATAAGTTATAATCATGAATGTTTGACGAAATTTACAAGTATTAGGATTAATTGAATAAGATGACTAATGTAATCATGTTGACAATCTATAATTCGATTGGAACTCCTTTGTGTGTGGTTTCCAATTGAATAATAAAATTTTATATTATACTTATTTGACATACCATTAGTGGAACCTCGAACCTTGACATTTATTATTATCATTGTTTAATCCTTACATTAATATTCTATCTCAAAGTTCTCATCTTTTTCTTCTTTTTTTTTCTTTATTATTATTATTATTGTTGTTGTTGTTGTTGTTGTTGTTATTGTTGTTGTTGTCATTTATAATTTATATAATTAATCTCTTTGTGGTTCGACCTCGGTCTTGTCAGGTTATTTATTATTTTGACATTTCTGCATTTAGAAAAAAATATTAATTTTTTAATCGTATTAGGTGTATTGCGACTAGTACTCATTAAATATCTTGAACATTATAAAGCTTTCAAAGGACACAAATCAGAATGCATGATAGGAAACGCTGCTTTGTTCTGTTTGCTAGGAGGGGAAGGTGCCAATGAGTAAGTGTCCAATCAGGTGCTTTTTTCCAATCATCACTCAAGCTTGTTTCAAAAATGTTGCTAGATAACTCATCAGGAGCATTCATGATCTAAAAAGCTTATGCACTACCTTTATCACTGATGAATTGATGTTGGAATGGCAGTGAAGTCATCATTGAATCAAGTGCTGATAAGCTTTTAATCAAGTATGTGTGTGTGTATTGTCCAAGTGGTAATTAGTAAATCATCTCATTAGTCATACAAGATTTATATAATTCCATGCCAACAAGGTGCAATCCCCCAACTTGAATTTGCTCTCTTGGTTCTTAAAGTTTATCATTCATTAGTGCATTAAGCAATTGTTCAATGCTGCACCGTGTAGGGGTTGGACTTGGCATCTGCTTCTGTGATCTTTCACCTATGACTTGACCAAGAAAAGAAAATTGGGACAACTTTCTGAATTCCTCAAAAAAAATTTGAGCTACATGATATTTGATGGAGGATCCAAAAAATCTAGTAGGATAGATACAGTGATAAATCCTTGACAGTTTCCCTGGTTCAACAATGCAACCCCAACATCTCCTTGGAAACCCCAGCCAATGGTGTCCTCTGGTTGTCTCTCTCTAGAATTTTACTATTCAATCCTTCCAAATAAAATATTTCTTTCATTTTTTTTCTTGAAAAGATTTCTTTCAACGTATTTCTAAAAGGCCTTAAACAACGATGGTTGATCTAATTGAACCTCAATACCTGCCCGGGGGGTGGGGGTGGGGGTGGGGGGGGGGGGGGAGGGGTTGGTGGTGGCGGACCATTGAAATGATGTTTCTTTTCATCACACACTTTGCAATGCTTGTTCTCATTGATGGGCATCTTTTGTTTTTCCAACATTCTTTGATGCATGTGATGATGTGATGTTTGGCTAAGATCTCTTTGTTACTTGTATTTAACATTCAGTGCTTCCTCATTCAACATATTGTTGAGGTCCTCACAGTGTGCCAGCCCAGGTGCCTGGTTGGTCATCATTCATGAGGGGGGCCCACTTTCGCCAGTGTTAAAGTCAGTGCCGTTAATTTATCCAGATCATATTTCTATTGTTCGAACTTTATCTATTAAAAACCAAGGATGGAATCTGTAAATTAATTTTCCTTATCTGTCAACTTCTTAGATTTTGTCCTGGTCTTCAGTACTTCCTTTTCTTTGCTGAAGCCAGGTATGTCAGATGCTCTTTTTTGTAAATTAACCAAGGGATTTGATGGATGCTTAGCAGAGCTCAAGAACATATTTGAACTTGCAGTCAAGGGATCAGATGATGAGAAGATATCTGCTGCTACACACAGCAACTTGACTTTTTTTAGATGAAAGACAACCACAAGTTTGAATAAAATTCTTCACGTACCCCTGGTATTCCAAACGAACTCCTTAGATAGAGTTTTTTACATCAACTAAATAGCTAAACTGACTCCTAGACATCAACTAGTCAAGACCATGACTTAGCTTTTATTCTGGAGGTGACTAACAACCTCCAACCAAGCAAAAAGAGAAATTTAAAACAATAAATTAGGAAAGAAAAATGCAATCTTAAGCTAAAAACTTGGGATTTTTTCTCAAGACCCTGGGAGATCTTCTCGGTGTGTCAATACTTTCCCCCACAAGTGGAACCTTGTCCTCCAGGTCAATGCAGGAAATTGTTGTTCGAGCAGTTATGTATCCTCCCAAGTAGCGTCTTGTGCAGGCAAACTCTTCCATTGCCCCAAACTTTCCTCAATAAACTTGGTACCATGCTTAATCCATCTCGTATCCACCAGCTGCTCAGGTTCAACTTGGATATGTCCTTCATCCGAAATTAGTGGCAGGTCAACAACCGAAGGCAGTGAAGTACCCACATACTTCTTTAGGAGAGAAACATGAAACATCGGGTGAATTTTAGCTTCTGGTGGTAAACTGAGACGATATGCTACCTTTCCCAACCTATGCTCAACTAGAAATGGCCTGTAGAAACAATTAGCAAGTTTTTGATGCGAGCATTTGAACATAGAATGTTGGCGGTAGGGGTGTAGTTTAAGTAGCACCAAATCTCCTACTTGAAACTCCACTTCTCGCCTCATTCGATCAGGCACATGTTTCATCCTAGTGGCGGCAAGCTCTAAATTCATTTTCAATTGCTGTAGTACTTCATCCTGATTAAGGAGACTTTGATCGACATCATTAACACGAGACAACCCATCTACATAATGAGGAATTGATGGAGGGAGGCGACCATATAAGGCTTGGAATGGTGTTATCCCGGTTGAGCAGCAGCAGCAACATCTACATCCTATTTGAAATTCCCCTTCTTAAGCAAGTTGGTGAGAGGACAAGCGAGTACTCTGTAATTTTGGATAAATTTCCTGTAACATCCTGTCAAGCCTAAAAAGCCACGTAATTCAATAATATTGGTGGGTTGTGGCCATGTTACCATAGCCTCAATCTTTTTTCCATTTGTCTTGACACCATGATTCGTCACAATATGGCCCAAATGCTCCAATTCTAGCTTACCAAAGTCACATTTGGTTGCTTTGATGAAGAAGTTGTGTTTCTTCAAAATCTCTAATGTTTTCTTCACGTAAGTCATGCAATTCCCATGGAGGACTATCGACTAATATATCATTAAAGAAAACTAATATGAATTTTCAGAGGTAGGAATGAAAAATAGAGTTCATTATAGCTTGGAAAGTAGATGAAGCATTGCATAAGTTGAAAGGCATAACAAGATACTCAAAGTGTCCACTATGTGCCCGAAATGTAATTTTTGGAATGTCAGGAGCATGAACTTGTACCTGGTGATAACCAGCGTGAAGATCTAGCTTAGTAAAATAGATAGCCTCATAACTCATCCAACAAGTCGTCAATAGGAAATCAATCTTTAATCGTAGTTGCATTTAATGCTCTGTAATCTGTACAAAACCTCCATGTATCATCTTTCTTGTTCACCAAAAGGACAAGGGATGAAAAAGGACTGGTGCTTGGTCAAATGATTCCTACATCCAGCATTGTCTACACTTGTTTCTTAACTTCTTAGCATTTAATGCTCTATAATCTGTACAAAACCTTCAAGTATCATCTTTCTTTTTCACCAAGAGGACAGGGGATGAAAAAGGACTAGTGCTTGGTCGGATGATTCCTACATCCAGCATTGTCTACACTTGTCTCTCAATTTCTTCCTTTTGAAATATGCACACCGATATGGTCAAACATTGATGGGATGGGTGCCTTCCTTGAGAGGTAAATGATGGTCAATTTCTCATAATGGAGGCAGCTGAGTGGGTTCTTGAAAGACATCCTCAAACTCGCTTAAAATTTGCTGCATATCCGGTTGAGTGTCAACCCAGGGAAATTCTTCCAAAGTTTGAACATATATAGCAAAAAACATTTGACCCTATCGGTGCTCCTTTGCAATAGTCTCAAGTGAAGTAGCTTAAATGGGCCTTTGTATCCCTTCTAGTCTTCGTGCTTAATTCTCCCAGTTGAATTCCATTGTTAGGTGCTTCTAGTTGCACACTACAGATCCCAGCATCTCCAACCATTGTATTCCCAGTACCATGTCTAGGCCTGCCAATGGCGAGGAATAGAAAGTAAGAGAGAATGCAATGCCTTGTAAATCTATTAGTACCTTCCCAAATCTCCCTTAAGACAAGAGTCACTCTTCATTGGTGACATGAACCGTGAAAGACTTCGTAGGAACCACCAGAAGCCATAATGTTCTAGCCACATTGTCACTCAGAAAATTATATGTAGGTCTACTATCGATTAACACCATTATTGGTTGGGACTTGATTGTGGCAGTTACTCGGATTGTCTGTAGAGATACCCATCCTGTCAATGCATGTATAGAAACTTCAAGTTCATCTTCTCTAATACCTTTTATTTCTGCCTCTTCCTCTTTATCTTGCATATCATCATGGCCTTCAATGAGAAGTAGTCTAGGCCCTTGACATTTATGGCCTGCTGTGAATCATTCATTGCAGCTGAAACATAGCCCCTAAGCTCTTTATTTTTGCATCTCTTTCCAGCCCAGTCGTTTAGGAGCTATCGTTGTTCTTTGGTTGATTGAAGTGATGGGTGCTGAAGGGTGATTTGGTTGGATTGAGCGAACAAACCTCCTTTGTCATGTAAGTAGTTCATCTCTGGTTCTAGCTAAACTGATGGCCTCCTTTAACATTTTTGGCTTGAACATTCATATTCCATCGGTTACCTTCGGTTTTAATTTGCCCATAAAAGTTCAAACGATAGCCTTTTAAGTCCACCTATGTACCCGATTACCCAATATCTTGAATTCTCTTTGATAATTTACATAATCAAAAGATTTATTTTTTCTCTCAAGTACAGAAGTATTGAAATAATAAATAACCTAACAAGACCAGAATCAAACCACAAAAAGGCTAATTGTATAAATTATAAATAATAATAACAACAACAACAACAATAATAATAATAAAGAAGAAGAAGAAGTTGATGAGAATTTTAAGACGAAAGATTAACGTAAAGATTAAATAATGATAACAACAAATGTCAAGGTTAGAGGATCCACTAATAGTATATTAAACAAGTATAGTATAAACTCTTATTATTCAATTGTAAACCACACACAAAGAAGATTTCAATTAGATTATAAATTGTTAACATGATTACATAAATTACCTTATTCGATTAATGCTAATACTTGTAAATATTGTTAGGCATTCATGATTATAACTTATGTTAACAACAAATCAAGTTCCTTTCATAGCTCAGATGTCGGTTATACCATACAGTATGGACTATGAAAGTTTCAATTATTTGTTATATCAAGTGTTATACAATATAAATCTAGATTAGTCATTTAACAAGCAAAGTATTAAAAGTGAACAAGATAACAAATATAAAACATGTTAGTATCAAACACTAAGGCCCATGTTGAGTTATATAAAACATGTTAGTATCAAATATTAAGGTCCATGTTGAGTTTACACTATTTTTATTTTTACACCATTAGTATAACCTTTTCACCTTGACATAATAAACTTAATTAAACATAATGAATAAAAGAAAAATAAATAAATAAATAAAAACATAAATAAGATAAAAGTTAACTAAGTAAAGAAAAGGAAATGAAAGGCATAAACTTGATATTAATGAAAGCAAAACATTAGCAAGACAAAGAGAGAAAGCAAGAGCATGATCTTGATATGGAAACCAAGATACCTAAATGCATGGCAAATGCCTCCTTTTATAGGTCAGAATTGAAAACTATTGATTTAATGACTAATTGATGAATGGGTGACCAACTCTTGACTTGGTGACTGGCATGACTAAAAGATTGATGTCTTCTCCCAAGTGCAGGAGTGTCAAAGTAATAAATAACTCAGCAAGACCGGGGTCGAACCATAACGAGGTTAATTGTACAAATTATAAATAATAATTATAAATAACAACAACAATAATAATAATAGTAATAGTAGTAGTAGTAGTAGTAGTAGTAGTAATAGTAGTAATACTAATAATAATAAAGAAAAAAAAGAAGAAAAAAAAAAAGATGATGAGAACTTTGAGATGGAATATTAATGTAAGAATTAAACAATGACAATAACAAATGTCAAGGTTAGAGGATCCAGTAATGGTATGTCAAACTAGTATAGTATAAACTCTTATTGTTCAATTGGAAACCACATACAAAGGAGGTTCGAATCAGATTATAGATTGTTAACATGATTACATTAGTCATCTTATTCAATTACTGCTAATACTTGTAAATCTCATCAAGCATTCATGATTATAACTTATGTTAACAACAAATCAAGTTTTTTTCATAGCTTAGGTGTCAGTTATACTATACAGTATGAACTATAAAAGTGCCAAGTATTTGTTGTACCAAGTGTTATACAACATAAATCAAGATTAGTCGTTTAACAAGTGACACGATGAAAAGATTGATGTTTTCTCCCAAGTGCAGGAGTGTCGAAGTAATAAATAACCCGGCAACACCGGGGTCGAACCACAGGGAGGTTAATTATACAAATTATAAATAATAATAATACAACAACAATAACAATAAATAATAATAGTAATGACAATAATGGTAATAACTATAATAACAACAACAATAGTAGTAGTAGTAGTAGTAGTAGTAGTAATACTAATAATAATAATAAAAAAAAGGAGAAGAAGAAGAAGAAGAAGAAGAAGATGAGAACTTTGAGATGGAATATTAATGTAATGATTAAACAATGATAATAACAAATGTCAAGGTTAGAGGATCCACTAATGGTATGTCAAACAAGTATAATATAAACTCTTATTATTCAATTGGAAACCACACACAAAGGAGGTCTGATCTGATTATAGATTGTTAACATGATTACATTAGTCATCTTATTCGATTAATGCTAATACTTGTAAATCTCGTCAAGCATTCATGATTATAACTTATGTTAACAACAAATCAAGTTCCTTTCATAGCTCAGGTGTCGGTTATACCATACAATATGAATTATGAAAGTTCCAAGCATTTGTTGTACCAAGTGTTATACAACATAAATCAAAATTAGTTATTTAACAAGCAAAGTATTAAAGAGTGATCAAGATAACAAATATAAAGGTATCTTATATTATTAGATATATTATTATAAAACATGCTTTAGTTAAGGAGTTATTCATACTTCAAATGCAAAATGATAATATAAAACCTTAATAAAAATGCATTTCTAAGTACTAATCAACAAGTAAAGTATTAAATAATGAACAAGATAACAAATATAAAACATGTTAGTATCAAACATTAAAGTCCATATTAAGTTTACACTATACTTATTCTTACACCATTAGTGCAACCTTTTCACCTTGACATAATAAACTTAGCTAAATATAATAAAAGAAAGAAAAATAAATAAACAAAATAAGAACATATATAAGATAAGAGTTAACTAAGTAAAGGAAAGGAAATGAAAGAGATAAACTTGATATTAATGAAAGCAAAGCATAAACATTACAAAAATTGCAAAGAGAGAAAGCAAGAGCATGATCTTGATCTGGAAACCAAGATGCCTAAATGCATGGCAAATGCCTCCTTTTATAGGCCAAAATTGGGAACTATTGATTTGATGACTAATTGATGAGTGGGTAACCAACTCTTGACTTGGTGACAATTTTTATCTTCTCTTGTCTGCCCAAAACGTCATTGATAAGATCCAAATTGGAGCCACTTGAAAACATGAACGTTGTAGGAAATTGTCTCAGCTATCTTGTGTAAAACATTCAGCTCATGTTCGACTTCTACAACACCAGATATGACCAAAATACTGAACAGTGCTTGGGCTGGAGGACAGATTTAGGATTCTTTGATATTGCTACAATTTGGACTTGCAAATGACCTTTTTAGATCTTGGGCTCCATATGAAAGTTGTAGGCCTATGTCATAGCTTTTCATCCATATAAAGTAGATCTAAATATGAGATCTATAGCTGTAGATATGATACAATTACCAAATAGTGTTTCAGTTTGAATTGCACCGACATCTCTTTTCTAAGTTTGGCCATCTCTTTATCCTTTCAATTTTAGTTCTTAAATTCATCAATCAATCCTTTCATTTATGTGACAGGCCTGTATTTAAAATGAGTATTTACTATAAATTAAAGGTATCTTATATTATTTGATATATTATTATAAAACATGTTTTAGTTAAGGAGTTATTGATACTTCAAGTGCAAAATGATGATATTAAAACCTTCATAAAAATATACTTTTAAGTACTAATCACACCCCTGCAACCAGCTTATTACTAGTCCCTAGTAATCAAAGCATTAAAATAGAAAAATAATTTGCAAATTCCACAAGGCAAGGTATTCATCATTTAACTTCCATTAATCTATCTAGATAAACAAACTCTCGTTAAATTTATATACCTGCTCAATACCTCTTAACAAGATATTCATAAACCTTGTTAAAATGAGTATTTATTATAAATTAAAGGTATCTTATATTATTAGATATATTATTATAAAACATGTTTTAGTTAAGGAGTTATTGATACTTCAAGTGCAAAATGATGATATTAAAACCTTCATAAAAATACACTTTTAAGTACTAATCACACCCCCGCAACCAGCTTATTACTAGTCCCTAGTAATCAAAGCATTAAATTAGAAAAATAATTTGCAAATTCCACAAGGCAAGGTATTCATCATTTAACTTCCATTAATCTATCTAGATAAACAAACTCTCGTTAAATTTATATACCTGCTCAATACCTCTTAACAAGATATTCATAAACCTTGTTAAAATGAGTATTTATTATAAATTAAAGGTATCTTATATTATTAGATATATTATTATAAAACATGTTTTAGTTAAGGAGTTATTGATACTTCAAGTGTAAAATGATTATATTAAAACCTTCATAAAAATACACTTTTAAGTACTAATCACACCCCCGCAACCAGCTTATTACTAGTCCCTAGTAATCAAAGCATTAAAATAGAAAAATAATTTGCAAATTCCACAAGGCAAGGTATTCATCATTTAACTTCCATTAATCTATCTAGATAAACAAACTCTCATTAAATTTATATATCTGCTCAATACCTCTTAACAAGATATTCATAAACCTTGTTAAAATGAGTATTTATTATAAATTAAAGGTATCTTATATTATTAGATATATTATTATAAAACACGTTTTAGTTAAGGAGTTATTGATACTTCAAGTGCAAAATGATGATATTAAAACCTTCATAAAAATACACTTTTAAGTACTAATCACACCCCCGCAACCAGCTTATTACTAGTCCCTAGTAATCAAAGCATTAAATTAGAAAAATAATTTGCAAATTCCACAAGGCAAGGTATTCATCATTTAACTTCCATTAATCTATCTAGATAAACAAACTCTCGTTAAATTTATATACCTGCTCAATACCTCTTAACAAGATATTCATAAACCTTGTTAAAATGAGTATTTATTATAAATTAAAGGTATCTTATATTATTAGATATATTATTATAAAACATATTTTAGTTAAGGAGTTATTGATACTTCAAGTGTAAAATGATTATATTAAAACCTTCATAAAAATACACTTTTAAGTACTAATCACACCCCCGCAACCAGCTTATTACTAGTCCCTAGTAATCAAAGCATTAAAATAGAAAAATAATTTGCAAATTCCACAAGGCAAGGTATTCATCATTTAACTTCCATTAATCTTTCTAGATAAACAAACTCTCGTTAAATTTATATACCTGCTCAATACCTCTTAACAAGATATTCATAAACCTTTATTTTGTGCTTAATGTATCAACACATAATTATAGGGCTTTTCTTGGAAGAAAACAAAATTTTTGTTCTAATGTTTAAGGTTAATTTCCTTGGGTTGGGATTATTATTTTTATCTTTTTTTTAATATATATACACATAATTTAAAAACACCATGCATCTTTAAGCCATATAACGAGCTTTTAGCTAATGACTCCCAAACCAGTTGGTCTTAGAGCATTAGGTGTTAAGACACCCTTATAAGCTTAGTAACTCGGGTCGTAGATACTGATATGTAGATAGTGCAATGTTTGATTGCCTTAAACTTTTCTCCTCAACCCATGTAACAAACGTTGGGCCAATTCAGTTGACTTTAGGGTATTAGGTGTTAAAACACCCTTTCAGGCTTAATTGCTTAGGTTAGGGAGGCTACGAAACCAAACTTATCTATATTTTTATTATTATCATTTTTTTTCTTTTTTTCTTTTTTTGTTTTAATTATATACTATCCTTTTCTCTTAGTTGTTACCTTTAACAAAAGAACATAAATAATGTAATAATCCAATATGCAACCCACAATCATATATTAAAGTGTGTGTGTGTAAATTAATGTTTAAGAATACATGTTAAATAAGTATATGAGCCGAATTAAGTGATAACAATGTGAGAGTTTGTAAATCTGAATATTTCAAGAAATATTATGATAGATCTTGTTATGAATGATTACTAAGGTGCGTCTCAAGAGTCATAAAAAGTTCTCCTTACTTTGTCATCATAGTAACAACAATTTTGCATATGCTTTATGAAATAGAAAACATAGTTTTTTTTTAGCTACTACCCTCCCCCCCAACTAAAACAAGACATTGTCCTCAATGTTTAAAGGTAGAAAGATTGAGTATAGAAGATATCACATGAAATAACAAACATTGACAAACCTGAAACACATTGAAACAAATATAAGTAACAACAAAACACAATAATAAAACCAAAAGACACAAAGATTTACAAATGAAGGCTCAAATCCAATCTAAGCTTTTTACAGCTTTCCTTAGTTGACCAATTTATGCGACTCATGAAATGATCAATTACAGGAATGAAAGATTGTAGTTGTTCAATCAAGTGTTCAACAGTAGCAGCAGAGATTATGATTTGTCGTGCAAAAGATGTTAGAAATAACTGTTCCATAGCATGATCAAGAAAAGACAACAACTTATCATAATAACCATTAACATTTAACAAACCTATGGGTTTATAATGAATGTGTAGTTGGGCCTAAGAGAAAATATGAAAGATCTCTTCCAATATGCCTAGACCACCTAGTAAAGCAATGAAGGCATCAACATGGTTAAACATCATTCATTCAAGCCGACATTATGGAGACCTGAAGTTCCTCTCCAATTGTTTTTCCAATGATGTCCCCTCGTGCTAAAACTTCGGGGATGACCCCCAAAACTTGACTACCTCCTAAAAATGCAGTAATTAACACACCTCTCATTAATCCAAGACTGCCTCTCCCATACACTAGATGAATCTTTCTCTCAGCTAGCACTTGACCAAGATGATTTGCTGATTCTAATAACTCCTTTTCTTTCTCAAGACTAGATCCACCAAAAACACAAATATTTCTTATATGATGACCTAAGGAACTTGCCATTTCTACACACTTCTGTATTTGTTGAATGTATGGGTTGAGTAGAAATGAAAGGAAGGAAGAGAGGGTTTTATAGATGAGAAATTAGAAAGGCAATCATACCACCTATATGTAGGCCAGCTAGAGTCTCACTCTCTCTCTCTCTCTCTCTCTTTGTTTATTTATTTACTTTTGGAAAAGCATGTGTATGTACAGGTAGTTGTGATTGTGGCTCACATCTTCTTTTGGTTTTACATCCAAGAACGGCTTAAACACCCTTTATGGGTCAGGGATAGGCTTCTCATCCAGTTTTCTTAAAAAACTAGCAAACAGGGCCTTTTTTAGTCAAATTCCCAAGACTAAGTCGATCATGTTCTTTATGAAAATGGGGCCATAAATCATGAATTGCACGATGCACATCTCCACTAGGATGCGTCTCAAGAGTCAATAGAAGATTATCTAAAGACTCCTTACTTAGGCCATCCTTAATGAATTGTATTTTATCTTCACGATTTATAGATATCATTTCTAAAGAACGACATTATGGATTACAAGTCCATCTAGCACATCGACGATAGACTTTCAGTTGTTTTTCACAATGTTTCTTTGCAAAAGTGCATTTACCTATTCCAAGCTTCTGTGAAATGAAGGAGTTAGAGAACTCACCTGCTAATCAGACCTTTGCTTCAATCATCCAGCAAATAACTTCAGGAATTCCATGATTCATTAATAATCTCAATCTTGCACATCTAGCATGGTAAATTTTTGTAATCGTATTGTGAGGCAAAGCAAGAAAATACTTTTTCAATTTGTCAAGATTAGTGTCCATTTTCAAATAAGAATTGGAAAAGAGATTGAAAGAATTGCACAAATATATACACAGATATCAGTTATTATGGGAAACTGAAAGAACCGACTTAAGTCACGGAGTATTGTTATCCATCATTTGACCGGGGTGAGAGAAACTAGCAAAAATCACTCAAAAAAAAACACAAAAACAATGTAAGAAAAACAAAATAATCAACCTTTATCTACAAGATCATTCAAACCAGTTGATTCATTTTCACAAGGAAAATTATCAAAGTAAGCTTTCAAATGATGTCTATTTTTCTTAAAAACATTATCATTCATTGAATTCTCAATATCATAGACCCCATAAGGATTACTCCATCTTGATCTTAGCTCTCTAGGGAATGAATAGAGTTGAGAATTATAGAACAAAACTTTTTGACCAGTATCAACTTTTTGACAATTTTCACAAGTTTTGCAGAATGCATGCATATCCTTGAACATAGTGGGCCAATAAAATCCATTTTGAAAGATTTTTGCAACTGTCTTTTTTGACAAGAAATAACTTACACATGCTTTAGAATGACAAAGTTTAATGACACTACTTACCTCATTGTCGAGAATGAATCTTTGAAATATTTGATCAGGACAATATTTGAATAAGTTAGGGTCATCACAATAAAAGTTTTTCACTTCATTCAAAAACTTTTCTTTGTCTTGGGTACTCCAATCAGCTGACAAATCTTCTAAAGCAAGAAAATTGATATTTTTATCATACCAAGGCATTGGACTAAGAGAAAGTAAGGATTCGTTAGGAAAGTAATCATCGATTGGTGTGATGTCAGATGTCGAATCTGTTGTCATTTTTTATAAAAGATCCGTATCAACATTTTCGGTGCTTTTTTCATCTGTGATTTCTTCCTCAAAATAAATCATTTGCAAATCTTCAAATTCATCCAACTCATTTTTACTTCAAGTAGATTGCTTGACTGCTTTTTATGATCGGCTTGTTTTAACTCGCAAGTGCACGAGTGTGCGATATAGCAATTAACTCGGTAAGATCGAGGTCATATCCACAGAGAGCTAGATCTGGAAATTAAGCTAGGTAACAAAAAAAAAACTCAAGAGAAATTAAATTAACAATAACTTGGTTGAAAATAATTGATGGATTTGTTTTCAAAGATAACAAAGTGTAAATAGATTTTAAATGACAAGGAAAAGTAAGTCTTGGTCCAAATCAATTTTAATGGTGATGTATTGGTGATTTCTTCAACATATATAAGATAACTCAACCTAATATCAACAATGGTGATATTAGATCGGAAGATATTACAATGAAGTTTAGAAAGATGAATATTGATTATTGCTTAAGAATGAACAAGTACTTTCATATTAAGTAAGACATTGAATCAAGCAATCTCTATACCAAAACTAAAGTTTGTGCATAAAAATTCAAGATTATAACATTACCTAAATGATTTCTAAAATTTCTTTACAATAATAAATCATTCATGAAGAAAATGAGAAGATAAACATTAAGATTCATTCATATCCTAAAGAACTCACCTCAATCATCATTATCCTTGATTTGGATCCAAGAAAGAGTTTAGCCAACCATGATTATATATAAGAACACTTTAATAAACATGAAAGAACTTGAATCCAACTGAAATAATAAGTTTTACAAACTAAAGAACCGAAATCTATAAAGAAGAACACAATACAATTTCAGAAAAAATTCGGACACAAATCTGACTCTAACTTTGGACAGCAATTTGACCCTCTTAGAAGCTTTTTTTCGAGAAGTCTATTAGATGCATATTTATAGGAAATTCTGTCACTTTTCCAGATCATTAAAGAACAGCTAATTTCGACACCTGAGTCAAAAGTTATGGGCAAAACACCGAAAGATGTTTTGAAAAATCAAATCAAGACAGCTTTACAACTACTTTGGTGCACGTTTTTCTTCCTCATTTATGAGGTGTCTCCTTGTTCCTTTTGACTCAAAATAATGTAAAAATATCTCCTCCAGCTTTCCATCCATGTGCTTGCCTTCTTGGATCCATGGATTACCCAAAATAAATCAATTGTTATTTGTTGTGTGGACATGTAAGATCATGAATTATGTTTGGGTTGATTTAGAGCTGATTTGGGGCTAAATTTAAGCATCAAATAAGTATACAAATATACCTATTATTTGGGCTAAGATTGACATTGAAACCTTGAGTGTTTAATGGTTGAATTTTGCACACAACATAAGGTAAGTTTGGGCTTGAAATAGATCATATGATATTCTTTTCTAGAATTGATTTTTGGGACAAATTTGGAGCACTTATTTGAACCAAGATTTGCTTCAATCTTCAACTAAATGTCTCTTCAATTCTTTGTTCTGAATTCCGACGATGAATTTTCTGAATTAATTCATTTAAGCTCCAAAAACCTATCGAAACATTAAAACAAACTTCATTACTAAAAAAACACATCAATTATTATAAAAACAACCAAATAAAAACAATAAACACATATGTAAAATAAGAGACTTGATGAGACTTTTGATGCACAATCATAGATTAAAGTTGATCATAAACTAATTTGTTAATATGATCTACTTCTTGTAAATCATTATCATCTCTAGGTTGCTTGCAAATGTTGAAAATATTCATCTCCAATGTCATTTTTTCAAATGATAGCTTCATCAGTCCATTCCTACAATTAATCAATGCGTTAGAGGTTGCAAGAAACGGATGTCCTAAAATAACAAGTGCTTGACCGCTTTTTATGATCGGCTTGTTTTAGCTCGCAAGTGCACGAGTGTGCGATGTAGCAATTAACTCGGTAAGATCGAGGTCATATCCACAGAGAGCTAGATCTGGAAATTAAGCTAGGTAACAAAAAAAACTCAAGAGAAATTAAATTAACAATAACTTGGTTGAAAATAATTGATGGATTTGTTTTCAAATATGAAAAAGTGTAAATAGATTTTAAATGACAAGAAAAAGTAAGTCTTGGTCCAAATCAATTTTAATGGTGATGTATTGGTGATTTCTTCAACATATATAAGATAACTCAACCTAATATCAACGATGGTGATATTAGATCAGAAGATATTACAATGAAGATTAGAAAGATGAAGATTGATTATTGCTTAAGAATGAACAAGTACTTTCATATTAAGTAAGACATTGAATCAAGCAATCTCTATACCAAAACTAAAGTTTGTACATAAAAATTCAAGATTATAACATTACCTAAATGGTTTCTAAAATTTCTTTACAATAATAAATCATTCATGAAGAAAATGAGAAGATAAACATTAAGATTAATTCATATCCTAAAGAACTCACCTCAATCACCATTATCCTTGATTTGGATCCAAGAAAGAGTTTAGCCAACCATGATTATATATAAGAACACTTCAATAAACATGAAATAACTTGAATAAAACAGAAATAATAAGTTTTACAAACTAAAGAACCGAAATCTATAAAGAAGAACACAATACAATTTTAGAAAAAATTCGGATACAAATCTGACTCTAACTTTGGACAGCAATTTGACCCTCTTAAAAGCTTTTTTTCGAGATGTCTATTAGAGACATATTTATTGGAAATTATGTCACCTTTCCAGATCATTAAAGAACAAATCATTTGAACACCTGAGTCAAAAGTTATGGACAAAACACCGAAAGGTGTTCTGAAAAATCAAATCAAGACAGCTTTACAACCACTTTGGTGCACGTTTTTCTTCCTCATTTATAAGGTGTCTCCTTCTTCTTTTTGACCCAAAATAATGTTAAAATATCCCCTCCAGCTTCTCATCCATGTGCTTGCCTTCTTGGATCAATGGATTACCCAAAATAAATCAATTGTTATTTGTTGTGTGGACATGTAAGATCATGAATTGTGTTTGGGCTTATTTGAAGGTTGATTTGAGGTTGATTTAGGGCTGATTTAGGGCTGATTTTGGGCTGAATTTGAGCATCAAATAAGTATACAAATGTACTTATTAATTGGGCTAAGATTGACATTGAAACCTTGAGTGTTTAATGGTTGAAGTTTGCACACAACATAAGGCAAGTTTGGGCTTGAAATAGATCATATGATATTCTTTTCTAGAATTGGAATAGAATTGATTTTTGGGACAAATTTGGAGCACTTATTTGAACCAAGATTTGCTTCAATCTTCAACTAAATGTCTCTTCAATTCTTTGTTCTGAATTCCGACGTTGAATTTTCTGAATTAATTCATTTAAGCTCCAAAAACCTATCGAAACATTAAAACAAACTTCATTACTAAAAACACATCAGTAATCTTACACATTTATTTATTTATTTATTTATGTAATGATTATTACTCTATTTACTTAAACCTTGTTTAGGACTAGATCAAAAGGGAAAATCACAAGTAAAGCATCATACTCATCTTTCATGCATATTCACACAACTCACACAACTTGTACAAGGAAAGATGTACTTCAGTAATCTTAAAAAAAAAATGCTATATCTTGCTTTATAAGCATGCAATGTTCAACACAATAATGAACCCAAAAATGTAATGATGATCCTAAACAAGTCTCATTCACATACCAATGCAAGTATTTGTTTTTTTAACAAACATGGTTATCTCAAGCATTCAACATAATGAAATATATAAAATTAAGTTTTACATTATCCTCAATGTAAAAGAGAAAGAGAAGAAAAGTATAAAGATTAGAAAATTATTACTCCCCTTCTGTTTTCAAGGATGAATGTCTGATTGAATTGGGCATGAGCTGACTTCTTGCTTGATTTTTTTTTTAACCTGCATATCACAACTAAAAGAAAACATAAAAGAAAACATTGATGTTTTTTTTTTTGAAAATAAAGAACCTCACACCCCCCAACTTAAAATAATGCATTGTCCCGAATGCATGAACAAGAAAATATAAGAGATGGAAGAAAGAAGAAAAAAATAAAAATAAAAATAAAAATAAAATAAAATAAAAACTCATTACTTTTGATACTACAATGGTATTGGATCTTCAAGATCCAATGTCTCAACTTCAGCCACAACATTTTCAAGATAAAATTTCAATCGATGACCATTTACTTTGAAAATATTTCCATTCTTGGGATTTTCTACCTCAAATGCACCATGCTCAGAGATGGATTTAATCACAAATGGACCAATCCATTTTGTCCTCAACTTCCCAGGAAAGAGATGTAATCGTGAATTATACAAGAGAATCTTTTGACCAACATGAAAGGATTTTCTAAGAATATGTTTATCATGCAAAGTTTTCATCTTATGTTTTGAAATTTTTGCATTTTCAAATGCATCATTTCTCAGCTCCTCTAATTCATCCAATTGAAGCTTTCTATTTTTTCCAACCTCGTTTTCATTGTCATTGAATTGTCGAATGGCCCAATATGCACGGTGCTCAATCTCAACAAGGAGATGACAAGGCTTTCCATAAACTAGCCTATAAGGAGACATTCCTAAAGAGGTCTTATAAGTAGTGCGATATGCCCACAAAGCATCAACTAGTCATAGGGACCAATCTTTACGGTTTGGATTGACTGTTTTCTCTAAAATGTTCTTGATCTCCTTATTTGCCAACTCAGCTTGGCCACTAGTCTGTGGGTGATAGGGGGTACTCACCTTGTGAATTACACCATATTTTCTCATGAAAATCCCAACGGGCTTGTTACAAAAATGTTTTCCCCCATCACTAATCATAGCCCGAGGCATGCCAAAACGAGAGAAAATATTTTCTTTCAAGAATTTGACCACAACTTGATGGTCATGGGTTCGAGATGCAATAGCCTCCACCCATTTAGACACATAATCAACAGCTACAAGGATGAATTGGTAACCAAATGAACTTGGAAAAGGTCCCATGAAATCAATCTCCTAACAATCAAATATTTCCAAAACAAGGATGGGGTTAAGGGGTATCATGTTACGCCTAGTGAGGCTACCTAGTCGTTGGCATCGGTCATATGCAACATAGAAGGCATGAACATCTTTAAACATGGTAGGCCAATAAAAACCACACTGCAAGATTTTGGCAATGGTTTTCTTGGAAGAGAAATGCCCACCACAGGCTAATGCATGACAAAAATTAATGACCCTTAGAATTTCATGATCAGGGATGCACCGCCTAATAATTTGGTCAGAACAGTATTTAAATAGGTAGGGGTCATCCCAAAAAAAGGTGCGCACATTGCGCAAGAATTTTTGTTTGTCAAGTTTAGACCAATGAGAAGGAATCTGACTTGTGGCTAGGTAATTTGCTATGTCAGCATACCATGGAGAACCAATGTAAGAGACAATGCCTGCACAAAATAAATTTTCATGAGCAAAGAGTTCATTTATTGGAGATTCATCAATTATGGTCGTATAGCTTGAAAGACGAGACAAATGATCAGCCACTACATTCTCTACTCCCTTTTTATCTTGAATTTCAAGGTTAAACTCTTGGAGTAGGAGGATCCATCGAATCAAACGTGCTTTGGCATCTTGTTTTGTGAGCAAATATTTCAATGCTGCATGATCAGTGAAAACAATAACAAGAGATCCAACCAAATAAGACCTAAACTTGTCTAATGCAAAGACCACAACTAAGAGTTCTTTTTCAGTTGTAGTGTAATTCAATTGAGCATCATTCAAAGTCTTGCTAGCATAACATATGACATGAGGTTTCTTGTCTTTTCTTTGCCCTAAAACAACCCCAACCACAAAATTACTAGCATCACACATCAGTTCAAATGGTAAAGACCAATCAGGAGCTTGCATGATTGGTGCAGTTGTCAACAACCCTTTAAGTTTTTCAAAAGCTTCTTGACATTTTGATGTCCAATCAAATTGGACATCTTGTGACAACAAGTTACATAATGGTTTGGCAATGGTACTAAAAGAATGAATGAATCTTCGATAAAAACCAGCATGTCCTAAAAAGGATCTCACATCTTTCACAGTCTTAGGGGTAGTTAATTTTTGAATGACTTCCACCTTTGACTTATCTACCTCTATCCCTTTTGAAGAGACAATGTGACCTAAAACAATGGCATGTGTCACCATAAAATGACACTTCTCCCAATTAAGTACAAGATTGCTCTCTTCACACCTTTCAAGAACTTTTTCTAGATTCATTAGACACAACTCATAAGAATCCCCATAAACTGAAAAATCATCCATGAAAACTTCCAATAAATTTTCCACCATGTCACTAAAGATACTCATCATACACCTTTGAAAAGTGGCTGGTGAATTACACAAACCAAATGGCATTCTTCTATAAGCATAAGTACCAAAAGGACAAGTGAAAGTGGTTTTTTCTTGGTCTTCTAAAGAAATCTCAATTTGGTTGTAACCTGAGTATCCATCCAGAAAACAATAGAAAGCTCTTCCAGCTACTCTTTCAAGCACTTGGTCTAAAAATGGAAGTGGAAAATGGTCCTTCCTAGTCACCATGTTCAATTTACGATAATCAATGCACATACGCCATCCAGTTTGGATTCTAGTTGGTACCAGCTTATTATTTTCATTCTTCACTACCGTGACTCCAGATTTTTTTGGGACAACTTGGGTTGGACTAACCCATTTTGAGTTTGCAATAGGGTAAATGATACCCACATCAAGTAGCTTAAGCACTTCACCTCTCACTACTTCCTTCATGTTTGGGTTCAATCGTCTTTGTATTTACCTCACAGATTTAGCCTCTTCTTCAAGATAGATTCTATGTGTACATAAAAGAAGGCTAATTCCTTTCAAGTTAGTAATTTTCCACCCAATTGCTTTCTTGTGTTTTCTCACCACTCTCAAAAGTTTTTGTTCTTGCTCTATGCTAAGTTTTGATGAGATCACAATAGGATATGATTCATCTTCCCCTAGAAATGCATACTTAAGATCACTCGGCAAAGGCTTCCTTTCTTGTTTATTAGGTTAGACAAGAGATTTCTCAACTTTCACTTGGGGTGAAATCAAAGGCTCAAATGATGGGGTCCATTGACCTATTGACATAATAGGCATTGGATCTAGATAAGTCTCGAGTTCTCTTACTTCCTCATCAACACATTCCAAAGAACAGAATCTTTCATCATGAATTAAAGTTCTCTCCAATGGATCCTTGATCCACACTCTCTCAAAGTGTTCTTGACATAGTGTTTGGATGAAATCTACCTCTCTAATGTCCTCATGTTCCCTAATTTGTTTGGAGACATTGAATATATTCATCTCCACAGTCATATTGCCAAAAGACAATTTCATCACCCCATTCCTACAGTTAATTAAGGCATTGGATGTAGCTAGGAAAGGTCTCCCTAAAATGACTGGGATGGGAGCATTAGAACCTTGAATTGGTGCGGTGTCTAACACTACAAAATCAAGAGGAAAGTAGAATTTATCTACTTGGACCAACACATCCTCAACGATACCCCTGGGAATCTTGATTGACCTATCAACTAATTGAAGGGTGATTCGAGTAGGCTTGATTTCTCCTAAACCTAATTGTTCGTAAACAGTGTAGGGTATTAAATTCACACTTGCTCCTAAATCCAACAAAGCTTGATCTATCTTATGACTTCCAATAATGCATGAAATGGTAGGACAACCAGGATCTTTGTATTTGGGAGGGGTCTTAAACTGGATGATGGCACTAGCATGTTCAGTCAGAAAAGCTCTTTCTTTCACATTCAATCTCCTTTTGACTGTGCATAAATCCTTAAGAAACTTTGCATAAGATGGAACTTGTTTAATTGCATCAAAGAGTGGAATATTGACTTTCACTTATTTGAACAATTCATAGATTTCTGAGTTCATAAGATCTTGTTTATGTTTCCCTAACCTTTGTGGAAATGGTGCTCTAGGAACAAATTCTAAATCACTAATTTTAACTCCAATTTTTCTTGAATCATCTCCTTTCTCACTCATCTCTTTCTCATTTATCTCACCTTCTTTGTCACTCAAACTCTCATTTGTCACTTGTGTTTTGATTCCCTCTTCACTTTCCCTAGATTTCTCCTCTACAATACCTTTAGGAATCCTAAAACCTACATCTTTGTCAACAATCTTTCCACTTCTAAGGGTAGTGATGGCTTGGACTTGTTCATGGTTTGAAGGTTCACTAGGTGAGGATTCACTCATGTGTACCTGACCTCTAGGATTGGGCATTGGTTGAGCTGGGATTTTTCCCTTCTCTTGAATGCTTAGTGATTAAGTCAACTTAGTTAGTTGACTTCGAATGTCATCTAAGGTCCTATTGGTCTTGGAATTTGTAAACTTGGTTGTTGATTCCTCCTTGTGTTTGCATGAATTGTTGAAGAGTATCCTCTAAGGATCTCTTATGAGGTGGTTGGTATGTGTTATGTGTGGGAGCATGAAATGGTTGGGGTGGAGGTTGAAATGTTTGAGGTACTGAAGAGCCCTCATTTCTCCATCCAAAATTTGGGTGGTTCCTCCATCCAAGATTATAGGTCTCAGAGTAGGGATTGCCTACTTGGTTTGGAAATGGCTTTCTAACATTACTTGAATCAGAAGTTTGGCCATATAGCACTTCCTTGAAGGCTGGAATGGTAGGACACTCAGTTGTCCTATACCCTTTGCTCTCACAAACAACACAACTTTCCTCTTGTTGTTCACTTATGACATGCACTTTTTTAATCTCAAGAGACTCTACTTTCCTAGCCAATGAGGCTAATCTAGCATTGAGGTCATCGGTCTCTTTCAATTGAAACTTCCTACTTGAATGAGAAATGGTGTTTCTAGACTCAACATGAACTGAAAGAGAAGTCTCCCATTGCTTTGTGTTTTCAGCCAATTGATCAAAAAAATCAAAGGCCTCACTTGGTTCTTTGTCATAAAACTCACCATTATACATGGTTGACACTAGCTTTTTAAAATCTGCGGTAAGAGAGTCATAAAAGAAACTCACTAACCTCCACATCTCAAAACCATGATGAGGGCATGCATTTAACAAGTCTTTGAACCTTTCCCAAGCTTGGTGAAATGACTCATTTGGACTACAAGAAAAATTCATCATTTGATGTTGTAAAGCTGCTGTCCTATGAGTGGGGAAGTATTTTTTCAAAAATTTAGCTTGCATTTCTCTCCATGTACCTATAGACTTAGGACACAAGGAGTTTAGCCAAAGCTTGGCTTTATCCTTTAGAGAGAATGGGAACAATTTAAGCCGAATGGTTTCCTCTGTGCATGTTCTATCAATAAAAGTATTACATACCTCTTCAAAGTCTTTAATGTGTATGTATGGATTTTCAGAATCCATACCATGAAATGTGGGAAGAAGTTGAATCATGCTCGGTTTCAAATTGAAAGCTTGTTGGTTAAGAGGTAAGATAATACACGAAGGTGTACTTTGTCTAGCCGGGTGAAGATACTCTCTAAGAGTTCGAAAATTAGGTTGATCATTGAATTGTGGAGGTCCATTACCTTGAACACTCCCTTCACCCTCTACATCTTCAAAATTAGCCATGATAAAATAATAATAATAATAATAATAATAATAATATAACAATTATATGAATATGAAAGGAAAGGAAAGAAAAAAAAATGCAAATAAAAGTAATAGCTCAAAAATAAAAATACAATAAATTAAGAAATTCACTCTCCAACTAATAAGCACTATTAACAATAATAAACAATAAAAGATAATTATAAGAAGCTTGAATAAAAAGGTGGTGATACCGGCCAAGCACTTTAGACAATAAATATAAGAAAAATAACAACAATAAACATTAAAAATAATTATAACAAGCATGAATAAACAAAAGGCGGTAATACCGGCCAAGCACTTCAAACAATAAATATAAGAAAAATAATCATAACAAAACAACAAAATAAAAAGGAAATAAACAAGAGGCGGTAATACCGACCAAGCACTTTAGACAATAAATATAAGAAAAATAACAACAATAAACATTAAAAGATAATTATAACAAGCATTAATAAAAAAACAAAGGCGGTAATACCGGCCAAACACTTTAGACAATAACTAAAAATAAAACAACAAAATAAAATGAAATAAACATGAAAAATATTAGAAACTAATAAGAATAGACAATAAAAGAAAAATGGTTGAACCAACCAAAATGCAATAATTAATAATCCAGTCCACAGTCCAATATCCGAAACGTTAAGGTCAAATTTTTTTTAGGCGGTAAAACCAACCACTTGATTTGTTTTTCAATTTTTTTTTAAGGCGGTAAAACCAGCCAATTGAATTTTTTTTATATGATTTTTTTTTAGTTTTCCAATAATCAAATCTAAATTTGTTAGCTTTGCTTGCTAGCTCCCCGGCAATGGCGCCAAAATTGCTTGACCGCTTTTTATGATCGGCTTGTTTTAACTCGCAAGTGCATGAGTGTGCGATGTAGCAATTAACTCGGTAAGATCGAGGTCATATCTACAGAGAGCTAGATCTGGAAATTAAGCTAGGTAACAAAAAATACTCAAGAGAAATTAAATTCACAATAACTTGGTTGAAAATAATTGATGGATTTGTTTTCAAAGATGGAAAAGTGTAAATAGATTTTAAATGACAAGAAAAAGTAAGCCTTGGTCCAAATCAATTTTAATGGTGATGTATTGATGATTTCTTCAACATATATAAGATAACTCAACCTAATATTAACGATGGTGATATTAGATCGGAAGATATTACAATGAAGTTTAGAAAGATGAAGATTGATTATTGCTTAAGAATGAACAAGTACTTTATATTAAGTAAGACATTGAATCAAACAATCTCTATACCAAAACTAAAGTTTGTGCATAAAAATTCAAGATTATAACATTACCTAAATGATTTCTAAAATTTCTTTGCAATAATAAATCATTCATGAAGAAAATGAAAAGATAAACATTAAGATTCATTCATATCTTAAAGAACTCACCTCAATCACCATTATCCTTGATTTGGATCCAAGAACGAGTTTAGCCAACCATAATTATAGAGAAGAACACTTCAATAAACATTAAATAACTTGAATCAAACTGAAATAATAAGTTTTACAAACTAAAGAACCGAAATCTATAAAGAAGAACACAACACAATTTCAGAAAAAATTCGGACACAAATTTGACTCTAACTTTGGACAGCAATTTGACCCTCTTAGAAGCTTTTTTTCGAGAAGTCTATTAGATACATATTTATAGGAACTTCTGTCACCTTTCCAGATCATTAAAGAACAGCTAATTTCGACACCTGAGTCAAACGTTATGGGTAAAACACCAAAAGGTGTTCTGAAAAATCAAATCAAGACAGCTTTACAACCACTTTGGTGCACGTTTTTCTTCCTCATTTATGAGGTGTCTCCTTCTTCTTTTTGACCCAAAATAATGTTAAAATATCCCCTCCAGCTTCCCATCCATGTGCTTGCCTTCTTGGATCAATGGATTACCCAAAATAAATCAATTGTTATTTGTTGTGTGGACATGTAAGATCATGGATTGTGTTTGAGCTGATTTGAAGGTTGATTTGGGGTTGATTTAGGGCTGATTTGGGGCTGATTTTGGGCTGAATTTGAGCATCAAATAAGTATACAAATGTACTTATTATTTGGGCTAAGATTGACATTCAAACCTTGAGTGTTTAATGGTTGAAGTTTGCACACAACATAAGGCAAGTTTGGGCTTGAAATAGATCATATGATATTCTTTTCTAGAATTGGAATAGAATTGATTTTTGGGACAAATTTGGAGCACTTATTTGAACCAAGATTTGCTTCAATCTTCAACTAAATGTCTCTTCAATTCTTTGTTCTGAATTCCGACGTTGAATTTTCTAAGTTTTACAAGGTAAAGAACCGAAATCTATAAAGAAGAACACAACACAATTTCAGTAAAAATTCAGACACAAATCTAATGCTAACTTTGGATAGCAATTTAGACCCTCTTAGAAGCTTTTTCTCGAGATGTCTATTAGCGATATATTTATAGGAAATTCTGTCACCTTTCCAGATCATTAAAGAACAGCTCATTTGGATACCAGAGTCAAACATTATAGGTAAAACATCGAAAGGTGTTCTGAAAAATCAAATCAGGACAACTTTGCAACCACTTTGGTACATGTTTTTCTTCCTCATTTATGAGCTGTCTTTTTCTTTTTTTTACTCAAAATAATGTAAAAATATCTCCTCCAGCTTTCCATCCATGTGCTTGCCTTCTTGGATCCATGGATTACCCAAAATAAATCAATTGTTATTTGTTGTGTGGACATGTAAGATCATGAATTATGTTTGGGTTGATTTAGAGCTGATTTGGGGCTAAATTTAAGCATCAAATAAGTATACAAATATACCTATTATTTGGGCTAAGATTGACATTGAAACCTTGAGTGTTTAATGGTTGAATTTTGCACACAACATAAGGTAAGTTTGGGCTTGAAATAGATCATATGATATTCTTTTCTAGAATTGATTTTTGGGACAAATTTGGAGCACTTATTTGAACCAAGATTTGCTTCAATCTTCAACTAAATGTCTCTTCAATTCTTTGTTCTGAATTCCGACATTGAATTTTCTGAATTAATTCATTTAAGCTCCAAAAACCTATCGAAACATTAAAACAAACTTCATTACTAGAAAACACATCAATTATTATAAAAACAACCAAATAAAAACAATAAATACATATGTAAAATAAGAGACTTAATGACACTTTTGATGCACAATCACACCCCCCAACTTATATTTTCCTAGTCCTCAAGCAAAACAAAACATAAAACCTTTGAAATAAAAAGAATAACAACAATCATAATTAGGCTCGATTCATCACATTTGAAGGACCTATCATGCAAACATTGGTATCTTTAACTTAGTGTACACAATAACAAGTAAAGAAAAATAAGCATACTCACATTCTCTAAATCAAACATCCATACAAAATTTTCAAATTCAATCATATTTATCATGCAACCAACATAATTGATTCACATGAAAACTCAACTTGTAATCTTCCTTTCTCACCAACACAAACAAGGTAGCAAACTAGAGAAATATCTATATATATCTATATATTATTTTTTTTTCTTTTTTTTCCTTTGAAGATATGATTTAAGTAGTCACTTTCCTTTTGATGTGAATACATATATTTGTGATGAATGCACCCGGTTATTCACAAAGTCACAAACTTAAAGTGCTTTGCATACTCATATTTCAAGCTACCGTTTGATGTAAAGATAAATATTTACGATGAATACCCCTAGTTACTCAGCAACTCAAAACATTGGAGTAGATAGAACTTTGTACACATTTATTTATTTGTGTAATAATTATTACTCTATTTAGTTAAACCTTGTTTAGGATTGGATCAAAAGGGATAATCACAAGTAAAGCATTATACTCATCTTTCATGCATAATTACACAACTCACACAACTTAGGGATGGATGAAGGAAAAAAAATAAAAATGAGAAGAAAAAAATAAAAATAAAAACTCATTACTTCTGATACTACAATGGTATTGTATCTTCAACATCCAATGTCTCAACTTCAGCCACAATGTTTTCAAGATAAGGTTTTAATCGATGACCATTTACTTTGAAAATATTTCCATTATTTGGATTTTCTACATCAAATGCCCCATGCTCAGAGGTGGATTTAATCACAAATGGACCAATCCGTTTTGTTCTCAACTTCCTAGGAAAGAGATGTAATCGTGAATTATACAAGAGAACCTTTTCACCAACATGAAAGGATTTTCTAAGAATATGTTTATCATGCAAAGTTTTCATCTTATGTTTTGAAATTTTTGCATTTTCAAATGCATAATTTCTCAGCTCCTCTAATTCATTCAATTGAAGCTTTCTATTTTTTCCAACCTCATTTTCATTGTCATTGAATTGCCGGATGACCCAATATGCACGGTGCTCAATCTCAACAAGAAGATGACAAGGCTTTCCACAAACTATCCTATAAGGAGACATTCCTAAAGAGGTCTTATAAGCAATGCGATATGCCCACAAAGCATCTACTAGTGGTAGGGACCAATCTTTACGGTTTGGATTGACTGTTTTCTCTAAAATGTTCTTGATCTCCCTATTTGCCAACTCAGCTTGGCCACTCGTTTGTGGGTGATAGGGGGTACTGACCTTGTGAATTACACCATATTTTCTCATCAAAATCCCAACGGGCTTGTTACAAAAATGTTTTCCCCCATCACTAATTGATTAGTACTTAAAAGTGCATTTTTATCATGGTTTTATATCATCATTTTGCACTTGAAGTATCAATAACTCCTTAACTACAACATAAGATACCTTTAATAATGGTAAATGTTCATTTTAAATGCAGGCCTATCACATAAATGAAATGATTGATTGATGACTTTAAGAACTTAAATTGCAAGGGCAAAAAGATGACCAAAATTAGAAAAGAGATGTTGGTGCAATCGAAACTAGAATAATGTTTGGTAGTTGGGTCATATTTGAAGCTATAGATCTTAGATTTAGGTCTACTTTATATGAATGGAAAGGTAAGACATAGGCCTATAACTTTTATATGGAGCTTAAGATCTAAAAAGGTCATTTTCAAGTCCAAATTGTAGCAACAACAAAGAAGCCCGAATCTGTCCTCCAACCCAAGCACTGTTTAGTAGTTTGGCCATATCTGGAGTTCTAGAAGTCGAAATGAGCTGAATTTTTTACATAAGATAGAGGAGACAATTGCCTAAAATTTTTAAGAGTTCACCACCCACTTATCAATTAGTCATCAAATTTTGACGTTATCAATGACGTGTTGGGCAGACAAGAGAAGATAAGGATTGTCACCAAGTCAAGAGTTGGCCACCCACTTATCAATTAATCATCAAATCAATAGTTTCCAATTTTCGCCTATAAAAGGAGGCATTTGCCATGCATTTAGACATCTTGGTATCCAGATCAAGATCATGCTCTTGCTTTCTCTCTTTGTATTTTTTGTAATGTTTATGCTTTGCTTTCATTAATATCAAGTTTATGCCTTTCATTTCATTTCCTTTACTTAGTTAACTCTTATCTTATTTATGTTCTTATTTTGTTTATTTATTTTTCTTTCTTTCATTATGTCTAGCTAAGTTTATTATGTCAAGGTGAAAAGGTTACACTAATGGTGTAAGAATAAGTACAATGTAAACTTAATATGGACTTTAATGTTTGATACTAACATGTTTTGTATTTGTTATCTTGTTCACTCTTTAATACTTTGCTTATTAAATAACTAATCTTGATTTATGTTGTATAACACTTGGTACAACAAATGCTTGGCACTTTCATAGCCCATACTGTATGGTATAACCGACACCTGAGCTATGAAAGGAACTTGATTTGTTTTTAACATAAGTTATAATCATGAATGCTTGACGCGATTTACAAGTATTACCATTAATCGAATAAGATGACTAATGTAATCATGTTAACAATCTATAATCTAATTGGAACCTTGTTTATGTGTGATTTCCAATTGATTAATAAGAGTTTATATTATACTTGTTTGACATACCATTAGTGGAATCTCTAACCTTGACATTTATTATTATCATTATTTAATCGTTACATTAATATTTCATCTCAAAGTTCTCTTCTTCTTCTTCTTCTTCTCTTTCTTTATTATTATTATTATTATTATTATTACTACTACTACTACTACTACTACTATTATTAGTACTATTATTATTATTATTACTACTACTACTATTACTACTACTACTACTACTACTACTAGTACTATTAGTACTATTATTATTGTTGTTGTTGTTGTTGTTGTATATTGTTATTTATAATTTGTACAATTAACCTCCCTATGGTGGACCCCGATTTTGTCGAGTTATTTATTACTTCGACACTCCTGCACTTCGGAGAAGACATCAATCTTTTAGTCGTGTCAAGTTTTTGGCGTCGTTGCCGGGGAGGTAAGTTTTGTATAAATTAAAATATTTATTTTATTTTCTCTTTTCACTTTTCTTATATACAACTTTGTTTCTTTTCTCTTGTTTCTTCTTCTTTTGTTTTATTTTTCCTTTTATTCTATTCCTACATGTGCATGAAAGTGTGGTCACGTACATCAAGTGGTAGACTTTGTAAGGTATCCTCATCATTTTTAGAAAATATGGCCAAAGAAAATAATCAATCACTTTATAATAAGAATAATGGGAATAACTGTTCTAGAACATTTAGAGACCACATGAATCCCATGAGAACAAGTGCACCATCATGCATAGTTTTTCCTCCCAATGCATCTCATTTTAATTTTAAACCAGGTATTCTTCAACTTTTACCTTCTTTTCATGGCTCAGAATTGGAAAATCCATACTTACATTTAAGGGAATTTAAGGAGGTCTGCAACACATATAATAATTTAAATTGTAGCATGAACACCATGAGATTAAAGCTTTTTCCTTTTTCATTAAAAGATACAGCTAAAACATGGCTACCAAATTTAAGACCAGGATCCATTCGTGCTTGGGATGAAATACAACTACAGTTTTTAAAGAAGTTTTTCCCATCTCATAGAACAACTCTTTCAAAAGACAAATCACCACTTTTACTCAAAAACAAGGAGAAACATTTTACCAATGTTGGGTTAGGTATCGAGACTTGCTTAGTACTTGCCCTCATCATGGTTTTGAAACATGGAGATTGGTTTCACATTTCTATGAAGGGTTAACACCTAGAGATAGACAAATGGTTGAATTGATGTGCAATGAAACATTTTGAAGATAAAGGCCCTGATGAAGAACGGAATACTTAGACTTGTTAGCTGAAAATGCTCAAAATTAGGACACTACGGGTACTTACGAGCCACCGAGTAACACTCAACCTCATACATCTAGTGGAGGTATGTACAACCTTAGGAAGATCATGACCTTTAAGCCAAGTTTGCATCTTTAGCTAGAAAAGTCGAGGCACTAGAATTGAAAAAGAGTGGTCAATTAAAATCTATTGAAAACATTGTGTGTCAAATCTGTGAAACAAATGAACACTCAACCAATGATTATCCAACCTTGCCTTCTTTTAAAGAATGTCTCCACGAACAAGCCCATGCTTTAAATAGTTTCCAAAGGGCCAACCACAACCCATACTTATAAACATACAACGCTGGTTGGAGAAATCACCCAAATTTTAGTTGGAAGAGTGACGATGCACAAACTTCACAACCACCATTTCAAGCACACCATAATTTTTAAAATTCTCATGGATATGCACCTGCTTATGCTCCACCTTCTAGAAGAAATCTTGAGGAAACATTGCATGCATTCATTGAAAAGCAAGAGACAATCAATACTCAACTTGCTCAAAACATGATAGATTTTAAAAATACTCTTGCAAAATTAACATCTGCTCTCAGTTTCCAAGAGAAAGGTAAGTTTCCATCTCAACCATAACAAAATCCTAAGGGGCAATACAATACAAATGCAAGTAGTTCTAGAAGCCAACACATGGATCAAGTCAAATCAGTCATTACTCTACGCAGTGGTAAGGTTATTGAAAAACCCACTCTTGAACCTTATGAGAAAGAAGATGAGTCAATCTTTAAGGGTAAGGATGGGATTGGATATGAAAATTGCAAAGAAAAGACTGATTCTCCGCCAGCACTTCCATTTCCTCAAGCTATGACCAAACAAAGGAAAGTCAATCACAACTCAGAAATTTTTGAAATTTTCAAACAAGTAAGGATCAATATACTTTTGTTGGATGCTATTAAATAGGTCCCTTCCTATGCTGAATTTTTGAAAGATCTATGCACTGTGAAGAGGAAACTGAATGTGAAAAAGAAAGCTTTTCTAAACGAACAAGTAAGTGCCATTCTTCAGAACAATAATGCTTTGAAATATAAAGACCCTGGTTGTCCTACAATTTCTTGCTTTATTGGAGAACAAAAAATTAAAAGAGCCTTACTTGATCTTGGTGCTAGTGTGAATTTACTTCCATATTCAGTTTTTCAGGGCCTCAATCTAGGTGAGTTAAAATCAACTTCTAAATCTCTTTTACTTGCCGATAGATCTGTAAAAGTGCCTAGAGGAATAATTGAAGATGTGTTAGTACAACTTGATAAATTCATTTATCTTGTGGATTTTATTGTCTTGGACACACAACCTGTTGAAGCATGTAATTCATTTCCTGTTATTTTAGGACGTCCGTTTCTTGCAACTTTTAACGCATTGATTAATTATAGGAATGGAATGATGAAACTATCATTTGAAAACATGACATTGGAGATGAATATTTTCAACATTTGCAAGCAACCTCGAGATGATAATGATTTACAAGAAGTAGATCATATTGATGAATTAGTTTATGATCAACTTGAATCTACTTTAAGTAAAAATAATTTGCAAAAGATTTATTCTGAGGAAGAAATCACAGATGAAACAAGCACAAAAAATGTTAATGTGAATCTTTTGTCAACAATGACAACAGATTCGACATTTGACATCACACCATTTGATGATTACTTTCTTAACAAATCCTTACTTTCTCTTAGTCCAATACCTTGTTATGATAAAAATATCAATTTTCTTACTTTAGGAGATTTGCCAGCTGATTGGAGTACCTAAGACAAAGAAATGTTTGGAACGAAGTGAAGAGCTTTTATTATGATGACCCTAACTTATTCAAATATTGTCCTGATCAAATATTTTAAAGATTCATTCCCGACAATGAGATAAGTAGTGTCATTAAACTTTGTCATTCTAAAGCATGTGGAAGTTGTTTCTTGTCAAAAAAGACAACTATAAAAATCTTTCAAAATGGATTTTATTAGCCCACCATGTTTAAGGACACACATGCATTCTGCAAAACTTGTGAAAATTGTCAAAAAGTTGACACTCGTAACAAAGTTTTGTTTTATAATTCTCAACTCTATTCACTCCCTAGAGAGTTAAGATCAAGATGAAACAATCCTTATGGGGCCTGTGATATTGAAAATTCAATGAGTGACAATAATTTTAAGGAAAATGGACATCGTTCGAAAGCTTACTTTGATAATTTTCCTAGTGAAAATGAATCAACTAGTTGGAATGATCTTGTAGATAAAGTTTGATTATTTTGTTTTGCTCACATTGTTTTTGTGTTTCTTTTTGAGTGATTTGTGGTAGTTTTTCTCACCCCGGTCAAATGGCGGACAACGGTACTCCGTGACTTAAGTCGGTTCTTTCAGTTTCCCACAATAGCTGATATCTGTGTATATATTTGTGTAATTTTTTGAATCTCTCTTCCAATTCTCATTTGAAAATGGACACTAATCTTGAAAAATTAAAAAAGTATTTTCCCACTTTGCCTCAGAATGCGATTATAAACATTTACTATGCTAGATGTGCAAGATTGAGATTGTTAATGAATTATGGAATTCCTGAAGATATTCACTAGTTGATTGAAGCAAAGGTCCGATTATCAGGTGAGTCCTCTAACTCCTTCATTTCACACATGCCTAGAATAGGTAAAAGCACTTTTGCAAAAAAACGTCGTGCAAAACAACTGAAAGTCTGTCATCGATGTGCTAGATAGACTTGTAATACGCAATGTCATTCTTTAGGAATGGTATCTATAAACTGTCAAGATAAAATACAATTCATTAAGGATGGCCTGAGTAAGGAGTCTTTAGATAATCTTCTATTGACTCTTGAGACACATCCTAGTGGAGATGCATCGTGCAATTCATGATTTATGGCCCCATTTTCATAAAGAACATGATCGACTTAGTCTTGGGAATCTGACTAAAAAGGACCCTGTTTGCTAGTTTTTAAGAAAACTGGATGGGAAGCCTATCCCTAACCCAAAAAGGGCGTTTAAGCCGTTCTTGGACGTAAAACCAAGGGAAGATGTGAGCTACAATCACAACTACCTGTACATACATATGCTTTTTCAAAAGTAAATAAATAAATAAATAAAAAGAGAGAGAGAGAGAGTGAGACTCTTGCTGGCCTCCATATAGGTGGTATGATTGCCTTTCTAATTTCTCATCTATAGAAGCCTCTCTTCCTTCCTTTCATTTCTACTCAACCCATATATTCAACAAATATATAAGTGTGTAGAAATGACAAGTTCCTCAGGTCATCAAATAAGAAATATTTGTGTTTTCGGTGGATCTAGTCTAGGGAATCAGCAAATCATCTTGGTCAGGTGCTAGTTGAGAGGAAGATTCATTTAGTGTATGGGGGAGGTAATCTTGGGTTAATGAGAGGTGTGTCAATAGCTGCATTTTTAGGAGGTAGTCAAGTTTTGGGGGTCGTCCCCGAAGCTTTAGCACAAGAGGACATCATTGGAAAAACAATTGGAGAGGAACTTTAGGTCTCCATAATGTCGGCTCGAATGAATGCAATGTTTAACCATGATGATGTCTTCATTGCTTTACCAGGTGGTCTAGGCACATTGGAAGAGATCTTTCATATTTCCTCTTGGGCTCAACTGCACATTCACCATAAACCCATAGGTTTGTTAAATGTTAATGGTTATTATGATAAGTTGTTGTGTTTTCTTGATCATGTTGTGGAACAAGAATTTCTAACATCTTCTACACAACAAATCATAATCTCTACTGCTACTGCTGACCAATTGATTGACCAACTAAAATCCTTCATTCCTGAATTGATCCCTCCATGAGTCGTATAAATTGGTCAACTAAGGAAAGTAGTAAAAAGCTTAGATTGGATTTGAGCCTTCATTTGTGAATTTTTATGTCTTTTGGTTTTATTATTGTGTTTTGTTATTTCTTATTTTTATTTCAATGTGTTTTAGGTTTGTCAGTGTTCGTTATTTTAGGTGATATTTTCTATACTCTATCTTTCTACTTTAGAACATTGAGGACAATGTTTAGTTTTGGTTGAGGGGAGAGGGTAGTAGTTGATAAAAAAAAATTGTTTTTCATTTCATAAAGCATGTGCATAATTGTTGTTACTAGGATGGCAGAGTAAAGGAGCTCTTTTGTTAAAGTGACTCTTGAGACACATCTTAGTAACCATTCTTAATAATGTCTATTATAATACTTATTGAAATATTCAGGTTTACAAACTCTCGAATTGTTATCACTTAATTCTGCTCATATACTTATTTAGCATGTATTCTTAAACCTTAATTTACACACACACACACTTTAACATATGATTGTGGGTTACATATTGGATTATTATATCATTTATGTTCTTTTGTTAAAGGTAACAACTAAGGGAAAGAGATTGTATATAATTAAAATAAAAAAAATGATAATAATAAAAATGTAGATAACTTAGGTTTCGTAGCCTTCCTAACCTAAGCAATTAAGCCCGAAGGGGTGTTTTAACACCTAATACCCTAAAGTCAACTAACTTGGAAACTATTGGCGCAATGCTTGTTACATGGGTTGAGGAGAAAAGCTTAAAGGAATCAAACATTGCACTATCTACATATTACTATTTGCGACCGGAGTTACTAAGCTCGTAGGGGTGTCGTAACACCTAATGCCCTAAGATCAACTAGTCTGGGAGTCATTAGCTGAAAGCTCATTACACGAGTTAACGATGCATGATGTTTTTAAATTATATGTATATATATTTAAAAAAAAAGAAGAAGTTAATCTTAAACATTAGAACAAAACAATTTTGTTTTCTTCCGAGAAAAGCCCTATAATTATGTGTTGATACATTGAGCACAAAAGAAAGGTTTATTAATATCTTGTTAAGAGGTATTGAGTAGATATATAAATTTAATGAGAGTTTGTTTATCTGGATAGATTAATGGAACTTAAATGATGAATACCTTGCTTTGTGAAATTTGCAAATTGTTTTTCTATTTTAACGCTTTGATTACTAGGGACTAGTAATAAGCTGGTTAGGGGGTGTGATTAGTACTTAAAAGTGCATTTTTATCATGGTTTTATATCATTATTTTGCACTTGAAGTATCAATAACTCCTTAACTAAAGCATGTTTTATAATAATATATCTAATAATATAAGATACCTTTAATTTATGGTAAATGTTCATTTTAAATGCAGGCCTATCACATAAATGAAAGGATTGATTGATGACTTTAAGAACTTAAATTACAAGGGCAAAGAGATGACCAAAATTAGAAAAGAGATGTTCGTGCAATCCAAACCAGAACACTATTTGATAATTAGGCCATATCTGGAGTTATAGATCTCAGATTTAGGTCTACTTTATATGGATGGAAAGGTAAGACATAGGCCTATAACTTTCATATGGAGCCCAAGATCTAAAAAGGCCATTTTCAAGTGCAAATTGTAGCAACAACAAAAAAGCCCGAATTTGCCCTCCAACCCGAGCATTGTTCAGTAGTTTGGCCATATCTGGAGTTCTAGATGTCCAAATGAGCTGATTGTTTTACAGAAGATAGCAGATACAATTGCCTACAACTTTGATGTTTTCGAGTGGCTCTAATTTTGACGTTATCAATGATGTTTTGGGCAAACAAAAAAAGATAAGGATTGTCACCAAGTCAAGAGTTGGCCACCCACTTATCAATTAGTCATCAAATCAATAGTTCCCAATTTTAGCCTATAAAAGGAGGCATTTGCCATGCATTTAGGCATCTTGGTATCCATATCAAGATCATGCTTCTACTTTCTCTCTTTGTATGTCTTGTAATTTTTATGCTTTGCTTTCATTAATATCAAGTTTATGCCTTTCATTTCATTTCCTTTACTTAGTTAACTCTTATCTTATTTATGTTCTTATTTTGTTTATTTATTTTTCTTTCTTTCATTATGTCTAGCTAAGTTTATTATGTCAAGGTGAAAAGGTTACACTAATGGTGTAAGAATAAGTATAATGTAAACTTAATGTGGACTTTAATGTTTGATACTAGCATGCTTTATATTTGTTATCTTGTTCACTCTTTAATACTTTGCTTGTTAAATAACTAATCTTGATTTATGTTGTATAACACTTGGTACAAAAAATGCTTGACACTTTCATAGTTCATACTGTACGGTATAATCGACACCTGAGCTATGAAAGGAACTTGATTTGTTGTTAACATAAGTTATAATCATGAATGCTTGACGCGATTTACAAGTATTAGCATTAATCAAATAAGATGACTAATATAATCATGTTAACAATCTATAATCTGATTGGAACCACCTTTATGTGTGGTTTCCAATTGAATAATAAGAGTTTATATTATACTTGTTTGACTTACCATTAGTGGACTCTCTAACCTTGACATTTATTATTGTTATTGTTTAATCATTACATTAATATTTCATCTCAAAGTTCTCATCTTTTTCTTTTTCTTCTTCTTCTTCTTCTTCTTCTTCTTCTCTTACTACTACTACTACTACTACTACTACTACTAGTATTATTATTATTATTATTCTTGTTGTTGTTGTTGTTGTTGTTGTTGTTGTTGTTTATTGTTGTTGTTTATAATTTGTACAATTAACCTCCATGTGGTTCGACCACGGTCTTGCTGGGTTATTTATTACTCCGACACTCCTACAGTTAGGAGAAGACATCAATCTTTTAGTCGTGTCACTAATCATAGCTCGGGGCATGCCAAAACGAGAGAAAATATTTTCTTTCAAGAATTTGAGCACAACTCGATGGTCATTGGTTCGAGATGCAATGGCCTCCAACCATTTAGACACATAATCAACAGTTACAAGGATGAATTGGTAACCAAATGAGCTTGGAAAAGGTCCCATGAAATCAATCCCCTAAAAAGCAAATATTTTCAAAACAATGATGGGGTTAACGGGCATCATGTTATGCCTAGTGAGGCTACCTAGTCGTTGGCATCAGTCACATGCAACACAGAAGGCATGAACATCTTTAAACATGGTGGGCCAATAAAAACCACACTGCAAGATTTTGGCAATGGTTTTCTTGGAAGAAAAATGCCAACCACAGGCTAATGCTTGACAAAAATTAATGACCCTTGGAATTTCATGATCAAGGATGCACTGCCTAATAATTTGGTCAACACAGTATTTAAATAGGTAAGGGTCATCCCAAAAAAAGGTGCACACATTGCGCAAGAATTTTTGTTTGTCAAGTTTAGACCAATGAGAAGGAATCTGACTTGTGGCTAGGTAATTTGCTATGTCAGCATACCATGGAGAACCAATGTAGGAGACAATACCTGCAGAAAATAAATTTTCATCAGCAAAGAGTTCATTTATTGGAGATTCATCAATTATGGTCTCATAACTTGAAAGACGAGACAAATGATCAGTCACTACATTCTCTACTCTTGTTTTATCTCGAATTTCAAGGTTAAACTCTTGGAGTAAGAGGATCCATCGAATCAAACGTGGCTTGACATCTTATTTTGTGAGTAAGTATTTCAATGTTACATGATCAGTGAAAACAATAACAAGAGATCCAACCAAATAAGACCACAACTAAGAGTTTTTTTTCAGTTGTAGTTTAATTCAATTGAGCATCATTCAACATCTTACTAGCATAATAAATGACATAAGGTTTCTTGTCTTTTCTTTGCCCTAAAACAACCCCAACTACAAAATCACTAGCATCATATATCAATTCAAATGGTAAGGACAAATCAGGAGCTTGCATGATTGGTGTAGTGGTCAACAAACCTTTAAGCTTTTCAAAAGCTTCTTGACATTTTAATGTCCAATCAAATTGGACATCTTGTGACAACAAGTTACACAATGGTTTGGTAATGGTACTAAAAGAACCAATGAATCTTTGATAAAACCCAACATGTCCTAAAAAGGATCTCACATCTTTCACAGTCTTAGGGGTAGTTAATTTTTGAATGACTTCCACTTTTGACTTATCTACCTCTATCCCTTTTGAAGAGACAATGTGACCTAAAACAATGTCATGCGTCACCATAAAATGACACTTCTCCTAATTGAGTACAAGATTGCTCTCTTCACACCTTTCAAGAACTTTTTCTAAATGCTTTAGACACAACTCATAAGAATCCTTATAAACTAAAAAATCATCCATCAAAACTTCCAAAACATTTTCCACCATGTCACTAAAGATACTTATCATACACCTTTGAAAAGTGGTTTTTTCTTGGTCTTCTAAAGAAATCTTAATTTGGTTGTAACCTGAGTATTCATCAAGAAAACAATAGAAAGCTCTTCCAGCTACTCTTTCAAGCACTTGGTCTAAAAATGGAAGCGGAAAATGGTCCTTCCTAGTCACCATGTTCAATTTACGATAATCAATGCATATACGCCATCGAGTTTGGATTCTGGTTGGTACTAGCTCATTATTTTCATTCTTCACTACCATGACTCTAGACTTTTTAGGGACAACTTGGGTTGGACTAACCCATTTTGAGTTTGCAATAGGGTAAATGATACCTGCATCAAGTAGCTTAAGCACTTCACCTTTCACTACTTCCTTCATGTTTGGGTTCAATCGTCTTTGCATTTGCCTCACAGATTTAGCCTCTTCTTTAAGATAGATTCTATGTGTACAGAAAAGAGGGCTAATTCCTTTTAAGTCAGTAATTATCCACCCAATTGCTTTCATGTGTTTTCTCACCACTCTCAAAAGTTTTTGTTCTTGGTCTATGCTAAGTTTTGATGAGATCACAATAGGATATGATTTATCTTCCCCTAGAAATGCATACTTAAGATCACTTGGTAAAGGCTGCCTTTCTAGTTTATAAGGTTGGACAAGAGATGCCTCAACTTTCACTTGGGGTGAAATCAAAGGCTCAAACGATGGGGTCCATTGACCTATTGACGTAATAGGCATTGGATCTAAATAAGTCTCAAGTTCTTTTACTTCCTCATCAACATATTCCAAAGAACAAAGTCTTTCATCATGAATTAAAGTTCTCTCCAATGCATCCTTGATCCATGCTTTCTCAAAGTGTTATTGACAAATTGTTTGGATCAAATCTACCTCTCTAATGTCCTTATGTTCCCTCTTTTTTTTGGAGACATTGAATATGTTCATCTCCACAGTCATTTTCCCAAAAGATAATTTCATCACCCCATTCCTACAGTTAATTAAGGCATTGGATGTAGCTAGGAAAAGTTTCCCTAAGATGACTAAGATGGGAGCATTAGAACCCTGAATTGGTGCGGTGTCTAACACTACAAAATCAACAGGAAAGTAGAATTTATCTACTTGGACCAACACATCCTCAACTATACCCCTGGGAATCTTGATTGACCTATTAGCTAATTAAGGGTGATTCGAGTAGGCTTGATTTCTCCTAAACCTAATTGTTCATAAACAGTGTAGGGTATTAAATTCACACTTGCTTCTAAATCCAACAAAGCTTGATCTATCTTATGACTTCCAACAATGCATGAAATGGTAAGACAACTAGGATCTTTGTATTTGGGAGGGGTCTTAAACTGGATGATGGCACTAGCATGTTCGGTCAGAAAGACTCTTTCTTTCACATTTAATCTCATTTTGACTGTGCATAAATCCTTAAGAAAATTTGCATAAGATGGAACTTGTTTAATTGCATCAAGGAGTGGAATATTGACTTTTACTTGTTTGAACAATTCATAGATTTCTGAGTTTATAAGATCTTGTTTAGGTTTCCCTAACCTTTGTGGAAATGGTGCTCTAGGAATAAATTCTAAATCACTCATTTTGACTCCAATTTTTCTTGAATCATCTCCTTTCTCACTCATCTTTGTCCCTAACCTTTGTGGAAATGGTTGATGATTCCTCCTTGCATTTGCATGAATTGTTGAAGAGTATCCTCTAGGGATCTCTTATGAGGTGGTTGGTATGTGTTATGTGTGGGAGCATGAAATGGTTGGGATGGAGGTTGAAATGTTTGAGGTACTGAAGAGCCCTCATTTCTCCATCCAAAATCTGGGTGGTTCCTCCATCCAAGATTATAGGTCTTAGAGTAGGGATTGCCTTCTTGGTTTGGAAATGGCTTTCTAACATTACTTGAATCAGAAGTTTGGCCATATAACACTTCCTTGGAGGCTAGAATGGTTGGACACTCAGTTGTCCTATGCCCTTTGCTCTCACAAACAACACAACTTTCCTCTTGTTGTTCACTCATGACATTCACTTTTTTAATCTCAAGAGTCTCTACTTTCCTAGCCAATGAGGCTAATCTAGCATTGAGGTCATCATTCTCTTTCAATTGAAACTTTCCACTTGGATGAGAAATGGTGTTTTTATACTCAACATGAACTAGGAGAGAAGTTTCCCTTTGTTTTCTGTTTTTAGCCAATTGATCAAAAAAATCAAAGGCCTCACTTGGTTCTTTGTCATAAAACTCACCATTACACATGGTTGACACTAGCTTTTTAAAATCTGCGGTAAGAGAGTCATAGAAGAAACTCACTAACCACCACATCTCAAAACCATGGTGGGGGCATGCATTTAACAAGTCTTTGAACTTTTCCCAAGCTTGATGAAATGACTCATTTGGACTACAAGAAAAATTCATCATTTGATGTTGTAAGACTGCTGTCCTATGAGTGGGGAAGTATTTTTTCAAAAATTCAGCTTGCATTTCTCTTCATGTACCTATAGACCTAGGACGTAAGGAGTTTAGCCAAAGCTTGGCTTTATCCTTTAGAGAGAATGGGAACAATTTAGTTGGTGCATGTTCTATCAATAAAAGTATTACATACCTCTTCAAAGTCTTTAATGTGTATGTATGGGTTTTCAGAATCCAAACCATGAAATGTGGGAAGAAGTTGAATCATGCCCGGTTTCAAATTGAAAGCTTGTTGGTTAAGAGGTAAGATAATACACGAAGGTGTACTTTGTCTAGCCGGGTGAAGATACTCTCTAAGAGTTCAAAAATTAGGTTGATCATTGAATTGTGGAGGTACATTACCTTGAACACTCCCTTCACCCTCTACAAACATTAGCCATGATAAAATAATAATAATAATAATAATAATATAACAATTATATGAATATGAAAAGAAAAAAAAGAAAAAAAATTGCAAATAAAAGTAATAGCTCAAAAATAAAAATAAAACAAATTAAGAAATTCACTCTCCAACTAATAAGCACTATTAACAACAATAAACATTAAAAGATAATTATTACAAGCTTGAATAAAAAGGCGGTAATACCGACCAAGCACTTCAAACAATAAATATAAGAAAAAAATAATCATAACAAAACAACAAATTAAGAAATTCACTCTCCAACTAATAAGCAATATTAACAACAATAAACATTAAAAGATAATTATAACAAGCTTGAATAAAAAGGCAGTAATACCGGCCAAGCCCTTCAAACAATAAATATAAGTAAAATAATCATAACAAAGTAACAAAATAAAATGAAATAAACAAGGGGCAGTAATACTGGCCAAACACTTCAAACTATAAATATAAAAAAAATAATCATAATAAAACAACAAAATAAATTAAAATAAACAAGAGGCGGTATTACCGGCCAAGCACTGTAGACAATAAATATAAGAAAAATAACTACAATAAACATTAAAAGATAATTATAACAAGCATGAATAAAAAGGCGACAATACCAACCAAGCACTTTAGATAATAAATAAAAACAATATCAACAAAATAAAACAAAATGAAATAAACAAGAAAAATATTAGAAACTAATAAGAATAGACAATAAAAAAAAATGGTTGAACCAACAAAAATCCAACAATTAATAGTCGAGTCCACCGTCCAAGATCCTAAAAGTTGAGGTCAATTTTTTTTTTTAGGCGGCAAAACCAGCCACTTGATTTTTCATTTATATGTATTTTTTTTAGTTTTCCAATAATCAAATATAAATTTGTTACCTTTGCTTGCTAGCTCCCAAGCAACGGTGCCAAAATTGTTTGACCGTTTTTTTTTATCAGTTTGTTTTAACTCGCAAGTAGCAATTAACTCGGTAAGATCGAGGTCATATCCACAAAGAGCTAGATCTAGAAAATAAGCTAGGTAACAAAAAAAACTCAAGAGAAATTAAATTAATAATATCTTGGTTGAAAATAATTGATGGATTTGTACTCAAAGATGAAAACGTATAAATAGATTTTAAATAATAAGAAAACGTAAGTCTTGGTCCAAATCAATTTTAATAGTGATGTATTGGTGATTCCTTCAAGATATATAAGATAACTCAACCTAATATCAATGATGGTGATATTAGATCGGAAGATATTACAATGAAGTTTAGAAAGATGAAGATTGATTATTGCTTAAGAATGAACAAGTACTTTATATTAAGTAAGACATTGAATCAAACAATCTCTATACCAAAACTAAAGTTTGTGCATAAAAATTCAAGATTATAACATTACCTAAATGATTTCTAAAATTTCTTTGCAATAATAAATCATTCATGAAGAAAATGAAAAGATAAACATTAAGATTCATTCATATCTTAAAGAACTCACCTCAATCACCATTATCCTTGATTTGGATCCAAGAACGAGTTTAGCCAACCATAATTATAGAGAAGAACACTTCAATAAACATTAAATAACTTGAATCAAACTGAAATAATAAGTTTTACAAACTAAAGAACCGAAATCTATAAAGAAGAACACAACACAATTTCAGAACCATGATAGGCCTGCATTAAAAATAGACATTTACCACAAATTATAGGTATCTTATATTATTAGATACATTATTATAAAACATGCTTTAGTTAAAGAGTTATTGATACTTCAAGTGCAAAATGATGATATAAAACCATGACAAAAATGCACTTTTAAGTACTAATCACACCCCTCAACCAGCTTATTACTAGTCCCTAGTAATCAAAGCGTTAAAACAATTTGCAAATTTCACAAAGCAAGGTATTCATCATTTAACTTCCATTAATCTATCCAGATAAACAAACTCTCATTAAATTTATATATCTGCTCAATACCACTTAACAAGATATTAATAAACCTTTCTTTTGTGCTCAATGTATCAACACATAATTATGGGGCTTTTCTTGGAAGAAAACAAAATTTTTGTTCTAATGTTTAAGGTTAACTTTCTTGGGTTAGGATTATTATTTTTGTTTTTTTTTCTTTTTTTTAAATGTATATACATATAATTTAAAAACATCATGCATCTTTAACCCATGTAACGAGCTTTCAGCTAATGACTCCCAGACCAGTTGGTCTTAGGGCATTAGGTGTTAAGACACCCCAACGAGCTTAGTAACTCGGGTCGCAGATACTGATATGTAGATAGTGCAATGTTTGATTCCCTTAAGCTTTTCTCCTCAACCCATGTAACAAACGTTGGGCCAATAGCTCCCAAGTCAGTTGACTTTAGGGTATTAGGTGTTAAAACACCCCTTCGGGCTTAATTGCTTAGGTTAGGGAGGCTACGAAACCAAACTTATCTACATTTTTATTATCATCATTTTTTTCTCTTTTTTTCTCTTTTTTTTCATGTTTTTCTTTTTTTTTTAATTATATACAATCCCTTTCTCTTAGTTGTTACCTTTAACAAAAGAACATAAATAATGTAATAATCCAATATGCAACCCACAATCATATGTTAAAGTGTGTGTGTGTAAATTAAGGTTTAAGAATACATGTTAAATAAGTATATGAGCAGAATTAAGCGGTAACAATACGAGAGTTTGTAAACCTGAATATTTCAGGAAGTATTATAATAGACCTTGTTAAGAATGGTTACTAAGATGCGTCTCAAGAGTCACTTTAACAAAAGAACTCCTTTACTCTGCCATCCTAGTAACAACAATTATGCACATGCTTTATGAAATGAAAAACAAATTTTTTTTTTTTATCAACTACTACCCTCTCCCCCCAACCAAAATGAGACATTGTCCTCTATGTTCTAAGGTAGAAAGATAGAGTATAGAAGATATCACCTGAAATAATGAACACTAACAAACCTGAAACACACTGAAACAAAAATAAGAAATAACAAAACACAATAATAAAACCAAAAGACACAAGTTTTTACAAACAAAAAAAATTCAAATCGCAGTTGTGATTGTGGCTCACATCTTCCCTTGGTTTTACGTCCAAGAACAGCTTAAACGCCCTCAATGGGTCGGGGATAGGCTTCCCATCCAGTTTTCTTAAAAACTGGCAAACATGATCTTTTTAGTCAGATTTCCAAGACTATGCCAAGTATGTTCTTTATGAAAATGGGTTCATAAGTCATGAATTACACGATGCTTATCTCGACTATGATGAGACTTAAGAGTTAATAGAAGATTATCTAAAGACTCTCTGTGTTTTGAAATAAATCCCACCTTCTGACAATTTTCACAGTTTTTGCGGAATGCATCTGACTCCTTGAATATGATGGGCCAGTAAAATTCACTTTGTACGATTTCTACAATCCTCTTTTTTGATGAGAAATGATCCCCACATGCCTTAGAATAACAAAATTGAATGAAATTACTTACCTCATTGTCGAGAATGCATTTTTGAAATATTTGACCAGGACAATAATTGAATAAGTTAGGGTCATCCCAATAAAAATTTTGCTCGTTGCTCAAAAATTTTCTTTTGTCTTCGGTATTCCAATGAGCTGGCAAAAATCCTGAAGTAAGAAAATTGATATGTTTAGCAAACCAAGGCATTGAACTAAGAGAAAGTAGAGATTCATTAGGAAAGTAATAATTGATTGGTGTGATGTCGGGTGTCGAATCTATTGTCACTTTTGATAAAAGATCCGCATCAACATTGTCGGTGCCTTTTTCATCATCAACTTCTTCCTGATTGGTCATGGCATGAGAAAATAAAAGTGCTGGCAGGGAATCAGTCTTTTCCTTGCAATATTCAGATTCAACCCCTTCCTTACCCTTAGAGATTGACTCATCATCTTTCTCACAAGGTTCAAGAGTGGGTTTTTTAATAACCTTACCATTGCGAAGAGTAATGACTGATTTGACTTGATCCATGTGTTGACTTCCATAACTACTTGCATTGGCATTATATTGCTTCTTGAGATTTTGCTGTGGTTGAGATGGAAACTTACCTTTTTCTTGAAAATTAAGAGCAAATGTGAATTTTGCAAGAGTATCTTTAAAATCTATTATGCTTTGAGCAAGTTGAGTGTTGATTGTCTCTTGCTTTTCAATGAATGCATATAAAGTTTCCTCAAAATTACTTCTAAGAGGTGGAGCATAAGAAGGTGCATATCCATAAGAATTTTGGAAATTATAATGTGCTTGAAACTGTGGTGGTGAAGTTTGTGCATTGTCACTCTTCCAACTGAAATTTAAGTGATTTCTCCAACCAGGATTGTATGTTTGTGAATATGGGTTGTGATTGGACGTTTCGAAACTGTTTAAAGCATGGGCTTGTTCATGGAGACATTCCTTAAAAGAAGGCAAGGTTGGACAATCGTTGGTTGAGTGTTCATTTGTTTCACAGATTTGACACACAATGTTTTCAACAGATTTTAATTGACCACTCTTTTTCAATTCTAGTGCCTCGACTTTTCTAGCTAAAGATGCAAATTTGGCTTGAAGGTCATGATCTTCCCTAAGGTTGTACATACCTCCACTAGATGTATGAGGTTGAGTTTTACTCGGTGCCTCATATGTACCCGCAGTGTCCTAATTTTGAGCATTTTCAGCTAACAAGTCTAAGTACTCCATTGCTTCATCAGGGTCTTTATCTTCAAAAGTTCCATTGCACATCAATTCAACCATTTGCCTATCTTTAGGTGTTAACCCTTCATAGAAATGTGAAACCAATCTCCATGTTTCAAAACCATGATGAGGGCAAGTACTAAGCAAGTCTCGATACCTATCCCAACATTTGTAAAATGTTTCTCCTAGTTTTTGAGTGAAAGTGGTGATTTGTCTCTTGAAAGAGTTTGTTCTATGAGATGGGAAAAACTTCTTTAAAAATTATTGTTGCATTTCATCCCAAGCACAAATGGATCCTGGTCTTAAATTTTGTAGCCATGTTTTAGCTTTATCTTTTAATGAAAAAGGAAAAAGCTTTAATCTGATGGTGTTCATGCTACAATTTAAGTTATTATATGTGTTGCACACCTCCTCAAATTCCCTTAAATGCAAGTATGGATTTTCCAATTCTAAACCATGAAAAAAAGGTAAAAGTTGAATAATACCTGGTTTAAAATTAAAATGAGATGCATCAGGAGAAAAAACTATGCATGATGGTGCACTTGTTCTTGTGAGATTCATGTGGTCTCTAAGTGTTCTAGCACGGTTATTCTCATTATTCTCATTTTGAAGTGATTGATTATCTTCTTCGATCATATTTTCTAAAAATGATGAGGATATCCTACAAAGTCTACCACTTGATGTACGTGACCACACTCTCATGCACGTGTAGGAATAAAAAAAAAGAAGAAGAAAGCAAAAGAAGGAGGAAGAAAACAAAATAAAAAGAAACAAAAGAAAAGAAACAAAGTTATATACAAAAAAAGTAAAAAGAGAAAATAAATACTATAATTTATACAAGAACTTACCTCCCCGGCAACGGCGCCAAAAACTTGACATGACTAAAAGATTGATGTCTTCTCCCAAGTGCAGGAGTGTCGAAGTAATAAATAACCCAGCAAGACCGGGGTCGAACCACAAGGAGGTTAATTGTACAAATTATAAACAACAATTATAAACAACAATAATAGTAATAATGATAACAATAATAATAATAATAATAATAACAATAATAATAATAATAATAATAATAATAATAATAATAATAATAATAATAATAATACTAGTAGTAGTAGTAGTAGTAATAATAATAATAATAATAATAAAGAAAGAGAAGAAGAAGAAGATGATGATGATGAGAACTTAGAGATGAAATATTAATGTAAGGATTAAACAATAATAACAAATGTCAAGGTTAGAGGTTCCACTAATGGTATATCAAACAAGTATAGTATAAACTCTTGTTATTGAATTGGAAACCACACACAAAGGAGGTTCCAATCAGATTATATATTGTTAACATGATTACATTAGTCATCTTATTTAATTAATGCTAATACTTGTAAATCTCGTCAAGCATTCATGATTATAACTTATGTTAACAACAAATCAAGTTCCTTTCATAGCTCAGGTGTCGGTTATACCATACATTATGGGCTATGAAAGTGCCAAGCATTTGTTGTACCAAGTGTTATACAACATAAATCAAGATTAGTCATTTAACAAGCAAAGTATTAAAGAGTGAACAAGATAACAAATATAAAACATGTTAGTATCAAACATTAAAGTCCATATTAAGTTTACATTATACTTATTCTTACACCATTAGTGTAACCTTTTCACCTTGACATAACTAACTTAGCTAGACATAATGAAAGAAAGCAAAATAGAAAAACAAAATAAGAACATAAAAGCTAACTAAGTAAAGGAAAGGAAATAAAAGGCATAAACTTAATATTAATGAAAGCAAAGCATAAACATTACAAAAAAAAATGCAAAGAGAGAAAGGAAGAGCATGATCTTGATCTGGAAACCAAGATGCCTAAATGCATGGCAAATGCCTCCTTTTATAGGCCAAAATTGGGAACTATTGATTTGATGACTAATTGATAAGTGGGTGGCCAACTTTTGACTTGGTGACAATCCTTATCTTCTCTTGTCTGCCCAAAACGTCATTGATAATGTCAAAATTGGAGCCAGTTTGTAGGCAATTGTCTCAGCTTTCTTGTGTAAAACATTCAGCTCATTTGGACTTCTAGAACTCCAGATATGGCCAAAATACCGAACAGTGCTCGGGCTAGAAGACAGATTCGGGCTTCTTTGTTGTTGCTACAATTTGGACTTGATAATGGCCTTTTTAGATCTTGGGCTCCATATAAAAGTTGTAGGCCTATGTCTTACCTTTCCATCCATATAAATTGGACCTAAATCTGAGATTTGTAGCTCCAGATATGACCCAATTACCGAACAGTGTTCCGGTTTGGATTGCACCGACATCTCTTCTCTAAGTTTGACCATCTCTTTATCCTTGCAATTTAAGTTCTTCAAGTCATCAATCAATCCTTTCATTTATGTGATAGGCCTGCATTAAAAATAGACATTTACCACAAATTATAGGTATCTTATATTATTAGATACATTATTATAAAACATGCTTTAGTTAAGGAGTTATTGATACTTCAAGTGCAAAATGATGATATAAAACCATGACAAAAATGCACTTTTAAGTACTAATCAACAATCTTTATCTTCTCTTGTCTAAATAAAACGTCATTAATAACGTTAGAATTTGAACCAAACCTTTAATAAAATTCTAGAAAATTATCTCAACTTTTTTAAAAAAAACTTAAGGTCATTTGGACTTTTAAAACTCAAAATATAGGCTGAATACTGAGCAATATCTAAGCTTTAGGATAGATTTGGACTTGTTCATTGTTGCTACAATTTGGACTTGTTCATTGTTGCTACAATTTGGACTTATAGGCCTATGTCTTATATTTCCATCCATATAAAGTAGACATAAATCCAAGATCTATAGCTCTAGATATGACCTAATTATTGAATAGTGTTTTAGTTTAGAGTGCACTAGCATCTCTTTCCTAAGTTTGGTCATCTCTTTATTCTTTTAATTTCAATACTTCAAATCATCAATCAATCCTTTTATTTATATGATAGGCCTACATTTAGGATGAACATTTACCATAAATTAAAGGTATCTTATATTATTAGATATGTTATTATAAAACATGTTTTAGTTAAGGAGTTATTGATACTTTAAATGCAAAATGGTGATATAAAACCTTAATAAAAATACACTTTTAAGTAATAATCACACCCTCGCAACTAGCTTATTACTAGTCCCTAGTAATCAAAGCATTAACATAGAAAAACAATTTGTAAATTTCACAAAGCAAGGCATTCATAATTCAATTTCCTTGAATCTACCCAGATAAACAAACTCTCATTAAATTTATATATATATATATATATATATATATATATATATATATATATATATATGTATATTCAATACCTCTTAAATAAGATATTAATAAACCTTTCTTTTGTGCTCAATATATAAACACATAGTTATAAGGTTTTACTTGGAAGAAAACAAAATTTTTGTTCTAATGTTTAAGGTTAACTTTTTTTGGTTGAGATTATTATCATTTTCTTCTTCTTTTTTTAATTTTTTGTAATTAATATATATATATATATATATATATATATATATATATAACTTAACACATAATGCATCTTTAACCCATGTAAGGAGCTTTCGGCCAATAACTCCCAAACTAGTTGGTCTTCGGGTATTAGGTGTTGGGATTCCCCTTCGAGCTTAACAACTCGAGTTGTAGATACTAAAATGTAGATAATGCAATATTTAACTCCTTTAAGCTTTTCTCCTCAAACCATGTAACAAGCGTTGGTCCAATAGCTCCCAAGTCAGTTGCCTTTAGGGTCTTAGGTGTTATAACCCATGTAAGGAGCTTTCAACTAATAACTCTCAAACTAGTTGGTCTTTGAGCATTAGGTGTTGGGACACCCCTTCGAGCTTAACAACTCAGGTTGCAGATACTGAAACTTAGATAGTGCACTATTTAACTCCCTTAAGCTTTTCTCCTCAAACCATGTAACAAGCATTGATCTAATAGCGCCCAAGTCAATTGACTTTAGGGTCTTAAGTGTTAAAACACCCCTACGGGCTTAATTTCTTAGGTTAGAGAGGCTACAAAATCAAACTTATCTATATTTTTATTATCATTATTTTTTTTTTCAATTTATGTACAATCTCTTTCCTTTAGTTGTTACCTTTAGCAAAAGAACATAAATAATGTAATAATCTAATGTGGAACTAACAATCATATGTTAAAGTATGTGTGTGAAAATAAAGGTTTAAAAATACTTGTCAAATGAGTATATGAGCAGAATTAAGTGAGAAAAATTCGAGAATTTGTAAACCTAAATATTTCAAGAAGTATTTTGATAGACCTTGTTATGAATATTGCAAATAACCATTGAAAAATGTTAACCAAGATACATCTCAAGAGTCAATAAAATTTCTCCTTACTCTATCATCTTAATAACAACAGTTTGCAAATGCTTTATGAAATAGAAAACATAGTTAACTTCTTTTTTTAATAATGTCAACTACTACCCTTTCTCCCCATCAAAACGAGATATTATCCTCAATATCCTAAGGAAAAAAGAAAGAATATAGAAAACATCACCTAAAACATCAAACATTAACAAACTTGAAACACATTTAAACAAATATATGAAATAATAAAACAAAATAATATACTATTAAGAAAACTAAAAGACACATGGATTCATAAACGAAGGATCCAATCCAATCTAAGCTTTTTACAGCTTTCGTTAGTTGACCAATTTATGCAACTTATGGAGGGATCAATTACAGGAGTGAATGATTGTAGTTGGTTAATCAATTATTTAGCCATAGCAGCAGAGATTATGATTTATCATGCTAAAGATGTTAGAAATTCCTATTTCACAACATGATCAAGAAAAGACAATAATTTATCATAAAAACCATTAACATTTAACAAACCTATGGGTTTATGGTGAATGTGCAGTTGGGCCCAAGAGGTAATATGAAAGATTTCTTTCAATGTGCTCAAACCACCTGGTAAGGTAATGAAGACATTAGTGTGTTTAAACATTGCATTTATTTGATTAGACATTATGGAGACCTATGGTTCCTCTCCAATTATTTTTTCGATGATGTTCTCTTGTGCTAAAGCTTTAGGGACATCCCTTATAACTTGACTACCTCTTAAAAATATAGTTATTGACACTCCCTCCATTAACCCAAGGCTACCTCCCTCGTACACCAAATGTTTTACTGAATTGAAAAACTCTATTTTCTTCCTAGGACTAGATCTAGCAAAAATAAAAATGTTTCATGTATGATGACTTAAGGAACCTACCATTTCTACACACTGCTATATCTATTGAATGTATGGGTTGAGTAGAAATGAAGGGATGAAAGAGAAGATTTTATAAACAAAAACTTAAAAATACAATCATATCAACTATATATAAACTAGTTAAAGTCTCATACTCTCTCCCTCCCTCTCTCTTTTATTTAGAAAAAACATGTGTATGTTGATTAGTACTTAAAAATGCATTTTTATCAAGGTTTTATGTCATCATTTTGCACTTGAAGTATCAATAACTCCTTAACTAAAGCATGTTTTATAATAATATATCTAATAATATAAGATATCTTTAATTTATGGTAAATATTCATTTTAAATGCAGGTCGATCACATAAATGAAAGGATTGATTGATGAATTTAAGAACTAAAATTAAAAGGATAAAGAGATGACTAAACTTAGAAAAGAAATGTTGGTGCAATCCAAACCGGAAAACTGTTCGGTAATTGGGTCATATCTGGAGTTAAATGACTAATCTTGATTTATATTGTTTAACACTTGGTATAACAAATGCTTGACACTTTTATAGTTCATAATGTATGGTATAACCGACACTTGAGCTATGAAAGGAACTTGATTTGTTGTTAACATAAGTTATAATCATGAATGCTTGACGAGATTTACAAGTATTAGCATTAATGGTATAATCTTATTGGAACCTCCTTTGTGTATGGTTTCCAATTGAATAATAAGAGTTTATACTATACTTGTTTGACATACCATTAATGGATCCTCTAACCTTGATATTTGTTATTATCATTGTTCAATTCTTACATTAATATTCCATCTGCAAGTTCTCATCATCTTTTTCTTCTCCTTCTCCTTCTTTTTCTTTATTGTTATTATTATTATTATTACTACTACTACTAATATTATTGTTGTTGTTGTTGTTGTTGTTGTTGTTACTATTGTTGTTGTTTATAATTGTTGTTTATAATTTGTACAATTAACCTCCCTATGGTTCGACCCCGGTCTTACCGAGTTATTTATTACTTCGACACTCCTACACTAGGGAGAAGAGATCAATCTTTTTATTGTGTCATACGTACAGGTAGTTGTGATTGTGGCTCACATCTTCCCTTGCTTTTACATCCAAAAACAACTTAAACACCCTTTATAGGTCAAGGATAGGCTTCCCATCCAGTTTTCTTATAAACTAGCAAACAAGGTCTTTTTTTAGACAGATTCCCAAGACTATGTCGAGGATGTTCTTTATGAAACTGGGGTCATAAGTCATAAATTCCACGATACATATTTCCACTATGATGAGCCTTAAGAGTCAATAAAAGATTATCTAAAGACTCTCTATGTTTTCAAACAAATCCCACTTTTTAACAATTTTCACAGGTTTTGCAGAATGCATGTGAGTCCTTGAACATGATGAGCGAGTAAAATCCATTTTGTAAGATTTTTACAATTATTTTCTTTCATGAGAACTAACTCCCACGCACCTTAAACTGAAAAAATTTAATGACACTACTTATTTCACAAGAATACATCTTCGAAATATTTGATCAGAATAATATTTGAATAAATAACAGTTATCCCAGTAAAAGTTCTTCACTTTGTTCAAGAACTTTCTTTTATCTTGTTTATCTAAATAAGCTGGTAAAAATCCTGAAGTAAGAAAAAATGATATTTTTAGCAAACCAAGACATTGAATTAAAAGAAAGTAAAGATTCACTAGGAAAGTAATTATCAATTGGTGTGATGTCGATTATTGTATCTATTGTCAATCTTAGCAACTGATCTACCTCAACATTTTTTATGCATTTTTCATCCTCGATTTCTTCTTGTTTGAAAGTTTCAAAGATTTCAGAATTATGATTGACTTCCCTTTGTTTGGTCATGGCATAAGGAAATGAAAGTACTTGTAGGGAATCAGTCTTTTTTTCGCAATGTTGAGGTTTAACCCTTTCTTTACCCTTAGAGATTGACTTATCATCTTTCTCATAAGGTTCATAAGTGGGTTTTTCAATAACCTTACCACTATAAAGAGTGATGACTGATTTAACTTGACCATGTGTTGATTTCCAAAACTACTTGTATTTGCATTGTATTACCCATTAGGATTTTGTGTGTTTTTTATGGAAACCTACCTTCCTCTTGAAAACTAAGAGCATGTGTGAATTTTGAAATAGTATATTTAAAATCTGTTATGCTTTAAACAAATTGAGTGTTGATTATCTCTTGCTTTTTAATGAATGTATACAAACTTTCCTCAAGATTTCTTTTAGGAGGTGGAGTATAAAGAGGTACATATCCATGAGAATTTTGAAAATTATGGTGTGCTTGAAATGGTGGCTGTGAAGTTTCTACATCACTCTTCCAATTGAAATTTGGGTGATTTCTTTAACCAGGGTTATATGTTTGCGAGCATAGGTTATGATTGAGCCTTTGGAAACCGTTTAAAGCATGGGTTTGTTCATGGAGACATTCCTTAAAAGAAGGCAAAGTTGGATAGTCATTGGTTGAGTGTTCATTTATTTCATAGATTTGACACATAATATCGTGAACAGATTTTGATTGACCACTCTTTATTAATTTGAGTGCCTTGACTTTTCTAACTAAAGGTACAAACTTGGCTTAGATGTCATGATCTTCCTTAAGGTTGTATATACCTCCACTAGAGGTATGATGTTGAGTTTTACCCGGTACCTCATGAGTACATCTGGTGCCCCAATTTTGAGCATTTTCAGCTAACAAGTCTAAGTACTCCATTGCTTTATTAGGGTCTTTTTCTTCAAAAGTTTCATTGTACATCAATTCCACCATTTGCCTATCTATGGGTGTTAACCTTTCATAAAAATGTGAAATCAATCTCCATGTTTCAAAATCATGATGAGTGCAATGACACGACTAAAAGATTGATATCTTCTTCCAAGTGTAGGAGTGTCGAAGTAATAAATAATCTAGCAAGACCGAGATCGAACCATAGGGAGGTTAATTGTATAAATTACAGATAACAATAATATAACAACAATAACAATAACAATGACAACAACAACAACAACAACAACAATAATAGTAATGTAATCATATTATTCGATAGTTTCACCCACATTTACCTACTGCTTTGTCCACGTTTTATATGTAAAATACCTTGATATTCTTTGTTTTATGTTTTGAAGGCACTTTTAGATGAAAAATACAAAAAAGGAGTAAATTGGAGATAATTGGCAGATTTAAGGTTTAGAAATGAAGTGATTCTAGTGGCATTAAAAAACTAACATCCATACCTTTCTGGAAATGTAATGTAAGAAAAATAAAAAAGAGAAAGATCATGGAATCACGTCCTTCAAAGTCAAATCTTGCATTCTGTCACTATTGACCTTTATCCATTCAAAATTAAATATCTGGAGCTATAGAAGTCCAATTGATGCAAACTCAATTTTTTTGGATTCCTGACTCAAATACTGTAAAGGTAACTCCTCACTAAATGAATTCCAGTTTTTAAGCAATTTCACCATTTCCTGTGAGTTTTTCTAGGTCAAAGAAAAAGAATAAAGAAAAATAAATTTTAGAGGTTTTCAAAAACGTAGAACTCAACATTCCTTTGGTTGATGCTATCAAGCAAATTCCCAAGTATGCCAAATTTTTAAAGGAGTTGTGTACAACCAAGAGAGCTTTCAAATTGAAAGGTCATGAAATGGTAAGTATGGGTGAAGTTGTATCTGTTGTTGTTCAAAAGAATATACCTTTGAAGTAAAAGGACCTAAGTGCATTTACTATCCCATGTGTTATTGGTAATGCTAGTTTTAAAAGGGCCTTGTGCGATTTAGGTGCATCCATTAGTGTTATACCCAAACATGTTTATAATTCGCTTAGTCTTGAGCCTTTGAATAAAATTAAAATTGTAATACATCTTGCGGATCGTAGTTTTGTTTACACACTTGGTGTGATAGAGGATGTCCTAGTCAAGATTGATACTTTGGTTATTCCATGTGACTTTTATATTCTTGATATGGAACATGATTCTTATGATTCATCAACCAGCACTTTTATATTGTTTGAGAGACCATTCTTGAAAACTGCAAACAGAAAGATTGATTGTGGTAAGGATATTGACACGACTAAAAAATTGATGTCTTCTCCCAAGTGTAGGAGTATCGAAGTAACCCAGCAAGACCGGGGTCAAACTATAGGGAGGTTAATTGTACAAATTATAAATAATAATAATACAACAACAATAACAATAACAATAACAATAACAATAATAATAATAATAATAATAATAATAATAATAGTAGTAGTAGTAGTAGTAGTAGTAGTAGTAGTAGTAGTAGTAGTAGTAGTAGTAGTAATAATAATAATAAAAAAGAAGGAAAAGAAGAAGAAGAAGATGAGAACTTTGAAAATGAATATTAATGTAACGATTAAACAATGATAATAACAAATGTCATGGTTAGAGATTCCACTAATGGTATGTCAAACAAGTATAATATAAACTCTTATTATTCAATTGGAAACCACACATAAAGGAGGTTCCAATCAGATTATAGATTGTTAGCATGATTATATTAGTCATCTTATTCAATTAATGATAATACTTGTAAATCTCGTCAAACATTCATGATTATAACTTATGTTAACAACAAATCAAGTTCCTTTCATAGCTCAGGTGTCGGTTATACCATACAATATGAACTATGAAAGTGCCAAGCATTTGTTGTACCAATTCTTATACAACATAAATCAAGATTAGCTATTTAACAAGCAAAGTATTAAAGAGTGAACAAGATAATAAATATAAAACATGTTAGTATCAAACATTAAAGTCCATATTAAGTTTACATTATACTTATTCTTACATCATTAGTGTAACCTTTTTCACCTTTACATAATTAACTTAGCTAGACATAATGAAAGAAAAAAAATGGATAAACAAAATAAGAACATAAAGTTAACCAAGTAAAGGATAGGAAATGAAAGGCATAAACTTGATATTAATGAAAGCAAAGCATAAACATTACAAAAAATACAAAGAGAGAAAGGAAGAGCATGATCTTGATCTGGAAACCAAGATGCCTAAATGCATGGCAAATGCCTCATTTTATAGGCCAAAATTAGGAACTATTGATTTGATGACTAATTGATGAGTGGGTAGCCAACTCTTGACATGGTGACAATCCTTATCTTCTCTTATCTTCCCAAAACGTCATTAATAACGTCAAAATTGGAGCCACTCGAAAACATGAGAGTTGTAGGCAATTGTCTCAGCTATCCTGTGTAAAACATTCAGCTCATTTGGACTTCTAGAACTCCATGTATGGCCAAAATACTGAACAGTGCTCGGGCTGGAGGACAACTTTGGGCTTCTTTGTTGTTGCTACAATTTGAACTTACAAATGACCTTTTTGGATCTTGGGCTCCATATGAAAGTTGTAGACCTATGTCTTACCTTTCCATCCATATAAATTGAACCTAAATCTGAGATCTATAACTCCAGATATGACCCAATTACCGAACAGTGTTCCGGTTTGGATTGCACCGACATCTCTTTTATAAGTTTGGCCATCTCTTTATCCTTGCAATTTAAGTTCTTAAAATCATCAATCAATACTTTCATTTATGTGACAGGCCTGCATTTAAAATGAACATTTACCACAAATTAAAGGTATCTTATATTATTAGATATATTATTATAAAACATGTTTAAGTTAAGGAGTTATTGATACTTTAAGTGCAAAATGATGATATAAAATCATGATAAAAATGCACTTTTAAGTACTAATCAGATACCTTGTCTATGGAGGTAGGAGATGAAAAAAATTGAATTCAATTTTCATGATGTAATGAAATATCCTTATAACAATGTTAATTCTATCACATACCTGTTCGGCTAGAAAGACTTTCTTTTTCACATTCAGTTTCCTCTTCACAGTGCATAGATCTTTTAAAAATTTAGCATAGGAAGGAACCTGTTTAATAGCATTCAACAAAGGTATATTGATTCTTACCTATTTGAAATTTTCAAAAATTTCAAAGTTGTGATTGACTTTCCTTTGTTTAGTCATAGCATGAGGAAATGGAAGTGCTGGCAATGAATCAGTCGTTTATTTACAATTTTCAAATTCAACCCCTTCCTTATCCTCAGAGATTGACTCATCATCTTTCTCATAAGGTTAAAGAGAGGGTTTTTCAATAACCTTACCACTGCGCAGAGTAGTGACTGATTTGACTTGATCCATGTGTTGGCTTCCGGAACTACTTGCATTTGCATTGTATTGCCCATTGGGATTTTATTGTGGTTGAGATGGAAACTTACCTTTCTCTTGAAAACTGAGAGTAGATGTTAATTTTGCAAGAGTATCTTTAAAATCTGTCAGGTTTTGAGCAAGTTGAGTATTGATTGTCTCTTACTTTTCAATGAATGCATGCAATTTTTCCTCAAGATTTCTTCTAAGAAGTGGAGCATAAGGAGGTGCATAACCATGAGAATTTTGGAAATTATAGTGTGCTTGAAACGGTGGCTGTGAAGTTTGTGCATTGTTGTTCTCACTCCTCCAACTGAAATTTGGGTGATTTCTCCAACCAGGGTTGTATGTTTGGGAGTATAAGTTGTGGTTGGACCTTTGAAAACTGTTTAAAGCAAGGGCTTGTTCATGGAGACATTCCTTAAAAGAAGGCAAGGTTGGATAATTGTTGCTTGAGTGTTAATTTATTTCACAGATTTGACACACAATGTTTTCAACAGATTTTAATTGACCACGCTTTTTCAATTCTAGTGCCTCGACTTTTCTAGCTAAAGATGCAAACTTGGCATGAAGGTCATGATCTTCCCTAAGGTTGTACATACCTCCACTAGATGTATGAGGTTGAGTTTCACTTGGTGTCTCATAAGTACCCGCAGTGTCCTAATTTTGAGCATTTTCAGCTAACAAGTCTAAGTACTCCATTGCTTCATTAGGGTCTTTATCTTCAAAAGTTCCATTGCACATTAATTCAACCATTTGCCTATCTTTAGGTGTTAACCCTTCATAGAAATGTGAAACGAATCTCCATGTTTCAAAATCATGATGAGGGCAAGTGCTAAGCAAGTCTCGATACCTATCCCAACATTGGTAAAATGTTTCTCCTGGTTTTTGAGTGAAAGTGGTTATTTGTCTCTTGAAAGAGTTTGTTCTATGAGATGGGAAAAACTTCTTTAAAAACTGTTGTTGCAATTCATCCAAAGCACGAATGGATCCTAATCTTAAATTTTATAGCCATGTTTTAGCTTTATCTTTTAATGAAAAAGGAAAAAGCTTTAATCTGATGGTGTTCATACTACAATTTAAGTTATTATATGTGTTACAGACCTCCTCAAATTCCCTTAAATGCAAGTATGGATTTTTCAATTCTAAGCCATGAAACGAAGGCAAAAGTTGAATAATATCTGGTTTAAAATTAAAATGAGATGCATCGGGAGGAAAAACTATGCATGATGGTACACTTGTTCTTGTGGGATTCATGTGGTCTCTAAGTGTTCTACCACGGTTATTCTCATTATTGTCATTATTCTCATTATGAAGTGATTGATTATCTTCTTCGGCCATATTTTTTGAAAATGATGAGGATACCCTACAAAGTCTACCACTTGATGTACGTGACCACACTCTCATGCACGTGTAGGAATAAAATAAAAGAAAGAAGAAAATAAAAGAAAAAGAAGAAACAAGAGACAAGAAACAAAGTTATATACAAGAAAAGTGAAAAGAGAAAATAAAATAAATATTATGATTTATACAAAACTTACCTCCTCGGCAACGGCGCCAAAAACTTGACACGACGAAAAGATTGATGTCTTCTCCCAAGTGCAGGAGTGTCGAAATAATAAATAACCCGACAAGATCGAGGTCGAACCACAAGGAGGTTAATTGTACAAATTATAACAATAATACAACAACAACAACAACAACAACAACAACAATAATAATAATAATAGCAACAATAATAATAATAACAACAATAATAACAATAACAATAACAATAATAATACTAGTAGTAGTAGTAGTAGTAATACTGATAATAGTAATAATAATAATAATAAAGAAAAAAAAGAAGAAAAAGAAGAAGAAGAAGAAGATGAGAACTTTGAGATGGAATATTAATGTAACGATTAAACAATGATAATAACAAATATCAAGGTTAGAGATTCCACTAATGGTATGTCAAAATAATATAAACTCTTATTATTCAATTGGAAACCACACATAAAGGAAGTTCCAATCAGATTATATATTGTTAACATGATTACATTAGTCATCTTATTCAATTAATGTTAATACTTGTAAATCTCATCGAGCATTCATGATTATAACTTATGTTAACAACAAATCAAGTTTCTTTCATAGCTCAGGTGTCGGTTATACCATACAGTATGACCTATTAAAGTGCCAAGCATTTGTTGTACCAAGTGTTATACAACATAAATCAAGATTAGTCATTTAACAAGTAAAGTATTAAAGAGTGAACAAGATAACAAATATAAAACATGTTAGTATCAAAAATTAAAGTCCATATTAAGTTTACATTATACTTATTCTTACACCATTAGTGTAACCTTTTTACCTTAATATAATTAACTTAACTAGGCATAATGAAAGAAAGAAAAATAGGTAAACAAAATAACAACATAAAAGTTAACTAAGTAAAGGAAAGGAAATGAAAGCCATAAACTTGATATTAATGAAAGTAAAGCATAAACATTACAAAAAATACAAAGAGAGAAGGCAAGAGCATGATCTTGATCTGGACACCAAGATGCCTAAATGCATGGCAAATACCTCCTTTTATAGGCCAAAATTAGAAACTATTAATTTGATGACTAATTGATAAATGGGTGGCCAACTCTTGACTTGGTAATAATCTTTATCTTCTTTTGTCTGCCCAAAACGTCATTAATAACGTCACAATTGGAGCCAGTCGAAAACATGAAAGTTGTAGGCAATTGTCTCAGCTTTCTTGTGTAAAAACTTCAGCTCATTTCAACATTTAGAACTCCAGATATGGCCAAAATACCGAACAATACTCGGGCTGAAAGACAGATTCGGGCTTCTTTGTTGTTGCTATAATTTGAACTTACAAATGACCTTTTTGGATCTTGGGCTCCATATGAAAGTTGTAGACCTATGTCTTACCTTTCCATCCATATAAATTGAACCTAAATCTGAGATCTATAACTCCAGATATGACCCAATTATCGAACAGTGTTCCGGTTTGGATTGCACCGACATCTCTTTTATAAATTTGGCCATCTCTTTATCCTTGCAATTTAAGTTCTTAAAATCATCAATCAATACTTTCATTTATGTGACAGACCTGCATTTAAAATGAACATTTACCATAAATTAAAGATATCTTATATTATTAGATATATTATTATAAAACATGTTTTAGTTAAGGAGTTATTGATACTTCAAGTGTAAAATGATGATATAAAACCATGATAAAAATACATTTTTAAATACTAATCATCTTTGCATATTTATTATCTCCAATCAATGAGTTGATTTTGCATTTTTGCCTTCGCATGTCTTCTATCACCAACTTTTGAATGTTTCTCTCGAGGGAGGAGTCTCCTCGTCCTTTCTTACCCTAACAAGTTATGCCTTGCAACCTCTTCAAGCTATCATTATGTAGTAGCACACAACAAACAAAATAACATGAGATTGCAGCACACATCAATCAATATCTTAGGATTGTTGGACTGTGATAGTAACTGACACATAGCTTTGATATGAATTGATGTATAAAAAAGCAACACAAGAAAGACAGCAAGTACATGAACATAAACTTATACCGAATATGGATCACACAAAAACTCTAATTTAAAATTTTATTACTGAATATTTTTCATTTAAGTAATCTACTTTTCTAGAGCTCTACAACTCCTTATATAAACCTAAAAACTTACCTAAACCAAGAAGAAAACATGAAAAATAAAGGAAAAATAATAAAATTCCTACACAAACTAGGAAAAAACATCTTAAATAAATATGAAAAAATAATCAAGTAATCAAATAAAAAAATAATCTTAAACCAACTACACAAATATAACAAATCTCAAACTATAACTTCTTAACATTATCAAAAGGTTTTCTCAAGTAAAATTTTTACCATATAGAAAACAAGGTGTTTGGAATCTATTAGCAAATTTTTACCTCAATTCATGCTCACATTGAAAGGGATGTCTAATAACATAAAATTATATATTAAAAAAAATCTTATAAATCAATCTCTTCAAGTTATAAAAAACTCATATTCAAATTTAAATTACATAACAAACAATTTAACTTAAGATTGTAGCAGATAACAAGCAATAACATGAAATCATTCAACTTTAATACTAGTTAACACATAACTTTGTTATTAATTGATATCAATATAAGAAACATAAGATAAACAACAAGCATAAGAACACAAAACTATACTAGATAACAATCACATAAAAATTCTAATCTAAAATTTTATTATAAAATATTTTTTGTTTAGTCAATCTATCTCTTTACAATTTCTAAAATAAACTTAACTTACCTAAACTAACATGGAAATCTGAAAATCAATAAAAAGTAATGAAGTCCTGCATAAATTAGAAAAAAATATCTTTAATAAATATAAAAAAAATCAAATCAAATAGAAAAAAATTATAAACTAATTAAAAAAAATAAATACCGTAAATCTTGAACAATACCTTCTAAGCATTATCCAAAGTCCTCAATTTTCAATTGTCATGAGATTCTAGTAAAATTTGAACTTTATCTAATTAAATAAAAAGTTATACTCAACAAAATAAAACTATATATTAAGAAAAAATCTCATATATGATTTTGCTAGTACCTTCGTATCACACAACACCACTATATCCCGGCAATCTATGCATTCTATGGCTTTGCATAACTCTCCTCACCAAAAAAGCGTCCTCCCACCTCCCCACATCTGCATACAAGTTGGATAAAAGGATTCTACTTGGCCCATGAGATGGATCCAACTTGGCCAAATTTTCTGCAGCCCTTTCTCCTATAGTTATGTTACGATGTGTTTTACATGCTGCCAACAACATACCCCAAATAACAACATCAGCCTTCATAGGCATGCTTCGAATCAGTTCCTCGGCTTCCTCAAGTCGCCCAGCTTTGCCCAAGAGATCAACCATACAACCATAATGCCTGATATCAGGATCTATATTGTGTTTGGACTTCATGCTCTTAAAATAGCTCTTCCCTAGCCCCACCAACCCAGCATGGCAACACGCACTAAGAACTCCAATGAAAGTGATTGGACTGAGCTTAATATGGCGCCTTTGCAAGTCTGAATATATTTCAAGAGACAATTTTGCATGTCCATGGGTGGCCAGCCCACATATTATGGTGTTCCACGGCGAGATAGTAGATGCCTTATCTCGAATTTGATAGAACACTTCTAAGGCAGTGTTGATGCTACCACATTTGGCATACATGTCGATGATTGAAGCACTTAAGTTGTCATTTAGAGGGATGGAGTTATAATGCACATATTCATGGGCCCATCTCCCTTCTTTCAAAGTGCCTAAAGCAGCAATTGCGGAGAAAACACTCACCATTGTCACTTCATTTGGTCGGATTCCACTAGTTACCATCCCATAAAACAGCTCCAAAGCCATGCCAGGCTGGTCATTTTGTGTATAACCAGAAATCATCGTACTCCATGAAAAGACATCTCTCTCAGGCATCTCATTAAATAATTCCCTTGCCCGATCAATTATTCTATTTCGTATAAATCCTGCTATGAGAGCATTTCGAGAAGCAACATGGTCCTTAATGCCGAACTCTAATTGTAAACAAGCCTCATTAATCCTGCCACAAGCTGAGTAAAAATGGATAACTGTCGCCTGCACACAGTCATAACAGTCAAAACTTGTCTTCACAACAACGCAGTGCAATTGCTGACCCTCAACAATTGCCATTGCTCTCCCACATGCAGAAATTAAATCAATCATCGTTACTTCACTAGGTCCCAACCCTGTAGAGACCATCAAACGATACATCATGAGAGCTTCTCTTAATCTTTCTACTCGAACGTAACCATCAATAATTGTGCCCCATGAAACAATATCTTTATCTGGAATCATCTCAAACACTTCCTTAGCCAAATTGGCAAACCCTGCCTTGGAATACCCATTTAACATCACATTCCACGAAACTACATTCTTTTCTTGCATCTCATCAAACAAAGCTCTCGCTTCTCCTAAACTCGAAGAAGCACAGTACATGTTTAACAAATTCGTTGAAACAAGAACGAACCCGTCAAACATCATCTTGATAACTAATCCGTGAAGCATTCTGCAATCCCAAATCCTACCCACACGACAACATGCCGATATCACACTTGCCATAGTCACCTCATTAGGTACCAGACCCACATTTCTCATTTCCTTATAAACCTTAATTGCCTCACCCCAGAAATCATTTTTAACAAAGCCCATTATCATCGTAGTATATGAAACACAACCTTTTTGAGGCATTACTTCAAACAACTTGCGTGCGTCATCTAAATTCCCAGATTTTACATACCCAGAAATCATTATATTACATGACACAGGGTCCAACTTAGGACACCAATCAAACAATGATTTTGCAAGACCGAAAAACCCACATTTGGAATACATGTTAATCAAGCTATTTCGTATGAAAGTATTTGAATTAAGGCCTGATTTGAAAACAAGGCAATGGATTTGTTGGCCTCGGCCTTGAGAGATAGCCAAATGGGTTGTTGCGCAGGACTTTATAGCTGAGATTAAAGAGCGCTCGTAATTGAAGTTTTTCTGGTGTGCTTTGAGAGAGAGGAGATGTTGGATATGGTGAAGAAGGTATTGTTGTGATTGAAGAAGTGGGGCTGGGGAGGTTTTTGTGGAGACCCATTTAAGAGAAGTGAGTGTTGGAAAAGGAGGAGGAGGAGAGGAAATGAGAGAGCGAAGCAGAGATCTGAGCTTGAAAGATTGGGTCATGGAAGGGAACCATGAGAACTTGTGTCCATTCAAGGAAGAAACAGATTTTAGAGCGAAAACTTTTTTTTTTCCAAGTATATGGGTATGTGATGGGTATGCCAAGTAAAAAAAATTAACGTAAAAGAAAGTATATGGGTGTTGTTATTTTTTTTTAAATAAAAAACTATGAAAAGTTTCATATGTAAATTACATGCTTATGCATGTATTTAATAAATTAATTGATGATTATATATGTTAAATCAAATTGTGTTGAAGTTGATTTGATAATATATTTACTTTGTTTGATATTTAATTTAAAATTCAATTTTACTTAAAAATTAAAATAATTCAATTGATTATTATTTTAATTTTTTTATGATTATTATTTTATTAATTATGTTAACTTATCAAACTCATTATATGAACCCTGAGTTATGAATTTAATTAGATTTAGTAATTTTATTTTTTAGAATTAAGTTTTTTATTAAATTATATAATAACAAAAATAAACATGTAAAAAATCAATTGAATAAAATTTAAAAAAACAAATACCATGAAAAGCTATACAATAATAGCACTTGTTAATATTAAAAAATTATGTTATAATTCTATTAAAAACAAAGTAATTGAATTATACTTTATTAAATAACATCTCAAATACATTTTAAGTTAATTTATTCAAATAAATTTTAATTAAAAAATTCCAAGCCCTACCTTAAATAGGGAAAAAAATCAATATCATTTCATTTTATTAAAAAAAAATATGGAGACGATACTATTTTAAATTAAGATGGGTTAGCCTAGCTCACTTATTAAATTCGTGATTCAACTAATGATTTTGCTTTGTTTTAATAACTTTTTTTTTAATTTACCTTTTATTTAGTTATATGTCACTAAAAATAAATATTCATAATAAAATAAAATTAATAATAGCAGTAGTAGTAATTTTATTAAATTTAAATGTAAAAGGGAAACAAATTTAAATGCTAGAAAAAAAAAGGTGCTTAGGCTTTGTTAAACTAGTGTACTTTGTCCATGGAATAGAAAGGTCATTTGCCTTAACCTTTTTTTTTTTTTAGGCTCATGAGGTAAATGACATGACATATCATTTACCTATATATTTTACTTTAAATTGGATAATGATATAAATTTCAATAATAAGAATTGTATAACCTACAATTAAAACAGAATTACTAAAATTTGATTGAGAAGAACTTAAGCCAATAATTAATTAAACCAATAACATATAGTTACTGGATGAAAATCATAACCCATTAATTATAAAGAATCAAAAACTTGAATTACAAGGATGAGTGCAAAAGTAATCTTATAATAAGTTTAGAAGAGTTTAATGAAAAACTAGCAGTATAAATAACCTTGAAAAAAGTTATTTTCTAAAATAATATCCAAGTTGTTGGTTTTTCTTTTCTTTTCTTGGCTCAAAGGGTAGATGACATTTGCCTATATTTTTTCTCAAAAAAATCAAATGATGATATGAATCTAAAGGGTAAAAACATTACAATTTATTACTACTTAAAAGTGTATTTTTATCAAAATTTTATATCATCATTTTACACTTAAAGTATTAATAACTCCTTAATTATAACACGTTTTATAATAATATATCTAATAAATATAAAAGACCTTTAATTTATGGTAAATGTTCATCTTAAATGTAGATCTACCACATAAATCAAAGGATTGATTGTTGAGTTGAACTACTGAAATTGAAAAAACAAAGAAATGATGGAGTTTAGAAAAAAGATGTTAGTTCAGTCCAAATTAGAACATTATTCAATCAATTGGATCATATTTAAAGCTGTAGATTTTGGATTTCAATTTGCTTTATATGGCTAAAAAGTTAAAACATAGGTCTAAAACATTCATGAAAAGTCCAAGACATAATTCTATCGTTTAGAAGTCCAAATCTTAGCATCAAAAGAGAAATCCAAACCTATCATCCAGTCTAGACACTGTTTAGTTTTCAGTCTATATTTCAAGTTCTAAAAATCCAAATGCATCAATTCTTTTTTTATTGGAAAGTTGAGACAATTTTCTAGAATTTTCATGCAAACCATCTGTTCAAATTTTGATGTTAGCAATGATGTTTTTTGCAGAAAAGAAGACAAGGATTCTTATTAAAGTCAAGAAGTAGATACCCACTTAACAATTAGTCATCAAATCAATAGTTTCAAATTTGAACTTATAAAAAGAGGCATTTGCATGCTGATTAGTACTTAAAAGTGCATTTTTATCATGGTTTTATATCATCATTTTGCACTTGAAGTATTAATAACTTCTTAACTAAAATATGTTTTATAATAATGTATCTAATAATATAAGATACCTATAATTTATGGTAAATGTCTATTTTTAATGCAGGTCTATCACATAAATGAAAGGATTGATTGATGACTTGAAGAACTTAAATTGCATAGATAAAGAGATGGTCAAACTTAGAGAAGAGATGTCGGTGCAATCCAAACCGGAACACTATTCGGTAATTGGGCCATATCTGGAGCTACAGATCTCATATTTAGGTCCAATTTATATGGATGGAAAGGTAAGACATAGGCCTACAACTTTCATATGGAGCCCAAGATCTAAAAAGGCCATTATCAAGTCCAAATTGTAGCAACAACAAAGAAGCCCGAATCTGTCTTCCAGCCCGAGCACTGTTCGGTATTTTGGCCATATCTGGAGTTCTAGAAGTCCAAATGAGCTGAATTGTTTACACAAGAAAGCTGAGACAATTGCCTACAACTTTCATGTTTGCACCTGGCTCCAGTTTTGACGTTATCAATGACGTTTTGGGCAGACAAGAGAAGATAAGGATTGTCACTAAGTCAAAAGTTGGCCACCCACTTATCAATTAGTCATCAAATCAATAGTTCCCAATTTTGGCCTATAAAAGGAGGCATTTGCCATGCATTTAGGCATCTTGGTTTCCAGATCAAGATCATGCTCTTCCTTTCTCTCTTTGTATTTTTTGTAATTTTTATGCTTTGCTTTCATTAATATCAAGTTTATGCTTTTCATTTTCTTTCCTTTACTTAGTTAGCTTTTATGTTCTTATTTTGTTTATTTATTTTTCTTTCTTTCATTATGTCTAGCTAAGTTAATTATGTCAAGGTGAAAAGGTTACACTAATGGTGTAAGAATAAGTATAATGTAAACTTAATATGGACTTTAATGTTTGATACTAACATGTTTTATATTTGTTATCTTATTTACTCTTTAATACTTTGCTTGTTAAATGACTAATCTTGATTTATGTTGTATAACACTTGGTACAACAAATGCTTGGCACTTTCATAGCCCATAATGTATGGTATAACCGACACCTGAGCTATGAAAGGAACTTGATTTGTTGTTAACATAAGTTATAATCATGAATGCTTGACGAGATTTACAAGTATTAGCATTAATTGAATAAGATGACTAATGTAATCATGTTAACAATATATAATCTGATTGGAACCTCCTTTGTGTGTGGTTTCCAATTCAATAATAAGAGTTTATACTATACTTGTTTGATATACCATTAGTGGAACCTCTAACCTTGACATTTGTTATTATTATTGTTTAATCCTTACTTTAATATTTCATCTCTAAGTTCTCATCATCATCATCATCTTCTTCTTCTCTTTCTTTATTATTATTATTATTGTTATTATTATTATTGTTATTGTTATTGTTAGTACTATTATTGTTGTTTTATAATTGTTGTTTATAATTTGTATAATTAACCTCCCTGTGGTTCGACCCCGGTCTTGCCGGGTTATTTATTACTTCGACACTCCTGCACTTGGGAGAAGACATCAACCTTTTCGTCGTGTCACATGCATTTAGGCATCTTGGTTTTCAGATCAAGATCATATTTTTGCTTTCTTTCTTTATATTTTTATAATGCTTAAGTTTTGCTTATCTTAATCTCTTATTTATGCTTTTTATTTCCTTTCCTTTCCTTTACTTATTTAACTTATATCTTATTTATATTCTTATCTTATTTATTTATCTTGTTCATTATGTTTAATAAAGTTTATTATATCAAAATGAAAAGGTTACACTAATGGTGTAAGAATAAATATAGTATAAACTCAATATGGATCTTAATGTTTGATACTAACATGTTTTATATTTGTTATCTTATTCACTCTTAATACTCTGCTTGTTAAATTATCAATTTAAATTTATATTATATAACACTTAATACAACAAATACTTGACATTTTCATAACCCAACCATATGGTATAATCGACACCTGTGCTATGAAATAAACTAGATTTATTATTAACTTAAGTTATAATTATGAATATTTGACAACATTTACAAGTATTAACATTATTCGAATAAGATAACTAATGTAATCATGTTAACAATTTATAATCCGATTGGAACCTTCTTTGTATGTGGTTTATTGTTGAGTAATAAAAAAAATTATATTATGCTTGTTTGAAATACCATTAGTAAATTCTCTAACCTTAACAATTATTTTATCCTTGTTTGAAATATCATTAGTAGATTCTCTAACCTTAACAATTATTTTATCTTTGTTTAATCCTTACATTAATCTTACTTCTCAAAGTCCTCATAATTATCATCATCATTATCATCATCATCATTATTTATAATTTATATAGTTAACGTCCCTGTAGTTCGACTCTAATTTTACCGGGTTATTTATTACTTTGACACTCCTATACTTGGAAGAAGATGATTGATACTTAAAAGTGTATTTTATCAAGGTTTTATATGATCATTTTGCACTTGAAGTATGAATAACTCTTTAACTAAAGCATGTTTTATAATAATATATCTAATAATATAAGATACCTTTAATTTATGGTAAATGTTCATTTTAAATGCAAGCCTATCACATAAATGACAGGATTATTGATGAATTTAAGAACTGCAATTGGAAGGACAAAGAAATGGCCAAACTTAAAAAAGAGATGTCGGTGCAATCCAAACTAGAATACTGTTTGGTAATTAGGTCATATTTGAAAATGTAGATCTTAGATTTAGGTATACTTTATATGGATGGAAAGGTAAGACATAGGCCTACAACTTTCATATGGAGCCCAAGATCTAGAAATGCCATTTTCAAGTCTAAATTATAGCAACAATAAAGAAGTCTGAATATGTCTTCCAACCCGAGCACTGTTCTGTATTTGGCCCATATCTAGAGTTCTAGAAGTCGAAATGAGCTGAATTTTTTACAAAGAAAGCTGAGACAATTAGCTTCAACTTTCATGTTTTCAAGTGGCTCCAATTTTGATGTGATCAATGAGGTTTTGGGCAGACAAGAGAAGATAAGGTTTATCACCAAGTCAAGAGTTGGTCACCCACTCATCAATTAGTTATCAAATCAAGAGTTCCCAATTTTGGCTTGTAAAAGGAGGCATTTGCCATGCATTGAGGCATCTTGGTATCCAGATCAAGATCATGCTCTTCCTTTCTCTCTTTGTATTTTTTGTAATGTTTATGCTTTGCTTTCATTAATATCAAGTTTATGTCTTTCATTTCCTTTCATTTACTTAGTTAACTTTTATGTTCTTATTTTGTTTATCTTTTTTTTTTCTTTCATTATGTCTAACTAAGTTTATTATGTCAAGGTGGAAAGGTTATACTAATGGTGTAAGAATAAGTATAGTATAAACTTAATATAGACTTTAATGTTTGATACTAACATGTTTTATATTTGTTATCTTGTTCTTTAATATTTTGCTTGTTAAATGATTAATCTTGATTTATGTTGTATAACTGACACGACTAAAAGGTTGATGTCTTCTCCCAAGTGCAGGAGTGTCGAAGTAATAAATAACCCGGCAAGACCGGGGTCGAACCACAGGGAGGTTAATTGTACAAATTATAGACAACAATTATAAACAACAAGAATAGCAATAATAACAACAACAATAACAATAAGAACAACAACTATAATAATAATAGTAATAATAATAATAATAATAATAATAATAATAATAATAATAATAATAGTAGTAGTAGTAATAATAATAAAGAAAGAGAAGAAGAAGAAGATGATGATAACTTGGAGATGGAAAATTAATATAAGGATTAATCAATAATAATAACAAATGTCAAGGTTAGAGGTTCCACTAATGGTATATCAAACAAGTATAGTATAAACTCTTATTATTGAATTGGAAACCACACACAAAGGAGGTTCCAATCAGATTATATATTGTTAACATGATTACATTAGTCATCTTATTCAATTAATGCTAATACTTGTAAATCTCGTCAAGCATTCATGATTATAACTTATGTTAACAACAAATCAAGTTCCTTTCATAGCTCAGGTGTCGGTTATACCATACATTATGGGCTATGAAAGTGCCAAGCATTTGTTGTACCAAGTGTTATACAACATAAATCAAGATTAGTCATTTAACAAGCAAAGTATTTAAGAGTGAACAAGATAACAAATATAAAACATCTTAGTATCAAACATTAAGGTCCATATTAAGTTTACACTATACTTATTCTTCCACCATTAGTGTAACCTTTTCACCTTGACATAATTAACTTAGCTAGACATAATGAAAGAAAGGAAAACAAATAAACAAAATAAGAACATAAAAGTTAACTAAGTAAAGGAAAGGAAATGAAAGGCATAAACTTGATATTAATGAAAGTAAAGCATAAACATTACAAAAAATACAAAGAGAGAAAGGAAGAGCATGATCTTGATCTGGAAACCAAGATGCCTAAATGCATGGCAAATGCCTCCTTTTATAGGCCAAAATTGGGAACTATTGATTTGATGACTAATTGATAAGTGGGTGACCAACTTTTGACTTGGTGACAATCCTTATCTTCTCTTGTCTGCCCAAAACGTCATTGATAACGTCAAAATTGAAGCGAGTTGTAAACATGAAAGTTGTAGGCAATTGTCTCAGCTTTCTTGTGTAAAACATTCAGCTCATTTGGACTTCTAGAACTCCAGATATGGCCAAAATACCGAATAGTGCTCGGGCTGGAAGACAGATTCGGGCTTCTTTATTGTTGCTACAATTTGGACTTGCAAATGGCCTTTTTAGATCTTGGGCTCCATATGAAAGTTGTAGGCCTATGTCTTACCTTTCCATCCATATAAATTGGACCTAAATCTAAGATCTGTATCTCCCGATATGACCCAATTACCGAACAGTGTTCCGCTTTGGATTGCACCGACATCTCTTCTCTAAGTTTGACCATCTCTTTATCCTTGCAATTTAAGTTCTTCAAGTCATCAATCAATCCTTTCATTTATGTGATAGGCCTGCATTAAAAATAGACATTTACCACAAATTATAGGTATCTTATATTATTAGATACATTATTATAAAACATATTTTAGTTAAGGAGTTATTAATACTTCAAGTGCAAAATGATGATATAAAACCATGATAAAAATGCACTTTTAAGTACTAATCACACCCCTCAACCAGCTTATTACTAGTCCCTAGTAATCAAAGTGTTACAACAATTTGCAAATTTCACAAAGCAAGGTATTCATCATTTAACTTCCATTAATCTATCCAGGTAAACAAACTCTCATTAAATTTATATATCTGCTCAATACCTCTTAACAAGATATTAATAAACCTTTCTTTTGTGCTCAATATATCAACACATAATTATGGGGCTTTTCTTGGAAGAAAACAAAATTTTTGTTCTAATGTTTAAGGTTAACTTCCTTGGGTTGGGATTACTATTTTTGTCTTTTTTTTTTAACTCTATATACATATAATTTAAAAACATCATGCATCTTTAACCCATGTAACGAGCTTTCAGCTAATGACTCCCAGACCAGTTGGTCTTAGGGCATTAGGTGTTAAGACACCCCTACGAGCTTAGTAACTCGGGTCGCAGATACTGATATGTAGATAGTGCAATGTTTGATTCCCTTAAGCTTTTCTCCTCAACCCATGTAACAAGCATTGGGCCAATAGCTCCCAAGTCAGTTGACTTTAGGGTATTAGGTGTTAAAACACCGCTTCAGGCTTAATTGCTTAGGTTAGGGAGGCTACGAAACCAAACTTATCTACACTTTTATTATCATCATTTTTTTTTCTTTTTTTCTTTTTTTTTAATTATATACAATCCCTTTCCCTTAGTTGTTACCTTTAACAAAAGAACATAAATAATGTAATAATCCAATATGCAACCCACAATCATATGTTAAAATGTGTGTGTGTAAATTAAGGTTTAAGAATACATGTTAAATAAGTATATGAGCAAAATTAAGTGGTAACAATACGAGAGTTTGTAAACCTGAATATTTCAGGAAGTATTATAATAGACCTTGTTAAGAATGGTTACTAAGATGCATCTCAAGAGTCACTTTAACAAAAGAACTCCTTTACTCTGCCATCCTAGTAACAACAATTATGCACATGCTTTATGAAATGAAAAACAAATTTTTTTTTTATATATATCAACTACTACCCTCTCCCCCCAACCAAAACGAGACATTGTCCTCAATATTCTAAGGTAGAAAGATAGAGTATAGAAGATATCACCTGAAATAACAAACACTGACAAAACCTGAAACACACTGAAACAAAAATAAGAAATAACAAAACACAATAATAAAACCAAAACACATAAAAATTCACAAATGAAGGCTCAAATCCAATCTAAGCTTTTTACGGCTTTCCTTAGATGACCAATTTATGCGACTCATGGAAGGATCAATCACATGAGTGAAAGATTGTAGTTGGTCAATCAATTATTCAGCAGTAGTAGCAGAGATTATGATTTGGCGTGCAGAAGATGTTAGAAATTCCTGTTCTACAACATGATCAAGAAAAGACAACAACTTATCATAATAACCATTAACATTTAACAAACCTATGGGTTTATGGTGAATGTGCAATTGAGCCCAAGAGGAAATATGAAAGATCTCTTCCAATGTGCCTAGACCACCTGGTAAAGCAATGAAGGCATCAGCATGATTAAACATTGCATTCATTCGAGCCGACATTGTAGAGACCTGAAGTTCCTCTCCAATTGTTTTTCCAATGATGTCCCCTTGTGCCAAAGCTTCAGGGAGGACCCCCAAAACTTGACTACCTCCTAAAAATGCAGCTATTGACACACCTCCCATTAACCCAAGACTGCCTCCCCCATATACTAAATGAATCTTTCTCTCAGCTAGCACCTGACCAAGATGATTTGCTGATTCTAAAAACTCCTTTTCTTTCCCAGGACTAGATCCACCAAAAACACAAATATTTCTTATTTGATGACTTGAGGAACTTGCCATTTTTACACACTTCTGTATTTGTTGAATGTATGGGTTGAGTAGAAATGAAAGGAAGGAAAAGAGGGTTTTATAGATGAGAAATTAGAAAGGCAATCATAACATCTATATGTAGGCCAGCTGGAGTCTCACACACTCTCTCTCTCTCTCTTTATTTATTTATTTACTTTTGAAAAAAAAACATATGTATGTACAAGTAGTTGTGAGTGTGCCTCACATCTTCCCTTGGTTTTACGTCCAAGAACGGCTTAAACACCCTCTATGGGTCGGGGATAGGCTTCCCATCCAGTTTTCTTAAAAACTGGCAAACAGGGTCTTTTTTAGTCAGATTCCCAAGACTAAGTCGATCATGTTCTTTATGAAATAGTGGCCATAAATCATGAATTGCATGATGCACATCTCCACTAGGATGCGTCTCAAGAGTCAATAGAAGATTATCTAAAGACTCCTTACTCAGGCCATCCTTAATGAATTGTATTTTATCTTCATGGTTTATAGATACCATTCCTAAAGAACGACATTGTGTATTACAAGTCCATCTAGCACATCGATGACAGACATCCAATCGTTTTGCACGACGCTTCTTTGCAAAAGTGCTTTTACCTGTTCCAGGCATGTGTGAAATGAAGTTAGAGGACTCACCTGATAATCAGACCTTTGCTTCAATCAACCAGCGAATATCTTCAGGAATTCCATGATTCATTAACAATCTCAATCTTGCACATCTAGCACGGTAAATTTTTGAAATCGCATTCTGAGGCAGAGCAGGAAAATACTTTTTCAATTTTTCAAGATTAGTGTTCATTTTCAAATGAGAATTGGAAGAGAGATTCAAAGAATTGCACACATATATACACAGATATCAGTAATTGTGGGAAACTGAAAGAACCGACTTAAGTCACGGAGTACCGTTATCCGCCATTTGACCGGGGTGAAAGAAACTAGCAAAAATCACTCAAAAAGAAACATAAAAAAAAAATGTGAGAAAAACAAAATAATCAACCTTTATCTACAAGATCATTCAAACCAGCTAATTCATTTTCACTAGGAAAATTATCAAAGTAAGCTTTCAAACGATGTCCATTTTCCTTAAAGTCATTGTCATTCATTGAATTCTCAATATCACAGGCCCCATAAGGATTGCTCCATCTTAATCTTAGCTCTTTAGGGAATGCATAGAGTTGAGAATCATAAAACAAAACTTTTTGACCAGTATCAATCTTTTGACAATTTTCACAAGTTTTGCAGAATGCATTCGTGTCCTTGAACATGGTGGGCCAATAAAATCCATTTTGAAAGATTTTTGCAATTGTCTTTTTTGACGAGAAATAACTTCTACATGCTTCAGAATGACAAAGTTTAATGACACTACTTACCTCATTGTCGGGAATGAATCTTTGAAATATTTGATCAGGACAATATTTGAATAAGGTAGGGTCATCACAAGAAAAATTCTTCACTTCATTCAAAAACTTTTCTTTGTCTTGGGTACTCCAATCAGCTGGCAAATCTCCTAAAGCAAGAAAATTGATATTTTTATCATACCAAGGCATTGGACTAAGAGAAAGTAAGGATTCGTTAGGAAAGTAATCATCGATCGGTGTGATGTCAGATGTCGAATCTGTTGTCACTATTGATAAAAGATTCGCATCAACATTTTCGGTGCTTGTTTCATCCATGATTTCTTCCTCAGAATAAACCGTTTGCAAATCTTCAGTTTCATCCAATTCATTTTTACTTAAAGTAGATTCAAGTTGATCATAAACTAATTCATCAATATGATCTACTTCTTGTGAATCATTATCATCTCCAGGTTGCTTGCAAATGTTGAAAATATTCATCTCCAATGTCATGTTTCCAAATGATAGCTTCATTAATCCATTCCTACAATTAATCAATGCGTTAGAGGTTGCAAGAAATGGATGTCCTAAAATAACAGGAAATGAATTACATGCTTCAACAGGTTCTGTGTCCAAGACAATAAAATCCACAGGATAAATGAATTTATCGACTTGTACTAACACGTCTTCAATTATTCCTCTAGGCACTTTTACAGATCTATCGGCAAGTAAAAGAGATATAGAAGTTGGTTTTAACTCACCTAGATTGAGACTCTGAAAAACTGAATATGGAAGTAAATTCACACTAGCACCAAGATCAAGTAAGGCTCTTTCAATTTTATGCTCTCCAATAAAGCAAGAAATTGTAGGACAACCAGGGTCTTTATATTTCAAAGCATTATTGTTCTGAAGAATAGCACTTACTTGTTCGACTAGAAAGGCTTTCTTTTTCACATTCAGTTTCCTCTTCACAGTGCATAGATCTTTCAAAAATTTAGCATAGGAAGGAACCTGTTTAATAGCATTCAACAAAGGTATATTGATTCTTACCTATTTGAAATTTTCAAAAATTTCAAAGTTGTGATTGACTTTCCTTTGTTTAGTCATAGCATGAGGAAATGGAAGTGCTGGCAATGAATCAGTCGTTTATTTACAATTTTCAAATTCAACCCCTTCCTTATCCTCAGAGATTGACTCATCATCTTTCTCATAAGGTTAAAGAGAGGGTTTTTCAATAACCTTACCACTGCGCAGAGTAGTGACTGATTTGACTTGATCCATGTGTTGGCTTCCGGAACTACTTGCATTTGCATTGTATTGCCCATTGGGATTTTATTGTGGTTGAGATGGAAACTTACCTTTCTCTTGAAAACTGAGAGTAGATGTTAATTTTGCAAGAGTATCTTTAAAATCTGTCATGTTTTGAGCAAGTTGAGTATTGATTGTCTCTTACTTTTCAATGAATGCATGCAATTTTTCCTCAAGATTTCTTCTAAGAAGTGGAGCATAAGGAGGTGCATAACCATGAGAATTTTGGAAATTATAGTGTGCTTGAAACGGTGGCTGTGAAGTTTGTGCATTGTTGTTCTCACTCCTCCAACTGAAATTTGGGTGATTTCTCCAACCAGGGTTGTATGTTTGGGAGTATAAGTTGTGGTTGGACCTTTGAAAACTGTTTAAAGCAAGGGCTTGTTCATGGAGACATTCCTTAAAAGAAGGCAAGGTTGGATAATTGTTGCTTGAGTGTTAATTTGTTTCACAGATTTGACACACAATGTTTTCAACAGATTTTAATTGACCACGCTTTTTCAATTCTAGTGCCTCGACTTTTCTAGCTAAAGATGCAAACTTGGCATGAAGGTCATGATCTTCCCTAAGGTTGTACATACCTCCACTAGATGTATGAGGTTGAGTTTCACTTGGTGTCTCATAAGTACCCGCAGTGTCCTAATTTTGAGCATTTTCAGCTAACAAGTCTAAGTACTCCATTGCTTTATCAGGAGCTTCATTGAAGCAATGGAGTACTTAGACTTGTTAGCTGAAAATGCTCAAAATTGGGACACCGCGGGTACTTATGAGGCACTGAGTAAAACTCAACCTCATACATCTAGTGGAGGTATGTACAACCTTAGGGAAGATCATGACCTTCAAGCCAAGTTTGCATCTTTAGCTAGAAAAGTCGAGACACTAGAATTGAAAAGGAGTGGTCAATTAAAATCTGTTGAAAACATTGTGTGTCAAATATGTGAAACAAATGCACACTCAACCAATAATTGTCCAACCTTGCCTTCTTTTAAGGAATGTCTCCATGAACAAGCTCATACTTTAAATAGTTTTCAAAGGGCCAACCACAACCCATACTCACAAACATACAACTCTTGTTGGAGAAATCACCCAAATTTTAGTTGGAAGAGTGACAATCAATACTCAACTTGCTCAAAACATGACAAATTTTAAAGATACTCTTGCAAAATTAACATCTGCTCTTAGTTTTCAAGAGAAAGGTAAGTTTCCATCTCAACCACAATAAAATCCCAAGGGGTAATACAATACAAATATAAGTAGTTCCGGAAGCCAACACATGGACAAGTCAAATTAGTCACTACTCTTCGCAGTAGTAAGGCTATTGAAAAACACTCTGTTGAACCTTATGAGAAAGATGATGAGTCAATCTCTGAGGGTAAGGAAGGGGTTGAATCTAAAAATTACAAAGAAAAGACTGATTCTCTGCCAACACTTCAATTTCCTCAAGCTATGACCAAACAAAGAAAAGTCAATCACAACTCTGAAATTTTTGAAACTTTCAAATAGGTAAGAATCAATATACCTTTACTGGATGCTATTAAACAGGTTCCTTCTTATGCTAAATTTTTAAAAGATTTATGTATTGTGAAAAGGAAACTTAATGTGAAAAAGAAAGCCTTTTTAGTCGAACAACTAAGTGTTATTCTTCATAACAGTAATGCTTTGAAATATAAAGACCCTGGTTGTCCTACAATTTCTTGCTTTATTAAAGAGCATAAAATTAAAAGAGCCTTATTTGATCTCGGTGCTAGTGTGAATTTACTTTCATAATCAGTTTTTCATAGTCTCAATCTAGGTGAGTTAAAACCAACTTTTGTAACTCTTTTACTTGCCGATAGATCTGTAAAAGTGCCTAGAGGAATAGTTGAAGATGTGTTATTACAAGTCGATAAATTCATTTATCCTATGGATTTTGTTGTCTTGAATACACAACCTGTTGAAGCATGTAATTCATTTCTTGTTATTTTAGGGCGTCTGTTTCTTGCAACTCCTAACACATTGATTAATTATAGGAATGGACTGATGAAACTATCATTTGGAAACATGACATTGCAGATGAACATTTTCAACATTTGCAAGCAAGCTGGAGATGATAATGATTCACAAGAAGTAGATCATATTGATGAATTAATTTATGATCAACTTGAATCTACTTTAACTAAAAATAAGTTGGATCAATCTGAAGATTTGCAAATGATTTATTCTGAGGAAGTAAACACACCAAAAATATTGATGCGGATCTTTTGTCAAAAGTAACAATAAATTTGACATTTAATATCACGCCAATTGATGATTACTTTCCTAAAGAATCCTTACTTTCTCTTAGTCCAATGCCTTGGTATGATAAAAATATCAATTTTTTTACTTTAGGAGATTCGTCAATTAATTGGAGTAAATCATTATCATCTCCAGGTTGCTTACTCCTTGACCGTTTTTTATGATCGGCTTGTTTTAACTCGCAAGTGCACGAGTGTTCGATGTAGCAATTAACTCGGTAAGATCGAGGTCATATCCACAGAGAGCTAGATCTGGAAATTAAGCTAGGTAACAAAAAAAACTCAAGAGAAATTAAATTAACAATAACTTGGTTAAAAATAATTGATGGATTTGTTTTCAAAGATAAAAAAGTGTAAATAGATTTTAAATGACAAGAAAAAGTAAGTCTTGGTCCAAATCAATTTTAATGGTGATGTATTGGTGATTTCTTCAACATATATAAGATAACTCAACCTAATATCAACGATGGTGATATTAGATCGGAAGATATTACAATGAAGTTTAGAAAGATGAATATTGATTATTGCTTAAGAATGAACAAGTACTTTCATATTAAGTAAGACATTGAATCAAACAATCTCTATACCAAAACTAAAGTTTGTGCATAAAAATTCAAGATTATAACATTACCTAAATGTTCTAAAATTTCTTTACAATAATAAATCATTCATGAAGAAAATAAGAAGATAAACATTAAGATTTATTCATATCCTAAAGAACTAACCTCAATCACCATTATCCTTGATTTGGATCCAAGAAAGAGTTTAGCCAACCATGATTATATATAAGAACACTTCAATAAACATGAAAGAACTTGAATCCAACTGAAATAATAAGTTTTACAAACTAAAAAACTAAAATCTATAAAGAAGAACACAATACAATTTCAGAAAAAATTCGGACACAAATCTGACTCTAACTTTTGACAGCAATTTGACCCTCTTAGAAGCTTTTTTTAGAGATGTCTATTACACTGTCAATCCTTTTTTACTATTTTCAACAAGATAAAAAATAAAAAAAAATAACTAAACAGAACTTCTATTGTAAAATGAAACTTGTTTATATTAGTCTCTTCTTAATTTGTTTTTGACTCTATCTTTTAATAAATCAATGAATGAAAAACAAAGTGAAGCTTTAGAATAAAATGAGAATTGAAAAACTTAAATGGACCAAAATGGAACCCAAAACAATCTTGAAGGCAAACAATTCTAAAAAGGTGCAAGGTTAAACTATACAAAAAAAATCCTTTTGTTTAAGTCATAACCTCAAATTAGAACCTTGCATTTATTTTTTCATGCATCAAAATCTTTTTTGTTTTTTACAAAATTAGTTATCAACAAAGATATGTTACCGACATCCCGGGAACCTTATAGCAAGTCAATCAAAATAATTTTTTAAACTCAAATCTGAAACAACAATATGTTACCATAAAATTAAAAATAAAATTTTATAATTAAATTAAAAAAACTTAAATAAATAGAGAAGTGTTATGTAAGGGATCCACATGCTTTTTTCCCTCCATTTTTTCCCTCCATGTTGTTAGTTTTTTCACCAACAAAATTGAAGTTCTATTTTTTTACAAAATTGATTATTAATCGAATATCATCTCAAGAACCTCATAATAAGCCAATCAAAACAAATTTTTAGGCTCAAATACAAAACAGCATAATATGCAATGATTAAATTAAAAAAATAATTGGTGATTAAATTGAAAAAAAGAAAGCTTAAAGAGCTAAAAACAATTAGAGTACTATCAATTCTAGATGAGGGAATCCACAGGGTTTTTGCCAAGCATTTTAGTTTTTCTTAATTTTAATATTTGCTTCACATTATTACACATACAAAGACCTAACTGCCACCACAATAAGAGTCTAGGAACATCGTACCACCTCTCAAATATACGAGACCTCTTGCACAAAGCAAAGGGTCACGCAAATTGCTTTTAAATATGAAAAAGAAATTTACTATTACTTTTTTATATTTTATTTTTAGCTATATATATAAAGCCTGTGTGTGTGTGTGCTTGCCTAGTAATTGCTGACACCTTGTTAAAAGGAAACACAAATTCATTTGGCAACTGCAAAACCAGTCCACATAAGAAGAAAAATGATTGGGCATTCAACATATTGCAATGCCTGTGCGTTCTTCAACTTTTAACGTTATATTGTACTACATATTTTTTTCTGCGTGTAAACCGAATGTTTCATGATCCATTAGCTCAAAGCAGAGAGCAGGTGAACAAGAAGAAACATCATCATCTTATAGAGTGCTAATTTAGAGACCAGAAAGAAGGCCCAGGTAGATAATCCTGTGAAATCATCAATGGCTGGTCGAGAAACTAGGAGCACTAGGAATCTAGGTCTCAAATGATTCACCCTGTTCAACAACTCGGTGCGGTGCGTATCTGATATAAAGCCAAATGATCAAAGGTTGGCAAACAAAAGAAGCTGCTATATACTAAAGTGAACAGCTACTCATTTGACAAATCTATATATTTATTCCCATAAAATTTGGTATTCCTTCCAGGAGGAATGCGAGTCACTTGTTAAATCTGTATGACTTTTCAGAAATGAGAAGAATTTTACATGAAAGTTCATGTAAAGTTATGATTTTCAGACACGTGGAAAGTGAGGCTCAGCCAGATCATGGGATTAGAAAACGTGTCCTGATCAAGGAGTGTATCCTTCTTGAAAGAAGAAGGAACATCCAAAATCTGTAAGGTAAACATGAGGAGGCACATAAAGGGCATGACAGCGCAACCCATTGTGAACTGTCAACGATGATCTCCTCCATTAGCAGCCACACTAGCCAGAGCCCTAGAAGTGCCAGCAAATCCAAAAGTTAAAACCATAACAACAAAGTATATTATTTCGATTAATCTGAGATCACAAGTTTTAAATAGTACTATAGAAGTATCATAAGCAGCATGGTAATGTATTCTCTGTGTAAATGGATTTGTTAAACATGAAACCTATAGATGACTAACTACTGTGTCCAATACTTGAACTATTTTATCTATACATAGTTATGAACAGTCTTGTCATTTCCTCCAGCAACCCAAGCATATGCTGAAGCTAAAACTTGGGTTATAATTGACTAACACCACCCAAAACTAAACATGATCTTATCATATGAAAATCCCCCCAAATCCAGTAATTCAGGGAGTGAGTCTTGATAATAAAGCCAGGACAGGTTATGAAAGAAGTTATGTTATATTGCGAACATACAAAGAAACCAGGATGATTACCATGTAATGAAGAATAAATGAGAGAGACAAAATGAAGAGAGCCAGATAGCCTTGTGATTCAAGGTGAGATGACAGAAAACAGACCAATAGACTGTAATCAAGAGATTCCTCACAACTAAATCAGCATTAATGCTTAAACATTGATTCTTGAGAGAGACCAAAAAGGAATTGATGTAGATATATCAAGATTAACAAGATATTAACCATCTTCTCATTTTCACAATATCACTTAAACATGGTAGGCATTTTAGAATTTGCCTAAATTTGTTCATTGAAGTGGGTTTGTCCACATCTGCCAGTGGGTTTGTCTACATCTGCCTGTAAGCATTCAACTCACTCCCAAGAACACAAAATTTAATTTCTATTCATGTGGAAAGGAACATCCTTGGATTATACATTGTCCATACTTATCAATTCTGTTCAGCTTGACGAGTTTAAATGATCCTCCACAGCACTTACCTAAAACACAAAATATTAAGAAACAGACTCAAGAGGGATTGCCAAAGACATCGCAATGAGTTTGTTGAACTAAGGTAAATACAAATCACTGCTCAAAGAGGGGTGTTTAACATGTAGCAGAAAGGGGGTTCTTTATTGGATGCTGCTATTTTGACTGCCAGCAGTAGTGAATTGTGTCAGGAAGAACCATATAAAACACAAGAAAACAAATGCTATGACTTTCAAGCAGGGTTGGACCAATTGCGTGGATCAGCCAGCACATTTGAAACAGGGCAGCAACTCACAACTCTTAACAATGACCATCAAGCAAATGCTTCAAGTGTAAGATCCAACAATACCTCGCTAGCAGAAATGGTCGTGCAGAGCTTTGGCAATGCTAATGGCTGCTTTAGAAAAGCTTTCACCAGGACCAAATTCTTCCGCAGCCTAAACTTTTTTTATTCAGGGAAGCTTCCAGAACCTAACCTTTGATAGATCTCTCTAAGACCCCCACCGAGAAAGATGAGTACGAGAGGAGTAAACAGGCATGAAAAGGCTTAAATCACAAGTCAATGAAATGACCAACCCCACTCCAAATCCTCCAGGTCAAGTTGATGACATGTTCATCTAATTCTTGAATCACGCTCCAGAGCTCAACTTCATGTTATATGTAATTTAGGTCCAGCAGCCATCCATCCTCGCCACTTGTACTTAGCCACCACTAACTGTGTTGCTGCTCATCACCAGCCCTATCTAACTCACACAAATTTTTCAAACCAACCCAATACCATATCTTGTTTCAACCATGCTTCATCGTTGAAAAAAGGCATTGGAGTTCTCTTCTCCTTCCACTTCAAAGACTCCTTTGGTCAAATGAATAACTATCTTCCAGAAAAACATATCCTTTGTTTTTCACACTCTTTCATTGGGTTGAGGGTTCGGGGTATAATAAAGCCAGTCAAACATTAAAACTTCAGCAGTCAAGGCCAAGCTCAAGAAAATTTAATTGAGTATAGGTACATAATATATTAGAAGCAGGTAAAACCTCCTTTGATCAGACGTTTCATACTCCTATTACCTAGACTAAGTTAACTGGAAACTTGATTGGGCAAAATAATTGGGAGCTAACAGCACCACTAATAGAAACCTCTAAAGAATTTCACTTGCAGCTTCTCATCAATAAACTTTGAGCAAATGAGCACTCCAGAGAGTCATTTTCTAATTGGACAATTACCAAGTAAAATCGCATCTGTGACCTCAATAAGTGTAGACTTGTTATATCACAGGTTCTATCACTTAGCACACCCATGATCAAAAGGAGATTTGACAAGTGGTGGGTTTAGCCATAATGTGTCAGGAATACAGAATATAGAGATTATTGATCAAAACCTAATAATTGACCAGTATCAACTGTATGCCTATTTCAATCAACCCAATCAATGTTAAGGTCCTAAATGTTCCACCCAAACTCAGCATGCCACATGTGTTTAACAAAATTAACCATGTGACTTGCATGTAATCTTTCCAACAAATCAATCTGCATTCAGTCTGCAACAGCCAAAATTTGTCTGGATGCCATCAAAACAAATCAGCTAAGAAAAGGAAATAAACAAGCTCCAAATGCAAACAAGACTATTCGAGAGTGATCAACATAAAAAAGAACTTGCATGTAATGTTCCAAACAGATTTGACAAGTGCATGATTGTTTGATAAAAGGAAGCCAAAGGACCAGAAGTCCTGAGGATATTAATGGTAGAGGGAGAGCTCAAAGAATGAGTAATCAGACAAATATGCCAGATAGTATCATCCTCTGGAATAATCAAATAACATACTTGTTCCTCACCAAAGTTTCTTGTAAAGGTCACTTGGAATTAATGAATATGTTTTTTCTATCAAAATCAACTCCATCAGGGCCGAAACATATAGAGAAGAGTTTAGATATCTCAGACATAGCAGTATCAAATCCAAAGGCACTAGAAAATGGCTTGGCATATCACTAATCAACAAGTGACCGCATTATGGTAAAGGAAAATAAAATGAAGCACAGCAAAATGAGAGTACCCATGTTAACAGAGAACCTGTCAAGTAAACCATATTATTTTCCAAGGATACAAGATACAGAGCAATCAAAATTCTATAAGTATGATGCAATTCCTAGGTTGAACATGTACAAACAACCATTTCCTCATCCCTAAATAAAAACACTTTCCACTGAGTGAAAGATGTACCGTAACAGTATAGACCAGATTCTATTAAGCATGTCATTAGATTAGCACCATTTGAGTTCATCGTATACTTCGAACTACCTCATGATTTTACCAACATGGAGGTTGTAGAATAAAATAAAAAAGAAAACAAAATTTCCCTATCTGGGAAAAACCTTTGACTGAAGCATGCCAACTGCAACTAAATCCAATGATCAATAGAAGATATCATATCAATCTCCGGACACAAAAGGCTGGTCCCCTTTCATACGGAATTTCACACATAACTACACTTTAAATTCACATCCTCAAAACTAGCAAACAAAGCATGATCATTGATGTAGTAAAAACAAGAACATCAATCAAATCAAACAAAAGAAAAACCCAAAATGAGCAGTGAACAAAAAACTCACCTTTTATGCCGGCGACCACGTTTAGGCCCCCATCCTTCCAGCTTAGCAACAGGGCAACCACACTTAGAACGAAAAAGCAAAACAGCCCTCCCATTAGGCGGAGCCATCTTCCTCAATTCAGCTCTCAAACACTCATAATCAGGATTAGACACAGTCCCACCTTTCCAAGGCAACTTATCAACGTCATTAGCAGCAGTGGATTTAAGACAATCTTCAGTCTGCAATTGCAAATCAAACTCAATCGCTTTCTTGAAGCCTTTACAGCCAGGTTGGTGACACTTTCGAGATCTGGGTCCACAGCAGAACTCAAAGAAAAGGATGGAGAGAATGAAAAGAGAGAAGAAGCCAAGAATGTAAGAGAAAGGAGGGAAGTGAAGGGAAAGAGAGGTGTTAGAGAGGAGGAGAGAAAGGGAGTTAAAGATGTAAGAGAAGTAAGAGGTTAAGAGGAAAGTGCCGGAGAAAAGGACTAAGATTAGGATGAGAAGGTCGAGAGTTGCAGATGGAGAGTGTTTGCAGAGTAGGGAGGTTGAGTTTGGATTGGAGTTCGCGTTTGCAGTGTTTGAAGATGAAGATTTGTGGGGTTTTGGTGTGAAGGAAGAAGAAGGGGGCATGGTGAAGAAGAAGAGGAGGAGAAGATGGTGCATGTTAAGGAGGGATTGCAAATGGGAACTTTCCTTTAGTACACAAGGCTTCGGCTTGGCTTTGAGTACATCCTTGGGTTCGTTCGACTGTATCACTATTTTTTTTTTTTTACAAACCTTAAATATACTCTTAAATTAAATTAAATTAAATTAAAATTAACAAAGAATACATAATCCATGTATTTTATAATTTTTTTAGAAAAATCTAAAAAAACTTGTTGTTAGGATCAAATCTTGGTATGAATCCATATAAAGATTCAAAAAAATTTACCAAAAAAGTTAATTTCAAGCTTAAAACTTAACATAACAATAACTTATATTAAAACATTAAAACTATAAATAAGAAGAAACTTCACCTAAAGCCTATGAAAAAAAACCAAGCAAAAAGCATACAAGATACTATAAAGCTTGATTAATTTTTAAATTAGTTAAAGTAATTTAATAAAAAAACCAAAAAAATATTAGTAAAATCTCTCATACATATTAATAATTGCTAAAATTCAAGTTTATCTATAAAAACCTAAATTCGAGCTAAATAACTATTAGTTAAAAATATCCTACAATGCTGAAAAATTAAAAAATAAGTTTTAAATAAAATAAAAAAACTCTAAAATAACTAGAAAACTAATATAATTCTTACATGGTAGATTTTGAACCTTATCAAAAGGTCTTCTAAATGTCTAATTAACCTGTAATTTTAACTCAGTATAAAACAAGATCTCTAAAAACTTCTAATAAAATCTCAATATGATCTATTGATTGGATAAAAACTTATGTTTGTTAGCGTAAAACTATACATTAAAAAAATAAGCCCAAAATCCATCTCTATCGTTGTTTTAATTTCTAAACTGACCAATGATACATCTGCTTCATGTTTTCATCTAATTTCTTGTTGCAAGGTGACATATAAGGTGATTGTCAAGATTTTAGCTGTGAGATTATCCCATGCTCTTTCAACTATTATTAGTCCAATGTAGAATATCTTTTTAGGTGGTGGCAAATAATATACATTTAGTCCAAGAGCACCTCTGAAACTATTAAAGAAAACAAACTTCTCCTTAATGCTTAATGAAGATTGATTTCAGGAAAGCTTTTGACTCAGTTCAATGGCTTTTTGATACAACCATATTATTTAATAGTTTCACCCATATTTAACTAGTATTTTGCCTATGTTTTATATATATAATGAGCAAATTAGAGGTAATTAACAAATTTAACCTTCAATCGATATTTTGTGCAGAACATGAGCTTTAAAGGTCAAAATAAAGTGATTCTAATAGCATTAAAAAGCTAATATCCATATCTTTCTATACATCTAAGGAAAGAAAATAAAATAAGAAAGCGAATGGAAATCGTATCCTTTAAAGTGAAATATCACAATCTGTCAATGTTGACCTTTGACCATTCTGACTTAAATATCGGGAGCTACAGAAGTCCAATTGATACAAACTTTTTTTTTGTATTTCTGACTCCAAGGCCTATAACCTCACCAAATTTCATCCATAAAGAATATTATATGAGGGAGATATGATTTTTTAAAGATGACAATTGAATTCTGCCATCAAACAGGTTGTGTGAAAAAACAAGTTTAAATTATGTTCCGAAGCATCTGAACTAATATCGAAGTTATTATTTCAGCCACAAATAATATTATATGAGAGAGATATAATTTTTTAAAGATGACAACTAAATTCTACCACCAAACAAGTTTTGTAAAGAAACGAGTCCAAATTATGTTCTGAAGCATCTAAATTGATATCCAAGTTTTTGTTTTAGCAAATTAGCTCCTCTAAGTCAAAGTTTCAAGATTTCATGCAAGGCTATTTTTTTTAGAAAAATAATTATTGAAGTACTGACAAGACTAAAAGATTGATGTCTTCTCCTAAGTGCAGGAGTCTCGAAGCAATAAATAACCTGGCAAAACCGAGGTCGAACCACAAGGAGGTTAAATGTATGAATTATAGATGATAATAATAACAATAACAATAACAACAACAACAACAATAACAACAACAATAATAACAATAATAGTAGTAGTAGTAGTAGTAAAGAAGAAGAAGGAGAAAAAGAAGAAGAACATGAGAACTTCAAGATGGAATATTAATGCAAGGATTAAACAATGATAATAACAAATGTCAAGGTTAGAGGTTCCACTAATGGTTTGTCAAACAAGTATAGTATAAACTCTTATTATTCAATTAGAAACCACACACAAAGAAGGTTCTAATTTAATTATATATTGTTAACATGATTACATTAGTCATCTTATTCGATTAATGCTAATACTTGTAAATCTTGTCAAGCATTCATGATTATAACTTATGTTAACAACAAATCAAGTTCCTTTCATAGCTCAGGTATCGATTATACCATACAATATAAACTATGAAAGTGGCAAGTATTTGTTGTACCAAGTGTTATACAACATAAATCAAGATTAGTCATTTAACAAGCAAAGTATTAAAGAGTGAACAAGATAACAAATACAAAACATATTAGTATCAAACATTAAAGTCTATATTAAGTTTACACTATACTTATTCTTACACCATTAGTGTAATCTTTTCACCTTGACATAATAAACTTAGCTAGACATAATGAAAGAAAGAAAAATAAAAAAACAAAATAAGAACATAAATAAGATAAGAGTTAACTAAGTAAAGGAAAGGAAATGAAAGGCATAAATTTGATATTAATGAAAACAAAGCATAAACACATAATTATGGAGCTTTTCTTGGAAGGAAACAAAATTTTTGTTCTAATGTTTAAACTTAACTTCCTTGGATTGAGATTTTTTTTCTTTTAATAAATATACATATAACTTATAACACCATGCATCTTTAACCCATGTAATGAGCTTTGAGCTAATGACTCCGAAACCAGTTAGTCTTAGGGCGTTAGGTATTGAGACACCCCTACGAGCTTAATAACTCAGGTCGCAGATACTGATATATAAATAGCTCAATGTTTGATTCCCTTAAGCTTTTTTCCTCAACCCATATAACAAGCGTTGGACCAATAGCTCCCAAGTCAGCTGACTTTAGGGTATTAGGTGTTAAAACACCCCTCGAGCTTAATTGCTTAGATTAGGAAGGCTAAGAAACCAAACTTATCTATATTTTTATTATCATTATTTTGTTTTGCTTTTTTTTTGTTTTTATTTCAAATTATATACTATTCCTTTCCCTTAGTTGTTACCTTTAACAAAAGAACATAAACAATATAATAATCCAATGTGCAACCCAGAATCATATGTTAAAGTGTGTGTGTGTGTGTAAATTAAGGTTTAAGAATATATGTTAAATGAGTATATGAGCAGAATTAAGTGATAGTAATGCGAGAGTTTGTAAACCTGAATATTTCAAAAAGTATTATGATAGACCTTATTAAGAATGGTTACTAAGATGCGTTTCAAGAGTCATAAAAAGATCTATTTTACTCTCCCATCATGGTAACAACAATTTTGCACATGCTTTATGAAATAGAAAACACAGTTAGTTAAATTTTTTTTTAGCTACCACCCTCTCCCCCAACCAAAATGAGGCATTGTCCTCAATATTTTAAGGTAGAAAGATAGAGTATAGAAGGTATAACCTGAAATAACGAACACTGACAAACCTGAAATACACTAAAACAAAAATAAGAAATAACAAAACACAATAATAAAACAAAATGATAAAAAAAGAATTACAAATGAAGACTCAAATCTAATCTAAGCTTTTTATGGCTTTCCTTAGATGACCAATTTATGCGACTCATGGAGGGATCAATTACAGGAATAAAAGATTGTAGTTGGTCAATCAATTGTTCAGTAGCAATAGCAAATATTATGATTTGTCATCCAAAAGATGTTAGAAATTCCTGTTCCACAACATGATAAAAAAAAACAACTTATCATAATAACCATTAACATTTAACAGACCTATGAGTTTATGGTGAATGCTCAGTTGGGCCCAAGAGAAAATATAAAAGATCTCTTCCAATATGCCTAGACCACCTAGTAAGGCAATGAAGGCATCAACATGGTTAAACATTGTATTTATTCGAGCCGACATTGTGGAGACCTGAAGTTCCTCTCTAATTGTTTTTTCAATGATGTCCTCTTGTGCTAAAGTTTCGGGAACAACCCCTAAAGCTTGGCTACCTCCTAAACTTGCAGCTATTGACACACCTCCCGTTAACCCAACACTGCCTCCCCCATACACTAAATAAATCTTTCTTTTAGCTAGCACTTGACCAAGATGATTTGCTGATTCTAAAAACTCATTTTCTTTCTCAAGACTAGATCCACCAAAAACACAAATATTTCTTATACGATGACTTGAGGAACTTGCCATTTCTACAAATTTCTATATTTGTTGAATGTATGGGTTGAGTAGAAATAAAAGTAAGGAAGAGAGGATTTTATAGATGAGAAATTAAAAAGGCAATCATACCACCTATATATAGGCTAGTTGGAGTCTCACACATACACTCTCTCTCTTTTTATTTATTTATTTATTTTTTAAAAAGCATGTGTATGTACAGGTAGTTGTGATTATGGCTCACATCTTCCCTTGATTTTATGTCCAAGAACAGCTTAAATGCCCTCTATGGGTCAAGGGTAGGTTTCCCATCTAGTTTTCTTAAAAACTGGCAAACAAGGTCTTTTTTAGTCAGATTCTCAAGACTAAGTCGATCATGTTCTTTATGAAAATTAGGTCATAAATCATGAATTGTACAATGCACATCTCCACTAGGATGCATCTCAAGAGTTAATAGAAGATTATCTAAAGACTCCTTACTCAAGCAATCCTTAATGAATTGTATTTTATCTTTATGGTTTATAGATATCATTCCTAAAGAATAACATTATGCATTACAAGTCCACATCGCACATCGATGACAGGCTTTCAGTCGATTTGCACGACGTTTCTTTGCAAAAGTGCTTTTACATGTTCCAAGCATATGTGAAATGAAGGAATTAGAGGACTCACTTGATAATCGGACCTTTGCTTCAATCAACCAGCGAATATCTTCAGGAATTCCATGATTCATTAACAACCTCAATCTTGCACATCTAGTATGGTAAATTTTTGTAATCGCATTCTAAGGCAGAATGGGAAAATATTTTTTCAATTTTTAAAGATTAGTGTTCATTATCAAATGAGAATTAGAACAAAGATTCAAAGAATTGTACAAATATATACACAAATATCAGTTATTATGGGAAATTGAAAGAACTGACTTAAGTCATGGAGTACCGTTATCCGCTATTTGACCGGGGTGAGAAAAACTAGCAAAAATCACTCAAAAAGAAACATAAAAACAATGTAAGAAAAATAAAATAATCAACCCTTATCTACAAGATCATTCAAACCAGTTGATTCATTTTCACTAGGAAAATTATCAAAGTAAGCTTTTAAACGATGTCCATTTTTCTTTAAAATATTGTCATTCATTGAATTCTCAATATCACAAACCCCATAAGGATTGCTCCATCTTGATCTTAGCTCTCTAGGGAATGCATAGAGTTGAGAATTATAAAACAAAATGTTTTGACTAGTATCAACATTTTGACAATTTTCACAAGTTTTGCAGAATGCATGCGTGTCCTTGAACATGGTAGGCCAATAAAATCCATTTTGAAAGATTTTTGTAGCTGTTTTTGCCTTAACCGCTTTTTATGATTGACTTGTTTTAACTCGCAAGTGCACGAGTGTGCGATGTAGCAATTAACTCGGTAAGATTGAGGTTGTATCCACAGAGAGCTAGATGTGGAAATTAAGTTACGTAACAAAAAAAACTCAAGAGAAATTAAATTAACAGTAACTTGGTTGAAAATAATTGATGGATTTGTTTTCAAAGATGAAAAAGTGTAAATAGATTTTAAATGACAAGAAAAAGTAAGTCTTGGTCCAAATCAATTTTAATGGTGATGTGTTGGTGATTTCTTCAACATATATAAGATAACTCAACCTAATATCAACGATGGTGATATTAGATCAAAAGATATTACAATGAAGTTTAGAAAGATAAAGATTGATTATTGCTTAAGAATGAACAAGTACTTTCATATTAAGTAAGACATTGAATCAAGCAATCTCTATACCAAAACTAAAGTTTGTGCATACAAATTCAAGATTATAACATTACCTAAATGATTTCTAAAATTTCTTTGCAATAATAAATCATTCATGAAGTAAATGAGAAGATAAACATTAAGATTCATTCATATCCTAAAGAACTCACCTCAATCACCATTATCCTTGATTTGGATTCAAGAAAGAGTTTAGCCAACCATGATTATATATAAGAACAATTTAATAAACATGAAATAACTTGAATCAAACTGAAATAATAAGTTTTATAAACTAAATAACCGAAATCTGACTTTAATTTTGGATAACAATTTGACCCTCTTAGAAGCTTTTTTTCGAGATGTCTATTAGATACATATTTATAGGAAATGCTGTCACCTTTCCAGATAATTAAAGAACAACACATTTGGACACCTGAGTCAAAATTTATGGGCAAAACACCAAAAGATATTCTGAAAAATCAAATCAGGACAGCTTTACAACCACTTTGATACACGTTTTTCTTCCTCATTTATGAGTTGTCTCCTTTTTCTTTTTGACCCAAAATAATATAAAAATATCCCCTCCAGCTTTCCATCCATGTGCTTGCTTTCTTGGATCAATGGATTACCCAAAATAAATCAATTGTTATTTGTTGTGTGGACATGTATGATCATGGATTGTGTTTGGGCTGATTTGAAGGTTGATTTGGGATTGATTCGGGGCTGATTTTAGACTGAATTTGAGCATCAAATAAGTATACAAATGTACTTATTATTTGGGCTAAGATTGACATTGAAACCTTGAGTGTTTAATGGTTGAAGTTTGCACACAACATAAGGCACGTTTGTGCTTGAAATAGATCATATGATATTCTTTTCTAGAATTGGAATAGAATGGATTTTTGGGACAAATTTAGAGCACTTATTTGAACCAAGATTTGTTTCAATCTTCAACTAAATGTCTCTTCAATTCTTTGTTCTGAATTCCGACGTTGAATTTCCTAAATTAATTCATTTAAGCTCCAAAAACCTATCGAAACATTAAAACAAACTTCATTACTAAAATGCACATCAATTATTATAAAAAAACCAAATAAAAACAGTAAATACATATGTAAAATAAGAGACTTAATGACATTTTTGATGCACAATAATTTTTTTTTACAAGAAATAATTTCCACATGCTTTAGAATGACAAAGTTTAATGACACTACTTACCTCATTATCGGAAATGAATCTTTAAAATATTTGATTAGGACAATATTTGAATAAGTTAGGGTCATCACAATAAAAGTTCTTCACTTCGTTCAAAAACGTTTCTTTGTCTTGGGTACTTCAATCAGCTGACAAATCTCCTAAAGTAAGAAAATTGATATTTTTATCATACCAAAGCATTGGACTAAGATAAAGTAAAGATTTGTTAGGAAAGTAATCATCGATTGATATGATGTTAGATGTTGAATTTGTTTTTAATTTTGACAAAAAATTCGCATCAATATTTTTAAAAAAAAATAAGGATCTACATGTGGTGATAACATAAAATATTAGGGATAATATTAAGAAACTATTATGTCAAAGAAATAATTATTAAATTATTATCACGTATATATAATTTGATTTATATTGATTATAAATATATTTTTTTTTATATAAATAAATCTCCAACCATATGATACCGGGGGGGTAATACATAAATGGAAAATTTTGCAGAAACCTAAACCCTTCTTCTCTTTCTAGCCGCGGTTCTCCCTCTCCTTTTCTTTTGAAGTCGGCCCCCCTCTCCCTTGACCAAAAACCAGAGAAAGCCAAAGACTTGGCCAAGATGAATCCTCTGTACATAAGCCTCCCATCTCCTCTGTTTCCCGGATCTCCATTTTCATTTCCGCAAGATAGCCCCTCAGCTGCTCCTATCTCCCCTCAGCATCTCCCTCACCAGACCGTCCCTCTCACAGTCGTAACCCTTGGGTTCTTCTCCCTCAACCGCTAGCCATAGCCTTTCCTCCCGGAGCCAAGGAGAAACCGCCCCCTCCCTTTGAAAGCAGACCACAACACCATCCTCTCTCGGCTGCTCTCTCCTGTTTCGCCAAGAGGAGTGGCCTCCTTCTTTGAAATAAAACGTGATCTTCCCCCATAGAACAACTGCACTTCCCAGTCGGCCATATACCCATCGGTCCTCGTCTCTTCTATCTTTGTCAACCGCAACAGGTCTTCCCTCATCAGCCCCGACTGGCCTGCACCAAAACCAACTCCGAAGCAGCCCTCAGCACAGCGGCTCCCATAGTCCTAGCTACTGGAAGCAGGGGAGAACAAGGCAAAACCCAAAAACAAATATGTAGTGAAACAAATCTGGAAGAAGGGAGAGAAGGTCGAGAGCAAATCTAAAAAAGAAAGAAAAATTAAAACCGACTGTGTTGTGTATTTTTCTACTTTTACAGGTAATGGTGTTTGTCACTGCTAGTGAGAAAAGGAAAAAGGGAGGAAGCTCAAATGCTCTAGTTTTCTTGCTGCTGTGCATGAATCAACGCGCTGTCAGTGGGGTGGTGCGTGAGAATCACTCGCCGACACAGTTCCCGCATTTGCTAGAAGTCTTCCCCAGTAGTTTTCCTTGATTTTTAGGAGCTATTATGTAATTTTTTATTTGTATGATGTATTATTTGATTTATTCTGAATTTTAATGATTGGTAACATGTACATGTGGGTGTACGAGGAAAACATAATAAAAAAGATGGAATGTGTGTGTTTGTATTTTATTTTATGTATGTTTTGTATTTGTTAAAAAATAAATAAAAAATTTAATTTGTATATAATCAAACATCTTTAAGGATAAATAAAATCATGTTGTATTTCCTATGAAAATATAAAAATATGTTCCTACATATGTTTCCAGGATTTGATTAATATGTGGTTTGTTGATTTTAATTATGATTTAAATGTGATATTTGTGTTTTTTGACAAAGAAAAATATAAAAAATATTTTTGTGTGTTCCACACGATCAATATCTTAACATATTTTGAAGATTCTTTTAAAAAATATATTGGAAATTTTGAAAATGTGTTTTTGCATGAATTTCTTAAATATAATAAAAATTATTTGCTTGTATTTCTGGATTTTACAACGTGTTTGTAAAACTCTAAAAGGTATTGGCCAATATTTTAAAAAAATACAAAAATCTTATTTCAGGAGAATTCATTTATTATTCACTACTAATGTTTGGATAAAGAAATCTTTAAGGGATGAATATCCAAAATCTTATTGGAAATAATTTGTTATTATTCACTGTTAATATTTAGTTAAAGAAACTCTAAGTGGTAAATATCCAAATAATTTTCTAGGAATAATAAGTCATCACATATCATTGAAAGAAGTCTCAATTATAATTGAGAACATTTCAACTTTTGACTTCATGGTTTATGCGTTGTAAAAGTATTTAACACTAAGGCAAAAATATGTTATTAAAAACGCCATAAATTTTTATCCCTCCTCTTTATGATTTACGAGTCATAAACTCTTGAAATACTAAGGGAAAAATGAGCTTTTAAAGCACATGGAATCTTATTGGATTTCTATCTTAATAAATTTAGTTTGAATCAAATCTAGGAAAACTAATGGGATTAGAAAACACCAACACCATAGAAATTATAAAGCAAACCAAACATCAAGTAGCTTACCTTAAGTAGGGCGTACTAGGGGTGCTAATACCTTCTCTTTATGCAACCAATCCCATACATTATAAGACTAGTTAGGGTTCCTAGTGACCGAAATACTAAATGACGACTCCTTTATCCATAAATCAAAACAAAAGACCCTGAAATCAATCGAGGATCATCGCGACGCTGAGCTTCGCTCGCGAAGGTGCGATAGGATGATGACTCCACTGGGGAACCTTGGACTAAGCTTGGTAATTGTTTTTTTTTATTATGCTATGTGTTGTTGTTTTTTTTATTATTATGAATGATACTTTGTTTAAAAGCTTTAACACGTATTTTCACATTCTGTCATATATGGCATATTCATGCATCACTTTATTATTATTATCTTTTTTATGGGTAACATGACTAAAAGATTATTGTCTTCTTCCAAGTGCAGGAGTGTCGAAGTAATAAATAACCCAGAAAGACTAGGGTCGAACCATAGGGAGGTTAATTGTACAAATTATAAATAACAATAATACAACAATAATAATAACAATAATACAACAACAACAACAACAACAACAACAACAACAATAATAATAGTAATAACACTAATAATAATAATAATAATAATAATAATAATAATAAAGAACGAGAAGGAGAAGAAGAAGAAGAAGATGAGAAGTTTGAGATAGAATATTAATGTAAGGATTAAACAATGATAATAACAAATGTCAAGGTTAGAGGATCCACTAATGGTAATGATCAATATACCTTTATTGGATGTTATTAAATAGGTTCCAAGATGCAAACTTGGCTTAAAGGTCATGATCTTCCCTAAAGTTGTACATACTTCCACTAGATGTATGAGGTTGAGTTTTACTCGGTGCCTCATAAGTATCCGTAGTGTCCTAATTTTGAGCATTTTCAGCTAACAAGTTTAAGTACTCCATTGCTTCATGAGGGTCTTTATCTTTAAAAGTTCCATTGCACATCAATTCAATCATTTGCCTATTTTTAGGTGTTAACCCTTCATATGAAACCAATCTGCATGTTTCAAAACCATGATGATGACAAATATTAAGCAAGTCTCGATACCTATCCCAATATTAGTAAAATGTTTCTCCTAGTTCTTAAGTGAAAGTGGTGATTTATTTTTTGAAATAGTTTGTTCTATGAGATGGAAAAAACTTTTTTAAAAACTCTTGTTGCATTTCATCCCAAGCACGAATGGATCTTGGTCTCAAAATTTGTAGCCATGTTTTAGCTTTATCTTTTAATGATAAGGGGAAAAACTTTAATCTTATAGTGTTCATGCTACAATTTGAGTCATTATACATGTTGCAGACCTTTCCAAATTCCCTTAAACACAAGTATGGATTTTCTAAATCTAAGCCATGAAAAGAATGTAAAAGTTGAATAATGTCTGACTTAAAATTAAAATGAGATGCATCATAAGGAAAAACTATGGATGATGCTGCACTTGTTCTTCTAGAATTCATGTGGTCTCTAAGTGTTCTAACACGATTATTTTTATTATGAAGTGATTCATTATCTTCTTTGGTCATATTTTATAAAAAAGATAAGGATACCTTGCAAAGTCTACCACTTAATGTATGTGACCACACTCTCATGCACGTGTAGGAATAGAATAAAAGGAAGAAGAAACAAAATAAAAGAAACAAAGTATTTGAACATTAAAGTTCATACAGTGTGAGCTATGAGAATGCCAAGTATTTGTTGTACCAAGTATTATACAACATAAGTCTAGATTAGTTGTTTAACAAGCAAAGTATTAAAGAGTGAATAAGATAACAAATATAAAACATGTTAGTATCAAACATTAAAGTTCATATTAAGTTTACATTATACTTATTCTTACACCATTAGTGTAACCTTTTCAACTTGACATAATAAACTTAACTAAACATAATGAAATAAATAAAGAAAATGAGAACATAAATAAGATAAAAGTTAACTAAGTAAATGAAAGAAAATGAAAGGCATAAACTTGATATTAATGAAAGCAAAGTATAAACATTACACAAAATACAAAAAGAGAAAGCAAGAGCATGATCTTGATTTGGAAACCAAGATGCCTAAATGCATGACAAATGCCTCCTTTTATAAGCCAAAATTAGAAACTATTGATTTGATGAATAATTGATGAGTGGCTAACCAACTTTTGACTTGATGACAATCCTTATCTTCTCTTATCTGCCCAAAATATCATTGACAATATCAAAATTGAAAAACAGTTACAAAAATAAACATTGTAGGAAATTGTCTCAACTTTCTTGCGTAAAAAATTGAGGTCATTTAGACTTCCAGAACTTAAGATATGAGCAAACACTGAATAATACTCAGGTTGGAGGACAAATTCATACTTCTTTATTGTTGCTCCAATTTAGACTTGAAAATGATTTTTTTAAATCTTGTGCTTCATATAAAGTTATATGCTTTTATCTTACCTTTCTATCCATATAAAGTAGACCCTCCAGATATGACTCAATTACCGAACAATGTTCCGGTTTGGACGACATCGTTATTTTTTTTCTAAGTTTGGCCATCTCTTTGTTTTTTTAATTTCAATTCTTAAATTCATCAATTAATCCTTTCATTCACGTGAAAGATCTGTATTTAAAATAAATATTTATTATAAATTAAAAGTATTTTATATTATTAGATATATTATTATAAAATATGTTTTAATTAAAAAGTTATTAATATTTTAAATACAAAATAATAATATAAAATTTTAATAAAAAATATAATTTTAAATACTAATAGCAAAACTTCCTCTCAACCAACCATGAGCTAATCTAGATTCCTTTTTTTAGGCAGCGTAGGCCACTTCGAATGATTAAGGTTCTCATCGACTGGATGTAGTGAGACACTTAACTAATTTAGTTTAGTTGATTATTACGAAAAGTATATTCACCATAAGGAAAGGAAAGCCCAAGGCAAGTGCGGAGTTTCAAATCAGGAAACCTATAAGCTGATGATACGAGAAACCAAAAGCCTTCGTTCATCAACAAATGAAGAATGTGTTCCACGTGAAGGCTCCAGAAGAAATACGGTTTTAGACCAGTTTCCAGAGTTAGGACCCCTAAGCTTTTTCGATCAAAGCTGAGGTTGAAGGGACCAAATACCATAGATCATGGACCTTTAACTTTTTGTAGCGAGGAAAGAGAGAGAGAGATGCCAGCCTAACTTAGACGACAGAGGCCTTCTCTGATGCAAGTTCGTACTCATTTTATAAGTAGAAATGGGCATTGGGTCTATTTTATTTTAATAAGAAAAATTGCCAATAGCAAGACTCGTCACTAGCTTCTTCTCTTTCTTTTTCTATCCCATCCTGATTTTAGCATTTAGCTACGAGAATCACTCGTCTAATCTCCTTTGCTCTGGCTAACCTCGATGTGGTTATGCTGTTTGCTCTCACGTTTGGGTTCATATTTAGAGTTCATTCCTGTCCTCCATACCTTTTTCGCCTGCTTTCTTTGAGGAGTTCCAGGGATGATATGGAATCTTTAATTTCTTGTTACATAGAGCAAAGGTCTACTCTATCTTCAAACTCGCCTTTGAAAGCAGGGCGGGCAATTCATGTCCTAGGGTGGGAAAAGGAAGGGTAAAGAGCTTATCTTACTTAATAGATAAGGGATCGGAGAAGCAGCTCGAGAGAAAGGAAAACCGAAATCTGAGCTTGTAAGATTCATGGGGGAAGGGATCAAAGGAAAGCTGAGAGTTGGAAGTGCGCTTCAAGAAGTCTGAGAAAGGGAAGTGAAATCATTCAAGAAAAGGCTTCGTCAATTAGCTCATTCTTAGACCTGTTGAAACTCAGAATGTTTCGAATCACTCTAAGTGCCTAAGTGTTGAAACTCAGAATGTTTCGAATCACTCTAAGTGCCTAAGGATTCAGACATTACCTTACTAGAACTTTCTAACTAGCGATACAGGCAACCAAAATAAAGACAAATATCAGTCATAACGAGCTTCTCATCCACTGGGGCTCCATTCTTGACCCTCTCTCTAAGCACTAAGGGATGAAACTCGTAACCACCTGTCTCTGGCTACCAATGCAACTCGTGACCTCAAGACAAGAGCCAACTCGCCTCTCCTTGCTCTAACGAATGGGCTATTCGCACTCCAACTCTAGCAACTACATTCCCCACCCTCTCCTCGAGCCAGGGATCACAATCGAGATCTAAGGTAGGTCTTTCGCGGAAAACCTTGGGACAGGTACCCAATTCCACTCCTAAAAGGCAATCTATTCTTGTATACCATAATTCCAGGAACAGAAAGAAACCTAAAAGAAAGACAACCTGAAAGAAAGACAGATTTCATTTCAAAGCATAATATAAATAAGCAAGAAATGGAAGGAAAGAAGTCTAAGAGAGGCCCTTAACGAACCCGTACCTTTCATTAGAATAGAAAGAAAAGGAAAGACTTGACTATGGAGATGAGGCTAGTGGACGGGCTCACCAACTTCAATCAGGCCTTTTATGTGAACAAATAAAGATCTTAGCAGCAAAATCTATACTTTTAGATTGTTTGGAGAAAAAGTAAACCCCCTTAGCGATATACGTGAATAAAAGCTATAAATATCGCTCTGCAAATCAAAGACCTCTGGTCGAGTAAGAAGGCTCAAAGCATCGACCTAATTCTACTAAATGAGACAATCTCTGCAACTTAGAAGAAAAATGAATTCTAATCAGTCTCGGATCACACCTCTCTCTCTAAATAGTCTCTAGCCTTGTCCTTATGAATGAGCCTGGAAAGCCTATCCTCATGGTCGATGGCACCCTTTCATCCCCATCGAATTAGGCAGGGAAATGGAGGGCTAAACTGAGTGAAATTAGGGCTTATCCATGAATTCTACCAAAAGAGCCTCTCTCTCACTTTCAACTTAGCAGCATCATGAGCTTCCAGACTTTCGCACAAATATGCGACTAAGCCTTGTGATCTCAAGACATTTCACTAGGCATATATCAAGAAGATAGAGAAGTGGGAAAACCTTGTCTAATAGCCTCTCCTGGCATAAAGGGGAGGTCGCCGTTTGAGCCCTTTTGAAAGGCAGTCCGAGCTAGCCCTTCCCGTCAATCCTACCACGTCCAAGATCTTAGGAAAGGGGAAGCTCAAATGATTTTTAATGGGATGGGCATAACCCCCTAGTTAAAGAGGAGGCTGCCAAGGGACGAAGGCTAAAAAGAAATATCTCTTTTGGTTCTTTGGGTAAGTCTATCTATTGTATCCTCGCTAGTGTTTTGTCGCTCTTGTTGTCTTGGTTAAGATAATAACCTAGTATCTTATTTGTTTTTCTCTGTTTTTGTCGAAAAGTTCATCATGATAATTGCTTGGTATTAGCAAATAGGCTTCCATCTTTTTTTACAGGGAAGCACTCTAAACGTAGATAGATGACATAGCCAGCCCGAGATATCTTATTAATCATCTTTATGGGAATTTCCATCCAAATTAGATTTGTTTATAACCTGAGTAATACGACTAAAAAATTAATATTTTTTATCAAGTGCAGGAATATCGAAATAATAAATAATTCAGCAAGATCGGGATCGAACTATAAGGAGGTTAATTGTACAAATTATAAATAACAATAATATAACAACAATAACAATAATAATAGTAATAACAATAATGATAATAACTATAATAACAACAATAATAGTAGTAGTAGTAGTAATACTAATAATAATAGTAATAATAATAATAATAATAATAAAGAAAAAAAAGAAGAAAAAGAAGAAGATGAGAACTTTCAGATGGAATATTAATGTAACGATTAAACAATGATAATAACAAATGTCAAGGTTAGAGGATCCACTAATGGTATGTCAAACAAGTATAGTATAAACTCTTATTATTCAATTGGAAACCACACATAAAGGAGGTTCCAATCTAATTATAGATTGTTAACATAATTACATTAATCATCTTATTCGATTAATGCTAATACTTGTAAATCTTGTCAAGCATTCATGATTATAACTTATATTAACAACAAATCAACTTTCTTTCATAGCTCAGGTGTCGGTTATACCATACAATATGGGCTATGAAAGTGCCAAGCATTTGTTGTACCAAGTGTTATACAATATAAATCTAGATTAGTCATTTAACAAGCAAAGTATTAAAGAGTGAACAAGATAACAAATATAAAATATGTTAGTATCAAACATTAAAGTCCATATTAAGTTTACATTATACTTATTGTTACACCATTAGTGTAACCTTTTCACCTTGACATAATAAATTTAGCTAGACATAATGAAAGAAAGAAAAATAAATAAACAAAATAAGAACATAAATTAGATAAAAGTTAGCTAAGTAAAGGAAAGGAAATGAAAGACATAAATTTAATATTAATGAAAGCAAAGCATAAATATTACAAAAAATACAAAGAGAGAAAAGAAGAGCATGATCTTGATCTGGAAACCAAGATGCCTAAATGCATGGAAAATGCCTCCTTTTATAGGCCAAAATTGGGAACTATTGATTTGATGACTAATTGATGAGTGGGTGGCCAACTTTTGACTTGGTAACAATTCTTATCTTCTCTTGTCTACCCAACACATCATTGATAACATCAAAATTAGAGCCAATAAAAAACATAAAAGTTGTAGATAATTGTCTCAGATTTCTTGTGTAAAAAATTCAGCTCATTTGGACTTTTAGAACTCCAGATATGGCCAAAATACTGAACAGTGCTCGGGCTGGAGGACAGATTCGGGCTTCTTTGTTGCTGCTACAATTTGGATTTGAAAATGACCTTTTTAGATCTTGGACTTCATATAAAAGTTGTAGGCCTATGTCTTACCTTTCCATCCATATAAATTACATCTAAATTTGAGATCTATAACTCCAGATATGACCCAATTACCAAACAGTGTTCCGGTTTAGATTGCACCGGCATTTCTTTTCTAATTTTGGTCATCTCTTTGCCCTTGCAATTTAAGCTCTTAAAGTCATCAATCAATCCTTTCATTTATGTGATAGGCCTGTATTTAAAATGAACATTTACCACAAATTAAAGGTATCTTATATTATGAAAGTGCCAAGCATTTGTTGTATCAAGTATTATACAACATAAATCTAGATTAGTCATTTAACAAGCAAAGTATTAAAGAGTGAACAAGATAACAAATACAAAACATGTTAGTATCAAACATTAAAGTTCATATTGAGTTTACATTATACTTATTCTTACACCATTAATGTAATCTTTTCACCTTGACATAATAAACTTAGCTAAACATAATGAAAGAAAGAAAAATAAATAAACAAAATAAGAACATAAATTAGATAAAAGTTAGCTAAGTAAAGGAAAGGAAATGAAAGACATAAACTTAATATTAATGAAAGCAAAACATAAATATTACAAAAAATACAAAGAGAGAAAGGAAGAGCATGATCTTGATATAGAAACCAAGATGCCTAAATGCATGACAAATACCTCCTTTTATAGGTGAAAATTGGGAACCATTGATTTGATGACTAATTGATGAGTAGGTGACCAATTATTGACTTGGTGACAATCTTTATCTTCTTTTCTCTGCCCAAAACGTTATTGATAACGTCAAAATTAGAGCCACTTGAAAAATGAAAGTTGTAGGAAATTATCTCAGCTTTCTTGTGTAAACAATTCAGATCATTTGGACTTCTAGAACTCCAGATATGGGTTAAACACTGAACAATGCTCGGACTGGAGGATAGATTCGGGCTTTTTTGTTGTTGCTACAATTTAGACTTGAAAATGACCTTTTTAGATCTTGGGCTCCATATGAAAGTTGTAGGCCTATGTCTTACCTTTCCATCCATATAAAGTAGATCTAAATCTGAGATCTATAGATCTAGATATGACCCAATTACCAAATAGTGTTCCGGTTTGGATTGCACCGACATCTCTTTTCTAAGTTTGGTCATTTCTTTGTCCTTCTAATTTCAATTCTTAAATTCATCAATCAATCCTTTTATTTATGTAATAGGCCTGCATTTAAAATAAACATTTACCACAAATTAAAGGTATCTTATATTATTAGATATATTATTATAAAACATGTTTTAGAATAAGTTGGTCTTAGGGCATTAGGTGTTGAGACACCCCTATGAGCGTAGTAACTCGAGTCGTAGATACTGATATGTAGATAGTGCAATGTTTGATTCCCTTAGGCGTTTTTCCTCAACCCATGTAACAAGCATTGAGTCAATAGCTCCTAAGTCAGATGACTTTAGGGTATTAGGTGTTAAAACACCCCTTCAAGCTTAATTGCTTCGGTTAGGGAGGCTACGAAACCAAACTTATCTACATTTTTATTATCATTATTTTTTTATTTTTGTTTTTGTGTTGTTTTTTTTAATTATATACTATCCCTTTCCCTTAGTTGTTACATTTAATAATAGAACATAAATAATGTAATAATCCAATATGCAATTATTCAGCAGTAGCAACAGAGATTATGATTTGTCATGCAGAAGATGTTAAAAATTCCTATTTCACAACAAGATCAAGAAAAGACAACAACTTATCATAATAACCATTAACATTTAACAAACCTATAGGTTTATGGTGAATGTGCAGTTGGGCCTAAAAGGAAATATGAAAGATCTCTTCCAATATGCCTAGACCACCTAGTAAAGTAATGAAGGCATCAACATGGTTAAACATTGTATTCATTCGAATAGACATTGTGGAGACTTGTAGTTCCTCTTCGATTGTTTTTCCAGTGATGTCCCCTTGTGCTAATGCTTCGGGGACGACCCCCAAAACTTGATTACCTCCTAAAAATACAGTTATTGACACACCTCCTGTTAACCCCAAATTGCCTTTCCCATACACTAAATGAATCTTTCTCTAAGTTAGCACCTTACCAAGATGATTTGCTGATTCTAAAAACTCTTCTTTCCTAGGACTAAATCCACCAAAAACATATGAACTGAGGAACTTGACATTTCTACACACTTTTATATTTGTTGAATGTATAAGTTGAGTAGACATGAAAGGAAGGAAGAGAGGATTTTATAGATGAGAAATTGAAAAGGCAATCATACCACCTATATGTAGGCCAGCTAGAGTCTCATAGATAGACTTTCTCTCTCTCTCTCTCTCTCTTTATTTATTTATTTTTTTTTCAAAAAAAAATGTGTATGTACAGGTAGTTGTTATTATGGCTCACATCTTCCTTTGGTTTTACATCCAAGAACAACTTAAATGCCCTCTATGGGTCAGGGATAGGCTTCCCATCCAGTTTTCTTAAAAACTGGCAAACATAGTCTTTTTTAGTCAGATTCCCAAGACTAAGTCGAGCATATTCTTTATGAAATAGTGATCATAAATTATGAATTGCACGATACTTATCTTGACTATGATGAGACATAAGAGTCAATAGAAGATTATCTAAAGCCTCTTTATGTTTTGAAATAAATCCCACCTTTTGACAAATTTCAAGGTTTTACAGGATGCATGTGATTCCTCGAATATGGTGGGCCAGTAAAATCAGCTTTGTAAGATTTGTACAGTCTTTTTTTATTACGAGAAATGTTCCCCACGTGTCTTTGACATGATCAAAGAGTTGATGTCTTATCCCAAGTGCAGGAGTGTCAAAGTAAAATAACTCGGCAAGACCGAGGTCGAACCACAGGGAGGTGAATTATATAAATTACAAATAAAAAAAAAGATTTGAATAGAATAATAACAGAAAAAGAGTTAAAGAAAGTTTTGGGATGTGATATTGATGTAAGGATTAAACAATAACAAAACATATGTCAAGGTTATAGGATTCACTAATGGTATTTCAAATAAATATAATATAAACTCTTTTTATTACTCAACTAGAAACCACACACAAAGGAGGTTTTAATAAGATGATTTCTCGTTATTAGCTCATTATAAATTACTAACATAATCATATTAATTATCTTATCTAAGTAATACCATACTCATAAATATCATCAAGCATTCATGTTGCTAGTTTATGTTAACAACAAATCAAGTTCTTATCATAATAACGATGTCGACCAAAAACTATGAAGGATCAAGCATTTGATGTACCAAATATTATAGAACACAAATCTAAATTAACCATTTAATAAGCAAGGTATTAAGAATTAGTAAGATAGAAAGATAAAACATGTTAATAACAATCTTTCTTGGATATAAACATTTAAAGCCCATGTTAAGTTTATATTAAACCTATTCTAACACCATTAGAGAAACCTTTTTACCTTAACATAATTAACTCAGCTAAACATTAAGAAGGAGAAAACATAAATAAACAATATAAGAACATAAACATAATATAAGCTAACTAAGTATAGGAAAGGAAATGAAAGAGCATAAACAAGAGTTTACTACAGCATGAAAGAAAACTTGAACATTACAAAGATGTAGATAGAAAGCAAGAAGATAACTTTGATCTGAAAATTAATATGACTAAATACATGGACAATGCCTCCTTTTATAGGCTAAGTTTTAGAACTATTGATTGATTGAAGAATTGGTGGGCATCCATTGATTTGGTGGCTGGTTTTTCACATTAATGGATGCTGTTTTTTTTTTTTATATTGTGGGCTGATTATTGATATTGTTGGCTGGCCAAAACATCATTGCTCACATCAGAATTATAGCCAACTGAATTATGGAAGTTATGGACAATTGTCTCAGCTTTTCAACAAAAAAAAACCAGAGCTTATTTGGACTTCTAGAACTCAAGATATAAGCCAAAAACCAAATAGTGTTTGAGCTGCAGGACAGCTTCCAACGTCTTCGTTGTTGCTAAGATTTGAGCTTGAAAACGACAGAACTGAGTCTTTAAGTCCATATGAAAGTTGTAGGTCCATATCTTACCTTTCCATCTATATAAAATAGACCTAAATCTGATATCTACAACTCCAGATATAATTAAATTACCGAACAGTGTTCGAGTTTGGAATGCACCAGCGACACTTTGATAAGTTTGGCCTTCTTTTTATCCTTTCAATTTCAATCTTTAAACTCATCAATCAATCCTTTTATTTATGTGATAGACCTGCATTTACGATGAACATTTACCATGAATTAAAGGTATATTATATTTTTAGACTTGCTAATATAAAACATGTTTTTGTTAGGGAATTTAATGATACTTTAGGTGCAATATGATGACATAAATCCTTAATAAGAATGCACTTTTAAGTACTAATCAGTCTTAGAGTGATAAAATTTAATGAAATTACTTACCTCATTGTCAGGAATGTATTTTTGAAATATTTGACTAGGAAAATAATTGAATAAGTAAGGGTCATCCCAATAAAAAATTTACACGTTGCTCAAAAATTTCTTTTGTCTTTGGTTCTCTAGTGAGCTAGCAAAAATCCTGAAGTAAGAAAGTTGATATTTTTAGCAAACCAAGACATTGAACTAAGAGAAAGTAGAGATTTATATGGAAAGTAATCATCGATTGGTGTAATGTCGGGTGTCGAATCTGTTGTCACTTTTGATAAAAGATCTGCATCAACATTTTCGGTGTGTTTTTCATCTGTGATTTCTTCCTGATTGGTTATGGCATGAGGAAATGGAAGTGCTGGTGGGGAATCAGTCTTTTCTTTGAAATGTTCAGATTCAATCCCTTCCTTACCCTTAGAGATTGACTTATCATCTTTCTTCCAAGGTTCAAGAATTGGTTTGTGAATAACCTTACCACTTCGAAGAGTGATGACTGATTTGACTTGATCCATGTGTTGATTTCTAGAACTACTTGCACTTGCATTGTGCCCCTTAAGATTTTGGTGTGGTTGAGATGGAAACTTACCTTTCTCTTGAAAACTAAGAGTAGATGTGAATTTTTCAAGAGTATCTTGAAAAGTTATTATGCTTTGAGCAAGTTAAGTATTGATTGTCTCTTGCTTTTCAATGAATGCATGCAATGTTTCCTCAAGATTTCTTCTAGGAGGTTGAGCATAAAGAGGTGTATTGTTATTATCACTCTTCCAACTAAAATTTGGGTTATTATCACTCTTGAAATGGTGGTTGTGAAGTTTGTATATTATTATTGTCACTCTTCCAACAAACAATTTGGGTTATTTCGCCAATTAGGGTTGTATGTTTACGAGTATGGGTTGTGGTTGGCCCTTTGGAAACTATTTAAAGCATGAGATTGTTCATGGAGACATTCTTTAAAACAAGGCAACGTTGGATAATTATTGATTGAGTATTTATTCGTTTCACATATTTGTCACACAGTGTTTTCAACAAATTTTAATTGACCACTCTTTTTCAATTCTAGTGCCTCGACTTTTCTAGCTAAAGATACAAATTTGACTTGGAAGTCATGATCTTCCTTAAGGATATACATACCTCCACTAAATGTATAAGGTTAAGTTTTACTTAGTGCCTTATAAGTACTCGCAGTGTCCTAATTTTGAGCATTGTCAGCTAACAAGTCTAAGTACTCCGTTGCTTCATCAGGGTCTTTATCTTCAAATGTTCCATTGCACATCAATTCAACCATTTACCTATCTCTAGGTGTTAACCCTTCATAAAAATGTGAAACCAATCTCCATGTTTCAAAACCATGATGAGGGCAAATACTAAGCAAGTCTCGATACCTATCCCAACATTGGTAAAATGTTTCTCCTGGTTTTTGAGTGAAAGTGGTGATTTGTGTTTTGAAAGAGTTTGTTCTATGAGATGAGAAAAACTTCTTTAAAAACTATTGTTACATTGCATCCCAAGCATGAATGGATCCTCGTCTCAAATTTTATAACCGTGTTTTAACTTTATCTTTTAATGAAAAAGGAAAAAGCTTTAATCTGATGGTGTTCATGCTATAATTTGAATCATTATACGTGTTACACACCTCCTCAAATTCCCTTAAATGCAAGTATGGATTTTCTAATTCTAAGCTATGAAAAGAAGATAAAGTTGAATAATGTCTAGCTTAAAATCTAATTCTATGCATGATGGTGTACTTATTCTTGTCGGATTCATGTGGTCTCTAAGTATTCTAACACAGTTATTCTTGTTATTCTCATTATGAAGTGATTGATTATCTTCTTCGACCATATTTTCTGAAAATAATGAGGATACCCTATAAAGTCTACCACTTGATGTAGATGACCACGCTCTCATGCATGTGTAGGAATAAAATAACATAAAAAAGAAAACAAAAGAAGAAGAAACAAGAGACAAGAAACAAAGTTATATACAAGAAAAGTGAAAAGTGAAAATAAAATAAATACTATAATTTGTACAACAACAACAATAATAATACTAGTAGTAATGGAGGTGGAAGTAGTAGTAGCAGTAGTAATAACAATAATAAAAAGAAAAAGAAGGAGAAAAAGAAGAAGATGATAAGAACTTTGAGATGGAATATTAGTGTAAGGATTAAACAATCAGAATAACAAATGTCAAAGTTAGAGTTCCACTAATGGTATGTCAAACAAGTATAGTATAAACTCTTATTATTCAATTGGAAACCACACATAAAGGAGGTTCCAATCAGATTATAGATTGTTAACATGATTACATTATAGTATCTTATTCGATTAATACTAATATTTTTAAATCTCGTCAGACATTCATGATTATAACTTATATTAACAACAAATCAAGTTCTTTTCATAGCTCAGGTGTCGGTTATACCATATAGTATGAACTATGAAAGTGCCAAGCATTTGTTGTACCAAGTATTATATAACATAAATGAAGATTAGTGATTTAACAAGCAAAGTATTAAAGAGTGAACAAGATAACAAATACAAAACATGTTAGCATCAAACATTAAAGTCCACATTAAGTTTAAATTATACTTATTCTTACACTATTAATGCAGCCTTTTCACCTTGACATAATAAACTTAGCAAAACATAATGAAAGAAAGAAAAATAAATAAACAAATTAAGAACATAAATAAGATAAGAGTTAACTAAGGAAAGGAAAGGAAATGGAAGGCATAAACTTGATATTAATGAAAACAAAGCATAAACATCACAAAAAATACAAAGAGAGAAAGCAAGAGCACGACCTTGATCTAGAAACTAAGATGCCTAAATCCACGAAAAATGCCTCCTTTTATAGGCCAAAATTAGAAACTATTGATTTGATGACTAATTGATAAGTGGGTGACCAACTCTTGACTTGGTGACAATCCTTAATTTCTCTTGTCTGTCCAAAACATCAATTATAACGTCAAAATTGGAGCCACTTGAAACATGAAAGTTGTATGAAATTATCTCAGCTTTCTTGTGTAAACAATTCTGGTCATTAGGACTTCTAGAACTCCAGATATGGGTCAAACACTAAACAGTGCTCGGGCTGGAAGATAGATTCGATCTTCTTTGTTGTTGCTTCAATTTGAACTTGAAAATGACCTTTTTAAATCTTGGGCTCCATATGAAAGTTATAGGCCTATGTCTTACCTTTCCATCCATATAAAGTAGACCTAAATCTGATATCTATAGCTCCAAATATGACCTAATTACCAAATAGTGTTTCGGTTTAGATTGCACCGACATCTCTTTTCTAAGTTTAGTCATCTCTTTGCCGTTACAATTTAAATTCTTAAAGTCATCAATCAATTCTTTTATTCATGTGATAGACCTACATTTAAAATGAACATTTACCACAAATTAAAGGTATATTATATTATTAGATATATTATTATAAAACATGCTTTAGTTAAGGAGTTATTGATACTTCAAGTGCAAAATGATGATATAAAACCATGATTAAAATGCACTTTTAAGTACTAATCACATCCCCTAACTAGCTTATCACTAGTCCCTAGTAATCAAAGCGTTAAAATAGAAAAACAATTTGCAAATTCCACAAAGTAAGGTATTCATCATTTAACTTCCATTAATCTATCCAGATAAACAAACTCTCGTTAAATTTATATACCTGCTCAATACCTCTTAACAAGATATTCATAGACCTTTCTTTTGTGCTGAATGTATCAACACATAATTATGGGGCTTTTCTTGGAAGAAAACAAAATTTTTATTCTAATGTTTAAGGTTAACTTCCTTGGGTTGGGATACTTATTTTTTTCTTTTTTTTTTTAAAATATATATACATATAATTTAACAACACCATGCATCTTTAACCCATGTAATGAGTTTTAAGCTAATGACTCCTAAACCAGTTGGTCTTAGGGCATTAGGTGTTAAGACACCCCTACGAGCTTAGTAACTCGGGTCGCAGATATTGATATGTAGATAATGTAATGTTTTATTCCCTTAAGATTTTCTCCTTAACCCCATGTGTCGCTACATGACGTCGGACGACGACTCCACTCTTTTTTGTTTGTTTTAACAAAAAATAATTTAGTTTTTTCTTTGATTTGGGGGAATTAAAGATTTTATTTGGAGTCGCCATCTAGTAATTTGAGGGAACTAGAAATCCAAAATTAGATACTGGTCCTAGAAATTCGGGTACTGGGTTAGTTATGATTAAGGGAAGGTAGACACCACCCTTAAAACATCCTTTCAAAGAAAGGTTACCCTTACTTGTGTGTTTTTCTTATTTGATTCAAATGCTATTATATTTTGAGCTTATTTGTAAATTTTTAACATGGTTAACGTTGGTCCCTAAAAATAGAAGACACGTTAAAAATAACATCAGTTCCTAAAATTAGGAGACTTTGTCTAAAATGTCAACATTTATCCCTAAAAAGGAGAGTTACATTTGATTTACCAAAATAAATAATAATGGACACAATCCATATTTGGTATTTAAATTTTTGACATCGGTCATTTTCTATAAATAAAAAAGACATGTCGACAAATAATATTTATTTTATAAAACAAAAATTATTTTGATATCATTGACAAATGGATATATCAATTCTTGAGAATTGGGTTTTTGACCCATGAGTGATATGATAAAATGGATGTTGGACCCGCATCGTTATTTATTTTGGTTTATTTTTGTTTTTTTACATGCAAAAATTTACAAGTATTTATATATAAAAATATCAAAAAATACCATAAAATATCATAGAAAATTACCTGAGTACCCCTATATAGGCAAAAGACTGAAATACCCTCGAATTTATCGAAAATTTATGAAAATACCATTGGCAACGCGTGTGGCTCACATGCGGTTACTGTTGACGGCGACGAATTTTTTCGATGAAATTCCAGCCAAACGATGGTTGATTCTGGTATATCTGAACACGAGGATTCTGATGGTGGTGGTCTCGTTGGCCGATGAATGAGGGAGAATCGACGACTTAAAGGTCAATTGGCCGATGACGGTTGCGGCCCTTTTCCGACCAAAATTGCCGGTGAAAAAGTGTAAAACGATCGTGGTTTTGCTTCAGAGGAGGCGATGCACATTTCTGTGGTGGTTTCGTGGCTTGAAACGACCAAAAATGAGAGATCGATGGAGAGAGAGAAAATTGCCAGCGAGAGGAGAGAGAGGCTTTGGGTTTTGCTATGGTGTGGACGAGTGTATGGTGCACCGGTGGGTCTGAAGGCTGGGAACTGTTGGATCTTGGATGAATAGATCGTGCGGCTATGATTGGTTTGATCTTCAAGTTGATTGGACGGTCAGGATGGACTGGGCTAAGATCTGGTGTTTCGCGGTGTACCGAGTGTTTGGTACACCTGATGACGTGGCGCAACAGGATCATAGGGTAGATTATTTTAAAGGCCGAGATTGATTTGGGTTTTAATCTGGTGTGGTAAAGCCTATTGTATCCTAAGACATCAAAGACTCAGATTTAAACACTATTAGATCTAACGGTTGGAATATTTTTGGTATTTTTCAATTTGTTTTAAAAAAAAATCAATATCTTACTAGGTGTAGAAAAAGTATATAAAATAGTAATGCGACTCTTACCTTGTGCACCCATAAACTTTCTCGAATTCAAAATTCAGAATTCGTTTATGTCTCTGATTAGTACTTAAAAGTGCATTTTTATCATGGTTTATATCATTATTTTGCACTTGAAGTATCAATAACTCCTTAACTAAAGCATGTTTTATAATAATATATTTAATAATATAAGATACCTTTAATTTATAGTAAATATTCATTTTAAATGCAGGCCTATCACATAAATGAAAATATTGATTGATGACTTTAAGAACTTAAATTGCAAAGGCCAAGAGATGGTCAAACTTAGAAAAGAGATGTCGGTGCAATCCAAACCAGAACACTGTTCGGTAATTGGGTCATATCTGGAGCTACAAATCTCAGATTTAGGTCCAATTTATATGGATGGAAAGGTAAGACAACAACAAAAAAGCTGAGACAATTGCCCGAGCACTGTTCTTAAAGTCCAAGATCTAAAAAGGCCATTTGCAAGTCCAAATTGTAGCAACAACAAAAAAGCCCGAATCTGTCTTCCAGCCCGAGCACTGTTCGGTATTTTGGCCATATCTAGAGTTCTAGAAGTCCAAATGAGCTGAATGTTTTACACAAGAAAGCTGAGACAATTGCCTACAACTTTCATGTTTCACCTGGCTCCAATTTTGACGTTATCAATGATGTTTTGGGCAGACAAGAGAAGATAAGGATTGTTACCAAGTCAAAAGTTGGCCACCCACTTATCAATTAGTCATCAAATCAATAGTTCCCAATTTTGGCATATAAAAGGAGGCATTTGCCATGCATTTAGGCATCTTGGTTTGCAGATCAAGATCATGCTCTTCCTTTCTCTCTTTGTATTTTTTGTAATGTTTATGCTTTGCTTTCATTAATATTAAGTTTATGCCTTTCATTTCCTTTCCTTTACTTAGTTAACTTTTATGTTCTTATTTTGTTTATCTATTTTGCTTTCTTTCATTATGTCTAGCTAAGTTAGTTATGTCAAGGTGAAAAGGTTACACTAATGGTGTAAGAATAAGTATAATGTAAACTTAATATGGACTTTAATGTTTGATACTAACATGTTTTATATTTGTTATCTTGTTCACTCTTTAATACTTTGCTTGTTAAATGACTAATCTTGATTTATGTTGTATAACACTTGGTACAAAAAATGCTTAGCACTTTCATAGCCCATAATGTATGGTATAACCGACACCTGAGCTATGAAAGGAACTTGATTTGTTGTTAACATAAGTTATAATCATGAATGCTTGACGAGATTTACAAGTATTAGCATTAATTGAATAAGATGACTAATGTAATCATGTTAACAATATATAATCTGATTGGAACCTCCTTTGTGTGTGGTTTCCAATTCAATAATAAGAGTTTATACTATACTTGTTGATATACCATTAGTGGAACCTCTAACCTTAACATTTGTTATTATCATTGTTTAATCTTTACATTAATATTCCATCTCAAAGTTCTTATCATCTTCTTTTTCTTCTTCTTCTCCTTCTTTATTATTATTATTACTATTACTACTAGTATTATTAGTATTATTATCGCTACTATTATTATTGTTGTTGTTATTGTTACTATTGTTGTTGTTTATAATTTGTACAATTAACCTCCCTGTGGTTCGACCCCGGTCTTACCGGGTTATTTATTACTTAGACACTCCTGCACTTGAGAGAAGACATCAATCTTTTAGTCGTGTCAGTCTCCCTCCTCTTGTGTGTCTTGATTTCATTGGCTATTTATATAGCCAATGAAAGGGGATAGCAAATCACAAGAGTGCAGGTAATCACAGGATTGTGCAAAATTTTCAACGTACAGCTGCACAGCCTACCATCGGTAGAAATCCTCCGCCTACTGTAACAAAATTGAATCATTTTTCTTGTTTTATTATATATAATAATAATATTTATTTATAGGGGTAAAATTTAAAATTCAAATCAGTATTATAAAAAGATTTTCATTCGGGTAAAAAATCTTTATACGGGTAAAAAACTCGATGGATCAGGTTTTATGACAAAAAATACCAGTTTTGACCCAAAATAGTCTGAAACTCATTTTTTATCGCGGTTGACATGGTGAGACCCGTATTAACCTGGTGGACTTGGTATTGACCGAAAATGATAGTTTTGACTCGAAACAACCCGACACTCATTTTTCATGGCGGTCGACATGGTGGGACTCGTATTGACCCAGTGGACTCGATTTTGACCGAAAATGACGGTTTTGACCCGAAACAGCCCGAAACTCATTTTTCATCGCGGTCGACATGGTGGAACCCATATTGACCCGGTGGACTCGGTTTTGACCGAAAATGACGGTTTTGACCCGAAACGACCCGAAACTTATTTGTCATCGCGGTCGATATGGTGAGACCCGTATTGACCCGGTGGACTCGGTTTTGACCGAAAATGATGGTTTTGACCCGAAATAGCCCGAAACTCATTTTTCATCGCGGTCGACATGATGGGACTCGTATTGACCCGGTGGACTCAGTTTTGATCGAAAATGACGGTGTTGACCCAAAAGGACCCGAAACTCATTTTTCATCGCGGTCGACATGGTGGAACCCGTATTGACTCGGTGGACTCGGTTTTGACCGAAAATGATGGTTTTTGACCCGAAGCGGCCCAAAACTCATGTGTTATCCCGATCGACATCGGTTAACCCGTATTGATTTAATGGACTCGATTTTGGTAGAAAGATGCAGTTGACTCGAGAAAATATATTTTAAACTCTTGTTTTTTTTCTTTTTTTTTCTTCTTTTTTTATTTATTATGTTTTTTTGTTATGAATAATAAGATAAAATAACATTCAAAAATTTTTAGTGAATCCAAAATTGGGTTACAACAGTTGCCCCCTCTTTACAATGCTTACGGTGCAAAGACATTGAAAAAATCATTTTCTTTTGACTTTGCATAGGAAGTTTTGTGAAGAAAAATGATGGAGGCGTTGAAAAACACATATATTTTCAGTTGGTCTAATTCTTATGGGCGACCTGCCCAAGTGAAAAACATGAAAGTGTTTTCAATCTTGATTTTGTGAAATACTTGAAAGCGATTTCAACAATGGTTTAGTGAAATACATGAAAGTGATTTCAACAATGGTTTGGTGAAATACATGAAAGTGATTTCAGATTTTTTTTTATGAAATACATGAAAGTGATTTCAACAATAGTTTTGTGAAATACATGAAAGTGATTTCAATAATGGTTTTCTAAAATACATGAAAGTGATTTCAGATTGATTTTGTGAAATACATGAAAGTAATTTCATCATTGATTTTGCGAAATACATGAAAGTGATTTCAACAATGGTTTTCTGAAATACATGAAAGTGATTTCAGATTGATTTTATGAAATACATGAAAGTGATTTCACTATGATTTTCAAGGTTAATGAAAACTTCTAAAGGAAGTCATATTTGTACGACTCAAATCTGATTTGTAAAAATCGATCTCAAAGATGATGAAAGCTTTTCATGAAAGTCTTATATCTACAGTTGAGATCTGATTTGCAATCGATTTCAGAGATAATGAAAGCTTCTCACGAAAGTCTTATATCTACGGTTGAGATCTGATTTGTAAATCGATCTTAGAGATGTTGAAAGCTTCTCACGAAAGTCTTATATCTACGGTTGAGATTTGATAATTTGTTCAGAATAATAGTAGGAGTAGAATCCTTATAAATTACACAGTATTTGGTGACAGACATCATCAACTTCTTATATTTCAAGCCTTTCAAAGTTCTCAACTCTTGAAGCTTTAATCATGTCTTCCTCTTCTTCCAATGTTAACCCAAATCTTGTTCCTACAGTAGAACCTATAGTTTGGCATACTACTTTTGAAGTGAATGGTCGTCTAGTTATAATAGAAGATACTGTAATGGATAATGAAGATACTGCTGTAGCCGTGGCTAGAGACATGGTCCTTCCCCGTGATGAAACCATGCTGGTAGCTAAGAGCAATATTGAAGCAGTGAATCAGTCACTTGCTCTCAGTATCAAAGTTACTTCATCTTTGGTGAACGTTGCAGAGCGTCTTCATGCTAGAAGACTTGAGCTGAATACTCAGGTTCTTGATCCATCATCTAATTTAGAATTTAAGGAATAGACTCCGTGATGAAAGACGTCACATAAATGACTTGGAGAGGAGGAACCAAGAGCTGAATACATGTGTTGACTTTTGGAAGGACTATGTTAACACACAACACCTCGAGTTCGAGGAAGAGATGGAGAATATGACAATATCCCGTCCTCGCACTGTTTAATATTTGTACTTTTAAACTTTTTGTCATGAATAAAAAATCCATCTTTCTTATCTTCATTTATGAATTTTGCTTTCATGAAATTGCCATATTTGATGTGATTAGAATAACTTCATTTCGTCTGAATCTCGTTGGATCCCATTGGGAATTTTGTTTCAAGAAATATCTACAAGACAAATATGCAATGTTTGTGAAGTTAGATGATATGCAATGCATCTTATCTTTTTGAAATATAGATCCCCCTTTCATCTTGTTTGGCGATCTTGAATGTTAATAAGCTCTTTTGATTCACGCGTCTTTCAAATCTACTCAAGCTAACCCATGTTATTAAGTTCTCCGATAAACTTTGTTTGAGTTTCCTAATAGTCACTGCCTCTTTCTCCATTGGATACTTCATTGAGAGCATTAGCTTCTCCCTGGCCTGACATTGTGTTGTTGGTAACATTTCCGTTGTTGAGGATTCTTTAACCAATTCACATGGTCAATATATGAGGATTATCCCACTTTACCTGAGATTTTCATATCTGAAGATGTATCAGTTATCATATTATCTAACTGATCATATTATGAGAGGCAAAAATCTCATTTCATAGAAACTACATAATCATGCTATTTCAATCCCACACTAGAAGAAGTCTACAGTTTTATCATGTGTATCTCCCACAAGGGAAGCAAATTTCATTGTGCCATTAGGAATCTGATGATTGCTTCTCTACCTCTGAAAGATTTCTTGTGATTGCTTCTCTACCCTTGGAAGAAGTAACTATCTCTTTTCATTTCCTCATTTGCTGTTGTTGTCGTTAGAATCTCTGATTTTCTAACACTGCCTTTCGGTGTGTCATATATCTGTCTTCTTCACATAGAAAACCATTTTTTCAAAAATGATTTTTCAAAAGATCTCTTTTGTTTTTCAAAACTGAAACTCTCAATGTCTGTTTATAACAATGTTCAAGCAAATCTAAGGATTTGTATTAAATCTCTTAGTAGAAGTAATCTTAGATAAAGGTAAGTGATGAGATGACCTTCTACTTTGGTTTAAAAAGTGTTCAAGCGATTACTTGAATGTATTTTGAGGGAAAAGGAACAATTGCCTTTTATTTTTAGAAACACTCCTTTTATCAGCATGAATAATTATGAGTAATTATTTGCTACGTCATGACTCTTTATGAAAAAGTCTCTTATATTTTGAGAACACTGTTTATTAATTCAGGTTGCTTTCTTGATTAGAAAGGACTTTAAAGGCATGTAATGTATTTATGGCTCTAGGTTGTAAAAGAAAGGGGATTTCATAAGCTCAAAAAAAAAAGTGTTTAAGGGTTTGAAAACTATAGATCAATGTTATCTTATCTTTATCTTTTTTTTTTATTATCTTGACAACAAAATGATACTAAATATTCCAAATTAGAAATTTTTTTTCTTTTTGTTGGGAATTCTCTCAATTATTTGTAATTTTTTTGTTTGAATTCCTTGTTAGACTTCATAAGCTCAAATGTCTTCAAGATGATTTCCATGATCATTTCTTTTATTTTGCCCCCAATATAGGGTGTGATCTTAGTTAAGGTTCTTATGAAAGAACAAAAAACTTTAAATAGACTCGGCTCAAATTGGGACTGCAAAGGATAATTTTAAAAGAAAGTGAAAGGAATATCAAAGATGACCTTTCTTCATTTCAAGTAGTATCGGTTAAAACCAATAAACTTTGTCCACATCCAGCATAATATTTTGGATTTATAAGATACCATGTTTTACAAGTCCATGACAAGCTAATGTACTACCAACCATTATTCATCCTGATAAAATGTAAGTCCAAGACATAATTTAAGTGATAGTTGTTCCAATTGTGTGTTTTTGACTTGTATGGTCATCTCTTTTAAGAGAATTGCTTTGAACATTATCCTAAACAAATCATTGATTTATCTCATTGAAATCATAAACAAAATCAATTCTTTTAAAACCTTATTTAAGAAGAATGGGTTCTCTTGTAAAAAACATTTGAAAGATCAAATTGTTGAGCCATTGAGATCATGCATGATAAGGTATATGCAAAGAGAATTTCCTGGCCAAAACTTCATTTCATTTGATTTTGATTGCATGAAATACATCATACATAATACTTTTTCACAAAATCAAAGTTCACGGGCCTAGGTAAATCATCTCCATCCATCCTACTTAACAACAGAGCCCCTTCGGAGAATGCTTTCTTCACTACATATGGGCCTTCATAGTTTGGTGCCCACTTGCTTCGGTCTTTACTTGGTAGTGGTAAGATTGTTTTGAGTACAAGATCCCCTTCTTTGAATTCTCTTGGTCAGACTTTCCGGTCATATGCTTTGGCCATCCTTCTTTGGTATAGCTAGTGATGACAAATTGCATCCAACCTCTTCTCACTTATCATGTTTAGCTGCTCATATCTCACTTTAGCCCATTCAGCTTCTTCTAGTTTAGATTCTATTAGTACTATCAAAGATGGAATTTCTACTTCTAAAGGCATCACCGCCTCCATCCCAAATACTAGTGAATAAGGTGTAGCTCCAGTAGATGTTCTTACTACTGTGCGATATGCATGTAGAGCAAAGGGAAGCATCTCATGCCAATCCTTGTAAGTGACTACCATCTTCTGGATAATCTTCTTGATATTCTTGTTTGCAGCTTCGATAACACCATTCATCTTTGGTCTGTAAGGAGATGAGTTTGAATGTTTAATTTTCCACTTCATGCACAATTCTGTGATCATTTTTCAATTAAAATTCTGGGCATTGTCGATCACTATCTTCTCAGGTGAACCATACCGATAGATCAAATCTTTCTCAATGAAACTCTTGACCACCTTTTGAGTTACATGGGCATAAGAGCTGGCCTCCACCCACTTTGTGAAGTAATCAATGGCTACTAAGATAAATTGATGCTTATTGCTGGCCTTTGGGTTGATTGGCCCAATCATATCTATTCCCCACATTGCTAATGGCCATGATGATGTCATATTAAATAGAGGAGCTAGAGGTGCATTTATCTTATCACTATACACTTGACATTTATGACATTTCCTGACATAATCGATGCAATCCTTCTCCATGGTCATCTAGAAATACCCAGATCATTGTAATTGTCTAGCCATCATATGCCCATTTGCATATGTTGCACAAATTCCTTCATGAATTTCTTGCAATGCTACCTTAGCTTCGATTTCATCTAGACATCTTAGTAAAGTCCCATTCAATGACCTTTTGAATAGAATTTCTCCATCCAGGTAAAATTCCAGAGCTAACCTTCTCAAGGTCTTCATATCTGCTTTGGATGCCCCCAAAGGATACTCTTGATATTGGATAAACTACTTTATGTCATAAAACCATGGGTTCCCATCTATTTCTCCTTCAATTGAACAACAATGAGCTGGAAAATTTCTAATCTTAATGCAGATTAGTTGTACCTTGACTCCGTAATCAGTTTTGGTCATAGAAGCTAAGGTTGCCAAAGAATCAGCAAACTGGTTTTTGTCTCTTCCCATATGAGTAAAATCTATCTCATTAAAGCCCTTAGTCAGTTTCGAGAGATATTGTTGATATGGTATCAATTTTTCTTCCTTTGTCTGCCATTCGCCTTTCACTTGACAGATTATTAACATTGAATCCCCATAGACATCAAGCTTCTTTATTTTCATCTCCAAAACAGCTTCTAATCTAAGGATACAAGCCTCATATTCAGTAGTATTATTAGTGCATTCAAATTATAGTTTGACTGAGACGGGATATTGCTTCTTGTCAGGTGAGATTATTGACATGACGAAAAGGTTGATGTCTTCTCCCAAGTGCAAGAGTGTCGAAGTAATAAATAACCCGGCAAGACCGGGGTCGAACCACAAGGAGGTTAATTGCACAAATTATAAACAACAACTATAAATAACAACAATAGTAACAATAACAACAACAACAACAACAACAACAACAACAACAACAACAATAATAATAATAATAATAATAATAATAATAATAATAATAATAATAATAATAATAATAATAATAATACTAGTAGTAATAGTAGTAGTAATAGTAGTAGTAATAATAATAATAATAATAAAGAAGGAGAAGGAGAAGGAGAAGATGATGAGAACTTCGAGATGGAATATTAATGTAAAGATTAAACAATGATAAGAACAAATGCCAAGGTTAGAGGTTCCACTAATGGTATGTCAAACAAGTATAGTATAAACAATTGGAAACCACACCAAATGAGGTTCCAATCTGATTATAGATTGTTAACATGATTACATTAGTCATCTTATTCGATTAATGCTAATACTTATAAATCTTGTCAAGCATTCATGATTATAACTTATGTTAACAACAAATCAAGTTCCTTTCATAGCTCAGGTGTCGGTTATACCAAACCATATGAACTATGAAAGTGGCTGCTCCTAACGTGGAAAATCAGCCACTATGCATAAACATTGACAATAATGTAAACTTTGAGCTCAAATATGGTTTTATACATTTGTTACCAATATTTAATGGTCTTACAGGAGAAGATCCTCATACTCATCTCAAGGAGTTCCATATGGTTTGTGTTGGCATGAAACCGAATGGAGTTGATGAAGAACAAGTTAAGTTGAAAGCTTTCCCTTTCTTTTTAAAAGGGGCAGCAAAGGCATGGCTTTTCTCTATTCTCCCAGGATCTATTGGAACTTGGAATGCCATGAAAAGGATTTTCCTTGAGATGTATTTCCCAGCATCTTGAGTTGCCAACATAAGGAAAGAAATATGTGGGATTCGACAATCTCATGGAGAGACACTCTCCGAGTATTGGGAAATATTTGAGCAACTATGCATTCAATACCCTCATCATCAAATACCCGATCAACTGCTCATTCAATATTTCTATGAAGGATTGATGCCTATTGACCGTAGTATCATTGATGCTGCAAGTGGAGGCGCATTGGTGGATAAGACACCCGAGGCTGCATGCCAATTGATCTCAAACATGGCAGCTAACTCAAAATAGTTTGGCACTCATGGAGACTTCTCTAACAAACGAGTAAATGAGCTAAGTATTTCTAACCTTGAAAATAAAGTTAATGATCTTACTTCTCTTGTGCATTCTTTGGCTTGTGGAAATGTGCAGCAGGTGAAAGTTTGTAGCATATGCTCCTTACAAGGACATGCTTCGGATATGTGCCCAACAATGCAAGAAGATTACATTGAACAAGCTCATGCAATTGATGGAGCATTCAACGGACAACCCCAACATAAATATGATCCCTTTTCCAACACGTACAATCCCGGATGGAGAGATCATCCCAACTTATGCTATAGCAACCCATCCCAACAAGGCAATCAAGGCCAACAATTCCATCCCCATGGATTTTAGCCCCAACAGAATTATCAAGCAAGACAACCCCCTCCTCCATTCACAAACTCCAATGTTATGGGGTCGTCATCCAATGATGATCTTCGTGAGATGATGAAAACTTTGGCTTCTAATACTGTTACCTTGCAACAAAATGTCATGTCTTTTCAACAGGAAACAAGGTCAAGTATTCACAACTTGGAGAAGCAAATGGGGCAAGTAGCTTCAAATATAGGGAAATTGGAGGCACAAATGAATGGAAAATTACCCTCCCAAGCATTGAATCCAAAAGAGAATGTTAGTGCAATCATGCTGAGAAGTGGGAAAGAACTTGAAGAGAAAAGGTCAAAACAAATTGAGATGGAGGAAGAAGAAGAGATAGAAACTGAATTGAGTATAAAGAAGGAACATCATCCTCCTTCACAAACTAAAACATCGACCAACACTCCAAAGGTAACTCCTCACTCAATAAATTCCAATTTTAAAGCAATTCCACCCTTTCCTGTGAGTTCTTCTAGGTCAAAGAAAGAGGACAAAGAAAAAGAGATTTTAGAGGTTTTCAAAAAAGTAAAACTCAACATTCCTTTGCTTGATGCTATCAAGCAAATTCCCAAGTATGCTAATTTTTTGAAGGAGTTGTGTACTACCAAGAGAGCTTTCAAATTGAAAGGTCATGAAATGGTAAGTATGGGTGAAGTTGTGTCTGCTGTTGTTCAAAAGAATATGCCTTTGAAGCAAAAGGACCCAGGTGCGTTTACTATCCCATGTGTTATTGGTAATGCTTGTTTCAAGAGGGCCTTGTGTGATTTAGGTGCATCCAATAGTGTTATGCCCAAACATGTTTATGATTCTCTTAGTCTTGAGCCTTTGCATAAAACTAGCATTGTAATACAACTTGCGGATCGTAGTTTGGTTTACCCACTTGGTGTGATAGAGGATGTCCTAGTCAAGATTGATACTTTGGTTATTCCATGTGACTTTTATATTCTTGATATGGAACATGATTCTTGTGATTCATCAACCAACACTCCTATATTGTTTGGAAGACCATTCTTGAAAACTATCAACACAAAGATTGATTGTGGTAAGGATACCTTGTTTATGGAGGTAGGAGATGAACAAATTGAATTCAATTTTCATGATGCAATGAAATATCCTTATAGCAATGTTTATTCTATCACATGCTATGACCAAATTGATAAGTGTGTGTAGTAAGTTTGTGATTTTGATTGCGAAGATGGATTAAGTATAGCTTTGAGCTATGGCTATGATTTCACCAAGATAGAAGAGATGGAGAGGCACATATATGTTCCCCAAAACATGCACAAATCAGTATTGGCCTTACAAGCTTTACAAATCGTTCCCCATGGTAATGTCCTTATTGATTTATTACTCTCATATAAAAAGCTTTTGCCATCTATTTTACAGGCCCCTGAGTTAGAATTAAAACCTTTGCCTGATAATTTGAAGTATGTATTCATTGGCGACAACAATACACTTCCCGTTAACACAGCAAAAGGTTTGACAAGTATACAAGAGGAAAAACTTGTGAAGTTGTTGTGTGATCACAAAACGGCCATTGGATGGACTTTAGCTGACATCAAGGGCATTAGTCCCTCAATGTGTATGCATCATATACTATTGGAGGACAACGCAAAACCAACAAGGGAACTGCAAAGGAGGTTGAACGCACCTATGATGGAGGTAGTGAGAGCTGAAATTTTAAAACTGTTAGATGCAGGAGTCATTTACCCCATCACTGACAGTAAATGGGTGGCGCCAATCTATGTGGTGCCTAAAAAGACCGGAATCACATTGGTGAAAAACAAAAATGATGAGCTCATTCCTATTCACATCTCGAGTGGATGGAGAATGTGTGTTGATTACAGAAAGCTCAATCTTTCTACACGCAAAGATCATTTCCCATTACCATTCATTGATCAAATGCTTTAACGCCTAGCAGGTAAGTCTTTTTATTGCTTTCTTGATGGATATAGTGGATACAAGCAGATTGTTATTAATCCTGAGGATCAAGAAAAAACTACATTTACTTGTCCTTTTGGTAAATATGCATATAGGAGAATGCCTTTTGGTCTTTATAATGCTCCTGCAACTTTTCAAAGATACATGATGAGTATTTTTTCTGACTATGTTGAAAGAATAATCGAGGTTTTTATGGATGATTTCATGGTGTATGGTGATTCTTTTGATAAATGTCTAGAAAATTTATCTTTGATCCTAAAAAGGTGCATTGAAACAAACCTTGTCTTGAACTATGAAAAGTGTTATTTTATGGTAGAACAAGGAATAGTTCTTGGGCATGTTGTGTCTTCACGTGGATTACAAGTTGATAAAGCTAAGATAGATGTTATTTCATCATTGCCTTACCCCTCATGCGTGAGGGAAGTTCGTTCTTTTCTAGGTCATGCAGGTTTCTATCGACGCTTTATCAAAGATTTCTCGAAGATTACAGCACCTTTGTGCAGACTAATAACCAAAGAAGTGGATTTTGTGTTTGATCAAGCCTGTAAAGATGTCCATGATGAGCTTAAGAGACGTGTCACATCTGCCCCTATCATCCAACCACCAAATTGGGATGAACCTTTTGAGATAATGTGTGATGCGAGTAACTATGTGGTAGGAGTTATGCTTGGGCAAAGAATTGGGAAGAATTTGCATGTTATTGCCTACGTTTCTCGCATGTTGGATGGAGCACAATGCAATTACCATACAACTGAAATGGAACTTTTTGCAGTGGTGTTTGCTCTTGAAAAATTCAGGTCATATCTACTTGGTATAAAAGTCATTGTTTTTACTGACCATGCAGCTCTCAGGTATCTTTTGAAGAAGAAGGAGTCCAAACCAAGACTGATTAGGTGGATCTTGCTTTTACAAGAATTTGATCTTGAGATCAAAGACAAAAAAGGTGCCGAAAACCATTTGGCTAATCACTTGAGTCGACTGAGGACCAAGGATATTCTAATTGAAACAATAAAAGAAACATTTCCTGATGAACAATTATATATGTTGTACTCCTCTACAAGACCATGGTATGCTGATTTGGTGAACTATTTAGTCACCAAAGAATTCCCTCTAGGTTTGTCTACATCCCAAAAGGACAAGTTACGAGTTGATGCTAAATATTATTTTTGGGATACTCCTTACTTGTGAAAATTTTGTGTGGATCAAGTAGTAAGGAGATGTGTACCACAGGATGAATTTCATTCCATTCTCCCTTTTTATCATTCTCATTCTTGTGGTGGGCATTTTGGAGCAAAAAGAACAGCCCACAAGGTATTTGAAAGTGGTTTCTATTAGCCTTCTATTTTTAAAGATGCATATCACTTCTGCAAATCATGTGAAAAATGCCAAAGAACAAGTAATATCACTCATAAAAATCAAATGTCTTTAACAAATATTCTTGTAAGTGAAATTTTTGATGTTTGGGGTATTGACTTTATGGGTCCATTTCCTTCTTCTTTTGGAAATCTTTATATTCTTCTTGTTGTTGATTATGTGTCCAAATGGATTGAGGTGAAAGCCACACGAACTAACGATGCTAAGGTTGTTTTAGATTTTGTCAGGACTCATATATTTGATAGGTTTGGCATCCCTAAAGCTATCATCAGTGATCGTGGCACTCATTTCTACAATCGTTCCATGGAAGCATTGCTACGCAAATATCATGTGACTCATCGAACATCTACAGTATATCATCCGCAAACGAATGGCCAAGCTGAAATTTCCAATCGAGAAATCAAGTCCATTTTGGAGAAAACAGTGCAACCTAACCGACTAGATTGGAGTCTACACCTTGGAGATGCACTTTGGGCTTATAGGACTACTTATAAATCACCCATAGGAATGTCACCTTATAGAATGATTTATGGGAAAGCATGTCATCTACCGGTGGAGCTTGAACACAAAGCTTTTTGGGCCATTAAACAATGCAACATGGATTATGATGCTGCTGGGATTGCAAGAAAATTGCAACTGCAAGCGTTGGAAGAAATTCAAAATGATGCTTACGAGAATGCAAGAATTTACAAAGAAAAGACTAAGAATCTTCATGACCGAATGCTTACAAGAAAGGAATTTCATGTTGGAGACAAAGTCCTTCTTTATCATTCGCGTTTAAAACTTTTTCCTGAAAAATTATGCTCTCGTTGGATTGGACCCTTTGTTGTTTCTAATATTTTTCCTTATGGTGCAGTTGAAATTACAAGTTTAGAAACCAGCAAAGTACTCAAGGTCAATGGACATCGTTTGAAACCTTTCTATGAAGGTTGGACGGTAGAACTCACCGCTTCTGTAGAGTTAGCTGAACCAATCTATGAAGAATGAGCATACCACATGTCAAGCCAATGACATAAAACAAAAGCGCTTACTGGGAGGCAACCCAGCACACAAAAAGAAAACTCAGATTTGCTCTCTTTTTCCTTATCTTTTAATTTTTTTGTATTTTAATTTATTTTCTGTCATTCTCTTATGTTCCTTTGCTTTTATTTCAACATTGAGGACAATGTTGTGTTTTAAGTGTGGGGGTATTGGGAGAATTTTTATTTTCTTATTTTAGTTTTCTTTGTTGTTCTTAAAAAAAAAATTGTGTTTGATCTTTTTAACTCCTATTGGCTTTTGAGAATATGAGTATTATGTATGAGAATTAATTGAGATAGATGAAGACATAAATCAAATGAAAGAGTATGCATGCAAATTTTAAGGTTTAATTGGTTTAGGGATTGACTTTGAGAATATGCCATGTTGATTTTATAGTGTTATACCACTACAAGTTTTTGAGCCTTCAACATTGTATTCTTTGAGTGTGCATTCTTTCAATGATATGTATCTCTAGAACTTGCTTCATATCTTATTGAGATTATATTCCATTACAAATATACATGAAGATGATAAAGGCAATAGGAATTTTAAAGCACTTGAACCAAAAAGCCAACCTAAAACATATTATCCTTAGTGAGCCCCTTTTGAGCTTGTTTATCTTTTCTTTGCTTTATCCATGTATAAGCCTTAACTTTATATATATTTTCCTTTTCCCCTGACCAAGGATTAGTAGAGCATGTATTTGTGATACTTCATGGAATTATGGTTGGAAATTATGTGGAAAGATAGTAGAAGTAATGCTTGATGAAAAGATGGGCAAAATTACAAAAAAAAAAGAAAAAAAGAAAAGAAGAAAAAAAAATGTCCCTTTATGTTCTTAAGATTTTATGTTAAAAGAGCTTACAATCAAAAGGAGTTGAGCATTGGTGATTAAAGATGAAAAATTTATGAGCTTTGATGGAATATCTTGTTTGAAATATCATTTTTCGGAATGCTCTACTTTCTTTGATTTGAACCTTTTCTTTTACTCTCTTTTACCTCACCTTAACCTTAGCCCCATTACAACCGGAAAATAAGACCTTTTGATTCATGCATTGTTTGTAATATGTTAGTAATGGAGATGAGATTCAAAAAGCAAGCTTATGGTAGAACATACTCTTTGATTGAATTTGAGAGATTTAAACACATAAACCCTAAACACATGAGTGTTGGAGTGCATATCAATGAGAGGACCTATCACTTTGGCATGGCATAGATTTCATTTAAATCCCGACGATTGATTGAATTTTAAAGTTTGCATATAAACAAATTCATAAAAATTTATTTATTTTATCCTTTTTTATTATATTTTTATTTATAATGCTTGTACTCTTGGACATTGATGGGAGATTAAGAGATTGATCATGGTTATTTTCAATTTAATTTTATTTATCCTTTCTCGAGGACGAGAAAGAGCTAAGTGTGGGGGTATTTGATGTAACCATATTATTCGATAGTTTCACCCATATTTACCTAATGTTTTGTCCATGTTTTATATATAAAATGCCTTGATATTCTTTGTTTTATGTTTTGAAGGCACTTTTGGATGAAAAATGCAAAAAGGAGTAAATTGGAGATAATTGGTAGATTTGACGTTCAGTCAATATTTTGTGCAGAGCGTGAGTTCTAGAGATCGAAATGAAGTGATTCTAGGGGAACTAAAAAGCTAACATTCATACCTTTCTGGAAATGTAATGCAAGAAAAATAAAAAGAGGAAGATCATGGAAATCACATCCTTCAAAGTCAAATCTCGCATTCTGCCACTGTTGACCTTTGTCTATTCCAAATTCAATATTTGGATCTATAGAAGTCTAATTTATGCAAACTCAATTTTTTTGGATTCCTGACTCAAAGTTCTATAAACGCTCCAAAATTCATCCAAAAATGATGTCATATGAGGGAGATATGATTTTTCAAAGATGACAACTAAATTCTGCCAACAATCAGCTTTCGTGAAGAAATGAGTCCAAATTACGTTTCGAAGCTTCTAAACCGTCATCCAAGTTTTTATATCAGCAATTTAGCTCCTCTAAGTCAGAGTTTGAAGATTTCATACAAGGCTATTTCTCTTTTTTAGGAAAAATAGTTATTGAAGTACTTAAATGTCAATTGTCAACTTAAGGGAGGACTACTTTGTAAATTAGGAACTAGGGTTTCTTAACATATAAAAAGAAAGAGAGAGAGGAGAGAAGGGGGCAGTAGCCAAAAGTAAAGAAACACAAATTCTCTCCTCTACAAACCCAAAAAATCATGCTCTCTTCATTCTTTAAGAGTAGTTGTTTAATGGTTATGCAAGGGTAAGCTCTTTTCTTGGTTGCAAGGACATAACAAACCTTCGGATTTCAAGAACCGTGAGATTTATGCTTCCTTTTATTTTCAGTTTATATTATGAATAAGTATGGTTGTTTTCCTATGCATATTTTCTATGATTGTTGTTGATAATTGCTAGAGCGGAACTCTAAGTTATTATTGTGAATAATTTATTGCTAAGTTTGATATCAAAACTGGAGTTGTGATGTATGAACTTGTGAAGCAACTAAGCTTGATAATTGTGGCGGAACTACATTATTAAACTTAGGGAGAACACTCAAATAGCTAGTTCTTAGGGCTGCCATTGAACTAAATCATTAATGCGGACATTGTGATTGTTTGTTGGTTAGGGTTAGTTATATGGTGGATCCGTTAATTAATCAACATTAAGAAAAGATAAAAATTCAGAATATAAATTGTAGTTTTGTTTCAAGGATCGGTTCTAATTTTTGTTGGTGGATGTGTGCTTACAACCAAGGTTTGTTTTCTTGATAAATTTTGATTTCAATTGATTTTGTTTGCTAATTTAATTTCTTCCGTAGTTTAGATTATCACAAATCAAAACCCCCCCAATTCCATAACGTATAACATAAAAATCTGAACTAAATCTTCCTTGTGGGATCGACCCCTTGCTTGCTCTATACTATCTTATGTGTTGTGTTTTAAGCTAGGGTAATTAATTTGTGCGACCATAACATCACAACAAGTAATCAAAAAATTGGCTCACATGTTGCTATTAACTAAGATATGAATCGAGCAATGTAATTCAAGCGTCCTAAGAAACCTCTTACTTCTTTCTCGGTCTTCGAAACTGTCATAGGCTAAATTGCTTTCACTTTATCAGGATCGACTTCTATTCCTTTATTTCTTATAACAAATCATAGCAACTTTCCAGACTTTACCCCAAACGAGCATTTTGAAGGATTCAACTTCAACTGATACTTTCTTAGTCTTTCAAATAATTTTCTTAGAACCTGAACATGATCTTCTTCATTCTTAGACTTGGCAATCATATCATCCATATACACTTCAATCTCTTTATGTATCATATCATGGAAAAGTGTCACCATTGCCCTTTGATATGTGGCTTCAGCATTCTTCAACCCGAATGGCATTACTTTATAGCAAAATGTTCCTCATGGTGTGACAAAAGTGGTCTTCTCTTTATCTTCTTTAACCATTTAAATCTGGTTATAACTAGAGAATCCATCCATGAAGGAGTAAGTTGAACTCCTAGCAGCATTGTCTACCAGGACATCTATGTAAGGCAAAGGAAAATCATCCTTCGGACTGGCTTTGTTTAGATCCCTGAAATCTACACATACTCTGATTTTGTTATCCTTTTTTGGTACCACCACTATATTAGATACCCATTAAGGGTATTTAATAAATTCTAGAAAATCGGCATCCCACTACTTCTTTATCTCTACCTTGACCTTGAGCACAATATCTAGATGAGTTCTTTTTAATTTTTACTTAACAGGGTTACATCCTTCTATCAAAGGCAATCTGTGTACTACAATATCAATGTCTAAACCAGGCATATCTGTATAAGACTAGGCAAACACATCGATATACTCTTATAGTAATGAGGTTAAACTACATCTTTCTTCTGTAGTGATCAGAGTTCCAATCTTTAACTCTTTTTTATCTTGCTCAGTGCCTACATTTATCACCTCTAGTTCTTCCTCCGCAGGTTTCCAAGCATGCTCCGACTGTTCTACCCGTCTAGCAAACTCTTCATCCCATTCCTCTTCATCCATTGCAATCTCATCCTTATCAAAGTTTGGCCATTCATTTTCAATGCAATATGTTTGTGGATTTATGGAGGATTCACTTTCAGAATTCCTAAAAGTGAAAGGTTTTTTTAGTGTGAATGCATATCTTGTAGCCGAACAAAACAAAAGGAATTCAACAAATACCGATGAAAATGCTTATTCTCAATATTATTTTAAAATTTGGCTCAACAATTATGAAAAGACCTTATATTGTCATCTTGAGCCAAGATTTCCAACTAGGTATAAAAACACAAAGCAAACTACAATGCAAAACACATAAAAGCAAATATAAGTAGACACTTAATCATTACTTCTTGAAAAAAATTAGGGCTTCTTCAATCTCCCAATTCTGGAATACTTCTTCAACTGAAAGCTTTCATACAAAGGCGCTGGTTGGAGCTTCTTCTAGAGCATAGACAGTTAACTGTGATAACAATTCATCTTCTTTTATTGTTGTTGGCTCATCATCACAGTTCCAGCTTTTCTCTTCACCTTCTTCTACATTATTGATATCCAAGACAGCAAGTTTCTGTCCCAAGACTTCCATCATGTTCACCTCTCCACTGCTTGTAGCATGATTGGGTAAAGTGTTGGAATTCACATTCGGTGCATCATCAAAAGTTATCCATCCAGCTTTTATCAATTACAGAAGCTTGTTTTTTTAATGCATTACAACTTTCAATGTTATGCCCAGCAATGCCAGCGTGATATTCACATGTCATATTAGGCTTATACCAATTTGGGTATGGAGGTTGTAATGGGGTTAAGGGAACAGGGGCCACCTGCCCAATACTCAACAACTTCGAATACATTTCTCTTAAGGGAAGTGGTAATGGTGGCAACCGTTTTTGGGTTCTTTGAAAATTCCTTCTTGGAGGATTAACAATCTGGTTACTTTGTTGGTCATTTGGTTGACTTTATTGGTTCGTAGGGAAAGGTTTAGTGAAGTTTACACTTGCAACTTGTTGGGTAGGTATTTGGAAGTTATAGTGATGGTAATTTTTCTTCTTACCCTTGTACCCTCCTTCCACATTGTTCACCTCAGACTCCTTCTTTTTCCCAGTAAAGCCTTTCTTGTCAATAGACTTTAACATTCTCCCCATTCTTATTGCTTGTTCTATCCTCTCAGCAATAGTTACAGCATCATAGAAATGCTGAGCTGAACTACCCACTAGGTGTTCAAAGTAGGGAGATTTAAAAGTGTTGGTAAATAGAGTGACCATTTCTTTTTCTAAGAAAGAGGGTTGCACATGGGATGCTTTTTCACGCCATCTCAAAGTGTATTCTCTTACAGTCTCTTTGTTGCCCTTCTCCATGACTAATAAGCTTGACCTGTCCGGGGCTACCTCCATGTTGAATTTGTACTGCTCCACAAAAGCTTTGACCAAATCTTTCCACTTTCTAATCTTTGTATTATCTAGTCTTGTATACCAGCTTAGTGTTGATCCAGAAAGACTATCTTGAAAGAAATGGATAAGAAGTTTCTCATCATTCACCACTTCTGCCCCTAGATTTTGAGAAGTGAATACGAAAGGAGCTACTGGCGTAGATACAGATGGAGTTGCAACTGCTGGCTGAGTAGAGGTATCCTCTCCAGACTTGGATACCAGGGCCTGCTCGAGTAGACTTGTAAGTTGTGCGATATCATTTTTCAAGCTCTCCAACTCCCTTTGATAGTGAGCCTTTAGATGTGCTCTTTCTTCGTATTCGAGTGTAATGAATTTTATGATCTTTTAGGGGACCTATATTTTAACCTAAGTGAATGCAATAAAAATGAATGAAATGCACAAATAGATGCAAAGTGCCATATGAATAATGCATGCTTGTTATTTGTTTCAGGCTTTCCTTTAACTTATGATGAGGAACAGACTAGATCAGATTTTCTTAAGAAAGTTCTCACTGAGGACTCCAAACCTACAGGAACTTAAACCGATTTAGGGAAGAAATTTGATGCCTTAATTTTGATCTGGTAAAAAATTCCTCAATAGATTTGGTTTTTTTTTTCATCTCACACTTCCTATAAGGATCGGTGGAGATATAATGAGAATATGAAATGTATATAAAAATGTATGTTAATGCATTGACATTCATTTGTGTCTTATATCCTACTTGATAGGATTTAACTCATAAGGTTTGGCTTAGTTTATTCTATCCTCAAAGAAATTATTTGGTTCTTAGAATGCCTGAATTACTTGTGAAGTAATCGGCCTCTTAACCTTATACAACATGAGTATGGGATAAAATTCCACAATACCCGTTGCATACGGTGAGTTACAATCCAAGCGAAAGTCCAAATGAGCATCAGTGGATATAAGTCACACTTGCCACTTGAATCTTTCTTTTCTAATCTTAAAAAGGACGAAGCTCGGGTTCAGAGCTTTTATGGGTTCATCGTGAAGTGTGTGAGTACATAAATAAATACCATGCATGCATGTGGCAATATGAAAAATTTAAAAGAATTACAGTAATAAATAATGTAAATAAAATAAATACCAAAAATAAATAGCATATAAGAAAAAGCATATGAAAAGGAAACACAAGTAGTTGGTTCAACCCTAAGTCCCTAGTGGAGTCGCCATTCTGTCGCACGACGGCTCCACTCTTTTTTGTTTGTTTTAACAAAAAATAATTTAGTTTTTTCTTTAATTTGGGGGAAATAAAGATTTTAGTTGGAGTCGCCATCTAGTAATTCGAGGGAACTAGAAATCCAAAATTAGACACTCGTCCTAGAGATTCGGGTAATGGGTTAGTTATGATTAAGGGAAGGTAGACACCATCCTTAAAACATCCTTTCAGAGAAAAGTTACCCTTACTTGTGTGTTTTTCTTATTTGATTCAAATGTTATTTGCTTGACCGCTTTTTATGATCGGCTTGTTTTAACTCGCAAGTGCACGAGTGTGCGATGTAGCAATTAACTCAGTAAGATCGAGGTCATATCCACAGAGACCTAGATCTAAAAATTAAGCTAGGTAACAACAAAAAAAAAACTCAAGAGAAATTAAATTAACAATAACTTGGTTGAAAATAATTGATGGATTTGTTTTCAAAGATAAAAAAGTGTAAATAGATTTTAAATGACAAGAAAAAGTAAGTCTTGGTCCAAATCAATTTTAATGGTGATGTATTGGTGATTTCTTCAACATATATAAGATAACTCAACCTAATATCAACAATGGTGATATTAGATCGGAAGATATTACAATGAAGTTTAGAAAGATGAATATTGATTATTGCCTAAGAATGAACAAGTACTTTCATATTAAGTAAGACATTGAATTAAGCAATCTCTATACCAAAACTAAAGTTTGTGCATAAAAATTCAAGATTATAACATTACCTAAATGATTTCTAAAATTTCTTTACAATAATAAATCATTCATGAAGAAAATGAGAAGATAAACATTAAGATTCATTCATATCCTAAAGAACTCACCTCAATCACCATTATCCTTGATTTGGATCCAAGAAAGAGTTTAGCCAACCATGATTATATATAAGAACACTTCAATAAACATGAAAGAACTTGAATCCAACTGAAATAATAAGTTTTACACACTAAAGAACTGAAATCTATAAAGAAGAACACAATACAATTTCAGAAAAAATTCGGACACAAATCTGACTCTAACTTTGGACATCAATTTGACCCCCTTCCAAGCTTTTTTTCGAGATGTCTATTAGAGACATATTTATAGGAAATTCTGTCACCTTTCCAGATCATTAAAGAACAGCTCATGTGGACACTTGAGTCAAACGTTATAGGCAAAACACCGAAAGGTGTTCTGAAAAATCAAATCAAGACAGCTTTACAACCACTTTGGTGCACGTTTTTCTTCCTCATTTATGAGGTGTCTCCTTCTTCTTTTTGACCCAAAATAATGTTAAAATATCCCCTCCAGCTTTCCATCCATGTGCTTGCCTTCTTGGATCAATGGATTACCCAAAATAAATCAATTGTTATTTGTTGTGTGGACATATAAGATCATGGATTGTGTTTGGGCTGATTTGAGGTTGATTTGGGGTTGATTTAGGGTTGATTTGGGGCTGATTTTGGGCTGAATTTGCGCATCAAGTAAGTATACAAATGTACTTATTATTTGGGCTAAGATTGAGATTGGAACCTTGAGTGTTTAATGGTTGAAGTTTGCACACAACATAAGGCAAGTTTGGGATTGAAATAGATCATATGATATTCTTTTCTAGAATTGGAATAGAATTGATTTTGGGACAAATTTGGAGCACTTATTTGAACCAAGATTTGCTTCAATCTTCAACTAAATGTCTCTTCAATTCTTTGTTCTGAATTCTGACGTTGAATTTTCTGAATTAATTCATTTCAGCTCCAAAAACCTATCGAAACATTAAAACAAACTTCATTACTAAAAAACACATCAATTATTATAAAAACAACCAAATAAAAAAAATAAATACATATGTAAAATAAGATACTTAATGACACTTTTGATGCACAATCACACCCCCCAACTTAGTTTTTGCTAGTCCTCAAGCAAAACAAAATGATTAGTACTTAAAAGTGCATTTCTATCATGGTTTTATATCATCATTTTGCACTTGAAGTATCAATAACTCCTTAACTAAAATAAGTTTTATAATAATGTATCTAATAATATGAGATACCTATAATTTGTGGTAAATATCTATTTTTAATGCAGGCCTATCACATAAATGAAAGCATTGATTGATGACTTGAAGAACTTAAATTGCAAGGATAAAGAGATGGCCAAACTTAGAAAAGAGATGTCGGTGCAATCCAAACCGGAACACTGTTCGGTAATTGGGTCATATCTAGAGCTATATATCTCAGATTTAGGTCTAATTTATATGGATGGAAAGGTAAGACACAGGCCTACAACTTTCATATGGAGCCCAAGATCTAAAAAGGCCATTATCAAGTCCAAATTGTAGCAACAACAAAGAAGCCCGAATCTGTCTTCCAGCCCGAGCACTATTCGGTATTTTGGCCATATCTGGAGTTATAGAAGTCCAAATGAGCTGAATTTGTTACACAAGAAAGCTGAGACAATTGCCTACAACTTTCATGTTGCAACTGGCTCTAATTTTGACGTTATCAATGACGTTTTGGGCAGACAAGAGAAGATAAGGATTGTCACCAAGTCAAAAGTTGGCCACCCACTTATCAATTAGTCATCAAATCAATAGTTCCCAATTTTGGCCTATAAAAGGAGGCATTTGCCATTCATTTAGGCATCTTGGTTTTCAGATCAAGATCATGCTCTTCCTTTCTCTCTTTGTATTTTTTGTAATGTTTATGCTTTGCTTTCATTAATATTAAGTTTATGCTTTTCATTTCCTTTCCTTTACTTAGTTAGCTTTTATGTTATTATTTTGTTTATCTATTTTTCTTTCTTTCATTATGTCTAACTAAGTTAATTATGTCAAGGGGAAAAGGTTACACTAATGGTGTAAGAATAAGTATAATGTAAACTTAATATGGACTTTAATGTTTGATGTTAACATGTTTTATATTTGTTATCTTGTTCACTCTTTAATACTTTACTTGTTAAATGACTAATCTTGATTTATGTTGTATAACACTTGGTACAACAAATGCTTGGCACTTTCATAGCCCATAATGTATGGTATAACTGACACCTGAGCTATGAAAGGAACTTGATTTGTTGTTAACATAAGTTATAATCATGAATGCTTGACGAGATTTACAAGTATTAGCATTAATCGAATAAGATGACTAATGTAATCATGTTAATAATCTATAATCTGATTGGAACCTTCTTTGTGTGTGGTTTCCAATTGAATAATAAGAGTTTATACTATACTTGTTTGACATACCATTAGTGGATCCTCTAACCTTGACATTGTTTGTTATCATTGTTTAATCGTTACATTAATATTCCTTCTCCAAGTTCTCATCGTCATCTTCTTCTTCTCTTTCTTTATTATTATTATTATTATTATTAGTACTACTATTACTACTACTATTATATTATTATTATTATTATAGTTATTGTGCTATTATTGTTGTTTATAATTGTTGTTTATAATTTGTACAATTAACCTCCATGTGGTTCGACCCCGGTCTTGCCGGGTTATTTATTACTTCGACACTCCTGCACTTGGGAGAAGACATCAACCTTTTAGTCGTGTCACAAAACATAAAACCTTTGAAATAAAAATAATGATAATAACAACCATAATTAGGCTTGATTCATCACACTTGAAGGACCTATCATGTAAACATTGGTATCTTTAACTTAGTGTACACAATAGCAAATAAAGAAAAATAAGCATACTCACATTCTCTAAATCAAACATCCATACAAAAGTTCCAAATTCAGTCATATTTATCGTGCAACCAACATAATTGATTCATATGAAAACTCAACTTGTAATCTTCCCTTCTCACCAACACAAACAAGGTAGCAATCTAGAGAAATATCTATATATATTTTTTTCTTTTTATCTTTTTTTTTTGAAGATATGATTTATTCTTTGTCTTTAAGTTGTCACTTCCCTTTTGACGCGAATACAAACATTTGTGATGAATGCACCCGGTTACTCACAAAGTCACAAACTTAAAGTGTTTTGCATACTTATATTTCAAGCTGCCGTTTGACATAAAGATAAACATTTGTGATGAATACTCTTAGTTACTAAGCAACTCAAAACATTGGAGTAGATAGAACTTTGTACATATTTATTTATTTATGTAATGATTATTACTCTATTTACTTAAACCTTGTTTAGGACTAGATCAAAAGGGATAATCACAAGTAAAGCATCATACTCATCTTTCATGCATATTCACACAACTCACACAACTTGTACAAGGAAAGATGTACTTCAGTAATCTTAAAAACAAAAATGCTATATCTTGCTTTATAAGATATTATCTATCCTAAATTAAAGCATGCAATGTTCAACACAATAATGAACCCAAAAATGTAATGATGATCCTAAACAAGTCTCATTCACATACCAATGCAAGTATTTTTTTTTTTTAACAAACATGGTTATCTCAAGCATTCAACATAATAAAATATCTAAAATTAAGTTTTACATTATCCTCAATGTAAAAGAGAAAGAGAAGAAAAATATAAAGATTAGAAAATTGTTACTCCCCTTCTATTTTCAAGGATGAATGTCTGATTGAATTGGGCATGAGCTGACTTCTTGCTTGATTTTTTTTTTAACCTGCATATCACAACTAAAAAAAAACATTGATGTTTTTTTTTTTGAAAATAAAAAACCTCACACCCCCCAACTTAAAATAATGCATTGTCCCGAATGCATGAACAAGAAAATATAAGAGATGGAAGAAAGAAGAAAAAAAAATGAAAATAAAAATAAAAATAAAAACTCATTACTTCTGATACTACAATGGTATTGGATCTTCAAGATCCAATGTCTCAACTTCAGCCACAACATTTTCAAGATAAAGTTTCAATCGATGACCATTTACTTTGAAAATATTTCCATTCTTGGGATTTTCTACCTCAAATGCACCATGCTCAGAGATGGACTTAATCACAAATGGACCAATCCATTTTGTCCTCAACTTCCCAGGAAAGAGATGTAATCGTGAATTATACAAGAGAACCTTTCGACCAACATGAAAGGATTTTCTAAGAATATGTTTATCATGCAAAGTTTTCATCTTATGTTTTGAAATTTTTGCATTTTCAAATGCATCATTTCTTAGCTCCTCTAATTCATCCAATTGAAGCTTTCTATTTTTGCCAACCTCGTTTTCATTGTCATTGAATTGTCGAATGGCCCAATATGCACGGTGCTCAATCTCAACAGGGAGATGACAAGGCTTTCCATAAACTAGCCTATAAGGAGACCTTCCTAAAGAGGTTTTATAGGCAGTGCGATATGCCCACAAAGCATCAACTAGTCGCAGGGACCAATCCTTACGGTTTGGATTGACTGTTTTCTCTAAAATGTTCTTGATCTCGACCAACTCAGCTTGACCACTAGTTTGTGGGTGATAGGGGGTACTGACCTTGTGAATTACACCATATTTTCTCATCAAAATCCCAACGGGCTTGTTACAAAAATGTTTTCCCCCATCACTAATCATAGCCCGAGGCATGCCAAAACGAGAGAAAATATTTTCTTTCAAGAATTTGATCACAACTCGATGGTCATTGGTTCGAGATGCAATGGCCTCCACCCATTTAGACACATAATCAACAGCTACAAGGATGAATTGGTAACCAAATGAACTTGGAAAAGGTCCCATGAAATCAATCCCCAACAATCAAATATTTCCAAAACAAGGATGGGATTAAGGGGCATCATGTTACGCCTAGTGAGGCTACCTAGTCGTTGGCATCGGTCACATGCAACACAGAAGGCATGAACATCTTTAAACATGGTAGGCCAATAAAAACCACACTGCAAGATTTTGGCAATGGTTTTCTTGGAAGAGAAATGCCCACCACAGGCTAATGCATGACAAAAATTAATGACCCTTGGAATTTCATGATCAGGGATGCACCGCCTAATAATTTGGTTAGGACAGTATTTAAATAGGTAGGGGTCATCCCAAAAAAAGGTGCGCACATTGCGTAAGAATTTTTGTTTGTCAAGTTTAGACCAATGAGAAGGAATCTGACTTGTGGCTAGGTAATTTGCTATGTCAGCATACCATGGAGAACCAATGTAAGAGACAGTACCTGCACAAAATAAATTTTCATCAGCAAAGAGTTCATTTATTGGAGATTCATCAATTATGGTCTTATAGCTTGAAAGACGAGACAAATGATCAGCCACTACATTCTCTACTCCCTTTTTATCTCGAATTTCAAGGTTAAACTCTTGGAGTAGGAGGATCCATCGAATGAAACGTGGTTTGGCATCTTGTTTTGTGAGCAAATATTTCAATGCTGCATGATCAGTGAAAACAATAACAAGAGATCCAACCAAATAAGACCTAAACTTGTCTAATGCAAAGACCATAGCTAAGAGTTCTTTTTTAGTTGCAGTGTAATTCAATTGAGCATCATTCAAAGTCTTCCTAGCATAATATATGACATGAGGTTTCTTGTCTTTTCTTTTCCCTAAAACAGCCCCAACCGCAAAATCACTATCATCACACATCAGTTCAAATGGTAAAGACCAATCAGGAACTTGCATGATTGGTGCAGTTGTCAACAACCCTTTAAGCTTTTCAAAAGCTTCTTGACATTTTGATGTCCAATCAAATTGGACATCTTGTGACAACAAGTTACACAATGGTTTGGCAATGGTACTAAAAGAATGAATGAATCTTCGATAAAAACCAGCATGTCCTAAAAAGGATCTCACATCTTTCACAGTCTTACGGGTAGTTAATTTTTGAATGACTTCCACTTTTGACTTATCTACCTCTATCCCTTTTGAAGAGACAATGTGACCTAAAACAATGTCATGTGTCACCATAAAATGACACTTCTCCCAATTGAGTACAAGATTGCTCTCTTCACACCTTTCAAGAACTTTTTCTAGATGCATTAGACACAACTCATAAGAATCCCCATAAACTGAAAAATCATCCATGAAAACTTCCAAAAAATTTTCCACCATGTCGCTAAAGATACTCATCATACACCTTTGAAAAGTGGCTGGTGCATTATGACACGATCAAAGAGTTGATGTCTTATCCCAAGTGCAGGAGTGTCAAAGTAAAATAACCCGGCAAGACCGGGGTCGAACCACAGAGAGGTGAATTATATAAATTACAAATAAAGAAAAAGTGTTGAAGAGAATAATAACAGAAAAAGAGTTGAAGAGAATTTTGGGATGTGATATTGATGTAAGGATTAAACAATAACAAAACATATGTCAAGGTTATAGGATTTACTAATAGTATTTCAAATAAATATAATATAAACTCTTTTTATTACTCAACTAGAAACCACACACAAAGGAGGTTCTAATCGGATGATTTCTCGTTATTAGCTCATTATAAATTACTAACATGATCATATTAATTATCTTATATAAGTAATACCATACTTATAAATATCATCAAGCATTCATGTTGCTAGTTTATGTTAACAACAAATCAAGTTTCTATCATAATAACGATTTCGGCCGAAAACTATGAAAGATCAAGCATTTGATGTACCAAATATTATACAACACAAATCTAAATTAAACATTTAATAAGCAAGGTATTAAGAATTAGTAAGATAAAAGGATAAAACATGTTAATAACAATCTTTCTTAGATATAAACATTTAAAGCTCATGTTGAGTTTATATTATACCTATTCTAACACCATTAGAAAAACCTTTTCACCTTGACATAATTAAGTTAGCTAAACATTAAGAAGGAGAAAAACACAAATAAACAATATAAGAATATAAACATAATATAAGCTAACTAAGTATAGGAAAGGAAATGAAAGAGCATAAACAAGAGATTACTATAGCATAAAAGAAAACTTGAACATTACAAAGATGTAGAGAGAAAGCAAGAAGATAACTTTGATCTGAAAATTAATATGACTAAATACATGGACAATGCCTCCTTTTATAGGCTAAGTTTCAGAACTATTGATTGATTGAAGAATTGGTGGACATCCATTGATTTGGTGGCTGGTTTTTGACATTAATGGCTGCTGGTTTTTTGATATTGTGGTCTGATTTTTGATATTGTTGGCTGGCCAAAACGTCATTGCTCACATCAGAATTATAGCCAACTGAATTGTGGAAGCTGTGGGAAATTGTCTCAGCTTTCCATAAAAAAAAACCAGAGCTCATTTGGACTTCTAGAACTCAAGATATGAGCCAAAAACCGAATAGTGCTTGAGCTGCAGGACAGCTTCCGACGTCTTCGTTGTTGCTAAGATTTGGGCTTGAAAACGGCAGAACTGAGTCTTTGACTTCATATGAAAGTTGTAGGTCTATGTCTTACCTTTCCATCGATATAAAATGGACCTAAATCTGATATCTACAGCTCCAGATATGATCAAATTACTGAACGGTGTTCGAGTTTGGAATGCACCAGCAACACTTTGCTAAGTTTGGCCTTCTTTTTATCCTTTCAATTTCAATCCTTAAACTCATCAATCAATCCTTTTATTTATGTGATATACCTGCATTTAGGATGAACATTTACCATGAATTAAAGGTATATTATATTTTTAGACTTGCTAATATAAAACATGCTTTTGTTAGGGAATTTAATGATACTTTAGGTGCAATATGATGACATAAATCCTTAATGAGAATGCACTTTTAAGTACTAATCACACCCCCCAACCAGCTTATTACTAGTCCCTAGTAATCAAAGCATTAAAATAGAAAAATAATTTGCAAATACCACAAAGCAAGGCATGCATCATTTAACTTCTATTAATCTATCCAGATAAACAAACTCTCATTAAATTTATATATCTGCTTAATACCTCTTAAACAAGATATTAGTAAACCTTCTTTCGGTGCTCAATAAATCAAAACATAGCTATGGAGCTTTTCATGGAAGAAAACAAAATTTTTGTTCTAATGTTTAAAGTTAACTTCCTTGGGTTGGGATTGTTATCTTTTTTTTTTCTCTTTTTTTTTTTTTAAAAAAAAGCAAGAATTTATAGCACAATGTATCTTGAACCCATGTAACGAGCTTTCGGCTAATGACTCCCAGACCAGTTGGTCTTAGGGCATCAGGTGTTGAGACACCCCTACGAGCTTAGTAACTCGGGTTGCAAATACTGATATGTAGATAGTGCAGTGTTTGATTCCCTTAAGCTTTCTTCTCAACCCATATAACAAGCACTGGGCCAATAACTCCCAAGTCAGTTGACTTTAGGGTACTAGGTGTTCAAACACCCCTTCGGGCTTATTTGCTTAAGTCAAGGAGGCTACGAAACCAAACTTATCTACTTTGTTTTTATTTTCTTTTTTTTATTGTTTTTTTTTTGGTTTTTTTTTTACATATTATATATTATCCCTTTCCCTTAGTTGTTACCTTTAACAAAAGAACACAAATAATGTTATAATCCAATATGCAACCCACAATCATATGTTCGAGTGTGTGTGTGAAAATGAAGGTTTAAAAATACTTGTTAGATGGGCATATAAACAGAATCTATAGATAGCAATCCAAGAGTTTGTAAACCTGAATATTTCAAGAAGTATTATAATAGACCTTGTTAAGAATGTTTACTAAGATGCGTCTCAAGAGTCACTAAAGTTCCTCCATTACTCTGCCATCCTAGTAACAATAGTTTTGCAAATGGTTTAAATAATAGAAATTTTTTTTTTTTTTTAATATCAACTACTACCCTCTCCCCCCAACCAAAACAAGACATTGTCCTCAATGTTCTAAGCAAAAAGATAGAGTGTAGAAGATATCACCTGAAACAGCGACTATTGACAAACCTGAAACATACTAAAACAAATATAAGAAACAACAAAACACAAATATTATGCTATTAATAAAACCAAAAGACACAATTTTTCACAAACTAAGGCTCAAATCCAATTTAAGCTTTTTATGGCGTTTCATGGTTGACCAATTGAGTTGACTCATGGAGGGATCAATTACAGGGATGAAAGATTGTAGTTGGTCAATCAATTGTTCAGCAGTAGCAGCAGAGATTATGATTTGTCGTGCCGAAGATGTTAGAAATTCCTGTTCCACAGCTTGATCAAGAAAAGACAACAAATTATTATAAAAACCATTAACATTTAACAAACCTATAGGTTTATGGTGAATGTGCAGTTGGGCCCAAGAAGAAATATGAAAGATCTCTTCCAATGTACCCAGACCACCTGGTAAGGCAATGAAGGCATCGGCATGGTTAAACATTGTATTCATTCTATCAGACATTGTAGAGACCTGTAATTCCTCTCCAATTGTTTTTCCAATGATGTCCCCTTCGGCTAAAGCTTTGGGGACAACCCCCAAAACTTGACTGCCTCCTACAAATGCAGCTATTGAAACGCCCCCCATTAACCCAAGACTGCCTCCCCCATACACTAAATGAATCTTTCTCTCAGCTAGTATCCGACCAAGATGATTTGTTGATTCTAAAAACTCTTTTTCTTTCCCAGGACTAGATCCACCAAAAACACAAATAGTTTTTATTTTAGAAACAGAAGAACTCGCCATTTCTACACACTTATATATATGCTGAATGAATGGGTTAAGTAGAAATGATGGGAAGGAAGAGAAGATTTTATAGATGAACAATTGAAAATGCAAAGCATACCACCTATATGTAGGCTAGCTGAAGTCTTACTCTCTCTCTCTTTCTTATTTATTTATTTATTTATTGGTATTATTTTATTATTATATATATATATATTAAAAAAAAATGTATGTACAAGCAGTTGTGATTGTGGCTCACAGCTTTCCCTTGGTTTTACGTCCAAGAACGGCTTAAACGCCCTCTATGGGTCGGGGATAGGCTTCCCATCCAGTTTTCTTAAAAACTGGCAAACAGGGTCTTTTTTAGTCAGATTCCCAAGACTAAGTCGATCATGTTCTTTATGAAAATGAGGCCATAAATCATGAATTGCACGATGCACATCTCCACTAGGATGCGTCTCAAGAGTCAATAGAAGATTATCTAAAGACTCCTTACTCAGGCCATCCTTAATGAATTGTATTTTATCTTCACGGTTTATAGATACCATTCCTAAAGAACGACATTTTGTATTACAAGTCCATCTGGCACATCGGTGACAGACTTTTAGTCGTTTTGCACGACGTTTCTTTGCAAAAGTGCTTTTACCTGTCCCAGGCATGTATGAAATAAAAGAGTTGGAAGACTCACCTGATAATCGGATCTTTGCTTCAATTATCCAGCGAATATCTTCAGGAATTCCATGGTTCATTAACAACCTCAATCTTTCACACCTAGCACGGTAAATTTTTGTAATCGCATTCTGAGGCAGAGCAGGAAAATACTTTTTTATTTTTTCAAGAGCGGTGTCCATTTTTGTTTTATTTTTAAAGAGAAGTGGAGAAGAGATGTAAAGAAAAGAGAAGGAACAAGGAATTGAACAAATATATACAGAGATATCAATTATCATGGGAAACTGAAAGAACCGACTTAAGAGTCACGGAGTACCGTTATCCGCCATTTGACCGGGGTTGGAGAAAGACTAGCAAAACAAAAGTCACACCAAAAAGAAACACAAAAAAAAAAATGAGAAAAACAAAATAATCAACCTTCATATACAGGATCATTCAAACCAATGGATTCATTTTCACTAGGAAAATTATCAAAGTAAGCTTTCAAACGATGTCCATTGACCTTGAAAACATTACCATTCTTTGGATTCTCAATATCAAAGGCCCCATAAGGATATACATGTTTCACAACAAATGGACCGCTCCATCTTGATCTTAACTTTCCAGGAAATAAATGGAGTCGAGAATTATAAAGCAAAACTTTTTGACCAACATCAAATGTTTTTCTCAAGATTCTTTTATCATGAAAGTCTTTGATTCTTGCTTTATGAATTTTTGAATTCTCATATGCATCATTTCTTATTTCTTCAAGCTCATTTATTTGTAACTTACGCAACTGACTCGCATCATCCAGGTTTGAATTGAAAGCTTTAATAGCCCAATAAGCTTTGTATTCAAGTTCCACAGGCAAATGACAAGGTTTTCCATAAACCAACCTATAAGGTGACATACCTAATGATGTTTTAAAAGCAGTTCGATAAGCCCAAAGTGCATCATTAAGTCTTAAAGACCAGTCCTTTCAATTAGGGTTCACTGTTTTTTCCAAGATTTGTTTGATCTCCCTATTAGCAAGTTCTACTTGTCCATTTGTCTGGGGGTGATAAGGGGTGGCAACTTTGTGTGTGATTCCATATTTTTTCATTAAAGACTCAAATGGCTTGTTACAGAAATGTGTTCCACCATCACTTATCATGGCCCGAGGGATTCCAAATCGACTCAAAATGTTTTCTTTCAAAAACTTAATGACTGTTTTATGATCGTTGTTACGACTTGGAATTGCTTCTATCCATTTTGAAACATAGTCTACTGCGACTAATATGTACACAAAACCAAATGATGGAGGAAATGGACCCATAAAATCTATACCCCAACAGTCAAAGATTTCAATGACAAGAATAGTGCTTAAAGGCATCATGTGACGTTTAGAAAGAGATCCTAACTTTTGACAATTTTCACAAGATTTGCAGAATGCATGCATGTCCTTGAACATGGTGGGCCAATAAAATCCACATTGTAAGATTTTTGCGGCTGTCTTTTTTGACGAAAAATGACCCCCACATGCCTCAGAATGACAAAATTTAATGACATTACTTACCTCATTGTCAGGAATGCATCTTCGAAATATTTGATCAGGACAATATTTGAATAAATAAGGGTCATCCCAATAAAAGTTCTTCACTTCGTTCAAGAACTTTCTTTTGTCTTGAGTGCCCCAATGCGCTGGCAAATGTCCTGAAACAAGAAAATTAACAATATTAGCAAACCAAGGCATTGTAGTGACAGAAAGTAAAGATTCATCAGGAAAGTAGTCATCGATTGACGTGATGTCAGATTTCGAATCAGTTGTCAATCTTGACAAATGATCCGCGACAACATTTTCGGTGCCTTTCTTATCCTTGATTGTGATATCAAATTCTTGAAGTAACAAAATCCACCGCACCAATCTAGCTTTAGAATCCTTCTTGGAAAGAAGATATTTCAACGCTGTATGATCGCTAAAAACAATAACAGGTGAGCCAACAAGATAAGATCTGAATTTTTCACACGCAAATACTACAGCAAGTAATTCTTTTTCAGTGGTTGTGTAATTTATTTGAGCACTATTTAAAGTTTTACTTGCATAGTAAATGACATAGGGTTTCTTATCTTTTCTTTGTCCTAAAACAGCACCCACGGCATAATCACTAGCATCACACATTATTTCAAAAGGTAATGACCAATCAGGAGGTTGAATAACAGGAGCAGATGTAAGCAGGTTTTTAAGTTTAACAAAGGCTTCTTCACAATATTCAGTCCATTCAAAAACATTATCCTTTGTTAGAAGGTTACATAGTGGCTTAGATATTATACTAAAATCTTTGATAAACCTTCTATAAAAACCAGCATGTCCTAAAAATGATCTAACATTTTTAACAGATTTTGGTGTTGGCAAGTTGGCAATTAACTCAATTTTAGATTTATCAACCTCAATTCCTATTGATGAAACAATGTGACCAAGTACAATGCCGTTTGTTACCATAAAATGACATTTTTCCCAATTCAACACAAGATTCTTCTCTTCACACCGGTTCAAAACCTTTTCCAAATTAGTTAAACAATTATCAAATGAATCACCAAAAACAGAAAAATCATCCATAAATATCTCAAGAAAGCGTTCAACCATATCACTAAATATGCTAAGCATGCATCTTTGAAACGTGGCTGGTGCATTACATAATCCAAAAGGCATCCTTCGATATGCAAATGTACCAAATGGACATGTGAAAGTAGTTTTCTCTTGATCTTCAAATGCAATTTCAATTTGGTTGTAACCTGAATAACCATCTAGGAAACAATAAAATTCATGACCTGCAACTCTTTCTAGAATTTGATCCATGAAAGGTAAAGGAAAGTGATATTTTCTAGTCATTGAATTAAGTTTCCTATAGTCAATGCACATACGCCAACCAGTAATAGTCCTCGTTGGAATTAACTCATTTTTCTCATTTGTTATCACAGTAACTCCAGACTTTTTAGGTACAACTTGGGTAGGACTTACCCATTTGCTGTCAGAAATCGGATAAATGATTCCATTATCTAGAAGTTTAATGACTTCATTTCTCACTACTTCTTTCATATTAGGATTAAGCCTTCGTTGCATTTCTCTAGAGGGTTTAGCATTTTCCTCCAAATAAATCTTGTGTGTGCAAATCAAAGGACTAATTCCTTTTATGTCAGCTATGGTCCATCCTAATGCATTTTTGTGCATTTTAAGAGTTTGTAATAACTTACCTTCTTGATGAACATTAAGTTTGGAAGAAATTATTACCGGAAAAGTTTCATTTTCTCCCAAAAATGAGTATTTGAGATTACATGGTAATGGCTTCAAATCGGGTTTTGGTGGTTGAACACTTGAAGGTATGGACCCAATTGATCGTGGTGGCAATTCCTCAATTTTTGGTCTCCAAATATTTGTCTTTGATTCTTCCTGAAAACAAACCATTTGCAAATCTTCAGATTCATTAAACTCAATTTCATTGGAAAAATTTTCAAATTGATCATAAATTATTTTTTCAATAAAATCGACTTCCTGTAAATCATTATCATCTCCAGGTTGCTTGCAAATGTTAAAAACATTCATTTTTAATGTCATGTTTCCAAAAGATAACTTCATCACTCCATTCCTACAATTAATCAATGCATTAGAAGTTGCAAGAAATGGACGTCCTAAAATAACAGGAATTGAATTGCATGCTTCAACAGGTTGTGTATCCAAGACAATAAAATCCACAGGAAAGATGAATTTATCAACTTGTACTAACACATCTTCAACTATTCCTCTAGGCATTTTTATAGATCTATCAGCAAGTAAAAGAGTAACAGAAGTAGGTTTTAACTCACCGAGATTTAGACTTTGAAAAACTGAATATGGAAGTAAATTCACACTAGCTCCAAGATCAAGTAAAGCTCTGTCAATTTTATGTTCTCCAATAAAGCAAGAAATTGTAGGACAACCAGGGTCTTTATATTTCAAAGCATTATTGTTCTGAAGAATGGCACTTACTTGTTCGGCTAAGAAGGCTTTCTTTTTCACATTCAATTTTCTCTTTACAGTGCATAGATCTTTCAAAAATTTAGCATAAGATGGTACCTGTTTAATAGCATCTAGCAAAGGTATATTAATCCTTACCTGTTTGAAAGTTTCAAGGATTTCAGAATTGTGATTGACTTTCCTTTGTTTGGTCATGGCATGAGGAAATGGAAGTGCTGGTGGGGAATCAGTCTCTTTCTTGCAATGATCAGGTTCAACCATTTCCTTACCCTTGGAGACTAACTCATCTTCTTTCTCACAAGGTTCAAGAATAGGTTTTTTAATAACCTTACCACTGCGGAGAGTAGTGACTGATTTGACTTGATCTAGATGTTGGCTTCCAGAACTGCTTGTACTTGAATTGTATTGCCCTTTGGGATTTTGCTGGGGTTGAGATGGAAACTTACCTTTCTCCTGAAAACTGAGAGCAGATGTGAACTTTGCAAGAGTATCTTTCAAATCAGCCATGGTTTGAGCATTTTGAGTGTTGATTGTCTCTTGCTTTTCAATGAATGCATGTAATGTTTCCTCAAGATTTCTTTTAGGAGGGGGAATATAAGGAGGTGCATATCCATGAGAATTTTGAAAATTATGTTGTGTTTGAAATGGTGGCTGTGAAGTTTGTGCATTATTATTACCACTCTTCCAACTGAAATTTGGGTGATTTCTCCAACCAGGGTTGTACGTTTGTGAGTACGGGTTATGACTTGGTCTTTGAAAATTATTTAAAGCATTGGCTTGTTCATGGAGACATTCCTTAAAAGAAGGCAACGTGGGACAATCATTGGTTGAGTGTTCATTGGTTTCACAAATTTGACACAATTTCTTGAACAGATTTTAATTGACCACTCTTTTTTAATTCTAGTGCCTCAACTTTTCTAGCTAAAGATGCAAAGTTGGCTTGGAGGTCATGATCTTCCCTAAGGCTATACATGCCTCCATTAGATGTATGAGGTTGAGTTTTACCTGGTGCCTCACAAGTACCTGTGGTGTCCCAATTTTGAGCATTTTCAGCTAGCAACTCTAGGTACTCCATTGCTTCATCAGGGTCTTTATTTTCAAAAGTTCCATTGCACATCAATTCTACCATTTGTCTATCTTTAGGTGTTAACCCTTCATAAAATTGTGAAACCAATCTCCAAGTTTCAAAACCATGATGAGGACAGGTATTAAGCAAGTCTTTATATCTATCCCAACATTTATAAAATGTTTCTCCTGGTTTTTGAGTAAAAGTGGTGATTTGTCTTTTGAAAGAGTTTGTTCTATGAGAAGGGAAAAATTTCTTTAAAAACTGTTGTTGCATTTCATCCCAAGCATGAATGGATCCTGACCTAATATTTTGTAGCCATGTTTTAGCTTTATCTTTTAACGAAAAAGGAAAAAGCTTTAATCTGATGGTATTCATGCTACAATTTAAGTCATTATAAGTGTTACAAACTTCTTCAAATTCTCTTAAGTGCAAGTATGGATTTTCTAATTCTAAGCCATGAAAAGTGGGTAGAAGTTGAATAATACCTGGCTTAAAATTAAAATGAGATGCATCAGGAGGAAAAACAATACATGATGGTGCACTTGTTCTTGTTGGATTCATATGATCTCTAAGTATTCTAACACGATTATTCTCATTATTCTCATTATGAATTGATTGGTTATCTTCTTCGGCCATGTTTTCTAAAGAAAATGATGATTTTCTAGAAAGTCTACCACTTAATGTACGTGTCCAAACTCTCATGCAAATACAAAAGAAAAGAAAAGAAAAAAAAAAGAAAAAGAAAAGGAAACAACAATTAGAAAAACAAATAAAAGTGAAAATAAAATAAAATAAAATAAAATATTTAATTTATACAATAACTTACCTCCCCGGCAACGGCGCCAAAAACTTGACACGATCAAAGAGTTGATGTCTTATCCCAAGTGCAGGAGTGTCAAAGTAAAATAACCCGGCAAGACCGGGGTCGAACCACAGAGAGGTGAATTATATAAATTACAAATAAAGAAAAAGAGTTGAAGAGAATAATAACAGAAAAAGAGTTGAAGAGAATTTTGGGATGTGATATTGATGTAAGGATTAAACAATAACAAAACATATGTCAAGGTTATAGGATTTACTAATAGTATTTCAAATAAATATAATATAAACTCTTTTTATTACTCAACTAGAAACCACACACAAAGGAGGTTCTAATCGGATGATTTCTCGTTATTAGCTCATTATAAATTACTAACATGATCATATTAATTATCTTATATAAGTAATACCATACTTATAAATATCATCAAGCATTCATGTTGCTAGTTTATGTTAACAACAAATCAAGTTTCTATCATAATAACGATTTCGGCCGAAAACTATGAAAGATCAAGCATTTGATGTACCAAATATTATACAACACAAATCTAAATTAAACATTTAATAAGCAAGGTATTAAGAATTAGTAAGATAAAAGGATAAAACATGTTAATAACAATCTTTCTTAGATATAAACATTTAAAGCTCATGTTGAGTTTATATTATACCTATTCTAACACCATTAGAAAAACCTTTTCACCTTGACATAATTAAGTTAGCTAAACATTAAGAAGGAGAAAAACACAAATAAACAATATAAGAATATAAACATAATATAAGCTAACTAAGTATAGGAAAGGAAATGAAAGAGCATAAACAAGAGATTACTATAGCATAAAAGAAAACTTGAACATTACAAAGATGTAGAGAGAAAGCAAGAAGATAACTTTGATCTGAAAATTAATATGACTAAATACATGGACAATGCCTCCTTTTATAGGCTAAGTTTCAGAACTATTGATTGATTGAAGAATTGGTGGACATCCATTGATTTGGTGGCTGGTTTTTGACATTAATGGCTGCTGGTTTTTTGATATTGTGGGCTGATTTTTGATATTGTTGGCTGGCCAAAACGTCATTGCTCACATCAGAATTATAGCCAACTGAATTGTGGAAGCTGTGGGAAATTGTCTCAGCTTTCCATAAAAAAAAACCAGAGCTCATTTGGACTTCTAGAACTCAAGATATGAGCCAAAAACCGAATAGTGCTTGAGCTGCAGGACAGCTTCCGACGTCTTCGTTGTTGCTAAGATTTGGGCTTGAAAACGGCAGAACTGAGTCTTTGACTTCATATAAAAGTTGTAGGTCTATGTCTTACCTTTCCATCGATATAAAATGGACCTAAATCTGATATCTACAGCTCCAGATATGATCAAATTACTGAACGGTGTTCGAGTTTGGAATGCACCAGCAACACTTTGCTAAGTTTGGCCTTCTTTTTATCCTTTCAATTTCAATCCTTAAACTCATCAATCAATCCTTTTATTTATGTGATATACCTGCATTTAGGATGAACATTTACCATGAATTAAAGGTATATTATATTTTTAGACTTGCTAATATAAAACATGCTTTTGTTAGGGAATTTAATGATACTTTAGGTGCAATATGATGACATAAATCCTTAATGAGAATGCACTTTTAAGTACTAATCACATTACACAAACCAAAAGGCATTCTTCTATAAGCATAGGTACCAAAAGGACAAGTGAAAGTGGTTTTTTCTTGGTCTTCTAAAGAAATCTCAATTTGGTTGTAACCTGAGTATCCATCAAGAAAACAATAGAAAGCTCTTCCAGCTACTCTTTCAAGCACTTGATCTAAAAATGGAAGCGGAAAATGGTCTTTCCTAGTCACCATGTTCAATTTACGATAATCAATGCACATACGCCATCCAGTTTGGATTCTAGTTGGTACTAGTTCATTATTTTCATTCTTCACTACCATGACTCTAGATTTTTTAGGGACAACTTGGGTTGCACTAACCCATTTTGAGTTTGCAATAGGGTAAATGATACCTTCATCAAGTAGCTTAAGCACTTCACCTCTCACTACTTCCTTCATGTTTGGGTTCAATCGTCTTTGCATTTGCCTCACAGATTTAGCCTCTTCTTCAAGATAGATTCTATGTGTACATAAAAGACGGTTAATTCCTTTCAAGTCAGTAATTTTCCACCCAATAGCTTTCTTGTGTTTTCTCACCACTCTCAAAAGTTTTTGTTCTTGCTCTATGCTAAGTTTTGATGAGATCACAATAGGATATGATTCATCTTCCCCTAGAAATGCATACTTAAGATCACTCGGTAAAGGCTTCCTTTCAGGTTTATAAGGCTGGACAAGAGATGCCTCAACTTTCACTTGGGGTGAAATCAAAGGCTCAAACGATGGGGTCCATTGACCTATTGACATAATAGGCATTGGATCTAGATAAGTCTAAAGTTTTCTTACTTCCTCATCAACACACTCCAAAGAACAAAATCTTTCATCATGAATTAAAGTTCTCTCCAATGGATCCTTGAGCCACACTCTCTCAAAGTGTTCTTGACATACTGTTTGGATCAAATCTACCTCTCTAATGTCCTCATGTTCCCCAATTTGTTTGGAGACATTGAATATATTCATCTCCACAGTCATATTGCCAAAAGACAATTTCATCACCCAATTCCTACAGTTAATTAAGGCATTGGATGTAGCTAGGAAAGGTCTCCCTAAAATGACTAGGATGGGAGCATTAGAACCTTGAATTGGTGCGGTGTCTAACACTAAAAAAACAACAGGAAAGTAGAATTTATCTATTTGGACCAACACATCCTCAACGATACCCCTAGGAATCTTGATTGACCTATCAGCTAATTGAAGGGTGATTTGAGTAGGCTTGATTTCTCCTAAACCTAATTGTTCGTAAATAGTATAGGGTATTAAATTCACACTTGCTCCTAAATCCAACAAAGCTTGATCTATCTTATGATTTCCAATAATGCATGAAATGGTAGGACAACCAGGATCTTTGTATTTGGGAGGGGTCTTAAACTGGATGATGGCACTAGCATGTTCAGTCAGAAAAGCTCTTTCTTTCACATTCAATCTCCTTTTGACTGTGCATAAATCCTTAAGAAACTTTGCATAAGATGGAACTTGTTTAATTGCATCAAGGAGTGGAATATTGACTTTTACTTGTTTGAACAATTCATAGATTTCTGAGTTCATAAGGTCTTGTTTAGGTTTCCCTATCCTTTGTGGAAATGGTGCTCTAGGAACAAATTCTAAATCACTCATTTTGACTCCAATTTGTCTTGAATCATCTCCTTTCTCACTCATCTCTTTCTCATTTATCTCACCTTTTTGTCACTCAAACTCTTATGTGTCACTTGTGTTTTGATTCCCTCTTCACTTTCCCTAGATTTCTCCTCCACAATACCTTTAGGAATCCTAAAACCTACACCTTTGTCAACAATCTTTCCACTTCTAAGGGTAGTGATGGCTTGGACTTGTTCATGGTTTGAAGGTTCACTAGGTGAGGATTCACTCATGTGTACCTGACCTCTAGGATTGGGCATTGGTTGAGCTAGGATTTTTCCCTTCTCTTGAATGCTTAGTGATTGAGTCAACTTAGTTAGTTGACTTGGAATGCCATCTAAGGTCCTATTGGTCTGGTCTTGGAATTTGTAAGTTTGGTTGTTGATTCCTCCTTGCGTTTGCATGAATTGTTGAAGAGTATCCTCTAAGGATCTCTTATGAGGTGGTTGGTATGTGTTATGTGTGGGAGCATGAAATGGTTGGGGTGGAGGTTGAAATGTTTGAGGTACTGAAGAGCCCTCATTTCTCCATCCAAAATTTGGGTGGTTCCTCCATCCAGGATTATAGGTCTCAAAGTAGGGATTGCCTACTTGGTTTGGAAATGGCTTTCTAACATTACTTGAATCAGAAGTTTGGCCATATAGCACTTCCTTAAAGGCTAGAATGGTAGGACACTCAGTTGTCCTATGCCCTTTGCTCTCACAAACAACATAACTTTCCTCTTGTTGTTCACTTATCACATGCACTTTTTTAATCTCAAGAGACTCTACTTTCCTAGCCAATGAGGCTAATCTAGCATTGAGGTCATCAGTCTCTTTCAATTGAAACTTCCCACTTGAATGAGAAATGGTGTTTCTAGACTCAACATAAACTGGGAGAGAAGTCTCCCATTGCTTTGTGTTTTCAGCCAATTGATCAAAAAAATCAAAGGCCTCACTTGGTTCTTTGTCATAAAACTCACCATTACACATGGTTGACACTAGCTTTTTAAAATCTGCGGTAAGAGAGTCATAAAAGAAACTCACTAACCTCCACATCTCAAAACCATGGTGAGGGCATGCATTTAACAAGTCTTTGAACCTTTCCCAAGCTTGGTGAAATGACTCATTTGGACTACAAGAAAAATTCATCATTTGACGTTGTAAGGCTGCTGTCCTATGAGTGGGGAAGTATTTTTTCAAAAATTCAGCTTGCATTTCTCTCCATGTACCTATAGACCTAGGACGCAAGGAGTTTAGCCAAAGCTTGGCTTTATCCTTTAGAGAGAATGGGAATAATTTAAGCCGAATGGTCTCCTCAGTGCATGTTCTATCAATAAAAGTATTACATACCTCTTCAAAGTCTTTAATGTGTATGTATGGATTTTCAGAATCCATACCATGAAATGTGGGAAGAAGTTGAATCATGCCCGGTTTCAAATTGAAAGCTTGTTGGTTAAGAGGTAAGATAATACACGAAGGTGTACTTTGTCTAGCCGGGTGAAGATACTCTTTAAGAGTTTGAAAATTAGGTTGATCATTGAATTGTGGAGGTCCATTACCTTGAACACTCCCTTCACCCTCTACATCTTCAACATTAGCCATGATAAAATAATAATAATAATAATAATAATATAACAATTATATGAATATGAAAGGAAAGGAGAGAAAAGAAAAAAAATGCAAATATAAGTAATAGCTCAAAAATAAAAATACAACAAATTAAGAAACTCACTCTCCAACTAATAAGCATTATTAACAACAATAAACATTAAAAGATAACTATAACAAGCTTGAATAAAAAGACGGTAATACCGACCAAGCACTTCAAACAATAAATATAAGAAAAATAATCATAACAAAACAACAAAATAAACTGAAATAAACAAGAGGCGGTAATACCGACCAAGCACTTTAGACAATAAATATAAGAAAAATAACATCAATAAACTTTAAAAGATAATTATAACAAGCTTGAATAAAAAGGCGGTAATACCGGCCAAGCACTTCAAACAATAAATATAAGAAAAATAATCATAACAAAACAACAAAATAAACTGAAATAAACAAGAGGCGGTAATACCAGCCAATTGAATTTTTTTTATATGATTTTTTTTTATTTTTCCAATAATCAAATCTAAATTTGTTACCTTTGCTTGCTAGCTCCCCGGCAACGGCGCCAAAATTGCTTAACCGCTTTTTATGATCGGCTTGTTTTAACTCGCAAGTGCACGAGTGTGCGATGTAGCAATTAACTCGGTAAGATCGAGGTCATATCCACAGAGAGCTAGATCTGAAAATTAAGCTAGGTAACAACAAAAAAAAAAACTCAAGAGAAATTAAATTAACAATAACTTGGTTGAAAATAATTGATGGATTTGTTTTCAAAGATAAAAAAGTGTAAATAGATTTTAAATGCCAAGAAAAAGTAAGTCTTGGTCCAAATCAATTTTAATGGTGATGTATTGGTGATTTCTTCAACATATATAAGATAACTCAACCTAATATCAACAATGGTGATATTAGATCGGAAGATATTACAATGAAGTTTAGAAAGATGAATATTGATTATTGCCTAAGAATGAACAAGTACTTTCATATTAAGTAAGACATTGAATCAAGCAATCTCTATACCAAAACTAAAGTTTGTGCATAAAAATTCAAGATTATAACATTACCTAAATGATTTCTAAAATTTCTTTACAATAATAAATCATTCATGAAGAAAATGAGAAGATAAACATTAAGATTCATTCATATCCTAAAGAACTCACCTCAATCACCATTATCCTTGATTTGGATCCAAGAAAGAGTTTAGCCAACCATGATTATATATAAGAACACTTCAATAAACATGAAAGAACTTGAATCCAACTGAAATAATAAGTTTTACAAACTAAAGAATCGAAATCTATAAAGAAGAACACAATACAATTTCAGAAAAAATTCGGACACAAATCTGACTCTAACTTTGGACAGCAATTTGACTCCCTTCAAAGCTTTTTTTCGAGATGTCTATTAGAGATATATTTATAGGAAATTCTGTCACCTTTCCCAATCATTAAAGAACAACTCATTTGGACACCTAAGTCAAAAGTTATGTGCAAAACACCGAAAGCTGTTCTGAAAAATCAAATCAAGACAGCTTTAAACCACTTTGGTGCACGTTTTTCTTCCTCATTTATGAGGTGTCTCCTTCTTCTTTTTGACCCAAAATAATGTTAAAATATCCCCTCCAGCTTTCCATCCATGTTCTTGCCTTCTTGGATCAATGGATTACCCAAAATAAATCAATTGTTATTTGTTGTGTGGACATGTAAGATCATGGATTGTGTTTGGGCTGATTTGAGGTTGATTTGGGGTTGATTTAGGGCTGATTTGGGGATGATTTTGGGCTGAATTTGAGCATCAAATAAGTATACAAATGTACTTATTATTTGGGCTAAGATTGACATTGAAACCTTGAGTGTTTAATGGTTGAAGTTTGCACATAACATAAGGCAAGTTTGGGCTTGAAATAGATCATATGATATTCTTTTCTAGAATTGGAATAGAATTGATTTTGGGACAAATTTGGAGCACTTATTTGAACCAAGATTTGCTTCAATCTTCAACTAAATGTCTCTTCAATTCTTTGTTCTAAATTCCGACATTGAATTTTCTGAATTAATTAATTTAAGCTTCAAAAACCTATCGAAACATTAAAACAAACTTCATTACTAAAAAACACATCAATTATTATAAAAACAACCAAATAAAAACAATAAATACATATGTAAAATAAGAGACTTAATGACACTTTTGATGCATGATTAGTACTTAAAAGTGCATTTTTGTCATGGTTTTATATCATCATTTTGCACTTGAAGTATCAATAACTCCTTAACTAAAATATGTTTTATAATAATGTATCTAATAATATAAGATACCTATAATTTATGGTAAATGTCTATTTTTAATGCAGGTCTATCACATAAATGAAAGGATTGATTGATGACTTGAAGAACTTAAATTGCAAGGATAAAGAGATGGTCAAACTTAGAGAAGAGATGTCGGTGCAATCCAAACCGGAACACTATTCGGTAATTGGGCCATATCTGGAGCTACAGATCTCAGATTTAGGTCCAATTTATATGGATGGAAAGGTAAGACATAGGCCTACAACTTTCATATGGAGCCCAAGATCTAAAAAGGCCATTATCAAGTACAAATTATAGCAACAACAAAGAAGCCCGAATCTGTCTTCCAGCCCGAGCACTGTTCGGTATTTTGGCCATATCTGGAGTTCTAGAAGTCCAAATGAGCTGAATTTTTTACACAAGAAAGCTGAGACAATTGCCTACAACTTTCATGTTTGCACCTGGCTCCAGTTTTGACGTTATCAATGACGTTTTGGGCAGACAAGAGAAGATAAGGATTGTAACCAAGTCAAAAGTTGGCCACCCACTTATCAATTAGTCATCAAATCAATAGTTCCCAATTTTGGCCTATAAAAGGAGGCATTTGCCATGCATTTAGGCATCTTGGTTTCCAGATCAAGATCATGCTCTTCCTTTCTCTCTTTGTATTTTTTGTAATGTTTATGCTTTGCTTTCATTAATATTAAGTTTATGCCTTTCATTTCCTTTCCTTTGCTTAGTTAACTTTTATGTTCTTATTTTGTTTATCTATTTTGCTTTCTTTCATTATGTCTAGCTAAGTTAGTTATGTCAAGGTGAAAAGGTTACACTAATGGTGTGAGAATAAGTATAATGTAAACTTAATATGGACTTTAATGTTTGATACTAACATGTTTTATATTTGTTATCTTGTTCACTCTTTAATACTTTGCTTGTTAAATGACTAATCTTGATTTATGTTGTATAACACTTGGTACAACAAATGCTTGGCACTTTCATAGCCCATAATGTATGGTATAACCGACACCTGAGCTATGAAAGGAACTTGATTTGTTGTTAACATAAGTTATAATCATGAATGCTTGACGAGATTTACAAGTATTAGCATTAATTGAATAAGATGACTAATGTAATCATGTTAACAATATATAATCTGATTGGAACCTCCTTTGTGTGTGGTTTCCAATTCAATAATAAGAGTTTATACTATACTTGTTTGATATACCATTAGTGGAACCTCTAACCTTGACATTTGTTATTATTATTGTTTAATCCTTACTTTAATATTTCATCTCTAAGTTCTCATCATCATCATCTTCTTCTTCTTCTCTTTCTTTATTATTATTATTATTATTATTATTATTATTATTATTATTACTACTACTACTACTACTACTACTAGTATTATTATTATTATTATTATTATTATTGTTATTATTATATTATTATTATTGTTATCGTTATTACTATTATTGTTGTTTGATAATTGTTGTTTATAATTTGTACAATTAACCTCCCTGTGGTTCGACCCCGGTCTTGCCGGGTTATTTATTACTTCGACACTCCTGCACTTGGGAGAAGACATCAATCTTTTAGTCGTGTCAAGTTTTTGGCGCCGTTGCCGGGGAGGTAAGTTCTTGTATAAATTATAGTATTTATTTTATTTTCTCTTTTCACTTTTCTTGTATATAACTTTGTTTCTTTTCTTTTGTTTTTTTTTATTTTGTTTTCTTCCTCTTTCTTTTGCTTTCTTCTTCTTTTTTATTTTATTCCTACACGTGCATGAGAGTGTGGTCACATACATCAAGTAGTAGACTTTGTAGGGTATCCTCATCATTTTCAGAAAATATGGCTGAAGAAGATAATCAATCACTTCATAATGAAAATAATGAGAATAACCGTGCTAGAACACTTAGAGACCACATGAATCCCACAAGAACAAGTGCACCATCATGCATAGTTTTTCCTCCCGATGCATCTCATTTTAATTTTAAACCAGGTATTATTCAACTTTTACCTTCTTTTCATGGTTTGGAATTGGAAAATCCATACTTGCATTTAAGGGAATTTGAGGAGGTCTGCAACACATATAATAATTTAAATTGTAGCATGAACACAATCAGATTAAAGCTTTTTCCTTTTTCATTAAAAGATAAAGCTAAAACATGGCTACAAAATTTAAGACCAGGATCCATTCGTGCTTGGGATGAAATGCAACAACAATTTTTAAAGAAGTTTTTCCCATCTCATAGAACAAACTCTTTCAAGAGACAAATCACCACTTTCACTCAAAAACCAGGAGAAACATTTTACCAATGTTGGGATAGGTATCGAGACTTGCTTAGTACTTGCCCCCATCATGGTTTTGAAACATGGAGATTGGTTTCACATTTCTATGAAGAGTTAACACCTAAAGATAGGCAAATGGTTGAAATGATGTGCAATGGAACTTTTGAAGATAAAGACCCTGATGAAGCAATGGAGTACTTAGACTTGTTAGCTGAAAATGCTCAAAATTGGGACACCGCGGGTACTTATAAGGCACTGAGTAAAACTCAACCTCATACATCTAGTGGAGGTATGTACAACCTTAGGGAAGATCATGACCTTCAAGCCAAGTTTGCATCTTTAGCTAGAAAAGTCGAGGCACTAGAATTAAAAAAGAGTGGTCAATTAAAATCTGTTGAAAACATTGTGTGTCAAATCTGTGAAACAAATGAACACTCAACGAATGATTGTCCAACCTTGCCTTCTTTTAAAGAATGTCTCCATGAACAAGCCCATGCTTTAAACAGTTTCCAAAGGGCCAACCACAACCCATACTCCCAAACATACAACCCTGGTTGGAGGAATCACCCAAATTTCAGTTGGAAGAGTGAGAACAACAATGCACAAACTTCACAACCACAATTTCAAGCACACCACAATTTCCAAAATTCTCATGGATATGCACCTCCTTATGCTCCACCTCTTAGAAGTAATTTTGAGGAAACTTTGTATGCATTCATTGAAAAGCAAGAGACAATCAACACTCAACTTACTCAAAGCATAACAGATTTTAAAGAAACTCTTGCAAAATTCATATCTGCTCTCAGTTTTCAAGAGCAAGGTAAGTTTCCATCTCAACCACAGCAAAATCTCAAGGGGCAATATGATGCAAATGCAAGTAGTCCTGGAAGTCAACACATGGATCAAGTCAAATCAGTCATTACTCTTCGCAATGGTAAGGTTATTAAAAAACCCACTCTTGAACCTTGTGAGAAACATGATGAGTCAATCTCTAAGGGTAAGGAAGGGGTTGAATCTGAATATTGCAAGGAAAAGACTGATTTCCTACCAGCACTTTCATTTCCTCATGCCATGACCAATCAGGAAGAAGTCGATGATGAAAATGGCACCGACAATGTTGATGCGGATCTTTTATCAAAAGTGACAATAGATTTGACACCCGACATCACACCAAACAATTATTACTTTCCTAATGAATCTCTACTTTCTCTTAGTTCAATGCCTTGGTTTGCTAAACATATCAATTTTCTTACTTCAGGAGTTTTGCCAGCTCATTGGAATACCGAAGACAAAAGAAAATTTTTGAGCAACGAGCAAAATTTTTATTGGGATGACCCTTACTTATTCAATTATTGTCCTAATCAAATATTTCAAAAATGCATTCTCGACAATGAGGTAAGTAATTTCATTAAATTTTGTTACTCTAAGGCATGTGGGGATCATTTCTCATCAAAAAAGAGGATTGTAGAAATCTTACAAAGTGAATTTTACTGGCCCATCATATTCAAGGAGTCAGATGCATTCCGCAAAAACTGTGAAAATTGTCAGAAGGTGGGATTTATTTCAAAACACAGAGAGTCTTTAGATAATCTTCTATTGACTCTTAAGTCTCATCATAGTCGAGATAAGCATCGTGTAATTCATGACTTATGAACCCATTTTCATAAAGAACATACTTGGCATAGTCTTGAAAATCTGACTAAAAAGATCATGTTTGCCAGTTTTTAAGAAAACTGGATGGGAAGCCTATCCCCGACCCATAGAGGGCGTTTAAGCCGTTCTTGGACGTAAAACCAAGGGAAGATGTGAGCCACAATCGCAACTACTTGTACATACACATGTTTTTTTTTTTTTTCAAAAGTAAATAAATAAATAAATAAAGAGAGAGAGAGAGAGAGAGTGTGAGACTCCAGCTGGCCTACATATAGATGTTATGATTGCCTTTCCAATTTCTCATCTATAAAACCCTCTTTTCCTTCCTTTCATTTCTACTCAACCCATACATTCAACAAATACAGAAGTGTGTAGAAATGGCAAGTTCCTCAAGTCATCAAATAAGAAATATTTGTGTTTTCGGTGGATCTAGTCCTGGGAAAGAAAAGGAGTTTTTAGAATCAGCAAATCATCTTGGTCAGGTGCTAGCTGAGAGAAAGATTTATTTAGTGTATGGGGGAGGCAGTCTTGGGTTAATGCGAGGTGTGTCAATAGCTGCATTTTTAGGAGGTAGTCAAGTTTTAGGAGTCGTCCCTGAAGCTTTGGCACAAGGGGACATCATTGGAAAAACAATTGGACAGGAACTTCAGGTCTCCACAATATCGGCTCGAATGAATGCAATGTTTAATCATGCTGATGCCTTCATTGCTTTACCAGGTGGTCTAGGCACATTGGAAGAGATCTTTCATATTTCCTCTTGGGCTCAATTGCACATTCACCATAAACCCATAGGTTTGTTAAATGTTAATGGTTATTATGATAAGTTGTTGTCTTTTCTTGATCATGCTGTGGAACAGGAATTTCTAACATCTTCTGCACGACAAATCATAATCTCTGCTACTACAATCTTTCATTCCTGTGATTGATCCTTCCATGAGTCGCATAAATTGGTCATCTACGGGAAGCCGTAAAAAGCTTAGATTGGATTTGAGCCTTCATTTGTGAATTTTTGTGTCTTTTGGTTTTATTATTGTGTTTTTTATTTCTTATTTTTATTTTAGTGTGTTTCAGGTTTTGTCAGTGTTCGTTATTTCAGGTGATATCTTCTATACTCTATCTTTCTACCTTAGAACATTGAGGACAATGTCTCGTTTTGGTTGGGGGGAGAGGGTAGTAGTTGATAAAAAAAAAAAATTGTTTTTCATTTCATAAAGCATGTGCATAATTGTTGTTACTAGGATGGCAGAGTAAAGGAGTTCTTTTGTTAAAGTGACTCTTGAGACGCATCTTAGTAACCATTCTTAACAAGGTCTATTATAAAACTTCTTGAAATATTCAGGTTTACAAACTCTCGTATTGTTACCACTTAATTCTGCTCATATACTTATTTAACATGTATTCTTAAACCTTAATTTACACACACACACTTTAACATATGATTGTGGGTTGCATATTGGATTATTACATTATTTATGTTCTTTTGTTAAAGGTAACAACTAAGGGAAAAGAATTGTATATAATTAAAAAAGAAAGAAAAACATAAAAAAAAGAAAGAAAAAAAAAGCAAAAAAAAAAGAAAAAAAATAATGATAATAAAAATGTAGATAAGTTTGGTTTCGTAGCCTCCCTAACCTAAGCAATTAAGCCCGAAGGGGTGTTTTAACACCTAATACCCTAAAGTCAACTGACTTGGGAGCTATTGGCTCAATGCTTGTTACAAGGGTTGAGGAGAAAAGCTTAAGGGAATCAAACATTGCACTATCTACATATCAGTATCTGCGACCCGAGTTACTAAGCTCGTAGGGGTGTCTTAACACCTAATGCCCTAAGACCAACTGGTCTGGGAGTCATTAGCTGAAAGCTCGTTACATGGGTTAAAGATGCATGATGTTTTTAAATTATATGTATATACATTTAAAAAAAAAAAGAAAAAAAAAGACAAAAATAATAATCCCATCCCAAGGAAGTTAACCTTAAACATTAGAATAAAAATTTTGTTTTCTTCCAAGAAAAGCCCCATAATTATGTGTTGATACATTGAGCACAAAAAAAAAGGTTTATTAATATCTTGTTAAGAGGTATTGAGCAGATATATAAATTTAATGAGAGTTTGTTTATCTGGATAGATTAATGGAAGTTAAATGATGAATACCTTGCTTTGTGAAATTTGCAAATTGTTTTAACGCTTTAATTACTAGGGACTAGTAATAAGCTGGTTGGGGGGTGTGATTAGTACTTAAAAGTGCATTTTTGTCATGGTTTTATATCATCATTTTGCACTTGAAGTATCAATAACTCCTTAACTAAAATATGTTTTATAATAATGTATCTAATAATATAAGATACCTATAATTTATGGTAAATGTCTATTTTTAATGCAGGTCTATCACATAAATGAAAGGATTGATTGATGACTTGAAGAACTTAAATTGCAAGGATAAAGAGATGGTCAAACTTAGAGAAGAGATGTCGGTGCAATCCAAACCGGAACACTATTCGGTAATTGGGCCATATCTGGAGCTACAGATCTCAGATTTAGGTCCAATTTATATGGATGGAAAGGTAAGACATAGGCCTACAACTTTCATATGGAGCCCAAGATCTAAAAAGGCCATTATCAAGTACAAATTATAGCAACAACAAAGAAGCCCGAATCTGTCTTCCAGCCCGAGCACTGTTCGGTATTTTGGCCATATCTGGAGTTCTAGAAGTCCAAATGAGCTGAATGTTTTACACAAGAAAGCTGAGACAATTGCCTACAACTTTCATGTTTGCACCTGGCTCCAGTTTTGACGTTATCAATGACGTTTTGGGCAGACAAGAGAAGATAAGGATTGTAACCAAGTCAAAAGTTGGCCACCCACTTATCAATTAGTCATCAAATCAATAGTTCCCAATTTTGGCCTATAAAAGGAGGCATTTGCCATGCATTTAGGCATCTTGGTTTCCAGATCAAGATCATGCTCTTCCTTTCTCTCTTTGTATTTTTTGTAATGTTTATGCTTTGCTTTCATTAATATTAAGTTTATGCCTTTCATTTCCTTTCCTTTGCTTAGTTAACTTTTATGTTCTTATTTTGTTTATCTATTTTGCTTTCTTTCATTATGTCTAGCTAAGTTAGTTATGTCAAGGTGAAAAGGTTACACTAATGGTGTGAGAATAAGTATAATGTAAACTTAATATGGACTTTAATGTTTGATACTAACATGTTTTATATTTGTTATCTTGTTCACTCTTTAATACTTTGCTTGTTAAATGACTAATCTTGATTTATGTTGTATAACACTTGGTACAACAAATGCTTGGCACTTTCATAGCCCATAATGTATGGTATAACCGACACCTGAGCTATGAAAGGAACTTGATTTGTTGTTAACATAAGTTATAATCATGAATGCTTGACGAGATTTACAAGTATTAGCATTAATTGAATAAGATGACTAATGTAATCATGTTAACAATATATAATCTGATTGGAACCTCCTTTGTGTGTGGTTTCCAATTCAATAATAAGAGTTTATACTATACTTGTTTGATATACCATTAGTGGAACCTCTAACCTTGACATTTGTTATTATTATTGTTTAATCCTTACTTTAATATTTCATCTCTAAGTTCTCATCATCATCATCTTCTTCTTCTTCTCTTTCTTTATTATTATTATTATTATTATTATTATTATTATTATTACTACTACTACTACTACTACTACTAGTATTATTATTATTATTATTATTATTATTGTTATTATTATATTATTATTATTGTTATCGTTATTACTATTATTGTTGTTTGATAATTGTTGTTTATAATTTGTACAATTAACCTCCCTGTGGTTCGACCCCGGTCTTGCCGGGTTATTTATTACTTCGACACTCCTGCACTTGGGAGAAGACATCAACCTTTTAGTCGTGTCAATGCACAATCACTATTATATTTTGAGCTTATTTGTAAATTTTTAACATGGTTAACGTCGGTCCCTAAAAATAGAAGACACGTTAAAAATGACATCAATCCCTAAAATTAGGAGACTTTGTCTACTATGTCGATGTTTATCCCTAAAAAGGAGAGTTACATCTGATTTACCAAAATAAATAATAATGGACATAATCCATATTTGGTATTTAAATTTTTGACATCGGTCCTTTTCTGTAAATAAAAGAGACGTGTCGACAAATAATATTTATTTTATAAAACAAAAATTATTTTGATATCATTGACAAATGGATATATCAATTCTTGAGAATTGAGTTTTTGACCCATGAACAGTGATATGATAAAATGGGTGTTGGACCTGCATCGTTATTTATTTTGGTTTATTTTTGTTTTTTTACATGTAAAAATTTACAAGTATTTATATATAAAAATATCAAAAAAATACCATTAAATATATAGAAAATTACCTGAGTATCCCTATATAGGCAAAAGATTGAAATACCCTTGGATTTATTCAAAATTTATGAAAATATCACTGGCGGTGCTTGTGGCTCACGCGCGGTTACTATTGACGATGGTGAATTTTTTCGGTGAGATTCCGACCAAACGATGGTTGATTCTAGTAGATCTGAGGACGAGGATTCTGATGGTGGTGGTCTCGTTGGCTGTTGATGTCTGAGGAGGGAGAATCGACGACTTGAAGGTTGATTGACCGATGATGGTCGCGACCTTTTTCCTGCCAAAATTGCCGGTGAAAAAGTGTAAAACAGCCGTGGTTTTGCTTTAGAGGAGGCGATGCATGTTTCTGTGGTGGTTTCGCGGCTTGAAACTGCCAGAAATGGGAGATCAGTGAAGAGAGAGAGAATCACCGGCGAGAAGAGAGAGAAGCTCTAGGTTTTGCTACGGTGTGGACGAGTGTATGGTGCACCGGTGGGTCTGAAGGCAGGGAACCATTGGATCTTGGATGAACAGATCATGTAACTGTGATTGGTTTGATCTTCAAGTCAATCGGACGGTCAAGATGGATTGGGCTAAGATCTGGTGTTTTAAGGTGTACCGAGTGTTGGGTACACCTGATGACATGGCGCAACAGGATCAAAGGGCAAATTATTTTAAAGGCTGAGATTGATTTGAGTTTTAATCTGGTGTGGTAAAGCCTATTATATCCTAACAAATCAAAGGCTCAGATTTAAACACTATTAGATCTAACGGTTGTGATATTTTTAGTATTTTTCAATTTGTTTTAAAAAAAATCAACCATTGTTTGGCTAGAATCTCACCGAAAAATTCACCGCCGTCAATAGTAACCGCACGTGAGCCACACGCGCCGCCAGTGGCATTTTCGTAAATTTTTGATAAATCCGAGGGTATCGATAAAATAGATGTGTCGACAAATAATATTTATTTTATAAAAAAATTATTTTGATATCATTGGCAAATGGATATATCAATTTTTGAGAATTGGGTTTTTTACCCATGAACAAAGATATGATAAAATGGGCGTTGGACCCGCGTCGTTATTTATTTTTATTTATTTTTGTTTTTTTACATGCAAAAATTTACAAGTAATATATAAAAATATCAAAAAATACCATAAAATATCATAGAAAATTACCTGAGTACCCCTGTATAGGAAAAGACTGAAATACCCTCGGATTTATTGAAAAATTATGAAAATGCTACTGACGGCGCGTGTGGCTTACACTCGGTTACTGTTGACAGCGGTGAATTTTTTTGGTGAGATTCCAACCAAACAATGGTTGATTCTGGTAGATCTGAGGACGAGGATTCTGATGGTGGTGGTCTTGTTGGCCGTTGATGTCTGAGGAGGGAGAATCGACGACTTGAAGGTCGATTGGCAGATGATGGTCGTGGCCTTTTTTCGGCCAAAATCGCAGGTGAAAAAGTGTAAAACGGTCGTGGTTTTACTTTAGAGGAGGCGATGCGAGTTTTTTTGTTGCTTTCGCGGCTTGAAACGACCGGAAATGGGAGCTCGGTGAAGAGAGAGAGAATCACCGATGAGAGGAGAGAGGAGAGAGAAGCTCTGGGTTTTGCTGCGATGTGGATGAGTGTATGGTGCACCGGTGGGTTTGAAGGCTGGGAATCGCTGGATCTCTGATGAACAGATCATGCGACTGTGATTGGTTTGATCTTTAAGTTGATCAGACGGTCAGGAAGAACTAGGCTAAGATTTGGTGTTTCGCGGTGTACCGAGTGTTGGGTACACTTGATGACGTGGCGCAACAGGATCAAATGGTAGATTTTTTTAAAGGCTGAGATTGATTTGAGTTTTAATCTAATGTGGTAAAGCCTATTGTATCCTAAGAAATCAAAGGCTCAGATTTAAACACTATTAGATCTAACGATTGGGATATTTTTGGTATTTTTCAATTTGTTTTTTTAAAAAATCAATATCTTACATGGTGGGACCCGTATTGACCTGGTGGACTCGGTTTTGATCGAAAATGACGGTTTTGATCTAAAATAACCCGAAACTAATTTTTCATCGCAGTCGACATCGTTTAATCCGTATTGACCTGGTAGACTCAATTTTGGTAGAAAGATGCGGTTGACTCGAGAAAATATATTTTAAACTCTTTTTTTTCTTTTTTTATTTATTATATTTTTTTTGTTATGAATAATAAGATAAAATAACATTCAAAAAATTTTAGTGAATCCAAAATTGGGTTACAACACCATGTAAGCGTTGGGCCAAGCTTAATTGCTTAGCTTAGGGAGGCTACGAAACCAAAATTATCTACATTTTTATTATTATCATTTTTTTTCTTTTTTTAATTATATACTATCCCTTTCTGTTAGTTGTTACCTTTAACAAAAGAACATAAATAATGTAATAATCCAATATGCAACCCACAATCATATGTTAAAGTGTGTGTGTGTAAATTAAGGTTTAAGAATACATGTTAAATAAGTATATGAGCAGAATTAAGTGATAACAATGCGAGAGTTTGTAAACCTGAATATTTCAAGAAGTATTATAATAGACCTTGTTAAGAATGGTTACTAAGATGCATCTCAAGAGTCACTTTAACAAAAGAGCTTCTTTACTCTGCCATCCTAGTAACAACAATTATGTACATGCTTTATGAAATGAAAAACAATTTTTTTTTATCAACTACTACCCTCTCCCCCCAACCAAAATGATACATTGTCCTCAATGTTCTAAGGTAGAAAGATAGAGTATAGAAGATATCACTTGAAATAATGAACATTGACAAACCTGAAACACATTGAAACAAAAATAAAAAATAACAAAACAGAATAATAAAACCAAAAGACACACAAATTCACAAATGAATTGAAAGCTTTAATAGCCTAATAAGCTTTATGTTAAAGTTCCACAGGCAAGTGACAAGGTTTTCATAGACTAGTCTATAAGGTGACATACCTAATGATTTATAAGCAGTTCGATAAGCCCAAAGTGCATCATTAAGTCTTAAAGAACAGTCTTTCCTATTAGGGTTCACTGTTTTCTCCAAAATATGTTTGATCTCCCTATTAGCAAGCTCTATTTATCCACTTGTTTAAGGGTGATAAAGGATGGCAACTTTGTGTGTGATTCCATATTTCTTCATTAAAGACTCAAATGGCTTGTTGTAGAAATGTGTTCCACCATCACTTATTATGGCTCAAGGGACTCCAAATCGACTCAAAATATTTTCTTTCAAAAACTTTATCACTGTTTTGTGATCATTGTTTCGACTTGGAATTGCCTCTATCATTTTGAAACATAATCTACTATGACTGATATGTATAAGAAACCAAATGATGGAGGGAATGGACCCATGAAATCTATACCCCAGCAGTCAAAGATCATAATGACAATAATAGGATTTAAAGGCATCATGTGACATTTTGAAATAGATCCCAACTTTTGATAATTTTCACAAGACTTGTAGAATGCATGTGAGTCTTTGAACATGGTGGGCCAATAAAATCCACTTTGTAAGATTTTTGTAGTTGTCTTTCTTGACGAGAAATGGCCCCCACATGCCTTAGAATGACAAAATTTAATGACACTACTTACCTCATTGTCAGGAATGTATCTTTGAAATATTTGATCAGGACAATATTTGACTAAATAAGGATCATCCCAATAAAAGTTCTTCACTTCGTTCAAGAACTTTCTTTTATCTTGGGTACTCTAATGAGCTAGCAATTCTCCTGAAACAAGAAAATTAATAATATTAGCAAACCAAGGCATTGTCGAGATAGAAAGTAAAGATTTATCGGGAAAGTAGTTATCGATTGGTGTGATATCAGTTTTCGAATCTGTTGTCAATTTTGATAAGTGATCTACGACAACATTTTCACTGCCATTCTTATCTTTGATTGTGATATCAAATTCTTAAAGTAATAAAATCCACCGCACCAATCTAGCCTTAGAATCTTTCTTAGAAAGAAGATATTTCAATGCTGCATGATCACTAAAAACAACAACAGGTGAGCCAACAAGATAAGATCTGAATTTTTCACATGTAAATACTACTACAAGTAATTCTTTTTCAATGGTGGTAAAATTCAATAAAATTCATGACCTGCAACTCTTTCTAGGATTTGATCCATGAAAGGTAAAGGAAAATGATCTTTTCTAGTCATTGAATTAAGTTTTCTATAGTCAATGCACATGCGCCAACTAGTAACAATTCTAGTGGGAATTAACTCATTGTTCTCATTTGTTATCATAGTGACTCTAGACTTCTTGGGTACAACTTGGGTAGGACTTACCCATTTGCTGTCAAAAATAGGATAAATGATTTCATTATCTAGAAGCTTAATGACTTCATTTTCACTACTTCTTTCATATTAGGATTTAGCCTTCGTTGCATTTCTCTAGAGGGTTTAGCATTTTCCTCTAAATAAATTCTATGTGTACAAATCAAAGGACTAATTTCTTTTATATCAGCTATGGTCCATCCTAATGCATTTTTGTGTATTTTCAGAGTTTGTAATAACTTACCTTCTTGATGTGACTTAAGTTTGGAAGAGATTATTACTGGAAAAGTTTCATTTTCTCCTAAAAATGAGTATTTGAGATTGGATGGAACGACTTCAAATTAGGTTTTGGTGGTTGAACACTTGAAGGTATGGACTTAATTGATCGTGGTGATAATTCCTCAATTTGTGGCCTCCAATTTCTTGTCTTTGATTCTTCCTGAAAATAAATCATTTGCAAATCATTAGATTCATCAATTTCAATTTCACTGGAAGTGGTTGGAAATTGATCATGAATTAATTTTTTAGTAAAGTTCACTTGTAAATCATTATCATCTCTAGGATGCTTGCAAATGTTAAAAATATTCATCTCTAATGTTATGTTTCCAAATGATAGCTTCATCAGTCCATTCCTACAATTAATCAATGTATTTGAAGTTGCAAGAAATGGACGTCTTAAAATAATAGGAAATGAATTACATACTTCAACAGGTTGTGTGTCCAAGACAATAAAATCCATAGGATAAATGAATTTATCGACTTGTACTAACACATCTTCAATTATTCCTCTAGGCACTTTTATAGATCTATCGGCAAGTAAAAGAGTTATAGAAGGTGGTTTTAACTCACCTAGATTGAGACTCTGAAAAAGTGAATGTGGAAGTAAATTCACACTAGCACTGAGATCAAGTAAGGCTCTTTCAATTTTATGCTCTCTAATAAAGCAAGCAATTATAGGACAACCAGGGTCTTTATATTTCAAAGCATTATTGTTTGGAAGAATAACACTTACTTGTTCGGCTAAAAATGTTTTCCTTTTCACATTCTTTTTTCTCTTCATAGTGCATAGATCTTTCAAAAATTTAGCATAGGAAGGAACTTGTTTAATAGCATTCAGCAAAGGTATATTGATCCTTACTTGCTTGAAAATTTAAAAAATTTCAGAGTTGTGATTGACTTTTCTTTGTTTAGTCATGGCATGAGGAAATGGAAATGCTGGCGGTGAATCAGTTGTTTCTTTGCAATTTTCAGATTCAACCCCTTCCTTACCCACAGAGATTGACTCATCATCTTTCTCATAAGGTTCAAGAGACGGTTTTTCAATAACCCTATGGATTTGGGTTGATTTCTCCAGACAGGGTTGTATGTTTGTGAGTATGGGTTATGGTTGGCCCTTTGGAACTATTTAAAGCTTGAGCTTATTCATGGAGACATTCCTTAAAAGAAGGCAAGGTTGGACAATCATTGGTTGAGTATTCATTTGTTTCATAGATTTGACACACAATGTTTTCAACATATTTTAATTGACCACTCCTTTTCAATTCTAGTGCCTCGACTTTTCTAGCTAAAGATGCAAACTTGGCTTGAAGGTTATGATCTTCCCTAAGGTTATACATACGTCCACTAGATGTATGAGGTTGAGTTTTACTCGGTGCCTCATAAGTACCTGTGGTGTCCTAATTTTGAGCATTTTCAGCTAACAAGTCTAAGTAATCCATTACTTCATCAAGATCTTTATTTTTAAAAGTTCCATTGCACATCAATTCAACCATTTGTCTATCTCTAGGTGTTAACCCTTCATAGAAATGTGAAACCAATCTCCATGTTTCAAAACCATGATGAGGGAAACTACTAAGCAAGTCTCGATACCTATCCCAACATTGGTAAAATGTTTCTCCTAGTTTTTGAGTGAAAGTAGTGATTTGTCTTTTGAAAGAGTTTGTTCTGTGAGATGAGAAAAACTTCTTGAAAAAATGTTATTGCATTTCATCTCAAGCACGAATGGATCCCGGTCTTAAATTTTATAGCCATGTTTTAATTTTATCTTTTAATGAAAAAGGAAAAAGCTTTAATTTGATGGTGTTCATGCTGCAATTTCAATTATTATATGTGTTGCCGACCTCCTCAAATTCCCTTAAATGCAAGCATGGATTTTCCAATTCTAAGCCATGAAAAGAAGGTAAAAGTTGAATAACGCCTGACTTAAAATTAAAATGAGATGCATCAGGAGGAAAAACTATACATGATGGTGTACTTGTTTTTGTGGGATTCATGTGGTCTCTAAGTGTTCTAACACAGTTATTCTCATTATTCTCATTATGAAGTGATTGATTATCTTCTTCAGCCATATTTTTTGAAAATAATGAGGATACCCTACAAAGTCTACCACTTGATGTACATGACCATACTCTCATGCACGTGTAGGAATAGAATAAAAGAAAAAAAAAACAAAAGAAGAAGAAACAAGAGAAAAGAAACAAAGTTATATACGAGAAAAGAGAAAATATTATAACTACTATAATTTATACAAGAACGTACCTCCTCATCAACAGCGCTAAAAACTTAACATGACTAAAAGATTATTGTCTTATCCCAAGTGCAGGAGTGTCGAAGAAATAAATAACCCACCAAGACCAGGATCGAACCATAGGAAGGTTAATTATATAAATTATAAACAACAATTATAATCAACAATAATAGTAACAATAACAATAACAATAGTAACAATAACAACAACAATAATAATAATAGCAATAATAATACTAGTAGTAGTAGTAGTAGTAGTAGTAGTAGTAGTAAGAAAAAGAAAAAGAAAAAGAAAAAGAAAAAGAAAAATTGATGAGAACTTTGAGATGAAAAATTAACGTAAGGATTAAACAACGATAACAAACAATGTCAAGGTTAGAGGATCCACTAATGGTATATCAAACAAGTATAATATAAACTTTTATTATTCAATTGGAAACCACACTCAAAGGAGGTTCCAATCGGATTATAAATTGTTAACATGATTACATTAGTCATCTTATTCAATTAATGCTAATACTTGTAAATGTCATCAAGCATTCATGATTATAACTTATGTTAACAATAAATCAAGTTCCTTTCATAGCTCAAGTGTCGGTTCTACCATATAGTATGGGTTATGAAAGTACCAAGCATTTGTTGTACAAAGTGTTATACAACATAAATCAAGATTAGTCATTTAACAAGCAAAGTATTAAAGAGTGAATAAGATCACAAATAGAAAACATGTTAGTATCAAACATTAAAGTTCATATTAAGTTTACATTATACTTATTTTTACACCATAAGTGTAACCTTTTCACCTTAACATAATAAACTTAGTTAGACATAATGAAAGAAAGAAAAATAAATAAACAAAATAAGAATATAAATAAGATAAAAGTTAGCTAAGTAAATGAAAGGAAATGAAAAGCATAAACTTGATATTAATGAAAGCAAAGCATAAACATTACAAAAAATACAAAGAGAGAAAGCAAGAGCATGATCTTGATGTAGAAACCAAGATGCCTAAATACATGGCAAATGCTGTCTTTTATAGACCAAAATTGGGAACTACTGATTTGATGACTAATTGATGAGTGGGTGACCAACTCTTGATTTGGTGACAATCTTTATCTTCTTTTGTTTGTCCAAAACGTTATTGATAACGTCAAAATTGGAGTCACTTGAAAACATGAAAGTTGTAGAAAATTGTCTTAACTTTCTTGTGGAAAAACTTCAGCTCATTTCAACTTCTAGAACTCCTTAATTTTGGTCATCTCTTTACTCTTGCAATTTAAGTTCTTAAAGTCATTAATTAATCCTTTTATTTTTGTGATAAGCCTATATTTAAAATGAATATTTACTACAAATTAAAGGTATCTTATATTATTAGATATATTATTATAAAACATGTTTTAGTTAAGGAATTATTAATATTTTTAATACAAAATAATAATATAAAACTATAATAAAAATATATTTTTAAATATTATTAAGTAAAACTAGAACAACTCATGCTCAAGTACTTGTTTCCATTCAAGGACGGATCGATCTGGCAGTGTCAAGCAACAACTTTAGCTATTGAGTTTGATCAAAGTGACGAGTAAGAAGCTCATTTGGTAGAATAAGTTAATGCATTTGGGAATTGACTTAGTCAACCGGGATCTGGAGTAGAAGACTTGCCTTTTATAATCCCAAAGGTATGCAATCTCCTAATGAAAGCCCTACCTTTCATCATTAGAAAGAAAGAGAGTAAGATGTTTTCGCCTCTAATAGAAAGAACTCTGCGATCGCCTATTGATTCTGCTACTACCCCAAGTGGGCTTGCTTGGTCCGGTCCTCCTCTTGGCTTGCTTAGCTCTTGGTACGGCTGATAGAACCCAGACTATCAACTTGCATATCAATCAGTTTGAAGATCTCTTCCATCGCTTTTCACATTTTTTCTAATCAAAGGTAGGGCGGAGGGCTTCTCGTGAAGAAATCTCACTGACTAGACTTTACTAGAAAGAAATGAGAAGAAGAGATCGATTGCCTAAGGTCTTTCTACTTATTGATGGTGAAAGGTAGTTTACTAACTCAACCCTTTAGAGATTGGTCCGCCGCTGTAATGCCATGGCCTATCTCTTTTCATTGATTCTATCATGGTCTAACTCTTTTGGTAGAATAAGTTCGAAAACCCTGAAGTAGCTCCTCTTCCTATTTATTCATGCGTGACCATAGGCCGTCAGGCTCCTTGGTAGAGAGGTGTTACCAAGTAGTTGCCTTCATAATGCCTCTGTCTTTCTTTTCTTTAAAGTTGGATGGCTGCTGCCAATTCATTTGCATTGATTTATGCCTTACCGCGGGCCCTAGTAAGCTTCTTTTTTCTTGTTTCACTTCAACCTTGATTTGTTAACTTCAGTTTCTTTTTCTTTCCTTTTCTTCTCATTCAATATGTTATGTGCAACTAATGTTTTTGAAACATAAGTTAAAGTAAAAGTGTTAGTTGGTTGTTGTTCTTCCAAAATAGAAAATGGATTCATTTTTTTGACTATTTCTTTAAAAAACAGTTTTCATATCTCAGTAATAGGTTCTGCTGATTTGGAATCACGCTCTATAGGATTTGAACCTACGACATCGAGTTTTGGAGACCCACGTTCTACAAACTAAACTAAGAGCGTTTTCTTATCACATCACAGTAGATACGACTGTGAAGAAAAAAGGATGATTTTCTTACTTATCCAAAAAATTTATGCATATAGTCTCATTAAATAAAATATTTTTTATGTCCAATTTGAATTGATCTTAATGGATTCCTCGTTACTGCCCAGAGGAGAAGGGTAGGGATGACAGGATTGGAACCCATAAAATTTTGTACTCAAAACAAGGGTTTACTTTGTTGGGATTACTTTGGCCTTCCATTGTGAGTGCAGGAGATTTTGATTAAACGGGGGAAACCGAGCCAAGTAGTTCATTTTGAAAGCCCTTGGTCTAGTGCTTGGGTGTCGATGTATAATAAAAGGAAGCGGTGCCATATTGGTGCCTAGGGCAATACGAAAAGGTGTAAGCGCGGCGATCTTGACGAATAGGTTATTTTTTAGAAGTAGGGGAAAAAGGCCCATTTCCTTATTCGAAGATTTATCTATCACTCCGGGAAGATGCTCTTTTCAAATTGAAAAGAAGAAGAAGTGATTCGAGGAAAAATCGATGGTATCGCTTGATTTGCTAGATTTGTCACAAACCTCACCCTTGCTTTAAAAGGTCCATGCTTTGAAATTTTTTCAGGAAGGTTGTTTGCGATGGGAACGTTCCTCTTTTTCTTGAGGGAATACTTGGAGTCTAAACAACATTCTTGGCCATCTAAAACTTTTATGATTGGCAAATGTTGTACCCTCCGCAGTATAACTTTAACCTTTTTACTTTACCCCTAGATGGATGAAAATCATCAAAGACCGAAACCAAAGGTGAAAATCATTGTCCGCCCGGAGGCAAACTTAAACAGAAAAGGAAGCTGGTGCGAAATGCAGCCAACACGGTAAACTGTGCATCGTGTTAAGGTTAGGGCCACTGGGTTTCTTCTATATCTATAATAGACAGGAAACACCCGTTCTACTTGCTATAGGATAAGATCGTTGGGGGATGACGATTCAAGCGACATCCATTCCCCCGGAGCCAAATCTTCCTTCTATAAAGACTAAGTCAAAGTGGGGGAAGGGGCACAGTTGCAAGACTAGCCTCCGACCAACTTTCTAACCCTGGCTAGCTAGGCTAAACACTAAAATTGACTGTGTTGTGTATTTTTCTACTTTTACAAGTAATGGTGTTTGTCACCGCCAGTGAGAGAAGAAAGAAAAAAGAAAGTTGTTTAAATCCTCTAGTTTTCTTGCAGCGGCGCATGAATCCAGTAAGGTGGCATGTGAGAACCACAATGCCACAATTCTTGCATTTACTGAAAGCCTTCCCTAATAGTTCTCCTTGATTTTTAGGGGTATTATGTAATTTTTTTATTTTTATGATGTGTTATTTGATTTATTTTGAATTTTGATGGTTGCTAACATGTAAATATGGGTGTATATACGAGTGTACGAGAAAAAGATAATAAAAAAGGATGGGATGTGTGTGTGTTTGTGTTTTATTTTATGTATCTTTTGTAAATGTTAAAATATAAAAAAATAAAAAAATGTTTTAATTTCTATATAATCAAATATCTCGAGAATAAATAAAATCATATTGTATTTCCGGTGAAAATGTAAGAACATGTTCCTATATATTTTTTTAGGATTTAATAACTGATTTATTAAAGTCATAAGAATTTCACTAATATGTGGTATGTTAACTTTAATTATGATTTAAATGTGATGTTTGTATTTTTTGACAAAGAAAAATATAAAAAACGTTTTTGCGTATTACATATGGCCAATATCAATGTTCTTTTAAAAAATATATTGGAGGTTCTGAAAATATGTTTTCACATGAATTTCTTAAACACAACAAAAATTATTTACTTGCATTTCTAGATTTTACAACATGTTTGTAAAACTTCAAAAGGTATTGGCCAATATTTCAAAAAAATACAAAAATCTTAATTTGAGAGAATTTATCTATTATTCACCGCTAATGTTTGGATAAACAAATCCCTAAGGGATGACTATCCAAAATATTATTGAGAATAATTTGTTACTATTAATATTTGGATAAAGAAACCTCTAAGTGATAAATATCCAAAATAATTTTTTAGGAATAATAATTCATTACACATCCTTGAAACAAGCCTCAATTATAATTAAAGACATTTCAACTTTTGACTCTATGGTTTATGAGTTGTAAGAGTATGAAACACTAAGGCTAAAATAGGATTTTAAAGCGCCTTAGATTTCTAAATTTTTATCCCTTTTCTTTGCAATTTACAAATCGTAAACTCTTGAAATACTAAGTGAAAAATGAGTTTTTAAGGCACATGGAATCTCCTTAGATTTCTATCTTAATAAATTTAATTTGAATCAAACCAAGAAAAACTGATGGGATTAAAAAACACCAACACAACAGAAATTATAAAGCAAACCAAACATCAAGCAGCTTACCTTAGGTAGGGCATACTAGGGGTGCTAATAGCTTCCCTTTACGCAACCAGTCTCTTGCATTAGAATATCTAAATGACTAGTTAGGGTTCCTAGTGACCAAAATACTAGGTGGCAACTCCTTTATCCATAAATCAAAATAAAAGACCCTGAAATCAATCAAGGATTACTGCGACGTTGTGCTACACTCGAGAGGGTACGCCATTCTTTATGGAATCATGGTCATAAATCATGAATTGCACGATGCACATCTTTACTAGAATGCGTCTCAAAAATCAATAGAAGATTATCTAAAGACCCCTTACTTAGGCCATCCTTAATGAATAGTATTTTATCTTCACAGTTTACAGATACCATTCCTAAAAAATAATATTATGCATGCAAGTCCATCTGGCATATCGGTGGTAGAATTTTAGTCGTTTTGCACGACATTTCTTTGCAAAAGAGCTTTTACCTATTCTAGACATATGTGAAATGAAAGAATTGGAAGACTCACCTAATAATTGATCTTTGCTTTAATTAGCTAGTGAATCTCTTCAGAAATTCCATGGTTCATTAACAAACTCAATCTTACACACCTAGCTCGATAAATTTTTGTAATCGTATTTTCAGGCAAAATGGGAAAATAATTTTTTAATTTTTTAAGAGTGGTGTCCATTTTTTAATATGAGAAGTGGAAAAGAGATGAAAAGACAAGAGAAGGAACAAGGAATTGAACAAATATATACATAGATATCAGTTATCATGGGAAACTAAAAGAACTGACTTAAGAATCATGGAGTATCATTATCTACCATTTAACTAGGGTGAGAGAGACTAGCAAACTAAGAGTCAAAAAAAAAAAAACAATGTGAGAAAATCAAAATAATCAACCTTTATCTATAAGATCATTCAAACCAATGGATTCATTTTTACTAGGAAAATTATCAAAGTAAGCTTTCAAATGATGTCCATTTACCGTAAAAACATTGTCATATGACATAACTAAAAGATTGATGTCTTCTCCCAAGTGCAGGAGTGTCGAAGTAATAAATAACCCAATAAGACCGGGGTCGAACCACAGGAGGTTGATTGTACAAATTATAAATAACAATAATACACCAACAATTATAATAACAACAATCACAACAACAACAACAACAACAACAACAACAATAATAATAGTAATAGTAATAATAACAAAGAAAAAGAAGGAGAAGAAAAAGAAGAAGAGAACTTTGAGATGGAATATCAATGTAAGAATTAAAAAATGATAATAACAAATGTCAAGGTTAGAGGTTCCACTAATGGTATGTGATTGTGCATCAAAAGTGTCATTAAGTCTCTTATTTTACATGTATATTTATTGTTTTTATTTGGTTTTTTTTATAATAATTGATGTGTTTTTTAGTAATGAAGTTTGTTTTAATGTTTCGATAGGTTTTTGGAGCTTAAATAAATTAATTTAGAAAATTCAACGTTGGAATTCAGAACAAAGAATTAAAGAGACATTTAGTTGAAGATTGAAGCAAATCTTGGTTCAAATAAGTGCTCCAAATTTGTCCCAAAAATCAATTCTATTCCAATTCTAGAAAAGAATATCATATGATTTATTTCAAACCCAAACTTGCCTTATGTTGTGTGCAAACTTCAACCATTAAACACTCAAGGTTTCAATATTAATCTTAGCCCAAATAATAAGTACATTTGTATACTTATTTGATGCTCAAATTCAGCCCAAAATCAGCCCTAAATCAACCCCAAATCAACTTTTAAATCAACCCAAACACAATCCATGATCTTACATGTCCACACAACAAATAACAATTGATTTATTTTGGGTAATCCATTGATCCAAGAAGGCAAGCACATGGATGGAAAGCTGGAGGGGATATTTTAACATTATTTTGGGTCAAAAAGAAGAAGGAGACACCTCATAAATGAGGAAGAAAAACGTGCACCAAAGTGGTTGTAAAGCTGTTTGATTTGATTTTTCAGAATACCTTTCGGTGTTTTGCTCATAACTTTTGACTTAGGTGTCCAAATGAGCTTCTTTAATGATCTGGAAAGGTGACAGAATTTCCTATAAATATGTCTCTAATACACATCTCGAAAAAAAGCTTCTAAGAGGGTCAAATTGCTGTCCAAAGTTAGAGTCAGATTTATGTCTGAATTTTTTCTGAAATTATATTGTGTTCTTCTTTATAGATTTCGGTTCTTTAGTTTGTAAAACTTATTATTTCAGTTGGATTCAAGTTCTTTCATGTTTATTGAAGTGTTCTTATATATAATCATGGTTGGCTAAACTCTTTCTTGGATCCAAATCAAGGATAATGGTGATTGAGGTGAGTTCTTTAGGATATGAATGAATCTTAATGTTTATCTTCTCATTTTCTTCATGAATGATTTATTATTGTAAAGAAATTTTAGAAATCATTTAGGTAATGTTATAATCTTGAATTTTTATGCACAAACTTTAGTTTTGGTATAGAGATTGCTTGATTCAATGTCTTACTTAATATGAAAGTACTTGTTCATTCTTAGGCAATAATCAATATTCATCTTTCTAAACTTCATTGTAATATCTTCCGATCTAATATCACCATTGTTGATATTAGGTTGAGTTATCTTATATATGTTGAAGAAATCACCAATACATCACCATTAAAATTGATTTGGACCAAGACTTACTTTTTCTTGTCATTTAAAATCTACTTACACTTTTTTATCTTTGAAAACAAATCCATCAATTATTTTCAACCAAGTTATTGTTAATTTAATTTCTCTTGAGTTTTTTTTTTGTTACCTAGCTTAATTTCTAGATCTAGCTCTCTGTGGATATGACCTTGATCTTACCGAGTTAATTGCTACATCGCACACTCGTGCACTTGCGAGTTAAAACGAGCCGATCATAAAAAGCGGTCAAGCAGTATGTCAAATAAGTATAGTATAAACTCTTATTGTTCAATTGAAAACCACACACAAAGGAGGTTCCAATCGAATTATAGATTGTTAACATGATTACATTAGTCATTTTATTCAATTAATGCTAATACTAGTAAATTTCATCAAGGATTCATGATTATAACTTATGTTAACAACAAATTAAGTTCCTTTGATAACTCAAGTGTTGGTTACACCATACAGTATGGGTTATAAAACTACCAAGCATTTGTTGTACCAAGTGTTATACAACATAAATCAAGATTAGTCATTTAACAAGCAAAGTATTAAAGAGTGAACAAGATCACAAATAGAAAACATGTTAGTATCAAACATTAAAGTCCATATTGAGTTTACACTATACTTATTCTTACACCATAAGTGTAACCTTTTCACCTTAACATAATAAAATTAGCTAGACATAATGAAAGAAAGAAAAATAAATAAAAAAAATAAGAACATAAAGAAGATAAAAGTTAGCTAAGTAAATGAAAGGAAATGAAAGGCATAAACTTGATATTAATGAAAGCAAAGCATAAACATTACAAAAAATACAAAGAGAGAAAGCAAAAGCATGATCTTGATCTAGAAACCAAGAACCTAAATGCATGGCAAATGCCTCCTTTTATAGACCAAAATTGAGAACTATTGATTTGATGACTAATTGATGAGTGGGTGACCAACTTTTGACTTTGTGACAATCCTTATCTTCTCTTGTCTGCCCAAAACGTTGTTAATAACGTCAAAATTAGAGCCACTTGAAAATATAAAAGTTGTAGGAAATTATCTCATCTTTCTTGTGGAAAAACTTCAGCTCATTTCAACTTCTAGAACTCCAGATATGACCACAATACTGAACAGTGCTCGGGCTGGAGGACAGATTCGAGCTTCTTTGTTGTTGCTACATGTTGGACTTAAAAATGGCCTTTTTAGATCTTGGGCTCCATATGAAAGTTGTAGGCCTATGTCTTACCTTTCTATCCATATAAAGTAGATCTAAATCTAAGATCTATAGCTCCAGATATGACCTAATTACCAAACAGTATTCCGGTTTGGATTGCACCGACATCTCTTTTCTAAGTTTGGCCATCTCTTTATCCTTTCAATTTTAGTTCTCAAATTCATCAATCAATCCTTTCATTTATGTGATAAGCCTGCATTTAAAATGAAAATTTACCATAAATTAAAGTATCTTATATTATTAGATATATTATTATAAAACATGATTTAGTTAAGGAGTTATTGATACTTCAAGTGAAAAATGATGATAGAAAACCTTGATAAAAATACACTTTTAAGTATCAATCATCATTCTTTAGATTCCCAATATCAAAGGCCCTGTAAGGATAGACATATTTCTCAATAAATGGACTACTCCATCTTGATCTTAGCTCTCTAGGTAATAAATAGAGTCGAGAATTATAAAGCAAAACATTTTTACTAGTATTACCTTTTTAACAATTTTCAAAAGTTTTGCAAAATACATGCGTGTCCTTGAATATGGTGAGCCAATAAAATTCATTTTGAAGGATTTTTCCAGTTGTCTTTTTTTATGAGAAATGACTCTGACATGCTTTAGAATGACAAAGTTTAATGACACTACTTATCTCATTATCAGGAATGCATCTTTAAAGTATTTGTCAAGATAATATTTGAATAAGTTAGGGTCATCCTAATAAAAGTTCTTCACTTTGTTCAAAAACTTTTCTCTGTCTTGGTGATTAGTACTTAAAAGTGCATTTTTGTCATGGTTTTATATCATCATTTTGCACTTGAAGTATCAATAACTCCTTAACTAAAACATGTTTTATAATAATGTATCTAATAATATAAGATACCTATAATTTGTGGTAAATGTCTATTTTTAATGCAGGCCTATCACATAAATGAAAGGATTGATTGATGACTTGAAGAACTTAAATTGCAAGGATAAAGAGATGGTCAAACTTAGAGAAGAGATGTCGGTGCAATCCAAACCGGAACACTGTTCGGTAATTGGGTCATATCTGGAGCTACAGATCTCAGCTTTAGGTCCAATTTATATGGATGGAAAGGTAAGACATAGGCCTACAACTTTCATATGGAGCCCAAGATCTAAAAAGGCCATTATCAAGTCCAAATTGTAGCAACAACAAAGAAGCCTGAATCTGTCTTCCAGCCCGAGCACTGTTCTGTATTTTGGCCATATCTGGAGTTCTAGAAGTCCAAATGAGCTGAATGTCTTACACAAGAAAGCTGAGACAATTGCCTACAACTTTCATGTTTGCAACTGGCTCCAATTTTGACGTTATCAATGACGTTTTGGGCAGACAAGAGAAGATAAGGATTGTCACCAAGTCAAAAGTTGGCCACCCACTTATCAATTAGTCATCAAATCAATAGTTCCCAATTTTGGCTTATAAAAGGAGGCATTTGCCATGCATTGAGGCATCTTGGTGTTCAGATCAAGATCATGCTCTTCCTTTCTCTCTTTGTATTTTTTGTAATGTTTATGCTTTACTTTCATTAATATCAAGTTTATGCCTTTCATTTCCTTTCCTTTACTTAGTTAACTTTTATGTTCTTATTTTGTTTATTTGTTTTCCTTTCTTTCATTATGTCTAGCTAAGTTAATTATGTCAAGGTGAAAAGGTTACACTAATGGTGGAAGAATAAGTATAGTGTAAACTTAATATGGACCTTAATGTTTGATACTAACATGTTTTATATTTGTTATCTTGTTCACTCTTTAATACTTTGCTTGTTAAATGACTAATCTTGATTTATGTTGTATAACACTTGGTACAACAAATGCTTGGCACTTTCATGGCCCAAAATGTATGGTATAACCGACACCTTAGCTATGAAAAGAACTTGATTTGTTGTTAACATAAGTTATAATCATGAATGCTTGACGAGATTTACAAGTATTAGCATTAATTGAATAAGATGACTAATGTAATCATGTTAACAATATATAATCTGATTGGAACCTCCTTTGTGTGTGTGGTTTCCAATTCAATAATAAGAGTTTATACTATATTTATTTGATATACCATTAGTGGAACCTCTAACCTTGACATTTATTATTATTATTGTTTAATCCTTACATTAATATTTCATCTCCAAGTTCTCATCATCTTCTTCTTCTTCTCTTTCTTTATTATTATTATTATTACTACTAGTAGTATTACTACTACTACTACTATTATTATTATTAATATTATTGTTGTTGTTGTTATTGTTATTGTTATTGTTGTTGTATTATTGTTATTTATAATTTGTACAATTAACATCCCTGTGGTTCGACCCCGGTCTTGACGGGTTATTTATTACTTCGACACTCCTGCACTTAGGAGAAGACATCAACCTTTTAGTCGTGTCAAGTTTTTGGCGCCGTTGCCGGGGAGGTAAGTTCTTGTATAAATTATAGTTTTTATTTTATTTTCTCTTTTCACTTTTCTTGTATATAACTTTGTTTGTTTTATTTTGTTTCTCCTTATTTTGTTTTCTTCCTTCTTCTTTTGTTTTCTTCTTCATTTTATTATATTCCAACACGTGCATGAGAGTGTGGTCACGTACATCAAGTGGTAGACTTTGTAGGATATCCTCATCATTTTCAGAAAATATGGCCGAAGAAGATAATCAATCACTTCATAATGAAAATAATGAGAATAATCGTGCTAGAACACTTAGAGACCACATGAATCCCACAAGAACAAGTGCACCATCATGCATAGTTTTTCCTCCTGATGCATCTCATTTTAATTTTAAACCAGGTATTATTCAACTTTTACCTTCTTTTCATGGTTTAGAACTAGAAAATCCATACTTGCATTTAAGGGAATTTGAGGAGGTGTGAAACACATATAATAATTTAAATTGTAGCATGAACACCATCAGATTAAAGCTTTTTCCTTTTTCATTAAAAGATAAAGCTAAAACATGGCTACAAAATTTGAGACCAGGATCCATTCGTGCTTGGGATGAAATGCAACAACAATTTTTAAAGAAGTTTTTCCCATCTCATAGAACAAACTCTTTCAAGAGACAAATCACCACTTTCACTCAAAAACCAGGAGAAACATTTTACAAATGTTGGGATAGGTATCGAGACTTGCTTAGTACTTGCCCCCATCATGGTTTTGAAACATGGAGATTGGTTTCACATTTCTATGAAGGGTTAACACCTAAAGATAGGCAAATGGTTGAATTGATGTGCAATGGAACTTTTAAAGATAAAGACCCTGATGAAGCAATGGAGTACTTAGACTTGTTAGCTAAAAATGCTCAAAATTGGGACACTGCAGGTACATATGAGGCACCGAGTAAAACTCAACCTCATACATCTAGTAGAGGTATGTCTAACCTTAGGGAAGATCATGACCTTCAAGCCAAATTTGCATCTTTAGCTAGAAAAGTCGAGGCACTAGAATTGAAAAAGAGTGGTCAATTAAAATCTGTTGAAAACATTGTGTGTCAAATCTGTGAAACAAATGAACACTTAACCAACGATTGTCCAACCTTGCCTTCTTTTAAAGAATGTCTCCATGAACAAGCTCATGCTTTAAACAGTTTTCAAAAGGCTAACCACAACCCATACTCCCAAACATACAACCCTGGTTGGAGGAATCTTGCTAAATTAACATCTGCTCTTAGTTTCCAAGAGAAAGGTAAGTTTCCATCTCAAACACAACAAAATCCCAAAGGGCAATACAATGCAAATGCAAGTAGTTCCGGAAGCCAACACATGGATCAAGTCAAATCAGTCACTACTCTGCGCAGTGGTAAGGTTATTGAAAAACCCTCTCTTGAACCTTATGAGAAAGATGATGAGTCAATCCCTGAGGGTAAGGAAGGGGATGAATCTGAAAATTGCAAAGAAACGACTGACTCACCGCCAGCACTTCCATTTCCTCAAGCCATGACCAAACAAAGGAAAGTCAATCACAATCCTGAAATTTATGAAATTTTCAAACAGGTAAGGATCAATATACCTTTGTTGGATGCTATTAAACAGGTTCCTTCCTATGCTAAATTTTTGAAAGATCTATGCACTGTGAAGAGGAAACTGAATGTGAAAAAGAAAGCCTTTCTAGCCGAAAAAGAAAGCCTTTCTAGCTGAACAAGTAAGTGCTATTCTTCAAAACAATAATGCTTTGAAATATAAAGACCCTGGTTGTCCTACAATTTCTTGCTTTATTGGAGAGCATAAAATTGAAAGAGCCTTACTTGATCTTGGTGCTAGTGTGAATTTACTTCCATATTCAGTTTTTCAGAGTCTCAATCTAGGTGAGTTAAAACCAACTTCTATAACTCTTTTACTTGCCGATAGATCTATAAAAGTGCCTAGAGGAATAATTGAAGATGTGTTAGTACAAGTCGATAAATTCATTTATCCTGTGGATTTTATTGTCTTGGACACACAACCTGTTGAAGTATGTAATTCATTTCCTGTTATTTTAGGACGTCCATTTCTTGCAACTTCTAATGCATTGATTAATTATAGAAATGGACTGATGAAGCTATCATTTGGAAACATGACATTGGAGATGAATATTTTCAACATTTGCAATCAACCTAGAGATGATAATGATTTACAGGAAGTGGACTTTATTGAAAAATTAATTCATGATCAATTTCCAACCACTTCCAATGAAATTGAGATTGATGAATCTGATGATTTGGAAATGATTTATTTTCAAGAAGAATCAAAGACAAGTAAATGGAGGCCACAAATTGAGGAATTGCCACCACGACCAATTAAGTCCATACCTTCAAGTGTTCAACCACCAAAACCTAATTTGAAGCCGTTGCCATCCAATCTCAAATACTCATTTTTGGGAGAAAATGAAACTTTTCCGGTAATAATCTCTTCCAAACTTAATGCACATCAAGAAGGTAAGTTATTACAAACTCTGAAAATGCACAAAAATGCATTAGGATGGACCATAGCTGATATAAAAGGAATTAGTCCTTTGATTTGTACACATAGAATTTATTTAGAGGAAAATGCTAAACCCTCTAGAGAAATGCAACGAAGGTTAAATCCTAATATGAAAGAAGTAGTGAAAAATGAAGTCATTAAGCTTCTAGATAATGAAATCATTTATCCTATTTCTGACAGCAAATGGGTAAGTCCTACCCAAGTTGTACCTAAGAAGTCTGGAGTCACTGTGATAACAAATGAGAACAATGAGTTAATTCCCACTAGAACTGTTACTGGTTGGCGCATGTGCATTGACTATAGGAAACTTAATTCAATGATTAGACAAGATAATTTTCCTTTACCTTTCATGGATCAAATCCTAGAAAGAGTTGCAGGTCATGAATTTTATTGTTTCCTAGATGGCTATTCGGGTTACAACCAAATTGAAATTGCATTGGAAGATCAAGAAAAGACTACTTTCACATGTCCATTTGGTACTTTTGCATATCGAAGGATGCCTTTTGGATTATGTAATGCACCAGCCACATTTCAAAGATGCATGCTTAGTATATTTAGCGATATGGTTGAACATTTTCTTGAGATTTTCATGGATGATTTTTCTGTTTTTGGCAATTCATTTGATGATTGTTTGACTAATTTAGGAAAGGTTTTAACCAGGTGTGAAGAGAAGAATCTTGTGCTGAATTGGGAAAAATGTCATTTTATGGTAACAAACGGCATTGTACTTGGTCACATTGTTTCATCAAAAGGAATTGAGGTTGACAAATCTAAAATCAAGTTAATTGCAAACTTGCCAACACCAAAATCTCTTAAAGATGTTAGATCATTCTTGGGACATGCTGGTTTTTATAGAAGGTTCATCAAAGATTTTAGTGTAATATCTAAGCCTTTAAGTAACCTTCTAACAAAGGATACTATTTTTGAATGGACTGAACATTGTGAAGAAGCCTTTGTTAAACTTAAAAATTTGCTTACTTGTGCTCCTATCATTCAACCTCCCGATTGGTCATTACCTTTTGAAATAATGTGTGATGCTAGTGATTATGCCGTAGGTGCTGTTTTGGGACAAAGAAAAGATAAGAAACCTTATGTAATTTACTATGCAAGTAAAACTTTAAATAGTGATCAAATGAATTATACCACCACTGAAAAAGAATTACTTGCAGTAGTATTTGCATGTGAAAAATTCAGATCTTATCTTGTTGCCTCACCTGTTATTGTTTTTAGTGATCATGCAGCATTGAAATATCTTCTTTCTAAGAAAGATTCCAAGGCTAGATTGGTGCGGTGGATTTTATTACTTCAAGAATTTAATATCACAATCAAAGATAAGAAAGGCAGCAAAAATGTTGTCGCAGATCACTTGTCAAGATTGACAACAGATTCGAAAACTGACATCACACCAATCGATGACTACTTTCCCAATGAATCTTTACTTTCTGTCTCTACAATGCCTTGGTTTGCTAATTGACACGACTAAAAGGTTGATGTCTTCTCCCAAGTGCAGGAGTGTCGAAGTAATAAATAACCCGGCAAGACCGGGGTCGCACCACAGGGAGGTTAATTGTACAAATTATAAACAACAACTATAAATAACAACAATAGTAACAACAACAACAACAACAACAACAACAACAACAATAATAATAATAATAATAACAATAATAATGATAATAATAATAATAATAATACTAGTAGTAGTAGTAATAATAGTAGTAGTAGTAGTAGTAGTAGTAATAAGAATAATAAAGAAGGAGAAGGAGAAGAAGAAGATGATGAGAACTTCGAAATGGAATATTAATGTAAAGATTAAACAATGATAATAACAAATGTCAAGGTTAGAGGTTCCACTAATGGTATATCAAACAAGTATAGTATAAACTCTTATTATTGAATTGGAAACCACACACAAAGGAGGTTCCAATCAGATTATATATTGTTAACATGATTACATTAGTCATCTTATTCAATTAATGCTAATACTTGTAAATCTCGTCAAGCATTCATGATTATAACTTATGTTAACAACAAATCAAGTTCCTTTCATAGCTCAGGTGTCGGTTATACCATACATTATGGGCTATGAGAGTGCCAAGCATTTGTTGTACCAAGTGTTATACAACATAAATCAAGATTAGTCATTTAACAAGCAAAGTATTAAAGAGTGAACAAGATAACAAATATAAAACATGTTAGTATCAAACATTAAAGTCCATATTAAGTTTACATTATACTTATTCTTACACCATTAGTGTAACCTTTTCACCTTGACATAATTAACTTAGCTAGACATAATGAAAGAAATAAAAATAGATAAACAAAATAAGAACATAAAAGTTAACTAAGTAAAGGAAAGGAAATGAAAGGCATAAACATAATATTAATGAAAACAAAGCATAAAAAATACAAAGAATACAAAGAGAGAAAGGAAGAGCATGATCTTGATCTGGAAACCAAGATGCCTAAATGCATGGCAAATGCCTCCTTTTATAGGCCAAAATTGGGAACTATTGATTTGATGACTAATTGATAAGTGGGTGGCCAACTTTTGACTTGGTGACAATCCTTATCTTCTCTTGTCTGCCCAAAACGTCATTGATAACGTCAACACTGGAGCCAGGTGAAAACATCAAAGTTGTAGGCAATTGTCTCAGCTTTCTTGTGTAAAAAATTCAGCTCATTTGGACTTCTAGAACTCCAGATATGGCCAAAATACCGAACAGTGCTCGGGCTGGAAGACAGATTCGGGCTTCTTTGTTGTTGCTACAATTTGGACTTGATAATGGCCTTTTTAGATCTTGGGCTCCATATGAAAGTTGTAGGCCTATGTCTTACCTTTCCATCCATATAAATTGGACCTAAATCTGAGATCTGTAGCTCCAGATATGGCCCAATTACCGAACAGTGTTCTGGTTTGGATTGCACCGACATCTCTTCTCTAAGTTTGACCATCTCTTTATCCTTGCAATTTAAGTTCTTCAAGTCATCAATCAATCCTTTCATTTATGTGATAGGCCTGCATTAAAAATAGACATTTACCACAAATTATAGGTATCTTATATTATTAGATACATTATTATAAAACATATTTTAGTTAAGGAGTTATTGATACTTCAAGTGCAAAATGATGATATAAAACCATGATAAAAATGCACTTTTAAGTACTAATCACTAATATTGTTAATTTTCTTGTTTCAGGACAACTGCCAGCTCATTGGAGTACCCAAGATAAAAGAAAGTTCTTGAACGAAGTGACGAACTTTTATTGGGATGATCCTTATTTATTCAAATATTGTCCTGATCAAATATTTCGAAGATGCATTCCTGACAATGAGGTAAGTAGTGTCATTAAATTTTATCATTCTGAAGCATGTGGTAGCCATTTCTCATCAAGAAAGACAACTGCAAAAATCTTACAAAGTGGATTTTACTGGCCCACCATGTTCAAAGACTCACATGCATTCTGCAAGTCTTGTGAAAATTGTCAAAAGTTGGGATCTATTTCAAAACGTTACATGATGCCTTTAAACCCTATTATTGTCATTGAGATCTTTGACTGTTGGGGTATAGATTTCATGGGTCCATTCCCTCCATCATTTGGTTTCTTATACATATTAGTCGTAGTAGATTATGTTTCAAAATGGATAGAGGCAATTCCAAGTCGAAACAATGATCACAAAACAGTGATAAAGTTTTTGAAAGAAAATATTTTGAGTCGATTTGGAGTCCCTCGAGCCATAATAAGTGATGGTGGAACACATTTCTACAACAAGTCATTTGAGTCTTTAATGAAGAAATATGGAATCACACACAAAGTTGCCACCCCTTATCACCCTCAAACAAGTGGACAAGTAGAGCTTGCTAATAGGGAGATCAAACATATTTTGGAGAAAACAGTGAACCCTAATAGGAAAGACTAGTCTTTAAGACTTAATGATGCACTTTGGGCTTATCGAACTGCTTATAAAACATCATTAGGTATGTCACCTTATAAACTAGTCTATGGAAAACCTTGTCACTTGCCTGTGGAACTTGAACATAAAGCTAATTGGGCTATTAAAGCTTTCAATTCAAATCTGGATGATGCTAGTCAACTGCGAAAATTACAAATAAATGAGCTTGAGGAAATAAGAAATGATGCATATGAAAATTCAAGAATTCATAAAGCAAGAATTAAAGAGTTTCATGACAAGAAAATACTGAGAAAAACCTTCAATGTTGGTCAAAAAGTCTTGCTTTATAATTCTCGACTGCATTTATTTCCTGGAAAATTAAGATCAAGATGGAGCGGTCCTTTTATTGTGAAACATGTGTATCCATATGGGGCCTATGACATCGAGAATCCAAAGAATGGCAATGTTTTCAAGGTAAATGGACATCGTCTGAAAGTTTACTTTGACAATTTTTCAGTTGAACATAACTCTATTAAATTGGGTGATCCTGTATATAAAGATTGATTTTATTTTATTTTATTTTATTTTATTTTTGTTTCTTATATAAAGATTGATTTTATTTTATTTTATTTTATTTTATTTTTGTTTCTTTTTGAGTGATTTTTGCAAGTTTCTTTCACCCCGGTCAAATGGCGGATAACGGTACTCCGTGACTTAAGTCGGTTCTTTCAGTTTCCCACAATTACTGATATCTGTGTATATATCTATGCAATTCCTTGAATCTCTCTTCCAATTCTCATTTGAAAATGGACACTAATCTTGAAAAATTGAAAAAGTATTTTCCCGCTCTGCCTCAGAATGCGATTACAAAAATTTACCGTGCTAGATGTGCAAGATTGAGATTGTTAATGAATCATGGAATTCCTGAAGATATTTGCTGGTTGATTGAAGCAAAGGTCCGATTATCAGGTGAATCCTCTAACTTCATTTCACACATGCCTGGAACAGGTAAAAGCACTTTTGCAAAGAAGCGTCGTGCAAAACGACTGGATGTCTGTCATCGATGTGCTAGATGGACTTGTAATACACAATGTCGTTCTTTAGCAATGGTATCTATAAACCGTGAAGATAAAATACAATTCATTAAGGATGGCCTGAGTAAGGAGTCTTTAGATAATCTTCTATTGACTCTTGAGACGCATCCTAGTGGAGATGTGCATCGTGCAATTCATGATTTATGGCCACTATTTCATAAAGAACATGATCGACTTAGTCTTGGGAATCTGACTAAAAAAGACCCTGTTTGCCAGTTTTTAAGAAAACTGGATGGGAAGCCTATCCCCGACCCATAGAGGGCGTTTAAGCCGTTCTTGGACGTAAAACCAAGGGAAGATGTGAGCCACAATCACAACTACCTGTACATACACATGCTTTTTTTCAAAAGCAAATAAATAAATAAATAAAAAGAGAGAGAGAGAGAGTGTGAGACTCCAGCTGGCCTACATATAGATGTTATGATTGCCTTTATAATTTCTCATCTATAAAACCCTCTTTTCCTTCCTTTCATTTCTACTCAACCCATACATTCAACAAATACAGAAGTGTGTAGAAATGGCAAGTTCCTCAAGTCATCAAATAAGAAATATTTGTGTTTTCGGTGGATCTAGTCCTGGGAAAGAAAAGGAGTTTTTAGAATCAGTAAATCATCTTGGTCAGGTGCTAGTTGAGAGAAAGATTCATTTAGTGTATGGGGGAGGCAGTCTTGGGTTAATGGGAGGTGTGTCAATAGCTGCATTTTTAGGAGGTAGTCAAGTTTTAGGAGTCATCCCTGAAGCTTTGGCACAAGGGGACATCATTGGAAAAACAATTGGAGAGGAACTTCAGGTCTCCACAATGTCGGCTCGAATGAATGCAATGTTTAACCATGCTGATGCTTTCATTGCTTTACCAGGTGGTCTAGGCACATTGGAAGAGATCTTTCATATTTCCTCTTGGGCTTAATTGCACATTCACCATAAACCCATTGGTTTGTTAAATGTTAATGGTTATTATGATAAGTTGTTGTCTTTTCTTGATCATGCTATGGAACAGGAATTTCTAACATCTTCTGCACGACAAATCATAATCTCTGCTACTACTGCTGAACAATTGATTGACCAACTACAATCTTTCACTCCTGTGATTGATCCTTCCATGAGTCGCATAAATTGGTCATCTAAGGAAAGCCGTAAAAAGCTTAGATTGGATTTGAGCCTTCATTTGTGAATTTTTATGTATTTTGGTTTTATTATTGTGTTTTGTTATTTCTTATTTTTGTTTGAGTGTGTTTCAGGTTTTGTCAGTGTTCGTTATTTCAGGTGATATCTTCTATATTCTATCTTTCTACCTTAGAACATTGAGGACAATGTCTCGTTTTGGTTGGGGGGAGAGGGTAGTAGTTGATAAAAAAAAATTGTTTTTCATTTCATAAAGCATATGCATAATTGTTGTTACTAGGATGGCAGAGTAAAGGAGTTCTTTTGTTAAAGTGACTCTTGAGACGCATCTTAGTAACCATTCTTAACAAGGTCTATTATAATACTTCCTGAAATATTCAGGTTTACAAACTCTCGTATTGTTACCACTTAATTCTGCTCATATACTTATTTAACATGTATTCTTAAACCTTAATTTACACACACACACTTTAACATATGATTGTGGGTTGCATATTGGATTGTTACATTATTTATGTTCTTTTGTTAAAGGTAACAACTAAAGGAAAGGGATTGTATATAATTAAAAAACAAAAACATGAAAAAAAGAAAAAAAAATGATGATAATAAAAATATAGATAAGTTTGGTTTCGTAGCCTCCCTAACCTAAGCAATTAAGCCCGAAGGGGTGTTTTAACACCTAATACCCTAAAGTCAACTGACTTGGGAGCTATTGGCCCAACGCTTATTACATGGGTTGAGGAGAAAAGCTTAAGAGAATCAAACATTGCACTATCTACATATCAGTATCTACGACCCGAGTTACTAAGCTCGTAGGGGTGTCTTAACACCTAATGCCCTAAGACCAACTGGTCTGGGAGTCATTAGCTGAAAGCTCGTTACATGGGTTAAAGATGCATGATGTTTTTAAATTATATGTATATAGATTTTTTAAAAAAAAAAAAAAAAAAGAAAAGAAAAAGACAAAAATAATAATCCCAACCCAAGGAAGTTAACTTTAAACATTAGAACAAAAATTTTGTTTTCTTTCAAGAAAAGCCCCATAATTATGTGTTGATACATTGAGCACAAAAGAAAGGTTTATTAATATCTTGTTAAGTGGTATTGAGCAGATATATAAATTTAATGAGAGTTTGTTTATCTGGATAGATTAATGGAAGTTAAATGATGAATACCTTGCTTTGTGAAATTTACAAATTGTTTTAACGCTTTGATTACTAGGGACTAGTAATAAGCTGGTTGAGGGGTGTGATTAGTACTTAAAAGTGCATTTTTGTCATGGTTTTATATCATCATTTTGCACTTGAAGTATTAATAACTCCTTAACTAAAGCATGTTTTCTAATAATGTATCTAATAATATAAGATACCTATAATTTGTGGTAAATATCTATTTTTAATGCAGGCCTATCACATAAATGAAAGGATTGATTGATGACTTGAAGAACTTAAATTGCAAGGATAAAGAGATGGTCAAACTTAGAGAAGAGATGTCGGTGCAATCCAAACCGGAATACTATTTGGTAATTGGGTCATATCTGGAGCTACAGATCTCAGATTTAGATCCAATTTATATGGATGGAAAGGTAAGACAAAGGCCTTCAACTTTCATATGGAGCCCAAGATCTAAAAAGGTCATTATCAAGTCCAAATTATAGCAACAACAAAGAAGCCCGAATCTGTCTTCCAGCCCGAGCACTGTTCGGTATTTTGGCCATATCTGGAGTTGTAGGAGTCCAAATGAGCTGAATGTTTTACACAAGAAAGCTAAGACAATTGCTTACAACTTTCATGTTTGCAACTGGCTCCAATTTTGACGTTATCAATGACGTTTTGGGCAGACAAGAGAAGATAAGGATTGTCACCAAGTCAAAAGTTGGCCACCCACTTATCAATTAGTCATCAAATCAATAGTTCCCAATTTTGGCCTATAAAAGGAGGCATTTGCCATGCATTGAGGCATCTTGGTGTTCAGATCAAGATCATGCTCTTCCTTTCTCTCTTTGTATTTTTTGTAATGTTTATGCTTTACTTTCATTAATATCAAGTTTATGCCTTTCATTTCCTTTCCTTTACTTAGTTAACTTTTATGTTCTTATTTTGTTTATTTGTTTTCCTTTCTTTCATTATGTCTAGCTAAGTTAATTATGTCAAGGTGAAAAGGTTACACTAATGGTGGAAGAATAAGTATAGTGTAAACTTAATATGGACCTTAATGTTTGATACTAACATGTTTTATATTTGTTATCTTGTTCACTCTTTAATACTTTGCTTGTTAAATGACTAATCTTGATTTATGTTGTATAACACTTGGTACAACAAATGCTTGGCACTTTCATGGCCCATAATGTATGGTATAACCGACACCTGAGCTATGAAAGGAACTTGATTTGTTGTTAACATAAGTTATAATCATGAATGCTTGACGAGATTTACAAGTATTAGCATTAATTGAATAAGATGACTAATGTAATCATGTTAACAATATATAATCTGATTGGAACCTCCTTTGTGTGTGGTTTCCAATTCAATAATAAGAGTTTATACTATATTTGTTTGATATACCATTAGTGGAACCTCTAACCTTGACATTTCTTCTTCTTCTCTTTCTTTATTATTATTATTACTACTAGTAGTAGTATTACTACTACTACTACGACTACTACTACTATTATTATTAATATTATTGTTGTTGTTGTTATTGTTATTGTTATTGTTGTTGTATTATTGTTATTTATAATTTGTACAATTAACCTTCCCGTGGTTCGACCCCGGTCTTGCCGGGTTATTTATTACTTCGACACTCCTGCACTTAGGAGAAGACATCAACCTTTTAGTCGTGTCACTTGGGTACTCTAATGAGCTGGCAAATCTCTTGAAGAAAGAAAATGGTTATTTTTATCATACCAAGTATTAGACTAAGAGAAAGTAAAGATTTGTCAGGAAAGTAATCATTGATTAATGTGATGTTGGATGTCGAATCTATTGTCACTCTTGACAGAAGATCCGCATCAATATTTTTGGTGCCTTTTTCTTCTATGATTTCTTCTTAAGAATAAATTATTTGCAAATCTTTAAATTCATCCAACTCATTTTTACTTAAAGAAGAGTCAAGTTGATCAAAAACTAATTCCTCAATATGATCTACATCTTGTAATTCATTATCATCTTCAGGTTGCTTGGAAAGGTTGAAAATATTCATCTCTAATGTCATGTTTCCAGATGATAGCTTCATCAGTCCATTCCTACAATTAATCAATGCATTAGAAGTTGTAAGAAACAAACATCCTAAAATAACAAGAAATGAATTACATGCTTTAATAGGTTGTGTGTCCAAGACAATCAAATCCACAGGATAAATGAACTTATCAACTTGTACTAACATGTCTTCAACTATTTCTCTAGGCACTTTTATAGATCTATCAGCAAGTAAAAGAGTTGTAGAAGTTGGTTTTAACTCACCGAGATTGAGACTTTAAAAAACTGAATATGGAAATAAACTAACATTAGCTCTAAGATCAAGTAAGGCTTTTTCAATTTTATGTTCTCCAATAAAGCAGGAAATTATAGGACAACCAGGGTCTTTATATTTCAAAGCATTATTATTCTAAAAAATAGCACTTGTTCGGCTAAAACACCTTTCTTTTTCACATTCAGTTTTCTCTTTACAATGCATAGATCTTTCAAAAATTTAGCATAAGAAGAAAGATGTTTAATAGCATCCAACAAAGTTATATTGATCCTTACCTGTTTGAAAGTTTCAAAGATTTCAGAGTTGTGATTGACTTTCTTTTGTTTGGTCATGGCATGAGGAAATGGAAGTGCTGGCGGGAAATAAGTCTTTTCTTTGTAATTTTCATATTCAACCCCTTATTTTCCCTTAGATATTGACTTGTCATCTTTCTCACAAGGTTCAAGAGTGGGTTTTTCAATAACCATACCACTACGAAGAGTAGTTATTGATTTGACTTGTTCTATGTGTTGGCTTCTAGAACTACTTACATTTGTATTGTATTGTCCTTTGGCATTTTGTTGTGGTTGAGAAGGAAACTTACCTTTCGCTTGTAAAGTGAGAGCAGATATCAATTTTACAAGAGTATCTTTAAAATTTCTCATGCTTTGAGTAAGTTGAGTATTAATTGTCTCTTTCTTTTCAATAAATGCAAGCAATGTTTGCTCAAGATTTCTTCTAGGAGGTGGAGCATAAGGAGGTGCATGTCCGTGAAAATTTTGAAAATTATGATGTGTTTGAAATGGCAGTTGTGAAGTTTGTGCATTATTGTTAACACTCTCTTTCAACTGAAATTTGGGTGATTTTTCCAACTATAGTTGTATGTTTGCGAGTATGGGTTATAATTGGGCCTTTGAAAACTATTTGAAGCATGGACTTGTTCATGGAGACATTCCTTAAAAGAAGGTAAGGTTGGATAGTCATTAGTTGAGTGTTCATTGGTTTCACAGATTTGACTCACAATGTTTTGAACAGATTTTAATTGACCACTTTTTTTCAATTCTAGTGCCTCGACTTTTCTAGCTAAAGATGGAAACATGGCTTGAAGGTCATGATCTTCCCTAAGGTTGTACATACCTCCACTAGATATATGAGGTTGAGGTTTACTTAGTGCCTTATAAGTACCTACGGTGTCCCAATTTTGAGCATTTTCAGCTAACATGTTTAAATACTCCATTGCTTTATTAGGGTCTTTATCTTTAAAAGTTCCATTACACATCAATTCAACCATTTGCCTATCTTTATGTGTTAACCCTTTAATAAAAATATGACACCAATCTCCATGTTTCAAAACCATGATGGAGACAAGTATTAAGTAAGTCTCGAAATCTATCCCAACATTGGTAAAATGTTTCTCCTGGTTTTTGAGTGAAAGTGATGATTTGTACTTTAAAAAAGTTTGTTCTATGAGAAAGGAAAAACTTCTTTAAAAATTGTTGTTGCATTTCATCCCAAGCATGAATGAATCTAGGACTCAAATTTTGTTGCCATGTTTTAGCTTTATATTTTAATAAAAAAGGAAAAAGCTTTAATCTGATCATATTTACGCTATAATTTGAGTCATTATATATGTTGCAGACCTTTTCAAATTCCCTTAAATGCAAGTATGGATTTTCTAACTCTATGTCATGAAAAGAAGGTAAAAGTTGAATAATGTCAAGCTTAAAACTAAAATAAGACGCATCAAGAGGGAAAACTATGCATAATGGTGCACTTATTCTTATAGGATTCATGTGATATCTAAGTATTCTAACATGATTGTTCTTATTATTCTTGTTATGAAGGGATTAATTATCTTCTTCGGCCATATTTTTTGAAATGATGAGGATACCCTACAAAGTCTACCACTTAATATATGTGACCATACTCTTATGCACATGTAAGAATAGAATAAAGGGAAGAGGAAAAAAGAAGAAGAAGAAAACAAAGTTATGTACAAGAAAAGTGAAAAGAGAAAATAAAATAAACACTATAATTTGTACAAGAACTTACCTTCCTGCCAACGGCACTAAAAACTTGACACGACCAAAAGATTGATATCTTCTCCCAAGTGCAGGAGTGTCGAAGTAATAAATAACCCATCAAGACTGAGATTGAACTATAAGAAGGTTAATTGTATAAATTATAAATAACAGTAATACAACAACAACAACAACAATAGTAACAATAACAATAATAATAATAATAAAAGAGAAGAAGAAGAAGTTAATGAGAACTTTCAGATGGAAGATTAACATAAGGATTAAACAATGATAATAACAAATATCAAGGGTAGAAGATCTACTATGTTAAGGTTAAACAATGATAACAACAAATATCAAACAAATATAGTATCAACTCTTATTATTCAATTGGAAACCACATACAACGAATGTTCTAATCAAATTATAAATTGTTAACATGATTATCTTAGTTATCTTATTTGAATAATGCTAGTACTTGTAAATGTTGTTAGGCATTCATGATTGTAACTTATGTTAACAACTAATCAAGTTCCTTTCATAGCTCAGGTGTAGGTTATACCATAAGGTTGGGCTATGAAAGTGGCAAGCATTTCTTGTACCAAGTGTTATACAACATAAATCTAGATTAGTCATTTATCAAGCAAAGTATTAAAGAGTGAACAAGATAACAAATACAAAACATATTAGTATCAAACATTAAAGTCCATATTAAGTTTACATTATACTTATTCCTACACCATTAGTGTAACCTTTTCACCTTGACATAATAAACTTAGCGAAACATAATGAAAGAGAGAAACATAAATAAACAAGATGAGAACATAAATAAGATAAAAGTTAACTAAGTAAAGGAAAGGAAATAAAATGCATAAACTTGATATTAATGAAAGCAAAACTTAAGCATTACAAAAATACAAAGATAGAAAGCAAGAGCATGATTTTAATCTCGAGACGAAGATGCCTAAATGCATGGCAAATGCCCCCTTTTATAGGCCAAAATTGGCAACTATTGATTTGATAACTAATTGATGAGTGGGTGGCCAACTCTTGGCTTGGGACAATCCTTATCTTCTCTTGTCTGCCCAAAACGTCCCTAGCCTAAATGAACATTTACCATAAATTAAAGGTCTCTTATATTATTAGAGATGTTATTATAAAAAATGCTTGAGTCAAGGAGTTATTGATACTTCAAGTGCAAAATGATGATATAAAACCTTAATAAAAATACACTTTAAAGTACTAATCATTCAACAAATATGCAAGGCTAAACTTGTTTTCTTGGTTGCAAAGCCACAAAAACTTTTGGATTTTAAGAATTGTGAGATTTATTTTACCTTTTCCTTTTAATTTATATGATGAATATATTTGTTCTCCTATGCTTGTTTTTCCTATGATTGTTTATTTAATTCCTAGAACAAATTCTAAGTTATTATTATAGACAATCTATTGCTAAGTTTGATATCAAAACATGAGTTATGATATATGAACTTGTAAAGCAACTAAGTTTAATAATTACAGAAGATCTATGTTATTAATTTTAGGGAGAACATTCAATTAAATCAAACATAGACTGCGAACAGTTATGTTTTATTGATTAATCAACTTATTTATTTCTTAATGCTGCCATTGACTTAAATTACTAGTATAGACACTGTGGTTGTTTGATGGTTAGGGTTAGTTATACGGCGAATCTGTTAACTAACCAATGTTAAGAAAAGAGAAATATTCATAATGTAAATTGATGTTTCATTTCCATGATCAGTTTTGATTTTCATAGGTGGATGATTACTTGCAACTAAAGTTTGTTCTTTTGATAATTTTTTGATTTTATTTGATCTTGCTTGATAGTTTCTATTTTTTTTTGCTTAAGTCTACATAACATCGAACCCCCCCTACCAAAAAACATTGCATATTATCTAGCATAAAAATCTTACTTGAACCTTGCTCCTGGGATCAACCCCTTGCTTGCTTTATACTATCTTGTGTGTTGTGTTTTAAGTTAAGGTAATTCATTTATGTGACCACGACATTGCAACAAATTTTGGCGTTGTTGTGGAGAAAGTAATTTTAGTTGACTCTTGTGCTATTATTTTTATTTGCTATGATTGTTATTTATTTGTGTAAAAAAAAAGAAACATAATTTTTGCTTACTGTGGTACTGTTCATTTATTATAACAATACTGTTCAAAATTGATTGTTTGGTGGAATTAGGTATTGACCTTCTTTGTTTTAAGGGAAATGATGTTCTAAACAGGTCTAGTGTTAAATCACTAGCCCTACTCTATTGAGGCCAAATTCTGTTGTTTTCTAGGGTTTTTAGGCAGTTTTAGTTTTCTAGCTTAGAATTTTCGTATAATTTGCATTGTTTTTTTTTTTTTATCTCTTATGTGGTTGGTTTCTTTTAAATTTTCTTAATAATTTATACTTGTAACCCGTTCTACTAACCAGAGTCAAGTGCAGGTGGATCTTGAAATAAAAAGCACTTTACACAGGTTAAGAAAGGAAGCTCGCATTAATACTATGACTGTTGCACGACAACAAACACTCAAGGAGCTTGCTGGTCCTAATGTGGAAAATCAATCATTGTGCATAAACATCGACAATAATATAAATTTTGAGCTCAAATCTAGTTTTATATATTTTCTACCAACATTCAATGGTTTTGTAGAAGAAGATCCATATACTCATATCAAGGAGTTCAATATGGTTTGGGTTGGCAAGAAATCGAATGGAGTTAATGAAGAACAAGTTAAGTTGAAAGCTTTCCCTTTCTCTTTAAAAGGGACAGCAAAAACATGGTTTTTCTCTATTCCAGGTTCCATTGGAATTTGGAATGCCATAAGAAAATTTTTCTCAATAAGTATTTTCCAGTATCTCGAGTTGCCAATATAAGAAAAGAAATATATAGGTTTCGACAATCTCCTAGAGAGATACTTTTTAAGTATTGTGAAAGATTTGAGTACCTGTGTATTCAATATCCTCATCATGAATTACCCGATCAGTTGCTCATTCAACATTCCTGTGAAGTATTGATGTCTCTAGTGTATCATTAATGTTGCAAGTGGAGGGGTATTGGTAGATAATACACCCCAAGTTGCATGCTAATTAATTTCAAACATGGTAGTCAACTGGACATAGTTTGGAACCTGTGGAGACTTCACAAACAAATGAGTATATGAGGTAAGTATTTCTAACCTTGAGAATAAAGTTAATGATCTTACTTCTCTTGTGCATTCTTTGACTTGTGAAAATGTACAGTAGGTGAAAGTTTATAGCATATGCTCTTTACAAGGACATACTTCGGATATGTGTCTAACAATGCAAGAAGATTACATTAAACAAGCTAATGCAGTTGATGCAGCATTCAATGGATAACCTTAGTGTAAGTATGATCCTTTTTACCACACATACACTTTTGGATGGAGAGATCATCCTAACTTGTGTTGTGGGAACCAAATATAACAAGGAAATCAAAGTTGATAGTTCCATCCCCATGGATTTCAACCCCAACAAAATTATCAAGCAACGCAACTCTCTCAATGCACAAACTCCAATGTTATGGGGTCATCAGCTACTGATGATCTTAGTGAGATGATGAAAACTTTGGCCTTGAACAGTGTGATCTTGTAGCAAAATATCATGTCTTTTCAATAGGAAACAAGGTCAAGTATTCATAACATGGAGAAGCAAATAGGGCAAGTAGCATCAAGTGTAGGGAAATTGGAAGCACAAATGAATGAAAAGTTGTCTTTCTAAGCATTACATCCAGAAAAGAATATTAGTACGATCATGTTGGGAAGTGGGAAAGAACTTAAAAGGAAAAGGTCTATACAAATTGACATGGAGGAAGAAGAAGAGATAAAAACCAATTCAGTACAAAGAAGAAACATCCTCCTCCTTCATAAATTGAAACAATGACCAACACTCCAAAGATAATTCGTCACTCAATGAATTCTAGTTTTAAAAAAATTCTACCCTTTCTTATGAGTTCTTCTAGGTAAAAAAAAGAGGACAAAGAAAAAAAGATTATAAAAGCTTTGAAAAAAGTAGAATTCAACATTCCTTTACTTGATGCTATCAAACAAATTCCCAAGTATGTCAAATTCTTGAAGAAGTTATGTACTACCAAGAGAGCTTTCAAACTGAAAGGTCATGAAATGGTAAGTATATGTGAAGTTATATTTGCTGTTGTGCAAAACAATATGCCTTTGAAGCAAAAGAACTCAAGTGTATTTACTATCTCATGTGTTATTGGTAATGCTAGTTTCAAAAGGGCCTTGTGCGATGGTTATGGTTAGTTATATGGCGGATTTGTTAACTAACTAGTTTTAAGAAGAGATAAATATTCAGAATATAAATTGATATTTTGTTTCCATGACTAGTTCTAATTTCCGTAAGTGGATGTTTACTTGCAACCAAAGTTTGCTCTATTGATAATTTTTTGATTTCATTTAATTTTGCTTGATAGTTTTTTATTTTCTTTTACTTTAGTCTAAATAACATCCAAACCCTCCTAAATTACATATCATTTAGCATAAAAATCTGACTTGAACCTTTCTCATGGGATCGACCCTTTACTTGGTCTATACTATCTTGTGTGTTGTATTTTAAGCTATGATAATTAGTTTGTGCAACCATGACATTGCAACACTTTTTCTCCATTAGCTTTAGCTGTTGCTTAGGTTTCCAGATTGGTTTGTCCACTTAGTTATGCAATGTATAGAAATTGCCTCTTACTCTATAGCTATTAACGATAGTATTTATGGTTTCTATCTTGGGAAGAATGGTGTTTGACAATGTGATCCTTTATCCCTTTATCTTTTTGTTGCTTGCATGGAATATCTCTCTAGGATGCTCCATATGGCTTCTCTGTCTTTTGGCTTTCGCTTCCACCTAAAGTGTAACTCTCTAGGCATTTGTCATCTAGCATTTGTTGATGATGTCATCCTGCTTTTAAAGGAGATAAACAGTCTATTACCTCTCTGTTTTAGCAATTGACCATCTTTTAAAGGACCTCAGGGCTAGAAATTAATGCTAACAGATCCTCCATCCATTTTGGTGGAGTATCAACCAACATGAAACAACTTATCCTATAAGATACATGGTTTGCTAAAGGGTTCTTTCCTTTTCATTACCTTGGCATTCCTTTCAAACCTTACAGACTCCTTGCAAGTCAATTCTCTCCTCTTCTCTATAAGCTAGAATCGATAATTAAAAGTTAGCTAGGGAAGCATCTTAGTAATGTTAGGAGAGTGGAGCTGCTCAAGTCTATCTTATATAGGTATGGTTCAATTCTAGCTGAACATTTTTCTTGTTCTTGATATTATTATCAAGAAAATCATCAGTCTCTATTGTAATTTCTTATAGAATAGTACTACCTCGGGGAACAAATCTGCATCGGTTGCTTGACGCACAGTTTGTCTTTCTAAAAATGAAGGTGGATTGGGTCTTTTTGACATTAAAGCTCATGATAATAGTTTTCTTGCTAAACAAATCTGGAATATTCATCTTAAAGCTGATTCTATCTTGATTCAATGGGTTTATCATTACTATTTACATACTCACTCTATATTTGGGACAATGCAGCTCACCCAAGTTCATCTCCTTTTTGGAAATTGTTGTAACCCATTTTTGGGTCCCCGCGTAAAATATATATATATATATATATATATATATATAGAAAAATAAGAAAATGAAAAATAATTAATAATAATAATAATAACTAATTTAAAAATAATAACAGTAAAAAAAATAATAATAACAGTAAAAAAAAAAGGGATGTCAGAATATTCAGAAAATGGTCAAAAATTAGTTGAGGAGGTTTACAATTATAAAGATTAAAATTTGGCAGTATTTTGTTAACTAATGAGAACGTTGTTGACAAAGAAAATTAATTTTAGGAAGAAAAATCCAAAATAAAATGCTTATGGATTCAATTAAATTTTAATAAAGGTTTAATTGAATTTATGGATGTTTTGATTGCAAGAAAAATTGATGTTTTAGTTAATTTGGGCTTTTATTAGAAGAAATTAAAGTTCTGGGGTCAAAATATAATTTTTGAGAGTTAATTTGGTCAAATCAGGGACTTAATTGCATAAATATTGAAGTTTGATGGCCAATTAGGGACTTAATTGAAGAAATCGAAAACCAAGGACCAAATTGTAAAACACGCCCAAATTGAAGGCTTGATTTTGAATCTGATGCATTTTGGCGCCAAATCTCATTTAAATGAAACGACGCGTTTTGGGAAAAACGACACCGTTTTATGCACTGTTCATATGCACTATTCATAAAAAAAAACTCAAAACGGTGTCGTTTTGAACAGTACCATCATCTTCTTCCTCTGGACACGCAGAGAACAGGGGAAGAAAATGTGTTTTTTCTCCTCTGTTTTCACCGATCTTTTTACCGACAATTCAACTTCAAAAAGACACCGACACAACCCACTTTCCACGTGCTTGAAGAACGGTGGAGGAGCAGCTACACAGTGGCCGCCCCAGCCACGTCCCCTCCCCTGTTTTTTGCCTATAAAAGCAGGGGAGGCAGCAAGTGAAAAAAAAAAGGAGACAGACACAAAGAGAGGGAGAAAAAGAAAGAGAGAAGGAAACCAAACACGAGAGAGAGGAGAAGAGAAAAGAAGAAAAAAACAAAAAAAAAAAGATAGAGAAGAAGAAGGAGAAAACTGTGAAAAACCGAGGAGAGAGAGAGAAGAAAAACACAGTAAAACACCGGCCACTGTGTCTCCATCGCCAGCAGCACCGCCCCGACACCAATCTCAGGTAATCTTCGGTTGCCCTGTCTCTTTATTTTTTTTGGTCTGCATTAGCATGCAGAACGCGAATTAATTCACGTTCTGCAGCAAATAAAGGAGGGGGGCTGTTTGTACAGTAACCAACCCATTTGGTTTTGGGCCGGGTCAGGCCCAACCCACTGATCTGGGCCGAGTTCGGCCCAATGTTTTAAAACTTGGCTGGTTACAGTACCAGCCCATTTGGTTTTGGGCCGGATCCGGCCCAACCCACTGATCTGGGCCGAGTCCGGCCCATTTAAAAAAAACTAATTTTTTTATATTTTTCTCTTTTTATTATTTATGCCTTTTTTGCTTAGTATTGGTCTATATTTTTTGGCAAAAAAAAATACAAATATGGTATTAAAAATACCCGAGTTTTTTTATCAATTAAAAAAAAAATTAAAATCAACAAAAAAAAATGTTTTTGTGCATATGGCCAAGTGTCTCAAAGCTACAAAAAAAAAATCATATTGTATTTTTCATACATCAAAACCAATATTTTAGCATGCATTTTGGCTTTAATAACCAGTTTATTAAAGTCAAGAGAACATTGGCCAAAATATCAAAAACAATCAGAAATTTTTTTGTTTTGTTTAGTATCAGGGATTATGAGGTTATACGTAACACGTATTCTTGATTTTAAAAGTTTCTTTGGTTTTAGATACACATATAATTAGATACCACAACATGATTTCATATTTTATCAGACAAAACAATGCAGCCTACCTTAGGTAGGGCGTAGTCAGGGTGCTAATACCTTCCCTTTACGCAACTAGTCTCCGTACCCGATCTCTAAAGACCAGTTAGGGTTCCTAGTTACTAGAATACTAGGTGGCGACTCCCATTCAATGTTTTCACTAATAAGAGACAAGAATTCCTTGTCTCTTCATATCTTACTAGAAATACACCACATCCCATCGTTAGCATGGATGGTGGATGATCACCGCGATGCCGCACACGTGCAACAGAATGGCGACTCCACTAGGGATCTTTCTTGTGGACTAAGCATGGGTTGTTGTCTGATAATTGCGTTGTCTTATTTGTGTGTTATCGGTTAATATGTATTTATTGTCTTACATGCTTTCATGCTTTCATTTTTGTACATATATGTTCATGACATCATATGCTTTAATTTTGTGACAACACATAAACAAACTTCTAAGTTAAGTGGGGAATTAGCGATCTGCCCTATGACTATTGGTCGGGTTCAGATGCGTGAAACACCCAATTCATATCTGAGTGCCTGCTTAGTAATGGCGGGCATACGTGCTTTAGCTGTTCTTTGCAACGCCCCCATACTGCCTTTACGAAGGCCGTCACTGGGCAGATATGAGACCCTTTTGAGACTAGATAGAGGAAGCCTACCTTGTGTTGCACATACTGATTAGAACTCGACTTTAGGATATATATTACTTTGCTGTCATTTGCATTTAATCATGTAAAAATATCATCACTGCAGGTTGAACTGAAATCATGACTGAGTATCAATCTTTTCACAAGTTTGGGCAAGAATCCGAGCTAACTCAGGCAGCTGAAGGAAAATGTCCAAGAATCAATAGTAGTAAATTACCCGAGATTACCAAGATAAATCACACAATCAATGACTTGGAGAAGTTTTTGTCCATTATGGGATATGTTGATGATACTCTTTTTGAAAGGCGATATGGGAGAATTGCGCACCTAATGAGGTTACCCCTACAAACAGTAGCAATCAAAGCCCTAGTCACCTTTTGGGATCCTAGTTATCGGTGTTTCACATTTGGAAACATAGATATGACACCTACCTTGGAGGAATATGAGAGGATCCTAGATTTTCCAAATAACAGCCACAACATTTACCTTAGACGAAATTTTGAAGGCACAACTACAGAGGTGGTAAAGTTATTAGGCTTGGGACAAATCAGTCAATGCAGAATAGCTAATGGGGGTTTCAAATGGAAAGTCATTGAAGCTAGGATGAAGAAGAATGCCGAGGATGGCAGATTGGGAGATGAACGATACCGATTGGTGGCTTTCGCCATATTTGGCCTTGTATTGTTTCCATCTGAAATTGGGGTCATCAGTTTGGAAGCCGCAAGTGTTTTCTTAGAATACGAGCATGACCAGATCAATCCTGCTTCAGTAATTTTGGCTGAAACCATGCTGTCACTCAACCATTGCAGAATGAATGGAAAGGGAGCAATGAGGTGTTGCATCCCTATGTTATATTTATGGATTATCAGTCATATTGAGACACCAAAGGACATCTTCAACAACTTCTGGTGGTTTGACCTTCGACCACTGAAAGTGACAATAGAGGAGACTTGGAGACATTGGGATGAGAAAGCATGGATAAAGAAGTATTCTGCACTACCACAAAGCAACTTCAAATGGAAAGCACCGTGGATGAATAACACAGTCTGCACAATGAGTTGTGGGAGCAAGGTATGGGTTCCCCTGATTGGTGTTACTGGATACATTATTTATGCCCCAGCACTAGTAACAAGACAGTTGGGTGGAATGCAATATACACCAAGAACTTTGGGTTTAACAAATTTCTTTGGTTTATTCAAACATCAGCCATACCTCAAAGAAATGGAACTCATTCGACAAGACTGGAAAAGGCCTGTACTGGTGAAAAAGGAAGAAGGTAGCATGTTTGAATCATCTGTCAGCCAGAATTATGCAGTTTGGAGAAATGGAAAGCTTTCTGGGGTCATTGAGTCTTCAAAACTTGAACATCCTGAGTCCGCAATAGAGCAACCAAAAAGAAAAAGGATTGATCATGAGGAAGAACTAAGAAGACAGTTAGAGAGATGCAGCACAAACCTCGGCAAAAGCAAAAGGCAAACACAAATCCTGGAAAAACAATTAGAAGAAGAAAATACAATGAGGAATTGTTTGAACCAACAATTAGAAGAGAAAGAGGAGCAATTAACATCTTGTAAACAATGGCAGAGAAGGGCAGAGATAGCTGAAGCACTAGCTAAACAGATTCAGGATGAGTTGAAGGATCTCAGAACTGAAAATGATAAACTGGTTCATAAACATAGGCTTACAGAAAAAGAGTTGGCCAAAATCAAGAAATCAGTGCCAGACAAGATAAATACAGATAAGGAGATATTGGCTTTTGTGAAGAGAGAAAGGAGCAGTTTTATAGGAAAGATGGAAATTGAGAAAGAAAAGACTCGACAAGCCCACCTTGATATAGAAGAAGAGAGAAATATATGTGTCCAATATATGGTACAGTTGGAAGAGGAGAGAAGTATGAGAAAGGCTGCTGAGGCTGATATGAGAGATTACCAACAAAGGGCCGAGTATTCAAAAGAACAGATAATCATTCTACAATCCAAGCTGGACATGCAAGAAGTGGGGTTGAGAAGTGATTATGGTGTGATAGAAGAAGAGTTACATAAGCTGAAGCAAGAGTACCAGAAATGTCAAGACTATATTAACAGCTTTGCAGTTCAAATGAAAAAATACAGTATTAAAAATACCCGAGTTTTTTTATCAACTAAAAAAAAATTAAAATAAACAAAAAAAAATATTTTTGTGCATACGGCCAAGTGTCTCAAAGCTACAAAAAAATCATACATCAAAAACAATATTTTAGCATGCATTTTGGCTTTAATAACTAGTTTATTAAAGTCAAGAGAACATTGGCCAAAATATCAAAAACAATCAAAAAACATTTTGTTTTGTTTAGTATCAGGGATTATGAGGTTATACGTAACACGTATTCTTGATTTTAAAAGTTTCTTTGGTTTTAGATACACATATAATTAGATACCACAACATGATTTCATATTTTATTAGACAAAACAATGCAGCCTACCTTAGGTAGGGCGTAGTCGAGGTGCTAATACCTTCCCTTTACGCAACCAGTCTCCGTACCCGATCTCTAAAGACCAGTTAGGGTTCCTAGTTACTAGAATACTAGGTGGCGACTCCCATTCAATGTTTTCACTGATAAGAGACAAGAATTCCTTGTCTCTTCATATCTTACTAGAAATACACCACATCCCATCGTTAGCATGGATGGTGGATGATCGCCGCGATGCCGCACACGTGCGACAGAAATCCATCATCATTTTTCGAGCTAAGCTTGTTGAAAGGGGTAGAGACCAGTCTCATGTTCTCTTTGATGGAAATCTAGTGCTGCTCTAATGGCCCTTTCACAGCCAACACTTATGACTTCTTGTTGTTTCAAAGCATACCAATGCATTGGAGAAAGGTTGTTTAGGAGTCATGGTCCATACCAAGATACAACTTTATTTTATGGTTGATAGTTTTAGGAAGGCTTTGTTTAAGAGATAGGCTTTGTTTCCTCCAAAATGACTCATCCTGCATCTTCTATCAAATGGATGAGGAGTCACACGACCACCTATTCTTTAGTTGCCATTGGACCACCCTTCTCTACCAGATGATTAGAAATTGGCTTCATATAACAAGGCACATGTCAACAATAAACAATGCTATTTAAGGGTTATGTTGGGGTGGAAACAATGTAGATGGAAGAATGAGGCATGTCTCTATTGGTATCCTTATTTATATAAATTGGGAGGAGAGGAACAAAAGAATATTTGATAGCAAATGCACTTTTATTACCTCTCTTTCATAATTTCCAGATTCTGTTTTTCATACTTTTTCATTTTTCATGAGAGTGATCATTTTTCTCTCCATCTTGGTTGTTGATCAGTCTATTATCCTATCTCTTTTTGCTTTGGGTCTACTGGTTATGTGTTTTTTGTCCTATCTGTCATCTACTGATGGTTTGGCCGGTAGGTTCCTTCCTAGTTAAGCAGTAGATGACAGTGGTTTCTTTGGCTAGAGCTATTGTTTTTTCATGCTTTATAAGTTTGCATGTTTTTTTATGTCACACATTTTGGTTCATGGAATTTCTGTTTGGCCTTACATGGGGTTGCGTGAGCTTCTTGGGTTGCTAGTTTCTCTCTTGGATTCTTGTTGTTTTGGAGGGCCCTATTTGCTATAATGGCAGCTTTTGGTTGCTTTGGATGTTCTCCAAGCTGGTTCTTTTTAATTTGTGGTGCTAGGATATGAGTTTTATATAGTGGTTGCTACTGGAGCTAATTTTGTTGCTCTTCATCTTGTTGCTTGCTATCGTGGTTTAATCATCAATTTAATCTGAACTATCTAGTCCTCTTTCATTGTTGGATTGTTTTTCAAGATGTCTTTTTGTCTTATCTTGCTTTGTGTTAGGTTAGAAACCGTGTAATATTTTGGTTCCTCTCTAAGCATTGTTTCTTTTTCAATGGTTTACTATATAGTTCTTTAAAGAAGTTTGTTTCTTTTTTGTTATTCCTTTTTTATCAAAATTTAACCATATTAATAGATCAAAAATATACATTGCTAGAGAACCATCAAGTTCTTATCTAAACAATTAAGGTGAAGTTCAGGAACAACAACTCTCTTTATGATAAACAAATTCATTTTGCAAATTCATTATTATAGGTAGCTCCTACAAAAATATTGGACTAATGACATATACAATAATTAAATTCTCAATATAGATGCTAGATAGTTGGTTCTCATCCTTCAAAGACTACAAGTGTAATAGGATCATCCATTAACAAAAAGATCACCCTAGGATGATCATCTCATGGCTATTAAGAATGAATCAAATCATATTGTTCTATTTCTCAATCTTTCTGACTTGCTCCTACGGAACCAAGAGGTCAAAAAAATTAAGAAAAATTGGTCATTCATAACCACTGATGAAGGGAAAAAAAATGACGTTTCCATAATATAACCCATTAAAAAAAGTATCATATATTTTAGGTAAGTATTTTTTTAGTTTTATTATTACACAATCTAGTCTTTTTTTCGAGTATATTCAGAACACGAAACATTATATAGGCTTTTCTTTTTTTGTTCATTGTTATAATTCCAATGATTATATAATTTATCAGAGAAGAGTTTTTTTGTTGACATCTTTCTACTAACATAGCCTCCTCCATCCCTCGAGACCGATAAGGGGTAGTATAGGAATATTTGCTTATTGTCCCTCGAGATCTTAGGCCTTGACTCACCCTCCGTCGATGAACCTTGTAGAGGAACCCTTAGGTTTTTAGGGCCCCGCTTGCAAGGGTGCTTTCCTGTAAGTGGAACACTCCCCTACCAATGCATTTTTACATCCCACGACTTTGACAAATTGCTTAGTCTCATTCATGTTTAGTGCAAGAGTGCTCGATTAGTGAGTTATTATGTAGTCTTTTAAGGGTGGCTTACTATTAGGCAAACCTCTTGGCTATCTCTACACTCATACCTCCTTTATCATTAAGCGGTCATTTAGGGACCTTAGCTAGTGATCCAGACTATTTCTCTCTCGACGATGAAGATTATCCTACATCATCTCACTAGCTGACCTTGACCCCTGTTATTTTGAAGTCATATCTAGTATTTAGAATTTGCCTTAATTTGGTACCACTCTCACAGCCCGAGTCAAAATAGTGCTTTACCCCTAGTTATCTAAGTCAACTGTTGTACCTCAATGCATTTTGAGGAGAACCAGCTAGCTCTAGGTTCGAGTGGCATTTCACTCTAACCACAACTCATTCGCTGATTCTTCAACATCAGTCAGTTTAGACCTCCACTTAGTTTCACTTAAACTTCATCCTGGTTATGGCTATATCACCTAGGTTCGGGTCCATAAGCAGTGACAATTGCCCTATAAAGACTTACTTTCACTACGGCTCTAGTAGTTTCCCTTAACCAAGCCACTACCTATGAGTCGCCAGCTCATTCTTTAATAGGCACGCGGTCAGAGCCTCGAGCTCCTCCTATTGCTTGGGAGCTTATGGTTTCATGTTCTATTTCACTCCCTAACAGGGGTTCTTTTCACCCTTCCCTTATGATACTATTTTGATATCGATCACCTAGGAGTATTTAGCCTTGTAAGGTGGTCCTTGTTGATTCACACAAGATTCCATGTGCTCCATGCTACTCGGTTCAGAACATAAGCTAGTGATGCTTTCGGCTACTGGATTGTCCCCTAGCAGCAAGACGTTTGTATTGCTCTCCTATAACTTTATTTTCATAGTTTAGGCTACTCCCATTTCATGCACCGCTACTACAAGAATCACTTTTGCTTTCTTTTCCTTTAGGGTTCTTTTCTCTCTTTTTTATCAAAGGTTTACTTTACCTCTTACTCTTACTCTTAATTCTTACTCTTAAAATTGAATAAAATATAAAAAGAAATATAAATAATAAACTAATAAAGAATAATAAACTAATAATGAACAATAAATATCAATATTGTCCTTTTCAAATTCTAATATTTATTAATTATTAAGGAATTAATTATGAGATTTATTATCATTTTTTGCATGTCCTTGAAAATTAAGAGTAGGTGAAAATTCTCCTAATTCTTCTAATAGGTAAATGCTCCTTCTTATTATGGATAGCAATAGTATTGCCAATCATTGTAAGTATAATGGTAGATGTCTGGGACCATGTTACTATTAAAATTTTTTTGTCTTTGTGTTAAGTTTATTTATTTTTCTTAATAAATGATTTGCTATAAAAGGATTTTTTGTAGTGAATGTGTCATAGTTAATTTCTCCTTCTTTCTTTTGAAGATGAAGAAACAAATTCTATTTTCTCTCCTATTTACTGTGATGAAGAAGAATCAAATTATCACTATATTTATTCCTTTTTCTACTTCTTCTTCCAAGTGCAAGATAACCCCAAGAGGTTGCGGGTTTTTTTCTACCAATTGAGGCCCTCCCCTCACCACCCCTATAAGGATGATCAACAGGATTGATAACTACTTCTCTTACTATAAGACGTTTACCTAACCAACATTTAGATCAAGCTTTACCCAAACTTTAGTGGTTCACCTTAACATTCCCTCCTTATTGGACTATTATTGAGCTGTTTTTGGATATTAAACGAACCTCCCTAGAAGGTAATTTTAATGTGGCCGAGATCCTATAATTCCAATTAGGAATTTGTTGGGCCCTTTAGGAATAGCCTTTTAAATTATGAATTTTTATTCATTTTACCATTTACTAACTCATAATCAAATCTTGGTAATTAAATATTTGAAACTTGACAATTTAAAATTAAAACAGACTTCAAAAGTACTAAAATATTATTTAATGGATGGGAATGGGAGAATTTTTAATCATTATTCATACAATAACAACGTTCTTAATCCATTCAAATTGAATTGGTGTTTTCTCCATCATAATTGTCATTATAATTATTGTGAAGAAACATTCATAATAATTAACCTAGGACAATTTATTTGTGAAAACATATGAATGAAAAAAAATGAATCACACCTAAAGTCAAGTCAAGTTCTAATTGTTCACACCAATTCTATAATGCTAAGATTGGCTAAGCCCTATTTACCTGTTATAGGCGCAACTATTCATAACCATTATTGGCAAATCCTTTACATAAGAGATACATTATTCACATTTATATATGAAAAATCAAGATTTGGTTATATAATGCAGGGTCTTCCAAAAAAGGAACAGGTGTTAAAAGTGCGCTCAATTGATTCAATAGCGATAAACCTAGAAAAGAGAGTGGAGAATTGGATTTGTTGTTCTTGACCTTGCTTCACCTTAATTATTATTTGAACAAGTAAAAGTTATGTCTTGGTCCGAGTGGGGATAACATTTCTCTTCTACATGTTCACAGAGTTTTAAAAAATCCAAACATCTTAGAGATAGATAGAGAGGTAGGAATTTTTTGATCAAACCACACTCCTTTGTATAGGAGTCTACTGATGAGAAGGGGCTAGGGAAAGCTTGAACCCAGTGATTAGTACTTAAAAGTGTATTTTTATCATGGTTTTATATCATCATTTTGCACTTGAAGTATCAATAACTCCTTAACTAAAATATGTTTTATAATAATGTATCTAATAATATAAGATACCTATAATTTGTGGTAAATGTTTATTTCTAATGCAGGCCTATCACATAAATGAAAGGATTGATTGATGACTTGAAGAACTTAAATTGCAAGGATAAAGAGATGGTCAAACTTAGAGAAGAGATGTCGGTGCAATCCAAACCGGAACACTATTCGGTAATTGGGTCATATCTGGAGCTACAGATCTAAGATTTAGGTCCAATTTATATGGATGGAAAGGTAAGACATAGACCTACAACTTTCATATGGAGCCCAAGATCTAAAAAGGCCATTATCAAGTCCAAATTGTAGCAACAACAAAGAAGCCCGAATCTGTCTTCCAGCCCAAGCACTGTTCGGTATTTTGGCCATATCTGGAGTTCTAGAAGTCCAAATGAGCTGAATGTTTTACACAATAAAGCTGAGACAATTGCCTACAACTTTCATGTTTACAACTGGCTCCAATTTTGACGTTATCAATGACGTTTTGGGCAAACAACAGAAGATAAGGATTATCACCAAGTCAAAAGTTGGCCACCCACTTATCAATTAGTCATCAAATTAATAGTTCCCAATTTTGGCCTATAAAAGGAGGCATTTGCCATGCATTTAGGCATCTTGGTTTCCAGATCAAGATCATGCTCTTCCTTTCTTTCTTTGTATTTTTTGTAATGTTTATGCTTTACTTTCATTAATATCAAGTTTATGCCTTTCATTTCCTTTCCTTTATTTAGTTAACTTTTATGTTCTTATTTTGTTTATTTGTTTTCCTTTCTTTCATTATGTCTAGCTAAGTTAATTATGTCAAGGTGAAAAGGTTACACTAATGATGGAAGAATAAGTATAGTGTAAACTTAATATGGACCTTAATGTTTGATACTAACATGTTTTATATTTGTTATCTTGTTCACTCTTTAATACTTTGCTTGTTAAATGACTAATCTTGATTTATGTTGTATAACACTTGGTACAACAGATGCTTGGCACTTTCATAGCCCATAATGTATGGTATAACCGACACCTGAGCTATGAAAGGAACTTGATTTGTTGTTAACATAAGTTATAATCATGAATGCTTGACGAGATTTACAAGCATTAGCATTAATTGAATAAGATGACTAATGTAATCATGTTAACAATATATAATATGATTGGAACCTCCTTTGTGTGTGGTTTCCAATTCAATAATAAGAGTTTATACTATACTTGTTTGGTATACCATTAGTGGAACCTCTAACCTTGACATTTATTCTTCTCATTGTTTAATTGTTACATTAATATTTCATCTTGAAGTTCTCATCATCATCATCATCTTCTTCTTTTCTTTCTTTATTATTATTATTATTATTATTATTATTATTATTATTATTATTATTATTATTATTAGTACTACTACTACTATTACTACTACTACTACTACTATTACTATTACTAGTATTATTATTATTATTATGATAACCTGTTGAAGCATGTAATTCATTTCCTGTTATTTTAGGACGTCCATTTCTTGCAACTTCTAACGCATTGATTAATTGTAGGAATGGATTGATGAAGCTATCATTTGGAAACATGACATTGGAGATGAATATTTTCAACATTTGCAAGCAACCTGGAGATGATAATGATTTACAAGAAGTAGATCATATTGATGAATTAGTTTATGATCAACTTGAATCTACTTTAAGTAAAAATGAATTGGATGAATCTGAAGATTTGCAAATGATTTATTCTAAGGAAGAAATCATGGATGAAATAAGCACCAAAAATGTTGATGTGAATCTTTTGTCAACAGTGACAACAGATTTGACATCTGACATCACACCAATTGATGATTACTTTCCTAACGAATCCTTACTTTCTCTTAGTCCAATGCCTTGGTATCATAAAAATATCAATTTTCTTGCTTTAGGAGATTTGCCAGCTGATTGGAGTACCCTAGACAAAGAAACGTTTTTGAACGAAGTGAAGAGCTTTTATTGTGATGACCCTAACTTATTCAAATATTGTCCTGATCAAATATTTCAAAGATTCATTCCCGACAATGAGGTAAGTAGTGTCATTAAACTTTGTCATTATGAAGCATGTGGAAGTTGTTTCTCGTCAAAAAAGACAGCTACAAAAATCTTTCAAAATGGATTTTATTGGCCCATGATTAGTACTTAAAAGTGCATTTTTATCATGGTTTTATATCATCATTTTGCACTTGAAGTATCAATAACTTCTTAACTAAAATATGTTTTATAATAATGTATGTAATAATATAAGATACCTATAATTTATGGTAAATGTCTATTTTTAATGCAGGTCTATCCCATAAATGAAAGGATTGATTGATGACTTGAAGAACTTAAATTGCAAGGATAAAGAGATGGCCAAACTTAGAAAAGAGATGTCGGTGCAATCCAAACCGGAACACTGTTCGGTAATTGGGCCATATCTGGAGCTAAAGATCTCAGATTTAGGTCCAATTTATATGGATGGAAAGGTAAGACATAGGCCTACAACTTTCATATGGAGCCCAAGATCTAAAAAGGCCATTATCAAGTCCAAATTATAGCAACAACAAAGAAGCCCGAATCTGTCTTCCAGCCCGAGCACTGTTCGGTATTTTGGCCATATCTGGAGTTCTAGAAGTCCAAATGAGCTGAAGTTTTTACACAAGAAATCTGAGACAATTGCCTACAACTTTCATGTTTGCACCTGGCTCCAGTTTTGACGTTGTCAATGACGTTTTGGGCAGACAAGAGAAGATAAGGGTTGTCACCAAGTCAAAAGTTGGCCACCCACTTATCAATTAGTCATCAAATCAATAGTTCCCAATTTTGGCCTATAAAAGGAGGCATTTGCCATGCATTTAGGCATCTTGGTGTTCAGATCAAGATCATGCTCTTCCTTTCTCTCTTTGTATTTTTTGTAATGTTTATGCTTTACTTTCATTAATATCAAGTTTATGCCTTTCATTTCCTTTCCTTTACTTAGTTAGCTTTTATGTTCTTATTTTGTTTATCTATTTTGCTTTCTTTCATTATGTCTAGCTAAGTTAATTATGTCAAGGTGAAAAGGTTACACTAATGGTGTGAGAATAAGTATAATGTAAACTTAATATGGACTTTAATGTTTGATACTAACATGTTTTATATTTGTTATCTTGTTCACTCTTTAATACTTTGCTTGTTAAATGACTAATCTTGATTTATGTTGTATAACACTTGGTACAACAAATGCTTGGTACTTTCATAGCCCATAATGTATGGTATAACCGACACCTGAGCTATGAAAGGAACTTGATTTGTTGTTAACATAAGTTATAATCATGAATGCTTGACGAGATTTACAAGTATTAGCATTAATTGAATAAGATGACTAATGTAATCATGTTAACAATATATAATCTGATTGGAACCTCCTTTGTGTGTGGTTTCCAATTCAATAATAAGAGTTTATATTATACTTGTTTGATATACCATTAGTGGAACCTCTAACCTTGACATTTGTTATTATTATTGTTTAATCCTTACATTAATTTTCCATCTCCAAGTTATCATCATCTTCTTCTTCTTCTCTTTCTTTATTATTATTATTATTATTATTATTACTACTACTATTACTATTATTATTATTAGTATTATTAGTATTAGTATTACTATTATTATTGTTACTATTATTATTGTTATTATTATTATTGTTATTGTTGTTATTGTTGTTGTATTATTGTTATTTATAATTTGTACAATTAACCTCCCTGTGGTTCGACCCCGGTCTTCCCGGGTTATTTATTACTTCGACACTCCTGCACTTGGGAGAAGACATCAATCTTTCAGTCGTGTCAGCCCACCATGTTCAAGGACACACATGCATTCTGCAAAACTTGTGAAAATTGTCAAAAGATTGATACTGGTCAAAAAGTTTTGTTTTATGATTCTCAACTCTATACATTCCCTAGAGAGCTAAGACCAAGATGGAGCAATCCTTATGGGGCCTGTGATATTGAGAATTCAATGAATGACAATGATTTTAAGGAAAATGGAGATCGTTTGAAAGCTTACTTTGATAATTTTCCTAGTGAAAATGAATCAACTGGTTTGAATGATCTTGTAGATAAAGGTTGATTATTTTGTTTTTCTCACATTTTCTTTTTTATGTTTCTTTTTGAGTGATTTTTGCTAGTTTCTCTCACCCCGGTCAAATGGCGGATAACGGTACTCCGTGACTTAAGTCGGTTCTTTCAGTTTCCCACAATTACTAATATCTGTGTATATATGTGTGCAATTCTTTGAATCTCTCTTCCAATTCTCATTTGAAAATGGACACTAATCTTGAAAAATTGAAAAAGTATTTTCCCGCTCTGCCTCAGAATGCGATTACAAAAATTTACCGTGCTAGATGTGCACGATTGAGATTGTTAATGAATCATGGAATTCCTGAAGATATTCGCTGGTTGATTGAAGCAAAGGTCCGATTATCAGGTGAGTCCTCTAACTTCTTTATTTCACATATGCCTGGAACAGGTAAAAGCACTTTTGCAAAGAAGCGTCGTGCAAAACAACTAGAAGTCTGTCATTGATGTGCTAGATGGATTTGTAATACACAATGTCGTTCTTTAGGAATGGTATCTATAAACCGTGAAGATAAAATACAATTCATTAAGGATGGCCTGAGTAAGGAGTCTTTAGATAATCTTCTATTGACTCTTGCGACGCATCCTAGTGGAGATGTGCATCGTGCAATTCATGATTTATGGCCACTATTTCATAGAGAACATGATCGACTTAGTCTTGGGAATCTGACTAAAAAAGACCCTGTTTGCCAGTTTTTAAGAAAACTGGATGGGAAGCCTATCCCCGACCCATAGAGGGCGTTTAAGCCGTTCTTGGACGTAAAACCAAGGGAAGATGTGAGCCACAATCACAACTACCTATACATACACATGTTTTTTTTTCAAAAGTAAATAAATAAACAAATAAAAAGAGAGAGAGAGAGTGTGAGACTCCAGCTGGCCTACATATAGGTGTTATGATTGCCTTTATAATTTCTCATCTATAAAACCCTCTCTTCCTTCCTTTCATTTCTACTCAACCCATACATTCAACAAATACAGAAGTGTGTAGAAATGGCAAGTTCCTCAAGTCATCAAATAAGAAATATTTGTGTTTTTGGTGGATCTAGTCCAGGAAAAGAAAAGGAGTTTTTAGAATCAGCAAATCATCTTGGTCAGGTGCTAGCTGAGAGAAAGATTCATTTAGTATATGGGGGAGGCAGTCTTGGGTTAATGGGAGGTGTGTCAATAACTGCATTTTTAGGAGATAGTCAAGTTTTGGGGGTCGTCCGTGAAGCTTTGGCACAAGGGGACATCATTGGAAAAACAATTGGAGAGGAACTTCAAGTCTCTACAATGTCGGCTCGAATGAATGCAATGTTTAACCATGCTGATGCTTTCATTGCTTTACCAGGTGGTCTAGGCACATTGGAAGAGATCTTTCATATTTCCTCTTGGGCTCAATTGCACATTCACCATAAACCCATTGGTTTGTTAAATGTTAATGGTTACTATGATAAGTTGTTGTCTTTTCTTGATCATGTTGTGGAACAGGAATTTCTAACATCTTCTGCACGACAAATCATAATCTCTGCTACTACTGTTGAACAATTGATTGACCAACTACAATCTTTCATTCCTGTGATTGATCCTTCCATGAGTCGCATAAATTGGTCATCTACGGGAAGCCGTAAAAAGCTTAGATTGGATTTGAGCCTTCATTTGTGAATTTTTGTGTCTTTTGGTTTTATTATTGTGTTTTGTTATTTCTTATTTTTGTTTGAGTGTGTTTCAGGTTTTGTCAGTGTTCGTTATTTCAGGTGATATTTTCTATACTCTATCTTTCTACCTTAGAACATTGAGGACAATGTCTCGTTTTGGTTGGGGGGAGAGGGTAGTAGTTGATAAAAAAAAAAATTGTTTTTCATTTCATAAAGCATGTGCATAATTGTTGTTACTAGGATGGCAGAGTAAAGGAGTTCTTTTGTTAAAGTGACTCTTGAGACGCATCTTAGTAATCATTCTTAACAAGGTCTATTATAATACTTCCTGAAATATTCAGGTTTACAAACTCTCGTATTGTTACCACTTAATTCTGCTCATATACTTATTTAACATGTATTCTTAAACCTTAATTTACACACACACTCTTTAACATATGATTGTGGGTTGCATATTGGATTGTTACATTATTTATGTTCTTTTGTTAAAGGTAACAACTAAGGGAAAGGGATTGTATATAATTAAAAAACAAAAACATGAAAAAAAGAAAAAAAAATGATGATAATAAAAATGTAGATAAGTTTGGTTTCGTAGCCTCCCTAACCTAAGCAATTAAGCCCGAAGGGGTGTTTTAACACCTAATACCCTAAAGTCAACTGACTTGGGAGCTATTGGCCCAACGCTTGTTACATGGGTTGAGGAGAAAAGCTTAAGGGAATCAAACATTGCACTATCTACATATCAGTATCTGCGACCCGAGTTACTAAGCTCGTTGGGGTGTCTTAACACCTAATGCCCTAAGACCAACTGGTCTGGGAGTCATTAGCTGAAAGCTCGTTACATGGGTTAAAGATGCATGATGTTTTTAAATTATATATATATATAGATTTAAAAAAAAAAAAGACAAAAATAGTAATCCCAACCCAAGGAAGTTAACCTTAAACATTAGAACAAAAAAAATTTTTTCTTCCAAGAAAAGCCCCATAATTATGTGTTGATACATTGAGCACAAAAGAAAGGTTTATTAATATCTTGTTAAGAGGTATTGAGTAGATATATAAATTTAATGAGAGTTTGTTTATCTGGATAGATTAATGGAAGTTAAATGATGAATACCTTGCTTTGTGAAATTTGCAAATTGTTGTAACGCTTTGATTACTAGGGACTAGTAATAAGCTGGTTGAGGGGTGTGATTAGTACTTAAAAGTGCATTTTTATCATGGTTTTATATCATCATTTTGCACTGGAAGTATCAATAACTCCTTAACTAAAATATGTTTTATAATAATGTATGTAATAATATAAGATACCTATAATTTGTGGTAAATGTCTATTTTTAATGCAGGCCTATCACATAAATGAAAGGATTGATTGATGACTTGAAGAACTTAAATTGCAAGGATAAAGAGATGGTCAAACTTAGAGAAGAGATGTCGGTGCAATCCAAACCGGAACACTATTCGGTAATTAGGTCATATCTGGAGCTACAGATCTCAGATTTAGGTCCAATTTATATGGATGGAAAGGTAAGACATAGGCCTACAACTTTCATATGGAGCCCAAGATCTAAAAAGGCCATTATCAAGTCCAAATTGTAGCAACAACAAAGAAGCCCGAATCTGTCTTCCAGCCCGAGCACTGTTCGGTATTTTGGCCATATCTGGAGTTCTAGAAGTCCAAATGAGCTGCATTTTTTACACAAGAAAGCTGAGACAATTGCCTACAACTTTCATGTTACAACTGGCTCCAATTTTGACGTTATCAATGACGTTGTGGGCAGACAAGAGAAGATAAGGATTGTCACCAAGTCAAAAGTTGGCCACCCACTTATCAATTAGTCATCAAATCAATAGTTCCCAATTTTGGCCTATAAAATGAGGCATTTGCCATGCATTTAGGCATCTTGGTTTCCAGATCAAGATCATGCTCTTCCTTTCTCTCTTTGTATTTTTTGTAATGTTTATGCTTTACTTTCATTAATATCAAGTTTATGCCTTTCATTTCCTTTCCTTTATTTAGTTAAATTTTATGTTCTTATTTTGTTTATTTGTTTTCCTTTCTTTCATTATGTCTAGCTAAGTTAATTATGTCAAGGTGAAAAGGTTACACTAATGGTGGAAGAATAAGTATAGTGTAAACTTAATATGGACCTTAATGTTTGATACTAACATGTTTTATATTTGTTATCTTGTTCACTCTTTAATACTTTGCTTGTTAAATGACTAATCTTGATTTATGTTGTATAACACTTGGTACAACAAATGCTTGGCACTTTCATAGCCCATAATGTATGGTATAACCGACACCTGAGCTATGAAAGGAACTTGATTTGTTGTTAACATAAGTTATAATCATGAATGCTTGACCAAATTTACAAGTATTAGCATTAATTGAATAAGATGACTAATGTAATCATGTTAACAATATATAATCTGATTGGAACCTCCTTTATGTGTGGTTTCCAATTCAATAATAAGAGTTTATACTATACTTGTTTGATATACCATTAGTGGAACCTCTAACCTTGACATTTGTTCTTCTCATTGTTTAATTATTACATTAATATTTCATCTTGAAGTTCTCATCATCATCATCATCTTCTTCTTTTCTTTCTTTATTATTATTATTATTATTATTATTATTAGTACTACTACTACTATTACTACTACTACTACTACTATTACTATTACTAGTATTATTATTATTATTATTGTTGTTGTTGTTGTTGTTGTTTATAATTGTTGTTTATAATTTGTACAATTAACCTCCCTGTGGTTCGACCCCGGTCTTGCCGGGTTATTTATTACTTCGACACTCCTGCACTTGGGAGAAGACATCAATGCTTTCGTCGTGTCACCCAGTTCCTACAGTGATGAATATAAGTGCAATTGAAATTCCTAGGGAGTTATACATTTATGTATTGATAAGACTATTCACTATTTCTTGAAGCTTGATCTCTCTCCCAGACATACCATATAGCCAAGAGAAGCCATGAACCAGAATAGAAGAGCTTGCCCCACCCATGAGTAAATATTTCATAATAGCCTTATTAGACTATACATCTTTCTTGGTATATACAAATAATATGTATGAATATAAACTAAAATATTTTGGAGCTATAAAGATAGTTTTTAAATCATTAGCACCGCATGAAAACATTTCTCCTAGAGTAGCTATGAATACGAATAAGAGAAACTCTATTATAGCCATTTTTGTACATTCAATGTACTCTACAGATAGAGGAATACATAGAGTTGAACATGGTAAAATAAGAAATTGAAAGATTACAACCAACCAATTAAGAATTTTCAGATGTACTAGTACTGACAAGTGCACCAAAGATGCAGTCATTGATTCTCCTATGAGGCCACTATTACCGCAAGCAAAAATATGAATTTAATGATGAAGAACACATTTTTGCTATACTATTGATACTTGTACTTGCTTTGCTACTCTGCCTAAGCCTAGCTTAGGAAGAGTTATGGGGTGTAAAAAAATATATGTTGATTCATTCCAAGCATACTATATAGAAAGATTCAACATTAATGATACAAAAAAAAATTATTTTAAAATTTTAAATTTAATACAAATAAAAAAAATATAAAAAAATAAAAATAAAAAGAAATAAAAGGAAAAAGAAGAAAAAGTAAGGCCATTCTATTTCGACTAAAGACCCACACCTAAGTTCCATAGCTTTGGATCTGCTATCCCGATCATGATTTTCCTACCTCCATTTGAGTGATATCTCCAAAATGTTTGTTTCCATTATAGTGAATATAGGAATGAGGTTATTGATATAATACATAGTCAACCATGTTGGCGAGACTAAGATTATAAATTTAAATACTTAGTCAACTATATTGATGGAATTAAGATTATGGAAATGATACTTATGATACTAGGTGGATATTAACTGAGGTGAATAATATGTCAATATGTTATTTAAACAAAGTCATAATTGTCGATATGAGTAGCTAAGTTAAAATTGGTTCAAAATAATGTAAGAAATGAGATGTAATTTTACCTTGCAATGTTAGAAGTTCATATAAGAATATCATATTGTTATATGAAAACATATGAGATAAGGATTATACATATGGAGAAGAAAAGATATGTATTGATTTATTATCTATGGTATATGCATGTGTATGTGAATGTTAGGAAATTTCATAGGTGTTATTTATATTGCAGGTCATCCTAACCTTTTGAATAACCTTGTCCTTATTGTTGTATCCACTAGTTTTGAACATATATAATCCCTAGCTATGCGATGTGTTACAGAGACCAATTGGTATTTGTATAAGTATAATGTAACAGTTGACACGACCAAAAGATTGATGTCTTCTCACAAATGTAAGAGTGCCAAAGTAATAAATAACCCGGCAAGACTAGAATCGATCCACAGGAAGGTTAATTATATAAATTATAAACAACAATTATACATAACAACAATAGTAATAAGAACAACAATAATACTAATAGTAATAGTAGTAATAATAGTAGTACAGAATAACAAGAAGAAGTTGATGAGAACATTGAGATGGAACATGAATGTAAGGGTTAAAGAATGATAACAACAAATGTTAAGGTTAGAAGATCCACTAATAGTATGTCAAACAAGTATAGTATAAACTCTTATTATTCAGTTGGAAACCACACACAAAGGAGATTCCAATCAAATTATAAATTATTAACATGATTACATTAGTTATCTTATTAGATTAATGCTAATACTTATAAATATTGTTAGACATTTATCATTATAATTTATGTTAAAAATAAATCAAGTTCATTTCATAGCTCACGTGTCAGTTATACCATATAATATGGGCTATCAAAGTGTCAAGATTTTGTTGTACCAAGTGTTATACAACAAAATCAAATTAGTCATTTACAAGCGAAGCATTAAATAGTGAACAAGATAACAAATACAAAACATATTAGTATCAAACATTAAACTCCATATTGAGTTCACTGATTAGTACTTAAAAGTGCATTTTTATCATGGTTTTATATCATCATTTTGCACTTGAAGTATCAATAACTCCTTAACTAAAGCATGTTTTATAATAATATAAGATACCTTTAATTTGTGGTAAATATTCATTTTAAATGCAGGCCTATCACATAAATGAAAGGATTGATTGATGACTTTAAGAACTTAAATTGCAAGGGCAAAGAGATGACCAAACTTAGAAAAGAGATGTTGATGCAATCCAAACCAGAAAACTGTTTGGTAATTGGGCCATATCTAGAGTTGTAGATCTCAGATTTAGGTCTACTTTATATGAATGGAAAGGTAAGACATAGGCCTACAACTTTTATATGGAGTTCAAGATCTAAAAAGGCCATTTCCAAGTCCAAACTGTATCAACAACAAAGAAGCCCGAATCTGTCCTCCAGCCCAAGTACTGTTCAATATTTTGGCAATATCTAGAGTTCTAGAAGTCCAAATGAGTCGAATTGTTTACACACGAAAGCTAAGACAATTACCTACAACTTTCATGTTTTCGAGTGGCTCTAATTTTGACGTTATCAATGACGTTTTGGGCAGGCAAGAGAAGATAAGGATTGTCACCAAGTCAAGAGTTGGCCACCCACTCATCAATTAGTCATCAAATCAATAGTTCCCAATTTTTGGCCTATAGAAGGATGCATTTGCCATGCATTTAGGCATCTTGGTGTCCAGATCAAGATCATGCTCTTCCTTTCTATCTTCGTATTTTTTGTAATGTTTATGCTTTGCTTTCATTAATATCAAGTTTATGCCTTTCATCTCCTTTCACTTACTTAGTTAAATTTAATCTTATTCATGTTCATATTTTATTTATTTATTTTTCTTTCTTTCATTATGTCTAGCTAAGTTTATTATGTTAAGGTGAAAAGGTTACACTAATGGTGTAAGAATAAGTATAGTGTAAACTTAATATGGACTTTAATGTTTGATACTAACATGTTTTATATTTGTTATCTTGTTCACTCTTTAATATTTTGCTTGTTAAATGACTAATCTTGATTTATGTTATATAAACTTGGTACAACAAATGCTTGGCAGTTTCATAGCCAATACTGTATGGTATAACCGACACCTGAGCTATGAAAGGAACTTGATTTGTTGTTAACATAAGTTATAATCATGAATGCTTGACGAGATTTACAAGTATTAACATTAATCGAATAAGATGACTAATGTAATCATGTTAACAATTTATAATCTGATTGGAACCTCCTTTCTGTGTGGTTTCCAATTGAATATTAAGAGTTTATATTGTACTTGTTTGACATACCATTAGTGGAATCTCTAACCTTGACATTTGTTATTATCATTGTTTAATCGTTACATTAATATTCATTCTCAAAGTTCTCATCTTCTTCTTCTCCTTCTTTTTCTTTATTATTATTATTATTATTATTATTATTATTATTACTATTATTATTATTACTACTACTAATACTATTATTATTATTGTTGTTGTTGTTGTTGTTGTTGTTATTGCTATTATTGTTTAATAAGAACATAAAAGTTGTTGTTGTTGTTGTTGTTGTTGTTATTGCTATTATTGTTTAATAAGAACATAAAAGTTAAGTAAGTAAAGGAAAGGAAATGAAAGGCATAAACTTGATATTAATGATAGTAAAGCATAAACATTACAAAAAATACAAAGAAAGAAAGCAAGAGCATAATCTTCATCTAGACACCAAGATGCCTAAATGCATGGCAAATGCCTCCTTTTATAGGCCAAAATTGGGAACTATTGATTTGATGACTAATTGATAAGTGGGTGACCAACTCTTGACTTGGTGACAATCCTTATATTCTTTTGTCTGCCCAAAATGTCATTGATAACGTCACAATTGGAGCCAGTCAAAAACATAAAAGTTGTAGGCAATTGTCTCAGCTTTCTTCTGTAAAAACTTCAGCTCATTTGGACTTCTAGAACTCCAGATATGGCCAAAATACCAAATAGTGCTCGGGCTAGAAGACAAATTCTGGCTTCTTTGTTGTTGCTACAATTTGGACTTGGAAATGGCCTTTTTAGATCTTGGGCTCCATATGAACGTTGTAGGCCTATATCTTACCTTTCCATCCATATAAATTAGACCTAAATATGAGATCTATAACTCTAGATATGACCCAATTACCAAATAGTGTTCCGCTTTGAATTGCACCGACATCTCTTTTCTAAGTTTGGCCATCTCTTTATCCTTGCAATTTAAGTTCTTAAAGTCATCAATCAATCCTTTCATTTATGTGATAGGCCTGCATTTAAAATGAACATTTACCACAAATTAAAGGTATCTTATATTATTAGATATATTATTATAAAACATGCTTTAGTTAAGGAGTTATTGATACTTCAAGTGCAAAATGATGATGTAAAACCATGATAAAAATGCACTTTTAAGTACTAATCAAAATATTTGTGTTTTCGGTGGATCTAGTCCTGGAAAAGAAAAGGAGTTTTTAGAATCAGCAAATCATCTTGGTTAAGTGCTAGATTAGAGAAAGATTCATTTAGTATATGGGGGAGGTAGTCTTGGGTTAATGGGAGGTGTGTCAATAGTTGCATTTTTAGGAGGTAGTCAAGTTTTGGGGGTCGTCCCCAAAACTTTAGCACAAGAAGACATCATTGGAAAAATAATTGGAGAGGAACTTCAGGTCTCCACAATGTCGGCTCGAATGAATGCAATGTTTAACCATGTTGCTACCTTCATTGCTTTACCAGGTGGTCTAGGCACATTGGAAGAGATCTTTCATATTTCCTCTTGGGCTCAACTGCACATTCACCATAAACCCATATGTTTGTTAAATCTTAATGGTTATTATGATAAGTTGTTTTCTTTTCTTGATCATACTGTGGAACATGAATTTCTAACCTCTTCTACACGACAAATCATAATCTCTGCTGCTACTGGTGAACAATTGATTGACCAACTACAATCTTTCATTCCTGTGATTGATCCTTCCATGAGTCACATAAATTGGTCATCTAAGAAAAGCTGTAAAAAGCTTAGATTGGATTTGAGCCTTCTTTTGTGAATTTTTATGTCTTTTGGTTTTATTATTGTGTTTTGTTATTTCTTATTTTTTTTTCAGTGTATTTCAGGTTTGTTAGTGTTTGTTATTTCAGGTGATATCTTCTATACTCTATCTTTCTACCTTAGAACATTGAGGACAATGTCTCATTTTGGTTGGGGGGAGAGGGTAGTAGTTGATAAAACAAGAATTTGTTTTTCATTTCATAAAACATGTGCATAATTGTTGTTACTAGGATGGCAGAGTAAAGGAGCTCTTTTGTTAAAGTGACTCTTGAGAGGCATCTTAGTAACCATTCTTAACAAGGTCTATTATAATACTTCTTGAAATATTCAGGTTTACAAAGTCTCGCATTGTTATCACTTAATTCTAGTCATATACTTATTTAACATGTATTATTAAACCTTAATTTACACACACACACTTTAACATATGATTGTGGGTTGTATATTGGATTATTACATTATTTATGTTCTTTTGTTAAAGGTAACAACTAAGGGAAAGGGATTATATATAATTAAGAAAAAAAGAAAAAAAAAGAAAAAAAATGATGATAATAAAAATGTAGATAAGTTTGGTTTCGTAGCCTCCCTAACCTAAGCAATTAAGCCTGAAGGGGTGTTTTAACACCTAATATCCTAAAGTTAACTAACTTGGGAGTTATTGGTCCAACGCTTGTTACATGGGTTGAGACGAAAAGCTTAAGGGAATCAAACATTGCACTATCTACATATCAGTATCTGTGACCCGAGTTACTAAGCTTGTAGCGGTGTCTTAACACCTAATGCCCTAAGACCAACTAGTCTGAGAGTCATTAGCTGAAAGCTCATTACATGGGTTAAAGATGCATGATGTTTTTAAATTATATGTATATGCATTTAAAAAAAAAGGGAAGAAAAAAAAAGACAAAAATAATAATCTAAACCTTAAACATTAGAACAAAAATTTTGTTTTCTTCCAAGAAAAGCCTCATAATTATGTGTTGATACATTGAGCATAAAAGAAGGGTTTTATTAATATCTTGTTAAGAGGTATTGAGCAGAAATATTAATTCAATGAGAGTTTGTTTATCTAGATAGATTAATGGAAGTTAAATGATGAATACCTTGGTTTGTGGAATTTACAAAAAAAATTTCTATTTTAACAGTTTGATTACTAGTGACTAATAATAAGGTGGTTGGGGGGTGTGATTAGTACTTAAAAGTACATTTTTATCATGGTTTTATATCATCATTTTGCACTTGAAGTATCAATATCTCATTAACTAAAGCATGTTTTATAGTCAAAGGGTGTGATTAGTACTTAAAAGTGCATTTTTATCAAGATTTTATATTATCATTTTGCACTTGAAGTATCAATAACTCCTTAACTAAAGCATGTTTTATAATAATATATCTAATAATATAACTCCTTTAATTTGTGGTAAATGTTCATTTTAAATATAGGTCTATCACATAAATGAAAGGATTGATTGATGACTTTAAGAACTTAAATTGCAAGGGCAAAGAGATGACCAAACTTAGAAAAGAGATGTCGGTGCAATCCAAACCTGAACACTATTCACTAGTTGGGTCATATCTAGAACTATAGATCTCAGATTTAGGTCTACTTTATATGGATGGAAAGGTAAGACATAGGCCTATAACTTTCATATAGAGCCTAAGATCTAAAAAGGCCATTTGCAAGTCCAAATTATATCAACAACAAAGAAGCCCGAATCTGTCCTCTAGCCCAAGCACTGTTCAGTATTCCAAATGAGTTGAATTGTTTACACAAGAAAGCTAAGACAATTGCCTACAACTTTCATGTTATCGAGTGGCTCCAATTCTGACGTTATCAATGACGTTTTGGGCAGACAAGAGAAGATAAGGATTGTCACCAAGTCAAGAGTTGGTCACCCACTCATCAATAAGTCATTAAATTAATAGTTTTTAATTTTGGCCTATAAAAGGAGGCATTTGCCATGCATTTAGGCATCTTGGTGTCCAGATCAAGATCATGCTCTTCCTTTCTCTCTTCGTATTTTTTGTAATGTTTATGCTTTGCTTTCATTAATATCAAGTTTATGTCTTTCATCTCTTTTCACTTAGTTAACTTTAATCTTATTCATATTCTTATTTTGTTTATTTATTTTTCTTTCTTTCATTATGTCTAGCTAAGTTTATTATGTCAAGGTGAAAAGGTTACACTAATGGTGTAAGAATAAGTATAATGTAAACTTAATATGGACTTTAATGTTTGATACTAACATGTTTTGTATTTGTTATCTTGTTCACCCTTTAATACTTTGCTTGTTAAATAACTAATCTTGATTTATGTTGTATAACACTTGGTACAACAAATGCTTGGCACTTTAATAGGTCATACTGTATGGTATAACGGACACCTGAGCTATGAAAGAAACTTGATTTGTTGTTAACATAAGTTATAATCATGAATGCTCGATGAGATTTACAAGTATTAGGATTAATTGAATAAGATGACTAATGTAATCATGTTAACAATCTATAATCTGATTGGAACTTCCTTTATGTGTGGTTTCCAATTGAATAATAAGAGTTTATATTATACTTGTTTGACATACCATTAGTGGAATCTCTAACATTGACATTTGCTATTATCATTGTTTAATCGTTACATTAATATTCCATCTCGAAGTTCTCATCTTCTTCTTCTTCTTCTTTTTATTTATTATTATTATTATTATTATTACTATTTCTATTATTATTATTAGTACTATTACTACTACTACTACTACTACTACTACTACTATTATTATTATTATTATTATAGTTATTGTTGTTATTGCTATTATTGTTGTTTATAATTGTTGTTTATAATTTGTATAATTAACCTCCCTGTGGTTCGACCCCGGTCTTGCTGAGTTATTTATTACTTCGACACTCCTGCACTTGGGAGAAGACATCAATTTTTTCATCGTGTCATTTACACTATACTTATTCTTACACCATTAATGTTACCTTTTCACCTTGATATAATAAACTTAGTTAAACATAATGAAAGAGAGAAACATAAATAAACAAGAGGAGAACATAAATAAGATAAAAATTAACTAAGTAAAGGAAACGAAATAAAAAGCATAAACCTGATATTAATGAAAGCAAAACTTAAGCATTACAAAAATTGGAAAAGCAAGAGCATGATCTTGATCTTGATCTAGAAATGAAGATGCCTAAATGCATGACAAATGCCTCCTTTTATAGGCCAAAATTGAAAATTATTGATTTAATGACTAATTAATGAGTGGGTGACCAACATCAGAATTGGAACCACTTGAAAACCTGAAAGTTGTAGGAATTTCTCTTAACTATCTAGAATCAAATGGAGGTCATTTGGACTTCTAAAAATCTAGATATGGGTCAGACACTGAATAGTATACGGACTGTAGGACAGATTCAGATTTCTTTGTTGTTGCTACAATTTGGACTTGAAAATGACATTTTTAAATCTTGGGCTCTATATAAAAGTTATAGACCTATATCTTACCTTTTTATTCAAATAAAGTAGACCTAAATCCAATATCTACAACTCCAGATATGACCCAATTATCAAACAGTGTTCCGATTTAGATTACACCAACATCTCCTTTCTAAGTTTGGGCATCTCTTTGTCCTTTCAAATTCAGTTCTTAAATTCATCAGTCAATCAGTTCATTTCTATGATAGGCCTCCATTAAAATGAACATTTACCACAAATTAAAGGTATCTTATATTAGATATGTTATTATAAAACATGCTTTAGTTAAGGAGTTATTGATACTTCAAATGCCAAATGATGATATAAAACCTTGATAAAAATGCACTTTTAAGTACTAATCACACCCCTTGACTAGCTTATTACTAGTCCCTTGTAATCAATGTGTTAAAATAGAAAAACAATTTGTAAATTCCACAAAGCAAGGTATTCATCATTCAACTTCCATTAATCTATCTAGATAAACAAACTCTCATTAAATTTAAATATCTGCTCAATACCTTTTAAACAAGATATTAATAAACCTTTTTTTTGTGCTTAATATATCAATACATAGTTATGGGGCTTTACTTGGAAGAAAACAAAATCTTTTGTTTGAATGTTTAAGGTTAACTTCCTTGGGTTGGGATTATTATTTCTTCTTTTTTTTTAATATATATACATATAATTTAAAACATCATGCATCTTTAACCCATGTAACAAGCTTTTGGCTAATGACTCCCAGACCAATTGGTTTTAGGACATTAGGTGTTGAGACACCCCTACAAGCTTAGTAACTAGCAATTAGGGTCGCTCAAGAACGGCTTAAATGCCCTCTATAGGTCGGGGATAGACTTCTCATCCAATGTTCTTAAAAACAGGCAATTAGGGTTTTTTTTAGTTAGATTCTCAAAACTATATCGACCATGATTTTTATGGAATAGTGGCGCCATAAATCATGAATTGCGCGATGCACATCTCGACTAGGATGCGTCTCAAGAGTCAATAGAAGATTATCTAAAGACTAGGACTCAGGCTATCTTTAATGAATAATATTTTATCTTCACGATTTACAGATACCATTTCTAAATAATGACATTGTTCATTACAAGTCCATTTGGTACATTGATGATAGACTTTTAGTCGTTTTGCATAACATTTCTTTGCAAAAGAGCTTTTACATGTTCCAGGCATATGTGAAATGAAGGAATTAGAGGACTCATCTGATAATCGAACCTTTGCTTCAATTAGCTAGCGAATGTCTTCAAGAATTCCATGGTTCATTAACAACCTCAATCTTGCACACCTAGCTCGGTAAATTTTTGTAATCGTATTTTCAAGCAAAGTGGAAAAATACTTTTTTAATTTTTCAAGAGTGGTGTCCATTTTTTAAGATGAGAAATGAAAAAGAGATACAAAGAGAAGAGAAGGAATAAGGAATTGAACAAATATATACATAGATATCAGTTATCATGGAAAACTAAAAGAACCAACTTAAGAGTCATAGAGTACCATTATCCGCCATTTAATCGGTGTGAGAGAGACTAGCAAACCAAAAGTCATAAAAAAATATAAGAAAAAAAGGAATAATTGAAGATGTGTTAGTACAAGTCGATAAATTCATTTATCCTGTGGATTTTGTCATCTTGGACACACAACCTGCTAAAGTATGTAATTCATTTCCTGTTATTTTAGGACATCCATTTCTTGCAACTTCTAACGCATTGATTAATTGTAGAAATGGACTGATGAAGCTATCATTTGAAAACATGACATTGGAGATGAATATTTACAACATTTGCAAGCAACCTAGAGATGATAATGATTTATAAGAAGTAGATCATATTGACGAATTAGTTTATGATTAACTTGAATCTACTTTAAGTAAAAATGAGTTGGATGAATTTGAAGATTTGCAAATGATTTATTCTGAGGAAGAAATCACGGATGAAAAAAGCATCGAAAATGTTGATGCAGATCTTTTGTCAAAAATGACAACAAATTCGACATCTGACATCACACCAATCGATGATTACTTTACTAACAAATCCTTACTTTCTTTTAGTACAATGCATTGGTATGATAAAAATATCAATTTTCTTGCTTTGGGAGATTTGCCAACTGAATGAAGTACCCAAGACAAAGAAAAGTTTTTGAATGAAGTGAAGAATTTTTATTGTGATGACCCTAACTTTTTCAAATATTATCCTGATCAAATATTTCAAAGATTCATTCTCAACAATAAGGTAAGTAGTGGCATTAAACTTTGTCATCCTGAAGCATGTGGAAGTTATTTCTCATAAAAAAAGACAGCTACAAAAATCTTTCAAAATGGATTTTATTGGCCCACCATGATCAAGGACATGTATACATTCTGCAAAACTTGTGAAAATTGTCAAAAAGTTTTGTTTTATAATTCTCAACTCTATTCATTCCCTAGAGAGCTAAGATCAAGATGGAACAATCCTTATGGGACCTGTGACATTGAGAATTCAATGAATGACAATGTTTATAAAGAAAATGGACATCGTTTGAAAGCTTACTTTGATAATTTTTCAAGTAGAAATGAATCAACTAGTTTGAATGATCTTGTAGATAAAGGTTGATTATTTTTTTTTCTTACATTGTTTTTGTGTTTCTTTTTGAGTGATTTTTGCTAGTTCTCTCACCCCGGTCAAATAACGGACAATAGTACTCTGTGACTTAAGTAAGTTCTTTTAGTTTCCCATAATAACTGATATTTGTGTATATATTTGTGCAATTCCTTGAATCTCTCTACCAATTCTCATTTGAAAATGGACACTAATCTTGAAAAATTGAAAAAGTATTTTCCCGCTCTACCTTAGAATGCGATTACAAAAATTTACCATACTAGATGTGCAAGATTGATATTGTTAATGAATCATGGAATTCATGAAGATATTCGCTAGTTGATTGAAGCAAAGGTCTGATTATCAGGTGAGTCCTCTAACTCCTTCATTTCACACATGCTTGGAACAAGTAAAAGCTCTTTTACAAAGAAACGTTGTGCAAAATGACTGCAAGTCTGTCATCAATGTGTTAGATGGACTTGTAATACACAATGTCATTGTTTAAGAATGGTATCTATAAACCGTGAAGATAAAATACAATTCATTAAGGATGGCCTAAGTAAGGAGTCTTTAGATAATCTTCTATTGGCTCTTGAGACGCATCCTAGTGGAGATGTGCATTGTGCAATTCATGATTTATAGCCACTATTTTGTACAGAACATGATCGACTTCGTCTTGGAATCTGACTAAAAAAGACTCTGTTTGCTAGTTTTTAAGAAAACTAGATGGGTAGCCTATCCCTGACCCATAGAGGGCGTTTAAGTCGTTCTTGGATGTAAAGCCAAGGTAAGATGTGAGCCACAATTGCAACTACCTGTACATACACATGCTTTTTCAAAAGTAAATTAATAAATAAATAAAGAGAGAGAGAGTGTGTGTGTGTGGGTGTGAGACTCTAGTTGGCCTACATATAGGTGGTATGATTGTCATTCTAATTTCTCATCTATAAAATCCTCTATTCCTTCCTTTCATTTCTACTCAACCCATACATTCAACAAATACAAAAGTGTGTAGAAATGGCAAGTTCCTCAGGTCATCATATAAGAAATATTTGTATTTTCGGTGGATCTAGTCCTGGGAAAGAAAAAGAGTTTTTAGAATCAGTAAATCATCTTGGTAAGGTGCTAGCTGAGAGAAAGATTCATTTAGTGTGGGGAGAGGCAGTCTTAGGTTAATAGGAGGTGTGTCAATAACTGCGTTTTTAGGAGGTAGTCAAGTTTTAGGGGTCGTCCCTGAAGCTTTAGCTCAAGGGGACATCATTGGAAAAATAATTAGAGAGAAACTTCAGGTCTCCACAATTTCAGCTCGAATGAATGCAATGTTTAACCATGTTGATACCTTCATTGCTTTACCAGGTGGTCTAAGCACTTTGAAAGGGATCTTTCATATTTCCTTTTGGACCCAACTGCACATTCACCATAAATCCATAGGTTTGTTAAATGTTAATGGTTATTATGATAAGTTGTTGTCTTTTCTTGATCATGCTGTGGAACAGGAATTTCTAACATCTTCTGCACGACAAATCATAATCTCTGCTGCTACTGCTGAACAATTGATTAACCAACTATAATCTTTCATTCCTGTGATTGATCCCTCCATAAGTCGCATAAATTGGTCATCTAAGGAAAGCCATAAAAAGCTTACATTAGATTTGAGCCTTCATTTGTGAATCTTTGTCTTTTGGTTTTATTATTGTGTTTTGTTGTTTCTTATATTTGTTTCAATGTGTTTCAGGTTTGTGAGTGTTTGTTATTTCAGGTGATATCTTCTATACTCTATCTTTCTACCTTAGAACATTGAGGACAATGTCTCGTTTTGGTTGGGGGGAAAGGGTAGTAGTTGATGAAAAAAATAATAAAAAAAACAAAAAAAAATTATTTTTCATTTCATAAAGCATATGCAAAATTGTTGTTACTAGGATGGCAGAGTAAAGGAGCTCTTTTGTTAAAGTTACTCTTGAGACACATCTTAGTAACCATTCTTAATAAGGTATATCATAAAACTTCTTCAAATATTTAGGTTTGCAAACTCTCGCATTGTTATCACTTAATTCTGCTCATATACTTATTTAACATCTATTCTTAAATCTTAATTTACACACACACACTTTAACATATGATTGTGGGTTACATATTGGATTATTACATTATTTATGTTCTTTTGTTAAAGGTAACAACTAAGAAAAAGGGATAATATATAAATAAAAAAACAAATACAAAAAAAAACAAAAAAACAATGATGATGATAATAAAAATGTAGATAAGTTTGGTTTCGTAGCCTCCCTAACCTAAGCAATTAAGCCCGAAGGGTTGTTTTAACACCCAATACCCTAAATTCAACTAACTTGGGAGCTATTGGCTCAACGCTTGTTATATAGGTTGGGGAGAAAAGCTTAAGGGAATCAAACATTGCACTATCTACATATCAATATTTATGATCCGAGTTACTAAGCTCGTAGGGGTGTCTTAACACCTGATGCCCTAAGACCAACTGGTTTTGGAGTCATTAGCTTAAAGTTTATTATATGGGTTAAAGATGCATGATGTTTTAATTATATGTATATATATATTAAAAAAAAAGACAAAAATAATAATCCTAACTCAAGGAAGTTAACCTCAAACATTAAGAACAAAAATTTTGTTTTCTTCCAAGAAAAGCCCCATAATGATGTGTTGATACATTAAGCACAAAAGAAAGGTTTATGAATATCTTGTTAACAGGTATTGAGCAGGTATATAAATTTAATGAGAGTTTGTTTATCTAGATAGATTAATGGAAGTTAAATGATGACTACCTTGCTTTGTGGAATTTGCAAAGTATTTTGCTATTTTAATGCTTTCATTACTAGGGACTAGTAATAAGCTAGTTGGGGGGTGTGATTAATACTCAAAAGTGTATTTTTATCAAGGTTTTATATCATCATTTTGCACTTAAAGTATCAATAACTCCTTAACTAAAGCATGTTTTATAATAATATATCTAATAATATAAGATAACTTTAATTTATGGTAAATGTTCATTTTTAATGCAGGCCTATCACATAAATGAAAGGATTGATTGATGAATTTAAGAACTGAAATTGAAAGGATAAAGAGATGGTCAAACTTAGAAAAGATATGTCGGTGCAATCCAAACCAGAACATTGTTCGGTAATTGGGTCATATCTCAAGCTATAGATCTCAGATTTAGGTTTACTTTATATGGATGGAAAGGTAAGAGAGAGGCCTACAACTTTCATATGGATCCCGAGATCTAAAAAGGCCATTTCCAAGTCTAAATTCTAGTAACAACAAAGAAGCCCAAATATGTCCTCTAGGCCGAGCACTATTCAGTATTTTGGCCATATTTGGAGTTCTAGAAGTCGAAATGAGCTGAATTGTTTATAAAAGAAAGATGAGACAATTTCCTACAACTTTCATGTGTTCAAGTGGCTCCAATTTTGACGTTATCAATGATGTTTTGGGCAGACAAGAAAAGATAAGGATTGTTGTCAAGTCAAGAGTTGGTCACCTACTCATCAATTAGTCATCAAATCAATAGTTCCTAATTTTGACCTATAAAAGGAGGCATTAGCCATGCATTTAGGTGACACGACGAAAAGATTGATGTTTTCTCCCAAGTGCAGGAGTGTCGAAGTAATAAATAACCCGGCAAGACCGGGGTCGAACCACAGGAAGGTTAATTGTACAAATTATAAATAACAATAATACAACAACAATAACAATAACAATAATAACAACAACAACAACAACAACAACAACAACAATAATATTAATAATAATAATAGTAGTAGTAGTAGTAGTAGTAGTAATAATAATAATAATAATAATAAAGAAAGAGAAGAAGAAGAAGATGATGAGAACTTGGAGATGAAATATTAATGTAAGGATTAAACAATAATAATAACAAATGTCAAGGTTAGATGTTCCACTAATGGTATATCAAACAAGTATAATATAAAGTCTTATTATTCAATTGGAAACCACACATAAAGGAGGTTCCAATCAGATTATATATTGTTAACATGATTACATTAGTCATCTTATTCAATTAATGCTAATACTTGTAAATCTCGTCAAGCATTCATGATTATAACTGATGTTAACAACAAATCAAGTTCCTTTCATAGCTCAGGTGTCGGTTATACCATACATTATGGGCTATGAAAGTGCCAAGCATTTGTTGTACCAAGTGTTATACAACATAAATCAAGATTAGTCATTTAACAAGCAAAGTATTAAAGAGTGAACAAGATAACAAATATAAAACATGTTAGTATCAAACATTAAAGTTCATATTAAGTTTACATTATACTTATTCTCACACCATTAGTGTAACCTTTTCACCTTGACATAATTAACTTAGCTAGACATAATGAAAGAAAGAAAAATAGATAAACAAAATAAGAACATAAAAGCTAACTAAGTAAAGGAAAGGAAATGAAAAGCATAAACTTAATATTAATGAAAGCAAAGCATAAACATTACAAAAAATACAAAGAGAGAAAGGAAGAGCATGATCTTGATCTGGAAACCAAGATGCCTAAATGCATGGCAAATGCCTTCTTTTATAGGCCAAAATTGGGAACTATTGATTTGATGACTAATTGATAAGTGGGTGACCAACTTTTGACTTGGTGACAATCCTTATCTTCTCTTGTCTGCCCAAAACGTCATTGATAACGTCAAAACTGGAGCCAGGTGAAAACATGAAAGTTGTAGGCAATTGTCTCAGATTTCTTGTGTAAAAAATTCAGCTCATTTGGACTTCTAGAACTCCAGATATGGCCAAAATACCAAACAGTGCTCGGGCTGGAAGACAGATTCGGGCTTCTTTATTGTTGCTACAATTTGGACTTGATAATGGCCTTTTTAGATCTTGGGATCCATATGAAAGTTGTAGGCCTATGTCTTACCTTTCCATCCATATAAATTGGACCTAAATCTGAGATCTGTAGCTCCAGATATGGCCCAATTACCGAACAGTGTTCCGGTTTGGATTGCACCGACATCTCTTTTCTAAGTTTGGCCATCTCTTTATCCTTGCAATTTATGTTCTTCAAGTCATCAATCAATCCTTTCATTTATGGGATAGGCCTACATTAAAAATAGACATTTACCACAAATTATAGGTATCTTATATTATTAGATACATTACTATAAAATATATTTTAGTTAAGGCGTTATTGATACTTCAAGAGCAAAATGATGATATAAAACCATGATAAAAATGCACTTTTAAGTACTAATCACACCCCTCAACCAGCTTATTACTAGTCCCTAGTAATCAAAGCGTTAAAACAATTTGCAAATTTCACAAAGTAAGGTATTCATCATTTAACTTCCATTAATCTATCCAGATAAACGAACTCTCATTAAATTTATATATCTGCTCAATACCTCTTAACAAGATATTAATAAACCTTTCTTTTGTGCTCAATGTATCAACACATAATTATGGGGCTTTTCTTGGAAGAAAACAAAATTTTTGTTCTAATGTTTAAGGTTAACTTCCTTGGGATGAGATTATTATTTTTGTCTTTTTTTTTCTTTTTTTTTTTTGCTTTTTTTTTTTAACTCTATATACATATAATTTAAAAACATCATGCATCTTTAACCCATGTAACGAGCTTTCAGCTAATGACTCCCAGACCAGTTGGTCTTCGGGCATTAGGTGTTAAGACACCCCAACGAGCTTAGTAACTCGGGTCGCAGATACTGATATGTAGATAGTGCAATGTTTGATTCCCTTAAGCTTTTCTCCTCAACCCATGTAACAAGCGTTGGGCCAATAGCTCCCAAGTCAGTTGACTTTAGGGTATTAGGTGTTAAAACACCCCTTCAGGCTTAATTGCTTAGGTTAGGGAGGCTACGAAACCAAACTTATCTACATTTTTATTATCATCATTTTTTTTTTATTTATTTCCTTTTTTTCATGTTTTTCTTTGTTTTTTTTTTTTAATTATATACAATCCCTTTCCCTTAGTTGTTACCTTTAACAAAAGAACATAAATAATGTAATAATCCAATATGCAACCCACAATCATATGTTAAAGTGTGTGTGTGTAAATTAAGGTTTAAGAATACATGTTAAATAAGTATATGAGCAGAATTAAGTGGTAACAATACGAGAGTTTGTAAACCTGAATATTTCAGGAAGTATTATAATAGACCTTGTTAAGAATGGTTACTAAGATGCGTCTCAAGAGTCACTTTAACAAAAGAACTCCTTTACTCTGCCATCCTAGTAACAACAATTATGCACATGCTTTATGAAATGAAAAACAATTTTTTTTTTAATCAACTACTACCCTCTCCCCCCAACCAAAACGAGACATTGTCCTCAATGTTCTAAGGTAGAAAGATAGAGTATAGAAGATATCACCTGAAATAACGAACACTGACAAAACCTGAAACACACTAAAACAAAAATAAGAAATAACAAAACACAATAATAAAATCAAAAGACACAAGTTTTTACAAACAAAAAAAAAATTCAAATCACAGTTGTGAATGTGGCTCACATCTTCCCTTGGTTTTACGTCCAAGAACAACTTAAACGCCCTCAATGGGTCAGGGATAGGCTTCCCATCCAGTTTTCTTAAAAACTAGCAAACAGGGTCTTTTTTAGTCAGATTCCCAAGACTAAGTCAAGTATGTTCTTTATGAAAATGTGTTCATAAGTCATGAATTACACGATGCTTATCTCGACTATGATGAGACTTAAGAGTCAATAGAAGATTATCTAAAGACTCTCTGTGTTTTGAAATAAATCCCACCTTTTGATAATTTTCACAGTTTTTGCAAAATGCATGTGACTCCTTGAATATGGTTGGCCAGGAAAATCCACTTTGTAAGATTTCTACAGCTGTCTTTTTTGACGAGAAATAACTTCCACATGCTTCAGAATGACAAAGTTTAATGACACTACTTACCTCATTGTCGGGAATGAATCTTTGAAATATTTGATTAGGACAATATTTGAATAAGTTAGGGTCATCACAGTAAAAGCTCTTCACTTCGTTCAAAAACTTTTCTTTGTCTTGGGTGCTCCAATCAGCTGGCAAATCTCCTAAAGTAAGAAAATTGATATTTTTATCATACCAAGGCATTGGACTAAGAGAAAGTAAGGATTCGTTAGGAAAGTAATCATCGATTGGTGTGATGTTAGATGTCGAATCTGTTGTCACTGTTGACAAAAGATTCGCATCAACATTTTCGGTGCTTGTTTCATCTGTGATTTCTTCCTCAGAATAAATCATTTGCAAATCTTCAGATTCATCCAACTCATTTTTACTTAAAGTAGATGCAAGTTGATCATAAACTAGTTCGTCAATATGATCTACTTCTTGTAAATCATTATCATCTCCAGGTTGCTTGCAAATGTTAAAAATATTCATCTCCAATGTCATGTTTCCAAATGATAGCTTCATCAGTCCATTCCTACAATTAATCAATGCATTAGAGGTTGCAAGAAACGGACGTCCTAAAATAACAGGAAATGAATTACATGCTTCAACAGGTTCTGTGTCCAAGACAATAAAATCCACAGGATAAATGAATTTATCGACTTGTACTAACACATCTTCAATTATTCCTCTAGGCACTTTTACAGATCTATCGGCAAGTAAAAGAGATATAGAAGTTGGTTTTAACTCACCTAGATTGAGACTCTGAAAAACTGAATATGGAAGTAAATTCACACTAGCACCAAGATCAAGTAAGGCTCTTTCAATTTTATGCTCTCCAATAAAGCAAGAAATTGTAGGACAACCAGGGTCTTTATATTTCAAAGCATTATTGTTTTGAAGAATAACACTTACTTGTTCGGCTAGAAAGGCTTTCTTTTTCACATTCAGTTTCCTCTTCACAGTGCAGAGATCTTTCAAAAATTTAGCATAGGAAGGAACCTGTTTAATTGCATCCAGCAAAGGTATATTGATCCTTACCTGTTTGAAAATTTCATAAATTTCAGAATTGTGATTGACTTTCCTTTATTTGGTCATGGCTTGAGGAAATGGAAGTGCTGGCGGTGAATCAGTCGTTTCATTGCAATTTTCAGATTCATCCCCTTCCTTACCCTCAGAGATTGACTCATCATCTTTCTCATAAGGTTCAAGAGAGGGTTTTTCAATAACCTTACCACTGCGCAGAGTAGTGACTGATTTGACTTGATCCATGTGTTGGCTTCCGGAACTACTTGCATTTGCATTGTATTGCCCCTTGGGATTTTGCTGTGGTTGAGATGGAAACTTACCTTTCTCTTGGAAACTAAGAGCAGATGTTAATTTAGCAAGAGTATCTTTAAAATCTGTCATGTTTTGAACAAGTTGAGTATTAATTGTCTCTTGCTTTTCAATGAATGCATGCAATGTTTCCTCAAGATTTCTTCTAGGAGGTGGAGCATAAGAAGGTGCATATCCATGAGAATTTTGGAAACTGTGGTGTGCTTGAAACAGTGGTTGTGAAGTTTGTGCATTGTCGTTCTCACTCTTCCAACTGAAACTTGGGTGATTTCTCCAACCAGGGTTGTATGTTTGGGAGTATGGGTTGTGGTTGGGCCTTTGGAAACTGTTTAAAGCATGGGCTTGTTCATGGAGACATTCCTTAAAAGAAGGCAAGGTTGGACAATCGTTGGTTGAATGTTCATTTGTTTCACAGATTTGACACACAATGTTTTCAACAGATTTTAATTGACCACTCTTTTTCAATTCTAGTGCCTCAACTTTTCTAGCTAAAGATGCAAATTTGGCTTGAAGGTCATGATCTTCCCTAAGGTTGTACATACCTCCACTAGATGTATGAGGTTGAGTTTTACTCGGTGCCTCATATGTACCCGCAGTGTCCCAATTTTGAGCATTTTCAGCTAACAAGTCTAAGTACTCCATTGCTTCATCAGGGTCTTTATCTTCAAAAGTTCCATTGCACATCAATTCAACCATTTGCCTATCTTTAGGTGTTAACCCTTCATAGAAATGTGAAACCAATCTCCATGTTTCAAAACCATGATGAGGGCAAGTACTAAGCAAGTCTCGATACCTATCCCAACATTTATAAAATGTTTCTCCTGGTTTTTGAGTGAAAGTGGTGATTTGTCTCTTGAAAGAGTTTGTTCTATGAGATGGGAAAAACTTCTTTAAAAACTGTTGTTGCATTTCATCCCAAGCACGAATGGATCCTGGTCTCAAATTTTGTAGCCATGTTTTAGCTTTATCTTTTAATGAAAAAGGAAAAAGCTTTAATCTGATGGTGTTCATGCTACAATTTAAATTATTATATGTGTTGCAGACCTCCTCAAATTCTCTTAAATGCAAGTATAGATTTTCCAATTCCAAGCCATGAAATGAAGGTAAAAGTTGAATAATACCTGGTTTAAAATTAAAATAAGATGCATCAGGAGGAAAAACTATGCATGATGGTGCACTTGTTCTTGTGGGATTCATGTGGTCTCTAAGTGTTCTAGCACGGTTATTCTCATTATTCTCATTTTGAAGTGATTGATTATCTTCTTCGGCCATATTTTCTGAAAATGATGAGGATATCCTACAAAGTCTACCACTTGATGTACGTGACCACACTCTCATGCACGTGTAGGAATAAAATAAAATAAAAGAAGAAGAAAGCAAAAGAAGGAGGAAGAAAACAAAATAAAAAGAAACAAAAGAAAAGAAACAAAGTTATATACAAGAAAAGTGAAAAGAGAAAATAAAATAAATATTATAATTTATACAAGGACTTACCTCCCCGGCAACGGCGCCAAAAACTTGACACGACGAAAAGATTGATGTCTTCTCCCAAGTGCAGGAGTGTCGAAGTAATAAATAACCCAGCAAGACCGGGGTCGAACCACAGGGAGGTTAATTGTACAAATTATAAATAACAATAATACAACAACAATAACAATAACAATAACAACAACAACAACAACAACAACAACAACAATAATAATAATAATAGTAGTAGTAGTAGTAGTAGTAGTAGTAGTAATAATAATAATAATAAAGAAAGAGAAGAAGAAGAAGATGATGAGAACTTGGAGATGAAATATTAATGTAAGGATTAAACAATAATAATAACAAATGTCAAGGTTAGAGGTTCCACTAATGGTATATCAAACAAGTATAATATAAAGTCTTATTATTCAATTGGAAACCACACATAAAGGAGGTTCCAATCAGATTATATATTGTTAACATGATTACATTAGTCATCTTATTCAATTAATGCTAATACTTGTAAATCTCGTCAAGCATTCATGATTATAACTGATGTTAACAACAAATCAAGTTCCTTTCATAGCTCAGGTGTTGGTTATACCATACATTATGGGCTATGAAAGTGCCAAGCATTTGTTGTACCAAGTGTTATACAACATAAATCAAGATTAGTCATTTAACAAGCAAAGTATTAAAGAGTGAACAAGATAACAAATATAAAACATGTTAGTATCAAACATTAAAGTTCATATTAAGTTTACATTATACTTATTCTCACACCATTAGTGTAACCTTTTCACCTTGACATAATTAACTTAGCTAGACATAATGAAAGAAAGAAAAATAGATAAACAAAATAAGAACATAAAAGCTAACTAAGTAAAGGAAAGGAAATGAAAAGCATAAACTTAATATTAATGAAAGCAAAGCATAAACATTACAAAAAATACAAAGAGAGAAAGGAAGAGCATGATCTTGATCTGGAAACCAAGATGCCTAAATGCATGGCAAATGCCTCCTTTTATAGGCCAAAATTGGGAACTATTGATTTGATGACTAATTGATAAGTGGGTGACCAACTTTTGACTTGGTGACAATCCTTATCTTCTCTTGTCTGCCCAAAACGTCATTGATAACGTCAAAACTGGAGCCAGGTGCAAACATGAAAGTTGTAGGCAATTGTCTCAGATTTCTTGTGTAAAAAATTCAGCTCATTTGGACTTCTAGAACTCCAGATATGGCCAAAATACCGAACAGTGCTCGGGCTGGAAGACAGATTCGGGCTTCTTTGTTGTTGCTACAATTTGGACTTGATAATGGCCTTTTTAGATCTTGGGCTCCATATGAAAGTTGTAGGCCTATGTCTTACCTTTCCATCCATATAAATTGGACCTAAATCTGAGATCTGTAGCTCCAGATATGGCCCAATTACCGAACAGTGTTCCGGTTTGGATTGCACCGACATCTCTTTTCTAAGTTTGGCCATCTCTTTATCCTTGCAATTTATGTTCTTCAAGTCATCAATCAATCCTTTCATTTATGGGATAGGCCTACATTAAAAATAGACATTTACCACAAATTATAGGTATCTTATATTATTAGATACATTACTATAAAATATATTTTAGTTAAGGCGTTATTGATACTTCAAGAGCAAAATGATGATATAAAACCATGATAAAAATGCACTTTTAAGTACTAATCATTAGGCATCTTGGTTTCCAGATCAAGATCATGCTCTTGCTTTCTCTCTTTGTATTTTTTGTAATGTTTATGTTTTACTTTCATTAATATCAAGTTTATGCATTTCTCTTCCTTTCCTTTACTTAGTTAACCTTGATCTTATTTATGTTCTTATTTTGTTTATTTATTTTTCTTTCTTTCATTATGTCTAACTAAGTTTATTATGTCAAGGTGAAAAGGTAACACTAATGGTGTAAGAATAAGTATAGTGTAAACTAAATATGGACTTTAATGTTTGATACTAACATGTTTTCTATTTGTTATCAAGTTCACTCTTTAATACTTTGCTTGTTAAATGACTAATCTTGATTTATATTGTATAACACTTAGTACAACAAATGCTTGGCACTTTCATAGCCGACACTTGAGCTATGAAAGGAACTTGATTTATTATTAACATAAGTTATAATCATGAATGCTTGATGAAATTTACAAGTATTAACATTAATTGAATAAGATGACTACTGTAATCATGTTAACAATTTATAATCTGATTGGAACCTCCTTTGTGTGTGGTTTTCAATTGAATAATAAAAGTTTATACTATATGATTATGCATCAAAAGTGCATCAAAAGTGATTGAGGTGCATCAAAAGTGTCATTAAGTCTCTTATTTTACATATGTATTTATTGTTTTTATTTGGCTAAACTCTTTCTTAGATCCAAATCAAGGATAATCGTGATTGAGGTGAGTTCTTTAGGATATGAATGAATCTTAATGTTTTTCTTCTCATTTTCTTCATGAATGATTTATTATTGCAAAGAAATTTTAGAAATCATTTAGGTAATGTTATGATCTTGAATTTTTATGCACAAACTTTAGTTTTGGTATAGAGATTGCTTGATTCAATGTCTTACTTAATATGCAAGTACTTGTTCATTCTTAAGCAATAATCAATCTTCATCTTTCTAATCTTCATTGTAATATCTTCCGATCTAATATCACCATCGTAAATATTAGGTTGAGTTATCTTATATATGTTGAAGAAATCACCAATACATCACCATTAAAATTGATTTGGACCACGACTTACTTTTTCTTGTCATTTAAAATCTATTTACACTTTTTTATCTTTGAAAACAAATCCATCAATTATTTTCAACCAAGTTATTGTTAATTTAATTTCTCTTGAGTTTTTTTTTTGTTACCTAGCTTAATTTCCAAATCTAGCTCTCTGTGGATATGACCTCGATCTTACCGAGTTAATTGCTACATTGCACACTTGTGCACTTGCGAGTTAAAACAAGCCGATCATAAAAAGCGGTCAAGCACTATACTTGGTTGACATACCATTAGTGGATCCTTTAACCTTGACATTGTTTGTTATCATTGTTTAATCCTTACATTAATATTCCATCTTGAAGTTCTCATCTTCTTCTTCTCTTTCTCCTTCTCCATCTTTTATTATTATTATTATTATTATTATTATTATTATTATTATTAGTACTACTACTACTACTACTACTACTACTACTACTACTATTACTATTATTATTATTATTACTAGTATTATTAGTATTATTTTTGCTACTATCATTATTGATATTGTTATTGTTACTATTGTTGTTGTTTATAATTTGTACAATAACATCCTTGTGGTTCGACCCCGGTATTGCTGGATTATTTATTACTTCGACACTGCTGCACTTGGGAGAAGACATCAATCTTTTAATCGTGTTAGTGGTCTTGTCTTTTTTTACTATTACCAAACCTTATTATCTCTCTCAAAGACAAAAACATACTACAAACTATAATCATACAAATAAAAACCTATAATTACAGTATACTTGAAGGATTAATTTCAATAGTTTTGATTTTTAAAATCCACTACAAAGCTATGTTTTCTTTCTATACTAACAAACATAAGTTTCAATCTCAAAAAGGTGAAACCTTACTTTTACTAACAAATCATTCAAAATCAAATATAGTTGTACCTAGAGCTATCCAATGAAAAAATGTAACCTTACCAGAAGACTGGGTTCTTGAAAGAGCAACCCAACTTAAACCTCAACAACCTTTGCAACTAAACGCCCTCCTTAAACAAATAATTGAATATAGTGATGGAAATGTTGAACTAAACTTCCATAAACATTCTTAAATGAATCTCCTCATCTAAATTTAGGAAGAATTTTTTAGATTCTCTTTATCATAAATATACTATACCATACAAACCTGTCTAGAAAAATCAACATCTAGTATGCCTAATTCTAGTTTTTAAAATGCAGATTTTACCATAAATCTAACCAAGCCTTGATATACAAACCTAGAAAATGACTGGCTCTCTTCACTAACCTCTCCAACTTTCTTTGTTGTAATAGAAAAAAAATTATCAATAATAAAAAACTATTTTGTTGATGATTTCTATAGTGACCAGGACTCTAAAAAGAGATCTTGGTTTTTCAAAAAATTTCTAAAACAAAAACAAAAAATATAAAAATATTTTTATGATTTTGTTACATTACATAAAATTCAAATCTTTTTTTATTAGTTTGAATTATATTATGCATCTGAAAATCATATTACATACTCTTTTTACCAAAGATGTATGTCTTATTATAACCAAGAACAAAACTCATATTAAGGAACTAGCACATGGTGCTCTCATTGAATCTAAACATTCCTATGTGAGAAAAACTCAAAATTCCTCAAAAGACCAAACAATAGAAAGTTGCTCCTTATGCCTAAATGAAGATTTTTCCATCAATACCAAACATATTATACAAGAAAACAATTTCACCAACACAAACCTCAACTCCATAGGAAAACAACTAACCAGAATATAAAAACATATTAAGAAATCTTTATTTTCTCCCGTTGAAACTACAAAAATAGTTGATCAAAAGCTAAAAAACCTAGTTTTCAAACCATAACAAGTCATTAAAGCTAGCTAAACTCAAATTCAAAATAACAAAAAGATCTTCGTAAAGCTATCAAAGACCATCTCAACCATCATGAAGCTTCCTCTTCCACCTTAATTGCTCCTAACACACCTTAAATCAGTAACCACCCCTAAACCTTCACAAGCCATATAAACACCATACAACATGATAAAAACAAAACTTTTGTTAAAGAAAAAGTCTTCTAAAAAGAAATTTTTGAAATAAACAAACTTTATTGGAGGAACCCTGATTGGTACTTAAAAATGCATTTTTATCATAGTTGTATATCACCATTTTGCACTTGAAGTATCAATAACTCCTTAACTAAAGCATGTTTTATAATAATATATCTAATAATATAAGATACCTTTAATTTGTGGTAAATGTTCATTTTAAATGCAGGCCTATCACATAAATGAAAGGATTGATTGATGACTTTAAGAACTTAAATTGCAAGGGCAAAAAGATGTTCAAACTTAGAAAAGAGATGTCGGTGCAATCCAAACCAGAACACTGTTCGGTAATTAGAGCTATAGATCTCAGATTTAGGTCTACTTTATATGGATGGAAAGGTAAGACATATACTTTCATATGAAGTACAAGATCTAAAAAAGTCATTTTCAAGTCTAAATTGTAGCAACAACAAAGAAGCCCGAATTTGTCCTCCAACTCAAGTACTGTTCAGTATTTTGGCCATATCTAGAGTTCTAGAAGTCCAAATGAGTTGAATGTTTTACACAAGAAAATTGAGACAATTGCCTACAACTTTCATGTTTTCGAGTGGCTCCAATTATGACGTTATCAATGATGTTTTGGGTAGACAAGAGAAGATAATGATTGCCACCAAGTCAAGAGTTGGCCACCCACTCATCAATTAGTCATCAAATCAATAGTTCCCAATTTTGGCCTATAAGAGGAGGCATTTGCCATGCATTTAGGCATCTTGGTCTCCAGATCAAGATCATGTTTTTCTTTCTCTCTTTGTATTTTTTTGCTTTGCTTTCATTAATATCAAGTTTATGCCTTTCATTTCCTTTCCTTTACTTAGTTAACTTTTATCTTATTTATGTTCTTATTTTGTTTATCTATTTTTGTTTCTTTCATTATGTCTAGCTAAGTTTATTATGTCAAGGTGAAAAGGTTACACTAATGGTGTAAGAATAAGTATAATGTAAACTTAATATGGACTTTAATGTTTGATACTAACATGTTTTATATTTGTTATCTTGTTCACTCTTTAATACTTTGCTTGTTAAATGACTAATCTTGATTTATGTTGTATAACACTTGGTACAACAAATGCGTGGCACTTTTATAGTTCATACTGTATGGTATAACCGACACTTGAGCTATGAAAGGAACTTGATTTGTTGTCAACATAAGTTATAATCATGAATGCTTGATGAGATTTACAAGTATTAGCATTAATCGAATAAGATGACTAATGTAATCGTGTTAACAAACTATAATCTGATTGGAATCTCCTTTATGTGTGGTTTTCAATTGAATATTAAGAGTTTATATTATACTTGTTTGACATACCATTGGTGGAATCTCTAACCTTGACATTTGTTATTATCATTGTTTAATCGTTACATTAATATTCATTCTCAAAGTTCTCATCTTCTTCTTCTTCTTCTCCTTCTTTTTCTTTATTATTACTATTACTACTACTACTTTTTCTAGTATTATTATTAATGTTATTATTGTTGTTGTTGTTGTTGTTGTTGTTGTTGTTGTTGTTGTATTATTGTTATTTATAATTTGTACAATTAACCTCCCTGTGATTTGACCTCGATCTTGCCGGGTTATTTATTACTTCGACACTCCTACACTTGGGAGAAGACATCAATCTTTTAGTCGTGTCAAACCCTATAGCTAAAACAACTCCTCTTACACCAAACATATGAATCCAAAATGAGGGAGGGATTACTAACCAACATAAGTTTAATTCCTTTACCTTTTAAGAATAGAATATTGATGGAATCTTATAATACAATATCCTTAATACCTTACAACAAATGACTTGTTGTCAATACTTACAAAACCCTTACAAAACCTAGATTGGAATCTTAGACAAATCCATAATTGAACTTTTAATTATGATTTTTCATGGTCAATTAAAAATATGGTGAGATGATCACATTTAGAGATTATACAATTCATTCAAAAATACAAAGACCAAACACAAATTGTTGACCTATATGAAACCTTGAAAAAAAGTTCATTAAAATAAATGGTTAAATGTTAAATAATAATAATAATAATAATAATAATAATAATAATAATAATTCTTATATTGACCAGTTTCATGCTATTGAGCAGAACGCTCAATTTGATCTTTAGATCGAATTGAAATTTTAAGAGAAATCTGATAACATATAGTCCTACATTTGATTAGAATTTTAGGGTAATTTAAGTTCGGGAAGATATTTTAAAAAATACAAATAGTCGAATAGTAAATAACATAAAATTCATTAATGGTAGTTTTGTAAATAATCTAATGAGTTAGCATAGTCCAACAATTTATTCTCCTTTCTTTTGATGCCACAAACGGAGTTAATAGAGGAATAAAATAGAAGGGAGAGAAAAGAAGAAAGGAAAAATGCTTGAAACAAAAAATTACCTTGAGAGAAATAGTAGAAATTGTGTAGAATTAAGAATTTAAAAGAAGTAAAACAACAAATCACTCCCTCAAACATGGATTTAAGAAGAAAAATAAGTGAGGGAGAAGGAAGAGAAAGGGATTGTAAGTCATGGAAAAGAAGAAAAATTGAAGGGGAAGAAAAATATCACTAGGTTAGCTTTTGAAGTTCATTTTAGTGTTGGATAATGAGTTCTAAGTTGTTTAAACAAGTTTGGGTAGAAACAAATAGATTTAATGCATTGTTCTTAGATTTCTTAAATTATGGTTCTTAGGAGAGAATTTAGCAAAAATTATGAAATTGTTGAAATTGATACATTGTGATAGGATAGGTTGATAATGATGCAAATTAATGAAGGATGAAAGATAAAAATTGGATGTTATGAAAACAACAATGCCAGTCATATGTGAAATAAAGAGGGATGAACATGGAATGTAATAAAGCTTGTATAATTGTGTGTGTTTGTGGTGTGTTGATGCATAAATAATTAAGTTGTATATAGGGATATAATAATATATGGAAAAATTAATTAAATAAATGGTTATTGTTAATGCATGTTAATAGGTATAGGTAGAGAATTTACTGTATTACAATGCAAATTATTAGAAAGAGTATTAAATTATGTGTTCATAAACAAGATAGTTAATTATGATGGTATCATGAATGGTGTAAGGATTTATTTGGATGATTATATGACATAGTTATTTTGCCATGCTTGGTAAAATTAAATTGAGTTATGAAAAAGAAATCATTGAAGTATGAAAGTGTAAATCGATAAGGATTGAAGGTATCATTACTAATAATAAAAAATGCATTTTAAGGGAAATTAAGTTAGGAAAATATGTATTTTTTATAAGAAATACTAATAGAAGAATTAATTAGTATGAATGGGATTAATATTGAGATGAGAATTATTAGAATATATAATGTTGAAATATGTAACTTGACAATGAAATCATGTACGTGCTACTATTCTAGATATGAATATCATAATAAGCATACCTTCCTTTTATTTATAAGAGGTGCATTTGTAGCTAGAACTTTAGCGGAGCAAGCTTGAACACCTGGAGCTGCAAATAAGTGTTTTTCTTTTCAACATATAAAGTGATTGTAGTTGCTCTTCTTCTTCTTTTTTAAGTGTCATTAGGTTTTCTTTATTATGTAAGGGTGAAAACTCTAATTCTAGCTTATTTAGAATGGTAATTTTCATATTTTTAGTATTTTTATTATTTTCTTCTTAGTTTTTGGGTTATTACTACTTATTTGGGTCAATTGTAAGTAGGCTTCATATAAGTCCACCTAAAGGGGTTCATTAGGGTTTCTTTAAGTCTAAAGTCAGTATAAATAAAAGCATAACCAAACATGTAAGGTTACATAATTTTCAAATCAATAAACTTATTTGCTACACTTCTTATGTGTTGGTGGGATAATCTTCCTTCTTTGGCTCACTAAAGAACTGAAAATGACTTATCGAAGAACAACTGGCTTCATGGCGTCATCCCTATACTTCTCGTTTATGAATCAATATTCATTGGGTGGGAGTTTTTCGTTTCCAATAGTAGTTGATTGTGCATCAAAAGTGTCATTAAGTCTCTTGTTTTACATATGTATTTATTGTTTTTATTTGGTTGTTTTTATAATAATTGATGTGTTTTTTAGTAATGAAGTTTGTTTTAATGTTTCGATAGGTTTTTGGAGCTTAAATGAATTAATTCAGAAAATTCAACGTCGGAATTCAGAACAAATAATTGAAGAGACATTTAGTTGAAGATTGAAGCAAATCTTGGTTCAAATAAGTGCTCCAAATTTGTCCCAAAAATCAATTCTATTCCAATTCTAGAAAAGAATATCATATGATTTATTTCAAGCCCAAACTTGCCTTATGTTGTGTGCAAACTTCAACCATTAAACACTCAAGGTTTCAATGTCAATCTTAGCCCAAATAATAAGTACATTTGTATACTTATTTGATGCTCAAATTCAGCCCAAAATCAGCCCCAAATCAGCCCTAAATCAACCCCAAATCAACCTTCAAATCAACCCAAACACAATCCATGATCTTACATGTCCACACAACAAATAATAATTGATTTATTTTGGGTAATTCATTGATCCAAGAAGGCAAGCACATGGATGGAAAGCTGGAGGGGATATTTTAACATTATTTTGGGTCAAAAAGAAGAAGGAGACACCTCATAAATGAGGAAGAAAAACGTGCACCAAAGTAGTTGTAAAGCTGTCTTGATTTGATTTTTCAGAACACCTTTCGGTGTTTTGCCCATAACTTTTGACTCAGGTGTCCAAATGAGCTGTTCTTTAATGATCTGGAAAGGTGACAGAATTGCCTATAAATATATCTCTAATAGACTTCTCCAAAAAAAAGCTTCTAAGAGGGTCGAATTGCTGTCCAAAGTTAGAGTCAGATTTATGTCCGAATTTTTTCTGAAATTGTATTGTGTTCTTCTTTATAGATTTCGGTTCTTTAGTTTGTAAAACTTATTTTTTCAGTTGGATTCAAGTTCTTTCATGTTTATTGAAGTGTTCTTATATATAATCATGGTTGGCTAAACTCTTTCTTGGATCCAAATCAAGAATAATGGTGATTGAGGTGAGTTCTTTAGGATATGAATGAATCTTAATGTTTATCTTCTTATTTTCTTCATGAATGATTTATTATTGTAAAGAAATTTTAGAAATCATTTAGGTAATGTTAAAATCTTGAATTTTTATGCACAAACTTTAGTTTTGGTATAGAGATTGCTTGATTCAATGTCTTACTTAATATGAAAGTACTTGTTCATTCTTAAGCAATAATCAATCTTCATCTTTCTAATCTTCATTGTAATATCTTCCGATCTAATATCACCATCGTTGAGATTAGGTTGAGTTATCTTATATATGTTGAAGAAATCACCAATACATCACCATTAAAATTGATTTGGACCAAGACTTACTTTTCTTGTCATTTAAAATCTATTTACATTTTTTTTTTCTTTGAAAACAAATCCATCAATTATTTTCAACCAAGTTATTGTTAATTTAATTTCTCTTGAGTTTTTTTTTTGTTACTTAGCTTAATTTCCAGATCTAGCTCTCTGTGGATATGACCTCTATCTTACCGAGTTAATTGCTACATCGCACACTCGTGCAGTTGCGAGTTAAAACAAGCCGATCATAAAAAGCGGTCAAGCAGTAGTGGTATCTAGGTACAAGTTATTTTTGTGTCACACTCATATCAAACCTAATTTACCTAGGTTTTTAGGAATTGGTGTTTTTGCATGTGGATTGCATGACCATGTGATCACGAGGTTCGCATCACTAAGGTGGTATGAACAGATGACTTAGTCATTGTAAGAACAAAAACTAATTTATGGTTATAGAACTTAGTCATCTATATATGAAATGGCTAAGGTGGTAATGGATTTGATTAGGAATTAAGGAAGACCTTATTTGTATGATTACTTGGTTTCATTAAGATTGGGATCAAAGTGGTAAAATGAGTAAACTATGAAGCTTGGTAATGGAAAAGTCATCTCAAGTAACTAAAGTTAAAAGATATGTTTACATAAAAAATATTAGAGATTATAGTGTTAAAAAGAAAAAAATGTGTAAACTAACACGACTAAAATATTAATGTCTTCTCCCACGTGCAGAAGTGTCAAAGTAATAAATAACCCGGCAAGACAAAGGTCGAACCACAGAGAGGTTAATTGTATAGATTATAGATGACAATAATACAACAACAACAACAACAACAATAATAATAATAATGAAAAAGAAAGAGAAGGAGAAGAAGAAGAAGAGAACTTTGAGATGAAATATTAATATTAAAAAGAAGATAACAAATACAAAACATGTTAGTATGAAACATTAAAGTTCATGTTAAGTTTACACTATACTCATTCACCTGGATATAATATTAAAGTTAACTAAGCATTAGTGTAACTTTTTCACCTTGATATAATAAACTTAACTAAGCATAATGAAAGAAAATAAAAATAAATAAACAAGATAAGAACATAAATAAGATAAAAGTTAACTAAGTAAAAGAAAGGAATTGAAAGGTATAAATTTAATATTAATTAAAGCAAAACTTAAGCATTACAAAAATACAAAGAGAGAAAGCAAGAGCATGATCTTGATCTGGAAACCAAGATACCTAAATGCATGGCAAATGTCTTCTTTTATAAGCCAAAATTGAAAACTATTGATTTGATGACTAATTGATGAGTGGGTGACTATTATTGACTTGATAACAATTCTTATCTTTTGTTGTCTACCCAAAACATCATTGATAATGTTAGAATTGGAACCACTTGAAAACATGAAAGTTGTAGGAAATTGTCTAAAATTTCCAGAAAAAAAGAGAGGTCATTTAGACTTCTAAAACTCCAGATATAGGTCAAATACTGAATAGTATGCGAGTTGTAAGACATATTCGGACTTCTTTGTTGTTACTATAATGTGGACTTGAAAATGACTTTTTTAAATCTTAGGCTCTATATGAAAGTTGTAGGCTATGTCTTACCTTTCATCTATATAAAATAGACTTAAATTTGAGATCTACAGCTCTAGATATGACTCAATTATTGAACAATGTTCCGATTTGAACTACACCAACATCTCTTTTCTAAGTTTGACCATCTCTTTGTCCTTTCAATTTCAGTTTTTAAATTTATCAATCAATCCTTTCATTAACGTGATAGACCTGAATTTAAAATGAACATTTACTATAAATTAAAGGTATCTTATATTATTATATATGTTATTATAAAATATGTTTTAGTTAAAACGTTATTGATATTTCAAGTACAAAATGATGATATAAAACCTTAATAAAAAAACACTTTTAAGTACTAATCATAAAATATATACATGTGTAAATAAATTAAATTGTAATTACTAAATAAATTATGTTGCATTGTTACAAGTCCTTCTCATACCGTAAGACAACCTTGATTATCTTCTTTTATGGATAGTTATTTACTTGGTATATTTTAGGAACGTGGATTATGAAATTTTCTAGTTCAAAGGATTTGAAGTTATCATTTAGACTTGTAGTTAGTGTTAAGTCATATACCACTTTTTAGATAATTAAATCTTTTTTGTGTAAGCATTAAAGAATTTTATCATGCATGTAAATAACTGATAAGTATTGAAAAGTTAATTATCATTAAGATTTTATATCATAATATTGCATTTAAAGTATCATTAAATTTCATAAATTAAACATGATTCCTAATCCCTAACTATTCTAATAACAACAATTTTAAGTTTTTTTTTATTATTATTATTATTATACCAGCTATCAAAAATTTATACATATATATATATATATATGCAAAAAAAAAATCCTAATTTTTCAACAAATATGACATAAATAAAATTGAGGATGTTACAACTATTTTACACCACTATCCAAGATTTAGTATCAACCCTGATACTAACTATTTCTCTACATTTCATAGGAGATATTTTTATTCTAAAGGATAAAAAATGTTAAACTTCTTTCATATATTAGGTTAAAAAAACTTAGTGACTTTCAATGATACAAAAACATTTTTCTCACTCTTGTCATACTTTAAGAAAAATCTAACCAGCCTTTCTAGAAAGAAAAATTTTATGCTAAATTACCTACCATTCTAGAAGAGAGTCAGAAATAAAATCAAAAACATCTTTAGCAACAAAACTATCCATATGACCAGTTGATATATGGTAAACTTATTAGCTTCACCTAAGAAGAATATCTCAATATTTGTCAGGATCTTAAACTCCAAAAACACTTTAAATTGAAAATGAAATGTGCTAGACAATAGTTTGACTTATCCATTAAAAAGTCAATCTGTAGTGGTACCTATTATAAGTCTCAACCAAGACCTTTTATACCACTTCACAAACAATTAACCTTTAAATTTAAAAAATATTTTCATGCCAAATCTAAACCTAGATACAAAATTTCATATAAAAAATCAACAAAAAATTCTTAATCCAAACCCCGATTTAACCCCAAAACTATTAATTGTTATAAATATGGCAATAAATGTCATACTTCTAGATTTTACTTTATAAATACTAAACTCGATGAACTTCAATTAGAAGAAGTTACTCATCATATCCAATCTCTTTTAATTAAAGCCTTTGAAATTGAAACAAATCCCTTTAGACACTTTTGAAGAACCCTTATAAATTGATGAGTTAACAACATCTAGTTCTAACATAGAAAATTCTTCTAACCACATTTCAATACAAATTAATATCCTTATTAAAAACCAAGATTTCATCTTTAAAGCTATAAACACCTTAATGATCCTCAACTATAAAAAGCAGCTTACCTAGATAAACTTTTTAATACTTTTGATAAACTAAAACAACCATAGCTTATTCAAAGTCATTCTCTTTTACCTTTAATTAGTACAAATACCTATAAAAATCCTTAAAAAAATGAAAAAAATGCAAACCTTTAACTATTATCCTAAAATTACAATTTGAAATCAAAATCCTCAAGACTGAGCTTAGCAACCTTAAACAAACCTAGTAAAAAGATTATGCCATATTACAACTCCTTACAAAATTAGGAAATAATTTGGTTTTTTAATCAAATTCTAATCATGATATAGAATAGGACCTAGGAGATCATATATTAACAAACATTGAGCATATTCTTAAAGATTGTCTTCATGTTTTAACTCAACTTACTTCAAAAACTTATTTTATAAAAATTACCTAAGTTTTTTTCAAATAGATATTATCATTTTATTTGATACAAGTGCATATCTAAATTATATCAAATAAGAAATAGTTCCAAAACAACTTTTACAAAATACTTCTAAAAAACTTTCTACAATAAACAACACTAAAAAAAAATCAAAATAAAAAACTCAAGCATCCATTTCAAATAAACATTTTTATCTGAAAACATTTTTGTTGTTACAAATGTTATCAATCATACTAATATTCTTAGCACTCCTTTCATTAGATGATCACTTCTTACAAAATTGGCCATAAAAGCATTACTTCAAAAGTCAATAACTCAAAACTTTATTTTTCATTAATAGAAAAACCAAAACCCATAAAACTTAATTTAATCAAAGCATGTTTTATTCATACTCATTTGATTTATGGGAAAGCAAATTCTACTCATGCATTTTAAATAAGATATATTTTTATGAAAAAATAGAACAACAATTATAAAAATTTATTTTACAAAAAAGAATTCTAGATTTCTAAACCAAAATAGAATTTGAAATTTGTTTTGATTTACCAAAAGCTTTTTGAAAAAGAGAACATGTGGTTGATCTCTCCTATGATGATAGTTTTCATGAAAAACAAATATTTATAAAATTTAGACCTATCTAGATAAATGTTGAGCTAGAACAACATTATAGAATTGAAATCCAAGATTTATAATCTAAAGATAACATACAAAAATCTATATCATCTTAGCCATGTGTAACTTTTTATGTCCATAAAAATTTTGAAATAGAAAGAGGCACACCACAACACGTCATAAACCACAACATGTCATAAACTATAAACCTCTATATAAAGCTTTAAAATGGATTAGGTATCTAATTTTAAGAAACAAAGATTTATTTCAAAAATTACATTCTGCATTTGTATTTTTAAGATTTGATATGAAATCAGGTTTTTAGATAATATAAATTCATCCAAAATATCATTATAAAGCTACATTTGTAGTTCCTTTTGATCAATATGAATGGAATGTAATGCCATTTGAATTGATAAAATCTCCCTTAAAATCAAAGATTCATAAATGATATTTTTAATCCATATTAAAAATTTTACATAGTTTACATTGATGATGTTCCTGTTTTTTCAAACTCCTTAAAATATCATTTTAAACATTTATTTCAAAAAAAAAATATTTCTCTTTTTCAAAACTTGAATTTGTTTTTTTAATCACTATATTTTTCAAGGTACAATCACACTTATAAAAAGATCCCTTACCTATGCTAGTAAATTTCCAAACACAAATCCTTGATGAAAACCAATTGCAAAGATTTTTAGGGAGTCTTAACTATGTCTTAGACTTATATAAAAACATTAGCCATCTAGTAAAATTGTCGCATGATCGGTTAAGAAAAAATCTTGTACCATGGTTTGATGAACATTCTAGTACTGTTAAAAAGATGAAAAACAATAGGTGCAAGAAATCCCTTGCTTATAGCCAATCCCTTAGCTCCTAAAATAGTTGAAATGGATGCTTTCGAGTTAGGTTATAGTGGTATTCTTAAGCAAGTTAAAAATTTTAAAGAATAAATTTTTTAATTTACATCTCCACATTGGAATAATTATCAAAATAATTATTCAACCATTAAAAAAACAAATTCTTTTTGATTGTCATATGCATTATAAAATTTTACAATTATTTGCTAAAAACAAAATTTCTTTTATGTATTTTTTTTGTTTTGATGTAGAATTTATAAAAAGAGATATTAAATATATAGCTAATTTTCTAACCAGAGAATTTCTTCAAAACATATCCTAATACCACCAAAATCCAAAGACAAAAGCAAAGCCCTACAACAAAAACCAAAATCTCCAAAACCCTCAAACCCTTGAAAACTCCTTTCTTCATCAATTTATTTTGCAAAACCAATAAAATCATGAATTGATATGGTTGCCGAATAAAAAAAAAGTCAGTCTTTTCAAGTACAAACTAGGGTAGATTCGCATTTAAATTCTCTAGAATTATTTATGGCTCTACAAACTATAAGCTAAAAATCCTCTTAAAAAGGCAAATCTTTTAAATTGATTTTCCTCTAAAAAAACCTTACTTCCATCTTTACAAAACTCTAAAATTGATTTATCTAAAAAAATCAAAAGGAAAATCTAAATATATTATAAAATGAAATATCCAAAAAAAATTTCTATTGAAGATTTATTTTTCATCGTAGTCCTTCAAAAGCAGCTTTAACGTTTCCATAAGGTTGTAATTTTAAATCATGAGATTTTACATAACCCTAGTCTTATTATATACCAATATTTGAAATAGCATATTTAAACACTTCAAACTTCAGTAAAATCATCTTTTACCTGCCTATTCTACATGTATTATCTAAGAAATCCTTTACTCTTATGATTAGAAACAAGTTATTCATAAAGAAATTTCTTTTTCAATTAGTTTCCAAGCCAAACTATATAACTATTAGTGCACCTACTACACCCATTAGGATTACTAATAGGCATGATTTAATATTTTCCTTGTCCAAACTCAAAAGATAGTTATTCTTTGTTATTCTATTTTAACAACTCCATAAACATTTTAAAATTACCAAATTAGTTTCACCAATAATGGGACTATTTTAATTCTTTATATAACCTTCTTCAACATCATCTTATGGTTGAAAATGGTTACACCTTCTTTAAACAAAATTACAAAGCCAAAAAATATGAAAAAAAAATATATTTCTAACACTTCTCCTTTTTTGTTCAAATTCTTTGTTTCTTAGATTTTCTCATGATACTTTGATTACAATACTTAACATAAATTCCCCATCCTCATCAAAACATTCAAAGTCAAATGGTAGGACACTTTTATAGCAGAATTCAAGAGCTCCAAACCTACAGTCTTATAATGGTTAAAAGAAAATAAAAAAGCCAAGGTTAAGGACTTAAATCATCAATCTAAGTTCTTAGCTAAAAAATCTCATGCTTTAGCAAAATCTAAATAAAAATATTTTAAAATAATAAAGTAGCTTTCACAAAATGACTCCAAATCAAATGATTGTGTTTTCTCTTCATTTTTAGAATCTATTATCAGCTTAAAAGATAAAAATAAAAATAATTATTTTAGTATTCTTCTTATATAAAAATTTTAGGTATTTTTGTCTGTGTACATATATGTGTGTGTAAAAAGGAAAAGAAAAGAGTTTTTTAGAGGTTAAAAATATTCATGGCCCATTTTTAGTTTTGTTTTCTTTTTATCAAGCTTGTCTTCTTTATGGAAAATACATTTAGATCCATCTTCTCCTAGCCTTTCACACTCCTAGTCCAAATATATATGTCGACATAAAAAGAAAGGTTTTCCTTCACTTGCAGATACTATATAAAAAAAATTTCATTGGTGGAAGACAAGGTGAGCAATTACATCGAACAACTTTTAAAAAGTTTAATAATTACAAAACTTTGTAAAATTTGAAATTCATCATTATTTTTCCCTATAAATAGATGGCTCTTCATTTATTCTAGGACAAACAAATTTCTTTAGACAACTCTTTTGCATAAAAAAATCTATATCTTTAAAGAAAAAACTCTATTTTGTATTACTTATATCCGAATTCATATCTTATGTATTTACCTCAATACAAATTCAAGTAAAATTATTCAAACTTCAAGCTTTATTTTTTTTCTAGTTATATATTTTATATTCATGTATTTATAAATATGCTCTATATTTGTTAGAGAATATTATCATTTAGACTTTTTTTTATCATAAATATATAAATCTATTTGTTATTTATTTATTTGGCCAGTATACTAGTATTTTTTGGAGCACTAAGCAAGTTGCATGATAAAACCTATAGTGAATCCTTGTGATCTTTTGTGTGTGCCCTTATTAGATTTTAGATTATTTACTTATTTATCTCATAACATATGCAAGGAGCTAGCTAGGAATAGCATCCAGCCAATTCCAAAGAGACCCTGAAAATCAGGAGGCAGTAGGTCTGCCTTAGAGCTAACTATCTACCACAAAAACGGACATATTACAGCCCAAGTGAGAGACAGGGATGGCCTTCAAAACTATGACAAGTTCAGACAAGTCCTTCTCCAGGTGATTTGTCGAGGAGACAAACTGGTGGGTCTGCTTCGTTATTTTCCTATACATAGGGGTCCCTTAACCCCTTCTCATCCGGTCCTACTCAGGGGGGCGACACTCACTACACGCCGCCCATTGTCTCTCCTACACAAATCTTCACAACCTTTGTCTATACAAGGCCTTGCTTCTCAAAGCTAATTTCCATGTAGCACAAACACACCTTGACAATTACACATAAACACGCATATATTATAAGAATATTATGGCAGGAAACTTTGCCACAATGAGATTGCCTCAAGAAAGGTTCGAGAGCGGAGAACGCGTTTGGATATCATATGCAGGTGTACAGTGATTCTCCTACGCCGGGATGAGTCAATAATTTTTATAGTGAATACTGGTCCAGCTAGATAGATCTAAATCTTGCGAACTTGGTTTGATCGTTTTGTTTTGTGGAAAAGGTCGAATTAATGGTCAGCAAAGGAGATCATGTGTAACTAGTAGCTAGCTTCTTATTCTTTTTTGTTGAGTTTTTTGTGAAGATTTCCATTGTGAGCTTGCTTCTTTTTCTGTTCCTTTTTTTTTTTCTTTTCCATAATTTCATGACCGCTAATGCATGGAAAAGCTTCCCCTCAAAGTAGGATTTGAAGAATCACGTAAACAAACTGTATATTAAAAAAAACAGAAAAAGAAAACAATGAATAAACAATACATTCAATTAATTAATAACAGTCTAACAATTTTCTACTATAGTGGTCTTATGGCATAATTGGGCTTCACAATTGTACAAGGTTCGGTGCTATTTTCTATGCTAATAGATTTCTTGTCTTATAAAAAGAGTGATGAAATTTTTTTTCTGACCAATATAGGTTTCAGAGAGACTCCAAGAATAAAATTTATTGACAATTCCCAACAAGAAACATTTAAATTTGTTTTTTCTAACCAATAAGAATTTCAATGACAGAACAGAGAAATTTTTGTGGAAGAAAACAGTATGCTGAGTAATAGTCACAGCACAAACAACTTGGTCTCAGAGAAAACTAAAACCAAAAAAATATAAAGCACAACGAAATCACAACACTGTGGTACAAGCCTACAATTTATTCATATGATCTCGGATTAATTGTCATGTAAATATATAAACAAAACTTGTTTTCGCTATACTAGAGGCATATGCTTCATAGAATAACGAGGCAGACAAAAAAAAAATCTCTTTTCAAGATTTTTTCCAAAAGTGCATGTTTGTGTGAGAACTATTTATCTCTTGTTTCCAAGAAAAGGCTCACCGGCAGTCCCTTGTAACCTTGTGGCACTTGAATCATTCTCCGATTTCTTCAGTGTTTGCCCCGGCTTACTTTGGTGGCCTCCCTGGGAATTATAAAAAGAGACAAATCACTCTACCATCACGTGAAGAATTCATTTGGGTATTGAAAGAAATGAAGATATCTCAAGGCAATGCAACAAGAGTAAAACCAATAGGATACTTAGATCTGCGGAATTGGGTGTAGTTGTTGGATATAAATTTCAGAATGACGAACCACTATTGATTTTGCAAACGTTAACATGTGTAGCAGTTTTCAGGTTGTTGTACTACAATCACTGAACATGTGGACTAGGGGCTTTTTTATCCAGGAATCCATGGCTGTTTGGGATTCTAGATGAAGCATACAATAGAATTCAGTACAAAAAGAAAATACCCAAGACATGATTTTCACTTACAGCTCCCTTATTGGCTGTTAACCTTCGACTTGATGGTGCCCGCGCCACTGATGAAGCAGCTGCAGCTGCAGCAACACGGATTCTGCAGAGACATTTAGAAAAGAAACTGTCAACTTTTTGGCCATCTTTGGGCACCAAAACTAAATTTCTAGGTGGATCAACTCCAAAATACCTTTTATGAACATCTACATATTCATCTGTTTCATCCACAATCTCCTCCTGCATTGTTAAGACTACTATTAGCATACTTGGCAATGATTACTTAGATTCTAGAACTGGAAGGAAAAAAGATAACAAAAATCTCTGATTTACCTGCAGAAGTTCTTCAAATACATCTTCTAGGGTGATGATACCAATTACTTCACCATCTTCAATGTCCTCTGATAGCAGGGTCATTCCTTTAATTGCGTCATTATGCTGTAAAGAAGGCTGCCTACTTGGCCTTGAAACCCTATCCATATCCACAACAACGCTATCTAACTTTACATTTGGCATGGACAACAATGGACTGGTCAATTGAGACTCTTTGCCAGTTTCTTTGTTTCCTTCATGTTCTTCCCCATCAATTGTTGGTGGAAGAGCCTTGCTTTTCCCCTTGGCCTTCACAACAGCTGCCATATGACTGCTACCCTTTTGAAACTCATTCAGTATATCATACAGAGGCATATCAGATGGAACCCTGGAGAAGTTTCCACAGAAAAATACTTAGCACATAGTTTGAACTTGTTTGTGAAGGAAACCAGAAAAATATAGAGAAAAAAAAAAAAGGAACACCGTGGAATTCTTCGGATTGAAACTGCACTAACTGGGGTCTCTGTTTCAGGTCGAACAGTGAGAAGGCTTTTCACCTAATTCCAACAAAAATAAAAACAGCCACATAAAAATCAGTTAAATAGAAAACCAGAGTAGCACATATAATAGGAGAAACCTATCAACATGACTTTATATATTACACCATCTCTCAACCATATTCTTCCATCAAGAAATCAATCAAGTGTTGTGCATCTGACCATTGATTTTACCAAAAATGTTTGAGGGGTGTACTAGAGAATAAGAACAGACTAACAGTGACAATGCATTTATTTTTTTATGGAAGGGTACGATTGATAAATGATATAATGTATAAGGTGATATTAATAGGTTTCCACAATATAATATAACACTTAAATTTGAAAAAAAATCTATAAAATACAAAACCCACCAAAAGAAGTCCAATGATATTTTTTGGATTCCCAGAATATACAGGAACTCTGCTATGACCGCGTGCAAGAACTTTCCCCATTGCCTCCCTAAGTTACAAGTATTATTAAATAAATATATAAACACAAGTTTATGCAATTGTTTAAGTGAAACATAAGAAAGTGAAAATGCCATGGCAATAGGAATAATTCAGGAACAACTGAGCAGAACTTACCAATCCAACTTTGAATTGACATCTAGGGAGAAAGTTGATTCAATAGGTGTCATAGCCTCTTCAGCAGTCTGTTGAAGTTTATAAATGAAACATAAAACATTACTTTAAGATGCAAGCTGAAAGAGAATCTGAGATATTTAACTTGGGCATTGAATGATAATGAAATAAGACACTTTGTGAATTTATTGGCCAATCTGCACAATAATTTTTCTACTTCATTTGGAATACGACCCCTTCTTCTATGTTTGGTACAAACAATAATTAAATATCACATGTTTCTTTAGTTAACCTTAAAACTTAAGTTGATTGACAACCCCAATAGAAAAAAAAAAAAAAAACAAACCTTTTTTTACTGGCATCTTATTATCTCTCTCGTGTTTCATTCATGAGCTATCAAATTTGGTTCGTGGTGTAACTTCTTTTTGCTTACATGTCCAATTGTTTGTGTATGTAAATATAGGTATTTTGGTTTGTTTCAGATCTGAGTTTGGCTTTTAAAAAGGGTAACTATTGAGATAAATGGGTATTGAGTATAATTATATTCTCTATGGTGTGGGCTAAAATGCAAGGGAAGAAGAACTATAGATGTGACAATGAAACTAATAGATTTTTGCTCAACATAACAACAATTTAGCTAGCTGGGGGTACAAGTGTGATTTTCACATGTCATTTGACAAACAAATAAAATAGATGGAATTGATGGAAGAGTGTAAGAGTGTCAATCCAAACATCACATAATTCAAGCATTAGAATAAAAAAAAAAAAGTGAGGGTGTGTCAGTCAAAACAGGCAATGGCTGGGAGAGGAGGAGGGGTTCGCTGAATTTACTTGACTTCTGGAAATGATCAAAATTCCAGCTTAGATATGAAATTCAAATCAACTTAAATAGAGAAGCTCTCAATGCTTTTCAAGAAGTGCAAGCAAAAAAGCAAAATACAAATGACTACTGAAGACTCCAACCCACCACACCACCCCCCCCCCCAATCGAAGAATCAACTTTCAGATGAAGTGATTGCATTTGCCTAACTAGTACATGTTCACGCATCTGAATTTGTGAGAATGCAACAAGAAGGGAAAAAAAAGTTATGTACAATCCATGACAGTTGTTGCAAAACAAAATGACCAATATCAAAATTTTACAGTGAAGAATGGCAAAGAAAAGGAAAAAATAGAAGCCAATTTCAGATGTTGCATACCTTTTCGGTCAAATCTAGTGCCCCACTAATAATTGTTGTCTCATCATGTGTGAGTTCACCACCCTTGCCAGCCTAGATGTATCAAGAAAAAAGATGTTACATTGCAAAGGAGAAAAAGAAAAGGAAACAAGGATATACTAATACTTTCATAGATTAGGAAATCTTGACACATTTTTTAGGTTGATTAAATTGTTATCCATATGTATTTTACATTTTAATTTACCTCCAAGCCGTGGATGGAAACAAGGGCTTTTAATTGTGCCCGTCTAAATAATGCTTCGTTATGTCCTAATGCACAATCCAGAACCTGTAGAATGACATTTCTTAGAGTCAGAGAGTACATAAAATGAATGTTTCAGGGTAGACCAAATTATCAAGCAAGCAATAGGTTGCAGAAAAAAACAGATGTGGTTTTTTCTTTTTATTTTGAAAGCCAGAAAAGACTAAATTTAACAGAAGGTTCATTGTTCAAGTCAGGTAGGAACAAGTAATGAAGGTACAATTTTTTTTCCTTCTACAATGAGAGAGGAAAACACATCTTTAAAGCTGAAGAACATGGAAGAAAAGTACAACCATTCACAACTCTCTATCCTTATTCTATGATAGCTGTAGCAAACCACAAAATCACTAATTAATCTAGCTCCGCAATCATCATGTTTCTAAAGCCAAGACCATACACGTGAACAGTGAGCCATTAAGTGAAAGAAAGATGTAAGAGACCACAAATAAGAGCAAGAGCTAGTATTTACTTGACTCCAGAGGACAACCTTATCCTGTTACTTGCTAAGAGAAAACTTCAATCCCACTTAGCTCTTTCAAAGCCATGAGCTGTGCAAGATACATGCTTTTATACTGATAAATAATTTTTTTTCCCTATAAGATGAATTCATAAAAAGGAAGCTAGAAAACCTAATCATCAATGGATAAAAATAAAATCATAGGTAAAACCTCGGGCTTGTTTTTACTACTTTTCATTTTAAAAGGGTATTAGAAATTATCAAACAACTATCGATCCCACTTTACGGAAAACTTTGGGTGTAGTCAATTTCCGCTGTGTTACTTACCTTCCCGATGGGATATGAAATTGGATAACAAATTATCATTAAAATTCGCACAAGCCATACGAAATTGGCCCCAACAGCTAATCCATATCTGGTGCATATTGATTGTGGAATAACCTGAAAGTAAAAAACGTCCACCTCACTTAAGCCTAAAAAATTACTATATTTAATATTTTAAGAATAGTTAACAAAAAGTTGCTTAAGATGAACATAAGTAGACAAAAAAATGTACCTCTCCAAAAGCTAGAACAAAAGTCACGGAAAGTATTATAGCAACATATTGATTGAAAAGCTTATCCAAGTATATAGGAAGAGCCTGCAAATCAAATCACAATATCCAACTGCTGTCAACAATAGCTAATTAAAAGTTAAAAAGTTCAAGCATAATACGAATATTCAAGGGCGATGAATTGCGTATTATCTGCAAATTCACTAAGCAACCTCACTTTCGAAACCAAAGCTAATCCGGGCACTCACATTTTTGCAGTATACTTTCCAAAATCTCAAAATAGCATCCCTACCTAATAGTGGATAATCTATATAGATAATCTTAACAAATAATGTTAGAGTTAGTGGAATTTTCTTCTAATTGCTTGTAAATGCTACATCTCCTTGATTTTTTTCAACATAAATTCCAAAGAAGATTACCTCCATGGAAGCAGCATTGCAAAGAAGCAGAGTCACCAGAAGCTGGTGCTGTTTCTGAACCACCGGAAGAATCGCAGCTAATAAAATTAAAATTAAAATTAAAATCAGAGAAATTCAATTGAAATTGAAAATTAATTAAGGAAGTACGAACCAGCTTGTTTTTTCTCGGTGGAAGTGCCGCTACGTTGGAGAATTTCGAGGTCGACAAGACCAAGAGACATGAGGCCTAAGGTAAGCCCAGACATGATCCCTGCGAAGAGAACGAGGAAGCAAGAAATTCCTGCGTACGCAAACCACGAGAACGATCCAAACGGTATTTCGTCTCCGTTTGATTGACCTACTAACTCCGTCAACATCCTCGTCGCCATCACCGCATTTAACAGCTGCATCTTTGTAATTCAAAATTTATTGATAAATATTATAATTTGATGATTAATTTGATTTTGGATGTCTTTGTAAGTTTTCTTTCTTGCTGTTTCTCTGTGAGATCAAGAAAAAGTCCAGGGAGGGCGAATAAAAAACAAGAAGAAGAAGAACATATAGCAGCTAGCAGGGCAGGTGACCGGGATACTGGATTTATAGAGTAAATTGTCAATTAATCCCTCTATTATTTAGAAACGAATTTATTAATCCCTCACTTTTCAAGATGAATTATTTATTTCTTTTCATCCATTTATATTCTTTTCCAATTTATTTATCTAAGAAAAATACGTGGATAATATGGAAATATTTATGAGAATAGAAAGCATTTTTTTTAAAATAAATCAATATTAAATTAATCATGGTTGATAATTATGAATTAGATAGTCCCCCTTTTCAAAACTAATTATTTTATCTCTTAACTACTATTAACATGCTTGATTTAATATTCATTTATTTTTAAAAATTCCTTCTATTCTTATAAATATTTGTATATTATCAATTTATTTTTCTTTAATAAATAAATCGCAAAAGAACACAAATGGATGTAATGGACTAAATAATTGGTTTTGAAACCAAAGGATTAATAAATTCATTTCTCAAAACTAGATGTACGAATTTATAATTTACTTCTGGAATAATAGCCTTGTCGATAGCACGTGGCGGGATCACGAGGGTTCTTGCTGGGTCAAATGAATTAAATGCTTTTGAAATACGAACGTTGATCTGTGTTTGTGGCTATTTTTCTGACACGTAAACGAGGCAGGGGAATATTGGTAATGAACGAATGCTGGGTAAAATTGTTAAAATTTCAGGAGTGTTTGGTAGAGTATTGTTGTTTTTTAAGTATTTTTTTATTTAAAAATATATTAAAATATTATTTTTTATTTTTTAAAATTATTTTTATTATTAATATATTAAAATAATTAAAAAATACTAAAAAAATATTATTTTAACAAAAAAAATAAACAAAACTTCGGGCTCAATTCCATATCTTTTCATTACCATATATATATATAAAAAAAGAATATCAATAAAACCGTATAGATTAAAGATTTATTATACTATGAATAATGATATTTTTATCCTCTGTGTATAAAACACAATTTAGAGATAAAATATTTTTTCATAGAATTTAATTTTGATATTTTTAAATTAAATGAAAATATATATATATATATATGGATGATTAATTATACATTGTATAATTAGGCTTGAAATTCATTTTCTTGAATATGGATCCAAAGATGTTTTAGTCCTTTTATTATAATATTTTTGTATTTATCAAATGAAAAACATTAAGTATTTTAACATATATAAAATATATTTCTTAAAAAAATATAGTTGAGGCTTACAACATGAACTAGTGGGTGATGCTTACTTTTTTTCAAGTGAAAATTGAGACTCTTCTAATAGTCAAACACTATCTTTCATTATAGTATTAAGAATACCACATCAAGATCTCACCAATGACAAGGCTTGTGTTGGTATTATATTGTTGAGGTGGTTTAAGTGGATTTTTATTTTTTCTCTTTTTTTTTCCTCTCTTCTACTTAATAAAACACAAAAGTTTTTTTTATTTTTTTATACAATTTTGTCATTATTTTTTATTGCTACTTATTTTTTTATATTTTGTAGTTTTTTTTTCAATTTAATCTCATCATTTTATTTAATTTTTATATCAAATTTGATCTTTATTACTTTTAATTGTTATTTATTTATTTATTATCCTTTTTTCTAATTAAGTCTTGCTTTCAATTTCATCATTCAAGATTTAATTTGATTTTAATTTATTTTTTTGGTCAAATGTAGTCTCCTTTCTTTTTATCACTATTTGTTTTTTATCCTTTTTCATTGCTTTTTTTTTTAATTTCATTCCTTATTATTTTATGATTGAAAATTATACTTCATTATTTTTTAGGGTTTATCTTTTATGGGGTTAGTTTTAGGCTCATGACTAGGGTCATAAATTTTGAATATTAATCGTGTAAGAACACTTAGAGACCATATAAATCCTATAAGAATATATGCATCATCATTCATAGTTTCCCTCCTAATGCATCTCATTTTAATTTTAAACTAGGTATTTTTTAACTTTTACCTTATTTTCATGGCTTAGATTTAGAAAATATATACTTGCATTTAAAAAAATATGAGGAGGTTTTAACACCTATAATGACTCAAATTGTAGCATGAACATCATAAGATTAAACCCTTTTTCTTTTTTATTAAAAGATAAAGTTAAAACATAGCTATAAAATTTAAGATCAGGATCTATTCATACTTGAGATAGAATGTAAGAACAGTTTTTAAAGAAATTTTTCCTTTCTCATAAAAAAAATCTTTCCCAAGACAAATCAGTACTTTTATTAAAAAACCAGGAGAAATATTTTACCAATATTGGAATAAGTATCAAAACTTGCTTAATACTTACTCTTATCATGGTTTTGAATCAAGAAGACTGGTTTCATATTTTTATGAAGGGTAAACACCTACAAAGACAAATGGTGGAATTGATATGCAATAGAACTTTTGAAGATAAATACCTTAATGAAGCAATGAAGTACTTAGACTATTAACTAAAAATACTCAAAATTAAAACACCGTAAGTACTTGTGAGGTACCGAGTAAAACTCAACCTCATATATCTAGTGGAAATATGTACAACCTTAGGGAAGATCATGACCTATAAGCCAAGTTTGCATCTTTAGCTAGAAAAATTGAGGCATTAGAATTAAAAAAGAGCGGTTAATTAAAATTTGTTCAAGACATTGTGTGTCAAGTTTGTGAAACAAATTAATACTCAATCAATGACTATTTGACTTTACTTTCTTTCAAGAAATGTCATTATGAACAAACTCATGCTTTAAACTTTCAAAGGCCCAATCATAACTTATTGCTTGATCGCTTTTTATGATTGGCTTGTTTTAGCTCGCAAGTACACAAGTGTGTAATGTAGCAATTAACTCAGTTAGATCGATGTCATATCCACAAAGAGCTAGATTTGAAAATTCAACTAGATAACAAAAACACTCAAGAGAAATTAAATTAACAATAACTAGATTAAAAATAATAGATGGATTTGTTTTCAAAGATGAAAGCATGTAAATAGATTTTAAAAGACAAGAAAAAGTAAGTCTTGGTCCAAATCAATTTTAATGGTGATGTATTGGTGATTCCTTCAAGATATATAAGATAACTTAACTTAATATCAACGATGGTGATATTAGATTGGAAGATATTACAATGAAGTTTAAAAAGATGAATATTGATTATTGCTTAAGAATGAATAAGTACTTTCATATTAAGTAAGATATTAAATCAAGCAATTTCTATACCAAAACTAAAGTTTGTGCATAAAAATTCAAGATTATAATATTACCTAAATTATTTCTAAACTTTCCTTGCAATAATAAAACATTCATTAAGAAAATAAGAAGATAAACATTAAGATTCATTCATATCTTAAATAACTCACTTCAACCACCATCATCCTTGATTTGGATCCAAAAAAGAGATTAGCTAACCATGATTATATATAAGAACATTTTAATGAACATGAAATAACTTGAATCAAATTGAAATAATAAGTTTTACAAACTAAAGAAATGAAATTTACAAAGAAGAACATAACACAATTTTAGTAAAAATTCAGACACAAATATAATGCTAACTTTGAACAACAATTTAGACCATCCAAGAAACCTTTTATGGAGATGTCTATTAGAGACATATTTATAGGAAATTCTATCACCTTTCCAGATCATTAAAGAGTACCTCATTTGGCACCTAATTCAAACGTTATGGGCAAAAAACTAAAAGGTGTCCTAAAAAATCAAATCAGGCCAACTTTGCAACCACTTTAGTGCACGTTTTTCTTCCTCATTTATGAGCTGTCTCTTTCTTCTTTTTTTTGACCCAAAATAATGTAATAATGTCCTCTCCAGCTTTCCATCCATGTGTTTGCCTTCTTGGATCACTGGATTACCCAAAATAAATCAATTGTTATTTGTTGTGTGGACATGTAAGATCATATGATAATCTTTTCAAGAATTGGAATAGAATCGATTTTTTTAGGAAACATTTGGAGCACTTATTTAAACCAAGATTTGCTTCAAACTTTGAGATGGAATATTAATGTAAGGATTAAACAATAATAATAATAAATGTCAAGGTTAGAAGATCCACTAATGGTATGTCAGACAAGTATAGTATAAACTCTTATTATTCAATTGAAAACCACACACAAAGGAGGTTCTAATTAGATTATATATTGTTAACATGATTACATTAGTCATCTTATTCGATTAATGCTAATACTTGCAAATCTCATCAAGCATTCATGATTATAACTTATGTTAACAACAAATCAATTTCCTTTTATAGCTTAGGTGTCGGTTATACCATACAGTATGGGCTATGAAAGTGCCAAGCATTTGTTATACCAATTATTATACAACATAAATCAAGATTAGTCATTTAACAAGCCAAGTATTAAAGAGTGAACAAGATAACAAATATAAAACATGTTAATATCAAACATTAAAGTCCATATTAAGTTTACACTATACTGATTCTTACACCATTAGTAAATGAAAGGCATAAACTTGATATTAATGAAAGCAAAGCATAAACATTACAAAAATTCAAAGAGAGAAAGCAAGAGCATGATCTTGATCTGGATACCAAGATGCCTAAATACATGGCAAATGCCTCCTTTTATAGACCAAAATTGTGACAATCCTTATCTTCTATTGTCTGCCCAAAACGTCATTGATAACGTCAAAATTAGAACCACTTGACATGAAAGTTGTAGGAAATTGTCTTAGCTTTCTTGTGTAAAAAATTTAAGTCATTTGGACTTCTAAAACTCTAAATATGGGCCAAATATTAAACAGTGTTGGGGCTGGAAGACAAATTCAGACTTATTTGTTGTTGCTCTAATTTGGACTTGAAAATGGTCATTTTAGATCTTGGGCTCCTATAAAAGTTGTAAGCCTATGTCTTACCTTTTCATCCATATAAAGTAAACCTAAATATGAGACTTACAGCTTCAGATATGACCCAAGTACCAAACAATATTCTGGTTTGGACTACACCGATATCTCTTTTCAAAGTTTGGCCATCTCTTTGTCCTTTCAATTTCAGTTCTTCAATTCATCAATCAATCCTTTCATTTATATGATAGGCCTGTATTTAAAATAAATATTTATCATAAATTAAAGGTATCTTATATGATTAGATATGTTATTATAAAACATGCTTTAGTTAAGGAGTTATTGATACTTCTAGTGCAAAATAATGACATAAAACCTTGATAAAAATGCATTTTTAAGTACTAATCACACCCCTCAACTAGCTTATTGACACGACTAAAAGGTTGATGTCTTCTCCCAAGTGCAGGAGTGTCGAAGTAATAAATAACCCGGCAAGACCGGGGTCGAACCACAGGGAGGTTAATTGTACAAATTATAGACTAATTATAAACAACAATAATAGCAATAACAACAATAGTAATAGTAATAATAATAATAATAATAATAATAATAATAATAAAGAAAGAGAAGAAGAAGAAGATGATGATGATGAGAACTTAGAGATGAAATATTAATGTAAGGATTAAATAATAATAATAACAAATGTCAAGGTTAGAGGTTCCACTAATGGTATATCAAACAAGTATAGTATAAACTCTTATTATTGATTTGGAAACCACACACAAAGGAGGTTCCAATCAGATTATATATTGTTAACATGATTACATTAGTCATCATATTCAATTAATGCTAATACTTGTAAATCTCGTCAAGCATTCATGATTATAACTTATGTTAACAACAAATCAAGTTCCTTTCATAGCTCAGGTGTCGGTTATACCATACATTATGGGCTATGAAAGTGCCAAGCATTTGTTGTACCAAGTGTTATACAACATAAATCAAGATTAGTCATTTAACAAGCAAAGTATTAAAGAGTGAACAAGATAACAAATATAAAACATGTTAGTATCAAACATTAAAGTCCATATTAAGTTTACATTATACTTATTCTCACACCATTAGTGTAACCTTTTCACCTTGACATAATTAACTTAGCTAGACATAATGAAAGAAAGCAAAATAGATAAACAAAATAAGAACATAAAAGTTAACTAAGTAAAGGAAAGAAAATGAAAAGCATAAACTTGATATTAATGAAAGCAAAGCATAAAAATTACAAAAAATACAAAGAGAGAAAGGAAGAGCATGATCTTGATCTGAACACCAAGATGCCTAAATGCATGGCAAATGCCTCCTTTTATAGGCCAAAATTGGGAACTATTGATTTAATGACTAATTGATAAGTGGGTGGCCAACTTTTGACTTGGTGACAATCCTTATCTTCTCTTGTCTGCCCAAAACGTCATTGATAACGTCAAAACTGGAGCCAGGTGCAAACATGAAAGTTGTAGGCAATTGTCTCAGCTTTCTTGTGTAAAAAATTCAGCTCATTTGGACTTCTAGAACTCTAGATATGGCCAAAATACCGAACAGTGCTCGGGCTGGAAGACAGATTCGGGCTTCTTTGTTGTTGCTACAATTTGGACTTGATAATGGCCTTTTTAGATCTTGGGCTCCATATGAAAGTTGTAGGCCTATGTCTTACCTTTCCATCCATATAAATTGGACCTAAATCTGAGATCTGTAGCTCCAGATATGGCCCAATTACCAAATAGTGTTCCGGTTTGGATTGCACCGACATCTCTTCTCTAAGTTTGACCATCTCTTTATCCTTGCAATTTAAGTTCTTCAAGTCATCAATCAATCCTTTCATTTATTTGATAGGCCTGCATTAAAAATAGACATTTACCACAAATTATAGGTATCTTATATTATTAGATACATTATTATAAAACATATTTTAGTTAAGGAGTTATTGATACTTCAAGTGCAAAATGATGATATAAAACCATGATAAAAATGCACTTTTAAGTACTAATCACACCCCTCAACCAGCTTATTACTAGTCCCTAGTAATTAAAGCGTTAAAACAATTTGCAAATTTCACAAAGCAAGGTATTCATCATTTAACTTCCATTAATCTATCCAGATAAACAAACTCTCATTAAATTTATATATCTGCTCAATACCACTTAACAAGATATTAATAAACCTTTCTTTTGTGCTCAATGTATCAACACATAATTATGGGGCTTTTCTTGGAAGAAAACAAAATTTTTGTTCTAATGTTTAAGGTTAACTTCCTTGGGTTGGGATTACTATTTTTGTCTTTTTTTTTTTTTTAACTCTATATACATATACTTTAAAAACATCATGCATCTTTAACCCATGTAACGAGCTTTCAGCTAATGACTCCCAGACCAGTTGGTCTTAGGGCATTAGGTGTTAAGACACCCCTACGAGCTTAGTAACTCGGGTCGCAGATACTGATATGTAGATAGTGCAATGTTTGATTTCTTTAAGCTTTTCTCCTCAACCCATGTAACAAGCGTTGGGCCAATAGCTCCCAAGTCAGTTGACTTTAGGGTATTAGGTGTTAAAACACCCCTTCGGGCTTAATTGCTTAGGTTAGGGAGGCTACGAAATCAAACTTATCTACATTTTTATTATCATCATTTTTTTATTTTTTCTTTTTTCTTTTTTTTTCATGTTTTTTTTTAATTATATACAATCCCTTTCCCTTAGTTGTTACCTTTAACAAAAGAACATAAATAATGTAATAATCCAATATGCAACCCACAATCATATGTTAAAGTGTGTGTGTGTAAATTAAGGTTTAAAAATACATGTTAAATAAGTATATGAGCAGAATTAAGTGGTAACAATACGAGAGTTTGTAAACCTGAATATTTCAGGAAGTATTATAATAGACCTTGTTAAGAATGGTTACTAAGATGCGTCTCAAGAGTCACTTTAACAAAAGAATTCCTTTACTCTGCCATCCTAGTAACAATAATTATGCACATGCTTTATGAAATGAAAAACAATTTTTTTTTTTTTTATCAACTACTAGCCTCTCCCCCCAACCAAGACGAGACATTGTCCTCAATGTTCTAAGGTAGAAAGATAGAGTATAGAAGATATCACCTGAAATAACGAACACTGACAAAACCTGAAACACACTGAAACAAAAATAAGAAATAACAAAACACAATAATAAAACCAAAATACATAAAAATTCACAAATGAAGGCTCAAATCCAATCTAAGCTTTTTACGGCTTTCCTTAGATGACCAATTTATGCGACTCATGGAAGGATCAATCACAGGAATGAAAGATTGTAGTTGGTCAATCAATTGTTCAGCAGTAGAAGCAGAGATTATGATTTGTCGTGCAGAAGATGTTAGAAATTCCTGTTCCACAGCATGATCAAGAAAAGACAACAACTTATCATAATAACCATTAACATTTAACAAACCAATGGGTTTATGGTGAATGTGCAATTGAGCCCAAGAGGAGATATGAAAGATCTCTTCCAATGTGCCTAGACCACCTGGTAAAGCAATGAAAGCATCAGCATGGTTAAACATTGCATTCATTCGAGCCGACATTGTGGAGACCTGAAGTTCCTCTCCAATTGTTTTTCCAATGATGTCCCCTTGTGCCAAAGCTTCAGGGACGACCCCCAAAACTTGACTACCTCCTAAAAATGCAGCTATTGACACACCTCCCATTAACCCAAGACTGCCTCCCCCATACACTAAATGAATCTTTCTCTCAACTAGCACCTGACCAAGATGATTTGCTGATTCTAAAAACTCTTTTTCTTTCCCAGGACTAGATCCACCGAAAACACAAATATTTCTTATTTGATGACTTGAGGAACTTGCCATTTCTACACACTTCTGTATTTGTTGAATGTATGGGTTGAGTAGAAATGAAAGGAAGGAAAATAGGGTTTTATAGATGAGAAAGTAGAAAGGCAATCATAACATCTATATGTAGGCCAGCTAGATGTGTATGTACAGGTAGTTGTGATTGTGGCTCACATCTTCCCTTGGTTTTACGTCCAAGAACGGTTTAAACGCCCTCTATGGGTCGGGGATAGGCTTCCCATCCAGTTTTCTTAAAAACTGGCAAACAGGGTCTTTTTTAGTCAGATTCCCAAGACTAAGTCGATCATGTTCTTTATGAAATAGTGGCCATAAATCATGAATTGCACGATGCACATCTCCACTAGGATGCGTCTCAAGAGTCAATAGAAGATTATCTAAAGACTCCTTACTCAGGCCATCCTTAATGAATTGTATTTTATCTTCACGGTTTATAGATACCATTCCTAAAGAACGACATTGTGTATTACAAGTCCATCTAGCACATCGATGACAGACTTCTAGTCGTTTTGCACGATGCTTCTTTGCAAAAGTGCTTTTACTTGTTCCAGGCATGTGTGAAATGAAGGAATTAGAGAACTCACCTGATAATCGGACCTTTGCTTCAATCAACCAACGAATATCTTCAGGAATTCCATGATTGATTAACAATCTCAATCTTGCACATCTAGCATGGTAAATTTTTGTAATCGCATTCTGAGGCAGAACGGGAAAATACTTTTTCAATTTTTCAAGATTAGTGTCCATTTTCAAATGAGAATTGGAAGAGAGATTCAAAGAATTGCACAGATATATACACAGATATCAGTAATTGTGGGAAACTGAAAGAACCGACTTAAGTCACGGAGTACCGTTATCCGCCATTTGACCGGGGTGAGAAAAACTAACAAAAATCACTCAAAAAGAAACACAAAAAAGAAAATGTGAGAAAAACAAAATAATCAACCTTTATCTACAAGATCATTCAAACCAGCTGATTCATTTTCACTAGGAAAATTATCAAAGTAAGCTTTCAAACGATGTCCATTTTCCTTTAAATCATTATCATTCATTGAATTCTCAATATCACAGGCCCCATAAGGATTGGTCCATCTTAATCTTAGCTCTTTAGGGAATGCATAGAGTTGAGAATTATAAAACAAAACTTTTTGACCTGTATCAATCTTTTGACAATTTTCACAAGTTTTGCAGAATGCATACGTGTCCTTGAACATGGTGGGCCAATAAAATCCATTTTGAAAGATTTTTGTAGCTGTCTTTTTTGACGAGAAACAACTTCCACATGCTTCAGAATGACAAAGTTTAATGACACTACTTACCTCATTGTCGGGAATGAATCTTTGAAATATTTGATCAGGACAATATTTGAATAAGGTAGGGTCATCACAATAAAAGCTCTTCACTTCGTTCAAAAACTTTTCTTTGTCTTGGGTACTCCAATCAGCTAGCAAATCTCCTAAAGCAAGAAAATTGATATTTTTATCATACCAAGGCATTGGACTAAGAGAAAGTAAGGATTCGTTAGGAAAGTAATCATCGATTGGTGTGATGTCAGATGTCGAATCTGTTGTCACTGTTGACAAAAGATTCGCATCAACATTTTCGGTGCTTGTTTCATCCGTGATTTCTTCCTCAGAATAAACCATTTGCAAATCTTCAATTTCATCCAATTCATTTTTACTTAAAGTAGATTCAAGTTGATCATAAACTAATTCATCAATCTGATCTACTTCTTGTAAATCATTATCATCTCCAGGTTGCTTGCAAATGTTGAAAATATTCATCTCCAATGTCATGTTTCCAAATGATAGCTTCATCAGTCCATTCCTACAATTAATCAATGCGTTAGAGGTTGCAAGAAACGGACGTCCTAAAATAACAGGAAATGAATTACATACTTCAACAGGTTGTGTGTCCAAGACAATAAAATCCACAGGATAAATGAATTTATCGACTTGTACTAACACATCTTCAATTATTCCTCTAGGCACTTTTACAGATCTATCGGCAAGTAAAAGAGATATAGAAGTTGGTTTTAACTCACCTAGATTGAGACTTTGAAAAACTGAATATGGAAGTAAATTCACACTAGCACCAAGATCAAGTAAGGCTCTTTCAATTTTATGCTCTCCAATAAAGCAAGAAATTGTAGGACAACCAGGGTCTTTATATTTCAAAGCATTATTGTTTTGAAGAATAGCACTTACTTGTTCAGCTAGAAAGGCTTTCTTTTTCACATTCAGTTTCCTCTTCACAGTGCAGAGATCTTTCAAAAATTTAGCATAGGAAGGAACCTGTTTAATTGCATCCAGCAAAGGTATATTGATCCTTACCTGTTTGAAAATTTCATAAATTTCAGAATTGTGATTGACTTTCCTTTGTTTGGTCATGGCTTGAGGAAATGGAAGTGCTGGCGGTGAATCAGTTGTTTCTTTGCAATTTTCAGATTCATCCCCTTCCTTACCCTCAGAGATTGACTCATCATCTTTCTCATAAGGTTCAAGAGAGGGTTTTTCAATAACCTTACCATTGCGCAGAGTAGTGACTGATTTGACTTGATCCATGTGTTGGCTTCCGGAACTACTTGCATTTGCATTGTATTGCCCTTTGGGATTTTGTTGTGTTTGAGATGGAAACTTACCTTTCTCTTGGAAACTAAGAGCAGATGTTAATTTAGCAAGAGTATCTTTAAAATCTGTCATGTTTTGAACAAGTTGAGTATTAATTGTCTCTTGCTTTTCAATGAATGCATGCAATGTTTCCTCAAGATTTCTTCTAGGAGGTGGAGCATAAGGAGGTGCATATCCATGAGAATTTTGGAAATTATGGTGTGCTTGAAACGGTGGTTGTGAAGTTTGTGCATTGTTGTTCTCACTCTTCCAACTGAAATTTGGGTGATTCCTCCAACCAGGGTTGTATGTTTGGGAGTATGGGTTGTGGTTGACTCTTTGGAAACTGTTTAAAGCATGGGCTTGTTCATGGAGACATTCCTTAAAAGAAGGCAAGGTTGGACAATCGTTGGTTGAGTGTTCATTTGTTTCACATATTTGACACACAATGTTTTCAACAGATTTTAATTGACCACTCTTTTTCAATTCTAGTGCCTCGACTTTTCTAGCTAAAGATGCAAATTTGGCTTGAAAGTCATGATCTTCCCTAAGGTTGTACATACCTCCACTAGATGTATGAGGTTGAGTTTTACTCGGTGCCTCATAAGTACCCGCGGTGTCCCAATTTTGAGCATTTTCAGCTAACAAGTCTAAGTACTCCATTGCTTCATCAGGGTCTTTATCTTCAAAAGTTCCATTGCACATCAATTCAACCATTTGCCTATCTTTAGGTGTTAACCCTTCATAGAAATGTGAAACCAATCTCCATGTTTCAAAACCATGATGAGGGCAAGTACTAAGTAAGTCTCGATACCTATCCCAACATTGGTAAAATGTTTCTCCTGGTTTTTGAGTGAAAGTGGTGATTTGTCTTTTGAAAGAGTTTGTTCTATGAGATGGGAAAAACTTCTTTAAAAACTGTTGTTGTATTTCATCCCAAGCACGAATGGATCCTGGTCTCAAATTTTGTAGCCATGTTTTAGCTTTATCTTTTAATGAAAAAGGAAAAAGCTTTAATCTGATGGTGTTCATGCTACAATTTAAGTTATTATATGTGTTGCACACCTCCTCAAATTCCCTTAAATGCAAGTATGGATTTTCCAATTCTAAGCCATGAAAAGAAGGTAAAAGTTGAATAATACCTGGTTTAAAATTAAAATGAAATGCATCGGGAGGAAAAACTATGCATGATGGTGCACTTGTTCTTGTGGGATTCATATGATCTCTAAGTGTTCTAGCACGGTTATTCTCATTATTTTCATTATGAAGTGATTGATTATCTTCTTCGGCCATATTTTCTGAAAATGATGAGGATACCCTACAAAGTCTACCACTTGATGTACGTGACCACACTCTCATGCACGTGTAGGAATAAAATAAAAAGAAGAAGAAGAAAGCAAAAGAAGGAGGAAGAAAACAAAATAAAAAGAAACAAAAGAAAAGAAACAAAGTTATATACAAAAAAAGTGAAAAGAGAAAATAAAATAAATACTATAATTTATACAAGAACTTACCTCCCCGGCAACGGCGCCAAAAACTTGACACGACTAAAAGGTTGATGTCTTCTCCCAAGTGGAGGAGTGTCGAAGTAATAAATAACCCGGCAAGACCGGGGTCGAACCACAGGGAGGTTAATTGTACAAATTATAGACTAATTATAAACAACAATAATAGCAATAACAACAATAGTAATAGTAATAATAATAATAATAATAATAATAATAATAAAGAAAGAGAAGAAGAAGAAGATGATGATGATGAGAACTTAGAGATGAAATATTAATGTAAGGATTAAATAATAATAATAACAAATGTCAAGGTTAGAGGTTCCACTAATGGTATATCAAACAAGTATAGTATAAACTCTTATTATTGATTTGGAAACCACACACAAAGGAGGTTCCAATCAGATTATATATTGTTAACATGATTACATTAGTCATCATATTCAATTAATGCTAATACTTGTAAATCTCGTCAAGCATTCATGATTATAACTTATGTTAACAACAAATCAAGTTCCTTTCATAGCTCAGGTGTCGGTTATACCATACATTATGGGCTATGAAAGTGCCAAGCATTTGTTGTACCAAGTGTTATACAACATAAATCAAGATTAGTCATTTAACAAGCAAAGTATTAAAGAGTGAACAAGATAACAAATATAAAACATGTTAGTATCAAACATTAAAGTCCATATTAAGTTTACATTATACTTATTCTCACACCATTAGTGTAACCTTTTCACCTTGACATAATTAACTTAGCTAGACATAATGAAAGAAAGCAAAATAGATAAACAAAATAAGAACATAAAAGTTAACTAAGTAAAGGAAAGAAAATGAAAAGCATAAACTTGATATTAATGAAAGCAAAGCATAAAAATTACAAAAAATACAAAGAGAGAAAGGAAGAGCATGATCTTGATCTGAACACCAAGATGCCTAAATGCATGGCAAATGCCTCCTTTTATAGGCCAAAATTGGGAACTATTGATTTGATGACTAATTGATAAGTGGGTGGCCAACTTTTGACTTGGTGACAATCCTTATCTTCTCTTGTCTGCCCAAAACGTCATTGATAACGTCAAAACTGGAGCCAGGTGCAAACATGAAAGTTGTAGGCAATTGTCTCAGCTTTCTTGTGTAAAAAATTCAGCTCATTTGGACTTCTAGAACTCCAGATATGGCCAAAATACCGAACAGTGCTCGGGCTGGAAGACAGATTCGGGCTTCTTTGTTGTTGCTACAATTTGGACTTGATAATGGCCTTTTTAGATCTTGGGCTCCATATGAAAGTTGTAGGCCTATGTCTTACCTTTCCATCCATATAAATTGGACCTAAATCTGAGATCTGTAGCTCCAGATATGGCCCAATTACCAAATAGTGTTCCGGTTTGGATTGCACCGACATCTCTTCTCTAAGTTTGACCATCTCTTTATCCTTGCAATTTAAGTTCTTCAAGTCATCAATCAATCCTTTCATTTATTTGATAGGCCTGCATTAAAAATAGACATTTACCACAAATTATAGGTATCTTATATTATTAGATACATTATTATAAAACATATTTTAGTTAAGGAGTTATTGATACTTCAAGTGCAAAATGATGATATAAAACCATGATAAAAATGCACTTTTAAGTACTAATCACTTATTACTAGTCTTTAGTAATGAAAGCATTAAAATAGAAAAACAATTTGCAAATTCCAGAAAGCAAGATATTCATCATTCAACTTTCATTAATCTATCCAGATAAACAAACTCTCATTAAATTTATATATCTTCTTAATACCTCTTAACAAGATATTAATAAACCTTTTTTTGTACTCAATATATCAACACATAATTATGGGGCTTTTCATAGAAGAAAACAAAATTTTTGTTCTAATGTTTAAGGTTAACTTCCTTGGGTTGGGATTATTATTATTTTTTTCTTTTTTTTTTTATATATATATACATATAACTTAAAACACTATGCATCTTTAACCTATATAACAAGCTTTCGGCTAATGACTCCTAAACCAGTTGGTCTTAGGGCATTAGGTGTTGAGACACCCCTACGAGCTTAGTAACTCGGGCCGCAGATACTAATGCGTAGATAGTGCAATGTTTGATTTCTTGAAGTTTTTCTCCTTAACCCATGTAACAAGCGTTAGACCAATAACTTCTAAGTCAATTGACTTTACGGTATTAGGTGTTAAAACACCCCTTCGGGTTTAATTGCTTAAGTTAGGGAGGCTACGAAACCAAACTTATCTACATTTTTATTTTCATAATTTCATTTTATTTATTTATTTCTTTTTTTTTGTTTTTTTAAATTATATATTATCCCTTTCCCTTAGTTGTTACCTTTAACAAAAGAACATAAATAATGTAATAATCCAATGTGCAACCCACAATCATATGTTAAAGTGTATGTCTATAAATTAAGGTTTAAGAATACATGTTAAATGAGTATATGAGTAGAATTAAGTGATAATAGTGCGAGAGTTTGTAAACCTGAATATTTCAAGAAGTATTATGATAGACCTTGTTACGAATGGTTACTAAGATGCGTCTTAAGAGTCATAAAAAGATCTCCTTTACTTTACCATCATAGTAACAATAATTTTGCACATGCTTTATGAAATAAAAAACATAGTTAGTTTTTTTTTGTCAACTACTACCCCTTCCCCCCAACCAAAATGAGGCATTGTCCTCAATGTCTTAAAGTAGAAAGATAGAGTATAGAAGACATCACCTGAAATAACTAACACTAACAAACTTGAAACACACTTAAACAAAAATAAAAAATAACAAAACACAATAATTAAACAAAAAGAGACAAAAAATTACAAATGAAGACTCAAATCTAATCTAAGCTTTTTACGGCTTTCCTTAGATGACCAATTTATACAACTCATGAAGGGATCACTTACAGAAATGAAAGATTGTAGTTGGTCAATCAATTGTTTAGCAATAACAGCAGAGATTATGATTTGTCATGTAGAAGATATTAGAAATTCATATTCCACAGCATGATCAAGAAAAGACAACAACTTATCATAATAACCATTAACATTTAATAGACCTATAGGTTTATGGTGAATCTGCAATTGGGCCCAAGAGAAAATATGAAAGATCTCTTCCAATGTGCCTAGACCACGTAGTAAGGCAATGAAGGCATCAACATGGTTAAATATTGCATTCATTCGAGTAGACATTGTGGAGACCTGTAATTCCTCTCCAATTGTTTTTTTAATGATGTCCCCTTGTGCTAAAGTTTTGGAGATGATCCCTAAAATTTGACTATTTCCTAAAAACACAGCTATTGACACATTTCCTATTAACCCCAAATTGTCTCCCCCATACACTAAATGAATCTTTTTCTCAGCTAACACCTGACCAAGATGATTTACTAATTCTAAAAACTCCTCTAGATCTATCGAAAATATAAATATTTCTTATCTAATGACCTGAGGAACTTGTCATTTCTACACACTTCTATTTTCGTTGAATGTATAGGTTGAGTAGAAATGAAAGGAAGGAAGAGAGGATTTTATAGATGAGAAATTGAAAAGGCAATCATACCACCTATATATAGGCTAGCTAGAGTCTCTCTCTCTCTCTATTTATTTTTTAAAAAAATATGTATGTATAGGTGGTTGTGATTGTGGCTCACATTTTCCCTTGGTTTTATGTCCAAGAACACCTTAAACGCCCTTTATGGGCCGGGAATAAGCTTCCCATCCAATTTTCATAAAAACTCGTAAACAAGGTCTTTTTTAGTCAGATTCCCAAGACTATGTCAAGCATGTTCTTTATGAAAATAGGTTCATAAGTCATGAATTGCACGATGCTTATCTTGACTATGATGAGACTTAAGAGTCAATAGAAGATTATATAAAGACTCTATGTTTTGAAATAAATCTCACCTTTTAACAATTTTCACAGGTTTTGTGGGATGCATATGATTCCTTGAATATGGTAGGCCATTAAATTCCTCTTTGTAAGATTTCTCCAGTCCTCTTTTTTGACGAGAAATGTTCCCCATGTGCCTTAGAGTGATAAAATTTAATGAAATTACTTACCTCATTATCGGGAATGCATTTTTGAAATATTTGATCAGGACAATAATTGAATAAGTAAGGGTCATCCTAATAAAAATTTTGCATGTTGCTCAAAAATTTTCTTTTGTCTTCGGTACTCTAATGAGCTGGCAAAAATCTTAAAGCAAGAAAATTGATATTTTTAGCAAACCAAGGCATTGAACTAAAAGAAAGTAGAGATTTATCAAGAAAGTAATCATCGATTGGTGTGATGTCGGGTGTCAAATCTATTGTGACCTTTGATAAAAGATTCGCATCAATATTTTTAGTGCCTTTTTCATCCTTGATTTCTTCTTGTTGGTCATGGCATGAGAAAATGGAAGTGCTAGAGGGAAATCAGTCTTTTCTTTGCAATGTTCAGATTCAACTCCTTCCTTACCCTTAGAGATTAACTTATTATCTTTCTCACAAGGTTCAAGAATTGGTTTTTGAATAACCTTACCACTACAAAGAGTGATAACTGATTTTACTTGATCCATGTGTTGACTTCCAAGACTACTTGCATTTGCATTGTATTGCCACTTAAGATTTTCCTGTGGTTGAGATGGAAACTTACCTTTCTCTTGAAAACTAAGAGTCGATGTGAATTTTGCAAGAGTATCTTTAAAATCTCTTATGTTTTGAGCATGTTGAATGTTGATTGTCTCTTGCTTTTCAATGATTGCATACAAAGTTTCCTTAAAATTTCTTAAAAGGTGGAGCATAAGGAGGTGCATATCCATGAGAATTTTAGAAATTGTGGTGTGCTTGAAATGGTGGTTGTGAAGTTTGTACATTGTTATTATCACTCTTCCAACTGAAATTTGGGTGATTTCTCCAACCAGGGTTATATGTTCACGAGTATGGGTTATGGTTGGCTCTTTGAAAACTATTTAAAGCATGGGCTTGTTCATGGAGACATTCCTTAAAAGAAGGCAAGGTTGGATAATTATTGGTTGAGTGTTCATTTGTTTCACATATTTGATACACATTGTTTTCAACATATTTTAATTGACCACTCCTTTTCAATTCTAGTGCAATGACTTTTCTAGCTAAAGATGCAAACTTGGCTTGGAGGTCATGATCTTCCCTAAGGTTATTGATTAGTACTTAAAAGTGCATTTTTATCATGGTTTTATAATAATATATCTAATAATATAAGATACCTTTAATTTGTGGTAAATGTTCATTTTAAATGCAGGCCTATCACATAAATGAAAGGATTGATTGATGACTTTAAGAACTTAAATTGCAAGGATAAAGAGATGGCCAAACTTAGAAAAGAGATGTCGGTGCAATTCAAACTAGAACACTATTCGGTATTTGGGTCATATCTGGAGCTATATATCGCAGATTTAGTTCCAATTTATATGGATGGAAAGGTAAGACATAGGCCTACAACTTTCATATGGAGCCCAAGATCTCAAAAGGCCATTTTCAAGTCCAAAGTGTAGCAACAACAAAGAAGCCCGAATCTGTCTTCCAGCCCGAGCACTGTTCGGTATTTTGGCCATATCTGGAGTTCTAAAAGTCCAAATGAGCTGAATTGTTTACACAAGAAAGCTGAGACAATTGCCTACAACTTTCATGTTTGCAACTGGCTCCAATTTTGACGTTATCAATGACGTTTTGGGCAAACAAGAGAAGATAAGGATTGTCACCAAGTCAAAAGTTGGCCACCCACTTATCAATTAGTCATCAAATCAATAGTTCCCAATTTTGGGCTATAAAAGGAGGCATTTGCCATGCATTTAGGCATCTTGGTTTCCAGATCAAGATCATGCTCTTCCTTTCTCTCTTTGTATTTTTTTGTAATGTTTATGCTTTGCTTTCATTAATATTAAGTCTATGCCTTTCATTTCCTTTCCTTTACTTAGTTAACTTTTATGTTCTTATTTTGTTTATCTATTTTTCTTTCTTTTATTATGTCTAGCTAAGTTAATTATGTCAAGGTGAAAAGGCTACACTAATGGTGTGAGAATAAGTATAATGTAAACTTAATATGGACTTTAATGTTTGATACTAACATGTTTTATATTTGTTATCTTGTTCACTCTTTAATACTTTGCTTGTTAAATGACTAATCTTGATTTATGTTGTATAACACTTGGTACAACAAATGCTTGGCACTTTCATAGCCCATAATGTATGGTATAACCGACACCTGAGCTATGAAAGGAACTTGATTTGTTGTTAACATAAGTTATAATCATGAATGCTTGACGAGATTTACAAGTATTAGCATTAATTGAATAAGATGACTAATGTAATCATGTTAACAATATATAATCTGATTGGAACCTCCTTTGTGTGTGGTTTCCAATTCAATAATAAGAGTTTATACTATACTTGTTTGATATACCATTAGTGGAACCTCTAACCTTGACATTTGTTATTATTATTGTTTAATCCTTACATTAATATTCTATCTCCAAGTTCTCATCATCTTCTTCTTCTTCTCTTTCTTTATTATTATTATTACTACTACTACTACTACTACTACTACTATTATTATTATTATTATTATTATTATTATTATTGTTGTTGTTGTTGTTGTTGTTGTTGTTGTTGTTGTTGTTGTATTATTGTTATTTATAATTTGTACAAATAACCTCCCTATGGTTCGACCCCGGTCTTGCCGGGTTATTTATTACTTCGACACTCCTGCACTTGGGAGAAGACATCAATCTTTTAGTCATGCCAAGTTTTTGGCGCCGTTGCCGGGGAGGTAAGTTCTTGTATAAATTATAGTATTTATTTTATTTTCTCTTTTCACTTTTCTTGTATATAACTTTGTTTCTTTTCTTTTGTTTCTTTTTATTTTGTTTTCTTCCTCCTTCTTTTGCTATCTTCTTTTTTTTTTTTTTATTCCTACACGTGCATGAGAGTGTGGTCATGTACATCAAGTGGTAGACTTTGTATGGTATCCTCATCATTTTCAAAAAATATGGCCGAAGAAGATAATCAATCACTTCATAATGAAAATAATGAGAATAACCGTGCTAGAACACTTAGAGACCACATGAATCCTACAAGAACAAGTGCACCATCATGCATAGTTTTTCCTCCTGATGCATCTCATTTTAATTTTAAACCAGGTATTATTCAACTTTTACCTTCTTTTCATGGTTTAGAATTGGAAAATCCATACTTGCATTTAAGGGAATTTGAGGAGGTTTGCAGCACATATAATAATTTAAATTGTAACATAAACACCATCAGATTAAAGCTTTTTCCTTTTTCATTAAAAGATAAAGCTAAAACATGGTTACAAAATTTAAGACCAGGATCCATTCATGCTTGGGATGAAATGCAACAATAATTTTTAAAGAAGTTTTTCCCATCTTATAGAACAAACTCTTTCAAAAGACAAATCACCACTTTATCAATGTTGGAATAGGTATCGAGACTTGCTTAGTACTTGCCCTCATCATGGTTTTAAAACATGGAGATTGGTTTCACATTTCTATGAAGGGTTAACACCTAAAGATAGGCAAATGGTTGAATTGATGTGCAATGGAACTTTTGAAGATAAAGACCCTGATGAAGCAATGGAGTACTTAGACTTGTTAGCTGAAAATGCTCAAAATTGGGACACTGCGGGTACTTATGAGGCACCAAGTAAAACTCAACCTCACACATCTAGTGGAGGCATGTACAACCTTAGGGAAGATCATGACCTTCAAGCCAAGTTTGCATCTTTAGCTAGAAAAGTCGAGGCACTAGAATTGAAAAAGAGTGGTCAATTAAAATCTGTTGAAAACATTGTGTGTCAAATCTGTGAAACAAATGAACACTTAACCAACGATTTTCCAACCTTGCCTTCTTTTAAGGAATGTCTCCATGAACAAGCCCATGCTTTAAACAGTTTTCAAAGGGCCAACCACAACCCATACTCCCAAACATACAACCCTGGTTGGAGAAATCACCCAAATTTTAGTTGGAAGAGTGAGAACAACAATGCACAAACTTCACAACCACCGTTTCAAGCACACCACAATTTCCAAAATTCTCATGGATATACACCTCCTTATGCTCCACCTCCTAGAAGAAATCTTGAGAAAACATTGCATGCATGACAAATTTTAAAGATACTCATGCAAAATTAACATCTACTCTCAGTTTCCAAGAGAAAGGTAAGTTTCCATCTCAACCACAACAAAATCCCAAGGGGCAATATAATGCAAATGCAAGTAGTTCCGGAAACCAACATATGGATCAAGTCAAATCAGTCACTACTCTGCGCAGTGGTAAGGTTATTGAAAAACCCTCTCTTGAACCTTATGAGAAAGATGATGAGTCAATCTCTAAGGGTAAGGAAGGGGTTGAATCTGAAAATTGTAAAGAAAAGACTGATTCTCTGCCAGCACTTGCATTTCCTCAAGCCATGACCAAACAAAGGAAAGTTAATCACAACTCTGAAATCTTTGAAACTTTCAAACAGGTAAGGATCTTTGCTGGATGCTATTAAACAGGTTCCTTCCTATGCTAAATTTTTGAAAGATCTTTGCACTGTGAAGAGGAAACTGAATGTGAAAAAGAAAGCCTTTCTAGCGGAACAAGTAAGTGCCATTCTTCAAAACAATAATGCTTTGAAATATAAAGACCCTGGTTGCCCTACAATTTCCTTCTTTATTGAAGAGCATAAAATTGAAAGAGCCTTACTTGATCTTGGTGCTAGTGTGAATTTACTTCCATATTCAGTTTTTCAGAGTCTCAATCTAGGTGAGTTAAAACCAACTTCTATAACTCTTTTACTTGCCGATAGATCTATAAAAGTGCCTAGAGGAATAATTGAAGATGTGTTAGTACAAGTCGATAAATTCATTTATCCTATGGATTTTATTATCTTGGACACACAACCTGTTGAAGTATGTAATTCATTTCCTGTTATTTTAGGACGTCCATTTCTTGCAACTTCTGATGCATTGATTAATTGTAGGAATGGACTGATGAAGCTATCATTTGGAAACATGACATTGGAGATGAATATTTTCAACATTTGCAAGCAACCTAGAGATGATAATGATTTACAGGAAGTGGACTTTACTGAAAAATTAATTCATGATCAATTCCAACCACTTCCAATGAAATTGAGATTGATGAATCTGATGATTTGGAAATAATTTATTTTCAGGAAGAATCAAAGACAAGTAATTGGAGGCCACAAATTGAGGAATTGCCACCATGATCAATTAAATCCATACCTTCAAGTGTTCAACCACCAAAACCTGATTTGAAGTCGTTGCCATCCAATCTCAAATACTCATTTTTGGGAGAAAATGAAACTTTTCCGGTAATAGTCTCTTCCAAACTTAATGCACATCAAGAAGGTAAGTTATTACAAACTCTGAAAATGCACAAAAATGCATTAGGATGGACCATAGTCGATATAAAAGGAATTAGTCCTTTAATTTGTACACACAGAATTTATTTAGAGGAAAATGCTAAACCCTCTAGCGAAATGCAACGAAGGCTAAATCCTAATATGAAAGAAGTAGTGAAAAATAAAGTCATTAAGCTTCTAGATAATGAAATCATTTATCCTATTTCTAACAGCAAATGGGTAAGTCCTACCCAAGTTGTACCTAAGAAGTCTAGAGTCACTGTGATAACAAATGAGAACAATGAGTTAATTCCCACTAGAACTGTTACTGGTTGGCGCATGTGCATTGACTATAGGAAACTTAATTCAATGACTAGAAAAGATCATTTTCCTTTACCTTTCATGGATCAAATCCTAGAAAGAGTTGCAAGTCATGAATTTTATTGTTTCCTAGATGGCTATTCGGGTTGCAACCAAATTGAAATTGCATTGGAAGATCAAGAAAAGACTACTTTCACATGTCCATTTGGTACTTTTGCATATCGAATGATGCCTTTTGGATTATGTAATGCACCAGCCACATTTCAAAGATGCATGCTTAGTATATTTAGTGATATGGTTGAACATTTTCTTGAGATTTTCATGGATGATTTTTCTGTTTTTGGCGATTCATTTGATGATTGTTTGACTAACTTAGAAAAGGTTTTGACTAGGTGTGAAGAGAAGAATCTTGTGCTGAATTGGGAAAAATGTCATTTTATGGTAACAAACGGCATTGTACTTGGTCACATTGTTTCATCAAAAGAAATTGAGGTTGACAAATCTAAAATCGAGTTAATTGCAAACTTGCTAATACCAAAATCTCTTAAAGATGTTAGATCATTCCTGGGACATGCTGGTTTTTATAGAAGGTTCATCAAAGATTTTAGTGTAATATCTAATCCTTTAAGTAACCTTCTAACAAAGGATACTATTTTTGAATGGACTGAACATTGTGAAGAAGCCTTTGTTAAACTTAAAAACTTGCTTACTTGTGCTCCTATCATTCAACCTCCCGATTGGTCATTACCTTTTGAAATAATGTGTGATGCTAGTGATTATGCCGTAGGTGCTATTTTGGGACAAAGAAAAGATAAGAAACCTTATGTAATTTACTATGCAAGTAAAACTTTAAATAGTGCTCAAATGAATTATACTACCACTGAAAAAGAATTACTTGTAGTAGTATTTGCATGTGAAAAATTCAGATCTTATCTTGTTGGCTCACCTGTTGTTGTTTTTAGTGATCAAGCATTGAAATATCTTCTTTCTAAGAAAGATTCTAAGGCTAGATTGGTGCGGTGGATTTTATTACTTCAAGAATTTGATATCACAATCAAAGATAAGAAAGGCAGCGAAAATGTTGTCGCAGATCACTTGTCAAGATTGACAACAGATTCGAAAACTGACATCACACCAATCGATGACTACTTTCCCTATGAATCTTTACTTTCTATCTCTACAATGCCTTGGTTTGCTAATATTGTCAATTTTCTTGTTTCAGGACAATTGCTAGCTCATTGGAGTACCCAAGATAAAAGAAAGTTCTTGAACGAAGTGAAGAACTTTTATTGGGATGATCCTTATTTATTCAAATATTGTCCTGATCAAATATTTCGAAGATGCATTCCGGACAATGAGGTAAGTAGTGTCATTAAATTTTGTCATTCTGAGGCATGTGAGGGCCATTTCTCATCAAGAAAGACAGCTGCAAAAATCTTACAAAGTGGATTTTAGTGGCCCACCATGTTCAAAGACTCACATGCATTCTGCAAGTCTTGTGAAAATTGTCAAAAGTTGGGATCTATTTCAAAACGTCACATGATGCCTTTAAATCCTATTATTGTCATTGAGATCTTTGATTGTTGGGGTATAGATTTCATGGGTCCATTCCCTCCATCATTTGGTTTCTTATACATATTAGTCGCAATAGATTATGTTTCAAAATGGATAGAGGCAATTCCAAGTCGAAACAATGATCACAAAACAGTGATAAAGTTTTTGAAAGAAAATATTTTGAGTCGATTTGGAGTCTCTCGAGCCAAAATAAGTGATGGTGGAACACATTTCTGCTATAAGCCATTTGAATCTTTAATGAAGAAATATAGAATCACACATAAAGTTGCCACCCCTTATCACCCTCAAACAAGTGGACAAGTAGAGCTTGCTAATAGGGAGATCAAACATATTTTGGAGAAAACAGTGAACCCTAATAGGAAAAACTGGTCTTTAAGACTTAATGATGCATGACACGACTAAAATGTAGATGTCTTCTCCCAAGTGCAGGAGTGTCGAAGTAATAAATAACCCGGCAAGACCGGGGTCGAACCACAGGGAGGTTAATTGTACAAATTATAAACAACAATAACAACAACAACAATAGTAATAATAATAATAATAATAATAATAATAATAATAATAATAATAATAATAGTAGTAGTACTAATAATAATAATAATAATAATAATAATAAAGAAAGAGAAGAAGAAGAAGAAGATGATGATGAGAACTTGGAGATCAAATATTAATGTAAGGATTAAGCAATAATAATAACAAATGTCAAGGTTAGAGATTCCACTAATGGTATATCAAACAAGTATAGTATAAACTCTTATTATTGAATTGGAAACCACACACAAAGGAGGTTCCAATCAGATTATATATTGTTAACATGATTACATTAGTCATCTTATTCAATTAATGCTAATACTTGTAAATCTCGTCAAGCATTCATACTTATAACTTATGTTAACAACAAATCAAGTTCCTTTCATAGCTCAGGTGTCGGTTATACCATACATTATGGGCTATGAAAGTGCCAAGCATTTGTTGTACCAAGTGTTATACAACATAAATCAAGATTAGTCATTTAACAAGCAAAGTATTAAAGAGTGAACAAGATAACAAATATAAAACATGTTAGTATCAAACATTAAGGTCCATATTAAGTTTACACTATACTTATTCTTACACCATTAGTGTAACCTTTTCACCTTGACATAATTAACTTAGCTAGACATAATGAAAGAAAAGAAAATAAATAAACAAAATAAGAACATAAAAGTTAACTAAGTAAAGGAAAGGAAATGAAAGGCATAAACTTGATATTAATGAAAGTAAAGCATAAACATTACAAAAAATACAAAGAGAGAAAGGAAGAGCATGATCTTGATCTGAACACCAAGATGCCTAAATGCATGGCAAATGCCTCCTTTTATAGGCCAAAATTGGGAATTATTGATTTGATGACTAATTGATAAGTGGGTGGCCAACTTTTGACTTGGTGACAATCCTTATCTTCTCTTGTCTGCCCAAAACGTCATTGATAACGTCAAAACTGGAGCCAGGTGCAAACATGAAAGTTGTAGGTAATTGTCTCAGCTTTCTTGTGTAAACAATTCAGCTCATTTGGACTTTTAGAACTCCAGATATGGCCAAAATACCGAACAGTGCTCGGGCTGGAAGACAGATTCGGGCTTCTTTGTTGTTGCTACACTTTGGACTTGAAAATGGCCTTTTGAGATCTTGGGCTCCATATGAAAGTTGTAGGCCTATGTCTTACCTTTCCATCCATATAAATTGGAACTAAATCTGCGATATATAGCTCCAGATATGACCCAAATACCGAATAGTGTTCTGGTTTGAATTGCACCGACATCTCTTTTCTAAGTTTGGCCATCTCTTTATCCTTGCAATTTAAGTTCTTCAAGTCATCAATCAATCCTTTCATTTATGTGATAGACCTGCATTAAAAATAGACATTTACCACAAATTATAGGTATCTTATATTATTAGATACATTATTATAAAACATATTTTAGTTAAGGAGTTATTGATACTTCAAGTGCAAAATGATGATATAAAACCATGATAAAAATGCACTTTTAAGTACTAATCACACCCCTCAACCAGCTTATTACTAGTCCCTAGTAATTAAAGCGTTAAAACAATTTGCAAATTTCACAAAGCAAGGTATTCATCATTTAACTTCCATTAATCTATCCAGATAAACAAACTCTCATTAAATTTATATATCTGCTCAATACCTCTTAACAAGATATTAATAAACCTTTCTTTTGTGCTCAGTGTATCAACACATAATTATGGGGCTTTTCTTGGAAGAGAACAAAATTTTTGTTCTAATGTTTAAGGTTAACTTCCTTGGGTTGGGATTACTATTTTTGTCTTTTTTTTTTTTTTTTAACTCTATATACATATACTTTAAAAACATCATGCATCTTTAACCCATGTAACGAGCTTTCAGCTAATGACTCCCAGACCAGTTGGTCTTAGGGCATTAGGTGTTAAGACACCCCTACGAGCTTAGTAACTCGGGTCGCAGATACTGATATGTAGATAGTGCAATGTTTGATTCCCTTAAGCTTTTCTCCTCAACCCATGTAACAAGCGTTGGGCCAATAGCTCCCAAGTCAGTTGACTTTAAGGTATTAGGTGTTATCATCATTTTTTTTCTTCTTTTTTCTTCTTTTTTTTTTCTTTCTTTTTTTTCATGTTTTTTTTTTTTAATTATATACAATCCCTTTCCCTTAGTTGTTACCTTTAACAAAAGAACATAAATAATGTAATAATCCAATATGCAACCCACAATCATATGTTAAAGTGTGTGTGTGTAAATTAAGGTTTAAAAATACATGTTAAATAAGTATATGAGCAGAATTAAATGGTAACAATACGAGAGTTTGTAAACCTGAATATTTCAGGAAGTATTATAATAGACCTTGTTAAGAATGGTTACTAAGATGCGTCTCAAGAGTCACTTTAACAAAAGAACTCCTTTACTCTGCCATCCTAGCAACAACAATTATGCACATGCTTTATGAAATGAAAAACAATTTTTTTTTTTATCAACTACTACCCTCTCCCCCCAACCAAAACGAGACATTGTCCTCAATGTTTAAAGGTAGAAAGATAGAGTATAGAAGATATCACCTGAAATAACGAACACTGACAAAACCTGAAACACACTGAAACAAAAATAAGAAATAACAAACCACAATAATAAAACCAAAAGACACAAAAATTCACAAATGAAGGCTCAAATCCAATCTAAGCTTTTTACGGCTTCCCGTAGATGACCAATTTATGCGACTCATGGAAGGATCAATCACAGGAATGAAAGATTGTAGTTGGTCAATCAATTGTTCAGCAATAGGAGCAGAGATTATGATTTGTCGTGCAAAAGATGTTAGAAATTCCTGTTCCACAGCATGATCAAGAAAAGACAACAACTTATCATAATAACCATTAACATTTAACAAACCTATGGGTTTATGGTGAATGTGCAATTGAGCCCAAGAGAAAATATGAAAGATCTCTTCCAATGTGCCTAGACCACCTGGTAAAGCAATGAAAGCATCAGCATGGTTAAACATTGCATTCATTCGAGCCGACATTGTGGAGACCTGAAGTTCCTCTCCAATTGTTTTTCCAATGATGTCCCCTTGTGCCAAAGCTTCAGGGACGACTCCTAAAACTTGACTACCTCCTAAAAATGCAGCTATTGACACACCTCCCATTAACCCAAGACTGCCTCCCCCATACACTAAATGAATCTTTCTCTCAGCTAGCACCTGACCAAGATGATTTGCTGATTCTAAAAACTCTTTTTCTTTCCCAGGACTAGATCCACCGAAAACACAAATATTTCTTATTTGATGACTTGAGGAACTTGCCATTTCTACACACTTCTGTATTTGTTGAATGTATGGGTTGAGTAGAAATGAAAGGAAGGAAAATAGGGTTTTATAGATGAGAAAGTAGAAAGGCAATCATAACATCTATATGTAGGCCAGCTAGAGTCTCACACACTCTCTCTCTCTTTTTATTTATTTATTTATTTACTTTTGAAAAAAACATGTGTATGTACAGGTAGTTGTGATTGTGGCTCACATCTTCCCTTGGTTTTACGTCCAAGAACGGCTTAAACGCCCTCTATGGGTCGGGGATAGGCTTCCCATCCAGTTTTCTTAAAAACTGGCAAACAGGGTCTTTTTTAGTCAGATTCCCAAGACTAAGTCGATCATGTTCTTTATGAAATAGTGGCCATAAATCATGAATTGCACGATGCACATCTCCACTAGGATGCGTCTCAAGAGTCAATAGAAGATTATCGAAAGACTCCTTACTCAGGCCATCCTTAATGAATTGTATTTTATCTTCACGGTTTATAGATACCATTCCTAAAGAATGACATTGTGTATTACAAGTCCATCTAGCACATCGATGACAGACATCCAGTCGTTTTGCACGACGCTTCTTTGCAAAAGTGCTTTTACCTGTTCCAGGCATGTGTGAAATGAAGAAGTTAGAGGACTCACCTGATAATCGGATCTTTGCTTCAATCAACCAACGAATATCTTCAGGAATTCCATGATTCATTAACAATCTCAATCTTGCACATCTAGCATGGTAAATTTTTGTAATCGCATTCTGAGGCAGAGCAGGAAAATACTTTTTCAATTTTTCAAGATTAGTGTCCATTTTCAAATGAGAATTGGAAGAGAGATTCAAAGAATTGCACAAATATATACACAGATATCAGTAATTGTGGGAAACTGAAAGAACCGACTTAAGTCACGGAGTACCGTTATCCGCCATTTGACCGGGGTGAAAGAAACTTGCAAAAATCACTCAAAAAGAAACAAAAATAAAATAAAATAAAATAAAATAAAATCAATCTTTATATACAGGATCACCCAATTCAATAGAGTTATGTTCAACTGAAAAATTGTCAAAGTAAACTTTCAAACGATGTCCATTTACCTTGAAAACATTGCCATTCGTTGGATTCTCGATGTCATAGGCCCCATATGGATACACATGTTTCACAATAAAAGGACCGCTCCATCTTGATCTTAATTTTCCAGGAAATAAATGCAGTCGAGAATTATAAAGCAAGACTTTTTGACCAACATTGAAGGTTTTTCTCTGTATTTTCTTGTCATGAAATTCTTTTATTCTTGCTTTATGAATTCTTGAATTTTCATATACATCATTTCTTATTTCCTCAAGCTCATTTATTTGTAATTTTCGCAGTTGACTAGCATCATCCAGATTTGAATTGAAAGTTTTAATAGCCCAATAAGCTTTATGTTCAAGTTCCACAGGCAAGTGACAAGGTTTTCCATAGACTAGTCTATAAGGTGACATACCTAATGATGTTTTATAAGCAGTTCGATAAGCCCAAAGTGCATCATTAAGTCTTAAAGACCAGTCTTTCCTATTAGGGTTCACTGTTTTCTCCAAAATATGTTTGATCTCCCTATTAGCAAGCTCTACTTGTCCACTTGTTTGAGGGTGATAAGGGGTGGCAACTTTGTGTGTGATTCCATATTTCTTCATTAAAGACTCAAATGGCTTGTTGCAGAAATGTGTTCCACCATCACTTATTATGGCTCGAGGGACTCCAAATCGACTCAAAATATTTTCTTTCAAAAACTTTATCACTGTTTTGTGATCATTGTTTCGACTTGGAATTGCCTCTATCCATTTTGAAACATAATCTACTGCGACTAATATGTATAAGAAACCAAATGATGGAGGGAATGGGCCCATGAAATCTATACCCCAACAGTCAAAGATCTCAATGACAATAATAGGGTTTAAAGGCATCATGTGACGTTTTGAAATAGATCCCAACTTTTGACAATTTTCACAAGACTTGCAGAATGCATGTGAGTCTTTGAACATGGTGGGCCAGTAAAATCCACTTTGTAAGATTTTTGCAGTTGTCTTTCTTGATGAGAAATGGCCCCCACATGCCTCAGAATGACAAAATTTAATGACACTACTTACCTCATTGTCAGGAATGCATCTTCGAAATATTTGATCAGGACAATATTTGAATAAATAAGGATCATCCCAATAAAAGTTCTTCACTTCGTTCAAAAACTTTCTTTTATCTTGGGTATTCCAATGAGTTGGCAATTGTCCTGAAACAAGAAAATTGACAATATTAGCAAACCAAGGCATTGTAGAGACAAAAAGTAAAGATTCATCAGGAAAGTAGTCATCGATTGGTGTGATGTCAGTTTTCGAATCTGTTGTCAATCTTGACAAGTGATCTGCGACAACATTTTCGCTGCCTTTCTTATCTTTGATTGTGATATCAAATTCTTGAAGTAATAAAATCCACCGCACCAATCTAGCCTTGGAATCTTTCTTAGAAAGAAGATATTTCAATGCTGCATGATCACTAAAAACAACAACAGGTGAGCCAACAAGATAAGATCTGAATTTTTCACATGCAAATACTACTGCAAGTAATTCTTTTTCAGTGGTGGTATAATTCATTTGAGCACTATTTAAAGTTTTACTTGCATAGTAAATTACATAAGGTTTCTTATCTTTTCTTTGTCCCAAAACAGCACGTACGGCATAATCACTAGCATCACACATTATTTCAAAAGGTAATGACCAATCGGGAGGTTGAATGATAGGAGCACAAGTAAGCAAATTTTTAAGTTTAACAAAGGCTTCTTCACAATGTTCAGTCCATTCAAAAATAGTATCCTTTGTTAGAAGGTTACTTAAAGGCTTAGATATTACACTAAAATCTTTGATGAACCTTCTATAAAAACCAGCATGTCCCAAGAATGATCTAACATCTTTAAGAGATTTTGGTGTTGGCAAGTTTGCAATTAACTCGATTTTAGATTTGTCAACCTCAATTCCTTTTGATGAAACAATGTGACCAAGTACAATGCCGTTTGTTACCATAAAATGACATTTTTCCCAATTCAGCACAAGATTCTTCTCTTTACACCTGGTTAAAACCTTTCCTAAATTAGTCAAACAATCATCAAATGAATTGCCAAAAACAGAAAAATCATCCATGAAAATCTCAAGAAAATGTTCAACCATATCGCTAAATATACTAAGCATGCATCTTTGAAATGTGGCTGGTGCATTACATAATCCAAAAGGCATCCTTCGATATGCAAAAGTACCAAATGGACATGTGAAAGTAGTTTTTTCTTGATCTTCCAATGCAATTTCAATTTGGTTGTAACCCGAATAGCCATCTAGGAAACAATAAAATTCATGACCTGCAACTCTTTCTAGGATTTGATCCATGAAAGGTAAAGGAAAATGATCTTTTCTAGTCATTGAATTAAGTTTCCTATAATCAATGCACATGCGCCAACCAGTAACAGTTCTAGTGGGAATTAATTCATTGTTCTCATTTGTTATCACAGTGACTCCAGACTTCTTAGGTACAACTTGGGTAGGACTTACCCATTTGCTGTCAGAAATAGGATAAATGATTTCATTATCTAGAAGCTTAATGACTTCATTTTTCACTACTTCTTTCATATTAGGATTTAGCCTTCGTTGCATTTCTCTAGAGGGTTTAGCATTTTCCTCTAAATAAATTCTGTGTGTACAAATCAAAGGACTAATTCCTTTTATATCAGTTATGGTCCATCCTAATGCTTTTTTGTGCATTTTCAGAGTTTGTAATAACTTACCTTCTTGATGTGCATTAAGTTTGGAAGAGATTATTACCGGAAAAGTTTCATTTTCTCCCAAAAATGAGTATTTGAGATTGGATGGCAATGACTTCAAATCAGGTTTTGGTGGTTGAACACTTGAAGGTATGGACGTAATTGGTCGTGGTGGCAATTCCTCAATTTGTGGCCTCCAATTACTTGTCCTTGATTCTTCCTGAAAATAAATCATTTCCAAATCATCAGATTCATCAATCTCAATTTCATTGGAAGTGGTTGGAAATTGATCATGAATTAATTTTTCAGTAAAGTCCACTTCCTGTAAATCATTATCATCTCTAGGTTGCTTGCAAATGTTGAAAATATTCATCTCCAATGTCATGTTTCCAAATGATAGCTTCATCAGTCCATTCCTACAATTAATCAATGCATTAGAAGTTGCAAGAAATGGACGTCCTAAAATAACAGGAAATGAATTACATACTTCAACAGGTTGTGTGTCCAAGACAATAAAATCCACAGGATAAATGAATTTATCGACTTGTACTAACACATCTTCAATTATTCCTCTAGGCACTTTTATAGATCTATCGGCAAGTAAAAGAGTTATAGAAGTTGGTTTTAACTCACCTAGATTGAGACTCTGAAAAACTGAATATGGAAGTAAATTCACACTAGCACCAAGATCAAGTAAGGCTCTTTCAATTTTATGCTCTCCAATAAAGCAAGAAATTGTAGGACAACCAGGGTCTTTATATTTCAAAGCATTATTGTTTTGAAGAATAGCACTTACTTGTTCGGCTAGAAAGACTTTCTTTTTCACATTCAGTTTCCTCTTCACAGTGCAGAGATCTTTCAAAAATTTAGCATAGGAAGGAACCTGTTTAATTGCATCCAGCAAAGGTATATTGATCCTTACCTGTTTGAAAATTTCATAAATTTCAAAATTGTGATTGACTTTCCTTTGTTTGGTCATGGCTTGAGGAAATGGAAATGCTGGCGGTGAATCAGTCGTTTCTTTGCAATTTTCAGATTCATCCCCTTCCTTACCCTCAGAGATTGATTCATCATCTTTCTCATAAGGTTCAAGAGAGGGTTTTTCAATAACCTTACCACTGCGCAGAGTAGTGACTGATTTGACTTGATCCATGTGTTGGCTTCCGAAACTACTTGCATTTGCATTGTATTGCCCTTTGGGATTTTGTTGTGTTTGAGATGGAAACTTACCTTTCTCTTGGAAACTGAGAGCAGATGTTAATTTAGCAAGAGTATCTTTAAAATCTGTCATGTTTTGAGCAAGTTGAGTATTGATTGTCTCTTGCTTTTCAATGAATGCATGCAATGTTTCCTCAAGATTTCTTCTAGGAGGTGGAGCATAAGGAGGTGCATATCCATGAGAATTTTGAAAATTATGGTGTGCTTGAAACGGTGGTTGTGAAGTTTGTGCATTGTTATTCTCACTCTTCCAACTGAAATTTGGGTGATTCCTCCAAACAATGATAATAACAAATGTCAAGGTTAGAGGTTCCACTAATGGTATATCAAACAAGTATAGTATAAACTCTTATTATTGAATTGGAAACCACACACAAAGGAGGTTCCAATCAGATTATATATTGTTAACATGATTACATTAGTCATCTTATTCAATTAATGCTAATACTTGTAAATCTCGTCAAGCATTCATGATTATAACTTATGTTAACAACAAATCAAGTTCCTTTCATAGCTCAGGTGTCGGTTATACCATACATTATGGGCTATGAAAGTGCCAAGCATTTGTTGTACCAAGTGTTATACAACATAAATCAAGATTAGTCATTTAACAAGCAAAGTATTAAAGAGTGAACAAGATAACAAATATAAAACATGTTAGTATCAAACATTAAGGTCCATATTAAGTTTACACTATACTTATTCTTACACCATTAGTGTAACCTTTTCACCTTGACATAATTAACTTAGCTAGACATAATGAAAGAAAAGAAAGTAAAGGAAAGGAAATGAAAGGCATAAACTTGATATTAATGAAAGTAAAGCATAAACATTACAAAAAATACAAAGAGAGAAAGGAAGAGCATGATCTTGATCTGAACACCAAGATGCCTAAATGCATGGCAAATGCCTCCTTTTATAGGCCAAAATTGGGAATTATTGATTTGATGACTAATTGATAAGTGGGTGGCCAACTTTTGACTTGGTGACAATCCTTATCTTCTCTTGTCTGCCCAAAACTTCATTGATAACGTCAAAACTGGAGCCAGGTGCAAACATGAAAGTTGTAGGTAATTGTCTCAGCTTTCTTGTGTAAAACATTCAGCTCATTTGAACTTCTAGAACTCCAAATATGGCCAAAATACCGAACAGTGCTCGGGCTGGAAGACAGATTCGGGCTTCTTTGTTGTTGCTACAATTTGGACTTGATAATGGCCTTTTTAGATCTTGGGCTCCATATGAAAGTTGTAGGCCTATGTCTTACCTTTCCATCCATATAAATTGGACCTAAATCTGAGATCTGTAGCTCCAGATATGGCCCAATTACCGAACAGTGTTCCGGTTTGGATTGCACCGACATCTCTTCTCTAAGTTTGACCATCTCTTTATCCATGCAATTTAAGTTCTTCAAGTCATCAATCAATCCTTTCATTTATGTGATAGACCTGCATTAAAAATAGACATTTACCACAAATTATAGGTATCTTATATTATTAGATACATTATTATAAAACATATTTTAGTTAAGGAGTTATTGATACTTCAAGTGCAAAATGATGATATAAAACCATGATAAAAATGCACTTTTAAGTACTAATCAATGCACTTTGGGCTTATCGAACTGCTTATAAAACATCATTAGGTATGTCACCTTATAGACTAGTCTATGGAAAACCTTGTCACTTGCCTGTGGAACTTCAACATAAAGCTTATTGGGCTATTAAAGCTTTCAATTCAAATTTGGATGATGCTAGTCAACTGCGAAAATTACAAATAAATGAGCTTGAGGAAATAAGAAATGATGCATATGAAAATTCAAGAATTCATAAAGCAAGAATTAAAGAGTTTCATGACAAGAAAATACAGAGAAAAACCTTCAATGTTGGTCAAAAAGTCTTACTTTATAATTCTCGACTGCATTTATTTCCTGGAAAATTAAGATCAAGATGGAGCGGTCCTTTTATTGTGAAACATGTGTATCCATATGGGGCTTATGACATCGAGAATCCAAAGAATGACAATGTTTTCAAGGTAAATGGACATCGTCTGAAAGTTTACTTTGACAATTTTTCAGTTGAACATAACTCTATTCAATTGGGTGATCCTGTATAAAAAGATAGATTTTATTTTATTTTATTTTTGTTTCTTTTTGAGTGATTTTTGCAAGTTTCTCTCACCCCGGTCAAATGGCGGACAACGGTACTCCGTGACTTAAGTCGGTTTTTTCAGTTTCCCACAATAACTGATATTTGTGTATATATTTGTGCAATTCTTTGAATCTCTCTTCTAATTCTCATTTGAAAATGGACACTAATCTTGAAAAATTGAAAAAGTATTTTCCCACTCTGCCTCAAAATGTGATTACAAAAATTTACCGTGCTAGATGTGCAAGATTGAGATTGTTAATGAATCATGGAATTCCTGAAGAGATTCGCTGGTTGATTGAAGCAAAGGTCCGATTATCAGGTGAATCCTCTAACTTCTTCATTTCACACATGCCTGGAATAGGTAAAAACACTTTTGCAAAGAAACGTCGTGCAAAACGACTAGAAGTCTGTCATCGATATGCTAGATGGACTTGTAATACACAATGTCATTCTTTAGGAATGGTATCTATAAACTGTGAAGATAAAATACAATTCATTAAGGATGGCCTGAGTAAGGAGTCTTTAGATAATCTTCTATTGACTCTTGAGACGCATCCTAGTGGAGATGTGCATCGTGTAATTCTTGATTTATGGCCACTATTTCATAAAGAACATGATCGACTTAGTCTTGGGAATCTGACTAAAAAAGACCCTGTTTGCCAGTTTTTAAGAAAACTGGATGGGAAGCCTATCCCCGACCCATAGAGGGCGTTTAAGCCGTTCTTGAATGTAAAACCAAGGGAAGATGTGAGCCACAACCACAATTACCTGTACATACACATGCTTTTTCAAAAAGTAAATAAATAAATAAATAAATAAAAAGAGAGAGAGAGAGTGTGAGACTCCAGCTGGCCTACATATAGGTGTTATGATTGTCTTTCTCATTTCTCATCTATAAAACCCTCTCTTCCTTCCTTTCATTTCTACTCAACCCATACATTCAATAAACACAGAAGTGTGTAGAAATGGCAAGTTCCTCAGGTCATCAAATAAGAAATATTTGTGTTTTCGGTGGATCTAGTCTTGGGAAAGAAAAGGAGTTTTTAGAATCAGCAAATCATCTTGGTCAGGTGCTAGCTGAGAGAAAGATTCATTTAGTGTATGGGGGAGGTAGTCTTGGGTTAATGGGAGGTGTGTCAATAGCTGCATTTTTAGGAGGTAGTCAAGTTTTGGGGGTCGTCCCTGAAGCTTTGGCATAAGGGGACATCATTGGAAAAACAATTGGAGAGGAACTTCAGGTCTCCACAATGTCAGCTCGAATGAATGCAATGTTTAACCATGTTGATGCCTTCATTGCTTTACCAGGTGGTCTAGGCACATTGGAAGAGATCTTTCATATTTCCTCTTGGGCTCAACTTCACATTCACCATAAACCCATAGGTTTGTTAAATGTTAATGGTTATTATGATAAATTGTTGTCTTTTCTTGATCATGTTGTGGAACAGGAATTTCTAACATCTTCTGCATGACAAATCATAATCTCTGCTACTACTGCTGAACAATTGATTGACCAACTACAATCTTTCATTCCTGTGATTGATCCTTCCATGAGTCGTATAAATTGGTCATCTAAGGAAAGCCGTAAAAAGCTTAGATTGGATTTGAGCCTTCATTTGTGAATTTTTGTGTCTTTTGGTTTTATTATTGTGTTTTGGTATTTCTTATTTTTGTTTTAATGTGTTTCAGGTTTGTCAGTATTCGTTATTTTAGGTGATATCTTCTATACTCTATCTTTCTACCTTAAAACATTGAGGACAATGTCTCATTTTGGTTGGGGGAAGAGGGTAGTAGTTGATAAAAAAAAATTATTTTTCATTTCATAAAGCATGTGCATAATTGTTGTTACTAGGATGGCAAAGTAAAGGAGCTCTTTTGTTAAAGTGACTCTTGAGACGCATCTTAGTAACCATTTTTAACAAGGTCTATTATAATACTTCTTGAAATATTCAGATTTACAAACTCTCGCATTGTTATCACTTAATTCTGCTCACATACTTATTTAACATGTATTTTTAAACCTTAATTTACACACACACACTTTAATATATGATTGTGGGTTGCATATTGGATTATTACATTATTTATGTTCTTTTGTTAAAGGTAACAACTAAGGGAAAGGGATTGTATATAATTAAGAAAAAAAACATAAAAAAAAGAAAAAAAAAGAAAAGAAAAAATGATGATAATAAAAATGTAGATAAGTTTGGTTTCGTAGCCTCCCTAACCTAAGCAATTAAGCCCGAAGGGGTGTTTTAACACCTAATACCCTAAAGTCAACTAACTTGGGAGCTATTGGCCCAACGCTTGTTACATGGGTCCAAATCAAGGATAATGGTGATTGAGGTGAGTTCTTTAGGATATGAATGAATCTTAATGTTTATCTTCTCATTTTCTTCATGAATGATTTATTATTGTAAAGAAATTTTAGAAATTATTTAGGTAATGTTATAATCTTGAATTTTTATGGACAAACTTTAGTTTTGGTATAGAGATTGCTTGATTCAATGTCTTACTTAATATGAAAGTACTTGTTCATTCTTAAGCAATAATCAATATTCATCTTTCTAAACTTCATTGTAATATCTTCCGATCTAATATCACCATCGTTGATATTAGGTTGAGTTATCTTATATATGTTGAAGAAATCACCAATACATCACCATTAAAATTGATTTGGACCAAGACTTACTTTTTCTTGTCATTTAAAATCTATTTACACTTTTTTATCTTTGAAAACAAATCCATCAATTATTTTCAACCAAGTTATTATTAATTTAATTTCTCTTGAGTTTTTTTTTGTTACCTAGCTTAATTTCCAGATCTAACTCTCTGTGGATATGACCTCGATCTGACTGAGTTAATTGCTACATCGCACACTCGTGCACTTGCGAGTTAAAACAAGCCAATCATAAAAAGTGGTCAAGCAGCAGGTATCATTTACCCTATTGCAAACTCAAAATGGGTTAGTCCAACCCAAGTTGTCCCAAAAAAAACTGGAGTCACTATAGTGAAGAATGAAAATAATGAGATGGTACCAACTAGAATCCAAACTAGATGGCGTATGTGCATTAATTATCGTAAATTGAACATGGTGACTAGGAAAGACCATTTTCCGCTTCCATTTTTAGACCAAGTGTTTGAAAGAGTAGCTAGAAGAGCTTTCTATTGCTTTCTTGATGGATACTCAGGTTACAACCAAATTGAGATTTCTTTAGAAGACCAAGAAAAAACCACTTTCACTTGTCCTTTTGGTACCTATACTTATAGAAAAATGCCTTTTAGTTTGTGTAATGCACCAGCCACTTTTCAAAGGTGTATGATGAGAATCTTTAGTGACATGGTGGAAAATTTTTTGGAAGTTTTCATGGATGATTTTTCAGTTTATAGGGATTCTTATGAGTTGTGTCTAATGCATTTAGAAAAAGTCCTTGAAAGATGTGAAGAGAGCAATCTTGTACTCAATTGGGAGAAGTGTCATTTTATGGTGACACATGGCATTGTCTTAGGTCACATTATCTCTTCAAAAGAAATAGAGGTAGATAAGTCAAAAGTGGAAATCATTCAAAAATTACCTACCCCTAGGACTGTGAAAGATATTATCCTTTTTAGGACATGCTGGTTTTTATCGAAGATTCATTCATTCTTTTAGTACCATTGCCAAACCATTGTGTAACTTGTTGTCACAAGATGTCCAATTTGATTGGACATCAAAATGTCAAGAAGCTTTTGAAAAGCTTAAAGGGTTGTTGACAACTACACCAATCATGCAAGCTCTTGATTGGTCTTTACCATTTGAACTGATGTGTGATGCTAGTGATTTTACGGTTAAGGCTGTTTTAGGGCAAAGAAAAGACAAGAAACCTCATGTCATATATTATGCTAGCAAGACTTTGAATGATGCTCAATTGAATTACACTACAACTAAAAAAGAATTCTTAGTTGTGGTCTTTGCATTAGACAAGTTTAGGTCTTATTTGGTTGGATCTCTTGTTATTGTTTTCACTGATCATGCAGCATTGAAATATTTGCTCATAAAACAAGATGCCAAACCACGTTTGATTCGATGGATCCTCCTACTCAAAGAGTTTAACCTTGAAATTCAAGATAAAAGGGAGTAGAGAATGTAGTGGCTGATCATTTGTCTCATCTTTCAAGCTATGAGACCATAATTGATGAATCTCCAATAAATGAACTCTTTGCTGATGAAAATTTATTTTGTGCAGGTACTGTCTCCTACATTGGTTCTCCATGGTATGCTGACATAGCAAATTATCTAGGCACAAGTCAGATTCCTTCTCATTGGTCTAAACTTGACAAACAAAAATTTTTGCACAATGTGCGCACCTTTTTTTGGGATGACCCCTACCTATTTAAATACTGTCCTGACCAAATTATTAGGCGGTGCATCCCTAATCATGAAATTCCAAATGGTCATCGATTGAAACTTTATCTTGAAAATGTTGTGGCTGAAGTTGAGACATTGGATCTTGAAGATCCAATACCATTGTAGTATCAAAAGTAATGAGTTTTTATTTTTATTTTCATTTTTTTCTTCTTTCTTCCATCTCTTACATTTTCTTGTTTATGCATTCGGGACAATGGATTATTTTAAGTTGAGGGGTGTGAGGTTCTTTATTTTCAAAAAAAAAAAAAACATCAATGTTTTCTTTTAGTTGTGATATGCAGGTTAAAAAAAAATTCAAGCAAGAAGTTAGCTCATGCCCAATTCAATCAGACATTCATCCTTGAAACCAGAAGGGGAGTAACAATTTTCTAATCTTTATACTTTTCTTCTCTTTCTCTTTTACATTGAGGATAATATAAAACTTAATTTTAGATATTTCATTATGTTGAATGCTTGAGATAACCATGCTTGTTAAAAAAAAAACTTGTATTTGTATGTGAATGAGACTTGTTTAGGATCATCATTATATTTTTGGATTTGTTATTCTGTTGAACATTGCATGCTTTAATTTGGGATAGATAATATCTTATAAAGCAAGATATAACATACTTTTTTTTAAGATTACTGAAGTACATATTTCCTTGTAAAAGTTGTGTGAGTTGTGTGAATATGCATGAAAGATGAGTATGATGCTTTACTTGTGATTATCCCTTTTGATCTAGTCCTAAACAAGGTTTAAGTAAATAGAGTAATAATTATTACACAAATAAATAAATAAATGTGTACAAATTTATATCTACTCCAATGTTTTGAGTTGCTCAGTAATTAGGGGTATTCATCACAAATGTTTATCTTTACGTTAAACGGCAGCTTGAAATATGAGTATGCAAAGCACTTTAAGTTCGTGACTTTGTGAGTAACTGGGTGCATTCATCACAAATGTTTGTATTCGCGTCAAAAGGAAAGTGACTACTTAAAGACAGAATAAATCATATCTTCAAAAAAAAAGAAAAAAGAAAAAAAATATAGATATTTCTCTAGTTTGCTACCTTGTTTGTGTTGGTAAGAAGGGAAGATTACAAGTTGAGTTTTTGTATGAATCAATTATGTTGGTTGCACGATAAATATGACTGAATTTGAAAATTTTGTATGGATGTTTGATTTAGAGAATGTGAGTATGCTTATTTTTCTTTATTTGCTATTGTGTACACTAAGTTAAAGATACCAATGTTTGAATGATAGGTCCTTCAAGTGTGATGAATCGAGCCTGATTATGGTTGTTATTATTATTTTTTTTCATTTCAAAGGTTTTATGTTTTGTTTTGCTTGAGAACTAGCAAAATCTAAGCTGGGGGGTGTGATTGTGCATCAAAAGTGTCATTAAGTCTCTTATTTTATATATGTATTTATTGTTTTTATTTGGTTGTTTTTATAATAATTGATGTGTTTTTTAGTAATGAAGTTTGTTTTAATGTTTCGATAGGTTTTTGGAGCTTAAATGAATTAATTCAAAAAATTCAACGTCGGAATTCAGAACAAAGAATTGAAGAGACATTTAGTTGAAGATTGAAGCAAATCTTGGTTCAAATAAGTGCTCCAAATTTGTCCCAAAAATCAACTCTATTCCAATTCTAGAAAAGAATATCATATGATCTATTTCAAGCCCAAACTTGCCTTATGTTGTGTGCAAACTTCAACCATTAAACACTTAAGGTTTCAATGTTAATCTTAGCCCAAATAATAATTACATTTGTATACTTATTTGATGCTCAAATTCAGCCCAAAATCAGCCCCAAATCAGCCCTAAATCAATCCCAAATCAACCTTCAAATCAACCCAAACACAATCCATGATCTTACATGTCCACACAACAAATAACAATTGATTTATTTTGGGTAATCCATTGATCCAGGAAGGCAAGCACATGGATGGAAAGCTGGAGGGGATATTTTTACATTATTTTGGGTCAAAAAGAAGAAGAAGACAACTCATAAATGAGGAAGAAAAACGTGCACCAAAGTGGTTGCAAAGCTGTCCTGATTTGATTTTTCAGAACACCTTTTGGTGTTTTAACCATAACATTTGACTCAGGTGTCCAAATGAGTTGTTCTTTAATGATCTAGAAAGGTGACAGAATTTCCTATAAATATGTCTCTAATGTTTATTGTTGTTAATAGTGTTTATTAGTTGGAGAGTGAATTTCTTAAGTTGTTGTATTTTTATTTTTGAGCTATTACTTTTATTTGCAATTTTTTTTCTTTTCTTTCCTTTCCTTTTGTATTCATATAATTGTTATATTATTATTATTATTATTATTATTATTATTATTATTATTTTATCATGGCTAATGTTGAATATGTAGAGGGTGAAGGGAGTGTTCAAGGTAATGGACCTCCAAAATTCAATGATCAACCTAATTTTCGAACTCTTACAGAGTATCTTCACCCGGCTAAACAAAGTACACCTTCGTGTATTATCTTACCTCTTAACCAACAAGCTTTCAATTTGAAACCGGGCATGATTCAACTTCTTCCCACATTTCATGGTATGGATTCTGAAAATCCATACATGCACATTAAAGACTTTGAAGAGGTATGTAATACTTTTATTGATAAAACATGCACCGAGAAAGTCATTCAGCCTAAATTGTTCCCATTCTCTCTAAAGGATAAAGCCAAGCTTTGGCTAAACTCCTTGCGTCTTAGGTCTGTAGGTACATGGAGAGAAATGCAAGCTGAATTTTTGGAAAAATACTTCCATACTCATAGAACAACAGCCTTACAATGTCAAATGATGAATTTTAAACAATTATAGACAACAACAGTAACAACAATAACAACAATAATATTAGTAATAGTAATAATAATAGTAGTATTAATAGTAATAATAATTATAATAAAGAAGAAGAAGAAGAAGATGATGATGATGAGAACTTTGAGCTGGAATATTAACGTAAGGATTAAACAATGATAACAATAAATGTCAAGGTTAGAGGATCCACTAATGATATGTGAAATAAGTATAGTATAAACTCTTATTATTCAATTGGAAATCACACATAAAAAAGGTTCCAATTAGACTATAGATTGTTAACATGATTACATTAGTTATCTTATTCAATTAATGCTAATACTTGTAAATCTTGTCAAGCATTCATGATTATAACTTATGTTAACAAAAAATCAAGTTTCTTTCATAGCTCAGATGTCAGTTATACCATACAGTATGGGCTATGAAAATGCCAAGCATTTGTTGTATCAAGTGTTATACAACATAAATCAAGATTAGTCATTTCATAAGCAAAGTATTAAATAGTGACCAAGATAACAAACACAAAACATGTTAGTATCAAACATTAAAGTCCATATTAAGTTTACATTATACTTATTTTTACACCGTTAATGTAACCTTTTCTCCTTGACATAATAAAATTAACTAAACATAATGAAAGAAAGAAAAATAAATAAACAAAATAAGAACATAAATAAGATAAAAGTTAACTAAGTAAATGAAAGGAAATGAAAGGCATAAACTTGATATCAATGAAAATAAGCATTACAAAAAATACAAATTATGCTCTTGTTTTCTCTCTTTGTATTTCTGGTAATGTTTATGCTTTGCTTTCATTAATATCAAGTTTATGCCTTTCATTTCGTTTCATTTACTTAGCTAACTTGTATCTTATTTATGTTCTTATTTTGTTTATCTATTTTTCTTTCTTTCATTATGTCTAGCTAAGTTTATTATGTCAAGGTGAAAAGGTTACGCTAATGGTGTGAGAATAAGTATAGTGTAAACTTAATATGGACTTTAATGTTTGATACTAACATGCTTTATATTTGTTATCTTGTTCACTCTTTAATACTTTACTTGTTAAATGACTAATCTTGTTTTATGTTGTATAACACTTGGGACAACAAATGCTTGGCACTTTCATAGCACATACTGTATGGTATAACCGACACCTGAGCTATGAAAGGAACTTGATTTGTTGTTAACATAAGTTATAATCATGAATGTTTGACAAAATTTACAAGTATTAGTATTAATTGAATAAGATGACTAATGTAATCATGTTAACAATCTATAATCAGATTGGTACCTCCTTTGTGTGTGGTTTCCAATTGAATAATAAGAGTTTATACTATACATGTTTGATATACCATTAGTAGATCCTCTAACCTTGACATTATTTGTTATCATTGTTAAATCTTTACGTTAATATTCCATCTCAAAGTTCCATCTTCTTCTTCTGTTTCTTTATTATTATTGTTATTATTATTAGTAGTAGTATTTCTACTACTACCACTACTACTTCTATTGTTATTATTATTATTGTTGTTGTTGTTGTTGTTATTATTATAGTTGTTGTTGTTTTTGTTTTTGTTATTGTTGCTGTTATTATTGTTATTGTTATTGTTATTGTTGTTGTTATTATTGTTATTATTGTTGCTTATAATTGTTGTCTATAATTTGTACAATTAAACTTAATATTAATGAAAGCAAAGCATAAACATTACAAAAAATACAAAGAGAGAAAGGAAGAGCATGATCTTGATCTGAACACCAAGATGCCTAAATGCATGGCAAATGCCTCCTTTTATAGGCCAAAATTGGGAACTATTGATTTGATGACTAATTGATAAGTGGGTGGCCAACTTTTGACTTGGTGACAATCCTTATCTTCTCTTGTCTGCCCAAAACATCATTGATAACGTCAACATTGGAGCCAGTTGCAAACATGAAAGTTGTAGACAATTGTCTCAACTTTCTTGTGTAAAAACTTCAGCTCATTTGGACTTCTAGAACTCCGGATATGGCCAAAATACCGAATAGTGCTCGGGCTGGAAGACAGATTCGGGCTTCTTTGTTGTTGCTAGAATTTGGACTTGATAATGGCCTTTTTAGATCTTGGGCTCCATATGAAAGTTGTAGGCCTATGTCTTACCTTTCCATCCATATAAATTGGACCTAAATCTGAGATATATAGCTCTAGATATGACCTAATTACCGAACAGTGTTCTGGTTTGGATTGCACCGACATCTCTTTTCTAAGTTTGGCCATCTCTTTATCCTTGCAATTTAAGTTCTTCAAGTCATCAATCAATCCTTTCATTTATGTGATAGGCCTGCATTAAAAATAGACATTTACCACAAATTATAGGTGATTAGTACTTAAAAGTGCATTTTTGTCATGGTTTTATATCATCATTTTGCACTTGAAGTATCAATAACTCCTTAACTAAAATATGTTTTATAATAATGTATGTAATAATATAAGATACCTATAATTTATGGTAAATGTCTATTTTTAATGCAGGCCTATCCCATAAATGAAAGGATTGATTGATGACTTGAAGAACTTAAATTGCAAGGATAAAGAGATGGTCAAACTTAGAGAAGAGATGTCGGTGCAATCCAAACCGGAACACTGTTCGGTAATTGGGCCATATCTGGAGCTACAAATCTCAGATTTAGGTCCAATTTATATGGATGGAAAGGTAAGACATAGGCCTACAACTTTCATATGGAGCCCAAGATCTAAAAAGGCCATTATCAAGTCCAAATTATAGCAAGAACAAAGAAGCCCGAATCTGTCTTCCAGCCCGAGCACTGTTCGGTATTTTGGCCATATCTGGAGTTCTAGAAGTCCAAATGAGCTGAATTGTTTACACAAGAAAGCTGAGACAATTGCCTACAACTTTCATGTTTGCACCTAGCTCCAGTTTTGACGTTATCAATGACGTTTTGGGCAGACAAGAGAAGATAAGGATTGTCACCAAGTCAAAAGTTGGCCACCCACTTATCAATTAGTCATCAAATCAATAGTTCCCAATTTTGGCCTATAAAAGGAGGCATTTGCCATGCATTTAGGCATCTTGGTGTTCAGATCAAGATCATGCTCTTCCTTTCTCTCTTTGTATTTTTTGTAATGTTTATGCTTTGCTTTCATTAATATCAAGTTTATGCCTTTCATTTCCTTTCCTTTACTTAGTTAGCTTTTATGTTCTTATTTTGTTTATCTATTTTGCTTTCTTTCATTATGTCTAGCTAAGTTAGTTATGTCAAGGTGAAAAGGTTACACTAATGGTGTAAGAATAAGTATAATGTAAACTTAATATGGGCTTTAATGTTTGATACTAACATGTTTTATATTTGTTATCTTGTTCACTCTTTAATACTTTGCTTGTTAAATGACTAATCTTGATTTATGTTGTATAACACTTGGTACAACAAATGCTTGGCACTTTCATAGCCCATAATGTATGGTATAACCGACACCTGAGCTATGAAAGGAACTTGATTTGTTGTTAACATAAGTTATAATCATGAATGCTTGACGAGATTTACAAGTATTAGCATTAATTGAATAAGATGACTAATGTAATCATGTTAACAATATATAATCTGATTGGAACCTCCTTTGTGTGTGGTTTCCAATTCAATAATAAGAGTTTATACTATACTTGTTTGATATACCATTAGTGGAATCTCTAACCTTGACATTTGTTATTATTATTGCTTAATCCTTACATTAATATTTCATCTCAAAGTTCTCATCATCATCATCATCTTCTTCTTCTCTTTCATTATTATTATTATTATTATTATTATTATTATTATTATTATTATTACTACTACTACTACTACTACTACTACTACTACTGATACTATTATTATTATTATTATTATTACTATTATTACTATTGTTGTTGTTGTTATTGTTGTTTTATAATTGTTGTTTATAATTTGTACAATTAACCTCCCTGTGGTTCGACCCCGGTCTTGCCGGGTTATTTATTACTTCGACACTCCTGCACTTGGGAGAAGACATCAATCTTTTAGTCGTGTCAAGTTTTTGGCGCCGTTGCCGGGGAGGTAAGTTCTTGTATAAATTATAATATTTATTTTATTTTCTCTTTTCACTTTTCTTGTATATAACTTTGTTTGTTTTCTATTGTTTATTCTTCTTTTGTTTTCTTCTTCCTTTTATTTTATTCCTACACGTGCATGGGAGTGTGGTCACGTATATCAAGTGGTAGACTTTGTAGGATATCCTCATCATTTTCAGAAAATATGGCTGAAGAAGATAATCAATCACTTCATAATGAAAATAATGAGAATAACCGTGCTAGAACACTTAGAGACCACATGAATCCCACAAGAACAAGTGCACCATCATGCATAGTTTTTCCTCCTGATGCATCTCATTTTAATTTTAAACCAGGTATTATTCAACTTTTACCTTCTTTTCATGGCTTAGAATTGGAAAATCCATACTTGCATTTAAGGGAATTTGAGGAGGTGTGCAACACATATAATAATTTAAATTGTAGCATGAACACCATCAGATTAAAGCTTTTTCCTTTTTCATTAAAAGATAAAGCTAAAACATGGCTACAAAATTTGAGACCAGGATCCATTCGTGCTTGGGATGAAATGCAACAACAATTTTTAAAGAAGTTTTTCCCATCTCATAGAACAAACTCTTTCAAGAGACAAATCACCACTTTCACTCAAAAACCAGGAGAAACATTTTACAAATGTTGGGATAGGTATCAAGACTTGCTTTGTACTTGCCCTCATCATGGTTTTGAAACATGGAGATTGGTTTCACATTTCTATGAAGGGTTAACACCTAAAGATAGGCAAATGGTTGAATTGATGTGCAATGGAACTTTTGAAGATAAAGACCCTGATGAAGCAATGGAGTACTTAGACTTGTTAGCTGAAAATGCTCAAAATTGGGACACCGCGGGTACTTATGAGGCACCGAGTAAAACTCAACCTCATACATCTAGTGGAGGGATGTACAACCTTAGGGAAGATCATGACCTTCAAGCCAAATTTGCATCTTTAGCTAGAAAAGTTGAGGCACTAGAATTGAAAAAGAGTGGTCAATTAAAATCTGTTGAAAACATTGTGTGTCAAATCTGTGAAACAAATGAACACTCAACCAACGATTGTCCAACCTTGCCTTCTTTTAAAGAATGTCTCCATGAACAAGCCCATGCTTTAAACAATTTTCAAAGGGCCAACCACAACGCATACTCCCAAACATACAACCCTGGTTGGAGGAATCACCCAAATTTCAGTTGGAAGAGTGAGAACAACAATGCACAAACTTCACAACCACCATTTCAAGCACACCATAATTTCCAAAATTCTCATGGATATGCACCTTCTTATGCTCCACCTTCTAGAAGAAATCTTGAGGAAACATTGCATGCATTCTTTGAAAAGCAAGAGACAATTAATACTCAACTTGTTCAAAACATGACAGATTTTAAAGATACTCTTGCTAAATTAACATCTGCTCTTAGTTTCCAAGAGAAAGGTAAGTTTCCATCTCAAACACAACAAAATCCCAAAGGGCAATACAATGCAAATGCAAGTAGTTCCGGAAGCCAACACATGGATCAAGTCAAATCAGTCACTACTCTGCGCAGTGGTAAGGTTATTGAAAAACCCTCTCTTGAACCTTATGAGAAAGATGATGAGTCATTCTCTGAGGGTAAGGAAGGGGATGAATCTGAAAATTGCAAAGAAACGACTGACTCACCGCCAGCACTTCCATTTCCTCAAGCCATGACCAAACAAAGGAAAGTCAATCACAATTCTGAAATTTATGAAATTTTCAAACAGGTAAGGATCAATATACCTTTGCTGGATGCTATTAAACAGGTTCCTTCCTATGCTAAATTTTTGAAAGATCTATGCACTGTGAAGAGAAAACTGAATGTGAAAAAGAAAGCCTTTCTAGCCGAACAAGTAAGTGCTATTCTTCAGAACAATAATGCTTTGAAATATAAAGACCCTGGTTGTCCTACAATTTCTTGCTTTATTGGAGAACATAAAATTAAAAAAGCCTTACTTGATCTTGGTGCTAGTGTGAATCTACTTCCATATTCAGTTTTTCAAAGTCTCAATCTAGGTGAGTTAAAACCAACTTCTATATCTCTTTTACTTGCCGATAGATCTGTAAAAGTGCCTAGAGGAATAATTGAAGATGTGTTAGTACAAGTCGATAAATTCATTTATCCTGTGGATTTTATTGTCTTGGACACAGAACCTGTTGAAGCATGTAATTCATTTCCTGTTATTTTAGGACGTCCATTTCTTGCAACTTCTAATGCATTGATTAATTGTAGGAATGGACTGATGAAGCTATCATTTGGAAACATGACATTGGAGATGAATATTTTCAACATTTGCAAGCAACCTGGAGATGATAATGATTTACAAGAAGTAGATCATATTGATGAATTAGTTTATGATCAACTTGAATCTACTTTAAGTAAAAATGAATTGGATGAATCTGAAGATTTGCAAATGATTTATTCTAAGGAAGAAATGACGGATGAAACAAGCACCGAAAATGTTGATGCAAATCTTTTGTCAACATTGACAACAGATTCGACATCTAACATCACACCAATCGATGATTACTTTCCTAACAAATCCTTACTTTCTCTTAGTCCAATGCCTTGGCATAATAAAAATATCAATTTTCTCACCTTAGAAGATTTGCCAGCTGATTGGAGTACGCAAGACAAAGAAAAGTTTTTGAACGAAGTGAAGAGCTTTTACTGTGATGATCCTAACTTATTCAAATATTGTCCTGATCAAATATTTCAAAGATTCATTCCCGACAATGAGGTAAGTAGTGTCATTAAACTTTGTCATTCTGAAGCATGTGGAAGTTATTTCTCGTCAAAAAAGACAGCTACAAAAATCTTTCAAAATGGATTTTATTGGCCCACCATGTTCAAGGACACGCATGCATTCTGCAAAACTTGTGAAAATTGTCAAAAGATTGATACAGGTCAAAAAGTTTTGTTTTATAATTCTCAACTCTATGCATTCCCTAGAGAGCTAAGACCAAGATGGAGCAATCCTTATGGGGCCTGTGATATTGAGAATTCAATGAATGACAATGATTTTAATGAAAATGGACATCGTTTGAAAGCTTACTTTGATAATTTTCCTAGTGAAAATGAATCAACTGGTTGCACTGATCTTGTAGATAAAGGTTAATTTTTTTTTTCTCACATTGTTTTTGTGTTTCTTTTTGAGTGATTTTTGCTAGTTTTTCTCACCCCGGTCAAATGGCGGATAACGGTACTCCGTGACTTAAGTCGGTTCTTTCAGTTTCCTATAATTACTGATATCTGTGTATATATCTGTGTAATTCTTTGAATCTCTCTTCCAATTCTCATTTGAAAATGGACACTAATCTTGAAAAATTAAAAAAGTATTTTCCCGCTCTGCCTCAGAATGCGATTACAAAAATTTACCGTGCTAGATGTGCAAGATTGAGATTGTTAATGAATCATGGAATTCCTAAAGATATTCGCTGGTTGATTGAAGCAAAGGTCCGATTATCAGGTGAGTCCTCTAACTCCTTCATTTCACACATGCCTGGAACAGGTAAAAGCACTTTTGCAAAGAAGCGTCGTGCAAAACGACTGGATGTCTGTCATCGATGTGCTAGATGGACTTGTAATACACAATGTCGGTCTTTAGGAATGGTATCTATAAACCGTGAAGATAAAATACAATTCATTAAGGATGGCCTGAGTAAGGAGTCTTTAGATAATCTTCTATTGACTCTTGAGACGCATCTTAGTGGAGATGTGCATCGTGCAATTCATGATTTATGGCCACTATTTCATAAAGAACATGATCGACTTAGTCTTGGGAATCTGACTAAAAAAGACCCTGTTTGCCAGTTTTTAAGAAAACTGGATGGGAAGCCTATCCCCGACCCATAGAGGGCGTTTAAGCCGTTCTTGGACGTAAAACCAAGGGAAGATGTGAGCCACAATCACAACTACTTGTACATACACATGTTTTTTTTCAAAAGTAAATAAATAAATAAATAAAAAGAGAGAGAGAGAGAGTGTGAGACTCCAGCTGACCTACATATAGATGTTATGATTGCCTTTCTAATTTCTCATCTATAAAACCCTCTTTTCCTTCCTTTCATTTCTACTCAACCCATACATTCAACAAATACAGAAGTGTGTAGAAATGGCAAGTTCCTCAAGTCATCAAATAAGAAATATCTGTGTTTTTGGTGGATCTAGTCCTGGGAAAGAAAAGGAGTTTTTAGAATCAGCAAACCATCTTGGTCAGGTGCTAGCTGAGAGAAAGATTCATTTAGTGTATGGGGGAGGCAGTCTTGGGTTAATGGGAGGTGTGTCAATAGCTGCATTTTTAGGAGGTAGTCAAGTTTTAGGAATCGTCCCTGAAGCTTTGGCACAAGGGGACATCATTGGAAAAACAATTGGAGAGGAACTTCAGGTCTCCACAATGTCGGCTCGAATGAATGCAATGTTTAACCATGCTGATGCTTTCATTGCTTTACCAGGTGGTCTAGGCACATTGGAAGAAATCTTTCATATTTCCTCTTGGGCTCAATTGCACATTCACCATAAACCCATAGGTTTCTTAAATGTTAATGGTTATTATGATAAGTTGTTGTCTTTTCTTGATCATGCTGTGGAACAAGAATTTTTAACATCTTCTGAACGACAAATCATAATCTCTGCTTCTACTGTTGAACAATTGATTGACCAACTACAATCTTTCATTCCTGTGATTGATCCTTCCATGAGTCGCATAAATTGGTCATCTAAGGAAAGCCGTAAAAAGCTTAGATTGGATTTGAGCCTTCATTTGTGAATTTTTGGGTCTTTTGGTTTTATTATGTTTTGTTATTTCTTATTTTTGTTTCAGTGTGTTTCAGGTTTTGTCAGTGTTCGTTATTTCAGGTGATATCTTTTATACTCTATCTTTCTACTTTAGAACATTGAGGACAATGTCTCGTTTTGGTTGGGGGGAGAGGGTAGTAGTTGATAAAAAAAAATTGTTTTTCATTTCATAAAGCATGTGCATAATTGTTGTTACTAGGATGGCAGAGTAAAGGAGTTCTTTTGTTAAAGTGATTCTTGAGACGCATCTTAGTAACCATTCTTAACAAGGTCTATTATAATACTTCCTGAAATATTCAGGTTTACAAACTCTCGTACTGTTACCACTTAATTCTGCTCATATACTTATTCAACATGTATTCTTAAACCTTAATTTACACACACATACTTTAACATATGATTGTGGGTTGCATATTGGATTATTACATTATTTATGTTCTTTTGTTAAAGGTAACAACTAAGGGAAAGGGATTGTATATAATTAAGAAAAAAAAACATGAAAAAAATGAAAAGAAAAAGAAAAAAAAGAAAAAAAAAGAAAAAAAATGATGATAATAAAAATGTAGATAAGTTTGGTTTCGTAGCCTCCCTAACCTAAGCAATTAAGCCCGAAGGGGTGTTTTAACACCTAATACCCTAAAGTCAACTGACTTGGGAGCTATTGGCCCAACGCTTGTTACATGGGTTGAGGAGAAAAGCTTAAGGGAATCAAACATTGCACTACCTACATATCAGTATCTGCAACCCGAGTTACTAAGCTCGTAGGGGTGTCTTAACACCTAATGCCCTAAGACCAACTGGTGTGGGAGTCATTAGCTGAAAGCTCGTTACATGGGTTAAAGATGCATGATGTTTTTAAATTATATGTATATAGAGTTGAAAAAAAAAGCAAAAAAAAGAAAAAGAAAAAAAAGACAAAAATAATAATCCCAACCCAAGGAAGTTAACCTTAAACATTAGAACAAAAATTTTGTTTTCTTCCAAGAAAAGCCCCATAATTATGTGTTGATACATTAACCACACAAAAGAAAGGTTTATTAATATCTTGTTAAGAGGTATTGAGCAGATATATAAATTTAATGAGAGTTTGTTTATCTGGATGGATTAAAGGAAGTTAAATGATGAATACCTTGCTTTGTGAAATTTGCAAATTGTTTTAACGCTTTGATTACTAGGGACTAGTAATAAGCTGGTTGAGGGGTGTGATTAGTACTTAAAAGTGCATTTTTGTCATGGTTTTATATCATCATTTTGCACTTGAAGTATCAATAACTCCTTAACTAAAATATGTTTTATAATAATGTATGTAATAATATAAGATACCTATAATTTATGGTAAATGTCTATTTTTAATGCAGGCCTATCCCATAAATGAAAGGATTGATTGATGACTTGAAGAACTTAAATTGCAAGGATAAAGAGATGGTCAAACTTAGAGAAGAGATGTCGGTGCAATCCAAACCGGAACACTGTTCGGTAATTGGGCCATATCTGGAGCTACAAATCTCAGATTTAGGTCCAATTTATATGGATGGAAAGGTAAGACATAGGCCTACAACTTTCATATGGAGCCCAAGATCTAAAAAGGCCATTATCAAGTCCAAATTGTAGCAAGAACAAAGAAGCCCGAATCTGTCTTCCAGCCCGAGCACTGTTCGGTATTTTGGCCATATCTGGAGTTCTAGAAGTCCAAATGAGCTGAATTGTTTACACAAGAAAGCTGAGACAATTGCCTACAACTTTCATGTTTGCACCTGGCTCCAGTTTTGACGTTATCAATGACGTTTTGGGCAGACAAGAGAAGATAAGGATTGTCACCAAGTCAAAAGTTGGCCACCCACTTATCAATTAGTCATCAAATCAATAGTTCCCAATTTTGGCCTATAAAAGGAGGCATTTGCCATGCATTTAGGCATCTTGGTGTTCAGATCAAGATCATGCTCTTCCTTTCTCTCTTTGTATTTTTTGTAATGTTTATGCTTTGCTTTCATTAATATCAAGTTTATGCCTTTCATTTCCTTTCCTTTACTTAGTTAGCTTTTATGTTCTTATTTTGTTTATCTATTTTGCTTTCTTTCATTATGTCTAGCTAAGTTAGTTATGTCAAGGTGAAAAGGTTACACTAATGGTGTAAGAATAAGTATAATGTAAACTTAATATGGGCTTTAATGTTTGATACTAACATGTTTTATATTTGTTATCTTGTTCACTCTTTAATACTTTGCTTGTTAAATGACTAATCTTGATTTATGTTGTATAACACTTGGTACAACAAATGCTTGGCACTTTCATAGCCCATAATGTATGGTATAACCGACACCTGAGCTATGAAAGGAACTTGATTTGTTGTTAACATAAGTTATAATCATGAATGCTTGACGAGATTTACAAGTATTAGCATTAATTGAATAAGATGACTAATGTAATCATGTTAACAATATATAATCTGATTGGAACCTCCTTTGTGTGTGGTTTCCAATTCAATAATAAGAGTTTATACTATACTTGTTTGATATACCATTAGTGGAATCTCTAACCTTGACATTTGTTATTATTATTGCTTAATCCTTACATTAATATTTCATCTCAAAGTTCTCATCATCATCATCATCTTCTTCTTCTCTTTCATTATTATTATTATTATTATTATTATTATTATTATTATTATTACTACTACTACTACTACTACTACTACTACTACTACTACTGATACTATTATTATTATTATTATTATTATTACTATTATTACTATTGTTGTTGTTGTTATTGTTGTTTTATAATTGTTGTTTATAATTTGTACAATTAACCTCCCTGTGGTTCGACCCCGGTCTTGCCGGGTTATTTATTACTTCGACACTCCTGCACTTGGGAGAAGACATCAATCTTTTAGTCGTGTCAATAGGTATCTTATATTATTAGATACATTATTATAAAACATATTTTAGTTAAGGAGTTATTGATACTTCAAGTGCAAAATGATGATATAAAACCATGATAAAAATGCACTTTTAAGTACTAATCACATGTGGAAGTTATTTCTTGTAAAAAAAGACAACTGCAAAAATTTTTCAAAATGGATTTTATTGGCCCACCATGTTCAAGGACACACATGCATTCTGCAAAACTTGTGAAAATTGTCAAAAAGTTGATACTGGTCAAAAAGTTTTATTTTATAATTCTCAACTCTATGTATTCCCTAGAGAGCTAAGACCAAGATTGAGCAATCCTTATGGGGCCTGTGATATTGAGAATTCAATGAATGACAATGATTTTAAGGAAAATGGACATCGTTCGAAAGCTTACATTGATAATTTTCCTAGGTAAATTGAATCAACTGGTTGGAATGATCTTGTAGATAAAGATTGATTATTTTGTTTTTCTCACATTGTTTTTTTGTTTCTATTTGAGTGATTTTTGCTAGTTTCTCTCACCCCAGTCAAATGACGGATAACGGTACTCCGTGACTTAAGTCGGTTCTTTTAGTTTCCCACAATAATTGATATCTGTGTATATATTTGTGCAATTGTTTGAATCTCTCTTCCAATTTTCATTTGAAAATGGACACTAATCTGGAAAAATTAAAAAAGTATTTTTCTACTCTACCTCAAAATACGATTACAAAAATTTACCATGCTAGATGTGCAAGATTGAGATTGTTAATGAATCATGGAATTCCTGAAGATATTTGCTAGTTGATTGAAGCAAAGGTCCGATTATCAGGTAAGTCCTCTAACTCCTTCATTTCACACATGCTTTGAACAGGTAAAAACATTTTTGCAAAGAAACGTCGTAATACTGAAAGTCTGTCATCAATGTGCTAGATGGGCTTATAATACACAATGTCATTCTTTAAGAATGGTATCTATAAACCATGAAGATAAAATACAATTCATTAAGGATGACCTGAGTAAGGAGTCTTTAGATAATCTTCTATTGAATCTTGAGACGCATCATAGTGGAGATATGCATCGTGCAATTCATAATTTATGGCCACTATTTTATAAAGAACATGATCGACTTAGTCTTGGGAATTTGACTAAAAAAGACTATGTTTGCTAGTTTTTAAAAAAACTACATGGGAAGCCTATCCCCGACCCATAGAGGGCATTTAAGCCGTTCTTGGATGTAAAACCAAGGGAAGATGTGAGCCACAATCACAACTACCTGTAAATACACATGTTTTTTTAATAGTAAATAAATAAATAAATAACAAGAGAGAGAGAGAGAGTGAGACTCTAGCTGGTCTATATATAAGTGTTATAATTGCCTTTCTAATTTCTTATCTATAAACACTCTTTTCCTTCCTTTCATTTCTACTCAACCCATACATTCAACAAATACATAAGTGTGTAGAAATGACAAGTTCCTTAAGTCATCATATAAGAAATATTTGTGTGTTTTCGGTGGATCTAGTCCTAGGAAAGAAAAAGGAGTTTTTAGAATCAGCAAATCATCTTAGTCAAGTGCTAGTTGAGAGAAAGATTCATTTAGTGTATGGGGGAGGCAGTCTTGGGTTAATGGGAGGTGTGTCAATAGCTGCATTTTTAAGAGGTACTCAAGTTTTGGGGGTCGAAGCTTTAGCACAAGGGGACATCATTGGAAAAACAATTAGAGACAAACTTCAGGTCTCCACAATGTCGGCTCAAATGAATGCAATGTTTAACCATGCTGATGACTTCACTACTTTACTAGGTGGTCTAGGCACATTGGAAGAGATCTTTCATATTTCCTCTTGGGCCCAACTACACATTCACCATAAACCCATAGGTTTGTTAAATGTAAATGGTTATTATGATAAGTTGTCTTTTCTTGATCATACTGTGGAACAAGAATTTCTAACATCTTCTGTACGATAAATCATAATCTCTACTGCTACTGCTGAACAATTGATTGACCAACTACAATCTTTCATTCCTGTAATTGATCCTTCCGTGAGTCGTATAAATTGGTCAACTAAAGAAAACCGTAAAAAGCTTAGATTGGATTTGAGCCTTCATTTGCGAATCTTTGTGTCTTTTGGTATTATTATTGTGTTTTGTTGTTTCTTATATTTGTTTTAGTGTGTTTCAGGTTTGTTAGTGTTCGTTATTTCAGGTGATATCTTCCATACTCTATCTTTGTACCTTTAAACATTGAGGACAATGTCTCGTTTTAGTTGGGAAGAGAGGGTAGTAGCTAAAAAAATAACAATTGTGTTTTTTATTTCATAAAGCATATGCAAAATTCTTGTTACTATGATGATAGAGTAAGGAGAACTTTTTATGACTCTTGAAATGCATCTTAGTAACTATTCTTAAGAAGGTCTATCATAATACTTCTTGAAATATTCAGGTTTACAAACTCTCACATTGTTATCATTTAATTCTGCTCATATACTTATTTAACATGTATTCTTAAACCTTAATTTACACACACACACACTTTAACATATGATTGTGGGTTGCATATTGGATTATTATATTATTTATGTTCTTTTGTTAAAGGTAACAACTAAGGGAAATGGATAGTATATAATTAAAAAAAATAAAAAAAAATAAAAAAAATTATAATAATAAAAATGTAGAAAAGTTTGGTTTCGTAGCCACCTTAACCTAAGCAATTAAGCCCGAAGGGGTGTTTTAACACCCAATACCCTAAAGTCAACTGACTTGGGAGCTATTGGCCCAACGCTTGTTACATGGGTTGAGGAGAAAAGCTTAAGGGAATTAAACATTGCACTATCTACATATCAGTATCTATGACCCGAGTTACTAAGCTTGTAGAGGTGTCTTAACACCTAATGCCCTAAGATCAACTGGTCTGGGAGTCATTAGCTGAAAGCTTGTTACATGGGTTAAAGATGCATGATGTTTTTAAATTATATGTATATATATTTTAAAAAAAAAAGAAGATAGAAATAATAATCTCAATCTAAGGAAATTAACCTTAAACATTAGAACAAAAATTTTGTTTTCATCCAAGAAAAGCCCTATAATTATGTGTTGATAAATTGAGCACAAAAGAAAGGTTTATTAATATTTTGTTAAGAGGTATTGAGCAGATATATAAATTTAATGAGAGTTTGTTTATCTTGATAGATTAATGGAAGTTAAATGATTAATACCTTGCTTTGTGGAATTTGCAAATTGTTTTTCTATTTTAACGCTTTGATTACTAGGGACTACTAATAAGCTAGTTGGGGGGTGTGATTAATACTTAAAAGTGCATTTTTTATCATGGTTTTTTATCATCATTTTGCACTTAAAGTATCAATAACTCCTTAACTAAAGCATGTTTTATAATAATATATCTAATATTATTAAGATACCTTTAATTTGTGGTAAATGTTCATTTTAAATGCATGCCTATCACATAAATGAAAGGATTGATTGATAACTTTAAGAACTTAAATTGTAAGGGGAAAGAGATGACCAAACTTAGAAAAGAGATGTCGGTGCAATCCAAAATGGAACACTGTTCTATAATTAGATCATATCTGGAACTATAGATCTCAGATTTAGGTCTACTTTATATGGATGGTGACACGACTAAAAGGTTGATGTCTTCTCCCAAGTGCAGGAGTGTCGAAGTAATAAATAACCCGGCAAGACCGGGGTCGAACCACAGGGAGGTTAATTGTACAAATTATAAACAACAATTATAAAACAACAATAATAACAACAACAACAACAACAAGAATAATAATAATAATAATAATAATAATAGTAGTAGTAGTAGTAGTAGTAGTAGTAGTAGTAATAATAATAATAAAGAAAGAGAAGAAGAAGAAGAAGATGATAACATGGAAATGGATAATTAATGTAAGGATTAAACAATAATAATAAAAAATGTCAAGGTTAGAGGTTCCACTAATGGTATATCAAACAAGTATAATATAAAGTCTTATTATTCAATTGGAAACCACACATAAAGGAGGTTCCAATCAGATTATATATTGTTAACATGATTACATTAGTCATCTTATTCAATTAATGCTAATACTTGTAAATCTCGCCAAGCATTCATGATTATAACTTATGTTAACAACAAATCAAGTTCCTTTTATAGCTCAGGTGTCGGTTATACCATACATTATGGGCTATGAAAGTGCCAAGCATTTGTTGTACCAAGTGTTATACAACGTAAATCAAGATTAGTCATTTAACAAGCAAAGTATTAAAGAGTGAACAAGATAACAAATATAAAACATGTTAGTATCAAACATTAAAGTCCATATTAAGTTTACATTATACTTATTCTTACACCATTAGTGTAACCTTTTCACCTTGACATAATTAACTTAGCTAGACATAATGAAAGAAAGCAAAATAGATAAACAAAATAAGAACATAAAAGCTAACTAAGTAAAGGAAAGGAAATGAAAAGCATAAACTTAATATTAATGAAAGCAAAGCATAAACATTACAAAAAATACAAAGAGAGAAAGGAAGAGCATGATCTTGATCTGAAAACCAAGATGCCTAAATGCATGGCAAATGCCTCCTTTTATAGCCCAAAATTGGGAACTATTGATTTGATGACTAATTGATAAGTGGGTGGCCAACTTTTGACTTGGTGACAATCCTTATCTTCTCTTGTCTGCCCAAAACGTCATTGCTAACGTCCAAATTGGAGCCAGTTGTAAACATGAAAGTTGTAGGAAATTATCTCAGCTTTCTTGTGTAAAACATTCAGCTCATTTGGACTTCTAGAACTCCAGATATGGCCAAAATACCGAACAGTGCTCGGGCTGAAAGACAGATTCGGGCTTCTTTGTTGTTGCTATAATTTGGACTTGATAATGGCCTTTTTAGATCTTGGGCTCCATATGAAAGTTGTATGCCTATGTATTACCTTTCCATCCATATAAATTGGACCTAAATCTGAGATTTGTAGCTCCAGATATGACCCAATTACCGAACAGTGTTCCGGTTTGGATTACACCGACATTTCTTTTCTAAGTTTGACCATCTCTTTGCCTTTGCAATTTAAGTTCTTAAAGTCATCAATCAATATTTTCATTTATGTGATAGGCCTGCATTTAAAATGAACATTTACCATAAATTAAAGGTATTTTATATTATTAGATATATTATTATAAAACAGGCTTTAGTTAAGGAGTTATTGGTACTTCAAGTGCAAAATGATGATATAAAACCATGATAAAAATGCACTTTTAAGTACTAATCACATCCCCCAACCAGCTTATTACTAGTCCCTAGTAATCAAAGCGTTAAAGTAGAAAACAAATTTGCAAATTTCACAAAGCAAGATATTCATCATTTAACTTCCATTAATCCATCCAGATAAACAAACTCTCCTTAAATTTATATATCTGCTCAATACCACTTAACAAGATATTAATAAACCTTTCTTTTGTGCTCAATGTATCAACACATAATTATGGGGCTTTTCTTGGAAGAAAACAAAATTTTTGTTCTAATGTTTAAGGTTAACTTCCTTGGGTTGGGATTATTATTTGTCTTTTTTTTGTCTTTCTTTTTTTAAAAAAAAATCTATATACATATAATTTAAAAACATCATGCATCTTTAACCCATGTAACGAGCTTTCAGCTAATGACTCCCAGACCAGTTGGTCTTAGGGCATTAGGTGTTAAGACACCCCTACGAGCTTAGTAACTCAGGTCGCAGATACTGATATGTAGATAGTGCAATGTTTGATTCCCTTAAGCTTTTCTCCTCAACCCATGTAACAAGCGTTGGGCCAATAGCTCCCAAGTCAGTTGACTTTAGGGTATTAGGTGTTAAAACACCCCTTCGGGCTTAATTGCTTAGGTTAGGGAGGCTACGAAACCAAACTTATCTACATTTTTATTATCATCATTTTTTTTCTTTTTTTTCTTTTTTTTTTTATGTTTTTCTTTTTTTTTTAATTATATACAATTCCTTTCCCTTAGTTGTTACCTTTAACAAAAGAATATAAATAATGTAATAATCCAATATGCAACCCACAATCATATGTTAAAGTGTGTGTGTGTAAATTAAGGTTTAAGAATACATGTTAAATAAGTATATGAGCAGAATTAAGTGGTAACAATACGAGAGTTTGTAAACTTGAATATTTCAGGAAGTATTATAATAGACCTTGTTAAGAATGGTTACTAAGATGCGTCTCAAGAGTCACTTTAACAAAAGAACTCCTTTACTCTGCCATCCTAGTAACAACAATTATGCACATGCTTTATGAAATGAAAAATAATTTTTTTTTTATCAACTACTACCCTCTCCCCCCAACCAAAACGAGACATTGTCCTCAATGTTTTAAGGTAGAAAGATAGAGTATAGAAGATATCACCTGAAATAACGAACACTGACAAAACCTGAAACACACTAAAACAAAAATAAGAAATAACAAAACACAATAATAAAACCAAAAGACACAAGTTTTTACAAACAAAAAAAATTCAAATCGCAGTTGTGAATGTGGCTCACATCTTCCCTTGGTTTTACGTCCAAGAACAGCGTAAACGCCCTCAATGGGTCGGGGATAAGCTTCCCATCCAGTTTTTTTAAAAACTGGCAAACAGAGTCTTTTTTAGTCAGATTCCCAAGTGACACGACTAAAAGGTTGATGTCTTCTCGCAAGTGCAGGAGTGTCGAAGTAATAAATAACCCGGGAAGACCGGGGTTGAACCACAGGGAGGTTAATTGTACAAATTATAAACAATAATTATAAACAACAATAATAACAATAACAACAATAACTATAATAATAATAGTAGTAGTAGTAGTAGTAGTATTAGTATTACTAGTAGTAGTAGTAGTATTAGTATTAATATTAGTAGTAGTAGTAATAATAATAATAATAGTAATAGTAATAATAATAATAATAATAATAATAATAATAATAATAATAATAATAATAATAGTACTAATAATAATAATAATGATAATGATGAAGAAAGAGAAGAAGAAGATGATGATGAGAACTTGGAGAAGGAATATTAATGTAAGGATTAAACAATAATAATAACAAATGTCAAGGTTAGAGGTTCCACTAATGGTATATCAAACAAGTATAGTATAAACTCTTATTATTGAATTGGAAACCACACACAAAGGAGGTTCCAATCAGATTATATATTGTTAACATGATTACATTAGTCATCTTATTCAATTAATGCTAATACTTGTAAATCTCGTCAAGCATTCATGATTATAACTTATGTTAACAACAAATCAAGTTCCTTTCATAGCTTAGGTGTCGGTTATACCATACATTATGGGCTATGAAAGTGCCAAGCATTTGTTGTACCAAGTGTTATACAACATAAATCAAGATTAGTCATTTAACAAGCAAAGTATTAAAGAGTGAACAAGATAACAAATATAAAACATGTTAGTATCAAACATTAAAGTCCATATTAAGTTTACATTATACTTATTCTCACACCATTAGTGTAGCCTTTTCACCTTGACATAATTAACTTAGCTAGACATAATAAAAGAAAGAAAAATAGATAAACAAAATAAGAACATAAAAGTTAACTAAGTAAAGGAAAGGAAATGAAAGGCATAGACTTAATATTAATGAAAGCAAAGCATAAACATTACAAAAAAATACAAAGAGAGAAAGGAAGAGCATGATCTTGATCTGAACACCAAGATGCCTAAATGCATGGCAAATGCCTCCTTTTATAGCCCAAAATTGGGAACTATTGATTTGATGACTAATTGATAAGTGGGTGGCCAACTTTTGACTTGGTGACAATCCTTATCTTCTCTTGTTTGCCCAAAACGTCATTGATAACGTCAAAATTGGAGCCAGTTGCAAACATGAAAGTTGTAGGCAATTGTCTCAGCTTTCTTGTGTAAACAATTCAGCTCATTTGGACTTTTAGAACTCCAGATATGGCCAAAATACCGAACAGTGCTCGGGCTGGAAGACAGATTCGGGCTTCTTTGTTGTTGCTACAATTTGGACTTGATAATGGCCTTTTTAGATCTTGGGCTCCATATGAAAGTTGTAGGCCTATGTCTTACCTTTCCATCCATATAAATTGGATCTAAATCTGAGATATATAACTCTAGATATGACCCAATTACCGAACAGTGTTCTGGTTTGGATTGCACCGACATCTCTTTTCTAAGTTTGGCCATCTCTTTATCCTTGCAATTTAAGTTCTTCAAGTCATCAATCAATCCTTTCATTTATGTGATAGGCCTGCATTAAAAATAGACATTTACCACAAATTATAGGTATCTTATATTATTAGATACATTATTATAAAACATATTTTAGTTAAGGAGTTATTGATACTTCAAGTGCAAAATGATGATATAAAACCATGATAAAAATGCACTTTTAAGTACTAATCACACCCCCCAACCAGCTTATTACTAGTCCCTAGTAATCAAAGCGTTAAAGTAGAAAACAAATTTGCAAATTTCACAAAGCAAGATATTCATCATTTAACTTCCATTAATCCATCCAGATAAACAAACTCTCATTAAATTTATATATCTGCTCAATACCACTTAACAAGATATTAATAAACCTTTCTTTTGTGCTCAATGTATCAACACATAATTATGGGGCTTTTCTTGGAAGAAAACAAAATTTTTGTTCTAATGTTTAAGGTTAACTTCCTTGGGTTGGGATTATTATTTGTCTTTTTTTTGTCTTTCTTTTTTTTTAAAAAAAATCTATATACATATAATTTAAAAACATCATGCATCTTTAACCCATGTAACGAGCTTTCAGCTAATGACTCCCAGACCAGTTGGTCTTAGGGCATTAGGTGTTAAGACACCCCTACGAGCTTAGTAACTCGGGTCGCAGATACTGATATGTAGATAGTGCAATGTTTGATTCCCTTAAGCTTTTCTCCTCAACCCATGTAACAAGCGTTGGGCCAATAGCTCCCAAGTCAGTTGACTTTAGGGTATTAGGTGTTAAAACACCCCTTCGGGCTTAATTGCTTAGGTTAGGGAGGCTACGAAACCAAACTTATCTACATTTTTATTATCATCATTTTTTTTTCTTTTTTTTTTATGTTTTTCTTTTTTTTTTAATTATATACAATTCCTTTCCCTTAGTTGTTACCTTTAACAAAAGAATATAAATAATGTAATAATCCAATATGCAACCCACAATCATATGTTAAAGTGTGTGTGTAAATTAAGGTTTAAGAATACATGTTAAATAAGTATATGAGCAGAATTAAGTGGTAACAATACGAGAGTTTGTAAACTTGAATATTTCAGGAAGTATTATAATAGACCTTGTTAAGAATGGTTACTAAGATGCGTCTCAAGAGTCACTTTAACAAAAGAACTCCTTTACTCTGCCATCCTAGTAACAACAATTATGCACATGCTTTATGAAATGAAAAATAATTTTTTTTTTATCAACTACTACCCTCTCCCCCCAACCAAAACGAGACATTGTCCTCAATGTTTTAAGGTAGAAAGATAGAGTATAGAAGATATCACCTGAAATAACGAACACTGACAAAACCTGAAACACACTAAAACAAAAATAAGAAATAACAAAACACAATAATAAAACCAAAAGACACAAAAATTCACAAATGAAGGCTCAAATCCAATCTAAGCTTTTTACGGCTTCCCGTAGATGACCAATTTTTGTGACTCATGGAAGGATCAATCACAGGAGTGAAAGATTGTAGTTGGTCAATCAATTGTTCAGCTGTAGTAGCAGAGATTATGATTTGGCGTGCAGAAGATGTTAGAAATTCGTGTTCCACAGCATGATCAAGAAAAGACAACAACTTATCATAATAACCATTAACATTTAACAAACCAATGGGTTTATGGTGAATGTGCAATTAAGCCCAAGAGGAAATATGAAAGATCTCTTCCAATGTGCCTAGACCACCTGGTAAAGCAATGAAAGCATCAGCATGGTTAAACATTGCATTCATTCGAGCTGACATTGTAGAGACCTGAAGTTCCTCTCCAATTGTTTTTCCAATGATGTCCCCTTGTGCCAAAGCTTCAGGGACAACCCCCAAAACATGACTACCTCCTAAAAATGCAGCTATTGACACACCTCCCATTAACCCAAGACTGCCTCCCCCATATACTAAATGAATCTTTCTCTCAGCTAGGACCTGACCAAGATGATTTGCTGATTCTAAAAACTCCTTTTCTTTCCCAGGACTAGATCCACCAAAAACACAAATATTTCTTATTTGATGACTTGAGGAACTTGCCATTTCTACACACTTCTGTATTTGTTGAATGTATGGGTTGAGTAGAAATGAAAGGAAGGAAAAGAGGGTTTTATAGATGAGAAATTAGAAAGACAATCATAACATCAATATGTAGGCCAGCTGGAGTCTCACACTCTCTCTCTCTCTTTTTATTTATTTATTTATTTACTTTTGAAAAAAGCATGTGTATGTACAGGTAGTTGTGATTGTGGCTCACATCTTCCCTTGGTTTTACATCTAAGAACGGCTTAAACGCCCTCTATGGGTCGGCGATAGGCTTCCCATCGAGTTTTCTTAAAAACTGGCAAACATGGTCTTTTTTAGTCAGATTCCCAAGACTAAGTCGATCATGTTCTTTATGAAATAGTGGCCATAAATCATGAATTGCACGATGCACATCTCCACTAGGATGCGTCTCAAGAGTCAATAGAAGATTATCTAAAAACTCCTTACTCAGGCCATCCTTAATGAATTGTATTTTATCTTCACGGTTTATAGATACCATTCCTAAAGAACGACATTGTGTATTACAAGTCCATCTAGCACATCGATGACAGACATCCAGTCGTTTTGCACGACGCTTCTTTGCAAAAGTGCTTTTACCTGTTCCAGGCATGTGTGAAATGAAGAAGTTAAAGGACTCACCTGATAATCGGACCTTTGCTTCAATCAACCAGCGAATATCTTCAGGAATTCCATGATTCATTAACAATCTCAATCTTGCACATCTAGCACGGTAAATTTTTGTAATCGCATTCTGAGGCAGAGCGGGAAAATACTTTTTCAATTTTTCAAGATTAGTGTCCATTTTCAAATGAGAATTGGAAAAGAGATTCAAAGAATGGCACAGATATATACACAGATATCAGTAATTGTGGGAAACTGAAAGAACCGACTTAAGTCACGGAGTACCGTTATCCGCCATTTGACCGGGGTGAGAGAAACTTGCAAAAATCACTAAAAAAGAAACACAAAAACAATGTGAGAAAAAAAATCAACCTTTATCTACACGATCATTCCAACCAGTTGATTCATTTTCATTAAGAAAATTATCAAAGTAAGTTTTCAAACGATGTCCATTTTCCTTAAAATCATTGTCATTCATTGAATTCTCAATATCACAGGCCCCATAAGGATTGCTCCATCTTAATCTTAGCTCTCTAGGGACTGCATAGAGTTGAGAATCATAAAACAAAACTTTTTGACCAGTATCAATCTTTTGACAATTTTCACAAGTTTTGCAGAATGCATGCGTGTCCTTGAACATGGTAGGCCAATAAAATCCATTTTGAAAGATTTTTGCAGCAGTCTTTTTTTACGAGAAATAACTTCCACATGCTTCAAAATGACAAAGTTTAATGACACTACTTACCTCATTGTCGGGAATGAATCTTTGAAATATTTGATCAGGACAATATTTGAATAAGGTAGGGTCATCACAATAAAAATTCTTCACTTCGTTCAAAAACTTTTCTTTGTCTTGGGTACTCCAATCAGCTGGCAAATCTCCTAAAGAAAGAAAATTGATATTTTTATTATACCAAGGCATTGGACTAAGAGAAAGTAAGGATTCGTTAGGAAAGTAATCATTCATTGGTGTGATGTCAGATGTCAAATCAGTTGTCACTGTTGACAAAGGATTCGCATCAATATTTTCGGTGCTTGTTTCATCCGTGATTTCTTCCTTAGAATAAACCATTTGCAAATCTTCAGTTTCATCCAATTCATTTTTACTTAAAGTAGATTCAAGTTTATCATAAACTAATTCATCAATATGATCTACTTCTTGTAAATCATTATCATCTCTAGGTTGCTTGCAAATGTTGAAAATATTCATCTCCAATGTCATGTTTCCAAATGATAGCTTCATCAGTCCATTCCTACAATTAATCAATGCATTAGAAGTTGCAAGAAATGGACGTCCTAAAATAACAGGAAATGAATTACATACTTCAATAGGTTGTGTGTCCAAGACAATAAAATCCATAGGATAAATGAATTTATCGACTTGTACTAACACATCTTCAATTATTCCTCTAGGCACTTTTATAGATCTATCGGCAAGTAAAAGAGTTATAGAAGTTGGTTTTAACTCACCTAGATTGAGACTCTGAAAAACCGAATATGGAAGTAAATTCACACTAGCACCAAGATCAAGTAAGGCTTTTTCAATTTTATGGTCTCCAATAAAGCAAGAAATTGTAGGACAACCAGGGTCTTTATATTTCAAAGCATTATTGTTTTGAAGAATAGCACTTACTTGTTCGGCTAGAAAGGCTTTCTTTTTCACATTCAGTTTCCTCTTCACAGTGCAGAGATCTTTCAAAAATTTAGCATAGGAAAGAACTTGTTTAATAGCATCCAGCAAAGGTATATTGATCCTTACCTGTTTGAAAATTTCAAAAATTTCAGAGTTGTGATTGACTTTTCTTTGTTTGGTCATGGCTTGAAGAAATGGAAGTGCTGGCGGTGAATCAGTCGTTTCTTTGCAATTTTCAGATTCATCCCCTTCCTTACCCTCAGAGATTGACTCATCATCTTTCTCATAAGATTCAAGAGAGGGTTTTTCAATAACCTTACCACTGCGCAGAGTAGTGACTGATTTGACTTGATCCATATGTTGGCTTCCGGAACTACTTGCATTTGCATTGTATTGCCCCTTGGGATTTTGTTGTGGTTGAGATGGAAACTTACCTTTCTCTTGGAAACTGAGAGCAGATGTTAATTTTGCAAGAGTATCTTTAAAATCTGTCATGTTTTGAGCAAGTTGAATATTGATTGTCTCTTGCTTTTCAATGAATGCATGCAATGTTTCCTCAAGATTTCTTCTAGGAGGTGGAGCATAAGGAGGTGCATATCCATGAGAATTTTGGAAATTGTGGTGTGCTTGAAATGGTGGTTGTGAAGTTTGTGCATTGTTGTTCTCACTCTTCCAATTGAAATTTGGGTGATTTCTCCAACCAGGGTTGTATGTTGGGGAGTATGGGTTATGGTTAGGCCTTTGGAAACTGTTTAAAGCATGAGCTTGCTCATGGAGACATTCCTTAAAAGAAGGCAAGGTTGGACAATCATTGGTTGAGTGTTCATTTGTTTCACAGATTTGACACACAATGTTTTCAACAGATTTTAATTGACCACTCGTTTTCAATTCTAGTGCCTCAACTTTTCTAGCTAAAGATGCAAATTTGGCTTGAAGGTCATGATCTTCCCTAAGGTTGTACATACCTCCACTAGATGTATGAGGTTGAGTTTTACTCGTTGCCTCATATGTACCCGCAGTGTCCCAATTTTGAGCATTTTCAGCTAACAAGTCTAAGTACTCCATTGCTTCATCAGGGTCTTTATCTTCAAAAGTTCCATTGCACATCAATTCAACCATTTGCCTATCTTTAGGTATTAACCCTTCATAGAAATGTGAAACCAATCTCCATGTTTCAAAACCATGATGGGGGCAAGTACTAAGCAAGTCTCGATACCTATCCCAACATTGATAAAATGTTTCTCCTGGTTTTTGAGTGAAAGTGGTGATTTGTCTCTTGAAAGAGTTTGTTCTATGAGATGGGAAAAACTTCTTTAAAAATTGTTGTTGCATTTCATCCCAAGCACGAATGGATCCTGGTCTTAAATTTTGTAGCCATGTTTTAGCTTTATCTTTTAATGAAAAAGGAAAAAGCTTTAATCTGATGGTGTTCATGCTACAATTTAAGTTATTATATGTGTTGCAGACCTCCTCAAATTCCCTTAAATGCAAGTATGGATTTTCCAATTCTAAGCCATGAAAAGAAGGTAAAAGTTGAATAATGCCTGGTTTAAAATTAAAATGAGATGCATCAGGAGGAAAAACTATGCATGATGGTGCACTTGTTCTTATGGGATTCATATGGTCTCTAAGTGTTCTAGCACGGTTATTCTCATTATTCTCATTATGAAGTGATTGATTATCTTCTTCGGCCATATTTTCTGAAAATAATGAGGATATCCTACAAAGTCTACCACTTGATGAACGTGAGCACACTCTCATGCACGTATTGGAATAAAATAAAAAAGAAGAAGAAAGCAAAAGGAGGAAAAAAAATAAAATAAAAAGAAACAAAAGAAAAGAAACAAAGTTATATACAAGAAAAGTGAAAAGAGAAAATAAAATAAATACTATAATTTATACAAGAACTTACCTCCCCGGCAACGGCGCCAAAAACTTGACACGACTAAAAGGTTGATGTCTTCTCCCAAGTGCAGGAGTGTCGAAGTAATAAATAACCCGGCAAGACCGGGGTCGAACCACAGGGAGGTTAATTGTACAAATTATAAACAATAATTATAAACAACAATAATAGCAATAACAACAATAACTATAATAATAATAGTAGTAGTAGTAGTAGTAGTATTAGTATTAGTAGTAGTAGTAATAATAATAATAGTAGTAATAGTAATAATAATAATAATAATAATAATAATAATAGTACTAATAATAATAATAATGATAATGATGAAGAAAGAGAAGAAGAAGATGATGATGAGAACTTGGAGAAGGAATATTAATGTAAGGATTAAACAATAATAATAGCAAATGTCAAGGTTAGAGGTTCCACTAATGGTATATCAAACAAGTATAGTATAAACTCTTATTATTGAATTGGAAACCACACACAAAGGAGGTTCCAATCAGATTATATATTGTTAACATGATTACATTAGTCATCTTATTCAATGAATGCTAATACTTGTAAATCTCGTCAAGCATTCATGATTATAACTTATGTTAACAACAAATCAAGTTCCTTTCATAGCTCAGGTGTCGGTTATACCATACATTATGGGCTATGAAAGTGCCAAGCATTTGTTGTACCAAGTGTTACACAACATAAATCAAGATTAGTCATTTAACAAGCAAAGTATTAAAGAGTGAACAAGATAACAAATATAAAACATGTTAGTATCAAACATTAAAGTCCATATTAAGTTTATATTATACTTATTCTCACACCATTAGTGTAGCCTTTTCAGCTTGACATAATTAACTTAGCTAGACATAATAAAAGAAAGAAAAATAGATAAACAAAATAAGAACATAAAAGTTAACTAAGTAAAGGAAAGGAAATGAAAGGCATAGACTTAATATTAATGAAAGCAAAGCATAAACATTACAAAAAAATACAAAGAGAGAAAGGAAGAGCATGATCTTGATCTGGAAACCAAGATGCCTAAATGCATGGCAAATGCCTCCTTTTATAGGCCAAAATTGGGAACTATTGATTTGATGACTAATTGATAAGTGGGTGGCCAACTTTTGACTTGATGACAATCCTTATCTTCTCTTGTCTGCCTAAAACGTCATTGATAACGTCAAAATTGGAGCCAGTTGCAAACATGAAAGTTGTAGGCAATTGTCTCAGCTTTCTTGTGTAAACAATTCAGCTCATTTGGACTTCTAGAACTCCAGATATGGCCAAAATACCGAACAGTGCTCGGGCTGGAAGACTGATTCGGGCTTCTTTGTTGTTGCTACAATTTGGACTTGATAATGGCCGTTTTAGATCTTGGGCTCCATATAAAAGTTGTAGGCCTATGTCTTACCTTTCCATCCATATAAATTGGACCTAAATCTGAGATATATAACTCTAGATATGACCCAATTACCGAACAGTGTTCCGGTTTGGATTGCACCGACATCTCTTTTCTAAGTTTGGCCATCTCTTTATCCTTGCAATTTAAGTTCTTCAAGTCATCAATCAATCCTTTCATTTATGTGATAGGCCTGCATTAAAAATAGACATTTACCACAAATTATAGGTATCTTATATTATTAGATACATTATTATAAAACATATTTTAGTTAAGGAGTTATTGATACTTCAAGTGCAAAATGATGATATAAAACCATGATAAAAATGCACTTTTAAGTACTAATCACCAAGACTAAGTCAAGTATGTTCTTTATGAAAATGGGTTCATAAGTCATGAATTACACAATGCTTATCTCGACTATGATGAGACTTAAGAGTCAATAGAAGATTATCTAAAGACTCTCTGTGTTTTGAAATAAATCCCACCTTCTAACAATTTTCACAGTTTTTGCGGAATGCATCTGACTCCTTGAATATGATGGGCCAGTAAAATTCACTTTGTAAGATTTCTACAATCCTCTTTTTTGATGAGAAATGATCCCCACATGCCTTAGAGTAACAAAATTTAATGAAATTACTTACCTCATTGTCGAGAATGCATTTTTGAAATATTTGATCAGGACAATAATTGAATAAGTAAGGGTTATCCCAATAAAAATTTTGCTCGTTGCTCAAAAATTTTCTTTTGTCTTCCATACTCCAATGAGTTGGCAAAAATCCTAAAGCAAGAAAATTGATATTTTTAGCAAACCAAGGCATTGAATTAAGAGAAAGTAGAGATTTATCAGCAAAGTAATCATCGATTGGTGTGATGTCGGGTGTCGAATCTGTTGTCACTTTTGATAAAAGATTCGCATCAACCTTTTCGATGCCTTTTTCATCCTCGATTTCTTCCTGATTGGTCATGGCATGAGAAAATGGAAGTGCTGGCAGAGAATCAGTCGTTTCTTTGCAATTTTCAGATTCAACCCCTTCCTTTCCCTTAGAAATTGACTCATCATCTTTCTCATAAGGTTCAAGAGAGGGTTTTTCAATAACCTTACCACTGCGTAGAGTAGTGACTGATTTAACTTGATCCATGTGTTGGCTTCTAGAACTACTTGCATTTGCATTGTATTGCCCCTTAGGATTTTGTTGTGGTTGAGATGGAAACTTACCTTTCTCTTGGAAACTGAGAGCAGATGTGAATTTTGCAAGAGTATCTTTAAAATCTGTTATGCTTTGAGCAAGTTGAGTGTTGATTGTCTCTTGCTTTTCAATGAATGCATACAAAGTTTCCTCAAAATTTCTTGTAGGAGGTGGAGCATAAGGAGGTGCATATCCATGAGAATTTTGGAAATTATGGTGTGCTTGAAACGGTGGTTGTGAAGTTTGTGCATTGTTGTTCTCACTCTTCCAACTGAAATTTGGATGATTCCTCCAACCAGGGTTGTATGTTTGGGAGTATGGGTTGTGGTTGACCCTTTGAAAACTGTTTAAAGCATGGGCTTGTTCATGGAGACATTCTTTAAAAGAAGGCAAGGTTGGACAATCGTTGGTTGAGTGTTCATTTGTTTCACAGATTTGACACACAATATTTTCAACAAATTTTAATTGACCACTCTTTTTTAATTCTAGTGCCTCGACTTTTCTAGCTAAAGATGCAAACTTGGCTTGAAGGTCATGATCTTCCCTAAGGTTGTACATACCTCCACTAGATGTATGAGGTTGAGTTTTACTCAGTGCCTCATAAGTACCCGCAGTGTCCCAATTTTGAGCATTTTCAGCTAACAAGTCTAAGTACTCCATTGCTTCATCAGGGTCTTTATCTTCAAAAGTTCCATTGCACATCAATTCAACCATTTGCCTATCTTTAGGTGTTAACCCTTCATAGAAATGTGAAACCAATCTCCATGTTTCAAAACCATGATGAGGGCAAGTACTAAGCAAGTCTCGATACCTATCCCATCATTGGTAAAATGTTTCTCCTGGTTTTTGAGTGAAAGTGGTGATTTGTCTCTTGAAAGAGTTTGTTCTATGAGATGGGAAAAACTTCTTTAAAAACTGTTGTTGCATTTCATCCCAAGCACCAATGGATCCAGGTCTCAAATTTTGTAGCCATGTTTTAGCTTTATCTTTTAATGAAAAAGGAAAAAGCTTTAATCTAATGGTGTTCATGCTACAATTTAAATTATTATATGTGTTGCAGACCTCCTCAAATTCCCTTAAATGCAAGTATGGATTTTCCAATTCTAAGCCATGAAAAGAAGGTAAAAGTTGAATAATGTCTAGTTTAAAATTAAAATGAGATGCATCGGGAGGAAAAACTATGCATGATGGTGCACTTGTTCTTGTGGGATTCATGTGGTCTCTAAGTGTTCTAGCACGGTTATTCTCATTATTTTCATTATGAAGTGATTGATTATCTTCTTCGGCCATATTTTCTGAAAATGATGAGGATATCCTACAAAGTCTACCACTTGATGTACGTGACCACACTCTCATGCACGTGTAAGAATAAAAAAAAAAGCAAAAGAAGGAGGAAGAAAACAAAATAAAAAGAAACAAAAGAAAAGAAACAAAGTTATATACAAGAAAAGTGAAAAGATAAAATAACTACTATATTTATACAAGAACTTACTTCCCCGGCAACGGCGCCAAAAACTTGACACGACTAAAAGGTTGATGTCTTCTCCCAAATGCAGGAGTGTCGAAGTAATAAATAACCCGGCAAGACCGGGGTCGAACCACAGGGAGGTTAATTGTACAAATTATAAACAACAATTATAAAACAACAATAATAATAACAACAACAACAACAACAACAACAACAACAACAACAACAATAATAATAATAATAATAATAATAATAATAATAATAATAATCGTAGTAGTAGTAATAATAATAATAATAAAGAAAGAGAAGAAGAAGAAGATGATGATAACTTGGAAATGGATAATTAATGTAAGGATTAAACAATAATAATAACAAATGTCAAGGTTAGAGATTCCACTAATGGTATATCAAACAAGTATAATATAAAATCTTATTATTCAATTGGAAACCACACATAAAGGAGGTTCCAATCAGATTATATATTGTTAACATGATTACATTAGTCATCTTATTCAATTAATGCTAATACTTGTAAATCTCGTCAAGCATTCATGATTATAACTTATGTTAACAACAAATCAAGTTCCTTTCATAGCTCAGGTGTCGGTTATACCATATATTATAGGCTATGAAAGTGCCAAGCATTTGTTGTACCAAGTGTTATACAACGTAAATCAAGATTAGTCATTTAACAAGCAAAGTATTAAAGAGTGAACAAGATAACAAATATAAAACATGTTAGTATCAAACATTAAAGTCCATATTAAGTTTACATTATACTTATTCTTACACCATTAGTGTAACCTTTTCACCTTGACATAATTAACTTAGCTAGACATAATGAAAAAAAATAAAATAGATAAACAAAATAAGAACATAAAAGCTAACTAAATAAAGGAAAGGAAATGAAAAGCATAAACTTAATATTAATGAAAGCAAAGCATAAACATTACAAAAAATACAAAGAGAGAAAGGAAGAGCATGATCTTGATCTGAAAACCAAGATGCCTAAATGCATGGCAAATGCCTCCTTTTATAGGCCAAAATTGGGAACTATTGATTTGATGACTAATTGATAAGTGGGTGGCCAACTTTTGACTTGGTGACAATCCTTATCTTCTCTTGTCTGCCCAAAACGTCATTGCTAACGTCCAAATTGGAGCCAGTTGTACATGAAAGTTGTAGGAAATTGTCTCAGCTTTCTTGTGTAAATAATTCAGCTCATTTGGACTTCTAGAACTCCAGATATGGCCAAAATACCGAACAGTGCTCGGGCTGGAAGACAGATTCGGGCTTCTTTGTTGTTTCTACAATTTGGACTTGATAATGGCCTTTTTAGATCTTGGGCTCCATATGAAAGTTATAGGCCTATATATTACCTTTCCATCCATATAAATTGGACCTAAATCTGAGATCTGTAGCTCCAGATATGACCCAATTACCGAACAGTGTTCCGGTTTGGATTGCACCGACATTTCTTTTCTAAGTTTGACCATCTCTTTGCCTTTGCAATTTAAGTTCTTAAAGTCATCAATCAATATTTTCATTTATGTGATAGGCCTGCATTTAAAATGAACATTTACCATAAATTAAAGGTATCTTATATTATTAGATATATTATTATAAAACAGGCTTTAGTTAAGGAGTTATTGATACTTCAAGTGCAAAATGATGATATAAAACCATGATAAAAATGCACTTTTAAGTACTAATCAGATGGAAAGGTAATACATAGGCCTACAACTTTCATATGGAGCCCAACATCTAAAAAGGTCATTTTTAAGTACTCATCAGCAAACAAAAGAAGATAAGGATTGTCACCAAGTCAAGAGCTGGTCACCCACTCATTAATTAGTCATCAAATCAATAGTTCCCAATTTTGTCCTATAAAAGGAGGCATTTGCCATGCATTTAGGCATCTTGGTTTTCAAATCAAGATCATGCTCTTGTTTTCTCTCTGTACTTTTTGTAATGTTTATGCTTTGCTTTCATTAATTTTAAGTTTATGCCTTTTATTTCCTTTCATTTACTTAACTAACTTATATCTTATTTATGTTCTTATTTTGTTTATTTATTTTTCTTTCTTTCATTATGTCTAGCTAAGTTTATTATGTCAAGGTGAAAAGTTTACACTAATGGTGTAAAAATAAGTATAGTGTAAACTTAGTATGAACTTTAATGTTTGATAATAACATGTTTTATATTTGTTATCTTGTTCACTCTTTAATACTTTGCTTGTTAAATGACTAATCTTGATTTATGTTATATAACACTTAGTACAACAAATGCTTGGTACTTTCATAGCTCATACTATATGGTATAACCGATACCTGAGCTATGAAAGGAACTTGTTTTGTTGTTAACATAAGTTATAATCATGAATGCTTGATGAAATTTACAAGTATTAACATTAATTGAATAAGATGACTAATGTAATCATGTTAACAATCTATAATCTGATTGGAACCTCCTTTGTGTGTGGTTTCCAATTGAATAATAAGAGTTTATACTATACTTGTTTGACATACCATTAGTGGATCCTCTAACCTTGACATTGTTTGTTATCGTTGTTAAATCTTTACATTAATATTCCATCTCAAAGTTCCATCTTCTTCTTCTGTTTCTTTATTATTATTGTTATTATTATTATTATTAGTATTTCTACTACTACCACTGCTACTTCTATTGTTATTATTATTGTTGTTGTTGTTGTTGTTGTTATTGTTGTTGTATTATTGTTATTTATAATTTGTACAATTAACCTCCCTATGGTTTGACCCCGGTCTTCCGAGTTATTTATTACTTCGACACTCCTACACTTGAGAGAATACATTAATCTTTTAGTCGTGTTATTTGCCCAAAACATCATTGATAATGACGGAATTGAAACCACTTCAAAACATGAAAGTTGTAAGAAATTGTCTTAACTTTCTTGTGTAAAACATTCAAGTTATTTGGACTTCTAGAACTCCAGATATGGGCCAAATACTATATAGTGCTCGGGCTAGAGGACAAATTCAGACTTCTTTGTTGTTACTCCAATTTGAACTTGAAAATGGTCATTTTAGATCTTGGGCTCTATATGAAAGTTATAGGCCTATGTCTTACCTTTCCATCCATATAAAGTAGACCTAAATTTGAAACAGATATGACCCAATTACTGAACATTATTATGGTTTGGACTGCACCGACATCTCTTTTTGAAGTTTGGCCATCTCTTTGTCCTTTCAATTTCAGTTCTTTAATTCATCAATCAATCTTGTCATTTATATGATAGGCCTGCATTTAAAATGTTTACCATAAATTAAAGGTATCTTATATTATTAGATATGTTATTATAAAACATGCTTTAGTTAAGGAGTTATTGATACTTCAAGTGCAAAATGATGACATAAAACCTTAATAAAAATGCACTTTTAAGTACTAATCAGTAAGGTTATCAAAAAATCCACTCTTGAACCTTATACGAAAGAAGATGAGTCAATTTCTGAGGGTAAGGAAGGGGTTGAATCTAAAAATTATAAGAAAAAGATTGATTCCCTGCCAGCACTTCCATTTCCTCATATCATGACCAAATAAAGGAAAGTCAATCACAACTCTGAAATCTTGGACATTCTTTAGAACAATAATGCTTTGAAATATAAAGAACCTGGATGTCCTACAATTTCCTGTTATATTGGACAACATAAAATTGAAATAGCCTTATGATTAGTACTTAAAAGTGCATTTTTATCATGGTTTTATATCATCATTTTGCACTTGAAGTATCAATAACTCCTTAACTAAAATATGTTTTATAATAATGTATCTAATAATATAAGATACCTATAATTTGTGGTAAATGTCTATTTTTAATGCAGGCCTATCAAATAAATGAAAGGATTGATTGATGACTTGAAGAACTTAAATTGCAAGGATAAAGAGATGGTCAAACTTAGAGAAAAGATGTCGGTGCAATCCAAACCGGAATACTGTTCGGTAATTGGGTCATATCTGGAGTTACACATCTCAGATTTAGGTCCAATTTATATGGATGGAAAGGTAAGACATAGGCCTACAACTTTCATATGGAGCCCAAGATCTAAAAAGGCCATTATCAAGTCCAAATTGTAGCAACAACAAAGAAGCCCGAATCTGTCTTCCAGCCCGAGCACTGTTCGGTATTTTGGCCATATCTGGAGTTCTAGAAGTCAAAATGAGCTGAATGTTTTACACAAGAAAGCTGAGACAATTGCCTACAACTTTTATGTTTTCACCTGGCTCCAATTTTGACGTTATCAATGACGTTTTGGGCAGACAAGAGAAGATAAGGATTGTCACCAAGTCAAAAGTTGGCCACCCACTTATCAATTAGTCATCAAATCAATAGTTCTCAATTTTGGCCTATAAAAGGAGGCATTTGTCATGCATTTAGGCATCTTGGTGTTCATATCAAGATCATGCTCTTCCTTTCTCTCTTTGTATTTTTTGTAATGTTTATGCTTTGCTTTCATTAATATGAAGTTTATGCCTTTCATTTCCTTTCCTTTACTTAGTTAGCTTTTATGTTCTTATTTTGTTTATCTATTTTTCTTTCTTTCATTATGTCTAGCTAAGTTAATTATGTCAAGGTGAAAAGGTTACACTAATGGTGTAAGAATAAGTATAATGTAAACTTAATATGGACTTTAATGTTTGATACTAACATGTTTTATATTTGTTATCTTGTTCACTCTTTAATACTTTGCTTGTTAAATGATTAATCTTGATTTATGTTATATAACACTTGGTACAACAAATGCTTGACACTTTCATAGCCCATAATGTATGGTATAACCGACACCTGAGCTATGAAAGGAACTTGATTTGTTGTTAACATAAGTTATAAGTATGAATGCTTGACGAGATTTACAAGTATTAGCATTAATTGAATAAGATGACTAATGTAATCATGTTAACAATATATAATCTGATTGGAACCTCCTTTGTGTGTGGTTTCCAATTCAATAATAAGAGTTTATACTATACTTGTTTGATATACCATTAGTGGAACCTCTAACCTTGACATTTGTTATTATTATTGTTTAATCCTTACATTAATTTTCCATCTCCAAGTTCTCATCATCTTCTTTTTCTTCTCTTTCTTTATTATTATTATTATTATTACTACTATTACTGCTACTACTACTACTACTACTACTACTATTATTATTATTATTATTATTATTATTATTATTATTATTATTATTATTATTATTATAGTTGTTGTTGTTATTGTTGTTGTTATTATTGCTATTATTGTTGCTTATAATTGTTGTCTATAATTTGTACAATTAACCTCCCTGTGGTTCGACCCCGGTCTTGCCGGGTTATTTATTACTTCGACACTCCTGCACTTGGGAGAAGACATCAATCTTTTCGTCGTGTCAAGTTTTTGGCGCCGTTGCTGGGGAGGTAAGTTTTGTATAAATTATAATATTGATTTTATTTTCTCTTTTCACTTTTCTTGTATATAACTTTATTTCTTTTGTTTCTTTTTATTTTGTTTTCTTCCTCCTTCTTTTGCTTTCTTCTTCTTTTTTTATTTTTACACGTGCATGAGAGTGTGTTCACGTACATCAAGTGGTAGACTTTGTAGGGTATCCTCATCATTTTCAAAAAATATGGCTGAAGAAGATAATCAATCACTTCAAAATGAGAATAATGAGAATAATTGTGCTAGAACACTTAGAGACCACATGAATCCCACAAGAACAAGTGCACCATCATGCATAGTTTTTGCTCCCGATGCATCTCATTTTAATTTTAAACCAGGTATTATTCAACTTTTACCTTCTTTTCATGGTTTAGAATTGGAAAATCCATACTTGCATTTAAGGGAATTTGAGGAGGTCTGCAACACATATAATAACTTAAATTGTAGCATGAACACCATTAGATTAAAGCTTTTTCCTTTTTCATTAAAAGATAAAGCTAAAACATGGCTACAAAATTTAAGACCTGGATCCATTCGTGCTTGGGATGAAATGCAACAACAATTTTTAAAGAAGTTTTTCCCATCCCATAGAACAAACTCTTTCAAGAGACAAATCACCACTTTCACTCAAAAATCAGGAGAAACATTTTATAAATGTTGGGATAGGTATCGAGACTTGCTTAGTACTTGCCCTCATCATGGTTTTGAAACATGGAGATTGGTTTCACATTTCTATGAAGGGTTAACACCTAAAGATAGACAAATGGTTGAATTGATGTGCAATGGAACTTTTGAAGATAAAGACCCTGATGAAGCAATGGAGTACTTAGACTTGTTAGCTGAAAATGCTCAAAATTGGGACACCGCGGGTATTTATGAGGGACCGAGTAAAACTCAACCTCATACATCTAGTGGAGGTATGTACAACCTTAGGGAAGATCATGAGCTTCAAGCCAAGTTTGCATCTTTAGCTAGAAAAGTCGAGGCACTAGAATTGAAAAAGAGTGGTCAATTAAAATCTGTTGAAAACAATGTGTGTCAAATTTGTGAAACAAATGAACACTCAACCAACGATTGTCCAACCTTGCCTTCTTTTAAGGAATGTCTCCATGAGCAAGCCCATGCTTTAAACAGTTTCCAAAGGCCTAACCATAACCCATACTCCCAAACATACAACCCTGGTTGGAGAAATCACCCAAATTTCAATTGGAAGAGTGAGAATAACAATGCACAAACTTCACAACCACCGTTTCAAGCACACCACAATTTCCAAAATTCTCATGGATATGCACCTCCTTATGCTCCACCTCCTAGAAGAAATCTTGAGGAAACATTGCATGCATTCATTGAAAAGCAAGAGACAATCAATATTCAACTTGCTCAAAACATGACAGATTTTAAAGATACTCTTGCAAAATTAACATCTGCTCTTAGTTTCCAAGAGAAAGGTAAGTTTCCATCTCAACCGCAACAAAATCCCAAAGGGCAATACAATGCAAATGCAAGTAGTTCCAGAAGCCAACACATGGATCAACTCAAATCAGTCACTACTCTACGCAGTGGTAAGGTTATTGAAAAACCCTCTCTTGAACCTTATGAGAAAGATGATGAGTCAATCTCTGAGGGTAAGGAAGGGGTTGAATCTGAAAATTGCAAAGAAACGACTGAGTCACCGCCAGCACTTCCATTTCCTCATGCCATGACCAAACAAAGGAAAGTCAACCATAACTCTGAAATTTATGAAATTTTCAAACAGGTAAGGATCAATATACCTTTGCTGGATGCTATTAAACAGGTTCCTTCCTATGCTAAATTTTTAAAAGATCTATGCACTATGAAGAGGAAACTGAATGTGAAAAAGAAAGCCTTTCTAGCCGAACAAGTAAGTGCTATTCTTCAAAACAATAATGCTTTGAAATATAAAGACCCTGGTTGTCCTACAATTTCTTGCTTTATTGGAGAGCATAAAATTGAAAGAGCGTTACTTGATCTTGGTGCTAGTGTGAATTTACTTCCATATTCAGTTTTTCAGAGTCTCAATGTAGGTGAGTTAAAACCAACTTCTATATCTCTTTTACTTGCCGATAGATCTGTAAAAGTGCCTAGAGGAATAATTGAAGATGTGTTAGTACAAGTCGATAAATTCATTTATCCTGTGGATTTTATTGTCTTGGACACAGAACCTGTTGAAGCATGTAATTCATTTCCTGTTATTTTAGGACGTCCGTTTCTTGCAACCTCTAACGCATTGATTAATTGTAGGAATGGATTGATGAAGCTATCATTTGGAAACATGACATTGGAGATGAATATTTTTAACATTTGCAAGCAACCTGGAGATGATAATGATTTACAAGAAGTAGATCATATTGATGAATTAGTTTATGATCAACTTGAATCTACTTTAAGTAAAAATGAATTGGATGAAACTGAAGATTTGCAAATGATTTATTCTGAGGAAGAAATCACGGATGAAACAAGCACCGAAAATGTTGATGCGAATCTTTTGTCAACAGTGACGACAAATTCGACATCTAACATCACACCAATCGATGATTGCTTTCCTAACGAATCCTTACTTTCTCTTAGTCCAATGCCTTGGTATCATAAAAATATCAATTTTCTTGCCTTAGAAGATTTGCCAGCTGATTGGAGTACGCAAGACAAAGAAAAGTTTTTGAACGAAGTGAAGAGCTTTTACTGTGATGACCCTAACTTATTCAAATATTGTCCTGATCAAATATTTCAAAGATTCATTCCCGACAATGAGGTAAGTTGTGTCATTAAACTTTGTCATTTTGAAGCATGTGGAAGTTATTTCTCGTCAAAAAAGACTGCTGCAAAAATCTTTCAAAATGGATTTTATTGGCCCACCATGTTCAAGGACACGCATGCATTCTGCAAAACTTGTGAAAATTGTCAAAAAATTGACACTGGTCAAAAAGTTTTGTTTTATGATTCTCAACTCTATGCATTCCCGAAAGAGCTAAGATTAAGATGGATCAATCCTTATAGGGCCTGTGATATTGAGAATTCAATGAATGACAATGATTTTAAGGAAAATGGACATCGTTTGAAAGCTTACTTTGATAATTTTCCTAGTGAAAATGAATCAGCTGGTTTGAATGATCTTGTAGATAAAGGTTGATTATTTCGTTTTTCTCACATTTTCTTTTTTATGTTTCTTTTTGAGTGATTTTTGCTAGTTTCTTTCACCCCGGTCAAATGGCGGATAACGGTACTCCGTGACTTAAGTCGGTTCTTTCAGTTTCCCATAATTACTGATATCTGTGTATATATCTGTGCAATTCTTTGAATCTCTCTTCCAATTCTCATTTGAAAATGGACACTAATCTTGAAAAATTGAAAAAGTATTTTCCCGCTCTGCCTCAGAATGCGATTACAAAAATTTACCGTGCTAGATGTGTAAGATTGAGATTGTTAATGAATCATGGAATTCCTGAAGATATTTGCTGGTTGATTGAAGCAAAGGTCCGATTATCAGGTGAGTCCTCTAACTTCATTTCACACATGCCTGGAATAGGTAAAAGCACTTTTGCAAAGAAACGTCGTGCAAAACGACTGAAAGTCTGTCATCGTTGTGCTAGATGGACTTGTAATACACAATGTCGTTCTTTAGGAATGATATCTATAAACCGTGAAGATAAAATACAATTCATTAAGGATGGCCTGAGTAAGGAGTCTTTAGATAATCTTCTATTGACTCTTGAGACGCATCCTAGTGGAGATGTGCATCGTGCAATTCATGATTTATGGTCACTATTTCATAAAGAACATGATCGACTTAGTCTTGGGAATCTGACTAAAAAAGACCCTGTTTGCCAGTTTTTAAGAAAACTGGATGGGAAGCCTATCCTCGACCCATAGAGGGCGTTTAAGCCGTTCTTGGATGTAAAACCAAGGGAAGATGTGAGCCACAATTACAACTACCTATACATACACATGCTTGGTTTTGTTATTGTGTTTTGTTGTTTCTTATTTTTGTTTCAGTGTGTTTCAGGTTTGTCACTGTTCCTTATTTCAGGTGATATCTTCTATACTCTATCTTTCTACCTTAGAACATTGAGGACAATGTCTCGTTTTGGTTGGGGGGAGAGGGTAGTAGTTGATAAAAAAAAATTGTTTTTCATTTCATAAAGCATGTGCATAATTGTTGTTACTAGGATGGCAGAGTAAAGGAGTTCTTTTGTTAAAGTGACTCTTGAGACGCATCTTAGTAACCATTCTTAACAAGGTCTATTATAATACTTCCTGAAATATTCAGGTTTACAAACTCTCGTATTGTTACCGCTTAATTCTGCTCACATACTTATTTAACATGTATTCTTAAACCTTAATTTACACACACACACACACTTTAACATATGATTGTGGGTTGCATATTGGATTATTACATTATTTATGTTCTTTTGTTAAAGGTAACAACTAAGGGAAAGGGATTGTATATAATTAAAAAAAAAAAGAAAAACATGAAAAAAAAGAAAAAAAAAAAGAAAAAAAAAGATAATAATAAAAATGTAGATAAGTTTGGTTTTGTAGCCTCCCTAACCTAAGCAATTAAGCTCGAAGGGGTGTTTTAACACCTAATACCCTAAAGTCAACTGACTTGGGAGCTATTGGCCCAACGCTTGTTACATGGGTTGAGGAGAAAAGCTTAAGGGAATCAAACATTGCACTATCTACATATCAGTATCTGCGACCCGAGTTACTAAGCTCGTAGGGGTGTCTTAACACCTAATGCCCTAAGACCAACTGGTCTGGGAGTCATTAGCTGAAAGTTCGTTACGTGGGTTAAAGATGCATGATGTTTTTAAATTATATATATATATTTTTTATAAAAAAAAGACAAAAAAAAAAGACAAAAAAAAGACAAAAATAATAATCCCAACCCAAGGAAGTTAACCTTAAACATTAGAACAAAAATTTTGTTTTCTTCCAAGAAAAGCCCCATAATTATGTGTTGATACATTGAGCACAAAAGAAAGGTTTATTAATATCTTGTTAAGAGGTATTGAGCAGATATATAAATTTAATGAGAGTTTGTTTATCTGGATAGATTAATGGAAGTTAAATGATGAATACCTTGCTTTGTGAAATTTGCAAATTGTTGTAACGCTTTAATTACTAGGGACTAGTAATAACCTGGTTGAGGGGTGTGATTAGTACTTAAAAGTGCATTTTTATCATGGTTTTATATCATCATTTTGCACTTGAAGTATCAATAACTCCTTAACTAAAATATGTTTTATAATAATGTATCTAATAATATAAGATACCTATAATTTGTGGTAAATGTCTATTTTTAATGCAGGCCTATCAAATAAATGAAAGGATTGATTGATGACTTGAAGAACTTAAATTGCAAGGATAAAGAGATGGTCAAACTTAGAGAAAAGATGTCGGTGCAATCCAAACCGGAATACTGTTCGGTAATTGGGTCATATCTGGAGTTATACATCTCAGATTTAGGTCCAATTTATATGGATGGAAAGGTAAGACATAGGCCTACAACTTTCATATGGAGCCCAAGATCTAAAAAGGCCATTATCAAGTCCAAATTGTAGCAACAACAAAGAAGCCCGAATCTGTCTTCCAGCCCGAGCACTGTTCGGTATTTTGGCCATATCTGGAGTTCTAGAAGTCAAAATGAGCTGAATGTTTTACACAAGAAAGCTGAGACAATTGCCTACAACTTTTATGTTTTCACCTGGCTCCAATTTTGACGTTATCAATGACGTTTTGGGCAGACAAGAGAAGATAAGGATTGTCACCAAGTCAAAAGTTGGCCACCCACTTATCAATTAGTCATCAAATCAATAGTTCTCAATTTTGGCCTATAAAAGGAGGCATTTGTCATGCATTTAGGCATCTTGGTGTTCATATCAAGATCATGCTCTTCCTTTCTCTCTTTGTATTTTTTGTAATGTTTATGCTTTGCTTTCATTAATATTAAGTTTATGCCTTTCATTTCCTTTCCTTTACTTAGTTAGCTTTTATGTTCTTATTTTGTTTATCTATTTTTCTTTCTTTCATTATGTCTAGCTAAGTTAATTATGTCAAGGTGAAAAGGTTACACTAATGGTGTAAGAATAAGTATAATGTAAACTTAATATGGACTTTAATGTTTGATACTAACATGTTTTATATTTGTTATCTTGTTCACTCTTTAATACTTTGCTTGTTAAATGATTAATCTTGATTTATGTTATATAACACTTGGTACAACAAATGCTTGACACTTTCATAGCCCATAATGTATGGTATAACCGACACCTGAGCTATGAAAGGAACTTGATTTGTTGTTAACATAAGTTATAAGTATGAATGCTTGACGAGATTTACAAGTATTAGCATTAATTGAATAAGATGACTAATGTAATCATGTTAACAATATATAATCTGATTGGAACCTCCTTTGTGTGTGGTTTCCAATTCAATAATAAGAGTTTATACTATACTTGTTTGATATACCATTAGTGGAACCTCTAACCTTGACATTTGTTATTATTATTGTTTAATCCTTACATTAATTTTCCATCTCCAAGTTCTCATCATCTTCTTTTTCTTCTCTTTCTTTATTATTATTATTATTATTACTACTATTACTACTACTACTACTACTACTACTACTACTACTATTATTATTATTATTATTATTATTATTATTATTATTATTATTATTATTATAGTTGTTGTTGTTATTGTTGTTGTTATTATTGCTATTATTGTTGCTTATAATTGTTGTCTATAATTTGTACAATTAACCTCCCTGTGGTTCGACCCCGGTCTTGCCGGGTTATTTATTACTTCGACACTCCTGCACTTGGGAGAAGACATCAATCTTTTCGTCGTGTCACCTTACTTGATCTTAGAGTTAGTATGAATTTACTTTTACATTCAATTTTTCAAAGTCTTAATCTAGGTGAGTTAAAACCAATTTTTATAAGTCTCTTACTTGCTGATAGATTTATAAAAGTGCCTAGAGGAATAATTGAAGATGTGTTAGTACAAGTTCATAAATTCATTTATCTTGTGGATTTTATTGTATTGGACACACAACCTATTGAAGTATGTAATTCATTTCATGTTATTTTAGGATGCTTGTTCCTTGTAACTTTTAACGTATTGATTAATTATAGGAATGGATTCATGAAGCTATTATTTGGAAACATGATATTAGAGATGAATATTTTTAACATTTGCAAGTAACCTGAAGATGATAATGATTTACAGAAAGTGGACTTTACTAAAAAATTAGTTTATGATCAATTTCAAACTACTTCTAGCAAAACTAAGATTGATGAATCTGACAATTTGCAAATATTTTGTTTTTAAGAAGAATCAAAGACAAGTAATTGAAGGATATAAATTGAGCAATTGCCACCACAATCAATTAAATCTATATATTTAAGTGTTCAACCACCCAAACATGATTTGAAGTCGTTACCATTCAATCTCAAATACTCATTTTTAGGAAAAAATGAAACTTTTCCAATGAATATTAAGAATGTAAGTTACTACAAACTCTGAAAATGCGCAAAAATGCATTAAGATTGACCATAGCTGATAGAAAAGGAATCGGTCCTTTGATTTGCATACACAAAATTTATTTGTAGGAAAATGATAAACCCTTTAGAGAAATGCAATGAAGGCTTAATCCTAATATAAAAGAAGTTGTGAAAAATAAAGTCATTAAGATTCTAGATAATGGAATCATTTATTCTATTTTTGACAACAAATGGGTATGTCCTATCTAAGTTGTATCCAAAAAGTCTGGAGTCACTATGATAACAAATGAAAACAATAAGTTAATTCTAACTAGGATTATTATTAGTTGGCGCATGTGCATTGAATATAGAAAACTTAATTCAATGACTAGAAAATATCATTTTCCTTTACCTTTCATAGACCAAATCCTAGAAAGAGTTATAGGTCATGAATTTTATTATTTTCTAGATGGCTATTCAGGTTATAACCAAATTGAAATTGCATTGGAAGATCAAGAGAAAATTGTTTTCACATATCCATTTGGCACTTTTGCATATCGAATGATGCCTTTTGGATTATGTAATGCACTAGTCACATTTCAAAGATGATGCTCGGTATATTTAGTGATATGGTTGAATATTTTCTTGAGATTTTTATGGATGATTTTTCTATTTTTAGCGATTTATTTGATGATTGACTAACTTAGAAAAGGTTTTGAGCAGGTGTGAATAGAAAAATCTTGTATTAAATTAGAAAAAATGTCAATTTATGGTAACAAACAGCATTACACTTGATCATATTGTTTCATTAAAAGGAATTGATGTTAATAAATCTAAAATCGAGTTAACTACTCACTTGCCAACACCAAAATCTATTAAAGATGTTTGATCATTTTTAAGACATGCTGGTTTTTATAGAAGGTTTATCAAAGATTTTAGTATAATATCTAAGCTTTTAAGTAACCTTCTAACAAAGGATAATATTTTTGAATGGACTGAATATTGTGAAGAAGACTTTGTTAAACTTAAAAAGTTGCTTACTTCTGCTTTTGTCATTCAACCTCTTGATTGATCATTATCTTTTGAAATAATTTGTGATGCTAGTGATTATGTCATGGATGTTGTTTTGGGACAAACAAAAGATAAGAAACCTTATGTATTTACTATGCAGGTAAAATTTTAAATAGTGCTCAAATAAATTACACCACAACTAAAAAAGAATTGCTTGTATTAGTATTTGCATGTGAAAAATTCAAATATTATTTTGTTGGCTCACCTGGTGTTGTTTTTAGTGATAATGCAACCTTGAAATATCTTCTTTTTAAGAAAGATTCTAAAGCTAGATTAGTGTAGTGCATTTTGTTATTTCAAAAATTTGATATCACAATCAAAGACAAGAAAGGCACCAAAAATATTATTGCAGATCATTTGTCAAGATTGACAACATATTCAAAATCTGACATCAGACTAATCCCTTATTTATTTACATATTGTCTTGATTATATATTTCAAAAATACATTCCGGAAAATGAGGTAAGTAGTATCATTAAATTATATCATTTTAAGGCATGTGTGAGCCATTTCTCATCAAGAAAGACAATTGCAAAAATCTTATAAAATGGATTTTATTAACCCACCATGTTCAAAGACTCACATGCATTCTATAAGACTTGTGAAAATTATCAAAAGTTGAGATCTATTTCAAAACGTCACATGATGCCTTTAAATCCTATTCTTATCAATAAGATCTTGGACTATTATGGTATACATTTTATGGGTCCATTTCCTTCATCATTTGGTTTCTTGTACATATTATTCGTACTAGATTATGCTTCAAAATAGATAGAGCTAATTCCAAATTAAAACAATGATCACAAAATAGTGATAAAGTTTTTTTTTAAAAAAAATATCTTGAGTCGATTTGGAATCCCTAAAGCCATGGTAAGTGATGCTGGAACATATTTTTGCAACAAGTTATGCGAGTCTTTAATGAAAAAATATGGAATCACACATAAAGTTGCCAACTCTTATCACCCTTAAACAAGTGGACAAGTAGAGCTTGCTAATAGTGAGATCAAAGAGATTTTGGAGAAAATAGTGAACCCTAATAGGAAAGGCTGGTATTTAAGACTTAATGATGCACTTTAGGCTTATCGAATTGCTTATAAAGCATCATTAGGTATGTTACCTTATAAACTAATCTATGAAAAACCTTGTTACTTGCTTGTGGAACTTAAACATAAAGCTTATTGGGCTATTAAAGTTTTTAATTCAAACCTTAATGATATTAGTGAACTGTGCAAATTACACATAAATGAGCTTGAGGAGATAAGAAATAATGCATATGAAAATTCAAGAATTTATAAAGTAAGAATAAAAGAGTTTCATTATGAGAAATCTTATCTCCTCAAGAGTTTCATAGGAAAGATTGATGTTTTCTCCTAAGTGCAGGAGTGTCGAAGTAATAAATAACTCAACAAGACCGTGGTCGAACCACATGGAGATTAATTGTATAAATTATAAATAATAACAATAGAACAACAACAACAAGAAGAATAATAATAACAGTAATAGTAATAGTAATAGTAATAATAAAAGAAGAAGAAGAAGAAAATGATGATAAGAACTTTTAGATGGAAGATCAATGTGAGGATTAAACAATGATAACAACAAATGTCAAGGTTAGGATCCACTAATGGTATTTTAAACTCGTATAGTATAAACTCTTATTATTTAATTGGAAACCACACACAAAGGAGGTTCCAATCAAATTATAAATTGTTATCATGATTACATTAGTCATCTTATTTGAATAATGCTAATACTTGTAAATATTGTTAGGTATTCATGATTGTAACTTATGTTAGCAATAAATCAAGTTCCTTTCATAGCACAGGTGTAGGTTATACTATACAGTTGGACTATGAGAGTGCCAAGTATTTGTTGTTGATGTAACCATATTTTCAATAGTTTCACCCACATTTACCTAATGTTTTGTCCATGTTTTATATGTAAAATGCCTTGATATTCTTTGTTTTATGTTTTGAAGACACTTTTGGATGAAAAATGCAAAAAGGAGTAAATTGGAGATAATTGACAGATTTGACGTTCAGTCGATGTTTTGTGCAGAGCGTGAGTTCTAGAGATCAAAATGAAGTGATTCCAGTGGCTCTAAAAAGCTAACATTCATACCTTTCTAGAAATGTAATGCAAGAAAAATACAAAGAGGAAGATCATGGAAATCACATCCTTCAAAGTCAAATCTCGTATTCTACGACTATTGACCTTTATCCATTCAAAATTCCATATCTAGAGCTATAGAAGTCCAATTGATGCAAACTCAATTGTTTTGGATTCCTGACTCAAAGGTCTAGAAACGCTCCAATGTTCAGCCAAAAATGATGTCAGATGAGGGCGATATGATTTTTCAAAGATGACAACTGAATTTTGCCAGCAATCAGGTTTCGTGAAGAAATGAGTCCAAATTATGTTTCGAAGCTTCTAAACTATCATCCAAGTTATAATTTCAGCAATTTAGCCCCTCTAGTAAATGAATCTAGAAGTTCAAGAAAAGTAGCCACCAACCTCAATCCACCAACCTCAAATCACCAACCACAAACCAGCTGCAAGTTGGAATGCTGCCATTGTCAAAAAAGGAGGCTACAATGGTGGGTTGTTTGTGGTGACTACTAATGTCAAAGTTTGGCATGTTTGGCAGCCACCATTATTGATAAAGAAGCAAGAGGAGCTGCCATTGAAGCCTATATATAGACACCAAGAGAGCCAAGAAAGGAGAGGAGGGAGTGCAATAGAATCAAAGAAAGGTGGTAGCAATTAGAAGTGAAGAAACACAAACTCTCCTCTCTACATAGTAGAAATAATGCTTTCTTTTATCTTTAGGAGTAGTTGTTCAATAGATATGTAAGGCTAAGCTCTTTTCTTGGTTGCAAGGACGCAAAAACTTTCAAATTTCAAGAACTGTGAGATTTATTCTTCATTTATTTTCAGTTTGTATTATGAATGCGTATGATTGTTTTCCTATGCATGTTTTCTATGATTGTTGTTGATAATTGCTAGAGCGGACTCTAAGTTATTATTGTGAACAATCTATTGCTAAGTTTGATATCAAAACCGGAGTTAGGGTATATAAACTTGTGAAGCAACTAAGCTTGATAATTGTGGCGAAACTACGTTATTAAACTTAGGGAAAACATTCGATCAAAGCAACACAAGCAGACAACTTGGTTGTTAAGATTAATGAATTTATCTAGATCTTAAGGCTGCCATTAGATTAAATCATTAGTGCGGACACTGTGATTATTTGTTGGTTAGGGCTAGTTATACGGCGGATCCGTTAATTAACCAAAGTTAAGAAAAGATAAAAATTCAGAATATAAACTGGAGTTTCGTTTTAAGGATCAGTTCTGATTTCTGTAGGTGGATGTGTGCTTGTGACCAAGGTTTGTTTTCTTGATAAATTTCAGTTTTAATTGATTGTGTTCACTAGTTTAATTTCTTCCATATTTTAGATTATCACAAATCAAAACCCCCCAATTGCATAACGTATAGAATAAAAATCTGAACTAAATCTTCCTCATGGGATCGATCCCTTGCTTGCTCTATACTATCTTGTGTGATTTAAGTTAGGGTAATTAATTTGTGCGACCGCGACATCGCAACAAATTTTGGCGTCGTTGCCGGGGAGGTAATTTTAGTTAATTCTTGTGCTTGTACTGTTATTTTTAGTTGCTGTGATTTTGTATTTATATTTCTGAAAAAAAAACAAATTTTTTGCTTGCGGTAGTACTATTTATTTGCGGTGGTGTTACTGTTCAAAACAGAATTGTTTGTGGAATTAGATTTCTTATTTTCTTTTCCTGAAGGAAAACAACGTTCTGAACAAGACCAGTAGTTTACTACTAGCCCCATCCTATTGAGGCCAAATTTGATTGTTTTCTAAGGTTTTTAGGTAGTTTTAGTTTTCTAGCGTTGGATTTTCATATAATTTTCATTACTTTTTTATCTCTTCTGTGGTTTCTTTCTTTTGAGTTTTCTTAGCGATTGATGCCTGTGACCCGTTCTACTAATCAAATTCAAGTGCAGGTTGATTTTGAAATAGAAAGCACTTTATGCAGGTTAAGAAAGGAAGCTCGCCTCAACACCATAGCTATTGCACGACAACAAACACTCAAGGAGCTTGCTGCTCCTAATGTGGAAAATCAGCCACTATGCATAAGCATTGAGCAAAATTGCTTGACCGCTTTTTATGATCGGCTTGTTTTAACTCGCAAGTGCACGAGTGTGCGATGTAGCAATTAACTCGGTAAGATCGAGGTCATATCCACAGAGAGCTAGATCTGGAAATTAAGCTAAGTAACAAAAAAAAAAACTCAAGAGAAATTAAATTAACAATAACTTGGTTGAAAATAATTGATGGATTTGTTTTCAAAGATAAAAAAAAAATATAAATAGATTTTAAATGACAAGAAAAGTAAGTCTTGGTCCAAATCAATTTTAATGGTGATGTATTGGTGATTTCTTCAACATATATAAGATAACTCAACCTAATCTCAACGATGGTGATATTAGATCGGAAGATATTACAATGAAGATTAGAAAGATGAAGATTGATTATTGCTTAAGAATGAACAAGTACTTTCATATTAAGTAAGACATTGAATCAAGCAATCTCTATACCAAAACTAAAGTTTGTGCATAAAAATTCAAGATTATAACATTACCTAAATGATTTCTAAAATTTCTTTACAATAATAAATCATTCATGAAGAAAATAAAAAGATAAACATTAAGATTCATTCATATCCTAAAGAACTCACCTCAATCACCATTATCCTTGATTTGGATCCAAGAAAGAGTTTAGCCAACCATGATTATATATAAGAACACTTCAATAAACATGAAAGAACTTGAATCCAACTGAAAAAATAAGTTTTACAAACTAAAGAACCAAAATCTATAAAGAAGAACACAATACAATTTCAGAAAAAATTCGGACACAAATCTGACTCTAACTTTGGACAGCAATTCGACCCTCTTAGAAGCTTTTTTTGGAGAAGTCTATTACAGACATATTTATAGGCAATTCTGTCACCTTTCCAGATCATTAAAAAACAGCTCATTTGGACACCTGAGTCAAAAGTTATGGGCAAAACACCGAAAGGTGTTCTGAAAAATCAAATCAAGACAGCTTTACAACTACTTTGGTACACGTTTTTCTTCCTCATTTATGAGGTGTCTCCTTCTTCTTTTTGACCCAAAATAATGTTAAAATATCCCCTCCAGCTTTCCATCCATGTGCTTGCCTCCTTGGATCAATGGATTACCCAAAATAAATCAATTGTTATTTGTTGTGTGGACATGTAAGATCATGGATTGTGTTTGGGTTGATTTGAAGGTTGATTTGGGGTTGATTTAGGGCTGATTTGGGGCTGATTTTTGGGCTGAATTTGAGCATCAAATAAGTATACAAATGTACTTATTATTTGGGCTAAGATTGACATTGAAACCTTGAGTGCTTAATGGTTGAAGTTTGCACACAACATAAGGCAAGTTTGGGCTTGAAATAAATCATATGATATTCTTTTCTAGAATTGGAATAGAATTGATTTTTGGGACAAATTTGGAGCACTTATTTGAACCAAGATTTGCTTCAATCTTCAACTAAATGTCTCTTCAATTCTTTGTTCTGAATTCCGACGTTGAATTTTCTGAATTAATTCATTTAAGCTCCAAAAACCTATCGAAACATTAAAACAAACTTCATTACTAAAAAACACATCAATTATTATAAAAACAACCAAATAAAAACAATAAATACATATGTAAAACAAGAGACTTAATGACACTTTTGATGCACAATCACACCCCCCAACTTAGATTTTGCTAGTCCTCAAGCAAAACAAAACATAAAACCGTTAAAATAAAAATAATAATAATAACAACCATAATTAGGCTCGATTCATCACACTTGAAGGACCTATCATGCAAACATTGGTATCTTTAACTTAGTGTACACAATAGCAAATAAAGAAAAATAAGCATACTCACATTCTCTAAATCAAACATCCATACAAAATTTCCAAATTCAGTCATATTTATCGTGCAACCAACATAATTGATTCATACGAAAACTCAACTTGTAATCTTCCCTTCTCACCAACACAAACAAGGTAGCAAACTAGAGAAATATCTATATATTTTCTTTCTTTCTTTTTTCTTTCTTTGTTTTTTTTTTTAAAGATATGATTTATTTTTTTTCTTTAAGTAGTCACTTCCCTTTTGACGCGAATACAAACATTTGTGATGAATGCACCCGGTTACTCACAAAGTCACAAACTTAAAGTGCTTTGCATACTCATATTTTAAGCTGCCGTTTGACGTAAAGATAAACATTTGTGATGAATACCCCTAGTTACTGAGCAACTCAAAACATTGGAGTAGATAGAACTTTGTACACATTTATTTATTTATTCGTGTAATAATTATTACTCTATTTACTTAAACCTTGTTTAGGACTGGATCAAAAAGGGATAATCACAAGTAAAGCATCATACTCATCTTTCATGCATAATCACATAACTCACACAACTTTTACAAGGAAAGATGTATTTCAGTAATCTTAAAAAAAAGTATGCTATATCTTGCTTTATAAGATATTATCTATCCCAAATTAAAGTATGCAATGTTCAGCATAATAATGAATCCAAAAATGTAATGATGATCCTAAACAAGTCTCATTCACATACGAATGCAAGTTTTTTTTTTTTTTTAACAAGCATGGTTATCTCAAGCATTCAACATAATGAAATATCTAAAATTAAGTTTTACATTATCCTAAATGTAAAAGAGAAAGAGAAGAAAAGTATAAAGATTAGAAAATTATTACTCCCCTTCTGTTTTCAAGGATGAATGTCTGATTGAATTGGGCATGAGCTGACTTCTTGCTTGATTTTTTTTTTTAACCTGCATATCACAACTAAAAAAAAACATTGATTTTTTTTTTTTTGAAAATAAAGAACCTCACACCCCCCAACTTAAAATAATGCATTGTCCCGAATGCATGAACACGAAAATATAAGAGATGGAAGAAAGAAGAAAAAATAATAAAAATGAAAAATAAAAATAAAAATAAAAACTCATTACTTCTAATACTACAATGGTATTGGATCTTGAAGATCCAATGTCTCAACTTCAGCCACAACATTTTCAAGATAAGGTTTCAATCGATGACCATTTACTTTGAAAATATTTCCATTCTTGGGATTTTCTACCTCAAATGCACCATGCTCAGAGATGGATTTAATCACAAATGGACCAGTCTATTTTGTCCTCAACTTCCCAGGAAAGAGATGTAATCGTGAATTATACAAGAGAACCTTTTGACCAACATGAAAGGATTTTCTAAGAATATGTTTATCATGCAAAGTTTTCATCTTATGTTTTGAAATTTTTGCATTTTCAAATGCATCATTTCTCAACTCCTCTAATTCATCCAATTGAAGCTTTCTATTTTTGCCAACCTCATTTTCATTGTCATTGAATTGCCGAATGGCCCAATATGCACGGTGCTCAATCTCAACAGGGAGATGACAAGGCTATCCATAAACTAGCCTATAAGGAGACATTCCTAAAGAGGTCTTATAAGCAGTGCGATATGCCCACAAAGCATCAACTAGTCGTAGGGACCAATCTTTACGGTTTGGATTGACTGTTTTCTCTAAAATGTTCTTGATCTCCCTATTTGCCAACTCAGCTTGGCCACTAGTCTGTGGGTGATAGGGGGTACTGACCTTGTGAATTACACCATATTTCCTCATCAAAATCCCAACGGGCTTGTTACAAAAATGTTTTCCCCCATCACTAATCATAGCCCGGGGCATGCCAAAACGAGAGAAAATATTTTCTTTCAAGAATTTGACCACAACTCGATGGTCATTGGTTCGAGATGCAATGGCCTCCACCCATTTAGACACATAATCAACAGCAACAAGGATGAATTGGTAACCAAATGAACTTGGAAAAGGTCCCATGAAATCAATCCCCCAACAATCAAATATTTCCAAAACAAGGATGGGGTTAAGGGGCATCATGTTACGTCTGGTGAGGCTACCTAGTCGTTGGCATCGGTCACATGCAACACAGAAGGCATGAACATCTTTAAACATGGTAGGCCAATAAAAACCACACTGCAAGATTTTGGCAATGGTTTTCTTGGAAGAGAAATGCCCACCACAGGCTAATGCATGACAAAAATTAATGACCCTTGGAATTTCATGATCAGGGATGCACCGCCTAATAATTTGGTCAGGACAATATTTAAATAGGTAGGGGTCATCCCAAAAAAAGGTGCGCACATTGCGCAAGAATTTTTGTTTGTCAAGTTTAGACCAATAAGAAGGAATTTGACTTGTGGCTAGGTAATTTGCTATGTCAGCATACCATGGAGAACCAATGTAAGAGACAGTACCTGCACAAAATAAATTTTCATCAGCAAAGAGTTCATTTATTGGAGATTCATCAATTATGATCTTATAGCTTGAAAGACGAGACAAATGATCAGCTACTACATTCTCTACTCCCTTTTTATCTCAAATTTCAATGTTAAACTCTTGGAGTAGGAGGATCCATCGAATCAAACGTGGTTTGGCATCTTGTTTTGTGAGCAAATATTTCAATGCTGCATGATCAGTGAAAACAATAACAAGAGATCCAACCAAATAAGACCTAAACTTGTCTAATGCAAAGACCACAGCTAAGAGTTCTTTTTCAGTTGTAGTGTAATTCAATTGAGCATCATTCAAAGTCTTGCTAGCATAATATATGACATGAGGTTTCTTGTCTTTTCTTTGCCCTAAAACAGCCCCAACCGCAAAATCACTAGCATCACACATCAGTTCAAATGGTAAAGACCAATCAGGAGCTTGTATGATTGGTGCAGTTGTCAACAACCCTTTAAGCTTTTCAAAAGCTTCTTGACATTTTGATGTCCAATCGAATGGGACATCTTGTGACAACAAGTTACACAATGGTTTGGCAATGGTACTAAAAGAATGAATGAATCTTCGATAAAAACTAGCATGTCCTAAAAAGGATCTCACATCTTTCACAGTCTTAGGGGTAGTTAATTTTTGAATGACTTCCACTTTTGACTTATCTACCTCTATCCCTTTTGAAGAGACAATGTGACCTAAAACAATGCCATGTGTCACCATAAAATGACATTTCTCCCAATTGAGTACAAGATTGCTCTCTTCACACCTTTCAAGAACTTTTTCTAGATTCATTAGACACAACTCATAAGAATCCCCATAAACTGAAAAATCATCCATGAAAACTTCCAAAAAATTTTCCACCATGTCACTAAAGATACTCATCATACACCTTTGAAAAGTGGCTGGTGCATTACACAAACCAAATGGCATTCTTCTATAAGCATAAGTACCAAAAGGACAAGTGAAAGTGGTTTTTTCTTGGTCTTCTAAAGAAATCTCAATTTGGTTGTAACCTGAGTATCCATCCAGAAAACAATAGAAAGCTCTTCCAGCTACTCTTTCAAGCACTTGGTCTAAAAATGGAAGCGGAAAATGGTCCTTCCTAGTCACCATGTTCAATTTACGATAATCAATGCACATACGCCATCCAGTTTGGATTCTAGTTGGTACCAGCTCATTATTTTCATTCTTCACTACCGTGACTCCAGATTTTTTTGGGACAACTTGGGTTGGACTAACCCATTTTGAGTTTGCAATAGGGTAAATGATACCTGCATCAAGTAGCTTAAGCACTTCACCTCTCACTACTTCCTTCATGTTTGGGTTCAATCGTCTTTGCATTTGCCTCACAGATTTAGCCTCTTCTTCAAGATAGATTCTATGTGTACATAAAAGAGGGCTAATTCCTTTCAAGTCAGTAATTTTCCACCCGATTGCTTTCTTGTGTTTTCTCACCACTCTCAAAAGTTTGTGTTCTTGCTCTATGCTAAGTTTTGATGAGATCACAATAGGATATGATTCATCTTCCCCTAGAAATGCATACTTAAGATCACTCGGTAAAGGCTTCCTTTCTAGTTTATCAGGCTGGACAAGAGATTCCTCAACTTTCACTTGGGGTGAAATCAAAGGCTCAAATGATGGGGTCCATTGACCTATTGACATAATAGGTATTGGATCTAGATAAGTCTCGAGTTCTCTTACTTCCTCATCATCACATTCCAAAGAACAAAATCTTTCATCATGAATTAAAGTTCTCTCCAATGGATCCTTGATCCACACTCTCTCAAAGTGTTCTTGACAAACTGTTTGGATGAAATCTACCTCTCTAATGTCCTCATGTTCCCCGATTTGTTTGGAGACATTGAATATGTTCATCTCCACAGTCATATTCCCAAAAGACAATTTCATCACCCCATTCCTACAGTTAATTAAGGCATTGGATGTAGCTAGGAAAGGTCTCCCTAAGATGACTGGGATGGGGGCATTAGAACCTTGAATTGGTGCGGTGTCTAATACTACAAAATCAACAGGAAAGTAGAATTTATCTACTTGGACCAACACATCCTCAACGATACCCCTGGGAATCTTGATTGACCTATCAGCTAATTGAAGGGTGATTCGAGTAGGCTTGATTTCTCCTAAACCTAATTGTTCGTAAACAGTGTAGGGTATTAAATTCACACTTGCTCCTAAATCCAACAAAGCTTGATCTATCTTATGACTTCCAATAATGCATGAAATGGTAGGACAACCAGGATCTTTGTATTTGGGAGGGGTCTTAAACTGGATGATGGCACTAGCATGTTCAGTTAGAAAGGCTCTTTCTTTCACATTCAATCTCCTTTTGACTGTGCATAAATCCTTAAGAAACTTTGCATAAGATGGAACTTGTTTAATTGCATCAAGGAGTGGAATATTGACTTTCACTTGTTTGAACAATTCATAGATTTCTGAGTTCATAAGATCTTGCTTAGGTTTCCCTAACCTTTGTGGAAATGGTGCTCTAGGAACAAATTCTAAGTCACTCACTTTGACTTCAATTTTTCTTGAATCATCTCCTTTCTCACTCATCTCTTTCTCATTTAGCTCACCTTCTTTATCTCTCAAACTCTCATTTGTCACTTGTGTTTTGATTCCCTCTTCACTTTCCCTAGATTTCTCCTCCACAATACCTTTAGAAATTCTAAAACCTACACCTTTGTCAACAACCTTTCCACTTCTAAGGGTAGTGATGGCTTGAACTTGTTCATGGTTTGAAGGTTCACTAGGTGAGGATTCACTCATGTGTACCTGACCTCTAGGATTGGGCATTGGTTGAGCTAGGATTTTTCCCTTCTCTTGAATGCTTAGTGATTGAGTCAACTTAGTTAGTTGACTTCGAATGTCATCTAAGGTCCTATTGGTCTGGTCTTGGAATTTGTAAACTTGGTTGTTGATTCCTCCTTGCGTTTGCATGAATTGTTGAAGAGTATCCTCTAAGGATCTCTTATGAGGTGGTTGGTATGTGTTATGTGTGGGAGCATGAAATGGTTGGGGTGGAGGTTGAAATGTTTGAGGTACTGAAGAGCCCTCATTTCTCCATCCAAAATTTGGGTGGTTCCTCCATCCAGGATTATAGGTCTCAGAGTAGGGATTGCCTACTTGGTTTGGAAATGGCTTTCTAACATTACTTGAATCAGAAGTTTGGCCATATAGCACTTCCTTGAAGGCTGGAATGGTAGGACATTCAGTTGTCCTATGCCCTTTGCTTTCACAAACAACACAACTTTCCTCTTGTTGTTCACTTATGACATGCACTTTTTTAATCTCAAGAGACTCTACTTTCCTAGCCAATGAGGCTAATCTAGCATTGAGGTCATCAGTCTCTTTCAATTGAAACTTCCCACTTGAATGAGAAATGGTGTTTCTAGACTCAACATGAACTGGGAGAGAAGTCTCCCATTGCTTTGTGTTTTCAGCCAATTGATCAAAAAAATCAAAGGCCTCACTTGGTTCTTTGTCATAAAACTCACCATTACACATGGTTGACACTAGCTTTTTAAAATCTGCGGTAAGAGAGTCATAAAAGAAACTCACTAACCTCCACATCTCAAAACCATGGTGAGGGCATGCATTTAACAAGTCTTTGAACCTTTCCCAAGCTTGGTGAAATGACTCATTTGGACTACAAGAAAAATTCATCATTTGACGTTGTAAAGCTGCTGTCCTATGAGTGGGGAAGTATTTTTTCAAAAATTCAGCTTGCATTTCTCTCCATGTACCTATAGACCTAGGACGCAAGGAGTTTAGCCAAAGCTTGGCTTTATCCTTTAGAGAGAATGGGAACAATTTAAGCCGAATGGTTTCCTCTGTGCATGTTCTATTAATAAAAGTATTACATACCTCTTCAAAGTCTTTAATGTGTATGTATGGATTTTCAGAATCCATACCATGAAATGTGGGAAGAAGTTGAATCATGCCCGGTTTCAAATTGAAAGCTTGTTGGTTAAGAGGTAATATAATACACGAAGGTGTACCTTGTCTAGCCGGGTGAAGATACTCTCTAAGAGTTCGAAAATTAGGTTGATCATTGAATTGTGGAGGTCCATTACCTTGAACACTCCCTTCACCCTCTACATCTTCAACATTAGCCATGATAAAATAATAATAATAAAAATAATAATAATATAACAATTATATGAAAATGAAAGGAAAGGAAAGAAAAAAAATGCAAATAAAAGTAATAGCTCAAAAATAAAAATACAACAAATTAAGAAATTCACTCTCCAACTAATAAGCACTATTAACAACAATAAACATTAAAAGATAATTATAAGAAGCTTGAATAAAAAGGCGGTGATACCGGCCAAGCACTTTAGACAATAAATATAAGAAAAATAACAACAATAAACATTAAAAAATAATTATAACAAGCATGAATAAACAAAAGGCGGTAATACCGGCCAAGCACTTCAAACAATAAATATAAGAAAAATAATCATAACAAAACAACAAAATAAAAAGGAAATAAACAAGAGGTGGTAATACCGACCAAGCACTTCAAACAATAAATATAAGAAAAATAACAACAACAAATATTAAAAGATAATTATAACAAGCATGAATAAAAAGGCGGTAATACCGGCCAAGCACTTTAGACAATAAATAAAAACAATATCAACTAAATAAAATGAAATAAACAAGAAAAATATTAGCAACTAATAAGAATAGACAATAAAATAAAAATGGTTGAACCAACCAAAATCCAACAATTAATTGTCCAGTCCACAGTCCAATATCCGGAACGTTAAGGTAAAATTTTTTTTTAGGCGGTAAAACCAGCCAATTGAATTTTTTTTATATGATTTTTTTTAGTTTTCCAATAATCAAATCTAAATTTGTTACCTTTGCTTGCTAGCTCCCCGGCAATGGCGCCAAAATTGCTTGACCGCTTTTTATGATCGGCTTGTTTTAACTCGCAAGTGCACGAGTGTGCGATGTAGCAATTAACTCGGTAAGATCGAGGTCATATCCACAGAGAGCTAGATCTGGAAATTAAGCTAAGTAACAAAAAAAAAACTCAAGAGAAATTAAATTAACAATAACTTGGTTGAAAATAATTGATGGATTTGTTTTCAAAGATAAAAAAAATATATAAATAGATTTTAAATGACAAGAAAAGTAAGTCTTGGTCCAAATCAATTTTAATGGTGATGTATTGGTGATTTCTTCAACATATATAAGATAACTCAACCTAATCTCAACGATGGTGATATTAGATCGGAAGATATTACAATGAAGATTAGAAAGATGAAGATTGATTATTGCTTAAGAATGAACAAGTACTTTCATATTAAGTAAGACATTGAATCAAGCAATCTCTATACCAAAACTAAAGTTTGTGCATAAAAATTCAAGATTATAACATTACCTAAATGATTTCTAAAATTTCTTTACAATAATAAATCATTCATGAAGAAAATAAGAAGATAAACATTAAGATTCATTCATATCCTAAAGAACTCACCTCAATCACCATTATCCTTGATTTGGATCCAAGAAAGAGTTTAGCCAACCATGATTATATATAAGAACACTTCAATAAACATGAAAGAACTTGAATCCAACTGAAAAAATAAGTTTTACAAACTAAAGAACCGAAATCTATAAAGAAGAACACAATACAATTTCAGAAAAAATTCGGACACAAATCTGACTCTAACTTTGGACAGCAATTCGACCCTCTTAGAAGCTTTTTGTGGAGAAGTCTATTAGAGACATATTTATAGGCAATTCTGTCACCTTTCCAGATCATTAAAGAACAGCTCATTTGGACACCTGAGTCAAAAGTTATGGGCAAAACACCGAAAGGTGTTCTGAAAAATCAAATCAAGACAGCTTTACAACTACTTTGGTGCACGTTTTTCTTCCTCATTTATGAGGTGTCTCCTTCTTCTTTTTGACCCAAAATAATGTTAAAATATCCCCTCCAGCTTTCCATCCATGTGCTTGCCTCCTTGGATCAATGGATTACCCAAAATAAATCAATTGTTATTTGTTGTGTGGACATGTAAGATCATGGATTGTGTTTGGGTTGATTTGAAGGTTGATTTGGGGTTGATTTAGGGCTGATTTTTGGGCTGAATTTGAGCATCAAATAAGTATACAAATGTACTTATTATTTGGGCTAAGATTGACATTGAAACCTTGAGTGCTTAATGGTTGAAGTTTGCACACAACATAAGGCAAGTTTGGGCTTGAAATAAATCATATGATATTCTTTTCTAGAATTGGAATAGAATTGATTTTTGGGACAAATTTGGAGCACTTATTTGAACCAAGATTTGCTTCAATCTTCAACTAAATGTCTCTTCAATTCTTTGTTCTGAATTCCGACGTTGAATTTTCTGAATTAATTCATTTAAGCTCCAAAAACCTATCGAAACATTAAAACAAACTTCATTACTAAAAAACACATCAATTATTATAAAAACAACCAAATAAAAACAATAAATACATATGTAAAACAAGAGACTTAATGACACTTTTGATGCACAATCAAAATGCAACAACAATTTTTAAAGAAGTTTTTCCCATCTCATAGAACAAACTCTTTCAAGAGACAAATCACCACTTTCACTAAAAAACCAGGAGAAACATTTTACCAATGCTGGGATAGGTATCGAGACTTGCTTAGTACTTGCCCTCATCATGGTTTTGAAACATGGAGATTGGTTTCACATTTCTATGAAGGGTTAACACCTAAAGATAGGCAAATGGTTGAATTGATGTGCAATGGAACTTTTGAAGATAAAGACCCTGATGAAGCAATGGAGTACTTAGACTTGTTAGCTGAAAATGCTCAAAATTGGGACACCGCGGGTATTTATGAGGGACCGAGTAAAACTCAACCTCATACATCTAGTAGAGGTATGTACAACCTTAGGGAAGATCATGAGCTTCAAGCCAAGTTTGCATCTTTAGCTAGAAAAGTCGAGGCACTAGAATTGAAAAAGAGTGGTCAATTAAAATCTGTTGAAAACAATGTGTGTCAAATTTGTGAAACAAATGAACACTCAACCAACGATTGTCCAACCTTGCCTTCTTTTAAGGAATGTCTCCATGAGCAAGCCCATGCTTTAAACAGTTTCCAAAGGCCTAACCATAACCCATACTCCCAAACATACAACCCTGGTTGGAGAAATCACCCAAATTTTAGTTGGAAGAGTGAGAACAACAATGCACAAACTTCACAACCACCGTTTCAAGCACACCACAATTTCCAAAATTCTCATGGATATGCACCTCCTTATGCTCCACCTCCTAGAAGAAATCTTGAGGAAACATTGCATGCATTCATTGAAAAGCAAGAGACAATCAATACTCAACTTGCTCAAAACATGACAGATTTTAAAAATACTCTTGCTAAATTAACATCTGCTCTCAGTTTCCAAGAGAAAGGTAAGTTTCCATCTCAACCGCAACAAAATCCCAAAGAGCATTACAATGCAAATGCAAGTAGTTCTGGAAGCCAACATATGGATCAAGTTAAATCAGTCACTACTCTGCGCAGTGGTAAGGTTATTGAAAAACCCTCTCTTGAACCTTATGAGAAAGATGATGAGTCAATTTCTAAGGGAAAGGAAGGGGTTGAATCTGAAAATTGCAAAGAAACGACTAATTCTCCTCCAGCACTTCCATTTCCTCATGCCATGACCAAACAAAGGAAAGTTAATCACAACTCTGAAATCTTTGAAACTTTCAAACAGGTAAGGATCAATATACCTTTGCTGGATGCTATTAAACAGGTTCCTTCCTATGCTAAATTTTTAAAAGATCTCTGCACTGTGAAGAGGAAACTGAATGTGAAAAAGAAAGCCTTTCTAGCCGAACAAGTAAGTGCTATTCTTCAAAACAATAATGCTTTGAAATATAAAGCCCCTGGTTGTCCTACAATTTCTTGCTTTATTGGAGAGCATAAAATTGAAAGAGCCTTACTTGATCTTGGTGCTAGTGTGAATTTACTTCCATATTCAGTTAAAACCAACTTCTATATCTCTTTTACTTGCCGATAGATCTGTAAAAGTGCCTAGAGGAATAATTGAAGATGTGTTAGTACAAGTTGATAAATTCATTTATCCTGTGGATTTTATTGTCTTGGACACAGAACCTGTTGAAGCATGTAATGCATTTCCTGTTATTTTAGGACGTCCGTTTCTTGCAACCTCTAACGCATTGATTAATTGTAGGAATGGACTGATGAAGCTATCATTTGGAAACATGACATTAGAGATGAATATTTTCAACATTTGCAAGCAACCTGGAGATGATAATGATTTACAAGAAGTAGATCATATTGACGAATTAGTTTATGATCAACTTGAATCTACTTTAAGTAAAAATGAGTTGGATGAATCTGAAGATTTGCAAATGATTTATTCTGAGGAAGAAATCATGGATAACAAACGCATAGAAAATGTTGATGTGAATCTTTTGTCAACAGTGACAACAGATTCGACATCTGGCATCACACCAATCGATGATTACTTTCCTAACGAATCCTTACTTTCTCTTAGTCCAATGCCTTGGTATAATAAAAATATCAATTTTCTTGCTTTAGGAGATTTGCCAGTTGATTGGAGTACTCAAGACAATGAAAAGTTTTTGAACGAAGTGAAGAACTTTTATTGTGATGACCCTAACTTATTCAAATATTATCCTGATCAAATATTTCAAAGATTCATTCCCGACAATGAGGTAAGTAGTGTCATTAAACTTTGTCATTCTAAAGCATGTGGAAGTTATTTCTCGTCAAAAAAAACAATTGCAAAAATCTTTCAAAATGGATTTTATTGGCCTACCATGTTCAAGGACACGCATGCATTCTGCAAAACTTGTGAAAATTGTCAAAAGATTGATACTGGTCAAAAAGTTTTGTTTTATAATTCTCAACTCTATGCAGTCCCTAGAGAGCTAAGACCAAGATGGAGCAATCCTTATGGGGCTTGTGATATTGAGAATTCAATGAATGACAATGATTTTAAGGAAAATGGACATCGTTTGAAAGCTCACTTTGATAATTTTCTTAATGAAAACGAATCAACTGGTTTGAATGATTTTATAGATAAAGGTTGATTATTTTTTTTCTCACATTGTTTTTGTGTTTCTTTTTGAGTGATTTTTGCTAGTTTCTCTCACCCCGGTCAAATGGCGGACAACGGTACTCCGTGACTTAAGTCGGTTCTTTCAGTTTCCCACAATAACTGATATCTGTGTATATATCTGTGCAATTCTTTGAATCTCTCTTCCAATTCTCATTTGAAAATGGACACTAATCTTAAAAAATTGAAAAAGTATTTTCCCGCTTTGCCTCAGAATGCGATTACAAAAATTTACCGTGCTAGATGTGCAAGATTGAGATTATTAATGAATCATGGAATTCCTGAAGATATTTGCTGGTTGATTGAAGCAAAGGTCCGATTATCAGGTGAGTCCTCTAACTTCATTTCACACATGCCTGGAACAGGTAAAAGCATTTTTGCAAAGAAGCGTCGTGCAAAACGACTGGATGTCTGTCATCGATGTGCTAGATGGACTTGTAATACACAATGTTGTTCTTTAGGAATGGTATCTATAAACCGTAAAGATAAAATACAATTCATTAAGGATGGCCTGAGTAAGGAGTCTTTAGATAATCTTCTATTGACTCTTGAGACGCATCCTAGTGGAGATGTGCATCGTGCAATTCATGATTTATGGCCACTATTTCATAAAGAACATGATCGACTTAGTCTTGGGAATCTGACTAAAAAAGACCCTGTTTGCCAGTTTTTAAAAAAACTGGATGGGAAGCCTATCCCCGACCTATAGAGGGCGTTTAAGCCGTTCTTGGATGTAAAACCAAGGGAAGATGTGAGCCACAATCACAACTACCTGTACATACACATGCTTGTTTCAAAAGTAAATAAATAAATAAATAAAAAGAGAGAGAGTGAGTGTGAGACTCCAGCTGGCCTACATATAGATGTTATGATTGTCTTTCTCATTTCTCATCTATAAAACCCTCTCTTCCTTTCTTTCATTTCTACTCAACCCATACATTCAACAAATACAGAAGTGTGTAGAAATGGCAAGTTCCTCAAGTCATCAAATAAGAAATATTTGTGTTTTCAGTGGATCTAGTCCTAGGAAAGAAAAGGAGTTTTTAGAATCAGCAAACCATCTTGGTCAAGTGCTAGCTGAGAGAAAGATTCATTTAGTATATGGGGGAGGCAGTCTTGGGTTAATGGGAGGTGTGTCAATAGCTGCATTTTTAGGAGGTAGTCAAGTTTTAGGAGTCGTCCCTGAAGCTTTGGCACAAGGGGACATCATTGGAAAAACAATTGGAGAGGAACTTCAGGTCTCCACAATGTCGGCTCAAATGAATGCAATGTTTAAGCATGCTGATGCTTTCATTGCTTTACCAGGTGGTCTAGACACATTGGAAGAGATCTTTCATATTTCCTCTTGGGCTCAATTGCACATTCACCATAAACCCATTGGCTTGTTAAATGTTAATGGTTATTATGATAAGTTGTTGTCTTTTCTTGATCATGCTATGGAACAGGAATTTTTAACATCTTCTGCACGACAAATCATAATCTCTGCTACTACTACTGAACAATTGATTGACCAACTACAATCTTTCATTCCTGTGATTGATCCTTCCATGAGTCGCATAAATTGGTCATCTACAGGAAGCCGTAAAAAGCTTAGATTGGATTTGAGCCTTCATTTGTGAATTTTTGTGTATTTTGGTTTTATTATTGTGTTTTGTTATTTCTTATTTTTGTTTCAGTGTGTTTCAGGTTTTGTCAGTGTTCGTTATTTCAGGTGATATCTTCTATACTCTTTCTTTCTACCTTAGAACATTGAGGACAATGTCTCGTTTTGGTTGGGGGGAGAGGGTAGTAGTTGATAAAAAAAAAAAATTGTTTTTCATTTCATAAAGCATGTGCATAATTGTTGTTACTAGGATGGCAGAGTAAAGGAGTTCTTTTGTTAAAGTGACTCTTGAGACGCATCTTAGTAACCATTCTTAACAAGGTCTATTACAATACTTCCTGAAATATTCAGGTTTCCAAACTCTCGTATTATTACCGCTTAATTCTGCTCATATACTTATTTAACATGTATTCTTAAACCTTAATTTACACACACACACTTTAACATATGATTGTGGGTTGCATATTGGATTATTACATTATTTATGTTCTTTTGTTAAAGGTAACAACTAAGGGAAAGGGATTGTATATAATTAAAAAAAAAAGAAAAAAAGAAAGAAAAAAGAAAAAAAAAATGATGATAATAAAAATATAGATAAGTTTGGTTTCGTAGCCTCCCTAACCTAAGCAATTAAGCCCGAAGGGGTGTTTTAACACCTAATACCCTAAAGTCAACTGACTTGGGAGCTATTGGCCCAACGCTTGTTACATGGGTTGAGGAGAAAAGCTTAAAGGAATCAAACATTGCACTATCTACATATCAGTATCTGCGACCCGAGTTACTAAGCTCGTAGGGGTGTCTTAACACCTAATGCCCTAAGACCAACTGGTCTGGGAGTCATTAGCTGAAAGCTCGTTACATGGGTTAAAGATGCATGATGTTTTTAAATTATATGTATATAGATTTTTTTTTATGTTGTTATTTTGTTTATCTATTTTTCTTTCTTTCATTATGTCTAGCTAAGTTAATTATGTCAAGGTGAAAAGGTTACACTAATGGTGTGAGAATAAGTATAATGTAAACTTAATATGAACTTTAATGTTTGATACTAACATGTTTTATATTTGTTATCTTGTTCACTCTTTAATACTTTGCTTGTTAAATGACTAATCTTGATTTATGTTGTATAACACTTGGTACAACAAATGCTTGGCACTTTCATAGCCCATAATGTATGGTATAACCGACACCTGAGCTATGAAAGGAACTTGATTTGTTGTTAACATAAGTTATAATCATGAATGCTTGACGAGATTTACAAGTATTAGCATTAATTGAATAAGATGACTAATGTAATCATGTTAACAATATATAATCTGATTGGAACCTCCTTTGTGTGTGGTTTCCAATTCAATAATAAGAGTTTATAATATACTTGTTTGATATACCATTAGTGGAACCTCTAACCTTGACATTTGTTATTATTATTATTTAATCCTGACATTAACTTTCCATCTCCAAGTTCTCATCATCTTCTTCTTCTTCTCTTTCTTTATTATTATTATTATTATTATTATTATTATTATTATTATTATTAATACTACTAATACTATTACTACTACTACTACTACTACTACTACTACTACTATTATTATTATTATTATTATAGTTATTTTTGTTATTGCTATTATTGTTGTTTATAATTGTTGTCTATAATTTGTACAAATAACCTCCCTGTGGTTCGACCCCGGTCTTGCCGGGTTATTTATTACTTCAACACTCCTACACTTGGGAGAAGACATCAACCTTTTAGTCGTGTCAATCATGTTCCATATCAAGAATATAAAAATCACATGGAATAACCAAACTATCAATCTTGACTAGGACATCTTCTATCACACCAAGTGGGTAAACAAAACTACGATCTGCAAGTTGTATTACAATGCTAGTTTTATTCAAAGGTTCCAGACTAAGAGAATCATAAACATGTTTAGGCATAACACTAATGGATGCACCTAAATCACATAAAGCTCTTTTAAAACTAGCATTACCAATAACACATGGGATAGTAAACGCACCTGGATCTTTTTGCTTTAAAGGCATATTCTTTTGAACAATAGCAGACACAACTTCACCCATACTTACCATTTCATGACCTTTTAGTTTGAAAGCTCTCTTGGCAGTACACAACTCCTTCAAAAATTTGGCATACTTGGGAATTTGCTTGATAGCATCAAGCAAAGGAATGTTGAGTTCTACTTTCTTGAAAATCTCTAAAAATTCTTTTTCTTTGTCCTCTTTCTTTGACCTAGAAGAACTAACAGGAAAGGGTGGAATTGCTTTAAAACTGGAATTCATTGAGTGAGGAGTTACCTTTGGAGTGTTGGTCGATGTTTTAGTTTGTGGAGAAGGATGATGTTCCTTCTTGGTACTCAATTCAGTTTCTATCTCTTCTTCTTCCTCCATCTCAATTTGTTTTGACCTTTTCTCTTCAAGTTCTTTCCCACTTCTCAGCATGATCGCATTAACATTCTCTTTTGGATTTAATGCTTGGGAAGGCAATTTTCCATTCATTTGTGCCTCCAATTTCCCTACACTTGGAGCTACTTGCCCCATTTGCTTCTCCAAGTTGTGAATACTTGACCTTGTTTCCTATTGAAAAGACATGACATTTTGTTGCAAGGTAACAGTATTAGAAGCTAAAGTTTTCATCATCTCACGAAGATTATCATTGGATGACGACCCCGTAACATTGGAGTTTGTGAATGGAAGGGGTTGTCTTGCTTGATAATTCTGTTGGGGTTGAAATCCATGGGGATGGAATTGTCGGCCTTAATTGCCTTGTTGGGATGGGTTGCCATAGCGTAAGTTGGGATGATCTCTCCATCCGGGATTGTACGTGTTGGAAAAGGGATCATATTTACGCTGGGGTTGTCCATTGAATGCTCCATCAATTGCATGAGCTTGTTCAATGTAATCTTCTTGCGTTGTTGGGCACATATCCGAAGTATGTCCTTGTAAGGAGCATATGCTACAAACTTTCACCTGTTGCACATTTCCACAAGCCAAAGAACGCACAAGAGAAGTAAGATCATTAACTTGATTTTCAAGGTTAGAGATACTTACCTCATTTACTCGTTTGTTAGAGAAGTCTCCACGAGTGCCAAACTGTTTTGAGTTAGCTGCCATGTTTGAGATCAATTGGCATGCAGCCTCGGGTGTCTTATCCACCAATGCGCCTCCACTTGCAGCATCAATGATACTACAGTTAGTAGGCATCAATCCTTCATAGAAATATTGAATGAGCAGTTCATCGGGTATTTGATGATGAGGGCATTGAATGCATAGTTGCTCAAATCTTTCCTAATACTCGGAGAGTGTCTCTCCATGAGATTGTCGAATCCCACATATTTCTTTTCTTATGTTGGCAACTCGAGATGCTGGGAAATACTTCTCAAGGAAAATCTTCTTCATTGCATTCCAAGTTCCAATAGATCTTGGGAGAATAGAGAAAAGCCATGCCTTTGCTGCCCCTTTTAAAGAGAAAGGGAAAGCTTTTAACTTAACTTGTTCTTCATGAACTCCATTCGGTTTCATGCCAACACAAACCATATGAAACTCCTTAAGATGAGTATGAGGATCTTCTCCTGCAAGACCATTAAATGTTGGTAACAAATGTATAAAACCAGATTTGAGCTCAAAGTTATTATTGTTAATTGATTGTGCATCAAAAGTGTCATTAAGTCTCTTGTTTTACATATGTATTTATTGTTTTTATTTGGTTGTTTTTATAATAATTGATGTGTTTTTTAGTAATGAAGTTTGTTTTAATGTTTCGATAGGTTTTTGGAGCTTAAATGAATTAATTCAGAAAATTCAACGTCGGAATTCAGAACAAAGAATTGAAGAGACATTTAGTTGAAGATTGAAGCAAATCTTGGTTCAAATAAGTGCTCCAAATTTGTCCCAAAAATCAATTCTATTCCAATTCTAGAAAAGAATATCATATGATTTATTTCAAGCCCAAACTTGCCTTATGTTGTGTGCAAACTTCAACCATTAAGCACTCAAGGTTTCAATGTCAATCTTAGCCCAAATAATAAGTACATTTGTATACTTATTTGATGCTCAAATTCAGCCCAAAAATCAGCCCCAAATCAGCCCTAAATCAACCCCAAATCAACCTTCAAATCAACCCCTTTATTGTTTGAAGTGCTTGGCCGGTATTACCGCCTTTTGTTTATTCATGCTTGTTATAATTATTTTTTAATGTTTATTGTTGTTATTTTTCTTATATTTATTGTCTAAAGTGCTTGGCCGGTATCACCGCCTTTTTATTCAAGCTTCTTATAATTATCTTTTAATGTTTATTGTTGTTAATAGTGCTTATTAGTTGGAGAGTGAATTTCTTAATTTGTTGTATTTTTATTTTTGAGCTATTACTTTTATTTGCATTTTTTTTCTTTCCTTTCCTTTCATTTTCATATAATTGTTATATTATTATTATTTTTATTATTATTATTTTATCATGGCTAATGTTGAAGATGTAGAGGGTGAAGGGAGTGTTCAAGGTAATGGACCTCCACAATTCAATGATCAACCTAATTTTCGAACTCTTAGAGAGTATCTTCACCCGGCTAGACAAGGTACACCTTCGTGTATTATATTACCCCTTAACCAACAAGCTTTCAATTTGAAACCGGGCATGATTCAACTTCTTCCCACATTTCATGGTATGGATTCTGAAAATCCATACATACACATTAAAGACTTTGAAGAGGTATGTAATACTTTTATTGATAGAACATGCACAGAGGAAACCATTCGGCTTAAATTGTTCCCATTCTCTCTAAAGGATAAAGCCAAGCTTTGGCTAAACTCCTTGCGTCCTAGGTCTATAGGTACATGGAGAGAAATGCAAGCTGAATTTTTGAAAAAATACTTCCCCACTCATAGGACAACAGCTTTACAACGTCAAATGATGAATTTTTCTTGTAGTCCAAATGAGTCATTTCACCAAGCTTGGGAAAGGTTCAAAGACTTGTTAAATGCATGCCCTCACCATGGTTTTGAGATATGGAGGTTAGTGAGTTTCTTTTATGACTCTCTTACCGTAGATTTTAAAAAGCTAGTGTCAACCATGTGTAATGGTGAGTTTTATGACAAAGAACCAAGTGAGGCCTTTGATTTTTTTGATCAATTGGCTGAAAACACAAAGCAATGGGAGACTTCTCTCCCAGTTCATGTTGAGTCTAGAAACACCATTTCTCATTCAAGTGGGAAGTTTCAATTGAAAGAGACTGATGACCTCAATGCTAGATTAGCCTCATTGGCTAGGAAAGTAGAGTCTCTTGAGATTAAAAAAGTGCATGTCATAAGTGAACAACAAGAGGAAAGTTGTGTTGTTTGTGAAAGCAAAGGGCATAGGACAACTGAATGTCCTACCATTCCAGCCTTCAAGGAAGTGCTATATGGCCAAACTTCTGATTCAAGTAATGTTAGAAAGCCATTTCCAAACCAAGTAGGCAATCCCTACTCTGAGACCTATAATCCTGGATGGAGGAACCACCCAAATTTTGGATGGAGAAATGAGGGTGATTAGTACTTAAAAGTGCATTTTTATCATGGTTTTATATCATCATTTTGCACTTGAAGTATCAATAACTCCTTAACTAAAATATGTTTTATAATAATGTATCTAATAATATAAGATACCTATAATTTGTGGTAAATGTCTATTTTTAATGCAGGCCTATCACATAAATGAAAGGATTGATTGATGACTTGAAGAACTTAAATTGCAAGGATAAAGAGATGGTCAAACTTAGAGAAGAGATGTCGGTGCAATCCAAACCGGAACACTGTTCGGTAATTGGGCCATATCTGGAGCTACAGATCTCAGATTTAGGTCCAATTTATATGGATGGAAAGGTAAGACATAGGCCTACAACTTTCATATGGAGCCCAAGATCTAAAAAGGCCATTATCAAGTCCAAATTGTAGCAACAACAAAGAAGCCCGAATCTGTCTTCCAGGCCGAGCACTGTTCGGTATTTTGGCCATATCTGGAGTTCTAGAAGTCCAAATGAGCTGAATTTTTTACACAAGAAAGCTGAGACAATTGCCTACAACTTTCATGTTTGCACCTGGCTCCAGTTTTGACGTTATCAATGACGTTTTGGGCAGACAAGAGAAGATAAGGATTGTCACCAAGTCAAAAGTTGGCCACCCACTTATCAATTAGTCATCAAATCAATAGTTCCCAATTTTGGCCTATAAAAGGAGGCATTTGCCATGCATTTAGGCATCTTGGTTTCCAGATCAAGATCATGCTTTTCCTTTCTCTCTTTGTATTTTTTGTAATGTTTATGCTTTACTTTCATTAATATCAAGTTTATGCCTTTCATTTCCTTTCCTTTACTTAGTTAGCTTTTATGTTCTTATTTTGTTTATCTATTTTTCTTTCTTTCATTATGTCTAGCTAAGTTAATTATGTCAAGGTGAAAAGGTTACACTAATGGTGTAAGAATAAGTATAATGTAAACTTAATATGGACTTTATTGTTTGATACTAACATGTTTTATATTTGTTATCTTGTTCACTCTTTAATACTTTGCTTGTTAAATGACTAATCTTGATTTATGTTGTATAACACTTGGTACAACAAATGCTTGGCACTTTCATAGCCCATAATGTATGGTATAACCGACACCTGAGCTATGAAAGGAACTTGATTTGTTGTTAACATAAGTTATAATCATGAATGCTTGACGAGATTTACAAGTATTAGCATTAATTGAATAAGATGACTAATGTAATCATGTTAACAATATATAATCTGATTGGAACCTCCTTTGTGTGTGGTTTCCAATTCAATAATAAGAGTTTATACTATACTTGTTTGATATACCATTAGTGGAACCTCTAACCTTGACATTTGTTATTATTATTGTTTAATCCTTACATTAATATTTCATCTCTAAGTTCTCATCATCATCATCATCTTCTTCTTCTCTTTCTTTATTATTATTATTATTATTATTATTATTATTATTATTATTATTATTATTATTAGTAATACTACTACTACTACTACTAGTATTATTATTATTATTATTATTATTATTATTATTATTATTGTTATTATTATTGTTGTTGTTGTTGTTGTTGTTGTGGTTATTGTTATTGTTATTGTTATTATTGTTGTTATTGTTATTTTATAATTGTTGTTTATAATTTGTACAATTAACCTCCCTGTGGTTCGACCCCGGTCTTGCCGGGTTATTTATTACTTCGACACTCCTGCACTTGGGAGAAGACATCAACATTTTCGTCGTGTCAGAGGGCTCTTCAGTACCTCAAACATTTCAACCTCCACCCCAACCATTTCATGCTCCCACACATAACACATACCAACCACCTCATAAGAGATCCTTAGAGGATACTCTTCAACAATTCATGCAAACGCAAGGAGGAATCAACAACCAAGTTTACAAATTCCAAGACCAGACCAATAGGACCTTAGATGACATTCGAAGTCAACTAACTAAGTTGACTCAATCACTAAGCATTCAAGAGAAGGGAAAAATCCTAGCTCAACCAATGCCCAATCCTAGAGGTCAGGTACACATGAGTGAATCCTCACCTAGTGAACCTTCAAACCATGAACAAGTTCAAGCCATCACTACCCTTAGAAGTGGAAAGGTTGTTGACAAAGGTGTAGGTTTTAGAATTCCTAAAGGTATTGTGGAGGAGAAATCTAGGGAAAGTGAAGAGGGAATCAAAACACAAGTGACAAATGAGAGTTTGAGAGATAAAGAAGGTGAGCTAAATGAGAAAGAGATGAGTGAGAAAGGAGATGATTCAAGAAAAATTGAAGTCAAAGTGAGTGACTTAGAATTTGTTCCTAGAGCACCATTTCCACAAAGGTTAGGGAAACCTAAGCAAGATCTTATGAACTCAGAAATCTATGAATTGTTCAAACAAGTGAAAGTCAATATTCCACTCCTTGATGCAATTAAACAAGTTCCATCTTATGCAAAGTTTCTTAAGGATTTATGCACAGTCAAAAGGAGATTGAATGTGAAAGAAAGAGCCTTTCTAACTGAACATGCTAGTGCCATCATCCAGTTTAAGACCCCTCCCAAATACAAAGATCCTGGTTGTCCTACCATTTCATGCATTATTGGAAGTCATAAGATAGATCAAGCTTTGTTGGATTTAGGAGCAAGTGTGAATTTAATACCCTACACTGTTTACGAACAATTAGGTTTAGGAGAAATCAAGCCTACTCGAATCACCCTTCAATTAGCTGATAGGTCAATCAAGATTCCCAGGGGTATCGTTGAGGATGTGTTGGTCCAAGTAGATAAATTCTACTTTCCTGTTGATTTTGTAGTATTAGACACCGCACCAATTCAAGGTTCTAATGCCCCCATCCCAGTCATCTTAGGGAGACCTTTCCTAGCTACATCCAATGCCTTAATTAACTGTAGGAATGGGGTGATGAAATTGTCTTTTGGGAATATGACTGTGGAGATGAACATATTCAATGTCTCCAAACAAATCGGGGAACATGAGGACATTAGAGAGGTAGATTTCATCCAAACAGTTTGTCAAGAACACTTTGAGAGAGTGTGGATCAAGGATCCATTGGAGAGAACTTTAATTCATGATGAAAGATTTTGTTCTTTGGAATGTGATGATGTGGAAGTAAGAGAACTCGAGACTTATCTAGATCCAATGCCTATTATGTCAATAGGTCAATGGACCCCATCATTTGAGCCTTTGATTTCACCCCAAGTGAAAGTTGAGGAATCTCTTGTCCAGCCTGATAAACTAGAAAGGAAGCCTTTACCGAGTGATCTTAAGTATGCATTTCTAGGGGAAGATGAATCATATCCTATTGTGATCTCATCAAAACTTAGCATAGAGCAAGAACACAAACTTTTGAGAGTGGTGAGAAAACACAAGAAAGCAATTGGGTGGAAAATTACTGACTTGAAAGGAATTAGCCCTCTTTTATGTACACATAGAATCTATCTTGAAGAAGAGGCTAAATCTGTGAGGCAAATGCAAAGACGATTGAACCCAAACATGAAGGAAGTAGTGAGAGGTGAAGTGCTTAAGCTACTTGATGCAGGTATCATTTACCCTATTGCAAACTCAAAATGGGTTAGTCCAACCCAAGTTGTCCCAAAAAAATCTGGAGTCACGGTAGTGAAGAATGAAAATAATGAGCTGATACCAACTAGAATCCAAACTGGATGGCGTATGTGCATTGATTATCGTAAATTGAACATGGTGACTAGGAAGGACCATTTTCCGCTTCCATTTTTAGACCAAGTGCTTGAAAGAGTAGCTGGAAGAGCTTTCTATTGTTTTCTGGATGGATACTCAGGTTACAACCAAATTGAGATTTCTTTAGAAGACCAAGAAAAAACCACTTTCACTTGTCCTTTTGGTACTTATGCTTATAGAAGAATGCCATTTGGTTTGTGTAATGCACCAGCCACTTTTCAAAGGTGTATGATGAGTATCTTTAGTGACATGGTGGAAAATTTTTTGGAAGTTTTCATGGATGATTGTTCAGTTTATGGGGATTCTTATGAGTTGTGTCTAATGAATCTAGAAAAAGTTCTTGAAAGGTGTGAAGAGAGCAATCTTGTACTCAATTGGGAGAAGTGTCATTTTATGGTGACACATGGCATTGTTTTAGGTCACATTGTCTCTTCAAAAGGGATAGAGGTAGATAAGTCAAAAGTGGAAGTAATTCAAAAATTAACTACCCCTAAGACTGTGAAAGATGTGAGATCCTTTTTAGGACATGCTGGTTTTTATCGAAGATTCATTCATTCTTTTAGTACCATTGCCAAACCATTGTGTAACTTGTTGTCACAAGATGTCCCATTTGATTGGACATCAAAATGTCAAGAAGCTTTTGAAAAGCTTAAAGGGTTGTTGACAACTGCACCAATCATACAAGCTCCTGATTGGTCTCTACCATTTGAACTGATGTGTGATGCTAGTGATTTTGCGGTTGGGGCTGTTTTAGGGCAAAGAAAAGACAAGAAACCTCATGTCATATATTATGCTAGCAAGAATTTGAATGATGCTCAATTGAATTACACTACAACTGAAAAAGAACTCTTAGCTGTGGTCTTTGCATTAGACAAGTTTAGGTCTTATTTGGTTGGATCTCTTGTTATTGTTTTCACTGATCATGCAGCATTGAAATATTTGCTCACAAAACAAGATGCCAAACCACGTTTGATTCGATGGATCCTCCTACTCCAAGAGTTTAACATTGAAATTCGAGATAAAAAGGGAGTAGAGAATGTAGTAGCTGATCATTTGTCTCGTCTTTCAAGCTATAAGACCATAATTGATGAATCTGTAATAAATGAACTCTTTGCTGATGAAAATTTATTTTATGCAGGTACTGTCTCTTACATTGGTTCTCCATGGTATGCTGACATAGCAAATTACCTAGCCACAAGTCAAATTCCTTCTCATTGGTCTAAACTTGACAAACAAAAATTCTTGCGCAATGTGCGCACCTTTTTTTGGGATGACCCCTACCTATTTAAATATTGTCCTGACCAAATTATTAGGCGGTGCATCCCTGATCATGAAATTCCAAGGGTCATTAATTTTTGTCATGCATTAGCCTGTGGTGGGCATTTCTCTTCCAAGAAAACCATTGCCAAAATCTTGCGGTGTGGTTTTTATTGGCCTACCATGTTTAAAGATGTTCATGCCTTCTGTGTTGCATGTGACCGATGCCAACGACTAGGTAGCTTCACTAGGCGTAACATGATGCCCCTTAACCCCATCCTTGTTTTGGAAATATTTGATTGTTGGGGGATTGATTTCATGGGACCTTTTCCAAGTTCATTTGGTTACCAATTCATCCTTGTTGGTGTTGATTATGTGTCTAAATGGGTGGAGGCCATTGCATCTCGAACCAATGACCATCGAGTTGTGGTCAAATTCTTGAAAGAAAATATATTCTCTCGTTTTGGCATGCCCCGGGCTATGATTAGTGATGGGGGAAAACATTTTTGTAACAAGCCCGTTGGGATTTTGATGAGAAAATATGGTGTAATTCACAAGGTCAGTACCCCCTATCACCCACAGACTAGTGGCCAAGCTGAGTTGGCAAATAGGGAGATCAAGAACATTTTAGAGAAAACAGTCAATCCAAACCGTAAAGATTGGTCCCTACGACTAGTTGATGCTTTGTGGGCATATCGCACTGCTTATAAGACCTCTTTAGGAATGTCTCCTTATAGGCTAGTTTATGGAAAGCCTTGTCATCTCCCTGTTGAGATTGAGCACCGTGCATATTGGGTCATTCGGCAATTCAATGACAATGAAAACGAGGTTGGCAAAAATAGAAAGCTTCAATTGGATGAATTAGAGGAGTTGAGAAATGATGCATTTGAAAATGCAAAAATTTCAAAACATAAGATGAAAACTTTGCATGATAAACATATTCTTAGAAAATCCTTTCATGTTGGTCAAAAGGTTCTCTTGTATAATTCACGATTACATCTCTTTCCTGGGAAGTTGAGGACAAAATGGACTGGTCCATTTGTGATTAAATCCATCTCTGAGCATGGTGCATTTGAGGTAGAAAATCCCAAGAATGGAAATATTTTCAAAGTAAATGGTCATCGATTGAAACCTTATCTTGAAAATGTTGTGGCTGAAGTTGAGACATTGGATCTTCAAGATCCAATACCATTGTAGTATTAGAAGTAATGAGTTTTTATTTTTATTTTATTTTTATTTTTATTTTTATTTTTCATTTTTATTATTTTTTCTTCTTTCTTCCATCTCTTATATTTTCGTGTTCATGCATTCGGGACAATGCATTATTTTAAGTTGGGGGGGTGTGAGGTTCTTTATTTTCAAAAAAAAAAAATCAATGTTTTCTTTTAGTTGTGATATGTAGGTTAAAAAAAAAAATCAAGCAAGATGTCAGCTCATGCCCAATTCAATCAGACATTCATCCTTGAAAACAGAAGGGGAGTAACAATTTTCTAATCTTTATACTTTTCTTCTCTTTCTCTTTTACATTTCGTGTTCATGCATTCGGGACAATGCATTATTTTAAGTTGGGGGGTGTGAGGTTCTTTATTTTCAAAAAAAAAAATCAATGTTTTCTTTTAGTTGTGATATGCAGGTTAAAAAAAAAAAAATCAAGCAAGATGTCAGCTCATGCCCAATTCAATCAGACATTCATCCTTGAAAACAGAAGGGGAGTAACAATTTTCTAATCTTTATACTTTTCTTCTCTTTCTCTTTTACATTGAGGATAATGTAAAACTTAATTTTAGATATTTCATTATGTTGACTGCTTGAGATAACCATGCTTGTTAAAAAAAAAAAAAACTTGCATTCGTATGTGAATGAGACTTGTTTAGGATCATCATTACATTTTTGGATTCATTATTATGTTGAACATTGCATACTTTAATTTGGGATAGATAATATCTTATAAAGCAAGATATAGCATACTTTTTTTTAAGATTACTGAAATACATCTTTCCTTGTAAAAGTTGTGTGAGTTGTGTGATTATGCATGAAAGATGAGTATGATGCTTTACTTGTGATTATCCCTTTTGATCCAATCCTAAACAAGGTTTAAGTAAATAAAGTAATAATTATTACACGAATAAATAAATAAATGTGTACAAAGTTCTATCTACTCCAATGTTTTGAGTTGCTCAGTAACTAGGGGTATTCATCACAAATGTTTATCTTTACGCCAAACGGCAGCTTAAAATATGAGTATGCAAAGCACTTTAAGTTTGTGACTTTGTGAGTAATCGAGTGCATTCATCACAAATGTTTGTATTCGCGTCAAAAGGGAAGTGACTACTTAAAGACAAAAAATAAATCATATCTTCAAAAAAAAAACAAAGAAAGAAAATATATATATATTTCTCTAGTTTGCTACCTTGTTTGTGTTGGTGAGAATGGAAGATTACAAGTTGAGTTTTCGTATGAATCAATTATGTTGGTTGCACGATAAATATGACTGAATTTGGAAATTTTGTATGGATGTTTGATTTAGAGAATGTGAGTATGCTTATTTTTCTTTATTTGCTATTGTGTACACTAAGTTAAAGATACCAATGTTTGCATGATAGGTCCTTCAAGTGTGATGAATCGAGCCTAATTATGGTTGTTATTATTATTATTTTTATTTTAAAGGTTTTATGTTTTGTTTTGCTTGAGGACTAGCAAAATCTAAGTTGGGGGCTGTGATTGTGCATCAAAAGTGTCATTAAGTCTCTTGTTTTACATATGTATTTATTATTTTTATTTGGTTGTTTTTATAATAATTGATGTGTTTTTTAGTAATGAAGTTTGTTTTAATGTTTCGATAGGTTTTTGGAGCTTAAATGAATTAATTCAGAAAATTCAACGTCGGAATTCAGAACAAAGAATTGAAGAGACATTTAGTTGAAGATTGAAGCAAATCTTGGTTCAAATAAGTGCTCTAAATTTGTCCCAAAAATCAATTCTATTCCAATTCTAGAAAAGAATATCATATGATTTATTTCAAGCCCAAACTTACCTTATGTTGTGTGCAAACTTCAACCATTAAACACTCAAGGTTTCAATGTCAATCTTAGCCCAAATAATAAGTACATTTGTATACTTATTTGATGCTCAAATTCAGCCCAAAAATCAGCCCCAAATCAGCCCTAAATCAACCCCAAATCAACCTTCAAATCAACCCAAACACAATCCATGATCTTACATGTCCACACAACAAATAACAATTGATTTATTTTGGGTAATCCATTGATCCAAGAAGGCAAGCACATGGATGGAAAGCTGGAGGGGATATTTTAACATTATTTTGGGTCAAAAAGAAGAAGGAGACACCTCATAAATGAGGAAGAAAAACGTGCACCAAAGTAGTTGTAAAGCTGTCTTGATTTGATTTTTCAGAACATCTTTCGGTGTTTTGCCCATAACTTTTGACTCAGGTGTCCAAATGAGCTGTTCTTTAATGATCTGGAAAGGTGACAGAATTGCCTATAAATATATCTCTAATAGACTTCTCCAAAAAAAGCTTCTAAGAGGGTCGAATTGCTGTCCAAAGTTAGAGTCAGATTTGTGTCCGAATTTTTTCTGAAATTGTATTGTGTTCTTCTTTATAGATTTCGGTTCTTTAGTTTGTAAAACTTATTTTTTCAGTTGGATTCAAGTTCTTTCATGTTTATTGAAGTGTTCTTATATATAATCATGGTTGGCTAAACTCTTTCTTGGATCCAAATCAAGGATAATGGTGATTGAGGTGAGTTCTTTAGGATATGAATGAATCTTAATGTTTATCTTCTTATTTTCTTCATGAATGATTTATTATTGTAAAGAAATTTTAGAAATCATTTAGGTAATGTTATAATCTTGAATTTTTATGCACAAACTTTAGTTTTGGTATAGAGATTGCTTGATTCAATGTCTTACTTAATATAAAAGTACTTGTTCATTCTTAAGCAATAATCAATCTTCATCTTTCTAATCTTCATTGTAATATCTTCCGATCTAATATCACCATCGTTGAGATTAGGTTGAGTTATCTTATATATGTTGAAGAAATCACTAATACATCACCATTAAAATTGATTTGGACCAAGACTTACTTTTCTTGTCATTTAAAATCTATTTACATTTTTTTTTTATCTTTGAAAACAAATCCATCAATTATTTTCAACCAAGTTATTGTTAATTTAATTTCTCTTGAGTTTTTTTTTTTGTTATTTAGCTTAATTTTCAGATCTAGCTCTCTGTGGATATGACCTCGATCTTACCGAGTTAATTGCTACATCGCACACTCGTGCACTTGCGAGTTAAAACAAGCCGATCATAAAAAGCGGTCAAGCACATTTCATCCCAAGCACGAATGGATCCTAGTCTCAAATTTTGTAGCCATGTTTTAGCTTTATCTTTTAATGAAAAAGGAAAAAGCTTTAATCTAATGGTGTTCATGCTACAATTTAAGTTATTATATGTGTTGCAGACCTCCTCAAATTCCCTTAAATGCAAGTATGAATTTTCCAATTCCAAACCATGAAAAGAAGGTAAAAGTTGAATAATACCTGGTTTAAAATTAAAATGAGATGCATCGGGAGGAAAAACTATGCATGATGGTGCACTTGTTCTTATGGGATTCATGTGGTCTCTGAGTGTTCTAGCATGGTTATTCTCATTATTCTCATTATGAAGTGATTGATTATCTTCTTCGGCCATATTTTCTGAAAATGATGAGGATATCCTACAAAGTCTACCACTTGATGTACGTGACCACACTCTCATGCATGTGTAGGAATAAAATAAAAAAGAAGAAGAAAGCAAAAGAAGGAGGAAGAAAACAAAATAAAAAGAAACAAAGTTATATACAAGAAAAGTGAAAAGAGAAAATAAAATAAATACTATAATTTATACAAGAATAAATAAATACTATAATTTATACAAGAACTTACCTCCCCGGCAACGGCGCCAAAAACTTGACACGACTAAAAGGTTGATGTCTTCTCCCAAGTGCAGGAGTGTCGAAGTAATAAATAACCCGGCAAGACCGGGGTCGAACCATAGGGAGGTTAATTGTACAAATTATAAACAACAATTATAAAACAACAATAACAACAACAACAATAGTAATAATAGTAGTAGTAGTAGTAGTAGTAGTAATAATAATAATAATAATAATAATAAAGAAAGAGAAGAAGAAGATGATGATGATGATGAGAACTTAGAGATGAAATATTAATGCAACAATTAAACAATGATAATAACAAATGTCAAGGTTAGAGGTTCCACTAATGGTATATGAAACAAGTATATTATAAACTCTTATTATTGAATTGGAAACCACACACAAAGGAGGTTCCAATCAGATTATATATTGTTAACATGATTACATTAGTCATCTTATTCAATTAATGCTAATACTTGTAAATCTCGTCAAGCATTCATGATTATAACTTATGTTAACAACAAATCAAGTTCCTTTCATAGCTTAGGTGTCGGTTATACCATACATTATGGGCTATGAAAGTGCCAAGCATTTGTTGTACCAAGTGTTATACAACATAAATCAAGATTAGTCATTTAACAAGCAAAGTATTAAAGAGTGAACAAGATAACAAATATAAAACATGTTAGTATCAAACATTAAAGTCCATATTAAGTTTACATTATACTTATTCTCACACCATTAGTGTAACCTTTTCACCTTGACATAGTTAACTTAGCTAGATATAATGAAAGAAAGAAAAATAGATAAACAAAATAACAACATAAAAGTTAACTAAGTAAAGGAAAGGAAATGAAAGGCATAAACTTGATATTAATGAAAGCAAAGCATAAACATTACAAAAAATACAAAGAGAGAAAGGAAGAGCATGATCTTGATCTAGAAACCAAGATGCCTAAATGCATGGCAAATGCCTCCTATTATAGGCCAAAATTGAGAACTATTGATTTGATGACTAATTGATAAGTGGGTGGCCAACTTTTGACTTGGTGACAATCCTTATCTTCTCGTCTTCCCAAAACGTCATTGATAACATCAAAATTGGAGCCAGTTGTAAACATGAAAGTTGTAGGCAATTGTCTCAGCTTTCTTGTGTAAACAATTCAGCTCATTTGGACTTCTAGAACTCCAGATATGGCCAAAATACCAAACAGTGCTCGGGCTGGAAGACAGATTCGGGCTTCTTTGTTGTTGCTACAATTTGGACTTGATAATGGCCTTTTTAGATCTTGGGCTCCATATGAAAGTTGTAGGCCTATGTCTTACCTTTCCATCCATATAAATTGGACCTAAATCTAAGATCTGTAGCTCCAGATATGACCTAATTACCAAACAGTGTTCCGGTTTGGATTGCACCGACATCTCTTCTCCAAGTTTGACCATCTCTTTATCCTTGCAATTTAAGTTCTTAAAGTCATCAATCAATCCTTTCATTTATGTGATAGGCCTGCATTAAAAATAGACATTTACCACAAATTATAGGTATCTTATATTATTAGATACATTATTATAAAATATGTTTTAGTTAAGGAGTTATTGATACTTCAAGTGCAAAATGATGATATAAAACCATGACAAAAATGCACTTTTAAGTACTAATCAACAAGAATTCGATCTTGAGATCAAAGACAAAAAAGGTGTCGAAAACCATGTGGCTGATCACTTGAGTCGACTAAGGACCGAGGAGATTCCAACTGAAACAATAAGAGAAACATTTCCTGATGAACAGTTGTATATGTTGCACTCCTCTACAAGACCATGGTATGCTGATTTGGTGAACTATTTAGTCACCAAAGAATTCCCTCCAGGTTTGTTTACATCCTAAAAGGACAAGTTACGAGCTGATGCTAAATATTATTTTTGGGATAGTCCTTGTGGAAATTTTGTGTGGATCAAGTAGTAAGAAGATATGTACCACAAGATGAATTTCATTCCATTCTCACTTTTTGTCATTCTTATTCTTATGGTGGGCATTTTGGAGCAAAAAGAACAGCCCATAAGGCACTTGAAAGTGGTTTCTATTGGCCTTCTATTTTTAAAGATGCATATCACTTCTGTAAATCATGTGAAAAATGCCAAAGAACAGGTAATATCACTCATAAAAATCAAATGCCTTTAACAAATATTCTTGTAAGTGAAATTTTTTATGTTTGGGGTATTGACTTTATGGGTCCATTTCCTTCTTCTTTTGGAAATCTTTATATTCTTCTTGCTGTTGATTATGTGTCCAAATGGATTGAGGCAAAAGCCACACGAACTAACGATGCTAAGGTTGTTTTAGATTTTGTCAGGACTCACATATTTGATAGGTTTGGCATCCCTAAAGCTATCATCAGTGATCGTGGCACTCATTTCTGCAATCGTTCCATGGAAGCATTGCTACGCAAATATCACGTGACTCATCGAACATCCACAGCATATCATCCGCAAACGAATGGCCAAGCTGAAATTTCCAATCGAGAAATCAAGTCCATTTTGGAGAAAACAGTGCAACCTAACCGACGAGATTGGAGTCTACGCCATGGAGATGCACTTTGGGCTTATAGGACTGCTTATAAATCACCTATAGGAATGTCACCTTATAGAATGATTTATGGGAAAGCATGTCATCTACCGGTGGAGCTTGAACACAAAGCTTTTTGGGCCATTAAACAATGCAACATGGATTATGATGCTGCTGGGATTGCAAGAAAATTGCAACTGCAAGAGTTGGAAGAAATTCGAAATGATGCTTACGAGAATGCAAGGATTTACAAAGAAAAGACTAAGAATGTTCATGATCAAATGCTTACAAGAAAGGAATTTCATGTTGGAGACAAAGTCCTTCTTTATCATTCGCGTTTGAAACTTTTTCCTGGAAATTTGCGCTCTCGTTGGATTGGACCCTTTTTTGTTTCTAATATTTTTTCTTATGGTGCAGTTGAAATTACAAGTTTAGAAACCAGCAAAGTACTTAAGGTCAATGGACATCGTTTGAAACCTTTCTATAAAGGTTGGACGATAGAACTCACCACTTCTGTAGAGTTAGCTGAACCAATCTATGAAGAATGAGCATGTCACATGTCAAGCCAATGACATAAAACAAAAGCGCTTACTAGGAGGCAACCCAGCACAAAAAAATTATATATATTAGATTTGCTTTCTTTTTCCTTATCTTTTATTTTTTTGTATTTTAATTTATTTTCTGTCATTCTCTTATGTTCCTTTGCTTTTATTTCAACATTGAGGACAATGTTGTGTTTTAAGTGTGGGGGTATTGGGAGAATTTTTATTTTCTTATTTTAGTTTTCTTTGTTGTTCTTAAAAAAAAAACTTATGTTTGATCTTTTTAACTCCCATTGGTTTTTGAGAATATGAGTATTATGTATGAGAATTAATTAAGATAGATGAAGATATAAATCAAATGAAAGAATATGCATGCAAATTTTAAGGTTTAATTGGTTTAGGGATTGACTTTGAGAATATGCCATGTTGATTTTATAGTGTTATACCACTGCAAGTTTTTGAGCCTTCAACATTGTATTCTTTGAGTGTGCATTCTTTTAATGATATGTATCTCTAGAACTTGCTTCATATCTTATTGAGATTATATTCCATTACAAATATACATGAAGATGATAAAGGCAATAGGAATTTTAAAGCACTTGAACCAAAAAGCCAATCTAAAACATATTATCCTTAGTGAGCCCCTTTTGAGTTGTTTATCTTTTCTTTGCTTTATCCATGTATAAGCCTTAACTTTATATATATTTTCCTTTTCCCCTAGCCAAGGATTAGTAGAGCATGTACTTGTGATACTTCATGGAATTATGGTTGGAAATTATGTGAAAAGACAGAAGAAGTGATGCTTGATGAAAAGATGGGAAAAATTACAAAAAAAAAAAAAAGAAGAAGAAAAAATGTTCCTTTATGTTCTTAAGATTTTATGCTTAAAATCAAAAGCAGTTAAGCATTGGTGATTAAAGATGAAAAATTTATGAGCTTTGATGGAATATCTTGTTTGAAATATCATTTTTCGAAATGCTCCACTTTCTTTGATTTGAACCTTTTCTTTTACTCTCTTTTACCTCAACTTAACCTTAGCCCCATTACAACCAGAAAATAAGACCTTTTGATTCATGCATTGTTTGTAATATATTAGTAATGGAGATGAGATTGAAAAGCAAGCTTATGGTAGAACATACTCTTTGATTGAATTTGAGAGATTTAGACACATAAACCCTAAACACATGAGTGTTGGAGTGTATATCAATGAGAGGACCTATCACTTTGGCATGACATAGATTTCATTTAAATCCTGATGATTGATTGAATTTTAAAGTTTGCATGTAAACAAATTCATAAAAATTTATTTCTTTTATCCTTTTTTATTATATTCTTATTTATAATGCCTGTACTCTTGGACATTGATGGGAGATTAAGAGATTGATCATGGTTATTTTCAATTTAATTTTATTTATCCTTTCTCGAGGATGAGAAAGAGCTAAGTGTGGGGGTCTTTGATGTAACCATATTATTCGATAGTTTCACCCACATTTACCTAATGTTTTGTCCATGTTTTATATGTAAAATGCCTTGATATTCTTTGTTTTATGTTTTGAAGGCACTTTTGGATGAAAAATGCAAAAAGGAGTAAATTGGAGATAATTGACAGATTTGACGTTCAGTCGATGTTTTGTGCAGAGCGTGAGTTCTAGAGATCAAAATGAAGTGATTCCTACGGCATTAAAAAGCCACTGTGAACCTTTGTCCATTCAAAATTCCATATCTAGAGCTATAGAAGTCCAATTGATGCAAACTCAATTTTTTTGGATTCTTGACTCAAAGGTCTAGAAACGCTCCAATTTTCAGCCAAAAATAATGTCAGATAAGGGCGATATGATTTTTTCAAAGATGATAACTGAATTTTGCTAGCAATCAGGTTTCGTGAAGAAATGAGTCCAAATTATGTTTCAAAGCTTCTAAACTATCATCCAAGTTATAATTTCAGCAATTTAGCCCCTCTAGTAAATGAATCTAGAAGTTCAAGAAAAGTAGCCACCAACCTCAATCCACCAACCTCAAATCACCAACCACAAACCAGCTGCAAGTTGGAATGCTGCCATTGTCAAAGAAGGAGGCTACAATGGTGGGTTGTTTGTGGTGACTACTAATGTGAAAGTTTGGCATGTTTGGCAGCCACCATTATTGATAAAGAAGCAAGAGGAGCTGCCATTGAAGCCTATATATAGACACCAAGAGAGCCAAGAAAGGAGAGGAGGGAGTGCAATAGAATCAAAGAAAGGTGGTAGCAATTAGAAGTGAAGAAACACAAACTCTCCTCTCTACATAGTAGAAATAATGCTTTCTTTTATCTTTAGGAGTAGTTGTTCAATAGATATGTAAGGCTAAGCTCTTTTCTTGGTTGCAAGGACGCAGAAACTTTCAAATTTCAAGAACTGTGAGATTTATTCTTCATTTATTTTCAGTTTGTATTATGAATGCGTATGATTGTTTTCCTATGCATGTTTTCTATGATTGTTGTTGATAATTGCTAGAGCGGACTCTAAGTTATTATTGTGAACAATCTATTGCTAAGTTTGATATCAAAACCGGAGTTAGGGTATATAAAGCATGTATACCCTAATTTCCTAGGCCTCTCGTTGATGTGACGTCCCTACTAATTAGTACTTAAAAGTGTATTTTTATCAAGGTTTTGTATCATCATTTTGCACTTGAAGTATCAATAACTCTTTAACTAAAGCATGTTTTATAATAATATATCTAATAATATAAGATACCTTTAATTTATGGTAAATGTTCATTTTAAATGCAAGCCTATCACATAAATAAAAGGATTGATTGATGAATTTAAGAACTGAAATTGAAAGGAAAAAGAGATGACCAAACTTAGAAAAGAGATGCCGGTGCAATCTAAACCAGAACACTATTCAGTAATTGGGTCATATCTGGAGCTGTAGATCTCAGATTTAGGTCTACTTTATATGGATGGAAAGTTAAGACATAGTCCTACAACTGTTATATGGAGCCTAAGATCTACAAAAACCATTTTCAAGTCCAAATTGTAGCAACAACAAAGAAGTCCAAATCTATTTAGTGTTTAGCCCATATCCTGAGTTCTATAAGTCTAAATGACCTGAATTGTTTATAGAAGAAAGCTCAGACAATTTCCTACAACTTTCATGTTTTCAAGTGGCTCTAATTTTGATATTATCAATGATGTTTTGGGAAGATAAGAGAAGATAAAGATTGTCACCAAGTCAAGAGTTGGTCACCCACTCATCAATTAGTAATCAAATCAATAGTTTTCAATTTTAGCCTGTAAAAGGAGGAATTTTCCATGCATTTAGGCATGTTGGTTTCCAGGTCAAGATTATGCTCTTGCTTTCTCTCTTTGTATTTTTTGTAATGTTTATGATTTGCTTTAATTAATATCAAATTTATGCATTTCATTTCCTTTCATTTCCTTTGTTAACTTTTATCTTATTTTGTTTATTTATTCTTCTTTCTTTTATTATGTTTAGCTAAGTTTATTATGTTAAGGTGAAAAGATGAAAATGTTATACTAATGGTATAAGAAAAAGTATAGTGTAAACTTAATATAGACTAATATAATCATGTTAACAATGTATAATCTGATCGGAACCTCCTTTGTGTGTGGTTTCCAATTGAATAATAAGAGTTTATACTATACTTGTTTGGCATACCATTAGTGGATCCTATAACCTTGACATTTGTTATTATCATTGTTTGATCCTTACGTTAATATTCCATCTCAAAGTTCTCATCCTCTTCTTCTTCTCCTTCTTTATTTTATTATTATTATTATAATTGTTATTTTTGTTCTTGTTCTTGTTATTATTGTTATTGTTTTTGTTGTTGTTATTGTTATTATTTATAATTTGTACAATTAACCTCGCTGTGGTTCGACCCCTGTCTTGCCGAGTTATTTTTTACTTCGACACTCCTACACTTGGGAGAAGACATCAAACTTTTGGTCATATCAATTGGTTTCACAGATTTGACATATAATGTCTTGAACAAATTTTAATTGACTACTCTTTTTTAATTCTAGTGCCTAGACTTTTCTAGCTATATATGCAAACTTGGCTTTTGAGGTCATGATCTTTTCTAAGGTTGTATATACCTCCACTAGATGTATGGGATTGAGTCTTACCTAGTGCCTCATGAGTACCTACGGTGTCCTAATTTTGAGCATTTTTAGCTAACAAGTTTAGTACTCCATTACTTCATCTCTTTATCTTTAAAAGTTTTATTGCACGTCAATTCCATCATTTGCCTATCTTTAGGTGTTAACCCTTCATAAAAATATAAAATTAATCTCCATATTTCAAAACTATGATGAGGGCAAGTATTGAGCATGTCCTAATACCTATCTCAACATTGGTAAAATGTTCCTCCTAGTTTTTTAGTGAAAGTGGTGATGGTATTTTAAAAGAGTTTGTTTTGTGAGAAGGAAAAACTTCTTTAAAAACTGTTATTGTATTTCATCTGAAGCACGAATGGATCTTGGTCTCAAAATTTGTAGCCATGTTTTAGCTTTATCTTTTAATGAAAAAGAGAAAAGCTTTAATCTGATGATGTTCATGCAACAATTTTAGTCATTATAGGTATTACAAACCTCCTCAAATTCCTTTAAATACAAGTATGGATTTTCTAAATTTAAGCCACGAAAAAAAGATGAAAGTTGAATAATGTCTAGTTTAAAATTAAAATGAGATGCATCAGAAAGAAAAACTATACATGACAGTGCATTTGTTCTTGTGGGATTCGTATGGTCTCTAAGTGTTCTAAGATAATTATTCTCATTATTCTCATTATGAAGGATCTCCTCAAATTCCCTTAAATACAAGCATGAATTTTCTAAATCTAATCCATGAAAAGAAAGTAAAATTTGAATAATGCTTGACTTAAAATTAAAATGAGATACATCAAGGGGAAAAACTATACATGATGATGCACTTGTTCTTGTGGGATTCATATGATCTTTATGTATTCTAATATGGTTATTCTCATTATTCTCATTATAAAGTGACTGGTGATCTTCTTGGGTTATATTTTATCAAAAGGATGAGGATACCCTACAAAGTCTATCATTTAATGTATATGACTAAACTCTCATGCACGTGTAGGAATAGAATAAAAGGAAAAAGAAAACAAAAAAAGAAATAAAAAAAAAAGAAACAAAGCTAGATATAAGAAAAGTGAAAATAAAAAATAAAATAAATACTATAATTTATACAAGAATTTACCTCACTAGCAACAGCGTTAAAAACTTGACACAATCAAAAGATTGATGTCTTCTCCTAAGTGCAAGAGTGTCAAACCACAAAGAGGTTAATTGTATAAATTATAAATAATAACAACAACAATAAGAATAATAGTAATAATAGTAATACTAATAATAATAGTAATAAGGATACCATTACTAATAATAATAGTAATAGTAATAGTAATATTAATAGTAATAACAATAATAATAATAGAAGAAGAAGTTGATGAAAACTTTGAGATAGAAGATCAATGTGAGGATTAAACAATGATAACAACAAATTTTAAGGTTAGAAGATCCACTAATGGTATTTCAAACAAGTATAATATAAACTTTTATTATTCAATTGGAAACCATAAATAAAGGAGGTTTCAATCAGATAATAAATTGTTAACATGATTACATTAGTTATCTTATTTGAATAATGTAAATATTGTTAGGCATTCATGATTATAACTTATGTTAATAACAAATCAAGTTCCTTTTATAGCAAAGGTGTAGGTTATACAATGCGGTTAGGTTATAAAATTGCCAAGTATTTGTTGTACCAAGTGTTATACAACAAAAATCTAGATTAACCATTTAATAAACAAAGTATTGAGAGTGAATAAGATAACAAATATAAAACATGTTAGTATCAAACATTAAAGTTCATGTTGAGTTTACACTATACTTATTCTTACATCATTAGTGTAACCTTTTCACCTTCACATAATAAACTTAGCTAAACATAATGAAAGATAGAAAAATAAATAAACAAAATAAAAACATAAAGAAGATAAGAGTTAACTAAGTAAAGGAAAGGAAATGAAAGTCATAAACAAGATATTAATGAAAGCAAAACTTAAACATTACAAAAACACAAAGAAAAAAGTAAGAGCATGATCTTAATCTAGAAACCAAGATGCATAAATGCATGGCAAATGCCTCCTTTTATAGGCCAAAATTAAAAACTATTGATTTGATGACTAATTATTCAGTAGGTGGCCAACTCTCGACTTGGTGATAATCCTTGTCTTCTTGTTTGCAAAAAACATCATTAATAATATTAGAATTTGAACCAACCTTATGAAAGTTCTAGAAATTGTCTCAGCTTTCTAGGAAAAAAACTTAAGGTCATTTGAACTTCTAGAACTCGAGATATGGTCTGAACACTGAATAATGTCTGAGCTATAAACCAGATTCAAACTTTTATGTTGTTGCTAAGATTTCGACTTCCAAATAGTAGAACTGAGTTTGTCTTCCTCATGAAAATTTTAGACCTATGTCTTATCTTTCCATCCATATAAAATAAAACTAAATTTGTGATCTACGACTCTAGATATTACCAATTATTGAATAGTGTTCCAGTTTGGACTACACCAACATCTCTTTTCTAAGTTTGACCCTCTCTTTGTCCTTTCAATTTCAATACTTCAACTCATCAATCAATCATTTCAATTATGTTGTAAGCTTGTATTTAGGATGAACATTTACTTTAAATGAAAGGTATCTCATGGTATCAGACTTATAATATAAAACATGCTTTAGTTAAGGAGTTATTGATACTTCAAGTGCAAAATGATGATATAAAATCTTAATAAAAATGCACTTTTAAGTACTAATCATAACCCAATGTACCAATTCATAAACAATTGAAAACTTCTTTAAAAATAAAACTAAGAAATATAGTAGGTGAGTAACTTGTCACACCTACAAGAGCTTGATAGAGTAGGGCTCTATTCGATTCGATCTGTCCAAGTCCAGATAAAGACCTTAACCTTTACTATACCTTATAAACCCTTGAGTCCTTTCTTTTATGCAAGGATGCAAGTGTAGGATAGATCTTTCCCAAAGTTCATTTTCTTTGTTGAAATTGGGTTGGTTTTCAGTGTATTGGGTATAAGATCGAAAAAAACCCTACCCTATATATAAATATAATATAGCCAAAAGGCAAGGCAAGCATTGTCTATCTTCATGGCCTCAATAGTCTCCCTAGATGTGTCAATGCCACAACGATAACTTTAGTTCCTAAAATTGAAAACCCTTCTTGCATGAATGATTATCGTCCAATCTCCTCCTATAATGTCATGTGTAAATGCATCTCTAAGATCATAACAAGCAAATTAGAACTAGCTCTTTTAAACATCATCGAACCCTGTTAATTTGCCTTTCCAGAAGTATTTAGGAGCTGTTGCACAATTATGTAAACTCTAAGAAATAAATGTTTGCATAAATTGCAAATTAAATAAATTGAAAATGAAAGTGAAGAAATTCATATACAAATTAAATAAAAAGAGAATTCAAAAAATTTGAATATAAATTTTTAGGCAAAATATTTCAAGATATTATAAATTTAACCTAGAAATATTGAGAGTTGGATTAAATTAAAGAAAATAAACTAAACTAAAACGTTGAGGGGTGGAATTATAAGAAATGAAAAGAGGTATAGTTTAATTATTAGAAGAAAAGATACGGGGTAAACAAATAATACACTTAAAGAAAATAGGGTCTAAGTGCAAATAAGAAAAATTAAGGGGTATAAATTCCCCACTCCCTTGCTCATCAAAAATCTGTAGCAACTATTAAGAGAGAGGGGGGGTTTTTAAATTGTTTTGGTAAATAAAGTAAGAAACACTTAAAATTCCTAGAACCCATCCAAGATTAAGAATTTATAAGTAGACTAAACACTTGTAAGAAAGGGATTAATAATAAATTTTGAAGGTAAAGAGGGGAGAGTTGACAATCATTAAAAAAGAGGGAATCAAAAAATTTTAATTGGTTAAGAATCGAAACCTTGATTCTTACTAGGTAAGGAGTTCTAAACATGGCTTTATAAGTCGTTCATATTAAATTATGAATTGATGCCTTAATATTAAATTTTAATTAGGGTTTTTAGACTTGAGTTAGGGAAAATATGTTAATTGTTATAATTAAGTTAATCCATGTGTTGTATGTGATTGGGGGCACGAAATCATGATAAATCATCAAAGAAAATGTATGGATAATTGAGTTAGGGGTGGCCAGCCATATGAAGAGCAAATAGAAAAAATGGGAAATTGTGATTTTCCTTATTGAATTTATTATAATGGGTTTTTTTTTAATCTGAATATGTGTGTGAATTGAATGAAATTAGCATGAAAGAAATGAGGGAACTCTTGGTTCATAAAGGTCATGCTTTTAGTCAATTATTCATCATAGGAGAAAGATGCTTAATTTTATATGTTTAGCTTGATAATGTTTGTTTAATTGTATCAAAATGGGAGAAAATGCATGTTGAAGTAGCAAAGATTGTGTTTAGAAGAATATTATTCAGAAAGCTAGTAGAATCAATATAATAATGTTCTATTTTGAAGTTAAAAAGAGGGATTGAAATAAATAGAGTAAATTGGCTCTTAAAAGATATTTTTGACATCTTATATGGTATGTGATATAGTTACGGGTTGTGATTAATACTTAAAAGTGTATTTTTATCAAGCTTTTATATCATCATTTTGCACTTGAAGTATCAATAACTCCTTGACTAGAGCATATTTTATAATAACAAGTCTGATAATATAAGATAGCTTTAATTTATGGTAAATGTTTATTTTTAATGCATGCATATCTTATAATTTGATTAGTAAAGTGCATTTTTATCAAGGTTTTATATCATCATTTTGCATTTGAAGTATTAATAACTCCTTAACTAAAGCATGTTTTATAATAACATATCTAATAATATAAGATACCTTTAATTTGTGGTAAATGTTTATATTAAATGCAGGCTTATCAGATAAATAACATAATTGATTGATGAGTTTAAGTACTAAAATTGAAAGGACAAAAAGATAGCCAAACTTAGAAAAGGGATGCTGGTGCAATCCAAACCAAAATACTATTTGACAATTAGGTCATATCTGAAGCTGCAGATCTCGGATTTAGATATAATTTATATGGATGGATAGGTAAGAATAGGTGTACAACTTTCATGTAGAGGTTTAGTTCTAAAAAGGTCATTTTCAGGTCCAAATTGTAATAACAATGAAAAAGTCTGAATCTATCTTGCAACCCAAATACTGTTCAGTGTTTGGCCCATATCTAGAGTTGTAGAAGTCCAAATGACATCCTTTTTGTTTCCTGGAAAGCTAAGACAATTTCCTACAACTTTAATGTTTTCAAGTGGTTTTAATTCTAATGTTATCAATGATGTTTTAGGTAGACAAGAAAAGATAAGGATTGTCACCAAGTAAAGAGTTGGCTACCCACTCATCAATTAACTCTTTACCCACTCATCAATTAATCATCAAATCAAATAGTTTTCAATTTTGGCCTATAAAAGGAGGCATTTGTCATGCATTTCGGCATCTTGGTCTCTAGATTAAGAACATGCTCTTGCTTTCTCTCTTTGTATTTTTGTAATGCTAAAGTTTTATTTTCATTAATATCTTATTTATGCCTTTCATTTCCTTTCATTTCCTTAGTTAAATTTTATCTTATTTTTTTATTTATTTTTCTTTCTTTTATTATGTTTAGTTAAGTTTATTATGTAAAAGTGAAAAGTTTATAGTAATGGTGTAAGAATAAGTATAGTGTAAACATTGACTTTAATGTTTGATACTAATATGTTTTATATTTGTTATCTTGTTCACTCTTTAATACTTTGCTTGTTAAATGACTAATCTAGATTTATATTGTATAACACTTAGTACAACAATTGCTTGGCACTTTTATGGCCTAACCGTATGTTATAACCTACACCTATGCTATGAAAGGAACTTGATTTGTTGTTAACATAAGTTATAATCATGAATGCCTAACAACATTTACAAGTATTAGCATTAATCAAATAAGATAACTAATGTAATAATGTTCACAATTTGTAATCTAATTGGAACCTTATTTATGCATGGTTTCCGTTGAGTAATAAGAGTTTATACTATTCTTATTTGAAATACCATTAGTGGATCCTCTAACCTTGGCATTTGTTATTATCATTGTTTAATCTTTACGTTAATCTTCCATCTCAAAGTTCTCATCAACTTCTTCTTTATTATTATTATTATTATTATTGTTATTATTATTACTATTTATACTACTATTACTATTAATAACACTACTACTAGTATTACTATTACTACTACTACTACTACTACTACTACTACTATTATTGTATTATTATTATCTATAATTTATACAATTAACCTCCCTATGGTTAGACCCTAGTCTTGCCGGGTAATTTATTATTTCAACACTTATGCACTTGAAAGAAAATATCAATCTTTTAGTCGTTTCACAAATCAAAGGATAGGTTATTGTGATTAATTATTCAAAGTGAAAGAACAAAGAAAAGGTTAAGTTTAGTAAGGAGATGCCGATTCAATTAAAATTAAAACACTGTTAAGTCATTGGGTCATATTTAGAGCTATAGACCGTGGATTTCAATTTAGTTTATATGGCTAGAAAGATAAGAAATAGGCCTATAATGTTCATGATTAGTACTTAAAATTGCATTTTTATCATGGTTTTATATCATCATTTTGCACTTGAAGTATCAATAACTCCTTAACTAAAATATGTTTTATAATAATGTATCTAATAATATAAAATACCTATAATTTGTGGTAAATGTCTATTTTTAATGCAGGCCTATCAGATAAATAAAAGGATTGATTGATGACTTTAAGAACTTAAATTGCAAAGGCAAAGAGATGGTCAAACTTAGAAAAGAGATGTCGGTGCGATCCAAACCGGAACACTGTTCGGTAATTGGGTCATATCTGGAGCTACAGATCTCAGATTTAGGTCCAATTTATATGGATGGAAAGGTAAGACATAGGCCTACAACTTTCATATGGAGCCCAAGATCTAAAAAGGCCATTATCAAGTCCAAATTGTAGGAACAACAAAGAAGCCCGAATCTGTCTTCCAACCCGAGCACTGTTCGGTATTTTGGCCATATCTGGAGTTCTAGAAGTCCAAATGAGCTGAATGTTTTACACAAGAAAGCTGAGAGAATTGCCTACAACTTTCATGTTTACAACTGGCTCCAATTTTGACGTTATCAATGACGTTTTGGGCAGACAAGAGAAGATAAGGATTGTCACCAAGTCAAAAGTTGGCCACCCACTTATCAATTAGTCATCAAATCAATAGTTCTCAATTTTGGCCTATAAAAGGAGGCATTTGCCATGCATTTAGGCATCTTGGTTTTCAGATCAAGATCATGCTCTTCCTTTCTCTCTTTGTATTTTTTTGTAATGTTTATGCTTTACTTTCATTAATATCAAGTTTATGCCTTTCATTTCCTTTCCTTTACTTAGTTAACTTCTATGTTCTTATTTTGTTTATTTGTTTTCCTTTCTTTCATTATGTCTAGCTAAGTTAATTATGTCAAGGTGAAAAGGTTACACTAATGGTGTAAGAATAAATATAATGTAAACTTAATATGGACTTTAATGTTTGATACTAACATGTTTTATATTTGTTATCTTGTTCACTCTTTAATACTTTGCTTGTTAAATGATTAATCTTGATTTATGTTGTATAACACTTGGTACAACAAATGCTTGGCACTTTCATAGCCCATAATGTATGGTATAACCGACACCTGAGCTATGAAAGGAACTTGATTTGTTGTTAACATAAGTTATAATCATGAATGCTTGACGAGATTTACAAGTATTAGCATTAATTGAATAAGATGACTAATGTAATCATGTTAACAATATATAATCTGATTGGAACCTCCTTTGTGTGTGGTTTCCAATTCAATAATAAGAGTTTATACTATACTTGTTTGATATACCATTAGTGGAACCTCTAACCTTGACATTTGTTATTATTATTGTTTAATCCTTACATTAATATTTCATCTCTAAGTTCTCATCATCATCATCATCATCTTTTTCTTCTTTTTCTTTATTATTATTATTATTATTATTATTATTACTACTACTAGTACTACTATTATTATTATTATTATTATTATTACTATTATTGTTGTTGTTATTGTTGTTTTATAATTGTTGTTTATAATTTGTACAATTAACCCCCCTGTGGTTCGACCCCGGTCTTGCCGGGTTATTTATTACTTCGACACTCCTGCACTTGGGAGAAGACATCAACCTTTTTGTCGTGTCAGTTCATGATAAGGAAAGAACCAAATATGTCATTTTCAAATTCAAATTTTGGCCACAAAAAAGAAGCCAAAATCTATCCTCCAATCCATCCCAAACACTGTTTAGAATTTTGCTCATAGTTGGAGTTCTAAAAGGAAAGATGACATGAAATTTAGTAGTGGTAGGAAAAGACAATTTCCAACAATTTTCATGAAGAAAACCTACTCAAATTGTGATGTTAGCAATGACATTTCATCCAGACAAGAGCTTGAGGGCTATCCATCACATCAATCAAAAGCACTACTCGGTATTTTAGATATATCTCAAGTTGTAATGATCCAAATGCTCTAAAATTTAGTGGGTGAAAGGAAACAATAATTTCCAACAACTTATATGCAAAACACTTTGACAAATTCTAATTGCATTAATGTCATTTCATCCAACCAAAATGCTTGAGTGTTGTTGTCCACCATGTCAACTAAATCAATAATTGGCCACTATATCAATAAACAATTATTAAATGAATAGTTTTGAATTTTAGCCTATAAAAAGAGACATTTTCTATTCTTTTAGGCATCTTGATTCTTAGATCAAGATCTTGCTCTTGCTTTCTTTATATTTTTGTAATGCTTAAGTTTTGATTTCATTAATATCTTGTTCATGCTTTTTATATCCTTTACTATACCTAGTTAACTTATATCGTATTTATGTTCTTATATTGTTTATATATATTTTTCTTCTTTATAATATATAACTAAGGCGAATAGGTTTCACTAATGGTGTTAGGATAAGTATAATATAAACTCAATATGGACTTTAATACTTACATCATAAATAACTTACTATTAACATGTCTTATTATTTTTATCTTCTTAATTTTTAATATCTTGCTTGTTCAATGGTTAATCTAGATTTGTGTTGTAAAACACTTGGTATATCAAATACTTGATCCTTCATGGTCTTCAACTGACATCGTTTTTATAAGAGAAACTTGACTTGTTGTTAACATAAGTTAGCATTATGAATACCTGATAAAATTCATAAGTATGGTGTTACGTAAATATGATGATTAATATGATCATGTTAATAATTTATAAAGAGTTTATACTTTACTTATCTCTAATAGTATTAATGGATCCTCTAACCTTGATATTTATTTTTTATCATTGCTTAATCATCACATTAATCTTATAATCTCAAAGTCTTATTTGACTTATTATTATTGTTGTTGTTGTTATTGTGATTTATAATTTATATAGTTAACAAGATAGCAGTTGCTTTATAATGAGAATAACAGAGTTAGAACACTTAGAAACCACATGAATCCTATAAGAATAAGTGCACCCTTATGTATATTTTTCCCTCCTGATGCATCTCACTTTAATTTTTAGCTAGACATTATTCAACTTTTACCTTCTTTTTATGGCTTCGATCTAGAAAATCCATACTTGCATTTGAGAGAATTTAAAGATGTTTGTAACACCTATAATGACTTAAATTGTAGCATGAACATCATTACATTAAAGCTTTTTTCTTTTTTATTAAAAGATAAAGTTAAAACATTATTACAAAATCTTAGGTTAGGATCCATTCATGCTTGGGATAAAATGCAACAATAATTTTTAAAGAAGTTTTATCCATCTCACGGAACAAACTCTTTCAAAAGACAAATCACCACTTTCACACAAAAAACTAGAAGAAATATTTTACCAATGTTGGGATAGGTATCGAGACTTGCTTAATACTTGCCCTCATCATGGTTTTGAAACATGGAGATTTGTTTTATATTTTTATGAAGGTTAACAACTAAAAATAGACAAATGGTGGAATTGATATGCAATGGAACTTTTAAAAATAAAGACCCTGATGAAGCAATAGAGTACTTAGACTTGCTAGTTGGAAATGCTCAAAATTAAGACACTGATTGTGCATCAAAAGTGTCATTAAGTCTCTTGTTCTACATATGTATTTATTGTTTTTATTTGGTTGTTTTTATAATAATTGATGTGTTTTTTAGTAATGAAGTTTGTTTTAATGTTTCGATAGGTTTTTGGAGCTTAAATGAATTAATTCAGAAAATTCAACGTCGGAATTCAGAACAAAGAATTGAAGAGATATTTAGTTGAAGATTGAAGCAAATCTTGGTTCAAATAAGTGCTCCAAATTTGTCCCAAAAATCAATTCTATTCCAATTCTAGAAAAGAATATCATATGATTTATTTCAAGCCCAAACTTGCCTTATGTTGTGTGCAAACTTCAACCATTAAACACTCAAGGTTTCAATGTCAATCTTAGCCCAAATAATAAGTACATTTGTATACTTATTTGATGCTCAAATTCAGCCCAAAAATCAGCCCCAAATCAGCCCTAAATCAACCCCAAATCAACCTTCAAATCAACCCAAACACAATCCATGATCTTACATGTCCACACAACAAATAACAATTGATTTATTTTGGGTAATCCATTGATCCAAGAAGGCAAGCACATGGATGGAAAGCTGGAGGGGATATTTTAACATTATTTTGGGTCAAAAAGAAGAAGGAGACACCTCATAAATGAGGAAGAAAAACGTGCACCAAAGTAGTTGTAAAGCTGTCTTGATTTGATTTTTCAGAACACCTTTCGGTGTTTTGCCCATAACTTTTGACTCAGGTGTCCAAATGAGCTGTTCTTTAATGATCTGGAAAGGTGACAGAATTGCCTATAAATATGTCTCTAATAGACTTCTCCAAACAAAGCTTCTAAGGGGGTCGAATTGCTGTCCAAAGTTAGAGTCAGATTTGTGTCCGATTTTTTTCTGAAATTGTATTGTGTTCTTCTTTATAGATTTCGGTTCTTTAGTTTGTAAAACTTATTTTTTCAGTTGGATTCAAGTTCTTTCATGTTTATTGAAGTGTTCTTATATATAATCATGGTTGGCTAAACTCTTTCTTGGATCCAAATCAAGGATAATGGTGATTGAGGTAAGTTCTTTAGGATATGAATGAATCTTAATGTTTATCTTCTTATTTTCTTCATGAATGATTTATTATTGTAAAGAAATTTTAGAAATCATTTAGGTAATGTTATAATCTTGAATTTTTATGCACAAACTTTAGTTTTGGTATAGAGATTGCTTGATTCAATGTCTTACTTAATATGAAAGTACTTATTCATTCTTAAGCAATAATCAATCTTCATCTTTCTAATCTTCATTGTAATATCTTCCGATCTAATATCACCATCGTTGAGATTAGGTTGAGTTATCTTATATATGTTGAAGAAATCACCAATACATCACCATTAAAATTGATTTGGACCAAGACTTACTTTTCTTGTCATTTAAAATCTATTTACATTTTTTTTTTATCTTTGAAAACAAATCCATCAATTATTTTCAACCAAGTTATTGTTAATTTAATTTCTCTTGAGTTTTTTTTTGTTACTTAGCTTAATTTCCAGATCTAGCTCTCTGTGGATATGACCTCGATCTTACCGAGTTAATTGCTACATCGCACACTCGTGCACTTGCGAGTTAAAACAAGCCGATCATAAAAAGCGGTCAAGCAGACACTACAGGTATTTATAAGGCACTAGGTAAAACTCAACCTCATACATTTAGTGGAGGTATGTACAACCTTAGGGAAAATCATGACCTCCAATCCAATTTTGCATCTTTAGCTAGAAAAGTCAAGGTAATAGAATTAAAAAAAAGTGGTCAATTAAAATCTGTTCATAATATTATATGTGAAATCTTTGAAGCCAATGAACACTCAACTAATGATTGTCCAACTTTACATTCTTTCAAGGAATGCCTTTATGAACAAGCCTATGGTTTAAACAGTTTCTAAAGGCCTAATTACTTGACCATTTTTTGTGATCAGCTTGTTTAAACTCGTAAGTGCACGAGTGTGTGATATATAAATTAGCTCGGTAAGATCGAGGTCATATCCATAGAGAGTTAGATCTAGACATTAAGCTAGGTAACAAAAAAACTCAAGAGAAATTAAATTAACAATACCTTGGTTGAAAATAATTGATGGATTTGTTTTCAAAGATGAAAACATGTAAATAGATTTTAAATAACAAGAAAAAATAAGTCTTAGTCCAAATTAATTTTAATAGTGATGTATTAGTGATTCCTTTAAGATATATAAGATAACTTAATCTAATATCAATGATGGTGATATTAGTTTGGAAGATATTACAATAAAGTTTAAAAAGATAAATATTAATTATTGCTTAGGAATGAACAAGTACTTTCATATTAAGTAAGACATTGAATAAAACAATCTCTATACTAAAACTACAGTTTATGCATAAAAATTCAAGATTATAACATTACCTAAATAATTTCTAAAATTTCTTTGCAATAATAAAAAATTTATGAAGAAAATGAGAAGATAAACATTAAAATTCATTCATATCTTAAAAAACTCACTTTAACTACCATCATCCTTGATTATATCTAAGAACACTTTAATAAACATGTAAAAATTCAAACAAAAAATAATGCTAACATTGAACAACAATTTAGACTCTCCTAGAAGCCTTTTATGGAGATGACTATTAGAGATATATTTATAGAAAATTGTATCACCTTTTCATATCATTAAAGAACAACTCATTTAGACACTTGGGTAAAAAGTTATGGGAAAACAATAAAAGGTATTCTAAAAAATCAAATCAAGCCAGCTTGGAAACCACTTTGGTGCATGTTTTTCTTTCTCCTATATGAGCTGTCTCTTTCTTTTTTTTTTACCCAAAATAATGTAACAATGTGCCCTCCAACTTTCTATCCATGTGTTAGCCCTCTTGGATCAATAGATTACCCAAAATAAATCAATTATTATTTGTTGTGTGAACATGTAAGATCATGGATTATGCTTAGACTGATTTGAAGGTTGATTTAGGTCTAAATTTAGGCATCATATAAGGATACAAATGTACCTATTATTCGTGCTAAGATTGAAATTGAAACCTTGAGTGTTTGATGGTTAAAGCATGCACACAATATAAGACAAGTTTGGGCTTGAAATAGATCATATGATAATCTTTTCTAGGATTAGAATAGAATTGATTTTTTTTAGAAAAAATTTGGAGCGTTTATTTGAACTAAGATTTGCTTCAAACTTTAACTAAATTTCTCTTTAATTCTTTGTTATGAATTCCAACGTTAATTTTTTTGATATAATCCTTTTAAGCTCCAAAAACCTATCGAAACATTAAAAGAAACTTCATTACTAAAAAGCACATTAATTATTATAAAAAAACCCAAATAAAAATAATAAATACATATGTAGAATAAGAGACTTAATGATACTTTTGATGCACAATCACTAATCATAACTCATACTTGCAAACATATAACCTATATTAGAGAAATTACCCAAATTTCAGTTCGAAGAGTGGTAACAATAACTCATAAACTTCACAGCCACCGTTTAAAGCACACCATAATTTCAAAAATCTTAAGGACATATTGCATGCATTCATTGAAAAGCTAGAGATAATTAACACTTAAAATACTAAAACCATAGCAGATCTAAAAGATGCTCTTATAAAATTCACATCTACTCTTAGCTTTTAAGAGAAATGTAAGTTTTCATGTCACCCACAACAAAATCCTAAGGGGCAATACAATGCAAATGCAAGTAATTCTGGAAGCCATCACATGGATCAAATCAAATCAGTCATCATTCTTCGTAGTGGTAAGGTTATTGAAAAACCCACTCTTAAACCTTATAAGAAAGATGATGAGTTAATCTCCAAGGGTAAGGAAGGGGTTGAAGTTGAACATTGCAATGAAAAAACTGATTCCTCACTAGCACTTCCTTTTCCTCATATCATGACCAAATAAAAAAAAGGCAATCACAACTCTAAAATCCTTAAAACTTTCAAACAAGTAAGGATCCATTCAAATCTTGATGATGCTAGTCATATGTGAAAATTACAAATAAATGAGCTTGAGGAAATAAGAAATGATGCATATGAAAATTCAAGAATTTATAAAGCAAGAATCAAAGAGTTTCATGATAAAACAATACTGAGAAAAACATTCAATATTGGTAAAAAAATCTTACTTTTTAATTCTAGACTCCATTCATTTCCTAAAAAACTAAAATCAAGATGGAACGGTCCTTTTATTGTGAAACATGTGTTTCCATATGGGACCTGATATATCTAGAATCCAATGAATGACAATGTTTTTAAGGTAAATTGACATCGTTTAAAGTTTACTTTGAAAATTTTTTAATTGAAAATAACTTTATTGAATTGGGTGATCCTGTATATAAAGATTGATTTTTTCTCCTCACATTATTTTTGTGTTTCTTTTTTTATGTGATTTTGTTTTTGCTAGTTTCTCTCACCCTAGTCAAATGATAGATAACGACACTCCATGACTTAATTCAGTTCTTTTAGTTTCTTATAATAACTGATATCTATGTATATTTTTATGCAATTCCTTGCTCTTTCTCCTTTTTTTGAATCCTCCTCTAATTCTCATTTGAAAATGGACACCACTCTTGATAAATTAGAAATTTTTTTCCTGCTTTGCCTCAAAATGCGATTACAAAAATTTACCGTGCTAGATGCATAAGATTGATATTGTTAATAAATCATGGAATTCTTGAATATATTCGCTGGCTGATTAAAGCAAAGGTCTAATTATGAAGTGAGTCCTCTAATTCCTTCTTTTTACACATTCTTAGAATAAATAAAAACACTTTTGCAAAGAAATATCGTGTAAAATGACTAAAAGTCTATCATAAATGTGCTAGATGAACTTGTTATACAACATGTCGGTCTTTAGAAATGATATCTATAAACTGTGAAAATAAAATATAATTTATTAAGGATGGCTTGAGTAAGGGTTCTTTAGATAATATTCTAATGCTTAAGTTTTGCTTTCATTAATATCTTGTTTATGTCTTTGATTTCCTTTCCTTTACTTTATTAACTTTTATCTTATATATGTTCTTATCTTGTTTATTTATATTTATCTCTTTCATTATATTTAACTAAGTTTATTATGTCAAGGTGAAAAGGTTACACTAATGGTGTAAAAAATAAGTATAGTGTAAACTCAATATGAACTTTAATATTTGATACAAACATGTTTTGTATTTGTTATCTTATTCACTCTTAATACTTTACTTGTTAAATGGTTAATCTAGATTTATATTGTATCATACTTGGTACAATAAATTCTTGGCACTTTCATAGCCCAACTGTATGGTATACCTACACCTATGTTATGAAATGAACTTAATTTGTCATTTACATAAGTTACAAACATGAATGCCAAACAACATTTACAAGTATTAACATTATTTGAATAAAATAACTAATGTAATCATGTTAACAATTTATGATCTAATTGCAACATCATTTGTGTGTGGTTTCGAGTTGAATAATAAGAGTTTATACTATACTTGTTTGAAACACCATTAGGGGATCCTCTAACCTTGACATTTGTTATTATCATTGTTTAATCCTCACATTGATCTTTCTTCTCAAAGTTCTCATCAACTTTTTCTTCTTCTTCTTCTTCTTCTATTATTACTATTATTCTTCTTCTTCTTCTTGTTGTTGTTGTTCTATTATTGTTGTTATATATAATTTATACAATTAATTTCCCTATGGTTTGACCCCGATCTTGCAGAGTTATTTATTACTTCGACACTCTTGAACTTGGAAGAAGACTAAAGTATGCCATATATTGGTTATTTTAGGGAGGAATTCTTCATGATCTGTCAACAAGTTCAATAATCTAAAAGGGGGCAAGGTTTAGGATAATATGTGTCATGCTGGAGGACCATAGCACTATGATCCAGGGGGTTTCTTGGTAGGAATACAAAATGAGTTACTAGCCATTTTTCAAAGAGGGTCTAGTTACCAAAAATCCAATCAAGCTTTATTTATTTATTTATTGTGTTATCATTATGTTGACCATTGTGGCATGTATACTTCAATCTTGTGTAGGGGGGCTAAAGGAGCTCAGCATTTTTATTGCAGTTACTAAAGTTATCTAGGTGGCTATACCAAGCACTATCTCCTATTAATCGATCAGTAGATTTCATGATGGCATTGAAGTCCTTTATCAGGATCTAGGGGGTTATGGTACTGAAAGGGTATGTTTGGCAAATAATTCCACAAAGCCTTTCTTTTAGTAGGGGTGTTAAAGGCATAAATAAAATTTATTCTTAGGTGTAAGTTGTTTAGGATGGATGTAATGTCATATAGAAGCCATTGTTGGGAGCAATGAACACAAGTAAAGTTGAGTTTTATTAGGTTCCAACTTACTAGAATTCTGTAATTGGTAGAAACATTCACACTAATAAAAATTTTCAGGATGGGAGAGCTAGACTAGACTAAATTGATGTCATATTTTAGAGTCTAGTGCAATTTTAGTTTCCACTAAACCAAAAATATCAAGATGATTATTAATGTCTAATCATGGACTAACTTTTATTTTCAGTGGCTGTTAAGGCCTTGTATGTTCTAGCTATTTATGTTGAACATTTATATGAAAAAGGGGAGAAAACAATAATAGAATTAGAGGCCCGTGGTCTCTTTTCATTTCCTTCTTCCTTTTCCCTGACTATTTTTAGGGAGGGGGACGAGGAGGCATCATGTTAAGCATTTGGTGGTGGGGGGGAAGGGATGGCGTTATGTTAAGCATGAGGAGGTGCTTGAGTAAAGGAGGCCTCATTGGACACCTCTTTAGATGTTGATAAGGCTTCATTATGGCTTCTGAATGAATCAATTTTTCTCTCATGACAAGTTGGGATACTAACTAGGGGTAGCAGGTTTTATTCAATAGGGCTGAAACATGCTATGATTCACACTCAATTGCTTATGAGGGTCCAAAAAGGTGTAGATTTTGTTCTATTAAGAGGGGTTGGGAGTTATAGAATTTTATATGTTTTTTATGAGGTTAGTCTGAGGCGAGGGGATTGAAACAATGGTTGTGGTAGGGGGTTCCATGGTTTTGGCGAGAACAACTATTTGGGTGAAAGTTATAGAGTTTGTGGGAGGGTTAGTTAAGGAGGGGATTATTGGGAGAACTGGATCTGGTATTTGAGGAGAAGAAGTTATGCCCCTACCTTTGTTAGGAAATATTTGTAAAGGGCATGAGTGGCCAAATATCTTACATTTTTCACATTTTGATGGCTTATATTCGTATTGCACTTTAGTAGTGATAAGTTCTGAGGACATAGGCTATCAATCTCAAACTTGTGGATAAAAAGGAGTGTGACATCAATGTCTACAGATAAGTCAGGCATATTCTAGCCTGATACACTTGTAAGTTTGTTTATCACAGGTTAAGGGTTTGCTTACCATACTAGCTATCAGGCTCAACCCCTTTTAAGACCATAGAGGGAATTGGAGACCATGGAGCTAGATCTAGACTAGAAGATTAGAGATTTTTTTTATATAGAATTGAAAGCTTGGTTGCTATTGTTACAAGATAATAGTTTTGCCCTCAAACATTCATGGACCCCTTTCTAGCACTGTTTACATCTCTGTTTTTTACTTAAACTGAAAAATTATGTAGCCATTTAAGGTGGTCAATACAAGTTCCAGGCCATAATGTTTCTATACCTTAGAAGTTACGGTGTTGATCGTATGGTATGATATCTTAAAGCCAGGGAAGAAGCTAATCATACATATACTCTGATGGCCAATATTATCCATTAGAATCTCTTTTGATGTATGGAGTATATTTCTAGTTTGTTGTCTTGGTAATGGGTCTATTATAAATCTTATGATAGAGTTAAAGACTCTAACCCTTTCAGCCCATGTGTTAGGGGTGAAAATTTGGGTTAGTTGTCTGTCCTTGTTCATGGTGTGGTGGGGGGGTAGGGTGGTTTTTTGATGTGTTGTAGAGGGTTGCTAGGGATGAGCAAGAGGTTGGCATAAGATGTTGCAAGTTGTATAGGTAAGTGTGTTAGTTGTTAGTTACACTTGTTGGCTAATATTGGAATGTGTAGGTGACCATTGTTCTATGGGATGAGGCTTTGATAGTTTTGCAAGAAAGGGGATAAGAAAGATGGGACATATAAAGATGGTGTAGATTGAAGGCTGTACTCCTTTCTTAAAAAACATTTTTGGGTAGGGTATAGAGAAGGTGGCAAAGGGTTGTATGCTTGGAAGAAAAGAGTTGCTGGTTGTGGTCGAAGGAAAGAGGCTCTGACAAGGTCATCTCTCTCTTGAAACTTTTGAACTCATTATTCTAACATCACTGAAAACCTAATTATTAAATATAGACATTGAATGTAGTATACCAAGCTTGAAAGACTTGTTTTAATGCATATAATGCCTGATTGGTACTTAAAAGTGCATTTTTATCATGGTTTTATATCATCATTTTGCACTTGAAGTATCAATAACTCCTTAACTAAAGCATGTTTTATAATAATATATCTAATAATATAAGATACCTTTAATTTATGGTAAATGTTCATTTTAAATACAGGCCTATCACATAAATGAAAATATTGATTGATGACTTTAAGAACTTAAATTGCAAAGGCAAAGAGATGGTCAAACTTAGAAAAGAGATATCGGTGCAATCCAAACCGGAACACTGTTCGGTAATTAGGTTATATCTGGAGCTACAGATCTCAGATTTAGGTCCAATTTATATGGATGTAAAGCTAAGACATAGGCCTACAACTTTCATATGGAGCCCAAGATCTAAAAAGGCCATTATCAAGTCCAAATTGTAGCAACAACAAAGAAGCCCGAATCTGTCTTCTAGCCCGAGTACTGTTCGGTATTTTGGCCATATCTGGAGTTCTAGAAGTCCAAATGAGCTGAATGTTTTACACAAGAAAGCTGAGACAATTGGCTATAACTTTCATGTACAACTGGCTCCAATTTTGACGTTATCAATGACGTTTTGGGCAGACAAGAGAAGATAAGGATTGTCACCAAGTCAAAAGTTGGTCACCCACTTATCAATTAGTCATCAAATCAATAGTTCCCAATTTTGGCCTATAAAAGGAGGCATTTGCCATGCATTTAGGCATCTTGGTTTCCAGATCAAGATCATGCTCTTCCTTTCTCTCTTTGTATTTTTTGTAATGTTTATGCTTAACTTTCATTAATATCAAGTTTATGCCTTTCATTTCCTTTCCTTTACTTAGTTAACTTTTATGTTCTTATTTTGTTTATTTGTTTTCCTTTCTTTCATTATGTCTAGCTAAGTTAATTATGTCAAGGTGAAAAGGTTACACTAATGGTGGAAGAATAAGTATAGTGTAAACTTAATATGGACCTTAATATTTGATACTAACATGTTTTATATTTGTTATCTTGTTCACTCTTTAATACTTTGCTTGTTAAATGACTAATCTTGATTTATGTTGTATAACACTTGGTACAACAAATGCTTGGCACTTTCATGGCCCATAATGTATGGTATAACCGACACCTAAGCTATGAAAGGAACTTGATTTGTTGTTAACATAAGTTATAATCATGAATGCTTGACGAGATTTACAAGTATTAGCATTAATTGAATAAGATGACTAATGTAATCATGTTAACAATATATAATCTGATTGGAACCTCCTTTGTGTGTGGTTTCCAATTCAATAATAAGAGTTTATACTATACTTGTTTGATATACCATTAGTGGGACCTCTAACCTTGACATTTGTTATTGTTATTGTTTAATCCTTACATTAATTTTCCATCTTCAAGTTCTCATCATCTTCTTCTTCTTCTCTTTCTTTACTACTACTACTACTACTACTACTACTACTATTATTATTATTATTACTACTACTACTATTGTTGTTGTTGTTATTGTTGTTTATAATTGTTGTCTATAATTTGTACAATTAACCTCCCTCTAGTTCGACCCCGGTCTTGCCGGGTTATTTATTACTTCGACACTCCTGCACTTGGGAGAAGACATCAACCTTATAGTCATGTCAAGTTTTTGGCGCCGTTGCCGGGGACGTAAGTTCTTGTATAAATTATAGTATTTATTTTATTTTCTCTTTTCACTTTTCTTGTATATAACTTTGTTTCTTTTCTTTTGTTTCCTTTTATTTTGTTTTCTTCCTCCTTCTTTTGCTTTCTTCTTCTTTTTTTTTATTCCTACACGTGCATGAGAGTGTGGTCACGTACATCAAGTGGTAGACTTTGTAGGATATCCTCATCATTTTTAGAAAATATGACCGAAGAAGATAATCAACCACTTCAAAATGAGAATAATGAGAATAACCGTGCTAGAACACTTAGAGACCACATGAATCTCACAAGAACAAGTGCACCATCATGCATAGTTTTTTCTCCTGATGCATCTCATTTTAATTTTAAACCAGGTATTATTCAACTTTTACCTTTTTTTCAGGGTTTAGAATTGGAAAATCCATACTTGCATTTAAGGGAATTTGAGGAGGTGTGCAACACATATAAATAACTTAAATTGTAGCATGAACACCATCAGATTAAAGCTTTTTCCTTTTTCATTAAAAGATAAAGCTAAAACATGGCTACAAAATTTAAGACCAGGATCCATTTGTGCTTGGGATGAAATGCAACAATAATTTTTAAAGAAGTTTTTCCCATCTCATAGAACAAACTCTTTCAAGAGACAAATCACCACTTTCACTCAAAAACCAGGAGAAACATTTTATAAATGTTGGGATAGGTATCGAGACTTGCTTAGTACTTGCCCTCATCATGGTTTTGAAACATGGAGATTGGTTTCACATTTCTATGAAGGGTTAACACCTAAAGATAGGCAAATGGTTGAATTGATGTGCAATGGAACTTTTGAAGATAAAGACCCTGATGAAGCTATGGAGTACTTAGACTTGTTAGTTGAAAATGCTCAAAATTTGGACACCGCGGGTACTTATGAGGCACTGAGTAAAACTCAACCTCATACATCTAGTGGAGGTATGTACAACCTTAGGGAAGATCATGACCTTCAAGCCAAATTTGCATCTTTAGCTAGAAAAGTCGAGGCACTAGAATTAAAAAAGAGTGGTCAATTAAAATCTGTTGAAAACATTGTGTGTCAAATCTGTGAAACAAATGAACACTCAACCAATGATTGTCCAACCTTGCCTTCTTTTAAAGAATGTCTCCATGAACAAGCCCATGCTTTAAACAGTTTTCAAAGGGCTAACCACAACCCATACTCCCAAACATACAACCCTGGTTGGAGGAATCACCCAAATTTCAGTTGGAAGAGTGAGAACAACAATGCACAAACTTCACAACCACCGTTTCAAGCACACCATAATTTCCAAAATTCTCATGGATATGCACCTTCTTATGCTCCACCTTCTAGAAGAAATCTTGAGGAAACATTGCATGCATTCATTGAAAAGCAAGAGACAATTAATACTCAACTTGTTCAAAACATGACATATTTTAAAGATACTCTTGCTAAATTAACATCTGCTCTTAGTTTCCAAGAGAAAGGTAAGTTTCCATCTCAAACACAACAAAATCCCAAAGGGCAATACAATGCAAATGCAAGTAGTTCCGGAAGCCAACACATGGATCAAGTCAAATCAGTCACTACTCTGCGCAGCGGTAAGGTTATTGAAAAACCCTCTCTTGAACCTTATGAGAAAGATGATGAGTCAATCTCTGAGGGTAAGGAAGGGGTTGAATCTGAAAATTGTAAAGAAACGACTGATTCACCGCCAGCACTTCCATTTCCTCAAGCCATGACCAAACAAGGGAAAGTTAATCACAACTCTGAAATCTTTGAAACTTTCAAACAGGTAAGGATCAATATACCTTTGCTGGATGCTATTAATCAGGTTCCTTCCTATGCTAAATTTTTGAAAGATCTATGCACTGTGAAGAGGAAACTGAATGTGAAAAAGAAAGCCTTTCTAGCCGAACAAGTAAGTGTTATTCTTCAAAACAATAATGCTTTGAAATATAAAGACCCTGGTTGTCCTACAATTTCTTGCTTTATTGGAGAGCATAAAATTGAAAGAGCCTTGATCTTGGTGCTAGTGTGAATTTACTTCCATATTCAGTTTTTCAGAGTCTCAATCTAGGTGAGTTAAAACCAACTTCTATAACTCTTTTACTTGCCGATAGATCTATAAAAGTGCCTAGAGGAATAATTGAAGATGTGTTAGTACAAGTCGATAAATTCATTTATCATGTGGATTTTATTGTCTTGGACACACAACCTGTTGAAGTATGTAATTCATTTCCTGTTATTTTAGGACGTCCATTTCTTGCAACTTCTAATGCATTGATTAATTGTAGGAATGGACTGATGAAGCTATCATTTGGAAACATGACATTGGAGATGAATATTTTCAACATTTGCAAGCAACCTAGAGATGATAATGACTTACAGGAAGTGGACTTTACTGAAAATTTAATTCATGATCAATTTCCAACCACTTCCAGTGAAATTGAGATTGATGAATCTGATGATTTGGAAATGATTTATTTTTAGGAAGAATCAAAGATAAGTAATTAGAGGTCACAAATTAAGGAATTGCCACTGATTAGTACTTAAAAGTGCATTTTTATCATCGTTTTATATCATCATTCTGCACCTGAAGTATCAATAACTCCTTAACTAAAATATGTTTTATAATAATGTATCTAATAATATAAGATACCTATAATTTGTGGTAAATATCTATTTTTAATGCAGGCCTATCACATAAATGAAAGGATTGATTGATGACTTGAAGAACTTAAATTGCAAGGATAAAGAGATGGTCAAACTTAGAGAAGAGATGTCGGTGCAATCCAAACCGGAACACTGTTCAGTAATTGGGTCATATCTAGAGGTACAGATCTCAGATTTAGGTCCAATTTATATGGATGGAAAGGTAAGACATAGGCCTACAACTTTCATATGGAGCCCAAGATCTAAAAAGGCCATTATCAAGTCCAAATTGTAGCAACAACAAAGAAGCCCGAATCTGTCTTCCAGCCCGAGCACTGTTCGGTATTTTGGCCATATCTGGAGTTCTAGAAGTCCAAATGAGCTTAATTGTTTACACAAGAAAGCTGAGACAATTTCCTACAACTTTCATGTTTACAACTGGCTCCAATTTTGACGTTATCAATGACGTTTTGGGCAGACAAGAGAAGATAAGGATTGTCACCAAGTCAAAAGTTGGCCACCCACTTATCAATTAGTCATCAAATCAATAGTTCCCAATTTTGGCCTATAAAAGGAGGCATTTGCCATGCATTTAGGCATCTTGGTTTCCAGATCAAGATCATGCTCTTCCTTTCTCTCTTTGTATTTTTTGTAATGTTTATGCTTTGCTTTCATTAATATTAAGTTTATGCCTTTCATTTCCTTTCCTTTACTTAGTTAGCTTTTATGTTCTTATTTTGTTTATCTATTTTTCTTTCTTTCATTATGTCTAGCTAAGTTAATTATGTCAAGGTGAAAAGGTTACACTAATGGTGTAAGAATAAGTATAATGTAAACTTAATATGGACTTTAATGTTTAATACTAACATGTTTTATATTTGTTATCTTGTTCACTCTTTAATACTTTGCTTGTTAAATGACTAATCTTGATTTATGTTGTATAACACTTGGTACAACAAATGCTTGGCACTTTCATGGCCCATAATGTATGGTATAACCGACACCTGAGCTATGAAAGGAACTTGATTTGTTGTTAACATAAGTTATAATCATGAATGCTTGACGAGATTTACAAGTATTAGCATTAATTGAATAAGATGACTAATGTAATCATGTTAACAATATATAATCTGATTGGAACCTCCTTTGTGTGTGGTTTCCAATTCAATAATAAGAGTTTATACTATACTTGTTTGATATACCATTAGTGGAACCTCTAACCTTGACATTTGTTATTATTATTGTTTAATCCTTACATTAATTTTCCATCTCCAAGTTCTCATCATCTTCTTCTTCTTCTCTTTCTTTATTATTATTATTATTATTATTATTACTACTACTACTACTATTACTACTACTACTACTACTACTATTATTATTATAGTTGTTGTTGTTGTTGTTATTGTTGTTGTTATTATTGCTATTATTGTTGTTTATAATTGTTGTCTATAATTTGTACAATTAACCTCCCTGTGGTTCGACCCCGGTCTTGCTGGGTTATTTATTACTTCGACACTCCTGCACTTGGGAGAAGACATCAACCTTTTAGTCGTGTCAAGTTTTTGGCGTCGTTGCTGGGGAGGTAAGTTCTTGTATAAATTATAGTAGTTATTTTATTTTCTCTTTTCACTTTTCTTGTATATAACTTTGTTTCTTTTTATTTTGTTTTCTTCCTCCTTCTTTTGCTTTTTTATTTTATTTTATTTTATTCTTACACGTGCATGAGAGTGTGGTCACGTACATCAAGTGGTAGACTTTGTAGGGTATCCTCATCATTTTCAGAAAATATGGCCGAAGAAGATAATCAATCACTTCAAAATGAGAATAATGAGAATAACCGTGCTAGAACACTTAGAGACCACATCAATCCCACAAGAACAAGTGCACCATCATGCATAGTTTTTCCTCCCGATGCATCTCATTTTAATTTTAAACCAGGTATTATTCAACTTTTACCTTCTTTTCATGGTTTAGAATTGGAAAATCCATACTTGCATTTAAGGGAATTTGAGGAGGTGTGCAACACATATAATAACTTAAATTGTAGCATGAACACCATTAGATTAAAGCTTTTTCCTTTTTCATTAAAAGATAAAGCTAAAACATGGCTACAAAATTTGAGACCAGGATCCATTCGTGCTTGGGATGAAATGCAACAACAGTTTTTAAAGAAGTTTTTCCCATCTCATAGAACAAACTCTTTCAAGAGACAAATCACCACTTTCACTCAAAAACCAGGAGAAACATTTTACAAAAGTTGGGATAGGTATCGAGATTTGCTTAGTACTTGCCCCCATCATGGTTTTGAAACATGGAGATTGGTTTCACATTTCTATAAAGGGTTAACACCTAAAGATAGGCAAATGGTTGAATTGATGTGCAATGGAACTTTTGAAGATAAGGACCCTGATGAAGCAATGGAGTACTTGGACTTGTTAGCTGAAAATGCTCAAAATTGGGACACTGCGGGTACATATGAGGCACCAAGTAAAACTCAACCTCATACATCTAGTGGAGGTATGTACAACCTTAGGGAAGATCATGACCTTCAAGCCAAATTTGCATCTTTAGCTAGAAAAGTCGAGGCACTAGAATTGAAAAAGAGTGGTCAATTAAAATCTGGTGAAAACATTGTGTGTCAAATCTGTGAAACAAATGAACACTCAACCAACGATTATCCAACCTTGCCTTCTTTTAAGGAATGTCTCCATGAACAAGCCCATGCTTTAAACAGTTTCCAAAGGGCGAACCACAACCCATACTCCCAAACATACAACCCTGGTTGGAGAAATCACCTAAATTTCAGTTGGAAGAGTGACAATGCACAAACTTCACCACCACAGTTTCAAGCACACCATAATTTCCAAAATTCTTATGGATATGCACCTTCTTATGCTCCACCTCTTAGAAGTAATTTTGAGGAAACTTTGTATGCATTCATTGAAAAGCAAGAGATAATCAACACTCAACTTGCTCAAAGCATAATAGATTTTAAAGATACTCTTGCAAAATTCACATCTGCTCTTAATTTTCAAGAAAAAGGTAAGTTTCCATCTCAACCACAGCAAAATCTCAAGAAGCAATATAATGCCAATGCAAGTAGTTATGGAAGTCAACACATGGATCAAGTCAAATCAGTCATTACTCTTCGCAATGGTAAGGTTATTAAAAAACCCACTCTTGAACCTTGTGAGAAAGATGATGAGTCAATCTCTAAGGGTAAAGAAGGGGTTGAATCTGAATATTGCAAGGAAAAGACTGATTCCCTGCCAGCACTTTCATTTCCTCATGCCATGACCAATCAGGAAGAAGTCGATGATGAAAAAGGCACCGACAATGTTGATGCGGATCTTTTATCAAAAGTGACAACAGAATCGACACCCGAGATCACACCAATCAATTATTACTTTCCTAATGAATCTCTACTTTCTCTTAGTTCAATGCCTTGGTTTGCTAAACATATCAATTTTCTTACTTCAGGATTTTTGCCAGTTCATTGGAATACCGAAGACAAAAGAAAATTTTTGAGCAACGAGCAAAATTTTTATTGGGATGACCCTAACTTATTCAATTATTGTCCTGGTCAAATATTTCAAAAATGCATTCTCGACAATGAGGTAAGTAATTTCATTAAATTTTGTTATTCTAAGGCATGTGGGGATCATTTCTCATCAAAAAAGAGGGTTGTAGAAATCTTACAAAGTGAATTTTACTGGCCCATCATATTCAAGGAGTCAGATACATTCCGCAAAAACTGTGAAAATTGTCAGAAGGTGGGATTTATTTCAAAACACAGAGAGTCTTTAGATAATCTTCTATTGACTCTTAAGTCTCATCATAGTCGAGATAAGCATCGTGTAATTCATGACTTATGAACCCATTTTCATAAAGAACATACTTGGCATAGTCTTGGAAATCTGACTAAAAAGATCATGTTTGCCAGTTTTTAAGAAAACTGGATGGGAAGCCTATCCCCGACTCATTGAGGGCGTTTAAGCTTAATTCTGCTCATATACTTATTTAACATGTATTCTTAAAACTTAATTTACACACACACACTTTAACATATGATTGTGGGTTCCATATTGGATTATTACATTATTTATGTTCTTTTGTTAAAGGTAACAACTAGGGGAAAGGGATTGTATATAATTAAAAAAGAAAAACATAAAAAAAAGAAGAAAAAAAATGATGATAATAAAAATGTAGATAAGTTTGGTTTCGTAACCTCCCTAACCTAAGCAATTAAGCCCGAAGGGGTGTTTTAACACCTAATACCCTAAAGTCAACTGACTTGGGAGTTATTGGCCCAACGCTTGTTACATGGGTTGAGGAGAAAAGCTTAAGGGAATCAAACATTGCACTATCTACATATCAGTATCTGCGACCCGAGTTACTAAGCTCGTAGGGGTGTCTTAACACCTAATGCCCTAAGACCAACTGGTCTGGGAGTCATTAGCTGAAAGCTCGTTACACGGGTTAAAGATGCATGATGTTTTTAAATTATATGTATATAGATTTTTTTTTTTAAAAAAAAAGACAAAAATAGTAATCCCAACCCAAGGAAGTTAACCTTAAACATTAGAACAAAAATTTTGTTTTCTTCCAAGAAAAGCCCCATAATTATGTGTTGATATATTGAGCACAAAAGAAAGGTTTATTAATATCTTGTTAAGAGGTATTGAGCAGGTATATAAATTTAATGAGAGTTTGTTTATCTGAATAGATTAATGGAAGTTAAATGATGAATACCTTGCTTTGTGAAATTTTCAAATTGTTGTAACACTTTGATTACTAGGGACTAGTAATAAGCTGGTTGAGGGGTGTGATTAGTACTTAAAAGTGCATTTTTATCATGGTTTTATATCATCATTTTGCACTTGAAGTATCAATAACTCCTTAACTAAAATATGTTTTATAATAATGTATCTAATAATATAAGATACCTATAATTTGTGGTAAATATCTATTTTTAATGCAGGCCTATCACATAAATGAAAGGATTGATTGATGACTTGAAGAACTTAAATTACAAGGATAAAGAGATGGTCAAACTTAGAGAAGAGATGTCGGTGCAATCCAAACCGGAACACTGTTCAATAATTAGGTCATATCTAGAGCTACAGATCTCAGATTTAGGTCCAATTTATATGGATAGCAAGGTAAGACATAGGCCTACAACTTTCATATGGAGCCCAAGATCTAAAAAGGCCATTATCAAGTCCAAATTGTAGCAACAACAAAAAAGCCCGAATCTGTCTTCCAGCCCGAGCACTGTTCGGTATTTTGGCCATATCTGGAGTTCTAGAAGTCCAAATGAGCTGAATTGTTTACACAAGAATGCTGAGAGAATTGCCTACAACTTTCATGTTTACAACTGGCTCCAATTTTGACGTTATCAATGACGTTTTGGGCAGACAAGAGAAGATAAGGATTGTCACCAAGTCAAAAGTTGGCCACCCACTTATCAATTAGTCATCAAATCAATAGTTCCCAATTTTGGCCTATAAAAGTAGGCATTTGCCATGCATTTAGGCATCTTGGTTTCCAGATCAAGATCATGCTCTTCCTTTCTCTCTTTGTATTTTTTGTAATGTTTATGCTTTGCTTTCATTAATATCAAGTTTATGCCTTTCATTTCCTTTCCTTTACTTAGTTAGCTTTTATGTTCTTATTTTGTTTATCTATTTTTCTTTCTTTCATTATGTCTAGCTAAGTTAATTATGTCAAGGTGAAAAGGTTACACTAATGGTGTAAGAATAAGTATAATGTAAACTTAATATGGACTTTAATGTTTAATACTAACATGTTTTATATTTGTTATCTTGTTCACTCTTTAATACTTTGCTTGTTAAATGACTAATCTTGATTTGTGTTGTATAACACTTGGTACAACAAATGCTTGGCACTTTCATAGCCCATAATGTATGGTATAACCGACACCTGAGCTATGAAAGGAACTTGATTTGTTGTTAACATAAGTTACAATTATGAATGCTTGACGAGATTTACAAGTATTAGCATTGATTGAATAAGATGACTAATGTAATCATGTTAACAATATATAATCTGATTGGAACCTCCTTTGTGTGTGGTTTCTAATTCAATAATAAGAGTTTATACTATACTTGCTTGATATACCATTAATGGAACCTCTAACCTTGACATTTGTTATTATTATTGTTTAATCCTTACATTAATTTTCCATCTCCAAGTTATCATCATCTTCTTCTTCTTCTCTTTCTTTATTATTATTATTATTATTACTACTACTATTACTATTATTATTATTATTATTATTATTATTATTATTATTAGTATTATTAGTATTAGTATTACTATTATTATTGTTATTATTATTATTGTTGTTATTGTTATTGTTATTGTTATTGTTGTTGTATTATTGTTATTTATAATTTGTACAATTAACCTCCCTGTGGTTCGACCCCGGTCTTACCGGGTTATTTATTACTTCGACACTCCTGCACTTGGGAGAAGACATCAAGCTTTCAGTCGTGTCAAGTTTTTGGCGCCGTTGCCGAGGAGGTAAGTTCTTGTATAAATTATAGTATTTATTTAATTTTCTCTTTTCACTTTTCTTGTATATAACTTTATTTCTTTTCTTTTGTTTCTTTTTATTTTGTTTTCTTCCTCCTTCTTTTGCTTTCTTCTTCTTCTTTTTATTTTATTCCTACACGTGCATGAGAGTGTGGTCACGTACATCAAGTGGTAGACTTTGTAGGGTATCCTCATCATTTTCAGAAAATATGGCCGAAGAAGATAATCAATCACTGCAGGTACATATGAGGCAATGGAACTTTTGAAGATAAAGACCCTGATGAAGCAATGGAGTACTTAGACTTGTTAGCTGAAAATGCTCAAAATTGGGACACTGCAGGTACATATGAGGCACCGAGTAAAACTCAACCTCATACATCTAGTGGAGGTATGTACAACCTTAGGGAAGATCATGACCTTCAAGCCAAATTTGCATCTTTAGCTAGAAAAGTCGAGGCACTAGAATTGAAAAAGAGTGGTCAATTAAAATCTGTTGAAAACATTGTGTGTCAAATCTGTGAAACAAATGAACACTCAACCAACGATTGTCCAACCTTGCCTTCTTTTAAAGAATGTCTCCATGAACAAGCTCATGCTTTAAACAGTTTCCAAAGGCCCAACCACAACCCATACTTCCAAACATACAACCCTGGTTGGAGGAATCACCCAAATTTCAGTTGGAAGAGTGAGAACAACAATGCACAAACTTCACAACCACCGTTTCAAGCACACCATAATTTCCAAAATTCTCATGGATATGCACCTTCTTATGCTCCACCTTCTAAAGATGGAAAAACATAATCAATATGAATTGGATCCTTAAAGGTAGGTGATTGAGATAAATAGATATGACACGATGAAAAGATTGATGTCTTCTTCCAAGTGCAGGAGTGTCAAAGTAATAAATAACCTGGCAAGATCGGGTCAAACCACAAGGAGGTTAATTGTACAAATTATAAACAACAATTATAAACAACAACAACAACAACAACAACAACAACAATAATAATAATAATAATAATAATAATACTAGTAGTAGTAGTAGTAGTAGTAGTAGTAGTAGTAGTATTAGTAGTACTAATAATAATAATAGTAATAATAATAATAATAATAATAATAATAAAGAAAAAGAAGGAGATGAAGAAGATGAGAACTTTGAGATGGAATATTAATGTAACGATTAAACAATGATAATAACAAATGTCAAGGTTAGAGGTTCCACTAATGATATATCAAACAAGTATAGTATAAACAATTGGAAACCGCACCAAATGAGGTTCCAATCTGATTATAGATTCTTAACATGATTATATTAGTCATCTTATTCGATTAATGCTAATACTTGTAAATCTCGTTAAGCATTCATAATTATAACTTATGTTAACAACAAATCAAGTTACTTTCATAGCTCAGGTGTCGGTTATACCATACAATATGAACTATGAAAGTGCCAAGCATTTGTTGTACCAAGTGTTATACAACATAAATCAAGATTAGTTATTTAACAAGCAAAGTATTAAAGAGTGGACAAGATAACAAATATAAAACATGTTAGTATCAAACATTAAAGTCCATATTAAGTTTACATTATACTTATTCTTACACCATCAGTGTAACCTTTTTACCTTGACATAATTAACTTAGCTAGACATAATGAAAGAAAGAAAAATAGATAAACAAAATAAGAACATAAAAGGTAACTAAGTAAAGGAAAGGAAATGAAAGGCATAAACTTGATATTAATGAAAGCAAAGCATAAACATTACAAAAAATACAAAGAGAGAAGGAAGAACATGATCTTGATCTGGACACCAAGATGCTTAAATGCATGGCAAATGCCTCTTTTTATAGGTCAAAATTGGGAACTATTGATTTGATGACTAATTGATAAGTGGACGACCAACTCTTGACTTGGTGAAAATCCTTATCTTCTCTTATCTGCCCAAAACGTCATTGCTAACGTCACAATGGGAGCCACTCAAAAACATGAAAGTTGTAGGCAATTATCTCAGCTATCTTATGTACAACATTCAGCTCATTTGGATTCTAGAACTCTAGATATGGCCAAAATACCGAACAGTGCTCGGGCTGGAAGATAGATTCAGGCTTCTTTGTTGTTGCTACAATTTGGACTTGCAAATGGCCTTTTTAGATCTTGGGCTCCATATGAAAGTTGTAGGCCTATGTCTTACCTTTCCATCTATATAAATTAGACCTAAATCTGAGATCTATAGCTCCAGATATGACCGAATTACTAAATAGTATTCCGGTTTGGATTGCACCGACATCTCTTTTTTAAGTTTGGCCATCTCTTTATCCTTGCAATTTAAGTTCTTAAAGTCATCAATCTTATATTATTAGATATATTATTATAAAACATGCCTTAGTTAAGGAGTTATTGATACTTAAAGTGCAAAATGATAATATAAAACCATGATAAAAATGCACTTTTAAGTACTAATCACACCCCCCCAACCAGCTTATTACTAGTCCCTAGTAATCAAAGTGTTAAAATATAATTTTTTTTTTGCAAATTCCACAAAGTAAGGTATTTATCATTTAACTTCCATTAATCTATCGAGATAAACAAACTCTCATTAAATTTATATATCTGCTCAATACCTCTCAACAAGATATTAATAAACCTTTCTTTTGTGCTCAATGTATCAATACATAATTATGGGGCTTTTCTTAGAAGAAAACAAAATTTTTGTTCTAATATTTAAGGTTAACTTCCTTGGGTTGGGATTATTATTTTTGTATTTTTTTTTAAAAAAAATATATACATATAATTTAAAAACATGATGCATCTTTAACCCATGTAACGAGCTTTCAGCTAATGACTCCCAGACTAGTTGGTCTTAGGGCATTAGGTGTTAAGACACCCCTACGAGCTTAGTAACTCGGGTCGCAGATACTGATATGTAGATAATGCAATGTTTGATTCCCTTAAGCTTTTCTCCTCAACCCATGTACCAAGCATTGCGCCAATAGCTCCCAAGTCAATTGACTTTAGGGTATTAGGTGTTAAAACACCCCTTCGGGCTTAATTGCTTAGGTTAGGGAGGCTACGAAACCAAACTTATCTACATTTTTATTATTATCATTTTTTTTCTTTATTATATACAATCTCTTTCCCTTAGTTGTTACCTTTAACAAAAGAACATAAATAATGTAATAATCCAATATACAACCCACAATCATATGTTAAAGTGTGTGTGTGTAAATTAAGGTTTAAGAATACATGTTAAATAAGTATATGAGCAGAATTAAGTTATAACAATGTGAGAGTTTGTAAACCTGAATATTTCAAGAAGTATTATAATAGAACTTGTTAAGAATGGTTACTAAGATGCATCTCAAGAGTCACTTTAACAAAAGAGCTCCTTTACTATGTCATCCTAGTAACAACAATTATGCACATGCTTTATGAAATGAAAAACAATTTTTTTTTATCAACTACTACCCTCTCCCCCCAACCAAAACGAGACATTGTCCTCAATGTTCTAGGGTAGAAAGATAGAGTATAGAAGATATCACCTGAAATAACAAACATCGACAAACCTCAAACACACTAAAACAAAAATAAGAAATAACAAAACACAATAATAAAACCAAAAGACACATAAATTCACAAATGAAGGCTCAAATCCAATCTAATCATGTTGTTTATGAAAATGGGGCCATAAATCATGAATTGCACAATGCACATCTCTACTAGGATGCGTCTCAAGAGTCAATAGAAGGTTATTTAAAGACTCCTGACTTAGGCCATCCTTAATGAATTGTATTTTAGCTTCATGGTGTATAGACACCATTCCCAAAGAACAACATTGTGTATTACAAGTTCATCTAGCACATCGATGACAGACTTTCAGTCGTTTTGCATGATGCTTCTTTGCAAAAGTGTTTTTACTTGTTCCAGGCATGTGTGAAATGAAGGAGTTAGATGACTCACTTGATAATCGAACCTTTACTTCAATCAACCAACGAATATCTTCAGGAATACCATGGTTCATTAACAATCTCAATCTTGCACATCTAACACGGTAAATTTTTGTAATCGCATTCTAAGGCAAAGCAGGAAAATACTTTTTCAATTTTTCAAGATTAGTGTCCATTTTCAAATGAGAATTGGAAGAGAGATTCAAAGATTTGCACAAATATATACACAAATATATACACAAATATCAGTTATTGTGGGAAACTGAAAGAACCGACTTAAGTCACGGAGTACCGTTGTCCGCCATTTGACCGGGGTAAGAGAAACTAGCAAAAATCACTCAAAAAATAAATAAATAAATAAAAATAAAAATCAATCTTTATATACAGGATCACCCAATTGAATAGAGTCATGTTCAACTGAAAAATTATTAAAGTAAACTTTCAAACGATGTCCATTTACCTTGAAAACATTGTCATTTGTTGGATTCTCGATGTCATAGGCTCCATATAGATACACATGTTTCACAATAAAAGGACCGCTCCATCTTGATCTTAATTTTCCAGGAAATAAATGCAATCGAGAATTATAAAGCAAGACTTTTTGACCAACATTGAATGTTTTTCTCAGTATTTTCTTGTCATGAAACTCTTTAATTCTTGCTTTATGAATTCTTGAATTTTCATATGCATCATTTCTTATTTCCTCAAGCTCATTTATTTATAATTTTCGCAGTTGACTAGCATCATTCAGATTTGAATTGAAAGCTTTAATAGCCCAATAAGCTTTATGTTGAAGTTCCACAAGCAAGTGACAAGGTTTTCCATAGACTAGTCTATAAGGTGACATACCTAATGATGTTTTATAAGCAGTTTGATAAGCCCAAAATGCATCATTAAGTCTTAAAGACCAGTATTTTCTATTAGGGTTCACTGTTTTCTCCAAAATATGTTTGATCTCCCTATTAGCAAGCTCTACTTGTCCATTTGTTTGAGGGTGATAAGGGGTGGCAACTTTGTGTGTGATTCCATATTTCTTCATTAAAGACTCAAATGGCTTGTTGCAGAAATGTGTTCAACCATCACTTATTATGGCTCGAGGGACTCCAAATCGACTTAAAATATTTTCTTTCAAAAACTTTATCACTTTTGTGATCATTATTTCGACTTGGAATTGCCTTTATCCATTTTGAAACATAATCTAGTGCAACTAGTATGTATAAGAGACCAAATGATGGAGGGAATGGACCCATGAAATCTATACCCCAACAATCAAAGATCTCAATGACAATAATAGGATTTAAAGGCATCATGTGACGTTTTGAAATAGATCCCAACTTTTGACAATTTTCACAAGACTTGCAGAATACATGTGAGTCTTTGAACATGGTGGGCCAGTAAAATCCACTTTGTAAGATTTATGTAGTTGTCTTTCTTGACGAGAAATGACCCCCACATGCCTTAGAATGACAAAATTTAATGACACTACTTACCTCATTATCAGGAATGCATCTTCGACATATTTGATCAGGACAATATTTGAATAAATAAGGATCATCCCAATAAAAGTTCTTCACTTCATTCAAGAACTTTCTTTTATCTTGGTTACTCCAATGAGCTGGCAATTGTCCTGAAACAATAAAATTGACAATATTAACAAACCAAGGCATTGTAAAGACAGAAAGTAAAGATTCATCAGGAAAGTAGTCATCGATTGGTGTGATGTCAGTTTTCGAATCTGTTGTCAATCTTGACAAGTGATCTGCGACAACATTTTCGCTGCCTTTCTTATCTTTGATTGTGATATCAAATTCTTGAAGTAATAAAATCCACCGCACCAATCTAGCCTTAGAATCTTTCTTACAAAGAAGATATTTCAATGTTGCATGATCACTAAAAACAACAACAGGTGAGCCAACAAGATAAGATCTGAATTTTTAACATGCAAATACTACTACAAGTGATTAGTACTTAAAAGTGCATTTTTATCATGGTTTTATATCATCATTTTGCACTTGAAGTATCAATAACTCCTTAACTAAAATATGTTTTATAATAATATATCTAATAATATAAGATACCTATAATTTGTGGTAAATGTCTATTTTTAATGCAGGTCTATCACATAAATGAAAGAATTGATTGATGACTTGAAGAACTTAAATTGCATGGATAAAGAGATGGTCAAACTTAGAGAAGAGATGTCGGTGCAATCCAAACCGGAACACTGTTCGGTAATTGGGCCATATCTGGAGCTACAGATCTCAGATTTAGGTCCAATTTATATGGATGGAAAGGTAAGACATAGGCCTACAACTTTCATATGGAGCCCAAGATCTAAAAAGGCCATTATCAAGTCAAAATTGTAGCAACAACAAAGAAGCCCGAATCTGTCTTCCAGCCCAAGCACTGTTCGGTATGTTGGCCATATCTGGAGTTCTAGAAGTGCAAATGAGCTGAATTTTTTACACAAGAAAGCTGAGACAATTGTCTACAACTTTCATGTTTGCACCTAGCTCCAGGTTTGACGTTATCAATGACGTTTTGGGCAGACAAGAGAAGATAAGGATTGTCACCAAGTCAAAAGTTGGCCACCCACTTATCAATTAGTCATCAAATCAATAGTTCCCAATTTTGGCCTATAAAAGGAGGCATTTGCCATGCATTTAGGCATCTTGGTTTCCAGATCAAGATCATTCTCTTCCTTTCTCTCTTTGTATTTTTTGTAATGTTTATGCTTTGCTTTCATTAATATTAAGTTTATGCTTTTCATTTCCTTTCCTTTACTTAGTTAGCTTTTATGTTCTTATTTTGTTTTTCTATTTTTCTTTCATTCATTATGTCTAGCTAAGTTAATTATGTCAAGGTGAAAAGGTTACACTAATGGTGTGAGAATAAGTATAATGTAAACTTAATATGGACTTTAATGTTTGATACTAATATGTTTTATAATTGTTATCTTGTTCACTCTTTAATACTTTGCTTGTTAAATGACTAATCTTGATTTATGTTGTATAACACTTGGTACAACAAATGCTTGGCACTTTCATAGCCCATAATGTATGGTATAACTGACACCTGAGCTATAAAAGGAACTTGATTTGTTGTTAACATAAGTTATAATCATGAATGCTTGACGAGATTTACAAGTATTAGCATTAATTGAATAAGATGACTAATGTAATCATGTTAACAATATATAATCTGATTGGAACCTCCTTTGTATGTGGTTTCCAATTCAATAATAAGAGTTTATACTATACTTGTTTGATATACCATTAGTGGAACCTCTAACCTTGACATTTGTTATTATTATTGTTTAATCCTTACATTAATTTTCCATCTCCAAGTTCTCATCATCTTCTTCTTCTTCTCTTTCTTTATTATTATTATTATTATTATTATTATTACTACTACTACTATTACTATTATTATTATTATTATTATTATTATTATTATTATTGTTATTATTATTGTTGTTGTTATTGTTATTGTTATTGTTATTGTTATTGTTCTTGTATTATTGTTATTTATAATTTGTACAATTAACCTCCCTGTGGTTCGACCCCGGTCTTGCCGGGTTATTTATTACTTCGACACTCCTGCACTTGGGAGAAGACATCAACCTTTTAGTCGTGTCAAGTTTTTGGCGCCGTTGCCGGGGAGGTAAGTTCTTGTAGAAATTATAGTATTTATTTTCTCTTTTCTCTTTTCTTGTATATAACTTTGTTTCTTTTCTTTTGTTTCTTTTTATTTTGTTTTCTTCCTTCTTCTTTTGTTTTCTTCTTCCTTTTATTTTATTCCTGCACGTGCATGAGAGTGTGGTCACGTACATCAAGTGGTAGACTTTGTAGGGTATCCTCATCATTTTCAGAAAATATGGCCGAAGAAGATAATCAATCACTTCATAATGAAAATAATGAGAATAACCGTGCTAGAACACTTAGAGACCATATGAATCCCACAAGAACAAGTGCACCATCAGGCATAGTTTTTGCTCCCGATGCATCTCATTTTAATTTTAAACCAGGTATTATTCAACTTTTACCTTCTTTTCATGGTTTGGAATTGGAAAACCCATACTTGCATTTAAGGGAATTTGAGGAGGTGTGCAACACATATAATAACTTAAATTGTAGCATGAACACCATCAGATTAAAGCTTTTTCCTTTTTCATTAAAAGATAAAGCTAAAACATGGCTACAAAATTTGAGACCAGGATCCATTCGTGCTTGGGATGAAATGCAACAACAGTTTTTAAAGAAGTTTTTCCCATCTCATAGAACAAACTCTTTCAAGAGACAAATCACCACTTTCACTCAAAAACTAGGAGAAACATTTTACAAATGTTGGGATAGGTATCGAGATTTTCTTAGTACTTGCCCCCATCATGGTTTTGAAACATGGAGATTGGTTTCACATTTCTATGAAGGGTTAACACCTAAAGATAGGCAAATGGTTGAATTGATGTGCAATGGAACTTTTGAAGATAAAGACCCTGATGAAGCAATGGAGTACTTGGACTTGTTAGCTGAAAATGCTCAAAATTGGGACACCGCGGGTACATATGAGGCACCGAGTAAAACTCAACCTCATACATCTAGTGGAGGTATGTACAACCTTAGGGAAGATCATGACCTTCAAGCCAAGTTTGCATCTTTAGTTAGAAAAGTTGAGGCACTAGAATTGAAAAGGAGTGGTCAATTAAAATCTGTTGAAAACATTGTGTGTCAAATTTGTGAAACAAATGAACACTCAACCAACGATTATCCAACCTTGCCTTCTTTTAAGGAATGTCTCCATGAACAAGCCCATGCTTTAAACACTTTCCAAAGGCCCAACCACAACCCATACTCCCAAACATACAATCCTGGTTGGAGAAATCACCAAAATTTTAGTTGGAAGAGTGACAATGCACAAACTTCACAACCATAGTTTCAAGCACACCATAATTTCCAAAATTCTCATGGATATGCACCTTCTTATGCTCCACCTTCTAGAAGAAATCTTGAGGAAACATTGCATGCATTCATTGAAAAGCAAGAGACAATTAATACTCAACTTGTTCAAAACATGACAGATTTTAAAGATACTCTTGCTAAATTAACATCTGCTCTTAGTTTCCAAGAGAAAGGTAAGTTTCCATCTCAAACGCAATAAAATCCCAAAGGGCAATACAACGCAAATGCAAGTAGTTCCGGAAGCCAACACATGGATCAAGTCAAATCAGTCACTACTCTGCGCAGTGGTAAGGTTATTGAAAAACCCTCTCTTGAACCTTATGAGAAAGATGATGAGTCAATCTCTAAGGGTAAGGAAGGGGATGAATCTGAAAATTGCAAAGAAACGACTGACTCACCGCCAGCACTTCCATTTCCTCAAGCCATGACCAAACAAAGGAAAGTCAATCACAATTCTGAAATTTATGAAATTTTCAAACAGGTAAGGATCAATATACCTTTGCTGGATGCTATTAAACAGGTTCCTTCCTATGCTAAATTTTTGAAAGATCTATGCACTGTGAAGAGGAAACTGAATGTGAAAAAGAAAGTCTTTCTAGCCGAACAAGTAAGTGCTATTCTTCAAAACAATAATGCTTTGAAATATAAAGACCCTGGTTGTCCTACAATTTCTTGCTTTATTGGAGAGTATAAAATTGAAAGAGCCTTACTTGATCTTGGAGCTAGTGTGAATTTACTTTCATATTCAGTTTTTCAAAGTCTCAATCTAGGTGAGTTAAAACCAACTTCTATATCTCTTTTACTTGCCGATAGATCTGTAAAAGTGCCTAGAGGAATAATTGAGGATGTGTTAGTACAAGTCGATAAATTCATTTATCCTGTGGATTTTATTGTCTTGGACACAGAACCTGTTGAAGCATGTAATTCATTTCCTGTTATTTTAGGACGTCCCTTTCTTGCAACCTCTAACGCATTAATTAATTGTAGGAATGGACTGATGAAGCTATCATTTGGAAACATGACATTGGAGATGAATATTTTCAACATTTGCAAGCAACCTGGAGATGATAATGATTTACAAGAAGTAGATCATATTGATGAATTAGTTTATGATCAACTTGAATCTACTTTAAGTAAAAATGAATTGGATGAACTAAAGATTTGCAAATGATTTATTCTGAGGAAGAAATCATGGATGAAACAAGCACCGAAAATGTTGATGCGAATCTTTTGTCAACAGTGACAACAGAGTCGACATCTGACATCACACCAATCGATGATTACTTTCCTAACGAATCCTTACTTTCTCTTAGTCCAATGCCTTGGTATGATAAAAATATCAATTTTCTTGCTTTAGGAGATTTGCTAGTTGATTGGAGTACTCAAGACAAAGAAAAGTTTTTGAACGAAGTGAAGAGCTTTTATTGTGATGACCCTAACTTATTGAAATATTGTCCTGATCAAATATTTCAAAGATTCATTCCCGACAATGAGGTAAGTAGTGTCATTAAACTTTGTCATTCTGAAGCATGTGGAAGTTATTTCTCGTCAAAAAAGACAACTGCAAAAATCTTACAAAGTGGATTTTATTGGCCCACCATGTTCAAGGACACACATGCATTCTGCAAAACTTGTGAAAATTGTCAAAAGATTGATACTGGTCAAAAAGTTTTGTTTTATAATTCTCAACTCTATGCAGTCCCTAGAGAGCTAAGACCAAGATGGAGCAATCCTTATGGGGCCTGTGATATTGAGAATTCAACGAATGACAATGATTTTAAGGAAAATGGACATCGTTTGAAAGCTTACTTTGATAATTTTCCTAGTAAAAATGAATCAACTGGTTGGAATGATCTTGTAGATAAAGGTTGATTTTTTTTTTCTCACATTGTTTTTGTGTTTCTTTTTTAGTGATTTTTGCTAGTTTATCTCACCCCGGTCAAATGGCGGATAACGGTACTCCGTGACTTAAGTCGGTTCTTTCAGTTTCCCACAATAACTGATATCGGTGTATATATCTGTGCAATTCTTTGAAGCTCTCTTCCAATTCTCATTTGAAAATGGACACCAATCTTGAAAAATTGAAAAAGTATTTTCCCGCTCTGCCTCAGAATGCGATTACAAAAATTTACCGTGCTAGATGTGCAAGATTGAGATTATTAATGAATCATGGAATTCCTGAAGCTATTCGCTGGTTGATTGAAGCAAAGGTCCGATTATCAGGTGAGTCCTCTAACTTCATTTCACACATACCTGGAACAGGTAAAAGCACTTTTGCAAAGAAGCGTCATGCAAAACGACTGGATGTCTGTCATCGATGTGCTAGATGGACTTGTAATACACAATGTCGTTCTTTAGGAATGGTATCTATAAACCGTGAAGATAAAATACAATTCATTAAGGATGGCCTGAGTAAGGAGTCTTTAGATAATCTTCTATTGACTCTTGAGACGCATCTTAGTGGAGATGTGCATCGTGCAATTTATGATTTATGGCCACTATTTCATAAAGAACATGATGGACTTAGTCTTGGGAATCTGACTAAAAAAGACCCTGTTTGCCAGTTTTTAAGAAAACTGGATGGGAAGCCTATCCCCGACCCATAGAGGGCGTTTAAGCCGTTCTTGGACGTAAAACCAAGGGAAGATGTGAGCCACAATCACAACTACCTATACATACACATGTTTTTTTTTTCAAAAGTAAATAAATAAATAAATAAAAAGAGAGAGAGAGAGTGTGAGACTCCAGCTGGCCTACATATAGATGTTATGATTGCCTTTCTAATTTCTCATCTATAAAACCCTCTTTTCCTTCCTTTCATTTCTACTTAACCCATACATTCAACAAATACAGAAGTGTGTAGAAATGGCAAGTTCCTTAAGTCATCAAATAAGAAATATTTGTGTTTTCGGTGGATCTAGTCCTGGGAAAGAAAAGGAGTTTTTAGAATCAGCAAACCATCTTGGTCAGGTGCTAGCTGAGAGAAAGATTCATTTAGTGTATGGGGGAGGCAGTCTTGGGTTAATGGGAGATGTGTCAATAGCTGCATTTTTAGGAGGTAGTCAAGTTTTAGGAGTCATCCCTGAAGCTTTGGCACAAGGGGACATCATTGGAAAAACAATTGGAGAGGAACTTCAGGTCTCCACAATGTCAGCTCGAATGAATGCAATGTTTAACCATGCTGATGCTTTCATTGCTTTACCAGGTGGTCTAGGCACATTGGAAGAGATCTTTCATATTTCCTCTTGGGCTCAATTGCACATTCACCATAAACCCATTGGCTTGTTAAATGTTAATGGTTATTATGATAAGTTGTTGTCTTTTCTTGATCATGCTGTGGAACAGGAATTTCTAACATCTTCTGCACGACAAATCATAATCTCTGCTACTACTGCTGAACAATTGATTGACCAACTACAATCTTTCATTCCTGTGATTGATCCTTCCATGAGTCGCATAAATTGGTCATCTACGGGAAGCCGTAAAAAGCTTAGATTGGATTTGAGCCTTCATTTGTGAATTTTTGTATCTTTTGGTTTTATTATTGTGTTTTGTTATTTCTTATTTTTGTTTCAGTGTGTTTCAGGTTTTGTCAGTATTCGTTATTTCAGGTGATATCTTCTATACTCTATCTTTCTACCTTAGAACATTGAGGACAATGTCTCGTTTTGGTTGGGGGGAGAGGGTAGTACTTGATAAAAAAAAAAATTGTTTTTCATTTCATAAAGCATATGCATAATTGTTGTTACTAGGATGGCAGAGTAAAAGAGTTCTTTTGTTAAAGTGACTCTTGAGACGCATCTTAGTAACCATTCTTAACAAGGTCTATTATAATACTTCTTGAAATATTCAGGTTTACAAACTCTCGTATTGTTACCACTTAATTCTGCTCATATACTTATTTAACATGTATTTTTAAACCTTAATTTACACACACACACTTTAACACATGATTGTGGGTTGCATATTGGATTATTACATTGTTTATGTTCTTTTGTTAAAGGTAACAACTAAGGGAAAGGGATTGTATATAATTAAAAAAAAAACATGAAAAAAAAAGAAAAAAAAATAAAAAATGATGATAATAAAAATGTAGATAAGTTTGATTTCGTAGCCTCCCTAACCTAAGCAATTAAGCCCGAAGGGGTGTTTTAACACCTAATACCCTAAAGTCAACTGACTTGGGAGTTATTGGCCCAACGCTTGTTACATGGGTTGAGGAGAAAAGCTTAAGGCAATCAAACATTGCACTATCTACATATCAGTATCTGCGACCCGAGTTACTAAGCTCGTAGGGGTGTCTTAACACCTAATGCCCTAAGACCAACTGGTCTGGGAGTCATTAGCTGAAAGCTCGTTACATGGGTTAAAGATGCATGATGTTTTTAAAGTATATGTATATAGAGTTAAAAAAAAAAAGACAAAAATAGTAATCCCAACCTAAGGAAGTTAACCTTAAACATTAGAACAAAAAAATTTTGTTTTCTTCCAAGAAAAGCCCCATAATTATGTGTTGATACATTGAGCACAAAAGAAAGGTTTATTAATATCTTGTTAAGTGGTATTGAGCAGATATATAAATTTAATGAGAGTTTGTTTATCTGGATAGATTAATGGAAGTTAAACGATGAATACCTTGCTTTGTGAAATTTGCAAATTGTTTTAACGCTTTAATTACTAGGGACTAGTAATAAGCTGGTTGAGGGGTGTGATTAGTACTTAAAAGTGCATTTTTATCATGGTTTTATATCATCATTTTGCACTTGAAGTATCAATAACTCCTTAACTAAAATATGTTTTATAATAATGTATCTAATAATATAAGATACCTATAATTTGTGGTAAATGTCTATTTTTAATGCAGGTCTATCACATAAATGAAAGGATTGATTGATGACTTGAAGAACTTAAATTGCATGGATAAAGAGATGGTCAAACTTAGAGAAGAGATGTCGGTGCAATCCAAACCGGAACACTGTTCGGTAATTGGGCCATATCTGGAGCTACAAATCTCAGATTTAGGTTCAATTTATATGGATGGAAAGGTAAGACATAGGCCTACAACTTTCATATGGAGCCCAAGATCTAAAAAGGCCATTATCAAGTCAAAATTGTAGCAACAACAAAGAAGCCCGAATCTGTCTTCCAGCCCGAGCACTGTTCGGTATTTTGGCCATATCTGGAGTTCTAGAAGTCCAAATGAGCTGAATGTTTTACACAAGAAAGCTGAGACAATTGCCTACAACTTTCATGTTTGCACCTGGCTACAGTTTTGACGTTATCAATGACGTTTTGGGCAGACAAGAGAAGATAAGGATTGTCACCAAGTCAAAAGTTGGCCACCCACTTATCAATTAGTCATCAAATCAATAGTTCCCAATTTTGGCCTATAAAAGGAGGCATTTGCCATGCATTTAGGCATCTTGGTTTCCAGATCAAGATCATTCTCTTCCTTTCTCTCTTTGTATTTTTTGTAATGTTTATGCTTTGCTTTCATTAATATTAAGTTTATGCTTTTCATTTCCTTTCCTTTACTTAGTTAGCTTTTATGTTCTTATTTTGTTTTTCTATTTTGCTTTCATTCATTATGTCTAGCTAAGTTAATTATGTCAAGGCGAAAAGGTTACACTAATGGTGTGAGAATAAGTATACTGTAAACTTAATATGGACTTTAATGTTTGATACTAATATGTTTTATATTTGTTATCTTGTTCACTCTTTAATACTTTGCTTGTTAAATGACTAATCTTGATTTATGTTGTATAACACTTGGTACAACAAATGCTTGGCACTTTCATAGCCCATAATGTATGGTATAACCGACACCTGAGCTATGAAAGGAACTTGATTTGTTGTTAACATAAGTTATAATCATGAATGCTTGACGAGATTTACAAGTATTAGCATTAATTGAATAAGATGACTAATGTAATCATGTTAACAATATATAATCTGATTGGAACCTCCTTTGTATGTGGTTTCCAATTCAATAATAAGAGTTTATACTATACTTGTTTGATATACCATTAGTGGAACCTCTAACCTTGACATTTGTTATTATTATTGTTTAATCCTTACATTAATTTTCCATCTCCAAGTTCTCATCATCTTCTTCTTCTTCTCTTTCTTTATTATTATTATTATTATTATTATTATTATTATTATTATTATTACTACTACTACTACTATTACTATTATTATTATTATTATTATTATTATTGTTATTATTATTGTTGTTGTTATTGTTATTGTTATTGTTATTGTTGTTGTATTATTGTTATTTATAATTTGTACAATTAACCTCCCTGTGGTTCGACCCCGGTCTTGCCGGGTTATTTATTACTTCGACACTCCTGCACTTGGGAGAAGACATCAACCTTTTAGTCGTGTCAACAAGTAATTCTTTTTCAGTGGTGGTATAATTCATTTGAGCACTATTTAAAGTTTTACTTGCATAGTAAATTACATAAGGTTTCTTATCTTTTCTTTATTCCAAAACAGCACCTACGACATAATCACTAGCATCACACATTATTTCAAAAGGTAATGACCAATCGGGAGGTTGAATGATAGGAGCACAAGTAAGCAAGTTTTTAAGTTTAACAAAGGCTTCTTCACAATGTTTAGTCCATTAAAAAATAGCATACTTTGTTAGAAGGTTACTTAAAGGCTTAGATATTACACTAAAATCTTTGATGAACCTTCTATAAAAACCAGCATGTCCTAGGAATGATCTAACATCTTTAAGAGATTTTGGTGTTGGCAAGTTTGCAATTAACTCAATTTTAGATTTGTCAACCTCAATTCCTTTTGATAAAACAATGTGATCAAGTACAGTGCCGTTTGTTACCATAAAATGACATTTTTCCCAATTCAACACAAGATTCTTCTCTTCACACCTGGTCAAAACCTTTCCTAAGTGTCAAACAATCATCAAATGAATCACCAAAAACAAAAAAATCATCCATGAAAATCTCAAGAAAATGTTCAACCATATCACTAAATATACTAAGCATGCATCTTTGAAATGTGGCTGGTGCATTACATAATCCAAAAGGCATCCTTCGATATGCAAAAGTACCAAATGGACATGTGAAAGTAGTCTTCTCTTGATCTCCCAATGCAATTTCAATTTGGTTATAACCCGAATAGCCATCTAGGAAACAATAAAATTCATGACCTGCAACTCTTTCTAGGATTTGATCTATGAAAGGTAAAGGAAAATGATCTTTTCTAGTCATTGAATTAAGTTTTCTATAGTCAATGCACATGTGCCAACCAGTAACAGTTCTAGTGGGAATTAACTCATTGTTCTCATTTGTTATCATAGTGACTCCAGACTTCTTAGGTACAACTTGGGTAGGACTTACCCATTTGCTGTCAGAAATAGGATAAATGATTTCATTATCTAGAAGCTTAATGACTTCATTTTTCACTACTTCCTTCATATTAGGATTTAGCCTTCGTTGCATTTCTCTAGAGGGTTTAGCATTTTCCTCTAAATAAATTCTATGTGTACAAATCAAAGGACTAATTCCTTTTATATCAACTATGGTCCATCCTAAAACATTTCTGTGCATTTTCAGAGTTTGTAATAACTTACCTTCGTGATGTGCATTAAGTTTGGAAGAGATTATTACTGGAAAAGTTTCATTTTCTCCCAAAAATGAGTATTTAAGATTGGATGGCAATGACTTCAAATCAGGTTTTGGTGGTTAAACATTTGAAGGTATGGACTTAACTGATCGTGGTGGCAATTCCTCAATTTGTGGCCTCCAATTACTTGTCTTTGATTCTTCCTGAAAATAAATCATTTGCAAATCATCAGATTCATCAATCTCAATTTCACTGGAAGGGGTTGGAAATTGATCATGAATTGATTTTTCAGTGAAGTCCACTTCCTGTAAATCATTATCATCTCTAGGTTGCTTGCAAATGTTGAAAATATTCATCTCCAATGTCATGTTTCCAAATGATAGTTTCATCAGTCCATTCCTATAATTAATCGAAGCATTAGAAGTTGCAAGAAATAGATGTCCTAAAATAACAGGAAATGAATTACATACTTTACGAGATGGATTATCATTCCCATGATGCACATCAATAAAGTCCACAAGATAAATGAATTTATCAACTTGTACTAACACATCTTCAATTATTCCTCTAGGCACTTTTATAGATCTATCAGCAAGTAAAAGAGTTATAGAAGTTGGTTTTAACTCACCTAGATTGAGACTCTGAAAAACTGAATATGGAAGTAAATTCACACTAGCACCAAGATCAAGTAAGACTTTTTCAATTTTATGTTCTTCAATAAAGCAAGAAATTGTAGGACAACCAGGGTCTTTATATTTCAAAGCATTATTGTTTTGAAGAATGACACTTATTCAACTAGAAAGGCTCTCTGATTAGTACTTAAAAGTGCATTTTTATCATGGTTTTATATCATCATTTTGCACTTGAAGTATCAATAACTCCTTAACTAAAATATGTTTTATAATAATGTATGTAATAATATAAGATACCTATAATTTATGGTAAATGTCTATTTTTAATGCAGGTCTATCCCATAAATGAAAGGATTGATTGATGACTTGAAGAACTTAAATTGCAAGGATAAAGAGATGGCCAAACTTAGAAAAGAGATGTCGGTGCAATCCAAACCGGAACACTGTTCGGTAATTGGGCCATATCTGGAGCTACAGATCTCAGATTTAGGTCCAATTTATATGGATGGAAAGGTAAGACATAGGCCTACAACTTTCATATGGAGCCCAAGATCTAAAAAGGCCATTATCAAGTCCAAATTGTAGCAACAACAAAGAAGCCCGAATCTGTCTTCCAGCCCGAGCACTGTTCGGTATTTTGGCCATATCTGGAGTTCTAGAAGTCCAAATGAGCTGAATGTTTTACACAAGAAAGCTGAGACAATTGCCTACAACTTTCATGTTTGCACCTGGCTCCAGTGTTGACGTTATCAATGACGTTTTGGGCAGACAAGAGAAGATAAGGATTGTCACCAAGTCAAAAGTTGGCCACCCACTTATCAATTAGTCATCAAATCAATAGTTCCTAATTTTGGCCTATAAAAGGAGGCATTTGCCATGCATTTAGGCATCTTGGTTTCCAGATCAAGATCATGCTCTTCCTTTCTCTTTTTGTATTTTTTATGCTTTGTTTTCATTAATATTAAGTTTATGCCTTTCATTTCCTTTCCTTTACTTAGTTAACTTTTATGTTCTTATTTTGTTTATCTATTTTGCTTTCTTTCATTATGTCTAGCTAAGTTAATTATGTCAAGGTGAAAAGGTTACACTAATGGTGTAAGAATAAGTATAGTGTAAACTTAATATGGACTTTAATGTTTGATACTAACATGTTTTATATTTGTTATCTTGTTCACTCTTTAATACTTTGCTTGTTAAATGATTAATCTTGATTTATGTTGTATAACACTTGGTACAACAAATGCTTGGCACTTTCATAGCCCATAATGTATGGTATAACCGACACCTGAGCTATGAAAGGAACTTGATTTGTTGTTAACATAAGTTATAATCATGAATGCTTGACGAGATTTACAAGTATTAGCATTAATTGAATAAGATGACTAATGTAATCATGTTAACAATATATAATCTGATTGGAACCTCCTTTGTGTGTGGTTTCCAATTCAATAATAAGAGTTTATACTATACTTGTTTGATATACCATTAGTGGAACCTCTAACCTTGACATTTGTTATTATTATTGCTTAATCCTTACATTAATATTTCATCTCTAAGTTCTCATCATCATCATCTTCTTCTTCTTCTCTTTATTATTATTATTATTATTATTATTATTATTATTACTATTGTTGTTGTTGTTATTGTTGTTATTGTTATTTTATAATTGTTGTTTATAATTTGTACAATTAACCTCCCTGTGGTTCGACCCCAGTCTTGCCGGATTATTTATTACTTCGACACTCCTGCACTTGGGAGAAGACATCAATCTTTTAGTCGTGTCACTCTCTTTTTCACATTCAATTTCCTCTTCACAGTGCATAGATCTTTCAAAAATTTAGCATAGGAAGGAACCTGTTTAATAATATCCAGCAAAGGTATATTGATTCTTACCTGTTTGAAAATTTCAAAAATTTCAGAGTTGTGATTGACTTTCCTTTGTTTGGTCATGGCTTGAGGAAATGGAAGTGCTGGCGGTGAGTCAGTCGTTTCTTTGCAATTTTCAGATTCATCCCCTTCCTTACCCTTAGAGATTGACTCATCATCTTTCTCATAAGGTTCAAGAGAGGGTTTTTCAATAACCTTACCACTGCGCAGAGTAGTGACTGATTTGACTTGATCCATGTGTTGGCTTCCGGAACTACTTGCATTTGCGTTGTATTACCCTTTGGGATTTTGTTGTGTTTGAGATGGAAACTTACCTTTCTCTTGGAAACTAAGAGCAGATGTTAATTTAGCAAGAGTATCTTTAAAATCTGTCATGTTTTGAACTAGTTGAGTATCAATTGTCTCTTGCTTTTCAATGAATGCATGCAATGTTTCCTCAAGATTTCTTCTAGAAGGTGGAGCATAAGGAGGTGCATATCCATGAGAATTTTGGAAATTGTGGTGTACTTGAAACGATGGTTGTGAAGTTTGTGCATTGTTGTTATCATTCTTCCATCTGAAATTTGAGTGATTTCTCCAACTAGGGTTGTATGTTTGGGAGTATGGGTTGTGGTTGGCCCTTTGAAAACTGTATAAAGCATCGGCTTGTTCATGGAGACATTCCTTAAAAGAAGGCAAGGTTGGACAATCGTTGGTTGAGTGTTTATTTATTTCACAGATTTGACACACAATGTTTTCAACAGATTTTAATTGACCACTCTTTTTCAATTCTAGTGCCTCGACTTTTCTAGCTAAAGATGCAAACTTGGCTTGAAGGTCATGATCTTCCCTAAGGTTGTACATACCTCCACTAGATGTATGAGGTTGAGTTTTACTCGGTGCCTCACAAGTACCTGCGGTGTCCCAATTTTGAGCATTTTCAGATAACAAGTCTAAGTACTCCATTGCTTCATTAGGATCTTTATCCTCAGAAGTTCCATTGCACATCAATTCAACCATTTGCCTATCTTTAGGTGTTAACCCTTCATAGAAATGTGAAACCAATCTCCATGTTTCAAAACCATGATGAGGGCAAGTACTAAGCAAGTCTCGATACCTATCCCAATATTGATAAAATATTTCTCCTGATTTTTGAGTGAAAGTGGTGATTTGTCTTTTGAAAGAGTTTGTTCTATGAGATGGGAAAAACTTCTTCAAAAACTGTTGTTGCATTTCATCCCAAGCACGAATGGATCCTGGTCTCAAATTTTGTAGCCATGTTTTAGCTTTATCTTTTAATGAAAAAGGAAAAAGCTTTAATTTGATGGTGTTCATGCTACAATTTAAATTATTATATGTGTTGTAGACCTCCTCAAATTCCCTTAAATGTAAGTATGGATTTTTCAATTCTAAGCCATGAAAAGAAAGTAAAAGTTGAATAATACCTGGTTTAAAATTAAAATGAGATGCATCGGGAGAAAAAACTATGCATGATGGTGCACTTGTTCTTGTGGTATTCATGTGCTCTCTAAGTGTTCTAGCACGGTTATTCTCATTATGAAGTGATTGATTATCTTCTTTGGCCATATTTTCTAAAAATGATGAGGATACCCTACAAAGTCTACCACTTGATGTACGTGACCACACTCTCATGCACGTGCAGGAATAAAATAAAAGAAGAAGAAACAAGTGAAAGGAAACAAAGTTATATACAAGAAAAGTGAAAAGAGAAAATAAAATAAATATTATAATTTATACAAAACTTACCTCCCCGGCAACGACGTCAAAAACTTGATATTATAAAAAGATTGATGTCTTCTCCCAAGTGTAGGAGTGTCGAAGTAATAAATAACCCGACAAGACCGGGTCGAACCATAGGGAGGTTAATTGTACAAATTATAAACAACAACAACAACAACAACAACAACAATAATAGTAGTAGTAGTAGTAGTAGTAGTATTAGTAGTACTAATAATAATAATAGTAATAATAATAATAATAATAATAATAATAATAATAATAATAATAAAGAAAAAGAAGGAGATGAAGAAGATGAGAACTTTGAGATGGAATATTAATGTAACGATTAAACAATGATAATAACAAATGTCAAGGTTAGAGGTTCCACTAATAGTATATCAAACAAGTATAGTATAAACAATTGGAAACCGTACCAAATGAGGTTCCAATCTGATTATAGATTATTAACATGATTACATTAGTCATCTTATTCCATTAATGCTAATACTTGTAAATCTCGTCAAGTATTCATGATTATAACTTATGTTAACAACAAATTAAGTTCCTTTCATAGCTCAGGTGTCGGTTATACCATACAATATGAATTATGAAAGTGTCAAGCATTTGTTATACCAAGTGTTATACAACATAAATCAAGATTAGTTATTTAACAAGCAAAGTATTAAAGAGTGGACAAAATAACAAATATAAAACATGTTAGTATTAAACATTAAAGTCCATATTAAGTTTACATTATACTTATTCTTACACCATTAGTGTAACCTTTTCACCTTGACATAATTAACTTAGCTAGACATAATGAAAGAAAGAAAAATGGATAAACAAAATAAGAACATAAAAGTTAACTAAGTAAAGAAAAGGAAATGAAAGGCATAAACTTGATATTAATGAAAGCAAAGCATAAACATTACAAAAAATACAAAGAGAGAAAGGAAGAGCATGATCTTGATCTGGACACGAAGATGCCTAAATGCATGGAAAATGCCTCCTTTTATAGGCCAAAATTGGGAACTATTGATTTGATGACTAATTGATAAGTGGGTGGCCAACGTTTGACTTGGTGACAATCCTTATCTTCTCTTGTCTGCCCAAAACGTCATTGATAATGTCAAAATTGGACCCAGTTGAAAACATGAAAGTTGTATGAAATTGTTTCAGATTTCTTATGTGAAAAATAGAGGTCATTTGAATTTCTAGAACTCAAAAGATGAGCCAAACACTAAATAGTGCTCGGGTTGGAGGACAGATTTGGACTTGAAAATGGTATTTTTAAGTCTTGGGCTCCAAATGAAAGTTGTAGACCTAAGTCTTACCTTTCCATCCATATAAAGTAGACCTAAATCTGAGATCTATAGCTCCAGATATGATCCAATTACAAAATAGTCTCTAGTTTGGACTGCACCAACATCTCTTTTCTAAGTTTGGCCATCTCTTTATCTTTTCAATTTCAGTTCTTAAATTCATCAATCAATCCTTTTATTTATGTGATAGGCCTACATTTAAAATAAACATTTACCATAAATTAAAGTTATCTTATATTATTAGATATGTTACTATATAATGTGTTTTAGTTAAGGTGTTATTAATACTTTAAGTGCAAAATGATGATATAAAATCTTGATAAAAAAATAGACTTTTAAGTACTAGTTACACCTCCCCAACAAGCTTATTACTAGTCCCTAGTAATCAAAGCATTAAAATAGAAAAATAATTTGTAAATTCCACAAAGTAAGGTATTCATCATTCAACTTCCATTAATCTATTCAGATAAAGAAACTCTCATTAAATTTATATATCTACTCAATATCTCCTAAATAAGATATTAATAAACCTTTCTTTTATGCTTAATATATCAACACATAGTTATGGGTCTTTACTTGGAAGAAAACAAATTCTTGTTATAATGTTTAAGGTTAACTTTCTTGGGTTGAGTTTGTTTCTCATTTTTTTGTTTTCTTTAAATATATATACATGTAACTTAAAACACAATGCATCTTTAACCCATGTAATGAGTTTTTAGCTAATGACTCTCAAACCAATTAGGCTTAGGGCATTAGGTGTTGAGACACCCCTGCAAGCTTAGTAACTCGGGTATTAGGTGTTAAAACACCTATTCGGGCTTAGTTGCTTAGGTTAGGGAGGCTACTAAACCAAACTTATCCATTAATGAAATGTCAAACACGTATAGTATAAACTTTTATTATTCAATTGGAAACCACACACAAAGGAGGTTCCAATCAGATTATAGATTGTTAACATGATTACATTAGTCATCTTATTCGATTAATGCTAATACTTGTAAATCTCGTTAAACATTCATGATTATAACTTATGTTAACAACAAATCAAGTTCCTTTCATAGCTCAGGTGTCGGTTATACCATACAGTATGGGCTATGAAAGTGCCAAACATTTGTTGTACTAAGTGTTATACAACATAAATCAAGATTAGTCATTTAACAAGTAAAGTATTAAAGAGTGAACAAGATAACAAATACAAAACATGTTAGTATCAAACATTAAAGTCCTTATTAAGTTTACACTATACTTATTCTTACACTATTAGTGTAACCTTTTCACCTTTACGTAATAAACTTAGCTAGATATAATGAAAGAAAGAAAAATAAATAAACAAAATAAGATAAAAGTTAACTAAGTAAATGAAAGGAAATGAAAGGCATAAACTTGATATTAATGAAAACAAAGCATAAACATTACAAAAAATACAAAGAGAGAAAGCAAGAGCATGATCTTGATCTAGAAACCAAGATGCCTAAATGCATGGCAAATGCCTCTTTTTATAGGCCAAAATTAGGAACTATTGATTTGATGACTAATTGATGAGTGGGTGACCAACTTTTGACTTGGTGACAATCTTTATCTTCTCTTGTCTACCCAAAACATCATTGATAACGTCAAAATTGGAACCACTTGAAAACATGAAAGTTGTAGGAAATTGTCTCAACTTTCTCATGTAAAAATGTTAGATTATTTTGGACTTCTAGAAATTCATATATGGGCCACATACTGAACAATTATCGGGCTGGAGGATAAATTCAGGCTGCTTTGTTGTTGCTCTAATTTGGACTTTAAAATGACATTTTTAGATCTTAGGCTCCATATAAAAGTTGTAGACCTATGTCTTACCTTTCCATCCATATAAAGTAAACCTAAATTAGAGATTTACAACTCCAGATATGACCCAATTACCGAACAGTGTTCTGGTTTGGACTACACCAGCATCTCTTTTCTAAGTTTGGCCATCTCTTTTTTTCCTTTCAATTTTAGTTCTTAAATTCATCAATCAATCCTTTCATTTATGTGATGGGCCTGTATTTAAAATGAATATTTACCATAAATTAAAGGTAACTTATATTATTAGATATATTATAATAAAATATGCATTACTTAAGGAGTTATTGATACTTCAAGTGCAAAATGATGATATAAAACCTTGATAAAAATGCACTTTTAGGTATTCATCACACCCCCCAACCAGCTTATTACTAGTCCCTAGTAATCAAAGCGTTAAAATAGAAAAATAATTTGTAAATTCCACAAAGCAAGGTACTCATCATTCAATTTCCATTAATCTATCTAGATAAACAAACTCTCATTAAATTTATATATCTGCTCAATACCTCTTAACAACATATTAATAAATCTTTCTTTTGTGCTCAATATATCAACACATAATTATAGGGCTTTTCTTGAAAGAAAATAAAATTTTTGTTCTAATGTTTAAGGTTAACTTACTTGGGTTGGGATTATTATTTTTGTCTTTTTGTTTGTGATACACACACACACACATAACTTAAAACACCATGCATCTTTAACCCATGTACCGAGCTTTTGGCTAATGACTCCCAAACTAGTTGGTCTTAGGGTATTAGCTGCACTTGTTCTTGTTCGATTCATATGATCTCTAAGTGTTCTAACATGATTATTCTCATTATGAATTGATTGGTTATCTTCTTCGGCCATGTTTTCTAGAAAGTCTACCACTTAATGTACGTGTCCAAACTCTCATGCAAATATAAAAGAAAAAAGAAAAAGAAACAACAATTAGAAAAACAAATAAAAGTTAAAATAAAATAAAATAAAATATTTAATTTATAAAATAACTTACCTCCCCAGTAACGATGCCAAAAACTTGACATGATCAAAGAGTTGATGTCTTATCCCAAGTGCAAGAGTGTCAAAGTAAAATGAAAGAGCATAAACAACAGATTACTATACCATAAAAGAAAACTTGAACATTACAAAGATGTAGAGAGAAAGCAAGAAGATAACTTTGATCTGAAAATTAATATGACTAAATACATGGAAAATGTCTACTTTTATAGGCTAAGTTTCAGAACTATTGATTGATTGAATAATTGGTGGGCATCCATTGATTTGGTGGCTGGTTTTTGACATTAATGGCTGCTGTTTTTTTTGATATGGTAGGCTTATTAATGATATTGTTGGCTGGCCAAAACATCATTACTCGTGTTAGAATTATAGCTAACTGAACTATGGAAGTTGTGGGTAATTGTCTCATCTTTCCAACAAAAAAAACCAGAGCTCATTTGGACTTCTAGAACTCAAGATATGAGCCAAAAACCAAATAGTGTTTGAGTTGCAGGACAGCTTCTGATGTCTTCGTTATTGCTAAGATTTCAACTTGAAAATGGCAGAACTGAGTCTTTGAGTCCATATGAAAGTTTTAGGTTTATGTCTTACGTTTCCATTTATATAAAATAGACCTAAATCTCATATCTATAGCTCCATATATGATCCAATTACTGAACGGTGTTTGAGTTTGGAATACACCAGCAACACTTTACTAAGTTTGGCCTTCTCTTTATCCTTTCAATTTCAATCCTTAAACTCATCAATCAATCCTTTTATTTATATGATAGACCTATATTTAGGATGAAAATTTACCATGAATTAAAGGTATATTATATTTTTAGACTTGTTAATATAAAACATGTTTTTGTTAGGTAATTTAATGATACTTTAGGTGCAATATGATGACATAAATCCTTAATGAGAATGCACTTTTAAGCACTAATCACACCCCCTAACCAGCTTATTTCTAGTCCCTAGTAATCAAAGGATTAAAATAGAAAAACAATTTGCAAATACCACAAAGCAAGACATTCATCATTTAACTTCTATTAATCTATCCAGAGAAACAAACTCTGATTAAATTTATATATTTACTTAATAACTCTTAAACAAGATATTAGTAAACCTTCTTTTGGTGCTCAATAAATCAAAACATAGCTATGGAGCTTTTCATGGAAGAAAACAAAATTTTTGTTTTAATGTTTAAGGTTAACTTGGGTTGGGAATGTTATCATTTTTTTTTTTGAAAGAGCAAGAATTTATAGCACAATGTATCCCAAACCCATGTAACGAGCGTTCGGCTAATGACTCCCAGACAAGTTGGTCTTAGGACATTAGGTGTTGAGACACCCCTACGAGCTTAGTAACTTGGGTTGCAAATACTGATATGTAGATAGTGGAGCGTTTGATTCCCTTAAGCTTTTTCCTCAACCCCTGTAACAAGCACGAAGCCAATAACTCCCAAGTCAGTTGACTTTAGGGTACTAGGTGTTCAAACACCCCTTCGGGCTTATTTGCTTAAGTCAAGGAGGCTACAAAACCAAACTTATCATATGTTCAAACACCCCTTCGAGCTTATTTGCAAATACTAATATGTATATAGTGGAGTGTTTTTGTTTTTTTTTTGTTTTTTTTTCATATTATATACTATCCCTTTCCCTTAGTTGTTACCTTTAACAAATGAACACAAATAATGTAATAATTCAATGTGCAACCCATAATCATATGTTCAAGTGTGTGTGTGAAAATGAAGGTTTAGAAATACTTGTTAGATGAGCATATAAATAGAATCAAGTGATAACTGACACGACTAAAAGATTGATGTCTTCTCCCAAGTGTAGGAGTGTCGAAGTAATAAATAACCCGGCAAGACCGGGATCGAACCACAGGGAGGTTAATTGTACAAATTATAAACAACAATTATAAACAACAATAATAGTAATAACGATAACAATAATAATAATAATAATAACAATAACAATAATAATAATAATAATAATAATAATACTACTAGTAGTAGTAGTAATAATAATAATAATAATAATAATAATAATAATAATAATAATAAAGAAAGAGAAGAAGAAGAAGATGATGATGATGAGAACTTAGAGATGAAATATTAATGTAAGGATTAAACAATAATAATAACAAATGTCAAGGTTAGAGGTTCCACTAATGGTATATCAAACAAGTATAGTATAAACTCTTATTATTGAATTGGAAACCACACACAAAGGAGGTTCCAATCAGATTATATATTGTTAACATGATTACATCAGTCATCTTATTCAATTAATGCTAATACTTGTAAATCTCGTCAAGCATTTATGATTATAACTTATGTTAACAACAAATCAAGTTCCTTTCATAGCTCAGGTGTTGGTTATACCATACATGATGGGCTATGAAAGTACCAAGCATTTGTTGTACCAAGTGTTATACAACATAAATCAAGATTAGTCATTTAACAAGCAAAGTATTAAAGAGTGAACAAGATAATAAATATAAAACATGTTAGTACCAAACATTAAAGTCCATATTAAGTTTACATTATACTTATTCTCACACCATTAGTGTAACCTTTTCACCTTGACATAATTAACTTAGCTAGACATAATGAAAGAAAGCAAAATAGATAAACAAAATAAGAACATAAAAGCTAACTAAGTAAAGAAAAGGAAATGAAAGGCATAAACTTGATATTAATGAAAGCAAAGCATAAATATTACAAAGAATACAAAGAGAGAAAGGAAGAGCATGATCTTGATCTGAACACCAAGATGCCTAAATGCATGGCAAATGCCTCCTTTTATAGGCCAAAATTGGGAACTATTGATTTGATGACTAATTGATAAGTGGGTGGCCAACTTTTGACTTGGTGACAATCCTTATCTTCTCTTGTCTGCCCAAAACGTCATTGATAACGTCAAAACTGGAGCCAGGTGCAAACATGAAAGTTGTAGGCAATTGTCTCAGCTTTCTTGTGTAAAACATTAAGCTCATTTGGACTTCTAGAACTCCAGATATGGCCAAAATACTGAACAGTGCTCGGGCTGGAAGACAGATTCGGGCTTCTTTGTTGTTGCTACAATTTGGACTTGATAATGGCCTGTTTAGATCTTGAGCTCCATATGAAAGTTGTAGGCCTATGTCTTACATTTCCATCCATATAAATTGGACCTAAATCTAAGATCTGTAGCTCCAGATATGACCCAATTACAGAACAGTGTTCTGGTTTGGATTGCACCGACATCTCTTTTCTATGTTTGGCCATGTCTTTATCCTTGCAATTTAAGTTCTTCAAGTCATCAATCAATCCTTTCATTTATGGGATAGGCCTGCATTAAAAATAGACATTTACCATAAATTATAGGTATCTTATATTATTACATACATTATTATAAAACAGATTTTAGTTAAGGAGTTATTGATACTTCAAGTGCAAAATGATGATATAAAACTATGATAAAAATGCACTTTTAAGTACTAATCAATAACAATCCAAGAGTTTGTAAACCTAGATATTTCAAGAAGTATTATAATAGACCTTGTTAAGAATGTTTACTAAGATGCGTCTCAAGAGTCACTAAAGTTCCTCCGTTACTCTACCATCCTAGTAACAATAGTTTTGCAAATGGTTTAAATAATAGAAAATACAGTAACTTAATAATAATTGTTTTTTTAATATCAACTCCTACCCTGTCCCACCAACCAAAACAAGACATTGTCCTCAATGTTCTAAGCAAAAAAAATAGAGTGTAGAAGATATCACCTGAAACAGCGACTATTGACAAACCTGAAACACACTAAAAAAAATATAAGAAACAACAAAACATAAATATTATGCTATTAATGAAAGCAAAAGACACAATTTTTTACAAACTAAGGCTCAAATCCAATTTAAGCTTTTTACGACGTTTCATTTTTGACCAATTGAATTGATTCATGGAGGGATCAATTATATGGATGAAAGATTGTAGTTGGTCAATCAATTGTTCAGCAGTAGCAGCAGAGATTATGATTTGTAGTGCCGAAGATGTTAGAAATTCCTGTTCCACAGCTTGATCAAGAAAAGACAACAAATTATCATAAAAACCATTAACATTTAACAAACCTATAGGTTTATGGTGAATGTGCAGTTGGGCCCCAGAGCAAATATGAAAGATATCTTCCAATGTACCCAGACCACCTAATAAGGCCATGAAGGCGCCAGCATGGTTAAACATTGTATTCATTCTATCAGACATTGTGGAGACCTATAACTCCTCTCTAATTATTTTTCCAATGATGTCCCTTTCAGCTAACGTGATTAGTACTTAAAAGTGTATTTTTATCATGGTTTTATATCATCATTTTGCACTTGAAGTATCAATAACTCCTTAATTAAAGCATGTTTTATAATAATATATCTAATAATATAAGATACCTTTAATTTGTGGTAAATGTTCATTTTAAATGCAAGCCTATCACATAAATGAAAGGATTGATTGATGACTTTAAGAACTTAAATTACAAGGGCAAAAGATGAACAAAATTACAAAAGAGATGTCGGTGCAATCCAAACTGGAACACTGTTCGGTAATTGGATCATATCTGGAGCTAAAGATCTCAGATTTAGGTCTACTTTATATGGTTGGAAAGCTAAGACATAGGCCTCCAACCTACATATATAGCCCAAGATCAAAAAAGGCCATTTTAAAGTCCAAATTATTGCAACAACAAAGAAGCCCGAATCTATCCTCCAACCCGAGCACGGTTCAGTATTTTAGCCATATCTGGAGTTCTAGAAGTTCACATTAGCTGAAATTTTTACATACGAAAGCTGAGACAATTGTCTACAACTTTTATGTTTTCGAGTGGCTCCAATTTTGCCGTTATCAATGATGTTTTAGGCAGACAAGAGACGATAAAGATTGTCACCAAGTCAAGAGTTAGCCACCCACTCATCAATTAGTCATCAAATCAATAGTTCCCAATTTTGGCCTATAAAATGAGGCATTTGCCATGCATTTAGACATCTTGGTGTCCCAATCAAGATCATGCTCTTGCTTTCTCTCTTTATATTTTTTGTAATGTTTATGCTTTGCTTTCATTAATATCAAGTTTATGCCTTTCATTTCCTTTCACTTACTTAGTTAACTTTAATCTTATTCATGTTCTTATTTTGTTTATTTATTTTTCTTTGTTTTATTATGTCTAGCTAAGTTTATTATGTCAAGGTGAAAAGGTTACACTAATGGTGTAAGAATAAGTATAATGTAAACTTAATATGGACTTTAATGTTTGATACTAATATGTTTTCTATTTGTTATCTTGTTCATTCTTTAATACTTTGCTTGTTAAATGACTAATCTTGATTTATGTTGTATAACACTTGGTACAGTAAATACTTGGCACTTTTATAGCCCTTACTGTATGGTATAACCGACACCTGAGCTATGAAAGACACTTGATTTGTTGTTAACATAATTTATAATCATGAATGCTTTACGAGATTTACAAGTATTAACATTAATCGAATAAGATGACTAATGTAATCATGTTAACAATATATAATCTGATTGGAACATTCTTTGTGTGTGGTTTCCAATTGATTAATAAGAGTTTATACTATACTTGTTTGACATACCATTATTGGATCCTTTAACCTTGACATTTGTTATTATCATTGTTTAATCGTTACATTGATATTCCTTCTCAAAGTTCTCATCTTTTTCTTCTCCTTCTCCTTCTTTTTCTTTATTATTATTATTATTATTATTATTATTATTATTATTATTATTATTACTATTATTATTAGTGTTACTACTATTATTATTGTTATTATTATTGTTATTGTATTATTGTTATTTATAATTTGTAAAATTAACCTCCTTGTGGTTCGACCCCGGTCTTGCCGGGTTATTTATTACTTCAACACTCCTACACTTGGGAGTAGACATCAATCTTTTGGTCGTGTCATGTTTTTGGCGCCGTTGCCGGGGAGGTAAGTCCTTGTATAAATTATAGTAGTTATTTTATTTTCTTTTTTTACTTTTCTTATATATAACTTTGTTTCTTTTCTCTTGTTTCTTCTTTTTCCTTTTATTCTATTCCTACACGTGCATGAGAGTGTGGTCACATACATCAAGTGCTAGAATTTGTAGGATATCCTCGTCATTTCCACAAAATATGGTCGAAGAAGATAATCAATCACTTTATAATGAGAATAGTGAGAATAACTATACTAGAATACTTAGAGACCACATGAATCCCACAAGAACAAGTGCACCATCATGCATAGTTTTTCCTCCCAATGCATCTCATTTTAATTTTAAGCCAGGTATTATTCAACTTTTACCATCTTTTCATGGCTTGGAATTGGAAAATCCATACTTGCATTTAAAGGAATTTGAGGAGGTTTGCAACACATATAATAATTTAAATTGTAGCATGAACACCATCAGATTAAAGCTTTTTCCTTTTTCATTAAAAGATAAAGCTAAAACATGGCTATAAAATTTAAGACCAGGATCCATTCGTGCTTGGGATGAAATACAACAATAATTTTTAAAGAAGTTTTTCCCATCTCATAAAACAGACTCTTTCAAAAGACAAATCACTACTTTCACTTAAAAACCAGGAGAAACATTTTACCAATGTTGGGATAGGTATCGAGACTTGCTTAGTACTTGCCCTCATTATGGTTTTGAAACATGGAGATTGATTTCACATTTCTATGAAGGGTTAACACCTAAAGATAGGCAAATGATTTAATTGATGTGCAATGGAACTTTTGAAGATAAAGACCCTGATGAAGCTATGGAGTATTTAGACTTGTTAGCTAAAAATGCTCAAAATTGGGACACTACGGGTACTTATGAGGCACCGAGTAAAGCTCAACCTCATACATCTAGTGGAGGTATGTACAACCTTAGGTAAGATCATGACCTTCAAGCCAAGTTTGCATCTTTAGCTAGAAACGTCGAGGCACTAGAATTGAAAAAGAGTGGTCAATTAAAATCTTTTGAAAACATTGTGTGTCAAATCTATGAAACAAATTAACACTCAACCAATGATTGTCCAACCTTGCCTTCTTTTAAGGAATGTCTCCACGAACAAGCCCATGCTTTAAACAGTTTTCAAAGGGCCAACCACAACCCATACTCCCAAACATACAACCCTAGTTGGAGGAATCACCCAAATTTCAGTTGGAAGAGTGAGAACAACAATGCACAAACTTCACAACCACCGTTTCAAGCACACCATAATTTCCAAAATTCTCATGGATATGCACCTTCTTATGCTCCACCTTCTAGAAGAAATCTTGAGGAAACATTACATGCATTCATTGAAAAGCAAGAGACAATTAATACTCAACTTGTTCAAAACATGACAGATTTTAAAGATACTCTTGCTAAATTAACATCTGCTCTTAGTTTCCAAGAGAAAGGTAAGTTTTCATCTCAAACACAACAAAATCCCAAAGGGCAATACAATGCAAATGCAAGTAGTTCCGGAAGCCAACACATGGATCAAGTCAAATCAGTCACTACTCTGCGCAGCGGTAAGGTTATTGAAAAACCCTCTCTTGAACCTTATGAGAAAGATGATGAATCAATCTCTGAGGGTAAGGAAGGGGTTGAATCTGAAAATTGCAAAGAAACGACTGATTCACCGCCAACACTTCCATTTCCTCAAGCCATGACCAAACAAAGAAAAGTTAATCACAACTCTGAAATCTTTGAAACTTTCAAACAGGTAAGGATTAATATACCTTTGCTGGATGCTATTAAACAGGTTCCTTCCTATGCTAAATTTTTGAAAGATCTATGCACTGTGAAGAGCAAACTGAATGTGAAAAAGAAAGCCTTTCTAGCCGAACAAGTAAGTGTTATTCTTCAAAACAATAATGCTTTGAAATATAAAGACCCTGGTTGTCCTACAATTTCTTGCTTTATTGGAGAGCATAAAATTGAAAGAGCCTTACATGATCTTGGAGCTAGTGTGAATTTACTTCCATATTCAGTTTTTCAAAGTCTCAATCTAGGTGAGTTAAAACCAACTTCTATATCTTTTTTTCTTGTCGATAGATCTGTAAAAGTGCCTAAAAGAATAATTAAAGATGTATTAGTACAAGTCGATAAATTCATTTATCTTGTGGATTCTATTGTCTTGGACACAGAACCTGTTGAAGCATGTAATTCATTTCATGTTATTTTAGGACGTTCATTTCTTGCAACCACTAACGCATTGATTAATTGTAGGAATGGACTGATGAAGCTATCATTTGGAAACATGATATTGGAGATGAATATTTTCAACATTTGCCTGCAACCTGAAGATGATAATGATTTACAATAAGTAGATCATATTGACGAATTAGTTTATGATCAACTTGAATCTACTTTAAGTAAAAATGAGTTAGACGAATCTAAAGATTTGCAAATGATTTATTCTAAGGAAGAAATCACGGATGAAACAAGCACCGAAAATATTGATGCGAATCTTTTATCAACAGTGACAATAGATTCGACATCTAACATCACACCAATCGATGATTACTTTCCTAATGAATTCTTACTTTCTCTTAGTCCAATGCCTTGGTATGATAAAAATATTAATTTTCTTACTTTAGGAGATTTGCCAGCTGATTGAAGTTCTCAAGATAAAGAGAAATTTTTGAATGAAGTGAAGAGCTTTTATTGTGATGACCCTAACGTTTTCAAATATTGTCCTGATCTAATATTTCAAAGATTCGTTCCCGACAATAAGGTAAGTAGTGTCATTAAATTTTGTCATTCTGAAGCATGTGGAAGTTATATCTCGTCAAAAAAGACAAGTATAAAAATCTTTCAAAATGGATTTTATTGGCCTACCATGTTCAAGGACACGCATGCATTCTACAAAACTTGTGAAAATTATCAAAAAGTTGATACTGGTCAAAACGTTTTGTTTTATAATTCTCAACTCTATGCATTCCCTAGAGAGCTAAGACCAAGATGGAGCAATCCTTATGGGCGTGTGATATTGAGAATTCAATGAATGACAATATTTTTAAGAAAAATGGACATTGTTTGAAAGCTTACTTTGATAATTTTATAGTGAAAATGAATCAACTGGTTGGAATGATCTTGTAGATGAAGGTTGATTATTTTGTTTTTCTCACATTATTTTTGTGTCTCTTTTTTTAGTGATTTTTTCTAGTTTCTCTCACCCCGGTCAAATGACGGATAACGGTATTCCGTGACTTATGTCGGTTCATTCAATTTCCCATAATATCTAATATTTGTGTATATATTTGTGCAATTCTTTGAATCTCTCTTCCGATTCTCATTTGAAAATGGACACGATGAAAAGATTGATGTCTTCTTCCAAGTGCAGGAGTGTCGAAGTAATAAATAATCCGGCAAGACTAGGGTCAAACCACAAGGAGGTTAATTGTACAAATTATAAATAACAATAACACAATAACAATAACAACAACAACAACAACAACAATAAAGAAAAAGGAGAAGAAGAAGATGAGAACTTTGAGATGGAATATTAATGTAACGATTAAACAATGATAATAACAAATGTCAAGGTTAGAGATTGCACTAATGAATGTCAAACAAGTATAATATAAACTCTTATTATTCAATTGGAAACCACACACAAATGACGTTCCAATCAGATTATAGATTGTTAACATGATTACATTAGTCATCTTATTTGATTAATGCTAATACTTGTAAATCTCGTCAAGTATTCATGATTATAACTTATGTTAACAACAAATCAAGTTCCTTTCATAGCTCAGGTGTCGGTTATACAATACAGTATGAGCTATGAAAGTGCCAAGCATTTGTTGTACCAAGTGTTATACAACATAAATCAAGATTAAAGTTAATTAAGTAAGTGAAAGGAAATGAAAGGTATAAACTTGATATATCAATGGTTGGTAAAAATTATTAACGGCATAGATGACATAACTAAAAGATTGATATCTTCTCCTAAGTACAGGAGTGTCGAAGTAATAATTAACTATATTGCCAGCAAATTTTATGCCGTCAGTAATTATTACCAACAACAAAAGTCTGTTGGTATAGACTGGAAAAAAAATTAAAGATGAAATTATATCTATTTGTAAAAATTACTAACAAAAAAATATGTTAGTAATTATGTTAGTTTTCAATGATTTGCTGATGGTGCATCAATAATTTAGGCTACGTGAAGTTTTAGAATTAATTTGTTTATACATTAAAAAAATAAATTTTTTTTATTCAAATTATTATTTTTAATATTTTTTATTGTTTTGATAAGGTGTTATTTAAAATAAAAAAAATTATTTTAATAAATTTTTAAATAAAAATATTTTAATAACTTTTTAAATAAAACTATTTTAATAAATAATTATTACCATATTACCAAATAAATGAGTAATAATTAATTAAGGGACTGTGGAAATTAAAGTTCATGATATATGGAATTCTCTTAATTTAAATTAATTGTATGTAAAAGAAAGCTTAAGTTTTTTTTTTATTAATATAGATATTTAGATTAGTTTTAATATATTTTCATTAGTTTTATAAATTTTAAATTTAATAATTATATAAATTTTTAATGATTATAAAATTTATAAGATTGAAAGTGATAAATTCTAAAGAATTTTTCATCGTGCACGATGAAGAAGTGGAGATATCTATCAAAAACTGAGATAGGCCAAAATATTCTTTCGGTCTTTGATTTGAACCGCGTATGCTTCTTAAACCTTCAATCCCCAAGGAATCTTAGAAATCTCCGTGTCTTTTACTCTTTCTTCCGATTTCTCTAGTCAGTTTCTTCGAATTCCACTCAGCATATATATAATTTTTTGTTTGGTCATTAAATCTGCTTAAATTGTTTTAGGATATTTGACGTGCCATCTGTTATACAATGGTTAGCTATCTATAATCAACTAAGATCAAAGGGTTCCCAAATTAGTCTTTCTTTTTAAAAGGGTTATTTCGGGAATAATATTTTATAAATATTTACTCATAATTATTTGTGAGAAACAACAGCTTTCAACTTCTTGTTTTTTCTTTCAACTTTAATTGCTCTTGTTTCTGGTTGCTTCAAGATTCCATAAAATAACAATTTCTCTTGAGGGAGCTATACATTATATGAACAAAAAGCTAGAGGTAGCTTAGTGGTATCACTTGGTATTGAGATAAGGATCTAAATATAAGGATTTGAAAGTAAAGTTTAAAATGTACAGATTATCCTCTACAATTGATGCTCTCTAGTTATTTTCTTGTATAATATATTATCAATTATTGTTTCCTTGTATATCAGGTTTCTTAGCTGTAGAGTTGACACAAGGCCATATATCACGGCAAGGTTATTTTCCAAACACTTCACTTTGTTTCACATGGTATCAGGGCTCTCCAAGGTTGGTTTCTTCTTCTACCATAGATAATCTTGATTTTTCCACCACCAAAACTACTTTGCCTAATATCTCTATTAAACTAGCCTTAACCAGCTACCTGTTGTGAAAGGTACAAGTAGTTCATATATATTCTGCATGACTATGGTCTTCTCTGATATGTGAAAATTATGTTCCATGTCTCCAAGCTACCACGATCGATGCAGAAGGTGTGTCAAAGCCCAGTCCCGTGGCAGCACATTGTCTGCAAATTAATTCCTAGATGGCTTGATATCTCTCTGTATGATGCTCCTATGTCTCAGGTGATCAACGATGAGTCTTTCCATGAGGCTCGGAAAGTTTTGGAGACTCTATATGGTAGCCATACACGAAATGGTGTCCAGCAAATGAAGAGTACGCATGAATCACTCACAAAGGGAACGTCCTTATTGAATGATGATGATTTGGCTCTTGCGCTTCGGGGTGCAGGAAAACCCATGAATGATGATGATTTCATCATTTGTATTCTAAGAGGTTTGGGTCTTAATTTGATCTTATTGTTGTTGCAATTAATGTTAAGACATTTTTTTCTTCTTTTGAAAAAGACATTATCAAACTTCAGAATTTTATGATGTATCGCTATTGGGTCAAAACCCTCATCTGACTTTTCTTTTTACACCACTTATGATAATTCTAATAATAGATCTCGATAAGGTCTTGGACATGTATTCAACAATCAACAATTCTCTCAATGATGATAAAGAAGCACTCGGGGTGGCAGTCGTGCTCAAGGTATTTCAGCTGGCAGGCGGTCATTCTAACCAACCATTAAATCATGGTGGTCATTTTTCCAATTATGATCATGGGAGTGATACCATCTGCATTACTTATTTTCGTTGTGGAGATCCAAATCACAAAGCAGATGACTGCATGCTTAGCAATTGATGAGTACACTGAACAGACAAAGTATTTATTGCCTTGCAGATGGGTGGCACACCATGGATGATACTTCGTACCCTGATACTTCAAGGTATCAAAATTTATTCTACAAATCATTTTGTTATGGTTGGTAATGGTGATGGGTGACACGACCAAAAGATTAATGCCTTCATCCAAGTGCAGGAGTGTCGAAGTAATAAATAACCCGGCAAGACCGGGGTCGAACCACAGGGAGGTTAATTGTACAAATTATAAACAACAATTATAAACAATAATAATAGTAATAACGATAACAATAATAATAATAATAATAATAATAATAATACTAGTAGTAGTAGTAGTAGTAGTAGTAATAATAATAATAATACTAATAATAATAATAATAAAGAAAGAGAAGAAGAAGATGATGATGATGATGAGAACTTAGAGATAAAATATTAATGTAAGGATTAAACAATAATAATAACAAATGTCAAGGTTAGAGGTTCCACTAATGGTATATCAAACAAGTATAGTATAAACAATTGGAAACCGTACCAAATGAGATTCCAATCTGATTATAGATTATTAACATGATTACATTAGTCATCTTATTCAATTAATGCTAATACTTGTAAATCTCGTCAAGCATTCATGATTATAACTTATGTTAACAACAAATTAAGTTCCTTTCATAACTCAGGCGTCGGTTATACCATACATTATGGGCTATGAAAGTGTCAAGCATTTGTTGTACCAAGTGTTATACAATATAAATCAAGATTAGTCATTTAACAAGCAAAGTATTAAAGAGTGAACAAGATAACAAATATAAAACATGTTAGTACCAAACATTAAAGTCCATATTAAGTTTACACTATACTTATTCTTCCACCATTAGTGTAACCTTTTCACCTTGACATAATTAACTTAGCTAGACATAATGAAAGAAAGGAAAACAAATAAACAAAATAAGAACATAAAAGTTAACTAAGTAAAGGAAAGGAAATGAAAGGCATAAACTTGATATTAATGAAAGCAAAGCATAAACATTACAAAAAATACAAAGAGAGAAAGGAAGAGCATGATCTTGATCTGGAAACCAAGATGCCTAAATGCATGGCAAATGCCTCCTTTTATAGGCCAAAATTGGGAACTATTGATTTGATGACTAATTGATAAGTGGGTGGCCAACTTTTGACTTGGTGACAATCCTTATCTTCTCTTGTCTGCCCAAAACATCATTGATAACGTCAAAATTGGAGCCAGTTGTAAACATAAAAGTTGTAGGCAATTGTCTCAGCTTTCTTGTGTAAAAACTCCAGCTCATTTGGACTTCTAAAACTCCAGATATGGCCAAAATACCGAACAGTGCTCGGGCTGGAAGACAGATTCGGGCTTCTTTGTTGTTGCTACAATTTGGACTTGATAATGGGCTTTTTAGATTTTGGGCTCCATATGAAAGTTATAGGCCTATGTCTTAACTTTCCATACATATAAATTGGACCTAAATCTGAGATATATAGCTTCAGATATGACCCAATTACCGCACAGTGTTCCGGTTTGGATCGCACCGACATCTCTTTTCTAAGTTTGGCCATCTCTTTGCCTTTGCAATTTAAGTTCTTCAAGTCATCAATCAATCCTTTCATTTATGTGATAGGCCTGCATTAAAAATAGACATTTACCACAAATTATAGGTATCTTATATTATTAGATACATTATTATAAAACATATTTTAGTTAAGGAGTTATTGATACTTCAAGTGCAAAATGATGATATAAAACCATGATAAAAATGCACTTTTAAGTACTAATCACACGGGGAGCTTATTACTAGTCTCTAGTAATCAAAGCGTTAAAACAATTTGTAAATTTCACAAAACAAGGTATTCATCATTTAACTTCCATTAATCTATCCAGATAAACAAACTCTCATTAAATTTATATATCTGCTCAATACCACTTAACAAGATATTAATAAACCTTTCTTTTGTGCTTAATGTATCAACACATAATTATGGGGTTTTTCTTGGAAGAAAACAAAATTTTTGTTCTAATGTTTAAGGTTAACTTCCTTGGGTTGAGATTATTATTTTTGTTTTTTTTTTTTCTTTCTTTTTTTTTAAAAAAAAAAATCTATATACATATAATTTAAAAACATCATGCATCTTTAACCCATGTAACGAGCTTTTAGCTAATGACTCCCAGACCAGTTGGTCTTAGGGCATTAGGTGTTAAGACACCCCTACGAGCTTAGTAACTCGGGTCGCAGATACTGATATGTAGATAGTGCAATGTTTGATTCCCTTAAGCTTTTCTCCTCAACCCATGTAACAAGCGTTGGGCCAATAGCTCCCAAGTCAGTTGACTTTAGGGTATTAGGTGTTAAAACACCCCTTCGGGCTTAATTGCTTAGGTTAGGGAGGCTACGAAACCAAACTTATCTACATTTTTATTATCATCATTTTTTTCTTTTTTCTTTTTTCTTTTTTTTTTCATGTTTTTCTTTTTTTTTAATTATATACAATTCCTTTCCCTTAGTTGCTACCTTTAACAAAAGAACATAAATAATGTAATAATCCAATATGCAACCCACAATCATATGTTAAAGTGTGTGTGTGTAAATTAAGGTTTAATAATACATGTTAAATAAGTATATGAGCAGAATTAAGTGGTAACAATACGAGAGTTTGTAAACCTGAATATTTCAGGAAGTATTATAATAGACCTTGTTAAGAATGGTTACTAAGATGCGTCTCAAGAGTCATTTTAACAAAAGAACTCCTTTACTCTACCATCCTAGTAACAACAATTATGCACATGCTTTATGAAATGAAAAACAATTTTTTTTTTATCAACTACTACCCTCTCCCCCCAACCAAAACGAGACATTGTCCTCAATGTTCTAAGGTAGAAAGATAGAGTATAGAAGATATCACCTGAAATGACGAACACTGACAAAACCTGAAACACACTAAAACAAAAATAAGAAATAAAAAAACACAATAATAAAACCAAAAGACACAAAAATTCACAAATGAAGGCTCAAATCCAATCTAAGCTTTTTATGGCTTCCCGTAGATGACCAATTTATGCGACTCATGGAAGGATCAATCACAGGAATGAAAGATTGTAGTTGGTCAATCAATTGTTCAGCAGTAGTAGCAGAGATTATGATTTATCGTGCAGAAGATGTTAGAAATTCCTGTTCCACAGCATGATCAAGAAAAGACAACAACTTATCATAATAACCATTAACATTTAACAAACCTATGGGTTTATGGTGAATGTGCAGTTGCGCCCAAGAGGAAATATGAAAGATCTCTTCTAATGTACCTAGACCACCTGGTAAAGCAATGAAGGCATCAACATGGTTAAACATTGCATTCATTTGAGCTGACATTGTGGAGACCTGAAGTTCCTCTCCAATTGTTTTTCCAATGATGTCCCCTTGTGCTAAAGGGTCGGGGACAACCCCCAAAACTTGACTACCTCCTAAAAATGCAGCTATTGACACACCTCCCATTAACCCAAGACTGCCTCCCCCATACACTAAATGAATCTTCCTCTCAGCTAGGACCTGACCAAGATGATTTGCTGATTCTAAAAACTCCTTTTCTTTCCCAGGACTAGATCCACCGAAAACACAAATATTTCTTATTTGATGACTTGAGGAACTTGCCATTTCTACACACTTCTGTATTTGTTGAATGTATGGGTTGAGTAGAAATGAAAGGAAGGAAAAGAGGGTTTTATAGATGAGAAATTGGAAAGGCAATCATAACATCTATATGTAGGCCAGCTGGAGTCTCACACTCTCTCTCTCTCTTTTTATTTATTTATTTATTTACTTTTGAAAAAAACATGTGTATGTACAGGTAGTTGTGATTGTGGCGCACATCTTCCCTTGGTTTTACGTCCAAGAACGGCTTAAACGCCCTCTATGGGTCGGGGATAGGCTTCCCATCCAGTTTTCTTAAAAACTAGCAAACAGGGTCTTTTTTAGTCAGATTCCCAAGACTAAGTCGATCATGTTCTTTATGAAATAGTGGCCATAAATCATGAATTGCACGATGCACATCTCCACTAGGATGCGTCTCAAGAGTCAATAGAAGATTATCTAAGGACTCCTTACTCAGGCCATCCTTAATGAATTGTATTTTATCTTCACGGTTTATAGATACCATTCCTAAAGAACGACATTGTGTATTACAAGTCCATCTAGCACATCGATGACAGACATCCAGTCGTTTTGCACGACGCTTCTTTGCAAAAGTGCTTTTACCTGTTCCAGGCATGTGAAATGAAGTTAGAGGACTCACCTGATAATCGGACCTTTGCTTCAATCAACCAGTGAATATCTTCAGGAATTCCATGATTCATTAACAATCTCAATCTTGCACATCTAGCACGGTAAATTTTTGTAATCGCATTCTGAGGCAGAGCGGGAAAATACTTTTTCAATTTTTCAATATTAGTGTCCATTTTCAAATGAGAATTGGAAGAGAGATTCAAAGAATTGCACAGATATATACACAGATATCAATAATTGTGGGAAACTGAAAGAACCGACTTAAGTCACGGAGTACCGTTATCCGCCATTTGACCGGGGTGAAAGAAACTAGCAAAAATCACTCAAAAAGAAACATAAAAAAGAAAATATGAGAAAAACAAAATAATCAACCTTTATCTACAAGATCATTCAAACCAGCTGATTCATTTTCACTAGGAAAATTATCAAAGTAAGCTTTCAAACGATGTCTATTTGCCTTAAAATTATTGTCATTCATTGAATTCTCAATATCACAGGCCCCATAAGGATTGCTCCATCTTGGTCTTAGCTCTCTAGGAAATGCATAGAGTTGAGAATTATAAAACAAAACTTTTTGACCAGTATCAATCTTTTGACAATTTTCACAAGTTTTGCAGAATGCATGCGTGTCCTTGAACATGGTGGGCCAATAAAATCCATTTTGAAAGATTTTTGCAATTGTCTTTTTTGACTAGAAATAACTTCCACATGCTTCAGAATGACAAAGTTTAATGACACTACTTACCTCATTGTCGGGAATGAATCTTTGAAATATTTGATCAGGACAATATTTAAATAAGGTAGGGTCATCACAATAAAAGCTCTTCACTTCGTTCAAAAACTTTTCTTTGTCTTGAATACTCCAATCAATTGGCAAATCTCCTAAAGCAAGAAAATTGATATTTTTATCATACCAAGGCATTGGACTAAGAGAAAGTAAGGATTCGTTAGGAGAGTAATCATCGATTGGTGCGATGTTAGATGTCGAATCTGTTGTTACTGTTGATAAAAGATTCGCATCAACATTTTTGGTGCTTGTTTCATCCGTGATTTCTTCCTCAGAATAAACCATTTGCAAATCTTCAGTTTCATCCAATTCATTTTTACTTAAAGTAGATTCAAGTTGATCATAAACTAATTCGTCAATATGATCTACTTCTTGTAAATCATTATCATCTCCAAGTTGCTTGCAAATGTTGAAAATATTCATCTCCAATGTCATGTTTCCAAATGATAGCTTCATCAGTCCATTCCTACAATTAATCAATGCGTTAGAGGTTGCAAGAAACGGACGTCCTAAAATAACAAGAAATGAATTACATGCTTCAACAGGTTTTATGTCCAAGATAATAAAATCCACAGGATAAATGAATTTATCGACTTGTACTAACACATCTTCAATTATTCCTCTAGGCACTTTTACAGATCTACCGGCAAGTAAAAGAGATATAGAAGTTGGTTTTAACTCACCTAGATTGAGACTTTGAAAAACTGAATATGGAAGTAAATTCACACTAGCTCCAAGATCAAGTAAGGCTCTTTCAATTTTATGCTCTCCAATAAAGCAAGAAATTGTAGGACAACCAGGGTCTTTATATTTCAAAGCATTATTGTTTTGAAGAATAGCACTTACTTGTTCGGCTAGAAAGGCTTTCTTTTTCACATTCAGTTTCCTCTTCACAGTGCATAGATCTTTCAAAAATTTAGCATAGGAAGGAACCTGTTTAATAGCATCCAGCAAAGGTATATTGATCCTTACCTGTTTGAAAATTTCATAAATTTCAGAATTGTGATTGACTTTCCTTTGTTTGGTCATGGCTTGAGGAAATGGAAGTGCTGGCGGTGAATCAGTCGTTTCTTTGCAATTTTCAGATTCATCCCCTTCCTTACCCTCAGAGATTGATTCATCATCTTTCTCATAAGGTTCAAGAGAGGGTTTTTCAATAACCTTACCACTGCGTAGAGTAGTGACTGATTTGAGTTGATCCATGTGTTGGCTTCCGGAACTACTTGCATTTGCATTGTATTGCCCCTTGGGATTTTGCTGTGGTTGAGATGGAAACTTACCTTTCTCTTGGAAACTAAGAGCAGATGTTAATTTAGCAAGAGTATCTTTAAAATCTGTCATGTTTTGAACAAGTTGAGTATTAATTGTCTCTTGCTTTTCAATGAATGCATGCAATGTTTCCTCAAGATTTCTTCTAGGAGGTGGAGCATAAGGAGGTGCATATCTAGGAGAATTTTGGAAATTATGGTGTGCTTGAAACGGTGGTTGTGAAGTTTGTGCATTGTTGTTCTCACTCTTCCAACTGAAATTTGGGTGATTCCTCCAACCATGGTTGTATGTTTGGGAGTATGGGTTGTGGTTGGCCCTTTGGAAACTGTTTAAAGCATGGGCTTGTTCATGGAGACATTATATAGAAGTTGGTTTTAACTCACCTAGATTGAGACTTTGAAAAACTGAATATGGAAGTAAATTCACACTAGCTCCAAGATCATGTAAGGCTCTTTCAATTTTATGCTCTCTAATAAAGCAAGAAATTGTAGGACAACCAGGGTCTTTATATTTCAAAGCATTATTGTTTTGAAGAATAACACTTACTTGTTCGGCTAGAAAGCCTTTCTTTTTCACATTCAGTTTCCTCTTCACAGTGCATAGATCTTTCAAAAATTTAGCATAGGAAGGAACCTGTTTAATAGCATCCAGCAAAGGTATATTGATCCTTACCTGTTTGAAAGTTTCAAAGATTTCAGAGTTGTGATTAACTTTTCTTTGTTTGGTCATGGCTTGAGGAAATGGAAGTGCTGGCGGTGAATCAGTCGTTTTTTTGCAATTTTCAGATTCAACCCCTTCCTTACCCTCAGACATTGACTCATCATCTTTCTCATAAGGTTCAAGAGAGGGTTTTTCAATAACCTTACCGCTGCGCAGAGTAGTGACTGATTTGACTTGATCCATGTGTTGGCTTCCGGAACCACTTGCATTTGCATTGTATTGCCCATTGGGATTTTGTTGTGTTTGAGATGAAAACTTACCTTTCTCTTGGAAACTAAGAGCATATGTTAATTTAGCAAGAGTATCTTTAAAATCTGTCATGTTTTGAACAAGTTGAGTATTAATTGTCTCTTGCTTTTCAATGAATGCATGCAATGTTTCCTCAAGATTTCTTCTAGAAGGTGGAGCATAAGGAGGTGCATATCTATGCGAATTTTGGAAATTATGGTGTGCTTGAAATGGTGGTTGTGAAGTTTGTGCATTGTTGTTCTCACTCTTCCAACTAAAATTTGGGTGATTTCTCCAACCAGGGTTGTATGTTTGGGAGTATGGGTTGTGGTTGGCCCTTTTAAAACTGTTTAAAGCATAGGCTTGATCATGGAGACAAAAAGAAGGCAAGGTTGGACAATCGTTGGTTGAGTGTTCATTTGTTTCACAGATTTGACACACAATGTTTTCAACAGATTTTAATTGACCACTCTTTTTCAATTCTAGTGCCTCAACTTTTCTAGCTAAAGATGCAAATTGGGCTTGAAGGTCATGATCTTCCCTAAGGTTGTACATACCTCCACTAGATGTATGAGGTTGAGTTTTACTCGGTGCCTCATATGTACCCGCAGTGTCCCAATTTTGAGCATTTTCAGCTAACAAGTCTAAGTACTCCATTGCTTCATCAGGGTCTTTATCTTCAAAAGTTCCATTGCACATCAACTCAACCATTTGCCTATCTTTAGGTGTTAACCCTTCATAGAAATATGAAACCAATCTCCACGTTTCAAAACCATGATGAGGGCAAGTACTAAGCAAGTCTCGATACCTATCCCAACATTTGTAAAATGTTTCTCCTGGTTTTTGAGTGAAAGTGGTGATTTGTCTCTTGAAAGAGTTTGTTCTATGAGATGGGAAAAACTTCTTTAAAAATTGTTGTTGCATTTCATCCCAAGCACGAATGGATCCTGGTCTTAAATTTTGTAGCCATGTTTTAGCTTTATCTTTTAATGAAAAAGGAAAAAGCTTTAATCTGATGGTGTTCATGCTACAATTTAAGTTATTATATGTGTTGCACACCTCCTCAAATTCCCTTAAATGCAAGTATGGATTTTCCAATTCTAAACCATGAAAAGAAGGTAAAAGTTGAATAATACCTGGTTTAAAATTAAAATGAGATGAATTAGGAGGAAAAACTATGCATGATGGTGCACTTGTTCTTGTGGGATTCATGTGGTCTCTAAGTGTTCTAACACGGTTATTCTCATTATTTTCATTATGAAGTGATTGATTATCTTCTTCAGCCATATTTTCTGAAAATGATGAGGATATCCTACAAAGTCTACCACTTGATGTACGTGACCACACTCTCATGCACGTGTAGGAATAAAATAAAAAAAAGAAGAAGAAAGCAAAAGAAGGAGGAAGAAAACAAAATAAAAAGAAACAAAAGAAAAGAAACAAAGTTATATACAAGAAAAGTGAAAAGAGAAAATAAAATAAATACTATAATTTATACAAGAACTTACCTCCCCGGCAACGGCGCCAAAAACTTGACACGACCAAAAGATTGATGCCTTCTCCCAAGTGCAGGAGTGTCGAAGTAATAAATAACCCGGCAAGACCGGGGTCGAACCACAGGGAGGTTAATTGTACAAATTATAAACAACAATTATAAACAACAATAATAGTAATAACGATAATAATAATAATAATAATAATAATACTAGTAGTAGTAGTAGTAGTAGTAGTAGTAGTAGTAGTAATAATAATAATAATAATAATAATAATAATAATAAAAGAGAAGAAAAAGAAGATGATGATGATGAGAACTTAGAGATGAAATATTAATGTAAGGATTAAATAATAATAATAACAAATGTCAAGGTTAGAGGTTCCACTAATGGTATATCAAACAAGTATAGTATAAACTCATATTATTCAATTGGAAACCACACACAAAGGAAGTTCCAATCAGATTATATATTGTTAACATGATTACATTAGTCATCTTATTCAATTAATGCTAATACATGTAAATCTCGTCAAGCATTCATGATTATAACTTATGTTAACAACAAATCAAGTTCCTTTCATAGCTCAGGCATCGGTTATACCATAAATTTTGGGCTATGAAAGTGCAAGCATTTGTTGTACCAAGTGTTATACAACATAAATCAAGTTAATCATTTAACAAGCAAAGTATTAAAGAGTGAACAAGATAACAAATATAAAACATGTTAGTAGCAAACATTAAAGTCCATATTAAGTTTACACTATACTTATTCTTCCACCATTAGTGTAACCTTTTCACCTTGACATAATTAACTTAGCTAGACATAATGAAAGAAAGGAAAACAAATAAACAAAATAAGAACATAAAAGTTAACTAAGTAAAGGAAAGGAAATGAAAGGCATAAACTTGATATTAACGAAAGTAAAGCATAAACATTACAAAAAATACAAAGAGAGAAAGGAAGAGCATGATCTTGATCTGGAAACCAAGATGCCTAAATGCATGGCAAATGCCTCCTTTTATAGGCCAAAATTGGGAACTATTGATTTGATGACTAATTGATAAGTGGGTGGCCAACTTTTGACTTGGTGACAATCCTTATCTTCTCTTGTCTGCCCAAAACATCATTGATAACGTCAAAATTGGAGCCAGTTGTAACATGAAAGTTGTAGGCAATTGTCTCAGCTTTCTTGTGTAAAACATTCAGCTCATTTGGACTTCTAGAACTCCAGATATGGCCAAAATACCGAACAGTGCTCGGGCTGGAAGACAGATTCGGGCTTCTTTGTTGTTGCTACAATTTGGACTTGATAATGGCCTTTTTAGATTTTGGGCTCCATATGAAAGTTATAGGCCTATGTCTTACCTTTCCATCCATATAAATTGGACCTAAATCTGAGATATATAGCTTCAGATATGACCCAATTACCGAACAGTGTTCCGGTTTGGATCGCACCGACATCTCTTTTCTAAGTTTGGCCATCTCTTTGCCTTTGCAATTTAAGTTCTTCAAGTCATCAATCAATCCTTTCATTTATGTGATAGGCCTGCATTAAAAATAGACATTTACCACAAATTATAGGTATCTTATATTATTAGATACATTATTATAAAACATATTTTAGTTAAGGAGTTATTGATACTTCAAGTGCAAAATGATGATATAAAACCATGATAAAAATGCACTTTTAAGTACTAATCAATGGGTTGTCTATTTCTGCTGTTGCTCATGTTACAATTCCAACCACTGATATCAAATTAAATGATGTTCTTAAAATCCTTGATCTAAAGAATAATCTGCTTTCAGTTTCTTAGCCTACAAGAGATTACAATTGTTTTTTTTTCTTTTTTTTATCGATGAGGTTTTATTTTTAAGGACTTTAAAAAGGTACAGGTGATGCTCAAAGGGTTAGTAATCCACGATGTTTTCAACATTTTCTTGTAGGATTGATGGCCAATAAAGTATTAGAAGATTTTGGCATGGAAGACTTAGACATTCGTATCATCAAGTTTATAAGTTTTTATTGATATTTTTATCTAAGTTATAATCATAAATGCTTAACGAGATTTGCAAGTATTAGCATTAATCAAATTAGATGACTAATGTAATCATGTTAACAATTTATAATCTAATTGGAACCTCCTCTTTCTGTGATTTTTAATTGAATAATAAAAGTTTATACTATACTTGTTTGACATACCATTAGTGGAACCTCTAACCTTGACATTTGTTATTATCAATGTTTTTTAAGGATTATCATTAAGTCGAGAGTTGACCACCTACTCAACAATTAGTCATAAAATCAATAGTTTTTAATTTTGGCATATAAAAGGAGGCATTTGTCATGCATTTAAGCATCTTGGTTTCTAGATCAAGATCATGCTCTTGCTTTCTCTCTTTGTATTCTTTGTAAAGTTTATGCTTTGCTTTCATTAATATCAAGTTTATGCCTTTCATTTCCTTTCCTTAACTTAACTCTTATCTTCTTTATGTTTTTATTTTGTTTATTTATTTTTCTATCTTTCATTATGTTTAGCTAAGTTTATTATGTCAAGGTGAAAATGTTACACTAATGGTGTAAGAATAAGTATAGTGTAAACTTAATATGGACTTTAATGTTTGATACTAAGATGTTTTGTATTTGTTATCTTCTTCACTTTTTAATACTTTGCTTGTTAAATGACTAACTTGATTTATGTTGTATAACACTTGGTACAACAAATGCTTGTCACTTTCATAGCTCATACTATATGGTATAACCGACACTTGAGCTATGAAAGGAAGTTGATTTGTTATTAACCTAAGTTATAATCATAAATGCTTAACGAGATTTGCAAGTATTAGCATTAATCAAATTAGATGACTAATGTAATCATGTTAACAATTTATAATCTAATTGGAACCTCCTCTTTCTGTGGTTTTCAATTGAATAATAAGAGTTTATACTATACTTGTTCGACATACCATTAGTGGAACCTCTAACCTTGACATTTGTTATTATCATTGTTTAATCCTTACATTAATATTTCATCTCAAAGTTCTCATCTTTTTCTTAATCTTGTCCTTCTTTTTTTCTTTATTATTATTGTTGTTGTTGTCGTTATTGTTGTTGTTACTGTTGTTGTTGTTACTGTTGTTGTTGTTTATAATTTGTACAATTAACCTCTGTGTGGTTCGAGCCCAGTCTTGTCGGGTTATTTATTACTTTGACACTCCTGCATTTGGGAGAAGACATCAATCTTTTAGTTGTGTCAAGTTTTTGGTGCTATTGCTGGGGAGGTAAGTTCTTGTACAAATTATAGTATTTATTTTATTTTCTCTTTTCACTTTTCTTGTATATAACTTTGTTTCTTGTCTCTTGTTTCTTCTTCTTTTGTTTTCTTCTTTCTTTTATTCTATTCCTACACGTGCATGAGATTGTGGTCACGTACATCTAGTGGTAGTTTTTGTAGGGTATCCTTATCATTTTTAGAAAATATAGCCGAAGAAGATAATCAATCACTTCATAATGAGAATAATCGCTATAAGGTATCCTCATCATTTCAAAAAATATAGCCGAAAAAGATAATCAATTACTTCATAATAAGAATAATCATGTTAGAACACCTAGATACCACATGAATCCTAGAAGAACAAGTGCACCGTCATGCATAGTTTTACCTCCTAATGCATCTCATTTTAATTTTAAACTAGGCATTATTCAACTTTTACGTTTTTTTCATAGCTTAGATTTAGAAAATCCATACTTGCATCTAAAGGAATTTAAAAAGGTCTCCAACATATATAATAATTCAAATAATAGCATAAACACCATTAGATTAAAGCTTTTTCCTTTTTCATTAAAAGATAAAGCTAAAACATGGCTACAAAATTTGAGACCAGGATCCATTCGTGTTTGGGATGAAATGCAACAGCAGTTTTTAAAGAAGTTTTTCCCATCTCATAGAACAAACTCTTTCAAAAGACAAATCACCATTTTCACTCAAAACCAGGGGAAACATTTACCAATATTGGGATAGATATCGAGACTTGCTTAATACTTGCCCTCATCATTGTTTTGAAACATGGAGATTGGTTTCATATTTTTATGAAAGGTTAACACCTAGAGATAGGCAAATGGTAGAATTGATGTGTAATGGAACTTTTGAAGATAAAGACCCTGATGAAGCAATGAAGTACTTAGATTTGTTAGCTGAAAATGCTCAAAATTGGGACACCACGGGTACTTATGAGGTACCAAGTAAAACTCAATCTCATTCATCTAGTAGAAGTATGTATAACCTTAGGGAAGATCATGACCTCCAAGCCTAGTTTGCATCTTTAGCTAGAAAAGTCGAGGCATTAGAATTGAAAAAGAGTGGTCAATTAAAATATGTTGAAAACATTGTGTGTCAAATATGTGAAACAAATGAACACTCAACCAATAATTGTCCAACCTTGCCTTTCTTTAAGGAATGTCTCCATGAACAAGCCCATGCTTTAAACAGTTTCCAAAGGGGCAACCACAACCCATACTCACAAACATACAACTCTAGTTGGAGAAATCACCCAAATTTTAGTTGGAAGAGTGAGAACAACAACGTACAAGTGACAAATTTGACATCTAACATCACACTAATCGATGAATACTTTCCTAACGAATCCTTACATTCTCTTAATCCAATATCTTGGTATGATAAAAATATCAATTTTCTTACTTTCTCCCGACAATGAGGTAAGTAGTATTATTAAACTTTGTCATTCTAAAGCATGTGGGAGTTATTTTTCATAAAAAAAGATAGCCGCAAAAATATTTCAAAATAGATTTTATTGGTCTATGACACGACAAAAATGTTGATGTCTTCTCCCAAGTGCAGGAGTGTCGAAGTAATAAATAACCCGGCAAGACCGAGGTCGAACCACAGGGAGGTTAATTGTACAAATTATAATAACAATAATACAACAACAATAACAATAACAATAACAACAATAGTAATAGTAATAATAATATTATTAATAGTAGTAGTAGTAGTAGTAGTAGTAGTAATAATAATAATAATAATAATAATAATAAAGAAAGAGAAGAAGAAGAAGATGATGATGATGAGAACTTAGAGATGAAATATTAATGTAAGGATTAAACAATAATAATAACAAATGTCAAGGTTAGAGGTTCCACTAATGGTATATCAAACAAGTACAGTATAAACTCTTATTATTGAATTGGAAACCACACACAAAGGAGGTTCCAATCAGAATATATATTGTTAACATGATTACATTAGTCATCTTATTCAATTAATGCTAATACTTGTAAATCTCGTCAAGCATTCATGATTATAACTTATATTAACAACAAATCAAGTTACTTTCATAGCTCAGGTATTGGTTATACCATACATTATGGGCTATGAAAGTGCCAAGCATTTGTTGTACCAAGTGTTATACAACATAAATCAAGATTACTCATTTAACAAGCAAAGTATTAAAGAGTGAACAAGATAACAAATATAAAACATGTTAGTATCAAACATTAAGGTCCATATTAAGTTTACACTATACTTATTCTTCCACCATTAGTGTAACCTTTTCACCTTGACATAATTAACTTAGCTAGACATAATGAAAGAAAGGAAAACAAATAAACAAAATAAGAACATAAAAGTTAACTAAGTAAAGGAAAGGAAATGAAAGGCATAAACTTGATATTAATGAAAGCAAAGCATAAACATTACAAAAAATACAAAGAGAGAAAGGAAGAGCATGATCTTGATCTGGAAACCAAGATGCCTAAATGCATGGCAAATGCCTCCTTTTATAGGCCAAAATTGGGAACTATTGATTTGATGACTAATTGATAAGTGGGTGGCCAACTTTTGACTTGGTGACAATCCTTATCTTCTCTTGTCTGCCCAAAACATCATTGATAACGTCAAAATTGGAGCCAGTTGTAAACATAAAAGTTGTAGGCAATTGTCTCAGCTTTCTTGTGTAAAAACTCCAGCTCATTTGGACTTCTAAAACTCCAGATATGGCCAAAATACCGAACAGTGCTCGGGCTGGAAGACAGATTCGGGCTTCTTTGTTGTTGCTACAATTTGCACTTGATAATGGCCTTTTTAGATCTTGGGATCCATATGAAAGTTGTAGGCCTATGTCTTACCTTTCCATCCATATAAATTGGACCTAAATTTGAGATCTGTAGCTCTAGATATGGCCCAATTACCGAACAGTGTTCCGGTTTGGATTGCACCGACATCTCTTCTCTAAGTTTGACCATCTCTTTATCCATGCAATTTAAGTTCTTCAAGTCATCAATCAATCCTTTCATTTATGTGATAGACCTGCATCAAAAATAGACATTTACCATAAATTATAGGTATCTTATATTATTAGATACATTATTATAAAACATATTTTAGTTAAGGAGTTATTGATACTTCAAGTGCAAAATGATGATATAAAACCATGATAAAAATGCACTTTTAAGTACTAATCACACCCCTCAACCAGCTTATTACTAGTCCCTAGTAATCAAAGCATTACAACAATTTGCAAATTTCACAAAGCAAGGTATTCATCATTTAACTTCCATTAATCTATCCAGATAAACAAACTCTCATTAAATTTATATATCTGCTCAATACCTCTTAACAAGATATTAATAAACCTTTCTTTTGTGCTCAATGTATCAACACATAATTATAGGGCTTTTCTTGGAAGAAAACAAAATTTTTGTTCTAATGTTTAAGGTTAACTTCCTTGGGTTGGGATTACTATTTTTGTCTTTTTTTTTTCATTTTTTTCATTTTTTTTTAAATCTATATACATATAATTTAAAAACATCATGCATCTTTAGCCCATGTAACGAGCTTTCAGCTAATGACTCCCAGACCAGTTGGTCTTAGGGCATTAAGTGTTAAGACACCCCTACGAGCTTAGTAACTGGGGTCGCAGATACTGATATGTAGATAGTGCAATGTTTGATTCCCTTAAGCTTTTCTCCTCAACCCATGTAACAAGCGTTGGGCCAATAGCTCCCAAGTCAGTTGACTTTAGGGTATTAGATGTTAAAACACCCCTTCGGGCTTAATTGCTTAGGTTAGGGAGGCTACGAAACCAAACTTATCTACATTTTTATTATCATCATTTTTTTTTCTCTTTTTTTGTCTTTTTTTTTCTTTTTTTTTAATTATATACAATCCCTTTCCCTTAGTTGTTACCTTTAACAAAAGAACATAAATAATGTAATAATCCAATATGCAACCCACAATCATATGTTAAAGTGTGTGTGTGTAAATTAAGGTTTAAGAATACATGTTAAATAAGTATATGAGCAGAATTAAGTGGTAACAATACGAGAGTTTGTAAACCTGAATATTTCAGGAAGTATTATAATAGACCTTGTTAAGAATGGTTACTAAGATGCGTCTCAAGAGTCATTTTAACAAAAGAACTCCTTTACTCTGCCATCCTAGTAACAACAATTATGCACATGCTTTATGAAATGAAAAACAATTTTTTTTTTATCAACTACTACCCTCTCCCCCCAACCAAAACGAGACATTGTCCTCAATGTTCTAAGGTAGAAAGATAGAGTATAGAAGATATCACCTGAAATAACGAACACTGACAAAACCTGAAACACACTGAAACAAAAATAAGAAATAATAAAACACAATAATAAAACCAAAATACACAAAAATTCACAAATGAAGGCTCAAATCCAATCTAAGCTTTTTACGGCTTCCCGTAGATGACCAATTTATGCGACTCATGGAAGGATCAATCACAGGAATGAAAGATTGTAGTTGGTCAATCAATTGTTCAGCAGTAGTAGCAGAGATTATGATTTGTCGTGCAGAAGATGTTAGAAATTCCTGTTCCACAGCATGATCAAGAAAAGACAACAACTTATCATAATAACCATTAACATTTAACAAGCCAATGGGTTTATGGTGAATGTGCAATTGAGCCCAAGAGGAAATATGAAAGATCTCTTCCAATGTGCCTAGACCACCTGGTAAAGCAATGAAAGCATCAGCATGGTTAAACATTACATTCATTCGAGCCGACATTGTGGAGACCTGAAGTTCCTCTCCAATTGTTTTTCCAATGATGTCCCCTTGTGCCAAAGCTTCAGGGACGACCCCCAAAACTTGACTACCTCCTAAAAATGCAGCTATTGACACACCTCCCATTAACCCAAGACTGCCTCCCCCATACACTAAATGAATCTTCCTCTCAGCTAGGACCTGACCAAGATGATTTGCTGATTCTAAAAACTCCTTTTCTTTCCCAGGACTAGATCCACCGAAAACACAAATATTTCTTATTTGATGACCTGAGGAACTTGCCATTTCTACACACTTCTGTATTTGTTGAATGTATGGGTTGAGTAGAAATGAAAGGAAGGAAAAGAGGGTTTTATAGATGAGAAATTGGAAAGGCAATCATAACATCTATATGTAGGCCAGCTGGAGTCTCACACTCTCTCTCTCTCTTTTTATTTATTTATTTATTTATTTATTTACTTTTGAAAAAAACATGTGTATGTACAGGTAGTTGTGATTGTGGCGCACATCTTCCCTTGGTTTTACGTCCAAGAACGGCTTAAACGCCCTCTATGGGTCGGGGATAGGCTTCCCATCCAGTTTTCTTAAAAACTCGCAAACAGGGTCTTTTTTAGTCAGATTCCCAAGACTAAGTCGATCATGTTCTTTATGAAATTGTGGCCATAAATCATGAATTGCAAGATGCACATCTCCACTAGGATGCGTCTCAAGAGTCAATAGAAGATTATCTAAGGACTCCTTACTCAGGCCATCCTTAATGAATTGTATTTTATCTTCACGGTTTATAGATACCATTCCTAAAGAACGACATTGTGTATTACAAGTCCATCTAGCACATCGATGACAGACATCCAGTCGTTTTGCACGACGCTTCTTTGCAAAAGTGTTTTTACCTGTTCCAGGCATGTGTGAAATGAAGTTAGAGGACTCACCTGATAATCGAACCTTTGCTTTAATCAACCAGCGAATATCTTCAGGAATTCCATGATTCATTAACAATCTCAATCTTGCACATCTAGCACGGTAAATTTTTGTAATCGCATTCTAAGGCAAAGCGGGAAAATACTTTTTCAATTTTTCAAGATTAGTGTCCATTTTCAAATGAGAATTGGAAGAGAGATTCAAAGAATTGCACAGATATATACACAGATATCAGTAATTGTGGGAAACTGAAAGAACCGACTTAAGTCACGGAGTACTATTATCCGTCATTTGACCGGGGTGAGATAAACTAGCAAAAATCACTAAAAAAGAAACACAAAAACAATGTGAGAAAAAAAAATAATCAACCTTTATCTACAAGATCATTCCAACCAGTTGATTCATTTTTACTAGGAAAATTATCAAAGTAAGCTTTCAAACGATGTCCATTTTCCTTAAAATCATTGTCATTCATTGAATTCTCAATATCACAGGCCCCATAAGGATTGCTCCATCTTGGTCTTAGCTCTCTAGGGACTGTATAGAGTTGAGAATTATAAAACAAAACTTTTTGACCAGTATCAATCTTTTGACAATTTTCACAAGTTTTGCAGAATGCATGTGTGTCCTTGAACATGGTGGGCCAATAAAATCCACTTTGAAAGATTTTTGCAATTGTCTTTTTTGACGAGAAATAACTTCCACATGCTTCAGAATGACAAAGTTTAATGACACTACTTACCTCATTGTCGGGAATGAATCTTTGAAATATTTGATCAGGACAATATTTGAATAAGTTAGGGTCATCACAATAAAAGCTCTTCACTTCGTTCAAAAACTTTTCTTTGTCTTGAGTACTCCAATCAACTGGCAAATGTCCTAAAGCAAGAAAATTGATATTTTTATCATACCAAGGCATTGGACTAAGAGAAAGTAAGGATTTGTTAGGAAAGTAATCATCGATTGGTGTGATGTCAGATGTCGAATTTGTTGTCACTGTTGACAAAAGATTCAACATCAACATTTTCGGTCCTTGTTTCATCCGTGATTTCTTCCTCAAAATAAACCATTTGCAAATCTTCAGTTTCATCCAATTCATTTTTACTTAAAGTAGATTCAAGTTGATCATAAACTAATTCGTCAATATGATCTACTTCTTGTAAATCATTATCATCTCCAGGTTGCTTGCAAATGTTGAAAATATTCATCTCCAATGTCATGTTTCCAAATGATAGCTTCATCAGTCCATTCCTACAATTAATCAATGCATTAGAAGTTGCAAGAAATGGACGTCCTAAAATAACAGGAAATGAATTACATGCTTCAACAGGTTCTGTGTCCAAGACAATAAAATCCACAGGATAAATGAATTTATCGACTTGTACTAACACATCTTCAATTATTCCTCTAGGCACTTTTACAGATCTATCGGCAAGTAAAAGAGATATAGAAGTTGGTTTTAACTCACCTAGATTGAGACGCTGAAAAACTGAATATGGAAGTAAATTCACACTAGCACCAAGATCAAGTAAGGCTCTTTCAATTTTATGTTCTCCAATAAAGCAAGAAATTGTAGGACAACCAGGGTCTTTATATTTCAAAGCATTATTGTTTTGAAGAATAGCACTTCCTTGTTCGGCTAGAAAGGCTTTCTTTTTCACATTCAGTTTCCTCTTCACAGTGCATAGATCTTTCAAAAATTTAGTATAGGAAGGAACCTGTTTAATAGCATCCAGCAAAGGTATATTGATCCTTACCTGTTTGAAAATTTCATAAATTTCAGAATTGTGATTGACTTTCCTTTGTTTGGTCATGGCTTGAGGAAATGGAAGTGCTGGTGGTGAATCAGGCGTTTCTTTGCAATTTTCAGATTCATCCCCTTCCTTACCCTCAGAGATTGACTCATCATCTTTCTCATAAGGTTCAAGAGAGGGTTTTTCAATAACCTTACCACTGCGCAGAGTAGTGACTGATTTGACTTGATCCATGTGTTGGCTTCCGGAACTACTTGCATTTGCATTGTATTGCCCCTTGGGATTTTGTTGTGGTTGAGATGGAAACTTACCTTTCTCTTGGAAACTAAGAGCAGATGTTAATTTAGTAAGAGTATGTTTAAAATCTGTCATGTTTTGAGCAAGTTGAGTATTGATTGTCTCTTGCTTTTCAATGAATGCATGCAATGTTTCCTCAAGATTTCTTCTAAGAGGTGGAGCATCAGGAGGTGCATATCCATGAGAATTTTGAAAATTGTGGTGTGCTTGAAATGGTGGTTGTGAAGTTTGTGCATTGTTTTTCTCACTCTTCCAATTGAAATTTGGGTGATTTCTCCAACCAGGGTTGTATGTTTGGGAGTATGGGTTGTGGTTGGGCCTTTGGAAACTGTTTAAAGCATGTGCTTGTTCATGGAGACATTCCTTAAAAGAAGGCAAGGTTGGACAATCGTTGGTTGAGTGTTCATTTGTTTCACAGATTTGACACACAATGTTTTCAACAGATTTTAATTGACCACTCTTTTTTAATTCTAGTGCCTCGACTTTTCTAGCTAAAGATGCAAATTTGGCTTGAAGGTGATGATCTTCCCTAAGGTTGTACATACCTACACTAGATGTATGAGGTTGAGTTTTACTCGGTGCCTCATATGTACCCGCGGTGTCCCAATTTTGAGCATTTTCAGCTAACAAGTCTAAGTACTCCATTGCTTCATCAGGGTCTTTATCTTTAAAAGTTCCATTGCACATCAATTCAACCATTTGCCTATCTTTAGGTGTTAACCCTTCATAGAAATGTGAAACCAATCTCCATGTTTCAAAATGTTGATGTCTTCTCCCAAGTGCAGGAGTGTCGAAGTAATAAATAACCCGGCAAGACCGGGATCGAACCACAGGGAGGTTAATTGTACAAATTATAATAACAATAATACAACAACAATAACAATAACAATAACAACAATAGTAATAGTAATAATATTATTATTAATAGTAGTAGTAGTAGTAGTAGTAGTAGTAGTAGTAATAATAATAATAATAATAATAATAATAATAATAATAATAATAAAGAAAGAGAAGAAGAAGAAGATGATGATGATGAGAACTTAGAGATGAAATATTAATGTAAGGATTAAACAATAATAATAACAAATGTCAAGGTTAGAGGTTCCACTAATGGTATATCAAACAAGTACAGTATAAACTCTTATTATTGAATTGGAAACCACACACAAAGGAGGTTCCAATCAGATTATATATTGTTAACATGATTACATTAGTCATCTTATTTAATTAATGCTAATACTTGTAAATCTCGTCAAGCATTCATGATTATAACTTATGTTAACAACAAATCAAGTTCCTTTCATAGCTCAGGTGTCGGTTATACCATACATTATGGGCTATGAAAGTGCCAAGCATTTGTTGTACCAAGTGTTATACAATATAAATCAAGATTAGTCATTTAACAAGCAAAGTATTAAAGAGTGAACAAGATAACAAATATAAAACATGTTAGTATCAAACATTAAGGTCCATATTAAGTTTACACTATACTTATTCTTCCACCATTAGTGTAACCTTTTCACCTTGACATAATTAACTTAGCTAGACATAATGAAAGAAAGGAAAACAAATAAACAAAATAAGAACATAAAAGTTAACTAAGTAAAGGAAAGGAAATGAAAGGCATAAACTTGATATTAATGAAAGCAAAGCATAAACATTACAAAAAATACAAAGAGAGAAAGGAAGAGCATGATCTTGATCTGGAAACCAAGATGCCTAAATGCATGGCAAATGCCTCCTTTTATAGGCCAAAATTGGGAACTATTGATTTGATGACTAATTGATAAGTGGGTGGCCAACTTTTGACTTGGTGACAATCCTTATCTTCTCTTGTCTGCCCAAAACGTCATTGATAACGTCAAAATTGGAGCCAGTTGTAAACATGAAAGTTGTAGGCAATTGTCTTAGCTTTCTTGTGTAAAAAAGTCAGCTCATTTGGATTTCTAGAACTCTAGATATGGCTAAAATACCGAACAGTGCTCGGGCTGGAAGATAGATTCGGGCTTCTTTGTTGTTGCTACAATTTGGACTTGATAATGGCCTTTTTAGATCTTGGGCTCCATATGAAAGTTGTAGACCTATGTCTTACCTTTCCATCCATATAAATTGGACCTAAATCTAAGATCTGTAGCTCTAGATATGACCCAATTACCGAACAGTGTTCCGGTTTGGATTGCACCGACATCTCTTCTCTAAGTTTGACCATCTCTTTATCGATGCAATTTAAGTTCTTCAAGTCATCAATCAATCCTTTCATTTATGTGATAGACCTGCATCAAAAATAGACATTTACCACAAATTATAGGTATCTTATATTATTAGATACATTATTATAAAACATATTTTAGTTAAGGAGTTATTGATACTTCAAGTGCAAAATGATGATATAAAACCATGATAAAAATGCACTTTTAAGTACTAATCAGTCTACCATGTTCAAGGACACGTATGCATTCTGCAAAAAAATTGTCAAAAAGTTGATACTGGTCAAAAAGTTTTGTTTTATAATTCTCAATTCTATTTATCTATAGAGAGCTAAGATCAAGATGGATGATAATGTTTTTAAAGAAAATGGACATTGTTTGAAAGCTTACTTTGATAATTTTCCTAGTAAAAATAAATCAACTAGTTTGAATGATCTTGTAGATAAAGGTTGATTATTTTGGTTTTTCTCACATTGTTTTTGTGTTTCTTTTTGAGTGATTTTTGCTAGCTTCTCTCACCTCGGTCTTGCTGGGTTATTTATTACTTCAACACTCTTGCTCTTAGAAGAAGACATCAATCTTTTAGTCATGTCAAGTTTTCGGCGTCATTGTCGAGGAACATAATCATTACCCCAATCAAATGGCGGACAACGGTACTCCATAACTTAAGTTAGTTCTTTTAGTTTCCTATAATAACTGATATTTGTGTATATATTTGTGCAATTCTATGAATCTCTATTCCAATTCTCATTTAAAAATGAACACTAATCTTAAAAAATTAAAAAAATATTTTCTCGCTCTACCTCAGAATGTGATTACAAAAATTTATGATGCTAGATGTGCAAGATTGAGGTTGTTAATGAATCATGAAATTCCTAAAGATATTTTCTAGTTGATTGAAGTAAAGGTTTGATTATCAGGTGAGTCCTTGAATTCCTTCATTTCATATATACCTGGAACAGGTAAAAGCAATTCTACAAAGAAACATCGCGTAAAATGACTAAAAGTCTGTCATCGATGTGCTAGATGAACTTGTAATGTACAATGTCGTTCTTTAGGAATGATATTTATAAACTGTAAAGATAAAATACAATTCATTAAGGATGGCCTGAGTAAGGAGTCTTTAGATAATCTTCTATTAAATATTGAGATGCATCATAGTAGAGATGTGCATGGTGCAATTCATGATTTATGGCCACTATTTCATAAAGAACATGCTCGATTTGGTCTTAGGAATCTAACTAAAAAATACCATGTTTGCCAATTTTTAAAAAAACTAGATGGGAAGCCTATCCCTAACCCATAGAGGGTGTTTAAGCCGTTCGTGGATGTAAAACCAAGGAAAGATATAAGACACAATCATAACTACCTGTACATACACGTGCTTTTCCAAAAATAAATAAATAAATAAAGAGAGAGTGTGTGTGTGTGTGTGTGTGACACTCCAGCTAGCCTACATATAGGTGGTATGATTTCCCTTTTAATTTCTCATCTATAAAATCCTCTCTTCCTTCCTTTGATTTCTACTCAACCTATGCTTTCAACAAATATAGAAGTGTGTAGAAATGACAAGTTCCTTAGGTCATCACATAAGAAATATTTGTGTTTTCGGTGGATCTAGTTTTGGGAAAGAAAAAGAGTTTTTAGAATCAGCAAATCATCTTGGTCAGGTGCTAGCCAAGAGAAGGATTCATTTAATGTATAGTTGGGTTAATGGGAGGTGTGTCAATAGCTGTATTTTTAGGAGGTAATTGACACGACTAAAAGATTGATGTCTTCTCCCAAGTGCAGGAGTGTCGAAGTAATAAATAACCCGACAAGACCGGGATCGAACCACAGGGAGGTTAATTGTACAAATTATACACAACAATTATAAACAACAATAATAGCAATAATAACAACAACAATAATAATAACAACAACAACTATAATAATAATAATAATACTAGTAGTAGTAGTAGTAGTAGTAGTAGTAGTAGTAGTAATAGTAGTAGTAATAATAATAATAATAAAGAAAGAGAAGAAGAAGAAGATGATGAGAACTTGGAGATGGAAAATTAATGTGAGGATTAAACAATAATAACGAATGTCAAGGTTAGAGGTTCCACTAATGGTATATCAAACAAGTATAGTATAAACTATTGTTATTGAATTGGAAACCACACATAAAGGAGGTTCCAATCAGATTATATATTGTTAACATGATTACATTAGTCATCTTATTCAATTAATGCTAATACTTGTAAATCTCGTCAAGCATTCATGATTATAACTTATGTTAACAACAAATCAAGTTCCTTTCATAGCTCTGGTGTCGGTTATACCATACATTATGGGCTATGAAAGTGCCAAGCATTTGTTGTACCAAGTGTTATACAACATAAATCAAGATTAGTCATTTAACAAGCAAAGTATTAAAGAGTGAACAAAATAACAAATATAAAACATGTTAGTATCAAACATTAAAGTCCATATTAAGTTTACATTATACTTATTTTTACACCATTAGTGTAACCTTTTCACCTTGACATAACTAACTTAGCTAGACATAATGAAAGAAAGCAAAATAGATAAACAAAATAAGAACATAAAAGTTAACTAAGTAAAAGAAAGGAAATGAAAGACATAAACTTAATAATAATGAAAGCAAAGCATAAGCATTACAAAAAATACAAAGAGAGAAAGGAAGAGCATGATCTTGATCTGAATACCAAGATGCCTAAATGCATGGCAAATGCCTCCTTTTATAGGCCAAAATTAGGAACTATTGATTTGATGACTAATTGATAAGTGGGTGGCCAACTTTTCACTTGGTGACAATCCCTATCTTCTCTTGTCTGCCCAAAACGTCATTGATAATGTCAAAATTGGAGCCAGTTGCAAACATAAAATTTGTAGGCAATTGTCTCAACTTTCATGTGTAAAACATTTAGCTCATTTGGACTTCTAGAACTCCAAATATGGCCAAAATACCGAACAGTGCTCGGGCTGGAAGACAGATTCGGGCTTCTTTGTTGTTGCTACAATTTGGACTTGATAATGACCTTTTTAGATCTTGGGCTCCATATGAAAGTTGTAGGCCTATGTCGTTTCTTTCCATCCATATAAATTGTACCTAAATCTGAGATATATAGCTCCAGATATGACCCAATTACCGAACAGTGTTATAGTTTGGATTGCACCGACATCTCTTTTCTAAGTTTGGCCATCTCTTTATCCTTTCAATTTCAATTCTTAAATTCATCAATCAATCCTTTCATTTATGTGATAGGCCTGCATTGAAAATAGACATTTACCACAAATTATAGGTATCTTATATTATTAGATATATTATTATAAAACATGATTTAGTTAAGGAGTTATTGATACTTCAAGTGCAAAATGATGATATAAAACCATGATAAGAATACACTTTTAAGTACTACTCACACCCCACAACTAGTTTATTACTAGTCCCTAGTAATCAAAGCGTTAAAACAATTTGCATATTTCACAAAGCAAGGTATTCATCATTTAACTTCCATTAATTTATCCAGATAAACAAACTCTCATTAAATTTATATATCTACTCAATACCTCTTAACAAGATATTAATAAACCTTTCTTTTGTGCTCAATGTATCAACAAACAATTGTGGGGCTTTTCTTGGAAGAAAACAAAATTTTTGTTCTAATGTTTAAGGTTAACTTCCTTGGGTTGGGATTATTATTTTTGCCTTTTTTTTCATTTTTTTTCTTAAAAAAAATCTATATACATATAATTTAAAAACATCATGCATCTTTAACCCATGTAACGAGCTTTCAGCTAATGACTCCCAGACTAGTTGGTCTTAGGGCATTAGGTGTTAAGACACCCCTACGAGCTTAGTAACTCGGGTCGTAGATACTGATATGTAGATAGTAAAATGTTTGATTCCCTTAAGCTTTTCTCCTCAACCCATGTAACAAGCGTTAGGCCAATAGCTCCCAAGTCAGTTGACTTTAGGGTATTAGGTGTTAAAACACCCCTTCGGGCTTAATTGCTTAGGTTAGGGAGGCTACGAAACCAAACTTATCTACATTTTTATTATCATCATTTGTTTTTCTTTTTTTTCTTTTTTTTTTCTCTTTTTTTTATGTTTTTTTTTTAATTATATACAATTCCTTTCCCTTAGTTGTTACCTTTAACAAAAGAACATAAATAATGTAATAATCCAATATGCAACCCACAATCATATGCTAAAGTGCGTGTGTTGACACGACGAAAAGATTGATGTCTTCTCCCAAGTGCAGGAGTGTCGAAGCAATAAATAACCCGGCAAGACCGGGGTCGAACCACAGGGAGGTTAATTGTACAAATTATAAATAACAAAAATACAACAACAACAACAATAACAACAACAACAACAACAACAACAATAATATTAATAATAATAATAGTAGTAGTAGTAATAATAATAATAATAAAGAAAAAGAAGAAGAAGAAGATGATGAGAACTTGGAGATGAAATATTAATGTAAGGATTAAACAATAATAATAACAAATGTCAAGGTTAGAGGTTCCACTAATGGTATATCAAACAAGTATAGTATAAACTCTTATTATTGAATTGGAAACCACACACAAAGGAGGTTCCAATCACATTATATATTGTTAACATGATTACATTAGTCATCTTATTCAATTAATGCTAATACTTGTAAATCTCGTCAAGCATTCATGATTATAACTTATGTTAACAACAAATCAAGTTCCTTTCATAGCTCAGGCGTCGGTTATACCATACATTATGGGCTATGAAAGTGCCAAGTATTTGTTGTACCAAGTGTTATACAACATAAATCAAGATTACTCATTTAACAAGCAAAGTATTAAAGAGTGAACAAGATAAGAAATATAAAACATGTTAATATCAAACATTAAAGTCCATATTAAGTTTACACTATACTTATTCTTACACCATTAGTTTAACCTTTTCACCTTGACATAATTAACTTAGCTAGACATAATGAAAGAAAGCAAAATAGATAAACAAAATAAGAACATAAAAGCTAACTAAGTAAAGGAAAGGAAATGAAAGGCATAAACTTGATATTAATGAAAGCAAAGCATAAACATTACAAAAAAAATACAAAGAGAGAAAGGAAGAGCATGATCTTGATCTGGACACCAAGATGCCTAAATGCATGGTAAATGCCTCCTTTTATAGGCCAAAATTGGGAACTAATGATTTGATGACTAATTGATAAGTGGGTGGCCAACTTTTGACTTGGTGACAATCCTTATCTTCTCTTGTCTGCCCAAAACGTCATTGATAACGTCAAAATTGGAGCCAGTTGTAAACATGAAAGTTGTCGGCAATTGTCTCAGCTTTCTTGTGTAAAAACTTCAACTGATTTGGACTTCTAGAACTCTAGATATGGCCAAAATACCGAACAGTGCTCGGGCTGGAAGACAGATTCGGGCTTCTTTGTTGTTGCTACAATTTGGACTTGATAATGGCCTTTTTAGATCTTAGGCTCCATATGAAAGTTGTAGGCCTATGTCTTACCTTTCCATCCATATAAATTGGACCTAAATCTGAGATCTGTAGCTCTAGATATGACCCAATTACTGAACAGTGTTCCGCTTTGGATCGCACCGACATCTCTTTTCTAAGTTTGGCCATCTCTTTGCCTTTGCAATTTAAGTTCTTAAAGTCATTAGTCAATATTTTCATTTATGTGATAGGCCTGCATTTAAAATGAACATTTACCATAAATTCAAGGTATCTTATATTATTAGATATATTATTATAAAACATGCTTTAGTTAAGGATTATTGATACTTCAAGTGCAAAATAATGATATAAAACCATGATAAAAATGCACTTTTAAGTACTAATCACACCCCTCAACCAGCTTATTACTAGTCCCTAGTAATCAAAGCGTTAAAACAATTTGCAAATTTCACAAAGCAAGGTATTCATCATTTAACTTCCATTAATCTATCCAGATAAACAAACTCTCATTAAATTTATATATCTGCTCAATACCTCTTAACAAGATATTAATAAACCTTTCTTTTATGCTCAATATATCAACACATAATTATGGGGCTTTTCTTGGAAGAAAACAAATTTTTTTGTTCTAATGTTTAAGGTTAACTTCCTTGGGTTGGGATTACTATTTTTGTCTTTTTTTTTCATTTTTTTCTTCTTTTTTTTTTAAAATCTATATACATATAATTTAAAAACATCATGCATCTTTAACCCATGTAACGAGCTTTCAGCTAATGACTCCCAGACCAGTTGGTCTTAGGGCATTAGGTGTTAAGACACCCCTACGAGCTTAGTAACTCGGGTCGAAGATACTGATATGTAGATAGTGCAATGTTTGATTCCCTTAAGCTTTTCTCCTCAACCCATGTAACAAGCGTTGGGCCAATAGCTCCCAAGTCAGTTGACTTTAGGGTATTAGGTGTTAAAACACCCCTTCAGGCTTAATTGCTTAGGTTAGGGAGGCTACGAAACCAAACTTATCTACTTTTTTATTATCATCATTTTTTTCCTTTTTTTTCTTTTTTCTTTTCTCTTGTTTTTCATGTTTTTTTTTTTTGCTTAATTATATACAATCCCTTTCCCTTAGTTGTTACCTTTAACAAAAGAACATAAATAATGTAATAATCCAATATGCAACCCACAATCATATGTTAAAGTGTGTGTGTGTAAATTAAGGTTTAAGAATACATGTTAAATAAGTATACGAGCAGAATTAAGTGATAACATTGCGAGAGTTTGTAAATCTAAATATTTCAGGAAGTATTATAATAGACCTTGTTAAGAATGGTTTACTAAGATGCGTCTCAAGAGTCACTTTAACAAAAGAACTCCTTTACTCTGCCATTCTAGTAACAATAATTATACACATGCTTTATGAAATGAAAAACATTTTTTTTTTATCAACTACTACCCTCTCCCCCCAACCAAAACGAGACATTGTCCTCAATGTTCTAAGGTAGAAAGATAGAGTATAAAAGATATCACCTGAAATAACGAACACTGACAAAACCTGAAACACACTGAAACAAAAATAAGAAATAACAAAACATAATAATAAAACCAAAAGACATAAAAATTCACAAATGAAGGCTCAAATCCAATCTAAGCTTTTTACGGCTTTCCTTAGATGACCAATTTATGCGACTCATGGAAGGATCAATCACAGGAGTGAAAGATTGTAGTTGGTCAATAAATTGTTCAGTAGTAGTAGCGGAGATTATGATTTGGCTTGCAGAAGATGTTATAAATTCCTGTTCCACAGCATGATCAAGAAAAGACAACAACTTATCATAATAACCATTAACATTTAACAAACCAATGGGTTTATGGTGAATGTGCAATTGAGCCCAAGATGAAATATGAAAGATCTCTTCCAATGTGCCTAGACCACCTGGTAAAGCAATGAAAGCATCAGCATGGTTAAGTCACGGATTATGCGAAATATATACACAAATATATACACAAATATCAGTTATTATGCGAAATTGAAGGAACCGACTTAAGTCACGGAGTACCGTTATCCGCCATTTAACCGGGGTGAGAGAAACTGGTAAAAATCACTCAAAAAGAAACACAAAAACAATGTGAGAAAAACAAAATAATCAACTTTTATCTACAAGATCATTCCAACCAGTTGATTCATTTTTACTTGGAAAATTATCAAAGTAAGCTTTCAAACGATGTCCATTTTCCTTAAAATCATTGTCATTCATTGAATTCTCAATATCACAGGCCCCACAAGGATTGGTCCATCTTAATCTTAGCTCTTTAGGGAATGCATAGAGTTGAGAATGATAAAACAAAACTTTTTGACCAGTGTCAATTTTTTGACAATTTTCACAAGTTTTGCAGAATGCATGTGTGTCCTTGAACATGGTGGGCCAATAAAATCTATTTTGAAAGATTTTTGCAGCTGTCTTTTTTGACGAGAAATAACTTCCGCATGCTTCAGAATGACAAAGTTTAATGACACTACTTACCTCATTGTCGGGGATGAATCTTTGAAATATTTGATCAGGACAATATTTGAATAAGTTAGGGTCATCACAATAAAAGCTCTTCACTTCGTTCAAAAACTTTTCTTTATCTTGAATACTCCAATCAGTTGGCAAATCTCCTAAAGCAAGAAAATTGATATTTTTATCATACCAAGGCATTGGACTAAGAGAAAGTAAGGATTCTTTAGGAAAGTAATCATCGATTGGTGTGATGTTAGATGTCGAATCTGTTGTCACTGTTGACAAAAGATTCGCATCAACATTTTCGGTGCTTGTTTCATTCGTGATTTCTTCCTCAGAATAAACCATTTGCAAACCTTCAGTTTCATCCAATTCATTTTTACTTAAAGTAGATTCAAGTTGATCATAAACTAATTCATCAATATGATCTACTTCTTGTAAATCATTATCATCTCCAGGTTGCTTGCAAATGTTGAAAATATTCATCTCCAATGTCATGTTTCCAAATGATAGCTTTATCAGTCCATTCCTACAATTAATCAATGCGTTAGAAGTTGCAAAGTTGTGATTAACTTTCCTTTGTTTGGTCATAGCTTAAGGAAATGGAAGTGCTGGCGGTGAATCAGTCGTTTCTTTGCAATTTTCAGATTCATCCCCTTCCTTACCCTCAGAGATTGACTCATCATCTTTCTCAAAAGGTTCAAGAGAAGGTTTTTCAATAACCTTACCGCTGCGCAGAGTAGTGACTGATTTGACTTGATCCATGTGTTGGCTTTCGGAACTACTTGCATTTGCATTGTATTGTCCCTTGGGATTTTGTTGTGGTTGAGATGGAAACTTACCTTTCTCTTGGAAACTAAGAGCAGATGTTAATTTAGCAAGAGTATGTTTCAAATCTGTCATGTTTTGAGCAAGTTGAGTATTGATTGTCTCTTGCTTTTCAATGAATGCATGCAATGTTTCCTCAAGATTTCTTCTAGAAGGTGGAGCATAAGAAGGTGCATATCCATGAGAATTTTGGAAATTATGGTGTGCTTGAAACGGTGGTTGTGAAGTTTGTGCATTGTTGTTCTCACTCTTCCAACTGAAATTTGGGTGATTCCTCCAACCAGGGTTGTATGTTTGGGAGTATGGGTTGTGGTTGGCCCTTTGAAAACTGTTTAAAGCATGGGCTTGTTCATGGAGACATTCCTTCGAAGAAGGCAAGGTTGGACAATCATTGGTCGAGTGTTCATTTGTTTCACAGATTTGACATACAATGTTTTCAACAGATTTTAATTGACCACTCTTTTTTAATTCTAGTGCCTCGACTTTTCTAGCTAAAGATGTAAACTTGGCTTGAAGCTCATGATCTTCCCTAAGGTTGTACATACCTCCACTAGATGTATGAGGTTGAGTTTTACTCAGTGTCTCATAAGTACCCGCGGTGTCCCAATTTTGAGCATTTTCAGCTAACAAGTCTAAGTACTCCATTGCTTCATAAGGGTCTTTATCTTTAAAAGTTCCATTGCACATCAATTCAACCATTTGCGTATCTTTAGGTGTTAACCCTTCATAGAAATGTGAAACCAATCTCCATGTATCAAAACCATGATGAGGGCAAGTACTAAGCAAGTCTCGATACCTATCCCAACATTTGTAAAATATTTCTCCTGGTTTTTGAGTGAAAGTGGTGATTTGTCTCTTGAAAGAGTTTGTTCTATGAGATGGGAAAAACTTTAAAAACTGTTGTTGCATTTCATCCCAAGCACGAATGGATCCTGGTCTCAAATTTTGTAGCCATGTTTTAGCTTTATCTTTTAATGAAAAAGGAAAAAGCTTTAATCTGATGGTGTTCATGCTACAATTTAAGTTATTATATGTGTTGCACACCTCCTCAAATTCCCTTAAATGCAAGTATGGATTTTCCAATTCCAAACCATGAAAAGAAGGTAAAAGTTGAATAATACCTGGTTTAAAATTAAAATGAGATGCATCGGGAGGAAAAACTATGCATGATGGTGCACTTGTTCTTGTGCGATTCATGTGGTCTCTAAGTGTTCTAGCGCGGTTATTCTCATTATTCTCATTATGAAGTGATTGATTATCTTCTTCGGCCATATTTTCTGAAAATGATAAGGATATCCTACAAAGTCTACCACTTGATGTACGTGACCACACTCTCATGCACGTGTAGGAATAAAATAAAAAAGAAGAAGAAAGCAAAAGAAGGAGGAAGAAAGCAAAATAAAAAGAAACAAAAGAAAAGAAACAAAGTTATATACAAGAAAAGTGAAAAGAGAAAATAAAATAAATACTATAATTTATACAAGAACTTACCTCCCCGGCAACGGCGCCAAAAACTTGACACGACGAAAAGATTGATGTCTTCTCCCAAGTGCAGGAGTGTCGAAGTAATAAATAACCCGGCAAGACCGGGGTCGAACCACAGGGAGGTTAATTATACAAATTATAAATAACAAAAATACAACAACAACAACAATAACAACAACAACAACAACAACAACAACAACAATACTATTAATAATAATAATAGTAGTAGTAGTAATACTAGTAGTAGTAATAATAATAATAATAAAGAAAGAGAAGAAGAAGAAGATGATGAGAACTTGGAGATGAAATATTAATGTAAGGATTAAACAATAATAATAACGAATGTCAAGGTTAGAGGTTCCACTAATGGTATATCATACAAGTATAGTATAAACTCTTATTATTGAATTGGAAACCACACACAAAGGAGGTTCCAATCACATTATATATTGTTAACATGATTACATTAGTCATCTTATTCAATTAATGCTAATACTTGTAAATCTCGTCAAGCATTCATGATTATAACTTATGTTAACAACAAATCAAGTTCCTTTCATAGCTCTGGTGTCGGTTATACCATACATTATGGGCTATGAAAGTGCCAAGTATTTGTTGTACCAAGTGTTATACAACATAAATCAAGATTAATCATTTAACAAGCAAAGTATTAAAGAGTGAACAAGATAAGAAATATAAAACATGTTAATATCAAACATTAAAGTCCATATTAAGTTTACACTATACTTATTCTTACACCATTAGTGTAACCTTTTCACCTTGACATAATTAACTTAGCTAGACATAATGAAAGAAATAAAAATAGATAAACAAAATAAGAACAAAAAAGTTAACTAAGTAAACAAAAGGAAATGAAAGGCATAAACTTAATATTAATGAAAGCAAAGCATAAACATTACAAAAAATACAAAGAGAGAAAGGAAGAGCATGATCTTGATCTCGACACCAAGATGCCTAAATGCATGGCAAATGCCTCTTTTTATAGGCCAAAATTGGGAACTATTGATTTGATGACTAATTGATAAGTGGGTGGCCAACTTTTGACTTGGTGACAATCCTTATCTTCTCTTTTCTGCCCAAAACGTCATTGATAACGTCAAAATTGGAGCCAGTTGTAAACATGAAAGTTGTAGACAATTGTCTCAGCTTTCTTGTGCAAAACATTCAGCTCATTTGGACTTCTAGAACTCTAGATATGGCCAAAATACCGAACAGTGCTCGGGCTGGAAGACAAATTCGGGCTTCTTTGTTGTTGCTACAATTTGGACTTGATAATGGCCTTTTTAGATCTTGGGCTCCATATGAAAGTTGTAGGCCTATGTCTTACCTTTCCATCCATATAAATTGGATCTAAATCTGAGTTCTGTAGCTCTAGATATGACCCAATTACTGAACAGTGTTCCGCTTTGGATCGCACCGACATCTCTTTTCTAAGTTTGGCCATCTCTTTGCCTTTGCAATTTAAGTTCTTAAAGTCATCACTCAATATTTTCATTTATGTGATAGGCCTGCATTTAAAATGAACATTTACAATAAATTAAAGGTATCTTATATTATTAGATATATTATTATAAAACATGCTTTAGTTAAGGATTATTGATACTTCAAGTGCAAAATGATGATATAAAACCATGATAAAAATGCACTTTTAAGTACTAATCATGTGTAAATTAAGGTTTAAGAATACATGTTAAATAAGTATATGAGCAGAATTAAGTGATAACAATGCGAGAGTTTGTAAACCTGAATATTTCAGGAAGTATTATAATAGACCTTGTTAAGAATGGTTACTAAGATGCGTCTCAAGAGTCACTTTAACAAAAGAGCTCATTTACTCTGCCATCCTAGTAACAACAATTATGCACATGCTTTATGAAATGAAAAATAATTTTTTTTTTATCAACTACTACCCTCTCCCCCCAACCAAAACAAGACATTGTTCTCAATGTTCTAAGGTAGAAAATAGAGTATAGAAGATATCACCTGAAATAACGAACACTAACAAAACCTGAAACACATTGAAATAAAAATAAGAAATAACAAAACACAATAATAAAACCAAAAGACACAAATTTTTACAAACAAAAAAATCAAATCGCAATTGTGATTGTGGCTCACATCTTCCCTTGGTTTTACGTCCAAGAACGGCTTAAACGCCCTCTATGGGTCGAGGATAGGCTTCCCATCCAGTTTTCTTAAAAACTGCCAAACAGGGTCTTTTTTAGTCAGATTTCCAAGACTAAGTCGATCATGTTCTTTATGAAATAGTGGCCATAAATCATGAATTACACGATGCACATCTCCATTAGGATGCGTCTCAAGAGTCAATAGAAGATTATCTAAAGACTCCTTACTCAGGCCATCTTTAATGAATTGTATTTTATCTTCATGGTTTATAGATACCATTCCTAAAGAACGACATTAGGTATTACAAGTCCATCTAGCACATCGATGATAGACTTTTAGTTGTTTTGCACGACGTTTCTTTGCAAAAGTGCTTTTACCTGTTCCAAGCATGTGTGAAATAAAGGAGTTAGAGGACTCACCTGATAATCAGACCTTTGTTTCAATCAACTAGCGAATATGTTCAGGAATTCCATGATTCATTAACAATCTCAATCTCGCACATCTAGCACGGTAAATTTTTGTAATCGCATTTTGAGGCAGAGCGGGAAAATACTTTTTCAATTTTTCAAGATTAGTGTCCATTTTCAAATGAGAATTGGAAGAGAGATTCAGAGAATTGCACAGATATATACACAGATATCAGTAATTATGGGAAAGTGAAAGAACCGACTTAAGTCACGGAGTACCGTTATCCGTCATTTGACCGGGGTGAGAGAAACTAGAAAAAATCACTCAAAAAGAAACACAAAAACAATATGAGAAAAACAAAATAATCAACCTTTATCTACAAGATCATTCAAACTAGTTGATTCATTTTTACTAGGAAAATTATCAAAGTAAACTTTCAAACGATGTCTATTTTCCTTAAAATCATTGTCATTCATTGAATTCTCAATATCATAGGCCCCATAAGGATTGCTCCATCTTGGTCTTAGTTCTCTAAGGAATGCATAGAGTTGAGAATTATAAAACAAAACTTTTTGACCAATATCAATCTTTTGACAATTTTCACAAGTTTTGCAAAATGCATGCGTGTCCTTGAACATGGTGGGCCAATAAAATCCATTTTGAAAGATTTTTGCAGCTGTCTTTTTTTACGAGAAATAACTTCCACATGCTTCAGAATGATAAAGTTTAATGACACTACTTACCTCATTGTCGGGAATGAACCTTTGAAATATTTGTTCAGGACAATATTTGAATAAGTTAGGGTCATCATAGTAAAAGCTCTTCACTTCGTTCAAAAACTTTTCTTTGTCTTGGGTGCTCCAATCAGCTGGCAAATCTCCTAAAGTAAGAAAATTGATATTTTTATCATACCAAGGCATTGGACTAAGAGAAAGTAAGGATTCGTTAGGAAAGTAATCATCGATTGGTGTGATGTTAGATGTCGAATTTGTTGTCACTTTTGACAAAAGATCTGCATCAATATTTTCGGTGCATTTTTCATCCATGATTTTTTCCTCTGAATAAATCATTTACAAATCTTCAGATTCATCCAATTCATTTTTACTTAAAGTAGATTCAAGTTGATCATAAACTAATTCATCAATATGATCTACTTCTTGTAAATCATTATCATCTCCAGGTTGCTTGCAAATGCTGAAAATATTCATCTCCAATGTCATGTTTCCAAATGATAGCTTCATCAGTCCATTCCTACAATTAATCAATGCGTTAGAGGTTGCAAGAAACGGACGTCCTAAAATAACAAGAAATGAATTACATGCTTCAACAGGTTTTATGTCCAAGATAATAAAATCCACAGGATAAATGAATTTATCGACTTGTACTAACACATCTTCAATTATTCCTCTAGGCACTTTTACAGATCTACCGGCAAGTAAAAGAGATATAGAAGTTGGTTTTAACTCACCTAGATTGAGACTTTGAAAAACTGAATATGGAAGTAAATTCACACTAGCTCCAAGATCATGTAAGGCTCTTTCAATTTTATGCTCTCTAATAAAGCAAGAAATTGTAGGACAACCAGGGTCTTTATATTTTAAAACATTATTGTTTTGAAGAATGACACTTACTTGTTCAGCTAGAAAGGCTTTCTTTTTCACATTCAGTTTCCTCTTCACAGTGCATAGATCTTTCAAAAATTTAGCATAAGAAGGAACTTATTTAATAGCATCCAGCAAAGGTATATTGATTCTTACTTGTTTGAAAATTTCAAAAATTTCAGAGTTGTGATTGACTTTCTTTTGTTTAGTCATGGCATGAGGAAATGGATGTGCTGGTGGTGAATCAGTCGTTTCTTTGCAATTTTCAGATTCAACCCCTTCCTTACCCTCAAAGATTGACTCATCATCTTTCTCATAAGGTTCAAGAGAGGGTTTTTCAATAACCTTACCACTGCGCAGAGTAGTGACTGATTTGACTTGATCCATGTGTTGGTTTCCAGAACTACTTGCATTTGCATTGTATTGCCCTTTGGGATTTTGTTGTGGTTGAGATGGAAACTTACCTTTCTCTTGAAAACTCAGAGCAGATGTTAATTTAGCAAGAGTATCTTTAAAATCTGTCATGTTTTGAGCAAGTTGAGTATTGATTGTCTCTTGTTTTTCAATGAATGCATGCAATGTTTCCTCAAGATTTCTTCTAAAAGGTGGAGTATAAGGAGCTGCATATCCATGATAATTTTGGAAATTATGGTGTGCTTGAAAAGGTGGTTGTGAAGTTTGTGCATTGTTGTTCTCACTCTTCCAACTGAAATTTGGGTGATTTCTCCAACCAGGGTTGTATGTTTGGGAGTATGGGTTGTGGTTGGCCCTTTGGAAACTATTTAAAACATGGGCTTGTTCATGGAGACATTCCTTAAAAGAAGGCAAGGTTGGACAATCGTTGGTTTAGTGTTTATTTGTTTCACAGATTTGACACACAATGTTTTCAATAGATTTTAATTGACCACTCTTTTTCAATTCTAGTGCCTCGACTTTTCTAGCTAAAGATGCAAACTTGGCTTGAAGGTCATGATCTTCCCTAAGGTTGTACATGCCTCCGCTAGATGTATGAGGTTAAGTTTTACTCGGTGCCTCATATGTACCCGCGGTGTCCCAATTTTGATCATTTTCATCTAACAAGTCTAAGTACTCCATTGCTTTATCAGGGTCTTTATCTTCAAAAGTTCCATTGCACATCAATTCAACCATTTGCCTATCTTTAGGTGTTAACCTTTCATAGAAATGTGAAACCAATCTCCATGTTTCAAAACCATGATGAGGGCAAGTACTAAGCAAGTCTCGATACCTATCCCAACATTTGTAAAATGTTTCTCCTGGTTTTTGAGTGAAAATGGTGATTTGTCTCTTGAACGAGTTTGTTCTATGAGATGGGAAAAACTTCTTTATAAACTGTTGTTGCATTTCATCCCAAGCACGAATGGATCCTGGTCTCAAATTTTGTAGCCATGTTTTAGATTTATCTTTTAATGAAAAAGGAAAAAGTTTTAATCTGATGGTGTTCATGCTACAATTTCAATTATTATATGTGTTGCAGACCTCCTCAAATTCCCTTAAATGCAAGTATGGATTTTCCAATTCTAAACCATGAAAAGAAGGTAAAAGTTGAATAATGCCTGGTTTAAAATTAAAATGAGATGCATCGGGAGGAAAAACTATGCATGATGGTGCACTTGTCCTTGTGGGATTCATGTGTTCTAGCACGGTTATTCTCATTATTCTCATTATGAAGTGATTGATTATCTTCTTCGACCATATTTTCTGAAAATGATGAGGATACCCTACAAAGTCTACCACTTGATGTACGTTGAGATTAGGTTGAGTTATCTTATATATGTTGAAGAAATCACCAATACATCACCATTAAAATTGATTTGGACCAAGACTTACTTTTCTTGTCATTTAAAATCTATTTACATTTTTTTTTTATCTTTGAAAACAAATCCATCAATTATTTTCAACCAAGTTATTGTTAATTTAATTTCTCTTGAGTTTTTTTTTTGTTACTTAGCTTAATTTCCAGATCTAGCTCTCTGTGGATATGACCTCGATCTTACCGAGTTAATTGCTACATCGCACACTCGTGCACTTGCGAGTTAAAACAAGCCGATCATAAAAAGCGGTCAAGCAATTTTGGCGCCGTTGCCGGGGAGCTAGCAAGCAAAGGTAACAAATTTAGATTTGATTATTGGAAAACTAAAAAAAATCATATAAAAAAAATTCAATTGGCTGGTTTTACCGCCTAAAAAAAAATTTTACCTTAACGTTCCGGATATTGGACTGTGGACTGGACTATTAATTGTTGGATTTTGGTTGGTTCAACCATTTTTATTTTATTGTCTATTCTTATTAGTTGCTAATATTTTTCTTGTTTATTTCATTTTATTTAGTTGATATTGTTTTTATTTATTGTCTAAAGTGCTTGGCCGGTATTACCGTCTTTCTATTCATGCTTATTATAATTATCTTTTAATATTTGTTGTTGTTATTTTTCTTATATTTATTGTTTGAAGTGCTTGGTCGGTATTACCGCCTCTTGTTTATTTCCTTTTTATTTTGTTGTTTTGTTATGATTATTTTTCTTATATTTATTGTTTGAAGTGCTTGGCCGGTATTACCGCCTTTTGTTTATTCATGCTTGTTATAATTATTTTTTAATGTTTATTGTTGTTATTTTTCTTATATTTATTGTCTAAAGTGCTTGGCCGGTATCACCGCCTTTTTATTCAAGCTTCTTATAATTATCTTTTAATGTTTATTGTTGTTAATAGTGCTTATTAGTTGGAGAGTGAATTTCTTAATTTGTTGTATTTTTATTTTTGAGCTATTACTTTTATTTGCATTTTTTTTCTTTCCTTTCCTTTCATTTTCATATAATTGTTATATTATTATTATTTTTATTATTATTATTTTATCATGGCTAATGTTGAAGATGTAGAGGGTGAAGGGAGTGTTCAAGGTAATGGACCTCCACAATTCAATGATCAACCTAATTTTTGAACTCTTAGAGAGTATCTTCACCCGGCTAGACAAAGTACACCTTCGTGTATTATATTACCTCTTAACCAACAAGCTTTCAATTTGAAACCGGGCATGATTCAACTTCTTCCCACATTTCATGGTATGGATTCTGAAAATCCATACATACACATTAAAGACTTTGAAGAGGTATGTAATACTTTTATTGATAGAACATGCACAGAGGAAACCATTCGGCTTAAATTGTTCCCATTCTCTCTAAAGGATAAAGCCAAGCTTTGGCTAAACTCCTTGCGTCCTAGGTCTATAGGTACATGGAGAGAAATGCAAGCTGAATTTTTGAAAAAATACTTCCCCACTCATAGGACAGCAGCTTTACAACGTCAAATGATGAATTTTTCTTGTAGTCCAAATGAGTCATTTCACCAAGCTTGGGAAAGGTTCAAAGACTTGTTAAATGCATGCCCTCATCATGGTTTTGAGATGTGGAGGTTAGTGAGTTTCTTTTATGACTCTCTTACCGCAGATTTTAAAAAGCTAGTGTCAACCATGTGTAATGGTGAGTTTTATGACAAAGAACCAAGTGAGGCCTTTGATTTTTTTGATCAATTGGCTGAAAACACAAAGCAATGGGAGACTTCTCTCCCAGTTCATGTTGAGTCTAGAAACACCATTTCTCATTCAAGTGGGAAGTTTCAATTGAAAGAGACTGATGACCTCAATGCTAGATTAGCCTCATTGGCTAGGAAAGTAGAGTCTCTTGAGATTAAAAAAGTGCATGTCATAAGTGAACAACAAGAGGAAAGTTGTGTTGTTTGTGAAAGCAAAGGGCATAGGACAACTGAATGTCCTACCATTCCAGCCTTCAAGGAAGTGCTATATGGCCAAACTTCTGATTCAAGTAATGTTAGAAAGCCATTTCCAAACCAAGTAGGCAATCCCTACTCTGAGACCTATAATCCTGGATGGAGGAACCACCCAAATTTTGGATGGAGAAATGAGGGCTCTTCAGTACCTCAAACATTTCAACCTCCACCCCAACCATTTCATGCTCCCACACATAACACATACCAACCACCTCATAAGAGATCCTTAGAGGATACTCTTCAACAATTCATGCAAACGCAAGGAGGAATCAACAACCAAGTTTACAAATTCCAAGACCAGACCAATAGGACCTTAGATGACATTCGAAGTCAACTAACTAAGTTGACTCAATCACTAAGCATTCAAGAGAAGGGAAAAATCCTAGCTCAACCAATGCCCAATCCTAGAGGTCAGGTACACATGAGTGAATCCTCACCTAGTGAACCTTCAAACCATGAACAAGTTCAAGCCATCACTACCCTTAGAAGTGGAAAGGTTGTTGACAAAGGTGTAGGTTTTAGGATTCCTAAAGGTATTGTGGAGGAGAAATCTAGGGAAAGTGAAGAGGGAATCAAAACACAAGTGACAAATGAGAGTTTGAGAGATAAAGAAGGTGAGCTAAATGAGAAAGAGATGAGTGAGAAAGGAGATGATTCAAGAAAAATTGAAGTCAAAGTGAGTGACTTAGAATTTGTTCCTAGAGCACCATTTCCACAAAGGTTAGGGAAACCTAAGCAAGATCTTATGAACTCAGAAATCTATGAATTGTTCAAACAAGTGAAAGTCAATATTCCACTCCTTGATGCAATTAAACAAGTTCCATCTTATGCAAAGTTTCTTAAGGATTTATGCACAGTCAAAAGGAGATTGAATGTGAAAGAAAGAGCCTTTCTAACTGAACATGCTAGTGCCATCATCCAGTTTAAGACCCCTCCCAAATACAAAGATCCTGGTTGTCCTACCATTTCATGCATTATTGGAAGTCATAAGATAGATCAAGCTTTGTTGGATTTAGGAGCAAGTGTGAATTTAATACCCTACACTGTTTACGAACAATTAGGTTTAGGAGAAATCAAGCCTACTCGAATCACCCTTCAATTAGCTGATAGGTCAATCAAGATTCCCAGGGGTATCGTTGAGGATGTGTTGGTCCAAGTAGATAAATTCTACTTTCCTGTTGATTTTGTAGTATTAGACACCGCACCAATTCAAGGTTCTAATGCCCCCATCCCAGTCATCTTAGGGAGACCTTTCCTAGCTACATCCAATGCCTTAATTAACTGTAGGAATGGGGTGATGAAATTGTCTTTTGGGAATATGACTGTGGAGATGAACATATTTAATGTCTCCAAACAAATCGGGGAACATGAGGACATTAGAGAGGTAGATTTCATCCAAACAGTTTGTCAAGAACACTTTGAGAGAGTGTGGATCAAGGATCCATTGGAGAGAACTTTAATTCATGATGAAAGATTTTGTTCTTTGGAATGTGTTGATGAGGAAGTAAGAGAACTCGAGACTTATCTAGATCCAATGCCTATTATGTCAATAGGTCAATGGACCCCATCATTTGAGCCTTTGATTTCACCCCAAGTGAAAGTTGAGGAATCTCTTGTCCAGCCTGATAAACTAGAAAGGAAGCCTTTACCGAGTGATCTTAAGTATGCATTTCTAGGGGAAGATGAATCATATCCTATTGTGATCTCATCAAAACTTAGCATAGAGCAAGAACACAAACTTTTGAGAGTGGTGAGAAAACACAAGAAAGCAATTGGGTGGAAAATTACTGACTTGAAAGGAATTAGCCCTCTTTTATGTACACATAGAATCTATCTTGAAGAAGAGGCTAAATCTGTGAGGCAAATGCAAAGACGATTGAACCCAAACATGAAGGAAGTAGTGAGAGGTGAAGTGCTTAAGCTACTTGATGCAGGTATCATTTACCCTATTGCAAACTCAAAATGGGTTAGTCCAACCCAAGTTGTCCCAAAAAAATCTGGAGTCACGGTAGTGAAGAATGAAAATAATGAGCTGGTACCAACTAGAATCCAAACTGGATGGCGTATGTGCATTGATTATCGTAAATTGAACATGGTGACTAGGAAGGACCATTTTCCGCTTCCATTTTTAGACCAAGTGCTTGAAAGAGTAGCTGGAAGAGCTTTCTATTGTTTTCTGGATGGATACTCAGGTTACAACCAAATTGAGATTTCTTTAGAAGACCAAGAAAAAACCACTTTCACTTGTCCTTTTGGTACTTATGCTTATAGAAGAATGCCATTTGGTTTGTGTAATGCACCAGCCACTTTTCAAAGGTGTATGATGAGTATCTTTAGTGACATGGTGGAAAATTTTTTGGAAGTTTTCATGGATGATTTTTCAGTTTATGGGGATTCTTATGAGTTGTGTCTAATGAATCTAGAAAAAGTTCTTGAAAGGTGTGAAGAGAGCAATCTTGTACTCAATTGGGAGAAGTGTCATTTTATGGTGACACATGGCATTGTTTTAGGTCACATTGTCTCTTCAAAAGGGATAGAGGTAGATAAGTCAAAAGTGGAAGTCATTCAAAAATTAACTACCCCTAAGACTGTGAAAGATGTGAGATCCTTTTTAGGACATGCTGGTTTTTATCGAAGATTCATTCATTCTTTTAGTACCATTGCCAAACCATTGTGTAACTTGTTGTCACAAGATGTCCCATTTGATTGGACATCAAAATGTCAAGAAGCTTTTGAAAAGCTTAAAGGGTTGTTGACAACTACACCAATCATACAAGCTCCTGATTGGTCTTTACCATTTGAACTGATGTGTGATGCTAGTGATTTTGCGGTTGGGGCTGTTTTAGGGCAAAGAAAAGACAAGAAACCTCATGTCATATATTATGCTAGCAAGACTTTGAATAATGCTCAATTGAATTACACTACAACTGAAAAAGAACTCTTAGCTGTGGTCTTTGCATTAGACAAGTTTAGGTCTTATTTGGTTGGATCTCTTGTTATTGTTTTCACTGATCATGCAGCATTGAAATATTTGCTCACAAAACAAGATGCCAAACCACGTTTGATTCGATGGATCCTCCTACTCCAAGAGTTTAACATTGAAATTCGAGATAAAAAGGGAGTAGAGAATGTAGTCGCTGATCATTTGTCTCGTCTTTCAAGCTATAAGACCATAATTGATGAATCTCCAATAAATGAACTCTTTGCTAATGAAAATTTATTTTGTGCAGGTACTGTCTCTTACATTGGTTCTCCATGGTATGCTGACATAACAAATTACCTAGCCACAAGTCAAATTCCTTCTCATTGGTCTAAACTTGACAAACAAAAATTCTTGCGCAATGTGCGCACCTTTTTTTGGGATGACCCCTACCTATTTAAATATTGTCCTGACCAAATTATTAGGCGGTGCATCCCTGATCATGAAATTCCAAGGGTCATTAATTTTTGTCATGCATTAGCCTGTGGTGGGCATTTCTCTTCCAAGAAAACCATTGCCAAAATCTTGCAGTGTGGTTTTTATTGGCCTACCATGTTTAAAGATGTTCATGCCTTCTGTGTTGCATGTGACCGATGCCAACGACTAGGTAGCCTCACTAGGCGTAACATGATGCCCCTTAACCCCATCCTTGTTTTGGAAATATTTGATTGTTGGGGGATTGATTTCATGGGACCTTTTCCAAGTTCATTTGGTTACCAATTCATCCTTGTTGCTGTTGATTATGTGTCTAAATGGGTGGAGGCCATTGCATCTCGAACCAATGACCATCGGGAAGTTGAGGACAAAATGGACTGGTCCATTTGTGATTAAATCCATCTCTGAGCATGGTGCATTTGAGGTAGAAAATCCCAAGAATGGAAATATTTTCAAAGTAAATGGTCATCGATTGAAACCTTATCTTGAAAATGTTGTGGCTGAAGTTGAGACATTGGATCTTCAAGATCCAATACCATTGTAGTATTAGAAGTAATGAGTTTTTATTTTTATTTTATTTTTATTTTTATTTTTCATTTTTATTATTTTTTCTTCTTTCTTCCATCTCTTATATTTTCGTGTTCATGCATTCGGGACAATGCATTATTTTAAGTTGGGGGGTGTGAGGTTCTTTATTTTCAAAAAAAAAAAAACATCAATGTTTTCTTTTAGTTGTGATATGCAGGTTAAAAAAAAATCAAGCAAGAAGTCAGCTCATGCCCAATTCAATCAGACATTCATCCTTGAAAACAGAAGGGGAGTAACAATTTTCTAATCTTTATACTTTTCTTCTCTTTCTCTTTTACATTGAGGATAATGTAAAACTTAATTTTAGATATTTCATTATGTTGAATGCTTGAGATAACCATGCTTGTTAAAAAAAAAAAAACTTGCATTCGTATGTGAATGAGACTTGTTTAGGATCATCATTACATTTTTGGATTCATTATTATGTTGAACATTGCATACTTTAATTTGGGATAGATAATATCTTATAAAGCAAGATATAGCATACTTTTTTTTTAAGATTACTGAAATACATCTTTCCTTGTAAAAGTTGTGTGAGTTGTGTGATTATGCATGAAAGATGAGTATGATGCTTTACTTGTGATTATCCCTTTTGATCCAGTCCTAAACAAGGTTTAAGTAAATAGAGTAATAATTATTATACGAATAAATAAATAAATGTGTACAAAGTTCTATCTACTCCAATGTTTTGAGTTGCTCAGTAACTAGGGGTATTCATCACAAATGTTTATCTTTACGTCAAACGGCAGCTTAAAATATGAGTATGCAAAGCACTTTAAGTTTGTGACTTTGTGAGTAACCGGGTGCATTCATCACAAATGTTTGTATTTGGGAGGGGTCTTAAACTGGATGATGGCATTAGCATGTTCAGTTAGAAAGGCTCTTTCTTTCACATTCAATCTCCTTTTGACTGTGCATAAATCCTTAAGAAACTTTGCATAAGATGGAACTTGTTTAATTGCATCAAGGAGTGGAATATTGACTTTCACTTGTTTGAACAATTCATAGATTTCTGAGTTCATAAGATCTTGCTTAGGTTTCCCTAACCTTTGTGGAAATGGTGCTCTAGGAACAAATTCTAAGTCACTCACTTTGACTTCAATTTTTCTTGAATCATCTCCTTTCTCACTCATCTCTTTCTCATTTAGCTCACCTTCTTTATCTCTCAAACTCTCATTTGTCACTTGTGTTTTGATTCCCTCTTCACTTTCCCTAGATTTCTCCTCCACAATACCTTTAGGAATCCTAAAACCTACACCTTTGTCAACAACCTTTCCACTTCTAAGGGTAGTGATGGCTTGAACTTGTTCATGGTTTGAAGGTTCACTAGGTGAGGATTCACTCATGTGTACCTGACCTCTAGGATTGGGCATTGGTTGAGCTAGGATTTTTCCCTTCTCTTGAATGCTTAGTGATTGAGTCAACTTAGTTAGTTGACTTCGAATGTCATCTAAGGTCCTATTGGTCTTGTCTTGGAATTTGTAAACTTGGTTGTTGATTCCTCCTTGCGTTTGCATGAATTGTTGAAGAGTATCCTCTAAGGATCTCTTATGAGGTGGTTGGTATGTGTTATGTGTGGGAGCATGAAATGGTTGGGGTGGAGGTTGAAATGTTTGAGGTACTGAAGAGCCCTCATTTCTCCATCCAAAATTTGGGTGGTTCCTCCATCCAGGATTATAGGTCTCAGAGTAGGGATTGCCTACTTGGTTTGGAAATGGCTTTCTAACATTACTTGAATCAGAAGTTTGGCCATATAGCACTTCCTTGAAGGCTGGAATGGTAGGACATTCAGTTGTCCTATGCCCTTTGCTTTCACAAACAACACAACTTTCCTCTTGTTGTTCACTTATGACATGCACTTTTTTAATCTCAAGAGACTCTACTTTCCTAGCCAATGAGGCTAATCTAGCATTGAGGTCATCAGTCTCTTTCAATTGAAACTTCCCACTTGAATGAGAAATGGTGTTTCTAGACTCAACATGAACTGGGAGAGAAGTCTCCCATTGCTTTGTGTTTTCAGCCAATTGATCAAAAAAATCAAAGGCCTCACTTGGTTCTTTGTCATAAAACTCACCATTACACATGGTTGACACTAGCTTTTTAAAATCTGCGGTAAGAGAGTCATAAAAGAAACTCACTAACCTCCACATCTCAAAACCATGATGAGGGCATGCATTTAACAAGTCTTTGAACCTTTCCCAAGCTTGGTGAAATGACTCATTTGGACTACAAGAAAAATTCATCATTTGACGTTGTAAAGCTGCTGTCCTATGAGTGGGGAAGTATTTTTTCAAAAATTCAGCTTGCATTTCTCTCCATGTACCTATAGACCTAGGACGCAAGGAGTTTAGCCAAAGCTTGGCTTTATCCTTTAGAGAGAATGGGAACAATTTAAGCCGAATGGTTTCCTCTGTGCATGTTCTATCAATAAAAGTATTACATACCTCTTCAAAGTCTTTAATGTGTATGTATGGATTTTCAGAATCCATACCATGAAATGTGGGAAGAAGTTGAATCATGCCCGGTTTCAAATTGAAAGCTTGTTGGTTAAGAGGTAATATAATACACGAAGGTGTACTTTGTCTAGCCGGGTGAAGATACTCTCTAAGAGTTCGAAAATTAGGTTGATCATTGAATTGTGGAGGTCCATTACCTTGAACACTCCCTTCACCCTCTACATCTTCAACATTAGCCATTATAAAATAATAATAATAAAAATAATAATAATATAACAATTATATGAAAATGAAAGGAAAGGAAAGAAAAAAAATGCAAATAAAAGTAATAGCTCAAAAATAAAAATACAACAAATTAAGAAATTCACTCTCCAACTAATAAGCACTATTAACAACAATAAACATTAAAAGATAATTATAAGAAGCTTGAATAAAAAGGCGGTGATACCGGCCAAGCACTTTAGACAATAAATATAAGAAAAATAACAACAATAAACATTAAAAAATAATTATAACAAGCATGAATAAACAAAAGGCGGTAATACCGGCCAAGCACTTCAAACAATAAATATAAGAAAAATAATCATAACAAAACAACAAAATAAAAAGGAAATAAACAAGAGGCGGTAATACCGACCAAGCACTTCAAACAATAAATATAAGAAAAATAACAACAACAAATATTAAAAGATAATTATAACAAGCATGAATAAAAAGGCGGTAATACCGGCCAAGCACTTTAGACAATAAATAAAAACAATATCAACTAAATAAAATGAAATAAACAAGAAAAATATTAGCAACTAATAAGAATAGACAATAAAATAAAAATGGTTGAACCAACCAAAATCCAACAATTAATAGTCCAGTCCACAGTCCAATATCCGGAACGTTAAGGTAAAATTTTTTTTTAGGCGGTAAAACCAGCCAATTGAATTTTTTTTATATGATTTTTTTTAGTTTTCCAATAATCAAATCTAAATTTGTTACCTTTGCTTGCTAGCTCCCCGGCAACGGCGCCAAAATTGCTTGACCGCTTTTTATGATCGGCTTGTTTTAACTCGCAAGTGCACGAGTGTGCGATGTAGCAATTAACTCGGTAAGATCGAGGTCATATCCATAGAGAGCTAGATCTGGAAATTAAGCTAAGTAACAAAAAAAAAACTCAAGAGAAATTAAATTAACAATAACTTGGTTGAAAATAATTGATGGATTTGTTTTCAAAGATAAAAAAAAAAATGTAAATAGATTTTAAATGACAAGAAAAGTAAGTCTTGGTCCAAATCAATTTTAATGGTGATGTATTGGTGATTTCTTCAACATATATAAGATAACTCAACCTAATCTCAACGATGGTGATATTAGATCGGAAGATATTACAATGAAGATTAGAAAGATGAAGATTGATTATTGCTTAAGAATGAACAAGTACTTTCATATTAAGTAAGACATTGAATCAAGCAATCTCTATACCAAAACTAAAGTTTGTGCATAAAAATTCAAGATTATAACATTACCTAAATGATTTCTAAAATTTCTTTACCATAATAAATCATTCATGAAGAAAATAAGAAGATAAACATTAAGATTCATTCATATCCTAAAGAACTTACCTCAATCACCATTATCCTTGATTTGGATCCAAGAAAGAGTTTAGCCAACCATGATTATATATAAGAACACTTCAATAAACATGAAAGAACTTGAATCCAACCGAAAAAATAAGTTTTACAAACTAAAGAACCGAAATCTATAAAGAAGAACACAATACAATTTCAGAAAAAATTCGGACACAAATCTGACTCTAACTTTGGACAGCAATTCGACCCTCTTAGAAGCTTTTTTTGGAGAAGTCTATTAGAGACATATTTATAGGCAATTCTGTCACCTTTCCAGATCATTAAAGAACAGCTCATTTGGACACCTGAGTCAAAAGTTATGGGCAAAACACCAAAAGGTGTTCTGAAAAATCAAATCAAGACAGCTTTACAACTACTTTGGTGCACGTTTTTCTTCCTCATTTATGAGGTGTCTCCTTCTTCTTTTTGACCCAAAATAATGTTAAAATATCCCCTCCAGCTTTCCATCCATGTGCTTGCCTTCTTGGATCAATGGATTACCCAAAATAAATCAATTGTTATTTGTTGTGTGGACATGTAAGATCATGGATTGTGTTTGGGTTGATTTGAAGGTTGATTTGGGGTTGATTTAGGGCTGATTTGGGGCTGATTTTTGGGCTGAATTTGAGCATCAAATAAGTATACAAATGTACTTATTATTTGGGCTAAGATTGACATTGAAACCTTGAGTGTTTAATGGTTGAAGTTTGCACACAACATAAGGCAAGTTTGGGCTTGAAATAAATCATATGATATTCTTTTCTAGAATTGGAATAGAATTGATTTTTGGGACAAATTTGGAGCACTTATTTGAACCAAGATTTGCTTCAATCTTCAACTAAATATCTCTTCAATTCTTTGTTCTGAATTCCGACGTTGAATTTTCTGAATTAATTCATTTAAGCTCCAAAAACCTATCGAAACATTAAAACAAACTTCATTACTAAAAAAACACATCAATTATTATAAAAACAACCAAATAAAAACAATAAATACATATGTAGAACAAGAGACTTAATGACACTTTTGATGCACAATCATACGTGACCACACTCTCATGCACGTGTAGGAATAGAATAATAGAAAATAGAAAATAAAAGAACAAGAAAAAAGAGAAAAGAAATAAAGTTATATACAAGAAAAGTGAAAAGAGAGAATAAAATAAATATTATAATTTATACAAGGACTTACCTCCCCGGCAACGACGCCAAAAACTTGACACGACTAAAAGGTTGATGTCTTCTCCCAAGTGCAGGAGTGTCGAAGTAATAAATAACCCGGCAAGACCGGGATCGAACCATAGAGAGGTTAATTCTACAAATTATAGACAACAATTATAAACAGCAATAATAGCAATAATAACAACAACAACAACAACAACAATAACAACAACAACTATAATAATAATAATATTAGTAGTAGTAGTAGTAGTAGTAGTAGTAGTAGTAGTAGTAATAAAGAAAGAGAAGAAGAAGAAGATGATGAGAACTTGGAGATGGAAAATTAATGTAAGGATTAAACAATAATAATAACAAATGTCAAGGTTAGAGGTTCCACTAATGGTATATCAAACAAGTATAGTATAAACTCTTGTTATTGAATTGGAAACCACACACAAAGGAGGTTCCAATCAGATTATATATTGTTAACATGATTACATTAGTCATCTTATTCAATTAATGCTAATACTTGTAAATCTCGTCAAGCATTCATGATTATAACTTATGTTAACAACAAATCAAGTTCCTTTCATAGCTCAGGTGTCGGTTATACCATACATTATGGGTTATGAAAGTGCCAAGCATTTGTTGTACCAAGTGTTATACAACATAAATCAAGATTAGTCATTTAACAAGCAAAGTATTAAAGAGTGAACAATATAACAAATATAAAACATGTTAGTATCAAACATTAAAGTCCATATTAAGTTTACAGTATACTTATTTTTACACCATTAGTGTAACCTTTTCACCTTGACATAACTAACTTAGCTAGACATAATGAAAGAAAGCAAAATAGATAAACAAAATAAGAACATAAAAGTTAACTAAGTAAAGGAAAGGAAATGAAAGGCATAAACTTAATAATAATGAAAGCAAAGCATAAGCATTACAAAAAATACAAAGAGAGAAAGGAAGAGCATGATCTTGATCTGGACACCAAGATGCCTAAATGCATGGCAAATGCCTCCTTTTATAGGCCAAAATTGGGAACTATTGATTTGATGACTAATTGATAAGTGGGTGGCCAACGTTTGACTTGGTGACAATCCTTATCTTCTCTTGTCTGCCCAAAACGTCATTGATAATGTCAAAATTGGAGCCAGTTGCACATGAAAGTTGTAGGCAATTGTCTCAGCTTTCTTGTGTAAAACATTTAGCTCATTTGGACTTCTAGAACTCCAGATATGGCTAAAATACCAAACAGTGTTCGGGCTGGAAGATAGATTCGAGCTTATTTGTTGTTGCTACAATTTGGACTTGATAATGACCTTTTTAGATCTTGGGCTCCATATGAAAGTTGTAGGCCTATGTCTTACCTTTCCATCCATATAAAGTGGACCTAAATCTGAGATATATCGCTCTAGATATGACTCAATTACCGAATAGTATTCCGGTTTGGATTGCACCGACATCTCTTTTCTAAGTTTGGCCATCTCTTTATCCTTTCAATTTCAATTCTTAAATTCATCAATCAATCCTTTCATTTATGTGATAGGCCTGCATTAAAAATAGACATTTACCACAAATTATAGGTATCTTATATTATTAGATATATTATTATAAAACATGCTTTAATAAGGAGTTATTGATACTTCAAGTGCAAAATGATGATATAAAACCATGATAAGAATACACTTTTAAGTACTACTCAGTAATCAAGTTTTAGGGGTCGTCCTCGAAGCTTTAGCACAAGGAGACATCATTGGAAAAATAATTGGATAGGAACTTCAGGTCTCCACAATGTCAGCTCGAATTAATACAATGTTTAACCATGTTGATGCATTCATTACTTTACTAGGTGGTCTAGGCACATTGAAAGAGATCTTTCATATTTCCTCTTGGGCCCAACAGCACATTTACCATAAACTCATAGGTTTGTTAAATGTTAATGGTTATTATGATAAGTTGTTGTCTTTTCTTGATCATGCTGTGAAACAAGAATTTCTAACATCTTCTACCCGACAAATCATAATCTCTGTTGCTACTGCTAAACAATTGATTGACCACCTACAATCTTTCATTTCTCTAATTGATCCCTCCATGAGTCGCATAAATTGGTCATTTAACGAATGCCGTAAAAAGCTTAGAATAGATTTGACTCTTCATTTGTAAATTTTTTTTGTCCTTTTGTTTTATTATTGTATTTTGTTCTTTTGTATTTTCATTTTAGTGTGTTTCATGTTTGTCAGCATTCATTATTTCACTTAACATCTTCTATACTCTATCTTTCTACCTTAGAACATTGAGGACAATGTCTCGTTTTAGTTGGGGGGAGAGGGTGGTAGCTAAAAATAAAAAAATTAACTAATTGTGTTTTTTATTTTATAAAGCATGTGCAAAATTATTGTTAGTATGATGACAGAATAAAGGGGATCTTTTTATGACTCTTGAGACGCATCTTAGTAACCATTCTTAACAAGGTCTATTATAATACTTCCTGAAATATTCAGGTTTACAAACTCTCGTATTGTTACCACTTAATTCTGCTCATATACTTATTTAACATGTATTCTTAAACCTTAATTTACACACACACACTTTAACATATGATTGTGGGTTGCACATTGAATTATTATATTATTTATGTTTTTTTGTTAAAGGTAACAACTAATGGTTTGAAGGTTCATTAGGTGAGGATTCACTCATGTGTACCTGACCTCTAGGATTGGGCATTGGTTGAGCTGGGATTTTTCCCTTCTCTTGAATGCTTAGTGATTGAGTCAACTTAGTTAGTTGACTTCGAATGTCATCTAAGGTCCTATTGGTCTTGTCTTGGAATTTGTAAGCTTGGTTGTTGATTCCTCCTTGCGTTTGCATGAATTGTTGAAGAGTATCCTCTAAGGATCTCTTATGAGGTGATTGGTATGTGTTATGTGTGGGAGCATGAAATGGTTGGGGTGGAGGTTGAAATGTTTGAGGTACTGAAGAGCCCTCATTTCTCCATCCAAAATTTGGATGGTTCCTCCATCCAGGATTATAGGTCTCAGAGTAAGGATTGCCTACTTGGTTTGGAAATGGCTTTTTAACATTACTTGAATCAGAAGTTTGGCCATATAGCACTTCCTTGAAGGTTGGAATGGTAGAACACTCAGTTGTCCTACGCCCTTTGCTTTCACAAACAACACAACTTTCCTCTTGCTGTTCACTCATGACATGCACTTTTTTAATCTCAAGAGACTTTACTTTCCTAGCCAATGAGGCTAATCTAGCATTGAGGTCATCAGTCTCTTTCAATTGAAACTTCCCACTTGAATGAGAAATGGTGTTTCTAGACTCAACTAGAACTGGGAGAGAAGTCTCCCATTGCTTTGTGTTTTCAGCCAATTGATCAAAAAAATCAAAGGCCTCACTTGGTTCTTTGTCATAAAACTCACCATTACACATGATCGGCTTGTTTTAACTCGCAAGTGCACGAGTGTGCGATGTAGCAATTAACTCGGTAAGATCGACGTCATATCCACAGAGAGCTAGATCTGGAAATTAAGCTAGGTAACAAAAAAAAACTCAAGAAAAATTAAATTAACAATAACTTGGTTGAAAATAATTGATGGATTTGATTTCAAAGATGAAAAACTGTAAATAGATTTTAAATGATAAGAAAAAATAAGTCTTGGTCCAAATCAATTTTAATAGTGATGTATTGGTGATTTCTTCAACATCTATAAGATAACTAAATCTAATATCAACGATGGTGTCGTGATATTAGATCGGAAGATATTACAATGAAGTTTAGAAAGATGAAGATTGATTATTGCTTAAGAATGAACAAATACTTTCATATTAAGTAAGACATTGAATCAAGCAGTCTCTATACCAAAACTAAAGTTTGTGCATAAAAATTCAAGATTATAACATTACCTAATTGATTTCTAAAATTTCTTTGCAATAATAAATCATTCATGAAGAAAATGAGAAGATTAACATTAAGATTCATTGATATCCTAAACAACTTACCTCAATCACCATTATCCTTGATTTGGATCCAAGAAAGAGTTTAGCCAACCATGATTATATATAAGAACACTTCAATAAACATGAAATAACTTGAATCAAATAGAAATAATAAGTTTTACAAACTAAAGAACTGAAATCTATAAAGAAGAACACAACAATTTCAGAAAAAATTCGGACACAAATCTTACTCTAACTTTGGACAGCAATTTGACCCTCTTAGAAGCTTTTTTTCAAGATGTCTATTAGAGATATATTTATATGAAATTCTGTTACCTTTCTAGATCATTAAAGAACAGCTCATTTGGACACCTGAGTCATCAAATAAGTTGGAATAGATCATATGATATTCTTTTCTAGAATTGGAATAGAGTTGATTTTTGGTACAAATTTAGAGCACTTATTTGAACCAAGATTTGCTTCAATCTTCAACTAAATGTCTCTTCAATTCTTTGTTCTGAATTCCGACATTGAATTTTCTGAATTAATTCATTTAACCTCCAAAAACCTATCGAAACATTAAAACAAACTTCATTACTAAAAAACACATCAATTATTATAAAAAATAACAAATAAAAACAATAAATACATATATAAAATAAGAGACTTAATGACACTTTTGATGCACAATCACACCCCCCAACTTAGATTTTGCTAGTCCTTAAGCAAAACAAAACATAAAACCTTTGAAATAATAATAATAATAATAATAACAACCATAATTAGGCTCGATTCATCACACTTGAAGGACCTATCATGCAAACATTGGTATCTTTAACTTAGTGTACACAATAGCAAATAAAGAAAAATAAGCATACTCACATTCTCTAAATCAAACATCCATACAAAATTTCCAAATTCAGTCATATTTATCATGCAACCAACATAATTGATTCATACAAAAACTCAACTTGTAATCTTCCCTTCTCACCAACACAAACAAGGTAGGAAACTAGAGAAATATCAATATATTGTTTTTTTTTTTTGAAGATATGATTTATTCTTTGTCTTTAAGTAGTCACTTCCCTTTTGACGCGAATACAAACATTTGTGATGAATGCACCCAGTTACTCACAAAGTCACAAACTTAAAGTGCTTTGCATACTCATATTTCAAGCTGCCGTTTGATGTAAAGATAAACATTTGTGATGAATACCCCTAGTTACTAAGCAACTCAAAACATTGGAGTAGATAAAACTTTGTACACATTTATTTATTTATTTATGTAATAATTATTACTCTATTTACTTAAACCTTGTTTAGGACTAGATTAAAAGGGATAATCACAAGTAAAGTATCATACTCATCTTTCATGCACATTCACACAACTAACACAACTTTACAAGGAAAGATGTACTTCAGTAATCTTAAAAAAAAGTATGTTATATCTTGCTTTATAAGATATTATCTATCCCAAATTAAAGCATGCAATGTTCAACACAATAATGAACCCAAAAATGTAATGATGATCCTAAACAAGTCTCATTCACATACGAATGCAAGCTTTTTTTTGTTCAACAAGCATGGTTATCTAAAGCATTCAACATAATAAAATATCTAAAATTAAGTTTTATATTATCCTCAATGTAAAAGAGAAAGAGAAGAAAAGTATAAAGATTAGAAAATTGTTACTCCCCTTCTGTTTTCAACGATGAATGTCTGATTGAATTGGGCATGAGTTGACTTCTTGCTTGATTGATTTTTTTTTAACCTGCATATCACAACTAAAAGAAAACATTGATTTTGTTTTTTTTTTTTTAACATAAAGAACCTCACACCCCCCAACTTAAAATAATGCATTGTCCCTAATGCATAAACAAGAAAATATAAAAGATGGAAGAAGGAAAAAAAATAAAAATGAGAAGAAACAAATAAAAAAAAAACTCATTACTTCTGATACTATAATGATATTGGATCTTCAAGATCCAATGTCTTAACTTCAGCCACAACGTTTTCAAGATAAGGTTTCAATCGATGACCATTTACTTTGAAAATATTTCCATTCTTGGTATTTTCTACCTCAAATGCACCATGCTCAGAGATGGATTTAATCACAAATGGACCAATCCATTTTGTCCTCAACTTCCCAAGAAAGAGATGTAATTATGAATTATACAAGAGAACCTTTTGACCAACATGAAAGGATTTTCTAAAAATATGTTTATCATACAAAGTTTTCATCTTATGTTTTGAAATTTTTGCATTTTGAAATGCATCATTTCTCAGCTCCTTTAATTCATCAAATTGAAGCTTTCTATTTTTGCCAACCTTATTTTCATTGTCATTGAATTGTCGAATAGCCCAATATGCATGGTGCTCAATCTCAACAGGGAGATGACAAGGCTTTCCATAAACTAGCCTATAAGGAGACATTCCTAAAGAGGTCTTATAAGCAGTGTGATATGCCCACAAAGCATCAACTAGTCGTAAGGACCAATCTTTACGGTTTGGATTGACTGTTTTCTCTAAAATGTTCATGATCTCCCTATTTGCCAACTCAGCTTGGCCACTAGTCTATGGGTGATAGGGGGTACTAACCTTGTGAATTACACCATATTTTCTCATCAAAATCCCAACGGGCTTGTTACAAAAATGTTTTCCCCCATCACTAATCATAGCCCGAGGCATGCCAAAACGAGATAAAATATTTTCTTTCAAGAATTTGACCACAACTCGATGGTCATTAGTTCGAGATGCAATGACCTTCACCCATTTAGACACATAATCAACAGCTACAAGGATGAATTGGTAACCAAATAAACTTGGAAAAGGTCCCATGAAATCAATCCCCCAACAATCAAATATTTCCAAAACAAGGATGGGGTTAAGGGGCATCATGTTACGCCTAGTGAGGCTACCTAGTCGTTGGCATCGGTCACATGCAACACAAAAGGCATGAACATCTTTAAACATAGTAGGCCAATAAAAATGACACAGCAAGATTTTGGCAATGGTTTTCTTGGAAGAGAAATGCTCACCACAAGCTAATGCATGACAAACATTAATGACCCTTGGAATTTCATGATCAGGGATGCACTGCCTAATAATTTGGTCAGGACAGTATTTAAATAGGTAGGGGTCATCCTAAAAAAAGGTGCGCACATTGCGCAAGAATTTTTGTTTGTCAAGTTTAGACCAATAAGAAGGAATCTGACTTGTGGCTAGGTAATTTGCTATGTCAGCATACCATGGAGAACCAATGTAGGAGACAGTACCTGCACAAAATAAATTTTGATCAGTAAAGAGTTCATTTATTAGAGATTCATCAATTATGGTCTCATAGCTTGAAAGACGAGACAAATGATCAGCCACTACATTCTCTACTCCCTTTTTATCTTGAATTTCAAGGTTAAACTATTGGAGTAGGAGGATCCATCGAATCAAACGTGGTTTAGCATCTTGTTTTGTGAGCAAATATTTCAATGCTGCATGATCAGTGAAAATAATTACAAGAGATCCAACCAAATAGGACCTAAACTTGTCTAATGCAAAGACCATTGCTAAGAGTTCTTTTTCAGTTGTAGTGTAATTCAATTGAGCATCATTCAAAGTCTTGCTAGCATAATATATGACATGAGGTTTCTTGTCTTTTCTTTGCCCTAAAACAGCCCCAACCGCAAAATCACTAGCATCACACATCAGTTCAAATGGTAAAGACCAATCAGGAGCTTGCATGATTGGTGCAGTTGTTAACAACCCTTTAAGCTTTTCAAAAGCTTCTTGACATTTTGATGTCCAATCAAATTGGACATCTTGTGACAACAAGTTACACAATGGTTTAGCAATGGTACTAAAAGAATGAATGAATCTTCGATAAAAACCAGCATGTCCTAAAAAGGATCTCACATCTTTCACAGTCCTAGAGGTAGGTAATTTTTGAATGATTTTCACTTTTGACTTATCTACCTCTATTCCTTTTGAAGAGACAATGTGACCTAAGACAATGCCATGTGTCACCATAAAATGACACTTCTCCCGATTGAGTACAAGATTGCTCTTTTCACATCTTTCAAGGACTTTTTCTAAATGCATTAAACACAACTCATAAGAATCCCCATAAACTGAAAAATCATCCATGAAAACTTCCAAAAACTTTTCCACCATGTCACTAAAGATACTCATCATACACCTTTGGAGACATTGAATATGTTCATCTCCACAGTCATATTCCCAAAAGACAATTTCATCACCCTATTTTTACAGTTAATTAAGGCATTGGATGTAGCTAGGAAAGGTCTCCCTAAAATGACAGGATGGGAGCATTAGAACCTTGAATTGGTGCAGTGTCTAACACTAAAAAATCAATAGGAAAGTAGAATTTATCTACTTGGACCAACACATCCTCAATGATACCCCTGAGAATCTTAATTGACCTATCAGCTAATTGAAGGGTGATTCGAGTAGGCTTAATTTCTCCTATACCTAATTGTTCATAAACAGTGTAGGGTATTAAATTCACACTTGCTCCTAAATCCAACAAAGCTTGATTTATCTTATGACTTTAAATAATGCATGAAATGGTAGGATAACAAGGATCTTTGTATTTAGGAGGGGTCTTAAACTGGATGATGGCACTAGCATGTTCAGTCAAAAAGGCTCTTTCTTTCACATTCAATCTCCTTTTGACTGTGCATAAATCCTTAAGAAACTTTGCATAAGATGGAACTTGTTTAATTGCATCAAGGAGTGGAATATTGACTTTCACTTGTTTGAGCAATTCATAGATTTTTGAGTTCATAAGATCTTGTTTAGGTTTCCCTAACCTTTGTGGAAATCGTGCTCTAGGAACAAATTCTAAATCACTCACTTTGACTTCAATTTTTCTTGAATCATCTCCCTTTTCACTCATCTCTTTCTCATTTAGCTCGCCTTCTTTGTCACTCAAACTCTCATTTGTCACTTGTGTTTTGATTCCCTCTTCACTTTCCCTAGATTTCTCCTCCACAATACCTTTAGGAATCCTAAAACCTATATCTTTGTCAACAATCTTTCCACTTCTAAGGGTAGTGATGGCTTGGACTTGTTCATGGTTTGAAGGTTCACTAGGTGAGGATTCACTCATGTGTACCTGACCTCTAGGATTGGGCATTAATTGAGCTGGGATTTTTCCCTTCTCTTGAATGCTTAGTGATTGAGTCAACTTAGTTAGTTGACTTCGAATGTCATCTAAGGTCCTATTGGTCTGGTCTTGGAATTTGTAAGCTTGGTTGTTAATTCCTCCTTGCGTTTGCATGAATTGTTGAAGAGTATCCTCTAAGGATCTCTTATGAGGTGGTATGTGTTATGTGTGGGAGCATGAAATGGTTGGGGTGGAGGTTGAAATGTTTGAGGTACTGAAGAGCCCTCATTTCTCCATCCAAAATTTGGATGGTTCCTCCATCCAGGATTATAGATCTCAGAGTAAGGATTGCCAACTTGGTTTGGAAATGGCTTTCTAACATTACTTGAATCAAAAGTTTGGCCATATAACACTTCCTTGAAGGCTGGAATGGTAGAACACTCAATTGTGCTATGCCCTTTGCTCTCACAAACAACACAACTTTCCTCTTGTTGTTCAATCATGACATGCACTTTTTTAATCTCAAGAGACTCTACTTTCCTAGCCAATGAGGCTAATCTAGCATTGAGGTCATCAGTCTCTTTCAATTGAAACTTCCTGATTAGTACTTAAAAGTGCATTCTCATTAAGGATTTATGTCATCATATTGCACCTAAAGTATCATTAAATTCCCTAACAAAAGCATGTTTTATATTAGCAAGTCTAAAAATATAATATACCTTTAATTCATGGTAAATGTTCATCCTAAATGCAGGTCTATCACATAAATAAAAGGATTGATTGATGAGTTTAAGGATTGAAATTGAAAGGATAAAAAGAAGGTCAACCTTAGCAAAGTGTTGCTGGTGCATTCCAAACTCGAATACCGTTCAGTAATTTGATCATATCTGGAGCTGTAGATATCAAATTTAGGTTCATTTTATATCGATGGAAAGGTAAGACATAGACCTACAACTTTCATATGAAGTCAAAGACTCAGTTCTGCCGTTTTCAAGCCCAAATCTTAGCAACAACGAAGACGTCGGAAGCTGTCCTGCAGCTCAAGCACTATTCGGTTTTTGGCTCATATCTTAAGTTCTAGAAGTCCAAATGAGCTCTGGTTTTTTTTTTATGGAAAGCTGAGACAATTGCCCACAGCTTCCACAATTCAGTTGGCTATAATTCTGATGTGAGCAATGACGTTTTGGCCAGCCAACAATATCAAAAATCAGCCCACAATATCAAAAAAACAGCAGCCATTAATGTCAAAAACCAGCCACCAAATCAATGGATGCCCACCAATTCTTCAATCAATCAATAGTTCTGAAACTTAGCCTATAAAAGGAGGCATTGTCCATGTATTTAGTCATATTAATTTTCAGATCAAAGTTATCTTCTTGCTTTCTCTCTACATCTTTGTAATGTTCAAGTTTTCTTTTATACTATAGTAATCTCTTGTTTATGCTCTTTCATTTCCTTTCCTATACTTAGTTAGCTTATATTATGTTTATGTTCTTATATTGTTTATTTGTGTTTTTCTCCTTCTTAATGTTTAGCTAAGTTAATTATGTCAAGGTAAAAAGGTTTCTCTAATGGTGTTAGAATAGGTATAATATAAACTCAACATGAGCTTTAAATATTTATATCCAAGAAAGATTGTTGTTAACATGTTTTATCTTTTTATCTTACTAATTCTTAATACCTTGCTTATTAAATGTTTAATTTAGATTTGTGTTGTATAATATTTGGTACATCAAATGCTTGATCTTTCATAGTTTTCGGCCGAAATCGTTATTATGATAGAAACTTGATTTGTTGTTAACATAAACTAGCAACATGAATGCTTGATGATATTTATAAGTATGGTATTACTTATATAAGATAATTAATATGATCATGTTAGTAATTTATAATGAGCTAATAACGAGAAATCATCCGATTAGAACCTCCTTTGTGTGTGGTTTCTAGTTGAGTAATAAAAAGAGTTTATATTATATTTATTTGAAATACTATTAGTAAATCCTATAACCTTGACATATGTTTTGTTATTGTTTAATCCTTACATCAATATCACATCCCAAAATTCTCTTCAACTCTTTTTCTGTTATTATTTTCTTCAACTCTTTTTCTTTATTTGTAATTTATATAATTCACCTCCTTGTGGTTCGACCCCGGTCTTGCCGGGTTATTTTACTTTGACACTCTTGCACTTGGGATAAGACATCAACTCTTTGATCGTGTCACTTCCCACTTGAATGAGAAATGGTGTTTCTAGACTCAACTAGAACTGGGAGAGAAGTTGACACGACTAAAAGGTTGATGTCTTCTCCCAAGTGCAGGAGTGTCGAAGTAATAAATAACCCGGCAAGACCGGGGTCGAACCACAGGGAGGTTAATTGTACAAATTATAAACAACAATTATAAAACAACAATAACAACAACAACAATAGTAATAGTAGTAGTAGTAGTAGTAGTAATAGTAGTAGTAGTAGTAGTAGTAGTAGTACTAATAATAATAATAATAATAATAAAGAAAGAGAAGAAGAAGAAGATGATGATGATGAGAACTTAAAGATGAAATATTAATGTAAGGATTAAACAATAATAATAACAAATGTCAAGGTTAGAGGTTCCACTAATGGTATATCAAACAAGTATAGTATAAACTCTTATTATTGAATTGGAAACCACACACAAAGGAGGTTCCAATCAGATTATATATTGTTAACATGATTACATTAGTCATCTTATTCAATTAATGCTAATACTTGTAAATCTCGTCAAGCATTCATGATTATAACTTATGTTAACAACAAATCAAGTTCCTTTCATAGCTCAGGTGTCGGTTATACCATACATTATGGGCTATGAAAGTGCCAAGCATTTGTTGTACCAAGTGTTATACAACATAAATCAAGATTAGTCATTTAACAAGCAAAGTATTAAAGAGTGAACAAGATAACAAATATAAAACATGTTAGTATCAAACATTAAAGTCCATATTAAGTTTACATTATACTTATTCTCACACCATTAGTGTAACCTTTTCACCTTGACATAATTAACTTAGCTAGACATAATGAAAGAAAAAAAAATAGATAAACAAAATAAGAACATAAAAGTTAACTAAGTAAAGGAAAGGAAATGAAAGGCATAAACTTAATATTAATGAAAACAAAGCATAAAAAATACAAAGAGAGAAAGGAAGAGCATGATCTTGATCTGAACACCAAGATTCCTAAATGCATGGCAAATGCCTCCTTTTATAGGTCAAAATTGGGAACTATTGATTTGATGACTAATTGATAAGTGGGTGGCCAACTTTTGACTTGGTGACAATCCTTATCTTCTCTTGTCTGCCCAAAACGTCATTGATAACGTCAAAATTAGAGCCAGTTGTAAATATGAAAGTTATAGGCAATTGTCTCAGCTTTCTTGTGTAAACAATTCAGCTCATTTGGACTTCTAGAACTCCAGATATTACCAAAATACCGAACAGTGCTCGGGCTGGAAGACAGATTCGGGCTTCTTTGTTGTTGCTACAATTTGGACTTGATAATGGCCTTTTTAGATCTTGGGTTCCATATGAAAGTTGTAGGCCTATGTCTTATCTTTCCATCCATATAAATTGGACCTAAATCTGAGATCTGTAGCTCCAGATATGACCCAATTACCGAACAGTGTTTTGGTTTGGATTGCACCGACATCTCTTCTCTAAGTTTGACCATCTCTTTATCCTTGCAATTTAAGTTCTTCAAGTCATCAATCAATCCTTTCATTTATGTGATAGGCCTGCATTAAAAATAGACATTTACCACAAATTATAGGTATCTTATATTATTAGATACATTATTATAAAATATATTTTAGTTAAGGAGTTATTAATACTTCAAGTGCAAAATGATGATATAAAACCATGATAAAAATGTACTTTTAAGTACTAATCACACCCCACAACCAGCTTATTACTAGTCCCTAGTAATCAAAGCGTTAACACAATTTGCAAATTTCACAAAGCAAGGTATTCATCATTTAACTTCCATTAATCTATCCAGATAAACAAACTCTCATTAAATTTATATATCTGCTCAATACCTCTTAACAAGATATTAATAAACCTTTCTTTTGTGCTCAATGTATCAACACATAATTATGGGGCTTTTCTTGGAAGAAAACAAAATTTTTGTTCTAATGTTTAAGGTTAACTTCCTTGGGATGGGATTATTATTTTTGTCTTTTTTTTTTTACTTCTTTTTTTTTTTAAATGTATATACATATAATTTAAAAACATCATGCATCTTTAACCCATGTAACGAGCTTTCAGCTAATGACTCCCAGACTAGTTGGTCTTAGGGCATTAGGTGTTAAGACACCCCTACGAGCTTAGTAACTCGGGTCGTAGATACTGATATGTAGATAGTAAAATGTTTGATTCCCTTAAGCTTTTCTCCTCAACCCATGTAACAAGCGTTGGGCCAATAGCTCCCAAGTCAGTTGACTTTAGGGTATTAGGTGTTAAAACACCCCTTCGGGCTTAATTGCTTAGGTTAGGGAGGCTACGAAACCAAACTTATCTACATTTTTATTATCATCATTTTTTTTTCTTTTTTTTCTTTTTTTTTTCTCTTTTTTTTATGTTTTTTTTTAATTATATACAATTCCTTTCCCTTAGTTGTTACCTTTAACAAAAGAACATAAATAATGTAATAATCCAATATGCAACCCACAATCATATGTTAAAGTGTGTGTGTGTAAATTAAGGTTTAAGAATACATGTTAAATAAGTATATGAGTAGAATTAAGTGATAACAATACGAGAGTTTGAAAACCTGAATATTTCAGGAAGTATTATAATAGACCTTGTTAAGAATGGTTACTAAGATGCGTCTCAAGAGTCACTTTAACAAAAGAACTCCTTTACTCTGCCATCCTAGTAACAATAATTATGCACATGCTTTATGAAATGAAAAACAATTTTTTTTTTTATCAACTACTACCCTCTCCCCCCAACCAAAACGAGACATTGTCCTCAATGTTCTAAGGTAGAAAGATAGAGTATAGAAGATATCACCTGAAATAACGAACACTGACAAAACCTGAAACACACTGAAACAAAAATAAGAAATAACAAAACACAATAATAAAACCAAAATACATAAAAATTCACAAATGAAGACTCAAATCCAATCTAAGCTTTTTACGGCTTTCCTTAGATGACCAATTTATGCGACTCATGGAAGGATCAATCACAGGAGTGAAAGATTGTAGTTGGTCAATCAATTGTTCAGCAGTAGTAGCAGAGATTATGATTTGTCGTGGAGAAGATGTTAGAAATTCCTGTTCCACAGCATGATCAAGAAAAGACAACAACTTATCATAATAACCATTAACATTTAACAAACCAATGGGTTTATGGTGAATGTGCAATTGAGCCCAAGAGGAAATATGAAAGATCTCTTCCAATGTGCCTAGACCACCTGGTAAAGCAATGAAAGCATCAGCATGGTTAAACATTGCATTCATTCGAGCCGACATTGTGGAGACCTGAAGTTCCTCTCCAATTGTTTTTCCAATGATGACCCCCAAAACTTGACTACCTCCTAAAAATGCAGCTATTGACACACCTCCCATTAACCCAAGACTGCCTCCCCCATATACTAAATGAATCTTTCTCTCAGCTAGCACCTGACCAAGATGATTTGCTGATTCTAAAAACTCCTTTTCTTTCCCAGGACTAGATCCACCAAAAACACAAATATTTCTTATTTGATGACTTAAGGAACTTGCCATTTCTACACACTTCTATATTTGTTGAATGTATGGGTTGAGTAGAAAGGAAAGGAAGGAAAAGAGGGTTTTATAGATGATAAATTAGAAAGGCAATCATAACATCTATATGTAGGCCAGCTGGAGTCTCACACTCTCTCTCTCTCTTTTTATTTATTTATTTATTTACTTTTGAAAAAAAACATGTGTATGTACAGGTAGTTGTGATTGTGGCTCACATCTTCCCTTGGTTTTACGTCCAAGAACAGCTTAAACACCCTCTATGGGTCGGGGATAGGCTTCCCATCCAGTTTTCTTAAAAATTGGCAAACAGGGTCTTTTTTAGTCAGATTCCCAAGACTAAGTCGATCATGTTCTTTATGAAATAGTGGCCATAAATCATGAATTGCACGATGCACATCTCCACTAGGATGCGTCTCAAGAGTCAATAGAAGATTATCTAAAGACTCCTTACTCAGGCCATCCTTAATGAATTGTATTTTATCTTCACGGTTTATAGATACCATTCCTAAATAACGACATTGTGTATTACAAGTCCATCTAGCACATCGATGACAGACATCCAGTCGTTTTGCACGACGCTTCTTTGCAAAAGTGCTTTTACCTGTTCCAGGCATGTGTGAAATGAAGTTAGAGGACTCACCTGATAATCGGACCTTTGCTTCAATCAACCAGCGAATATCTTCAGGAATTCCATGATTCATTAACAATCTCAATCTTGCACATCTAGCACGGTAAATTTTTGTAATCGCATTCTGAGGTAGAGCGGGAAAATACTTTTTCAATTTTTCAAGATTAGTGTCCATTTTCAAATGAGAATTGGAAGAGAGATTCAAAGAATTGCATAGATATATACACAGATATCAGTAATTATGGGAAACTGAAAGAACCGACTTAAGTCACGGAGTACCGTTATCCGCCATTTGACCAGGGTGAAAGAAACTTGCAAAAATCACTCAAAAAGAAACAAAAATAAAATAAAATAAAATAAAATAAAATCAATCTTTATATAAGAAACAAAAATAAAATAAAATAAAATAAAATAAAATCAATCTTTATATACAGGATCACCCAATTCAATAGAGTTATGTTCAACTGAAAAATTGTCAAAGTAAACTTTCAGACGATATCCATTTACCTTGAAAACATTGCCATTCTTTGGATTCTCGATGTCATAGGCCCCATATGGATACACATGTTTCACAATAAAAGGACCGCTCCATCTTGATCTTAATTTTCCAGGAAATAAATGCAGTCGAGAATTATAAAGCAAGACTTTTTGACCAACATTGAAGGTTTTTCTCAGTATTTTCTTGTCATGAAACTCTTTAATTCTTGCTTTATGAATTCTTGAATTTTCATATGCATCATTTCTTATTTCCTCAAGCTCATTTATTTGTAATTTTCGCAGTTGACTAGCATCATCCAGATTTGAATTAAAAGCTTTAATAGCCCAATAAGCTTTATGTTCAAGTTCCACAGGCAAGTGACAAGGTTTTCCATAGACTAGTCTATAAGGTGACATACCTAATGATGTTTTATAAGCAGTTCGATAAGCCCAAAGTGCATCATTAAGTCTTAAAGACCAGTCTTTCCTATTAGGGTTCACTGTTTTCTCCAAAATATGTTTGATCTCCCTATTAGCAAGCTCTACTTGTCCACTTGTTTGAGGGTGATAAGGGGTGGCAACTTTGTGTGTGATTCCATATTTCTTCATTAAAGACTCAAATGGCTTGTTGCAGAAATGTGTTCCACCATCACTTATTATGGCTCGAGGGACTCCAAATCGACTCAAAATATTTTCTTTCAAAAACTTTATCACTGTTTTGTGATCATTGTTTCGACTTGGAATTGCCTCTATCCATTTTGAAACATAATCTACTGCGACTAATATGTATAAGAAACCAAATGATGGAGGGAATGGGCCCATGAAATCTATACCCCAACAGTCAAAGATCTCAATGACAATAATAGGGTTTAAAGGCATCATGTGACGTTTTGAAATAGATCCCAACTTTTGACAATTTTCACAAGACTTGCAGAATGCATGTGAGTCTTTGAACATGGTGGGCCAGTAAAATCCACTTTGTAAGATTTTTGCAGTTGTCTTTCTTGATGAGAAATGGCCCCCACATGCCTCAGAATGACAAAATTTAATGACACAACTTACCTCATTGTCAGGAATGCATCTTCGAAATATTTGATCAGGACAATATTTGAATAAATAAGGATCATCCCAATAAAAGTTCTTCACTTCGTTCAAAAACTTTCTTTTATCTTGGGTACTCCAATGAGCTGGCAATTGTCCTGAAACAAGAAAATTGACAATATTAGCAAACCAAGGCATTGTAGAGACAGAAAGTAAAGATTCATCAGGAAAGTAGTCATCGATTGGTGTGATGTCAGTTTTCGAATCTGTTGTCAATCTTGACAAGTGATCCGCGACAACATTTTCGCTGCCTTTCTTATCTTTGATTGTGATATCAAATTCTTGAAGTAATAAAATCCACCGCACCAATCTAGCCTTGGAATCTTTCTTAGAAAGAAGATATTTCAATGCTGCATGATCACTAAAAACAACAACAGGTGAGCCAACAAGATAAGATCTGAATTTTTCACATGCAAATACTACTGCAAGTAATTCTTTTTCAGTGGTGGTATAATTCATTTGAGCACTATTTAAAGTTTTACTTGCATAGTAAATTACATAAGGTTTCTTATCTTTTCTTTGTCCCAAAACAGCACCTACGGCATAATCACTAGCATCACACATTATTTCAAAAGGTAATGACCAATCGGGAGGTTGAATGATAGGAGCACAAGTAAGCAAATTTTTAAGTTTAACAAAGGCTTCTTCACAATGTTCAGTCCATTCAAAAATAGTATCCTTTGTTAGAAGGTTACTTAAAGGCTTAGATATTACACTAAAATCTTTGATGAACCTTCTATAAAAACCAGCATGTCCCAAGAATGATCTAACATCTTTAAGAGATTTTGGTGTTGGCAAGTTTGCAATTAACTCGATTTTAGATTTGTCAACCTCAATTCCTCTTGATGAAACAATGTGACCAAGTACAATGCCGTTTGTTACCATAAAATGACATTTTTCCCAATTCAGCACAAGATTCTTCTCTTCACACCTGGTTAAAACCTTTCCTAAATAAGTCAAACAATCATCAAATGAATTGCCAAAAACAGAAAAATCATCCATGAAAATCTCAAGAAAATGTTCAACCATATCGCTAAATATACTAAGCATGCATCTTTGAAATGTGGCTGGTGCATTACATAATCCAAAAGGCATCCTTCGATATGCAAAAGTACCAAATGGACATGTGAAAGTAGTCTTTTCTTGATCTTCCAATGCAATTTCAATTTGGTTGTAACCCGAATAGCCATCTAGGAAACAATAAAATTCATGACCTGCAACTCTTTTTAGGATTTGATCCATGAAAGGTAAAGGAAAATGATATTTTCTAGTCATTGAATTAAGTTTCCTATAGTCAATGCACATGCGCCAACCAGTAACAGTTCTAGTGGGAATTAACTCATTGTTCTCATTTGTTATCACAGTGACTCCAGACTTCTTAGGTACAACTTGGGTAGGACTTACCCATTTGCTGTCAGAAATAGGATAAATGATTTCATTATCTAGAAGCTTAATGACTTCATTTTTCACTACTTCTTTCATATTAGGGTTTAGCCTTCGTTGCATTTCTCTAGAGGGTTTAGCATTTTCCTCTAAATAAATTCTGTGTGTACAAATCAAAGGACTAATTCCTTTTATATCAGCTATGGTCCATCCTAATGCATTTTTGTGCATTTTCAGAGTTTGTAATAACTTACCTTCTTGATGTGCATTAAGTTTGGAAGAGATTATTACCGAAAAAGTTTCATTTTCTCCCAAAAATGAGTATTTGAGATTGGATGGCAACGGCTTCAAATCAGGTTTTGGTGGTTGAACACTTGAAGGTATGGACTTAATTGGTCGTGGTGGCAATTCCTCAATTTGTGGCCTCCAATTACTTGTCTTTGATTCTTCCTGAAAATAAATCATTTCCAAATCATCAGATTCATCAATCTCAATTTCATTGGAAGTGGTTGGAAATTGATCATGAATTAATTTTTCAGTAAAGTCCACTTCCTGTAAATCATTATCATCTCTAGGTTGCTTGCAAATGTTGAAAATATTCATCTCTAATGTCATGTTTCCAAATGATAGCTTCATCAGTCCATTCCTACAATTAATCAATGCATTAGAAGTTGCAAGAAATGGACGTCCTAAAATAACAGGAAATGAATTACATACTTCAACAGGTTGTGTGTCCAAGACAATAAAATCCACAGGATAAATGAATTTATCGACTTGTACTAACACATCTTCAATTATTCCTCTTGGCACTTTTATAGATCTATCGGCAAGTAAAAGAGTTATAGAAGTTGGTTTTAACTCACCTAGATTGAGACTCTGAAAAACTGAATATGGAAGTAAATTCACACTAGCACCAAGATCAAGTAAGGCTCTTTCAATTTTATGCTCTCCAATAAAGCAAGAAATTATAGGACAACCAGGGTCTTTATATTTCAAAGCATTATTGTTTTGAAGAATAGCACTTACTTGTTCGGCTAGAAAGGCTTTTTTTTTCACATTCAGTTTCCTCTTCACAGTGCAGAGATCTTTCAAAAATTTAGCATAGGAAGGAACCTGTTTAATTGCATCCAGCAAAGGTATATTGATCCTTACCTGTTTGAAAATTTCATAAATTTCAGAATTGTGATTGACTTTCCTTTGTTTGGTCATAGCTTGAGGAAATGGAAGTGTGATTAGTACTTAAAAGTGCATTTTTGTCATGGTTTTATATCATCATTTTGCACTTGAAGTATCAATAACTCCTTAACTAAAGCATGTTTTATAATAATGTATCTAATAATATAAGATACCTATAATTTATGGTAAATGTCTATTTTTAATGCAGGCCTATCACATAAATGAAAGGATTGATTGATGACTTGAAGAACTTAAATTGCAAGGATAAAGAGATGGTCAAACTTAGAGAAGAGATGTCGGTGCAATCCAAACCGGCACACTATTCGGTAATTGGGTCATATCTGGAGCTACAGATCTCAGATTTAGGTCCAATTTATATGGATGGAAAGGTAAGACATAGGCCTACAACTTTCATATGGAGCCCAAGATCTAAAAAGGCCATTATCAAGTCCAAATTGCAGCAACAACAAAGAAGCTCGAATCTGTCTTCCAGCCCGAGCACTGTTCGGTATTTTGGCCATATCTGGAGTTCTAGAAGTCCAAATGAGCTGAAGTTTTTACACAAGAAAGCTGAGACAATTGCCTACACCTTTCATGTTTACAACTGGCTCCATTTTTGATGTTATCAATGACGTTTTGGGCAGACAAGAGAAGATAAGGATTGTCACCAAGTCAAAAGTTGGCCACCCACTTATCAATTAGTCATCAAATCAATAGTTCCCAATTTTGGCCTATAAAAGGAGGCATTTGCCATGCATTTAGGCATCTTGGTTTCCAGATCAAGATCATGCTCTTCCTTTCTCTCTTTGTATTTTTTGTAATGTTTATGCTTTGCTTTCATTAATATTAAGTTTATGCTTTTCATTTCCTTTCCTTTACTTAGTTAGCTTTTATGTTCTTATTTTGTTTATCTATTTTTCTTTCCTTCATTATGTCTAGCTAAGTTAATTATGTCAAGGTGAAAAGGTTACACTAATGGTGTAAGAATAAGTATAGTGTAAACTTAATATGGACTTTAATGTTTGATACTAACATGTTTTATATTTGTTATCTTGTTCACTCTTTAATACTTTGCTTGTTAAATGACTAATCTTGATTTATGTTGTATAACACTTGGTACAACAAATGCTTGACACTTTCATAGCCCATAATGAATGGTATAACCGACACCTGAGCTATGAAAGGAACTTGATTTGTTGTTAACATAAGTTATAATCATGAATGCTTGACGAGATTTACAAGTATTAGCATTAATTGAATAAGATGACTAATGTAATCATGTTAACAATATATAATCTGATTGGAACCTCCTTTGTGTGTGGTTTCCAATTCAATAATAAGAGTTTATACTATACTTGTTTGATATACCATTAGTGGAACCTCTAACCTTGATATTTTTTTTATTATTATTGTTTAATCCTTACACTAATATTTCATCTCCAAGTTCTCATCATCATCATGATCTTCTTCTTCTTCTCTTTCTTTATTACTACTACTACTACTACTACTACTACTACTACTACTACTACTACTATTATTAGTATTATTATTATTATTAGCAGTAGTAGTATTAGTATTACTATTATTATTATTATTGTTATTGTTATTGTTGTTATTGTTATCGTTATTGTTGTTGTATTATTGTTATTTATAATTTGTACAATTAACCTCCCTGTGGTTCGACCCCGGTCTTGCCGGGTTATTTATTACTTCGACACTCCTGCACTTGGGAGAAGACATCAATCTTTTAGTCGTGTCAAGTTTTTGGCGCCGTTGCCGGGGAGGTAAGTTCTTGTATAAATTATAGTATTTATTTTATTTTCTCTTTTCACTTTTCTTGTATATAACTTTGTTTCTTTTCTTTTGTTTCTTTTTATTTTGTTTTCTTCCTCCTTTTGCTTTCTTCTTCTTTTTTATTTTATTCCTACAAGTGCATGAGAGTGTGGTCACGTACATCAAGTGGTAGACTTTGTAGGATATCCTCATCATTCTCAGAAAATATGGCCGAAGAAGATAATCAATCACTTCATAATGAAAATAATGAGAATAACCGTGTTAGAACACTTAGAGACCACATGAATCCCACAAGAACAAGTGCACCATCATGTATAGTTTTTCCTCCTGATGCATCTCATTTTAATTTTAAACCAGGTATTATTCAACTTTTACCTTCTTTTCATGGCTTAGAATTGGAAAATCCATACTTGCATTTAAGGGAATTTGAAGAGGTGTGCAACACATATAATAACTTAAATTGTAGCATGAACACCATCAGATTAAAGCTTTTTCCTTTTTCATTAAAAGATAAAGCTAAAACATGGCTACAAAATTTAAGACCAGGATCCATTCGTGCTTGGGATGAAATGCAACAACAGTTTTTAAAGAAGTTTTTCCCATCTCATAGAACAAACTCTTTCAAGAGACAAATCACCACTTTCACTCAAAAACCAGGAGAAACATTTTACAAATGTTGGGATAGGTATCGAGACTTGCTTAGTACTTGCCCCCATCATGGTTTTGAAACATGGAGATTGGTTTCACATTTCTATGAAGGGTTAACACCTAAAGATAGACAAATGGTTGAATTGATGTGCAATGGAACTTTTGAAGATAAAGACCCTGATGAAGCAATGGAGTACTTAGACTTGTTAGCTGAAAATGCTCAAAATTGGGACACTGCGGGTACATATGAGGCACCGAGTAAAACTCAACCTCATACATCTAGTGGAGGTATGTACAACCTTAGGGAAGATCATGACCTTCAAGCCAAATTTGCATCTTTAGCTAGAAAAGTCGAGGCACTAGAATTGAAAAAGAGTGGTCAATTAAAATCTGTTGAAAACATTGTGTGTCAAATCTGTGAAACAAATGAACACTCAACCAACGATTGTCCAACCTTGCCTTCTTTTAAAGAATGTCTCCATGAACAAGCTCATGCTTTAAACAGTTTTCAAAGGGCCAACCACAACCCATACTCCCATACATACAACCCTGGTTGGAGGAATCGCCCAAATTTCAGTTGGAAGAGTGAGAATAACAATGCACAAACTTCACAACCACCGTTTCAAGCACACCATAATTTCCAAAATTCTCATGGATATGCACCTTCTTATGCTCCACCTTCTAGAAGAAATCTTGAGGAAACATTGCATGCATTCATTGAAAAGCAAGAGACAATTAATACTCAACTTGTTCAAAACATGACAGATTTTAAAGATACTCTTGCTAAATTAACATCTGCTCTTAGTTTCCAAGAGAAAGGTAAGTTTCCATCTCAAACACAACAAAATCTCAAAGGGCAATACAATGCAAATGCAAGTAGTTCCGGAAGCCAACACATGGATCAAGTCAAATCAGTCACTACTCTGCGCAGTGGTAAGGTTATTGAAAAACCCTCTCTTGAACCTTATGAGAAAGATGATGAGTCAATCTCTGAGGGTAAGGAAGGGGATGAATCTGAAAATTATAAAGAAACGACTGATTCACCGTCAGTACTTCCATTTCCTCAAGCCATGACCAAACAAAGGAAAGTTAATCACAACTCTGAAATCTTTGAAACTTTCAAACAGGTAAGGATCAATATACCTTTGCTGGATGCTATTAAACAGGTTCCTTCCTATGCTAAATTTTTGAAAGATCTATGCACTATGAAGAGGAAACTGAATGTGAAAAAGAAAGCCTTTCTAGCCGAACAAGTAAGTGCTATTCTTCAAAACAATAATGCTTTGAAATATAAAGACCCTGGTTGTCCTACAATTTCTTGCTTTATTGGAGAGCATAAAATTGAAAAAGCCTTACTTGATCTTGGTGCTAGTGTGAATTTACTTCCATATTCAGTTTTTCAGAGTCTCAATCTAGGTGAGTTAAAACCAACTTCTATATCTCTTTTACTTGCCGATAGATCTGTAAAAGTGCCTAAAGGAATAATTGAAGATGTGTTAGTACAAGTCGATAAATTCATTTATCCTGTGGATTTTATTGTCTTGGACACAGAACCTGTTGAAGCATGTAATTCATTTCCTGTTATTTTAGGACGTCCGTTTCTTGCAACCTCTAACGCATTGATTAATTGTAGGAATGGACTGATGAAGCTATCATTTGGAAACATGACATTGGAGATGAATATTTTTAACATTTGCAAGCAACTTGGAGATGATAATGATTTACAAGAAGTAGATCATATTGATGAATTAGTTTATGATCAACTTGAATCTACTTTAAGTAAAAATGAATTGGATGAAACTGAAGATTTGCAAATGATTTATTCTGAGGAAGAAATCACGGATGAAACAAGCACCGAAAATGTTGATGCAACTCTTTTGTCAACATTAACAACAGATTCGACATCTAACATCACACCAATCGATGATTGCTTTCCTAACGAATCCTTACTTTCTCTTAGTCCAATGCCTTGGTATGATAAAAATATCAATTTTCTTGCTTTAGGAGATTTGCCAGCTGATTGGAGTACCCAAGACAAAGAAAAGTTTTTGAACGAAGTGAAGAGCTTTTATTGTGTTGCCCTAACTTATTCAAATATTGTCCTGATCAAATATTTTAAAGATTCATTCCTGACAATGAGGTAAGTAGTGTCATTAAACTTTGTCATTCTGAAGCATGTGGAAGTTATTTTTCGTCAAAAAAGACAATTGCAAAAATCTTTCAAAATGGATTTTATTGGCCCACCATGTTCAAGGACACACATGCATTCTGTAAAACTTGTGAAAATTGTCAAAAAATTGACACTGGTCAAAAAGTTTTGTTTTATGATTCTCAACTCTATGCATTCCCTAAAGAGCTAAGATTAAGATGGACCAATCCTTATGGGGCCTGTGATATTGAGAATTCAATGAATGACAATGATTTTAAAGAAAATGGACATCGTTTGAAAGCTTACTTTGATAATTTTCCTAGTGAAAATGAATCAGCTGGTTTGAATGATCTTGTAGATAAAGGTTCATTATTTTTTTTTCTCACATTTTCTTTTTTTTATGTTTTTTTTTTAGTGATTTTTGCTAGTTTCTCTCACCCCGGTCAAATGGCGGATAACGGTACTCCGTGACTTAAGTCGGTTCTTTCAGTTTCCCACAATTACTGATATCTGTGTATATATCTGTGCAATTCTTTGAATCTCTCTTCCAATTCTCATTTGAAAATGGACACTAATCTTGAAAAATTGAAAAAGTATTTTCCCGCTCTGCGTCAGAATGCGATTACAAAAATTTACCGTGCTAGATGTGCAAGATTGAGATTGTTAATGAATCATGGAATTCCTGAAGATATTCGCTGGTTGATTGAAGCAAAGGTCCGATTATCAGGTGAGTCCTCTAATTACTTCATTTCACACATGCCTGGAACAGGTAAAAGCACTTTTGCAAAGAAGCGTCGTGCAAAACGACTGGATGTCTGTCATCGATGTGCTAGATGGACTTGTAATACACAATGTCGTTCTTTAGGAATGGTATCTATAAATCGTGAAGATAAAATACAATTCATTAAGGATGGCTTGAGTAAGGAGTCTTTAGATAATCTTCTATTGACTCTTGAGACGCATCCTAGTGGAGATGTGCATCGTGCAATTCATGATTTATGGCCACTATTTCATAAAGAACATGATCGACTTAGTCTTGGGAATCTGACTAAAAAAGACCCTGTTTGCCAGTTTTTAAGAAAACTGGATGGGAAGCCTATCCCCGACCTATAGAGGGCGTTTAAGCCGTTCTTGGACGTAAAACCAAGGGAAGATGTGAGCCACAATCACAACTACCTGTACATACACATGTTTTTTTCAAAAGTAAATAAATAAATAAATAAAAAGAGAGAGAGAGAGAGAGTGTGAGACTCCAGCTGGCCTACATATAGATGTTATGATTGCCTTTCTAATTTCTCATCTATAAAACCCTTTTTTCCTTCCTTTCATTTCTACTCAACCCATACATTCAACAAATACAGAAGTGTGTAGAAATGGCAAGTTCCTCAAGTCATCAAATAAGAAATATTTGTGTTTTCGGTGGATCTAGTCCTGGGAAAGAAAAGGAGTTTTTAGAATCAGCAAATCATCTTGGTCAGGTGCTAGCTGAGAGAAAGATTCATTTAGTGTATGGGGGAGGCAGTCTTGGGTTAATGGGAGGTGTGTCAATAGCTGCATTTTTAGGAGGTAGTCAAGTTTTGGGGGTCGTCCCTGAAGCTTTGGCACAAGGGGACATCATTGGAAAAACAATTGGAGAGGAACTTCAGGTCTCTACAATGTCGGCTCGAATGAATGCAATGTTTAACCATGCTGATGCTTTCATTGCTTTACCAGGTGGTCTAGGCACATTGGAAGAGATCTTTCATATTTCCTCTTGGGCTCAATTGCACATTCACCATAAACCCATTGGTTTGTTAAATGTTAATGGTTATTATGATAAGTTGTTGTCTTTTCTTGATCATGCTGTGGAACAGGAATTTCTAACATCTTCTCCACGACAAATCATAATCTCTGCTACTACTGCTGAACAATTGATTGACCAACTACAATCTTTCACTCCTGTGATTGATCCTTCCATGAGTCGCATAAATTGGTCATCTAAGGAAAGCCGTAAAAAGCTTAGATTGGATTTGAGCCTTCATTTGTGAATTTTTGTGTCTTTTGGTTTTATTATTGTGTTTTGTTATTTCTTATTTTTTCAGTGTGTTTCAGGTTTTATCAGTGTTCGTTATTTCAGGTGATATCTTCTATACTCTATCTTTCTACCTTAGAACATTGAGGGCAATGTCTCGTTTTGGTTGGGGGGAGAGGGTAGTAGTTGATAAAAAAAAAAAAAAAGAAAACTGTTTTTCATTTCATAAAGCATGTGCATAATTGTTGTTACTAGGATGGCAGAGTAAAGGAGTTCTTTTGTTAAAGTGACTCTTGAGACGCATCTTAGTAACCATTCTTAACAAGGTCTATTATAATACTTCCTGAAATATTCAGGTTTACAAACTCTCGTATTGTTACCACTTAATTCTGCTCATATGTATTCTTAAACCTTAATTTACACACACACACTTTAACATATGATTGTGGGTTGCATATTGGATTATTACATTATTTATGTTCTTTTGTTAAAGGTAACAACTAAGGGAAAGGGATTGTATATAATAAAAAAAAAACAAAAACAAAAACAAAAAAAAGAAAACAAAACGAAAAAAAAATGATGATAATAAAAATATAGATAAGTTTGGTTTCGTAGCCTCCCTAACCTAAGCAATTAAGCCCGAAGGGGTGTTTTAACACCTAATACCCTAAAGTCAACTGACTTGGGAGCTATTGGCCCAACGCTTGTTACATGGGTTGAGGAGAAAAGCTTAAGGGAATCAAACATTGCACTATCTACATATCAGTATCTACGACCCGAGTTACTAAGCTCGTAGGGGTGTCTTAACACTTAATGCCCTAAGACCAACTGGTCTGGGAGTCATTAGCTGAAAGCTCGTTACATGGGTTAAAGATGCTTGATGTTTTTAAATTATATGTATATAGAGTTAAAAAAAAAAAAAAGACAAAAAGACAAAAATAGTAATCCCAACCCAAGGAAGTTAACCTTAAACATTAGAACAAAAATTTTGTTTTCTTCCAAGAAAAGCCCCATAATTATGTGTTGATACATTGAGCACAAAAGAAAGGTTTATTAATATCTTGTTAAGAGGTATTGAACAGATATATAAATTTAATGAGAGTTTGTTTATCTAGATAGATTAATGGAAGTTAAATAATGAATACCTTGCTTTGTGAAATTTGCAAATTGTTGTAACGCTTTGATTACTAGGGACTAGTAATAAGCTGGTTGGGGGGTGTGATTAGTACTTAAAAGTGCATTTTTGTCATGGTTTTATATCATCATTTTGCACTTGAAGTATCAATAACTCCTTAACTAAAGCATGTTTTATAATAATGTATCTAATAATATAAGATACCTATAATTTGTGGTAAATATCTATTTTTAATGCAGGCCTATCACATAAATGAAAGGATTGATTGATGACTTGAAGAACTTAAATTGCAAGGATAAAGAGATGGTCAAACTTAGAGAAGAGATGTCGGTGCAATCCAAACCGGAACACTATTCGGTAATTGGGTCATATCTGGAGCTACAGATCTCAGATTTAGGTCCAATTTATATGGATGGAAAGGTAAGACATAGGCCTACAACTTTCATATGGAGCCTAAGATCTAAAAAGGCCATTATCAAGTCCAAATTGTAGCAACAACAAAGAAGCTCGAATCTGTCTTCCAGCCCAAGTACTGTTCGGTATTTTGGCCATATCTGGAGTTCTAGAAGTCCAAATGAGCTGAATGTTTTACACAAGAAAGCTGAGACAATTGCCTACAACTTTCATGTTTACAACTGGCTCCAGTTTTGACGTTATCAATGACGTTTTGGGCAGACAAGAGAAGATAAGGATTGTCACCAAGTCAAAAGTTGGCCACCCACTTATCAATTAGTCATCAAATCAATAGTTCCCAATTTTGGCCTATAAAAGGAGGCATTTGCCATGCATTTAGGCATCTTGGTTTCCAGATCAAGATCATGCTCTTCCTTTCTCTCTTTGTATTTTTTGTAATGTTTATGCTTTGCTTTCATTAATATTAAGTTTATGCTTTTCATTTCCTTTCCTTTACTTAGTTAGCTTTTATGTTCTTATTTTGTTTATCTATTTTTCTTTCCTTCATTATGTCTAGCTAAGTTAATTATGTCAAGGTGAAAAGGTTACACTAATGGTGTAAGAATAAGTATAGTGTAAACTTAATATGGACTTTAATGTTTGATACTAACATGTTTTATATTTGTTATCTTGTTCACTCTTTAATACTTTGCTTGTTAAATGACTAATCTTGATTTATGTTGTATAACACTTGGTACAACAAATGCTTGACACTTTCATAGCCCATAATGAATGGTATAACCGACACCTGAGCTATGAAAGGAACTTGATTTGTTGTTAACATAAGTTATAATCATGAATGCTTGACGAGATTTACAAGTATTAGCATTAATTGAATAAGATGACTAATGTAATCATGTTAACAATATATAATCTGATTGGAACCTCCTTTGTGTGTGGTTTCCAATTCAATAATAAGAGTTTATACTATACTTGTTTGATATACCATTAGTGGAACCTCTAACCTTGATATTTTTTTTATTATTATTGTTTAATCCTTACACTAATATTTCATCTCCAAGTTCTCATCATCATCATGATCTTCTTCTTCTTCTCTTTCTTTATTATTATTACTACTACTACTGCTACTACTACTACTACTACTACTACTATTATTAGTATTATTATTATTATTAGCAGTAGTAGTATTAGTATTACTATTATTATTATTATTGTTATTGTTATTGTTGTTATTGTTATCGTTATTGTTGTTGTATTATTGTTATTTATAATTTGTACAATTAACCTCCCTGTGGTTCGACCCCGGTCTTGCCGGGTTATTTATTACTTCGACACTCCTGCACTTGGGAGAAGACATCAATCTTTTAGTCGTGTCAAAGTGCTGGCGGTGAATCAGTCGTTTCTTTGCAATTTTCAGATTCATCCCCTTCCTTATCCTCAGAGATTGACTCATCATCTTTCTCATAAGGTTCAAGAGAGGGTTTTTCAATAACCTTACCACTACGCAGAGTAGTGACTGATTTGACTTGATCCATGTGTTGGCTTCCGGAACTACTTGCATTTGCATTGTATTGCCCTTTGGGATTTTGTTGTGTTTGAGATGGAAACTTACCTTTCTCTTGGAAACTAAGAGCAGATGTTAATTTAGCAAGAGTATCTTTAAAATCTGTCATCTTTTGACCAAGTTGAGTATTAATTGTCTCTTGCTTTTCAATGAATGCATGCAATGTTTCCTCAAGATTTCTTCTAGGAGGTGGAGCATAAGGAGGTGCATATCCATGAGAATTTTGGAAATTATGGTGTGCTTGAAACGGTGGTTGTGAAGTTTGTGCATTATTGTTCTCACTCTTCCAACTGAAATTTGGGTGATTCCTCCAACCAGGGTTGTATGTTTGGGAGTATGGGTTGTGGTTGGCCCTTTGAAAACTGTTTAAAGCATGGGCTTGTTCATGGAGACATTCTTTAAAAGAAGGCAAGGTTGGACAATCATTGGTTGAGTGTTCATTTGTTTCACAGATTTGACACACAATGTTTTCAACAGATTTTAATTGACCACTCTTTTTCAATTCTAGTGCCTCAACTTTTCTAGCTAAAGATGCAAACTTGGCCTGAAAGTCATGATCTTCCCTAAGGTTGTACATACCTCCATTAGATGTATGAGGTTGAGTTTTACTCGGTGCCTCATAAGTACCCGCGGTGTCCCAATTTTGAGCATTTTCAGCTAACAAGTCTAAGTACTCCATTGCTTCATTAGGGTCTTTATCTTCAAAAGTTCTATTGCACATCAATTCAACCATTTGCCTATCTTTAGGTGTTAACCCTTCATAGAAATGTGAAACCAATCTCCATGTTTCAAAACCATGATGAGGGCAAGTACTAAGCAAGTCTCGATACCTATCCCAACATTGGTAAAATGTTTCTCCTGGTTTTTGAGTGAAAGTGGTGATTTGTCTCTTGAAAGAGTTTGTTCTATGAGATGGAAAAAACTTCTTTAAAAACTGTTGTTGCATTTCATCCCAAGCATGAATGGATCCTGGTCTTAAATTTTATAGCCATGTTTTAGCTTTATCTTTTAATGAAAAAGGAAAAAGCTTTAATCTGATGGTGTTCATGCTACAATTTAAGTTATTATATGTGTTGCACACCTCCTCAAATTCCCTTAAATGCAAGTATGGATTTTCCAATTCTAAGCCATGAAAAGAAGGTAAAAGTTGAATAATGCCTGGTTTAAAATTAAAATGAGATGCATCAGGAGCAAAAACTATGCATGACGGTGCACTTGTTCTTGTGGGATTCATGTGGTCTCTAAGTGTTCTAGCACGGTTATTCTCATTATTTTCATTATGAAGTGATTGATTATCTTCTTCGGCCATATTTTCTGAAAATGATGAGGATATCCTACAAAGTCTACCACTTGATGTACGTGACCACACTCTCATGCACTTGTAGGAATAAAATAAAAAAAAAAAAAGAAGAAGAAGAAAGCAAAAGAAGAAGGAAGAAAACAAAATAAAAAGAAATAAAAGCAAAGAAATAAAGTTATATACAAGAAAAGTGAAAAGAGAAAATAAAATAAATACTATAATTTATACAAGAACTTACCTCCCCGGCAACGGCGCCAAAAACTTGACACGACTAAAAGGTTGATGTCTTCTCCCAAGTGCAGGAGTGTCGAAGTAATAAATAACCCGGCAAGACCGGGGTCGAACCACAGGGAGGTTAATTGTACAAATTATAAACAACAATTATAAAACAACAACAACAACAATAACAATAGTAATAATAGTAGTAGTAGTACTAATAATAATAATAATAATAATAATAATAATAATAATAATAATAAAGAAAGAGAAGAAGAAGAAGATGATGATGATGAGAACTTAAAGATGAAATATTAATGTAAGGATTAAACAAATGTCAAGGTTAGAGGTTCCACTAATGGTATATCAAACAAGTATAGTATAAACTCTTATTATTGAATTGGAAACCACACACAAAGGAGGTTCCAATCATATTATATATTGTTAACATGATTACATTAGTCATCTTATTCAATTAATGCTAATACTTGTAAATCTCGTCAAGCATTCATGATTATAACTTATGTTAACAAAAAATCAAGTTCCTTTCATAGGTCAGGTGTCGGTTATACCATACATTATGGGCTATGAAAGTGCCAAGCATTTGTTGTACCAAGTTTTATACAACATAAATCAAGATTAGTCATTTAACAAGCAAAGTATTAAAGAGTGAACAAGATAACAAATATAAAACATGTTAGTATCAAACATTAAAGTCCATATTAAGTTTACATTATACTTATTCTCACACCATTAGTGTAACCTTTTCACCTTGACATAATTAACTTAGCTAGACATAATGAAAGAAAAAAAAATAGATAAACAAAATAACAACATAAAAGTTAACTAAGTAAAGGAAAGGAAATGAAAGGCATAAACTTAATATTAATGAAAACAAAGCATAAAAAATACAAAGAGAGAAAGGAAGAGCATGATTGATTAGTACTTAAAAGTGCATTTTTATCATGGTTTTATATCATCATTTTGCACTTGAAGTATCAATAACTCCTTAACTAAAATATGTTTTATAATAATGTATCTAATAATATAAGATACCTATAATTTGTAGTAAATGTCTATTTTTAATGCAGGTCTATCACATAAATGAAAGGATTGATTGATGACTTGAAGAACTTAAATTGCATGGATAAAGAGATGGTCAAACTTAGAGAAGAGATGTCGGTGCAATCCAAACCGGAACACTATTCGGTAATTGGGTCATATCTGGAGCTACAGATCTCAGATTTAGGTCCAATTTATATGGATGGAAAGGTAAGACATAGGCCTACAACTTTCATATGGAGCCCAAGATCTAAAAAGGCCATTATCAAGTCCAAATTGTAGCAACAACAAAGAAGCCCGAATCTGTCTTCCAGCCCGAGCACTGTTCGGTATTTTGGCCATATCTGGAGTTCTAGAAGTCCAAATGAGCTGAATTCTTTACACAAGAAAGCTGAGACAATTGCCTACAACTTTCATGTTTGCACCTAGCTCCAGTTTTGACGTTATCAATGACGTTTTGGGCAGACAAGAGAAGATAAGGATTGTCACCAAGTCAAAAGTTGGCCACCCACTTATCAATTAGTCATCAAATCAATAGTTCCCAATTTTGGCCTATAAAAGGAGGCATTTGCCATGAATTTAGGCATCTTGGTTTCCAGATCAAGATCATGCTCTTCCTTTCTCTCTTTGTATTTTTTGTAATATTTATGCTTTGCTTTCATTAATATCAAGTTTATGCCTTTCATTTCCTTTCCTTTACTTAATTAGCTTTTATGTTCTTATTTTGTTTATCTATTTTGCTTTCTTTCATTATGTCTAGTTAAGTTAATTATGTCAAGGTGAAAAGGTTACACTAATGGTGTAAAAATAAGTATAGTGTAAACTTAATATGGACTTTAATGTTTGATACTAACATGTTTTATATTTGTTATCTTGTTCACTCTTTAATACTTTGCTTGTTAAATGACTAATCTTGATTTATGTTGTATAACACTTGGTACAACAAATGCTTGGCACTTTCATAGCCCATAATGTATGGTATAACCGACACCTGAGCTATGAAAGGAACTTGATTTGTTGTTAACATAAGTTATAATCATGAATGCTTGACGAGATTTACAAGTATTAGCATTAATTGAATAAGATGACTAATGTAATCATGTTAAAAATATATAATCTGATTGGAACCTCCTTTGTGTGTGGTTTCCAATTCAATAATAAGAGTTTATACTATACTTGTTTGATATACCATTAGTGGAACCTCTAACCTTGACATTTGTTATTATTATTGTTTAATCCTTACATTAATTTTCCATCTCTAAGTTCTCATCATCATCATCTTCTTCTTCTTCTCTTTCTTTATTATTATTATTATTATTATTATTATTATTATTATTATTATTATTATTATTAGTATTACTACCACTATTATTATTATTATTATTATTATTATTATTATTATTATTGTTGTTGTTGTTGTTGTTGTTGTTGTTGTTGTTATTGTTGTTTATAATTGTTGTCTATAATTTGTACAATTAACCTCCCTGTGGTTCGACCCCGGTCTTGCCGGGTTATTTATTACTTCGACACTCCTGCACTTGGGAGAAGACATCAATCTTTCAGTCGTGTCAAGTTTTTGGCGCCGTTGCCGGGGAGGTAAGTTCTTGTATAAATTATAATATTTATTTTATTTTCTCTTTTCACTTTTCTTGTATATAACGTTATTTCTTTTCTCTTGTTTCTTCTTCTTTTGTTTTCTGTTTTCTTTTATTTTATTCCTACACGTGCATGAGAGTGTGGTCACGTACATCAAGTGGTAGACTTTGTAGGATATCCTCATCATTTTCAGAAAATATGGCCGAAGAAGATAATCAATCACTTCATAATGAAAATAATGAGAATAACCGTGCTAGAACACTTAGAGACCACATGAATCCCACAAGAACAAGTGCACCATCATGCATAGTTTTTCCTCCCGATGCATCTCATTTTAATTTTAAACCAGGCATTATTCAACTTTTACCTTCATTTCATGGCTTGGAATTGGAAAATCCATACTTGCATTTAAGAGAATTTGAGGAGGTCTGCAACACATATAATAATTTAAATTGTAGCATGAACACCATCAGATTAAAGCTTTTTCCTTTTTCATTAAAAGATAAAGCTAAAACATGGCTACAAAATTTGAGACTAGGATCCATTCATGCTTGGGATGAAATGCAACAACAATTTTTAAAGAAGTTTTTCCCATCTCATAGAACAAACTCTTTCAAGAGACAAATCACCACTTTCACTCAAAAACCAGGAGAAACATTTTACCAATGTTGGGATAGGTATCGAGACTTGCTTAGTACTTGCCCTCATCATGGTTTTGAAACATGGAGATTGGTTTCACATTTCTATGAAGGGTTAACACCTAAAGATAGACAAATGGTTGAGTTGATGTGCAATGGAACTTTTGAAGATAAAGACCCTGATGAAGCAATGGAGTACTTAGACTTGTTAGCTGAAAATGCTCAAAATTGGGACACCGCGGGTACATATGAGGCACCGAGTAAAACTCAACCTCATACATCTAGTGGAGGTATGTACAACCTTAGGTAAGATCATGACCTTCAAGCCAAGTTTGCATCTTTAGCTAGAAAAGTCGAGGCACTAGAATTGAAAAAGAGTGGTCAATTAAAATTTGCTGAAAACATTGTGTGTCAAATCTGTGAAACAAATGAACACTCAACCAACGATTGTCCAACCTTGCCTTCTTTTAAAGAATGTCTCCATGAACAAGCTCATGCTTTAAACAGTTTTCAAAGGGCCAACCACAACCCATACTCTCAAACATACAACCCTGGTTGGAGGAATCACCCAAATTTTAGTTGGAAGAGTGAGAACAACAATGCACAAACTTCACAACCACCATTTCAAGCACACCATAATTTCCAAAATTCTCATGGATATGCACCTTCTTATGCTCCACCTTCTAGAAGAAATCTTGAGGAAACATTGCATGCATTCATTGAAAAGCAAGAGACAATTAATACTCAACTTATTCAAAACATGACAGATTTTAAAGATACTCTTGCTAAATTAACATCTGCTCTTAGTTTCCAAGAGAAAGGTAAGTTTCCATCTCAAACACAACAAAATCCCAAAGGGCAATACAATGCAAATGCAAGTAGTTCCGGAAGCCAACACATGGATCAAGTCAAATCAGTCACTACTCTGCGCAGTGGTAAGGTTATTGAAAAACCCTCTCTTGAACCTTATGAGAAAGATGATGAGTCAATCTCTGAGGGTAAGGAAGGGGATGAATCTGAAAATTGCAAAGAAACGACTGACTCACCGCCAGCACTTCCATTTCCTCAAGCCATGACCAAACAAAGGAAAGTTAATCACAACTCTGAAATCTTTGAAACTTTCAAACAGGTAAGGATCAATATACCTTTGCTGGATGCTATTAAACAGGTTCCTTCCTATGCTAAATTTTTGAAAGATCTCTGCACTGTGAAGAGGAAACTGAATGTGAAAAAGAAAGCCTTTCTAGCCGAACAAGTAAGTGCTATTCTTCAAAACAATAATGCTTTGAAATATAAAGACCCTGGTTGTCCTACAATTTCCTGCTTTATTGGAGAGCATAAAGTTGAAAGAGCCTTACTTGATCTTGGTGCTAGTGTGAATTTACTTCCATATTCAGTTTTTCAGAGTCTCAATCTAGGTGAGTTAAAACCAACTTCTATATCTCTTTTACTTGCCGATAGATCTGTAAAAGTGCCTAGAGGAATAATTGAAGATGTGTTAGTACAAGTCGATAAATTCATTTATCCTGTGGATTTTATTGTCTTGGACACAAAACCTGTTGAAGCATGTAATTCATTTCCTGTTATTTTAGGACGTCCGTTTCTTGCAACCTCTAATGCATTGATTAATTGTAGGAATGGACTGATGAAGCTATCATTTGGAAACATGACATTGGAGATGAATATTTTCAACATTTGCAAGCAACCTGGAGATGATAATGATTTACAAAAAGTAGATCATATTGACGAATTAGTTTATGATCAACTTGAATCTACTTTAAGTAAAAATGGATTGGATGAAACTGAAGATTTGCAAATGATTTATTCTGAGGAAGAAATCACGGATGAAAAACGCACAGAAAATGTTGATGCGAATCTTTTGTCAACAATGACAACAGATTCGACATCTGACATCACACCAATCGATGATTGCTTTCCTAACGAATCCTTACTTTCTCTTAGTCCAATGCCTTGGTATAATAAAAATATCAATTTTCTTTCTTTAGGAGATTTGCCAGCTGATTGGAGTACGCAAGACAAAGAAAAGTTTTTGAACGAAGTGAAGAGCTTTTACTGTGATGACCCTAACTTATTCAAATATTGTCCTGATCAAATATTTCAAAGATTCATTCCCGACAATGAGGTAAGTTGTGTCATTAAACTTTGTCATTCTGAAGCATGTGGAAGTTATTTCTCGTCAAAAAAGACAATTGCAAAAATCTTTCAAAATGGATTTTATTGGCCTACCATGTTCAAGGACACGCATGCATTCTGCAAAACTTGTGAAAATTGTCAAAAGATTGATACTGGTCAAAAAGTTTTGTTTTATAATTCTCAACTCTATGCAGTCCCTAGAGAGCTAAGACCAAGATGGAGCAATCCTTATGGGGCCTGTGATATTAAGAATTCAATGAATGACAATGATTTTAAGGAAAATGGACATCGTTTGTAAGCTTACTTTGATAATTTTCCTAGTGAAAATGAATCAACTGGTTGGAATGATCTTGTAGATAAAGGTTGATTATTTTTTTTCTCACATTGTTTTTGTGTTTTTTTTTTTAGTGATTTTTGCTAGTTTATCTCACCCCGGTCAAATGGCGGATAACGGTACTCCGTGACTTAAGTCGGTTCTTTCAGTTTCCCACAATTACTGATATCTGTGTATATATCTGTGCAATTCTTTGAATCTCTCTTCCAATTCTCATTTGAAAATGGACACTAATCTTGAAAAATTGAAAAATTATTTTCCCGCTCTGCCTCAGAATGCGATTACAAAAATTTACCGTGCTAGATGTGCAAGATTGAGATTGTTAATGAATCATGGAATTCCTGAAGATATTCGCTGGTTGATTGAAGCAAAGGTCCGATTATCAGGTGAGTCCTCTAATTACTTCATTTCACACATGCCTGGAACAGGTAAAAGCACTTTTGCAAAGAAGCGTCGTGCAAAACGACTGGATGTCTGTCATCGATGTGCTAGATGGACTTGTAATACACAATGTCGTTCTTTAGGAATGGTATCTATAAACCGTGAAGATAAAATACAATTCATTAAGGATGGCCTGAGTAAGGAGTCTTTAGATAATCTTCTATTGACTCTTGAGACGCATCCTAGTGGAGATGTGCATCGTGCAATTCATGATTTATGGCCACTATTTCATAAAGAACATAATCGACTTAGTCTTGGGAATCTGACTAAAAAAGACCCTGTTTGCCAGTTTTTAAGAAAACTGGATGGGAAGCCTATCCCCGACCCATAGAGGGCGTTTAAGCTGTTCTTGGACGTAAAACCAAGGGAAGATGTGAGCCACAATCACAACTACCTGTACATACACATGCTTTTTTTTCAAAAGTAAATAAATAAATAAATAAAAAGAGAGAGAGAGAGTGTGAGACTCCAGTTGGCCTACATATAGATGTTATGATTGCCTTTCTAATTTATCATCTATAAAACCCTCTTTTCCTTCCTTTCATTTCTACTCAACCCATACCTTCAACAAATACAGAAGTGTGTAGAAATGGCAAGTTCCTCAAGTCATCAAATAAGAAATATTTGTGTTTTCGGTGGATCTAGTCCTGGGAAAGAAAAGGAGTTTTTAGAATCAGCAAATCATCTTGGTCAGGTGCTAGCTGAGAGAAAGATTCATTTAGTGTATGGGGGAGGCAGTCTTGGGTTAATGGGAGGTGTGTCAATAGCTGCATTTTTAGGAGGTAGTCAAGTTTTAGGAGTCGTCCCTGAAGCTTTGGCACAAGGGGACATCATTGGAAAAACAATTGGAGAGGAACTTCAGGTCTCCACAATGTCGGCTCGAATGAATGCAATGTTTAACCATGCTGATGCTTTCATTGCTTTACCAGGTGGTCTAGGCACATTGGAAGAGATCTTTCATATTTCCTCTTGGGCTCAATTGCACATTCACCATAAACCCATTGGTTTGTTAAATGTTAATGGTTATTATGATAAGTTGTTGTCTTTTCTTGATCATGCTATGGAACAGGAATTTCTAACATCTTCTACACGACAAATCAGAATCTCTGCTACTACTGCTGAACAATTGATTGACCAACTACAATCTTTCACTCCTGTGATTGATCCTTCCATGAGTCGCATAAATTGGTCATCTAAGGAAAGCCATAAAAAGCTTAGATTGGATTTGAGCCTTCATTTGTGAATTTTTATGTATTTTGGTTTTATTATTGTGTTTTGTTATTTCTTATTTTTGTTTCAGTGTGTTTCAGGTTTTGTCAGTGTTCGTTATTTCAGGTGATATCTTCTATACTCTATCTTTATACCTTAGAACATTGAGGACAATGTCTCGTTTTGGTTGGGGGGAGAGGGTAGTAGTTGATAAAAAAAAAAAAAAAGAAAACTGTTTTTCATTTCATAAAGCATGTGCATAATTGTTGTTACTAGGATGGCAGAGTAAAGGAGTTCTTTTGTTAAAGCGACTCTTGAGACGCATCTTAGTAACCATTCTTAACAAGGTCTATTATAATACTTCCTGAAATATTCAGGTTTACAAACTCTCGTATTGTTATCACTTAATTCTGCTCATATACTTATTTAACATGTATTCTTAAACCTTAATTTACACACACACACTTTAACATATGATTGTGGGTTGCATATTGGATTATTACATTATTTATGTTCTTTTGTTAAAGGTAACAACTAAGGGAAAGGAATTGTATATAATTAAAAAAAAAACAAAAACAAAAACAAAAAAAAGAAAACAAAACGAAAAAAAATGATGATAATAAAAATATAGATAAGTTTGGTTTCGTAGCCTCCCTAACCTAAGCAATTAAGCCCGAAGGGGTGTTTTAACACCTAATACCCTAAAGTTAACTAACTTGGGAGCTATTGGCCCAACGCTTGTTACATGGGTTGAGGAGAAAAGCTTAAGGGAATCAAACATTGCACTATCTACATATCAGTATCTACGACCCGAGTTACTAAGCTCGTAGGGGTGTCTTAACACTTAATGCCCTAAGACCAACTGGTCTGGGAGTCATTAGCTGAAAGCTCGTTACATGGGTTAAAGATGCTTGATGTTTTTAAATTATATGTATATAGAGTTAAAAAAAAAAAAAAGACAAAAAGACAAAAATAGTAATCCCAACCCAAGGAAGTTAACCTTAAACATTAGAACAAAAATTTTGTTTTCTTCCAAGAAAAGCCCCATAATTATGTGTTGATACATTGAGCACAAAAGAAAGGTTTATTAATATCTTGTTAAGAGGTATTGAACAGATATATAAATTTAATGAGAGTTTGTTTATCTAGATAGATTAATGGAAGTTAAATAATGAATACCTTGCTTTGTGAAATTTGCAAATTGTTGTAACGCTTTGATTACTAGGGACTAGTAATAAGCTGGTTGGGGGGTGTGATTAGTACTTAAAAGTGCATTTTTGTCATGGTTTTATATCATCATTTTGCACTTGAAGTATCAATAACTCCTTAACTAAAGCATGTTTTATAATAATGTATCTAATAATATAAGATACCTATAATTTGTGGTAAATATCTATTTTTAATGCAGGCCTATCACATAAATGAAAGGATTGATTGATGACTTGAAGAACTTAAATTGCAAGGATAAAGAGATGGTCAAACTTAGAGAAGAGATGTCGGTGCAATCCAAACCGGAACACTATTCGGTAATTGGGTCATATCTGGAGCTACAGATCTCAGATTTAGGTCCAATTTATATGGATGGAAAGGTAAGACATAGGCCTACAACTTTCATATGGAGCCTAAGATCTAAAAAGGCCATTATCAAGTCCAAATTGTAGCAACAACAAAGAAGCTCGAATCTGTCTTCCAGCCCAAGTACTGTTCGGTATTTTGGCCATATCTGGAGTTCTAGAAGTCCAAATGAGCTGAATGTTTTACACAAGAAAGCTGAGACAATTGCCTACAACTTTCATGTTTACAACTGGCTCCAGTTTTGACGTTATCAATGACGTTTTGGGCAGACAAGAGAAGATAAGGATTGTCACCAAGTCAAAAGTTGGCCACCCACTTATCAATTAGTCATCAAATCAATAGTTCCCAATTTTGGCCTATAAAAGGAGGCATTTGCCATGCATTTAGGCATCTTGGTTTCCAGATCAAGATCATGCTCTTCCTTTCTCTCTTTGTATTTTTTGTAATGTTTATGCTTTGCTTTCATTAATATTAAGTTTATGCTTTTCATTTCCTTTCCTTTACTTAGTTAGCTTTTATGTTCTTATTTTGTTTATCTATTTTTCTTTCCTTCATTATGTCTAGCTAAGTTAATTATGTCAAGGTGAAAAGGTTACACTAATGGTGTAAGAATAAGTATAGTGTAAACTTAATATGGACTTTAATGTTTGATACTAACATGTTTTATATTTGTTATCTTGTTCACTCTTTAATACTTTGCTTGTTAAATGACTAATCTTGATTTATGTTGTATAACACTTGGTACAACAAATGCTTGACACTTTCATAGCCCATAATGAATGGTATAACCGACACCTGAGCTATGAAAGGAACTTGATTTGTTGTTAACATAAGTTATAATCATGAATGCTTGACGAGATTTACAAGTATTAGCATTAATTGAATAAGATGACTAATGTAATCATGTTAACAATATATAATCTGATTGGAACCTCCTTTGTGTGTGGTTTCCAATTCAATAATAAGATTTTATACTATACTTGTTTGATATACCATTAGTGGAACCTCTAACCTTGATATTTTTTTTATTATTATTGTTTAATCCTTACACTAATATTTCATCTCCAAGTTCTCATCATCATCATGATCTTCTTCTTCTTCTCTTTCTTTATTATTATTACTACTACTACTGCTACTACTACTACTACTACTACTACTATTATTAGTATTATTATTATTATTAGCAGTAGTAGTATTAGTATTACTATTATTATTATTATTGTTATTGTTATTGTTGTTATTGTTATCGTTCTTGTTGTTGTATTATTGTTATTTATAATTTGTACAATTAACCTCCCTGTGGTTCGACCCCGGTCTTGCCGGGTTATTTATTACTTCGACACTCCTGCACTTGGGAGAAGACATCAATCTTTTAGTCGTGTCAAAGTGCTGGCGGTGAATCAGTCGTTTCTTTGCAATTTTCAGATTCATCCCCTTCCTTATCCTCAGAGATTGACTCATCATCTTTCTCATAAGGTTCAAGAGAGGGTTTTTCAATAACCTTACCACTACGCAGAGTAGTGACTGATTTGACTTGATCCATGTGTTGGCTTCCGGAACTACTTGCATTTGCATTGTATTGCCCTTTGGGATTTTGTTGTGTTTGAGATGGAAACTTACCTTTCTCTTGGAAACTAAGAGCAGATGTTAATTTAGCAAGAGTATCTTTAAAATCTGTCATCTTTTGACCAAGTTGAGTATTAATTGTCTCTTGCTTTTCAATGAATGCATGCAATGTTTCCTCAAGATTTCTTCTAGGAGGTGGAGCATAAGGAGGTGCATATCCATGAGAATTTTGGAAATTATGGTGTGCTTGAAACGGTGGTTGTGAAGTTTGTGCATTATTGTTCTCACTCTTCCAACTGAAATTTGGGTGATTCCTCCAACCAGGGTTGTATGTTTGGGAGTATGGGTTGTGGTTGGCCCTTTGAAAACTGTTTAAAGCATGGGCTTGTTCATGGAGACATTCTTTAAAAGAAGGCAAGGTTGGACAATCATTGGTTGAGTGTTCATTTGTTTCACAGATTTGACACACAATGTTTTCAACAGATTTTAATTGACCACTCTTTTTCAATTCTAGTGCCTCAACTTTTCTAGCTAAAGATGCAAACTTGGCCTGAAAGTCATGATCTTCCCTAAGGTTGTACATACCTCCATTAGATGTATGAGGTTGAGTTTTACTCGGTGCCTCATAAGTACCCGCGGTGTCCCAATTTTGAGCATTTTCAGCTAACAAGTCTAAGTACTCCATTGCTTCATTAGGGTCTTTATCTTCAAAAGTTCTATTGCACATCAATTCAACCATTTGCCTATCTTTAGGTGTTAACCCTTCATAGAAATGTGAAACCAATCTCCATGTTTCAAAACCATGATGAGGGCAAGTACTAAGCAAGTCTCGATACCTATCCCAACATTGGTAAAATGTTTCTCCTGGTTTTTGAGTGAAAGTGGTGATTTGTCTCTTGAAAGAGTTTGTTCTATGAGATGGAAAAAACTTCTTTAAAAACTGTTGTTGCATTTCATCCCAAGCATGAATGGATCCTGGTCTTAAATTTTATAGCCATGTTTTAGCTTTATCTTTTAATGAAAAAGGAAAAAGCTTTAATCTGATGGTGTTCATGCTACAATTTAAGTTATTATATGTGTTGCACACCTCCTCAAATTCCCTTAAATGCAAGTATGGATTTTCCAATTCTAAGCCATGAAAAGAAGGTAAAAGTTGAATAATGCCTGGTTTAAAATTAAAATGAGATGCATCAGGAGCAAAAACTATGCATGACGGTGCACTTGTTCTTGTGGGATTCATGTGGTCTCTAAGTGTTCTAGCACGGTTATTCTCATTATTTTCATTATGAAGTGATTGATTATCTTCTTCGGCCATATTTTCTGAAAATGATGAGGATATCCTACAAAGTCTACCACTTGATGTACGTGACCACACTCTCATGCACTTGTAGGAATAAAATAAAAAAAAAAGAAGAAGAAGAAAGCAAAAGAAGAAGGAAGAAAACAAAATAAAAAGAAATAAAAGCAAAGAAATAAAGTTATATACAAGAAAAGTGAAAAGAGAAAATAAAATAAATACTATAATTTATACAAGAACTTACCTCCCCGGCAACGGCGCCAAAAACTTGACACGACTAAAAGGTTGATGTCTTCTCCCAAGTGCAGGAGTGTCGAAGTAATAAATAACCCGGCAAGACCGGGGTCGAACCACAGGGAGGTTAATTGTACAAATTATAAACAACAATTATAAAACAACAACAACAACAACAACAATAGTAATAATAGTAGTAGTAGTAGTAGTAGTAGTAGTACTAATAATAATAATAATAATAATAATAATAATAATAATAATAATAAAGAAAGAGAAGAAGAAGAAGATGATGATGATGAGAACTTAAAGATGAAATATTAATGTAAGGATTAAACAAATGTCAAGGTTAGAGGTTCCACTAATGGTATATCAAACAAGTATAGTATAAACTCTTATTATTGAATTGGAAACCACACACAAAGGAGGTTCCAATCATATTATATATTGTTAACATGATTACATTAGTCATCTTATTCAATTAATGCTAATACTTGTAAATCTCGTCAAGCATTCATGATTATAACTTATGTTAACAAAAAATCAAGTTCCTTTCATAGGTCAGGTGTCGGTTATACCATACATTATGGGCTATGAAAGTGCCAAGCATTTGTTGTACCAAGTTTTATACAACATAAATCAAGATTAGTCATTTAACAAGCAAAGTATTAAAGAGTGAACAAGATAACAAATATAAAACATGTTAGTATCAAACATTAAAGTCCATATTAAGTTTACATTATACTTATTCTCACACCATTAGTGTAACCTTTTCACCTTGACATAATTAACTTAGCTAGACATAATGAAAGAAAAAAAAAATAGATAAACAAAATAACAACATAAAAGTTAACTAAGTAAAGGAAAGGAAATGAAAGGCATAAACTTAATATTAATGAAAACAAAGCATAAAAAATACAAAGAGAGAAAGGAAGAGCATGATTGATTAGTACTTAAAAGTGCATTTTTATCATGGTTTTATATCATCATTTTGCACTTGAAGTATCAATAACTCCTTAACTAAAATATGTTTTATAATAATGTATCTAATAATATAAGATACCTATAATTTGTAGTAAATGTCTATTTTTAATGCAGGTCTATCACATAAATGAAAGGATTGATTGATGACTTGAAGAACTTAAATTGCATGGATAAAGAGATGGTCAAACTTAGAGAAGAGATGTCGGTGCAATCCAAACCGGAACACTGTTCGGTAATTGGGCTATATCTGGACCTACAGATCTCAGATTTAGGTCCAATTTATATGGATGGAAAGGTAAGACATAGGCCTATAACTTTTATATGGAGCCCAAGATCTAAAAAGGCCATTATCAAGTCCAAATTGTAGCAACAACAAAGAAGCCCGAATCTGTCTTCCAGCCCGAGCACTGTTCGGTATTTTGGCCATATCTGGAGTTCTAGAAGTCCAAATGAGCTGAATTGTTTACACAAGAAAGCTGAGACAATTGCCTACAACTTTCATGTTTGCACCTAGCTCCATTTTTGACGTTATCAATGACGTTTTGGGCAGACAAGAGAAGATAAGGATTGTCACCAAGTCAAAAGTTGGCCACCCACTTATCAATTAGTCATCAAATCAATAGTTCCCAATTTTGGCCTATAAAAGGAGGCATTTGCCATGAATTTAGGCATCTTGGTTTCTAGATCAAGATCATGCTCTTCCTTTCTCTCTTTGTATTTTTTGTAATATTTATGCTTTGCTTTCATTAATATCAAGTGTATGCCTTTCATTTCCTTTCCTTTACTTAATTAGCTTTTATGTTCTTATTTTGTTTATCTATTTTGCTTTCTTTCATTATGTCTAGTTAAGTTAATTATGTCAAGGTGAAAAGGTTACACTAATGGTGTAAACATAAGTATAGTGTAAACTTAATATGGACTTTAATGTTTGATACTAACATGTTTTATATTTGTTATCTTGTTCACTCTTTAATACTTTGCTTGTTAAATGACTAATCTTGATTTATGTTGTATAACACTTGGTACAACAAATGCTTGGCACTTTCATAGCCCATAATGTATGGTATAACCGACACCTGAGCTATGAAAGGAACTTGATTTGTTGTTAACATAAGTTATAATCATGAATGCTTGACGAGATTTACAAGTATTAGCATTAATTGAATAAGATGACTAATGTAATCATGTTAAAAATATATAATCTGATTGGAACCTCCTTTGTGTGTGGTTTCCAATTCAATAATAAGAGTTTATACTATACTTGTTTGATATACCATTAGTGGAACCTCTAACCTTGACATTTGTTATTATTATTGTTTAATCCTTACATTAATTTTCCATCTCTAAGTTCTCATCATCATCATCTTCTTCTTCTTCTCTTTCTTTATTATTATTATTATTATTATTATTATTATTATTATTATTATTATTATTATTATTATTAGTACTACTACCACTATTATTATTATTATTATTATTATTATTATTATTATTATTATTATTGTTGTTGTTGTTGTTGTTGTTGTTATTGTTGTTTATAATTGTTGTCTATAATTTGTACAATTAACCTCCCTGTGGTTCGACCCCAGTCTTGCCGGGTTATTTATTACTTCGACACTCCTGCACTTGGGAGAAGACATCAATCTATAAGTCGTGTCAATGATCTTGATCTGAACACCAAGATGCCTAAATGCATGGCAAATGCCTCCTTTTATAGGCCAAAATTGGGAACTATTGATTTGATGACTAATTGATAAGTAGGTGGCCAACTTTTGACTTGGTGACAATCCTTATCTTCTCTTGTCTGCCCAAATTGTCATTGATAACGTCAAAATTAGAGCCAGTTGTAACATGAAAGTTATAGGCAATTGTCTCAGCTTTTTTGTGTAAAAATTTCAGCTCATTTGGACTTCTAGAACTCCAGATATTGCCAAAATACCGAACAGTGCTCGGGCTAGAAGACAGATTCGGGCTTCTTTGTTGTTGCTATAATTTGGACTTGATAATGGCCTTTTTAGATCTTAGGCTCCATATGAAAGTTGTAGGCCTATGTCTTATCTTTCCATCCATATAAATTGGACCTAAATCTGAGATCTGTAGCTCTAGATATGATCCAATTATCGAACAGTGTTTCGGTTTGGATTGCACCGACATCTCTTCTCTAAGTTTGACCATCTCTTTATCCTTGCAATTTAAGTTCTTCAAGTCATCAATCAATCCTTTCATTTATGTGATAGGCCTGCATTAAAAATAGACATTTACCACAAATTATAGGTATCTTATATTATTAGATACATTATTATAAAATATATTTTAGTTAAGGAGTTATTCATACTTCAAGTGCAAAATGATGATATAAAACCATGATAAAAATGCACTTTTAAGTACTAATCAGAAGTCTCCCATTGCTTTGTGTTTTCAGCCAATTGATCAAAAAAATCAAAGGCCTCACTTGGTTCTTTGTCCTAAAACTCACCATTACACATGATCGGCTTGTTTTAACTCGCAAGTGCACGAGTGTGCGATGTAGCAATTAACTTGGTAAGATCGACGTCATATCCACAGAGAGCTAAATCTGGAAATTAAGCTAGGTAACAAAAAAAAACTCAAGAGAAATTAAATTAACAATAACTTGGTTGAAAATAATTGATGGATTTGTTTTCAAAGATGAAAAACTGTAAATAGATTTTAAATGACAAGAAAAAATAAGTCTTGGTCCAAATCAATTTTAATGGTGATGTATTGGTGATTTCTTCAACATCTATAAGATAACTAAATCTAATATCAACGATGGTGTCGTGATATTAGATCGGAAGATATTACAATGAAGTTTAGAAAGATGAAGATTGATTATTGCTTAAGAATGAACAAGTACTTTCATATTAAGTAAGACATTGAATCAAGCAGTCTCTATACCAAAACTAAAGTTTGTGCATAAAAATTCAACATTATAACATTACCTAAATGATTTCTAAAATTTCTTTGCAATAATAAATCATTCATGAAGAAAATGAGAAGATAAACATTAAGATTCATTCATATCCTAAACAAGTTACCTCAATCACCATTATCCTTGATTTGGATCCAAGAAAGAGTTTAGCCAACCATGATTATATATAAGAACACTTCAATAAACATGAAATAACTTGAATCAAATAGAAATAATAAGTTTTACAAACTAAAGAACCGAAATCTATAAAGAAGAACACAATACAATTTCATAAAAAATTCGGACACAAATCTTACTCTAACTTTGGACAGCAATTTGACCCTCTTAAAAGCTTTTTTTTTTAGATGTCTATTAGAGACATATTTATAGGAAATTCTGTCACCTTTCCAGATCATTAAAGAATAGCTCATTTGGACACCTGAGTGAAAAGTTATGAGTAAAACACCAATAGGTGTTTTGAAAAATCAAATCAGGACAACTTTGCAACCACTTTGGTGCACATTTTTCTTCCTTATTTATGAGTTGTCTCCCTCTTCTTTTTGACCCAAAATAATGTAAAAATATCCCCTCCAGCTTTCCATCCATGTGCTTGTCTTCTTGGATCAATGGATTAACTAAAATAAATCAATTGTTATTTCTTGTATGGACATGTAAGATCATGGATTGTGTTTGGGCTGATTTGAAGGTTGATTCGGGGTTGATTTAAGGCTTATTTGGGGCTGATTTTGGGCTTAATTTGAGCATCAAATAAGTATACAAATGTACTTATTATTTGGGCTAAGATTGACATTGAAACCTTGAGTCTTTAATGGTTGAAGTTTGCATACAACATAAGGCAAGTTTGGGCTTGAAATAGATCATATGATATTCTTTTCTAGAATTGGAATAGAGTTGATTTTTGGGACAAATTTGGAGCACTTATTTGAACCAAGATTTGCTTCAATCTTCAACTAAATGTCTCTTCAATTCTTTGTTCTGAATTCCGACGTTGAATTTTCAGAATTAATTCATTTAAGCTCCAAAAACCTATCGAAACATTAAAACAAACTTCATTACTAAAAAACACATCAACTATTATAAAAACAACCAAATAAAAACAATAAATACATTTGTAAAATAAGAGACTTAATGACACTTTTGATACACAATCAATCTACATATCAGTATCTGCGACCCGAGTTACTAAGCTTGTGAGGGTGTCTCAACACCTAATGTCCTAAGACCAACTAGTTTGGGAGTCATTAGCTGAAAGCTCATTACATACGTTAAAGATGCATGGCGTTTTAAGTTATATGTATATATATTTAAGAAAAAAACAAATCTCAACCCAAGGAAGATAACCTTAAACATTAGAACAAAAATTTTGTTTTCTTCCAAGAAAAGTCCCATAATTATGTGTTAATATATTGAGCACAAAAAAAGATTTATTAATAATATCTTGTTAAGAGGTATTGAGCAGATATATAAATTTAATGAGAATTTATTTATCTAGATAGATTAATGGAAGTTGAATGATGATTACCTTGCTTTGTAAAATTTACAAATTGTTTTTCTATTTTAAAGCTTTAATTACTAGAGACTAGTAATAAGCTGGTTGGGGGGTGTGATTAGTACTTAAAAGTGCATTTTTTTTTATCAAGACTTTATGTCATCATATTGCACTTTAAGTATCAATATCTCCTTAACTAAAACATGTTTTATAATAATATATTTAATAATATTAGATACCTTAATTTATGATAAATATTTGTTTTAAATGTAGGCCTATCATATAAATGAAAGGATTGATTGATGAATTTAAGAACTGAAATTGAAAGGAGAAAGAGATGGCCAAACTTAGAAAACAGATATCGGTACAATCTAAATCGTGATACTATTCGGTAATTGGGTCATATCTGGAGCTATAAATCTTAGATTTTGGTCTACTTTATATGGATGGAAAGGTAAGACATAGGCTTACAACTTTCATATGGAGCCTAAGACTTAAAAAGGTCATTTTAAAGTTCAAATTGTAGCAACAACAAGAAGTCTGAATCTATCTTCCAGCCCGAGTACTATTCAATATTTGGGTCATATTTGGAGTTCTAGAATCCACATGACTTGAATGTTTTACAGAAGAAAGCTGAGACAATTTCCAACAACTTTCATGTTTTCAAGTGGCTCTAATTTTGAAGTTATCAATGATGTTTTGGGCATAAAAGAGAAGATAAAGATTGTTACCAAGTCAAGAGTTGGTCAACCACTCATCAATTAGTCATCAAATCAATAGTTCCCAATTTTCATCTATAAAAGGAGGCATTTTTCATGCATTTAGGCATCTTGATTTCGAGATCAGGATCATGCTCTTGCTTTCTCTCTTTGTATTTTTTGTAATACTTATGCTTTGCTTTCATTAATATCAAGTTTATGCCTTTTATTTCATTTTCTTTACTTAGTTAACTCTTATCTTATTTATGTTCTTATTTTCTTTATTTATTTTTCTTTTTTTATTATGTTTAGCTAAGTTAATATGGACTTTAATGTTTGATACTAAGATATTTTGTATTTGTTATCTTCTTCACTCTTTAATACTTTGCTTATTAAATGACTAATCTTGATTTATGTTGTATAACACTTGGTATAACAAATGTTTGGCACTTTCATAGCCCATACTGTATGGTATAACCGATACTAGAGCTACGAAAGGAACTTGATTTGTTGTTAATATAAGTTATAATCATAAATGTCTGACTAGATTTACCATACAGTATGGGCTATAAAAGTGCCAAGCATTTGTTGTACCAAGTGTTATACAACATAAATCAAGATTAGTCATCTGACAAGCAAAGTATTGAAGAGTGAACAAGATAACAAATACAAAACATGTTAATATCAAACATGTAAATCCATATTAAGTTTACACTATACTTATTCTTACACCATTAGTGTAACCTTTTCACCTTGACATAATAAACTTAGCTAAACATAATAAAAGAAAGAAAAATAAATAAACAAAATAAGAACATAAATAAGATAAAAGTTAACTAAGTAAATGAAAGGAAATGAAAGGCATAAACTTGATATTAATGAAAGTAAACATAAAAATCACAAAAATAAAATATGAAGAGAGAAAGTAAGAGCATGATCTTGATCTGGAGACCAAGATGCCTAAATGCATGGCAAATGCCTCCTTTTATAGACCAAAATTGGGAACTATTGATTTTGTGACTAATTGATGAGTGGATGACCAACTCTTGACTTGGTAACAATCCTTATCTTCTCTTATCTGCCCAAAACATCATTGATAACATGAAAATTGGAGCCAATTAATGAAAGTTGTAGGAAATTATGTCACTGTTCTTGTGTAAACAATTCAACTCATTTAGACTTCTAGAACTCTAGATATGGGCCAAATACTAAACAGTGCTCGGGCTAGAAGACAGATTCAGACTTCTTTGTTGTTGCAACAAGTTAGACTTAAAAATGGTCTTTTTAAATCTTGGGCTTCATATGAAAGTTGTAGGCCTATGTCTTACCTTTCCATCCATATAAAGTAGACCTAAATCTGAGATCTATAGCTCCGGATATGACCCAATTACCGAAAACTGTTCTGGTTTGGATTGCACCGACATCTCTTTTCAAAGTTTGGTCATCGCTTTGCCCTTGCAATTTAAGTTCTTAAATTCTTTAATCAATCCTTTCATTTATATGATAGACCTGCATTTAAAATGAATATTTACCACAAATTAAAGGTATCTTATATTATTAGATATATTATTATAAAACATGCTAGTTAAGGAGTTATTGATACTTCAAGTGCAAAATGATGATATAGAATCTTGATAAAAATACACTTTTAAGTATCAATCACAGATCATTTGTCAAGATTGACAACACATTTAAAAATTGACATCACACCAATCGATGACTACTTTCTAGATAAGTCTTTACTTTCTATCTCTACAATGTCTTGGTTTGCTAATATTATCAATTTTCTTATTTCAAGACAATTGCAAGTTTATTGGAGTACCCAAGATAAAAAAAAGTTCTTGAAAGTGCATTTATCTTTTTCACAAAGGGTGTACTTGACAAAAACTTGACACAAACTCTATCTAAGATTATTTTATTTTATTAGTATTATTGACACAACTAAATGATTGATGTCTTCTCCCAAGTGGAGGAGTGTCGAAGTAATAAATAACCCAGCAAGACTGGGGTCGAACCACAAGGAGATTAATTGTACAAATTATAAATAACAATAATACAACAACAACAACAACAACAACAACAACAACAATAATAATAATAATAGTAATAGTAGTAGTAGTAGTAGTAATACTAATAATACTAATAATAATAATAATAATAATAAAGAAAAAGAAGGAGAAGAAGAAGAACAAGATGAGAACTTTGAGATGGAATATTAATGTAATGATTAAACAATGATAATAACAAATGTTAAGGTTAGAAGATCCACTCACGGTATGTCAAACAAATATAGTATAAACTCTTATTATTCAATTGGAAACCACACCAAAGGAGGTTCCAATATGATTATAGATTGTTAACATGATTACATTAGTCATCTTATTCGATTAATGCTAATATTTGTAAATCTCGTCAAGCATTCATGATTATCACTTATGTTAACAACAAATCAAGTTCCTTTCATAGCTTAGATGTCGGTTATACCATACAATATGGGCTATGAAAGTGCCAAGCATTTGTTGTATCAAATGTTATACAACATAAATCAAGATTAGTCATTTAACAAGCAAAGTATTAAACACTGAACAAGATAACAAATATAAAACATGTTAGTATCAAACATTAAAGTCTATATTAAGTTTATACTATAGTTATTCTTACACCATTAGTGTAACCTTTTCACCTTGACATAATAAACTTAGCTAGACATAATGAAAGAAAGAAAAATAGATAAACAAAATAAGAACATAAATAAGATAAAAGTTAAGTAAATGAAAGGAAATGAAAGGCATAAACTTGATATTAATGAAAGTAAACATAAACATCACAAAAAAAAATACGAAGAGAGAAAAAGCATGATCTTGATCTAGAGACCAAAATACCTAAATGCATGGAAAATGCCTCCTTTTATAGGCCAAAATTAGAAACTATTGATTTGATGACTAATTGATAAGTGAATGACCAACTCTTGACTTGGTGACAATCCTTATCTTCTCTTGTCTTCCTAAAACATCATTGATAATATCAAAATTAGAGCCACTTGAAAACATGAAAGCTGTAGGAAACTATCTGAGCTTTCTTCTATAAACAATTCAGGTTATTTAGACTTCTAGAACTCATATATGACCAAAATACTGAACAGTGCTTGAGCTGGAGGACAGATTTGGGCTTCTTTGTTGTTGCACCAATTTAGACTTGAAAATAGCCTTTTTAGATGTTGGGCTCCATATTAAAGTTGTAGTCCTATGTCTTACCTTTCCATCCATATAAAGTAAACCTAACTCTAAGATCTATAGCTCTAGATATGACCCAATTACCGAACAATGTTGCGGTTTGGATTGCACCAACATCTCTTTTCTAAGTTTGGCCATCTCTTTATCCTTCTAATTTCAGTTCTTAAATTCATCAATCAATCCTTTCATTTATGTGATAGGCCTACATTTAAAATAAACATTTACCACAAATTAAAGGTATCTTATATTATTAGATATATTATTATAAAACATGCTTTAGTTAAGGTGTTATTGATAATTTAAGTGCAAAATGATAATATAAAACCTTGATAAAAATACACTTTTAAGTATCAATCACATCCCCCAACTAGCTTATTACTAGTCCCTAGAATAAACAAAACGTTAAAATACTTTACAAATTCCACAAAGGTAGTCATCATTTAACTTCCATTAATCCATCCAGATAAACAAACTCTCATTAAATTTATATACCTGCTCAATACCTCTTAACAAGATATTCATAAACCTTTCTTTTGTGCTCAATGTATCAACACATAATTATGGGGCTTTTCTCGGAAGAAAACAATATTTTTTTTCTAATGTTTAAGGTTAACTTCCTTGGGTTGGGATTATTATTTTTGTCTTTTTTTTAATATATATATATACATATAATTTAAAACATCATGCATCTTTAACCCATGTAACGAGCTTTCAGCTATGGACTCCCAGACTAGTTGGTCTTAGGACATTTGGTGTTAAGACACTCCTACGAGCTTAGTAACTCGGGTCGCAGATACTGATATGTACATAGTGCAATGTTTGATTCCCTTAAGCTTTTCTCCTCAACTCATGTAACAAGCGTTGGGCCAATAGCTCCCAAGTTAGTTAAATTTAGGGTATCAGGTGTTAAAACACCCATTCGGGCTTAATTGCTTAGGTTAGGGAGGCTACGAAACCAAACTTATCTACATTTTTATTATTATCTTTTTTTTCTTTTTTTTTCTTTTTTTAATTATATACTATCCCTTTCCCTTAGTTGTTACATTTAACAAAAGAACATAAATAATGTAATAATCAAATATGGAACCCACAATCATATGTTAAAGTGTTTGTGTAAATTAAGGTTTAAGAATAAATGTTAAATAAGTATATGACCAAAATTATGTGATAACAATGCGAGAGTTTGTAAAGCTAAATATTTCAAGAAGTATTATGATAGACCTTGTTACGAATGAAATATCTCAAAAGTCATAAAAGTTCTCCTTACTTTGCTATCATAGTAGTCATAATTTTGCATATGCTTTATGAAATAGAAAACATAGTTTTTTTTTTTAGCTACTACCCTCTCCTCCCAATTAAAACAAGACATTGTCCTCAATAGTTAAGGGTAGAAAGATAGAGTATAAAAGATATCACCTGAAATAATGAACACTGACAAACTTGAAACACATTAAAACAAATATAAAAAACAACAAAACACAATAATAAAACCAAAAGACACAAAGATTTACAACTGAAGGCTCAAATCCAATCTAAGCTTTTTATGACTTTCCTTAGTTAACCAATTTATACGACTCATGGAAGGATCAATTACAGGAATGAAAGGTTGTAGTTGGTTAATCAATTGTTTAGCAGTAGTAGCAGAGATTATGATTTGTCATGCAGAAGTTGTTAGAAATTTATGTTCCACAACATGATCAAGAAAAGACAACAACTTATCATAATAACCATTAACATTTAACAAACCTATGGGTTTATGGTGAATGTACAGTTGTGCCCAAGAAGAAATATGAAAGATTTCTTCCATTGTGCCTACACTACCTAGTAAAGCAATAAAAGCATCGGCATGGTTAAACATTGCATTCATTCGAGCAAACATTGTGGAGACCTGAAGTTCCTCTCCAATTGTTTTTCCAATGATGTCCCGTTGTGTTAAACCTTTAGGGACGACCCCTAAAACTTGACTACCTCCTAAAAATGCAGCTATTGACACACCTCCCATTAACCAAAGATTGCCTCCCCCATACACTAAATGAATCTTTCTCTCAGCTAGCACTTGACCAAGATGATTTGTTGATTCTAAAAACTCATTTTCTTTCCTAGGACTAGATCCACCGAAAACACAAATATTTCTTATATGATGACCTGAGGAACTTGCCATTTCTACACACTTCTGTATTTGTTGAATGCATGGGTTAAGTAGAAATGAAAGGAAGAAAAAGAGGATTTTATAGATCAGAAATTAGAAAGGCAATCATACCACCTATATGTAGACCAACTAGAGTCTCACAAACTCTTTCTCTCTCTCTTTATTTATTTATTTATTTACTTTTGAAAAAGCATGTGTATGTACGGGTAGTTGTGATTGTGGTTCACATCTTCCCTTGGTTTTACATCCAAGAACGGCTTAAACGCCCTCTGTAGGTCGCGGATATGCTTCCCAAGTGCAGGAGTGTCGAAGTAATAAATAACCCAGCAAGACCGGGGTCGAACCATAGGGAGGTTAATTGTACAAATTATAAATAACAATAATACAACAACAACAATAACAATAATAGTAATAAAAATAACAATAACAATAATAATAATAATAATAACAATAATAATAACAATAATAATAATAAAGAAAAAGAAGGAGAAGAAGAAGAAGAAGATGAGAACTTTGAGATGAAATAGTAACGTAACGATTAAACAATGAAAATAACAATTGTAAAGGTTAAAGGATCCACGAACGGTATGTCAAACAAGTATGGTATAAACTCTTATTATTCAATTGAAAACCATACCAAAAGAGGTTCCAATCTAATTATAGATTGTTAACATGATTACATTAGTCATCTTATTAGATTAATGCTAATACTCGTAAATCTCATCAAGCATTCATGATTATAACTTATGTTAACAATAAATCAAGTTCCTTTCATAGCTCAAGTGTCGGTTATACCATACAGTATGGGCTATGAAAGTGCCAAGCATTTGTTGTACCAAGTGTTATACAACATAAATCAAGATTAGTCATTTAACAAGCAAAGTATTAAAGACTGAACAAGATAATAAATATAAAACATGTTAGTATCAAACATTAAAGTCTATATTAAGTTTATACTATAGTTATTCTTACACCATTAGTGTAACCTTTTCACCTTGACATAATAAACTTAGCTAGACATAATCAAAGAAAGAAAATAGATAAACAAAATAAGAACATAAATAAGATAAAAGTTAACTAAGTAAATGAAAGGAAATGAAAGGCATAAACTTGATATTAATGAAAGTAAAGCATAAACATTACAAAAAATACAAAGAGAGAAAGCAAGAGCATGATCTTGATTCGGACACTAAGTGCAAAATAATGATATAAAACCTTGATAAAAATACACTTTTAAGTATCAATCAATTATTATTGCCAAAAACTTGAAAAGTTAAAAAGATTGATGTCTCTAAACATAATGAAAAAGAGAAACTTAAATAAATAAGATAAGAACATAAATAAAATATAAGTTAACTACGTAAAGGAAACGAATTAAGAATCATAAACAAGAGATTAATATAAGCAAAACTTAAGCATTACAATAAAAAAGGAGGAGGAATATGATCTTGATCTAAAAACCAAGATGCCTAAATGCATGACAAATGCCTCCTTTTATAAGCCAAAATCAGAAACTATTGATTTGATGACTAATTGTTGAAAGCGTTGTTGACAATCTTTATCTTCTTCTCTACAAAAAATATCATTGATAATGTTAGAATTTGAACAAACTTAAATTATAAAAGTTATAGGAAATTATCTCATATCTCTAGGAAAAAAATATGAAGGTATTTGTACTTCTAGAACTCAAGATATATGCTAAATACTGAACAATATCTAGGCTACAAGATAGATTCAAACTTCTCCGTTGTTGCTAAGATTTAGACTTCCAAATAGCATAATTAAGTTTGCCTTCCCATAAATGTTTTAGATCTATGTCTTAACTTTCTAACGATATAAACTAAATTGAAATTCAAGATCTACAACTCCAGATATGACCTAATGACTAAACAATGTTCTAGTTTGGACTAAACCAGCATCTCTTTTCTAAGCTTCACCCTCTCTTTGTCTTTTCAATTTCAGTAGTTGAGCACATCAATCAATCATTTGATTTATATGATAGGCTTGCATTTAAGAGGTATCTTATAGTATCAGACTTGTTATTATAAAACATGCTTTAGTTAAAAAGTTATTGATACTTAAAGTGCAAAATATTGATATAAAACCTTGATAAAAATGTACTTTTAAGTACTAATCACATCCCCTAACCAGCTTATTATTAGTCCATAGTAATCAAAGTGTTAAAATAGAAAAACAATTTGCAAGTTCCCTAAAGCAAGACATTTATCATTCAACTTCCATTAATTTATCCAAATAAACAAACTTTTATTAAATTTCTATATCTTCTCAATACCTCTTAAACAAGATATTAAGAAACATTTCTTCTATGCTTAATATATCAATATATAGTTATGGGGCTTTACTTGGAAGAAAAAAAAATTTGTTCTAATATTTAATGTTAACTTTCTTGGGTTAGGATTATTATCTTTTTTCTTATTTGTTTTTCTTTTACTTCTTTTTGCAATATATATACATATAATGCAATGCATATTTACCCATGTAATAAGCTTTTAACTAATGACTTGTAGACCAATTGGTCTTAGGGCATTAGGTGCTGAGACACACTTAATTGATTAGGTTAGGGAGGCTATGAAACCAAATATATCTATGTTTTTATTTATTTATTTAATTACATATGTTATCATTTTTTTCAAAAAACAAATTGCAAATTATATACTATCCATTTCCCTTAATTGTTACCTTTAACAAAAGAACATAATTAATATAATAATCCAATCTGCAACCCACAATTATATGTTAAAGTGTGTGTGTGTGAAAATAAAGGTTTAAAAATACCTATTAAATGAGTATATGAGTAAAATTAAGTGATAACAATGAGAAAGTTTGTAAAACTAAATATTTCAAAATGTATTCTGATAGACCTTATTAAGAATGTTTACTAAGATGCATCTCAAGAGTCACTTTAACAAAAGAACTCTTTTACTCTACCATCCTAGTAACAACAGTCTTGCAAATGATTTATGAAATACAAAACATAGTTAGCTAATTTATTTTACGTATATATATATATAAATAATATATATATATATATATTATTTTTCCCCCCAACCAAAACAAGACATTGTCCTCAATGTCCTAACATATAGAGTACAAAAGAAATCATCTAAAACATCGAATATTGACAAACCTGACACACACTTAAACAAATATAAAAAATAACAAAACAAAATAATATGCTATAATAAAATGAAAAGACATAATTTTTTATAAACTAAGACTCAAATCATAGTTGTAATTATGGCTCACATCTTCCATTGGTTTTACGTCCAAGAACGGTTAAACGTCCTCTATGGGTCAAGGATAAGCTTCCCATCTAGTTTTCTTAAAAACTAGCAAACAAGATCTTTTATAGTCAGATTTCCAAGACTAAGTTGATCATGTTTTTTATGGAATTGTGGCCATAAATGATGAATTGCACAATGCACATCTCCACTAGGATGCATCTCAAGAGTCAATAGAAGATTATCTAACGACCTCTTACTTAAGTCATCCTTGATGAATTTTATTTTATCTTCACGGTTTACAAATATCATTCCTAAAGAACAACATGTTGCATTACAAGTTCATCTAGCATATATGTCATAGACTTTCAATCGTTTTGCATGATGTTTTTTTACAAAAGTGTTTTTACCTGTTCCACGCATGCGTGAAATAAAGGAATTGGAGGACTTACTTGATAATCGGACCTTTACTTCAATTAGCCAATGAATATCTTCAAGAATTCCATAATTCATTAACAATCTCAATCTTGCATATCTAGCATGGTATATTTTTGTAATCGCATTCTGAGGTTGAGCGATAAAATACTTTTTAATTTTTCTAGAGTAATATGCATTTATCAAATGAGAATTGGAGAAGAGATTCAAAAAAGTGAGAAAGAGCAAAGAATGACACAAATATATACACAAATATCAGTTATCATAAGAAGCTAAAATAACCGACTTAAGAGTCACGGAGTACCGTTATCCACTATTTAACCAGGGTCAGAGAGACTAGCAAAACAAGAATCACACACAAAAAAAAGAAATACAAAAAAAGTGAGAAAAACAAAATAATCAACCTTTATTTACAAGATCATTCAAACCAATGGATTCATTTTCACTAGAAAAATTATTAAAGTAAGCTTTCAAACGATGTCCATTTACCTTAAAAACATTATTATTCTTTGGATTCTCAATATCAAAAACCTTATAAGGATACACATGTTTCTCAATAAATAGACTACTCCATCTTAATCTTAACTTTTTAGAAAATAAATGGAGTCGACAATTATAAAGCAAAATGTTTTTACTAGTATCAATTTTTTAATAATTTTTACAAGTTTTGAAAAATACATACGTGTCATTGAACATGGTAGACCATTAAAATTCATTTTGTAAGATTTTCATAATTATCTTCTTTTAGGAGAAATGACCCCCCCATATGCCTCAGAATGACAAAATTTAATGACTTACCTTATTGTCGAGAATGCATTTTTGAAACATTTGATCATAACATTATTTGAATAAGTAAGGGTCATCCCAATAAAAGTTCTTTACTTTATTTTAAAACTTTCTTTTGCTGATAAATCTCTTGAAGAAAAAAAATTGATATGATTAGCAAACCAAGGCATTGGACTAGGAGAAAGTAAGGATTTGTCAGGAAAGTAATCATCGATTAATGGGATGTTAGATGTCAAATCTATTGTCAATTTTGCCTTGTTCTAACACATCTTCAACTATTTCTTTAGGTACTTTTATAGATCTATTAGCAAGTAAGAGAGTTACAGAAATTGCTTTTAACTCACCTAGATTAAGACTTTGAAAGACTGAATATGCAAGTAAATTCACACTAGCTCCAAGATAAAGTAAGACTCTTTCAATTTTATGTTCTCCAATAAAGCAAAAAATTGTAGGACAACCAGGGTCTTTATATTTCAAAGCATTATTGTTCTGATGAATGACACTAACTTGTTCGGCTAAAAAGGCTTTCTTTTACACATTCAATTTTCTCTTCACAATGCACAAATCTTTCAAACATTTAGCTTAAGAAGGAACCTGTTTAGTAGCATTTAGCAAAGGTATATTGATCCTTATCTGTTTGAAAGTTTCAAAGATTTGAGAGTTATGATTGACTTTTCTTTGTTTCGTCATAGCATAAGGAAAATGGAAGTACTGATGAGAAATTAGTCTTTTCTTTACAATGTCAAGATCTAACCCCTTCCTTACCTTTAGAGATTAACATATTTCTCATATGGTTTAGGAGTGATTTTTTCAATAATCTTTCCACTGTGAAGAGTAATGATTGATTTGACATAATCCACATGTTGACTTCTAGAACTACTTGCATTTACATTGTATGTTTTATAATAATAACTCCTTAACTAAAGCATGTTTTATAATAATATATCTAATAATATAAGATACCTTTAAATTGTGGTAAATGTTCATTTTAAATACAGGCCTATCACATAAATTAAAAGATTGATCGATGATTTTAAGAACTTAAATTGCAAAGGCAAAGTGATGACCAAACTAAGAAAAGAGATGTTGGTGCAATCCAAACCAGAACACTATTAGGTAATTAGGTCATATCAAAAGCTGTAGATCTCAGATTTAGGTGTAATTTATATGGATGGAAAGGTAAGACATAGGCCTACAAATTTCATATGGATCCCAAGATCTAAAAACATCATTTTCAAGTCCAAATTGTAGCAACAACAAAAAAGCCCAAATGTTTCCTCCAGCCCGAGCACTGTTCAGTATTTTAGCTATATCCGGAGTTCTAGAAGTCAAAATGAGCTGAATCTTTTACACAAGAAAGCTGAGACAATTACCTACAACTTTCATGTTTCAAGTGGCTCCAATTTTGACATTATCAATGATGTTTTGGGCAGACAGGAGAAGATAAGGATTGTCACCAAGTCAAGAGTTGGTCACCCACTCATCAATTAGTCATCAAATCAATAGTTCTCAATTTTGGCCTATAAAAGGAGGCATTTGCCATGCATTTAGGCATCTTGGTATTCAGATCAAGATCATGCTCTTGCTTTCTCTCTTTGTATCTTTTGTAATGTTTATGCTTTGCTTTCATTAATATTAAGTTTATGCCTTTCATTTCCTTAGTTAACTTTTATCTTATTTATGTTCTTATTTTGTTTATTTATTTTTCTTTCATTCATTATGTATAATCTTATTTGATTGGAACCTCCTTTGTGTGTGGTTTCCAATTGAATAATAAGAGTTTATACTATACTTGTTTGACATACCATTAGTGGAACCCCTAACCTTAAAATTTGTTATTATCATTGTTTAATCCTTACATTAATATTCCATCTCAAAGTTCGCATCTTCTTCTTCTTCTCCTTCTCCTTCTTTTTCTTTATTATTATTATTGTTATTACTATTATTATTGTTGTTCTTGTTATTATTATTGTTGTTGTATTATTGTTATTTATAATTTGTACAATTAACCTCGCTATGGTTTGACCCCGATCTTGTCGGGTTATTTATTACTTCAACACTCCTACACGTGGGAGAAGACATCAATCTTTTAGTCGTGTCAAGTTTTTGGCGTCGTTGTCGTGGAGGTAAGTTTTGTATAAATTATAATATTTATTTTATTTTCTCTTTTCACTTTTCTTGTATATAACTTTGTTCTTTTCTCTTGTTTCTTCTTCTTTTGTTTTCTTTTTCCTTTTATTCTATTCCTACACAAGCATGAGAGTGTGGTCACGTACATCAAGTGGTAGACTTTGTAGGGTATCCTCATCATTTTCAGAAAATATGGCTGAAGAAGATAATCAATCACTTTATAATGAGAATAACCATGCTAAAACACTTATAGATCACATGAATGCCACAAGAACAAGTGCACCATCATGCATAGTTTTTCATCCCGATGCATCTCATTTTAGTTTTAAATCAGACATTATTCAACTTTTACCTTCTTTTCATGGCTTAGAATTGGAAAATCCATACATGCATTTAAGGAAATTTGAGGAGGTCTACAACACATAATAATTTAAATTGTAGCATGAACACCATCAGATTAAAGCTTTTTCCTTTTTCATTAAAAGATAAAGCTAAAACATGGCTACAAAATTTAAGACCAGGATCCATTCATGCTTAGGATGAAATGCAACAATAGTTTTTAAAGAAGTTTTTCCCATCTCATAGAATAAATTCTTTCAAAAGACAAATCATCACTTTCACTCAAAAACTAGGAGAAACATTTTACCAATGGTGGGATAGGTATCGAGACTTGCTTAATACTTGCCCTCATCATGGTTCTGAAACATGAAGATTGGTTTCACATTTTTATGAAGGTTTAACACCTAGAGATAGGCAAACAATTGAATTGATATGCAATGGAACTTTTGAAGATAAAGAGCTTGATGAAGCAATGGAGTACTTAGACTTGTTAGCTGAAAATGCTCAAAATTAGGACACCGTGGGTACTTATGAGGCACCGAGTAAAACTCAACCTCATACATCTAGTGGAGGTATGTACAACCTTAGGGAAGATCATAACCTTCAAGCCAAGTTTGCATCTTTAGCTCGAAAAGTTGAGCCACTAGAATTGAAAGAGAGTGGTCAATTAAAATCTATTGAAAACATTGTGTGTCAAATCTGTGAAATAAATGAACACTCAACCAACGATTGTCCAACGTTGCCTTCTTTTAAGGAATGTCTCCATGAACAAGCCCATGTTTTAAACAGTTTCCAAAGGGCCAACCACGACCCATACTCGCAAACATACAACCCTAGTTGGAGAAATCACCCAAATTTTAATTGGAAGAGTGACAATGCACAAACTTCATAACCACAGTTTCAAGCACACCATAATTTCCAAAATTCTCATGGATATGCACCTTATTATACACCATAAGGAAACTTTGTATGCATTCATTGAAAAGCAAGAGACAATAAACACTCAACTTGCTCAAAACATAATAAATTTTAAAGATACTCTTGCAAAACTCACATCTGCTCTTAGTTTTTAAGAGAAAGGTAATTTTTCATCTCAACCACAGCAAAATCTGAAGGGCCAATACAATGCAAATGCAAGTAGTCCTGGAAGTCAACACATGGATTAAGTCAAATCAGTTATCACTTTTTGTAGTGGTAAGGTTATTCAAAAACCAATTTTTCAAACCTTATAAGAAAGATGATGAGTCAATCTCTAAGGGTAAGGAAGGGGTTGAATCTGAACAATGCAAAGAAAACACTCATTTCTCACCACCACTTCCATTTCCTCATAACATGACCAATCAGGAAGAAATCGAGGATGAAAAAGGCACCGAAAATGTTGATGCGGATCTTTTATCAAAAGTGACAACAGATTCAACACCTGATATCACACCAATTGAAGATTACTTTCTTGATAAATCTCTACTTTTTCTTAGTTCAATGCCTTGGTTTGCTAAAAATATCAATTTTCTTGCTTCAGGATTTCTTCGATTACATGCTTTTTCAAAAGTAAATAAATAAATAAATAAAGAGAGAGAGAGAGAGAGTGAGTGAGACTCCAACTGGCCTATATACAAGTGGTATGATTTCCTTTTTAATTTCTCATCTATAAAATCCTCTATTCCTTCCTTTCATTTCTACTCAACCCACACTTTCAAAAAATATAGAAGTGAGTAGCAATGGCAAGTTCCTCAGGTCATCACAAAAGAAATATTTGTCTTTACGATGGATCCAGTCCTGGGAAAGACAAGGAGTTTTTAGAATCAGCAAATCATCTTGGTCAGGTGCTAGCTGAGAGAAAGATTCATTTAGTGTATAGCTGAGAGAAAGATTTTGCTAGTCCTCAAGCAAAACAAAACATAAAACCTTTAAAATAACAATAATAATAATAACAACCATAATTAGGCTCGATTCATCACACTTGAAGGACCTATCATGCAAACATTGGTATCTTTAACTTAGTGTACACAATAGCAAATAAAGAAAAATAAGCATACTTACATTCTCTAAATCAAACATCCATACAAAATTTCCAAATTCAGTCATATTTATCGTGCAACCAACATAATTGATTCATATGAAAACTCAACTTGTAATCTTCCCTTCTCACCAACACAAACAAGGTAGCAAACTAGAGAAATATCTATATATTTTTTTTTCTTTTTTTCTTTTTTTTTTGAAGATATGATTTATTCTTTGTCTTTAAGTTGTCACTTCCCTTTTGACGCGAATACAAACATTTGTGATGAATGCACCCGGTTTACTCACAAAGTCACAAACTTAAAGTGCTTTGCATACTCATATTTCAAGCTGCTGTTTGACGTAAAGATAAACATTTGTGATGAATACCCCTAGTTACTGAGCAACTCAAAACATTGGAGTAGATAGAACTTTGTACACATTTATTTATTTATGTAATGATTATTACTCTATTTACTTAAACCTTGTTTAGGACTAGATCAAAAGGGATAATCACAAGTAAAGCATCATACTCATCTTTCATGCATATTCACACAACTTTTACAAGGAAAGATGTACTTCAGTAATCTTAAAAAAAAGTATGCTATATCTTGCTTTATAAGATATTATCTATCCCAAATTAAAGCATGCAATGTTCAACACAATAATGAACCCAAAAAGATAATGATGATCCTAAACAAGTCTCATTCATATACGAATGCAAGTATATTTTTTTTTAACAAGCATGGTTGTCTCAAGCATTCAACATAATGAAATATCTAAAATTAAGTTTTACATTATGCTCAATGTAAAAGAGAAAGAGAAGAAAAGTATAAATATTAGAAAATTGTTACTCCCCTTCTGTTTTCAAGGATAAATGTCTGATTGAATTGGGTATCAGCTGACTTCTTGCTTGATTTTTTTTTTAACCTGCGTATCACAACTAAAAGAAAACATAAAAGAAAACATTGATGTTTTTTTTTTAATTTTTTTTTTTGAAAATAAAGAACCTCACACCCCCCAACTTAAAATAATGCATTGTCCCGAATGCATGAACAAGAAAATATAAGAGATGGAAGAAAGAAGAAAAAAAATGAAAATGAAAATAAAAATAAAATAAAAATAAAAATAAAAACTCATTACTTTTGATACTACAATGGTATTGGATCTTCAAGATCCAATGTCTCAACTTCAGCCACAACATTTTCAAGATAAAGTTTCAATCAATGACCATTTACTTTGAAAATATTTCCATTCTTGGGATTTTCTACCTCAAATGCACCATGCTCAGAGATGGATTTAATCACAAATGGACCAATCCATTTTGTCCTCAACTTTCCAGGAAAGAGATGTAATCATGAATTATACAAGAGAACCTTTTGACCAACATGAAAGGATTTTCTAAGAATATGTTTATCATGCAAAGTTTTCATCTTATGTTTTGAAATTTTTGCATTTTCAAATGCATCATTTCTTAGCTCCTCTAATTCATCCAATTGAAGCTTTCTATTTTTGCCGACCTCATTTTCATTGTCATTGAATTGCCGAATGGCCCAATATGCATGGTGCTCAATCTCAACAGGGAGATGACAAGGCTTTCCATAAACTAGCCTATAAGGAGACATTCCTAAAGAGGTCTTATAAGCAGTGCGATATGCCCACAAAGCATCAACTAGTCGTAGGGACCAATCTTTATGGTTTGGATTGAGTGTTTTCTCTAAAATGTTCTTGATCTCCCTATTTGCCAACTCAGCCTGGCCACTAGTCTGTGGGTGATAGGGGGTACTGACCTTGTGAATTACACCATATTTTCTCATCAAAATCCCAACGGGCTTGTTACAAAAATGTTTTCCCCCATCACTAATCATAGCCCGAGGCATGCCAAAACGAGAGAAAATATTTTCTTTCAAGAATTTGACCACAACTCGATGGTCATTGGTTCGAGATGCAATGGCCTCCACCCATTTAGACACATAATCAACAGCTACAAGGATGAATTGGTAACCAAATGAACTTGGAAAAGGTCCTATGAAATCAATCCCCCAACAATCAAATATTTCCAAAACAAGGATAGGGTTAAGGGGCATCATGTTACGCCTAGTGAGGCTACCTAGTCTTTGGCATCGGTCACATGCAACACAGAAGGCATGAACATCTTTAAACATGGGAGGCCAATAAAAACCACACTGCAAGATTTTGGCAATGGTTTTCTTAGAAGAGAAATGCCCACCACAGGCTAATGCATGATAAAAATTAATGACCCTTGGAATTTCATGATCAGGGATGCACCGCCTAATAATTTGGTCAGGACAATATTTAAATAGGTTGGGGTCATCTCAAAAAAAGGTGCACACATTGCGCAAGAATTTTTGTTTGTTAAGTTTAGACCAATGGGAAGGGATCTGACTTGTGGCTAGGTAATTTGCTATGTCAGCATACCATGGAGAACCAATGTAAGAGACAGTACCTGCACAAAATAAATTTTCATCAGCAAAGAGTTCATTTATTGGAGATTCATCAATTATGGTCTTATAACTTGAAAGACGAGATAAATGATCAGCCACTACATTCTCTACTCCCTTTTTATCTCGAATTTCAATGTTAAACTCTTGGAGATGAAGGATCCATCGAATCAAACGTGGTTTGGCATCTTGTTTTGTGAGCAAATATTTCAATGCTGCTGATTAGTACTTAAAAGTGCATTTTTATCATGGTTTTATATCATCATTTTGCACTTGAAGTATCAATAACTCCTTAACTAAAATATGTTTTTATAATAATGTATCTAATAATATAAGATACCTATAATTTGTGGTAAATGTCTATTTTTAATGCAGGCCTATCACATAAATGAAAGGATTGATTGATGACTTGAAGAACTTAAATTGCAAGGATAAAGAGATGGTCAAACTTAGAGAAGAGATGTCGGTGCAATCCAAACCGGAACACTATTCGGTAATTGGGTCATATCTGGAGCTACAGATCTCAGATTTAGGTCCAATTTATATGGATGGAAAGGTAAGACATAGGCCTACAACTTTCATATGGAGCCCAAGATCTAAAAAGGCCATTATCAAGTCCAAATTGTAGCAACAACAAAGAAGCCCGAATCTGTCTTCCAGCCCGAGCACTGTTCGGTATTTTGGCCATATCTGGAGTTCTAGAAGTCCAAATGAGCTGAATGTTTTACACAACAAAGCTGAGACAATTGACTACAACGTTCATGTTTACAACTGGCTCCAGTTTTGACGTTATCAATGACGTTTTGGGCAGACAAGAGAAGATAAGGATTGTCACCAAGTCAAAAGTTGGCCACCCATTTATCAATTAGTCATCAAATCAATAGTTCCCAATTTTGGCCTATAAAAGGAGGCATTTGCCATGCATTTAGGCATCTTGGTTTCCAGATCAAGATCATGCTCTTCCTTTCTCTCTTTGTATTTTTTATAATGTTTATGCTTTGCTTTCATTAATATTAAGTCTATGCCTTTCATTTCCTTTCCTTTACTTAGTTAGCTTTTATGTTCTTATTTTGTTTATCTATTTTGCTTTCTTTCATTATGTCTAGCTAAGTTAGTTATGTCAAGGTGAAAAGGTTACACTAATGGTGTAAGAATAAGTATAATGTAAACTTAATATGGACTTTAATGTTTGATACTAACATGTTTTATATTTGTTATCTTGTTCACTCTTTAATACTTTGCTTGTTAAATGACTAATCTTGATTTATGTTGTATAACACTTGGTACAACAAATGCTTGGCACTTTCATAGCCCATAATGTATGGTATAACCGACACCTGAGCTATGAAAGGAACTTGATTTGTTGTTAACATAAGTTATAATCATGAATGCTTGACGAGATTTACAAGTATTAGCATTAATTGAATAAGATGACTAATGTAATCATGTTAACAATATATAATCTGATTCGAACCTCCTTTATGTGTGGTTTCCAACTCAATAATAAGAGTTTATACTATACTTGTTTGATATACCATTAGTGGAAACTCTAACCTTGACATTTGTTATTATTATTGTTTAATCCTTACATTAATATTTCATCTCTAAGTTCTCATCATCATCATCTTCTTCTTCTTCTCTTTCTTTATTATTATTATTATTATTATTATTATTATTATTATTATTATTAGTACTACTACTACTACTACTACTACTACTATTATTATTATTGTTGTTGTTGTTGTTGTTGTTATTGTTGTTTTATAATTGTTGTTTATAATTTGTACAATTAACCTCCCTGTGGTTCGACCCCGGTCTTGCCGGGTTATTTATTACTTCGACACTCCTGCACTTGGGAGAAGACATCAATCTTTTAGTCGTGTCAAGTTTTTGGCGCCGTTGCCGGGGAGGTAAGTCCTTGTATAAATTATAATATTTATTTTATTTTCTCTTTTCACTTTTCTTATATATAACTTTGTCTCTTTTATTTTGTTTCTCCTTATTTTGTTTTCTTCCTTCTTCTTTTTTTTCTTCTTCATTTTATTATATTCCTACACGTGCATGAGAGTGTGGTCACGTACATCAAGTGGTAGACTTTGTAGGGTATCCTCATCATTTTCAGAAAATATGGCTGAAGAAGATAATCAATCACTTCATAATGAAAATAATGAGAATAACCGTGCTAGAACACTTAGAGACCACATGAATCCCACAAGAACAAGTGCACCATCATGCATAGTTTTTCCTTCCGATGCATCTCATTTTAATTTTAAACTAGGTATTATTCAACTTTTACCTTCTTTTCATGGTTTAGAATTGGAAAATCCATACTTGCATTTAAGGGAATTTGAGGAGGTGTGCAACACATATAATAATTTAAATTGTAGCATGAACACCATCAGATTAAAGCTTTTTCCTTTTTCATTAAAAGATAAAGCTAAAACATGGCTACAAAATTTAAGACCAGGATCCATTAGTGCTTGGGATGAAATGCAACAACAATTTTTAAAGAAGTTTTTCCTATCTCATAGAACAAACTCTTTCAAGAGACAAATCACCACTTTCACTCAAAAACCAGGAGAAACATTTTACAAATGTTGGGATAGGTATCGAGACTTGCTTAGTACTTGCCCTCATCATGGTTTTGAAACATGGAGATTGGTTTCACATTTCTATGAAGGGTTAACACCTAAAGATAGGCAAATGGTTGAATTGATGTGCAATGGAACTTTTGAAGATAAAGACCCTGATGAAGCAATGGAGTACTTAGACTTATTAACTGAAAATGCTCAAAATTGGGACACCGCGGGTACTTATGAGGCACTGAGTAAAACTCAACCTCATACATCTAGTGGAGGTATGTACAACCTTAGGGAAGATCATGACCTTCAAGCCAAGTTTGCATCTTTAGCTAGAAAAGTCGAGGCACTAGAATTGAAAAAGAGTGGTCAATTAAAATCTGTTGAAAACATTGTGTGTCAAATCTGTGAAACAAATGAACACTCAACCAATGATTGTCCAACCTTGCCTTCTTTTAAGGAATGTCTCCATGAACAAGCCCATGCTTTAAACAGTTTCCAAAGGCCCAACCACAACCCATACTCCCAAACATACAACCCTGGTTGGAGAAATCACCAAAATTCCAGTTGGAAGAGTGACAATGCACAAACTTCACAATCACAGTTTCAAGCACACCATAATTTTCAAAATTATCATGGATATGCACCTCCTTATGCTCCACCGCTTAGAAGAAATCTTGAGGAAACATTGCATGCATTCATTGAAAAGCAAGAGACAATTAATACTCAACTTGTTCAAAACATGACAGATTTTAAAGATACTCTTGCTAAATTAACATCTGCTCTTAGTTTCCAAGAGAAAGGTAAGTTTCCATCTCAAACACAACAAAATCCCAAAGGGCAATACAATGCAAATGCAAGTAGTTTCGGAAGCCAACACATGGATCAAGTCAAATCAGTCACTACTCTGCGCAGTGGTAAGGTTATTGGAAAACCCTCTCTTGAACCTTATGAGAAAGATGATGAGTCAATTTCTCAGGGAAAGGAAGGGGTTGAATCTGAAAATTGCAAAGAAACGACTGATTCTCCGCCAGCACTTTCATTTTCTCATGCCATGACCAATCAGAAAGAAATCGAGGATGAAAAAGGCACTGAAAAGGTTGATGCGGATCTTTTATCAAAAGTGACAACAGATTCGACACCTGACATCATATCAATCGATGATTACTTTCCTGATAAATCTCTACTTTCTCTTAGTTTAATGCCTTGGTTTGCTAAAAATATCAATTTTCTTGCTTCAGGATTTTTGCCAGCTCAGTGGAGTATTAAAGATACAAGAAAATTTTTGAGCAATGAGCAAAATTTTTGTTGGGATGACCCTTACTTATTCAATTATTGTCCTGATCAAATATTTAAAAAATACATTCTCGACAATGAGGTAAGTAATTTCATTAAATTTTGTTACTCTAAGGCATGTGGAGATCATTTCTCATCAAAAAAGAGGATTGTAGAAATCTTACAAAGTGAATTTTACTGGCCTATCATATTCAAGGAGTCAAATGCATTCCGCAAAAACTGTGAAAATTGTCAGAAGGTGGGATTTATTTCAAAACACAGAGAGTCTTTAGATAATCTTCTATTGACTCTTAAGTCTCATCATAGTCGAGATAAGCATCGTGTAATTCATGACTTATGAACCCATTTTCATAAAGAACATACTTGACTTAGTCTTGGGAATCTGACTAAAAAAGACCCTGTTTGCCAGTTTTTAAGAAAACTGGATGGGAAGCCTATCCCCGACCCATTGAGGGCGTTTAAGCTGTTCTTGGACGTAAAACCAAGGGAAGATGTGAGCCACATTCACAACTGCGATTTGAATTTTTTATTTGTTTGTAAAAACTTGTGTCTTTTGGTTTTATTATTGTGTTTTGTTATTTCTTATTTTTGTTTTGGTGTGTTTCAGGTTTTGTCAGTGTTCGTTATTTCAGGTGATATCTTCTATACTCTATCTTTCTACCTTAGAACATTGAGGACAATGTCTCGTTTTGGTTGGGGGGAGAGGGTAGTAGTTGATAAAAAAAAAATTGTTTTTCATTTCATAAAGCATGTGCATAATTGTTGTTACTAGGATGGCAGAGTAAAGGAGTTCTTTTGTTAAAGTGACTCTTGAGACGCATCTTAGTAACCATTCTTAACAAGGTCTATTATAATACTTCCTGAAATATTCAGGTTTACAAACTCTCGTATTGTTACCACTTAATTCTGCTCATATACTTATTTAACATATATTCTTAAACCTTAATTTACACACACACACTTTAACATATGATTGTGGGTTGCATATTGGATTATTACATTATTTATGTTCTTTTGTTAAAGGTAACAACTAAGGGAAAGGGATTGCATATAATTAAAAAAAAAGAAAAACATGAAAAAAAAAGAAAAAAAATGATGATAATAAAAATGTAGATAAGTTTGGTTTCGTAGCCTCCCTAACCTAAGCAATTAAGCCCGAAGGGGTGTTTTAACACCTAATACCCTAAAGTCAACTGACTTGGGAGCTATTGGCCCAACGCTTGTTACATGGGTTGAGGAGAAAAGCTTAAGGCAATCAAACATTGCACTATCTACATATCAGTATCTACGACCCGAGTTACTAAGCTCGTAGGGGTGTCTTAACACCTAATGCCCTAAGACCAACTGGTCTGGGAGTCATTAGCTGAAAGCTCGTTACATGGGTTAAAAATGCATGATGTTTTTAAAGTATAAGTATATAGAGTTAAAAAAAAAAGAGAAAAAAAAAGAGACAAAAATAATAATCCCAACCCAAGGAAGTTAACCTTAAACATTAGAACAAAAATTTTGTTTTCTTCCAAGAAAAGCCCCATAATTATGTGTTGATACATTGAGCACAAAAAAAAAAGGTTTATTAATATCTTGTTAAGAGGTATTGAGCAGATATATAAATTTAATGAGAGTTTGTTTATCTGGATAAATTAATGGAAGTTAAATGATGAATACCTTGCTTTGTGAAATTTGCAAATTGTTTTAACGCTTTGATTACTTGGGACTAGTAATAAGCTGGTTGGGGGGTGTGATTAGTACTTAAAAGTGCATTTTTATCATGGTTTTATATCATCATTTTGCACTTGAAGTATCAATAACTCCTTAACTAAAATATGTTTTTATAATAATGTATCTAATAATATAAGATACCTATAATTTGTGGTAAATGTCTATTTTTAATGCAGGCCTATCACATAAATGAAAGGATTGATTGATGACTTGAAGAACTTAAATTGCAAGGATAAAGAGATGGTCAAACTTAGAGAAGAGATGTCGGTGCAATCCAAACCGGAACACTATTCGGTAATTGGGTCATATCTGGAGCTACAGATCTCAGATTTAGGTCCAATTTATATGGATGGAAAGGTAAGACATAGGCCTACAACTTTCATATGGAGCCCAAGATCTAAAAAGGCCATTATCAAGTCCAAATTGTAGCAACAACAAAGAAGCCCGAATCTGTCTTCCAGCCCGAGCACTGTTCGGTATTTTAGCCATATCTGGAGTTCTAGAAGTCCAAATGAGCTGAATGTTTTACACAACAAAGCTGAGACAATTGACTACAACGTTCATGTTTACAACTGGCTCCAGTTTTGACGTTATCAATGACGTTTTGGGCAGACAAGAGAAGATAAGGATTGTCACCAAGTCAAAAGTTGGCCACCCACTTATCAATTAGTCATCAAATCAATAGTTCCCAATTTTGGCCTATAAAAGGAGGCATTTGCCATGCATTTAGGCATCTTGGTTTCCAGATCAAGATCATGCTCTTCCTTTCTCTCTTTGTATTTTTTATAATGTTTATGCTTTGCTTTCATTAATATTAAGTCTATGCCTTTCATTTCCTTTCCTTTACTTAGTTAGCTTTTATGTTCTTATTTTGTTTATCTATTTTGCTTTCTTTCATTATGTCTAGCTAAGTTAGTTATGTCAAGGTGAAAAGGTTACACTAATGGTGTAAGAATAAGTATAATGTAAACTTAATATGGACTTTAATGTTTGATACTAACATGTTTTATATTTGTTATCTTGTTCACTCTTTAATACTTTGCTTGTTAAATGACTAATCTTGATTTATGTTGTATAACACTTGGTACAACAAATGCTTGGCACTTTCATAGCCCATAATGTATGGTATAACCGACACCTGAGCTATGAAAGGAACTTGATTTGTTGTTAACATAAGTTATAATCATGAATGCTTGACGAGATTTACAAGTATTAGCATTAATTGAATAAGATGACTAATGTAATCATGTTAACAATATATAATCTGATTCGAACCTCCTTTATGTGTGGTTTCCAACTCAATAATAAGAGTTTATACTATACTTGTTTGATATACCATTAGTGGAACCTCTAACCTTGACATTTGTTATTATTATTGTTTAATCCTTACATTAATATTTCATCTCTAAGTTCTCATCATCATCATCTTCTTCTTCTTCTCTTTCTTTATTATTATTATTATTATTATTATTATTAGTACTACTACTACTACTACTATTATTATTGTTGTTGTTGTTGTTGTTGTTGTTATTGTTGTTTTATAATTGTTGTTTATAATTTGTACAATTAACCTCCCTGTGGTTCGACCCCGGTCTTGCCGGGTTATTTATTACTTCGACACTCCTGCACTTGGGAGAAGACATCAATCTTTTAGTCGTGTCAGCTGCATGATCAGTGAAAACAATAACAAGAGATGCAACCAAATAAGACCTAAACTTGTCTAATGCAAAGACCATAGCTAAGAGTTCTTTTTCAGTTGTAGTGTAATTCAATTAAGCATCATTCAAAGTCTTGCTAGCATAATATATGACATGAGGTTTCTTGTCTTTTATTTGCCCTAAAACAGCCCCAAACGCAAAATCACTAGCATCACATCAGTTCAAATGGTAAAGACCAATCAGGAGCTTGTATGATTGGTGCAGTTGTCAACAACCCTTTAAGCTTTTCAAAAGCTTCTTGACATTTTGATGTCCAATCAAATGGGACATCTTGTGACAACAAGTTACACAATGGTTTGGCAATGGTACTAAAAGAATGAATTAATCTTCGATAAAAACCAGCATATCCTAAAAAGGATCTCACATCTTTCACAGTCTTAGGGGTAGTTAATTTTTGAATGACTTCCACTTTTGACTTATCTACCTCTATCCCTTTTGAAGAGACAATGTGACCTAAAACAATGCCATGTGTCACCATAAAATGACACTTCTCCCAATTGAGTACAAGATTGCTCTCTTCACACCTTTCAAGAACTTTTTCTAGATTCATTAGACACAACTCATAGGAATCCCCATAAACTGAAAAATCATCCATGAAAACTTCCAAAACATTTTCCACCATGTCACTAAAGATACTCATCATACACCTTTGAAAAGTGGCTGGTGCATTACACAAACCAAATGGCATTCTTCTATAAGCATAAGTACCAAAAGGACAAGTGAAAGTGGTTTTTTCTTGGTCTTCTAAAGAAATCTCAATTTGGTTGTAACCTGAGTATCCATCCAGAAAACAATAGAAAGCTCTTCCAGCTACTCTTTCAAGCACTTGGTCTAAAAATGGAAGCGAAAAATGGCCCTTCCTAGTCACCATGTTTAATTTACGATAATCGATGCACATACGCCATCCAGTTTAGATTCTAGTTGGTACCAGCTCATTATTTTCATTCTTCACTACCGTGACTCCAGATGTTTTTGGGACAACTTGGGTTGGACTAACCCATTTTGAGTTTGCAATAGGGTAAATGATACCTGCATCAAGTAGCTTAAGCACTTCACCTCTCACTACTTCCTTCATGTTTGGGTTCAATCGTCTTTGCATTTGCCTCACAGATTTAGCCTCTTCTTCAAGATAGATTCTATGTGTATATAAAAGAGGGCTAATTCCTTTCAAGTCAGTAATTTTCCACCCAATTGCTTTCTTGTGTTTTCTCACCACTCTCAAAAGTTTTTGTTCTTGCTCTATGCTAAGTTTTGATGAGATCACAATAGGATATGATTCATCTTCCCCTAGAAATGCATACTTAAGATCACTCGGTAAAGGCTTCCTTTCTAGTTTATCAGGCTGGACAAGAGATTCCTCAACTTTCACTTGGGGTGAAATCAAAGGCTCAAATGATGGGGTCCATTGACCTATTGACATAATAGGCATTGGATCTAGATAAGTCTCGAGTTCTCTTACTTCCTCATCAACACAGTCCAAAGAACAAAATCTTTCATCATGAATTAAAGTTCTCTCCAATGGATCCTTGATCCACACTCTCTCAAAGTGTTCTTGACAAACTGTTTGGATGAAATCTACCTCTCTAATGTCCTCATGTTCCCCGATTTGTTTGGAGACATTGAATATGTTCATCTCCACAGTCATATTTGACACGACTAGAAGATTGATGTCTTCTCCCAAGTGCAGGAGTGTCGAAGTAATAAATAACCCGGCAAGATCGGGGTCGAACCACAGGGAGGTTAATTGTACAAATTATAAACAACAATTATAAAACAACAATAACAATAACAACAATAGTAATAATAATAATAATAATAATAATAATAATAATAATAGTAGTAGTAGTAGTAGTACTAATAATAATAATAATAATAATAATAATAATAATAATAATAATAATAATAAAGAAAGAGAAGAAGAAGAAGATGATGATGATGAGAACTTGGAGATCAAATATTAATGTAAGGATTAAGCAATAATAATAACAAATGTCAAGGTTAGAGATTCCACTAATGGTATATCAAACAAGTATAGTATAAACTCTTATTATTGAATTGGAAACCACACACAAAGGAGGTTCCAATCAGATTATATATTGTTAACATGATTACATTAGTCATCTTATTCAATTAATGCTAATACTTGTAAATCTCGTCAAGCATTCATGATTATAACTTATGTTAACAACAAATCAAGTTCCTTTCATAGCTCAGGTGTCGGTTATACCATACATTATGGGCTATGAAAGTGCCAAGCATTTGTTGTACCAAGTGTTATACAACATAAATCAAGATTAGTCATTTAACAAGCAAAGTATTAAAGAGTGAACAAGATAACAAATATAAAACATGTTAGTATCAAACATTAAAGTCCATATTAAGTTTACATTATACTTATTCTTACACCATTAGTGTAACCTTTTCACCTTGACATAATTAACTTAGCTAGACATAATGAGAGAAAGAAAAATAGATAAACAAAATAAGAACATAAAAGCTAACTAAGTAAAGGAAAGGAAATGAAAGGCATAAACTTAATATTAATGAAAGCAAAGCATAAACATTACAAAAAATACAAAGAGAGAAAGGAAGAGCATGATCTTGATCTGGAAACCAAGATGCCTAAATGCATGGCAAATGCCTCCTTTTATAGGCCAAAATTGGGAACTATTGATTTGATGACTAATTGATAAGTGGGTGGCCAACTTTTGACTTGGTGACAATCCTTATCTTCTTTTGTCTGCCCAAAACGTCATTTCTAACGTCAAAATTAGAGCCAGTTGTAAACATGAAAGTTGTAGGCAATTGTCTCAGCTTTCTTGTGTAAAAAATTCAGCTCATTGGGACTTCTAGAACTCCAGATATGGCCAAAATACCGAACAGTGCTCGGGCTGGAAGACAGATTCGGGCTTCTTTGTTGTTGCTACAATTTGGACTTGATAATGGCCTTTTTAGATCTTGGGCTCCATATGAAAGTTGTAGGCCTATGTCTTACCTTTCCATCCATATAAATTGGACCTAAATCTGAGATCTGTAGCTCCAGATATGGCCCAATTACCGAACAGTGTTCTGGTTTGGATTGCACCGACATCTCTTCTCTAAGTTTGACCATCTCTTTATCCTTGCAATTTAAGTTCTTCAAGTCATCAATCAATCCTTTCATTTATTTGATAGGCCTGCATTAAAAATAGACATTTACCACAAATTATAGGTATCTTATATTATTAGATACATTATTATAAAACATATTTTAGTTAAGGAGTTATTGATACTTCAAGTGCAAAATGATGATATAAAACCATGATAAAAATGCACTTTTAAGTACTAATCACACCCCTCAACCAGCTTATTACTAGTCCCTAGTAATTAAAGCGTTAAAACAATTTGCAAATTTCACAAAGCAAGGTATTCATCATTTAACTTCCATTAATCTATCCAGATAAACAAACTCTCATTAAATTTATATATCTGCTCAATACCACTTAACAAGATATTAATAAACCTTTCTTTTGTGCTCAATGTATCAACACATAATTATGGGGCTTTTCTTGGAAGAAAACAAAATTTTTGTTCTAATGTTTAAGGTTAACTTCCTTGGGTTGGGATTACTATTTTTGTCTTTTTTTTTTTTGTCTCTTTTTTTTTTAACTCTATATACTTATACTTTAAAAACATCATGCATTTTTAACCCATGTAACGAGCTTTCAGCTAATGACTCCCAGACCAGTTGGTCTTAGGGCATTAGGTGTTAAGACACCCCTACGAGCTTAGTAACTCGGGTCGTAGATACTGATATGTAGATAGTGCAATGTTTGATTGCCTTAAGCTTTTCTCCTCAACCCATGTAACAAGCGTTGGGCCAATAGCTCCCAAGTCAGTTGACTTTAGGGTATTAGGTGTTAAAACACCCCTTCGGGCTTAATTGCTTAGGTTAGGGAGGCTACGAAATCAAACTTATCTACATTTTTATTATCATCATTTTTTATTTATTTTTCTTTTTTTATTATTTTTTTTTCATGTTTTTTTTTTAATTATATACAATCCCTTTCCCTTAGTTGTTACCTTTAACAAAAGAACATAAATAATGTAATAATCCAATATGCAACCCACAATCATATGTTAAAGTGTGTGTGTAAATTAAGGTTTAAAAATACATGTTAAATAAGTATATGAGAAGAATTAAGTGGTAACAATACGAGAGTTTGTAAACCTGAATATTTCAGGAATGATTATAATAGACCTTGTTAAGAATGGTTACTAAGATGCGTCTCAAGAGTCACTTTAACAAAAGAACTCCTTTACTCTGCCATCCTAATAACAACAATTATGCACATGCTTTATGAAATGAAAAACAATTTTTTTTTTTTATCAACTACTACCCTCTCCCCCCAACCAAAACGAGACATTGTCCTCAATGTTCTAAGGTAGAAAGATAGAGTATAAAAGATATCACCTGAAATAACGAACACTGACAAAACCTGAAACACACTGAAACAAAAATAAGAAATAACAAAACATAATAATAAAACCAAAAGACATAAAAATTCACAAATGAAGGCTCAAATCCAATCTAAGCTTTTACGGCTTTCCTTAGATGACCAATTTATGCGACTCATGAAAGGATCAATCACAGGAATGAAAGATTGTAGTTGGTCAATCAATTGTTTAGCAGTAGTAGCAGAGACTATGATTTGTCGTGCAGAAGATGTTAAAAATTCCTGTTCCAGAGCATGATCAAGAAAAGACAACAACTTATCATAATAACCATTAACATTTAACAAACCTATGGGTTTATGGTGAATGTGCAATTGAGCCCAAGAGGAGATATGAAAGATCTCTTCTAATGTGCCTAGACCACCTGGTAAAGCAATGAAAGCATCAGCATGGTTAAACATTGCATTCATTCGAGCCGACATTGTGGAGACCTGAAGTTCCTCTCCAATTGTTTTTCCAATGATGTCCCCTTGTGCCAAAGCTTCAGGGACGACTCCTAAAACTTGACTACCTCCTAAAAATGCAGCTATTGACACACCTCCCATTAACCCAAGACTGCCTCCCCCATACACTAAATGAATCTTTCTCTCAGCTAGCACCTGACCAAGATGGTTTGCTGATTCTAAAAACTCCTTTTCTTTCCCAGGACTAGATCCACCAAAAACACAAATATTTCTTATTTGATGACTTGAGGAACTTGCCATTTCTACACACTTCTGTATTTGTTGAATGTATGGGTTGAGTAGAAATGAAAGGAAGGAAAATAGGGTTTTATAGATGAGAAAGTAGAAAGGCAATCATAACATCTATATGTAGGCCAGCTAGAGTCTCACACACTCTCTCTCTCTTTTTATTTATTTATTTACTTACTTTTGAAAAAAACATGCGTATGTACAGGTAGTTGTGATTGTGGCTCACATCTTCCCTTGGTTTTACGTCCAAGAACGGCTTAAACGCCCTCTATGGGTCGGGGATAGGCTTCCCATCCAGTTTTCTTAAAAACTGGCAAACAGGGTCTTTTTTAGTCAGATTCCCAAGACTAAGTCGATCATGTTCTTTATGAAATAGTGGCTATAAATCATGAATTGCACGATGCACATCTCCACTAGGATGCGTCTCAAGAGTCAATAGAAGATTATCTAAAGACTCCTTACTCAGGCCATCCTTAATGAATTGTATTTTATCTTCACGGTTTATAGATACCATTCCTAAAGAACGACATTGTGTATTACAAGTCCATCTAGCACATCGATGACAGACATCCAGTCGTTTTGCACGACGCTTCTTTGCAAAAGTGCTTTTACCTGTTCCAGACATGTATGAAATGAAGTTAGAGGACTCACCTGATAATCGGACCTTTGCTTCAATCAACCAGCGAATATCTTCAGGAATTCCATGATTCATTAACAATCTCAGTCTTGCACATCTAACACGGTAAATTTTTGTAATCGCATTCTGAGGCAGAGCGGGAAAATACTTTTTCAATTTTTCAAGATTAGTGTCCATTATCAAATGAGAATTGGAAGGGAGATTCAAAGAATTGCACAAATATATACACAAATATCAGTAATTGTGGGAAACTGAAAGAACCGACTTAAGTCACGGAGTACCGTTATCCGCCATTTGACCGGGGTGAGAGAAACTAGCAAAAGTCACTCAAAAAGAAACATAAAAAAAAATGTGAGAAAAAAATAATCAACCTTTATCTACATGATCATTCAAACCAGCTGATTCATTTTCACAAGGAAAATTATCAAAGTAAGCTTTCAAACGATGTTCATTTTCCTTAAAATCATTGTCATTCATTGAATTCTCAATATCACAGGCCCTATAAGGATTACTCCATCTTGGTGTTAGTTCTCTAGGGAATGCATAGAGTTGAGAATTATAAAACAAAACTTTTTGACCAGTATCAATCTTTTGACAATTTTCACAAGTTTTGCAGAATGCATGCGTGTCCTTGAACATGGTGGGCCAATAAAATCCATTTTGAAAGATTTTTGCAATTATCTTTTTTGACGAAAAACAACTTCCACATGCTTCAGAATGACAAAATTTAATGACATTACTTACCTCATTGTCGGGAATGAATCTTTGAAATATTTGATCAGGACAATATTTGAATAAGGTAGGGTCATCACAATAAAAATTCTTCACTTCGTTCAAAAACTTTTCTTTGTCTTGAATACTCCAATCAGTTGGCAAATCTCCTAAAGCAAGAAAATTGATATTTTTATCATACCAAGGCATTGGACTAAGAGAAAGTAAGGATTCGTTAGGAAAGTAATCATCGATTGGTGTGATGTTAGATGTCGAATCTGTTGTCATTGTTGACAAAAGATTCGCATCAACATTTTTGGTGCTTGTTTCATCCGTGATTTCTTCCTCAGAATAAACCATTTGCAAATCTTCAGTTTCATCCAATTCATTTTTACTTAAAGTAGATGCAAGTTGATCATAAACTAGTTCGTCAATATGATCTACTTCTTGTAAATCATTATCATCTCCAGGTTGCTTGCAAATGTTGAAAATATTCATCTCCAATGTCATGTTTCCAAATGATAGCTTCATCAGTCCATTCCTACAATTAATCAATGCGTTAGAGGTTGCAAGAAACGGACGTCCTAAAATAATAGGAAATGAATTACATGCTTCAATAGGTTCTGTGTCCAAGACAATAAAATCTACAGGATAAATGAATTTATCAACTTGTACTAACACATCTTCAATTATTCCTCTAGGCACTTTTACAGATCTACCGGCAAGTAAAAGAGATATAGAAGTTGGTTTTAACTCACCTAGATTGAGACTTTGAAAAACTGAATATGGAAGTAAATTCACACTAGCTCCAAGATCAAGTAAGGCTCTTTCAATTTTATGCTCTCCAATAAAGCAAGAAATTGTAGGACAACCAGGGTCTTTATATTTCAAAGCATTATTGTTTTGAAGAATAGCACTTACTTGTTCGGCTAGAAAGGCTTTCTTTTTCACATTCAGTTTCCTCTTCACAGTGCATAGATCTTTCAAAAATTTAGCATAGGAAGGAACCTGTTTAATAGCATCCAGCAAAGGTATATTGATCCTTACCTGTTTGAAAATTTCATAAATTTCAGAATTGTGATTGACTTTCCTTTGTTTGGTCATGGCTTGAGGAAATGGAAGTGCTGGCGGTGAATCAGTCGTTTCTTTGCAATTTTCAGATTCATCCCCTTCCTTACCCTCAGAGATTGATTCATCATCTTTCTCATAAGGTTCAAGAGAGGGTTTTTCAATAACCTTACCACTGCGTAGAGTAGTGACTGATTTGAGTTGATCCATGTGTTGGCTTCCGGAACTACTTGCATTTGCATTGTATTGCCCCTTGGGATTTTGCTGTGGTTGAGATGGAAACTTACCTTTCTCTTGGAAACTAAGAGCAGATGTTAATTTAGCAAGAGTATCTTTAAAATCTGTCATGTTTTGAACAAGTTGAGTATTAATTGTCTCTTGCTTTTCAATGAATGCATGCAATGTTTCCTCAAGATTTCTTCTAGGAGGTGGAGCATAAGGAGGTGCATATCTAGGAGAATTTTGGAAATTATGGTGTGCTTGAAACGGTGGTTGTGAAGTTTGTGCATTGTTGTTCTCACTCTTCCAACTGAAATTTGGGTGATTCCTCCAACCATGGTTGTATGTTTGGGAGTATGGGTTGTGGTTGGCCCTTTGGAAACTGTTTAAAGCATGGGCTTGTTCATGGAGACATTCCTTAAAAGAAGGCAAGGTTGGACAATCGTTGGTTAAGTGTTCATTTGTTTCACAGATTTGACACACAATGTTTTCAACAGATTTTAATTGACCACTCTTTTTTAATTCTAGTGCCTCGACTTTTCTAGCTAAAGATGCAAACTTGGCTTGAAGGTCATGATCTTCCCTAAGGTTGTACATACCTCCACTAGATGTATGAGGTTGAGTTTTACTTGGTGCCTCATATGTACCCGCGGTGTCCTAATTTTGAGCATTTTCAGCTAACAAGTCTAAGTACTCCATTGCTTCATCAGGTTCTTTATCTTCAAAAGTTCCATTGCACATCAATTCAACCATTTGCCTATCTTTAGGTGTTAACCCTTCATAGAAATGTGAAACCAATCTCCATGTTTCAAAACCATGATGAGGGCAAGTACTAAGCAAGTCTCGATACCTATCCCAACATTTATAAAATATTTCTCCTGGTTTTTGAGTGAAAGTGGTGATTTGTCTCTTGAAAGAGTTTGTTCTATGAGATGGGAAAAACTTCTTTAAAAATTGTTGTTGCATTTCATCCCAAGCACGAATGGATCCTGGTCTTAAATTTTGTAGCCATGTTTTAGCTTTATCTTTTAATGAAAAAGGAAAAAGCTTTAATCTGATGGTGTTCATGCTACAATTTAAGTTATTATATGTGTTGCAAACCTCCTCAAATTCCCTTAAATGCAAGTATGGATTTTCCAATTCCATGCCATGAAAAGAAGGTAAAAGTTGAATAATACCTGGTTTAAAATTAAAATGAGATGCATCACGAGGAAAAACTATGCATGATGGTGTGCTTGTTCTTGTGGGATTCATGTGGTCTCTAAGTGTTCTAGCACGGTTATTCTCATTATTCTCATTTTGAAGTGATTGATTATCTTCTTCGGCCATATTTTCTGAAAATGATGAGGATATCCTACAAAGTCTACCACTTGATATACGTGACCACACTCTCATGCACGTGTAGGAATAAAATAAAAAAGAAGAAAAAAGCAAAAGAAGAAGAAACAAAAGAAAAGAAACAAAGTTATATATAAGAAAAGTGAAAAGAGAAAATAAAATAAATATTATAATTTATATAAGAGCTTACCTCCCCGGCAACGGCGCCAAAAACTTGACACGACTAAAAGATTGATGTCTTCTCCCAAGTGCAGGAGTGTCGAAGTAATAAATAACCTGGCAAGACCGGGGTCGAACCACAGGGAGGTTAATTGTACAAATTATAAACAACAATAACAATAACAACAATAGTAATAATAATAATAATAATAATAATAATAATAATAGTAGTAGTAGTAGTAGTAGTACTAATAATAATAATAATAATAATAATAATAATAATAATAAAGAAAGAGAAGAAGAAGAAGATGATGATGATGAGAACTTGGAGATCAAATATTAATGTAAGGATTAAGCAATAATAATAACAAATGTCAAGGTTAGAGATTCCACTAATGGTATATCAAACAAGTATAGTATAAACTCTTATTATTGAATTGGAAACCACACACAAAGGAGGTTCCAATCAGATTATATATTGTTAACATGATTACATTAGTCATCTTATTCAATTAATGCTAATACTTGTAAATCTCGTCAAGCATTCATGATTATAACTTATGTTAACAACAAATCAAGTTCCTTTCATAGCTCAGGTGTCGGTTATACCATACATTATGGGCTATGAAAGTGCCAAGCATTTGTTGTACCAAGTGTTATACAACATAAATCAAGATTAGTCATTTAACAAGCAAAGTATTAAAGAGTGAACAAGATAACAAATATAAAACATGTTAGTATCAAACATTAAAGTCCATATTAAGTTTACATTATACTTATTCTTACACCATTAGTGTAACCTTTTCACCTTGACATAATTAACTTAGCTAGACATAATGAGAGAAAGAAAAATAGATAAACAAAATAAGAACATAAAAGCTAACTAAGTAAAGGAAATGAAATGAAAGGCATAAACTTAATATTAATGAAAGCAAAGCATAAACATTACAAAAAATACAAAGAGAGAAAGGAAGAGCATGATCTTGATCTGGAAACCAAGATGCCTAAATGCATGGCAAATGCCTCCTTTTATAGGCCAAAATTGGGAACTATTGATTTGATGACTAATTGATAAGTGGGTGGCCAACTTTTGACTTGGTGACAATCCTTATCTTCTTTTGTCTGCCCAAAACATCATTGCTAACGTCAAAATTAGAGCCAGTTGTAAACATAAAAGTTGTAGGCAATTGTCTCAGCTTTCTTGTGTAAAAAATTCAGCTCATTGGGACTTCTAGAACTCCAGATATGGCTAAAATACCGAACAGTGCTCGGGCTGGAAGACAGATTCGGGCTTCTTTGTTGTTGCTACAATTTGGACTTGATAATGGCCTTTTTGGATCTTGGGCTCCATATGAAAGTTGTAGGTCTATGTCTTACCTTTCCATCCATATAAATTGGACCTAAATCTGAGATCTGTAGCTCCAGATATGGCCCAATTACCGAACAGTGTTCTGGTTTGGATTGCACCGACATCTCTTCTCTAAGTTTGTCCATCTCTTTATCCTTGCAATTTAAGTTCTTCAAGTCATCAATCAATCCTTTCATTTATTTGATAGGCCTGCATTAAAAATAGACATTTACCACAAATTATAGGTATCTTATATTATTAGATACATTATTATAAAACATATTTTAGTTAAGGAGTTATTGATACTTCAAGTGCAAAATGATGATATAAAACCATGATAAAAATGCACTTTTAAGTACTAATCAATATTCCTAAAAGACAATTTCATCACCACATTCCTATAGTTAATTAAGGCATTGGATGTAGCTAAGAAAGGTCTCCCTAAGATGACTGGGATGGGGGCATTAGAACCTTGAATTGGTGCGGTGTCTAATACTACAAAATCAACAGGAAAGTAGAATTTATCTACTTGGACCAACACATCCTCAACGATACCCCTGGGAATCTTGATTGACCTATCAGCTAATTGAAGGGTGATTCGAGTAGGCTTGATTTCTCCTAAACCTAATTGTTCATAAACAGTGTAGGGTATTAAATTCACACTTGCTCCTAAATCCAACAAAGCTTGATCTATCTTATGACTTCCAATAATGCATGAAATGGTAGGACAACCAGGATCTTTGTATTTGGGAGGGGTCTTAAACTGGATGATGGCACTAGCATGTTCAGTTAGAAAGGCTCTTTCTTTCACATTCAATCTCCTTTTGACTGTGCATAAATCCTTAAGAAACTTTGCATAAGATGGAACTTGTTTAATTGCATCAAGGAGTGGAATATTGACTTTCACTTGTTTGAACAATTCATAGATTTCTGAGTTCATAAGATCTTGCTTAGGTTTCCCTAACCTTTCTGGAAATGGTGCTCTAGGAACAAATTCTAAGTCACTCACTTTGACTTCAATTTTTCTTGAATCATCTCCTTTCTCACTCATCTCTTTCTCATTTAGCTCACCTTCTTTATCTCTCAAACTCTCATTTGTCACTTATGTTTTGATTCCCTCTTCACTTTCCCTGGATTTCTCCTCCACAATACCTTTAGGAATCCTAAAACCTACACCTTTGTCAACAATCTTTCCACTTCTAAGGGTAGTGATGGCTTGGACTTGTTCATGGTTTAAAGGTTCACTAGGTGAGGATTCACTCATGTGTACCTGACCTCTAGGATTGGGCATTGGTTGAGCTGGGATTTTTCCCTTCTCTTGAATGCTTAGTGATTGAGTCAACTTAGTTAGTTGACTTCGAATGTCATATAAGGTCCTATTGGTCTGGTCTTGGAATTTGTAAACTTGGTTGTTGATTCCTCCTTGCGTTTGCATGAATTGTTGAAGAGTATCCTCTAAGGATCTCTTATGAGGTGGTTGGTATGTGTTATGTGTGGGAGCATGAAATGGTTGGGGTGGAGGTTGAAATGTTTGAGGTACTGAAGAGCCCTCATTTCTCCATCCAAAATTTAGGTGGTTCCTCCATCCAGGATTATAGGTCTCAGAGTAGGGATTGCCTACTTGGTTTGGAAATGGCTTTCTAACATTACTTGAATCAGAAGTTTGGCCATATAGCACTTCCTTGAAGGCTAGAATGGTAGGACATTCAGTTGTCCTATGCCCTTCGCTTTCACAAACAACACAACTTTCCTCTTGTTGTTCACTTATGACATGCACTTTTTTATTCTCAAGAGACTCTACTTTCCTAGCCAATGAGGCTAATCTAGCATTGAGGTCATCAGTCTCTTTCAATTGAAACTTCCCACTTGAATGAGAAATGGTGTTTCTAGACTCAACATGAATTGGGAGAGAAGTCTCCCATTGCTTTGTGTTTTCAGCCAATTGATCAAAAAAATCAAAGGCCTCACTTGGTTCTTTGTCATAAAACTCACCATTACACATGGTTAACACTAGCTTTTTAAAATCTGCGGTAAGAGAGTCATAAAAGAAACTCACTAACCTCCACATCTCCAAACCATGGTGAGGGCATGCATTTAACAAGTCTTTGAACCTTTCCCAAGCTTGGTGAAATGACTCATTTGGACTACAAAAAAAATTCATCATTTGACGTTGTAAGGCTGCTGTCCTATGAGTGGGGAAGGATTTTTTCAAAAATTCAGCTTGCATTTCTCTCCATGTACCTATAGACCTAGGACGCAAGGAGATTAGTACTTAAAAGTGCATTCTCATTAAGGATTTATGTCATCATATTGCACCTAAAGTATCATTAAATTCCCTAACAAAAGCATGTTTTATATTAGCAAGTCTAAAAATATAATATACCTTTAATTCATGGTAAATGTTCATCCTAAATGCAGGTCTATCACATAAATAAAAGGATTGATTGATGAGTTTAAGGATTGAAATTGAAAGGATAAAAAGAAGGCCAAACTTAGCAAAGTGTTGCTGGTGCATTCCAAACTCGAACACCGTTCAGTAATTTGATCATATCTGGAGCTGTAGATATCAGATTTAGGTCCATTTTATATCGATGGAAAGGTAATACATAGACCTACCAATTTCATATGAAGTCAAAGACTCAGTTCTGCCGTTTTCAAGCCCAAATCTTAGCAACAACGAAGACATCTGAAGCTGTCCTGCAGCTCAAGCACTATTCGGTTTTTGGCTCATATCTTGAGTTCTAGAAGTCCAAATGAGCTCTAGTTTTTTTTTATGGAAAGCTGAGACAATTTCCCACAGCTTCCACAATTCAGTTGGCTATAATTCTGATGTGAGTAATGACATTTTGGCCAGCCAACAATATCAAAAATCAGCCCATAATATCAAAAAACCAGCAGCCATTAATGTCAAAAACCAGCCACCAAATCAATGGATGCCCACCAATTCTTCAATCAATCAATAGTTCTGAAACTTAGCCTATAAAAGGAGGCATTGTCCATGTATTTAGTCATATTAATTTTCAGATCAAAGTTATCTTCTTGCTTTCTCTCTACATCTTTGTAATGTTCAAGTTTTCTTTTATGCTATAGTAATCTCTTGTTTATGCTCTTTCATTTCCTTTCCTATACTTAGTTAGCTTATATTATGTTTATGTTCTTATATTGTTTATTTGTGTTTTTCTCCTTCTTAATGTTTAGCTAAGTTAATTATGTCAAGGTGAAAAGGTTTCTCTAATGGTGTTAGAATAGGTATAATATAAACTCAACATGAGGTTTAAATGTTTATATCCAAGAAAGATTGTTATTAACATGTTTTATCTTTTTATCTTACTAATTCTTAATACCTTGCTTATTAAATGTTTAATTTAGATTTGTGTTGTATAATATTTGGTACATCAAATGCTTGATCTTTCATAGTTTTCGGCCGAAATCGTTATTATGATAGAAACTTGATTTGTTGTTAACATAAACTAGCAACATGAATGCTTGATGATATTTATAAGTATGGTATTACTTATATAAGATAATTAATATGATCATGTTAGTAATTTATAATGAGCTAATAACGAGAAATCATCCGATTAGAACCTCCTTTGTGTGTGGTTTCTAGTTGAGTAATAAAAAGAGTTTATATTATATTTATTTGAAATACCATTAGTGAATCCTATAACCTTGACATATGTTTTGTTATTGTTTAATCCTTACATCAATATCACATCCCAAAACTTTCTTCAACTCCTTTTCTGTTATTATTCTCTTTAAATCTTTTTCTTTATTTGTAATTTATATAATTCACCTCCCTGTGGTTCGACCCCGGTCTTGCCGGGTTATTTTACTTTGACACTCCTGCACTTGGGATAAGACATCAACTCTTTGATCGTGTCACAAGGAGTTTAGCCAAAGCTTGGCTTTATCCTTTAGAGAGAATGGGAACAATTTAAGCCGAATGGTTTCCTCGGTGCATGTTCTATCAATAAAAGTATTACATACCTCTTCAAAGTCTTTAATGTGTATGTATGGATTTTCAGAATCCATACCATGAAATGTGGGAAGAAGTTGAATCATGCCCGGTTTCAAATTGAAAGCTTGTTGGTTAAGAGGTAAGATAATACACGAAGGTGTACTTTGTCTAGCCGGGTGAAGATACTCTCTAAGAGTTCGAAAATTAGGTTGATCATTGAATTGTGGAGGTCCATTACCTTGAACACTCCCTTCACCCTCTACATCTTCAACATTAGCCATGATAAAATAATAATAATAATAATAATAATATAACAATTATATGAATATGAAAAGAAAGGAAAGAAAAAGAAAAAAAATTGCAAATAAAAGTAATAGCTCAAAAATAAAAATACAACAAATTAAGAAATTCACTCTCCAACTAATAAACACTATTAACAACAATAAACATTAAAAGATAATTATAACAAGCTTGAATAAAAAGGCGGTAATACCGGCCAAGCACCTCAAACAATAAATATAAGAAAAATAATCATAACAAAACAACAAAATAAAATGAAATAAACAAGAGGCGGTAATACCAGCCAAGCACCTCAAACAATAAATATAAGAAAAATAATCATAACAAAACAACAAAATAAAATGAAATAAACAAGAGGCGGTAATACCGGCCAAGCACTTCAAACAATAAATATAAGAAAAATAATCATAACAAAACAACAAAATAAAATGAAATAAACAAGAGGCGGTAATACTAGCCAAGCACTTTAGACAATAAATATAAGAAAAATAACAACAATAAATATTAAAAGATAATTATAACAAGCATGAATAAAAAGGCGGCAATGCCGGCCAAGCACTTTAGACAATAAATAAAAACAATATCAACAAAATAAAATGAAATAAACAAGAAAAATATTAGAAACTAATAAGAATAGACAATAAAAGAAAAATGGTTGAACCAACCAAAATCCAACAATTAATAGTCCAGTCCACAGTCCAATATCCGAAACGTTAAGGTCAAACTTTTTTTAGGCGGTAAAACCAGCCAATTGAATTTTTTTTATATGATTTTTTTTAGTTTTCCAATAATCAAATCTAAATTTGTTACCTTTGCTTGCTAGCTCCCCGGCAACGGCGCCAAAATTGCTTGACCACTTTTTATGATCAGCTTGTTTTAACTCGCAAGTGCACGAGTGTGCGATGTAGCAATTAACTCGGTAAGATCGAGGTCATATCCACAGAGAGCTAGATCTGGAAATTAAGCTAAGTAACAAAAAAAAAAAACTCAAGAGAAATTAAATTAACAATAACTTGGTTGAAAATAATTGATGGATTTGTTTTCAAAGATAAAAAAAATATAAATAGATTTTAAATGACAAGAAAAGTAAGTCTTGGTCCAAATCAATTTTAATGGTGATGTATTGGTGATTTCTTCAACATATATAAGATAACTCAACCTAATCTCAACGATGGTGATATTAGATCGGAAGATATTACAATGAAGATTAGAAAGATGAAGATTGATTATTGCTTAAGAATGAACAAGTACTTTCATATTAAGTAAGACATTGAATCAAGCAATCTCTATACCAAAACTAAAGTTTGTGCATAAAAATTCAAGATTATAACATTACCTAAATGATTTCTAAAATTTCTTTACAATAATAAATCATTCATGAAGAAAATAAGAAAATAAACATTAAGATTCATTCATATCTTAAAGAACTCACCTCAATCACCATTATCCTTGATTTGGATCCAAGAAAGAGTTTAGCCAACCATGATTATATATAAGAACACTTCAATAAACATGAAAGAACTTGAATCCAATTGAAAAAATAAGTTTTACAAACTAAAGAACCGAAATCTATAAAGAAGAACACAATACAATTTCAGAAAAAATTCGGACACAAATCTGACTCTAACGTTGAACAGCAATTCAACCCTCCTAAAAGCTTTTTTTAGAGAAGTCTATTAGAGACATATTTATAGGAAATTCTGTCATCTTTCTAGATCATTAAAGAACAGATCATTTGGACACTTGAGTCAAAAGTTATGGGCAAAACACCGAAAGGTGTTCTGAAAAATCAAATCAAGACAGCTTTACAATTACTTTGGTGCACGTTTTTCTTCCTCATTTATGAGGTGTCTCCTTCTTCTTTTTGACCCAAAATAATGTTAAAATATCCCCTCCAGCTTTCCATCCATGTGCTTGGCTTCTTGGATCAATGGATTACCCAAAATAAATCAATTGTTATTTGTTGTGTGGACATGTAAGATCATGAATTGTGTTTGGGTTGATTTGAAGGTTGATTTGGGGTTGATTTAGGGCTGATTTGGGGCTGATTCTGGGCTGAATTTGAGCATCAAATAAGTATACAAATGTACTTATTATTTGGGCTAAGATTGACATTGAAACCTTGAGTGTTTAATGGTTGAAGTTTGCACACAACATAAGGCAAGTTTGGGCTTGAAATAAATCATATGATATTCTTTTCTAGAATTGGAATAGAATTGATTTTTGGGAAAAATTTGGAGCACTTATTTGAACCAAGATTTGCTTCAATCTTCAACTAAATGTCTCTTCAATTCTTTGTTCTGAATTCCGACGTTGAATTTTCTGAATTAATTCATTTAAGCTCCAAAAACCTATCGAAACATTAAAACAAACTTCATTACTAAAAAACACATCAATTATTATAAAAACAACCAAATAAAAACAATAAATACATATGTAAAAGAAGAGACTTAATGACACTTTTGATGCACAATCACACCCCCCAACTTAGATTTTGCTAGTCCTCAAGCAAAACAAAACATAAAACCTTTAAAATAACAATAATAATAATAACAACCATAATTAGGCTCGATTCATCACACTTGAAGGACCTATCATGCAAACATTGGTATCTTTAACTTAGTGTACACAATAGCAAATAAAGAAAAATAAGCATACTCACATTCTCTAAATCAAACATCCATACAAAATTTCCAAATTCAGTCATATTTATCGTGCAACCAACATAATTGATTCATATGAAAACTCAACTTGTAATCTTCCCTTCTCACCAACACAAACAAGGTAGCAAACTAGAGAAATATCTATATATATTTTTTTTCTTTTTTTCTTTTTTTTTTTGAAGATATGATTTATTCTTTGTCTTTAAGTTGTCACTTCCCTTTTGACGCGAATACAAACATTTGTGAGTAGATAGAACTTTGTACACATTTATTTATTTATGTAATGATTATTACTCTATTTACTTAAACCTTGTTTAGGACTAGATCAAAAGGGATAATCACAAGTAAAGCATCATACTCATCTTTCATGCATATTCACACAACTTTTACAAGGAAAGATGTACTTCAGTAATCTTAAAAAAAAGTATGTTATATCTTGCTTTATAAGATATTATCTATCCCAAATTAAAGCATGCAATGTTCAACACAATAATGAACCCAAAAAGGTAATGATGATCCTAAACAAGTCTCATTCATATACGAATGCAAGTATATTTTTTTTTAACAAGCATGGTTGTCTCAAGCATTCAACATAATGAAATATCTAAAATTAAGTTTTACATTATGCTCAATGTAAAAGAGAAAGAGAAGAAAAGTATAAATATTAGAAAATTGTTACTCCCCTTCTGTTTTCAAGGATGAATGTCTGATTGAATTGGGTATCAGCTGACTTCTTGCTTGATTTTTTTTTAACCTGCGTATCACAACTAAAAGAAAACATAAAAGAAAACATTGATGTTTTTTTTTAATTTTTTTTTTGAAAATAAAGAACCTCACACCCCCCAACTTAAAATAATGCATTGTCCCGAATGCATGAACAAGAAAATATAAGAGATGGAAGAAAGAAGAAAAAAAATGAAAATGAAAATAAAAATAAAATAAAAATAAAAATAAAAACTCATTACTTTTGATACTACAATGGTATTGGATCTTCAAGATCCAATGTCTCAACTTCAGCCACAACATTTTCAAGATAAAGTTTCAATCAATGACCATTTACTTTGAAAATATTTCCATTCTTGGGATTTTCTACCTCAAATGCACCATGCTCAGAGATGGATTTAATCACAAATGGACCAATCCATTTTGTCCTCAACTTTCCAGGAAAGAGATGTAATCGTGAATTATACAAGAGAACCTTTTGACCAACATGAAAGGATTTTCTAAGAATATGTTTATCATGCAAAGTTTTCATCTTATGTTTTGAAATTTTTGCATTTTCAAATGCATCATTTCTTAGCTCCTCTAATTCATCCAATTGAAGCTTTCTATTTTTGCCGACCTCATTTTCATTGTCATTGAATTGCCGAATGGCCCAATATGCACGGTGCTCAATCTCAACAGGGAGATGACAAGGCTTTCCATAAACTAGCCTATAAGGAGACATTCCTAAAGAGGTCTTATAAGCAGTGCGATATGCCCACAAAGCATCAACTAGTCGTAGGGACCAATCTTTATGGTTTGGATTGACTGTTTTCTCTAAAAATATAGAAGTGAGTAGCAATAGCAAGTTCCTCAGGTCATCACAAAAGAAATATTTGTCTTTACGATTGATCTAGTCCTAGGAAAGAAAAGGATTTTTTAGAATCAGCAAATCATCTTGGTCAGGTGCTAGCTGAGAGAAAGATTCATTTAGTGTATAGGGGAGGCAATCTTTGGTTAATAGGAGGTGTGTCAATAGCTGCATTTTTACGAGGTAGTCAAGTTTTGGGGGTCGTCCCCAAAGCCTGGGCACAAGGGGACATCATTGGAAAAACAATTGGAGAGGAACTACAGGTCTCCAGAATGTCTACTCGCATGAATGCAATGTTTAACCATGTTGATGCCTTCATTGCTTTACCAAGTGGTCTAGGCATATTGGAAGAGATCTTTCATATTTCCTATTGGGCCCAACTGCACATTCACCATAAACCCATAGGTCTATTAAATGTTAATGGTTATTATGATAAGTTGTTGTCTTTTCTTGATCATGCTGTGGAACATGAATTTCTAACATCTTCTGCATAACAAATCATAATCTCTAATGCTACTCTTGAACAATTGATTGACCAACTACAATATTTCATTCTTGTAATTGATCCCTCTATGACTCACATAAATTGGTCATCTAAGGAAAGCCATAAAAAGTTTAGATTAGATTTGAGGCTCCATTTGTGAATCTTTGTGTTTTTTGGTTTTATTATTGTGTTTTATTGTTTTTTATATTTGTTTTAGTGTGTTTCAGATTTGTTAGTGTTCGTTATTTCAGGTAATATCTTATATATACTCTATCTTTCTATCTTAGAACATTGAGGATAATGCCTCGTTTTGGTTGGGGGGAAAGGGTGGTAGCTAAAAAACAAATTAACTAATTATGTTTTCTACTTCATAAAGCATGTGCAAAATTATTGTTATTATGATGACAAAGTACAGAAGATCTTTTTATGACTCTTGAGATGCATCTTAGTAAACCTGTATTCTTAAATCTTAATTTACACACACGCATTTTAATATATGATTATGGGTTGCATATTGGATTATTACATTATTTATGTTCTTTTGTTAAAGGTAACAACTAAGAAAAGGAGATAATATATAATTTGAAATAAAAACAAAAAACAAAAAGAAAAAAAAAGAATGATGATAATAAAAATGTAGATAAGTTTAGTTTCGTAGCCTCCCTAACCTAAGGAATTAAGCTCGAAGGGGTGTTTTAACACCTAATACCCTAAAGTCAACTAACTTGGGAGCTATTAGCCTAACACTTGTTATATCAATTCAGGAGAAAAGCTTAAGGGAATCAAACATTGCATTATCTATGTATCAGTATCTATGACCCGAGTTACTAAGCTCGTAGGGGTATCTCAGCACTTAATGCCCTAAAACTAACTAGTCTGGGAGTCATTAGCCGAAAGCTCGTTATATGGGTTAAAGATGCATGGTATTTTAAGTTATATGTATATACATTAAAAAAAAAGAAAAAAAAAATAATAATCCCAACTTAAGGAAGTTAACCTTAAACACTAGAACATGAATTTTGTTTTTTTCCAAGAAAAGCCCCATAATTTTGTATTGATATATTGAGCATAAAAGAAAGGTTTATTAATATCTTGTTAAGAGGTATTGAGCAACTATATAAATTTAATGAGAGTCTGTTTATCTAGATAGATTAATGAAAATTGAATGATGAATACTTGCTTTGTGGAATTTACAAATTGTTTTTCTATTTTAATGCTTTGATTAGACTAGTAATAAGATGGTTGGGGTGTGCGATTAGTACTTAAAAGTGTATTTTTTATCAAGGTTTTATGTCATCATTTTGCACTTGAAGTATCAATAACTCCTCAACTAAAGCATGTTTTATAATAATATATCTAATAATATCAGATACCTTTAATTTATGGTAAATGTTTATTCTAAATGCAGGCGTATCACATAAATGAAAGGATTGATTGATGAACTTAAGAACTAAAATTGAAAAGATAAAGAGATGGCCAAACTTAGAAAAAAGATGTTGGTGCATTCAAAACCGGAATACTATTTGGTAATTGCGTCATATCTGGAGCTGTAGATCTTTGATTTAAGTCTACTTTATATGGATGGAAAGGTAAGATATACGCCTCCAACTTTCATATAGGTCCTAAGACTTAAAAAGGATATTTTCAAGTTCAAATTGTAGCAATAACAAAGAAGGTCGAATCTGTCTTCCAGCCCGAGCACTCTTCAGTTTTTAGCCCATATCTGGAGTTCTAGAACTCCAAATGACCTGTATTTTTTACACATGAAAGCTAAGATAGTTTCCTGCAACTTTCATTTTTTCAAGTGGCTTCAATTTTGATGTTATCAATGATGTTTTGGACAGACAAAAGAAAGTAAGGATTGTCACCAAGTCAAGAGTTGGTCACCTACTCATCAATTAGTCATCAAATCAATAGTTTCCAATTTTGGCCTATAAAAGGAGGCATTTGCCATGCATTTAGGCATCTTGGTTTCTAAATCAAGATCATGTTCTTACTTTCTCTCTGTATTTTAGGGTATATAACATGGTATGTCCAATATTGGATATAGAAAAGCCCTTACTGTCACCAATATGCAAATAATCATTATTAAGATATGGTGTAGACCTGGTCAAAGTTGCAAGATCAGGTGCAATTTGTTGATTCACACTACTGTTTAGGAACCAATCCATAAAATAATGAGCAGAAACATTACTAAGAGCAAGACTGATAGTCAATTGTAGTCAACTAAGAGCATTGAGGGGTTGTATGGTTGAAGGAGAAGCAGAGTTGACACTTGGCATTATGCTCAATGGATTGATGAGGAGACCACTGTAAAGGGCTAAAATTCCTTCTATTTTTTTGCTAGTTACCCCACTTCCAATCTATGTTAGCAGACTTCTAAAAGGCAAGAAAATTATACATGAGTTGGTGGTTGTTGTTATAGGTGGCAAAGGACTGATATTGGGTAACATTCGCTAAATGTAGTAAAGGTGGCGTGAGCAACAGAGGAGGATTTACATCCATGGATTGAAGGGATGTCTTATGAATAAACTTAAGGGTAAAGAGATGGTTATAAAGATCTATATACAAAAAAGGTTTTGCCTTGGTCACAAGGCTGGTTACAAAGTCTTTAAACTCACCACAAAGGCCATGAAACACATAAAGATTGAAATCTTTAAGATAGATTGGCTAGCCAATAATGACCAATTCATCAAATGAGGATTTTGCTTTCTACACATACATAGCAACCAAAGTATCACCCTATCAAAGATCTTAGAAGGACACATAAAGTGCATAATGTGAGAATTAGACGGAGAGGTGAAAGTTTGGTCAAGAGTACGCCAAACACAATAGGAGGTCTAACAATCTATAACAAGATGTAGTACATCTGATTAGTACTTCAAAGTGCATTTTTATCATGGTTTTATATCATCATTTTGCACTTGAAGTATCAATAACTCCTTAACTAAAGCATGTTTTATAATAATATAAGATACCTTTAATTTATGGTAAATGTCTATTTTTAATGCAAGCCTATCACATAAATGAAAGGATTGATTGATGACTTGAAGAACTTAAATTGCAAGGATAAAGAGATGGTCAAACTTAGAGAAGAGATGTCGGTGCAATCCAAACCGGAACACTGTTTGGTAATTGGGTCATAAATGAAAGGATTGATTGATGACTTGGTATAACAAATGCTTGGCATTTTGATAGCTCATACTATATGGTATAACTGACACCTAAGCTATGAAAGGAACTTGATTTTTTGTTAACATAAGTTATAATCATGAATGCTTTACGAGATTTACAAGTATTAGCATTAATCGAATAAGATGACTAATGTAATCATGTTAACAATCTATAATCTAAGTGGAACCTCCTTTGTGTGTGGTTTCCAATTGAATAATAAGAGTTTATACTATACTTATTTGACATACTATTAGTGGATCCTCTAATCTTGACATTTATTATTATCATTGTTTAATCCTTATATTAATATTTCATCTCAAAGTTCTCATCTTCTTCTTCTCTTTCTTTCTCTTTATTATTATTATTATTATTATTATTATTATTATTATTATTATTATTATTATTATTATTAGTACTACTACTACTATTATTATTATTATTATTATTATTATTACTAATATTATTGTTGTTGTTGTTGTTACTATTGTTGTTCTTTATAATTTATACAATTAACCTCCCTGTGGTTTGGCCCCGGTCTTGCCGGGTTATTGATTACTTTGACACTCCTACACTTGGTAGAAGACATCAATCTTTTAGTCGTGTCAGCTTAGCCTTCTTTTTTTCTTCTCAATTTCAGTAGTTAAACTGATTAATCAATCCTTTTATTTATGTGATAAGCCTGCATTTAAGATGAACATTTATAATAAATTAAAGGTATCTTATATTATTAGACATGTTTAATATTTTTAATTCAAATTAATATATTTTAATGTGATGATACAAAAAAAATATTTTAAAAAATAAAAAATATTATCTCAATATATTTTTTTAAAATAACAATTACATAATAATATAATAACTAGCATAAGTACTCGACAGTGGGTTAATAACAATTTTTTTTAAAGTGTAAAAATATTTGAGTTGGGTGAAAAGTATGAAGTATATTTGCACCATCACCATCTTCAAATAAAGTATTTTCTATAGTAGTATCATGAATAACACATAGTAGAGAAACACCTAATACACCGAGAACAAATTTAGTTCCCTTTAATTTTTTTTCCTTTAAAGATATTTCCAATCTTATTTTTTTTTCTCTTTAATTTTTTTATTTTCTCTTATTGAATTTTTTTATACAATAAAGAGAAAATAAATTGATGTGACTTTTTTATATTGTATAAAAGTTGGATAATGATATAATTTTTTTAATTTCAAGTTGGGTTGAATTTTCTCATTAAAGTATATTTGTTTTTACGATTCAAAAATGGTATTAAAAAATTAATTTTTTATATTTTTTTCTTTATATCAAATTAATATTTTATATTTTTTTATTATTTTGATATAATGATATAAAAACTAAAAAATATTATCTCAATATATATATATATATATATATATATATATATATATAAAGTGTTTGTACTATGAAAGACACTATAGCATCATAAGAGGCACTATCTTTTCTATGTTTATTAAAAAATATTTATTTGGTCAGGCTAGACAACCGGAACAAATAGAATTAGGTTTAGCTGCTCACCCAGATCCAAGGAGATTGAGTTTGGCTTCGTAGTTATACCTCAAGCATTAGGTCTCGCTTGACGACCAAACCTACTATTGTTAGGTCCTGCTGCCAAATAGGACCCAATAATATTGTGTACTGCTGCTTAGAGACCGTTCTTTTATTTTAAAAATGAACTCAGGTGACCTGAAAAAAACCTAATAGAGATTTTTTTTCAAATATATAGAGACCCCTCTTTTTTCATATGATTCGAAAAAAAACCCTATAGAGACCTTTTTTTATCAAATGTGTTTTTTCTCCTATCAGAGGTCTTTTTTTTTAATATATATTTTTCAATTGGTTACTAACTTATTTCAAAGTTCGTCATATAAATATTTAAGAAATGTTTTATTTTTTCAATGTAGAATTTGACGCCATTTAGTATATATACTCCATGTGGGATAATAAACTTTTTTGTGTTTAAATACTTCAACTTAAAATAATTAAATAGTATCTTTTCAATGTAGAATAAAAAAATTTTTCATATAATCTTTTAAGCTTAATTATTTACATCATGTATAGTTTATATTCATGTAGATTGTTTCTTAAGTTTTTAATATAAAATATTAAAATAACAAATATATTTTTGATATTTTTCTGGGTGACCCCGGGATTTGGCCAAGTATGTTTCATTTAAAATTTAGGCATGCAATTGGCTCAAAGTAAACCTGTTAACCCAAGGGGTAAAGGCCTTTTTTTTTTTTAAATGTGTTTTTCCTCATACTTAGAGACCTCTTTTTTATATATATTTTTGTTGGTTACTAACTTATATCAAATTTTACTATATAAATACTTGAAGAATATTTTAATTTTTCATTGTGTGATTTGAAGTCCTTTAGTATATATACTGATTAGTACTTAAAAGTGCATTTTTATTATGGTTTTATATCATCATTTTGAACTTAAAGTATCAATAACTCCTTACTAAAACATGTTTTATAATAATTTATCTAATAATATAAGATACCTTTAATTTGTGGTAAATATTTATTTTAAATGCAGGCTTATCACATAAATGAAAGGATTGATTGATAACTTTAAGAACTTAAATTGCAAGAGCAAAGAGATGACCAAAATTAGAAAAGAGATGTCGGTGCAATCTAATCCGGAACACTGTTCAGTAATTGGATCATATCTGATTTAGGTCAATTTTATATGGATGGAAAGGTAAGACATAGGCCTACAACTTTCATTTGGAGCCCAAGATCTAAAAAGGTCATTTTTAAGTCCAAATTGTAGCAACAACAAAGAAGCCTGAATCTATCCTCCAACTCAAGCACTGTTCAATATGTTGGCCATATCGGGAGTTTTAGAAGTCCAAATGAGCTGAATGTTTTACACAAGAAATCTGAGACAATTGCCTACAACTTTCATGTTTTCGAGTGGCTCCAATTTTGACGTTATCAATGATGTTTTGGGCAGACAATAGAAGATAAGGATTGTCACCAAGTCAAGAGTTGGCCACCCACTCATCAATTAGTCATCAAATCAATAGTTCCCAATTCTGCCCTATAAAAGGAGGCATTTGCCATGCATTTAGGCATCTTGGTGTCCAGATCAAGATCATGCTCTTGCTTTCTCTTTTTGTATTTTTTGTAATGTTTATGTTTTTCTTTTATTAATATTAAGTTTATGCCTTTCATTTTCTTTCATTTACTTAGCTAACTTTTATCTTATTTATGTTCTTATTTTATTTATTTATTTTTCTTTTTTTTTTATTATGTTTAGTTAAGTTTATTATGTCAAGGTGAAAAGGTTACACTAATGGTGTAAGAATAAGTATAGTGTAAACTTAATATGGACTTTAAGGTTTGATACTAACATGTTTTGTATTTATTATCTTGTTCACTCTTTAATACTCTACTTGTTAAATGACTAATCTTGATTTATGTTGTATAACACTTGGTATAACAAATGCTTGGCATTTTCATAGCCCATACTGTATGGTATAACTGACACCTAAGCTATGAAAGGAACTTGATTTGTTGTTAACATAAGTTATAATCATGAATGTTTGACGAGATTTACAAGTATTAACATTAATTGAATAAGCTGACTAATGTAACCATGTTAGCAATCTATAATCTGATTGGAATCTCCTTTGTGTGTGGTTTCCAATTGAATAATAAGAATTTATATTATACTTGTTTGACATACCATTAGTGGAACCTCTAACCTTGACATTTGTTCTTATCATTGTTTAATCGTTACATTAATATTCATTCTCAAAGTTCTCATCATCTTCTTCTTCTTCTCCTTCTTTATTATTATTATTATTATTAGTACTACTACTATTATTCTTATTATTGTTGTTGTTGTTGTTGTTGTTGTTGTTGTTGTTGTTGTTGTTGTTGTTATTGTTATTGTTATTGTTATTGTTATTGTATTATTGTTATTTATAATTTGTACAATTAACCTACTTGTGGTTCGACTCCGGTCTTGCCGGGTTATTTATTACTTCGACACTCCTATACTTGGGAGAAGACATCAACCTTTTAGTCGTGTCAAGTTTTTGGCGCCGTTACCAGGGAGGTAAGTTTTGTATAAATTATAATATTTATTTTATTTTCTCTTTTCACTTTTCTTGTATATAACTTTGTTCTTTTCTCTTGTTTCTTCTTCTTTAGTTTTCTTTTTCCTTTTATTCTATTCCTACACGTGCATGAGAGTGTGGTCACGTACATCAAGTGGCAGACTTTATAGGGTATCCTCGCCATTTTCAGAAAAGATGGTCGAAGAAGATAATCAGTCACTTCATAATGAGAATAATGATAATAACCGTGCTAGAACACTTAGAGACCACATGAATCCCACAAGAACAAGTGCACCAAAATTAGGACACCACGGGTACTTATGAGGCACCAAGTAAAACTCAACCTCATCCATCTAGTGGAGGTATGTACAACCTTAGGGAAGACCATGACCTTCAAGCCATGTTTGCATATTTAGCTAGAAAAGTAGAGCCACTAAAATTGAAAGAGAGTGGTCAATTAAAATCTATTGAAAACATTGTGTGTCAAATATGTGAAACAAATGAACACTCAACCAATAATTGTCCAACCTTGCGTTCTTTTAAGGAATGTCTCAATAAACAAGCTCATGGTTTTAACAGTTTTCAAAGGCCCAATCAGAACCCATACTCGCAAACATACAACTCTGGTTAGATAAATCACCAAAATTTTAGTTGGAAGAGTGATAATGTACAAATTTCACAACCACAGTTTCAAGCACACCATAATTTCCAAAATTCCCATGGATATGCACCTCTTTATGCTCCACCTCCTACAAGAAATTTTGAGGAGACTTTGTATGCATTCATTGAAAAGCAAGAGACAATCAACACTCAACTTGCTCAAAGCATAACAGATTCTAAAGATGCTTTGGTAAAATTCACATCTGCTCTTAGTTTTCAAGAGAAAGATAAGTTTCCATCTCAACCATAGTAAAATCTCAAGGGGCAATACAATGCAAATGTAAGTAGTCTTGGAAGTCAACACATGAATCAAGTCAAATCAGTCACCATTCTTCGTAATGGTAAGGTTATTCACAAACCAATTCTTGACCCTTGTAAGAAATATGATGAGTCAATCTTTAAGGGTAAGGAAGGGGTTGAATCTAAACATTGTAAAGAAAAGACTGATTCCCCTCCAACACTTCCATTTTCTCATGCCATGACCAATCAAGAAGAAATCAAGGATGAAAAAGGCATAAAAAATGTTGATGTAGATCTTTTATCAAAGTGACAATAGATTCGACACCCAACATCATACCAATCAATGATTACTTTCCTGATAAATCTCTACTTTCTCTTAGTTCAATGCCTTGGTTTGCTAAAAATATTTATTTTCTTACTTTAGGATTTTTGCCAACTCACTAGAGTACCGAAGATAAAAGAAATTTTTTTAGCAATGTGCAAAATTTTTATTGGGATGACCCCTACTTATTCAATTATTATATGCTTGACCGCTTTTTATGATCGACTTGTTTTAACTCGCAAGTGCACGAGTGTGCGATGTAGCAATTAACTCGGTAAGATCGAGGTCATATCCACAGAGAGCTAGATCTGGAAATTAAGCTAAGTAACAAAAAAAACTCAAGAGAAATTAAATTAACAATAACTTGGTTGAAAATAATTGATGGATTTGTTTTTAAAGATAAAAAAAAATGTAAATAGATTTTAAATGACAAGAAAAAGTAAGTCATGCTCCAAATCAATTTTAATGGTGATGTATTGGTGATTTCTTCAACATATATAAGATAACTCAACCTAATATCAACGATGGTGATATTAGATCGGAAGATATTACAATGAAGATTAGAAAGATGAAGATTGATTATTGCTTAAGAATGAACAAGTACTTTCATATTAAGTAAGACATTGAATCAAGCAATCTCTATACCAAAACTAAAGTTTGTGCATAAAAATTCAAGATTATAACATTACCTAAATGATTTCTAAAATTTCTTTACAATAATAAATCATTCATGAAGAAAATAAGAAGATAAACATTAAGATAGATTCATATCCTAAAGAACTCACCTCAATCACCATTATCCTTGATTTGGATCCAAGAAAGAGTTTAGCCAACCATGATTATATATAAGAACACTTCAATAAACATGAAAGAACTTGAATCCAACTGAAATAATAAGTTTTACAAACTAAAGAACCGAAATCTATAAAGAAGAACACAATACAATTTCAGAAAAAATTCGGACACAAATCTGACTCTAACTTTGGACAGCAATTCGACCCTCTTAGAAGCTTTTTTTGGAGAAGTCCATTAGAGAAATATTTATAGGCAATTCTGTCACCTTTCCAGATCATTAAATAACAGCTCATTTGGACACTTGAGTCAAACGTTATGGGTAAAACACCGAAAGGTGTTCTGAAAAATCAAATCAAGACAGCTTTACAACTACTTTGGTGCACGTTTTTCTTCCTCATTTATGAGGTGTCTCCTTCTTCTTTTCGACCCAAAATAATGTTAAAATATCCCCTCCAGCTTTTCATCCATGTGCTTGCCTTCTTGGATCAATGGATTACCCAAAATAAATCAATTGTTATTTGTTGTGTGGACATGTAAGATCATGGATTGTGTTTGGGTTGATTTGAAGGTTGATTTAGGGCTGATTTGGGGCTGAATTTGGGCTGAATTTGAGCATCAAATAAGTATACAAATGTACTTATTATTTGGGCTAAGATTGACATTGAAACCTTGAGTATTTAATGGTTGAAGTTTGCACACAACATAAGGCAAGTTTGGGCTTGAAATAAATCATATGATATTCTTTTCTAGAATTGGAATAGAATTGATTTTTGGGAAAAATTTGGAGCACTTATTTGAACCAAGATTTGCTTCAATCTTCAATTAAATGTCTCTTCAATTCTTTGTTCTGAATTCCGACGTTGAATTTTCTGAATTAATTCATTTAAGCTCCAAAAACCTATCGAAACATTAAAACAAACTTCATTACTAAAAAACACATCAATTATTATAAAAACAACCAAATAAAAACAATAAATACATATGTAAAAGAAGAGACTTAATGACACTTTTGATGCACAATCACACCCCCCAACTTAGATTTTGCTAGTCCTCAAGCAAAACAAAACATAAAACCTTTAAAATAACAATAATAATAATAACAACCATAATTAGGCTCGATTCATCACACTTGAAGGACCTATCATGCAAACATTGGTATCTTTAACTTAGTGTACACAATAGCAAATAAAGAAAAATAAGCATACTCACATTCTCTAAATCAAACATCCATACAAAATTTCCAAATTCAGTCATATTTATCGTGCAACCAACATAATTGATTCATATGAAAACTCAACTTGTAATCTTCCCTTCTCACCAACACAAACAAGGTAGCAAACTAGAGAAATATCTATATATTTTTTTTTCTTTTTTTCTTTTTTTTTTTGAAGATATGATTTATTCTTTGTCTTTAAGTTGTCACTTCCCTTTTGACGCGAATACAAACATTTGTGATGAATGCACCTGGTTACTCACAAAGTCACAAACTTAAAGTGCTTTGCATACTCATATTTTAAGCTGCCGTTTGACATAAAGATAAACATTTGTGATGAATACCCCTAGTTACTGAGCAACTCAAAACATTAGAGTAGATAGAACTTTGTACACATTTATTTATTTATTCATGTAATAATTATTACTCTATTTACTTAAACCTTGTTTAGGATTGGATCAAAAGGAATAATCACAAGTAAAGCATCATACTCATCTTTCATGCATAATCACACAACTCACACAACTTTTACAAAGAAAGATGTATTTCAGTAATCTTAAAAAAAAGTATGTTATATCTTGCTTTATAAGATATTATCTATCCCAAATTAAAGTATGCAATGTTCAACATAATAATGAATCCAAAAATGTAATGATGATCCTAAACAAGTCTCATTCACATACGAATGCAAGTTTTTTTTTTTAACAAGCATGGTTATCTCAAGCATTCAACATAATGATGTTTTTTTTTTTTTGAAAATAAAGAACCTCACACCCCCCAACTTAAAATAATGCATTGTCCCGAATGCATGAACATGAAAATATAAGAGATGGAAGAAAGAAGAAAAAATAATAAAAATAAAAATAAAAATAAAAATAAAATAAAAATAAAAACTCATTACTTCTAATACTACAATGGTATTGGATCTTGAAGATCCAATGTCTCAACTTCAGCCACAACATTTTCAAGATAAGGTTTCAATCGATGACCATTTACTTTGAAAATATTTCCATTCTTGGGATTTTCTACCTCAAATGCACCATGCTCAGAGATGGATTTAATCACAAATGGACCAGTCCATTTTGTCCTCAACTTTCCAGGAAAGAGATGTAATCGTGAATTATACAAGAGAACCTTTTGACCAACATGAAAGGATTTTCTAAGAATATGTTTATCATGCAAAGTTTTCATCTTATGTTTTGAAATTTTTGCATTTTCAAATGCATCATTTCTCAACTCCTCTAATTCATCCAATTGAAGCTTTCTATTTTTGCCAACCTCGTTTTCATTGTCATTGAATTGCCGAATGGCCCAATATGCACGGTGCTCAATCTCAACAGGGAGATGACAAGGCTTTCCATAAACTAGCCTATAAGGAGACATTCCTAAAGAGGTCTTATAAGCAGTGCGATATGCCCACAAAGCATTAACTAGTCGTAGGGACCAATCTTTACGGTTTGAATTGACTGTTTTCTCTAAAATGTTCTTGATCTCCCTATTTGCCAACTCAGCTTGGCCACTAGTCTGTGGGTGATAGGGGGTACTGACCTTGTGAATTACACCATATTTTCTCATCAAAATCCCAACGGGCTTGTTACAAAAATGTTTTCCCCCATCACTAATCATAGCCCGAGGCATGCCAAAACGAGAGAAAATATTTTCTTTCAAGAATTTGACCACAACTCGATGGTCATTGGTTCGAGATGCAATGGCCTCCACCCATTTAGACACATAATCAACAGCTACAAGGATGAATTGGTAACCAAATGAACTTGGAAAAGGTCCCATGAAATCAATCCCCCAACAATCAAATATTTCCAAAACAAGGATGGGGTTAAGGGGCATCATGTTAGGCCTAGTGAGGCTACCTAGTCGTTGGCATTGGTCACATGCAGCACAAAAGGCATGAACATCTTTAAACATGGTAGGCCAATAAAAACCACACTGCAAGATTTTGGCAATGGTTTTCTTGGAAGAGAAATGTCCACCACAGGCTAATGCATGACAAAAATTAATGACCCTTGGAATTTCATGATCAGGGATGCACTGCCTAATAATTTGGTCAGGATAATATTTAAATAGGTAGGGGTCATCCCAAAAAAAGGTGCGCACATTGCGCAAGAATTTTTATTTGTCAAGTTTAGACCAATGAGAAGGAATTTGACTTGTGGCTAGGTAATTTGCTATGTCAGCATACCATGGAGAACCAATGTAAGAGACAGTACCTGCACAAAATAAATTTTCATCAGCAAAGAGTTCATTTATTGGAGATTCATCAATTATGGTCTTATAGCTTGAAAGACGAGACAAATGATCAGCTACTACATTCTCTACTCCCTTTTTATCTCGAATTTCAATGTTAAACTCTTGGAGTAGGAGGATCCATCGAATCAAACGTGGTTTGGCATCTTGTTTTGTGAGCAAATATTTCAATGCTGCATGATCAGTGAAAACAATCACAAGAGATCCAACCAAATAAGACCTAAACTTGTCTAATGCAAACACCACAGCTAAGAGTTCTTTTTCAGTTGTAGTGTAATTCAATTGAGCATCATTCAAAGTCTTGCTAGCATAATATATGACATGAGGTTTCTTGTCTTTTCTTTGCCCTAAAACAGCCCCAACCGCAAAATCACTAGCATCACACATCAGTTCAAATGGTAAAGACCAATCAGGAGCTTGTATGATTGGTGCAGTTGTCAACAACCCTTTAAGCTTTTCAAAAGCTTCTTGACATTTTGATGTCCAATCAAATGGGACATCTTGTGACAACAAGTTACACAATGGTTTGGCAATGGTACTAAAAGAATGAATTAATCTTCGATAAAAAACAGCATGTCCTAAAAAGGATCTCACATCTTTCACAGTCTTAGGGGTAGTTAATTTTTGAATGACTTCCACTTTTGACTTATCTACCTCTATCCCTTTTGAAGAGACAATGTGACCTAAAACAATGCCATGTGTCACCATAAAATGACACTTCTCCCAATTGAGTACAAGATTGCTCTCTTCACACCTTTCAAGAACTTTTTCTAGATTCATTAGACACAACTCATACGAATCCCCATAAACTGAAAAATCATCCATGAAAACTTCCAAAAAATTTTCCACCATGTCACTAAAGATACTCATCATACACCTTTGAAAAGTGGCTGGTGCATTACACAAACCAAATGGCATTCTTCTATAAGCATAAGTACCAAAAGGACAAGTGAAAGTGGTTTTTTCTTGGTCTTCTAAAGAAATCTCAATTTAGTTGTAACCTGAGTATCCATCCAGAAAACAATAGAAAGCTCTTCCAGCTACTCTTTCAAGCACTTGGTCTAAAAATGGAAGCGGAAAATGGTCCTTCCTAGTCACCATGTTCAATTTACGATAATCAATGCACATACGCCATCCAGTTTGGATTCTAGTTGGTACCAGCTCATTATTTTCATTCTTCACTACCGTGACTCCAGCTTTTTTTGGGACAACTTGGGTTGGACTAACCCATTTTGAGTTTGCAATAGGGTAAATGATACCTGCATCAAGTAGCTTAAGCACTTCACCTCTCACTACTTCCTTCATGTTTGGGTTCAATCGTCTTTGCATTTGCCTCACAGATTTAGCCTCTTCTTCAAGATAGATTCTATGTGTACATAAAAGAGGGCTAATTCCTTTCAAGTTAGTAATTTTCCACCCAATTGCTTTCTTGTGTTTTCTCACCACTCTCAAAAGTTTGTGTTCATGCTCTATGCTAAGTTTTGATGAGATCACAATAGGATATGATTCATCTTCCCCTAGAAATGCATACTTAAGATCACTCGGTAAAGGCTTCCTTTCTAGTTTATCAGGCTGGACAAGAGATTCCTCAACTTTCACTTGGGGTGAAATCAAAGGCTCAAATGATGGGGTCCATTGACCTATTGACATAATAGGCATTGGATCTAGATAAGTCTCGAGTTCTCTTACTTCCTCATCAACACATTCCAAAGAACAAAATCTTTCATCATGAATTAAAGTTCTCTCCAATGGATCCTTGATCCACACTCTCTCAAAGTGTTCTTGACAAACTGTTTGGATGAAATCTACCTCTCTAATGTCCTCATGTTCCCCGATTTGTTTGGAGACATTGAATATGTTCATCTCCACAGTCATATTCCCAAAAGACAATTTCATCACCCCATTCCTACAGTTAATTAAGGCATTGGATGTAGCTAGGAAAGGTCTCCCTAAGATGACTGGGATGGGGGCATTAGAACCTTGAATCGGTGCGGTGTCTAATACTACAAAATCAACAGGAAAGTAGAATTTATCTACTTGGACCAACACATCCTCAACGATACCCCTGGGAATCTTGATTGACCTATCAGCTAATTGAAGGGTGATTCGAGTAGGCTTGATTTCTCCTAAACCTAATTGTTCGTAAACAGTGTAGGGTATTAAATTCACACTTGCTCCTAAATCCAACAAAGCTTGATCTATCTTATGACTTCCAATAATGCATGAAATGGTAGGACAACCAGGATCTTTGTATTTGGGAGGGGTCTTAAACTGGATGATGGCACTAGCATGTTCAGTTAGAAAGGTGATTAGTACTTAAAATTGCATTTTTATCATGGTTTTATATCATCATTTTGCACTTGAAGTATCAATAACTCCTTAACTAAAATATGTTTTATAATAATGTATGTAATAATATAAGATACCTATAATTTATGGTAAATGTCTATTTTTAATGCAGGCCTATCCCATAAATGAAAGGATTGATTGATGACTTGAAGAACTTAAATTGCAAGGATAAAGAGATGGCCAAACTTAGAAAAGAGTTGTCGGTGCAATCCAAACCGGAACACTGTTCGATAATTGGGTCATATCTGGAGCTACAGATCTCAGATTTAGGTCCAATTTATATGAATGGAAAGGTAAGACATAGACCTACAACTTTCATATGGAGCCCAAGATCTAAAAAGGCCATTATCAAGTCCAAATTGTAGCAACAACAAAGAAGCCCGAATCTGTCTTCCACCCGAGCACTGTTCAGTATTTTGGCCATATCTGGAGTTCTAGAAGTCCAAATGAGCTGAATTTTTTACACAAGAAAGCTGAGACAATTGCCTACAACTTTCCTGTTTTCAGCTGGCTCCAATTTTGACGTTATCAATGACGTTTTGGGTAGACAAGAGAAGATAAGGATTGTCACCAAGTCAAAAGTTGGCCACCCACTTATCAATTAGTCATCAAATCAATAGTTCCCAATTTTGGCCTATAAAAGGAGGCATTTGCCATTCATTTAGGCATCTTGGTGTTCAGATCAAGATCATGCTCTTCCTTTCTCTCTTTGTATGTTTTGTAATGTTTATGCTTTGCTTTCATTAATATTAAGTTTATGCCTTTCATTTCCTTTCCTTTACTTAGTTAGCTTTTATGTTCTTATTTTGTTTATCTATTTTTCTTTCTTTAATTATGTCTAGCTAAGTTAATTATGTCAAGGTGAAAAGGTTACACTAATGGTGTAAGAATAAGTATAATGTAAACTTAATATGGACTTTAATGTTTGATACTAACATGTTTTATATTTGTTATCTTGTTCACTCTTTAATACTTTGCTTGTTAAATGACTAATCTTGATTTATGTTGTATAACACTTGGTACAACAAATGCTTGGCACTTTCATAGCCCATAATGTATGGTATAACCGACACCTGAGCTATGAAAGGAACTTGATTTGCTGTTAACATAAGTTATAATCATGAATGCTTGACGAGATTTACAAGTATTAGCATTAATCGAATAAGATGACTAATGTAATCATGTTAACAATCTATAATCTGATTGGAACCTCCTTTATGTGTGGTTTCCAATTGAATAATAAGAGTTTATACTATACTTGTTTGACATACCATTAGTGGAACCTCTAACCTTGACATTTGTTATTATCATTGTTTAATCGTTACATTAATATTCCATCTCAAACTTCTCATCATCTTCTTCTTCTTCTTCTCCTTCTTTTTCTTTATTATTATTATTATTATTATTATTATTATTATTATTATTATTAGTATTACTATTATTACTATTATTATTATTATTATTATTATTATTATTATTATTATTGTTATTACTATTATTATTGTTATTGTTGTTATTATTGTTGTTGTTGTTGTTGTTGTTATTGTTGTTGTTGTTGTTGTTGTTATTGTTGTTGTTGTATTATTATTATTTATAATTTGTACAATTAACCTCCCTGTGGTTCGACCCCGGTCTTGCCGGGTTATTTATTACTTCGACACTCCTGCACTTGGGAGAAGACATCAACCTTTTAGTCGTGTCAAGTTTTTGGCGCCGTTGCCGGGGAGGTAAGCTCTTGCATAAATTATAATATTTATTTTATTTTCTCTTTTCACTTTTCTTATATATAACTTTATTTCTTTTCTCTTGTTTCTTCTTCTTTTGTTTTCTTCTTCTTTTTATTCTGTTCCTACACGTGCATGAGAGTGTGGTCACGTACATCAAGTGGTAGACTTTGTAGGATATCCTCATCATTTTCAGAAAATATGGCCGAAGAAGATAATCAATCACTTCATAATGAAAATAATGAGAATAACCGTGCTAGAACACTTAGAGACCACATGAATCCCACAAGAACAAGTGCACCATCATGCATAGTTTTTCCTCCCGATGCATCTCATTTTAATTTTAAACCAGGCATTATTCAACTTTTACCTTATTTTCATGGTTTAGAATTGGAAAATCCATACTTGCATTTAAGGGAATTTGAGGAGGTTTGCAACACATATAATAATTTAAATTGTAGCATGAACACCATCAGATTAAAGCTTTTTCCTTTTTCATTAAAAGATAAAGCTAAAAACATGGCTATAAAATTTGAGACCAGGATCCATTCGTGCTTGGGATGAAATGCAACAACAATTTTTAAAGAAGTTTTTCCCATCTCATAGAACAAACTCTTTCAAGAGACAAATCACCACTTTCACTCAAAAACCAGAAGAAACATTTTACAAATGTTGGGATAGGTATCGAGACTTGCTTAGTACATTTCTATGAAGGGTTAACACCTAAAGATAGGCAAATGGTTGAATTGATGTGCAATGGAACTTTTGAAGATAAAGACCCTGATGAAGCAATGGAGTACTTAGACTTGTTAGCTGAAAATGCTCAAAATTGGGACACCGCGGGTACTTATGAGGCACCGAGTAAAACTCAACCTCATACATCTAGTGGAGGTATGTACAACCTTAGGGAAGATCATGACCTTCAAGCCAAATTTGCATCTTTAGCTAGAAAAGTTGATGCGAATCTTTTGTCAACAGTGACAACAGATTCGACATCTGACATCACACCAATCGATGATTACTTTCCTAACGAATCCTTACTTTCTCTTAGTCCAATGCCTTGGTATGATAAAAATATCAATTTTCTTGCTTTAGGAGATTTGCTAGTTGATTGGAGTACTCAAGACAAAGAAAAGTTTTTGAACAAAGTGAAGAGCTTTTATTGTGATGACCCTAACTTATTCAAATATTGTCCTGATCAAATATTTCAAAGATTCATTCCCGACAATGAGGTAAGTAGTGTCATTAAACTTTGTCATTCTGAAGCATGTGAAAGTTATTTCTCGTCAAAAAAGACAATTGCAAAAATCTTACAAAGTGGATTTTATTGGCCCACCATGTTCAAGGACACACATGCATTCTGCAAAACTTGTGAAAATTGTCAAAAGATTGATACTGGTCAAAAAGTTTTGTTTTATAATTCTCAACTCTATGCAGTCCCTAGAGAGCTAAGACCAAGATGGAGCAATCCTTATGGGGCCTGTGATATTGAGAATTCAATGAATGACAATGATTTTAAGGAAAATGGACATCGTTTGAAAGCTTACTTTGATAATTTTCCTAGTAAAAATGAATCAACTGGTTGGAATGATCTTGTAGATAAAGGTTGATTATTTTTTTTCTCACATTGTTTTTGTGTTTCTTTTTTAGTGATTTTTGCTAGTTTATCTCACCCCGGTCAAATGGCGGATAACGGTACTCCGTGACTTAAGTCGGTTCTTTCAGTTTCCCACAATTACTGATATTTGTGTATATATCTGTGCAATTCTTTGAAGCTCTCTTCCAATTCTCATTTGATAATGGACACTAATCTTGAAAAATTAAAAAAGTATTTTCCCGCTCTGCCTCAGAATGCGATTACAAAAATTTACCGTGCTAGATGTGCAAGATTGAGATTGTTAATGAATCATGGAATTCCTGAAGATATTCGCTGGTTGATTGAAGCAAAGGTTCGATTATCAGGTGAGTCCTCTAACTTCATTTCACACATGCCTGGAACAAGTAAAAGCACTTTTGCAAAGAAGCGTCGTGCAAAACGACTGGATGTCTGTCATCGATGTGCTAGATGGACTTGTAATACACAATGTCGTTCTTTAGGAATGGTATCTATAAACTGTGAAGATAAAATACAATTCATTAAGGATGGCGTGAGTAAGGAGTCTTTAGATAATCTTCTATTGACTCTTGAGACGCATCCTAGTGGAGATGTGCATCGTGCAATTCATGATTTATGGCCACTATTTCATAAAGAACATGATTGACTTAGTCTTGGGAATCTGACTAAAAAAGACCCTGTTTGCCAGTTTTTAAGAAAACTGGATGGGAAGCCTATCCCCGACCCATAGAGGGCGTTTAAGCCGTTTTTGGACGTAAAACCAAGGGAAGATGTGAGCCACAATCACAACTACCTATACATACACATGTTTTTTTTCAAAAGTAAATAAATAAATAAATAAAAAGAGAGAGAGAGTGTGTGAGACTCTAGCTGGCCTACATATAGATGTTATGATTGCCTTTCTACTTTCTCATCTATAAAACCCTCTTTTCCTTCCTTTCATTTCTACTCAACCCATACATTCAACAAATACAGAAGTGTGTAGAAATGGCAAGTTCCTCAAGTCATCAAATAAGAAATATCTGTGTTTTTGGTGGATCTAGTCCTGGGAAAGAAAAGGAGTTTTTAGAATCAGCAAACCATCTTGGTCAGGTGCTAGCTGAGAGAAAGATTCATTTAGTGTATGGGGGAGGCAGTCTTGGGTTAATGGGAGGTGTGTCAATAGCTGCATTTTTAGGAGGTAGTCAAGTTTTAGGAATCGTCCCTGAAGCTTTGGCACAAGGGGACATCATTGGAAAAATAATTGGAGAGGAACTTCAGGTCTCCACAATGTCGGCTCGAATGAATGCAATGTTTAATCATGCTGATGCTTTCATTGCTTTACCAGGTGGTCTAGGCACATTGGAAGAGATCTTTCATATTTCCTCTTGGGCTCAATTGGACATTCACTATAAACCCATTGGTTTGTTAAATGTTAATGGTTATTATGATAAGTTGTTGTCTTTTCTTGATCATGCTGTGGAACAGGAATTTCTAACATCTTCTACACGACAAATCATAATCTCTGCTACTACTGCTGAACAATTAATTGACCAACTACAATCTTTCATTCCTATGATTGATCCTTCCATGAGTCGCATAAATTGGTCATCTACGGGAAGCCGTAAAAAGCTTAGATTGGATTTGAGCCTTCATTTGTGAACTTTTGTGTATTTTGGTTTTATTATTGTGTTTTGTTATTTCTTATTTTTGTTTCAGTGTGTTTCAGCTTTTGTTAGTGTTCGTTATTTCAGGTGATATCTTCTATACTCTATCTTTCTACCTTAGAACATTGAGGACAATGTTTCATTTTGGTTGGGGGGAGAGGGTAGTAGTTGATAAAAAAAAAAATTGTTTTTCATTTCATAAAGCATGTGCATAATTGTTGTTACTAGGATGGCAGAGTAAAGGAGTTCTTTTGTTAAAGTGACTCTTGAGACGCATCTTAGTAACCATTTTTAACAAGGTCTATTATAATACTTCCTGAAATATTCAGGTTTACAAACTCTCGTATTGTTACCACTTAATTTTGCTCATATACTTATTTAACATGTATTCTTAAACCTTAATTTACACACACACACTTTAACATATGATTGTGGGTTGCATATTGGATTATTACATTATTTATGTTCTTTTGTTAAAGGTAACAACTAAGGGAAAGGGATTGTATATAATTAAAAAAAAAAAGAAAAACATGAAAAAAAAGAAAAAAAAGAGAAAAAATGATGATAATAAAAATGTAGATAAGTTTGGTTTCGTAGCCTCCCTAACCTAAGCAATTAAGCCCGAAGGGGTGTTTTAACACCTAATACCCTAAAGTCAACTGACTTGGGAGCTATTGGCCCAATGCTTGTTACATGGGTTGAGGAGAAAAGCTTAAGGGAATCAAACATTGCACTATCTACATATCAGTATCTGCGACCCGAGTTACTAAGCTCGTTGGGGTGTCTTAACACCTAATGCCCTAAGACCAACTAGTCTGGGAGTCATTAGCTGAACGCTCGTTACATGGGTTAAAGATGCATGATGTTTTTAAATTATATGTATATATATTTGTTTTTTTTAAAAAAAAAAGACAAAAAAAAAAAGACAAAAAAGAAAGACAAAAATAATAATCCCAACCCATGGAAGTTAACCTTAAACATTAGAACAAAAATTTTGTTTTCTTCCAAGAAAAGCCCCATAATTATGTGTTGATACATTGAGCACAAAAGAAAGGTTTATTAATATCTTGTTAAGAGGTATTGAGCAGATATATAAATTTAATGAGAGTTTGTTTATCTGGATAGATTAATGGAAGTTAAATGATGAATACCTTGCTTTGTGAAATTTCCAAATTGTTGTAACGCTTTGATTACTAGGGACTAGTAATAAGCTGGTTGGGGGGTGTGATTAGTACTTAAAAGTGCATTTTTATCATGGTTTTATATCATCATTTTGCACTTGAAGTATCAATAACTCCTTAACTAAAATATGTTTTATAATAATGTATGTAATAATACAAGATACCTATAATTTATGGTAAATGTCTATTTTTAATGCAGGCCTATCCCATAAATGAAAGGATTGATTGATGACTTGAAGAACTTAAATTGCAAGGATAAAGAGATGGCCAAACTTAGAAAAGAGATGTCGGTGCAATCCAAATCGGAACAGTGTTCGGTAATTGGGTCATATCTGGAGCTATATATCTCAGACTTAGGTCCAATTTATATGGATGGAAAGGTAAGACATAGGCCTACAACTTTCATATGGAGCCCAAGATCTAAAAAGGCCATTATCAAGTCCAAATTGTAGCAACAACAAAGAAGCCCGAATCTGTCTTCCAGCCCGAGCACTGTTCGGTATTTTGGCCATATCTGGAGTTCTAGAAGTCCAAATGAGCTGAATTCTTTACACAAGAAAGCTGAGACAATTGCCTACAACTTTCATGTTTACAACTGGCTCCAATTTTGACGTTATCAATGACGTTTTTGGCAGACAAGAGAAGATAAGGATTGTCACCAAGTCAAAAGTTGGCCACCCACTTATCAATTAGTCATCAAATCAATAGTTCCCAATTTTGGCCTATAAAAGGAGGCATTTGCCATTCATTTAGGCATCTTGGTGTTCAGATCAAGATCATGCTCTTCCTTTCTCTCTTTGTATTTTTTGTAATGTTTATGCTTTGCTTTCATTAATATTAAGTTTATGCCTTTCATTTCCTTTCCTTTACTTAGTTAGCTTTTATGTTCTTATTTTGTTTATCTATTTTTCTTTCTTTAATTTTGTCTAGCTAAGTTAATTATGTCAAGGTGAAAAGGTTACACTAATGGTGTAAGAATAAGTATAATGTAAACTTAATATGGACTTTAATGTTTGATACTAACATGTTTTATATTTGTTATCTTGTTCACTCTTTAATACTTTGCTTGTTAAATGACTAATCTTGATTTATGTTGTATAACACTTGGTACAACAAATGCTTGGCACTTTCATAGCCCATAATGTATGGTATAACCGACACCTGAGCTATGAAAGGAACTTGATTTGTTGTTAACATAAGTTATAATCATGAATGCTTGACGAGATTTACAAGTATTAGCATTAATCGAATAAGATGACTAATGTAATCATGTTAACAATCTATAATCTGATTGGAACCTCCTTTATGTGTGGTTTCCAATTGAATAATAAGAGTTTATATTATACTTGTTTGACATACCATTAGTGGAACCTCTAACCTTGACATTTGTTATTATCATTGTTTAATCGTTACATTAATATTCCATCTCAAACTTCTCATCATCTTCTTCTTCTTCTTCTCCTTCTTTTTCTTTATTATTATTATTATTATTATTATTATTATTATTAGTATTACTATTATTACTATTATTATTATTATTATTATTATTATTATTGTTATTACTATTATTATTGTTATTGTTGTTATTATTGTTGTTGTTGTTGTTGTTATTGTTGTTGTTGTATTATTATTATTTATAATTTGTATAATTAACCTCCCTGTGGTTCGACCCCGGTCTTGCCGGGTTATTTATTACTTCGACACTCCTGCACTTGGGAGAAGACATCAACCTTTTAGTCGTGTCAAAAGGCTCTTTCTTTCACATTCAATCTCCTTTTGACTGTGCATAAATCCTTAAGAAACTTTGCATAAGATGGAACTTGTTTAATTGCATCAAGGAGTGGAATATTGACTTTCACTTGTTTGAACAACTCATAGATTTCTAAGTTCATAAGATCTTGCTTAGGTTTCCCTAGCCTTTGTGGAAATGGTGCTCTAGGAACAAATTCTAAGTCACTCACTTTGACTTCAATTTTTCTTGAATCATCTCCTTTCTCACTCATCTCTTTCTCATTTAGCTCACCTTCTTTATCTCTCAAACTCTCATTTGTCACTTGTGTTTTGATTCCCTCTTCACTTTCCCTAGATTTCTCCTCCACAATACCTTTAGGAATCCTAAAACCTACACCTTTGTCAACAATCTTTCCACTTCTAAGGGTAGTGATGGCTTAGACTTGTTCATGGTTTGAAGGTTCACTAGGTGAGGATTCACTCATGTGTACCTGACCTCTAGGATTGGGCATTGGTTGAGCTGGGATTTTTCCCTTCTCTTGAATGCTTAGTGATTGAGTCAACTTAGTTAGTTGACTTCGAATGTCATCTAAGGTCCTATTGGTCTGGTCTTGGAATTTGTAAACTTGGTTGTTGATTCCTCCTTGCGTTTGCATGAATTGTTGAAGAGTATCCTCTAAGGATCTCTTATGAGGTGGTTGGTATGTGTTATGTGTGGGAGCATGAAATGGTTGGGGTGGAGGTTGAAATGTTTGAGGTACTGAAGAGCCCTCATTTCTCCATCCAAAATTTAGGTGGTTCCTCCATCCAGGATTATAGGTCTCAGAGTAGGGATTGCCTACTTGGTTTGGAAATGGCTTTCTAACATTACTTGAATCAGAAGTGTGGCCATATAGCACTTCCTTGAAGGCTAGAATGGTAGGACATTCAGTTGTCCTATGCCCTTTGCTTTCACAAACAACACAACTTTCCTCTTGTTGTTCACTTATGACATGCACTTTTTTAATCTCAAGAGACTCTACTTTCCTAGCCAATGAGGCTAATCTAGCATTGAGGTCATCAGTCTCTTTCAATTGAAACTTCCCACTTGAATGAGAAATGGTGTTTCTAGACTCAACATGAACTGGGAGAGAAGTCTCCCATTGCTTTGTGTTTTCAGCCAATTGATCAAAAAAATCAAAGGCCTCACTTGATTCTTTGTCATAAAACTCACCATTACACATGGTTGACACTAGCTTTTTAAAATCTGCGGTAAGAGAGTCATAAAAGAAACTCACTAACCTCCACATCTCAAAACCATGGTGAGGGCATGCATTTAACAAGTCTTTGAACCTTTCCCAAGCTTGGTGAAATGACTCATTTGGACTACAAGAAAAATTCATCATTTGACGTTGTAAGGCTGCTGTCCTATGAGTGGGGAAGTATTTTTTCAAAAATTCAGCTTGCATTTCTCTCCATGTACCTATAGACCTAGGACGCAAGGAGTTTAGCCAAAGCTTGGCTTTATCCTTTAGAGAGAATGGGAACAATTTAAGCCGAATGGTTTCCTCGGTGCATGTTCTATCAATAAAAGTATTACATACCTCTTCAAAGTCTTTAATGTGTATGTATGGATTTTCAGAATCCATACCATGAAATGTGGGAAGAAGTTGAATCATGTCCGGTTTCAAATTGAAAGCTTGTTGGTTAAGAGGTAAGATAATACACGAAGGTGTACTTTGTCTAGCCGGGTGAAGATACTCTCTAAGAGTTCGAAAATTAGGTTGATCATTGAATTGTGGAGGTCCATTACCTTGAACACTCCCTTCACCCTCTACATCTTCAACATTAGCCATGATAAAATAATAATAATAATAATAATATAACAATTATATGAATATGAAAAGAAAGGAAAGAAAAAGAAAAAGAAAAAAAATTGCAAATAAAAGTAATAGCTCAAAAATAAAAATACAACAAATTAAGAAATTCACTCTCCAACTAATAAACACTATTAACAACAATAAACATTAAAAGATAATTATAACAAGCTTGAATAAAAAGGCGGTAATACCAGCCAAGCACTTCAAATAATAAATATAAGAAAAATAATCATAACAAAACAACAAAATAAAATGAAATAAACAAGAGGCGGTAATACCGACCAAGCACTTTAGACAATAAATATAAGAAAAATAACAATAATAAACATTAAAAGATAATTATAACAGGCATGAATAAAAAGGCGGTAATACCGGCCAAGCACTTCAAACAATAAATATATAAAAAAAATAAGCATAACAAAACAACAAAATAAACTGAAATAAACAAGAGGCGGTAATACCGGCCAAACACTTTAGACAATAAATAAAAACAATATCAACAAAATAAAATGAAATAAACAAGAAAAATATTACAAACTAATAAGAGTAGACAATAAAAGAAAAACGGTTGAACCAACCAAAATCCAACAATTAATAGTCAAGTCCACAGTCCAATATCCGAAACGTTAAGGTAAATTTTTTTTTTAGGCGGTAAAAGCAGCCAATTGATTTTTTTTATATGATTTTTTTTAGTTTTCCAATAATCAAATCTAAATTTGTTACCTTTGCTTGCTAGCTCCCCGGCAACGGCGCCAAAATTGCTTGACCGCTTTTTATGATCGGCTTGTTTTAACTCGCAAGTGTGCGATGTAACAATTAACTCGGTAAGATCGAGGTCATATCCACAGAGAGCTAGATCTGGAAATTAAGCTAAGTAACAAAAAAAACTCAAGAGAAATTAAATTAACAATAACTTGGTTGAAAATAATTGATGGATTTGTTTTTAAAGATAAAAAAAAAATGTAAATAGATTTTAAATGACAAGAAAAAGTAAGTCATGGTCCAAATCAATTTTAATGGTGATGTATTGGTGATTTCTTCAACATATATAAGATAACTCAACCTAATATCAACGATGGTGATATTAGATCGGAAGATATTACAATGAAGATTAGAAAGATGAAGATTGATTATTGCTTAAGAATGAACAAGTACTTTCATATTAAGTAAGACATTGAATCAAGCAATCTCTATACCAAAACTAAAGTTTGTGCATAAAAATTCAAGATTATAACATTACCTAAATGATTTCTAAAATTTCTTTACAATAATAAATCATTCATGAAGAAAATAAGAAGATAAACATTAAGATACATTCATATCCTAAAGAACTCACCTCAATCACCATTATCCTTGATTTGGATCCAAGAAAGAGTTTAGCCAACCATGATTATATATAAGAACACTTCAATAAACATGAAAGAACTTGAATCCAACTGAAATAATAAGTTTCACAAACTAAAGAACCGAAATCTATAAAGAAGAACACAATACAATTTTAGAAAAAATTCGGACACAAATCTGACTCTAACTTTGGACAGCAATTCGACCCTCTTAGAAGCTTTTTTTTGGAGACGTCCATTAGAGACATATTTATAGGCAATTCTGTCACCTTTCCAGATCATTAAAGAATAGCTCATTTGGACATCTGAGTCAAAAGTTATGGGCAAAACACCGAAAGGTGTTCTGAAAAATCAAATCAAGACAACTTTACAACTACTTTGGTGCACGTTTTTCTTCCTCATTTATGAGGTGTCTCCTTCTTCTTTTTGACCCAAAATAATGTTAAAATATCCCCTCCAGCTTTCCATCCATGTGCTTGCCTTCTTGGATCAATGGATTACCCAAAATAAATCAATTGTTATTTGTTGTGTGGACATGTAAGATCATGGATTGTGTTTGGGTTGATTTGGAGGTTGATTTAGGGCTGATTTGGGGCTGATTTTGGGCTGAATTTGAGCAACAAATAAGTATACAAATGTACTTATTATTTGGGCTAAGATTGACATTGAAACCTTGAGTGTTTAATGGTTGAAGTTTGCACACAACATAAGGCAAGTTTGGGCTTGAAATAAATCATATGATATTCTTTTCTAGAATTGGAATAGAATTGATATTTGGGACAAATTTGGAGCACTTATTTGAACCAAGATTTGCTTCAATCTTCAACTAAATGTCTCTTCAATTCTTTGTTCTGAATTCCGACATTGAATTTTCTGAATTAATTCATTTAAGCTCCAAAAACCTATCGAAACATTAAAACAAACTTCATTACTAAAAAACACATCAATTATTATAAAAACAACCAAATAAAAACAATAAATACATATGTAAAACAAGAGACTTAATGACACTTTTGATGCGCAATCATTATCCTAATGCATTCTCGATAATGAGGTAAGTAATTTCATTAAATGTTATCACTCTAAGGCACGTGGGGATCATTTCTCATAAAAAAAAAGGATTGTAGAAATCTTACAAAGCGAATTTTATTGGCCCACCATATTCAAGGAATCACATACATTCCGCAAAACCTGTGAAAATTATCAATAGGTGGGATTTATTTCAAAACACAGAGAGTCTTTAGATAATCTTCTATTGACTCTTAAGTCTCATCATAGTAGAGATAAGCATCATGCAATTCATGATTTATGGCCAATATTCCATAAGGAACATACTCGACATAGTCTTAGGAATCTGACTAAAAAAGATCCTGTTTGTCGGTTTTTAAGAAAACTAGATGGGAAGCCTATCCCCGACCTATAGAGAGTGTTTAAGCCGTTCTTGGATGTAAAACCAAGGAAAGATGTGAGCCATAATCACAATTGTGATTTGAATTTTTCTAAAAACTTGTGTCTTTTGGTTTTATTAATAGCATAATATTTGAGTTTTGTTGTTTCTTATATTTGTTTAAGTGTGTTTCAAGTTTGTTAGTGTTCGTTATTTCAGGTGATATCTTCTATACTCTATCTATCTACCTTACAACATTGAGGACAATGTCTCATTTTGGTTAGGGGGAGAGGGTAGTAGTTGATAAAAAAAAATTGTTTTTCATTTCATAAAGCATGTGTATAATTGTTGTTACTAGAATGACAGAGTAAAGGAGCTCTTTTGTTAAAATGACTCTTGAGACGCATCTTAGTAACCATTCTTAACAAGGTCTATTATAATACTTCTTGAAATATTCAGGTTTACAAACTCTCGCATTGTTATCACTTAATTCTACTCATATACTTATTTAACATGTTTTCTTAAACCTTAATTTACACACACACACTTTAACGTATAATTGTGGGTTGCATATTGGATTATTACATTATTTATGTTCTTTTATTATAGGTAACAACTAACGAAAAGGAATAGTATATAATTAAAAAAAGAAAAAAGAAGAAAAAAGAAGAAAAAAATGATAATAATAAAAATGTAGATAAGTTTGGTTTTGTAGCCTTCTTAACCTAAGCAATTAAGCTCAAAGGGGTGTTTTAACACCTAATACCCTAAAGTGAACTGACTTGGGAACTATTGGCCTAACGCTTGTTACATGGGTTGAGGAGAAAAACTTAAGGGAATCAAACGTTGCACTATCTACATATCAGTATCTATGACCCAAGTTACTAAGCTCGTAGGGGTGTCTTAACACCTAATGCCCTAAGACCAACTAGTGTTCAATGACGTTTTGGGCATACAAGAGAAGATAAGGAATGTCACCAAGTCAAGAGTTGGCCACCCACTCATCAATTAGTCATCAAATCAATAGTTCCCAATTCTGCCCTATAAAAGGAGGCATTTACCATGCATTTAGGCATCTTGGTCTCCAGATCAAGATCATGCTCTTGCTTTCTCTCTTTGTATTTTTTGTAATGTTCATGTTTTGCTTTTATTAATATTAAGTTTACAACTTTCATTTCCTTTCATTTACGTAGCTAACTTTTATCTTATTTATGTTCTTATTTTGTTTATTTATTTTTTTTCTTTCATTATGTTTAGTTAAGTTTATTATGTCAAGGTGAAAAGGTTACACTAATGGTCTAAGAATAAGTATAGTGTAAACTTAATATGGACTTTAATGTTTGATACTAACATGTTTTGTATTTGTTATCTTGTTCACTCTTTAATACTCTACTTGTTAAATGACTAATCTTGATTTATGTTGTATAACACTTGGTACAACAAATGCTTGGCACTTTCATAGCTGATTAATACTTAAAAGTGCATTTTTATCATGGTTTTATATCATCATTTTGCACTTGAAGTATCAATAACTCCTTAACTAAAACATGTTTTATAATAATATATCTAATAATATAAGATACCTTTAATTTGTGGTAAATGTTTATTTTAAATGCAGGCCTATCACATAAATGAAAGGATTGATTGATGACTTTAAGAACTTAAATTGCAAGGATAAAGAGATGGCCAAACTTAGAAAAGAGATGTCGGTGCAATCCAAACCGGAACACTGTTCGGTAATTGGGTCATATCGGGAGCTATATATCTCAGATTTAGGTCCAATTTATATGGATGGAAAGGCAAGACATAGGCCTACAACTTTCATATGGAGTCCAAGATCTAAAAAGGCAGTTTCAAGTCCAAATTATAGCAACAACAAAGAAGCCCAAATCTGTCTTCCAGCTCGAGCACTTTTCAGTATTTTGGCCATATCTAGAGTTTTAGAAGTCCAAATGAGCTTAATTTTTTACACAAGAAAGCTGAGACAATTATCTACAATTTTCATATTTCAACTGGCTCCAATTTTAATGTTATCAATGACGTTTTGGGCAGACAAGAGAAGATAAGGATTGTCACCAAGTCAAAAGTTGGCCACCCACTTATCAATTAGTCATCAAATCAATAGTTCCCAATTTTGGCCTATAAAAGGAGGCATTTGCCATGCATTTAGGCATCTTGGTATTCAGATCAAGATCATGTTCTTCCTTTCTCTCTTTGTATTTTTTGTAATGTTTATGCTTTGCTTTTATTAATATGAAGTTTATGCCTTTCATTTCATTTCCTTTCCTTTATTTAGTTAAGTTTTATGTTCTTATTTTGTTTATCTATTTTTCTTTCTTACATTATGTCTAGCTAAGTTAATTATGTCAAGGTGAAAAGGTTACACTAATGGTGTAAGAATAAGTATAATGTAAACTTAATATGGACTTTAATGTTTGATACTAACATGTGTTATATTTGTTATCTTGTTCACTCTTTAATACTTTGCTTGTTAAATGACTAATCTTGATTTATGTTGTATAACACTTGGTACAACAAATGCTTGGCACTTTAATAGCCCATAATGTATGGTATAATCGACACTTGAGCTATAAAAGGAACTTGATTTGTTGTTAACATAAGTTATAATCATGAATGCTTGACGAGATTTACAAGTATTAGCATTAATCGAATAAGATGACTAATGTAATCATGTTAACAATTTATAATCTGATTAGAACCTCCTTTATGTGTGGTTTCTAATTGAATAATAAGAGTTTATATTATACTTGTTTGACATACCATTAGTGGAATCTCTAACCTTGACATTTGTTCTTATCATTGTTTAATCTTTACATTAATATTCCATCTTGAAGTTCTCATCATCTTCTTCTTCCCCTTCTTTTTCTTTATTATTATTGTTATTGTTATTGTTATTATTATTATTACATTATTATTAGTATTATTACTACTACTACTACTACTACTACTATTACTAGTATTATTATTATTATTATTATTATTATTATTATTATTATTATGTTGTTGTTGTTGTTGTTGTTTATAATTTGTACAACCTCCCTGTGGTTCGACCCCGGTCTTGCTAGGTTATTTATTACTTCGACACTCCTACGCTTGGGAGAAGACATTAATCTTTTCAATAGCCCATACTGTATGGTATAACTCACACCTGAGATATGAAAGGAACTTGATTTGTTGTTAACATAAGTTATAATCATGAATGTTTTACGAGATTTACAAGTGTTAGCATTAATCGAACAAGATGACTAATGTAATCATTACTACTACTACTACTACTACTACTACTACTATTATTATTATTTGATTGTGCATCAAAAGTGTCATTAAGTCTCTTATTTTACATATGTATTTATTGTTTTTATTTCGTTGTTTTTATAATAATTGATGTGTTTTTTAGTAATGAAGTTTGTTTTAATGTTTCGATAGGTTTTTGGAGCTTAAATGAATTAATTCAGAAAATTCAACGTCAAAATTCAGAACAAAGAATTGAAGAGACATTTAGTTGAAGATTGAAGCAAATCTTGGTTCAAATAAGTGCTCCAAATTTGTCCCAAAAATCAATTCTATTCCAATTCTAGAAAAGAATATCATATGATCTATTTCAAGCCCAAACTTCAACCATTAAACACTCAAGGTTTCAATGTCAATCTTAGCCCAAATAATAAGTACATTTGTATACTTATTTGATGCCCAAATTCAGCCCAAATTCAGCCCCAAATCAGCCCTAAATCAACCCCAAATCAACCTTCAAATCAACCCAAACACAATTCATGATCTTACATGTCCACACAACAAATAACAATTGATTTATTTTGGGTAATCCATTGATCCAAGAAGGCAAGCAAGGGATATTTTAACATTATTTTGGGTCAAAAAGAAGAAGGAGACATCTCATAAATGAGGAAGAAAAACGTGCACCAAAGTGGTTGTAAAGCTGTCTTGATTTGATTTTTCAGAACACCTTTTGGTGTTTTACCCATAACTTTTGACCTAGGTGTCCAAATGAGTTGTTCTTTAATGATCGGGAAAGGTAACAGAATTTCCTATAAATATGTATCTAATAGACATCTCGAAAAAAAGCTTCTAAGAGGGTCAAATTGCTATCCAAAGTTAGAGTCAAATTTGTGTCCGAATTTTTTCTTAAATTGTATTGTGTTCTTTTTTTATAGATTTCTGTTCTTTAGTTTGTAAAACTTATTATTTCAGTTGGATTCAAGTTCTTTCATGTTTATTGAAATGTTCTTATATATAATCATGGTTGGCTAAACTCTTTCTTGGATTCAAATCAAGGATAATGGTGATTGAGGTGAGTTCTTTAGGATATGAATGAATCTTAATGTTTATCTTCTCATTTTCTTCATGAATGATTTATTATTGTAAAGAAATTTTAGAAATCATTTAGGTAATGTTATAATCTTGAATTTTTATGCACAAACTTTAGTTTTGATATGGAGATTGCTTGATTCAATGTCTTACTTAATATGAAAGTACTTGTTCATTCTTAAGCAATAATCAATATTCATCTTTCTAAACTTCATTATAATATCTTCCGATCTAATATCACCATCGTTGATATTAGGTTGAGTTATCTTATATATGTTGAAGAAATCACTAATACATCACCATTAAAATTGATTTGGATTGGTTTAACCATTTTTCTTTTATTGTCTATTCTTATTAGTTTCTAATATTTTTCTTGTTTATTTCATTTTATTTTATTGATATTATTTTTATTTATTGTCTAAAGTGCTTGGCTGGTATTACCACTTTTTTATTCAAGCTTGTTATAATTATCTTTTAATGTTTATTGTTGTTATTTTTCTTATATTTATTATCTAAAGTGCTTGGCCGGTATTACCACCTCTTGTTTATTTCAATTTATTTTGTTGTTTTGTTATGATTATTTTTTCTTATATTTATTGTTTGAAGTGCTTGGCCGGTATTACCACCTTTTTATTCAAGTTTGTTATAATTATCTTTTAATGTTTATTATTGTTAATAGTGCTTATTAGTTGGAGAGTGAATTTCTTAATTTGTTGTATTTTTATTTTTGAGCTATTACTTTTATTTGCAAATTTTTTTTCTTTTTTTTTCTTTTCATATTCATATAATTGTTATATTATTATTATTATTATTTTATCATGGCTAATGTTGAAGATGTAGAGTGTGAAGGGAGTGTTCAAGGTAATGGACCTCCACAATTCAATGATTAACCTAATTTTCGAACTCTTAGAGAGTATCTTCACCCGGCTAGACAAAGTACACCTTCGTGTATTATCTTACCTCTTAACCAACAAGCTTTCAATTTGAAACCAGGCATGATTCAACTTCTTCTCACATTTCATGGTATGGATTCTGAAAATCCATGCATACACATTAAAGACTTTGAAGAGGTATGTAATACTTTTATTGATAGAACATGCACCGAGGAAACTATTCAGCTTAAATTGTTCCAATTCTCTCTAAAGGATAAAGCCAAGCTTTGGCTAAACTCCTTGCGTCCTAGGTCTATAGGTACATGGAGAGAAATGCAAGCTGAGTTTTTGAAAAAATACTTCCCCACTCATAGGACAGTAGCCTTACAACGTCAAATGATGAATTTTTCTTGTAGTCCAAATGAGTCATTTCACCAAGCTTAGGAAAGGTTCAAAGACTTGTTAAATGCATGCCCCCACCATGGTTTTGAGATGTAGAGGTTAGTGAGTTTCTTCTATGACTCTCTTACCGTAGATTTTAAAAAGCTAGTGTCAACCATGTGTAATGGTGAGTTTTATGACAAAGAACCAAGTGAGGCCTTTGATTTTTTTGATCAATTGGCTGAAAACACAAAACAATGGGAGACTTCTCTCCCAGTTCATGTTGAGTCTAGAAACACCGTTTCTCATTCAAGTGGAAAGTTTCAATTGAAAGAGACTGATGACCTCAATGCTAGATTAGCCTCATTGGCTAGGAAAGTAGAGTCTCTTGAGATTAAAAAAGTGCATGTCATGAGTGAACAACAAGAGGAAAGTTGTGTTGTTTATGAGAGCAAAGGGCATAGGACAACTGAGTGTCCTACCATTCCAGCCTTCAAGGAAGTGCTATATGGCCAAACTTCTGATTCAAGTAATGTTAGAAAGTCATTTCCAAACCAAGTAGGCAATCCCTACTCTGAGACCCATAATCTTGGATGGAGGAACCACCCAAATTTTAGATGGAGAAATGAGGGCTCTTTAGTACCTCAAACATTTCAACCTTTATCTCAACCATTTCATGCTCCCACACATAACACATACCAACCGCCTCATAAGAGATCCTTAGAGGATACTCTTCAACAATTCATGCAAATGCAAGAAGGAATCAACAACCAAGCTTACAAATTCCAAGACCAGACTAATAGGACCTTAGATGACATTCGAAGTCAACTATCTAAGTTGACTCAATCACTAAGCATTCAAGAGAAGGGAAAAATCCCAGCTCAACCAATGCCCAATCCTAGAGGTCAGGTACACATGAGTGAATCCTCACCTAGTGAACCTTCAAACTATGAACAAGTCCAAGCCATCACTACCCTTAGAAGTGGAAAGATTGTTGACAAAGGTGTAGGTTTTAGGATTCCTAAAGGTATTGTGGAGGAGAAATTTAGGGAAAGTGAAGAGGGAATCAAAACACAAGTGACAAATGAGAGTTTGAGTGACAAAGAAGGTGAGATAAATGAGAAAGAGATGAGTGAGAAAGGAGATGATTCAAGAAAAATTGGAGTCAAAATAAGTGATTTAGAATTTGTTCCTAGAGCACCATTTCCACAAAGGTTAGGGAAACCTAAACAAGATCTTATGAACTCAGAAATCTATGAATTGTTTAAACAAGTGAAAGTCAATATTCCACTCCTTGATGCAATTAAACAAGTTCCATCTTATGCAAAGTTTCTTAAGGATTTATGCACAGTCAAAAGGAGATTGAATGTGAAAGAAAGAGTGTTTCTGAATGAACATGCTAGTGCCATCATCCAGTTTAAGACCCCTCCCAAATACAAAGATTCTGGGTGTCCTACCATTTCATGCATTATTGGAAGTCATAAGATAGATCAAGCTTTGTTGGATTTAGGAGCAAGTGTGAATTTAATACCCTACACTGTTTACGAACAATTAGGTTTAGGAGAAATCAAGCCTACTCGAATCACCCTTCAATTAGCTGATAGGTCAATCAAGATTCCTAGGGGTATCGTTGAGGATGTGTTGGTCCAAGTAGATAAATTCTACTTTCCTGTTGATTTTATAGTGTTAGACACCGCACCAATTCAAGGTTCTAATGCTCCCATCCCAGTCATTTTAGGGAGCTTTCCTAGCTACATCCAATGCCTTAATTAACTGTAGGAATGGGGTGATGAAATTGTCTTCTGGCAATATGACTGTGGAGATGAATATATTCAATGTCTCCAAACAAATTGATGAACATGAGGACATTAGAGAAGTAGATTTGATCCATACAGTTTGTCAAGAACACTTTGAGAGAGTATGGATCAAGAATCCATTGGAGAGAACTTTAATTCATGATGAAATATTTTGTTCTTTGGAGTGTGTTGATGAGGAAGTAAGAGAACTCAAGACTTATCTAGATCCAATGCCTATTATGTCAATAGGTCAATGGACCCCATCGTTTGAGCCTTTGATTTCACCCCAAGTGAAAGTTGAGGCATCTCTTGTCGAACCTTATAAACCAGAAAGGAAGCCTTTACTGAGTGATCTTAAGTATGCATTTCTAGGGGAAGATGAATCATATCCTATTGTGATCTCATCAAAACTTAGCATAGAGCAAGAACAAAAACTTTTGAGAGTGGTGAGAAAACACAAGAAAGCAATTGGGTGGAAAATTACTGACTTGAAAGGAATTAGCCCTCTTTTATGTACACATAGAATCTATCTTGAAGAAGAGGCTAAATCTGTGAGGAAAATGCAAAGACGATTGAACCCAAACATGAAGGAAGTAGTGAGAGGTGAAGTGCTTAAGCTACTTGATGCAGGTATCATTTACCCTATTGCAAACTCAAAATGGGTTAGTCCAACCCAAGTTGTCCCTAAAAAATCTGGAGTCACGGTAGTGAAGAATGAAAACAATGAGCTGATACCAACTAGAATCCAAACTGGATGGCGTATGTGCATTGATTATCGTAAATTGAACATGGTAATTAGGAAGGACCATTTTCCACTTTCATTTTTAGACCAAGTGCTTGAAAGAGTAGCTGGAAGAGCTTTCTATTGTTTTCTTGATGGATACTCAGGTTACAACCAAATTGAGATTTCTTTAGAAGACCAAGAAAAAACCACTTTCACTTGTCCTTTTGGTACCTATGCTTATAGAAGAATGCCTTTTGGTTTGTGTAATGCACCAACCACTTTTCAAAAGTGTATGATGAGTATCTTTAGTGACATGGTGGAAAATGTTTTGGAAGTTTTCATGGATGATTTTTCAGTTTATGGGGATTCTTATGAGTTATGTGTAATGCATTTAGAAAAAGTCCTTGAAAGATGTTAAGAGAGCAATCTTGTACTCAATTGGGAGAAGTGTCATTTTATGGTGACACATGGCATTGTCTTAGGTCACATTGTCTCTTCAAAAGGAATAGAGGTAGATAAGTCAAAAGTGGAAATCATTCAAAAATTAACTACCCCTAAAACTGTGAAAGATGTGAGATCCTTTTTAGGACATGCTGGTTTTTATCGAAGATTCATTGATTCTTTTAGTACCATTGTCAAACCATTGTGTAACTTGTTGTCACAAGATGTCCAATTTGATTGGACATCAAAATGTCAAGAAGCTTTTGAAAAGCTTAAAGGGTTGTTGACAAGTGCACCAATCATGCAAGCTCCTGATTGGTCTTTACCATTTGAACTGATGTGTGATGCTAGTGATTTTGCGGTTGGGGCTGTTTTAGGGCAAAGAAAAGACAAGAAACCTCATGTCATATATTATGCTAGCAAGACTTTGAATGATGCTCAATTGAATTACACTACAACTAAAAAAGAACTCTTAGCTGTGGTCTTTGCATTAGACAAGTTTAGGTCTTATTTGGTTGGATCTCTTGTTATTGTTTTCATTGATCATGCAGCATTGAAATATTTGCTCACAAAACAAGATGCCAAACCACGTTTGATTCGATGGATCCTCCCACTCCAAGAGTTTAACCTTGAAATTCGAGATAAAAAGGGAGTAGAGAATGTAGTGGCTGATGACACGATGAAAAGATTGATGTCTTCTCCCAAATGCAGGAGTGTCGAAATAATAAATAACCCGGCAAGACCGGGGTTGAACCACAGGGAGGTTAATTGTACAAATTATAAATAACAATAATACAACAACAATAACAATAACAATAACAACAACAACAACAACAACAACAACAATAATAATAATAAATAAATAAAAAGAAGGAGAAGAAGAAGAAGAAGAAGAAGAAGAAGAAGAAGATGAGAACTTTGAGAAGGAATATTAAATTAACGATTAAACAATGATAATAACAAATGTCAAGGTTAGAGGTTCCACTAATGGTATGTCAAACAAGTATAATATAAACTCTTATTATTCAATTGGAAACCACACATAAAGGAGGTTCCAATCAAATTATAAATTGTTAACATGATTACATTAGTCATCTTGTTTGATTAATGCTAATACTTGTAAATTTCGTCAAGCATTCATGATTATAACTTATGTTAACAACAAATCAAGTTCTTTTCATAGCTCAGGTGTCCGTTATACCATACAGTATGAACTATGAAAGTGCCAAGCATTTGTTGTACCAAGTGTTATACAACATAAATCAAGATTAGTTATTTACCAAGCAAAGTATTAAAGAGTGAACAAGATAACAAATATAAAATATGTTAGTATCAAACATTAAAGTCCATATTAAGTTTACATTATACTTATTCTTACACCATTAGTGTAACCTTTTCACCTTGACATAATTAACTTAGCTAGACATAATGAAAGAAAGAAAAATAGATAAACAAAATAAGAACATAAAAGTTAACTAAGTAAAGGAAAGGAAATGAAAGGCATAAACTTCATATTAATGAAAGCAAAGCATAAATATTACAAAAAATACAAAGAGAGTAAGGAAGAGCATGATCTTGATCTGGACACCAAGATGCCTAAATGCATGGCAAATGCCTCCTTTTATAGCCCAAAATTGGGAACTATTGATTTGATGTCTAATTGATAAGTGGGTGGTCAACTCTTGACTTGGTGACAATCCTTATCTTTTCTTGTCTGCCTAAAATGTCATTGATAACATCAAAATTGGAGCTAGTTGAAACATGAAAGTTGTAGGCAATTGTCTCAGCTTTCTTGTGTAAAAAACTTTAGCTCATTTGGACTTCTAGAACTCTAGATATGGCCAAAATACCGAACAGTGCTCGGGCTGGAAGATAGATTTGGGCTTCTTTGTTGTTGCTACACTTTGGACTTGAAAATGGCCGTTTTAGATCTTGGGCTCCATATGAAAGTTGTAGACCTATGTCTTACCTTTGCATCCATATAAATTGGACCTAAATCTGAGATCTATAGCTCCAGATATGACCCAATTACCGCACAGTGTTCCGGTTTGGATTGCACAGACATCTCTTATCTAAGTTTGGCCATCTCTTTATCCTTGCAATTTAAGTTCTTAAAGTCATCAATCAATCCTTCCATTTATGTCATAGGCCTGCATTTAAAATGAACATTTACCATAAATTAAAGGTATCTTATATTATTAGATATATTATTATAAAACATGCTTTAGTTAAGGAGTTATTGATACTTCAAGTACAAAATGATGATATAAAACCATGATAAAAATACACTTTTAAGTACTAATCACACCCCCCAACCATCTTATTACTAGTCCCTAATAATCAAAGCGTTAAAATAGAAAAACAATTTGTAAAGTCCACAAAGCAAGGTATTCATCATTTAACTTCCATTAATCTATTCAGATAAACAAACTCTCATTAAATTTATATATGTGCTCAATACCTCTTAACAAGATATTAATAAACCTTTCTTTTGTGCTCAATGTATCAACACATAATTATGGGGCTTTTCTTGAAAGAAAACAAAATTTTTGTTCTAATGTTTAACATTAACTTCCTTGGGTTGGGATTATTATTTTTATCTTTTTTTTTTCTTATACTTTTTTTTAATAAAAAATATATACATATAATTGAAAAACATCATGCATCTTTAACACATGTAACGAGCTTTCAACTATTGACTCCCAGAGCAGTTGGTCTTAGGGCATTAGGTGTTAAGACACCCATACGAGTTTAGTAACTCGGGTCGTAGATACTGATATGTAGATAGTGCAATGTTTGATTCCCTTAAGCTTTTCTCCTCAACCCATGTAACAAGCATTGGGCCAATAACTCCCAAGTCAGTTGACTTTAGGGTATTAGGTGTTAAAACACCCCTTCAGGCTTAATTGTTTAGGTTAGGGAGGCTACGAAACCAAACTTATCTATATTTTTATTATTATCATTTTTTTTCTTTTTTTTTTAATTACCTTTAACAAAAGAACATAAATAATATAATAATCCAATATGCAACCCACAATCATATGTTAAAGTGTGTGTGTGTGTAAATTAAGGTTTAAGAATACATGTTAAATAAGTATATGAGTAGAATTAAGTGATAACAATGCGAGAGTTTGTAAATCTGAATATTTCAGGAAGTATTATAATAGACCTTGTTAAGAATGGTTACTAAGATGCGTCTCAAGAGTCACTTTAACAAAAGAGCTCATTTACTCTGTCATCCTAGTAACAAGAATTATGCACATGCTTTATGAAATGAAAAATATATTTTTTTATCAACTACTACCCTCCCCCCCCAACCAAAACGAGACATTATCCTCAATGTTCTAAGATAGAAAGATAGAGTATAGAAGATATCACCTAAAATAACGAACACTAACAAACCTAAAACACACTGAAACAAAAATAAAAAATAACAAAACATAATAATAAAACCAAAAGACACAAAAATTCACAAATGAAGGCTCAAATCTAATCTAAGCTTTTTACGGCTTTCCTTAGATGACCAATTTATGCGACTCATGGAAGGATCAATCACAGGAATGAAAGATTGTAGTTGGTCAATCAATTGTTCAGCAGTAGCAGCAGAGATTATGATTTGTCGTGCAGAAGACGTTAGAAATTCCTGTTCCACAACATGATCAAGAAAAGACAACAACTTATCATAATAACCATTAACATTTAACAAACCTATGGGTTTATGGTGAATGTGTAGTTGAGCTCAAGAGGAAATATGAAAGATCTCTTCCAATGTGCCTAGACCACCTGGTAAAGCAATGAAGACATCAACATGGTTAAACATTGCATTCATTCGAGCTAACATTGTGGAGACCTGAAGTTCCTCTCCAATTGTTTTTCCAATGATGTCCCCTTGTGATAAAGCTTCAGGGACGACCCCCAAAACTTGACTACCTCCTAAAAATACAACTATTGACACACCTCTCATTCACCCAAGAGTGCCTCCCCCATACACTAAATGAATCTTTCTCTCAGCTAGCACTTGACCAAGATGATTTGCGGATTCTAAAAACTCCTTTTCTTTCCCAGGACTAGATCCACCGAAAACACAAATACTTTTTATTTGATGACTTGAGGAACTTGCCATTTCTACATACTTCTATATTTGTTAAATGTATGAGTTGAGTAGAAATGAAAGGAAGGAAGAGAGGGTTTTATAGATGAGAAATTAGAAAGGCAATCATAACACCTATATGTAGGCTAGCTAGAGTCTCACACTCTCTCTCTCTTTTTATTTATTTATTTATTTACTTTTGAAAAAATATGTGTATGTATAGGTAGTTGTGATTGTGGCTCACATCTTCCCTTGGTTTTACGTCCAATAACGGCTTAAACGCCCTCTATGGGTCGGGGATAGGCTTCCCATCCAGTTTTCTTAGAAACTGGCAAACAGGGTCTTTTTTAGTCAGATTCCCAAGGCTAAGTCGATCATGTTCTTTATGAAATAGTGGCCATAAATCATGAATTGCACGATGCACATCTCCACTAGGATGCGTCTCAAAAGTCAATAGAAGATTATCTAAAGACTCCTTACTCAGGCCATCCTTAATGAATTGTATTTTATCTTCATGGTTTATAGATACCATTCCTAAAGAACGACATTGTGTATTACAAGTCCATCTAGCACATCGATGACAGACGTTCAGTCGTTTTGCACGATGCTTCTTTGAAAAAGTACTTTTACCTGTTCCACGCATGTGTGAAATGAAGGAGTTAGAGGACTCACCTGATAATCAAACCTTTTCTTCAATCAACCAGCGAATATGTTCAGGAATTCCATGATTCATTAACAATCTCAATCTTGCACATCTAGCACGGTAAATTTTTATAATCGCATTCTGAGGCAGAGCAGGAAAATACTTTTTCAATTTTTCAAGATTAGAGTCCATTTTAAAATGAGAATTGGAAGAGAGATTCAAAGAATTGCACAAATATATACATAGATATCAGTTATTATGGGAAACTGAAATAACCGACTTAAGTCACGGAATACCATTGTCCGCCATTTGACCGGGGTGAGAGAAACTAACAAAAATCACTCAAAAAAGAAACACAAAAACAATGTGAGAAAAAAAATAATCAACCTTTATCTACAAGATCATTCCAACTAGGAGATTCATTTTCACTAGGAAAATTATCAAAGTGAGCTTTCAAACGATATCCATTTTCCTTAAAATCATTATCATTCACTAAATTCTCAATATCATAGGCCCTATAAGGATTGCTCCATCTTGATCTTAGCTCTCTAGGTAATGAATAGAGTTGAGAATTATAAAACAAAACTTTTTGACCAGTATCAACTTTTTGACAATTTTCACAAGTTTTGCAAAATGCATGCGTGTCCTTGAACATGGTGGGCCAATAAAATCCATTTTGAAAGATTTTTGCCGATGTCTTTTCATTGTGCATCAAAAGTGTCATTAAGTCTCTTATTTTACATATGTATTTATTATTTTTATTTGGTTGTTTTATAATAATTGATGTGTTTTTTTAGTAATGAAGTTTGTTTTAATGTTTCGATAGGTTTTTGGAGATTAAATGATTTAATTCAGAAAATTCAACATCGGAATTCAGAACAAAGAATTGAAGAGACATTTAGTTGAAGATTGAAGCAAATCTTGGTTCAAATAAGTGCTCCAAATTTGTCCCAAAAATCAATTCTATTCCAATTCTAGAAAAGAATATCATATGATTTATTTCAAGCCCAAACTTGCCTTATGTTGTGTGCAAACTTCAACCATTAAATACTCAAGGTTTCAATGTCAATCTTAGCCCAAATAATAAGTACATTTGTATACTTATTTGATGCTCAAATTCAGCCCAAATTCAGCCCCAAATCAGCCCTAAATCAACCCCAAATCAACCTTCAAATCAACCCAAACACAATCCATGATCTTACATGTCCACACAACAAATAACAATTGATTTATTTTGGGTAATCCATTGATCCAAGAAGGCAAGCACATGGATGGAAAGCTGGAGGGGATATTTTAACATTATTTTGGGTCAAAAAGAACAAGGAGACACCTCATAAATGAGGAAGAAAAACATGCACCAAAGTAGTTGTAAAGCTGTCTTGATTTGATTTTTCAGAACACCTTTCGGTGTTTTGCCCATACCTTTTGACTCAGGTGTCCAAATGAGCTTTTCTTTAATCATCTGGAAAGGCGACAGAATTTCCTATAAATATGTCTCTAATAGACTTCTCGAAAAAAAGCTTCTAAGGGGGTCGAATTGCTGTCCAAAGTTAGAGTCAGATTTGTGTCCGAATTTTTTCTAAAATTGTATTGTGTTCTTCTTTATAGATTTCGGTTCTTTAGTTTGTAAAACTTATTATTTCAGTTGGATTCAAGTTCTTTCATGTTTATTGAAGTGTTCTTATATATAATCATGGTTGGCTAAACTCTTTCTTGGATCCAAATCAAGGATAATGGTGATTGAGGTGAGTTCCTTGGGATATGAATGAATCTTAATGTTTATCTTCTTATTTTCTTCATGAATGATTTATTATTGTAAAGAAATTTTAGAAATCATTTAGGTAATGTTATAATCTTGAATTTTTATGCACAAACTTTAGTTTTGGTATAGAGATTGCTTGATTCAATGTCTTACTTAATATGAAAGTACTTGTTCATTCTTAAGCAATAATCAATCTTCATCTTTCTAATCTTTATTGTAATATCTTCCTATCTAATATCACCATCGTTGATATTAGGTTGAGTTATCTTATATATGTTGAAGAAATCACCAATACATCACCATTAAAATTGATTTGGACCAAGGCTTACTTTTTCTTGTCATTTAAAATCTATTTACACTTTTCTATCTTTGAAAACAAATCCATCAATTATTTTCAACCAAGTTATTGTTAATTTAATTTCTCTTGAGTTTTTTTTGTTACCTAGCTTAATTTCCAGATCTAGCTCTTTATGGATATGACCTCGATCTTACCGAGTTAATTGCTACATCGCACACTCGTGCACTTGCGAGTTAAAACAAGCCGATCATAAAAAGCGGTCAAGCAATTTTGGCGCCGTTGCCGGGGAGCTAGCAAGCAAAGGTAACAAATTTAGATTTGATTATTGGAAAACTATAAAAAAATCATATAAAAAAATTAAATTGGCTGGTTTTACCGCCTAAAACAAAAAATTGACCTTAACATTTCGGATATTGGACTGTGGACTGGAGTATTAATTGTTGGATTTTGGTTGGTTCAACCATTTTTCTTTTATTGTCTATTCTTATTAGTTTCTAATATTTTTCTTGTTTATTTCATTTTATTTTTATTTATTGTCTAAAGTGTTTGGCCGGTATTACCGCCTTTGTTTTTTTATTAATGCTTGTTATAACTGTCTTTTAATGTTTATTGTTGTTATTTTTCTTATATTTATTGTCTAAAGTGCTTGGTCGGTATTACCGCCTCTTGTTTATTTCCTTTTTATTTTATGGTTTTGTTATGATTATTTTTCTTATATTTATTGTTTGAAGTGCTTGGTCGGTATTACCGCCTTTTGTTTATTCAAGCTTGTTATAATTATCTTTTAATGTTTATTGTTGTTATTTTTCTTATATTTATTGTCTAAAGTGCTTGGCCGGTATCACCGCCTTTTTATTCAAGCTTCTTATAATTATCTTTTAATGTTTATTGTTGTTAATAGTGCTTATTAGTTGGAGAGTGAATTTCTTAATTTGTTGTATTTTTATTTTTAAGCTATTACTTTTATTTGCATTTTTTTTTCTTTTCTTTCCTTTCATATTCATATAATTGTTATATTATTATTATTATTATTTTATCATGGCTAATGTTGAAGATGTAGAAGGTGAAGGAAGTGTTCAAGGTAATGGACCTCCACAATTCAATGATCAACCTAATTTCGAACTCTTAGAGAGTATCTTCACCCGGCTAGACAAAGTACACCTTCGTGTATTATCTTACCTCTTAACCAACAAGCTTTCAATTTGAAATTGGGCATGATTCAACTTCTTCTCACATTTCATGGTATGGATTCTGAAAATCCATACATACACATTAAAGACTTTGAAGAGGTATGTAATACTTTTATTGATAGAACATGCACAGAGGAAACCATTCGGCTTAAATTGTTCCCATTCTCTCTAAAGGATAAAGCCAAGCTTTGGCTAAACTCCTTGCGTCCTAGGTCTATAGGTACATGGAGAGAAATGCAAGCTGAATTTTTGAAAAAATACTTCCCCACTCATAGGACAACAGCTTTACAACGTCAAATGATGAATTTTTCTTGTAGTCCAAATGAGTCATTTCACCAAGCTTGAGAAAGGTTCAAAGACTTGTTAAATGCATGCCCTCATCATGGTTTTGAGATGTGGAGGTTAGTGAGTTTCTTTTATGACTCTCTTACCGCAGATTTTAAAAAGCTAGTGTCAACCATGTGTAATGGTGAGTTTTATGACAAAGAACCAAGTGAGGCCTTTGATTTTTTTGATCAATTGGCTGAAAACACAAAGCAATGGGAGACTTCTCTCCCAGTTCATGTTGATTCTAGAAACACCATTTCTCATTCAAGTGGGAAGTTTCAATTGAAAGAGACTGATGACCTCAATGCTAGATTAGCCTCATTGGCTAGGAAAGTAGAGTCTTTTGAGATTAAAAAAGTGCATGTCATAAGTGAACAACAAGAGGAAAGTTGTGTTGTTTGTGAAAGTAAAGGGCATAGGACAACTGATTGTCCTACCATTCCAACCATCAAGAAAGTGCTATATGGCTAAACTTCTGATTCAAGTAATGTTAGAAAGCCATTTCCAAACTAAGTAGGCAATCCCTACTCTGATACCTATAATCCTGGATGGAGGAACCACCCAAATTTTGGATGGAGAAATGAGGGCTCTTCAGTACCTCAAACATTTCAACCTCCACCCCAACCATTTCATGCTCCCACACATAACACATACCAACCACCTCATAAGAGATCCTTAGAGGATACTCTTCAACAATTCATGCAAACGCAAGGAGGAATCAACAACCAAGCTTACAAATTCCAAGACCAGACCAATAGGACCTTAGATGACATTCGAAGTCAACTAACTAAGTTGACTCAATCACTAAGCATTCAAGAGAAAGGAAAAATCCCAGCTCAACCAATGCCCAATCCTAGAGGTCAGGTACACATGAGTGAATCCTCACTGACACGACTAAAAGGTTGATGTCTTCTCCCAAGTGCAGGAGTGTCGAAGTAATAAATAACCCGGCAAGACCGGGGTCGAACCACAGGGAGGTTAATTGTACAAATTATAAACAACAACAACAACAACAACAACAACAACAACAACAACAATAATAATAATAATAATAATAATAATAATAATAATAATAATAGTACTAGTAGTAGTAGTAATAATAATAATAATAATAATAATAATAATAATAATAATAATAATAATAAAGAAAAAGAAGAAGAAGAAGAAGATGATGATGATGAGAACTTAGAGATGAAATATTAATGTAAGGATTAAACAATAATAATAACAAATGTCAAGGTTAGAGGTTCCACTAATGGTATATCAAACAAGTATAGTATAAACTCTTATTATTGAATTGGAAACCACACACAAAGGAGGTTCCAATCAGATTATATATTATTAACATGATTACATTAGTCATCTTGTTTGATTAATGCTAATACTTGTAAATCTCGTCAAGCATTCATGATTATAACTTATGTTAACAACAAATCAAGTTCCTTTCATAGCTCAGGTGTCGGTTATACCATACATTATGGGCTATGAAAGTGCCAAGCATTTGTTGTACCAAGTGTTATACAACATAAATCAAGATTAGTCATTTAACAAGCAAAGTATTAAAGAGTGAACAAGATAACAAATATAAAACATGTTAGTATCAAACATTAAAGTCCATATTAAGTTTACATTATACTTATTCTTACACCATTAGTGTAACCTTTTCACCTTGACATAACTAACTTAGCTAGACATAATGAAAGAAAGCAAAATAGATAAACAAAATAAGAACATAAAAGTTAACTAAGTAAAGGAAAGGAAATGAAAGGCATAAACTTGATATTAATGAAAGCAAAGCATAAACATTACAAAAAATACAAAGAGAGAAAGGAAGAGCATGATCTTGATCTGGAAACCAAGATGCCTAAATGCATGACAAATGCCTCCTTTTATAGGCCAAAATTGGGAACTATTGATTTGATGACTAATTGATAAGTGGGTGGCCAACTTTTGACTTGGTGACAATCCTTATCTTCTCTTGTCTGCCCACAACGTCATTGATAACGTCAAAATTGGAGCCAGTTGTACATGAAAGTTGTAGGCAATTGTCTCAGCTTTCTTGTGTAAAAAATTCAGCTCATTTGGACTTCTAGAACTCCAGATATGGCCAAAATACCGAACAGTGCTCGGGCTGGAAGACAGATTCGGGCTTCTTTGTTGTTGCTACAATATGGACTTGATAATGGCCTTTTTAGATCTTGGGCTCCATATGAAAGTTGTAGGCCTATGTCTTACCTTTCCATCCATATAAATTGGACCTAAATCTGAGATCTGTAGCTCCAGATATGACCCAATTACCGAACAGTGTTCCGGTTTGGATTGCACCGACATCTCTTCTCTAAGTTTGACCATCTCTTTATCCATGCAATTTAAGTTCTTCAAGTCATCAATCAATCCTTTCATTTATGTGATAGGCCTGCATAAAAAATAGACATTTACCACAAATTATAGGTATCTTATATTATTAGATACATTATTATAAAACATATTTTTGTTAAGGAGTTATTGATACTTCAAGTGCAAAATGATGATATAAAACCATGATAAAAATGCACTTTTAAGTACTAATCACTCACCTAGTGAACCTTCAAACCATGAACAAGTCCAAGCCATCACTACCCTTAGAAGTGGAAAGATTGTTGACAAAGGTGTAGGTTTTAGGATTCCTAAAGGTATTGTGGAGGAGAAATCTAGGGAAAGTGAAGAGGGAATCAAAACACAAGTGACAAATGAGAGTTTGAGTGACAAAGAAGGTGAGATAAATGAGAAAGAGATGAGTGAGAAAGGAGATGATTCAAGAAAGATTGGAGTCAAAATGAGTGATTTAGAATTTGTTCCTAGAGCACCATTTCCACAAAGGTTAGGAAAACCTAAACAAGATCTTATGAACTCGGAAATCTATGAATTGTTCAAACAAGTGAAAGTCAATATTCCACTCCTTGATGCAATTAAACAAGTTCCATCTTATGCAAAGTTTCTTAAGGATTTATGCACAGTCAAAAGGAGATTGAATGTGAAAGAAAGAGCTTTTCTGACTGAACATGCTAGTGCCATCATCCAGTTTAAGACCCCTCCCAAATACAAAGATCCTGGTTGTCCTACCATTTCATGCATTATTGGAAGTCATAAGATAGATCAAGCTTTGTTGGATTTAGGAGCAAGTGTGAATTTAATACCCTACACTGTTTACGAACAATTAGGTTTAGGAGAAATCAAGCCTACTCGAATCACCCTTCAATTAGCTGATAGGTCAATCAAGATTCCTAGGGGTATCGTTGAGGATGTGTTGGTCCAAGTAGATAAATTCTACTTTCTTGTTGATTTTATAGTGTTAGACACCGCACCAATTCAAGGTTCTAATGCTCCCATCCCAGTCATTTTAGGGAGACATTTCCTAGCTACATTCAATGCCTTAATTAACTGTAGGAATGGGGTAATGAAATTGTCTTTTGGCAATATGACTGTGGAGATGAATATATTCAATGTCTCCAAACAAATTGGGGAACATGAGGACATTAGAGAGGTAGATTTGATCCAAACAGTTTGTCAAGAACACTTTGAGAGAGTATGGATCAAGGATCCATTGGAGAGAACTTTAATTCATGATGAAAGATTTTTTTCTTTGGAGTGTGAGGAAGTAAGAGAACTCGAGACTTATCTAGATCCAATGCCTATTATGTCAATAGGTCAATGGAGCCCATCATTTAAGCCTTTGATTTCACCCCAAGTGAAAGTTGAGGAATCTCTTGTCCAGCCTGATAAACTAGAAAGGAAGCCTTTACCGAGTGATCTTAAGTATGCATTTCTAGGGGAAGATGAATCATATCCTATTGTGATCTCATCAAAACTTAGCATAGAGCAAGAACAAAAACTTTTGAGAGTGGTGAGAAAACACAAGAAAGCAATTGGGTGGAAAATTACTGACTTGAAAGGAAGTAACCCTCTTTTATGTACACATAGAATCTATCTTGAAGAAGAGGCTAAATCTGTGAGGCAAATGCAAAGACGATTGAACCCAAACATGAAGGAAGTAATGAGAGGTGAAGTGCTTAAGCTACTTGATGCAGGTATCATTTACCCTATTGCAAACTCAAAATGGGTTAGTCCAACCCAAGTTGTCCCAAAAAAATCTGGAGTCACGGTAGTGAAGAATGAAAATAATGAGCTGGTACCAACTAGAATCCAAACTGGATGGCGTATGTGCATTGATTGTCGTAAATTGAACATGGTGACTAGGAAGGACCATTTTCCGCTTCCATTTTTAGACCAAGTGCTTGAAAGAGTAGCTGGAAGAGCTTTCTATTGTTTTCTGGATGGATACTCAGGTTACAACCAAATTGAGATTTTTTTAGAAGACTAAGAAAAAACCACTTTCACTTGTCCTTTTGGTACCTATGCTTATAGAAGAATGCCATTTGGTTTGTGTAATGCACCAGCCACTTTTCAAAGGTGTATGATAAGTATCTTTAGTGACATGGTGGAAATTTTTTTGGAAGTTTTCATGCATGATTTTTTAGTTTATGGGGATTCTTATGAATTGTGTATAATGAATCTAGAAAAAGTTCTTGAAAGGTGTGAAGCGAGCAATCTTGTACTCAATTGGGAGAAGTGTCATTTTATGGTGACACATGGCATTGTTTTAGGTCACATTGTCTCTTCAAAAGGGATAGAGGTAGATAAGTCAAAAGTGAAAGTCATTCAAAAATTAACTACCCCTAAGACTGTGAAAGATGTGAGATCCTTTTTAGGACATGCTGGTTTTTATCGAAGATTCATTCATTCTTTTAGTACCATTGCCAAACCATTGTGTAACTTGTTGTCATAAGATGTCCCATTTGATTGGACATCAAAATGTCAAGAAGCTTTTGAAAAGCTTAAAGGGTTGTTGACAACTGCACCAATCATGCAAGCTCCTGATTGGTCTTTACCATTTGAACTGATGTGTGATGCTAGTGATTTTGCGGTTGGGGTTGTTTTAGGGCAAAGAAAAGACAAGAAACCTCATGTCATATATTATGCTAGCAAGACTTTGAATGATGCTCAATTGAATTACACTACAACTGAAAAAGAACTCTTAGCTGTGGTCTTTGCATTAGACAAGTTTAGGTCTTATTTGGTTGGATCTTTTGTTATTGTTTTCACTGATCATGCAGCATTGAAATATTTGCTCACAAAACAAGATGTCAAACCACGTTTGATTCGATGGATCCTCCTACTCCAAGAGTTTAACATTGAAATTCGAGATAAAAAGGGAGTAGAGAATGTAGTGGCTGATCATTTGTCTCGTCTTTCAACCTATAAGACCATAATTGATGAATCTCCAATAAATGAACTCTTTGCTGATGAAAATTTATTTTGTGCAGGTACTGTCTCTTACATTGGTTCTCCATGGTATGCTGACATAGCAAATTACCTAGCCACAAGTCAGATTCCTTCTCATTGGTCTAAACTTGACAAACAAAAATTCTTGCGCAATGTGCGCACCTTTTTTTGGGATGACCCCTACCTATTTAAATATTGTCCTGACCAAATTATTAGGCGGTGCATCCCTGATCATGAAATTCCAAGGGTCATTAATTTTTGTCATGCATTAGCCTGTGGTGGGCATTTCTCTTCCAAGAAAACCATTGCCAAAATCTTGTAGTGTGGTTTTTATTGGCCTGCCATGTTTAAAGATGTTCATGCCTTCTGTGTTGCATGTGACCGATGCCAACGACTAGGTAGCCTCACTAGGCGTAACATGATGCCCCTTAACCCCATCCTTGTTTTGGAAATATTTGATTGTTGGGGGATTGATTTCATGGGACCTTTTCCAAGTTCATTTGGTTACCAATTCATCCTTGTAGCTGTTGATTATGTGTCTAAATGGGTGGAGGCCATTGCATCTCGAACCAATGACCATCGAGTTGTGGTCAAATTCTTGAAAGAAAATATTTTCTCTCATTTTGGCATGCCCCGGGCTATGATTAGTGATGGGGGAAAACATTTTTGTAACAAGCCCGTTGGGATTTTGATGAGAAAATATGGTGTAATTCACAAGGTCAATACCCCCTATCACCCACAGACTAGTGGTCAAGCTGAGTTGGCAAATAGGGAGATCAAGAACATTTTAGAGAAAACAGTCAATCCAAACCGTAAAGATTGGTCCCTACGACTAGTTGATGCTTTGTGGGCATATTGCACTGCTTATAAGACCTCTTTAGGAATGTCTCCTTATAGGCTAGTTTATGGAAAGTCTTGTCATCTCCCTGTTGAGATTGAGCACCGTGCATATTGGGCCATTCGGGAATTCAATGACAATGAAAACGAGGTTGGCAAAAATAGAAAGCTTCAACTGGATGAATTAGAGGAGCTAAGAAATGATGCATTTGAAAATGCAAAAATTTCAAAACATAAGATGAAAACTTTGCATGATAAACATCTTCTTAGAAAATCCTTTCATGTTGGTCAAAAGGTTCTCTTGTATAATTCACGATTACATCTCTTTCCTGGGAAGTTGAGGACAAAATGGATTGGTCCATTTGTGATTAAACCCATCTCTGAGCATGGTGCATTTGAGGTAGAAAATCCCAAGAATGGAAATATTTTCAAAGTAAATGGTCATCGATTGAAACTTTATCTTGAAAATATTGTGGCTGAAGTTGAGACATTGGATCTTGAAGATCCAATACCATTGTAGTATCAAAAGTAATGAGTTTTTATTTTATTTTTATTTTTATTTTTATTTTCATTTTCATTTTTTTCTTCTTTTTTCCATCTCTTATATTTTCTTGTTCATGCATTCGGGACAATGCATTATTTTAAGTTGGGGGGTGTGAGGTTCTTTATTTAAAAAAAAAAACATCAATGTTTTCTTTTATGTTTTCTTTTAGTTGTGATATGCAAGTTAAAAAAAAATCAAGCAAGAAGTCAGCTCATGCCCAATTCAATCAGACATTCATCCTTAAAAACAGAAGGGGAGTAATAATTTTCTAATCTTTATACTTTTCTTCTCTTTCTCTTTTACATTGAGGATAATGTAAAACTTAATTTTTGATATTTCATTATGTTGAATGCTTGAGATAACCATGCTTGTTTAAAAAAAAAAAAATACTTGCATTGGTATGTGAATGAGACTTGTTTAGGATCATCATTACCTTTTTGGGTTCATTATTGTGTTAAACATTGCATGCTTTAATTTGGGATAGATAATATCTTATAAAGTAAGATATAACATACTTTTTTTTAAGATTACTGACACGACTAAAAGGTTGATGTCTTCTTCCAAGTCCAGGAGGGTCGAAGTAATAATAACCCGGCAAGACCGGGGTCGAACCACAGGGAGGTTAATTGTACAAATTTTAAATAATAATAATACAACAACAACAACAATAACAATAACAATAACAACAACAACAACAACAACAACAACAACAACAATAATAATAATAATAATAATAATAATAATAATAATAATAATAATAATAATAAAGAAAGAGAAGAAGAAGAAGATGATGAGAACTTGGAGATGAAAAATTAATGTAAGGATTAAACAATAATAATAACAAATGTTAAGGTTAGAGGTTCCACTAATGGTATATCAAACAAGTATAGTATAAATTCTTATTATTGAATTGGAAACCACACACAAAGGAGGTTCCAATTAGATTATATATTGTTAACATGATTACATTAGTCATCTTGTTTGATTAATGCTAATACTTGTAAATCTCGTCAAGCATTCATGATTATAACTTATGTTAACAACAAATCAAGTTCCTTTCATAGCTCAGGTGTCGGTTATACCATACATTATGGGCTATGAAAGTGCCAAGCATTTGTTGTACCAAGTGTTATACAACATAAATCAAGATTAGTCATTTAACAAGCAAAGTATTAAAGAGTGAACAAGATAACAAATATAAAACATGTTAGTATCAAACATTAAAGTCCATATTAAGTTTACACTATACTTATTCTTACACCATTAGTATAACCTTTTCACCTTGACATAATTAACTTAGCTAGACATAATGAAAGAAAGCAAAATAGATAAACAAAATAAGAACATAAAAGTTAACTAAGTAAAAGAAAGGAAATGAAAGGCATAAACTTAATATTAATGAAAGCAAAGCATAAACATTACAAAAAATACAAAGAGAGAAAGGAAGAGCATGATCTTGATCTGGAAACCAAGATGCCTAAATGCATGACAAATGCCTCCTTTTATAGGCCAAAATTGGGAACTATTGATTTGATGACTAATTGATAAGTGGGTGGCCAACTTTTGACTTGGTGACAATCCTTATCTTCACTTGTCTGCCCAAAACGTCATTGATAACGTCAAAATTGGAGCCAGTTGAAAACACGAAAGTTGTAGGTAATTGTCTCAGCTTTCTTGTGTAAAAACTTCAGCTCATTTGGACTTCTAGAACTCCAGATATGGCCACAATACCGAACAGTGCTCGGGCTGGAAGACAGATTCGGGCTTTTTTGTTGTTGCTACAATTTGGACTTGATAATGGCCTTTTTAGATCTTGGGCTCCATATGAAAGTTGTAGGCCTATGTCTTACCTTTCCATCCATATAAATTGGACCTAAATCTGAGATCTGTAGCTCCAGATATGACCCAATTACCGAACAGTGTTCCGGTTTGGATTGCACCAACATCTCTTCTCTAAGTTTGACCATCTCTTTATCCTTGCAATTTAAGTTCTTCAAGTCATCAATCAATCCTTTCATTTATGTGATAGGCCTGCATTAAAAATAGACATTTACCACAAATTAAAGGTATTTTATATTATTAGATATATTATTATAAAACATGCTTTAGTTAAGGAGTTATTGATACTTCAAGTGCAAAATGATGATATAAAACCATGACAAAAATGCACTTTTAAGTACTAATCACACCCCCCAACCAGGTTATTACTAGTCCCTAGTAATCAAAGCGTTAAAACAATTTGCAAATTTCACAAAGCAAGATATTCATCATTTAACTTCCATTAATCTATCCAGATAAACAAACTCTCATTAAATTTATATATCTGCTCAATACCACTTAACAAGATATTAATAAACCTTTCTTTTGTGCTCACTGTATCAACACATAATTATGGGGCTTTTCTTGGAAGAAAACAAAATTTTTGTTCTAATGTTTAAGGTTAACTTCCTTGGGTTGGGATTACTATTTTTGTCTTTCTTTTTTGTCTTTTTTTTTTAAAAAAAAACAAATATATATACATATAATTTAAAAACATCATGCATCTTTAACCCATATAACGAGCGTTCAGCTAATGACTCCCAGACCAGTTGGTCTTAGGGCATTAGGTGTTAAGACACCCCAACGAGCTTAGTAACTCGGGTCGCAGATACTGATATGTAGATAGTGCAATGTTTGATTCCCTTAAGCTTTTCTCCTCAACCCATGTAACAAGCGTTGGGCCAATAGCTCCCAAGTCAGTTGACTTTAGGGTATTAGGTGTTAAAACACCCCTTCGGGCTTAATTGCTTAGGTTAGGGAGGCTACGAAACCAAACTTAACTACATTTTTATTATCATCATTTTTTCTCTTTTTTTTTTCTTTTTTTTTCATGTTTTTCTTTTTTTTTTTTAATTATATACAATCCCTTTCCCTTAGTTGTTACCTTTAACAAAAGAACATAAATAATGTAATAATCCAATATGTGATTAGTACTTAAAAGTGCATTTTTATCATGGTTTTATATCATCATTTTGCACTTGAAGTATCAATAACTCCTTAACTAAAATATGTTTTATAATAATGTATGTAATAATATAAGATACCTATAATTTGTGGTAAATATATATTTTTAATGCAGGCCTATCACATAAATGAAAGGATTGATTGATGACTTGAAGAACTTAAATTGCAAGGATAAAGAGATGACCAAACTTAGAAAAGAGATGTCGGTGCAATCCAAACCGGAACACTGTTCGGTGATTGGGTCATATCTAGAGCTATGCATCTCAGATTTAGGTCCAATTTATATGGATGGAAAGGTAAAACATAGGCCTACAACTTTCATATGAAGCCCAAGATCTAAAAAGGCCATCATCAACTCCAAATTGTAGCAACAACAAAGAAGCCCGAATCTGTCTTCCAGCCCGAGCACTGTTTGGTATTTTGGCCATATCTGGAGTTCTAGAAGTCCAAATGAGTTGAAGTTTTTACAAAAGAAAGATGAGACAATTGTATACAACTTTCATGTTTGCAACTGGCTCCAATTTTGATGTTATCAATGATGTTTTGGGCAGACAAGAGAAGATAAGGATTGTCACCAAGTCAAAAGTTGGCCACCCAGTTATCAATTAGTCATCAAATCAATAGTTCCCAATTTTGGCCTATAAAAGGAGGCATTTGCCATGCATTTAGGCATCTTGGTTTCCAGATCAAGATCATGCTCTTCCTTTCTCTCTTTGTATTTTTTGTAATGTTTATGCTTTACTTTCATTAATATCAAGTTTATGCCTTTCATTTCATTTCCTTTACTTAGTTAACTTTTATGTTCTTATTTTGTTTATTTATTTTCCTTTCTTTCATTATGTCTAGCTAAGTTAATTATGTCAAGGTGAAAAGGTTACACTAATGGTGTAAGAAGAAGTATAATGTAAACTTAATATGGACTTTAATGTTTGATACTAACATGTTTTATATTTGTTATCTTGTTCACTCTTTAATACTTTGCTTGTTAAATGACTAATCTTGATTTATGTTGTATAACACTTGGTACAACAAATGCTTGGCACTTTCATAGCCCATAATGTATGGTATAACCGACACCTGAGCTATGAAAGAAACTTGATTTGTTATTAACATAAGTTATAATCATGAATGCTTGACGAGATTTACAAGTATTAGCATTAATTGATACTTGCCCCCATCATGGTTTTGAAACATGGAGATTGGTTTCACATTTCTATGAAGGGTTAACACCTAAAGATAGGCAAATGGTTGAATTGATGTGCAATGGAACTTTTGAAGATAAAGACCCTGATGAAGCAATGGAGTACTTAGACTTGTTAGCTGAAAATGCTCAAAATTGGGACACCGCGGGTACATATGAGGCACCGAGTAAAACTCAACCTCATACATCTAGTGGAGGTATATACAACCTTAGGGAAGATCATGACCTTCAAGCCAAATTTGCATCTTTAGCTAGAAAAGTCGAGGCACTAGAATTGAAAAAGAGTGGTCAATTAAAATCTATTGAAAACATTGTGTGTCAAATCTGTGAAACAAATGAACACTCACCCAACGATTGTCCAACCTTGCCTTCTTTTAAAGAATGTCTCCATGAACAAGCCCATGCTTTAAACAGTTTTCAAAGGGCCAACCACAACCCATACTCCCAAACATACAACCCTGGTTGGAGAAATCACCCAAATTTCAGTTGGAAGAGTGAGAACAACAATGCACAAACTTCACAACCACCATTTCAAGCACACCACAATTTCCAAAATTCTCATGGATATGCACCTCCTTATGCTCCACCTCCTAGAAGAAATCTTGAGGAAACATTGCATGCATTCATTGAAAAGCAAGAGACAATCAATACTCAACTTTCTCAAAACATGACAGATTTTAAAGATACTCTTGCTAAATTACATCTGCTCTCAGTTTCCAAGAGAAAGGTAAGTTTCCATCTCAACCGCAACAAAATCCCAAGGGGCAATACAATGCAAATGCAAGTAGTTCTGGAAGCCAACACATGAATCAAGTCAAATCAGTCACTACTCTGCGTAGTGGTAAGGTTATTGAAAAACCCTCTCTTGAACCTTATGAGAAAGATGATGAGTCAATCTCTGAGGGTAAGGAAGGGGATGAATCTGAAAATTGCAAAGAAACGACTGATTCACCGCCAGCACTTCCATTTCCTCAAGCCATGACCAAACAAAGGAAAGTTAATCACAACTCTGAAATTTATGAAATTTTCAAACAGGTAAGGATCAATATACCTTTGCTGGATGCTATTAAACAGGTTCCTTCCTATGCTAAATTTTTGAAAGATCTACGCACTGTGAAGAGGAAACTGAATGTGAAAAAGAAAGCCTTTCTAGCCGAACAAGTAAGTGTTATTCTTCAAAACAATAATGCTTTGAAATATAAAGACCCTGGTTGTCCTACAATTTCTTGCTTTATTGGAGAACATAAAATTAAAAGAGCCTTACTTGATCTTGGTGCTAGTGTGAATTTACTTCCATATTCAGTCTTTCAGAGTCTCAATATAGGTGAGTTAAAACCAACTTCTATATCTCTTTTACTTGCCGATAGATCTGTAAAAGTGCCTAGAGGAATAATTGAAGATGTGTTAGTACAAGTCGATAAATTCATTTATCCTGTGGATTTTATTGTCTTGGACACAGAACCTATTGAAGCATGTAATTCATTTCTTGTTATTTTAGGACGTCCGTTTCTTGCAACCTCTAATGCATTGATTAATTGTAGGAATGGATTGATGAAGCTATCATTTGGAAACATGACATTGGAGATGAATATTTTCAACATTTGCAAGCAACCTGGAGATGATAATGATTTACAAGAAGTAGATCATATTGATGAATTAGTTTATGATCAACTTGAATCTACTTTAAGTAAAAATGAATTGGATGAAACTGAAGATTTGTAAATGGTTTATTCTGAGGAAGAAATCACGGATGAAACAAGCACCGAAAATGTTGATGCGAATCTTTTGTCAACAGTGACAACAGATTCGACATCTGACATCACATCAATGGATGATTACTTTCCTAACGAATCCTTACTTTCTCTTAGTCCAATGCCTTGGTATAATAAAAATATCAATTTTCTTTCTTTAGGAGATTTGCCAGCTGATTGGAGTACCCAAGACAAAGAACAATTTTTGAACGAAGTGAAGAATTTTTATTGTGATGACCCTAACTTATTCAAATATTGTCCTGATCAAATATTTCAAAGATTCATTCCCGACAATGAGGTAAGTTGTGTCATTAAACTTTGTCATTTTGAAGCATGTGGAAGTTATTTCTCGTCAAAAAAAACTGCTGCAAAAATCTTTCAAAATGGATTTTATTGGCCCACCATGTTCAAGGACACACATGCATTCTGCAAAACTTGTGAAAATTGTCAAAAAATTGACACTGGTCAAAAAGTTTTGTTTTATGATTCTCAACTCTATGCATTCCCGAAAGAGCTAAGATTAAGATGGATCAATCCTTATGGGCCTGTGATATTGAGAATTCAATGAATGACAATGATTTTAAGGAAAATGGACATCGTTTGAAAGCTTACTTTGATAATTTTCCTAGTGAAAATGAATCAGCTGGTTTGAATGATCTTGTAGATAAAGGTTGATTATTTTGTTTTTCTCACATAAGTTATAATCATGAATGCTTGACGAGATTTACAAGTATTAGCATTAATTGAATAAGATGACTAATGTAATCATGTTAACAATATATAATGTGATTGGAACCTCCTTTGTGTGTGGTTTCCAATTCAATAATAAGAGTTTATACTACACTTGTTTGATATACCATTAGTGGAACCTCTAACCTTGACATTTGTTATTATTATTGTTTAATCCTTACATTAATATTTCATCTCTAAGTTCTTATCATCATCATCATCTTCTTCTTCTCTTTCTTTATTATTATTATTATTATTATTATTATTATTGTTATTATTATTATTATTATTAGTACTACTACTACTACTATTATTATTATTATTATTATTATTATTATTATTATTACTATTACTATTATTGTTGTTTGTAATTGTTGTTTATAATTTGTATAATTAACCTCCCTGTGGTTCGACCCTGGTCTTGCCGGGTTATTTATTACTTCGACACTCCTGCACTTGGGAGAAGACATCAACCTTTTAGTCGTGTCAAAATAGGCAACCCACAATCATATGTTAAAGTGTGTGTGTGTGTAAATTAAGGTTTAAGAATACATGTTAAATAAGTATATGAGCAGAATTAAGTGGTAACAATACGAGAGTTTGTAAACCTGAATATTTCAGGAAGTATTATAATAGACCTTGTTAAAAATGGTTACTAAGATGCGTCTCAAGAGTCACTTTAACAAAAGAACTCCTTTACTCTGCCATCCTAGTAACAACAATTATGCACATGCTTTATGAAATGAAAAACAAGTTTTTTTTTTTTATCAACTACTACCCTCTCCCCCCAACCAAAACGAGACATTGTCCTCAATGTTCTAAGGTAGAAAGATAGAGTATAGAAGATATCACCTGAAATAACGAACACTGACAAAGCCTGAAACACACTGAAACAAAAATAAGAAATAACAAAACACAGTAATAAAACCAAAAGACACAAAAATTCACAAATGAAGGCTCAAATCCAATCTAAGCTTTTTACGGCTTCCCGTAGATGACCAATTTATGCGACTCATGGAAGGATCAATCACAGGAGTGAAAGATTGTAGTTGGTCAATCAATTGTTCAGCTGTAGTAGCAGAGATTATGATTTGGCGTGCAAAAGATGTTAGAAATTCTTGTTTCACAGCATGATCAAGAAAAGACAACAACTTATCATAATAACCATTAACATTTAACAAACCAATGGGTTTATGGTGAATGTGCAATTGAGCCCAAGAGGAAATATGAAAGATCTCTTCCAATGTGCCTAGACCACCTGGTAAAGCAATGAAAGCATCAGCATGGTTAAACATTGCATTCATTCGAGCCGACATTGTACAGACCTGAAGTTCCTCTCCAATTGTTTTTCCAATGATGTCCCCTTGTGCCAAAGCTTCAGGGACGACTCCTAAAACTTGACTACCTCCTAAAAATGCAGCTATTGACACACCTCCCATTAACCCAAGACTGCCTCCCCCATACACTAAATGAATCTTTCTCTCAGCTAGCACCTGACCAAGATGGTTTGCTGATTCTAAAAACTCCTTTTCTTTCCCAGGACTAGATCCACCGAAAACACAAATATTTCCTATTTGATGACTTGATGAACTTGCCATTTCTACACACTTCTGTATTTGTTGAATGTATGGGTTGAGTAGAAATGAAAGGAAGGAAAAGAGGGTTTTATAGATGAGAAATTGGAAAGGCAATCATAACATCTATATGTAGGCCAGCTGGAGTCTCACACACTCTCTCTCTCTTTTTATTTATTTATTTATTTACTTTTGAAAAAAAAAAAACATGTGTATGTACAGGTAGTTGTGATTGTGGCTCACATCTTCCCTTGGTTTTATGTCCAAGAACGGCTTAAACGCCCTCTATGGGTCGGGGATAGGCTTCCCATCCAGTTTTCTTAAAAACTGGCAAACAGGGTCTTTTTTAGTCAGATTCCCAAGACTAAGTCGATCATGTTCTTTATGAAATAGTGGCCATAAATCATGAATTGCACGATGCACATCTCCACTAGGATGCGTCTCAAGAGTCAATAGAAGATTATCTAAAGACTCCTTACTCAGGCCATCCTTAATGAATTGTATTTTATCTTCACGGTTTATAGATACCATTCCTAAAGAACGACATTGTGTATTACAAGTCCATCTAGCACATCGATGACAGACTTCTAGTCGTTTTGCACGACGCTTCTTTGTAAAAGTGCTTTTACCTGTTCCAGGCATGTGTGAAATAAAGAACTTAGAGGACTCACCTGATAATCGGACCTTTGCTTCAATCAACCAGCGAATATCTTCAAAAATTCCATGATTCATTAACAATCTCAATCTGGCACATCTAGCACGGTAAATTTTTGTAATCGCATTCTGAGGCAGAGCGGGAAAATACTTTTTCAATTTTTCAAGATTAGTGTCCATTTTCAAATGAGAATTGGAAGAGAGCTTCAAAGAATTGCACAGATATATACACCGATATCAGTTATTGTGGGAAACTGAAAGAACCGACTTAAGTCACGAAGTACCGTTGTCCGCCATTTGACCGGGGTGAGAGAAACTAGCAAAAATCACTCAAAAAGAAACATAAAAAAAAAATGTGAGAAAAACAAAATAATCAACCTTTATCTACAAGATCATTCAAACCAGTTGATTCATTTTCACTAGGAAAATTATCAAAGTAAGCTTTCAAATGATGTCCATTTTCCTTAAAATCATTGTCATTCATTGAATTCTCAATATCACAGGCGCCATAAGTGTTGCTCCATCTTGGTCTTAGCTCTCTAGGGACTGCATAGAGTTGAGAATTATAAAACAAAACTTTTTGACCAGTATCAATCTTTTGACAATTTTCACAAGTTTTGCAGAATGCATGTGTGTCCTTGAACATGGTGGGCCAATAAAATCCACTTTGTAAGATTTTTGCAGTTGTCTTTTTTGACGAGAAATAACTTCCACATGCTTCAGAATGACAAAGTTTAATGACACTACTTACCTCATTGTCGGGAATGAATCTTTGAAATATTTGATCAGGACAATATTTGAATAAGTTAGGGTCATCACAATAAAAGCTCTTCACTTCGTTCAAAAACTTTTCTTTGTCTTGAATACTCCAATCAGTTGGCAAATCTCCTAAAGCAAGAAAATTGATATTTTTATCATACCAAGGCATTGGACTAAGAGAAAGTAAGGATTTGTTAGGAAAGTAATCATCGATTGGTGTGATGTCAGATGTCGAATCTGTTGTCACTGTTGACAAAAGACTCGCATCAACATTTTCGGTGCTTGTTTCATCCATGATTTCTTCCTCAGAATAAATCATTTGCAAATCTTCAGTTTCATCCAATCCATTTTTACTTAAAGTAGATTCAAGTTGATCATAAACTAATTCGTCAATATGATCTACTTCTTGTAAATCATTATCATCTCCAGGTTGCTTGCAAATGTTGAAAATATTCATCTCCAATGTCATGTTTCCAAATGATAGCTTCATCAGTCCATTCCTACAATTAATCAATGCATTAGAGGTTGCAAGAAACGGACGTCCTAAAATAACAGGAAATGAATTACATGCTTCAACAGGTTTTGTGTCCAAGACAATAAAATCCACAGGATAAATGAATTTATCGACTTGTACTAACACAGCTTCAATTATTCCTCTAGGCACTTTTACAGATCTATCGGCAAGTAAAAGAGATATAGAAGTTGGTTTTAACTCACCTAGATTGAGACTCTGAAAAACTGAATATGGAAGTAAATTCACACTAGCACCAAGATCAAGTAAGGCTTTTTCAATTTTATGCTCTCCAATAAAGCAAGAAATTGTAGGACAACCAGGGTCTTTATATTTCAAAGCATTATTGTTTTGAAGAATAGCACTTACTTGTTCGGCTAGAAAGGCTTTCTTTTTCACATTCAGTTTCCTCTTCACAGTGCATAGATCTTTCAAAAATTTAGCATAGGAAGGAACCTGTTTAATAGCATCCAGCAAAGGTATATTGATCCTTACCTGTTTGAAAATTTCATAAATTTCAGAGTTGTGATTAACTTTCCTTTGTTTGGTCATGGCTTGAGGAAATGGAAGTGCTGGCGGTGAATCAGTCGTTTCTTTGCAATTTTCAGATTCATCCCCTTCCTTACCCTTAGAGATTGACTCATCATCTTTCTCATAAGGTTCAAGAGAGGGTTTTTCAATAACCTTACCACTGCGTAGAGTAGTGACTGATTTGAGTTGATCCATGTGTTGGCTTCCGGAACTACTTGCATTTGCATTGTATTGCCCCTTGGGATTTTGCTGTGGTTGAGATGGAAACTTACCTTTCTCTTGGAAACTAAGAGCAGATGTTAATTTAGCAAGAGTATCTTTAAAATCTGTCATGTTTTGAACAAGTTGAGTATTAATTGTCTCTTGCTTTTCAATGAATGCATGCAATGTTTCCTCAAGATTTCTTCTAGGAGGTGGAGCATAAGAAGGTGCATATCCATGAGAATTTTGGAAACTGTGGTGTGCTTGAAACTGTGGTGGTGAAGTTTGTGCATTGTCACTCTTCCAACTGAAATTTAGGTGATTACTCCAACCAGGATTGTATGTTTGTGAATATGGGTTGTGATTGGACCTTTCGAAACTGTTTAAAGCATGGGCTTGTTCATGGAGACATTTTTTAAAAGAAGGCAAGGTTGGACAGTTATTGGTTGAGTGTTCATTTGTTTCACATATTTGACACACAATGTTTTCAACAGATTTTAATTGACCACTCTTTTTCAATTCTAGTGCCTCGACTTTTCTAGCTGAAGATGCAAACTTGGCTTGAAGGTCATGATCTTCCCTAAGGTTGTACGTACCTCCACTAAATGTATGAGGTTGAGTTTTACTCAGTGCCTCATAAGTACCCGCGATGTCCCAATTTTGAGCATTTTCAGCTAACAAGTCTAAGTACTCCATTGCTTCATCACGGTCCATATCTTCAAAAGTTCCATTGCACATCAATTCAACCATTTGCCTATCTTTAGGTGTTAACCCTTCATAGAAATGTGAAACCAATCTCCATGTTTCAAAACCATGATGAGGACAAGTACTAAGCAAGTCTCGATACCTATCCCAACATTTGTAAAATGTTTCTCCTGGTTTTTGAGTGAAAGTGGTGATTTGTCTTTTGAAAGAGTTTGTTCTATGAGATGGGAAAAACTTCTTTAAAAATTGTTGTTGCATTTCATCCCAAGCACGAATGGATCCTGGTCTTAAATTTTGTAGCCATGTTTTAGCTTTATCTTTTAATGAAAAAGCAAAAAAGCTTTAATCTGATGGTGTTCGTGCTACAATTTAAGTTATTATATGTGTTGCACACCTCCTCAAATTCCCTTAAATGCAAGTATGGATTTTCCAATTCTAAACCATGAAAAGAAGGTAAAAGTTGAATAATACCTGGTTTAAAATTAAAATGAGATGCATCGGGAGGAAAAACTATGCATGATGGTGCACTTGTTCTTGTGGGATTCATGTGCTCTCTAAGTGTTCTAGCACGGTTATTCTCATTATTTTCATTATGAAGTGATTGATTATCTTCTTCGGCCATATTTTCTGAAAATGATGAGGATACCCTACAAAGTCTACCACTTGATGTACGTGACCACACTCTTATGCACATGTAGGAATAAAATAAAAAGAAGAAGAAGAAAGCAAAAGAAGGAGGAAGAAAACAAAATAAAAAGAAACAAAAGAAAAGAAGTAAAGTTATATACAAGAAAAGTGAAAAGAGAAAATAAAATAAATACTATAATTTATACAAGAACTTACCTCCCCGGCAACGGCGCCAAAAACTTGACACGACTAAAAGGTTGATCTCTTCTCCCAAGTGCAGGAGTGTCGAAGTAATAAATAACCCGGCAAGACCGGGGTCGAACCACAGGGAGGTTATTTGTACAAATTATAAATAACAATAATAAAACAACAATAACAACAACAACAATAGTAATAATAATAATAATAATAATAATAATAATAATAATAATAATAATAATAGTAGTAGTAGTAGTAATAGTAATAATAATAATAATAATAATAATAAAGAAAGAGAAGAAGATGATGATGATGATGATGAGAACTTAGAGATGAAATATTAATGTAAGGATTAAACAATAATAATAACAAATGTCAAGGTTAGAGGTTCCACTAATGGTATATCAAACAAGTGTAGTATAAACTCTTATTATTGAATTGGAAACCACACACAAAGGAGGTTCCAATCACATTATATATTGTTAACATGATTACATTAGTCATCTTATTCAATTAATGCTAATACTTGTAAATCTCGTCAAGCATTCATGATTATAACTTATGTTAACAACAAATCAAGTTCCTTTCATAGCTCAGGTGTCGGTTATACCATACATTATGGGCTATGAAAGTGCCAAGCATTTGTTGTACCAAGTGTTATACAACATAAATCAAGATTAGTCATTTAACAAGCAAAGTATTAAAGAGTGAACAAGATAACAAATATAAAACATGTTAGTATCAAACATTAAAGTCCATATTAAGTTTACACTATACTTATTCTTACACCATTAGTGTAACCTTTTCACCTTGACATAATTAACTTAGCTAGACATAATGAAAGAAATAAAAATAGATAAACAAAATAAGGACATAAAAGTTAACTAAATAAAGGAAAGGAAATGAAAGGCATAAACTTAATATTAATGAAAACAAAGCATAAAAAATACAAAGAGAGAAAGGAAGAGCATGATCTTGATCTGGAAACCAAGATGCCTAAATGCATGGCAAATGCCTCCTTTTATAGGCCAAAATTGGGAACTATTGATTTGATGACTAATTGATAAGTGGGTGGCCAACTTTTGACTTGGTGACAATCCTTATCTTCTCTTGTCTGCCCAAAACGTCATTGATAACGTCAAAAATGGAGCCAGGTGCAAACATGAAAGTTGTAGGCAATTGTCTCAGCTTTCTTGTGTAAACAATTCAGCTCATTTGGACTTCTAGAACTCCAGATATGGCCAAAAAACCGAACAGTGCTCGGGCTGGAAGATAGATTCGGGCTTCGTTGTTGTTGCTACAATTTGGACTTGATAATTGCCTTTTTAGATCTTGGGCTCCATATGAAAGTTGTAGGCCTATGTCTTACCTTTTCATCCATATAAATTGGACCTAAATCTAAGATCTGTAGCTCCAGATATGGCCCAATTACCGAACAGTGTTCCGGTTTGGATTGCACCGACATCTCTTCTCTAAGTTTGACCATCTCTTTATCCATGCAATTTAAGTTCTTCAAGTCATCAATCAATCCTTTCATTTATGTGATAGACCTGCATTAAAAATAGACATTTACCACAAATTATAGGTATCTTATATTATTAGATACATTATTATAAAACATATTTTAGTTAAGGAGTTATTGATACTTCAAGTGCAAAATGATGATATAAAACCATGATAAAAATGCACTTTTAAGTACTAATCACTTCCCTTTTGACGCGAATACAAACATTTGTGATGAATGCACCCGGTTACTCACAAAGTCACAAACTTAAAGTGCTTTACATACTCATATTTCAAGCTGCCGTTTGACGTAAAGATAAACATTTGTGATGAATACCCCTAGTTACTAAGCAACTCAAAACATTGGAGTAGATAGAACTTTGTACACATTTATTTATTTATTTATTTATTTATTTATGTAATGATTATTACTCTATTTACTTAAACCTTGTTTATGACTAGATCAAAAGGGATAATCACAAGTAAAGCATCATACTCATCTTTGTTGCATATTCACACAACTCACACAACTTTTACAAGGAAAGATGTACTTCAGTAATTGATTACTACTTAAAAGTGCATTTTTGTCATGGTTTTATATCATCATTTTGCACTTGAAGTATCAATAACTCCTTAACTAAAGCATGTTTTATAATAATATATCTAATAATATAAAATACCTTTAATTTGTGGTAAATGTCTATTTTTAATGCAGGCCTATCACATAAATGAAAGGATTGATTGATGACTTGAAGAACTTAAATTGCAAGGATAAAGAGATGGTCAAACTTAGAGAAGAGATGTCGGTGCAATCCAAACCGGAATACTGTTCGGTAATTGGGTCATATCTGGAGCTACAGATCTCAGATTTAGGTCCAATTTATATGGATGGAAAGGTAAGACATAAGCCTACAACTTTCATATGGAGCCCAAGATCTAAAAAGGCCATTATCAAGTCCAAATTGTAGCAACAACAAAGAAGCCCGAATCTGTCTTCCAGCCCGAGCACTGTTCGGTATTTTGGCCATATCTGGAGTTCTAGAAGTCCAAATGAGCTGAATGTTTTACACAAGAAAGCTGAGATAATTGACTACAACTTTCGTGTTTGCAACTGGCTCCAATTTTGACGTTATCAATGACATTTTGGGCAGACAAGTGAAAATAAGGATTGTCACCAAGTCAAAAGTTGGCCACCCACTTATCAATTAGTCATCAAATCAATAGTTCCCAATTTTGGCCTATAAAAGGAGGCATTTGTCATGCATTTAGGCATCTTGGTTTCCAGATCAAGATCATGCTCTTCCTTTCTCTCTTTGTATTTTTTGTAATGTTTATGCTTTGCTTTCATTAATATTAAGTTTATGCCTTTCATTTCCTTTCTTTTACTTAGTTAACTTTTATGTTCTTATTTTGTTTATCTATTTTGCTTTCTTTCATTATGTCTAGCTAAGTTAATTATGTCAAGGTGAAAAGGTTATACTAATGGTGTAAGAATAAGTATAGTGTAAACTTAATATGGACTTTAATGTTTGATACTAACATGTTTTATATTTGTTATCTTGTTCACTCTTTAATACTTTGCTTGTTAAATGACTAATCTTGATTTATGTTGTATAACACTTGGTACAACAAATGCTTGGCACTTTCATAGCCCATAATGTATGGTATAACCGACACCTGAGCTATGAAAGGAACTTGATTTGTTGTTAACATAAGTTATAATCATGAATGCTTGACGAGATTTACAAGTATTAGCATTAATTGAATAAGATGACTAATGTAATCATGTTAACAATATATAATCTAATTGGAACCTCCTTTGTGTGTGGTTTCCAATTCAATAATAAGAATTTATACTATACTTGTTTGATATACCATTAGTGGAACCTCTAACCTTGACATTTGTTATTATTATTGTTTAATCCTTACATTAATTTTTCATCTCCAAGTTCTCATCATCTTCTTCTTCTTCTCTTTCTTTATTACTATTATTATTATTATTATTATTATTATTGTTATTATTGTTGTTGTTGTTGTTGTTGTTGTTGTTGTTGTTGTTGTTATTGTTATTGTTATTGTTATTGTTATTGTTGTTGTATTATTATTATTTATAATTTGTACAATTAACCTCCCTGTGGTTCGACCCCGGTCTTGCCGGGTTATTTATTACTTCGACCCTCCTGCACTTGGGAGAAGACATCAACCTTTTAGTCGTGTCAAGTTTTTGGCGCCGTTGCCGGGGAGGTAAGTTCTTGTATAAATTATAGTATTTATTTTATTTTCTCTTTTCACTTTTCTTGTATATAACTTTACTTCTTTTCTTTTGTTTCTTTTTATTTTGTTTTCTTCCTCCTTCTTTTGCTTTCTTCTTCTTCTTTTTATTTTATTCCTACATGTGCATAAGAGTGTGGTCACGTACATCAAGTGGTAGACTTTGTAGGGTATCCTCATCATTTTCAGAAAATATGGCCGAAGAAGATAATCAATCACTTCATAATGAAAATAATGAGAATAACCGTGCTAGAACACTTAGAGAGCACATGAATCCCACAAGAACAAGTGCACCATCATGCATAGTTTTTCCTCCTGATGCATCTCATTTTAATTTTAAACCAGGTATTATTCAACTTTTACCTTCTTTTCATGGTTTAGAATTGGAAAATCCATACTTGCATTTAAGGGAATTTGAGGAGGTGTGCAACACATATAATAACTTAAATTGTAGCATGAACACCATCAGATTAAAGCTTTTTCCTTTTTCATTAAAAGATAAAGCTAAAACATGGCTACAAAATTTAAGACCAGGATCCATTCGTGCTTGGGATGAAATGCAACAACAGTTTTTAAAGAAGTTTTTCCCATCTCATAGAACAAACTCTTTCAAGAGACAAATCACCACTTTCACTCAAAAACCAGGAGAAACATTTTACAAATGTTGGGATAGGTATCGAGACTTGCTTAGTACTTGCCCTCATCATGGTTTTGAAACATGGAGATTGGTTTCACATTGCTATGAAGGGTTAACACCTAAAGATAGGCAAATGGTTGAATTGATGTGCAATGGAACTTTAGAAGATAAAGTCCCTGATGAAGCAATGGAGTACTTAGACTTGTTAGCTGAAAATGCTCAAAATTGGGACACTGCGGGTACTTATGAGGCACTGAGTAAAACTTAACCTCATACATCTAGTGGAGGTATGTACAACCTTAGGGAAGATCATGACCTTCAAGCCAAGTTTGCATCTTTAGCTAGAAAATTCGAGGCACTAGAATTGAAAAAGAGTGGTCAATTAAAATCTGTTGAAAACATTGTGTGTCGAATTTGTGAAACAAATGAACACTTAACCAACGATTGTCCAACCTTGCCTTCTTTTAAGGAATGTCTCCATGAACAAGCCCATGCTTTAAACAGTTTCCAAAGGGCCAACCACAACCCATACTCCCAAACATACAACCCTGGTTGGAGAAATCATCCAAATTTCAATTGGAAGAGTGAGAACAACAATGCACAAACTTCACAACCACCATTTCAAGCACACCATAATTTCCAAAATTCTCATGGATATGCACCTTCTTATGCTCCACCTTCTAGAAGAAATCTTGAGGAAACATTGCATGCATTCATTGAAAAGCAAGAGACAATTAATACTCAACTTGTTCAAAACATGACAGATTTTAAAGATACTCTTGCTAAATTAACATCTGCTCTTAGTTTCCAAGAGAAAGGTAAGTTTCCATCTCAAACACAACAAAATCCCAAAGGGCAATACAATGCAAATGCAAGTAGTTCCGGAAGCCAAGCCAAGTATGAGGTACGTACAACCTTAGGGAAGATCATGACCTTCAAGCCAAGTTTGCATCTTCAGCTAGAAAAGTCGAGGCACTAGAATTGAAAAAGAGTGGTCAATTAAAATCTGTTGAAAACATTGTGTGTCAAATATGTGAAACAAATGAACACTCAACCAATAACTGTCCAACCTTGCCTTCTTTTAAAAAATGTCTCCATGAACAAGCCTATGCTTTAAACAGTTTCGAAAGGTCCAATCACAACCCATATTCACAAACATACAATCCTGGTTGGAGTAATCACCTAAATTTTAGTTGGAAGAGTGACAATGCACAAACTTCACCACCACAGTTTCAAGCACACCACAGTTTCCAAAATTCTCATGGATATGCACCTTCTTATGCTCCACCTCCTAGAAGAAATCTTGAGGAAACATTGCATGCATTCATTGAAAAGCAAGAGACAATTAATACTCAACTTGTTCAAAACATGACAGATTTTAAAGATACTCTTGCTAAATTAACATCTGCTCTTAGTTTCCAAGAGAAAGGTAAGTTTCCATCTCAACCACAGCAAAATCCCAAGGGGCAATACAATGCAAATGCAAGTAGTTCCGGAAGCCAACACATGGATCAACTCAAATCAGTCACTACTCTACGCAGTGGTAAGGTTATTGAAAAACCCTCTCTTGAACCTTATGAGAAAGATGATGAGTCAATCTCTGAGGGTAAGGAAGGGGATGAATCTGAAAATTGCAAAGAAACGACTGATTCACCGCCAGCACTTCCATTTCCTCAAGCCATGACCAAACAAAGGAAAGTTAATCACAACTCTGAAATTTATGAAATTTTCAAACAGGTAAGGATCAATATACCTTTGCTGGATGCTATTAAACAGGTTCCTTCCTATGCTAAATTTTTGAAAGATCTATGCACTGTGAAGAGGAAACTGAATGTGAAAAAGAAAGCCTTTCTAGCCGAACAAGTAAGTGCTATTCTTCAAAACAATAATGCTTTGAAATATAAAGACCCTGGTTGTCCTACAATTTCTTGCTTTATTGGAGAGCATAAAATTGAAAAAGCCTTACTTGATCTTGGTGCTAGTGTGAATTTACTTCCATATTCAGTTTTTCAGAGTCTCAATCTAGGTGAGTTAAAACCAACTTCTATATCTCTTTTACTTGCCGATAGATCTGTAAAAGTGCCTAGAGGAATAATTGAAGCTGTGTTAGTACAAGTCGATAAATTCATTTATCCTGTGGATTTTATTGTCTTGGACACAAAACCTGTTGAAGCATGTAATTCATTTCCTGTTATTTTAGGACGTCCGTTTCTTGCAACCTCTAATGCATTGATTAATTGTAGGAATGGACTGATGAAGCTATCATTTGGAAACATGACATTGGAGATGAATATTTTCAACATTTGCAAGCAACCTGGAGATGATAATGATTTACAAGAAGTAGATCATATTGACGAATTAGTTTATGATCAACTTGAATCTACTTTAAGTAAAAATGGATTGGATGAAACTGAAGATTTGCAAATGATTTATTCTGAGGAAGAAATCATGGATGAAACAAGCACCGAAAATGTTGATGCGAGTCTTTTGTCAACAGTGACAACAGATTCGACATCTGACATCACACCAATCGATGATTACTTTCCTAACAAATCCTTACTTTCTCTTAGTCCAATGCCTTGGTATGATAAAAATATCAATTTTCTTGCTTTAGGAGATTTGCCAACTGATTGGAGTATTCAAGACAAAGAAAAGTTTTTGAACGAAGTGAAGAGCTTTTATTGTGATGACCCTAACTTATTCAAATATTGTCCTGATCAAATATTTCAAAGATTCATTCCCGACAATGAGGTAAGTAGTGTCATTAAACTTTGTCATTCTGAAGCATGTGGAAGTTATTTCTCGTCAAAAAAGACAACTGCAAAAATCTTACAAAGTGGATTTTATTGGCCCACCATGTTCAAGGACACACATGCATTCTGCAAAACTTGTGAAAATTGTCAAAAGATTGATACTGGTCAAAAAGTTTTGTTTTATAATTCTCAACTCTATGCAGTCCCTAGAGAGCTAAGACCAGGATGGAGCAACACTTATGGGGCCTGTGATATTGAGAATTCAATGAATGACAATGATTTTAAGGAAAATGGACATCGTTTGAAAGCTTACTTTGATAATTTTCCTAGTGAAAATGAATCAACTGGTTTGAATGATCTTGTAGATAAAGGTTGATTATTTTGTTTTTCTCACATTTTTTTTTTATGTTTCTTTTTGAGTGATTTTTGCTAGTTTCTCTCACCCCGGTCAAATGGCGGACAACGGTACTCTGTGACTTAAGTCGGTTCTTTCAGTTTCCCACAATAACTGATATCGGTGTATATATCTGTGCAATTCTTTGAAGCTCTCTTCCAATTCTCATTTGAAAATGGACACTAATCTTGAAAAATTGAAAAAGTATTTTCCCGCTCTGCCTCAGAATGCGATTACAAAAATTTACCGTGCTAGATGTGTCAGATTGAGATTGTTAATGAATCATGGAATTTCTGAAGATATTCGCTGGTTGATTGAAGCAAAGGTCCGATTATCAGGTGAGTCCTCTAAGTTCTTTATTTCACACATGCCTGGAACAGGTAAAAGCACTTTTGCAAAGAAGCGTCGTGCAAAACGACTAGAAGTCTGTCATCGATGTGCTAGATGGACTTGTAATACACAATGTCGTTCTTTAGGAATGGTATCTATAAACCGTGAAGATAAAATACAATTCATTAAGGATGGCCTGAGTAAGGAGTCTTTAGATAATCTTCTATTGACTCTTGAGACGCATCCTAGTGGAGATGTGCATCGTGCAATTCATGATTTATGGCCACTATTTCATAAAGAACATGATCGACTTAGTCTTGGGAATCTGACTAAAAAAGACCCTGTTTGCCAGTTTTTAAGAAAACTGGATGGGAAGCCTATCCCCGACCCATAGAGGGCGTTTAAGCCGTTCTTGGACATAAAACCAAGGGAAGATGTGAGCCACAATCACAACTACCTGTACATACACATGCTTTTTTTTTTCAAAAGTAAATAAATAAATAAATAAAAAGAGAGAGAGAGAGTGTGAGACTCCAGCTGGCCTACATATAGATGTTATGATTGCCTTTCCAATTTCTCATCTATAAAACCCTCTTTTCCTTCCTTTCATTTCTACTCAACCCATACATTCAACAAATACAGAAGTGTGTAAAAATGGCAAGTTCATCAAGTCATCAAATAAGAAATATTTGTGTTTTCGGTGGATCTAGTCCTGGGAAAGAAAAGGAGTTTTTAGAATCAGCAAATCATCTTGGTCAGGTGCTAGCTGAGAGAAAGATTCATTTAGTGTATGGGGGAGGCAGTCTTGGGTTAATGGGAGGTGTGTCAATAGCTGCATTTTTAGGAGGTAGTCAAGTTTTAGGAGTCGTCCCTGAAGCTTTGGCACAAGGGGACATCATTGGAAAAACAATTGGAGAGGAACTTCAGGTCTGTACAATGTCAGCTCGAATGAATGCAATGTTTAACCATGCTGATGCTTTCATTGCTTTACCAGGTGGTCTAGGCACATTGGAAGAGATCTTTCATATTTCCTCTTGGGCTCAATTGCACATTCACCATAAACCCATTGGTTTGTTAAATGTTAATGGTTATTATGATAAGTTGTTGTCTTTTCTTCATCATGCTGTGAAACAAGAATTTCTAACATCTTCTGCACGCCAAATCATAATCTCTGCTACTACAGCTGAACAATTGATTGACCAACTACAATCTTTCACTCCTGTGATTGATCCTTCCATGAGTCGCATAAATTGGTCATCTACGGGAAGCCGTAAAAAGCTTAGATTGGATTTGAGCCTTCATTTGTGAATTTTTGTGTCTTTTGGTTTTATTACTGTGTTTTGTTATTTCTTATTTTTGTTTCAGTGTGTTTCAGGCTTTGTCAGTGTTCGTTATTTCAGGTGATATCTTCTATACTCTATCTTTCTACCTTAGAACATTGAGGACAATGTCTCGTTTTGGTTGGGGGGAGAGGGTAGTAGTTGATAAAAAAAAAAAACTTGTTTTTCATTTCATAAAGCATGTGCATAATTGTTGTTACTAGGATGGCAGAGTAAAGGAGTTCTTTTGTTAAAGTGATTCTTGAGACGCATCTTAGTAACCATTCTTAACAAGGTCTATTATAATACTTCCTAAAATATTCAGGTTTACAAACTCTCGTATTGTTACCACTGAATTCTGCTCATATACTTATTTAACATGTATTCTTAAACTTTAATTTACACACACACACTTTAACATATGATTGTGGGTTGCATATTGGATTATTACATTATTTATGTTCTTTTGTTAAAGGTAACAACTAAGGGAAAGGGATTGTATATAATTAAAAAAAAAACATGAAAAAAAAGAAAAAAAATGATGATAATAAAAATGTAGATAAGTTTGATTTCGTAGCCTCCCTAACCTAAGCAATTAAGCCCGAAAGGGTGTTTTAACACCTAATACCCTAAAGTCAACTGACTTGGGAGCTATTGGCCTAACGCTTGTTACATGGGTTGAGGAGAAAAGCTTAAGGGAATCAAACATTGCACTATCTACATATCAGTATCTGTGACCCGAGTTACTACGCTCGTAGGGGTGTCTTAACACCTAATGCCCTAAGATCAACTGGTCTGGGGGTCATTAGCTGAAAGCTCGTTACATGGGTTAAAGATGCATGATGTTTTTAAATTATATGTATATAGATTTAAAAAAAAAAAAGAAAAAAGACTAAAATAATAATCCCAACCTAAGGAAGTTAACCTTAAACATTAGAACAAAAATTTTGTTTTCTTCCAAGAAAAGCCCCATAATTATGTGTTGATACATTGAGCACAAAAGAAAGGTTTATTAATATCTTGTTAAGTGGTATTGAGCAGATATATAAATTTAATGAGAGTTTGTTTATCTGGATAGATTAATGGAAGTTAAATGATGAATACCTTGCTTTGTGAAATTTGCAAATTGTTTTAACGCTTTAATTACTAGGGACTAGTAATAAGCTGGTTGAGGGGTGTGATTAGTACTTAAAAGTGCATTTTTATCATGGTTTTATATCATCATTTTGCACTTGAAGTATCAATAACTCCTTAACTAAAATATGTTTTATAATAATATATCTAATAATATAAGATACCTATAATTTGTGGTAAATGTCTATTTTTAATGCAGGTCTATCACATAAATGAAAGGATTGATTGATGACTTGAAGAACTTAAATTGCATGGATAAAGAGATGGTCAAACTTAGAGAAGAGATGTCGGTGCAATCCAAACCGGAACACTGTTCGGTAATTGGGCCATATCTGGAGCTACAGATCTCGGATTTAGGTCCAATTTATATGGATGAAAAGGTAAGACATATTCCTACAACTTTCATATAGAGCCCAAGATCTAAAAAGGTCATTATCAAGTCCAAATTGTAGCAACAACAAAGAAGCCCGAATCTGTCTTCCATCCTGAGCACTGTTCGGTATTTTGGCCATATATGGAGTTCTAGAAGTCCAAATGAGCTGAATTTTTTACACAAGAAAGCTGAGACAATTGCCTACAACTTTCATGTTGCACCTGGCTCCATTTTTGACGCTATCAATGATGTTTTGGGCAGACAAGAGAAGATAAGGATTGTCACCAAGTCAAAAGTTGGCCACCCACTTATCAATTAGTCATCAAATCAATAGTTCCCAATTTTGACCTATAAAAGGAGGCATTTGCCATGCATTTAGGCATCTTGGTTTCCAGATCAAGATCATGCTCTTCCTTTCTCTCTTTGTATTTTTTATGCTTTGTTTTCATTAATATTAAGTTTATGCCTTTCATTTCCTTTCCTTTATTTAGTTAACTTTTATGTCCTTATTTTGTTTATCTATTTTTATTTCTTTCATTATGTCTAGCTAAGTTAATTATGTCAAGGTGAAAAGGTTACACTAATGGTGTAAGAATAAGTATAGTGTAAACTTAATATGGACTTTAATGTTTGATACTAACATGTTTTATATTTGTTATCTTGTTCACTCTTTAATACTTTGCTTGTTAAATGACTAATCTTGATTTATGTTGTATAACACTTGGTACAACAAATGCTTGGCACTTTCATAGCCCATAATGTATGGTATAACCGACACCTGAGCTATGAAAGGAACTTGATTTGTTGTTAACATAAGTTATAATCATGAATGCTTGACGAGATTTACAAGTATTAGCATTAATTGAATAAGATGACTAATGTAATCATGTTAACAATATATAATGTGATTGGAACCTCCTTTGTGTGTGGTTTCCAATTCAATAATAAGAGTTTATACTACACTTGTTTGATATACCATTAGTGGAACCTCTAACCTTGACATTTGTTATTATTATTGTTTAATCCTTACATTAATATTTCATCTCTAAGTTCTCATCATCATCATCATCATCTTCTTCTCTTTCTTTATTATTATTATTATTATTATTACTATTACTACTACTATTATTATTATTATTATTATTATTATTATTATTATTATTATTACTATTGTTGTTGTTGTTATTGTTGTTTTATTATTGTTATTTATAATTTGTACAAATAACCTCCCTCTGGTTCGACCCCGGTCTTGCCGGGTTATTTATTACTTCAACACTCCTGCACTTGGGAGAAGACATCAACCTTTTAGTCGTGTCAGGAAGTGACAACTTAAAGACAAAAAATAAATCATATCTTCAAAAAAAAAAGAAAAAAAAATATATATATAGATATTTCTCTAGTTTGCTACCTTGTTTGTGTTGGTGAGAAGGGAAGATTACAAGTTGAGTTTTCATATGAATCAATTATGTTGGTTGCACGATAAATATGACTGAATTTGAAAATTTTGTATGGATGTTTGATTTAGAGAATACGAGTATGCTTATTTATCTTTATTTGCTATTGTGTACACTAAGTTAAAGATACCAATGTTTGTGTGATAGGTCCTTCAAGTGTGATGAATCGAGCCTAATTATGGTTGTTATTATTATTATTATTATTATTATTTCAAAGGTTTTATGTTTTGTTTTGCTTGAGGACTAGCACAATCTAAGTTAGGGGGTGTGATTGTGCATCAAAAGTGTAATTAAGTCTCTTATTTTACATATGTATTTATTATTTTTATTTGGTTGTTTTATAATAATTGATGTGATTTTTTAGTAATGAAGTTTGTTTTAATGTTTCGATAGGTTTTTGGAGCTTAAATGATTTAATTCAGAAAATTCAACGTCGGAATTCAGAACAAAGAATTGAAGAGACATTTAGTTGAAGATTGAAGCAAATCTTGGTTCAAATAAGTGCTCCAAATTTGTCCCAAAAATCAATTCTATTCCAATTCTAGAAAAGAATATCATATGATTTATTTCAAACCCAAACTTGCCTTATGTTGTGTGCAAACTTCAACCATTAAACACTCAAGGTTTCAATGTCAATCTTAGCCCGAATAATAAGTACATTTGTATACTTATTTGATGCTCAAATTCAGCCCAAATTCAGCCCCAAATTAGCCCTAAATCAACCTTCAAATCAACCCAAACATAATCCATGATCTTACATGTCCACACAACAAATAACAATTGATTTATTTTGGGTAATCCATTGATCCAAGAAGGCAAGCACATGGATGGAAAGCTGGAGGGGATATTTTAACATTATTTTGGGTCAAAAAGAAGAAGGAGACACCTCATAAATGAGGAAGAAAAACGTGCACCAAAGTAGTTGTAAAGTTGTCTTGATTTGATTTTTCAGAACACCTTTCGGTGTTTTACCCATAACTTTTGACTCAGGTGTCCAAATGAGCTGTTATTTAATGATCTGGAAAGGTGACAGAATTGCCTATAAATATGTCTCTAATGGACTTCTCCAAAAAAAGCTTCTAAGAGGGTCGAATTGCTGTCCAAAGTTAGAGTCAGATTTGTGTCCGAATTTTTTCTGAAATTGTATTGTGTTCTTCTTTATAGATTTCGGTTCTTTAGTTTGTAAAACTTATTATTTCAGTTGGATTCAAGTTCTTTCATGTTTATTGAAGTGTTCTTATATATAATCATGGTTGGCTAAACTCTTTCTTGGATCCAAATCAAGGATAATGGTGATTGAGGTGAGTTCTTTAGGATATGAATGTATCTTAATGTTTATCTTCTTATTTTCTTCATGAATGATTTATTATTGTAAAGAAATTTTAGAAATCATTTAGGTAATGTTATAATCTTGAATTTTTATGCACAAACTTTAGTTTTGGTATAGAGATTGCTTGATTCAATGTCTTACTTAATATGAAAGTACTTGTTCATTCTTAAGCAATAATCAATCTTCATCTTTCTAATCTTCATTGTAATATCTTCCGATCTAATATCACCATCGTTGATATTAGGTTGAGTTATCTTATATATTTTGAAGAAATCACCAATACATCATTAAAATAGATTTGGACCAAGGCTTACTTTTTCTTGTCATTTAAAATCTATTTACACTTTTCTATCTTTGAAAACAAATCCATCAATTATTTTCTACCAAGTTATTGTTAATTTAATTTCTCTTGAGTTTTTTTTGTTACCTAGCTTAATTTCCAGATCTAGCTCTCTGTGGATATGACCTCGATCTTACCGAGTTAATTGCTACATCGCACACTCGTGCACTTGCGAGTTAAAACAAGCCGATCATAAAAAGCGGTCAAGCATCTTTTTTGACGAGAAATAACTTCCACATGCTTCAGAATGACAAAGTTTAATGACACTACTTACCTCATTGTCAGGAATGCATCTTTGAAATATTTGATCAGGATAATATTTGAATAAGTTAGGGTCATCACAATAAAAATTCTTCACTTCGTTCAAAAACTTTTCTTTATCTTGGGTACTCTAATCAGCTGGCAAATCTCCTAAAGCAAGAAATTTGATATTTTTATCATACCAAGTCATTGGACTAAGAGAAAGTAAGGATTCGTTAGGAAAGTAATCATCGATTGGTGTGATGTCAGATGTCGAATCTATTGTCACTATTGATAAAAGATTCGCATCAACATTTTTAGTGCTTGTTTCATCCGTGATTTCTTCCTTAGAATAAATCATTTGCAAATCTTCAGATTCATCTAACTCATTTTTACTTAAAGTATATTCAAGTTGATCATAAACTAATTCATCAATATGATCTACTTCTTGTAAATCATTATCATCTCCAGGTTGCTTACAAATGTTGAAAATATTCATCTCCAATATCATGTTTCCAAATGATAGCTTCATCAGTCCATTCCTACAATTAATCAATGCGTTAGAGGTTGCAAGAAACGGACGTCCTAAAATAACAGGAAATGAATTACATCCTTCAACAGGTTCTGTGTCCAAGAAATAAAATCCACAGGATAAATGAATTTATCGACTTATACTAACACATCTTCAATTATTCCTCTAGGTACTTTTACAGATCTATCAGCAAGTAAAAGAGATATAGAAGTTGGTTTTAACTCACCTAGATTGAGACTCTGAAAAACTGAATATGGAAGTAAATTTACACTAGCACCAAGATCAAGTAAGGCTCTTTTAATTTTATATTCTCCAATAAAGTAAGAAATTGTAGGACAACGAGGGTCTTTATATTTCAAAGCATTATTGTTTTGAAGAATGGCACTTACTTGTTCAGCTAGAAAGGCTTTCTTTTTCACATTCAGTTTTCTCTTCATAGTGCATAGATCTTTCAAAAATTTAGCGTAGGAAGGAACCTGTTTAATAGCATCCAGCAAAGGTATATTGATTCTTACCTATTTGAAAGTTTCAAAGATTTCAGAGTTGTGATTGACTTTCCTTTATTTAGTCATGGCTTGAGTAAATGGAAGTGCTGGCGGTGAATTAGTCGTTTCTTTATAATTTTCAAATTCATCCCCTTCCTTACCCTTAGAGATTGACTCATCATCTTTCTCATAAGGTTCAAGAGAGGGTTTTTCAATAACCTTACCACTACGCAGAGTAGTGACTGATCTGACTTGATCCATGTGTTGGCTTCCGGAACTACTTGCATTTACATTGTATTGCCCCTTGGGATTTTATTGTGGTTGAGATGGAAACTTACCTTTCTCTTGGAAACTAAGAGTAGATGTTAATTTTACAAGAGTATGTTTAAAATCTGTCATGTTTTGACCAAGTTGAGTATTGATTGTCTCTTGCTTTTCAATGAATGCATACAATGTTTCCTCAAGATTTCTTCTAAAAGGTAGAGCATAAGGAGGTGCATATCCATGAGAATTTTGGAAATTATGGTGTGCTTGAAATGGTGGTTGTGAAGTTTGTGCATTGTTGTTCTCACTCTTCCAACTAAAATTTGGGTGATTTCTCCAACCAGGGTTGTATGTTTGGGAGTATGGGTTGTGGTTGGCCCTTTGGAAACTGTTTAAAGCATGGGCTTGTTCATGGAGACATTCCTTAAAATAAGGCAAGGTTGGACAATCGTTGGTTGAGTGTTCATTTGTTTCACAGATTTGACACACAATGTTTTCAACAGATTTTAATTGACCACTCTTTTTCAATTCTAGTGCCTCGACTTTTCTAGCTAAAGATGCAAACTTGACTTGAAGGTCATGATCTTCCCTAAGGTTTTACACACCTCCACTAGATGTATGCGGTTGAGTTTTACTCCTTGCCTCATAAGTACCCGCAGTGTCCCAATTTTGAGCATTTTCAGCTAACAAGTCTAAGTACTCCATTGCTTCATCACGATCTTTATCTTTAAAAGTTCCATTGCACATCAATTCAACTATTTGCCTATCTTTAGGTGTTAACCCTTCATAGAAATGTGTAACCAAACTCCATGTTTCAAAACCATGATGAGGGCAAGTACTAAGCAAGTCTTGATACCTCTCCCAACATTGGTAAAATGTTTCTCCTGGTTTTTGAGTGAAAGTGGTGATTTGTCTTTTGAAAGAGTTTGTTCTGTGAGATGGAAAAAACTTCTTCAAAAACTGTTGTTGCATTTCATCCCAAGCACGAATTGATCCTGGTCTCAAATTTTGTAGCCATGTTTTAGCTTTATCTTTTAATGAAAAAGGAAAAGGCTTTAATCTGATGGTGTTCATACTATAATTTAAATTATTATATGTGTTGCAAACGTCCTCAAATTCTCTTAAATGCAAGTATGGATTTTCCAATTCCAAACCATGAAAAGAAGATAAAAGTTGAATAATACCTGGTTTGAAATTAAAATGAGATGCATCGGGAGGAAAAACTATGCATGATGGTGCACTTGTTCTTGTGGGATTCATATGGTCTCTAAGTGTTCTAGCACGGTTATTCTCAATATTCTTATTTTGAAGTGATTGATTATCTTCTTCGGCCATATTTTCTGAAAATGATGAGGATATCCTACAAATTCTACCACTTGATGTACGTGACCACACTCTCATGCACGTGCAGGAATAAAATAAAAGAAAAAAAATAAAAGAAGAAGAAACAAGAGGAAAGAAACAAAGTTATATACAAGAAAAGTGAAAAGAGAAAATAAAATAAATATTATAATTTATACAAAAACTTACCTCCCCCGCAACGGCTCCAAAAACTAGTCACGATAAAAAGATTGATGTCTTCTCCCAAGTGCAGGAGTGTCGAAGTAATAAGTAACCCGGCAAGACCAGGGTCGAACCATAGGGAGGTTAATTGTACAAATTATAAATAACAATAATACAACAACAATAACAATAACAACAACAACAATAATAACAACAACAACAACAATAACAATAACAATAATAATAATAATAATAATAATAATAAATAAGAAGAAGGAGAAGAAGAAGAAAATGAGAACTTTGAGAAGGAATATTAAAGTAACGATTAAACAATGATAATAACAAATGTCAAGGTTAGAGGTTTCACTAATGGTATGTCAAACAAGTATAATATAAACTCTTATTATTCAATTGGAAACCACACATAAAGGAGGTTCCAATTAGATTATAAATTGTTAACATGATTACATTAGTCATTTTATTTGATTAATGCTAATAATTGTAAATTTCGTCAAGCATTCATGATTATAACTTATATTAACAACAAATCAAGTTCCTTTCATAGCTCAGGTGTCGGTTATACCATACAGTATGAACTATGAAAGTGCCAAGCATTTGTTGTACCAAGTGTTATACAACATAAATCAAGATTAGTTATTTAACAAGCAAAGTATTAAAGAGTGAACAAGATAACAAATATAAAATATGTTAGTATCAAACATTAAAGTCCATATTAAGTTTACATTATACTTATTCTTACACCATTAGTGTAACATTTTCACCTTGACATAATTAACTTAGCCAGACATAATGAAAGAAAGAAAACTAGATAAACAAAATAAGAACATAAAAGTTAACTAAGTAAAGGAAAGGAAATGAAAGGCATAAACTTCATATTAATGAAAGCAAAGCATAAACATTACAAAAAATACAAAGAGAGTAAGGAAGAGCATGATCTTGATCTGGACACCAAGATGCCTAAATGTATGGCAAATGCCTCCTTTTATAGGCTAAAATTGGGAACTATTGATTTGATGACTAATTGATAAGTGGGTGGCCAACTCTTGACTTAGTGATAATCCTTATCTTCTCTTGTCTGTCCAAAATGTCATTGATAACGTCAAAATTGGAGCTAGTTGAAAACATGAAAGTTGTAGGCAATTGTCTCAGCTTTCTTGTGTAAAAAACTTTAGCTCATTTGGACTTCTAGAACTCTAGATATGGCCAAAATACCGAACAGTGCTCGGGCTGGAAGATAGATTCGGGCTTCTTTGTTGTTGCTACACTTTGGACTTAAAAATGGCCTTTTTAGATCTTGGGCTCCATATGAAAGTTGTAGGCTTATATCTTAGCTTTCTATCCATATAAATTGGACCTAAATCTGAGATCTATAGCTCTAGATATCACCCAATTACCAAATAGTGTTCCGGTTTGGATTGCACCGATATCTCTTGTCTAAGTTTGGCCATCTCTTTATCCTTGCAATTTAAGTTCTTAAAGTCATCAATCAATCCTTTCATTTGTGTCATAGGCCTGCATTTAAAATGAACATTTACCATAAATTAAAGGTATCTTATATTATTAGATATATTATTATAAAACATGCTTTAGTTAAGGAGTTATTGATACTTCAAGTACAAAATGATGATATAAAATCATGATAAAAATGCACTTTAGTACTAATCAGCTGATCATTTGTCTCGTCTTTCAACCTATAAGACCATAATTGATGAATCTCCAATAAATGAACTCTTTGCTGATGAAAATTTATTTTATGCAGGTACTGTCTCTTACATTGGTTCTCCATGGTATGCTGACATAGCAAATTACCTAGCCATAAGTTAGATTTCTTCTCATTTGTCTAAACTTGACAAACAAAAATTCTTACGCAATATGCTCACCTTTTTTTGGGATGACCCCTACCTATTTAAATACTATCCTGACCAAATTATTAGGTGGTGCATCCCTGATCATGAAATTCCAAGGGTCATTAATTTTTGTCATACATTAGCCTGTGGTGGGCATTTCTCTTCCAAGAAAACCATTGCCAAAATCTTGCAGTGTGGTTTTTATTGGCCTTCCATGTTTAAAGATGTTCATGCCTTCTGTGTTGCATGTGACCGATGCCAACGACTAGGTAGCCTCACTAGGCATAACATGATGCCCCTTAACCCTATCCTTGTTTTGGAAATATTTGATTGTTGGGGGATTGATTTCATGGGACCTTTTCCAAGTTCATTTGGTTACCAATTCATCCTTGTAGCTACTGATTATGTGTTTAAATGGGTGGAGGCCATTGCATCTCGAACCAATGACCATCGAGTTGTGCTCAAATTCTTGAAAGAAAATATTTTCTCTTATTTTGGCATGCCTCGGGCTATGATTAGTGATGGGAGAAAACATTTTTGCAACAAGCCCGTTGGGATTTTGATGAGAAAATATGGTGTAATTCACAAGGTGGGTACCCCCTATCACCCACAGACTAGTGGCCAAGCTGAGTTGGTAAATAGGGAGATCAAGAATATTTTAGAGAAAACAGTCAATCCAAACCATAAAGATTGGTCCCTACGACTAGTTGATGCTTTGTGGGCATATCGCACTGCTTATAAGACCTCTTTAGGAATGTCTCCTTATAGGTTAGTTTATGGAAAGCCTTGTCATCTCCCTGTTGAGATTGAGCACCGTGCATATTGGGCCATTCGGCAATTTAATGACAATGAAAACGAGATTGGCAAAAATAGAAAGCTTCAGTTGGATGAATTAGAGGAGCTAAGAAATGATGCATTTAAAAATGTAAAATTTTCAAAACAAAAGATGAAAACTTTGCATGATAAACATATTCTTAAAAAATCCTTCCATGTTGGTCAAAAGGTTCTCTTGTATAATTCATGATTACATCTCTTTCCTGGGAAGTTGAGGACAAAATGGATTGGTTCATTTGTGATTAAATCCATCTCTAAGCATGGTGCATTTGAGGTAGAAAATCCCAAGAATGGAAATATTTTCAAAGTAAATGGTCATCGATTGAAACTTTATCTTGAAAATGTTGTGGCTGAAGTTGAGACATTGGATCTTGAAGATCCAATACCATTGTAATATCAGAAGTAATGAGTTTTTATTTTTTTTATTTTTTTCTTCTTTCTTCCATCTCTTATATTTTCTTGTTCATGCATTCGGGACAATACATTATTTTAAGTTGGGGGGTGTGAGGTTTTTTATTTTCAAAAAAACAAAACATCAATGTTTTCATTTAGTTGTGATATGCAGGTTAAAAAAAAATCAAGCAAGAAGTCAGCTCATGCCCAATTCAATCATACATTCATCCTTGAAAACAAAAGGGGAGTAACAATTTTCTAATCTTTATACTTTTCTTCTCTTTCTCTTTTACATTGAGGAAAATGTAAAACTTAATTTTAGATATTTCATTATGTTGAATGTTTGAGATAACCATGCTTGTTAAAAAAAAAAAATACTTGCATTGGTATGTGAATGAGACTTGTTTAGGATCATCATTACATTTTTGGGTTCATTATTGTGTTGAACATTGCATGCTTTAATTTGGAATAGATAATATCTTATAAAGCAAGATATAGCATACTTGTTTTTTTAAGATTACTGAAGTACATCTTTCCTTGTAAAAGTTGTGTGAGTTGTGTGAATATGCATGGAAGATGAGTATGATGCTTTACTTGTGATTATCCCTTTTGATCTAGTCCTAAATATGGTTTAAGTAAATAAAGTAATAATCATTACATAAATAAATAAATAAATGTGTACAAAGTTCTATCTACTCCAATGTTTTGAGTTGCTCAGTAACTAGGGGTATTCATCACAAATGTTTATCTTTACGTCAAACGGCAGCTTGAAATATGAGTATGCAAAGCACTTTAAGTTTGTGACTTTGTGAGTAACCGGGTGCATTCATCACAAATGTTTGTATTCGCGTCAAAAGGGAAGTGACAACTTAAAGACAAAGAATAAATCATATCTTCAAAAAAAAAAAGAAAAAAAGAAAAAAATATATATAGATATTTCTCTAGTTTGCTACCTTGTTTGTGTTGGTGAGAAGGGAAGATTACAAGTTGAGTTTTCATATGAATCAATTATGTTGGTTGCACGATAAATATGACTGAATTTGAAAATTTTGTATGGATGTTTGATTTAGAGAATACGAGTATGCTTATTTATCTTTATTTGCTATTGTGTACACTAAGTTAAAGATACCAATGTTTGCATGATAGGTCCTTCAAGTGTGATGAATCGAGTCTAATTATGGTTGTTATTATTATTATTATTATTATTTCAAAGGTTTTATGTTTTGTTTTGCTTGAGGACTAGCAAAATCTAAGTTGGGGGGTGTGATTGTGCATCAAAAGTGTCATTAAGTCTCTTATTTTACATATGTATTTATTGTTTTTATTTGATTGTTTTTATAATAATTGATGTGTTTTTTAGTTATGAAGTTTGTTTTAATGTTTCGATAGGTTTTTGGAGCTTAAATGAATTAATTCAGAAAATTCAACATCGGAATGCAGAACAAAGAATTGAAGAGACATTTAGTTGAAGATTGAAGCAAATCTTGGTTCAAATAAGTGCTTCAAATTTGTACCAAAAATCAATTCTATTCCAATTCTAGAAAAGAATATCATATGATCTATTTCAAGCCCAAACTTACCTTATGTTGTGTGCAAACTTCAACCATTAAATACTCAAGGTTTCAATGTCAATCTTAGCCCAAATAATAAGTATATTTGTATAATTATTTGATGACTCAAGTCTCCAAATGAGCTGTTCTTTAATGATCTGGAAAGATAACAGAATTTCCTATAAATATGTCTCTAATAGACATCTCGAAAAAAAGCTTCTAAGAGGGTCAAATTATTGTCCAAAGTTAGAGTCAAATTTGTGTCCGAATTTTTTCTGAAATTGTATTATGTTCTTCTTTATAGATTTCGGTTCTTTAGTTTGTAAAACTTATTATTTCAGTTGGATTCAAGTTCTTTCATGTTTATTGAAGTGTTCTTATATATAATCATGGTTAGCTAAACTCTTTCTTGGATCCAAATCAAGGATAATGGTGATTGAGGTGAGTTCTTTAGGATATGAATGAATCTTAATGTTTATCTTCTCATTTTCTTCATGAATAATTTATTGTTGTAAAGAAATTTTAGAAATCATTTAGGTAATGTTATAATCTTGAATTTTTATGCACAAACTTTAGTTTTGGTATGGAGATTGCTTGATTCAATGTTTTACTTAATATGAAAGTACTTGTTCATTCTTAAGCAATAATCAATATTCATCTTTCTAAACTTCATTGTAATATCTTCCGATCTAATATCACCATCGTTGATATTAGGTTGAGTTATCTTATATATGTTGAAGAAATCATCAATACATCACCATTAAAATTGATTTGGACCAAGACTTACTTTTTCTTATCATTTAAAATCTGTTTACACTTTTTTATCTTTGAAAACAAATCCATCAATTATTTTCAACCAAGTTATTGTTAATTTAATTTCTCTTGAGTTTTTTTTGTTACCTAGCTTAATTTCCAAATCTAGCTCTCTGTGGATATGACCTCGATCTTACCGAGTTAATTGCTACATCGCACACTCGTGCACTTGCGAGTTAAAACAAACCAATCATAAAAAGCAGTCAAGCATTATTATTATTATTATTGTTATTATTATTACTACTACTACTACTATTATTGTTGTTGTTGTTGTTGTTGTATTATTGTTATTTATAATTTGTACAATTAACCTCCATGTGGTTCGACCCCGGTCTTGCCGGGTTATTTATTACTTTGACACTCCTACACTTAGGAGAAGACATCAATCTTTTAATCGTGTCATATACTTTATATTCATAAGAAAAAAAGTTATGTTTTTTCAATATGGAATAAACATTCATTTTGATTTAAATACTTAACTTAGAAGAATAAAATAATATCTTTTCAATGTGAGATAAAAAAAAAACCTTTTAAAATAGTCTTTTAAGCTTAATTATTTATAACATGTATAATTTATATCCACATTAATTATTTTTTAATTTTTTTCATATAAAATACTAAAATCTTAGATATTTTTTTTTTATTTTTCCAGATTGAGCCGAGTCAACCTGTGTAATCCGGGACTTGTTCTCTTATCCAAGTTAACCCCCAGACCAGGTTTTATTAACTATGGTTACCATGAAAATATAACTTCAAAGAATGCAATTGAAAAAAAACAAAGTGATGTGACTAGTTTAAAAACTTAAAACTGAAAAATAGACAATACCTCATCTCTTTTATTTTGTTAAGGGATCTCTTTTAAAAAATATTATTTTTTTGTTATGTATTTAATTTTCAAAGTGGTTTTTTGGTTCATTTATGGTTTTGTTTTTATCTTTTATATAAATAAACTTTGTTTTTGAAAATAAAAAATATTTATTTTTAGATGATATTCTTCATATGTGTAGCCTTATATGTTATTCTTTTTTTTTAATTCAATCAATTTAATCCTATTTTTCAAGATTCAATGTCTTGATTTACATTCATCTCTTAGTTTTTCAACTTTTTTCTTTTAGATGTCATTAATGATTTTTTATTAATTTATTAATGCATAAAATTTTTAATTTGTTATATTTTTTGAACAACCAAAATACATTGAAAAAACTTGCATTGATAATTTTTTATAAAAAATAAAATTATTTGACACACGGAGAAGCACAAGTCACATAATTATTGAGTTTGACTTTTAGCCAAACCCATATATATCCATTTTTATTTTTTTGACTCTTTATATTTTTTTATTTTCTCTTATTTTGTTTTATAAAATAAAAAAATTAATGAGATTTTTTTATATTATATAAAAGTTGGATGATAATAATTTTTTTTTATTTAAAGTTGGGTTGATTGAATTTATTTTCTCTTAACATTGGGCCTTATTGCCCAATAGAACTCAATAGCATTCCACTAAATCCTAAATATTTAATATATTCTTTATATTCTTTTTATATTTAAAAAGAAAATATTATTGACCTTCTATAAAATACAAGTATTATTGACCATCTACAAATACAAGTTAATACATACACTTAATCATTATCTTTTAACAAAAGGTGATTTTGACCATTTTTTTATGTACCATTTTTTTATTTTCCTTTTTACTTACTTAAAAACAATATATATATATGTTTTTTTTTTTGGATGGGTATAAAACCCTTCATTCTATGCAGTTTGGAATTGTGTGGCTTGAAAAGGACAATAATGTTTGACTGGTCTCTTCAAATACTTGTTTATTTTTCACTTTTATTTTTTTTTTCCTCAATTTTCCTTTCAAGATTTTTTTTAAATTAAAATGGTTCAATCTTAAGAGTTTTTTTAGTTGAATTGCAGATAATGAAGGTTTCTCATTTAGATTTTTGCTGATGTTGATATATATATAATGCATATATACATGTACATGAATATTGTATTGCAAAGTAGTGTAATTACATGTTCAACCACAACCATTGATCCACATCAAGAGCAAAGCATATTATACCACCATCAAATCAAATCAAATCAAATGAGATGACGCTTTAGATGGTGATTACTCATGTCATGCATTGGAATGTAAATGCAAACGAACAAAGAAGAGAAAACACCCCTTTAGATAATTCCAATCACCATTGTATATATACCATGTACCTATCGTTCTGAGAAAAACAATTACAGGTGGAAATCACAACCTTGGACCGCCACAATTCACCCTCCAAAGCCTACTGTATCGTATGATTAATGATGCAGGTAAAGCACACACTAGTACGAAGCTTCCTCAAATGTACGGCCCGCCAAATAGAGGTACTCAACGGCCAGACAAATCGCCCCAAACTAATTATCGAAAAAAAAAAACCTCTTTTTTTTTTTCCTCCTTGTTCCTTTCTTTTCTTGTACAATTTTTACTTAAGTTCATATTTTTTTTAAAAAAAATTATTTTTGAAAAATTATTTTTTAAATTTTTTTATATTTATTTATCATTAGAAAAATTGATCAACAAAAAACACTTTTCGGTCAACAAAAAACACTTTTCAATTAAAAACAATTTAACCTAATTTTTAGAAAAGTGTTTTCCAGAAAATACTGTATTTGTTTTCCGAAAAATGATTTCTGAAAAATCACTTTCCAAACTTTTTTTATATTAGTTTGCAGTTAAGAAAGTTGATTAACGGAAAATACTTTTGAGTTAAAGAAAAATTTAACTTGTTTTTCATGAAAGTATTTTCCTGAAAAATTTAGTGGAAAACGCATTCCATAAGTTGTGAAAAATTTAGAAATGTCATATTATTTACTGATTATATCAAATTTAATCCTCAAACTTTTGATGGCTATATATATTTTCTTTTGAATATTTATTTTTTAATTTTATTTTTTAAAATTTTATTTTTATATTAACTTTGATCCTCATTTTTATAATTTTTATTTGCTTTTTTCCTATTATTTTTTTACTGAAATTTTTTATCTATCAAATTTGATCCTCATTCTTTTGATTGTTACTTATTTTATTTGAAATAATTTATGAAATGTTAATTATTATTATTTTAATTTTTTCATCTTTCATTGTTTTAGATTTGATCTCTATTATTTTGATTATTATTTATTTTATTTAAGATAATTTATAAAATTATATTTTTTAATTTTATTCTCATTGAACTTTTTAATTTGTAAGATTTATTCCTTATTATTTTAATAAAACTTGTAAAAAATAACACATTAATAATAAGTTATTTTCTAGTTTATTTTTTATAATATAACCAGATATTAAAAAATATTTTTCAGCTTATTTCTATAACATTATTAAATATTAAAAAACAATTTACTTTTTAAAAATTTTTTTTTTTTATAATTTATTTTTCAAATAAAAACAACTCTTTTATAAACAAACATAATTAACTAAATTCTCTCTACAGTAAAAATACAATGAATCACACCACTGCCAATTGGCAAAATAGCACTAGTGTGATTGATGGTGATTTTGATGACCTGACAGGCCTCTATAGAGTGGCGCCAACAGCCATGGCCGGGACAGAGATTGGCTCCGTCTTGATTGATTCTGATGGTATAATGGGAGATACATAATTTTTGTCACAAAGAAACTGGTTCACAATCATGGTGCTTGGTCCTGCCACAAGTTTGTCCCAAAGATTGTCAACCTCCTTTCCACTTGTCAGGAAAACTGGTGTGGCATCGATTCGGTGCATGCTCCAATTCCATATGCTATGAAGCCGATGGATTTTTCGTAATTGTCGAGAAGCTAGCATACAAGTATTTTCTTTAATTTTATCAGTGGCCTCGCCAAGAAGCTTTCTACGAGTTTTAGCATCCACAATCGCCTCATTTCGTAAGAAATGATCCAATTCAGGAACCCCAATTGCCCGTTTGATTCCTTGTGAATAATCATCAAATTTATTAGGGTCAAACATATCTCTTACCTCATCAATCAAGCCTGCTTCTACCATTCGATCGACCCGCTCCGATACGAATGAATAAAGTATTGGGAGTGACACGTCCAACCAAAGAAAGCAGCATTCATACCTTAATCGAAATTCAGGATCATCATTTGCTAAAGCCTCGATGTAGGAATTTGATCCACCGGCGATGATCGGTAGCCGATCACGTGTCACGATTGATTCGACAAAAAATGATGCATGGTGCCTGAAGTCATCGGAAGTGAAATTTGCTTTAGGGTCTGCTATGCCAAGTAAATGATGAGGCACGCCGCGACACTCCTTTTCAGTAACCTTGTTTGTGACTATATCGAGGCCTTTATAAACTTGCATTTTGTCACAATTGACAACCTCGGCTGGGAAACGGGTTGCCAGGTCAATAGCCAGCCTTGATTTGCCTGTGCCAGTCGGTCCAACAACGAACACAACCTTATCTTTTCGACGAAAGAAAGGTTTCATGTTTAGCCCTCCTTGGAAATTCACACGAGGCTGTACTTGTTTGTAGGTGGTCAAAGAAAGCCTCATGGTCATTGTTGAATTTGCTGAGACGTTTTCGTAGAGAAAATTAAGAAGGGAAAAAAATCCAATACCCCTCTCTCTATATTTTTACCTGTCAAGATGTGTTTAAATTTCAAGTTAAATCATTTCAACCCGGAGGGGGGGGGGGAGTAGCAGCTCCCCTCCCCAAAACAAAGTGAACATAAACCCTGTATATGCACTCAATTCAATTAGCACAAGCCGTACAAAAAATTAATTACCCTAAAAATATTTAATTTCACGGACCACCATACCTTTATATCATCAAGTATGGGGCAAGTCGTGGAGGAGAATGGGCAGTCCAACCTCTAGCAGGGAGGAGGAGGAGGGAGGAGCAGAGTGGAGAGAGAGAGAAGGGAGGGGTGGGGGGTGTGAAAAAAAGGTGAGGAAGGAATTGGTGTTAGTAATGGGAGTGCGCGCGCGCGCGTGCATATGATAGGTGGAGAAATGTCTGAGCAAAGCTATAGCTATTAGGAGTAGGCTGGCTGTGCTGAGCACCACAGAAGCTCTGCAAGTGTTTATCTACTATATATATATATATATATATATATATATATATATATATATTTACACACACACACAAAGAATGAAAATGAAGCACGATAAGAGGCACTCTAAAAAGATTTTACGAATTTGTGAAAGAGTGATTCTGACATGACTTGGATCAGTTAATTAGCCTGCTTAAGCGTGAGATGTGCGCGGGTATTTATACTGTGATCACTATGCTGCCTCTGAAAAAGATACACTGACAATTGGTTTCACAGGCTTTTAGTCCTTAGACACGCGTTCTCCTATTGTTAGAGACTTGGTGGTGGAATATATATTGCTATTTCAGAATTAAAAAAAGAAAATAGTAATATTTTCATAAATAAGATCAATGAAAAATAAATATTTCATTTTATTATTTAATCAAGCTTGATAAGTTCTTTATGTAAACGAATCCGTTAACGATTGGTTGTTGTTCCTTTCGGCTTTTAATGCAGCAAATTAAAATATACTGATCTGATCAATAATAATAGCTGTCCAACGAGGCCAACTTCAAGGGCAGGTCAAACTCGTCAAAGGGGTCATGCTGACTTGAACTCTGGCTCCAAATAAAAAATACAGAATTGTTTGGGGACCGCAATTGAATAAAAAATATTTTAATTCTTCGGTTAGTTATATATGGCAAGACATATCCGTCTCCAGCTCTCTGCGACTGATTAAGTCATCGAAATGCAAATATTTCACTAAAAAACATCTTGGGATTCTATATTCATTACTAGTTTTTGCTTATGTAGTCAATTCAAAGTAGGGGGCATAGTGACTCATAATTAATAAAAGAGGATTCCCCTTGATCTCCTTTTATTTGTTTAATTACTATTTGCTTCTCAAATTTAGGTTAATGTTATGTTCCGATCTTCATAAAGAATTAGCACCTACATTATTAACAAACAATATGGGATGGAGAAGTTGTTTTCAACGAATTAAAGCAGCGGGCAAAAAGAATTTCCCTTTTAGTGGTTTCGATGCCTAAAAAAATTACTTGTATATGTGTTGATATGACATGCTAACAAGTAACAATAGCGTTTCATGAGCATAATTTAAGCCTTTTATATGTGTGCGTGCGTGCGTGTATGTATGTATGTATTTATGTATTGGAGATAATTTTAATTTTCCCTGCCCCTCGATGACACTGGATCTCTGCCCTCGGAATAATGTCGTTCGTTTTTATACTGTAGAATGACAGCACGTCTATGCACTCTTACTGAATTTATCAGAAAATGAAAAAAAAAAAAGCCCCATCTTGTGCATTATATTTTATTGAAAAGATGTAAGAAAAGAAAATGGATTGGCATATTTTTTCTAATAAAGGAAAGAAGTCTGGGAATTAATCAAAATCATGGTCATTCCAATAATTTATTAACGACATTTATACCAATCATACAGACGTACCAAGGGTTGATCAACTAGCTACTTTTGCTAATAAACTTACTATTTTATATTTTTAGGAACTATTCCTTTACTAGAAAGTAATTTATTTTTAGAAAGTGATTTTCATATAAAATAATTTTTTGAAAAATAAATAATTTTTATGTTAGATAGTGTTATAAAAAATATATTAAAAATAATTTTTTAATATTTGATTTTTAAAAAATTTATTAAGGTTTTAAACACTATTACCCTAAAAGCCCTGGAAGGAAGCTCTCATGAAGATGGTTTCAATGGCACTAGGGATGGCAGCCATTAGATTTAGATAGGAGGAAGGTTGATATACCATAAAATACATAGTTTTTTTACATGTGTCAAATATTTTTTATGTTTTTATTTAATTTAATCCTTAATTTTTTAGTAATTGTTTAGTTTAATTTCTAATTTTCTAATAATTTTTATATTTGTTTACCTTTTTATTTAATTTAGTTCCAAGTCTGTCTTAAATCTAAATCCAATTAAGCTCAATAAAAACCCAACCAAAAAGAAAAAAAAAAAAGAGAGACAAAATGATACAATTGACACCCTGACAACCAACCATTTTATGAGGGCTCACCTATTTCTTTTCTTTGCACTTTGTTAGTTCGAGCACACAAATGTTAATGTGAGTACTAACCTTTCATTAATGGCCAGTATGGCTTCGACCCTATCCAACTCCCTATTTATTTTGTTGTTGCATTTATCTTTTTTATTAGGAATTTTAGCTTCCAACTTTATCAATTCATTTATTTTTATAATTTATTTTATTAAGCATAAGCAACATCCTGATATTAGATTAGATTGTACATCAATAACACAAACAATTTTCTTATATTAGTTAGATAAACGTCCTTTCATGAAAAGAATTATGCTCTCTCTTAAATTAAAAAAAAGGAAAAAAAGGAAAACGAAGCTTTGGCTAATAAAAGATCTTTTTCCCTAGTTACTTAATTTAAATCATTTGAGTTCTGAAAAATATTTATTTTAATTTTTGAAATTTTTTATTAATAAAAAATCATTATTCCATCAAAATAATAAAAACATTAAAAAAAAGGAATTTCAACAAGAGAAATATATTTTTTCCCAAAATTTATATCATTTGAGTTCTAATGAATATTTATTATGGACAAAATAAATACTCAATAAGTTTGTTGAAATTATATACAAATTATTATTATCATGTAGTAAAAAAAACAGGTTTAAAAAATTATCACAGAAGAATTAGGCTAGTTTATGCTAAGTGGAAAAAAAAACTTTTTAAATTTAACTTATGATGGATGTTAGAAAATATTATGAACAAAAAATATTATTAGGGTTGTAAATTCAGTGTAAACCTATGTACAATGCAATGTGAACAAGAAAAATTACCAATTTTCCCTTCCCAGGAGATAAAAAAGGAGCTTAGTATTAAGAGTAATTTGATCCTTTTCATATGTGCAATTAGTCATAATAACACTATAGGTGACTATTCTATCTTTTTATTTTTTTAAATACACAATATAAAAACTATACTATCCTTACAAATAAAATTTTTAAAATGCTGACAGAAAATCATTCAATTTTTTTATATTTTTAAGACTATATTGCTTTTAAAAGCAAAGGCTATTTTGTATTTTTCAAATTGGTTCTTTAGTGATTAACATGTTGTCTTAGGATGATTTAGTTTTTTAACAATCATGAATATTAATTTTTTAAAAAAGTTATTGATGTATACATAAAATATGCCAATAAATGGATGTCATCCATGTTTTTCGAGTGATGCTTGTGTCACCATCCTATGCCAAGAAAGCCATCTTTCAGGAGGTCATTAGAAGCATTTTACCATGAGCATCCTTTTGGTTCAGCATATGTGATTAGTACTTAAAAATGTATTTTTATCAAAGTTTTATATCATCATTTTGCACTTAAAGTATCAATAACTCCTTAACTAAAGTATGTTTTATAATAACATATCTAATAATATAAGATACCTTTAATTTATGATAAATATTTATTTTAAATGCAGGCCTATCACATAAATGAAGGGATTGGTTAATGAATTTAAAAATTGAAATTGAAAGGACAAAGAGATTGTCAAACTTAAAAAATGGATGCTAGTGCAATCCAAATTGGAATCTTGTTCAGTAATTTGGTCATATCTAGAGTTGTAGATCTTAGATTTAATTCTACTTTATATGGATGAAAAGGTACGATATAGGCCTACAACTTTCATATGGAGCCCAAGATTTAAAAAGGTCATTTCCAAGTTCAAATTATAGCAACAACAAAGAAGTTTGAATCTATCCTATAGCCTACGCACTGTTTAGTGTTTAATCCATATCTAAAGTTTTAAAAGTTCAAATGATCTCCATTTGTTTTTCTAGAAAGCTGAGACAATTTCCTACAACTTTTATGCTTTCAAGTGATTCTAATTCTGATGTTATCAATGACGTTTTGGGCAGACAAGAGAAGATAAGGATTGTCACCAAGTCAATAGTTAACCACCCACTCATCAATTAGTCATCAAATCAATAGTTTCCAAGTTTGGCCTATAAAAAGAGGCATTTGCCATGCATTTAGCCATCTGGGTTTCCAAATCAAGATCATGCTTTTGCTTTCTCTCTTTATATTTTTGTAATGCTTAAGTTTTATTTTCATTAATATCTCATTTATGCCTTTCATTTCCTTTCATTTACTTAGATAATTTTTATCTTATTTGAGTTTTTATCTTGCTTATTTATTTTTATTTCTTTCATTATATTTAGTTAAGTTTATTATGTCAAGGTGAAAAGGTTATACTAATAGTATAAGAATAAGTTGACACGACTAAAAGATTAATATCTTCTCCCAAGTGTAGGAGTGTCGAAATAATAAATAACCCGGTAAGACCGGGGTCAAACCACATAGAGGTTAATTGTATAAATTATAGATGACAACAACAACAACAATAACAAGAATAATCATAATAATAACAATAACAACAATAGTAATAATAATAATAATAATAAAGAAAAAGAAGGAGAAGAAGAAGAAAAAGATGAGAACTTTGAGATGGAATATTAATGTAAGGATTAAACAATGATAATAACAAATGTCAAGGTGAGAGATTTCACTAATAGTATGTCAAACAAGTATAGTATAAACTCTTATTATTGAATTGGAAACCATACACAAAGAAGGTTCCAATCAATTTATAGATTGTTAACATGATTATATTAGTTATCTTATTCAATTAATGCTAATACTTGTAAATTTCGTCAAGCATTCATGATTATAACTTACGTTAACAACAAATCAAGTTCCTTTCATAACTCAGGTGTCAGTTATACTATACAATATGAACTATGAAAGTGCCAAACATTTGTTGTACCAAGTGTTATACAATATAAATCAAGATTAGTCATTTAACAAACAAAGTATTAAAGAATGAACAAGATAACAAATACAAAACATGTTAATATCAAACGTTAAAGTTCATATTAAGTTTACACTATACTTATTCTTACACTATTAGTGCAACTTTTTCACCTTGACATAATAAACTTAGCTAAACATAATAAAAGAAAGAAAAATAAATAAACAAAATAAGAATATAAATAAGATAAGAGTTAGCTAAGTAAAGGAAAGGAAATGAAAGACATAAACTTGATATTAATGAAAAAAACAAAGCATAAACATTACAAAAATACAAAGAGAGAAAGCAAGAGCATGATCTTGATCTAGAAACCAAGATGTCTAAATGCATGGAAAATACCTCCTTTTATAGGCTAAAATTGGAAACTATTGATTTGATGACTAATTGATGAGTGGGTGACCAACTCTTGACTTGATAACAATCCTTATCTTCTTTTGTCTGCCTAAAACATTGTTGATAACATCAAAATTGGAGTCACTTGAAAACATGAAAGTTGTAGAAAATTATCTTAGATTTTTTATGTAAACAATTCATGTTATTTGGGCTTCTAGAACTCCAGATATGATCCAAACACTGAACAGTGCTCGAGATGAAAGACAGATTCAGACCTCTTTGTTGTTGCTCCAATTTGGACTTGAATATCATTTTTAGATCTTAGGATCCATATGAAAGTTGTAGGCCTATGTCTTACCTTTTCATCCATATAAAGTAGACCTAACTCTAAGATCTACAACTTTAGATATGACCCAATTACCGAACAGTGTTCCAGTTTAGATTGCACCGGCATCCTTTTTTCTAAGTTTGGTCATCTCTTTGTTCTTTCAATTTCCGTTCTTAAATTCATCAATCAATCCTTTCATTTATGTGATAGGCCTGCATTTAAAATGAACATTTATCATAAATTAAAGGTATCTTATATTATTAGATATATTATTATAAAACATACTTTAGTTAAGGAGTTATTGATACTTCAAGTGCTAAATGATGACATAAAACCTTGATAAAAAATGCACTTTTAAGTACTAATCATAAATATAGTGTAAACTTAACATGGACTCTAATGTTTGATACTAACATATTTTATATTTATTATCTTGTTTACTCTTTAATACTTTGATTGTTAAATGATTAATTTAGATTTATGTTGTATAACACTTGGTACAACAAATGCCTGACACTTTCATAACCCATACTGTATGGTATAACCGATACTTAAGCTATAAAAAGAACTTGATTTGTTGTTAACATAAGTTATAATCATGAATGTCTGACGAGATTTACAAGTATTAACATTAATCGAATAAGATAATTAATGTAATCATGTTAAAAATTTATAATCTAATTGAAACCTTCGTTGTATGTGGTTTCTAATTTAATAATAAGAGTTTATAATATACTTATTTGACATACCATTAGTGGATCCTCTAATCTTGACATTTGTTGTTATCATTGTTTAATCTTTACATTAATCTTCCACCTCAAAGTTCTCACCAACTTCTTCTTCTTCTTCTTTTTTTTTTATTATTATTATTACTATTACTACTACAACTAGTACTACTACTAATAATAATAATAATAATAATAATAATATTATTACTATTATTATTGTTACTATTATTATTGTTACTATTGTTGTTATTATTGTATTACTGTTATCTATAATTTATACAATTAACTTCCCTATGGTTCGACCCGGTCTTACCGAGTTATTTATTACTTTGACACTCCTGCACTTGAGAGAAGATATCAATCTTTTGATCGTGTCAAGCATGTGTACATGGAGGAGCAGTGATTGAGCTCTCATAGACTTTTTTCTTCTCCTACTTCTTCTCTCTCTCTTCTCCTTTAAAAAAAAATATTATGTCATCTTTTTAATTTTTTTAATTTTTATCTAATTTGATTCTTAGTATTTTGATTTTTTTTTGTTTTGTATTTTAAATTTTTTAATTGATTTTTTCTTTAAAATGTTTCCTCATCATTTGGTTCCATTATTATTTTAGGTTTTTTATTATATTTTTTTATATTCTTTAAAATGTTTTTTCTTTATTATACCCTAATAAATTTTTTATTTTTTCTTATTAAACTTTATTTTCAATTTGGTCTATCAACATTTAATTTTAAATTATTTTTATATTAGATCTTGTCCCCATTTTTTTTATTTCTTATGTTTTAGGTTTTTTATTATATTTTTTTATTTTATCCTTCAAAATTTTGTTGATTAAGAATTATTTTATATTATTTTCTTTAGCCGATAAATAATTTCTTTTTATATTTAGGTTAAAACATAAGCTTTAGAATAAAGTGGTATATGAAACCCTAGCCTTCTTTTTTATTTGCATTTTTCTTTGTTTGATTTGGATTATTTAGCAAGAATAATATTCAACAACCAAAGAAAACTTCTTGATGGCTCAATTAAATATCCTCTTCCACATGCCCTTTAATATGAGCCCACCCACTAAAGCTACTACACATAGCTAGTGAGAGGCAGACTCTATGGATGATTAGTTTAATGCACTTATGCGTAAAAGAACTTGAGCTCTTGATCCACCTCAACCTCACCTCAATGTTATAGCTTGTAAGTGGATATATCGTATCAAGAGACAAGCTGATAGCACAACTGTACATTATAAAGAGTGACTAGTCGCTAAGGGCTTTCTTCAACAACACGGTCTTGATTTTCTAAAAACTTTCAGTCCAGTTACTAAGATAGCAAAAATTCACATGGTACTCACCATTGTTGTTTCCTCTGGCGGGCCAATGTACCAAATTGATGTGTACATTGCATTTCTTCGTAGAAATTTACAAGAACATGTTTTTATGTTGCAGCCCTCTGGCTATCATCACCCTAAATTTCCTAATCATGTCCGTCATTTTCATCGCTCCTTATATGGCCTTCCTCAAGCTCCTCGTGTATGGTTCTCTCGCCTAACAATAACTCACTTATGGTTTTACTGGTAGCAAATAAGATATTTCTTTGTTCATCTGTCACAAGGAACCTGCTTATTTTTTTTTAAATAAAATGTTCGAATCAGTTTACGCACATTATAACTAATTTTTTTTTATTTATATATGTTAATGATATCATTGGGATCCTCCTTTACAGTTATCATTGCTATCTTCAATATCTTCATGTTGATTTTGCTATCAACGATGTTAGACAATTCAATTTGTTTCTTGGAGTGGAAGCTTTACATGACAGCACAGGTCTTTATCTCTCACAACAGTATTATGTCATTAATGTCTTAGTTCGGTCTGGAATGGACAAGGTTAAACCATGTAAAACTCTAATGGCAACTTATATTCACTGTCCAAACACAATAGCCCCACTTGTGCAGATCCTAATCTCTACTGAAGCATTGTGGGTAGTCTTTACTACCTCTCTTTCACTCGTTCCAATATAGCCTTTATTGTCCATCGTGTAAGCAAATTTATGCATAACCCTAAAAATTCTCATTGGCAAGCAGTAAAACACATACTGTGTTACCTAAAAAACACAGTATCCTATGGTCTCTTCTTGCCACATTCATCGTCCTTAATCTTTCAAGCATTTGCACATAATGACTGGGCAGAAGACCCTGATGATCGTAGATCCGTTGGTTCCTACTGTGTCTATCTTGGATCTAGGCTCATTTCGTGGTGTTGTAAGCAACAGTCCACTGTTGCCCGCAGCAGCACAGCGGTTGAATACAAGGCACTTGCTAATGCAGTAGCAGAATTACAGTGGCTTCAACAACTTGCCTCTGAACTTGGTCTTTAGACTACATCGCCCCCTATTGTTTGGTATAATAATATTGGTTCAACATATCTTTCTGCGAATCCCAACTTTCATACTCGGACAAAGCATATCGAGATTGACTTTCTTTTTGAACGTGATTTTGTCCAATCTGGGAGGCTCCAGGTCAAATTCTAGTCCACTAAAGATCAGATTGCAGACTGACTTGCTAAACCAATAGCAGCTATTTGGTTTACACAGCTTCGTTCCAATCTCAATGTTCGTGAGCTACCCTTGAGATTGAGGGGGCGTGTCAAGGACATAATCAACAATCATCCACATCCAGAATAATAAGGTAAAGAATCATGAGCAAAGAAATCAAAAGACTTATCAATATAGGAGTCCAACTTAGCTATGTTTCAATCTTTTCAAATTTAAATCTGTAACCAACAAGCACATATGAAGGCATCACTAGCCTTTAAATACTCTATACATTACTAGAAAAACATATGAAACAAGAGCAAAAAGATTAATACTCTTTGTCATACGTGTATAGCGTTGCGGAGGAAAAGTGTAAAAGTCTATCTGGAAAATATGAAAAATTAAGAAATTTTTATCTTTTATCAGTGAAAAATTTGAATGGGAATTACCACCTAGTATTCTAGTCAATAACAATTCTAACTAGTCTATAAGAAATATAATATAGAGACTAGTTATATAAAGGGAAGATATTAATACTCCAAATACGCCTTACGTAAGGTAAGTTACATTATTTTATTATCTAATAAAATCTAAAGTTTCGTTGTTGTTTCTAATTGTTGATCCTATATGTCTAAGATTTAAGGAAAACCCTCCTCTATAATGAGGTTCTTATTTTAATGAAGTAAAACTAAACCATTTTATCATTCGAAAAAAAGAATTTAATATCTGGAATATATATTACGTGTAATGTCGTACTCCGAATCTTAAAAGACAAACATAATTAAATTTTGTTGTTTTTGAAAATTTGACAAATGTTCTATTGACTTTAATAAACTAGTTATTAAAGCCAAAATGCATGCTAAAACATTGTTTTTTGGTGTATGAAAAACACAATATAATTTTTTGTAGCTTTGAGACACTTGGTTGTATGTATAAAAGTATTTTTTTTCTTTATTTCAATTTATTTTTTTGTATTTTGTAAGTTTTAATGAAAACTGAGTATTGTAATACCAGATTTATATTGTTATGACATAAAGCCTTTTAAAACGATACTGTATCGGGCTTCCTTTTTTTAATGAAAAATATTTGAAATGATGTCATTTTGGACAAAACGCGTTGCTTCATTTAAAAGGAAATGATGACAAAATTATGTCAGAGTTCATATTGGTCCTCAATTTGTGATTTGTTCAATCACTTTCTCAATTGCAATTTTAATTGTAAAAATAAATTCCATTAATCAATAAACTTCTCATTTCTGGTCTCCTTTCAAAAGTTTTATGTAGAGGACTTAAAAACAAGGTAGAACAACACCACGATCAAAATTTAAATTTCTCAAAATTCATGTTATCCTTTCGCATCCTATTTGAATCATTGATGCTTTCCAATTCCCCAAACATTTTATCCTAATACACTTCAAGTAAGATTAGACAGCGGGTTCGAGTTCATATTATGGGTGTCTTTCAATTTTATCCACCCGACCTTGATTAATTACATAATTTTTCTTTTGAAAGTGTTGCTGTTAGAGATGCTATGCTCAGCAATACCAACATGATATTTACAATTGAGTTTTAGCTTGTACCATTAGGATAAGGTGGTTGCACAGGTTTTAGAGGTTCTGAAGCTACATGTTCGATGCTTAATAGCTCTTGGTTCATCTTATTCAAGGATAACGACAATGGAGGTAATTGTTCTTGAACCCTTTGAAAATTTTCAATTTGGCGTTTGGTTTGAAAGTTATGAGCTCAAGTTTTTTTTATGTTGGTAATCTAAGATGGAATACGGTAGTGTTGGGATAAGTTTTTCCTACCACTGTAGCCATCTTCAACATAGTAGATCTCTTTTCTTTCGAAGCCTATTTTCTTAGTGAGCGTAAAAATTCTACCACTATTGACACCTTGCTCTGTGCATTTACACACCACTATATTAGTAGTGAATTGCTAGGCCAAACTAACTCATATGTTCGCAATATGGTGCTTTGAGTGTGTTGGCAAATAAAAAGATCATCTCTTTGTTCGGAAGTGGAGGATGTAGTTGAGCAGCTGCTTCTTACCATCTTTGAGCGTATTTCCTTATGCTTTTTTTTTTTGTCTTTTTCTCTAAATTGGACAAGCTAGTTTTGTTGAGAGCAATGTCCATGTTGTACATATATTACTTGACAAAAGCATCCACTAGATCTTTCCATTTTTGGATTTTTGTATTATCCAATCTCATGTACCAATTCAATGTTGGCCCACTTAAGCTATCCTAAAAAAGCGTATTAGTAGTTTTTTATCATGTACTATCTCTACCATTTTATTGTAGTAGGACTTGAGATGAGTCATGAGGCATGGTGTTCCAATATATTTGATGAAATTAGAAACACAAAACTTCTTTGAGACAACTGATTAGTACTTAAAAGTGCATTCTCATTAAGGATTTATGTCATCATATTGCACCTAAAGTATCATTAAATTCCCTAACAAAAGCATGTTTTATATTAGCAAGTCTAAAAATATAATATACCTTTAATTCATGGTAAATGTTCATCCTAAATGCAGGTATATCACATAAATAAAAGGATTGATTGATGAGTTTAAGGATTGAAATTGAAAGGATAAAAAGAAGGCCAAACTTAGCAAAGTGTTGCTGGTGCATTCCAAACTCGAACACCGTTCAGTAATTTGATCATATCTGGAGCTGTAGATATCAGATTTAGGTCCATTTTATATCGATGGAAAGGTAAGACATAGACCTACAACTTTCATATGAAGTCAAAGACTCAGTTCTGCCGTTTTCAAGCCCAAATCTTAGCAACAACGAAGACGTCGGAAGCTGTCCTGCAGCTCAAGCACTATTCGGTTTTTGGCTCATATCTTGAGTTCTAGAAGTCCAAATGAGCTCTGGTTTTTTTTGATGGAAAGCTGAGACAATTGCCCACAGCTTCCACAATTCAGTTGGCTATAATTCTGATGTGAGCAATGATGTTTTGGCCAGCCAACAATATCAAAAATCAGCCCACAATATCAAAAAACCAGCAGCCATTAATGTCAAAAACCAGCCACCAAATCAATGGATGCCCACCAATTCTTCAATCAATCAATAGTTCTGAAACTTAGCCTATAAAAGGAGGCATTGTCCATGTATTTAGTCATATTAATTTTCAGATCAAAGTTATCTTCTTGCTTTCTCTCTACATCTTTGTAATGTTCAAGTTTTCTTTTATGCTATAGTAATCTCTTGTTTATGCTATTTCATTTCCTTTCCTATACTTAGTTAGCTTATATTATGTTTATATTCTTATATTGTTTATTTGTGTTTTTCTCCTTCTTAATGTTTAGCTAAGTTAATTATGTCAAGGTGAAAAGGTTTTTCTAATGGTGTTAGAATAGGTATAATATAAACTCAACATGAGCTTTAAATGTTTATATCCAAGAAAGATTGTTATTAACATGTTTTATCTTTTTATCTTACTAATTCTTAATACCTTGCTTATTAAATGTTTAATTTAGATTTGTGTTGTATAATATTTGGTACATCAAATGCTTGATCTTTCATAGTTTTCGGCCGAAATCGTTATTATGATAGAAACTTGATTTGTTGTTAACATAAACTAGCAACATGAATGCTTGATGATATTTATAAGTATGGTATTACTTATATAAGATAATTAATATGATGATGTTAGTAATTTATAATGAGCTAATAACGAGAAATCATCCGATTAGAACCTCCTTTGTGTGTGGTTTCTAGTTGAGTAATAAAAAGAGTTTATATTATATTTATTTGAAATACTATTAGTAAATCCTATAACCTTGACATATGTTTTGTTATTGTTTAATCCTTACATCAATATCACATCCCAAAATTCTCTTCAACTCTTTTTCTGTTATTATTCTCTTCAACTCTTTTTCTTTATTTGTAATTTATATAATTCACCTCCCTGTGGTTCGACCCCGGTCTTGCCGGGTTATTTTACTTTGACACTCCTGCACTTGGGATAAGACATCAACTCTTTGATCGTGTCAAGTTTTTGGCGCCGTTGCCGGGGAGGTAAGTTATTGTATAAATTAAATATTTTATTTTATTTTATTTTATTTTCATTTTTATTTGTTTTTCTAATTGTTGTTTCCTTTTCTTTTTTCTTTCTTTTTTCTTTTCTTTTCTTTTGTATTTGCATGAGAGTTTGGACACGTACATTAAGTGGTAGACTTTCTAGAAAATCATCATTTTCTTTAGAAAACATGGCCGAAGAAGATAACCAATCAATTCATAATGAGAATAATGAGAATAATCGTGTTAGAACACTTAGAGATCATATGAATCCAACAAGAACAAGTGCACCATCATGTATTGTTTTTCCTCCTGATGCATCTCATTTTAATTTTAAGCCAGGTATTATTCAACTTCTACCCACTTTTCATGGCTTAGAATTAGAAAATCCATACTTGCACTTAAGAGAGTTTGAAGAAGTTTGTAACACTTATAATGACTTAAATTGTAGCATGAATACCATCAGATTAAAGCTTTTTCCTTTTTTGTTAAAAGATAAAGCTAAAACATGGCTACAAAATATTAGGTCAGGATCCATTCATGCTTGGGATGAAATGCAACAACAGTTTTTAAAGAAATTTTTCCCTTCTCATAGAACAAACTCTTTCAAAAGACAAATCACCACTTTTACTCAAAAACCAGGAGAAACATTTTATAAATGTTGGGATAGATATAAAGACTTGCTTAATACCTGTCCTCATCATGGTTTTGAAACATGGAGATTGGTTTCACAATTTTATGAAGAGTTAACACCTAAAGATAGACAAATGGTAGAATTGATGTGCAATGGAACTTTTGAAAATAAAGACCCTGATGAAGCAATGGAGTACCTAGAGTTGCTAGCTGAAAATGCTCAAAATTGGGACACCACAGGTACTTGTGAGGCACCAGGTAAAACTCAACCTCATACATCTAATGGAGGCATGTATAGCCTTAGGGAAGATCATGACCTCCAAGCCAAATTTGCATCTTTAGCTAGAAAAGTTGAGGCACTAGAATTAAAAAAGAGTGGTCAAGTAAAATCTGTTCAAGAAATTATGTGTCAAATTTGTGAAACCAATGAACACTCAACCAATGATTGTCCCACGTTGCCTTCTTTTAAAGAATGTCTCCATGAACAAGCCAATGCTTTAAATAGTTTCCAAAGACCAAGTCATAACCCGTACTCACAAACGTACAACCCTGGTTGGAGAAATCACCCAAATTTCAGTTGGAAGAGTGGTAACAATAATGCACAAACTTCACAGCCACCATTTCAAACACAACATAATTTTCAAAATTCTCATGGATATGCACCTCCTTATATTCCCCCTCCTAAAAGAAATCTTGAGGAAACATTACATGCATTCATTGAAAAGCAAGAGACAATCAACACTCAAAATGCTCATACCATGGCTGATTTGAAAGATACTCTTGCAAAGTTCACATCTGCTCTCAGTTTTCAGGAGAAAGGTAAGTTTCCATCTCAACCCCAGCAAAATCCCAAAGGGCAATACAATTCAAGTACAAGCAGTTCTGGAAGCCAACATCTGGATCAAGTCAAATCAGTCACTACTCTCCGCAGTGGTAAGGTTATTAAAAAACCTATTCTTGAACCTTGTGAGAAAGAAGATGAGTTAGTCTCCAAGGGTAAGGAAATGGTTGAACCTGATCATTGCAAGGAAGAGACTGATTCCCCACCAGCACTTCCATTTCCTCATGCCATGACCAAACAAAGGAAAGTCAATCACAATTCTGAAATCTTTGAAACTTTCAAACAGGTAAGGATTAATATACCTTTGCTAGATGCTATTAAACAGGTACCATCTTATGCTAAATTTTTGAAAGATCTATGCACTGTAAAGAGAAAATTGAATGTGAAAAAGAAAGCCTTCTTAGCCGAACAAGTAAGTGCCATTCTTCAGAACAATAATGCTTTGAAATATAAAGACCCTGGTTGTCCTACAATTTCTTGCTTTATTGGAGAACATAAAATTGACAGACCTTTACTTGATCTTGGAGCTAGTGTGAATTTACTTCCATATTCAGTTTTTCAAAGTCTAAATCTCGGTGAGTTAAAACCTACTTCTGTTACTCTTTTACTTGCTGATAGATCTATAAAAATGCCTAGAGGAATAGTTGAAGATGTGTTAGTACAAGTTGATAAATTCATCTTTCCTGTGGATTTTATTGTCTTGGATACACAACCTGTTGAAGCATGCAATTCAATTCCTGTTATTTTAGGACGTCCATTTCTTGCAACTTCTAATGCATTGATTAATTGTAGGAATGGAGTGATGAAGTTATCTTTTGGAAACATGACATTAAAAATGAATGTTTTTAACATTTGCAAGCAACCTGGAGATGATAATGATTTACAGGAAGTCGATTTTATTGAAAAAATAATTTATGATCAATTTGAAAATTTTTCCAATGAAATTGAGTTTAATGAATCTGAAGATTTGCAAATGGTTTGTTTTCAGGAAGAATCAAAGACAAATATTTGGAGACCAAAAATTGAGGAATTGCCACCACGATCAATTGGGTCCATACCTTCAAGTGTTCAACCACCAAAACCCGATTTGAAGCCATTACCATGTAATCTCAAATACTCATTTTTGGGAGAAAATGAAACTTTTCCGGTAATAATTTCTTCCAAACTTAATGTTCATCAAGAAGGTAAGTTATTACAAACTCTTAAAATGCACAAAAATGCATTAGGATGGACCATAGCTGACATAAAAGGAATTAGTCCTTTGATTTGCACACACAAGATTTATTTGGAGGAAAATGCTAAACCCTCTAGAGAAATGCAACGAAGGCTTAATCCTAATATGAAAGAAGTAGTGAGAAATGAAGTCATTAAACTTCTAGATAATGGAATCATTTATCCTATTTCTGACAGCAAATGGGTAAGTCCTACCCAAGTTGTACCTAAAAAGTCTGGAGTTACTGTGATAACAAATGAGAAAAATGAGTTAATTCCAACGAGGACTATTACTGGTTGGCGTATGTGCATTGACTATAGGAAACTTAATTCAATGACTAGAAAAGATCACTTCCCTTTACCTTTCATGGATCAAATTCTAGAAAGAGTTGCAGGTCATGAATTTTATTGTTTCCTAGATGGTTATTCAGGTTACAACCAAATTGAAATTGCATTTGAAGATCAAGAGAAAACTACTTTCACATGTCCATTTGGTACATTTGCATATCGAAGGATGCCTTTTGGATTATGTAATGCACCAGCCACGTTTCAAAGATGCATGCTTAGCATATTTAGTGATATGGTTGAACGCTTTCTTGAGATATTTATGGATGATTTTTCTGTTTTTGGTGATTCATTTGATAATTGTTTAACTAATTTGGAAAAGGTTTTGAACAGGTGTGAAGAGAAGAATCTTGTGTTGAATTGGGAAAAATGTCATTTTATGGTAACAAACGGCATTGTACTTGGTCACATTGTTTCATCAATAGGAATTGAGGTTGATAAATCTAAAATTGAGTTAATTGCCAACTTGCCAACACCAAAATCTGTTAAAAATGTTAGATCATTTTTAGGACATGCTGGTTTTTATAGAAGGTTTATCAAAGATTTTAGTATAATATCTAAGCCACTATGTAACATTCTAACAAAGGATAATGTTTTTGAATGGACTGAATATTGTGAAGAAGCCTTTGTTAAACTTAAAAACCTGCTTACATCTGCTCCTGTTATTCAACCTCCTGATTGGTCATTACCTTTTGAAATAATGTGTGATGCTAGTGATTATGCCGTGGGTGCTGTTTTAGGACAAAGAAAAGATAAGAAACCCTATGTCATTTACTATGCAAGTAAAACTTTAAATAGTGCTCAAATAAATTACACAACCACTGAAAAAGAATTACTTGCTGTAGTATTTGCGTGTGAAAAATTCAGATCTTATCTTGTTGGCTCACCTGTTATTGTTTTTAGCGATCATGCAGCGTTGAAATATCTTCTTTCTAAGAAGGATTCTAAAGCTAGATTGGTACGGTGGATTTTGTTACTTCAAGAATTCGATATCACAATTAAGGATAAGAAAGGCACCGAAAATGTTGTCGCAGATCATTTGTCAAGATTGGCAACTGATTCGAAATCTGACATCACGCCAATCGATGACTACTTTCCTGATGAATCTTTACTTTCTGTCACTACAATGCCTTGGTTTGCTAATATTGTTAATTTTCTTGTTTCAGGACATTTGCCAGCGCATTGGGGCACTCAAGACAAAAGAAAGTTCTTGAACGAAGTGAAGAACTTTTATTGGGATGACCCTTATTTATTCAAATATTGTCCTGATCAAATATTTCGAAGATGCGTTCCCGACAATGAGGTAAGTAATGTCATTAAATTTTGTCATTCTGAGGCATGTGGGGGTCATTTTTCGTCAAAAAAGACAGCCGCAAAAATCTTACAATGTGGATTTTATTGGCCCACCATGTTCAAGGACACGCATGCATTCTGCAAATCTTGTGAAAATTGTCAAAAGTTAGGATCTCTTTCAAAATGTCACATGATGCCTTTAAGCACTATTCTTGTCATTGAAATCTTTGACTGTTGGGGTATAGATTTTATGGGTCCATTTCCTCCATCATTTGGTTTTGTGTACATATTAGTCGCAGTAGACTATGTTTCAAAATGGATAGAAGCAATTCCAAGTCGTAACAACGATCATAAAACAGTCATTAAGTTTTTGAAAGAAAACATTTTGAGTCGATTTGGAATCCCTCGGGCCATGATAAGTGATGGTGGAACACATTTCTGTAACAAGCCATTTGAGTCTTTAATGAAAAAATATGGAATCACACACAAAGTTGCCACCCCTTATCACCCCCAGACAAATGGACAAGTAGAACTTGCTAATAGGGAGATCAAACAAATCTTGGAAAAAACAGTGAACCCTAATCGAAAGGACTGGTCTTTAAGACTTAATGATGCACTTTGGGCCTATCGAACTGCTTTTAAAACATCATTAGGTATGTCACCTTATAGGTTGGTTTATGGAAAACCTTGTCATTTGCCTGTGGAACTTGAATACAAAGCTTATTGGGCTATTAAAGCTTTCAATTCAAACCTGGATGATGCGAGTCAGTTGCGTAAGTTACAAATAAATGAGCTTGAAGAAATAAGAAATGATGCATATGAGAATTCAAAAATTCATAAAGCAAGAATCAAAGACTTTCATGATAAAAGAATCTTGAGAAAAACATTTGATGTTGGTCAAAAAGTTTTGCTTTATAATTCTCGACTCCATTTATTTCCTGGAAAGTTAAGATCAAGATGGAGCGGTCCATTTGTTGTGAAACATGTATATCCTTATGGGGCCTTTGATATTGAGAATCCAAAGAATGGTAATGTTTTCAAGGTCAATGGACATCGTTTGAAAGCTTACTTTGATAATTTTCCTAGTGAAAATGAATCCATTGGTTTGAATGATCCTGTATATGAAGGTTGATTATTTTGTTTTTCTCATATTTTTTTTGTGTTTCTTTTTGGTGTGACTTTTGTTTTGCTAGTCTTTCTCCAACCCCGGTCAAATGGCGGATAACGGTACTCCGTGACTCTTAAGTCGGTTCTTTCAGTTTCCCATGATAATTGATATCTCTGTATATATTTGTTCAATTCCTTGTTCCTTCTCTTTTCTTTACATCTCTTCTCCACTTCTCTTTAAAAATAAAACAAAAATGGACACCGCTCTTGAAAAAATGAAAAAGTATTTTCCTGCTCTGCCTCAGAATGCGATTACAAAAATTTACCGTGCTAGGTGTGAAAGATTGAGGTTGTTAATGAACCATGGAATTCCTGAAGATATTCGCTGGATAATTGAAGCAAAGATCCGATTATCAGGTGAGTCTTCCAACTCTTTTATTTCATACATGCCTGGGACAGGTAAAAGCACTTTTGCAAAGAAACGTCGTGCAAAACGACTAAAAGTCTGTCACCGATGTGCCAGATGGACTTGTAATACAAAATGTCGTTCTTTAGGAATGGTATCTATAAACCGTGAAGATAAAATACAATTCATTAAGGATGGCCTGAGTAAGGAGTCTTTAGATAATCTTCTATTGACTCTTGAGACGCATCCTAGTGGAGATGTGCATCGTGCAATTCATGATTTATGGCCTCATTTTCATAAAGAACATGATCGACTTAGTCTTGGGAATCTGACTGAAAAAGACCCTGTTTGCCAGTTTTTAAGAAAACTGGATGGGAAGCCTATCCCCGACCCATAGAGGGCGTTTAAGCCGTTCTTGGACGTAAAACCAAGGGAAAGCTGTGAGCCACAATCACAACTGCTTGTACATACATTTTTTTTTTAATATATATATATATAATAATAAAATAATACCAATAAATAAATAAATAAAAAAGAAAGAGAGAGAGAGTAAGACTTCAGCTAGCCTACATATAGGTGGTATGCTTTGCATTTTCAATTGTTCATCTATAAAATCTTCTCTTCCTTCCCATCATTTCTACTCAACCCATTCATTCAGCATATATATAAGTGTGTAGAAATGGCGAGTTCCTCTGTTTCTAAAATAAAAACTATTTGTGTTTTTGGTGGATCTAGTCCTGGGAAAGAAAAAGAGTTTTTAGAATCAGCAAATCATCTTGGTCGGATACTAGCTGAGAGAAAGATTCATTTAGTGTATGGGGGAGGCAGTCTTGGGTTAATGGGGGGTGTTTCAATAGCTGCATTTGTAGGAGGCAGTCAAGTTTTGGGGGTTGTCCCCAAAGCTTTAGCCGAAGGGGACATCATTGGAAAAACAATTGGAGAGGAATTACAGGTCTCTACAATGTCTGATAGAATGAATACAATGTTTAACCATGCCGATGCCTTCATTGCCTTACCAGGTGGTCTGGGTACATTGGAAGAGATCTTTCATATTTCCTCTTGGGCCCAACTGCACATTCACCATAAACCTATAGGTTTGTTAAATGTTAATGGTTTTTATAATAATTTGTTGTCTTTTCTTGATCAAGCTGTGGAACAGGAATTTCTAACATCTTCGGCACGACAAATCATAATCTCTGCTGCTACTGCTGAACAATTGATTGACCGACTACAATCTTTCATCCCTGTAATTGATCCCTCCATGAGTCAACTCAATTGGTCAACCACGAAACGCCATAAAAAGCTTAAATTGGATTTGAGCCTTAGTTTGTGAAAAATTGTGTCTTTTGGTTTTATTAATAGCATAATATTTGTGTTTTGTTGTTTCTTATATTTGTTTTAGTATGTTTCAGGTTTGTCAATAGTCGCTGTTTCAGGTGATATCTTCTACACTCTATCTTTTTGCTTAGAACATTGAGGACAATGTCTTGTTTTGGTTGGGGGGAGAGGGTAGTAGTTGATATTAAAAAAAAAAAATTCTATTATTTAAACCATTTGCAAAACTATTGTTACTAGGATGGCAGAGTAATGGAGGAACTTTAGTGACTCTTGAGACGCATCTTAGTAAACATTCTTAATAAGGTCTATTATAATACTTCTTGAAATATTCAGGTTTACAAACTCTTGGATTGCTATCTATAGATTCTGTTTATATGCCCATCTAACAAGTATTTTTAAACCTTCATTTTCACACACACACTCGAACATATGATTGTGGGTTGCATATTGGATTATAACATTATTTGTGTTCTTTTGTTAAAGGTAACAACTAAGGGAAAGGGATAATATATAATATGCAAAAAAAAAAAAAACCAAAAAAAAACAATAAAAAAAAAAGAAAATAAAAACAAAGTAGATAAGTTTGGTTTCGTAGCCTCCTTGACTTAAGCAAATAAGCCCGAAGGGGTGTTTGAACACCTAGTACCCTAAAGTCAACTGACTTGGGAGTTATTGGCCCAGTGCTTGTTATATGGGTTGAGGAGAAAGCTTAAGGGAATCAAACACTGCACTATCTACATATCAGTATTTGCAACCCGAGTTACTAAGCTCGTAGGGGTGTCTCAACACCTGATGCCCTAAGACCAACTGGTCTGGGAGTCATTAGCCGAAAGCTCGTTACATGGGTTCAAGATACATTGTGCTATAAATTCTTGCTTTTTTTTTAAAAAAAAAAAAAAAGAGAAAAAAAAAAAAGATAACAATCCCAACCCAAGGAAGTTAACTTTAAACATTAGAACAAAAATTTTGTTTTCTTCCATGAAAAGCTCCACAGCTATGTTTTGATTTATTGAGCACCGAAAGAAGGTTTACTAATATCTTGTTTAAGAGTTATTAAGCAGATATATAAATTTAATGAGAGTTTGTTTATCTGGATAGATTAATAGAAGTTAAATGATGAATGCCTTGCTTTGTGGTATTTGCAAATTATTTTTCTATTTTAATGCTTTGATTACTAGGGACTAGTAATAAGCTGGTTGGGGGGTGTGATTAGTACTTAAAAGTGCATTCTCATTAAGGATTTATGTCATCATATTGCACCTAAAGTATCATTAAATTCCCTAACAAAAGCATGTTTTATATTAGCAAGTCTAAAAATATAATATACCTTTAATTCATGGTAAATGTTCATCCTAAATGCAGGTATATCACATAAATAAAAGGATTGATTGATGAGTTTAAGGATTGAAATTGAAAGGATAAAAAGAAGGCCAAACTTAGCAAAGTGTTGCTGGTGCATTCCAAACTCGAACACCGTTCAGTAATTTGATCATATCTGGAGCTGTAGATATCAGATTTAGGTCCATTTTATATCGATGGAAAGGTAAGACATAGACCTACAACTTTCATATGAAGTCAAAGACTCAGTTCTGCCGTTTTCAAGCCCAAATCTTAGCAACAACGAAGACGTCGGAAGCTGTCCTGCAGCTCAAGCACTATTCGGTTTTTGGCTCATATCTTGAGTTCTAGAAGTCCAAATGAGCTCTGGTTTTTTTTGATGGAAAGCTGAGACAATTGCCCACAGCTTCCACAATTCAGTTGGCTATAATTCTGATGTGAGCAATGATGTTTTGGCCAGCCAACAATATCAAAAATCAGCCCACAATATCAAAAAACCAGCAGCCATTAATGTCAAAAACCAGCCACCAAATCAATGGATGCCCACCAATTCTTCAATCAATCAATAGTTCTGAAACTTAGCCTATAAAAGGAGGCATTGTCCATGTATTTAGTCATATTAATTTTCAGATCAAAGTTATCTTCTTGCTTTCTCTCTACATCTTTGTAATGTTCAAGTTTTCTTTTATGCTATAGTAATCTCTTGTTTATGCTATTTCATTTCCTTTCCTATACTTAGTTAGCTTATATTATGTTTATATTCTTATATTGTTTATTTGTGTTTTTCTCCTTCTTAATGTTTAGCTAAGTTAATTATGTCAAGGTGAAAAGGTTTTTCTAATGGTGTTAGAATAGGTATAATATAAACTCAACATGAGCTTTAAATGTTTATATCCAAGAAAGATTGTTATTAACATGTTTTATCTTTTTATCTTACTAATTCTTAATACCTTGCTTATTAAATGTTTAATTTAGATTTGTGTTGTATAATATTTGGTACATCAAATGCTTGATCTTTCATAGTTTTCGGCCGAAATCGTTATTATGATAGAAACTTGATTTGTTGTTAACATAAACTAGCAACATGAATGCTTGATGATATTTATAAGTATGGTATTACTTATATAAGATAATTAATATGATGATGTTAGTAATTTATAATGAGCTAATAACGAGAAATCATCCGATTAGAACCTCCTTTGTGTGTGGTTTCTAGTTGAGTAATAAAAAGAGTTTATATTATATTTATTTGAAATACTATTAGTAAATCCTATAACCTTGACATATGTTTTGTTATTGTTTAATCCTTACATCAATATCACATCCCAAAATTCTCTTCAACTCTTTTTCTGTTATTATTCTCTTCAACTCTTTTTCTTTATTTGTAATTTATATAATTCACCTCCCTGTGGTTCGACCCCGGTCTTGCCGGGTTATTTTACTTTGACACTCCTGCACTTGGGATAAGACATCAACTCTTTGATCGTGTCAACAACCATGTTTGGAACCCAACATATTTCTGCTACCTGTACCGGGTCATATAAGTCTACTCTTTCAATAACCCTAATCCTGGCTTCCAACACTTCCATTTGATCACTACTATCAAACATTTTGGCCTTGTGATACTCTTTAGCAGATGCCTCTATGACTATCAGGGTTGATGTGGGTGTTGCTGGCTGCACAAATGTTAGATTTTATTGAGCCTCTTACTTATGTTTGTTTATTGTTTCTTTAGGTTGAATGGTGCAGGAGTGTCAAAATAATAAATAACCCTACAAGATCGGGGTCAAACCACATGGAGGTTAATTGTACAAATTATAAATAACAATAATACAACAATAATACAACAATAATAACACTAACAACAACAACAACAATAATAGAAATAACAATAACAGTAATAGTAGTAGTAGTAGTAGTAGTAGTAGTAGTAGTAACAATAATAATAATAATAATAATAATAATAAAAAAGAAGATGATGATGAAAACTTTGAGATGAAATATTAATGTAAGGATTAAACAATGACAATAACAAATGTCAAGGTTAGAGATTCCACTAATGGTATGTCAAAATAAGTATAGTATAATTTCTTATTATTCAATTGAAAACCACACACAAAAAATGTTCCAATTAGATTTAGATTGTTAACATAATTACATTAGTCATCTTATTCGATTAATGTTAATACTTGTAAATCTCGTCAAACATTCATGATTATAACTTATGTTAACAACAAATCAAGTTCCTTTCATAACTCAGGTGTCGGTTATACCATACTGTATGAACTATGAAAGTGCCAAGTATTTGTTGTACCAAGTGTTGTACAACATAAATCAAGATTAGTCATTTAACAAACAAAGTATTAAAGAATGAACAAGATAACAAATAATAAACATATTAGTATCAAATATTAAAGTCCATATTAAGTTTACACTATACTTATTCTTACACCATCAATGTAAACTTTTCACCTTGACATAATAAACTTAGCTACATATAATAAAAAAAAGAAAAATAAATAAACAAGATAAGAACATAAATAAGATAAGAGTTAACTAAGTAAAGTAAAGGAAATGAAATGCATAAACTTGATATTAATGAAAGCAAAGCATAAACATTATAAAAAATACAAATAGAGAAAGCAACATGATCTTGATATGGAAATCAAGATGCTTAAATGCATGACAAATGCTTCCTTTTATAGGCCAAAATTGGGAATTATTGATTTGATGACTAATTGATGAGTGACTGACTAACTTTTGACTTGGTGACAATCCTTATCTTCTCTTGCCTGCTAAAACATCATTGATAACATCAAAATTAAAACCACTTGAATATAAAAGTTGTAGAAAATTATCTTAGCTTTCTTATGTAAAACATTCTGGTCATTTAGACTTCTAGAATTCCAGATATAGTCAAACACTGAATAGTGCTCGGGCTGGACAATCGATTCGAACTTCTTTATTATTGCTACAATTTGGACTTTAAAATGGCCTTTTTAGATCTTGGGTTCCATATGAAAGTTGTAGGCATATGTCTTACCTTTCCATCCATATAAAGTAAACCTAAATCTAAGATCTACAGCTCCAGATATGACCTAATTACTGAATAATGTTTCAATTTAGACTACACTAACATCTATTTTTTAAGTTTGACAATCTCTTTGTCCTTTCAATTTCAATTCTTAAATTCATCAATCAATCCCTTCATTTATATGATAGGCCTGCATTTAAAATGAAAATTTACCATAAATTAAACGTATCTTACATTATTAGATATGTTATTATAAAACATGTTTTAGTTAAGGAGTTATTGATACTTCAAGTGCAAAATGATGACATAAAACCTTGATAAAAAAATACACTTTTATGTACTAATCATACCCTCCAACCAGCTTGTTACTAGTCTCTAGTAATCAAAGTGTTAAAGTAGAATTTTTTTTTTTGCAAATTCCACAAAGCAAGGTATTCATCATTCAAGTTCTATTAATCTATCTAGACAAACAAACTCTCATTATATTTATATATATGCTCAATACCTCTTAACAAGATCTTAATAAGCCTTTCTTTTGTGCTCAATATATCAACATATAATTATGGGGCTTTTCATAAAAAAAACAAAATGTTTGTTTTAATGTTTATGGTTATCTTCCATGGGTTGGGATTATTTTTTTTTCTATTTTCTTTTTAAATATATATACATCTAACTTCAAACACCATGCATCTTTAGCCCATGTAACGAGCTTTTGGCTAGTGACTCGAAGACTAGTTGGTCTTAGGGTATCACGTGTTAAGACACCCCTACGAGTTTAGTAACTCGAGTCACAGATACTGATATGTAGATTCTACAATGTTTGATTCCTTTAAGCATTTCTCTTTAACCCATGTAACAAGCGTTGAGCCAATAGCACCCAAGTCAATTGACTTTAGGGTATTAGGTGTTAAAACACCCCTTCGGGCTTAATTGTTTAGGTGAGGGAAGCTACGAAACAAAACTTATCTATATTTTTGTTATCATCATTTTTTTTGCTCTTTTTTTGTTTTTTTTTCAAATTATATACTATCCTTATGGGTTTATAATGAATGTGCAGTTGGGCCCAAGAGAAAATATGAAAGATCTCTTTCAATCTGCCTAGATCACCTGGTAAAACAATGAAGGTATTGTAATGGTTAAATATTGCATTCATTCGAGCAGACATTATGGAGACCTGAAGTTCCTCTCCAATTGTTGTTCCAATGGTATACCCTTGTGCTAAAGATTTGGGGATGACCCCCAAAACTTGACTATCTCCTAAAAATACAGTTATTGACACACCTCCCATTAACCCCAGAATGCCTCTCTCATACACTAAATGATCTTTCTCACAGCTAGCACCTGATCAAGATGATTTGCTGATTTTAAAAACTCCTTTTCTTTCCTAGGACTAGATCCACCGAAAACACAAATATTTCTTATATGACTTGAGGAACTTGTCATTTCTACACACTTCTATATTTGTTGAATGTATGGGTTGAGTAGAAATGAAAGGAAGGAAGAGAGGATTTTATAGATGAGAAATTAAAAATACAATCATACCACCTATATGTAGGCCAACTAGAGTCTCACACTCTCTCTCTCTCTCTCTCTCTTTATTTATTTTTTTTTTTTTAAAAAGCATGTGTATGTACAGGTAGTTGTGATTGTGGCTCATATCTTCCCTTGGTTTTGCATCCAAGAACGACTTAAACGCCTTTTATGGGTTAGGGATAGGCTTCCCATCCAGTTTTCTTAAAAATTGGCAAACAGGGTATTTTTTAGTCAGATTCCCTAGACTAAGTCGATCATGTTCTTTATGAAAATGGAGCCATAAATCATGAATTGCACGATGCACATCTCCACTAGGATGCGTCTCAAGAGTTAATAGAAGATTATCTAAAGACTCTTTACTCAGGCTATCCTTAATAAATTGTATTTTATCTTCATGATTTATAGATAGCATTCCTAAAAAATGGCATTCTGCATTACAAGTCCATTTGGCACGTCGATGACAGACTTTCAATCATTTTGCACAACATTTCTTTGCAAAAGTGTTTTTACCTGTTCTAGGCATGTGTGAAATGAAGGAATTAGAGGACTCACCTGATAATCGGACCTTTGCTTCAATCAACTAGGGAATATCTTCCGGAATTCCATGATTCATTAACAATCTCAATTTTGCACATCTAGTACGGTAAATTTTTGTAATTGCATTCTAAGGCAAAACGAGAAAATACTTTTTAATTTTTCAAGATTAATGTCCATTTTCAAATGAGAATTGAAAAAAACATTCAAAGAATTGCACAAATATATATACAAATATCAGTTATTATAGGAAACTGAAAGAACCGACTTAAGTTATGGAGTACCGTTATTCACCATTTGACCGAGGTGAGAGAAGCTAGCAAAAATCACTAAAAAAAACACAAAAATAATATGAAAGAAAAAATCAATCTTTATATATAGGATCACTCAATTCAATAGAGTCATTTTCAACTGAAAAATTGTAAAAGTAACTTTCAAAGGATGTCCATGTACCTTGAAAACATTATCATTCTTTGGATTCTCGATGTCACAAGCCCCAAATGGATACACATATTTCACAATTAAAAAGACCGCTCCATCTTGATCTTAGTTTTCTAGGGAATAAATGTGGTCGAGAATTATAAAGCAAGACTTTTTTACCAACATTAAATGTTTTTCTCAAAATATTCTTGTCATGAAACTCTTTGATTCTTGCTTTATGAATTCTTGTAATTTTCAAATGCATCATCCAGATTTGAATTGAAAGCTTTAATAGTCCAATAAGCGTTATGTTCAAGTTCCATAAGCAAGTGACAAGGTTTTCCATAGACTAGTTTATAAGGTAACATACCTAATAATGTTTTATAAGGAGTTTAATAAGCCCAAAGTGCATCATTAAGTCTTAAAGACCAATCTTTCCTATTAGGGTTCACTATTTTCTCCAAAATATGTTTGATCTCCCTATTAGCAAACTCTACTTATCCACTTGTTTGAGGGTGATAAGGGTGACAACTTTGTGTGTGATTTCATATTTCTTTATTAAATATTCGAATGACTTGTTGCAGAAATGTGTTCCACCATCACTATTATGGCTCGAGGGATTCCAAATCGACTGAAAATATTTTCTTTCAAAAACTTTATCACTCTTTTGTGATCATTGTTTCGACTTGGAATTGCCTCTATCCATTTTGAAACATAATCTACTATGACTAATATGTACAATAAACCAAATATTGGACGAAATGGACCCATGAAATCTATACCCCAACAGTCAAAGATCTCAATGACGAGAATAAGATTTAAAGGCATCATGTGATGTTTTGATTGGTGTGATGTCAGTTTTCAAATCTGTTATCAATCTTGACAAGTGATCTGCGAAAACATTTTCGCTGCCTTTCTTATCTTTGATTGTGATATCAAATTCTTGAAGTAACAAAATCCACCGCACCAATCTAGCCTTAGAATCTTTCTTAGAAACAACAACAGGTGAGCCAACAAGATAAGATCTAAATTTTTCACATGCAAATTATAAATAACAATAATACAACAACAATAACAATAATAACAATAACAACAACAACAACAACAACAATAATAATAATAATACTGATAACAATAACAATAATAATAATAATAATAAAGAAAAAGAAGAAGAAGATGAAGAGAACTTTGAGATAGAATATTAATGTAAGAATTAAACAATGATAATAACAAATGTCAAGGTTAGAGGTTCCACTAATTGTATGTCAAATAAGTATAGTATAAACTCTTATTATTCAATTGGAAACCACACAAAAAGGAGGTTCCAATCAGATTATAGATTGTTAACATGATTAATTTAGTCATCTTATTCGATTAATGCTAGTACTTGTAAATCTCATCAAGCATTCATAATTATAACTTATGTTAACAACAAATCAAGTTTCTTTTATAACTCAAGTGTCAGTTATATTATACAGTATGACCTATGAAAGTGCCAAGCATTTGTTATACCAAGTGTTATACAACATAAATCAAGATTAGTCATTTAACAAACAAAGTATTAAAGAGTGAACAAGATAACAAATAATAAACATGTTAGTATCAAACATTAAAGTCCATATTAAGTTTACACTATACTTATTCTTACACCATTAGTGTAAAATTTTCACCTTGAGATAATAAACATAGCTAAACATAATAAAAAAAAGAAAAATAAATAAACAAAATAAGAACATAAATAAGATAAGAGTTAACTAAGTAAAGCAAAGAAAATGAAAGGCATCAACTTGATATTAATGAAAGCAAAGTATAAACATTACAAAAAATATAAAGAGAGAAAGCAAGAGCATAATCTTGATATGGAAACCAAGATGCCTAAATGGATGGCAAATACCTCATTTTATAGGCCAAAATTATAAACTATTGATTTGATGATTAATTGACGAGTGCGTGGCCAACTCTTGACTTGGTGACAATTCTTATCTTCTGTTGTCTGCCCAAAATGTCATTGATAACATCAAAATTAAAGCCACTTGAAACCTGAAAGTTATAGGAAATTATCTTAGTTTTATTATGTAAAAACTTCAGGTCATTTGGACTTCTAAAACTCTAGATATGGGCCAAATACTAAACAGTGCTCGGGATGGGAGACAGATTCAGACTTCTTTATTGTTGCTACAATTTGGACTTGAAAATAACCTTTTTAGATCTTGGGCTTCATATTAAAGTTGTAGGCCTATGTCTTACCTTTTGATTCATATAAAGTAGACCTAAATCTGAGATCTACAGCTCCAAATATAACCTAATTATTGAATAGTGTTCCAATTTGGATTGCACCGGCATCTCTTTGTCCTTTCAATTTCAGTTATTAAATTCATCAATCAATCCTTTCATTTATATAATAGGCCTTCATTTAAAATGAACATTTACCACAAGTTAAAAGTATCTTATATTATTAGATATATTATTACAAACATGCTTTAGTTAAGGAGTTATTGATACTTGAAGTGCAAAATGATGACATAAAACTTTGATAAAAAATACACTTTTAAGTACTAATCACTTGACAAAAGCATCCACTAGATCTTTCTATTTTTAGATTTTTGTATTATTCAATCTCATGTACCAGTTCAATGTTAGCCCATTTAAGTTATCCTGAAAAAGTGCATTAATAGTTTTTTATCATGTACTATCTCTACCATTTTATTGTAGTAGGACTTGAGATAAGCCATGAGGCATTGTGTTCCAATATATTTGATGACATTAGAAACACAAAACTTCTTTGAGACAACCACGTTTGGGACCAAACACATTTCTGCTACCTATACGAGGTCATATAAGTCTACTCTAATAACCTTGATTCTTGCTTCCAACACTTCCATTTGATCACTACTATCAGGCATTTTAGCCTTGTGAGACTCTTTAGCAGATGCCTCTATGACTATCAGGGTTGACGCGGGTGTTGCTGGCTGCACAAATATTAGATTTTATTGAGCCTCTTGCTTATGTTTGTTCATTCTTTTTTTTTAGGTTGAATTGTAGTCCAAGCTTGATTAAAGGTGACTGGTCAGTTATAAGGATCTTCACTAGAGGTATTCCTCAATGTTTGTTGAAGTAAGATAATAAGGCAGACCACACTTGTCTTCAGATATTCCAACTCTTCTTGAAAATGAACATCACGGTAAGCACGCTCTTCATCTTCTTTGTTTCTTGCTCGACATTAGTTATTGTAGACTTTCTGGAGACCAATATTTCAATTTGTAATGCATGCATGTTTAAATGTATAAGGATGTTTTACATTATGAGTTTGCCCTTCAAAGGGGTGATGCATAGTCATAACTCTTGTATGATGAAATAAAAATCTTGATTCTTGCTCAAATTCTATAATGGAAATTTCCTAAGTAACTACCATTGAGTTATTTGCAAGCCTTGATTTCAAAATGCTTTAGGAAAGACTCATTTTGATGTAATATAAAATGTAGAGAGCATACATCCTAAAGGTAGATATTAGCTCTTATATGTAAGATAAAAGGTAAATTAGTACTCAGGCTCTCAAAGGGGGTCACTTGTTGTCTCAGTGATTACCCCTGTGACATATAAACCAATCATTACCAATCTAAGCACTCAGTAAAGAATTGAGGTTTACACAAAGTTAAATCTTGACTTAAAAGTCATAAAGTAAGCTATTAATCCCCCACTTAACCTAAAGTTTTTTGGTATAAACTCTCACATAAAAGAAAATGATGCATAAAACAATTATATATAATGCATGAACAAATATGTACAAATTTAAAGCATATAAACAAACAATAAAATGCATATTTAACAAAAATACACCAACAAACAATAAAAAAATTAGAAAAAAACAAAACTTAGTCTATAAAATCCTTAGTGAAGTCACTATTTTATCACATGTGTGCAAAGTTGCGGCAATTGTCTATCACTCAGGAAAAGTGTAAAGCTCTATTTGGAAAATATGCGGAAATAAGAGATTCTTGTCTTTTATCAGAGAAAAATTTGAATGGGAGTCGCCACCTAATATTCTAGTCACTAGAAACCCTAACTAGTCTCATAGATAGGGTATGGAGACTGGTTGTGTAAAGAGAAGATATTAGCACCCCAAATAAACCCTACATAAGATAAACTGTATTATTTCATTGTCTGATAAAATCTAAGGTCTTGTTGTTATTTCTAATTATTGGTCATGTCTTTTTAAGATTTAAGAAAAGCTTTCCTCTATAACAAGCTTTTTATCTTAATAGGGTAAAAAAAAATCATTCTATCATCTGAAAAACGAATTTAATATTTGAAATACATATTACATGTATTATCATACCCTATATACTAAAAGACAAACAAAAGAAATTTTTTGTTGTTTTAGAAATTTTGGCAAATGTTCTCTTCACTTTAATAAACTAGTTATTAAAACCAAAATACATGTAAAACATTGTTTTTTGATGTACGGAAAACACTATATGATTTTTTTAGCTAAGGTACGAAGACTAGTTGCGTAAAAAGAAGGTATTAACACCCCAAATACGCCATACCTAAGGGTAAGTTATATTATTTTATTATCTGATAAAATGTAAGGTCTTGTTGTTGTTTCTAATTATTGGTCATGTCTATTTAAGATTTAAGAAAAGCCCTCCTCTATAATGAGGTTTTTTTCTTAATGGGGTAAAACCTAATCATTCTATCATTTTAAAAAAGAATTTAAGTCTAAAATACGTATTACATATAATGTCGTACCTCATATACTAAAAGACAAACAAAAGAAATTTTTTGTTGTTTTAGAAATTTTAGCAAATGTTCTCTTCACTTTAATAAACTAGTTATTAAAATTAAAATGCATGCTAAAACATTGCTTGAGACAGTTAACCATATACATAAAAAAACATTTTGTTGTATTTTGTAAGTTTTGAAAAAAACCAAATACTTTAATACCAGATTTGTATTTTTACAACATAAAATATAGACTGATATTAAGCAAAAAGGCTTCTAACAAAAGGTGGAAAAGTCATAAATTTTAAAAATAAATTTTTCAAATAAATAAATAAAAAATTAGACACGGCTGGATCCAATCCAAATCTTTGAGTTAAGCTGAACCTGGCCTAAATGCATGGACTGGGCTCAGACCATTAAATAGAACAATGGATCACCCTCCACTATTCATATACAACGTGAACAATGAAGGGTGATCATTGTTCACCGTGTCAATATAGGTCCCACCATGTCGACCGCGATGAAAAATGAGTTTTGGGCCAAAACCGTCATTTTTGGTCAAAACCGAGTCCACCAGGTCAATACGGGTCCCACCATGTCGACCGCAATGAAAAATGAGTTTCGAGCTGTTTTGGGGTCAAAACCGTCATTTTTGGTCAAAACCGAGTCCACTGGGTCAATACGGTTCCCATCATATCAACCGCGATGAAAAATGAGTTTCGGGCCATTTTAGGTCAAAACCGTCATTTTCAGTCAAAACCACGTCCACCGGATTAATACGGGTCCCATCATGTCGACCGCGATAAAAAAAAAAAAAAGAGTTTTAGACTATTTTTGGTCAAAACTGGTATTTTAGATCAAAAAACCTAGTCCACCGAGTTGATACCCGTATAAAAATTTTTCTTTGTAATTAAAATTGATTTTTGAAGGATGAAAAGTTTTTAAAATACTAATTTGAATTTTTAATTTTACCTCTATAAATAAATATTATTATTATATATAATAAAAAAAATAATTCAATTTTGTCACAGTAGGTGGAGGATTTCGGCCGATGGTAAGTGGTGCAGCTGTACGTTGAAAATTTTGCACAATCCCGTGATTACCTGCACAATCTGTGATTTGTTGTCCTCTTTTATTGGCCATAAATAGCCAATGAAATCAAGACACACACAACGAAATTATGTAAACGAATTATGAATTCGAGTGTGATTATTTGGATTACTATTTGTGTTACTATTTGGTACTAGTAAGATATTGATTTTTTTAAAAAACAAATTGAAAAATACCAAAAATCTGAGTTTTTGATTTCCTAGGATACAATAGGTTTTACCACACCATATTAAAACCCAAATCAATCTCAGCCTTTAAAATAATCTGTCCTTTGATCATGTTGCGCCACTTTAGCAGGTGTACTCAACACTCGGTACATCGCGACACACTAGATATTAGCCTAGTCCATCTTGACTGTCCAATCAACTTGCAGATCAAACCAATCACAACCGCACGATCTGTTCATCCGCGATCCAACTGTTCACAGGCTTCAGACCCACTGGTGCACAATACATGATTAGTACTTAAAAGTGCATTTTTATCATGGTTTTATATCATCATTTTGCACTTGAAGTATCAATAACTCCTTAACTAAAATATGTTTTATAATAATGTATCTAATAATATAAGATACCTATAATTTGTGGTAAATGTCTATTTTTAATGCAGTTCTATCACATAAATGAAAGGATTGATTGATGACTTGAAGAACTTAAATTGTATGGATAAAGAGATGGTCAAACTTAGAGAAGAGATGTCGGTGCAATCCAAACCGGAACACTGTTTGGTAATTGGGCCATATCTGGAGCTACAGATCTCAGATTTAGGTCCAATTTATATGGATGGAAAGGTAAGACATAGGCCTACAACTTTCATATGGAGCCCAAGATCTAAAAAGGCCATTATCAAGTCCAAATTGTAGCAACAACAAAGAAGCTCGAATCTGTCTTCCAGCCCGAGCACTGTTCGGTATTTTGGCCATATCTGGAGTTCTAGAAGTCCAAATGAGCTGAATGTTTTACACAAGAAAGCTGAGACAATTGCCTACAACTTTCATGTTTGCATCTGGCTCCAGTTTTGACGTTATCAATGACGATTTGGTTAGACAAGAGAAGATAAGGATTGTCACCAAGTCAAAAGTTGGCCACCCACTTATCAATTAGTCATCAAATCAATAGTTCCCAATTTTGGCCTATAAAAGGAGGCATTTGCCATGCATTTAGGCATCTTGGTGTTCAGATCAAGATCATGCTCTTCCTTTCTCTCTTTGTATTTTTTGTAATTTTTATGCTTTGCTTTCATTAATATCAAGTTTATGCTTTTCATTTTCTTTCCTTTACTTAGTTAGCTTTTATGTTCTTATTTTGTTTATTTATTTTTCTTTCTTTCATTATGTCTAGCTAAGTTAATTATGTCAAGGTGAAAAGGTTACACTAATGGTGTAAGAATAAGTATAATGTAAACTTAATATGGACTTTAATGTTTGATACTAACATGTTTTATATTTGTTATCTTATTTACTCTTTAATACTTTGCTTGTTAAATGACTAATCTTGATTTATGTTGTATAACACTTGGTACAACAAATGCTTGGCACTTTCATAGCCCATAATGTATGGTATAACCGACACCTGAGCTATGGAAGGAACTTGATTTGTTGTTAACATAAGTTATAATCATGAATGCTTGACGAGATTTACAAGTATTAGCATTAATTGAATAAGATGACTAATGTAATCATGTTAACAATATATAATCTGATTGGAACCTCCTTTGTGTGTGGTTTTCAATTCAATAATAAGAGTTTATACTATACTTGTTTGATATACCATTAGTGGAACCTCTAACCTTGACATTTGTTATTATTATTGTTTAATCCTTACATTAATATTTCATCTCTAAGTTCTCATCATCATCATCTTCTTCTTCTTCTCTTTCTTTATTATTATTATTATTGTTATTGTTATTATTATTATTATTATTATTAGTACTACTACTATTATTATTATTATTATTATTATTATTATTATTATTATTATTATTATTATTATTATTATTATTATTATCGTTATTACTATTATTGTTGTTTATAATTGTTGTTTATAATTTGTACAATTAACCTCCCTGTGGTTCGACCCCGGTCTTACCGGGTTATTTATTACTTCGACACTCCTGCACTTGGGAGAAGACATCAATCTTTTAGTCGTGTCAAGTTTTTGGCGCCGTTGCCGGGGAGGTAAGTTCTTGTATAAATTATAGTATTTATTTTATTTTCTCTTTTCACTTTTCTTGTATATAACTTTGTTTCTTTTCTCTTGTTTCTTCTTCTTTTATTTTCTTCTTCCTTTTATTTTATTCTTACACGTGCATGAGAGTGTGGTCACGTACATCAAGTGGTAGACTTTGTAGGGTATCCTCATCATTTTCAGAAAATATGGCCGAAGAAGATAATCAATCACTTCATAATGAAAATAATGAGAATAACCGTGCTAGAACACTTAGAGACCACATGAATCCCACAAGAACAAGTGCACCATCATGCATAGTTTTTCCTCCCGATGCATCTCATTTTAATTTTAAACCAGGTATTATTCAACTTTTACCTTCTTTTCATGGTTTGGAATTGGAAAATCCATACTTGCATTTAAGGGAATTTGAGGAGGTGTGCAACACATATAATAACTTAAATTGTAGCATGAACACCATCAGATTAAAGCTTTTTCCTTTTTCATTAAAAGATAAAGCTAAAACATGGCTACAAAATTTAAGACCTGGATCCATTCGTGCTTGGGATGAAATGCAACAACAGTTTTTAAAGAAGTTTTTCCCATCTCATAGAACAAACTCTTTCAAGAGACAAATCACCACTTTCACTCAAAAACCAGGAGAAACATTTTACAAAAGTTGGGATAGGTATCGAGACTTGCTTAGTACTTGCCCTCATCATGGTTTTGAAACATGGAGATTGGTTTCACATTTCTATGAAGGGTTAACATCTAAAGATAGGCAAATGGTTGAATTGATGTGCAATGGAACTTTTGAAGATAAAGACCCTGATGAAGCAATGGAGTACTTAGACTTGTTAGCTGAAAATGCTCAAAATTGGGATACTGCGGGTACATATGAGGCACCGAGTAAAACTCAACCTCATACATCTAGTGGAGGTATGTACAACCTTAGGGAAGATTATGACTTTCAAGCCAAATTTGCATCTTTAGCTAGAAAAGTCGAGGCACTAGAATTGAAAAAGAGTGGTCAATTAAAATCTATTGAAAACATTGTGTGTCAAATTTGTGAAACAAATGAACACTCAACCAACGATTGTCCAACCTTGCCTTCTTTTAAAGAATGTCTCCATGAACAAGCTCATGCTTTAAACAGTTTCCAAAGGCCCAACCACAACCCATACTCCCAAACATACAACCCTGGTTGGAGGAATCACCCAAATTTCAGTTGGAAGAGTGAGAACAACAATGCACAAACTTCACAACCACCGTTTCAAGCACACCATAATTTCCAAAATTCTCATGGATATGCACCTCCTTATGCTCCACCTCCTAGAAGAAATCTTGAGGAAACATTGCATGCATTCATTGAAAAGCAAGAGACAATCAATACTCAACTTGCTCAAAACATGACAGATTTTAAAGATACTCTTGCTAGATTAACATCTGCTCTCAGTTTCCAAGAGAAAGGTAAGTTTCCATCTCAACCACAACAAAATCCCAAGGGGCAATACAATGCAAATGCAAGTAGTTCCGGAAACCAACACATGGATCAAGTCAAATCAGTCACTACTCTGCACAGTGGTAAGGTTATTGAAAAACCCTCTCTTGAACCTTATGAGAAAGATGATGAGTCAATCTCTGAGGGTAAGGAACAGGATGAATCTGAAAATTGCAAAGAAACGACTGATTCACCGCCAGCACTTCCATTTCCTCAAGCCATGACCAAACAAAGGAAAGTTAATCACAACTCTGAAATTTTTGAAAGTTTCAAACAGGTAAGGATCAATATACCTTTATTGGATGCTATTAAACAGGTTCCTTCCTATGCTAAATTTTTGAAAGATCTATGCACTGTGAAGAGGAAACTGAATGTGAAAAAGAAAGCCTTTCTCGCTGAACAAGTAAGTGCCATTCTTCAAAACAATAATGCTTTGAAATATAAAGACCCTGGTTGTCCTACAATTTCTTGCTTTATTGGAGAGCATAAAATTGAAAGAGCCTTACTTGATCTTGGAGCTAGTGTGAATTTACTTCCATATTCAGTTTTTCAGAGTCTCAATCTAGGCGAGTTAAAACCAACTTCTATAACTCTTTTACTTGCCGATAGATCTGTAAAAGTGCCTAGAGGAATAATTGAGGATGTGTTAGTACAAGTCGATAAATTCATTTATCCTGCGGATTTTTTTGTCTTGGACACAGAACCTGTTGAAGCATGTAATTCATTTCCTGTTATTTTAGGACGTCCGTTCCTTGCAACCTCTAACGCATTGATTAATTGTAGGAATGGACTGATGAAGCTATCATTTGGAAACATGACATTGGAGATGAATATTTTCAACATTTGCAAGCAACCTGGAGATGATAATGATTTACAAGAAGTAGATCATATTGATGAATTAGTTTATGATCAACTTGAATCTACTTTAAGTAAAAATGAATTGGATGAAACTGAAGATTTGCAAATGATTTATTCTGAGGAAGAAATCACGGATGAAACAAGCACCGAAAATGTTAATGCAAATCTTTTATCAACATTGACAACAGATTCGACATCTAACATCACACCAATCGATGATTACTTTCCTAACGAATCCTTACTTTCTCTTAGTCCAATGCCTTGGTATGATAAAAATATCAATTTTCTTACTTTAGGAGATTTGCCAGCTGATTGGAGCACCCAAGACAAAGAAACGTTTTTGAACGAAGTGAAGAGCTTTTACTGTGATGACCCTAACTTATTCAAATATTGTCCTAATCAAATATTTCAAAGATTCATTCCCGACAATGAGGTAAGTAGTGTCATTAAACTTTGTCATTCTGAAGCATGTGGAAGTTATTTCTCATCAAAAAAGACAGCTGCAAAAATCTTTCAAAATGGATTTTATTGGCCCACCATGTTCAAGGACACGCATGCATTCTGCAAAACTTGTGAAAATTGTCAAAAAATTGATACTGGTCAAAAAGTTTTGTTTTATAATTCTCAACTTTATGCATTCCCTAGAGAGCTAAGACCAAGATGGAGCAATCCTTATGGGGCCTGTGATATTGAGAATTCAATGAATGACAATGATTTTAAGGAAAATGGACATCGTTTGAAAACTTACTTTGATAATTTTCCTAGTAAAAATGAATCAACTGGTTGGAATGATCTTGTAGATAAAGGTTGATTTTTTTTCTCACATTTTTTTTTTGAGTGATTTTTGCTAGTTTCTCTCACCCCGGTCAAATGGCGGATAACGGTACTCCGTGACTTAAGTCGGTTCTCTCAGTTTCCCATAATTACTGATATTTGTGTATATATCTGTGCAATTCTTTGAATCTCTCTTCCAATTCTCATTTGAAAATGGACACTAATCTTGAAAAATTGAAAAAGTATTTTCCCGCTCTGCCTCAGAATGCGATTACAAAAATTTACCGTGCCAGATGTGCAAGATTGAGATTGTTAATGAATCATGAAATTCCTGAAGATATTCGCTGGTTGATTGAAGCAAAGATCCGATTATCAGGTGAGTCCTCTAATTTCTTTATTTCACACATGCCTGGAACAGGTAAAAGCACTTTTGCAAAGAAGCGTCGTGCAAAACGACTGGATGTCTGTAATCGATGTGCTAGATGGACTTGTAATACACAATGTCGTTCTTTAGGAATGGTATCTATAAACCGTGAAGATAAAATACAATTCATTAAGGATGGCTTGAGTAAGGAGTCTTTAGATAATCTTCTATTGACTCTTGAGACGCATCCTAGTGGAGATGTGCATCGTGCAATTCATGATTTATGGCCACTATTTCATAAAGAACATGATTGACTTAGTCTTGGGAATCTGACTAAAAAAGACCCTGTTTGCCAGTTTTTAAGAAAACTGGATGGGAAGCCTATCCCCGACCCATAGAGGGCGTTTAAGCCGTTCTTGGACGTAAAACCAAGGGAAGATGTGAGCCACAATCACAACTACCTGTACATACACATGTTTTTTTTTCAAAAGTAAATAAATAAATAAATAAAAAGAGAGAGAGAGTGTGTGAGACTTCAGCTGGCCTACATATAGGTGTTATGATTGCCTTTCTAATTTCTCATCTATAAAACCCTCTCTTCCTTCATTTCTACTCAACCCATACATTCAACAAATACAGAAGTGTGTAGAAATGGCAAGTTCCTCAAGTCATCATATTAGAAATATTTGTGTTTTCGGTGGATCTAGTCCTGGGAAAGAAAAGGAGTTTTTAGAATCAGCAAATCATCTTGGTCAGGTGCTAGCTGAGAGAAAGATTCATTTAGTGTATGGGGGAGGCAGTCTTGGGTTAATGGGAGGTGTGTCAATAGCTGCATTTTTAGGAGGTAGTCAAGTTTTAGGAGTCGTCCCTGAAGCTTTGGCACAAGGGGACATCATTGGAAAAACAATTGGAGAGGAACTTCAGGTCTCCACAATGTCGGCTCGAATGAATGCAATGTTTAACCATGCTGATGCTTTCATTGCTTTACCAGGTGGTCTAGGCACATTGGAAGAGATCTTTCATATTTCCTCTTGGGCTCAATTGCACATTCACCATAAACCCATAGGTTTGTTAAATGTTAATGGTTATTATGATAAGTTGTTGTCTTTTCTTGATCATGCTGTGGAACAGGAATTTCTAACATCTTCTGCACGACAAATCATAATCTCTGCTTCTACTGCTGAACAATTAATTGACCAACTACAATCTTTCATTCCTGTGATTGATCCTTCCATGAGTCGCATAAATTGGTCATCTACGGGAAGCCGTAAAAAGCTTAGATTGGATTTGAGCCTTCATTTGTGAATTTTTATGTATTTTGGTTTTATTATTGTGTTTTGTTATTTTTTATTTTTGTTTTAGTGTGTTTCAGGTTTTGTCAGTGTTTGTTATTTCAGGTGATATCTTCTATACTCTATCTTTCTACCTTAGAACATTGAGGACAATGTCTCGTTTTGGTTGGGGGAGAGGGTAGTAGTTGATTAAAAAAAAAAAATTGTTTTTCATTTCATAAAGCATGTGCATAATTATTGTTACTAGGATGGCAGAGTAAAGGAGTTCTTTTGTTAAAGTGACTCTTGAGACGCATCTTAGTAACCATTCTTAACAAGGTCTATTATAATACTTCCTGAAATATTCAGGTTTACAAACTCTCGTATTGTTATCACTTAATTCTGCTCATATACTTATTTAACATGTATTCTTAAACCTTAATTTACACACACACACTTTAACATATGATTGTGGGTTGCATATTGGATTATTACATTATTTATGTTCTTTTGTTAAAGGTAACAACTAAGGGAAAGGAATTGTATATAATTAAAAAAAAAACATAAAAAAAAGAGAAAAAAAAAGAAAAAAAATGATGATAATAAAAATGTAGATAAGTTTGGTTTCGTAGCCTCCCTAACCTAAGCAATTAAGCCCGAAGGGGTGTTTTAACACCTAATACCCTAAAGTCAACTGACTTGGGAGCTATTGGCCCAACGCTTGTTACATGGGTTGAGGAGAAAAGCTTAAGGAAATCAAACATTGTACTATCTACATATCAGTATCTACGACCCGAGTTACTAAGCTCGTAGGGGTGTCTTAACACCTAATGCCCTAAGACCAACTGGTCTGGGAGTCATTAGCTGAAAGCTCGTTACATGGGTTAAAGATGCATGATGTTTTTAAAGTATATGTATATAGAGTTAAAAAAAAAAAAAAGACAAAAATAGTAATCCCAACCCAAGGAAGTTAACCTTAAACATTAGAACAAAAATTTTGTTTTCTTCCAAGAAAAGCCCCATAATTATGTGTTGATACATTGACAAAAGAAAGGTTTATTAATATCTTGTTAAGTGGTATTGAGCAGATATATAAATTTAATGAGAGTTTGTTTATCTGGATAGATTAATGGAAGTTAAATGATGAATACCTTGCTTTGTGAAATTTGCAAATTGTTTTAACGCTTTAATTACTAGGGACTAGTAATAAGCTGGTTGAGGGGTGTGATTAGTACTTAAAAGTGCATTTTTATCATGGTTTTATATCATCATTTTGCACTTGAAGTATCAATAACTCCTTAACTAAAATATGTTTTATAATAATGTATCTAATAATATAAGATACCTATAATTTGTGGTAAATGTCTATTTTTAATGCAGTTCTATCACATAAATGAAAGGATTGATTGATGACTTGAAGAACTTAAATTGCATGGATAAAGAGATGGTCAAACTTAGAGAAGAGATGTCGGTGCAATCCAAACCGGAACACTGTTCGGTAATTGGGCCATATCTGGAGCTACAGATCTCAGATTTAGGTCCAATTTATATGGATGGAAAGGTAAGACATAGGCCTACAACTTTCATATGGAGCCCAAGATCTAAAAAGGCCATTATCAAGTCCAAATTGTAGCAACAACAAAGAAGCCCGAATCTGTCTTCCAGCCCGAGCACTGTTCGGTATTTTGGCCATATCTGGAGTTCTAGAAGTCCAAATGAGCTGAATTTTTTACACAAGAAAGCTGAGACAATTGCCTACAACTTTCATGTTTGCATCTGGCTCCAGTTTTGACGTTATCAATGACGTTTTGGGTAGACAAGAGAAGATAAGGATTGTCACCAAGTCAAAAGTTGGCCACCCACTTATCAATTAGTCATCAAATCAATAGTTCCCAATTTTGGCCTATAAAAGGAGGCATTTGCCATGCATTTAGGCATCTTGGTGTTCAGATCAAGATCATGCTCTTCCTTTCTCTCTTTGTATTTTTTGTAATTTTTATGCTTTGCTTTCATTAATATCAAGTTTATGCTTTTCATTTTCTTTCCTTTACTTAGTTAGCTTTTATGTTCTTATTTTGTTTATTTATTTTTCTTTCTTTCATTATGTCTAGCTAAGTTAATTATGTCAAGGTGAAAAGGTTACACTAATGGTGTAAGAATAAGTATAATGTAAACTTAATATGGACTTTAATGTTTGATACTAACATGTTTTATATTTGTTATCTTATTTACTCTTTAATACTTTGCTTGTTAAATGACTAATCTTGATTTATGTTGTATAACACTTGGTACAACAAATGCTTGGCACTTTCATAGCCCATAATGTATGGTATAACCGACACCTGAGCTATGAAAGGAACTTGATTTGTTGTTAACATAAGTTATAATCATGAATGCTTGACGAGATTTACAAGTATTAGCATTAATTGAATAAGATGACTAATGTAATCATGTTAACAATATATAATCTGATTGGAACCTCCTTTGTGTGTGGTTTTCAATTCAATAATAAGAGTTTATACTATACTTGTTTGATATACCATTAGTGGAACCTCTAACCTTGACATTTGTTATTATTATTGTTTAATCCTTACATTAATATTTCATCTCTAAGTTCTCATCATCATCATCTTCTTCTTCTTCTCTTTCTTTATTATTATTATTATTGTTATTGTTATTATTATTATTATTATTATTAGTACTACTACTACTACTATTATTATTATTATTATTATTATTATTATTATTATTATTATTATTATTATTATCGTTATTACTATTATTGTTGTTTATAATTGTTGTTTATAATTTGTACAATTAACCTCCCTGTGGTTCGACCCCGGTCTTACCGGGTTATTTATTACTTCGACACTCCTGCACTTGGGAGAAGACATCAATCTTTTAGTCGTGTCAATACACTCCTCCACACCGTATCAAAACCCAGAGCTTCTTTCTCCTCTCGCCGGCGATTCTCTCTCTCTCCACCATCTCCCATTTCTAGCCGTTTCAAGCCGCGAAACCACCACAGAAACGTGCATCGCCTCCTCTGAAGCAAAACCCCGGTCGTTTTACACTTTTTCAACAGTGATTTTGGCCGAGAAAGGCCGCGACCGTCAACGGCCAATCGACCTTCAAGTCGTCGATTCTCCCTCCTTAGCCATCAACGGCCAACAAGACCACCACCATCAGAATCCACGCCCTCAGATCTACCAGAATCGACCATCTTTTGGCCGGAATCTCACTGAAAAAATTCACCATCGCCAACAGTAACCACGCGTGAGCCACACACGCCGCTAGTGGTATTTTTGTAAATTTTCAATAAATCCGAGGGTATTTCAGTCTTTTACCTATACAGGGGCACTCAGGTAAATTTTTATGATTGTTTATGGTATTTGTTTTTATATTTTTATATATAAATACTTGTAAATTTTTGCATGTAAAAAAATAAAAATAAACAAAAATAAATAACGACGCAGGTCTAACACCCATTTTATCATATCACTATTCATGTGTCAAAAACCCATTTCTCAATGATATCAAAATAATTTTTGTTTTATAAAATAAATATTATTTGTAGACACGTCTCTTTTATTTACAGAAAAGGACCGATGTCAAAAATTTAAATACCAAATATGAATTATGTCCATTATTATTTCTTTTGGTAAATTAGACGTAACTCTCATTTTTAGGGATAAACGTCGATATTTTTAGATAAAGTCTCCTAATTTTAGGGACTGATGTCATTTTTAACGTGTCTCCTATTTTTAGGGACCGATGTTAACCATGTTAAAAATTTACAAATAAGCTCAAAATATAATACTATTTGAATCAAATAAGAAAAACACATAAATAAGGGTAACCTTTCTTTGAAAGAATGTTTTAAGGATAGTGTCTACCTTCCCTTAATCATAACTAACCTAGTACCCGAATCTGTAGGACTAGTGTCTAATTTTGGATTTCTAGTTCCCTCAAATTACTAGATGACGACTCCAATAAAATTTTTATTTCCCCTAATCAAAGAAAAAACTAAATTATTCTTTTTGTTAAAAACAAACAAAAAAAAGTGGAGTCGTCGCCCGACGTCGTGTAGTGACATCTTCAATTTAGCTCCTAATTCAGTTTAATTATAACCCCTAATTCAGTTTAATTATAGCCCCTCAATTTATGTGTCTTTTTCAGTTTAGTCTTTGATTTCAGATTTTTTCAATTAAATCCTTAATTGGCCATCAATCTTCAATATTTATGCAATTAAACCCCTGATTTGACAAAATTAACTTTTAAAAATTATAATTTGACCCTAAAACTTTAATTTCTTACAATTAAAGCCCAAATTAACTACAAAATCAATTATTATTGCCATTTAACCCTTCATAAAATCAATTAAATCTTAAATAAAATTTAATTGATTCTATAAACATATAATTTTGGATTTTCTTTTTCAAATTGAATTATCTTTGCAAGTTGAGGCTTTCACCAATTCAATATCTACTGTTAAATTTCAATCTTTATATTTTTAAACCTCTTTAATTAATTTTTAATTATTTTCTGAGTGTTCTAGCATTTTCTTTTTATTGTTATATTTTTTAGCATTTTCTTTTTATTGTTATATTTTTTGATAATATTTTTGATTTTTTGTATTTTCTTTAAGAAAAAAAATAATATAAATTGAAAAATAATCCAAAAATGAGTTTGACACTCTTCTCTTATAAATTCTACGATCTGGAATTGAATTGAGATCTTTTAAGGAAGAGGGAGTAAAATATTTTAGCCAGGGATCTTGGCCACCTCAGGATTCATCCCTATCTACAATAACATCCAATGATTCACAGTGAGTCGGGATTGATTAAAAATTGTCACGATTGAGCTAAGATCTAGTCTAGGTATCGGGTGGGGACTTCTCAGGCAACCTAGCTAGGCTTGAAACTACTCATTTTCGATTAACTTGGCTTTGATTCTAATAATTTGAGTAATTTGATTGAGATTAAATCTATTTTTTTTTTAATAAAAGATAAGAACTAAAAAAAATCTACCCAGGCAAATTGGTTTTTTTTTTTTACCTTCAATGAAAAGGAGAAGAATGAATTGAAAACGAAAATAAAATGAAATATATAAACAGAAAGAATAAATGATATGAAACAAATCTCTAAACAAGTTAATACTCCCGTAAGATAGAATGATATAAATAGTAGAGCTAGCTCGTAGGTACCATATATATATATATATATATATATATATATAAAACAAGGAAAACCAAAAGAATTATCACTTGTCAGCATCCAAGGTTAGTAATAATACTCATTTTTTATTTTTTTTAATAATACTCATTTTATTTAACAGCACTGTCATTAATTTACAGAGGAAAGATATTATTTTGGCCTATACTTTCCTACTTTTACTACATTAAACACTCGATATGTAAAAAGAAAACCACAGTAGACGTGATTTTGGCACTTCATTACCCATGTAACTGTAATTGGAAAAAATAAAATAAAAAATCAATCATATTATATTCGAGTGGCCTCATCTTGGTTTACCATTATTTTGTTTGTATCTTCTACTCCAATTTTTTCTTCGCTGGAAATGATCATTCTTTGCTTTTTATCTGTGTTGGTCGATCGATGGTGCAATTGATATCAAAGTATTATCCTGTTACGCAAAATCTCAGTTTGTGTAGGATCAAAATCAAACTTTCACTTGGATCCTCCACTTAATTTTTTATTTTATTTTTGCTTTCAAATCAAACAAGACACGAAATAGATCGGTCCATATAATCATTAGTCAGCGAGCATTCAACATTATCTAAGGCTACCTAACTTGACAAATAAACTATATATAATGTTTGTACAAGAAATAATATTTATCATAAAAAAAAACTCGTTTTTATTTCGTATAGTGATGTAAACGAAGTCACGATCGTACCTAGCTAGCTAGCTTTCCATCTTCTGACTATGATGGCTTAAGCGTGCGTTCGGAGCGCAAAAAGTCATTTCAAATATCAAATATGAAAGCAAGTCTAGCACTTGGAGATGAATTATGATGATAGATTAAGGACACCCACAATCATGTTTTCCATGGCGATGTCCTTTGATTGATTGTTTGTTCCATTAATTTCATTGAATATTCTAGCTCGTCCACATACACACGATAATAATCATTACTTCTAATCATTCCTTGACAACCTCCATTGTAAGCGTGAGCTATAAATTTCTTTCTAGTAGCATTAATTCGTTTGAGATTATTTATATATTAAGTAACCACCCTATCAAGTCATTGCGTGTGGACAACACACGTAATTAGACATTTATGAACGAATTTCACCATAAAAAAGAAGGAAGAAATAATAGCATATCAAATCAAGCACAAGAATATGTTATATCGATTTTCTCTCGTGGTTTTTATCATTTGAGGAATCGCTTTCCTTTGGACATTGACATAAAAAAACTAGGAAGCAATTAATCATGAGCAATTTACTAATGGGGTTAATTAATTATCTACTTTTGTTTACAGAATCCAAATAACTAGATTATAATAATAATCTTAGCTAAAGACCCGTGCGAAACCTTTATTATAATATGCACCAAGACTTTAAGAAGCATATTCAATTGTTTGATATCTATCCTTAATTTATTGAAGGGTCATTTCTTCTTTTGAGCCCACCGTCTTTTGATTTCTAATGATCCCACTTGGTGTTCAATGCATTCTTCAAAACATTCCAATTTTTGCTGGCTACAATGTTATGTACGTGTATACAAGAAATTCGATATGAACAAAGAAATTTGGTCTTAGTTGTTGCTGTTGTTTACTGATTTAGCACTGTTTAGTTTCCCAAATTAATTGATTGGTTTGAATTCAAAATCAACACAAATTTAATGTTCTTGTTATTTTTATAGTCAACTCAAATTTGATTGATGTTCGAAAGAAACAATGAAGTGTATAGTTTTCAATATTATGGTCACTTGCATGGATATATTTGATTTTTTTTAAAAAAAAATTGGGGCTTCAAGCCCTAATAATTTTAGATTAAATGAGATAATTTAGACCTAAATATATTAAAATACAAAATTCAATACAAACTCACTGAAGAATTATTTATTGTCTGGTAATCCCCATCAAATGGGTTCTTTGATAAACTATAATTCACTAACCAGTTTGCTGCTGTATTTGCTTTACAAAGAGAATGTTGTATTTTAACTACTATTCCATTATTAGCAACTCCTTTCTTTTGGATATCAAAGGAAAATTTGCATAACTTTAGTAGACTCCTATATTATGAGATTAACCCCAAGCATGAATCCAAGTCTAGAATTAGTTCATAAATAACCAGCATCCAAGCAAGCTCAATACCTTCAACTATTGTCCATAATTCTGCTCTCAAATAGGAACAAATGCCCACGTTAATCGCGAAATCCTTAATCCAAGAACCGAGCCAATCTCTAATCAAACCTCATGTTCCTGCAAGTCCTGGATTTCTTTTGCCACAATCATTCATATTTAGTTTCATCCATTCCATTAAAGGATATATCCAACCAACTATTTGCAAATGTTTATTTTATCAACCAAACTTTTAATAGCACCAATAATATTATTCCCCTATCAAATTGCATTCCCGAAAAACTTTGGAATTCCTGCCCTTCTAAAGATACCATAATACTATTTCAAAAAGAACTCATCAAGGCGTTCCTTCACCAGTACTGCAATCGCTTTCCTTCATTAGTGCAATCACTTGAAGCTAGCAAGATTATTAATTAGCCACGGTATTAATTCTGCATTCCTCCTATCATTTGGCTAGCTTAACAATTACATAAGTACTTGCCAAACATTAGTAGCCAAGGGACAGTTACGTAAAGCATGAGTGAAGTACGTATTCTAGCTCTAATGGGCAACTATGACAAAAAGGTTCATTGGTTATTATTGGGAATTAATAGTTTGACTAGCATATACAACAAGGCTCAGCTCACCAGTAGATTTTTCTTATTTTCTCAAGCGCCAATCAATTGTTGAAGTCCAAAACTACTGCAGTTTTTTTCGGCTAATTTGTCCGTAGTCTCTCAATCAAGCAATCAAAGAGAAGTGAGAAACAAGTGTATGCAACTATGATGCAAATCATGAGTGTCCTGTCCGTAAATCAGGACAAAGGTCTTCTCATGTTCAATTTTCCGCTGGATAAATGGGATTAATTTTGAAATGAAGAATTAATTTTGAAAATGTTCCTTTCACCAATTTGCAGAAGTGATTGTTCTCGAAACTCTGCCTGAATTCTTTTAGTTGCAAAGTTCAAGACGTACCATTAAGTATTCACCAGGGATTATTTCAGAAGATCATACTTTTTAGAAAGATGATAGCTTATTGTATTAAGAGTAATGTTAATATATATATATATAACAAGATAAAACTTCAAAAAACAATTATGGGTCATTAGATCATGGTTTAGGATTCAACCGTGGATGCTACTTATTTAATAGATCTTATTCAAAGTCATGATTGTACTAATTTAATGCTCCTATTAATCTATTGAGTCCTATTTTAAGATTATATGATCCAATGATTCATAATTTTTTAAAAGTTTTTCTTTTAATATTAAAACTACTCTAATTAATGTTTTTAAAAATTCACAAAATGTTTCATATAGATTTCATTAATATATCTATATATAAATCCAATGATTAAAGTCAATTTTTGAGGTGCTTGCAAATATAATAATAATTACTTTTTAAATTATTTTATATTTAAAAATAAATTAAATTAATATTTTTTTTATTTTTTAAAATTATTTTTTGATGTAAATATATTAAAAATTTTAATATTTTTAAAATATAAAAATAAACATCCCTCCACATTCTACTTATATTGCGATTGATGTTCCGTTTAGATGAGGGGGACTCGTTCCCAATTAGAAGTGTTCCGTTTAGATGAGAAGGACTCGTTCCCAATTAGAAGTATATGGCAGGAGTCGCAACAGAAAAAATGCAGTAAATGCCAAAGATGATTAATACAAGGACCCTGTATACCAACTCGTACTTGCTCATCCACTATCATTCCACTGATTTTCACTTAACATTTGTGCCTGTAAGTTTGTTAATTCGAGACCAGAACTTCAAAATCTATGCTCTTCTGACGACCGAAATTGTGTCTTGATGTGTCCCAGATATAAGAATGCATGTTTGAATGGGATTGCAGATGGCGGAGTCCTAAGAACTCCTATATCTTTGGCAATGGCTGTAATAAGTTTGCTGCTGAAAGATAGCCCTTAAATCTAAGAAAAAGTAAATAGACAGTGTATATGTAGTAATCATTTTTGCATGCAGTATTCATTCATTTTTTTCCTTGTATTTAAGGTATGCTGTCATGGATTTAAAGTTTCTCTTGCTTAAATAACCTATTTTGAACTTCAACGACCGTAATCTCTCTTAGTTAAATATAGCAACAGGGAAGATCGAGAAAAAATAACAGAGAATTGCTTCTCTCTGACACTAGGAGAGAAGGGAAAGAATTTTTTATCTCTAAAAAATAGAGAGTTGTGCTTAATTAACATTATAATAAAAAAAGTACAATTTTAAAAATAAGAATCGTATTCTTAAGCCCAAATACATGGGTTTGCTATATATATGCCCACTATCATTATGTTTTTGACACATTCATGATAAAGATGTTCTTAACTCTATTCCCAAGATGGAGTTTGCGAGATCGAATATTTATTGTGTATTCTACGTACAAGCTGAGTGTACATAGGATTAGGGTTGAGAGCTATCCAAATCTGTAGTGATTTTAATGATAGGGAGATTTCTCGTGGATATAGGCATGGTTTAAACACAAAATATGGTGTTGTGTGATTTGTTTCCTGTTTAATTGTGATTATTTTTATATTTATGTTTAACATCATGACAAATTACTAGTGAAGCTCTAAATTTATATTCAATTGATTTATATAATTTGTACAAATTATCATATCTTCATCAATATCTATAATACCAAGAAGTTTGATATACTCAACAATTTTAGTCTAAGACATATTAAGATGAGAGTTGTTACTTAAATCACTTAAAAAATAGTTTTATAGGGTAAATAAAAAAACCATAATAATAATGGATAATGAAAAAAAATAGAATGATAAAAGCTTTAGGTTGATTCAATTTTGTTTATTAGATAAAGTGTTATAGAAGTAATGGTTGGAAAAATCCTAAGTAATTTACAAAAAAAAGTTATGCAATATTCTCTTATTTAGGATAAAACACCAATCACATATCAAATGAAAAATAAGATAATTCTTTTTATTTTTACTGTTTTTATATAAAATTCTATTAAAATTTTATCAAATTTCAGTAGAGTCTTTCCTATACCAGAAAGTCCCAAGTTATTAATATTTAACTTGTTTACACTTCTAAAATCTCACATCTCATAATTCAATCATAACACAATCATCTTAAGTCTCAATCTCAGCAATATTATTATCATCATCATAACCAAAATATTTATAACATACATTGAACATCAAATATTATTATAAAGGAATAAAAGAGATAAACATACATACATGAACCATGATTATATAAATTTCAAAGTTAAGTTCATTTATTTAAGTTTAAATATAAAATATACAAAATAAGTTATATAAATGTTTTAATATTATAAATTATAAGGATATACTTCCTAGAACTAGATACAAAAAATAAAAAGCTAGGATATACTTATATTGTACTCACGATGATCCTAAAATAAAAACACATATTATTAAAACGTGAATATCACGAGAAGAATAGTAACACAAAAATCCAATAATTTAAAAAGACACATGTAGTCTTATTCTATTAACTTCTCCCTTTTATTTTCATTTGAATTCCTTTTCATTCAGCTACTAAAAACTGTTTCACCTTCCATTTTCAACTTTCATTCAACATTTCATAAAATCAACCACAACTATTTTCGCCAAACACGTTGCCAATTCCATCAATATCATCATCATCTCATAAACATCGATACATGGGGATCCCCTTATCCAGGACCCCTAATGTGCATTAAGTGGTTGTTTGGGAGTGCTTTTCAAAAGCGCTTTGAAAAAATTTGAATTTTGTTTTGCTTTGAATTAATATATTTTTGATATTTTCAAATTATTATGATGTGTTAATCTCAAAAATAATTTTTAAAAAATAAAAAAACATTATTGGCATACTTTTCTAAGTGAAAAACACTTTGAAAAGCAACCGCAACCACACTCCCAAACACGCTGTAAATGTATGCTAGTCAATACATTGTAATCTCTTTACCTGAAATTCTAACATACACTAAATGTATGTTAATCTATGCCCCATAAACGTCGATGCATGATGATTCCATTACCCGAGATCCTAATTGACACGACTAAAAGATTGATGTCTTCTCCCAAGTGTAGGATTGTCGAAGTAATAAATAAACCGACAAGACTTGGAGGTTAATTGTACAAATTATAAACAATGTCGAACTACAGGGAGGTTAATTGTATAAATTATAAATAATTATAAATAACAACAACAGTAACAACAATAACAATAATAATATTAGTAGCAATAATAATAATAATAATAATAATAATAATAATAATAATAATAATACTAGTAGCAGTAAAGAAAAAGAAGAAGAAGAAGAAGAAGATGATGATGAGAACTTTGAGATGAAATATTAACGTAAGGATTAAACAATGACAACAATAAATGTCAATGTTAGAGGATTTACTAATGGTATGTCAAACAAATATAGTATAAACTCTTATTATTTGATTAGTACTTAAAAGTGCATTTCTATCATGGTTTTATATCATCATTTTGCACTTGAAGTATCAATAACTCCTTAACTAAAGCATGTTTTATAATAATATATCTAATAATATAAGATACCTTTAATTTATGGTAAATGTTCATTTTAAATGCAGGCCTATCACATAAATGAAAATATTGATTGATGACTTTAAGAACTTAAATTGCAAGGGCAAAGAGATGGCCAAACTTAGAAAAGAGATGTCGGTGCAATCCAAACCGGAACACTGTTCGGTAATTGGGCCATATCTAGAGCTACAGATCTCAGATTTAGGTCCAATTTATATGGATGGAAAGGTAAGACATAGGCCTACAACTTTCATATGGAGCCCAAGATCTAAAAAGGCCATTATCAAGTCCAAATTGTAGCAACAACAAAGAAGCCCGAATCTGTCTTCCAGCCCGAGCACTGTTCGGTATTTTGGCCATATTTGGAGTTCTAGAAGTCCAAATGAGCTGAAGTTTTTACACAAGAAAGCTGAGACATTTGTCTACAACTTTCATGTTTTCAACTGGCTCCAATTTTGACGTTATCAATGACGTTTTGGGCAGACAAGAGAAGATTAGGATTGTCACCAAGTCAAAAGTTGGCCACCCACTTATCAATTAGTCATCAAATCAATAGTTTCCAATTTTGGCCTATAAAAGGAGGCATTTGCCATGAATTTAGGCATCTTGGTGTTCAAATCAAGATCATGCTCTTCCTTTCTCTCTTTGTATTCTTTGTAATATTTATGCTTTGCTTTCATTAATATCAAGTTTATGCCTTTCATTTCCTTTTCTTTACTTAGTTAGCTTTTATGTTCTTATTTTGTTTATCTATTTTGCTTTCTTTCATTATGTCTAGCTAAGTTAATTATGTCAAGGTGAAAAGGTTACACTAATGGTGTAAGAATAAGTATAGTGTAAACTTAATATGGACCTTAATGTTTGATACTAACATGTTTTATATTTGTTATCTTATTCACTCTTTAATGCTTTGCTTGTTAAATGACTAATCTTGATTTATGTTGTATAATACTTGATACAACAAATGCTTGGCACTTTCATAGCCCATAATGTATAGTATAACCGACACCTAAGCTATGAAAGGAACTTGATTTGTTGTTAACATAAGTTATAATCATGAATGCTTGACGAGATTTACAAGTATTAGCATTAATTGAATAAGATGACTAATATAATCATGTTAACAATATATAATCTGATTGGAACCTCCTTTGTGTGTGGTTTCCAATTCAATAATAAGAGTTTATACTATACTTGTTTGATATACCATTAGTGGAACCTCTAACCTTGACATTTGTTATTATTATTGTTTAATCCTTACATTAATATTTCATCTCTAAGTTCTCATCATCATCATCATCTTCTTCTTCTTCTCTTTCTCTATTATTATTATTATTATTATTATTATTATCATTATTGTTATCGTTATTACTATTATTATTGTTTACAATTGTTGTTTATAATTTGTACAATTAACCTCCTTGTGGTTCGACCCTGGTCTTGTCGGGTTATTTATTACTTCGACACTCCTGCACTTGGGAGAAGACATCAAGCTTTTAGTCGTGTCATTATTCAATTGGAAACCATACACAAAGGAGGTTCCAATTAGATTATAGATTGTTAACATGATTACATTAGTCATCTTATTCGATTAATGCTAATACTTGTAAATCTCGTCAGGCATTCATGATTATAACTTATGTAACTTATGTTAACAACAAATCAAGTTCCTTTCACAGCTTAAGTGTCACTTATATGATACAGTATGGGTTATGAAAGTGCCAAGCATTTGTTGTGCCAAGTGTTACACAATATAAATCAAGATTAGTCATTTAACAAGCAAAGTATTAAAGAATGAATAAGATAACAAATACAAAACATGTTAGTATCAAACATTAAAATATATACTAAGTTTACAATATACTTATTCTTACACCATTAATGTAACCTTTTCACCTAGACATAATAAACTTAGCTAAACATAATGAAAGAAAGAAAAATAAATAAACAAAATAACAACATAAATAAGATATGAGTTAACTAAGTAAAGGAAAGGAAATGAAAGACATAAACTTGATATTAATGAAAGCAAAGCATAAACATTACAAAAAATACAAAGAGAGAAAGTAAGAGCGTGATCTTGATCTGGAAACCAAGATGCCTAAATGCATAGCAAATGCCTCCTTTTATAGGCCAAAATTGGGAACTATTGATTTGATGACGAATTGATGAGTAGGTGACCAACTCTTGACTTGGTGACAATCCCTATCTTCTCTTATCTGCCCAAAACATCATTAACAATGTCAAAATTGGAGTCATTTGAAAACATAAAAGTTGTAGGAAATTATCGCAGCTTTCTTGTGTAAAAAATACAGGTCATTTGGACTTGTAGAACTCCAAATATGAGTCAAATACTAAACAATGTTTGGGATGGAAGACAAATTTAGACTTCTTTGTTGTTGCTATAATTTTGACTTGAAAATGATCTTTTTAAGTCTTAGGCTCCATATGAAAGTTGTAGGCCTATGTCTTACTTTTCCATCCATATAAAGTAAACCTAAATTTAAGATCTAGAGCTATAGATATGACCCAATTACCAAACAGTGTTCCAGTTTGGATTGCACCGACATCTCTTTTCTAAGTTTGGCCATCTCTTTGACTTTTCAATTTTAGTTATTGACACGACTAAGAGGTTGATGTCTTCTTCCAAGTGCAGGAGTGTCGAAGTAATAAATAACCCGGCAAGACTAGGGTCGAACCACAAGGAGGTTAATTGTACAAATTATAAATAATAATAATAATACAACAACAATAACAACAACAACAATAATAATAGTAATAACAGTAATAATAAAAACAATAACAATAACAATAATAATAAAAAAAATAATAATAATAAAGAAAAAGAAGGAGGAGAAGAATAAGAAGATGATGAGAACTTTGATATGGAATATTAATGTAACGATTAAACAATGATAATAACAAATGTCAAGGTTAAAGATTCCACTAATGGTATGTCAAACAAGTATAATATAAACTCTTATTATTCAATTGGAAACCACATATAAAGGAGGTTCCAATCAGATTATAGATTGTTAACATGATTATATTAGTCATCTTATTCGATTAATGCTAATACTTGTAAATCTCGTCAAGCATTCATGATTATAACTTATGTTAACAACAAATCAAGTTCCTTTCATAGCTTAGGTGTCGGTTATACTATATAGTATGAACTATGAAAGTGCCAAGTATTTGTTGTACCAAGTGTTATACAACATAAATCAAGATTAGTTATTTAACAAGCAAAGTATTAAAGAGTGAACAAGATAACAAATATAAAACATGTTAGTATCAAACATTAAAGTCCATATTAAGTTTATGATTAGTACTTAAAAGTGCATTTTTATCATGGTTTTATATCATCATTTTGCACTTGAAGTATCAATAACTCCTTAACTAAAATATGTTTTATAATAATGTATCTAATAATATAAGATACCTATAATTTGTGGTAAATGTCTATTTTTAATGCAGGCCTATCAAATAAATGAAAGGATTGATTGATGACTTGAAGAACTTAAATTGCAAGGATAAAGAGATGGTCAAACTTAGAGAAGAGATGTCGGTGCAATCCAAACCGGAACACTATTCGGTAATTGGGCCATATCTGGAGCTACAGATCTCAGATTTAGGTCCAATTTATATGGATGGAAAGGTAAGACATAGGCCTACAACTCTCATATGGAGCCCAAGATCTAAAAAGGCCATTATCAAGTCCAAATTGTAGCAACAACAAAGAAGCCCGAATCTGTCTTCCAGCCCGAGCACTGTTCGGTATTTTGGCCATATCTGGAATCTGTCTTCCAGCCCGAGCACTGTTCGGTATTTTGGCCATATCTGGAGTTCTAGAAGTCCAAATGAGCTGAATTTTTTACACAAGAAAGCTGAGACAATTGCCTACAACTTTCATGTTTACACCTGGCTCCAGTTTTGACGTTATCAATGACGTTTTGGGCAGACAAGAGAAGATAAGGATTGTCACCAAGTCAAAAGTTGGCCACCCACTTATCAATTAGTCATCAAATCAATAGTTCCCAATTTTGGCCTATAAAAGGAGGCATTTGCCATGCATTTAGGCATCTTGGTTTCCAGATCAAGATCATGCTCTTCCTTTCTCTCTTTGTATTTTTTGTAATGTTTATGCTTTGCTTTCATTAATATTAAGTCTATGCCTTTCATTTCCTTTCCTTTACTTAGTTAGCTTTTATGTTCTTATTTTGTTTATCTATTTTGCTTTCTTTCATTATGTCTAGCTAAGTTAATTATGTCAAGGTGAAAAGGTTACACTAATGGTGTAAGAATAAGTATAATGTAAACTTAAGATAGACTTTAATGTTTGATACTAACATGTTTTATATTTGTTATCTTGTTCACTCTTTAATACTTTGCTTGTTAAATGACTAATCTTGATTTATGTTATATAACACTTGGTACAACAAATGCTTGGCACTTTCATAGCCCATAATGTATGGTATAACCGACACCTGAGCTATGAAAGGAACTTGATTTGTTGTTAACATAAGTTATAAGTATGAATGCTTGACGAGATTTACAAGTATTAGCATTAATTGAATAAGATGACTAATGTAATCATGTTAACAATATATAATCTGATTGGAACCTCCTTTGTGTGTGGTTTCCAATTCAATAATAAGAGTTTATACTATACTTGTTTGATATACCATTAGTGGAACCTCTAACCTTGACATTTGTTATTATTATTGTTTAATCCTTACATTAATATTTCATCTCTAAGTTCTCATCATCATCATCATCATCTTCTTCTTCTTCTCTTTCTTTATTATTATTATTATTATTATTATTATTATTATTATTATTATTATTATTGTTATTATTATTATTATTGTTATTATCGTTATCGTTATTACTATTATTGTTGTTTATAATTGTTGTTTATAATTTGTACAATTAACCTCCCTGTGGTTCGACCCCGGTCTTGCCGGGTTATTTATTACTTCGACACTCCTGCACTTGGGAGAAGACAACAATCTTTTCGTCGTGTCAAGTTTTTGGCGCCGTTGCCGGGGAGGTAAGTTCTTGTATAAATTATAGTATTTATTTTATTTTCTCTTTTCACTTTTCTTGTATATAACTTTGTTTCTTTTCTTTTGTTTCTTTTTATTTTATTTTCTTCCTCCTTCTTTTGCTTTCTTCTTCTTTTTATTTTATTTTATTTACTACACGTGCATGAGAGTGTGGTCACGTACATCAAGTGGTAGACTTTGTAGGGTATCCTCATCATTTTCAGAAAATATGGCCGAAGATGATAATCAATCACTTCATAATGAAAATAATGAGAATAACCGTGCTAGAACACTTAGAGACCACATGAATCCCACAAGAACAAGTGCACCATCATGCATAGTTTTTCCTCCTGATGTATCTCATTTTAATTTTAAACCAGGCATTATTCAACTTTTACCTTCTTTTCATGGCTTAGAATTGGAAAATCCATACTTGCATTTAAGGGAATTTGAGGAGGTGTGCAACACATATAATAACTTAAATTGTAGCATGAACACCATCAGATTAAAGCTTTTTCCTTTTTCATTAAAAGATAAAGCTAAAACATGGCTACAAAATTTAAGACCTGGATCCATTCGTGCTTGGGATGAAATGCAACAACAGTTTTTAAAGAAGTTTTTCCCATCTCATAGAACAAACTCTTTCAAGAGACAAATCACCACTTTCACTCAAAAACCAGGAGAAACATTTTACAAATGTTGGGATAGGTATCGAGACTTGCTTAGTACTTGCCCTCATCATGGTTTTGAAACATGGAGATTGGTTTCACATTTCTATGAAGGGTTAACACCTAAAGATAGACAAATGGTTGAATTGATGTGCAATGGAACTTTTAAAGATAAAGACCCTGATGAAGCAATGGAGTACTTAGACTTGTTAGCTGAAAATGCTCAAAATTGGGACACTGCGGGTACATATGAGGCACCGAGTAAAACTCAACTTCATACATCTAGTGGAGGTATGTACAACCTTAGGGAAGATCATGACCTCCAAGCCAAATTTGCATCTTTAGCTAGAAAAGTCGAGGCACTAGAATTGAAAAAGAGTGGTCAATTAAAATCTGTTGAAAACATTGTGTGTCAAATCTGTGAAACAAATGAACACTCAACCAACGATTGTCCAACCTTGCCTTCTTTTAAGGAATGTCTCCATGAACAAGCCCATGCTTTAAACAGTTTCCAAAGGCCCAACCACAACCCATACTCCCAAATATACAACCCTGGTTGGAGAAATCACCCAAATTTCAGTTGGAAGAGTGAGAACAACAATGCACAAACTTCACAACCACCGTTTCAAGCACACCACAATTTCCAAAATTCTCATGGATATGCATTTCCTTATGCTCCACCTCCTAAAAGAAATCTTGAGGAAACATTGCATGCATTCATTGAAAAGCAAGAGACAATCAATACTCAACTTGCTCAAAACATGACAGATTTTAAAGATACTCTTGCTAAATTAACATTTGCTCTTAGTTTCCAAGAGAAAGGTAAGTTTCCATCTCAAACACAACAAAATCCCAAAGGGCAATACAATGCAAATGCAAGTAGTTCCGAAAGCCAACACATGGATCAAGTCAAATCAGTCACTACTCTGCGCAGCGGTAAGGTTATTGAAAAACCCTCTTTTGAACCTTATGAGAAAGATGATGAGTCAATCTCTGAGGGTAAGGAAGGGGTTGAATCTGAAAATTGCAACGAAACGACTGATTCACCGCCAGCACTTCCATTTCCTCATGCCATGACTAAACAAAGGAAAGTCAATCACAACTCAGAAATTTTTGAAATTTTCAAACAGGTAAGGATCAATATACCTTTGTTGGATGCTATTAAACAGGTTCCTTCCTATGCTAAATTTTTGAAAGATCTATGCACTGTGAAGAGGAAACTGAATGTGAAAAAGAAAGCCTTTCTAGCCGAACAAGTAAGTGCTATTCTTCAAAACAATAATACTTTGAAATATAAAGACCCTGGTTGTCCTACAATTTCTTGCTTTATTGGAGAGCATAAAATTGAAAGAGCTTTACTTGATCTTGGTGCTAGTGTGAATTTACTTCCATATTCAGTCTTTCAGAGTCTCAATCTAGGTGAGTTAAAACCAACTTCTATATCTCTTTTACTTGCTGATAGATCTGTAAAAGTGCCTAGAGGAATAATTGAAGATGTGTTAGTACAAGTCGATAAATTCATTTATCCTGTGGATTTTATTGTCTTGGACACAGAACCTGTTGAAGCATGTAATTCATTTCCTGTTATTTTAGGACGTCCGTTTCTTGCAACCTCTAACGCATTGATTAATTGTAGGAATGGACTGATGAAGCTATCATTTGGAAACATGACATTGGAGATGAATATTTTCAACATTTGCAAGCAACCTGGAGATGATAATGATTTACAAGAAGTAGATCATATTGACGAATTAGTTTATGATCAACTTGAATCTACTTTAAGTAAAAATGAATTGGATGAAACTGAAGATTTGCAAATGATTTATTCTAAGGAAGAAATCATGAATGAAACAAGCACCGAAAATGTTGATGTAAATCTTTTGTCAACATTGACAACAGATTCGACATCTAACATCACACCAATCGATGATTACTTTCCTAACGAATCCTTACTTTCTCTTAGTCCAATGCCTTGGTATGATAAAAATATCAATTTTCTTGCTTTAGGAGATTTGCCAACTGATTGGAGTATTCAAGACAAAGAAAAGTTTTTGAACGAAGTGAAGAGCTTTTATTGTGATGACCCTAACTTATTCAAATATTGTCCTAATCAAATCTTTCAAAGATTCATTCCCGACAATGAGGTAAGTAGTGTCATTAAACTTTGTCATTCTGAAGCATGTGGGAGTTATTTTTCTTTAAAAAAGACAGCTGCAAAAATCTTTGAAAATGGATTTTATTGGCCCACCATGTTCAAGGACACGCATGCATTCTGCAAAACTTGTGAAAATTGTCAAAAGATTGATACTGGTCAAAAAGTTTTGTTTTATAATTCTCAACTCTATGCACTCCCTAGAGAGCTAAGAACAAGATGGAGCAATCCCTATGGGGCCTCTGATATTGAGAATTCAATGAATGACAATGATTTTAAGGAAAATGGACATCGTTTGAAAGCTTACTTTGATAATTTTCCTAGTGAAAATGAATCAGCTGGTTTGAATGATCTTGTAGATAAAGGTTGATTATTTTGTTTTTCTCACATTTTCTTTTTTATGTTTCTTTTTGAGTGATTTTTGCAAGTTTCTTTCACCCCGGTCAAATGGCGGATAACGGTACTCCGTGACTTAAGTCGGTTCTTTCAGTTTCCCACAATTACTGATATCTGTGTATATATCTGTGTAATTCTTTGAATCTCTCTTCCAATTCTCATTTGAAAATGGACTCTAATATTGAAAAATTGAAAAAGTATTTTCCCGCTCTGCCTCAGAATGCGATTACAAAAATTTACCGTGCTAGATGTGCAAGATTGAGATTGTTAATGAATCATGGAATTCCTGAAGATATTCGTTGGTTGATTGAAGCAAAGGTCCGATTATCAGGTGAGTCCTCTAACTTCTTCATTTCACACATGCCTGGAACAGGTAAAAGCACTTTTGCAAAGAAGCGTCGTGCAAAACGATTAGAAGTTTGTCATCGATGTGCTAGATGGACTTGTAATACACAATGTCGTTCTTTAGGAATGGTATCTATAAACCGTGAAGATAAAATACAATTCATTAAGGATGGCCTGAGTAAGGAGTCTTTAGATAATCTTCTATTGACTCTTGAGACGCATCCTAGTGGAGATGTGCATCGTGCAATTCATGATTTATGGCCACTATTTCATAAAGAACATGATCGACTTAGTCTTGGGAATCTGACTAAAAAAGACCCTGTTTGCCAGTTTTTAAGAAAACTGGATGGGAAGCCTATCCCCGACCCATAGAGGGCGTTTAAGCCGTTCTTGGACGTAAAACCAAGGGAAGATGTGAGCCACAATCACAACTACCTGTACATACACATGCTTTTTTTTAAAAGTAAATAAATAAATAAATAAAAAGAGAGAGAGAGAGTGTGAGACTCCAGCTGGCCTATATATAGGTGTTATGATTGCCTTTCTAATTTCTCATCTATAAAACCCTCTCTTCCTTCCTTTCATTTCTACTCAACCCATACATTCAACAAATACAGAAGTTTGTAGAAATGGCAAGTTCCTCAAGTCATCAAATAAGAAATATTTGTGTTTTCGGTGGATCTAGTCCTGGGAAAGAAAAGGAGTTTTTAGAATCAGCAAATCATCTTGGTCAGGTGCTAGCTAAGAGAAAGATTCATTTAGTGTATGGGGGAGGCAGTCTTGGGTTAATGGGAGGTGTGTCAATAGCTGCATTTTTAGGAGGTAGTCAAGTTTTAGGAGTCGTCCCTAAAGCTTTGGCACAAGGGGACATCATTGGAAAAACAATTGGCGAGGAACTTCAGGTCTCCACAATGTCGGCTCGAATGAATGCAATGTTTAACCATGCTGATGCTTTCATTGCTTTACCAGGTGGTCTAGGCACATTGGAAGAGATCTTTCATATTTCCTCTTGGGCTCAATTGCACATTCACCATAAACCCATAGGTTTGTTAAATGTTAATGGTTATTATGATAAGTTGTTGTCTTTTCTTGATCATGCTGTGGAACAGGAATTTCTAACATCTTCTGCACGACAAATCATAATCTCTGCTTCTACTGCTGAACAATTGATTGACCAACTACAATCTTTCATTCCTGTGATTGATCCTTCCATGAGTCGCATAAATTGGTCATCTAAGGAAAGCCGTAAAAAGCTTAGATTGGATTTGAGCCTTCATTTGTGAATTTTTGTGTCTTTTGGTTTTATTATGTTTTGTTATTTCTTATTTTTGTTTCAGTGTGTTTCAGGTTTTGTCAGTGTTCGTTATTTCAGGTGATATCTTTTATACTCTATCTTTCTACCTTAGAACATTGAGGACAATGTCTCGTTTTGGTTGGGGGGAGAGGGTAGTAGTTGATAAAAAAAAAAAAAAAAAAAAAATTGTTTTTCATTTCATAAAGCATGTGCATAATTGTTGTTACTAGGATGGCAGAGTAAAGGAGTTCTTTTGTTAAAGTGACTCTTGAGACGCATCTTAGTAACCATTCTTAACAAGGTCTATTATAATACTTCCTGAAATATTCAGGTTTACAAACTCTCGTATTGTTACCACTTAATTCTGCTCATATACTTATTTAACATGTATTTTTAAACCTTAATTTACACACACACACTTTAACATATGATTGTGGGTTGCATATTGGATTATTACATTATTTATATTCTTTTGTTAAAGGTAACAACTAAGGGAAAGGGATTGTATATAATTAAAAAAAAAAAACATGAAAAAAAAAAGAAAAAAGAAAAAATAAAAAAATGATGATAATAAAAATGTAGATAAGTTTGATTTCGTAGCCTCCCTAACCTAAGCAATTAAGCCCGAAGGGGTGTTTTAACACCTAATACCCTAAAGTCAACTGACTTGGGAGCTATTGGCCCAACGCTTGTTACATGGGTTGAGGAGAATAGCTTAAAGAAATCAAACATTGCACTATCTACATATCAGTATCTGCGACCCGAGTTACTAAGCTCGTAGGGGTGTCTTAACACCTAATGCCCTAAGACCAACTGGTCTGGGAGTCATTAGCTGAAAGCTCGTTACATGGGTTAAAGATGCATGATGTTTTTAAAGTATATGTATATAGAGTTAAAAAAAAAAAAAAAAAAAAAGACAAAAATAGTAATCCCAACCCAAGGAAGTTAACCTTAAACATTAGAACAAAAATTTTGTTTTCTTCCAAGAAAAGCCCCATAATTATGTGTTGATACATTGAGCACAAAAGAAAGGTTTATTAATATCTTGTTAAGTGGTATTGAGCAGATATATAAATTTAATGAGAGTTTGTTTATCTGGATAGATTAATGGAAGTTAAATGATGAATACCTTGCTTTGTGAAATTTGCAAATTGTTTTAACGCTTTAATTACTAGGGACTAGTAATAAGCTGGTTGAGGGGTGTGATTAGTACTTAAAAGTGCATTTTTATCATGGTTTTATATCATCATTTTGCACTTGAAGTATCAATAACTCCTTAACTAAAATATGTTTTATAATAATGTATCTAATAATATAAGATACCTATAATTTGTGGTAAATGTCTATTTTTAATGCAGGCCTATCAAATAAATGAAAGGATTGATTGATGACTTGAAGAACTTAAATTGCAAGGATAAAGAGATGGTCAAACTTAGAGAAGAGATGTCGGTGCAATCCAAACCGGAACACTATTCGGTAATTGGGCCATATCTGGAGCTACAGATCTCAGATTTAGGTCCAATTTATATGGATGGAAAGGTAAGACATAGGCCTACAACTCTCATATGGAGCCCAAGATCTAAAAAGGCCATTATCAAGTCCAAATTGTAGCAACAACAAAGAAGCCCGAATCTGTCTTCCAGCCCAAGCACTGTTCGGTATTTTGGCCATATCTGGAGTTCTAGAAGTCCAAATGAGCTGAATGTTTTACACAAGAAAGCTGAGACAATTGCCTACAACTTTCATGTTTACACCTGGCTCAAGTTTTGACGTTATCAATGACGTTTTGGGCAGACAAGAGAAGATAAGGATTGTCACCAAGTCAAAAGTTGGCCACCCACTTATCAATTAGTCATCAAATCAATAGTTCCCAATTTTGGCCTATAAAAGGAGGCATTTGCCATGCATTTAGGCATCTTGGTTTCCAGATCAAGATCATGCTCTTCCTTTCTCTCTTTGTATTTTTTGTAATGTTTATGCTTTGCTTTCATTAATATTAAGTCTATGCCTTTCATTTCCTTTCCTTTACTTAGTTAGCTTTTATGTTCTTATTTTGTTTATCTATTTTGCTTTCTTTCATTATGTCTAGCTAAGTTAATTATGTCAAGGTGAAAAGGTTACACTAATGGTGTAAGAATAAGTATAATGTAAACTTAATATGGACTTTAATGTTTGATACTAACATGTTTTATATTTGTTATCTTGCTCACTCTTTAATACTTTGCTTGTTAAATGACTAATCTTGATTTATGTTGTATAACACTTGGTACAACAAATGCTTGGCACTTTCATAGCCCATAATGTATGGTATAACCGACACCTGAGCTATGAAAGGAACTTGATTTGTTGTTAACATAAGTTATAATCATGAATGCTTGACGAGATTTACAAGTATTAGCATTAATTGAATAAGATGACTAATGTAATCATGTTAACAATATATAATCTGATTGGAACCTCCTTTGTGTGTGGTTTCCAATTCAATAATAAGAGTTTATACTATACTTGTTTGATATACCATTAGTGGAACCTCTAACCTTGACATTTGTTATTATTATTGTTTAATCCTTACATTAATATTTCATCTCTAAGTTCTCATCATCATCATCATCATCTTCTTCTTCTTCTCTTTCTTTATTATTATTATTATTATTATTATTATTATTATTATTATTATTATTATTATTGTTATTATTATTATTATTGTTATTATCGTTATCGTTATTACTATTATTGTTGTTTATAATTGTTGTTTATAATTTGTACAATTAACCTCCCTGTGGTTCGACCCTGGTCTTGCCGGGTTATTTATTACTTCGACACTCCTGCACTTGGGAGAAGACAACAATCTTTTCGTCGTGTCAGTTTACATTATACTTATTCTTACACCATTAGTGTAACCTTTTTACCTTGACATAATTAACTTAGCTAGACATAATGAAAGAAAGAAAATAAAAATAAAAATAAGAACATAAATAAGATTAAAGTTAACTAAATAAGTGAAAGGAAATGAAAGGCATAAACTTGATATTAATGAAAACAAAGCATAAACATTAGAAAAAATACAAAGAGAGAAAGGAAGAGCATGATCTTGATCTAGACACCAAGATGCCTAAATGCATGGAAAATGCCTCCTTTTATAGGCTAAAATTGGGAACTATTGATTTGATGACTAATTGATGAGTGGGTAGCCAACTCTTGACTTGGTGACAATCCTTATCTTCTCTTATCTACCCGAAATGTCATTGATAATGTCACAATTGGAGCCACTCGAAAACATGAAAGTTGTAGGCAATTGTCTCATCTTTCTTGTGTAAAAATTCAACTCATTTGAACTTCTAGAACTCCAGATATGGTCAAAATACTGAACAGTGCTCGGGTTGGAGGATAGATTCGGGCTTCTTTGTTATTGCTACAATTTGGACTTGAAAATGGCCTTTTTAGATCTTGGGTTCCATATGAAAGTTGTAGGCCTATGTCTTACCTTTCCATCCATATAAAGTACACCTAAATCTGAGATCTATAGCTCCAGATATGACCCTATTACTGAACTTTTTTCCAGTTTGGATTGCATCGACATTTCTTTTCTAATTTTGGTCATCTCTTTGCCCTTGCAATTTAAGTTCTTAAAGTCATCAATCAATCCTTTCATTTATGTGATAGGCTTGCATTTAAAATGAACATTTACTATAAATTAAAGGTATCTTATATTATTAGATATATTATTATAAAACATGCTTTAGTTAAGGAGTTATTGATACTTCAAGTGCAAAATGATGATATAAAACCATGATAAAAATGCACTTTTAAGTACTAATCAAGTGGTCCTTTTATTGTGAAACATGTGTATTCATATGGGGCCTACGACATCGAAAATCCAAAGAATGACAATGTTTTCAAGGTAAATGGACATCGTCTAAAATTTTTTCAGTTGAACAAGACTCTATTGAATTGGGTGATCCTGTATATAAAGATTGATTTTTATTTATTTATTTATTTTGAGTGATTTTTGCTAGTTTCTCTCACCCTGGTCAAATGACGGATAATAGTACTTCGTGACTTAAGTTGGTTCTTTCAGTTTCCCATAATAACTGATATATGTGTATATATTTGTGCAATTCTTTGAATCTGTCTTCCAATTCTCATTTGAAAATGGACACTAATCTTGAAAAATTGAAAAAGTATTTTCTCGCTTTGCCTTAAAATGCGATTACAAAAATTTATCGTGCTAGATGTGCAAGATTGAGATTGTTAATGAATCATGGAATTCCTGAAGATATTCGCTAGTTGATTGAAGTAAAGGTTCGATTATCAGGTGAGTCCTCTAACTCCTTCATTTCATACATGCCTAGAATAAGTAAAAGCACTTTTGCAAAAAAGCATCGTGCAAAACGATTGAAAGTCTATCATCGATGTGCTAGATGAACTTGTAATACACAATGTTGTTCTTTAGGAATGATATCTATAAACCATGAAGATAAAATAAAATTCAATAAGGATGACCTGAGTAAGGAGTCTTTAGATAATCTTCTATTGACTCTTGAGACGCATCCTAGTGGAGATGTGCATTATGTAATTCATGATTTATGGCTACTATTTCATAAAGAACATGATCGACTTAGTCTTGGGAATTTGACTAAAAAAGACCTTGTTTGCCAGTTTTTAAGAAAACTGGATGGGAAGCCTACCCCCGACCCATAGAGGGCCTTTAAGTCGTTCTTAGACGTAAAACCAAGGGAAGATGTGAGCCACAATCACAACTACCTGTACATATACATGTTTTTTCAAAAGTAAATAAGTAAATAAATAAAGAGAGAGAGAGAGAGTGTGTGAGACTCCAGCTGACCTATATATAGGTGTTATGATTGCCTTTCTAATTTCTCATCTATAAAACCCTCTCTTCCTTCCTTTCATTTCTACTCAACCCATACATTCAACAAATATAGAAGTGTGTAGAAATGACAAGTTCCTCAAGTCATATAAGAAATATTTGTGTTTTCGGTGGATCTAGTCCGCGGAAAGAAAATGAGTTTTTAGAATCAACAAATCATCTTGGTCAAGTGCTAGCTGAGAGAAAGATTCATTTAGTATATGGGGGAGGCAGTCTTGGGTTAATGGGAGGTGTGTCAATAGCTGTATTTTTAGGACGTAGTCAAGTTTTAGGGGTCGTCCCCGAAGCTTTAGCACAAGGAAACATCATTGGAAAAACAATTGTGGAGGAACTTCAAGTCTCCACAATGTCAGCTCGAATGAATGCAATGTTTAACCATGCTGATGCCTTCATTGCTTTACTAGGTGGTCTAGGCACATTGGAAGAGATCTTTCATATTTCCTCTTAGGCTCAACTGCACATTCACCATAAACCTATAGGTTTGTTAAATGTTAATGGTTATTATGATAAGTTATTATCTTTTCTTGATCATGCTGTGGAACAGGAATTTCTAACATCTTTTCCACGACAAATCACAATCTCTGCTGCTACTACTGAACAATTGATTGACCAACTATAATATTTCATTCGTGTGATTGATCCTTCCATGAGTCACATAAATTGGTCATCTAAGGAAAGTCGTAAAAAGCTTAGATTGGATTTGAGCCTTCATTTATGAATATTTATGTCTTTTGGTTTTATTATTGTGTTTTGTTGTTTCTTATATTTGTTTCAGTATGTTTCAGGTTTGTTAGTGTTCGTTATTTCAGGTGATATCTTCTATACTCTATCTTTCTACCTTAGAACATTAAGGACAATGTCTCGTTTTGGTTAAGGGGAGAGGGTAGTAGTTGATACAAAAAAAAAAATTGTTTTCCATTTCATAAAGCATATGCAACATTGTTGTTACTAGGATGGAGGAGTAAATGAGCTCTTTTGTTAAACTAACTCTTGAGACACATCTTAGTAACCATTCTTAATAAGGTCTATCATAATACTTCTTGAAATATTCAAGTTTACAAACTCTCGCATTGTTATCATTTAATTTTACTCATATACTTATTTAACATGTATTCTTAAACCTTAATTTACACACACACACTTTAACATATGATTGTGGGTTGCGTATTGGATTATTACATTATTTATGTTCTTTTGATAAAGGTAACAACTAAGGAAAAGGGATAGTATATAATTAAAAAAAAGAAAAAACAATGTTGATAATAAAAATGTAGATAAGTTTGGTTTCGTAGCCTCCCTAACCTAAGCAATCAAGTCCGAAGGGGTGTTTTAACACCTAATACCCTATAGTCAACTGACTTGAGAGTTATTGGCCAACGCTTGTTACATGGGTTAAAGAGAAAAGCTTAAAAGAATCACACATTGCACTATCTACATATTAGTATCTGCGACCCGAGTTACTAAGCTCGTAGGGGTGTCTTAACACCCAATGCCCTAAGACCAACGGGTCTGGGAGTCATTAGCTGAAAGCTCGTTACATGGGTTAAAGATGCATGGTGTTTTAAGTTATATGTATATATATATATATAAAAGACAAAAAAAAAAGAAAAAAAATAATCTCAATCTAAGGAAGTTAACCTTAAACATTAGAACAAAAAGTTTTGTTTTCTTCCAAGAAAAGCCCCATAATTATGTGTTGATACATTGAGCATAAAAGAAAGATTTATTAATATCTTGTTAAAAGGTATTGAGCAGATATATAAATTTAATGAGAGTTTGTTTATCTAGATAGATTAATGGATGTTAAATGATGAATACCTTGCTTTGTGGAATTTGCAAATTGTTTTTCTATTTTAACGCTTTGATTACTAGGGACTAGTAATAAGCTGGTTGGGGGGTGTGATTAGTACTTAAAAGTTCATTTTCATCATGGTTTTATATCATCATTTTCCACTTGAAGTATCAATAACTCCTTAACTAAAGCATGTTTTATAATAATATATCTAATAATATAAGATACCTTTAATTTGTGGTAAATGTTCATTTTAAATGCAGGCCTATCACATAAATGAAAGGATTGATTGATGACTTTAAGAACTTAAATTGCAAGGACAAAGAGATGACCAAACTTAGAAAAGAGATGTCGGTGCAATCCAAACTTAGAAAAGAGGCAGTCTTGGGTTAATGGGAGGTGTGTCAATAGCTGCATTTTTAGGAGGTAGTCAAGTTTTAGGAGTCGTCCCTGAAGCTTTGGCACAAGGAGACATCATTGGAAAAACAATTGGAGAGGAACTTCAGGTCTCCACAATGTCAGCTCGAATGAATGCAATGTTTAACCATGCTGATGCCTTCATTGCTTTACTAGGTGGTCTAGGCACATTGGAAGAGATCTTTCATATTTCCTCTTGGGCTCAACTGCACATTCACCATAAACCCATAGGTTTGTTAAATGTTAATGGTTATTATGATAAGTTATTATCTTTTCTTGATCATGCTGTGGAACAGGAATTTCTAACATCTTCTGCACGACAAATCATAATCTCTACTGCTACTGCTGAACAATTGATTGACCAACTTCAATCTTTCATTCCTGTGATTGATCCTTCCATAAGTCGCATAAATTGGTCATCTAAGGAAAGTCGTAAAAAGCTTAGATTGGATTTGAGCCTTCATTTGTGAATTTTTGTGTCTTTTGGTTTTATTATTGTGTTTTGTTATTTTTTATTTTTGTTTCAGTGTGTTTCAGGTTTGTCAGTGTTCGTTATTTCAGGTGATATCTTCTATACTCTATCTTTCTACCTTAGAATATTGAGGACAATGTCTCATTTTGGTTGGGGGGAGAGGGTAGTAGTTGATAAAAAAAAAATTATTTTTCATTTCATAAAGCATGTGCATAATTTTTGTTACTAGGATGACAGAGTAAAGAAGCTCTTTTGTTAAAGTGACTCTTGAGACGCATCTTAGTAACCATTCTTAACAAGATCTATTATAATACTTCTTGAAATATTTAGGCTTACAAACTCTCGCATTGTTATCACTTAATTATGCTCATATACTTATTTAACATGTATTCTTAAACCTTAATTTACACACATACACTTTAACATATGATTGTGGGTTGCATATTGGATTATTACATTATTTATGTTCTTTTGTTAAAGGTAACAACTAAGGGAAGGGGATTGTATATAATTAAGAAAAAAAAAAAAGAAAAAAATGATGATAATAAAAATATAGATAAGTTTGGTTTCGTAGACTCCCTAACCTAAGCAATTAAGCCCGAAGGGGTGTTTTAACACCTAATACCCTAAAGTCAATTAACTTGGGAGCTATTGGCTCAACGCTTGTTACATGGGTTGAGGAGAAAAGCTTAAGGGAATCAAACATTGCACTATCTACATATTAGTATCTGCGACCCGAGTTACTAAGCTCGTAGGGGTGTCTTAACACCCAATGCCCTAAGACCAACTGGTCTGGGAGTCATTAGCTGAAAGCTCGTTACATGGGTTAAAGATGCATGATGTTTTTAAATTATATGTATATAAATTTAAAAAAAAAAGATAAAAAAAAGATAAAAATAATAATCTCCACCCAAGAAAGTTAACCTTAAACATTAGAACAAAAATTTTGTTTTCTTCCAAGAAAAGCCCCATAATTATGTGTTGATACATTGAGCACAAAAGAAAGGTTTATTAATATCTTGTTAAGAGGTATTGAGCAGATATATAAATTTAATGAGAGTTGGTTTATCTAGATAGATTAATGGAAGTTAAATGATGAATACCTTGCTTTGTGAAATTTGCAAATTGTTTTAACGCTTTGATTACTAGGGACTAGTAATAAGCAGGTTGGGGGTGTGATTAGTACTTAAAAGTGCATTTTCATCATGGTTTTATATCATCCTTTTGCACTTGAAGTATCAGTAACTCCTTAACTAAAACATGTTTTATAATAATATATCTAATAATATAAGATACCTTTAATTTGTGGTAAATGTTCATTTTAAATGCAGGCCTATCACATAAATAAAAAGATTGATTGATGACTTTAAGAACTTAAATTGCAAGGATAAAGAGATGGCCACACTTAGAAAAGAGATGTCGGTGCAATCCAAACCGGAACACTGTTCGGTAATTTAAAGTTATAGATCTCATATTTAGGTCCAATTTATATGGATGGAAAGGTAAAACATAGGCCTACAACTTTCCTATGGAGCCCAAGATCTAAAAAGGCAATTTTCAAGTCCAAATTGCCGCAACAACAAAGAAGCCCAAATCTGTCTTTCAGCCCGAGCACTGTTCGGTATTTTAGCCATATCTGGAGTTCTAGAAGTCCAAATGAGCTGAATTGTTTACAGAAGAATGCTAAGACAATTGCCTACAACTTTCATGTTTTCAACTGGCTCTAATGTTGACGTTATCAATGGCGTTTTGGGTAGACAAAAGAAGATAAGGATTGTCACCAAGTCAAGAGTTGGCCACCCACTTATCAATTAGTCATCAAATCAATAGTTCCCAATTTTGGCCTATAAAAGGAGGCATTTGCCATGCATTTAGGCATCTTGGTGTTCAGATCAAGATCATGCTCTTCCTTTCTCTCTTTGTATTTTTTGTAATTTTTATGCTTTGCTTTCATTAATATCAAGTTTATGCTTTTCATTTTCTTTCCTTTACTTAGTTAGCTTTTATGTTCTTATTTTGTTTATTTATTTTTCTTTCTTTCATTATGTCTAGCTAAGTTAATTATGTCAAGGTGAAAAGGTTACACTAATGGTGTAAGAATAAGTATAATGTAAACTTAATATGGACTTTAATGTTTGATACTAACATGTTTTATATTTGTTATCTTATTTACTCTTTAATACTTTGCTTGTTAAATGACTAATCTTGATTTATGTTGTATAACACTTGGTACAACAAATGCTTGGCACTTTCATAGCCCATAATGTATGGTATAACCGACACCTGAGCTATGGAAGGAACTTGATTTGTTGTTAACATAAGTTATAATCATGAATGCTTGACGAGATTTACAAGTATTAGCATTAATTGAATAAGATGACTAATGTAATCATGTTAACAATATATAATCTGATTGGAACCTCCTTTGTGTGTGGTTTTCAATTCAATAATAAGAGTTTATACTATACTTGTTTGATATACCATTAGTGGAACCTCTAACCTTGACATTTGTTATTATTATTGTTTAATCCTTACATTAATATTTCATCTCTAAGTTCTCATCATCATCATCTTCATCTTCTTCTCTTTCTTTATTATTATTATTATTGTTATTGTTATTATTATTATTATTATTATTAGTACTACTACTACTACTATTATTATTATTATTATTATTATTATTATTATTATTATTATTATCGTTATTACTATTATTGTTGTTTATAATTGTTGTTTATAATTTGTACAATTAACCTCCCTGTGGTTCGACCCCGGTCTTACCGGGTTATTTATTACTTCGACACTCCTGCACTTGGGAGAAGACATCAATCTTTTAGTCGTGTCAAGTTTTTGGCGCCGTTGCCGGGGAGGTAAGTTCTTGTATAAATTATAGTATTTATTTTATTTTCTCTTTTCACTTTTCTTGTATATAACTTTGTTTCTTTTCTCTTGTTTCTTCTTCTTTTATTTTCTTCTTCCTTTTATTTTATTCTTACACGTGCATGAGAGTGTGGTCACGTACATCAAGTGGTAGACTTTGTAGGGTATCCTCATCATTTTCAGAAAATATGGCCGAAGAAGATAATCAATCACTTCATAATGAAAATAATGAGAATAACCGTGCTAGAACACTTAGAGACCACATGAATCCCACAAGAACAAGTGCACCATCATGCATAGTTTTTCCTCCCGATGCATCTCATTTTAATTTTAAACCAGGTATTATTCAACTTTTACCTTCTTTTCATGGTTTGGAATTGGAAAATCCATACTTGCATTTAAGGGAATTTGAGGAGGTGTGCAACACATATAATAACTTAAATTGTAGCATGAACACCATCAGATTAAAGCTTTTTCCTTTTTCATTAAAAGATAAAGCTAAAACATGGCTACAAAATTTAAGACCTGGATCCATTCGTGCTTGGGATGAAATGCAACAACAGTTTTTAAAGAAGTTTTTCCCATCTCATAGAACAAACTCTTTCAAGAGACAAATCACCACTTTCACTCAAAAACCAGGAGAAACATTTTACAAATGTTGGGATAGGTATCGAGACTTGCTTAGTACTTGCCCTCATCATGGTTTTGAAACATGGAGATTGGTGTTTGCCATGCTTTTAGGCATCTTGGTGTCCAAATCGAATGTTCTTTAATGTTTGATATTAACATGTTTATGCTTTGCTTTCATTAATATTAAGTTTTTGCCTTTCATTCCTTTCCTTTACTTAGTTAACTTTTATGTTCTTATTTTGTTTATCTATTTTTTCTTTCTTTCATTATGTCTAGCTAAGTTAATTATGTCAAGGTGAAAAGGTTACACTAATGGTGTAAGAATAAGTATACTATAAACTTAATATGGACTTTAATGTTTGATATTAACATGTTTTATATTTGTTATCTTGTTCACTCTTTAATACTTTGCTTGTTAAATCACTAATCTTGATTTATGTTGTATAACACTTGGTATAACAAATGCTTGGCACTTTCATAGTTCATATTGTATGGTATAACCGACACCTGAGCTATGAAAGGAACTTGATTTGTTGTTAATATAAGTTATAATCATGAATGCTTGACGAAATTTACAAGTATTAGCATTAATCGAATAAGATGACTAATGTAATCATGTTAACAATCTATAATTTGATTGGAACCTCCTTTATGTGTGGTTTCCAATTAAATAATAAGAGTTTATAGTATACTTGTTTGACATACCATTAGTGGAATCTCTAACCTTGACATTTGTTATTATCATTGTTTAATCGTTACTTTAATATTCCATCTCAAAGTTCTCATCTTCTTCTTCTCCTTCTTTTTCTTCATTATTATTATTATTATTATTATTATTATTATTATTACTATTATTATTATTAGTACTACTAATACTATTATTATTATTGTTGTTGTTGTTGTTGTTGTTGTTGTTTATAATTGTTAAGAATTTGTACAATTAACCTCCCTATGGTTGTACCCCGGTCTTGCCAAGTTATTTATTACTTCAACACTCCTGCACTTGGGAGAAGACATCAATCTTTTCATCGTGTCACCACTCCATCTTGATCTTAATTTTCTAGGAAATAAATGTAGTCGAGAATTATAAAGCAAGACTTTTTGACCAACATTGAATGCTTTTCTCAGTATTTTCTTGTCATGAAACTCTTTAATTCTTGCTTTATGAATTCTTCAATTTTCATATGCATCATTTCTTATTTCCTCAATCTCATTTATTTGTAATTTTCGCAGTTGACTAGCATCATCCAGATTTGAATTGAAAGCTTTAATAGCCCAATAAGCTTTATGTTCAAGTTCCACAGGCAAATGACAAGGTTTTCCATAGACTAGTCTATAAGGTGACATACCTAATGATGTTTTATAAGCAGTTCGATAAGCCCAAAGTGCATCATTAAGTCTTAAAGACTAGTCTTTCCTATTAGGGTTCACTGTTTTCTTAAAAAAATGTTTGATCTCCCTATTAGCAAGCTCTACTTGTCCACTTGTTTGAGGGTGATAAAGGGTGGCAACTTTGTGTGTGATTTCATATTTCTTCATTAAAGACTCAAATGGCTTGTTGCAGAAATGTGTTCCACCATCACTTATTATGGCTCGAGGGACTCCAAATCGACTCAAAATATTTTCTTTCAAAAACTTTATCACTGTTTTGTGATCATTGTTTCGACTTGGAATTGCCTCTATCCATTTTGAAACATAATCTACTACGACTAATATGTATAAGAAACCAAATGATGGAGGGAATGGGCCCATGAAATCTATACCCCAACAGTCAAAGATCTCAATGACAATAATAGGATTTAAAGGCATCATGTGATGTTTTGAAATAGATCCCAACTTTTGACAATTTTAACAAGACTTGCAGAATGCATGTGAGTCTTTGAACATGGTGGCCTAGTAAAATCCACTTTGTAAGATTTTTGCAGTTGTCTTTCATGACGAGAAATGACCCCACCATGCCTTAGAATGACAAAATTTAATGACACTACTTACCTCATTGTCAAGAATGCATCTTCAAAATATTTGATCAGGATAATATTTGAATAAATAAGGACATCCCAATAAAAGTTCTTCACTTCGTTCAAGAACTTTCTTTTATCTTGGGTTCTCCAATGAGCTGACAATTGTCCTGAAACAAGAAAATTGACAATATTAGCAAACCAAGGCATTGTAGAGACAGAAAGTAAAGATTCATCAGGAAAGTAGTCATCGATTGATGTGATGTTAGTTTTCGAATCTGTTGTCAATCTTGACAAGTGATCTGCAACAACATTTTTGCTGCCTTTCTTATCTTTGATTGTGATATCAAATTCTTGAAGTAATAAAATTCACCGCACCAATCTAGCCTTAGAAGCTTTCTTAGAAAGAAGATATTTCAATGCTGCATGATCACTAATAACAACAACAGGTGAGCCAACAAGATAAGATCTGAATTTTTCACATGCAAATACTACTACAAGTAATTCTTTTTCAGTGGTGGTATAATTCATTTGAGCACTATTTAAAGTTTTACTTGCATAGTAAATTACATAAGGTTTCTTATCTTTTCTTTGTCCCAAACAGCACCTATGACATAATCACTAGTATCAAACATTATCTCAAAAGGAATGACCAATCAGGAGGTTGAATGATAGGAGCACAAGTAAGCAAGTTTTTAAGTTTAACAAAGGTTTCTTCATAATATTCAGTCCCTTCAAAAATAGTATCCTTTGTTAGAAGGTTACTTAAAGGCTTGGATATTACACTAAAATCTTTGATGAACCTTTTATAAAAACCAACATGTCCCAAGAATGATCTAATATTTTTAAGAGATTTTGGTGTTGGCAAGTTTGCAATTAACTCGATTTTATTTTTGCCAACCTCAATTCCTTTTGATGAAACAATGTGACCAAGTACAATGTCATTTGTTACCATAAAATGATATTTTTTCCAATTCAGCACAAGATTCTTCTCTTCACACCTAGTCAAAACCTTTCCTAAGTTAGTTAAACAATCATAAAATGAATCGCCAAAAATAGAAAAATCATCCATGAAAATCTCAAGAAAATGTTCAACCATATCACTAAATATACTAAGCATGCATCTTTGAAATGTGGCTAGTGCATTACATAATCCAAAAGGCATCCTTTGATATGCAAAAGTACCAAATGGACATGTGAAAGTAGTCTTTTCTTGATCTTCCAATAAAATTCATGACCTGCAACTCTTTCTAGGATTTGATCCATGAAAGGTAAAGGAAAATAATCTTTTCTAGTCATTGAATTAAGTTTCCTATAGTCAATGCACATGCGCCATCCAGTAACAGTTCTAGTGGGAATTAACTCATTGTTCTCATTTGTTATCACAGTGACTTAAGACGTCTTAGGTACAACTTGGATAGGACTTACCCATTTGTTGTTAGAAATAGGATAAATGATTTCATTATCTAAAAGCTTAATGACTTGATTTTTCACTACTTCTTTCATAGTAGGATTTAGCCTTCGTTGCATTTCTCTAGAGGGTTTAGCATTTTCCTCTAAATAAATTCTATGTATACAAATCAAAGGACTAATTCCTTTTATATCAATTATAGTCCATCCTAATGCATTTTTGTGCATTGTCAGAGTTTGTAATAACTTACCTTCTTAATGTGCATCAAGTTTGGAAGAGATTATTACCAGAAAAGTTTTATTTTCTCCCAAAAATGAGTATTTGAGATTGGATGGCAACAACTTCAAATCATGTTTTGGTGGTTGAACATTTAAAGGTATGGATTTAATTGATCGTGGTGGAAATTCCTCAATTTGTGGCTTCTAATTACTTGTTTTTTATTCTTCCTGAAAACAAATCATTTGCAAATCATCAGATTCATCAATCTCAATTTCACTAGAAGTGGTTGGAAATTGATCATGAATTGATTTTTCAGTAAATTCCATTTCCTATAAATCATTATCATCTCTAGGTTGCTTGTAAATGTTGAAAATATTCATCTTCAATATCATGTTTCCAAATGATAGCTTCATCAGTCCATTCCTACAATTAATCAATGCATTACAAGTTGCAAGAAATGGACATCCTAAAATAACAGGAAATGAATAACATACTTCAACAGGTTGTGTGTCCAAGACAATAAAATCCACAGGATAAATGAATTTATCGACTTATACTAATACACTTTTAAATGCAGGGCTATCACATAAATGAAAGGATTAATTGATGACTTTAAGAACTTTAATTGCAAGGGCAAAGAGATGACCAAAATTAGAAAAGAGATGTCAGTGCAATCCAAACCGGAATACTGTTCGGTAATTGGGTCATATTGGAGCTATAGATCTCATATTTAGGTCTACTTTATATGGATGGAAAGGTAAGACATAGACCTATAACTTTCATATGGAGCTGCAGATCTAAAAAGGCCATTTTCAAGTCCAAATTATAGCAACAACAAAGAATCCCGAATCTGTCCTCCAGCCCGAGCTCTGTTTAGTATTTTAGCCATATCTGGAGTTCTAGAAGTCCAAATGAGTTGAATCTTTTACACATGAAAACTGAGACAATTTCCTACAACTTGTATGTTTCAAGTGGCTTCAATTTTGATGTTATCAATGATATTTTGGGCACATAAAAGAAGATAAGGATTGTCACCAAGTCAAGAGTTGGCCACCCACTTATCAATTAGTCATCAAATCAATAGTTCCTAATTTTGGCCTATAAAAGGAGGCATTTCAATGTCAATCTTAGCTCAAATAATAGGTATATTTTTATTCTTATATGTTGCTTAAATTCATCCCCAAATCAGCCTTTAAATTAGCCCAAGCACATTACATGATCTTACATATCCACACAACAAATAATAATTGATTTATTTTAGGTAATCCATTAATCCAAAAGGCAAGAATATGGATGGAAAGTTAGAGGGAACATTATTACATTAGTTTGGGTCAAAAAAAGAAAGAGACAGCTTATAAAGAAGTAAGAAAAACGTGCACCAAAGTGGTTTCCATGTTGGCCTGATTTGATTTTTCAAAACACCTTACAGTGTTTTGCCTATAACTTTTGACTCAAGTGTCCAAATGAGCTTTTCTTTAATGATTTGGAAAAGCGATAGAATTTGCAATAAATATTTCTCTAATAAACATCTTTAAAAAAAGCTTCTAGAAGGGTCTAAATTACTGTCCAAAGTTAGCATCATATTTGTGTCCAAATTTTTACTAAAATTGTGTTGTGTTCTTCTTTGTAGATTTCAATTCTTTAGTTTGTGAAACTTGTTGTTTCGGTTTGATTTATGTTATTTCATGTTTATTAAAGTGTTCTTATAAATAATCATGGTTAGGTAATCTCTTTCTTGGATCCAAATAAAAAATGATGGTGATTGAGGTGAGTTCTTGAAGATATGAATGAATCTTAATGTTTATCTTCTTATTTTCTTCATAAATGTTTAATTATTGCAAAGAAATTTTATAAATCATTTAGGCAATGTAGGTAATGTTATAATCTTGAACTTTGATGCACAAACTTTAGTTTTGTTATAGAAATTGCTTGATTCAATGTCTTACTTAATATGAAAGTACTTGTTCATTCTTAAGCAATAATCAATCTTCATATTTTTAAACTTTATTGTAATATCTTCTGATATAATATCACCATCATTGATATTAGGTATAACCATTTTGTTATAGAGTATCTTATATATCTTAAAAGAATCACTAATACATCACCATTAAAATTGATTTGGATCAAGGCTTACTTTTTCCTGTCATTTAAAATCTATTTACACGTTTTCATATTTGAAACAAATCTATCAATTATTTTTAACCAAGTTATTGTTAATTTAATTTCTCTTAAGTTTTTTTTGTTACCTAGCTTAATTTCCTAGCTCTCTGTGGATATGACCTTGATCTTACCTAGTTAATTGTTACATCGCACACTCGTACACTTGCGAGTTATAAAGGGAGCAACAGGGGAAGTATGAGAAATAAAACCAGAGAACAAACGGAGAAAGAAGAACATAATAGGGATGAGCAGAAGAAAAGAACATAAATAGAAAAAAAAATAGAATGACTAACCAACATGTCCTCGCCATCACCTTCATCCTTTCGTTTCATTCTCTAGTTGTTTTTCCTCCAATGGTGCAACATTTTCTTCCATGGGTATTAGCTGAAGTAGTAGCCCACAAGAAAATAGAGAAAGAGCAAGAAAACACAAAGAAAGCATCGACTAGAAGAGAAAGATAGAGACTAACACCAGTTTTACCAGCATTCATTATTGTCTCCAGAATCAATGATAACAGGTCATGCACAAGAAACTACAACATCATCATCTTCGCCCATTGACACGACTAAAAGGTTGATGTCTTCTCCCAAATGCAGGAGTGTCGAAGTAATAAATAACCCGGCAAGACCGGGGTCGAACCACAGGGAGGTTAATTGTACAAATTATTGACAACAATTATAAACAACAATAACAACAACAACAATAGTAGTACTAATAATAATAATAATAATAATAATAGTAGTAGTAGTAGTAGTAGTAGTAGTAGTAGTAGTAAAGAAAGAGAAGAAGAAGAAGATGATGAGAACTTGAAGATGGAAAATTAATGTAAGGATTAAACAATAATAATAACAAATGTCAAGGTTAGAGGTTCCACTAATGGTATATCAAACAAATATAGTATAAACTTTTATTATTGAATTGGAAACCACACACAAAGGAGGTTCCAATCAAATTATATATTGTTAACATGATTACATTAGTCATCTTATTCAATTAATGCTAATACTTGTAAATCTCGTCAAGCATTCATGATTATAACTTAAGTTAACAACAAATCAAGTTCCTTTCATAGCTCAGGTGTCGGTTATACCATACATTATGGGCCATGAAAGTGCCAAGCATTTGTTGTACCAAGTGTTATACAACATAAATCAAGATTAGTCATTTAACAAGCAAAGTATTAAAGAGTGAACAAGATAACAAATATAAAACATGTTAGTATCAAACATTAAGGTCCATATTAAGTTTACACTATACTTATTCTTCCACCATTAGTGTAACCTTTTTACCTTGACATAATTAACTTAGCTAGACATAATGAAAGAAAGGAAAACAAATAAACAAAATAAGAACATAAAAGCTAACTAAGTAAAGGAAAGGAAATGAAAGGCATAAACTTGATATTAATGAAAGTAAAGCATAAACATTACAAAAAATACAAAGAGAGAAAGGAAGAGCATGATCTTGATCTGAACACCAAGATGCCTAAATGCATGGCAAATGCCTCCTTTTATAGGCCAAAATTGGGAACTATTGATTTGATGACTAATTGATAAGTGGGTGGCCAACTTTTGACTTGGTGACAATCCTTATCTTCTCTTGTCTGTCCAAAACGTCATTGATAACGTCAAAATTGGAGCCAATTGTAAACATGAAAGTTGTAGGCAATTGTCTCAGCTTTCTTGTGTAAAAACTTCAGCTCATTTGGACTTCTAGAACTCCAGATATGGCCAAAATACCGAACAGTGCTCGGGCTGGAAGACAGATTCGGGCTTCTTTGTTGTTGCTACAATTTGGACTTGATAATGGCGTTTTTAGATCTTGGGCTCCATATGAAAGTTGTAGGCCTATGTCTTAACTTTCCATCCATATAAATTGGACCTAAATCTGAGATCTGTAACTCCAGATATGACCCAATTACCGAACAGTGTTCCGGTTTGGATTGCACCGACATCTCTTCTCTAAGTTTGACCATTTCTTTATCCTTGCAATTTAAGTTCTTCAAGTCATCAATCAATCCTTTCATTTATGTGATAGGCCTGCATTTAAAATGAACATTTACCATAAATTAAAGGTATCTTATATTATTAGATATATTATTATAAAACATGTTTTAGTTAAGGAGTTATTGATACTTCAAGTGCAAAATGATGATATAAAACCATGATAAAAATGCACTTTTAAGTACTAATCACACCCCTCAACCAGCTTATTACTAGTCCCTAGTAATCAAAGTGTTACAACAATTTGCAAATTTCACAAAGCAAGGTATTCATCATTTAACTTCCATTAATCTATCCAGATAAACAAACTCTCATTAAATTTATATATCTGCTCAATACCTCTTAACAAGATATTAATAAACCTTTCTTTTATGCTCAATATATCAACACATAATTATGGGGCTTTTCTTGGAAGAAAACAAAATTTTTGTTCTAATGTTTAAGGTTAACTTCCTTGGGTTGGGATTACTATTTTTGTCTTTTTTTTTGTCTCTTTTTTTTAAAAAAATCTATATACATAAATTTTAAAACATCATGCATCTTTAACCCATGTAACGAGCTTTCAGCTAATGACTCCCAGACTAGTTGGTCTTAGGGCATTAGGTGTTAAGAAACCCCTACGAGCTTAGTAACTCGGGTCGCAGATACTGATATGTAGATAGTGCAATGTTTGATTCCCTTAAGCTTTTCTCCTCAACCCATGTAACAAGCGTTGGGCTAATAGCTCCCAAGTCAGTTGACTTTAGGGTATTAGGTGTTAAAACACCCCTTCTGACTTAATTGCTTAGGTTAGGGAGGCTACGAAACCAAACTTATCTACATTTTTATTATCATCATTTTTTTTCTTTTTTTTTCATGTTTTTCTTTTTTTTTAATTATATACAATCCCTTTCCCTTAGTTGTTGCCTTTAACAAAAGAACATAAATAATGTAATAATCCAATATGCAACCCACAATCATATGTTAAAGTGTGTGTGTGTGTAAATTAAGGTTTAAGAATACATGTTAAATAAGTATGTGAGTAGAATTAAGTGGTAACAATACGAGAGTTTGTAAACCTGAATATTTCAAGAAGTATTATAATAGACCTTGTTAAGAATGATTACTAAGATGCGTCTCAAGAGTCACTTTAACAAAAGAACTCCTTTACTTTGCCATCCTAGTAACAACAATTATGCACATGCTTTATGAAATGAAAAACAATTTTTTTTTTATCAACTACTACCCTCTCCCCCCAACCAAAACGAGACATTGTCCTCAATGTTCTATGGTAAAAAGATAGAGTATAGAAGATATCACCTGAAATAACGAACACTAACAAAACTTGAAACACACTGAAACAAAAATAAGAAATAACAAAACACAATAATAAAACCAAAAGACACAAAAATTCACAAATGAAGGCTCAAATCCAATCTAAGCTTTTTATGGCTTCCCGTACATGACCAATTTATGCGACTCATGGAAGGATCAATCACAGGAATGAAAGATTGTAGTTGGTCAATCAATTATTCAGCAGTAGGAGCAGAGATTATGATTTGTCGTGCAGAAGATGTTAGAAATTCCTGTTCCACAGCATGATCAAGAAAAGACAACAACTTATCATAATAACCATTAACATTTAACAATCCTATGGGTTTATGGTGAATGTGCAATTGAGCCCAAGAGGAAATATGAAAGATCTCTTCCAATGTGCCTAGACCACCTGGTAAAGCAATGAAAGCATCAGCATGGTTAAACATTGCATTCATTCGAGCCGACATTGTAGAGACCTGAAGTTCCTCTCCAATTGTTTTTCCAATGATGTCCCCTTGTGCCAAAGCTTCAGGGACGACCCCCAAAACTTGACTACCTCCTAAAAATGCAGCTATTGACACACCTCCCATTAACCTAAGACTGCCTCCCCCATACACTAAATGAATCTTTCTCTCAGCTAGCACCTGACCAAGATGGTTTGTTGATTCTAAAAACTCCTTTTCTTTCCGAGGACTAGATCCACCAAAAACACAAATATTTCTTATTTGATGACTTGAGGAACTTGCTATTTCTACACACTTCTGTATTTGTTGAATGTATGGGTTGAGTAGAAATGAAAGGAAGGAAAAGAGGGTTTTATAGATGAGAAAGTAGAAAGGCAATCATAACATCTATATGTAGGCCACCTAGAGTCTCACACACACTCTCTCTCTTTTTATTTATTTATTTATTTACTTTTGAAAAAAACATGTGTATATACAGGTAGTTGGGATTGTGGCTCACATCTTCCCTTGGTTTTACGTCCAAGAACGGCTTAAACGCCCTCTATGGGTCGGGGATAGGCTTCCCATCCAGTTTTCTTAAAAACTGGCAAACAGGGTCTTTTTTAGTCAGATTCCCAAGACTAAGTCGATCATGTTCTTTATGAAATAGTGGCCATAAATCATGAATTGCACGATGCACATCTCCACTAGGATGCGTCTCAAGAGTCAATAGAAGATTATCTAAAGACTCCTTACTCAGGCCATCCTTAATGAATTGTATTTTATCTTCACGGTTTATAGATACCATTCCTAAAGAACGACATTGTGTATTACAAGTCCATCTAGCACATCGATGACAAACATCCAGTCGTTTTGCACGACGCTTCTTTGCAAAAGTGTTTTAACTTGTTCCAGGCATGTGTGAAATGAAGGAGTTAGAGGACTCACCTGATAATCGGACCTTTGCTTCAATCAACCAGCGAATATGTTCAGGAATTCCATGATTCATTAACAATCTCAATCTTGCACATCTAGCACGGTAAATTTTTGTAATCGCATTCTGAGGCAGAGCGGGAAAATACTTTTTCAATTTTTCAAGATTAGTGTCCATTTTGAAATGAGAATTGGAAGAGAGAGATTCAAAGAATTGCACAGATATATACACAGATATCAGTTATTGTGGGAAACTGAAAGAACCGACTTAAGTCACGGAGTACCGTTGTCCGCCATTTGACCGGGGTGAGAGAAACTTGCAAAAATCACTCAAAAAGAAACATAAAAAAGAAAATGTGAGAAAAACAAAATAATCAACCTTTATCTACAAGATCATTCAAACCAGCTGATTCATTTTCACTAGGAAAATTATCAAAGTAAGCTTTCAAACGATGTTCATTTTCCTTAAAATCATTATCATTCATTGAATTCTCAATATCACAGGCCCCATAAGGATTGGTCCATCTTAATCTTAGCTCTTTAGGGAATGCATAGAGTTGAGAATCATAAAACAAAACTTTTTGACCAGTATCAATCTTTTGACAATTTTCACAAGTTTTGCAGAATGCATGCGTGTCCTTGAACATGGTGGGCCAATAAAATCCATTTTGAAAGATTTTTGCAGCTGTCTTTTTTGACGAGAAATAACTTCCACATGCTTTAGAATGACAAAATTTAATGACACAACTTACCTCATTGTCGGGAATGAATCTTTGAAATATTTGATCAGGACAATATTTGAATAAGTTAGGGTCATCACAGTAAAAGCTCTTCACTTCGTTCAAAAACTTTTCTTTGTCTTGCGTACTCCAATCAGCTGGCAAATCTTCTAAGGCAAGAAAATTGATATTTTTATTATACCAAGGCATTGGACTAAGAGAAAGTAAGGATTCGTTAGGAAAGTAATCATCGATTAGTGTGATGTTAGATGTCGAATCTGTTGTCAATGTTGACAAAAGATTTGCATCAACATTTTCGATGCTTGTTTCATCCGTGATTTCTTCCTCAGAATAAATCATTTGCAAATCTTCAATTTCATCCAATTCATTTTTACTTAAAGTAGATTCAAGTTGATCATAAACTAATTCATCAATATGATCTACTTCTTGTAAATCATTATCATCTCCAGGTTGCTTACAAAAGTTGAAAATATTCATCTCCAATGTCATGTTTCCAAATGATAGCTTCATCAGTCCATTCCTACAATTAATTAATGCATTAGAAGTTGCAAGAAATGGACGTCCTAAAATAACAGGAAATGAATTACATACTTCAACAGGTTGTGTGTCCAAGACAAAAAAATCCGCAGGATAAATGAATTTATCGACTTGTACTAACACATCTTCAATTATTCCTCTAGGCACTTTTACAGATCTATCGGCAAGTAAAAGAGATATAGAAGTTGGTTTTAACTCACCTAGATTGAGACTCTGAAAAACTGAATATGGAAGTAAATTCACACTAGCACCAAGATCAAGTAAGGCTCTTTTAATTTTATGCTCTCCAATAAAGCAAGAAATTGTAGGACAACCAGGGTCTTTATATTTCAAAGCATTATTGTTTTGAAGAATAGCACTTACTTGTTTGACTAGAAAGGCTTTCTTTTTCACATTCAGTTTCCTCTTCACAGTGTAGAGATCTTTCAAAAATTTAGCATAGGAAGGAACCTGTTTAATAGCATCCAACAAAGGTATATTGATCCTTACCTGTTTGAAAGTTTCAAAGATTTCAGAGTTGTGATTAACTTTCCTTTGTTTGGTCATGGCTTGAGGAAATGGAAGTGCTGGCAGAGAATCAGTCATTTCTTTGCAATTTTCAGATTCATCCCCTTCCTTACCCTCAGAGATTGACTCATCATCTTTCTCATAAGGTTCAAGAGAGGATTTTTCAATAACCTTACCACTGCGTAGAGTAGTGACTGATTTGACTTGATCCATATGTTGGCTTCTGGAACTACTTGCATTTGCATTGTATTGCCCTTTGGGATTTTGTTGTGTTTGAGATGGAAACTTACCTTTCTCTTGGAAACTAAGAGCAGATGTTAATTTAGCAAGAGTATCTTTAAAATCTGTCATTGACACGATGAAAAGGTTGATGTCTTCTCCCAAGTGCAGGAGTGTCGAAGTAATAAATAACCCGGCAAGACCGGGGTCGAACCACAGGGAGGTTAATTGTACAAATTATAAACGACAATAGTACAACAACAACAATAATAATAACAACAACAATAATAATAGTAATAACAATAATAACAACAATGACAATAATAATAATAATAATAATAATAATAATAATAATAATAATAATAATAATACTAGTAGTAATAATAATAATAATAATAAAGAAAGAGAAGAAGAAGAAGATGATGAGAACTTGGAGATGAAATATTAATGTAAGGATTAAATAATAATAATAACAAATGTCAAGGTTAGAGGTTCCACTAATGGTATATCAAACAAGTATAGTATAAACTCTTATTATTGAATTGGAAACCACACACAAAGGAGGTTCCAATCAGATTATATATTGTTAACATGATTACATTAGTCATCTTATTCAATTAATGCTAATACTTGTAAATCTTGTCAAGCATTCATGATTATAACTTATGTTAAGAACAAATCAAGTTCCTTTCATAGCTCAGGTGTCAGTTATACCATACATTATGGGCTATGAAAGTGCCAAGCATTTGTTGTACCAAGTGTTATACAACATAAATCAAGATTAGTCATTTAACAAGCAAAGTATTAAAGAGTGAACAAGATAACAAATATAAAACATGTTAGTATCAAACATTAAAGTCCATATTAAGTTTACATTATACTTATTCTCACACCATTAGTGTAACCTTTTCACCTTAACATAATTAACTTAGCTAGACATAATGAAAGAAAGAAAAATAGATAAACAAAATAAGAACATAAAAGCTAACTAAGTAAAGGAAAGGAAATGAAAGGCATAAACTTGATATTAATGAGAGCAAAGCATAAATATTACAAAAAATACAAAGAGAGAAAGGAAGAGCATGATCTTGATCTGGAAACCAAGATGCCTAAATGCATGGCAAATGCCTCCTTTTATAGGCCAAAATTGGGAACTATTGATTTGATGACTAATTGATAAGTAGGTGGCCAACTTTTGACTTGGTGACAATCCTTATCTTCACTTGTCTGCCCAAAACGTCATTGATAACGTCAAAATTAGAGCCAGTTGCAAACATGAAAGTTGTAGGCAATTGTCTTAGCTTTGTTGTGTAAAACATTCAGCTCATTTGGACTTCTAGAACTCCAGATATGACCAAAATACCGAACAGTGCTCGGGCTGGAAGATAGATTCGGGCTTCTTTGTTGTTGCTATAATTTGGACTTGATAATGGCCTTTTTAGATCTTGGGCTCCATATGAAAGTTGTAGGCCTATGTCTTACCTTTCCATCCATATAAATTGGACCTAAATCTGAGATATATAGCTCTAGATATAACCCAATTACCGAACAGTGTTCCGGTTTGGATTGCACCGACATCTCTTTTCTAAGTTTGGCCATCTCTTTATCCTTGCAATTTAAGTTCTTCAAATCATCAATCAATCCTTTTATTTATGTGATAGGCCTGTATTAAAAATAGACATTTACCACAAATTATAGGTATCTTATATTATTAGATACATTATTATAAAACATATTTTAGTTAAGGAGTTATTGATACTTCAAGTGCAAAATGATGATATAAAACCATGATAAAAATGCACTTTTAAGTACTAATCACACCCCCCAACCAGCTTATTACTAGTCCCTAGTAATCAAAGCGTTAAAATAGAAAACAAATTTGCAAATTTCACAAAGCAAGGTATTCATCATTTAACTTCCTTTAATCCATCCAGATAAACAAACTCTCATTAAATTTATATATATGCTCAATACCACTTAACAAGATATTAATAAACCTTTCTTTTGTGCTCAATGTATCAACACATAATTATAGGGCTTTTCTTGGAAGAAAATAAAATTTTTGTTCTAATGTTTAAGGTTAACTTCCTTGGGATGGGATTATTATTTTTGTCTTTTTTTTTTCTTCTTTTTTTTTCTTTTTAAATGTATATATATATAATTTAAAAACATCATGCATCTTTAACCCATGTAACGAGCTTTCAGCTAATGACTCCCAGACTAGTTGGTCTTAGGGCATTAGGTGTTAAGACACCCCTACGAGCTTAGTAACTCGGGTCGCAGATACTGATATGTAGATAGTGCAATGTTTGATTCTCTTAAGCTTTTCTCCTCAACCCATGTAACAAGCGTTGGGCCAATAGCTCCCAAGTCAGTTGACTTTAGGGTATTAGGTGTTAAAACACCCCTTCGGGCTTAATTGCTTAGGTTAGGGAGGCTACGAAACCAAACTTATCTACATTTTTATTATCATCATTTTTTTTCTTTTTTTTTCATGTTTTTCTTTTTTTTTTTAATTATATACAATCCCTTTCCCTTAGTTGTTGCCTTTAACAAAAGAACATAAATAATGTAATAATCCAATATGCAACCCACAATCATATGTTAAAGTGTGTGTGTGTAAATTAAGGTTTAAGAATACATGTTAAATAAGTATATGAGCAGAATTAAGTGGTAACAATACGAGAGTTTGTAAACCTGAATATTTTAGGAAGTATTATAATAGACCTTGTTAAGAATGATTACTAAGATGCGTCTCAAGAGTCACTTTAACAAAAGAACTCCTTTACTTTGCCATCCTAGTAACAACAATTATGCACATGCTTTATGAAATGAAAAACAATTTTTTTTTTATCAACTACTACCCTCTCCCCCCAACCAAAACGAGACATTGTCCTCAATGTTCTAAGGTAGAAAGATAGAGTATAGAAGATATCACCTGAAATAACGAACACCGACAATCCTGAAACACACTAAAACAAAAATAAGAAATAACAAAACACAATAATAAAACCAAAAGACACAAATTTTTACAAAAAAAAAAATTCAAATTGCAATTGTGATTGTGGCTCACATCTTCCCTTGGTTTTACGTCCAAGAATGACTTAAACGCCCTCAATGGGTCGGGGATAGGCTTCCCATCCAGTTTTCTTAAAAACTGGCAAACAGGGTCTTTTTTTAGTCAGATTCCCAAGACTATGCCAAGCATATTCTTTATGAAAATGGGTTCCTAAGTTATGAATTGCACGATGCTTATCTTGACTATGATGAGACTTAAGAGTCAATAGAAGATTATCTAAAGACTCTCTGTGTTTTGAAATAAATCCCACGTTTTGATAATTTTCACAGTTTTTACGAAATGCATCTGACTCCTTGAATATGGTGGGCTAGTAAAATCCACTCTGTAAGATTTCTACAATCCTTTTTTTTGACAGGAAATGATCCCCACATGCCTTAGAGTGACAAAATTTAATGAAATTACTTACCTCATTATCGGGAATGCATCTTTGAAATATTTGATCATGACAATAATTGAATAAGTAAGGGTCATCCCAATAAAAATTTTGCACATTGCTCAAAAATTTTCTTTTGTCTTCGGTATTCCAATGAGCTGGCAAAAATCCTGAAGTAAGAAAATTAATATGTTTAGCAAACCAAGGCATTGAACTAAGAGAAAGTAGAGATTCATCAGGAAAGTAATAATTGATTGGTGTGATGTCGGGTGTCGAATCTGTTGTCACTTTTGATAAAAGATCCGCATCAACATTTTCGGTGCCTTTTTCATCATCGATTTCTTCCTGATTGGTCATGGCATGAGGAAATGAAAGTGCTGGCAGGGAATCAGTCTTTTCCTTGCAATATTCAGATTCAACCCCTTCCTTACCCTTAGAGATTGACTCATCATCTTTCTCATAAGGTTCAAGAGTGGGTTTTTTAATAACCTTACCATTGCGAAGAGTAATGACTGATTTGACTTGATCCATGTGTTGACTTCCATAACTACTTGCATTGGCATTATATTGCTTCTTGAGATTTTGCTGTGGTTGAGATGGAAACTTACCTTTTTCTTGAAAATTAAGAGCAGATGTGAATTTTGCAAGAGTATCTTTAAAATCTGTTATGCTTTGAGCAAGTTGAGTGTTGATTGTCTCTTGCTTTTCAATGAATGCATACAAAGTTTCCTCAAAATTTCTTGTAGGAGGTGGAGCATAAGGAGGTACATATCCATGATAATTTTGAAAATTATGGTGTGCTTGAAACTGTGGTTGTGAAGTTTGTGCATTGTCACTCTTCCAACTGAAGTTTTGGTGATTTCTCCAACCAGGATTGTATGTTTGGGAGTATGGGTTGTGGTTGGGCCTTTGGAAATTGTTTAAAGCATGGGCTTGTTCATGGAGACATTCCTTAAAAGAAGGCAAGGTTGGACAGTTACTAGTTGAGTGTTCATTTCTTTCACATATTTGACATACAATGTTTTCAATAGATTTAAATTGACCACTCTTTTTCAATTCTAGTGCTTCGACTTTTCTAGCTAAAGATGCAAACTTGGCTTGAAGGTCATGATCTTCCCTAAGGTTGTACATACCTCCACTAGATGTATGAGGTTGAGTTTTACTCGGTGCCTCATATGTACCCACGGTGTCCCAATTTTGAGCATTTTCAGCTAACAAGTCTAAGTACTCCATTGCTTCATCAGGGTCTTTATCTTCAAAAGTTCCATTGCACATCAATTCAACCATTTGCCTATCTTCCGGTGTTAACCCTTCATAGAAATGTGAAACCAATCTCCATGTTTCAAAACCATGATGAGGGCAAGTACTAAGCAAGTCTCGATACCTATCCCAACATTTGTAAAATGTTTCTCCTGGTTTTTGAGTGAAAGTGGTGATTTGTCTTTTGAAAGAGTTTGTTCTATGAGATGGGAAAAACTTCTTTAAAAATTGTTGTTGCATTTCATCCCAAGCACGAATGGATCCTGGTCTTAAATTTTGTAGCCATGTTTTAGCTTTATCTTTTAATGAAAAAGGAAAAAGCTTTAATCTGATGGTGTTCATGCTACAATTTAAATTATTATATGTGTTGCAGACCTCCTCAAATTCTCTTAAATGCAAGTATGGATTTTCCAATTCCAAGCCATGAAATGAAGGTAAAAGTTGAATAATGTCTGGTTTAAAATTAAAAGGAGATGCATCGGGAGGAAAAACTATGCATGATGGTGCACTTGTTCTTGTGGGATTCATGTGGTCTCTAAGTGTTCTAGCATGGTTATTCTCATTATTTTCATTATGAAGTGATTGATTATCTTCTTCGGCCATATTTTCTGAAAATGATGAGGATATCCTACAAAGTCTACCACTTGATGTACGTGACCACACTCTCATGCACGTGTAGGAATAAAATAAAAAAGAAGAAGATAGCAAAAGAAGGAAGAAGAAAACAAAATAAAAAGAAACAAAAGAAAAGAAACAAAGTTATATACAAGAAAGGTGAAAAGAGAAAATAAAATAAATACTATAATTTATACAAGAACTTACCTCCCCGGCAACGGCGCCAAAAACTTGACACGACTAAAAGGTTGATGTCTTCTCCCAAGTGCAGGAGTGTCGAAGTAATAAATAACCCGGCAAGACCGGGGTCGAACCACAGGGAGGTTAATTGTAGAAATTATAAACGACAATAGTTGATGTAACCATATTATTCGATAGTTTCACCCACTTTTACCTAATGTTTTGTCCATGTTTTATATGTAAAATGCCTTGATATTCTTTGTTTTATGTTTTGAAGGCACTTTTGGATGAAAAATGCAAAAAGGAGTAAATTGGAGATAATTGGCAGATTTGACATTCAGTCGATGTTTTGTGCAGAGTGTGAGTTCTAGAGATCGAAATGAAGTGATTCCAGCGGCTCTAAAAAGCTAACATCCATACCTTTCTGGAAATGTAATGCAAGAAAAATACAAAGAGGAAGATCATGGAAATCACATCCTTCAAAGTCAAATCTCGTATTCTGCCACTGTTGACCTTTGTCCATTCAAAATTCCATATCTGGAGCTATAGAAGTCCAATTGATGCAAACTCAATTTTTTTGGATTCATGACTCAAAGGTCTAGAAACGCTCCAATTTTCAGCCAAAAACGATGTCAGATGAGGGCGATATGATGTTTCAAAGATGACAACTGAATTCTGCCAGCAATCAGGTTTCGTGAAGAAATGAGTCCAAATTATGTTTCGAAGCTTCTAAACTATCATCCAAGTTATAATTTCAGCAATTTAGCCCCTCTAGTAAATCAATCTAGAAGGTCAAGAAAAGTAGCCACCAACCTCAATCCACCAACCTCAAATCACCAACCACAAACCAGCTGTAAGTTGGAATGCTGCCATTGTCAAAGAAGGAGGCTACAATGGTGGGTTGTTTGTGGTGACTACTAATGTCAAAGTTTGGCAAGTTTGGCAGCCACCATTGTTGATAAAGAAGCAAGAGGAGCTGCCATTGAAGCCTATATATAGACATCAAGAGAGCCAAGAAAGAAGAGGGGGGAGTGCAATAGAATCAAAGAAAGGTGGTAGCAACTAGAAGTGAAGAAACACAAACTCTCCTCTCTACATACTAGAAATAATGCTTTCTTTTATCTTTAGGAGTAGTTGTTCAATAGATATGCAAGGCTAAGCTCTTTTCTTGGTTGCAAGGACGCAGAAACTTTCAGATTTTAAGAACTGTGAGATTTATTCTTCATTTATTTTCAGTTTGTATTATGAATGAGTATGATTGTTTTCCTATACATGTTTTCTATGATTGTTGTTGATAATTGCTAGAGCGGACTCTAAGTTATTATTATGAACAATCTATTGCTAAGTTTGATATCAAAACCGGAGTTAGGGTATATAAACTTGTGAAGCAACTAAGCTTGATAATTGTGGCGGAACTACGTTATTAAACTTAGGGAAAACATTCGATCAAAGCAACACAAGCAGACAACTTGGTTGTTAAGATTAATGAATTTATCTAGATCTTAAGGCTGCCATTAGATTAAATCATTAGTGCGGACACTGTGATTATTTGTTGGTTAGAGCTAGTTATACGGCGGATCCGTTAATTAACCAAAGTTAAGAAAAGATAAAAATTCAGAATATAAACTGGAGTTTCGTTTCAAGGATCGGTTCTGATTTCTGTAGGTGGATGTGTGCTTGTGACCAAGGTTTGTTTTCCTGATAAATTTCAGTTTCAATTGATTGTGTTCACTAGTTTAATTTCTTCCATATTTTAGATTATCGCAAATCAAAACCCCCCAATTGCATAACGTATAGCATAAAAATCTGAACTAAATCTTCCTCGTGGGATCGATCCCTTGCTTGCTCTATACTATCTTGTGTGATTTAAGCTAGGGTAATTAATTTGTGCGACCGCGACATCGCAACAAATTTTGACGCCGTTGTCGGGGAAGTAATTTTAGTTAATTCTTGTGCTTGTACTGTTATTTTTATTTGCTGTGATTATTATTTATTATTATTCAGAAAACAAAAAAAACAAAAAAAAATTTTTTTTGCTTGCGGCGGTACTGTTCACTTGCCGCAACGGTACTGTTCAAAACAGATTTGTTTGTGGAATTAAGGTTCGACCTTTTGTTTCCTGAAGGGAAATGACGTTTTGAACGAGACTAGTGGTAAACCACTAACCTTACCATTTCGAGGCCAAATTCCTCTGTTATCTAAGGTTTTTAGGCAATTTTAGTTTCCTAGCGTTGGATTTTCATATAATTTGCATTATTTTTTGTCTCTTGTGTGGTTTCTTTCTTTTGAATTTTCTTAGCAATTGATGCCTGTTGACACGACTAAAAGATTGATGTCTTCTCCCAAGTGCAGGAGTGTCGAAGTAATAAATAACCCGGTAAGACCGGGGTCGAACCACAAGGAGGTTAATTGTACAAATTATAAACAACAATTATAAACAACAATAATAGTAATAACGATAATAATAATAATAATAATAATAATAATAATAATAATAATAATAATAATAATAGTAGTAGTAGTAGTACTAATAATAATAATAATAATAATAACAATAACAATAATAATAATAATAAAGAAAGAGAAGAAGAAGAAGATGATGATGATGAGAACTTAGAGATGAAATATTAATGTAAGGATTAAACAATAATAATAACAAATGTCAAGGTTAGAGGTTCCACTAATGGTATATCAAACAAGTATAGTATAAACTCTTATTATTGAATTGAAAACCACACACAAAGGAGGTTCCAATCAGATTATATATTGTTAACATGATTACATTAGTCATCTTATTCAATTAATGCTAATACTTGTAAATCTCGTCAAGCATTCATGATTATAACTTATGTTAACAACAAATCAAGTTCCTTCCATAGCTCAGGTGTCGGTTATACCATACATTATGGGCTATGAAAGTGCCAAGCATTTGTTGTACCAAGTGTTATACAACATAAATCAAGATTAGTCATTTAACAAGCAAAGTATTAAAGAGTAAATAAGATAACAAATATAAAACATGTTAGTATCAAACATTAAAGTCCATATTAAGTTTACATTATACTTATTCTTACACCATTAGTGTAACCTTTTCACCTTGACATAATTAACTTAGCTAGACATAATGAAAGAAAGAAAAATAAATAAACAAAATAAGAACATAAAAGCTAACTAAGTAAAGGAAAGAAAATGAAAAGCATAAACTTGATATTAATGAAAGCAAAGCATAAAAATTACAAAAAATACAAAGAGAGAAAGGAAGAGCATGATCTTGATCTGAACACCAAGATGCCTAAATGCATGGCAAATGCCTCCTTTTATAGGCCAAAATTGGAAACTATTGATTTGATGACTAATTGATAAGTGGGTGGCCAACTTTTGACTTGGTGACAATCCTTATCTTCTCTTGTCTACCCAAAACGTCATTGATAACGTCAAAACTGGAGCCAGATGCAAACATGAAAGTTGTAGGCAATTGTCTCAGCTTTCTTGTGTAAAAAATTCAGCTCATTTGGACTTCTAGAACTCCAGATATGGCCAAAATACCGAACAGTGCTCGGGCTGGAAGACAGATTCGGGCTTCTTTGTTGTTGCTACAATTTGGACTTGATAATGGCCTTTTTAGATCTTGGGCTCCATATGAAAGTTGTAGGCCTATGTCTTACCTTTCCATCCATATAAATTGGACCTAAATCTGAGATCTGTAGCTCCAGATATGGCCCAATTACCGAACAGTGTTCCGGTTTGGATTGCACCGACATCTCTTCTCTAAGTTTAACCATCTCTTTATCCATGCAATTTAAGTTCTTCAAGTCATCAATCAATCCTTTCATTTATGTGATAGAACTGCATTAAACATAGACATTTACCACAAATTATAGGTATCTTATATTATTAGATACATTATTATAAAACATATTTTAGTTAAGGAGTTATTGATACTTCAAGTGCAAAATGATGATATAAAACCATGATAAAAATGCACTTTTAAGTACTAATCACACCCCTCAACCAGCTTATTACTAGTCCCTAGTAATTAAAGCGTTAAAACAATTTGCAAATTTCACAAAGCAAGGTATTCATCATTTAACTTCCATTAATCTATCCAGATAAACAAACTCTCATTAAATTTATATATCTGCTCAATACCACTTAACAAGATATTAATAAACCTTTCTTTCGTCAATGTATCAACACATAATTATGGGGCTTTTCTTGGAAGAAAACAAAATTTTTGTTCTAATGTTTAAGGTTAACTTCCTTGGGTTGGGATTACTATTTTTGTCTTTTTTTTTTTTTAACTCTATATACATATACTTTAAAAACATCATGCATCTTTAACCCATGTAACGAGCTTTCAGCTAATGACTCCCAGACCAGTTGGTCTTAGGGCATTAGGTGTTAAGACACCCCTACGAGCTTAGTAACTCGGGTCGTAGATACTGATATGTAGATAGTACAATGTTTGATTTCCTTAAGCTTTTCTCCTCAACCCATGTAACAAGCGTTGGGCCAATAGCTCCCAAGTCAGTTGACTTTAGGGTATTAGGTGTTAAAACACCCCTTCGGGCTTAATTGCTTAGGTTAGGGAGGCTACGAAACCAAACTTATCTACATTTTTATTATCATCATTTTTTTTCTTTTTTTTTCTCTTTTTTTTATGTTTTTTTTTAATTATATACAATTCCTTTCCCTTAGTTGTTACCTTTAACAAAAGAACATAAATAATGTAATAATCCAATATGCAACCCACAATCATATGTTAAAGTGTGTGTGTGTAAATTAAGGTTTAAGAATACATGTTAAATAAGTATATGAGCAGAATTAAGTGATAACAATACGAGAGTTTGTAAACCTGAATATTTCAGGAAGTATTATAATAGACCTTGTTAAGAATGGTTACTAAGATGCGTCTCAAGAGTCACTTTAACAAAAGAACTCCTTTACTCTGCCATCCTAGTAACAATAATTATGCACATGCTTTATGAAATGAAAAACAATTTTTTTTTTTTAATCAACTACTACCCTCTCCCCCAACCAAAACGAGACATTGTCCTCAATGTTCTAAGGTAGAAAGATAGAGTATAGAAGATATCACCTGAAATAACGAACACTGACAAAACCTGAAACACACTAAAACAAAAATAAGAAATAACAAAACACAATAATAAAACCAAAATACATAAAAATTCACAAATGAAGGCTCAAATCCAATCTAAGCTTTTTACGGCTTCCCGTAGATGACCAATTTATGCGACTCATGGAAGGATCAATCACAGGAATGAAAGATTGTAGTTGGTCAATCAATTGTTCAGCAGTAGAAGCAGAGATTATGATTTGTCGTGCAGAAGATGTTAGAAATTCCTGTTCCACAGCATGATCAAGAAAAGACAACAACTTATCATAATAACCATTAACATTTAACAAACCTATGGGTTTATGGTGAATGTGCAATTGAGCCCAAGAGGAAATATGAAAGATCTCTTCCAATGTGCCTAGACCACCTGGTAAAGCAATGAAAGCATCAGCATGGTTAAACATTGCATTCATTCGAGCCGACATTGTGGAGACCTGAAGTTCCTCTCCAATTGTTTTTCCAATGATGTCCCCTTGTGCCAAAGCTTCAGGGACGACTCCTAAAACTTGACTACCTCCTAAAAATGCAGCTATTGACACACCTCCCATTAACCCAAGACTGCCTCCCCCATACACTAAATGAATCTTTCTCTCAGCTAGCACCTGACCAAGATGATTTGCTAATTCTAAAAACTCCTTTTCTTTCCCAGGACTAGATCCACCGAAAACACAAATATTTCTAATATGATGACTTGAGGAACTTGCCATTTCTACACACTTCTGTATTTGTTGAATGTATGGGTTGAGTAGAAATGAAGGAAGAGAGGGTTTTATAGATGAGAAATTAGAAAGGCAATCATAACACCTATATGTAGGCCAGCTGGAGTCTCACACACTCTCTCTCTCTTTTTATTTATTTATTTATTTACTTTTGAAAAAAAAACATGTGTATTTACAGGTAGTTGTGATTGTGGCTCACATCTTCCCTTGGTTTTACGTCCAAGAACGGCTTAAACGCCCTCTATGGGTCGGGGATAGGCTTCCCATCCAGTTTTCTTAAAAACTGGCAAACAGGGTCTTTTTTAGTCAGATTCCCAAGACTAAGTCAATCATGTTCTTTATGAAATAGTGGCCATAAATCATGAATTGCACGATGCACATCTCCACTAGGATGCGTCTCAAGAGTCAATAGAAGATTATCTAAAGACTCCTTACTCAAGCCATCCTTAATGAATTGTATTTTATCTTCACGGTTTATAGATACCATTCCTAAAGAACGACATTGTGTATTACAAGTCCATCTAGCACATCGATGACAGACATCCAGTCGTTTTGCACGACGCTTCTTTGCAAAAGTGCTTTTACCTGTTCCAGGCATGTGTGAAATAAAGAAATTAGAGGACTCACCTGATAATCGGACCTTTGCTTCAATCAACCAGCGAATATCTTCAGGAATTTCATGATTCATTAACAATCTCAATCTTGCACATCTGGCACGGTAAATTTTTGTAATCGCATTCTGAGGCAGAGCGGGAAAATACTTTTTCAATTTTTCAAGATTAGTGTCCATTTTCAAATGAGAATTGGAAGAGAGATTCAAAGAATTGCACAGATATATACACAAATATCAGTAATTATGGGAAACTGAGAGAACCGACTTAAGTCACGGAGTACCGTTATCCGCCATTTGACCGGGGTGAGAGAAACTAGCAAAAATCACTCAAAAAAAAAAATGTGAGAAAAAAAATTAACCTTTATCTACAAGATCATTCCAACCAGTTGATTCATTTTTACTAGGAAAATTATCAAAGTAAGTTTTCAAACGATGTCCATTTTCCTTAAAATCATTGTCATTCATTGAATTCTCAATATCACAGTCCCCATAAGGATTGCTCCATCTTGGTCTTAGCTCTCTAGGGAATGCATAAAGTTGAGAATTATAAAACAAAACTTTTTGACCAGTATCAATTTTTTGACAATTTTCACAAGTTTTGCAGAATGCATGCGTGTCCTTGAACATGGTGGGCCAATAAAATCCATTTTGAAAGATTTTTGCAGCTGTCTTTTTTGACGAGAAATAACTTCCACATGCTTCAGAATGACAAAGTTTAATGACACTACTTACCTCATTGTCGGGAATGAATCTTTGAAATATTTGATTAGGACAATATTTGAATAAGTTAGGGTCATCACAGTAAAAGCTCTTCACTTCGTTCAAAAACGTTTCTTTGTCTTGGGTGCTCCAATCAGCTGGCAAATCTCCTAAAGTAAGAAAATTGATATTTTTATCATACCAAGGCATTGGACTAAGAGAAAGTAAGGATTCGTTAGGAAAGTAATCATCGATTGGTGTGATGTTAGATGTCGAATCTGTTGTCAATGTTGATAAAAGATTTGCATCAACATTTTCGGTGCTTGTTTCATCCGTCATTTCTTCCTCAGAATAAATCATTTGCAAATCTTCAGTTTCATCCAATTCATTTTTACTTAAAGTAGATTCAAGTTGATCATAAACTAATTCATCAATATGATCTACTTCTTGTAAATCATTATCATCTCCAGGTTGCTTGCAAATGTTGAAAATATTCATCTCCAATGTCATGTTTCCAAATGATAGCTTCATCAGTCCATTCCTACAATTAATCAATGCGTTAGAGGTTGCAAGGAACGGACGTCCTAAAATAACAGGAAATGAATTACATGCTTCAACAGGTTCTGTGTCCAAGACAAAAAAATCCGCAGGATAAATGAATTTATCGACTTGTACTAACACATCCTCAATTATTCCTCTAGGCACTTTTACAGATCTATCGGCAAGTAAAAGAGTTATAGAAGTTGGTTTTAACTCGCCTAGATTGAGACTCTGAAAAACTGAATATGGAAGTAAATTCACACTAGCTCCAAGATCAAGTAAGGCTCTTTCAATTTTATGCTCTCCAATAAAGCAAGAAATTGTAGGACAACCAGGGTCTTTATATTTCAAAGCATTATTGTTTTGAAGAATGGCACTTACTTGTTCAGCGAGAAAGGCTTTCTTTTTCACATTCAGTTTCCTCTTCACAGTGCATAGATCTTTCAAAAATTTAGCATAGGAAGGAACCTGTTTAATAGCATCCAATAAAGGTATATTGATCCTTACCTGTTTGAAACTTTCAAAAATTTCAGAGTTGTGATTAACTTTCCTTTGTTTGGTCATGGCTTGAGGAAATGGAAGTGCTGGCGGTGAATCAGTCGTTTCTTTGCAATTTTCAGATTCATCCTGTTCCTTACCCTCAGAGATTGACTCATCATCTTTCTCATAAGGTTCAAGAGAGGGTTTTTCAATAACCTTACCACTGTGCAGAGTAGTGACTGATTTGACTTGATCCATGTGTTGGTTTCCGGAACTACTTGCATTTGCATTGTATTGCCCCTTGGGATTTTGTTGTGGTTGAGATGGAAACTTACCTTTCTCTTGGAAACTGAGAGCAGATGTTAATCTAGCAAGAGTATCTTTAAAATCTGTCATGTTTTGAGCAAGTTGAGTATTGATTGTCTCTTGCTTTTCAATGAATGCATGCAATGTTTCCTCAAGATTTCTTCTAGGAGGTGGAGCATAAGGAGGTGCATATCCATGAGAATTTTGGAAATTATGGTGTGCTTGAAACGGTGGTTGTGAAGTTTGTGCATTGTTGTTCTCACTCTTCCAACTGAAATTTGGGTGATTCCTCCAACCAGGGTTGTATGTTTGGGAGTATGGGTTGTGGTTGGGCCTTTGGAAACTGTTTAAAGCATGAGCTTGTTCATGGAGACATTCTTTAAAAGAAGGCAAGGTTGGACAATCGTTGGTTGAGTGTTCATTTGTTTCACAAATTTGACACACAATGTTTTCAATAGATTTTAATTGACCACTCTTTTTCAATTCTAGTGCCTCGACTTTTCTAGCTAAAGATGCAAATTTGGCTTGAAAGTCATAATCTTCCCTAAGGTTGTACATACCTCCACTAGATGTATGAGGTTGAGTTTTACTCGGTGCCTCATATGTACCCGCAGTATCCCAATTTTGAGCATTTTCAGCTAACAAGTCTAAGTACTCCATTGCTTCATCAGGGTCTTTATCTTCAAAAGTTCCATTGCACATCAATTCAACCATTTGCCTATCTTTAGATGTTAACCCTTCATAGAAATGTGAAACCAATCTCCATGTTTCAAAACCATGATGAGGGCAAGTACTAAGCAAGTCTCGATACCTATCCCAACTTTTGTAAAATGTTTCTCCTGGTTTTTGAGTGAAAGTGGTGATTTGTCTCTTGAAAGAGTTTGTTCTATGAGATGGGAAAAACTTCTTTAAAAACTGTTGTTGCATTTCATCCCAAGCACGAATGGATCCAGGTCTTAAATTTTGTAGCCATGTTTTAGCTTTATCTTTTAATGAAAAAGGAAAAAGCTTTAATCTGATGGTGTTCATGCTACAATTTAAGTTATTATATGTGTTGCACACCTCCTCAAATTCCCTTAAATGCAAGTATGGATTTTCCAATTCCAAACCATGAAAAGAAGGTAAAAGTTGAATAATACCTGGTTTAAAATTAAAATGAGATGCATCGGGAGGAAAAACTATGCATGATGGTGCACTTGTTCTTGTGGGATTCATGTGGTCTCTAAGTGTTCTAGCACGGTTATTCTCATTATTTTCATTATGAAGTGATTGATTATCTTCTTCGGCCATATTTTCTGAAAATGATGAGGATACCCTACAAAGTCTACCACTTGATGTACGTGACCACACTCTCATGCACGTGTAAGAATAAAATAAAAGGAAGAAGAAAATAAAAGAAGAAGAAACAAGAGAAAAGAAACAAAGTTATATACAAGAAAAGTGAAAAGAGAAAATAAAATAAATACTATAATTTATACAAGAACTTACCTCCCCGGCAACGGCGCCAAAAACTTGACACGACTAAAAGATTGATGTCTTCTCCCAAGTGCAGGAGTGTCGAAGTAATAAATAACCCGGTAAGACCGGGGTCGAACCACAGGGAGGTTAATTGTACAAATTATAAACAACAATTATAAACAACAATAATAGTAATAACGATAATAATAATAATAATAATAATAATAATAATAATAATAATAGTAGTAGTAGTAGTACTAATAATAATAATAATAATAATAACAATAACAATAATAATAATAATAAAGAAAGAGAAGAAGATGAAGATGATGATGATGAGAACTTAGAGATGAAATATTAATGTAAGGATTAAACAATAATAATAACAAATGTCAAGGTTAGAGGTTCCACTAATGGTATATCAAACAAGTATAGTATAAACTCTTATTATTGAATTGAAAACCACACACAAAGGAGGTTCCAATCAGATTATATATTGTTAACATGATTACATTAGTCATCTTATTCAATTAATGCTAATACTTGTAAATCTCGTCAAGCATTCATGATTATAACTTATGTTAACAACAAATCAAGTTCCTTCCATAGCTCAGGTGTCGGTTATACCATACATTATGGGCTATGAAAGTGCCAAGCATTTGTTGTACCAAGTGTTATACAACATAAATCAAGATTAGTCATTTAACAAGCAAAGTATTAAAGAGTAAATAAGATAACAAATATAAAACATGTTAGTATCAAACATTAAAGTCCATATTAAGTTTACATTATACTTATTCTTACACCATTAGTGTAACCTTTTCACCTTGACATAATTAACTTAGCTAGACATAATGAAAGAAAGAAAAATAAATAAACAAAATAAGAACATAAAAGCTAACTAAGTAAAGGAAAGAAAATGAAAAGCATAAACTTGATATTAATGAAAGCAAAGCATAAAAATTACAAAAAATACAAAGAGAGAAAGGAAGAGCATGATCTTGATCTGAACACCAAGATGCCTAAATGCATGGCAAATGCCTCCTTTTATAGGCCAAAATTGGGAACTATTGATTTGATGACTAATTGATAAGTGGGTGGCCAACTTTTGACTTGGTGACAATCCTTATCTTCTCTTGTCTACCCAAAACGTCATTGGTAACGTCAAAACGGGAGCCAGATGCAAACATGAAAGTTGTAGGCAATTGTCTCAGCTTTCTTGTGTAAAAAATTCAGCTCATTTGGACTTCTAGAACTCCAGATATGGCCAAAATACCGAACAGTGCTCGGGCTGGAAGACAGATTCGGGCTTCTTTGTTGTTGCTACAATTTGGACTTGATAATGGCCTTTTTAGATCTTGGGCTCCATATGAAAGTTGTAGGCCTATGTCTTACCTTTCCATCCATATAATTTGGACCTAAATCTGAGATCTGTAGCTCCAGATATGGCCCAATTACCGAACAGTGTTCCGGTTTGGATTGCACCGACATCTCTTCTCTAAGTTTGACCATCTCTTTATCCATGCAATTTAAGTTCTTCAAGTCATCAATCAATCCTTTCATTTATGTGATAGAACTGCATTAAAAATAGACATTTACCATAAATTATAGGTATCTTATATTATTAGATACATTATTATAAAACATATTTTAGTTAAGGAGTTATTGATACTTCAAGTGCAAAATGATGATATAAAACCATGATAAAAATGCACTTTTAAGTACTAATCACCTGTGACCTGTTCTACTAATCAAATTCAAGTGCAGGTTGATTTTGAAATAGAAAGCACTTTACGCAGGTTAAGAAAGGAAGCTCGCCTCAACACCATGGCTATTGCAAGACAACAAACACTCAAGGAGCTTGCTGCTCCTAATGTGGAAAATCAGCCATTATGCATAAACATTGACAATAATGTAAACTTTGAGCTCAAATCTGGTTTTATACATTTGTTACCAACATTTAATGGTCTTGCAGGAGAAGATCCACATACTCATCTCAAGGAGTTCCATATGGTTTGTGTTGGCATGAAACCGAATGGAGTTGATGAAGAACAGGTTAAGTTGAAAGCTTTCCCTTTCTCTTTAAAAGGGGCAGCAAAGGCATGGCTTTTCTCTATTCTCCCAGGATCTATTGGAACTTGGAATGCCATGAAGAAGATTTTCCTTGAGAAGTATTTCCCAGCATCTCGAGTTGCCAACATAAGGAAAGAAATATGTGGGATTCAGCAATCTCATGGAGAGACACTCTCCAAGTATTGGGAAAGATTTGAGCAACTATGCATTCAATGTCCTCATCATCAAATACCCGATCAGTTGCTCATTCAATATTTCTATGAAGGATTAATGCCTACTGACCGTAGTATCATTGATGCTGCAAGTGGAGGCGCATTGGTGGATAAGACACCCGAGGCTGCACGCCAATTGATCTCAAACATGGCAGCCAACTCAAAACAGTTTGGCACTCGTGGAGACTTCTCCAACAAACGAGTAAATGAGGTAAGTATTTCTAACATTGAGAATAAAGTTAATGATCTTACTTCTCTTGTGCGTTCTTTGGCTTGTGGAAATGTGCAGCAGGTGAAAGTTTGTAGCATATGCTCCTTACAAGGACATGCTTCGGATATGTGCCCAACAATGCTAGAAGATTACATTGAACAAGCTAATGCAGTTGATGGAGCATTCAACGGACAACCCCAGCATAAATATGATCCCTTTTCCAACACGTACAATCCCGGATGGAGAGATCATCCCAACTTACGCTATGGCAACCCATCCCAACAAGGCAATCAAGGCCGACAATTCCATCCCCATGGATTTCAGCCCCAACAGAATTATCAAGCAAGACAACCCCCTCCATTCACAAACTCCAACGTTGTGGGGTCGTCATCCAATGATGATCTTCGTGAGATGATGAAAACTTTAGCTTCTAATACTGTTACCTTGCAACAAAATGTCATGTCTTTTCAACAGGAAACAAGGTCATGTATTCATAACTTGGAGAAACAAATGGGGCAAGTAGCTTCAAGTGTAGGGAAATTGGAGGCACAAATGAATGGAAAATTGCCTTCCCAAGCATTGAATCCAAAAGAGAATGTTAGTGCAATCATGCTGAGAAGTGGGAAAGAACTTGAAGAGAAAAGGTCAAAACAAATTGAGATGGAGGAAGAAGAAGAGATAGAAACTGAATTGAGTACAAAGAAGGAACATCATCCTTCTCCACAAACTAAAACATCGACCAACACTCCAAAGGTAACTCCTCACTCAATGAATTCCTGTTTTAAAGCAATTCCACCCTTTCCTGTTAGTTCTTCTAGGTCAAAGAAAGAGGACAAAGAAAAAGAAATTTTAGAGGTTTTCAAGAAAGTAGAACTCAACATTCCTTTGCTTGATGCTATCAAGCAAATTCCCAAATATGCCAAATTTTTGAAGGAGTTGTGTACTACCAAGAGAGCTTTCAAATTGAAAGGTCATGAAATGGTAAGTATGGGTGAAGTTGTGTCTGTTGTTGTTCAAAAGAATATGCCTTTAAAGCAGAAGGACCCAGGTGCGTTTACTATCCCATGTGTTATTGGTAATGCTAGTTTTAAAAAAGCCTTATGTGATTTAGGTGCATCCATTAGTGTTATGCCTAAACATGTTTATGATTCTCTTAGTCTGGAACCTTTGAATGAAACTAGCATTGTAATACAACTTGCAGATCGTAGTTTTGTTTACCCACTTGGTGTGATAGAAGATGTCCTAGTCAAGATTGATAGTTTGGTTATTCCATGTGATTTTTATATTCTTGATATGGAACATGATTCTTGTGATTTATTAACCAGCACTCCTATATTGTTTGGGAGACCATTCTTGAAAACTGCCAATACAAAGATTGATTGTGGTAAGGATACTTTGTCTATGGAGGTAGGAGATGAAAAGATTGAATTTAATTTTCATGATGCAATGACATATCCTTATAACAATGTTTATTCTATCACATGTTATGACCAAGTTGATAAGTGTATGCAGTAGGTTTGTGATTTTGATAGCGAAGATGGATTAAGCATAGCTTTCAGCTATGGCTATGATTTTACCAAGATAGAAGAGATGGAGAGGCATATATGTGTTCCCCAAAATGTGCATGAATCAGCATTGGCTATACAAGCTTCGCAAATTATCCTTCATGATGCAGGAGTCATTCCCCCCGTCACGGACAGTGAATGGGTGGCGTCTATCCTTTTGGTACCCAAAAGGACTGCCACCACGTTGAGAGAAAAACAAAATGATGCTTATGAGAATGCAAGGATTTACAAAGAAAAGACTAAGAATCTTCATGATCGAATGCTTACAAGAAAGGAATTTCATGTTGGAGATAAAGTCCTTCTTTATCATTCGCGTTTGAAACTTTTTCCTGGAAATTTGCACTCTCGTTGGATTGGACCCTTTGTTGTTTCTAATATTTTTCCTTATGGTGCAGTTGAAATTACAAGTTTAGAAACCAGCAAAGTACTCAAGGTCAATGGACATCGTTTGAAACCTTTCTATGAAGGTTGGACGGCAGAACTCACCGCTTCTATAGAGTTAGCTGAACCAATCTATGAAGAATGAGCATGCCACATGTCAAGCCAATGACATAAAACAAAAGCGCTTACTGGGAGGCCACCCAGCACAAAAAAAAAATATATATCAGATTTGCTTTCTTTTTCCTTATCTTTTACTTTTTTGTATTTTAATTTATTTTCTGCCATTCTCTTATGTTCCTTTGCTTTTATTTCAACATTGAGGACAATGTTGTGTTTTAAGTGTGGGGGTATTGGGAGAATTTTTATTTTCTTATTTTAGTTTTCTTTGTTGTTCAAAAAAAAAAAAAATTATGTTTGATCTTTTTAACTCCCATTGGTTTTTGAGAATATGAGTATTATGTATGAGAATTAATTGAGATAGATGAAGAGATAAATCAAATGAAAGAGTATGCATGCAAATTTTAAGGTTTAATTGGTTTAGGGATTGACTTTGAGAATATGCCATGTTGATTTTATAGTGTTATACCACTGCAAGTTTTTGAGCCTTCAAACATTGTATTCTTTGAGTGTGCATTCTTTCAATGATATGTATCTCTAGAACTTGCTTCATATCTTATTGAGATTATATTCCATTACAAATATACATGAAGATGATAAAGGCATTAGGAATTTCAATCACTTGAACCAAAAAGCCAACCTAAAGCATATTATCCTTAGTGAGCCCCTTTTGAGCTTATTTATCTTTTCTTTATCCATGTATAAGCCTTAACTTTATATATGTTTTCCTTTTCCCCTAGCCAAGGATTAGTAGAGCATATACTTGTGATATTTCATGGAATTATGGTTGGAAATTATGTGAAAAGACAGAAGAAGTGATGCTTGATGAAAAGATGGGCAAAAATTACAAAAAAAACAAAAAAGAAAAAAAGAAGAAGAAAAAATGTTCCTTTATGTTCTTAAGATTTTATGCTTAAAAACAAAAGCAGTTAAGCATTGGTGATTAAAGATGAAAAATTTATGAGCTTTGATGGAATATCTTGTTTGAAATATCATTTTTCGGAATGCTCTACTTTCTTTGATTTGAACCTTTTCTTTTACTCTCTTTTACCTCACCTTAACCTTAGCCCAATTACAACCGGAAAATAAGACCTTTTGATTCATGCATTGTTTGTAATATATTAATAATGGAGATGAGATTGAAAAGCAAGCTTATGGTAGAACATACTCTTTGATTGAATTTGAGAGATTTAGACACATAAACCCTAAACACATGAGTGTTGGAGTGTATATCAATGAGAGGACCTATCACTTTGGCATGACATAGATTTCATTTAAATACCGATGATTGATTGAATTTTGAAGTTTGCATGTAAACAAATTCATAAAAATTTATTTATTTTATTCTTTATTATTATATTCTTATTTATAATGCCTGTACTCTTGGACATTGATGGGAGATTAAGAGATTGATCATAGTTATTTTCAATTTAATTTTATTTATCCTTTCTCGAGGACGAGCAAGAGCTAAGTGTGGGGGTATTTGATGTAACCATATTATTCGATAGTTTCACCCACTTTTACCTAATGTTTTGTCCATGTTTTATATGTAAAATGCCTTGATATTCTTTGTTTTATGTTTTGAAGGCACTTTTGGATGAAAAATGCAAAAAGGAGTAAATTGGAGATAATTGGCAGATTTGACATTCAGTCGATGTTTTGTGCAGAGTGTGAGTTCTAGAGATCGAAATGAAGTGATTCCAGCGGCTCTAAAAAGCTAACATCCATACCTTTCTGGAAATGTAATGCAAGAAAAATACAAAGAGGAAGATCATGGAAATCACATCCTTCAAAGTCAAATCTCGTATTCTGCCACTGTTGACCTTTGTCCATTCAAAATTCCATATCTAGAGCTATAGAAGTCCAATTGATGCAAACTCAATTTTGTTGGATTCATGACTCAAAGGTCTAGAAACGCTCCAATTTTCAGCCCAAAACGATATCAGATAAGGGCGATATGATGTTTCAAAGATGATAACTGAATTCTGCCAGCAATCAGGTTTCGTGAAGAAATGAGTCCAAATTATGTTTTGAAGCTTCTAAACTATCATCCAAGTTATAATTTCAGCAATTTAGCCCATCTAGTAAATCAATCTAGAAGGTCAAGAAAAGTAGCCACCAACCTCAATCCACCAACCTCAAATCACCAACCACAAACCAGCTGCAAGTTGGAATGCTGCCATTGTCAAAGAAGGAGGCTACAATGGTGGGTTGTTTGTGGTGACTACTAATGTCAAAGTTTGGCAAGTTTGGCAGCCACCATTGTTGATAAAGAAGCAAGAGGAGCTGCCATTGAAGCCTATATATAGACATCAAGAGAGCCAAGAAAGAAGAGGGGGGAGTGCAATAGAATCAAAGAAAGGTGGTAGCAACTAGAAGTGAAGAAACACAAACTCTCCTCTCTACATACTAGAAATAATGCTTTCTTTTATCTTTAGGAGTAGTTGTTCAATAGATATGCAAGGCTAAGCTCTTTTCTTGGTTGCAAGGACGCAGAAACTTTCAGATCTTAAGAACTGTGAGATTTATTCTTCATTTATTTTCAGTTTGTATTATGAATGAGTATGATTGTATTCCTATACATGTTTTCTATGATTGTTGTTGATAATTGCTAGAGCGGACTCTAAGTTATTATTATGAACAATCTATTGCTAAGTTTGATATCAAAACCGGAGTTAGGGTATGTAAACTTGTGAAGCAACTAAGCTTGATAATTGTGGCGGAACTACGTTATTAAACTTAGGGAAAACATTCGATCAAAGCAACACAAGCAGACAACTTGGTTGTTAAGATTAATGAATTTATCTAGATGTTAAGGCTGCCATTAGATTAAATCATTAGTGCGGACACTGTGATTATTTGTTGGTTAGGGCTAGTTATACGGCGGATCCGTTAATTAACCAAAGTTAAGAAAAGATAAAAATTCAGAATATAAACTGGAGTTTCGTTTCAAGGATCGGTTCTGATTTCTGTAGGTGGATGTGTGCTTGTGACCAAGGTTTGTTTTCCTGATAAATTTCAGTTTCAATTGATTGTGTTCACTAGTTTAATTTCTTCCATATTTTAGATTATCGCAAATCAAAACCCCCCAATTGCATAACGTATAGCATAAAAATCTGAACTAAATCTTCCTCGTGGGATCGATCCCTTGCTTGCTCTATACTATCTTGTGTGATTTAAGCTAGGGTAATTAATTTGTGCGACCGCGACATCGCAACAATAGTACAACAACAACAATAATAATAACAACAACAATAATAATAGTAATAACAATAATAACAACAATGACAATAATAATAATAATAATAATAATAATAATACTAGTAGTAATAATAATAATAATAATAAAGAAAGAGAAGAAGAAGAAGATGATGAGAACTTGGAGATGAAATATTAATGTATGGATTAAATAATAATAATAACAAATGTCAAGGTTAGAGGTTCCACTAATGGTATATCAAACAAGTATAGTATAAACTCTTATTATTGAATTGGAAACCACACACAAAGGAGGTTCCAATCAGATTATATATTGTTAACATGATTACATTAGTCATCTTATTCAATTAATGCTAATACTTGTAAATCTTGTCAAGCATTCATGATTATAACTTATGTTAAGAACAAATCAAGTTCCTTTCATAGCTCAGGTGTCAGTTATACCATACATTATGGGCTATGAAAGTGCCAAGCATTTGTTGTACCAAGTGTTATACAACATAAATCAAGATTAGTCATTTAACAAGCAAAGTATTAAAGAGTGAACAAGATAACAAATATAAAACATGTTAGTATCAAACATTAAAGTCCATATTAAGTTTACATTATACTTATTCTCACACCATTAGTGTAACCTTTTCACCTTAACATAATTAACTTAGCTAGACATAATGAAAGAAAGAAAAATAGATAAACAAAATAAGAACATAAAAGCTAACTAAGTAAAGGAAAGGAAATGAAAGGCATAAACTTGATATTAATGAGAGCAAAGCATAAATATTACAAAAAATACAAAGAGAGAAAGGAAGAGCATGATCTTGATCTGGAAACCAAGATGCCTAAATGCATGGCAAATGCCTCCTTTTATAGGCCAAAATTGGGAACTATTGATTTGATGACTAATTGATAAGTACGTGGCCAACTTTTGACTTGGTGACAATCCTTATCTTCACTTGTCTGCCCAAAACGTCATTGATAACGTCAAAATTGGAGCCAGTTGCAAACATGAAAGTTGTAGGCAATTGTCTTAGCTTTGTTGTGTAAAACATTCAGCTCATTTGGACTTCTAGAACTCCAGATATGGCCAAAATACCGAACAGTGCTCGGGCTGGAAGATAGATTCGGGCTTCTTTGTTGTTGCTATAATTTGGACTTGATAGTGACCTTTTTAGATCTTGGGCTCCATATGAAAGTTGTAGGCCTATGTCTTACCTTTCCATCCATATAAATTGGACCTAAATCTGACATATATAGCTCTAGATATAACCCAATTACCGAACAGTGTTCCGGTTTGGATTGCACCGACATCTCTTTTCTAAGTTTGGCCATCTCTTTATCCTTGCAATTTAAGTTCTTCAAATCATCAATCAATCCTTTTATTTATGTGATAGGCCTGTATTAAAAATAGACATTTACCACAAATTATAGGTATCTTATATTATTAGATACATTATTATAAAACATATTTTAGTTAAGGAGTTATTGATACTTCAAGTGCAAAATGATGATATAAAACCATGATAAAAATGCACTTTTAAGTACTAATCAGTCATGTTTTGAACAAGTTGAGTATTAATTGTCTCTTGCTTTTCAATGAATGCATGCAATGTTTCCTCAAGATTTCTTCTAGGAGGTGGAGCATAAGGAGGTGCATATCCATGAGAATTTTGGAAATTGTGGTGTGCTTGAAATGGTGGTTGTGAAGTTTGTGCATTGTTGTTCTCACTCTTCCAACTGAAATTTGGGTGATTTCTCCAACCAGGGTTGTATGTTTGGGAGTATGGGTTGTGGTTGGGCCTTTGGAAACTGTTTAAAGCATGAGCTTGTTCATGGAGACATTCCTTAAAAGAAGGCAAGGTTGGACAATCATTGGTTGAGTGTTTATTTGTTTCACAGATTTGACACACAATGTTTTCAACAGATTTTAATTGACCACTCTTTTTCAATTCTAGTGCCTCCACTTTTCTAGCTAAAGATGCAAATTTGGCTTGAAGGTCATGATCTTCCCTAAGGTTGTATATACCTCCATCAGATGTATGAGGTTGAGTTTTACACGGTGCCTCATAAGTACCCGCGGTGTCCCAATTTTGAGCATTTTCAGCTAACAAGTCTAAGTACTCCATTGCTTCATCAGGGTCTTTATCTTCAAAAGTTCCATTGCACATCAATTCAACCATTTGCCTATCTTTAGGTGTTAACCCTTCATAGAAATGTGAAACCAATCTCCATGTTTCAAAACCATGATGAGGGCAAGTACTAAGCAAGTCTCGATACCTATCCCAACATTTATAAAATGTTTCTCCTGGTTTTTGAGTGAAAGTGGTGATTTGTCTCTTGAAAGAGTTTGTTCTATGAGATGGGAAAAACTTCTTTAAAAATTGTTGTTGCATTTCATCCCAAGCACGAATGGATCCTGGTCTTAAATTTTGTAGCCATGTTTTAGCTTTATCTTTTAATGAAAAAGGAAAAAGCTTTAATCTGATGGTGTTCATGCTACAATTTAAGTTATTATATGTGTTGCACACCTCCTCAAATTTCCTTAAATGCAAGTATGGATTTTCCAATTCTAAACCATGAAAAGAAGGTAAAAGTTGAATAATACCTGGTTTAAAATTAAAATGAGATGCATCGGGAGGAAAAACTATGCATGATGGTGCACTTGTTCTTGTGGGATTCATGTGGTCTCTAAGTGTTCTAGCACGATTATTCTCATTATTTTCATTATGAAGTGATTGATTATCTTCTTCGACCATATTTTCTGAAAATGATGAGGATACCCTACAAAGTCTACCACTTGATGTACGTGACCACACTCTCATGCACGTGTAGGAACAAAATAAAAAGAAGAAGAAAACAAAAGAAGAAGAAACAAGAGAAAAGAAATAAAGTTATATACAAGAAAAGAGAAAAGAGAAAATAAAATAAATACTATAATTTATACAAGAACTTACCTCCCCGGCAATGACGCCAAAAACATGACACGACTAAAAGGTTGATGTCTTCTCCCAAATGCAGGAGTGTCGAAGTAATAAATAACCCGGTAAGACCGGGGTCGAACCACAAGGAGGTTAATTGTACAAATTATTCACAACAATAACAACAACAACAATAGTAGTAGTAGTAGTAATAATAATAATAATAATAATAATAATAATAATAATAATAATACTAGTAGTAGTAGTAGTAGTAGTAGTAGTAGTAAAGAAAGAGAAGAAGAAGAAGATGATGAGAACTTGAAGATGGAAAATTAATGTAAGGATTAAACAATAATAATAACAAATGTCAAGGTTAGAGGTTCCACTAATGGTATATCAAACAAATATAGTATAAACTCTTATTATTGAATTGGAAACCACACACAAAGGAGGTTCCAATCAAATTATATATTGTTAACATGATTACATTAGTCATCTTATTCAATTAATGCTAATACTTGTAAATCTCGTCAAGCATTCATGATTATAACTTAAGTTAACAACAAATCAAGTTCCTTTCATAGCTCAGGTGTCGGTTATACCATACATTATGGGCCATGAAAGTGCCAAGCATTTGTTGTACCAAGTGTTATACAACATAAATCAAGATTAGTCATTTAACAAGCAAAGTATTAAAGAGTGAACAAGATAACAAATATAAAACATGTTAGTATCAAACATTAAGGTCCATATTAAGTTTACACTATACTTATTCTTCCACCATTAGTGTAACCTTTTCACCTTGACATAATTAACTTAGCTAGACATAATGAAAGAAAGGAAAACAAATAAACAAAATAAGAACATAAAAGTTAACTAAGTAAAGGAAAGGAAATGAAAGGCATAAACTTGATATTAATGAAAGTAAAGCATAAACATTACAAAAAATACAAAGAGAGAAAGGAAGAGCATGATCTTGATCTGAACACCAAGATGCCTAAATGCATGGCAAATGCCTCCTTTTATAGGCCAAAATTGGGAACTATTGATTTGATGACTAATTGATAAGTGGGTGGCCAACTTTTGACTTGGTGACAATCCTTATCTTCTCTTGTCTGTCCAAAACGTCATTGATAACGTCAAAATTGGAGCCAGTTGTAAACATGAAAGTTGTAGGCAATTGTCTCAGCTTTCTTGTGTAAAAACTTCAGCTCATTTGGACTTCTAGAACTCCAGATATGGCCAAAATACCGAACAGTGCTCGGGCTGGAAGACAGATTCGGGCTTCTTTGTTGTTGCTACAATTTGGACTTGATAATGGCCTTTTTAGATCTTGGGATCCATATAAAAGTTGTAGGCCTATGTCTTACATTTCCATCCATATAAATTGGACCTAAATCTAAGATATATAGCTCCAGATATGACCCAATTACCGAACAGTGTTCCAGTTTGGATTGCACCGACATCTCTTTTCTAAGTTTGGCCATTTCTTTATCCTTGCAATTTAAGTTCTTCAAGTCATCAATCAATCCTTTCATTTATGTGATAGGCCTGCATTTAAAATGAACATTTACCATAAATTAAAGGTATCTTATATTATTAGATATATTATTATAAAACATGCTTTAGTTAAGGAGTCATTGATACTTCAAGTGCAAAATGATGATATAAAACCATGATAAAAATGTACTTTTAAGTACTAATCACCTATCAGCTATCAGGTAAGCGCTCTACACTCTTTCCACTTTTGAAAATTTAATTACCTAGCCATTGTAGCATGCATATGCATGCAATAGTGGCAGAATTGGTTACTAGTTTGGGCTAGTAACGGGGTTGGGTTTGAAGGGCCATCCTTCATTTTTTTTTCTAAACTGTTTAGTTTTATTGCAAACTTTAAGAATATATGTGTATGGTTTGTTGTCTTTAATTACGATTAATTGTGATGCTTGTGTTTTTTATAAAAAAAAATATAAAAAAATGTTTTTGTATGTTGCATATGACTAATATCCTAACATGTTTCGAATATTTTTTATATAGAAAAATAAATATTTCATGTTTTGAAAATGTGTTTTAGCATGGATTTCTTAAATACAAAAATTATTTTCTTACATTCTGAATTTTACAACATGTTTGTAAAACTTTAAAATATGTTGGCTAATATTTCAAAAATACAAAAATCTTATTTTTAGAAAAATTCATCTATTATTCACCGTTAATGTTTGGATAAAGAAATCCCAAAGGGATGAATATCCAAAATATTATTGGAAATAACTTGTTATTATTCACTGTTAATGTTTAGATAAGGAAACCCTAAGTAGTTAATATCCAAAATATTTTTTTAGGAATAATAAGTTATCACACATCCTTGAAAGAAGCCTCGATTATAATTAAGGACATTTCAATTTTTTTTACTCTATGGTTTACGAGTCGTGAGGGTATGAAACATTAAAGCAAAAGAACTCTTTTAATGCGCTCTAAATTTCCTTAGATTTCTAAATCTTTGTTCTTTTACCTTGTAATTTACAAGTCGCAAACACTTGAAATACTAAGGGAAAAATGAGCTTTTAAAGCATATAGAATCTCCTTGGATTTCTATCTTAATAAATTTAGTTTGAATCAAACACAGATTTCACTACAAGATTTCATAGTTTTATCGATGGCAATATTATATCAGTATATGATTCAGAGTTCGTTGATAATTTCTTTACCAATGGAATAAATCCATCACCTTTCCTTTTACTAGTAATACCACCGTTCGTCGCTATATTGGTCGGCAACATAAAAAAAACATTTGCTAATGGTTTTACAGATGGAACTTGCATGCCAAGAAAAAATTTTCCCACTTGAAATATACTGATGGATTTACCCCGTCAATGATAGCATAACATATCAATGGATACATATCATCGGTCAAGTTGTCAGTGAGTGTAAAATACCGACCGAAGATATCCATCTATATATTTATCGATCATTATAGTAGGTACAATCAAATACCAACAAATACATTCTATTAGTAACATTGTCGATGAGTGTATAAAATATCGATCGAATTATCTATATGTAAATTCATTAGTGATTGTGACAGCTACTGTTAAATGGCGATGGATATATTACATTGATAATCCTTTGTGATTATTTTTAAATATATTTTTTAAAAAATTATTTAGAATACATAATATAAAATTATATAAACTAATAATGAAAAAAAAACCATTTATGAAAATAAATTTTTTATTAAACATCAAAAACAAAAATAATATTTATAATAAACTAAATATGTTTTAAAAAAAAATATTAAATGAACTATTAAAGTTAACTAATATTCATTACAAATTAATATAATGGTAAAGCTAGAGTTGGAGGAGGAGAACGAGGCTGGTTGTTAAACGACCAAAAAGAAGGAGGCGCACATGTATTACCACTCTATGATGCCATGTTCATGACCACTTCACAAAGTTGTTCATGATTCATTTTGAGTTGTGCATGCTCTATTGATAGCTGATCGTATTTTTTGGTTAGCTCAATCATGTGTTGCTGCAAGGCCACAACCACATTGTATTGGGTGTTGGATACAGATTGAGAGCTCCTAACAGTTGAAACACTACAGGTCTTTGACATGACTAAAAGATTAATATCTTCTCATAAGTACAGGAGTGTCGAGGTAATAAATAACCCAGCAAGACCGTGGTCGAACCATAGGAAGGTTAATTATGTAAATTATAAATGATAATAATACAACAATAATACCAATAACAACAATAATAATAATGATAACAACAATAATAATAGTAGTAATAGTAGTAGTAGTAGTAGTAAGATAAGAGTTAACTAAGGAAAGGAAATGAAAGACATAAACTTGATATTAATGAAAGCAAAACATAAACATTACAAAAAATACAAAGAGAGAAAGCAAGAGCATGATATTGATCTGGAAACCAAGATGCCTAAATGCATGGCAAATGCCTCCATTTCTAGGCTAAAATTAGGAGCTATAAATTTTATGACTAATTGATGAGTGGGTGACCAACTCTTGACTTGGTGACAATCCTTATCTTCTCTTGTCTACCCAAAACTTCATTGATAATGTCAAAATTAGAGTAACTTAAAAACATGAACATTGTAGGAAATTGTCTTAAATTTCTTATGTAAAAAATTCAGGTTATTTGGACTTCTATAACTCTAGATATAGGTCAAACACTGAATAGTGCTAAGGCTGAAAGACAAAATCAGACTTCTTTGTTGTTGACAAAATTTGGACTTGAAAATGGCCTTTTTAAGTCTTGGTGTCCATATGAAAGTAGTAGGCATATGTCTTACACCTCTAAATATGACCTAATTACCGAACAGTGTTCCGATTTGGTTTGCACTGACATCTCTTTTCTAAGTTTGGTGATTAGTACATAAAAGTGTATTTTTATCATGGTTTATATTATCATTTTGCAGTTGAAGTATCAATAACTCCTTAACTAAAGCATGTTTTATAATAATATATCTAATAATATGAGATACCTTTAATTTGTGGTAAATGTTTATTTTAAATGCAGGCCTATCACATAAATGAAAGGATTGATTGATGACTTTAAGAACTTAAATTGCAAGGATAAAGAGATGGTCAAACTTAGAAATGAGATGTCGGTGCAATCCAAACTGGAACACTGTTCGGTAATTGGGTCATATCTAGAGCTATAGATCTCAGAGTTAGGTCCACTTTATATAGATGGAAAGGTAAGACATAGGCCTACAACTTTTATATGGAGCCCAAGATCTAAAAAGGTAATTTTCAAGTCCAAATTGTAGCAACAACAAAGAAGTCTGAATCTATCCTCCAGCCTGAGCACTATTCAGTATTTTGGCCATATCTGGAGTTCTAGAAGTCCAAATGAGCTGAATTGTTTACACAAGACAAATGAGACAATTGCCTACAACTCTCATGTTTTCAAGTGGCTCCAATTTTGACGTTATCAATTACGTTTTGGGCAGACAAGAGAAGATAAGGATTGTCACCAAGTCAAGGGTTGGCCACCCACTTATCAATTAGTCATCAAATCAATAGTTCCCAATTTTGGCCTATAAAAGGAGGCATTTGCCATGCATTTAGGCATCTTGGTGTCCAGATCAAGATCATGCTCTTCCTTTCTCTCTTTGTATTTTTTGTAATGTTTATACTTTGCTTTCATTAATATCAAGTTTATGCCTTTCATTTCCTTTCCTTTATTTAGTTAACTCTTATCTTATTTATGTTCTTATTTTGTTTATTTATTTTTATTTCTTTCATTATGTCTAGCTAAGTTTATTATGTCAAGGTGAAAAGGTTATACTAATGGTCTAAGAATAAGTATAACATAAACTTAATATGGACTTTAATGTTTGATACTAACATGCTTTATATTTGCTATGTTGTTCACTCTTTAATACTTTGCTTGTTAAATAACTAATCTTGATTTATGTTGTATAACACTTCGTACAACAAATGCTTGGCACTTTCATAGTTCATACTGTATGGTATAACCGACACCTGAGCTATGAAAGGAACTTGATTTGTTGTTAACATAAGTTATAATCATGAATGCTTGATGAGATTTACAAGTATTAGCATTAATCGAATAAAATGACTAATTAATCATGTTAATAATCCATAATCTGATTGGAACCTCCTTTATGTGTGGTTTCCAATTAAATAATAAGAGTTTATAGTATACTTGTTTGACATACCATTAGTGGAATCTCTAACCTTGACATTTGTTATTATCATTGTTTAATCGTTACATTAATATTTCTTCTCAAAGTTCTCATCTTCTTCTTCCTCTTCTCCTTCTTTATTATTATTATTGTTGTTGTTGTTGTTGTTGTTGTATTGTTGTTGTTTATAATTTGTACAATTAACCTCCCTGTGGTTTGATCCCGGTCTTGTCGGGTTATTTATTACTTCAACACTCCTGCACTTGGGAGAAGACATTAATCTTTTAGTCGTGTCAAGTTTTTGGTGTCGTTGCCGGGGACGTAAGTTCTTGTATAAATTATAGTTTTTATTTTATTTTCTCTTTTCACTTTTCTTGTATATAACTTTGTCTCTTTTGTTTAGTTTCTTCTTATTTTGTTTTCTTCCTTCTTCTTTTCTTCTTCATTTTATTCTATTCATACATGATTAGTACTTAAAAGTGTATTTTTATCATGGTTTTATATCATCATTTTGCACTTGAATCATGAATAACTCATTAACTAAAGCATGTTTTATAATAATATATCTAATAATATAAGATACCTTTAATTTATGGTAAATCTTTATTTTAAATGAAGGCCTATCACATAAATGAAAGGATTGATTGATGACTTTAAGAACTTAAATTGCAAGGATAAAGAGATGGTCAAACTTAGAAATGAGATGTCGGTGCAATCCAAACTGGAACACTATTCGGTAATTGGGTCATATCTGGAGCTATAGATCTCAAATTTAGGTCTACTTTATATGGATGGAAAGGTAAAACATAGGCCTATAACTTTTATATGGAGCTCAAGATCTAAAAAGGCCATTTTCAAGTCCAAATTGCAGCAACAATAAAGAAGGCTAAATTTGTCCTCCAGCCCGAGCACTGTTCAGTATTTTGGCCATATCTGGAGTTATAGAAGTCCAAATGAGCTAAATGTTTTACAGAAGAAAGCTGAGACAATTTTCTACAATGTTCATGTTTTTGAGTGGCTCTAATTTTGACATTATTAATGACGTTTTGGGCAGATAAGAGAAGATAAGGATTGTCACCAAGTCAAGAGTTGGCCACCCACTCATCAATTAGTCATCAAATCAATAGTTTCTAATTTTGGCCTATAAAAGGAGGAATTTGCCATGCATTTAGGCATCTTGGTTTCGAGATCAAGATCATGCTCTTCGTTTCTCTCTTTATATTTTTTGTAATGTTTATGCTTTGCTTTCATTAATATCAATTTTATGCCTGTCATTTCCTTTCCTTTACTTAGTTAATTTTTATCTTGTTTATGTTCTTATTTTGTTTATTTATTTATTTCTATTTCTTTCATTATGTTTAGCTAAGTTTATTATGTCAAGGTGAAAAGGTTACACTAATGGTGTAAGAATAAGTATAGTATAAACTTAATATGGACTTTAATGTTTGATACTAACATGTTTTGTATTTGTTATCTTGTCCACTCTTTAATACATTGCTTGTTAAATGACTAATCTTGATTTATGTTGTATAACACTTGGTACAACAAATGCTTGCCACTTTCATAACCCATATCATATGGTATAACCGACACCTAAGCTATGAAAAGAACTTGATTTGTAATTAACATAAGTTATGATCATAAATGCTTGACGAGATTTACAAGTATTAGCATTAATTGAATAAGATGACTAATGTAATGATGTTAACAATATATAATCTAATTGGAACCTCCTTTGTGTGTGGTTTCCAATGGAATAAGAAGAGTTTATACTATACTTGTTTGACATACTATTAGTGAATCCTCTAACCTCATTTGTTATTATCATTGTTTAATCTTTACGTTAATATTCCATCTCAAAGTTCTCATCTTCATCTTCTTCTTCTTTTTCTTTATTATTATTATTAGTATTAGTATTACTATTATTATTATTATTATTGTTGTTGTTGTTGTTATTACTATTACTATTATTGTTGATGTTATTGTTATTGTTGTTGTATTATTGTTTTTTATAATTTATACAATTAACCTCCTTGTGGTTCGACACCGATTTTGCCGTGTTATTTATTACTTCGACACTCCTGCACTTGGGAGAAGACATCAATCTTTTGGTCGTGTCAAGTTTTTGGCGCCGTTGCCGGGGAGGTAAGTTTTTGTATAAATTATAATATTTATTTTATTTTCTTTTTTTACTTTTCTTGTATATAACTTTATTTTTTTTGTTTTGTTTGTCTTTATTTTGTTTTCTTCCTTCTTCTTTTGTTTTCTTTTTTCTTTTATTCTATTCCTACACGTGCATGAGAGTGTGATCACGTACATCAAGTGGTAGACTTTGTAGGGTATCCTCATCATTTTCCGAAAATATAGCCGAAGAAGATATTCAATCACTTTATAATGAGAATAATGAGAATAACCGTGTTAGAACACTTAGAGACCACATGAATCCCATAAGAACAAGTGCTCCATCATTCATAGTTTTTCTTGCCAATGCATCTTATTTTAATTTTAAGTCAGGTAGTATTCAACTTAGAATTGGAAAATCCATACTTGCATTTAAGGAAATTTGAGGAGGTCTGCAACACATAATAATTTAAATTGTAGCATGAACACCATCGGATTAAAACTTTTTCCTCTTTCATTAAAAGATAAAACTAAAACATGGCTACAAAATTTGTGACCAGGATCCATTCATGCTTGGGATGAAATGCAACAACAATTTTTGAAGTTTTTCCCATCTCATAGAACAAACTCTTTCAAAAGATAAATCACCACTTTCACTCAAAAACCAGGAGAAATATTTTACCAATGTTGGGATAAGTATCGAGACTTGCCTATACTTGCCCTCATCATGATTTTGAAACATGGAGATTGGTTTCACATTTGTATGAAGGGTTAAACCTAAAGATAGGCAAATGGTTGAATTGATGTGGAATGGAACTTTTAAAGATAAAGACCCTGATGAAATAATGGAGTACTTAGACTTGTTAGCTGTAAATGCTCAAAATTGGGACACTACGGGTATTTATGTGGCACCTAGTAAAACTTATCCTCATTCATCTAGTGGAGATATGTATAAATTTAGGGAAGATCATGACCTTCAAGCCAAGTTTGTATCTTTAGCTAGAAAAGTCGAGACACTAGAATTGAAAAAGAGTGGTCAATTAAAATCTATTGAAAACATTGTGTGTCAAATATGTGAAACAAATGAACACTCAACCAATAACTGTACAACCTTGCCTTCTTTTAAGAAATGTCTCCATGAACAAGCCCATGCTTTAAATAGTTTTGAAAGGTCCAATCACAACCCATATTCACAAACATACAATTCTAGTTGGAGAAATCACCCAAATTTTAGTTGGAAGAGTGACAATGCACAAACTTCAACACAACAGTTTCAAGCACACCATAATTTCCAAAATTATCATGGATATGCACCTCTTTATGCTCCACCTCCTACAAGAAATTTTGAGGAAACTTTGTACGTAGTCATTGAAAAGCAAGAGATAATCAACACTCAACATGCTCAAAGCATAACAGATTTTAAAGAGAAAGGTAAGTTTCCATCTCAACCATAGCAAAATTCCAAGGGGCAATACAATGCAAATGCAAGTAGTTTTGGAAGTCAACACATGGATCAAGTCAAATCAGTCATCACTCTTTGTAGTGGTAAGGTTATTAAAAAACCCACTCTTCAACCTTATGAGAAAGATGATGAGTCAATCTCTAAGGGTAAGGAAGGGGTTGAATTTGAATATTGCAAGGAAAATACTGATTCCGTGCCAGCACTTCCATTTCCTCATACCATGGCTAATCAAGAAGAAATCGAGGATGAAAAAGGCACCGAAAATGTTGATGCGGATCTTTTATCAAAAGTGACAACAGATTCGACACCCGACATCACATCAATCGATGATTACTTTCCTGATAAATCTCTACTTTCTCTTAGTTCAACGCCTTGGTTTGCTAAAAATATCAATTTTCTTACTTTAGAATTTTTTCTAACTCATTGGAGTACTGAAGACAAAAGAAACATTTTGAGCAACATGCAAAATCTTGATTGGGATGACCCTTACTTATTCAATTATTGTCCTGATCAAATATTTCAAAAATGCATGTAGGGGTGTCTTAACACCTAATGCCCTAAGACCAACTAGTTTGGGATTCCATAGCTGAAAGATCGTTACATGGGTTAAAGATGCATGATGTTTTAAATTATATGTATATATATTAAAAAAAAGACAAAAATAATAATCCCAACCCAAGGAAGTTAACCTTAAACATTAGAACAAAAAATTTGTTTTCTTCCAAGAAAAGCCCTATAATTATATGTTGATACATTGAGCATAAAAGAAAGGTTTATTAATATCTTGTTAAGAGGTATTGATCAGATATATAAATTTAATGAGAGTTTGTTTATTTGGATAGATTAATAGAAGTTAAATGATGAATACCTTGCTTTGTGGAATTTATAAATTGTTTTTCTATTTTAACGCTTTGATTACTAGGGACTAGTAATAAGTTGATTGGGGGGTGTGATTAGTACTTAAAAGTGCATTTTTATCATAATTTTATATCATCATTTTGCACTTGAAGTATCAATAACTCCTTAAGTAAAACATGTTTTATAATAATATATCTAATAATATAAGATACCTTTAATTTGTGATAAATGTTCATTTTAAATGCACGCCTATCACATAAATGAAAGGATTGATTGATGACTTTAAGAACTTAAATTGCAAGGATAAATAGATGGCCAAACCTAGAAAAGAGATGTTGGTGCAATCCAAATTAGAACACTGTTCGGTAATTAGGTCATAACTAGAGCTATAGATCTCAGATTTAGGTCTGGTTTATATGGATGGAAAGGTAAGACATAGGTCATCTCTTTGTCCTTTTAATTTTAGTTCTTAGATTCATCAATCAGTCCTTTCATTTATGTGATAGGCCTGCATTTAAAATGAACATTTACCACAAATTAAAGGTATCTTATATTATTAGATATATTATTATAAAGCATGCTTTAGTAAAGGAGTTATTGATACTTCAAGTGCAAAATGATGATATAAAACCTTGATAAGAAATATATTTTTAAGTACTAATTACACCCGTCAACCAGCTTATTATTAGTCTCTAGTAATAAAAGCATTAAAATAGAAAAACAATTTGTAAATTCCCCAAAGCAAAGGATTCATCATTCAACTTCCATTAATCTATCTAGATAAACAAACTCTCATTAAATTTATATATCTGCTTAATACCTTTTAACAAGATATTAATAAACCTTTCTTTTATGCTAAATATATCAACATATAATTATGGCTCTTTTCTTGGAAGAAAACAAAATTTTTGTTCTAATGTTTAAGGTTAACTTCCTTGGATTGGGATTATTATTGTTATTATTATTTTTAAACATATATACATATAACTTAAGACACCATGCATCTTTAAACCATATAACGAGCTTTCGGCTAATGACTCCCAAACTAGTTGGTCATAAGGCATTAGGTATTAAGACACTCCTATAAGCTTAGTAACTCGGGTCGCAGATACTGATATGTAGATAGTGCAATGTTTGATTCCTTTAAGCTTTTCTCCTCAACCCATGTAATAAGCGTTGGGCCAATAGCTTCCAAGTTAGTTGACTTTAGGGTATTAGGTGTTAAAACACCCCTTCGGGCTTAATTACTTAGGTTAGGGAAGCTACAAAAGCTAACTTCTCTATATTTTTATTATCATTATTTTTTTTCTTTTTTTTTCTTTTTTTTTCTTTTTTATTTTTTTAAAATTATATATTATCCTTTTCCTTTAGTTGTTACCTTTAACACGAGAACATAAATAATGTAATAATCCAATGTGCAACCTATAATCATATGTTAAAATGTGTGTGTGTAAATTAAGGTTTAATAATACATGTTAAATGAGTATATAAGTAGAATTAAGTGATAAAAATACGAGAGTTTGTAAACCTGAATATTTCAAGAAGTATTATGATAGACCTTATTAAGAATGGTTACTAAGATGCGTCTCAATAGTCATAGAAAGATCTCTTTTACTCTAGCACCCTAGTAACAGCAATTTTGCACATGCTTTATGAAATGAAAAATAATTTTATTTTTTTTAGCTACTACCCTCTTCCCTCAACCAAAACAAGACATTGTCCTCAATGTTCTATGGTAGAAAATAGAGTATAGAAAATATCACTTGAAATAACGAACACTGACAAATCTAAAACACATTGAAACAAAAATAAAAAATAACAAAACACAGTAATAAAATAAAAAGACAAAGAAAAAAATTACAAATGAAGACTCAAATCTAATCTAAGCTTCTTGTGGCTTTCCTTAAATGACCAATCTATGCAACTTATGGATGGATCAATTACAGGAATGAAAGATTGTAGTTGATCAATCAATTATTCAACAGTAGGAGCAGAGATTATGATTTATCATGTAGAAGATGTTAGAAATTGTTGTTCCACAACATGATCAAGAAAAGACAACAACTTATCATAATAACCATTAACATTTAACACACCTATGGTTTTATGGTGAATGTGTTGTTGGTCCCAAGAGAAAATATGAAAGATCTCTTCCAATGTGCCTAGACTACCTGGTAAGGCATTGAAGGCATTAGTATGGTTAAACGTTGTATTCATTCGAACAGACATTGTGGAGACCTATAGTTTCTCTCCAATTGTTTTTCCAATGATGTCCCCTTGTGCTAAAGCTTTAGGAATGACCCCCAAAACTCGACTACCTCCTAAAAATGCAGCTATTGACATACCTCCCATTAACCCAAGATTGCCTCCCCTATACATTAAATGAATCTTTCTCTAAGCTAGCACCTAACCAAGATGATTTGTTGATTCTAAAAACTCATTTTCTTTCTCAGGACTAGATCCACTGAAAACATAAATATTTCTTATTTGATGACTTGAGGAACTTGTCATTTCTACACACTTCTATATTTGTTGAATGTATAGGTTGAGTAGAAATGAAAGGAAGGAAGAGAGGATTTTATAGATGAGAAATTAAAAAGGCAATCATACCACTTATATGTAGGTTAGTTGGAGTCTCACACATAGTCTCTTTCTCTCTTTATTTATTTATTAAAAAAGCATGTGTATATACAGGTAGTTGTGATTGTGGTTTACATCTTTTCATGGTTTTACGCCCAAAAATGGCTTAAATGCCCTCTATGGGTAGAGGATAGGCTTCCCATCCAGTTTTCTTAAAAAATCGCAAATAGGGTCTTTTTTAGTTAGATTCCCTAGACTAAGTCAAGCGTGTTCTTTATGAAATAGTGGCCATAAATCATGAATTGCACGATGCTTATCTTGACTATGATGAGACTTAAGAGTCAATAGAAGATTATCTAAAAACTCTCTGTGTGTTGAAATAAATCCCACCTTTTGACAATTTTCACAGGTTTTACGGGATGCATGTGATTCCTTGAATATGGTGGGCCAGTAAAATCCACTTTGTAAGATTTCTACAGTCCTCTTTTTTTACGAGAAATGATCCCCACGTGCCTTAGAGTGATAAAATTTAATGAAATTACTTACCTCATTGTTGGGAATGTATTTTTGAAATATTTGATGTGGACAGTAATTGCATAAGGGTCATCCCAATAAAATTTTTGCACGTTGCTCAAAACTTTTCTTTTGTTTTTGATACTTTAGTGAGCTGTCAAAAATACTCAACAAGAAAATTGATATTTTTAGCAAACCAAGGCAGTGAACTAAGAGAAAGTAGAGATTTATCAGGAAAGTAATCATCGATTGGTGTGATGTCGGCTGTCGAATTTGTTCCTAATTTTGATAAAAGATCCATATCAACATTTTCGGTGCCTTTTTCATCCTCGATTTCTTCTTCAAAATTAATCATTTTCAAATCTTTAAATTCATCCAACTTATTTTAACTTAAAGTTGATTAAAGTTGATCATAAACTAATTTGTTAATATGATCTACTTTTTGTAAATCATTATCAACTCCAGGTTGCTTATAAATGTTGAAAATATTCATCTTCAATGTCATGTTTTCAAATGATAGCTTCATTAGTCCATTCCTACAATTAATCAATGCGTTAGAAGTTGTAAGAAATGGACGTCCTAAAATAATAGAAAATGAATTACATGCTTCAACAAGTTTTGTGTCCAAAATAACAAAATTTATAGGATAAATGAATTTATCAACTTGTACTAACACATCTTTAAGTATTTCTCTAGGCACATTTATAGATCTATTAGCAAGTAAAAGAGTTACAGAAGTTAGTTTTAACTCACCTAGATTGAGATTTTGAAAAACTAAATATGGAAGTAAATTCACATTGGCTTTAAGATCAAGTAAGGCTCTTTCAATTATATGTTCTCCAATAAAGCAAGAAATTGTAGGACAACTAGGGTCTTTATATCTCAAAGCATTATTGTTCTGAAGAATGACACTTACTTGTTTGGCTAAAAAGGCTTTCTTATTCATATTCAGTTTCCTCTTCATCATGCACAGATCTTTCAAAAATTTAGCATAGGAAAGAACCTGTTTAATAGCATCCAACAAAGGTATATTGATCATTACCTATTTGAAAGTTTCAAAAATTTCAGAGTTATGATTGAGTTTCCTTTGTTTGGTCACGACATGAGGAAATGGAAACGCCGGTAGGGAATCAGTATTTTCTTTACAAATTTCAGATTCAAACCCTTCCTTACCCTTAAGATTGACTCATCATCTTTCTCACAAGGTTTAAAAGACGGTTTTTCAATAACCTTACTGATTAGTACTTAAAAGTGCATTTTTATCATGGTTTTATATCATCATTTTGCACTTGAAGTATCAATAACTCCTTAACTAAAATATGTTTTATAATAATGTATCTAATAATATAAGATACCTATAATTTGTGGTAAATATCTATTTTTAATGCAGGCCTATCACATAAATGAAAGGATTGATTGATCACTTGAAGAACTTAAATTGCAAGGATAAAGAGATGGCCAAACTTAGAAAAGAGATGTCGGTGCAATCCAAACCGGAACACTGTTCGGTAATTGGGTCATATCTGGAGCTACAGATCTCAGATTTAGGTCCAATTTATATGGATGGAAAGGTAAGACATAGGCCTACAACTTTCATATGGAGCCCAAGATCTAAAAAGGCCATTTGCAAGTCCAAATTGTAGCAACAACAAAGAAGCCCGAATCTATCTTCCATTTTGGCCATATCTGGAGTTCTAGAAGTCCAAATGAGCTGAATGTTTTACACAAGAAAGCTGAGACAATTGCCTACAACTTTCATGTTTACAACTGGCTCCAATTTTGACGTTATCAATGACATTTTGGGCAGACAAGAGAAGATAAGGATTGTCACCAAGTCAAGAGTTGGCCACCCCCTTATCAATTAGTCATCAAATCAATAGTTCCCAATTTTGGCCTATAAAAGGAGGCATTTGCCATGCATTTAGGCATCTTGGTGTCCAGATCAAGATCATGCTCTTCCTTTCTCTCTTTGTATTTTTTGTAATGTTTATGCTTTACTTTCATTAATATCAAGTTTATGCCTTTCATTTACTTTCCTTTACTTAGTTAGCTTTTATGTTCTCATTTTGTTTATCTATTTTTCTTTCTTTCATTATGTCTAGCTAACTTAATTATGTCAAGGTGAAAAGGTTACACTAATGGTGTAAGAATAAGTATAATGTAAACTTAATATGGACTTTAATGTTTGATACTAACATGTTTTATATTTGTTATCTTGTTCAGTCTTTAATACTTTGCTTGTTAAATGACTAATCTTGATTTATATTGTATAACAATTGGTACAACAAATGCTTGGCACTTTCATAGCCCATAATGTATGGTATAACCGACACCCGAGTTATGAAAGGAACTTGATTTGTTGTTAACAGAAGTTATAATCATGAATGCTTGACGAGATTTACAAGTATTAGCATTAATCGAATACGATGGCTAATGTAATCATGTTAACAATCTATAATCTGATCGGAACCTCTTTTGTGTGTGGTTTCTAATTAAATAATAAGAGTTTATACTATACTTGCTTGACATACCATTAGTGGAACCTCTAACCTTGACATTTATTATTATTATTGTTTAATCTTTACACTAATATTCTATCTCTTAGTTCTCATCATTTTCTTCTTCTTCTCTTTCTTTATTATTATTGTTATTACTACTACTATTACTATTATTGTTGCTATTATTATTGTTATTATTGTTGTTTATAATTGTTATTTATAATTTGTATAATTAACCTCCCTGTGGTTCGACCCCGGTCTTATCGGGTTATTTATTACTGTGATATTCTTGCACTTGGAAGAAAACATCTATCTTTTAGTCGTGTCACTTCTTTTTTTTTTTTTATTGTGGTTCCTAAATGAAATAAATATTTAGAGCCCATTCGATTCTAGTGTTGCTTTTTAAAAAACATTTATTTAAAAATATATTAAAATAAGTTTTTTATCTTTTAAAATTCATTTTTGATATTAGCACATAAAAAAATCCAAACACATAAAAAACATAATTTAAAACAAAGAAAAAATTAAACTTTTTTAAAAAATATTTTTAAAATATAAAAACAAACAGGTTCATAAAACATCTTAAAAAGTTACTGAGTCATTTGATATGGGGCATTTGGCTTGGCTTGGCTTCTACAATTAGTTTGTTCTTTTTTTATCTTATACCCATGAGAGAGAGAGAGAGAGAGGAGTGGTGATGACAAGTAATGTAATTAGATGTGAAAGAATACTCATTTATTTATTGAAAAGTAGTAATTTTAAAGGTGTTTTAAAAAAATTAAATTATCTATAATATTTATATTATTTAACTCGATATAACCCATCAAAATTAGTTAATGTAAATATTGCAAATAATAGTAGGTCAAAAAACCTAATACATGGATATTATGGTTCGTATGTAAGTTAAGATTTTTAACAATTATCAAATCTAACCCAACTCGCATAAGTTATTTAGTCATTGTTTTTTATCTTAGATTTTAATACGTTATCATTTGTTTAAGTTTACTTCAACTATATTTGACACGACGAAAAGATTGATGTCTTCTCCCAAGTGTAGGAGTGTCGAAGTAATAAATAACCCGGCAAGACCGGGGTCGAACCACAGGGAGGTTAATTGTACAAATTATAGACAACAATTATAAGCAACAATAATAGCAATAATAACAACAACAACAACAACAACAACAACAACAACAACTATAATAATAATAATAATAATAATAATAATAATAATAATAATAATAATAATAATAATAATAATAATAATAATAATAATAGTAGTAGTAGTAGTAGTAGTAGTAGAACTAATAATAATAATAATAATAATAATAATAATAATAAAGAAAGAGAAGAAGAAGAAGATGATGATGATGAGAACTTAGAGATGAAATATTAATGTAAGGATTAAACAATAATAATAACAAATGTCAAGGTTAGAGGTTCCACTAATGGTATATTAAACAAGTATAGTATAAACTCTTATTATTGAATTGGAAACCACACACAAAGGAGGTTCCAATCAGATTATATATTGTTAACATGATTACATTAGTCATCTTATTCAATTAATGCTAATACTTGTAAATCTCGTCAAGCATTCATGATTATAACTTATGTTAACAATAAATCAAGTTCCTTTCATACCTCAGGTGTCAGTTATACCATACATTATGGGCTATGAAAGTGTCAAGCATTTGTTGTACCAAGTGTTATACAACATAAATCAAGATTAGTCATTTAACAAGCAAAGTATTAAAGAGTGAACAAGATAACAAATAGAAAACATGTTAGTATCAAAAATTAAAGTCCATATTAAGTTTACATTATACTTATTCTTACACCATTAGTGTAACCTTTTCACCTTGACATAACTAACTTAGCTAGACATAATGAAAGAAAGCAAAATAGATAAACAAAATAAGAACATAAAAGCTAACTAAGTAAAGGAAAGGAAATGAAAGGCATAAACTTGATATTAATGAAAGCAAAGCATAAATATTACAAAAAATACAAAGAGAGAAAGGAAGAGCATGATCTTGATTTGAACACCAAGATGCCTAAATGCATGGCAAATGCCTCCTTTTATAGGCCAAAATTGGGAACTATTGATTTGATGACTAATTGATAAGTGGGTGGCCAACTTTTGACTTGGTGACAATCCTTATCTTCAATTGTCTGTCCAAAACGTCATTGATAACGTCAAAATTAGAGCCAAAAGTTGTAGGTAATTGTCTCAGCTTTCTTGTGTAAAAAATTCAGCTCATTTGGACTTCTAGAACTCCAGATATGGCCAAAATACCGAACAATGCTCGGGCTGGAAGACAGATTCGGGCTTCTTTGTTGTTGCTACAATTTGGACTTGATAATGGCCTTTTTAGATCTTTGGCTCCATATGAAAGTTGTAGGCCTATGTATTACCTTTCCATCCATATAAATTGGACCTAAATCTGAGATCTGTAGCTCCAGATATGACCCAATTACCGAACAGTGTTCCGGTTTGGATTGCACCGACATCTCTTCTCTAAGTTTGACCATCTCTTAAAAGTATATTTTTATCATGGTTTTATATCATCATTTTGCACATGAAGTATCAATAACTCCTTAACTAAAGCATGTTTTATAATAATATATCTAATAATATAAGATACCTTTAATTTATGGTAAATGTTTATTTTAAATGCAGGCCTATCACATAAATGAAAGGATTGATTGATGACTTTAAGAACTTAAATTGCAAGGGCAAAGAGATAACCAAACTTAGAAAAGAGATGTCGGTGCAATCCAAACTGGAACACTATTTGATAATTAGGTCATATATGGAGCTATAGATATCAGATTTAGGTCTACTTTATATGGATGGAAAGGTAAGACATAGGCCTACAACTTTCATATCCCAAGATCTAAAAAAAATTATTTTCAAGTCTAAATTGTTGCAACAACAAAGAAGCCCGAATCTATCTTCCAACCCGAGCATTGTTCAATATTTTAGTCATATCTAGAGTTCTAGAAGTCAAAATGAGCTGAATGTTTTACACGAGAAATCTGAGACAATTGCCTACAACTTTTATGTTTTCAAGTGGCTCTAATTTTGACGTTATCAATGATGTTTTGGGCAGACAAGAGAAGATAATGATTGTCACCAAGTCAAGAGTTGGTCACCCACTCATTAATTAGTCATCAAATCAATAGTTCCTAATTTTGGTCTATAAAAGGAGGCATTTGTCATGCATTTAGGAATCTTGGTTTCTAGATCAAGATCATACTCTTCCTTTCTCTTTTTGTATTTTTTGTAATGTTTATGCTTTGCTTTGATTAATATCAAGTTTATGCCTTTCATTTCCTTTCCTTTACTTAGTTAGCTTTTATGTTCTCATTTTGTTTATCTATGTCTAGCTAAGTTAATTATGTCAAGGTGAAAAGGTTACACTAATGGTGTAAGAATAAGTATAATGTAAACTTAATATGGACTTTAATGTTTGATACTAACATGTTTTATATTTGTTATCTTGTTCACTCTTTAATACTTTGCTTGTTAAATAACTAATCTTGATTTATGTTGTATAACAATTGGTACAACAAATGCTTGACACTTTCATAGCCCATACTGTATGGTATAACCGACACTCGAGCTATCAAAGGAACTTAATTTGTTGTTAACATAAGTTATAAGCATGAATGCTTGACGAGATTTACAAGTATTAGCATTAATCGAATAAGATGGCTAATGTAATCATGTTAACAATCTATAATCTGATTGGAACCTCCTTTATGTGTGGTTTCCAATTGAATAATAAGAGTTTTAAAACTAAAAAGGTCATTTTCAAGTCCAAATTGTAGCAACAATAAAGAAGCCCAAATCTATCATCTAGCCCGAGCACTATTTATTATTTTGGTCATATCTAGAGTTTTAGAACTCTAAATGAGCTGAATTGTTTACACAAGAAAGCTGAGATAATTGCCTACAACTTTCATGTTTTCGAGTGGCTCTAATTTTCACGTTAGCAATGACATTTTGGGTAGACAAGAGAAGATAAGGATTGTCACCGAGTCAAAAGTTGGTCACCTACTCATTAATTAGTCATCAAATTAATAGTTTCTAATTTTGGCCTATAAAAGGAGGCATTTGCCATGCATTTAGGCATCTTGGTGTCTAGATCAAGATCATGCTCTTCCTTTCTCTCTTTGTATTTTTTGTAATGTTTATACTTTGCTTTCATTAATATCAAGTTTATGCCTTTCATTTCCTTTCCTTTATTTAGTTAACTCTTATCTTATTTATATTCTTATTTTTTTTATTTATTTTTATTTCTTTCATTACGTCTAGCTAAGTTTATTATATCAAGGTGAAAAGGTTACACTAATGGTGTAAGAATAAGTGTAATGTAAACTTAATATGGACTTTAATGTTTGATACTAACATGTTTTATATTTGTTATCTTGTTCACTCTTTAATACTTTGCTTGTTAAATGACTAATCTTGATTTATGTTGTATAACACTTGGTACAACAAATGCTTGGCACTTTCATAGCCCATAATGTATGGTATAACCGACACCTGAGCTATGAAAGGAACTTGATTTGTTGTTAACATAAGTTATAATCATGAATGCTTGACGAGATTTACAAGTATTAGCATTAATTGAATAAGATGACTAATGTAATCATGTTAACAATCTATAATCTGATTGGAACCTCCTTTATGTGTGGTTTCTAATTGAATAATAAGAGTTTATATTATACTTTTTTGACATACCATTAGTGGAATCTCTAACCGTGACATTTTTTATTATCATGATTTAATCGTTATATTTATATTCCTTCTCAAAGTTCTCATCTGCTTCTTCTCCTTCTCCTTCTTTTTCTTTATTGTTACTACTACTACTACTACTACTACTACTACTACTACTACTACTACTACTACTACTACTACTATTATTATTATTGCTTTTGTTATTGTTATTGTTATTGTTGTTGTATTATTGTTATTTATAATTTGTATAATTAACCTCCCTGTGGTTCGATCCCGGTCTTGCCGGGTTATTTATTACTTCGACACTCCTCCACTTGAAAGTAGACATCAATCTTTTGGTCGTGTCAGTAAACTCTTTAACTAAAAGGATTGATCGATGAATGCAACTACTAAAATTAAGAAGACAAAGAGAGGATGAAGTTTGGAAAAGAGATGCGGGTTCAGTCCAAACTAGAATACGGTTCAGTCATTGAGTCATATTTAAGCTGTAGAATTTGGATTTGGGTCTGCCCTATATGGATGAAAAGCTAAGACATAGCCCTAAAATATTAATGGGAATGCAAGACTTAATTCTGCTATTTGGAAGTCCAAATATTAGTAACAACAAAGAAGTCTGAATATGTCATGCAGCTCAGACATTGTTTAGTGTTCAACCCATATCTTGAGTTCTAAAAGTCCAAATAACCTCAATTTTTTTTGTTGGAAGGCCATATTTTTTGTTGGAACTTTTATAAATTAAGTCTATTTAATTCTAATGTTAGCAATGATATTTTGTTCAGAAAAGAAGATAAGGATTATCACCATGTCAAGATTTGGCCACCCATTCAACAATTAGTCAACAAATCAATAATTTCTAATTTTGGCCTATAAAATAAGGCATTTACCATGCATTTAGGCATCTTGGTTTTCAGATCAACATCATGTTTTTTCTCTCTCTTTATTATAATGCTTAAGTTTTTCTTATATTAATCTCTTGTTTATACCTCTCATTTCATTTCCTTTACTTTGTTAACTTTTATCTTATTTATGTTTTTATCTTGTTTATTTATGTTTCTCTCTTTTATTATGTTTAGTTAAGTTTATTATATTATGGTAAAACTGTTATACAAATAGTGTAAGAATAAGTATAGTATAAATTCAACATGAACCTTAATGTTTGATACTAACATGTTTTCTATTTGTTATCTTGTTAACTTTTAATAATTTGCTTGTTAAATGATTACTATAGATTTGTGTTGTATAACACTTAGTATAACAAATACTTGACACTTTTATAGCCTAATCGGATGGTATAACTGACACGATGAAAAGATTAATGTCTTCTCCTAAGTGCAAGAGTGTCGAAGTAATAAATAACTCGGCAAGACCGAGGACAAACCACAGGGAGGTTAATTGTATAAATTATAGGCAACAATTATAAACAACAACAATAATAACAATAACAACAACAACAATAATAATAGCAATAATCATAAGGAAAAGCTCAAGTCACTTGTTGAAGCCTAGGTCATGGAACGAGATGACTCAATTCAGTATAAGAATAAAAATAATTATTATCATAATTCTATAACTTAGTTTAGGAATCAACCTAGGGCAAGACCCAAGTTATAAGTGGGGTTGACCATTAACCAGGGTTAATGTAAGGAAAAAAATGGTTATTATTATCTTTATAAAACTTAACTTAGTGGTTAACTTAGGGTAAGACTCAGGTCAAGTGTCAAGAAGGTATACCTAGGTCGACCCAAGTTAGCATAAAATAAAAATAGCTATTATCATAATTTTAAAACTTGATTTGAGGGTCAATCTAAGGCAAGGCCCTGTCACATATTAAGAGGATCAACCTGAGTTTACCCATGTTTATGTAAAGATAAAAGTTGTTATTATTATAATTTTAAAATTTGACTTTGGGATCAACTAATGCAAGGCCCAAGCCATGGGTTAGGAGGGTTAATGATACGTTCAAAAAATTAATGTCTTATCCCAAGTGCAAGAGTATCAAAGTAATAAATAACCTAATAAGATTAGGTCGAACTATAAGAAGGTGAACTATATAAAATTATAAATAACAAATGAAAAAGAATTGTAGAGAACTTTTAAGATGTGATATTGATATGAGTATTAATCAAAGATAAAAGCAATTGTTAAGGTTAGAGGATCCACTAACAGTATTAGAAATAAGTATAGTCTAAACTCTTTTTATTAATCAACTAAAAACCACATACAAAGGAGGTTCCAATCGGATGATTTATCCTTAATAGTTCATTATAAATTTTTAACATGATTATATTAATTATCTTGTTTTACTAACAATGTACTTTCAAATATTGTTAGAAATTCATGATGTTAACTTATGTTAACAACAAATCAAGTTTTCTTTATAGAACGGGTGTCGGTTATACCATACAGTAGTAGGCTTTGAAAGTGCCAAGTATTTGTTGTAACAAGGATTGTACAACTCAAATTGATTAGTACATAAAAGTATATTTTTATCAAGGTTTTATATCATTATTTTGCACTTGAAGTATCAATAATTCCTTAACTAAAATGTGTTTTATAATAACAAGTCTGATACCTTGAGATACCTATAATTTATGATAAGTGTTCATCCTAAATATAGGCCTATCACATAAATAAAATGATTGATTGATAAGTAAAAGTACTGAACTTGAAAGGACAAAGAAAGTGTGAAGCTTAGAAAAGAGATACTGATTTATTTAAAACTGAAACATTGTTCTGTAATTGGATCATAACTGGAGCTTTAGAACTTGGATTAGGTCTGCTTTATATGAATGAAAAGTTAAGACATAGGCCTAAAACTTTTATGTTGAAGGCAAGACTCAATTCTACTATTTAGAAGTCTAAATCTTACCAATAACATAGAAATCTGAATATGTCTTGCAGCTTAAACACTATTTAGTGTTTAGCCTATATCTCAAGTTCTATAAGTTCAAATGACTCAATTTTTTTTCCTGAAAAGCTGAAACAATTTTTCAGAACTTTTATGGTAAGGTTGGTTTAAATTCTAACATTATCAATGATGTTTTGTTCATACAAGAAGATAAGGATTATCACCAAGTCAAGATGTGACTACCCACTCAATAATTAGTCATCAAATCAATAGTTCTAAATTTTGGCCTATAAAAGGAGACTTTTGCTATGCATTTAGGTTTCTTGGTTTTCAGATCAAGATCATGCTCTTGCTCTCTCTTTGTTGTCATGCTTAAGTTTTATTGTTTATACTTCTCATTTCCTTTTCTTTACTTAGTTAACTTTTATTTTATTTATGTTCTTATCTTGTTTACTTATATTTCTCTCTTTTACTATGTTTAGTTAAGTTTATTATGTCAAGGTGAAAAGTTTACACTAATGGTGTAAGAATAAGTATAATGTAAACTCAATATGGACTTTAATGTTTGATACTAACGTGTTTTCTATTTATTATCTTGTACACTTTTAATATTTTGTTTGTTAAATGGTTAATTTAGATTTGTGTTGTTAACACTTGGTACAACAAATACAATATTTTTATAGCCTAATCATATGGTATAACCAATACTTGTGCTATGAAAGGATCTTGATTTGTTGTTAAAATAAGTTATAATCATGAATCCCTAACAATATTTACAAGTATTAGCATTATTCGAATAACATAACTAATGTAATCATTTTAAAAACTTATAATCTGATGAAACCTCCTTTGTGTGTGGTTTCTAATTGAGTAATAAAAAAAATTTATACCATACTTGTTTGAAATACCATTGAATTAAATCAATATTTCTTCTTTAAGTTTAGCCCTCTCTTTGTCTTTTCACTTTTAATAGTTAAACACATCAATCAATCCTTTAAATTATAAGAAATGCTTGTATTCAAAATGAGCATTTATCATAAATTAAAGATATCTTATAAAGACTTGTTAGTATAAAACATGCTTAAGTTAGGAAATTTAATGATACTTTAAGTACAATATGATGATATAAAACTTTGATAAAAATACACTTTTAAGTATTAATCAGTCAACATAGGTACAAATGATTATTATAATAGTTTTAAAACCTAAATTAAAAGTTAACTCAAGAAAAGGTTCAGGTTATGGTCGGGAGGGTCAACTCAATTGACCCAATATTTTTTTTAAAATAATCAAAACAACTTTGTTTTGACCAAATTTGTTTTTTAAAATGTCAACAGGTTTTTGACCTGTGTTTTTTCTTAGATTGAGCTGGGTTTTTGACCGGGTCAGGTCAAGCTAATCCTACCTCTATTTTGTTTAACTCAGACTAATTTAAACCTTAGATCAAATAGTCAAGTCAATTTTGGCTTTATAACTATGGTTATTATAATATTATTAATTTCAACAATCAATATAAACTAAATTAAAAAATATATAATTATTTTTTAAAATATATAAGTTTGACAACAATACATATTAAGGGTAAAATAAATTTTTATATTTTATTTTGCCTTATTCACCATAACTAAATAGGATACAAAGACAGTCACATTGTCTAGCACTTCACTATCAAATATAATTTTGTCATCGTCTCTCTTTCTGCTTTATCTTCTATGTCTTTATCATCTTTATTTATTTTATCTCGTAACAATAACCAAACATTACCTAAATATTCATTTGTATACATGGTGCTTGTAATGACCCATAAAAATTTCAACAATTTATGACATATTGTTTATTAATAACAAATCAAAAATAGGGTGATTTTTTTATTATTATCATGTTTCATTGATGCATTGTGTGATACTATTTACATTTCAATAATTAGACACCATTAAATAATGTAATACATCACACATACATATAATATACAATATCATCACAAAAGAAGGTACATATTCATTGTATCAATAACATGAAGTATTCGTACACACCATAATCTACATTCATGAATTTGAAAGTTATCATCATAAGTTTTTACAAAAGTGTTAATCAACAGTTCATAGCTATTACATAGTTATACAAAATACATGTTGTCTAATTATACTATTATATGATTTATCCCAAAATACTTAGGATACAACTTCTAAATGCCATAACTATGGAACATTCCTATTACAAATCAAATTCCATGTAAGTGTATAAATAATTTCTTATAATATAATGAAACAATAGACATATACTTGTAATAGTATTAGCAATTTAAATTGATAGATTCTCACTATTAAATTCCTACTAATTATGTCTTTAACATTTCACTCCACATCATTGTGCGACCTTACATCACATTATGTCTTTGGTTTATAATCAACACCGATCAATAACATGCATTATAATCTATAAACTTTAGCATATTGTGCATCCTTCCATGAATGATTATACTCTCCTAACTATGATCAATTAGTCTACGGTACTTATACATTAATAGCAAGTGTAATTAACACATTAATATTCTTACTTTAGCATATTTCTAATTACTCTCTAAAATACATATCATTATTATTATTATAAATCAATACTAGTCTCATTCAATCATTCCAGTTATCTAACATGGATACCAATAGCTAAAGCTAACTTCATGATTTCTTTTTGGTTATCCAACAAGGATACCATTAGTCAAAGTTACTCACATCATTTATTCCTAGTTATTCGATATGAATACTATTAGTCAAAGCTGATCTCATCAATTAATCTTGGTTACCCAATATGAATAACATTACTTGAAGCTCATCGCATCAATTAATCTTGATTATCTAATATGAATACTATAAGTTGAAGCTAATCACATCAATTAATCTTGATTATCCAATATGGATTCCATTATCCAAAGCTAATCATATCATTTAATTATGGCTATCGAACATAGATATCATTATCTAAAACTAATCACATTATTTAATTCTGGTTATTCAATATGGATATCATTAACCAAACTAATTTCATTATCCATTATGTTTTATAAGTAATTTAACTAATTGAAATTAGGTAGCAACATATGTATAAATACTTCAAGAATTTAATAATAATCAATTAAATGTGGAAACGACCTACCTGTCATCTCATAATATGTCTTCGCCCAATCAAAGATCTGATCTCAGTCGCACCTCTTGATATACAAAATGACCATTACTCAATATATTTTTATTTAGGTAATGTCAAAGATCAATTCCATTTGTATACCAGTACACAAATACATTCATTCAAACATCTTATATGTTCATATAATTGTATAGTGATAATATCATAACAAAACATTCATCCCTAATTTTAATGATAGTCATCTAAGAAAATTATATCATTATGACACAAAATTGTAAACAAAACTGAGTTATTTTGAGATTAAAAATCATTAGAGAAAACTAAGTAATTCTGACTGAAAATCATCAACAAAAACCAAATCATTCTAGCACTGAAAGTCATCAATGAAAACTAAGTATTCTAACATTAAAAGTCATCAACAAAAACTAAATCCTTTTGACACTGAAAATCATTAATGAAAAATAAGTCATCTTACAACTGAAAATTATCAACAAAAAATTAAGTCATTTTGACATTGAAAATCATCAATGAAATTAAGTCACTTTAACGTTTATTTTCCCTAAGTTCATGCATATCATCAATACCAAGTTTTCCATGACAATATCACACATTCATCAAATTCACTTTGAAACATAAACCACAATCAAATTCACTTTGAAAGTTTATAAAGTAAGGGCAACATGTAATGTTTCTATTCCATGACAATATCACACATTTATCAAATATTGTTAAAGAGGAATCATCACTCATAACTATTTTCATGAGGGTATTTCTTTATTATCCTTTTTTAAGGTCGCCAAAGCCTATGTCACTCCCCTAAAAAGTATATATTTGTGTTCTTCATATGGTAACATCAAATTCTCATTTATTATCACATGGCATAAGGTGTCCTATGCATTCCAAATTACAAAGTATTATTAAACATGTTCAGGGATCATATTCTTATCCATAATCTCATCAAGTTCATCATAATATTGTCAAACAGTACACAATCAAGTTTAACATATACATCCACAAGGATTTTTCTATCTACATTTCTTTAGGCCAAAACATGGATATTAACATTAAATGTTTCATTTCATCAATTTTATCTAGATCATTCCAAGTCACAAAACATAGGCTAATAACCAATTTTACATTACATGTAAGTTCAATTTCTATCATTTATTTTGTTTCTTTAAGGATATTCATCACATAAAAGTTTTCTCAATTGTTCTTCTTCTTGGTTGAACATGGTATCCCCTGTTCTAAGTCCATTATCAAGTAAATCTTTCAATTCATGATGCAAAACAAGGTATTGCCATACGTAAAAATTATGTTTTAGCTTGAGTATTTTTCTAAAACCATAATAAGATCACAATTGACACATTTCATCATCCCAATCCATTCTTCTTTCATTATTTCAACATGCCAGCTTTTAGTTAGGGTTTGTTCTTCAACATGCATCAATTTCTTTTGTTATAAATTTTGAAATTACAACCTTTTTATCCTTATTTTCTAATCTTTCCATTCAATCTTTTTGAAATTGAAAGTGTAAGAACCCTAGGTCATTCCATTTAAGGTTTCCTTTTCATTTTGCTTTAAAATCTGAGCGAGGTTACTCTTTAACATGATTTTTATTCAAGATTTGGGGAATCTTTTGGTAGTTTTCCTCCCCACGCTCCAGATTTTTCTCTCTTTTCGCTACTATTCTAGCCGACACTTTACCCCCTTCCTCTCTTCATGTTTTTTATTCTCTTTCCACTCCTCAACTCTCTCCTTACTCAAGTATTCAAGGGAACCACATGCAAGGGTGGTTTGGATAGGAGTTTATTTGCAAGAGAAGGGTTGTTGCAGCTAGGGTTCTTGTTGGTTTTTTGAGAGAAAAAAAGTCAGTTCTTTTCTCTCTCTATACATTTATACCCCTTCTTAAATGTGGATATATGTCTTTGGATGTTGGATGTTCTTATCCTAGCACCTCTTTTTGTAACTCCTTAAACTAGTTCTTTCATGTTTTTTTTTTAATATTGATTGATCTATTTCTCTTTCTTTAAAAAAAAACAAGGTTTTATAGTGCCGGTATCAATTTCTAGTAATTAATTACCCATTTATGGTAATATAAGAATTACCATACATGTTAAAAGTTGATTTGGTTTAAAAAAACACACACCAAAAAGTTAGCTAAATATAATAGAGATAAATGTTTTTGCTTTTTCAAGTAAAAAATAAAAATAAAAGTTGATACCACTAGCTAGGGAAAAGGAAAGGGCTAAATCATTTATCTTTGAAAGCTAATATAATGAAGATATTTGGTTTGTAATTCAATAAATAATTGGCTTTTTTATCATGTAATTGGAAAACAAAATAAAAATAGAACATGATATAGTTAAGAGAATGAACTTTTATAAAAGGAACTAGCCATGGTCAAGTTATGTAACGAATTAAAGCTCTTTAAGGTTAATCATATCTAAACATCGCCCAAAGATGGACATAATATCATGTTGGTAGGGTTATTTTGTTTATTTTTAAGAATAAATTTAAGAACCCAACAACTATTTTCGGGTTTGGTTTTAATTCCTTTTGTATTTAGTTCTTGAGAGGAAACTCATGGGCAACTAGGCACAGAGATTGGTATTCATATGTAGGGTATCATATGAGCACCCAAATGCGTGTGCTTAATGACTGATAAAACAAGAGGAAGATATATGATTAGTACTTAAAAGTGTATTTTTATCAAGGTTTTATATCATCATTTTGCACTTGATATGAATGGAAAAGTAAGACTTAGGCGTTGATTCCTTTAGGAAAAGTAAGAATGGAAAAGTCATATAAAACCTCTTGACTTAGGCGTTGCACTTGATAATTTGGAAAGGAAATGAAAAGTGTATTGATATGAATGGAAAAGTAAGACTTAGGTTTTATATGAATGGAAAAGTTGACTTTCATATAGAGCCCAATATTTAAAAAAACCATTTTCAAGTCCAAATTATAGCAACAACAAAGAAATCCAAATTTGTCCTACAGCCCAAATACTGTTTAATATTTGGCCAAATAATCTCCATTTTTTTTCCTGGAAAGCTAAGACAATTTTCTACAACTTTCATGTTCAAGTGGTTCTAATTTTGACGCTATCAATGACGTTTTAGACAGACAAGAGAAAATAAGAATTGCCATTAAGTCAAGAGTTGGTCACCTACTCATTACTTAGTAATTAAATCAATAGTTTCTAATTTTGACCTATAAAAGGAGGCATTTGTCATACATTTAGGCATCCTGATCTCCAAATTAAGATCATACTCAAGCTTTCTCTCTTTGTATTTTTGTAATGTTTAGGTTTTGTTTTTATTAATATCAAGTTTATGCCTTTCATTTCCTTTCCTTTACTTAGTTAACTTTTATCTTATTTATGTTCTTATTTTGTTTATTTTTTTTATTTGTATTTTTGTAATATTTAGGTTTTGTTTTTATTAATATCAAGTTTATATATTTCATTTCCTTTCCTTTACTTAGTTAACTTTTATCTTATTTATGTTCTTTCAGTATGTTTAGCTAGGTTTATTATGTTAAGGTGAAAAGGTTACACTAATGGTGTAAGTATAACTATAGTGTAAACTCAATATAAACCTTAATGTTTCATACTAACATATTTTGTATTTATTATCTTGTTCACTTCTAATAATTTACTTGTTAAATTATTAATCTAGATTTATGTTGTATAACACTTGAAATAACAAATACTTGACACTTTCATAGCCCATATTGTAAGGTATAAACGACACTTGAGTTATGAAAGGAACTTGATTTATTGTTAACATAAATTATAATCATGAATGCTTGACGAGATTTACAAGTATTAACATTAATCGAATAAGTTAACTAATATAATCATATTAACAATTTATAATCTGATTATAATCTTCTTTGTGTGTGGTTTTCAATTGAGTAATAAGAGTTTATACTATACTTGTTTGACATACCATTAGTGGATCCTCTAACTTTGACATTTGTTATTATCATTATTTAATCCTTACATTGATTTTTCATCTCAAAGTTCTCATCAACTTGTTTTTCTTCTTCTTTTTCTTTAGTATTACTACTACTATTATTACTATTATTACTATTAGTAGTATTATTTGTATTATTACTATTATTATTTTTGTTGTTGTTATATTATTATTATTTATAATTTATACAATTAATTTCTCTATGGTTTGATCTTAGTCTTGTTAGGTTATTTATTATTTTGACATTTTTATATTTTAAAAAAAATATTAATCTTTTGATCATGTCAATATATAATCACACGTTATATATAATGATGGATGAAAGGCTGTTTATTTTGTATCTATATATATGATCATACTATATGGTCCTAGTACAATCTTTCTCTGTCCTAGCTGTAGATTTTTAGTCTACATTAGGTAAATAATAGTAGAGGTATAGATGTTAGAGAGGTTTTGACTATATATTATGATGGGCATTCTTTGTTTTTTCTTCTACATATTTCCCCCCTTTCACTAGGAATAACAAGGCAAATACACCCACTCTTCAGCATCATCATAAGAATCCAAGGAGTTTTGATAAAAAAAGATGAATCCATCCAAGAAGTTAAAAGCTTCCATAACATTATGGTAAAATAAAATAAATGAAATATTTAACTTGTACAAGTACATACTGAAACTCCATTATATATCTTCCTTTAAATCTTCTGAGGACTTGTAATAAGGACTTTTTCTGGCATGCCATTTTGGTTTACTTTTCCTACTTTAATCAAGTCCGACTTAGATAAATATTTCCCCAAGCTGGATATTTGTCGGTGATTTTTCCTTCACGAAATATCATCCCACAGATTCCTAATTCGGACAAAAGCATGCATGTAGCTGGCAGCATCGGAGTGACATCTTCCGTAAAAGGAAAGGGCATTTTCTACTCTCTTGTGGGTGGGACGGTGTGGTATCAAATTCAAAATTAAAGTTAATTAATGTATTCATTAATCACCATGAACATTCATAGCTTATACCATAATTTTTTTCATTTTATTTGAAAGCCTTTTTCTTAAAGTAAATGATTGTCACTTAAAAAGAGATTTTTAATAGTGACCATCTCCTCATGCCAAATTAATGCATCGTACTTAATTCTGTAATTTGAAAATGGCAGCAGCCAAAATTAATTTCTAGATGGAAAGAAAGCAGCAGCTTGTTACTTCCATGCATTCAAGATGAAATTGCTGGTATAATAAGCCAGGTGAAAAAAAAAATGCAATCACCGACATTCTTGTTGGCGAATAGATAAAATAGGAGGGAAGGGTAAAGTACCCTTTTTTCCTTTTCTTTTAGTTGGTCATGAGAGCAAAGAAAAACAATGTGACAGTTTTTTATGCCACATGACTTACCATTGAAACAAGATTACGTCCTCCCTCCTCTCCCTTTTTCAGATGAAACCTTCCTTTTACCTCTCCTTCGAAACAAACAGGTGTTGAAAGAAAAGGATCACTGTATATCTAACAACATAATGCACAGTAGCAAGACTAGATGATTTAAGAAACTTCAACATAAGCTATGAAGTTCATTGGGGTGATCAATAACTAATTACAGTTGGCATACAGAAATACAGAAAAATGAGTCCTGGCATGCTAAAAAGCTCATTTAATTATGTCGCATGCAAGCTTAATCAGACTAATATATTTATCACCGTATTAGCAATTTAAATAAATAGATTTTCATTATTAAATTCCTACCATATTTATGATTACTCTCCAAAGCAAATATCATCATTATTATTATAAATCAATGTTAATTTCATTCAATTATTCCAGTTATTCAACAGAGATATCAATAGTAGAGCTAACTTCACGATTTCTTTTTAATTATCTAAATTCTCGGTTATGTAATACGCAGACCATGATACCATTACGAGAAAAAAATGATATTACATCCTTCCTTGGCAAGCAATACGGTGAAAACAATGATATCAAAGCACGACTACTGTGTTCTTTGATCAGTTCAAGGGTAAACATATCAATAAAGGTTCAAAATAGGCTTTGAAGATTCTCAATTGTCCCCCTTCAATTCTAACTTCAATGGAAAATATTCCCTCTGCCTCTCTTTTCGGCTGTTAGCTCAAAGGGAAAAGGCTGCTACTGTAGATCTGCTAGTAGGTTCACTCAGTCCAGTTGTCTTGCAGCTTCTCTTTCTACCTTTGGAATCTCCGTGCTCAACTTACTCATCACAATAGCTATTTTACGGACACACATGCACACATGATAGATACATGCCAACAGAAACTGAATTCAATGATGAAGGTTAGGAGCATGATCTATGGACTTGGTCACTTAAATGGGTTAAGAGAAAAAATAGCCAGCCAAAAATCCTAACTTTAACGTAGATACCTCATATTCATGAAAAAACTTTAAACTATCCTCGCACCTGCATACATATGCATTTCTTATTCCTGGTCCTGGACAAGGCCAAACTTTTGATGCGAAACCGTATCACTAGAAGTTATTTTGTAAGAATAAGATGATCAAGGTAATAAAGGTGGCTTCATGGCCAAATAATTATAAGGTAAATAATACAAGTGGCTAAAGATTCATTTGATGTTTACTGTCAGTGAATTATCTCTTTGCAAGATTGGATCTACAGAGTATTTTGTACAAGGACAGAAAAAAAGTATATATAAATATAAAGGACAAACAACAAGAATAAAAAAATAAAAAAAATTAGATCGCAAATTCATAGGGTAAAGTTACGGTAAAATAAATTAGAATAAAAAGGTTAACCATTGCACCATAAATCCAACTTCATATGAGGAACGCAGTTTCTCATCCTCATTGATCACCACTATTTATCTTGATACCTATAAGTTGCTCAATTGGTTGGCGGCATATGGGACACTTATTTGATTGAAGCCTCAATTCTTTTGCACACTCGCTGCACATGCACTGAAAAGATACAAGCAGCGTGAATTGAGAAAATAGGAATAGAGGTTCAAATATAAAGGTACGGGCAAAGAGATTTAAACTTGTAACTGCAAGCGGACTGCAGACAATTTCCTCAAGGAACTTAGATACTAGAAAGAAGAGTATTTCCTCTTGAATGAAGTTTTATTGAAAACTCCGTACAAAATCAGATAGTGAACATTAACAATAGAGAAAAAAACTATTCTAGTCTAGATTTCCACATAAGACTATTACTAAAAATAGAAATGTCTGTCTGTGTGAGAGAGATGAACAAAGGGATATATCCACTAAATAAAATCTAGAAATTAGATAACTTGCACTCATGTGCCTTGAACTAAACCTTCAATTCATGATGCATAAGAGGTGGACTCTCACCATATGTCGGCAAGGTAACACGGCGGTATCCTTAGGTTCAGTCATGCAAATCACACATTCCTTCCCTGGGTCACTGTCATCAAATCCTTCAGCTGCTGAGCTTCCTATTCCGTATATCTCACGCAGCTCATATCTAACTCCAGCAACCCACAGAATCTGCCTGGTTACTCTCACATGGAAATTGTCACCATTTTTCTTCTCGAGAACAGCTTGAGTAATCTGCATGTGGCGTCGTGTGTTTGGCACAGAATCAATATGTTCATCTGTTAAATCATCTGGCAAGTTTGTTTCAGCAGCAATTACAAGTGGAAAGACATCTTCTTCAGGTGATGAGAGATCATCCAACTCAAAGAAGCCCAAATCAATGCCTGTTCCTGAAGGCTGATAAAATCTCTGGCCAGGACCTTTCTGGAAAGAGATTTTCACGGGTAAATGGGCTTCAGGAAATGCAGGAACAAACCAACCATCCAGCTCTTCCTTGGCAAAGTAGAAAATTGTAATGCTGTTATTACAAAACAAACAAAAGAAACAGTATTAGATTTACAAAAAAAAAATATAAAATAATAATAATAATCATATTGTGTGGGTGTCGCGTGAGTGATTAGAATACTTTAGAGAATCAATCCGGGATGAAGCTTCTAGTTAATTGCTGGTATTTCTAGTGCTCCAAAGGGATCTAGTGCTTTGGTTCTGTTATGAAACAATCTCAATGAGATTCTCATGTTGTGACATTTGGATGTTCTTTTTAAACAAGCCAGATTGTTGGGTCAAAATATGTTCAGATCCAGAAACAAATTAGGCATCAATGTTTGAAATTGCTTCTTTAGAAGTGCAAACTTCTCACTGCAATTCCCTAATTCAGATTGTTTCATGTTATTGAAATTTTCATAAAACAAGATAATTTAACTTAACATTAATACACTAATACATGTAATAAATCGGTATTTTCCAAATATAAACACCTTCCTATGAAAGACCTTGAAACATCAAAATAAGTCCCACTGACATTTTCACCTATGTGAACATCTTCATATACTAAACAAGCGCCTGTGCTTATATATCTGAGGTCAGCTAGATTGAGACAGAACATATTAATGAAGGTCTATGAAAGGCTCCAAATCAATGTATTTATGAGCTCTAACTCGACTATCCTAAGTTGACTATATAGCTCATTGGCATAGCATACATTAAGTCTACCGAAAAAATATAGCTATGGTATATCCTACATGGAGAATAAACAAATAAAGAAAATCACCATATAGAAATTTCATCCACACAGAATGACAAGTTTCTTCCTATCAGCACAAGAAACTAGTCAAGCCTCCCAAAGAGGAAGATAATCCTTCCATAAAGTCAAACAAAAGATGGGGAGAGAGAATAACAAAATCAAACTAATGTGAGGTTAATTCATTGGTCTGTGGGTGAAAACTTCGGGTCATTCTTAATATTACAATAGGTATAGAGGACACATTTCTTTCATATTGTGCTTGTGTAATCATAAATGTTAAACTTTTGAGCGAGTTAATTTCTAACATAATAAAGCCAATATGGTGAAACTTTTAATATATAATTCTGTCAGTCTTTCTCAAAAAAAAAAAAAAAAACCATGTCATTCAGCACACAGACCAATGAAATCTCAATTACAATTGTAATCAAGATTTCATGGTACATGTAGTAAATTATGTTGTATTTAGGACAATAATAAAGGAAAACAGCAATACTGAAAACAAAGAGTAAAACTAAAACAGTTACTACTGAAGCCCATATAATGAAAAATCAAGGCATCAGATGTCATTTTTTAGCAGTATTCTTGTAATAGCTTGTATTAGACAGTCCAATTCTTATTCACAACCATTTTTATGTTTGATTGTAGCATCTTGTAACTAGACTTAATTATAAAATTTGCATAGTCAATATTGTTACTAAACCATATTACTTTTCTAACAAGCAGTTTAGCTTGACTAAGCTACTTTTCCTAACTAATCACCTTTCATATTAGGACTATTCGCCTAATTTTACTAATTTATATGTCAAACATAGGAAAAAATGGCCAGCATTTGCAGCATATAAGCAACCACAGTCCACAATCTCCAAGTATCTCTAGAGGTATTAGGAGAACATCATAAAAGGGGAAAGCAAACTTTGGCTTTGGTTATGGTCGTGTCACTCTATGTTAAATCATTCAAATTTCCCTATTTTGGCTCGTTCTTGCAAATTTCATTTTCGAAATCCTTCACTACTCTTATTTCCACCACCAAAACCACTCTAGAGAGTCAACAATTAAGAGATGAGATGCATGAGGTCCATATTCTATATCACCCCATACTATCACTTGAGATATCACCCCAAGTCCCCATTAGAATTGAATCCCCACTGTGAAATGTTTTCAACATTAAAAAGTCACCCAATAATGCAAATTGAATTCATTCTTTCTCGGGGGCAGTCAAACTTATCTTGCTTCAATTCGTTCGGTCACTCATAACAATACAAACTCTCACCTCAGACTTTAACTAAAGGGATCCAATAAAGTTAATGACCAAAGCTCGTAGCTAATGGAAATTACGAGATTCAAGATCTTGATTTAATTTCTTAAGTAAACTAAAAACTCCATGTCAAGCAACAGAAGCAAACCCTCAATCAAGTATCATGTAACAAGCAACCAATACATTAAAAACCTCATCTTTATCGAAACAAAAGCAAGAATTCAACAAGAATCTAATACTAACAAATCAAATACTAACCTCCCATCAAACAAAGCATCGAAAACGAAAGAAACCAAGTGATGATCAGGATTTAAAACATCAATTTCAACCTTTAAAGTATCTTTATGAACATTGACATCATTCCTAATCCTCTTTGCATTCTGATGATCAACAAAAGGAGCCGGCTCCAGCTGAATTGGCAGTGTAGTAGAAGCAGCAGTAGTAGAAAAACCCACACTAGGCCTAATTACAGGAGACCACCCACTAGCGGGTTGATAGTGACCGGTATAATAAAAGGGTTGGTATTGGTAATTGTGATTTGCATAGTTGCGGGAATAGTATGGATGGGAGTTGTGGTAGGAGTGAATTGGAGGTGGAGGGTGTGTAGGATAAGGGTAAGATTGTGGTGGTTGTTGTGTGGTGGTGTAGTGACTTTGATGCGGCGGTGGGGGGGGAGAAGGAGGAGGAGGAGAGACAGATTCTCCAGGATGATAATAGTAAGGTGGTGGCGGTGGCGGAGCGAGTGGATGGGGGTGATAAAAAGTGGTGGTTCTTCTACTATTGCTCCATGAAAGTCCCTTTTTTGTGGGTGGGACAGAAGTGGAGGGGGTGTTGAAAGCTGGAATGCAGAGTTTGTGTTGAAGAAATGGGTACAAGAGTAAAATCGTTGACAGTATAAATGAACCTCCTCTGTTTCATAAATTCACAAATAAGCCCTCTTGTTTTCTATCTCTATGATTTTTTAAAATTAATTATTTTTTTATAATATTTAAAAATATATTTTTATTAAAATTTTATATTATTATTTTACACATAAATAACTTTTTAATTAAAGTATATTTTATAATATAAATCTGATAAAATAAAATACTTTTAATTTGTAGTAAATATTTATTATAAATATAGGTCTATTATATAATGAAAATGATTGATTAATGAGTTAAAGTATTGAAATTCAAAGGACAAAAAGATGACTAAATTAGAAAAAAGATGCTGGTGTAGTTTAAATTAGAACATTATTCGGTAATTGGGTCATATCTAGAGTTGTAGATCTCGAATTTAGATATATTTTATATGGATGGAAAGGTAAGACATAGGTCTACAATTTTCATGGGAGTCCAATATTTAAAAAGATCGTTTTTAAGTCCAAATTATAGTAACAATGAAGAAATCTGAATCTGTCATGCAACCTAGACACTGTTTAGTATTCTGCCTATATCTTGAGTTCTAGAAGTTCAAATAACCAAAATTGTTTTTTTCTAGAAAGTAAAGATAATTTTTTAGAACTTTCATGTAAAGGTCTGGTTCAAATTCTGAAGTTATCATAACTTTTTATTCAGACAAGAATATAAGAATTGTTACCAAGTCAAAATGTGGTCACACACTCATTAATTAGTCATCAAATCAATAGTTTTTAATTTTAGCCTATAAAAGAAGGTATTTGTCATGCATTTAAACATCTTGATTTCGAAATCAAGATTATGCTCTTACTTTCTCTCTTTGTATTTTTATAATGCTTATATTTTACTTTCATTAATATTTTGTTTATGCCTTTCATTTTCTTTCATTAGTTAACTTTTATCTTATTTATCTTCTTATCTTGTTTATTTATGTTTCTCTTCTTTATTATGTTTAGCTAAATTTATTATGTCAAGGTGAAAAGGTTACACTAATGGTGTAAGTATAACTATAGTGTAAACTCAATATAGACCTTAATGTTTCATACTAACATATTTTGTATTTATTATCTTGTTCACCTTTATAATTTACTTGTTAAATTGTTAATCTAGATTTATGTTGTATAACACTTGGTATAACAAATACTTGGCACTTTCATAGTCCAATCATATGATATAGCCTACATCTATATTATGAAAGGAACTTGATTTATTGTTAACATAAGTTATAATCATGAATGTCTGACAATATTTACAAGTATTAGCTTTATTCTAAGAAAATAAATAATGTAATCATGTTAACCATTTATAATCTGATTTGAACCTTCTTTGTGTATGGTTTCTAGTTGACTAATAATAATTTATACTATATTTGTTTGAAATACCATTAATGGATTCTCTAACCTTGACATTTGTTGTTATCATTGTTTGATCCTCACATTAATCTTCCATCTAAAAGTTCTCATCAACTTCTTATTCTTATTCTTATTATTATTATTATTATTATTATTATTATTAGTACTACTACTATTACTATTACTATTATTATTATTAGAATTACTATTATTATTACCATTACTATTGCTACTACTACTACTATAACTACTACTATTCCTCTTCCTCCTATTATTGTTGTTGTTGTTATTTATAATTTATACAATTAATCTCTTTGTAGTTCAACTCCAGTCTTGCTGGGTTATTTATTACTTTGACACTCCTGCACTTGAGAGAAGACATCAATCTTTTAATCGTGTCAAGTTTTTGGCGTCGTTGCTAAGGAGATAAATTCTTGTATAAATTATATTTTTTTTATTTTCTCTTTTCACTTTTCTTGTATCTAACTTTATTTTTTTTCTTTCTTTCTTCTTCTTTTGTTTTCCTTTTCCTTTTATTATATTCTTGCACATATATGAGAGTGTGGTTAAGTACATTAAGTGATAGACTTTGTAGGGTATCCTTATCATTTTCAAAAAAATATGGCTGAAGAAGATAACCAGTCGCGTCATAATTAGTACTTAAAAATGCATTTTTATCAAGGTTTTATATTATCATTTTGCACTTGAAGTATCAATAATTTCTTAACTAAAGCATGTTTTATAATAACATATTTATTAATATAAGATACCTTTAATTTGTAATAAATGTTCATTTTAAATGCAGGTCTATCACATAAATAAAAGAGTTAATTAATGAGTTTAAAAACTGAAATTGAAAGGACAAAGAGATGGCTAAACTTAGAAAAGAGATGTTGGTGCAATTCAAACCGAAACACTGTTCGGTAATTGGGTCATATCTGGAACTATAGATTTTAAATTTAAGTCTACTTTATATGGATGGAAAGGTAAGACATAAGCCTACAAATTTCATGAGAGCCCAAGAGTTAAAAAGGTCATTTTCAAGTACAAATTGTGTCAACAACGAAGAAGTCTGAATATGTTTTGCAACCCGAACATTGTTATTTTAGGACGTCCGTTTCTTGCAACTTCTAATGTATTGATTAATTATAGGAATGGACTGATGAAGCTATTTTTTGGAAACATGACATTGGAGATGAATATTTTTAATATTTGCAAGCAACCTATAGATGATAATGATTTACAAGAAATGGATTTCATTGAAAAATTAGTTCATAATCAATTTCAAATCATTTCTAGTGAAACTAAGATTGATGAATTTGGCGATTTGCAATTGATTTATTTTCAGGAAGAATCAAAGGCAAGTAATTAGAGACCATAAATTGAATAATTGCCACCACAATAAATTAAGTCCATACCTTTAAGTGTTCAATGACCCGAACCTAATTTGAAGTCATTATCATTCAATCTCAAATACTCATTTTTGAGAGAAATTGAAACTTTTCCGGTAATAATCTCTTCCAAACTTACTGCACATAAAGAAGGTAAGTTATTACGAACTCTAAAGATGCATAAAAATGCATTCGGATAGACCATAGCTCACATAAAAGGAATTAGTCCTTTAATTTGCACACACAGAATTATTTGAAAGAAAATGCTAAACCCTTTAGAGAAATGCAACAAAAGCTTAATCCTAATATGAAAGAAGTAGTGACAAATGAAATCATTAAACTTCTAGATAATGGAATCATTTATCTTATTTCTGACAGCAAATAGGTAAGTCTTACCCAAGTTGTACCTAAAAAGTCTAGAGTTACTATGATAACAAATGAGAAAAATAAGTTAATTCCAACTAGGACTATTACTGGTTGACGCATGTGCATTGATTATAGAAAACTTAATTCAATGACTAGAAAAGATTATTTTTCTTTACCTTTCATAGACCAAATCCTAGAAAGAGTTGCAGGTCATGAATTTTATTTTTTCCTAGATAGTTATTCAGGTTAAAACCAAATTGAAATTGTATTAAAAGATCAAGAAAAGACTTCTTTTACTTGTCCTTTTGATATTTTTGCATATCAAAGGATGCCTTTTAGAGTATGTAATGCACCAATCACATTTCAAAGATGCATGCTTAGTATATTTAGTGATATGGTTGAACATTTTCTTAAGATTTTTATGGATGATTTTTATATTTTTGGCAATTCATTTGATGATTGTTTGACTAACTGATTAGTATTTAAAAGTGCATTTTTATCATGGTTTTATATCATCATTTTGCACTTGAAGTATCAATAACTCCTTAACTAAAATATGTTTTATAATAATGTATCTAATAATATAAGATACCTATAATTTGTGGTAAATGTCTATTTTTAATGCAGGCCTATCACATAAATGAAAGGAATGATTGTTGACTTGAAGAACTTAAATTGCAAGGATAAAGAGATGGTCAAACTTAGAGAAGAGATGTCGGTGCAATCCAAACTGGAACACTGTTCGGTAATTGTGTCATATCTGGAGCTACAGATCTCAGATTTAGGTCCAATTTATATGAATGGAAAGGTAAGACATAGGCCTACAACTTTCATATGGAGCCCAAGATCTAAAAAGGCCATTATCAAGTCCAAATTGTAGCAACAACAATGAAGCCCGAATCTGTCTTCCAGCCCGAGTACTGTTCGGTATTTTGGCCATATCTGGAGTTCTAGAAGTACAAATGAGCTGAAGTTTTTACACAAGAAAGCTGAGACAATTGCCTACAACTTTCATGTTTACAACTGGCTCCAATTTGGACGTTATCAATGACGTTTTGGGCAGACAAGAGAAGATAAGGATTGTCACCAAGTCAAAAGTTGGCCACCCACTTATCAATTAGTCATCAAATCAATAGTTCCCAATTTTGGCCTATAAAAGGAGGCATTTGCCATGCATTTAGGCATCTTGGTTTCCAGATCAAGATCATGCTCTTCCTTTCTCTCTTTGTATTTTTTGTAATGTTTATGCTTTACTTTCATTAATATCAAGTTTATGCCTTTCATTTCCTTTTCTTTACTTAGTTAATTTTTATGTTCTTATTTTGTTTATCTATTTTTCTTTCTTTCATTATGTGTAGCTAAGTTAATTATGTCAAGGTGAAAAGGCTACACTAATGGTGTGAGAATAAGTATAATGTAAACTTAATATGGACTTTAATGTTTGATACTAACATGTTTTATATTTGTTATCTTGTTCACTCTTTAATACTTTGCTTGTTAAATGACTAATCTTGATTTATGTTGTATAACACTTGGTACAACAAATGCTTGGCACTTTCATAGCCTATAATGTATGGTATAACCGACACCTGAGCTATGAAAGGAACTTGATTTGTTGTTAACATAAGTTATAATCATGAATGCTTGACGAGATTTACAAGTATTAGCATTAATCGAATAAGATGACTAATGTAATCATGTTAACAATATATAATCTGATTGGAACCTCCTTTGTGTGTGGTTTCCAATTCAATAATAAGAGTTTATACTATACTTATTTGATATACCATTAGTGGAACTTCTAACCTTGACATTTGTTATTATTATTGTTTAATCCTTACATTAATTTTTCATCTCCAAGTTCTCATCATCTTCTTCTTCTTCTCTTTCTTTATTACTACTACTACTACTACTACTACTATTATAATTGTTGTTGTTATTGTTGTTGTTGTTGTTATTGCTATTATTATTGCTTATAATTGTTGTCTATAATTTGTATAATTAACCTCCCTGTGGTTCGACCCCGGTCTTGCCGGGTTATTTATTACTTCGACACTCCTGCACTTGGAAGAAGACATCAACCTTTTAGTCGTGTCACTAACATAAAAAAAGTTTTAAGCAGGTGTGAAGAGAATAATCTTGTACTGAATTGAGAAAAATATCACTTTATGGTAACAAATGGCATTGTACTTGGTCATATTATTTCATTAAAAGAAATTAAGGTTGATAAATCTAAAATTGAGTTAATTGCAAACTTGTCAACACTAAAACCTATTAAAAATATTAGATCATTCTTACGACATGCTGGTTTTTGTAGAAGGTTCATTAAAGATTTTAGTGTAATATCTAAGCCTTTAAGTAACCTTTTAACAAAGGATAATATTTTTGAATGGATTGAACATTATAAAAAAGTCTTTATTAAACTAAAAAACTTGCTTACTTCTACTCTTGTCATTCAACCTCCTAATTGATCATTACCTTTTGAAATAATGTGTAATGCTAGTGATTATACTGTAAGTGCTATTTTGGGACAAAGAAAAGATAAAAAAACCTTTATTAAAGATTTTAGTATAATATCTAAGCCTTTAAGTAACCTTTTAACAAAGAATAATATTTTTGAATGGACTGAATATTGTGAAGAAGCTTTTATTAAACTTAAGAACTTGCTTACTTCTGCTCTGCCATTCAACCTCCTGATTGGTCATTACTTTTTGAAATAAAATGTAATGCTAATGATTATGTTGTGGGTGTTGTTTTGGGATAAAGAAAAGATAAAAAATCTTATGTGATTTACTATGTAAGTAAAACTTTAAATAGTGTGATTAGTATTTAAAAGTGCATTTTTATCATGGTTTTATATCATCATTTTGCACTTGAAGTATCAATAACTCCTTAACTAAAATATGTTTTATAATAATGTATCTAATAATATAAGATACCTATAATTTGTGGTAAATGTCTATTTTTAATGCAGGCCTATCACATAAATGAAAGGATTGATTGATGACTTGAAGAACTTAAATTGCAAGGATAAAGAGATGGTCAAACTTAGAGAAGAGATGTCGGTGCAATCCAAACCGGAACACTGTTCGGTAATTGGGTCATATCTGGAGCTACAAATCTTAGATTTAGGTCCCATTTATATGGATGGAAAGGTAAGACATAGGCCTACAACTTTTATATGGAGCCTAAGATCTAAAAAGGCCATTATCAAGTCCAAATTGTAGCAACAACAAAGAAGCCCGAATCTGTCTTCCAGCCCGAGCACTGTTCGGTATTTTGGCCATATCTGGAGTTCTAGAAGTCTAAATGAGCTGAATTTTTTACACAAGAAAGCTGAGACAATTGCCTACAACTTTCATGTTGCAACTGGCTCCAATTTTGACGTTATCAATGACGTTTTGGGCAGACAATTGAAGATAAGGATTGTCACCAAGTCAAAAGTTGGCCACCCACTTATCAATTAGTCATCAAATCAATAGTTCCCAATTTTGGCCTATAAAAGGAGGCATTTGCCATGCATTTAGGCATCTTGGTGTTCAGATCAAGATCATGCTCTTCCTTTCTCTCTTTGTATTTTTTGTAATGTTTATGCTTTGCTTTCATTAATATTAAGTTTATGCCTTTCATTTCCTTTCCTTTACTTAGTTAACTTTTATGTTCTTATTTTGTTTATTTGTTTTCCTTTCTTTCATTATGTCTAGCTAAGTTAATTATGTCAAGGTGAAAAGGTTACACTAATGGTGTAAGAATAAGTATAGTGTAAACTTAATATGGACTTTAATGTTTGATACTAACATGTTTTATATTTGTTATCTTGTTCACTCTTTAATACTTTGCTTGTTAAATGACTAATCTTGATTTATGTTGTATAACACTTGGTACAACAAATACTTGGCACTTTCACAGCCCATAATGTATGGTATAACCGACACCTGAGCTATGAAAGGAACTTGATTTGTTGTTAACATAAGTTATAATCATGAATGCTTGACGAGATTTACAAGTATTAGCATTAATTGAATAAGATGACTAATGTAATCATGTTAACAATATATAATCTGATTGGAACCTCCTTTGTGTGTGGTTTTCAATTCAATAATAAGAGTTTATACTATACTTGTTTGATATACCATTAGTGGAACCTTTAACCTTGACATTTGTTATTATTATTGTTTAATCCTTACATTAATTTTCCATCTCCAAGTTCTCATCATCTTCTTCTTCTTCTCTTTCTTTATTATTACTACTACTACTACTACTACTACTACTACTACTACTATTATTATTATTATTATTATTATTATTATTATTATTATTATAGTTGTTGTTGTTATTGTTATTGTTGTTGTTATTATTGCTATTATTGTTGCTTACAATTGTTGTCTATAATTTGTACAATTAACCTCCCTGTGGTTCGACCCCGGTCTTGCCGGGTTATTTATTACTTCGACACTCCTGCACTTGGGAGAAGACATCAAACTTTTAGTCGTGTCAAGTTTTTGGCGCCGTTGCCGGGGAGGTAAGTCCTTGTATAAATTATAATATTTATTTTATTTTCTCTTTTCACTTTTCTTGTATATAACTTTATTTCTTTTCTCTTGTTTCTTCTTCTTTTGCTTTCTTCTTCTTTTTATTTTATTCCTACACGTGCATGAGAGTGTGGTCACGTACATCAAGTGGTAGACTTTGTAGGGTATCCTCATCATTTTCAGAAAATATGGCCGAAGAAGATAATCAATCACTTCATAATGAGAATAATGAGAATAACCGTGCTAGAACACTTAGAGACCACATGAATCCCACAAGAACAAGTGCACCATCATGCATAGTTTTTCCTCCCAATGCATCTCATTTTAATTTTAAACCAGGTATTATTCAACTTTTACCTTCTTTTCATGGCATGGAATTGGAAAATCCATACTTGCATTTAAGGGAATTTGAGGAGGTTTGCAACACATATAATAACTTAAATTGTAGCATGAACACCATCAGATTAAAGCTTTTTCCTTTTTCATTAAAAGATAAAGCTAAAACATGGCTACAAAATTTAAGACCAGGATCCATTCGTGCTTGGGATGAAATGCAACAACAATTTTTAAAGAAGTTTTTCCCATCTCATAGAACAAACTCTTTCAAGAGACAAATCACCACTTTCACTTAAAAACCAGAAGAAACATTTTACCAATGTTGGGATAGGTATCAAGACTTGCTTAGTACTTGCCCTCATCATGGTTTTGAAACATGGAGATTGGTTTCACATTTCTATGAAGGGTTAACACCTAAAGATAGGCAAATGGTTGAATTGATGTGCAATGGAACTTTTGAAGATAAAGACCTTGATGAAGCAATGGATTACTTAGACTTGTTAGCTAAAAATGCTCAAAATTGGGACACCACGGGTACATATGAGACACCGAGTAAAACTCAACCTCATACATCTAGTGGAGGTATGTACAACCTTAGGGAAGATCATGACCTTCAAGCCAAATTTGCATCTTTAGCTAAAAAAGTCGAGGCACTAGAATTGAAAAAGAGTGGTCAATTAAACTCTGTTGAAAACATTGTGTGTTAAATCTGTGAAACAAATGAACACTCAACCAATAACTGTCCAACCTTGCCTTCTTTTAAGAAATATCTCCATGAACAAGCTCACGCTTTAAATAGTTTCCAAAGGCCCAACCATAACCCATACTCACGAACATACAATCCTGGTTGGAGAAATCACCTGAATTTCAGTTCGAAGAGTGACAATGCACAAACTTCACCACCACAGTTCCAAGCACACCATAATTTCCAAAATTATCATGGATATGCACCTCCTTATGCTCCATCTCCTACAAGAAAGTTTGAGGAAACTTTGTATGCATTCATTGAAAAGCAAGAGACAATCAACACTCAACTTGCTCAAAACATGACAGATTTTAAAGATACTCTTGCTAGATTAACATCTGCTCTCAGTTTCCAAGAGAAAGGTAAGTTTCCATCTCAACCACAACAAAATCCCAAAGAGCAATATAATGCAAATGCAAGTAGTTCTAGAAGCCAACACATGGATCAAGTCAAATCAGTCACTACTCTACGCAGTGGTAAGGTTATTGAAAAACCCTCTCTTGAACCTTATGAGAAAGATGATGAGTCAATTTCTAAGGGAAAGGAAGGGGTTGAATCTGAAAATTGCAAAGAAACAACTGATTCTCCACCAGCACTTCCATTTTCTCATGCCATGACCAATCAGGAAGAAATCGAGGATGAAAAAGGCATAAAAAAGGTTGATGCGAATCTTTTATCAAAAGTGACAACAGATTCGACACCCGACATCACACCAATCGATGATTACTTTCCTGATGAATCTCTACTTTCTTTTAATTCAATGCCTTGGTTTGCTAAAAATATCAATTTTCTTGCTTCAGGATTTTTGCCAACTCATTGGAGTATTGAAGACAAAAGAAAATTTTTGAGCAACGAGCAAAATTTTCGTTGGGATGACCCTTACTTATTCAATTATTGTCCTGATCAAATATTTCAAAAATGCATTCTCGACAATGAGGTAAGTAATTTCATTAAAGTTTGTCACTTTAAGGCATGTGGGGATCATTTCTCGTCAAAAAAGAGGATTGTAGAAATCTTACAAAGTGGATTTTCCTGGCCAACCATATTCAAGGAGTCACATGCATTTTGCAAAAACTATGAAAATTGTTAGAAGGTGGGATTTATTTCAAAACACAGAGAGTCTTTAGATAATCTTCTATTGACTCTTAAGTCTCATCATAGTCGAGATAAGCATCGTGTAATTCATGACTTAGGAACCCATTTTCATAAAGAACATGCTTGGCATAGTCTTGGGAATCTGACTAAAAAAAGACCCTGTTTGCCAGTTTTTAAGAAAACTGGATGGGAAGCCTATCCTCAACCCATAGAGGGCGTTTAAGCCGTTCTTGGACGTAAAACCAAGGGAAGATGTGAGCCACAATCACAATTGTGATTTGAGTCTTAGCTTGTAAAAAATTGTGTCTTTTCTTTTTATTAATAGCATAATATTTGTGTTTTGTCATTTCTTATTTTTGTTTCAGTGTATTTCAGGTTTGTCAGTGTTTGTTATTTCAGGTGATATCTTCTATACTCTATCTTTCTACCTTAGAACATTGAGGACAATGTCTCGTTTTGGTTGGGGGGAGAGGGTAGTAGTTGATAAAAAAAAATTGTTTTTCATTTCATAAAGCATGTGCATAATTGTTGTTACTAGGATGGCAGAGTAAAGGAGTTCTTTTGTTAAAGTGACTCTTGAGACGCATCTTAGTAACCATTCTTAACAAGGTCTATTATAATACTTCCTGAAATATTCAGGTTTACAAACTCTCGTATTGTTACCGCTTAATTCTGCTCACATACTTATTTAACATGTATTCTTAAACCTTAATTTACACACACACACACACACTTTAACATATGATTGGGGGTTGCATATTGGATTATTACATTATTTATGTTCTTTTGTTAAAGGTAACAACTAAGGGAAAGGGATTGTATATAATTAAAAAAAAAAAGAAAAAAAAATGATGATAATAAAAATGTAGATAAGTTTGGTTTTGTAGCCTCCCTAACCTAAGCAATTAAGCCCGAAGGGGTGTTTTAACACCTAATACACTAAAGTCAACTGACTTGGGAGCTATTGGCCCAACGCTTGTTACATGGGTTGAGGAGAAAAGCTTAAGGGAATCAAACATTGCACTATTTACATATCAGTATCTATGACCCGAGTTATTAAGCTTGTAGGGGTGTCTTAACACCTAATGCCCTAAGACCAACTGGTCTGGGAGTCATTAGCTGAAAGCTCGTTACATGGGTTAAAGATGCATGATGTTTTTAAATTATATGTATATAGATTTAAAAAAAAAAGAAAAAAAATGAAAAAAAAGAGACAAAAATAGTAATCCCAACCCAAGGAACTTAACCTTAAACATTAGAATAAAAATTTTGTTTTCTTCCAAGAAAAGCCCCATAATTATGTGTCAATACATTGAGCAAAAAAAAAAGGGGTTTATTAATATCTTGTTAAGAGGTATTGAGCAGATATATAAATTTAATGAGAGTTTGTTTATCTGGATAGATTAATGGAAGTTAAATGATGAATACCTTGCTTTGTGAAATTTGCAAATTGTTGTAACGCTTTGATTACTAGGGACTAGTAATAAGCTGGTTGAGGGGTGTGATTAGTATTTAAAAGTGCATTTTTATCATGGTTTTATATCATCATTTTGCACTTGAAGTATCAATAACTCCTTAACTAAAATATGTTTTATAATAATGTATCTAATAATATAAGATACCTATAATTTATGGTAAATGTCTATTTTTAATGCAGGCCTATCACATAAATGAAAGGATTGATTGATGACTTGAAGAACTTAAATTGCAAGGATAAAGAGATGGTCAAACTTAGAGAAGAGATGTCGGTGCAATCCAAACCGGAACACTGTTCGGTAATTGGGTCATATCTGGAGCTACAAATCTCAGATTTAGGTCCCATTTATATGGATGGAAAGGTAAGACATAGGCCTACAACTTTTATATGGAGCCGAAGATCTAAAAAGGCCATTATCAAGTCCAAATTGTAGCAACAACAAAGAAGCCCGAATCTGTCTTCCAGCCCGAGCACTGTTCGGTATTTTGGCCATATCTGGAGTTCTAGAAGTCTAAATGAGCTGCATTTTTTACACAAGAAAGCTGAGACAATTGCCTACAACTTTCATGTTTGCAACTGGCTCCAATTTTGACGTTATTGACACGACTAAAAGGTTGATGTCTTCTCCCAAGTGCAGGAGTGTCGAAGTAATAAATAACCCAGCAAGACCGGGGTCGAACCACAGGGAGGTTAATTGTACAAATTATAAACAACAATAATAGTAATAACGATAACAATAATAATAATAATAATAACAATAACAATAATAATAATAATAATACTAGTAGTAGTAGTAGTAGTAATAATAATAATAATAATAATAATAATAATAATAATAAAGAAAGAGAAGAAGAAGAAGATTATGATGATGATGAGAACTTAGAGATGAAATATTAATGTAAGGATTAAACAATAATAATAACAAATGTCAAGGTTAGAGGTTCCACTAATGGTATATCAAACAAGTATAGTATAAACTCTTATTATTGATTTGGAAACCACACACAAAGGAGGTTCCAATCAGATTATATATTGTTAACATGATTACATTAGTCATCTTATTCAATTAATGCTAATACTTGTAAATCTCGTCAAGCATTCATGATTATAACTTATGTTAACAACAAATCAAGTTTCTTTCATAGCTCAGGTGTCGGTTATACCATACATTATGGGCTATGAAAGTGCCAAGCATTTGTTGTACCAAGTGTTATACAACATAAATCAAGATTAGTCATTTAACAAGCAAAGTATTAAAGAGTGAACAAGATAACAAATATAAAACATGTTAGTATCAAACATTAAGGTTCATATTAAGTTTATACTATACTTATTCTTTCACCATTAGTGTAACCTTTTCACCTTGACATAATTAACTTAGCTAGACATAATGAAAGAAAGCAAAATAGATAAACAAAATAAGAACATAAAAGTTAACTAAGTAAAGGAAAGGAAATGAAAGGCATAAACTTGATATTAATGAAAGGAAAGCATAAATATTACAAAGATTACAAAGAGAGAAAGGAAGAGCATGATCTTGATCTGGAAACCAAGATGCCTAAATGCATGGCAAATTCCTCCTTTTATAGGCCAAAATTGGGAACTATTGATTTGATGACTAATTGATAAGTGGGTGGCCAACTTTTGACTTGGTGACAATCCTTATCTTCTCTTGTCTGCCCAAAACGTCATTTATAACGTCAAGACTGGAGCCAGGTGCAAACATGAAAGTTGTAGGCAATTGTCTCAGCTTTCTTGTGTAAAAACTTCAGCTCATTTGGACTTCTAGAACTCCCGATATGGCCAAAATACCGAACAGTGCTCGGGCTGGAAGACAGATTCGGGCTTCTTTGTTGTTGCTACAATTTGGACTTGATAATGGCCTTTTTAGATCTTGGGATCCATATAAAAGTTGTAGGCCTATGTCTTACCTTTCCATCCATATAAATTGGACCTAAATCTGAGATCTGTAGTTCCAGATATGACCCAATTACCAAACAGTGTTCCGGTTTGGATTGCACCGACATCTCTTCTCTAAGTTTGACCATCTCTTTATCCTTGTAATTTAAGTTCTTCAAGTCATCAATCAATCCTTTCATTTATTTGATAGGCCTGCATTAAAAATAGACATTTACCACAAATTATAGGTATCTTATATTATTAGATACATTATTATAAAACATATTTTAGTTGAGGAGTTATTGATACTTCAAGTGCAAAATGATGATATAAAACCATGATAAAAATGCACTTTTAAGTACTAATCACACCCCTCAACCAGCTTATTACTAGTCCCTAGTAATCAAAGCGTTAAAAAAATTTGCAAATTTCACAAAGCAAGGTATTCATCATTTAACTTCCATTAATCTATCCAGATAAACAAACTCTCATTAAATTTATATATCTGCTCAATACCTCTTAACAAGATATTAATAAACCTTTCTTTTGTGCTCAATGTATCAACATATAATTATGGGGCTTTTCTTGGAAGAAAACAAAATTTTTGTTCTAATGTTTAAGGTTAACTTCCTTGGGTTGGGATTACTATTTTTGTCTTTTTTTTTTTTTTAACTCTATATACATATAATTTAAAAACATCATGCATCTTTAACCCATGTAACGAGCTTTCAGCTAATGACTCCTAGACCAGTTGGTCTTAGGGCATTAAGTGTTAAGACACCCCTACGAGCTTAGTAACTCGGGTCGCAGATACTGATATGTAGATAGTGCAATGTTTGATTCCCTTAAGCTTTTCTCCTCAACCCATGTAACAAGCGTTGGGCCAATAGCTCCCAAGTTAGTTGACTTTAGGGTATTAGGTGTTAAAACACCCCTTCGGGCTTAATTGCTTAGGTTAGGGAGGCTACGAAACCAAACTTATCTACATTTTTATTATCATCATTTTTTTTCTTTTTGTTTTCTTTTTTTTTTGTTTTTGTTTTTGTTTTTTTTTTATTATATACAATCCCTTTCCCTTAGTTGTTACCTTTAAGAAAAGAATATAAATAATGTAATAATCCAATATGCAACCCACAATCATATGTTAAAGTGTGTGTGTGTAAATTAAGGTTTAAGAATACATGTTAAATAAGTATATGAGCAGAATTAAGTGGTAACAATACGAGAGTTTGTAAACCTGAATATTTCAGGAAGTATTATAATAGACCTTGTTAAGAATGATTACTAAGATGCGTCTCAAGAGTCACTCTAACAAAAGAACTCCTTTACTCTGCCATCCTAGTAACAACAATTATGCACATGCTTTATGAAATGAAAAACAATTTTTTTTTTATCAACTACTACCCTCTCCCCTCAACCAAAACGAGACATTGTCCTCAATGTTCTAAGGTAGAAAGATAGAGTATAGAAGATATCACCTGAAATAACGAACACTAACAAAACCTGAAACACACTGAAACAAAAATAAGAAATAACAAAACATAATAAAACCAAAAGACACAAAAATTCACAAATGAAGGCTCAAATCCAATCTAAGCTTTTTACGGCTTTCCTTAGATGACCAATTTATGCGACTCATGGAAGGATCAATCACAGGAATGAAAAATTGTAGTTGGTCAATCAATTGTTCAGCAGTAGAAGCAGAGATTATGATTTGTCGTGCAGAAGATGTTAAAAATTCCTGTTCCACAGCATGATCAAGAAAAGACAACAACTTATCATAATAACCATTAACATTTAACAAACCTATGGGTTTATGGTGAATGTGCAATTGAGCCCAAGAGGAAATATGAAAGATCTCTTCCAATGTGCCTAGACCACCTGGTAAAGCAATAAAAGCCTCAACATGGTTAAACATTGCATTCATTCGAGCCGACATTGTGGAGACCTGAAGTTCCTCTCCAATTGTTTTTCCAATGATGTCCCCTTGTGCCAAAGCTTCAGGGACGACCCCCAAAACTTGACTACCTCCTAAAAATGCAGCTATTGACACACCTCCCATTAACCCAAGACTGCCTCCTCCATACACTAAATGAATCTTTCTCTCAGCTAGCACCTGACCAAGATGATTTGCTGATTCTAAAAACTCCTTTTCTTTCCCAGGACTAGATCCACCGAAAACACAAATATTTCTTATTTGATGACTTGAGGAACTTGCCATTTCTACACACTTCTGTATTTGTTGAATGTATGGGTTGAGTAGAAATGAAAGGAAGGAAGAGAGGGTTTTATAGATGAGAAATTAGAAAGGCAATCATAACACCTATATGTAGGCCAGCTGGAGTCTCACACTCTCTCTCTCTCTTTTTATTTATTTATTTATTTACTTTTGAAAAAAAAACATGTGTATGTACAGGTAGTTATGATTGTGGCTCACATCTTCCCTTGGTTTTACGTCCAAGAACGGCTTAAACGCCCTCTATGGGTCGGGGATAGGCTTCCCATCCAGTTTTCTTAAAAACTGGCAAACAGGGTCTTTTTTAGTCAGATTTCCAAGACTAAGTCGATCATGTTCTTTATGAAATAGTGGCCATAAATCATGAATTGCACGATGCACATCTCCACTAGGATGCGTCTCAAGAGTCAATAGAAGATTATCTAAAGACTCCTTACTCAGGCCATCCTTAATGAATTGTATTTTATCTTCACGGTTTATAGATACCATTCCTAAAGAACGACATTGTGTATTACAAGTCCATCTAGCACATCGATGACAGACATCCAGTTGTTTTGCACGACGCTTCTTTGCAAAAGTGCTTTTACCTGTTCCAGGCATGTGTGAAATGAAGAAGTTAGAGGACTTACCTGATAATCGGACCTTTGCTTCAATCAACCAACGAATATCTTCAGGAATTCCATGATTCATTAATAATCTCAATCTTGCACATCTAGCACGGTAAATTTTTGTAATCGCATTCTAAGGCAGAGCGGGAAAATACTTTTTCAATTTTTCAAGATTAGTGTCCATTTTCAAATGAGAATTGCAAGAGAGATTCAACGAATTACACAGATATATACACAGATATCAGTTATTATGGGAAACTGAAAGAACCGACTTAAGTCACGGAGTACCGTTGTCCGCCATTTGACCGGGGTGAGAGAAACTAGCAAAAATCACTCAAAAAGAAACACAAAAAAATATAAGAAAAACAACATAATCAACCTTTATCTACAAGATCATTCCAACCAGTTGATTCATTTTCACTAGGAATCTTATCATAGTAAGCTTTCAAACAATGTTCATTTTCCTTAAAATCATTGTCATTCATTGAATTCTCAATATCACAGGCCCCATAAGGATTGCTCCATCTTAATCTTATCTTTTTAGGGAATGCATAAAGTTGAGAATTATAAAACAAAACTTTTTGACTAGTATCAATTTTTTGACAATTTTCACAAGTTTTGCAGAATGCATGCGTGTCCTTGAACATGGTGGGCCAATAAAATCCATTTTGAAAGATTTTTGCAGCTGTCTTTTTTGACGAGAAATAACTTCCACATGCTTCAGAATGACAAAGTTTAATGACACTACTTACCTCATTGTCGGGAATGAATCTTTGAAATATTTGATTAGGACAATATTTGAATAAGTTAGGGTCATCACAGTAAAAGCTCTTCACTTCGTTCAAAAACTTTTCTTTGTCTTGGGTGCTCCAATCAGCTGGCAAATCTCCTAAAGTAAGAAAATTGATATTTTTATCATACCAAGGCATTGGACTAAGAGAAAGTAAGGATTCATTAGGAAAGTAATCATCGATTGGTGTGATGTTAGATGTCGAATCTGTTGTCACTGTTGACAAAAGATTCGCATCAACATTTTCGGTGCTTGTTTCATCCGTGATTTCTTCCTCAGAATAAATCATTTGCAAATCTTCAGATTCATCCAACTCATTTTTACTTAAAGTAGATGCAAGTTGATCATAAACTAGTTCGTCAATATGATCTACTTCTTGTAAATCATTATCATCTCCAGGTTGCTTGCAAATGTTGAAAATATTCATCTCCAATGTCATGTTTCCAAATGATAGCTTCATCAGTCCATTCCTACAATTAATCAATGCGTTAGAGGTTGCAAGAAACGGACGTCCTAAAATAACAGGAAATGAATTACATGCTTCAACAGGTTGTGTGTCCAAGACAATAAAATCCACAGGATAAATGAATTTATCGACTTGTACTAACACATCTTCAATTATTCCTCTAGGCACTTTTACAGATCTATCGGCAAGTAAAAGAGATATAGAAGTTGGTTTTAACTCACCTAGATTGAGACTCTGAAAAACTGAATATGGAAGTAAATTCACACTAGCACCAAGATCAAGTAAGGCTCTTTCAATTTTATGCTCTCCAATAAAGCAAGAAATTGTAGGACAACCAGGGTCTTTATATTTCAAAGCATTATTGTTTTGAAGAATAGCACTTACTTGTTTGGCTAGAAAGGCTTTCTTTTTCACATTCAGTTTCCTCTTCACAGTGCATAGATCTTTCAAAAATTTAGCATAGGAAGGAACCTGTTTAATAGCATCCAGCAAAGGTATATTGATCCTTACCTGTTTAAAAATTTCATAAATTTCAGAATTGTGATTGACTTTCCTTTGTTTGGTCATAGCTTGAGGAAATGGAAGTGCTGGCGGTGAATCAGTCGTTTCTTTGCAATTTTCAGATTCATCCCCTTCCTTACCCTCAGAGATTGATTCATCATCTTTCTCATAAGGTTCAAGAGAGGGTTTTTCAATAACCTTACCACTGCGCAGAGTAGTGACTGATTTGACTTGATCCATGTGTTGGCTTCCGGAACTACTTGCATTTGCATTGTATTGCCCCTTGGGATTTTGCTGTGGTTGAGATGGAAACTTACCTTTCTCTTGGAAACTAAGAGCAGATGTTAATTTAGTAAGAGTATCTTTAAAATCTGTCATGTTTTGAACAAGTTGAGTATTAATTGTCTCTTGCTTTTCAATGAATGCATGCAATGTTTCCTCAAGATTTCTTCTAGGAGGTGGAGCATAAGAAGGTGCATATCCATGAGAATTTTGGAAACTGTGGTGTACTTGAAACAGTGGTTGTGAAGTTTGTGCATTGTCGTTCTCACTCTTCCAACTGAAACTTGGGTGATTTCTCCAACCAGGGTTGTATGTTTGGGAGTATGGGTTGTGGTAGGGCCTTTGGAAACTGTTTAAAGCATGGGCTTGTTCATGGAGACATTCCCTAAAAGAAGGCAAGGTTGGACAATTGTTGGTTGAGTGTTCATTTGTTTCACAGATTTGACACACAATGTTTTCAACAGATTTTAATTGACCACTCTTTTTCAATTCTAGTGCCTCGATTTTTCTAGCTAAAGATGCAAACTTGGCTTGAAGGTCATGATCTTCCCTAAGGTTGTACATACCTCCACTAGATGTATGAGGTTGAGTTTTACTCGGTGCCTCATATGTACCCGCAGTGTCCCAATTTTGAGCATTTTCAGCTAACAAGTCTAAGTACTTCATTGCTTCATCAGGGTCTTTATCTTCAAAAGTTCCATTGCACATCAATTCAACCATTTGCCTATCTTTAGGTGTTAACCCTTCATAGAAATGTGAAACCAATCTCCATGTTTCAAAACCATGATGAGGGCAAGTGCTAAGCAAGTCTCGATACCTATCCCAACATTTATAAAATGTTTCTCCTGGTTTTTGAGTGAAAGTGGTGATTTGTCTCTTGAAAGAGTTTGTTCTATGAGATGGGAAAAACTTCTTTAAAAACTGTTGTTGCATTTCATCCCAAGCACGAATGGATCCTGGTCTTAAATTTTGTAGCCATGTTTTAGCTTTATCTTTTAATGAAAAAGGAAAAAGCTTTAATCTAATGGTGTTCATGCTACAATTTAAATTATTATATGTGTTGCAGACCTCCTCAAATTCCCTTAAATGCAAGTATGGATTTTCCAATTCTAAACCATGAAAAGAAGGTAAAAGTTGAATAATACCTAGTTTAAAATTAAAATGAGATGCATCGGGAGGAAAAACTATGCATGATGGTGCACTTGTTCTTGTGGGATTCATGTGGTCTCTAAGTATTCTAGCACGGTTATTCTCATTATTCTCATTTTGAAGTGATTGATTATCTTCTTCGGCCATATTTTCTAAAAATGATGAGAATATCCTACAAAGTCTACCACTTGATGTACGTGACCACACTCTCATGCACGTGTAGGAATAAAATCAAAAAGAAGAAGAAAGCAAAAGAAGAAGAAACGAGAGAAAATAAACAAAGCTATATACAAGAAAAGAGAAAAGAGAAAATAAAATAAATATTATAATTTATACAAGGACTTACCTCCCCAGCAACGGCGCCAAAAACTTGACACGACTAAAAGGTTGATGTCTTCTCCCAAGTGCAGGAGTGTCGAAGTAATAAATAACCCGGCAAGACCGGGGTCGAACCACAGGGAGGTTAATTGTACAAATTATAAAAAACAATAATAGTAATAACGATAAAAATAATAATAATAATAATAACAATAACAATAATAATAATAATAATACTAGTAGTAGTAGTAGTAGTAGTAGTAATAATAATAATAATAATAATAATAATAATAATAATAATAAAGAAAGAGAAGAAGAAGAAGATTATGATGATGATGAGAACTTAGAGATGAAATATTAATGTAAGGATTAAACAATAATAATAACAAATGTCAAGGTTAGAGGTTCCACTAATGGTATATCAAACAAGTATAGTATAAACTCTTATTATTGATTTGGAAACCACACACAAAGGAGGTTCCAATCAGATTATATATTGTTAACATGATTACATTAGTCATCTTATTCAATTAATGCTAATACTTGTAAATCTCGTCAAGCATTCATGATTATAACTTATGTTAACAACAAATCAAGTTTCTTTCATAGCTCAGGTGTCGGTTATACCATACATTATGGGCTATGAAAGTGCCAAGCATTTGTTGTACCAAGTGTTATACAACATAAATCAAGATTAGTCATTTAACAAGCAAAGTATTAAAGAGTGAACAAGATAACAAATATAAAACATGTTAGTATCAAACATTAAGGTTCATATTAAGTTTATACTATACTTATTCTTTCACCATTAGTGTAACCTTTTCACCTTGACATAATTAACTTAGCTAGACATAATGAAAGAAAGCAAAATAGATAAACAAAATAAGAACATAAAAGTTAACTAAGTAAAGGAAAGGAAATGAAAGGCATAAACTTGATATTAATGAAAGGAAAGCATAAATATTACAAAGATTACAAAGAGAGAAAGGAAGAGCATGATCTTGATCTGGAAACCAAGATGCCTAAATGCATGGCAAATTCCTCCTTTTATAGGCCAAAATTGGGAACTATTGATTTGATGACTAATTGATAAGTGGGTGGCCAACTTTTGACTTGGTGACAATCCTTATCTTCTATTGTCTGCCCAAAATGTCATTTATAACGTCAAAACTGAAGCCAGGTACAAACATGAAAGTTGTAGGCAATTGTCTCAGCTTTCTTGTGTAAAAACTTCAGCTCATTTGGACTTCTAGAACTCCCGATATGGCCAAAATACCGAACAGTGCTCGGGTTGGAAGACAGATTCGGGCTTCTTTGTTGTTGCTACAATTTGGACTTGATAATGGCCTTTTTAGATCTTGGGATCCATATAAAAGTTGTAGGCCTATGTCTTACCTTTCCATCCATATAAATTGGACATAAATCTGAGATCTGTAGCTCCAGATATGACCCAATTACCGAACAGTGTTTCGGTTTGGATTGCACCGACATCTCTTCTCTAAGTTTGACCATCTCTTTATCCTTGTAATTTAAGTTCTTCAAGTCATCAATCAATCCTTTCATTTATTTGATAGGCCTGCATTAAAAATAGACATTTACCACAAATTATAGGTATCTTATATTATTAGATACATTATTATAAAACATATTTTAGTTGAGGAGTTATTGATACTTCAAGTGCAAAATGATGATATAAAACCATGATAAAAATGCACTTTTAAGTACTAATCAGTTATCAATGACTTTTTGGGCAGACAATTGAAGATAAGGATTGTCACCAAGTCAAAAGTTGGCCACCCACTTATCAATTAGTCATCAAATCAATAGTTCCCAATTTTGGCCTATAAAAGGAGGCATTTGCCATGCATTTAGGCATCTTGGTTTCCAGATCAAGATCATGCTCTTCCTTTCTCTCTTTGTATTTTTTGTAATGTTTATGCTTTACTTTCATTAATATCAAGTTTATGCCTTTCATTTCCTTTTCTTTACTTAGTTAATTTTTATGTTCTTATTTTGTTTATCTATTTTTCTTTCTTTCATTATGTGTAGCTAAGTTAATTATGTCAAGGTGAAAAGGCTACACTAATGGTGTGAGAATAAGTATAATGTAAACTTAATATGGACTTTAATGTTTGATACTAACATGTTTTATATTTGTTATCTTGTTCACTCTTTAATACTTTGCTTGTTAAATGACTAATCTTGATTTATGTTGTATAACACTTGGTACAACAAATGCTTGGCACTTTCATAGCCCATAATGTATGGTATAACCGACACCTGAGCTATGAAAGAAACTTGATTTGTTGTTAACATAAGTTATAATCATGAATGCTTGACGAGATTTACAAGTATTAGCATTAATCGAATAAGATGACTAATGTAATCATGTTAACAATATATAATCTGATTGGAACCTCCTTTGTGTGTGGTTTCCAATTCAATAATAAGAGTTTATACTATACTTGTTTGATATACCATTAGTGGAACTTCTAACCTTGACATTTGTTATTATTATTGTTTAATCCTTACATTAATTTTTCATCTCCAAGTTCTCATCATCTTCTTCTTCTTCTCTTTCTTTATTACTACTACTACTACTACTACTACTACTACTACTACTACTACTACTACTACTATTATTATAATAATAATAATAATAATAATAATTATAGTTGTTGTTGTTATTGTTATTGTTGTTGTTATTATTGCTATTATTGTTGCTTACAATTGTTGTCTATAATTTGTACAATTAACCTCCCTGTGGTTCGACCCCGGTCTTGCCGGGTTATTTATTACTTCGACACTCCTGCACTTGGGAGAAGATATCAAACTTTTAGTCGTGTCATAGTGCTCAAATGAATTACACCACCACTGAAAAAGAATTACTTTACTAGTATTTGCATGTGAAAAATTCAAGTGTTATCTTATCGGCTCACTTGTTGTTATTTTTAGTGACCATACAACATTGAAATATTTTTTTTCTAAGAAAGATTCTAAAGCTAGATTGGTGCGATGAATTTTATTACTTCAAAAATTTGATATCATAATAAAAAACAAGGCACCGAAAATATTGTCACGAATCATTTGTTAAGATTAAAAACAGATTTAAAAACTGACATCACACCAATTGATGACTATTTTCTTGATAAATTGTTACTTTCTATCTTTATAATGCCTTGGTTTGCTAATATTGTTAATTTTCTTGTTTCAAGACAATTGCCAGCTCATTGGAGTACCCCAAATAAAAAAATATTTTTGAACAAAGTGAAGAACTTTTATTAGGATAACCCTTTTTTATTCAAATATTGTCCTTATCAAATATTTCAAAGAGACATTCTTGATAATGAGGTAAGTAGTGTCATTAAAGTTTATCATTCTAAGGCATGTGGGGGCCATTTCTCATTAAGAAAGACAACTGAAAAATGTTACAAAGTAGATTTTACTAGCCCACCATGTTCAAGGACTCACATGCATTCTGCAAGACTTCTGAAAATTATCAAAAGTTGGGATCTATTTCAAAACATCACATGATACCTTTAAATCCTATTCTTGTCATTAAGATCTTTAACTAGTGGGGTATAGATTTCACAGGTTCATTTCCTTCCTCTGTAATTTGGTTTCTTGTACATATTAATCATAGTAGATTATGTTTCAAAATGGATAGAGGCAATTCCAAGTCAAACTAATGATCACAAAATAGTGATAAAGTTTTTGAAAGAAAATATCTTGACTTGATTTGGAATCCCCGAGCCATGATAAGTGATGGTGGAACACATTTTTACAACAAGTCATTCGAGCCTTTAATGAAGAAATATAGAATCACACATAAAGTAGCCACCCCTTATCACCCTCAGACAAGTGGACAAGTAGAGCTTACTAATAGAGAGATCAAACAGATCTTAGAAAAAACAGTGAACCCTAATAAGAAAGACTGGTCTTTAAGAATTAATGATGCACTTTGGGCTTCTTAAACTGCTTATAAAACATAATTAGGTATGTCATCTTATAGACTAGTCTATGGAAAACCTTGTTACTTGCCTGTGGGACTTGAACATAATGCTTATTGGGCTATTAAAGCTTTCAATTCAAACCTTGATGATGTTAGTCAACTGTAAAAATTACAAATAAATGAGCTTAAGGAAATAAGAAATAATGCATATGGAAATTCAAGAATTTATAAAGCAAGAATCAAAGAGTTTCATGATAACAAAATACTGAGAAAAATATTCAATGTTGGTCAAAAAGTCTTGCTTTATAATTCTAGATTCCATTTATTTTCTGGAAAACTAAGATCAAGATGGAGCAGTCTTTTTATTGTGAAACATGCGTATCTATATGGGGTCTGTTGATATTGAGAATCTAAAGAATGCCAATGTTTTCAAGGTAAATAGACATTGTTTGAAAGTTTACTTTTACAATTTTTCCATTGAAATGACTTTATTGAATTGGGTGATCTTGTATATAAAGATTATTTCTTTTCTCACATTGTTTTTGTGTTTCTTTTTTATGTGTGATTTTTGTGTTGCTTGTTTCTCTCACATTTTACACTTGAAGTATCAATAACTCCTTAACTAAAACATATTTTATAATAACATATCTAATAATATAAGATACCTTTAATTTATGGTAAATATTCATTTTAAATGCAAGCCTATCACATAATTGAAAGGATTGATTAATGAGTTTAAGAACTGAAATTGAAAGGACAAAGAGATGAATAAACTTAGAAAAGAGATGCTGATGCAGTCCAAACCGGAATAATATTTGGTAATTAAGTCATATCTAGAGTTGTAAATCTTGGATTTAGGTCTACTTTATATGGATGGAAAGGTAAGATATAGGCCTATAAATTTCATGGGAGCCCAAAATTTAAAAAGATCATTTTCAAGTCTAAATCGTGGCAACAACAAAGAAGTTCGAATATGTCCTAGAGCTCGAATCTTGTTCACTTTTAATACTTTGCTTGTTAAATGGTTAATCTAGATTTATGTTGTATAACACTTCGTATAACAAATACTCATGACTTTCATAGCCCATACTGTATGGTATAACCGATCTTTTTCTATGAAAGGTGTTTGACCGCTTTTTATGATCGGCTTGTTTTAACTTGCAAGTGCACGAGTGTGCGATGTAGCAATTAATTCGGTAAGATCGAGGTCATATCCACAGAGAGCTGGATCTGGAAATTAAGCTAGGTAACAAAAAAAACTCAAGAGAAAGTAAATTAACAATAACTTGGTTGAAAATAATTGATGGATTTGTTTTCAAAGATGAAAAAGTGTAAATAGATTTTAAATGACAAGAAAAAGTAAGTCTTGGTCCAAATCAATTTTAATGGTGATGTATTGGTGATTTCTTCAACATATATAAGATAACTCAACCTAATATCAACGATGGTGATATTAGATCGCAAGATATTACAATGAAGTTTACAAAGATGAAGATTGATTATTGCTTAAGAATGAAGAAGTACTTTCATATTAAGTAAGACATTGAATCAAACAATCTCTATACCAAAACTAAAGTTTGTGCATAAAAATTCAAGATTATAACATTACCTAAATGGTTTCTAAAATTTCTTTGCAATAATAAATCATTCATGAAGAAAATAAGAAGATAAACATTAAGATTCATTCATATCCTAAAGAACTCACCTCAATCACCATTATCCTTGATTTGGATCCAAGAAAGAGTTTAGCCAACCATGATTATATATAAGAACACTTCAATAAACATGAAATAACTTGTATAAAATAGAAATAATAAGTTTTATAAACTAAAGAACCGAAATCTATAAAGAAGAACACAATACAATTTCAGAAAAAATTCAGACACAAATCTGGCTCTAACTTTGGATAGTAATTTGACCCTCTTAGAAGCTTTTTTTCGAGATGTCTATTAGAGACATATTTATAGGAAATTCTGTCACCTTTCTAGATCATTAAAGAACAGCTTATTTGGACACCTGAGTCAAAAGGTATGGGCAAAACACCAAAATGTGTTCTGAAAAATCAAATCGAGACAGCTTTACAACCACTTTGGTGCACGTTTTTCTTCCTCATTTATGAGGTGTGTCCTTCATTTTTTTGACCAAAAATAATGTTAAAATATCCCCTCCAGCTTTCCATCCATGTGCTTGCCTTTTTGGATCAATGGATTACCCAAAATAAATCAATTGTTATTTGTTGTGTGGACATGTAAGATCATGGATTATGTTTGGGCTGATTTGAAGGTTGATTTGAGGTTGATTTAGGGCTGATTTGGGGCTGAATTTGGGCTGAATTTGAGCATCAAATAAGTATACAAATGTACTTATTATTTGGGCTAAGATTGACATTGAAAAATGGTTGAAGTTTGCACACAACATAAGACAAGTTTGGGTTTGAAATAGATCATATGATATTCTTTTCTAGAATTGGAATAGAATTGATTTTTAGGACAAATTTGGAGCACTTATTTGAACCAAGATTTGCTTCAATCTTCAACTAAATGTCTCTTCAATTCTTTGTTCTGAATTGCAACGTTGAATTTCCTGAATTAATTCATTTAAGCTCCAAAAACTTATTGAAACATTAAAACAAACTTCATTACTAAAAAGCACATCAATTATTATTAAAGGAACCAAATAAAAACAATAAATACATATATAAAATAAGAGACTTAGTGACACTTTTGATGCACAATCACACCCCCCAACTTAGATTTTGCTAGTCCTTAAGCAAAACAAAACATAAAACCTTTGAAATAAAAATAATAATAATAACAACCATAATTAGGCTCAATTCATCACACTTGAAGGACCTATCATGCAAACATTGGTATCTTTAACTTAGTGTACATAATAGCAAATAAAGAAAAATAAGCATACTCGCATTCTCTAAATCAAACATCCATACAAAATTTTCAAATTCAGTCATATTTATCGTGCAACCAACATAATTGATTCATATGAAAACTCAACTTGTAATCTTCCCTTCTCACCAACACAAACAAGGTAGTAAACCAGAGAAATATCTATATCTATATCTATATATATATATATATATATATATTTGAAGATATGATTTATTCTGTCTTTAAGTTGTCACTTCCTTTTTGACGCGAATACAAACATTTGTGATGAATGCACCCGGTTACTCACAAAGTCACAAACTTAAAGTGCTTTGCATACTCATATTTCAAGCTGTCGTTTGACGTAAAGATAAACATTTGTCATGAATACCCCTAGTTATTGAGCAACTCAAAACATTGGAGTAGATAGAACTTTGTACATATTTATTTATTTATTTATTTATGTAATAATTATTACTCTATTTACTTAAACCTTGTTTAGGACTAGATTAAAAGGGATAATCACAAGTAAAGCATCATACTCATCTTTCATGCATATTCACACAACTCACATAACTTTTACAAGGAAAGATGTACTTTTGTAATCTTAAAAAAAAGTATGCTATATCTTGCTTGATAAGATATTATCTATCCCAAATTAAAGTATGCAATGTTCAACACCATAATGAACCCAAAAATATAATGATGATCCTAAACAAGTGTCATTCACATACCAATACAAGTATTTTTTTTTAACAAGCATGATTATCTCAAGCATTCAACATAATGAAATATCTAAAATTAAGTTTTACATTATCCTTAATGTAAAAGAGAAAAAGAAGAAAAGTATAAAAATTAGAAAATTGTTACTCCCCTTCTGTTTTCAAGGATGAATGTCTAATTGAATTGGGCATGAATTGACTTCTTGCTTGATTTTTTTTAACCTGCCTATCACAACTAAAAGAAAACATTGATTTTTTTTTTTTGAAAATAAAGAACCTCACACCCCCAACTTAAAATAATGCATTGTCCCGGCATTGTCCCGAATGCATGAACAAGAAAATATAAGAGATGGAAGAAAGAAGGAAAAATGAAAATAAAAATAAAAATAAAAATAAAATAAAAATAAAAACTCATTACTTCTGATACTGCAATGGTATTGGATCTTCAAGATCCAATGTCTCAACTTCAGCCACAACATTTTCAAGATAAAGTTTCAATCGATGACCATTTACTTTGAAAATATTTCCATTCTTGGGATTTTCTACCTCAAATGCACCATGCTCAGAGATGGATTTAATCATAAATGGACCAATCCATTTTGTCCTCAACTTCCCAGGAAAGAGATGTAATCATGAATTATACAAGAGAACCTTCTAACCAACATGAAAGGATTTTCTAAGAATATGTTTATTATGCAAAGTTTTCATCTTATGTTTTGAAATTTTTGCATTTTCAAATGCATCATTTCTCAGCTCCTCTAATTCATCCAATTGAAGCTTTTTTATTTTTGCCAACCTCGTTTTCATTGTCATTGAATTGCCGAATGACCCAATATGTACGGTGCTCAATCTTAACAGGGAGATGACAAGGCTTTCCATAAACTAGCTTATAAGGAGACATTCCTAAAGAGGTCTTATAAGCAGTGTGATATGCCCACAAAGCATCAACTAGTCGTAGGGACCAATCTTTACGGTTTAGATTGACTGTTTTCTCTAAAATGTTCTTGATCTCCCTATTTGCCAACTCAGCTTGGCCACTAGTCTGTGGGTGATAAGGGGTACTGACCTTGTGAATTACACCATATTTTCTCATCAAAATCCCAACGAGCTTGTTACAAAAATATTTTCTCCCATCACTAATCATAGCTGGGGCATGCCAAAACGAGAGAAAATATTTTCTTTCAAGAATTTGACCACAACTCGATGGTCATTAGTTCGAGATGCAATGGCCTCCACCCATTTAGACACATAATCAACAGCTACAAGGATGAATTGGTAACCAAATGAACTTGGAAAAGGTCCCATGAAATCAATCCCCCAACAATCAAATATTTCCAAAACAAGGATGGGGTTAAGGGGCATCATGTTACGCCTAGTGAGGCTACCTAGTCGTTGGCATCAGTCACATGCAACACAAAAGGCATGAACATCTTTAAACATGGTAGGCAAAAAAAAAACCACACTACAAGATTTTGGCAATGGTTTTCTTGGAAGAGAAATGCCCACCACAGGCTAATGCATGACAAAAATTAATGACCCTTGGAATTTCAAGATCATGGATGCACCGCCTAATAATTTGGTCAGGACAGTATTTAAATAGGTAGGGGTCATCCCAAAAAAAGGTGCGCACATTGCGCAAGAATTTTTGTTTGTCAAGTTTACACCAATGAGAAGGAATCTGACTTGTGGCTAGGTAATTTGCTATGTCAGCATACCATGGAGAACCAATGTAGGAGACAGTACCTGCACAAAATAAATTTTCATCAGTAAAGAGTTCATTTATTGGAGATTCATCAATTATGGTCTCATAGCTTGAAAACCGAGACAAATGATCAGCCACTACATTCTCTACTCCCTTTTTATCTCGAATTTCAAGGTTAAACTCTTGGAGTAGGAGGATCCATTGAATCAAACGTGGTTTGACATCTTGTTTTGTGAGCAAATATTTCAATGCTGAATGATCAGTGAAAACAATAACAAGAGATCCAACCAAATAAGACCTAAACTTGTCTAATGCAAAGACCACAGCTAAGAGTTCTTTTTCAGTTGTAGTGTAATTCAATTGAGCATCATTCAAAGTCTTGCTAGCATAATATATGACATGAGGTTTCTTGTCTTTTCTTTGCCCTAAAACAGGCCCAACAGCAAAATCACTAGCATCACACATCAGTTCAAATGGTAACGACCAATCAGGAGCTTGCATGATTGGTGCAGTTGTTAACAACCCTTTAAGCTTTTCAAAAGCTTCTTGACATTTTGATGTCCAATCAAATTGGACATCTTGTGACAACAAGTTACACAATGGTTTGGCAATGGTACTAAAAGAATGAATGAATCTTCGATAAAAACCAGCATGTCCTAAAAAGGATCTCACATCTTTCACAATCTTAGGGGTAGTTAATTTTTGAATGACTTCCACTTTTGACTTATCTACCTCTATCCCTTTTGAAGAGACAATGTGACCTAAAACAATGCTATGTGTCACCATAAAATGACACTTCTCCCAATTGAGTACAAGATTGCTCTCTTCACACCTTTCAAGAACTTTTTCTAGATGCATTCGACACAACTCATAAGAATCCCCATAAACTGAAAAATCATCCATGAAAACTTCCAGAAAATTTTCCACCATGTCACTAAAGATACTCATCATACACCTTTGAAAAGTGGCTGGTGCATTACACAAACCAAAAGGCATTCTTCTATAAGCATAAGTACTAAAAGGACAAGTGAAAGTGGTTTTTTCTTGGTCTTCTAAAGAAATCTCAATTTGGTTGTAACCTGAGTATCCATCAAGAAAACAATAGAAAGCTCTTCCAGCTACTCTTTCAAGCACTTGGTCTAAAAATGGAAGCGAAAAATGATCCTTCCTAGTCACCATGTTCAATTTACGATAATCAATGCACATACACCATCCAGTTTGGATTCTAGTTGGTATCAAGTCATTGTTTTCATTCTTCACTACCGTGACTCTAGATTTTTTAGGGACAACTTGGGTTGGACTAACCCATTTTGAGTTTGCAATAGGGTAAATGATACCTGCATCAAGTAGCTTAAGCACTTCACCTCTCACTACTTCCTTCATGTTTGGGTTCAATCATCTTTGCATTTGCCTCACAGATTTAGCCTCTTCTTCAAGATATATTCTATGTGTACATAAAAGAGGGCTAATTCCTTTCAAGTCAGTAATTTTCCACCCAATTGCTTTATTGTGTTTTCTCACCACTCTCAAAAGTTTTTGTTCTTGCTCTATGCTAAGTTTTGATGAGATCACAATAGGATATGATTCATCTTCCCCTAGAAATGCATACTTAAGATCACTCGATAAAGGCTTCCTTTCAGGTTTATAAGGCTGGACAAGAGATGTCTCAACTTTCACTTGGGGTGAAATCAAAGGCTCAAACGATGGGGTCCATTGACCTATTGACATAATAGGCATTGGATCTAGATAAGTCTCGAGTTCTCTTACTTCCTCATCAACACACTCCAAAGAACAAAATCTTTCATCGTGAATTAAAGTTCTCTCCAATGGATCCTTGATCCACACTCTCTTAAAGTGTTCTTGACAAACTGTTTGGATCAAATCTACCTCTCTAATGTCCTCATGTTCCCCAATTTGTTTGGAGACATTGAATATATTCATCTCCACAGTCATATTGCCAAAAGACAATTTCATCACCCCATTCCTACAGTTAATTAAAGCATTGGATGTAGCTAGGAAAGGTCTCCCTAAAATGACTAGGATGGGAGCATTAGAACCTTGAATTGGTGCGGTGTCTAACACTACAAAATCAACAGGAAAGTAGAATTTATCTACTTGGACCAACACATCCTCAACGATACCCCTAGGAATCTTGATTGACCTATCAGCTAATTGAACAGTGATTCGAGTAGGCTTGATTTCTCCTAAACCTAATTGTTCGTAAACAGTATAGGGTATTAAATTCACACTTGCTCCTAAATCCAATAAAGCTTGATCTATCTTATGACTTCCAATAATGCATGAAATGGTAGGACAACCAGGATCTTTGTATTTGGGAGGGGTCTTAAACTAGATGATGGCACTAGCATATTCAGTCAGTCTTTCTTTCACATTCAATCTCCTTTTGATTGTGCATAAATCCTTAAGAAACTTTGCATAAGATGGAACTTGTTTAATTGCATCAAGGAGTGGAATATTGACTTTCACTTGTTTGAACAATTCATAGATTTCTAAGTTCATAAGATCTTGTTTAGGGTTCCCTAACCTTTGTGGAAATGGTGCTCTAGGAACAAATTCTAAATCACTCACTTTGACTTTAATTTTTCTTGAATCATCTCCTTTCTCATTCATCTCTTTCTCATTTAGCTCGCCTTCTTTGTCACTCAAACTCTCATTTGTCACTTGTGTTTTGATTCCCTCTTCACTTTCCCTAGATTTCTCCTCCACAATACCTTTAGGAATCCTAAAACCTATACCTTTGTCAACAATCTTTCCATTTCTAAGGGTAGTGATGGCTTGGACTTGTTCATAGTTTGAAGGTTCACTAGGTGAGGATTCACTCATGTGTACCTGACCTCTAGGATTGGGCATTGGTTGAGCTAGGATTTTTCCCTTCTCTTGAATGCTTAGTGATTGTGTCAACTTAGTTAGTTGACTTCGAATGTCATCTAAGGTCCTATTGGTCTCGTCTTGGAATTTGTAAGCTTGGTTGTTGATTTCTTCTTGTGTTTGCATGAATTGTTGAAGAGTATCCTCTTAGGATCTCTTATGAGGTGGTTGGTATGTGTTATGTGTGGAAGCATGAAATGGTTGGGGTGAAGGTTGAAATGTTTGAGGTACTGAAGAGCCCTCATTTCTCTAACCAAAATTTAGGTGGTTCCTCCATCTAGGATTATAGGTCTAAGAGTAGGGATTGCCTACTTGGTTTGGAAATGGCTTTCTGACACGACTAAAAGGTTGATGTCTTCTCCCAAGTGCAGGAGTGTCGAAGTAATAAATAACCCGGCAAGACCGGGGTCGAACCACAGGGAGGTTAATTGTACAAATTATAAACAACAATTATAAAACAACAATAACAACAACAACAATAGTAATAATAATAATAATAATAATAATAATAATAATAATAATAATAATAATAATAATAATAATACTAGTAGTAGTAGAGAAAGAGAAGAAGAAGAAGATGATGATGATGAGAACTTAGAGATGAAATATTAATGTAAAGATTAAACAATAATAATAACAAATGTCAAGGTTAGAGGTTCCACTAATGGTATTGACACGACTAAAAGGTTGATGTCTTCTCCCAAGTGCAGGAGTGTCGAAGTAATAAATAACCCGGCAAGACCGGGGTCGAACCACAGGGAGGTTAATTGTACAAATTATAAACAACAATTATAAAACAACAATAACAACAACAACAATAGTAATAATAATAATAATAATAATAATAATAATAATAATAATAATAACACTAGTAGTAGTAGTAGTAGTAGTAGTAGTATTACTAATAATAATAATAATAATAATAATAATAAAGAAAGAGAAGAAGAAGAAGATGATGATGATGAGAACTTAGAGATGAAATATTAATGTAAGGATTAAATAATAAAAATAACAAATGTCAAGGTTAGAGGTTCCACTAATGGTATATCAAACAAGTATAGTATAAACTCTTATTATTGAATTGGAAACCACACACAAAGGAGGTTCCAATCAGATTATATATTGTTAACATGATTACATTAGTCATCTTATTCAATTAATGCTAATACTTGTAAATCTCGTCAAGCATTCATGATTATAACTTATATTAACAACAAATCAAGTTCCTTTCATAGCTCAGGTGTCGGTTATACCATACATTATGGGCTATGAAAGTGCCAAGCATTTGTTGTACCAAGTGTTATACAACATAAATCAAGATTAGTCATTTAACAAGCAAAGTATTAAAGAGTGAACAAGATAACAAATATAAAACATGTTAGTATCAAATATTAAAGTTCATATTAAGTTTACATTATACTTATTCTCACACCATTAGTGTAACCTTTTCACCTTGACATAATTAACTTAGCTAGACATAATGAAAGAAAGGAAAACAAATAAACAAAATAAGAACATAAAAGTTAACTAAGTAAAGGAAAGGAAATGAAAGGCATAAACTTGATATTAATGAAAGTAAAGCATAAACATTACAAAAAATACAAAGAGAGAAAGGAAGAGCATGATCTTGATCTGGAAACCAAGATACCTAAATGCATGGCAAATGCCTCCTTTTATAGGCCAAAATTGGGAACTATTGATTTGATGACTAATTGATAAGTGGGTGGCCAACTTTTGACTTGGTGACAATCCTTATCTTCTCTTGTCTGCCCAAAACGTCATTGATAACGTCAAAACTGAAGCCAGGTGCAAACATGAAAGTTGTAGGCAATTGTCTGCCCAAAACGTCAATTCAGCTCATATGGACTTCTAGAACTCTAGATATGGCCAAAATACCGAATAGTGCTCGGGCTGGAAGACAGATTCGGGCTTCTTTGTTGTTGCTACAATTTGGACTTGATAATGACCTTTTTAGATCTTGGGCTCCATATGAAAGTTGTAGGCCTATGTCTTACCTTTCCATCCATATAAATTGGACCTAAATCTGAGATCTGTAGCTCCAAATATGGCCCAATTACCGAACAGTGTTCCGGTTTGGATTGCACCGACATCTCTTCTCTAAGTTTGACCATCTCTTTATCCTTGCAATTTAAGGTCTTCAAGTCATCAATCAATCCTTTCATTTATTTGATAGGCCTGCATTAAAAATAGACATTTACCACAAATTATAGGTATCTTATATTATTAGATACATTATTATAAAACATAATTTAGTTAAGGAGTTATTGATACTTCAAGTGCAAAATGATGATATAAAACCATGATAAAAATGCACTTTTAAGTACTAATCACACCCCTCAACCAGCTTATTACTAGTCCCTAGTAATTAAAGCGTTAAAACAATTTGCAAATTTCACAAAGCAAGGTATTCATCATTTAACTTCCATTAATCTATCCAGATAAACAAACTCTCATTAAATTTATATATCTGCTCAATACCACTTAACAAGATATTAATAAACCTTTCTTTTGTGCTCAATGTATCAACACATAATTATGGGGCTTTTCTTGGAAGAAAACAAAATTTTTGTTCTAATGTTTAAGGTTAACTTCCTTGGGTTGGGATTACTATTTTTGTCTTCTTTTTTTTTTTAACTCTATATACATATACTTTAAATACATCATGCATCTTTAACCCATGTAACGAGCTTTCAGCTAATAACTCCCAGACCAGTTGGTCTTAGGGCATTAGGTGTTAAGACACCCCTACGAGCTTAGTAACTCGGGTCGCAGATACTGATATGTAGATAGTGCAATGTTTGATTTCCTTAAGCTTTTCTCCTCAACCCATGTAACAAGCGTTGGGCCAATAGCTCCCAAGTCAGTTGACTTTAGGGTATTAGGTGTTAAAACACCCCTTCGGGCTTAATTGCTTAGGTTAGGGAGGCTACGAAATCAAACTTATCTACATTTTTATTATCATCATTTTTTATTTTTTATTTTTATTTTTTTTTCATGTTTTTTTTTTAATTATATACAATCCCTTTCCCTTAGTTGTTACCTTTAACAAAAGAACATAAATAATGTAATAATCCAATATGCAACCACCCACAATCATATGTTAAAGTGTGTGTGTATAAATTAAGGTTTAACAATACATGTTAAATAAGTATATGAGCAGAATTAAGTGGTAACAATACGAGAGTTTGTAAACCTGAATATTTCAGGAAGTATTATAATAGACCTTGTTAAGAATGGTTACTAAGATGCGTCTCAAGAGTCACTTTAACAAAAGAACTCCTTTACTCTGCCATCCTAGTAACAACAATTATGCACATGCTTTATGAAATGAAAAACAATTTTTTTTTTATCAACTACTACCCTCTCCCCCCAACCAAAACGAGACATTGTCCTCAATGTTCTAAGGTAGAAAGATAGAGTATAAAAGATATCACCTGAAATAACGAACACTAACAAAACCTGAAACACACTGAAACAAAAATAAGAAATAACAAAACATAATAAAACCAAAACACACAAAAATTCACAAATGAAGGCTCAAATCCAATCTAAGCTTTTTACGGCTTTCCTTTGATGACCAATTTATGCGACTCATGGAAGGATCAATCACAGGAATGAAAGATTGTAGTTGGTCAATCAATTGTTCAGCAGTAGAAGCAGAGATTATGATTTGTCGTGCAGAAGATGTTAGAAATTCTTGTTCCACAGCATGATCAAGAAAAGACAACAACTTATCATAATAACCATTAACATTTAACAAACCTATGGGTTTATGGTGAATGTGCAATTGAGCCCAAGAGGAAATATGAAAGATCTCTTCCAATGTGCCTAGACCACCTGGTAAAGCAATGAAAGCATCAGCATGGTTAAACATTGCATTCATTCGAGCCGACATTATAGAGACCTGAAGTTCCTCTCCAATTGTTTTTCCAATGATGTCCCCTTGTGCCAAAGCTTCAGGGACGATTCCTAAAACTTGACTACCTCCTAAAAATGCAGCTATTGACACACCTCCCATTAACCCAAGACTGCCTCCCCCATACACTAAATGAATCTTTCTCTCAGCTAGCACCTGACCAAGATGATTTGCTGATTTTAAAAACTCCTTTTCTTTCCCAGGACTAGATCCACCGAAAACACAAATATTTCTTATTTGATGACTTGAGGAACTTGCCATTTCTACACACTTCTGTATTTGTTGAAGGTATGGGTTGAGTAGAAATGAAAGGAAGGAAAAGAGGGTTTTATAGATGATAAATTAGAAAGGCAATCATAACATCTATATGTAGGCCAGCTGGAGTCTCACACTCTCTCTCTCTCTTTTTATTTATTTATTTATTTACTTTTGAAAAAAAAGCATGTGTATGTACAGGTAGTTATGATTGTGGCTCACATCTTCCCTTGGTTTTACGTCCAAGAACGGCTTAAACGCCCTCTATGGGTCGGGGATAGGCTTCCCATCCAGTTTTCTTAAAAACTGGCAAACAGGGTCTTTTTTAGTCAGATTCCCAAGACTAAGTCGATCATGTTCTTTATGAAATAGTGGCCATAAATCATGAATTGCACGATGCACATCTCCACTAGGATGCGTCTCAAGAGTCAATAGAAGATTATCTAAAGACTCCTTACTCAGGCCATCCTTAATGAATTATATTTTATCTTCACGGTTTATAGATACCATTCCTAAAGAACGACATTGTGTATTACAAGTCCATCTAGCACATCGGTGACAAACATCCAGTCGTTTTGCACGACGCTTCTTTGCAAAAGTGCTTTTACCTGTTCCAGGCATGTGTGAAATGAAGGAGTTAGAGGACTCACCTGATAATCGGACCTTTGCTTCAATCAACCAACGAATATGTTCAGGAATTCCATGATTCATTAACAATCTCAATCTTGCACATCTAGCACGGTAAATTTTTGTAATCGCATTTTGAGGCAGAGCAGGAAAATACTTTTTCAATTTTTCAAGATTAGTGTCCATTATCAAATGAGAATTGGAAGAGAGATTCAAAGAATTGCATAGATATATACACAAATATCAGTAATTGTGGGAAACTGAAAGAACCGACTTAAGTCACGGAGTACCGTTATCCGCCATTTGACCGGGGTGAGAAAAACTAGCAAAAAGCACTAAAAAAGAAACACAAAAACAATGTGAGAAAAAAAAATTAACCTTTATCTACAAGATCAGTCCAACCAGTTGATTCATTTTCACTAGGAAAATTATCAAAGTAAGTTTTCAAACGATGTCCATTTTCCTTAAAATCATTGTCATTCATTGAATTCTCAATATCACAGGCCCCATAAGGATTGCTCCATCTTGGTCTTAGCTCTCTAGGGACTGCATAGAGTTGAGAATCATAAAACAAAACTTTTTGACCAGTATCAATCTTTTGACAATTTTCACAAGTTTTGCAGAATGCATGCGTGTCCTTGAACATGGTGGGCCAATAAAATCCATTTTGAAAGATTTTTGCAATTGTCTTTTTTGACGAGAAATAACTTCCACATGCTTCAGAATGACAAAGTTTAATGACACTACTTACCTCATTGTCGGGAATGAATCTTTGAAATATTTGATCAGGACAATATTTGAATAAGGTAGGGTTATCACAATAAAAATTCTTCACTTCGTTCAAAAACTTTTCTTTGTCTTGAATACTCCAATCAGTTGGCAAATCTCCTAAAGCAAAAAAATTGATATTTTTATCATACCAAGGCATTGGACTAAGAGAAAGTAAGGATTCGTTAGGAAAGTAATCATCGATTGGTGTGATGTTAGATGTCGAATCTGTTGTCACTGTTGACAAAAGATTCGCATCAACATTTTCGGTGCTTGTTTCATCCATGATTTCTTCCTCAGAATAAATCATTTGCAAATCTTCAGTTTCATCCAATTCATTTTTACTTAAAGTAGATTCAAGTTGATCATAAACTAATTCATCAATATGATCTACTTCTTGTAAATCATTATCATCTCCAGGTTGCTTGCAAATGTTGAAAATATTCATCTCCAATGTCATGTTTCCAAATGATAGCTTCATCAGTCCATTCCTACAATTAATCAATGCGTTAGAGGTTGCAAGAAACGGACGTCCTAAAATAACAGGAAATGAATTACATGCTTCAACAGGTTGTGTGTCCAAGACAATAAAATCCACAGGATAAATGAATTTATCGACTTGTACTAACACATCTTCAATTATTCCTCTAGGCACTTTTACAGATCTATCGGCAAGTAAAAGAGATATAGAAGTTGGTTTTAACTCACCTAGATTGAGACTTTGAAAAACTGAATATAGAAGTAAATTCACACTAGCACCAAGATCAAGTAAGGCTCTTTCAATTTTATGCTCTCCAATAAAGCAAGAAATTGTAGGACAACCAGGGTCTTTATATTTGAAAGCATTATTGTTCTGAAGAATAGCACTTACTTGTTCGGCTAGAAAGGCTTTCTTTTTCACATTCAGTTTCCTCTTCACAGTGCATAGATCTTTCAAAAATTTAGCATAGGAAGAAACCTGTTTAATAGCATCCAGCAAAGGTATATTGATCCTTACCTGTTTGAAAATTTCAAAAATTTCAGAGTTGTGATTGACTTTTCTTTGTTTGGTCATGGCTTGAGGAAATGGAAGTGCTGGCGGTGAATCAGTCGTTTCTTTGCAATTTTCAGATTCAACCCCTTCCTTACCCTCAGAGATTGACTCATCATCTTTCTCATAAGGTTCAAGAGAGGGTTTTTCAATAACCTTACCACTGCGCAGAGTAGTGACTGATTTAACTTGATCCATGTGTTGGCTTCCAGAACTACTTGCATTTGCATTGTATTGCCCCTTGGGATTTTGTTGCGGTTGAGATGGAAACTTACCTTTCTCTTGGAAACTGAGAGCAGATGTTAATTTTGCAAGAGTATCTTTAAAATCTGTCATGTTTTGAGCAAGTTGAATATTGATTGTCTCTTGCTTTTCAATGAATGCATGCAATGTTTCCTCAAGATTTCTTCTAGGCGGTGGAGCATAAGGAGGTGCATATCCATGAGAATTTTGGAAATTATGGTGTGCTTGAAACGGTGGTTGTGAAGTTTGTGCATTGTTGTTCTCACTCTTCCAATTGAAATTTGGGTGATTTCTCCAACCAAGGTTGTATGTTTGGGAGTATGGGTTGTGGTTGGCCCTTTGGAAACTGTTTAAAGCATGGGCTTGTTCATGGAGACATTCCTTGAAAGAAGGCAAGGTTGGACAATCGTTGGTTGAGTGTTCATTTGTTTCACAGATTTGACACACAATGTTTTCAACAGATTTTAATTGACCACTCTTTTTCAATTCTAGTGCCTCAACTTTTCTAGCTAAAGATGCAAATTTGGCTTGAAGGTCATGATCTTCCCTAAGGTTGTACACACCTCCACTAGATGTATGAGGTTGAGTTTTACTCGGTGCCTCATATGTACCCGCGGTGTCCCAATTTTGAGCATTTTCAGCTAACAAGTCTAAGTACTCCATTGCTTCATCAGGGTCTTTATCTTTAAAAGTTCCATTGCACATCAATTCAACCATTTGCCTATCTTTAGGTGTTAACCCTTCATAGAAATGTGAAACCAATCTCCATGTTTCAAAACCATGATGGGGGCAAGTACTAAGCAAGTCTCGATACCTATCCCAACATTTGTAAAATGTTTCTCCTGGTTTTTGAGTGAAAGTGGTGATTTGTCTTTTGAAAGAGTTTGTTCTATGAGATGGGAAAAACTTCTTTAAAAATTGTTGTTGCATTTCATCCCAAGCACGAATGGATCCTGGTCTTAAATTTTGTAGCCATGTTTTAGCTTTATCTTTTAATGAAAAAGGAAAAAGCTTTAATCTGATGGTGTTCATGCTACAATTTAAGTTATTATATGTGTTGCACACCTCCTCAAATTCCCTTAAATGCAAGTATGGATTTTCCAATTCTAAGCCATGAAAAGAAGGTAAAAGTTGAATAATGCCTGGTTTAAAATTAAAATGAGATGCATCGAGAGCAAAAACTATGCATGATGGTGCACTTGTTCTTGTGGGATTCATGTGGTCTCTAAGTGTTCTAGCACGGTTATTCTCATTATTTTCATTATGAAATGATTGATTATCTTCTTCAGCCATATTTTCTGAAAATGATAAGGATATCCTACAAAGTCTACCACTTGATGTACGTGACCACACTCTCATGCACGTGTAGGAATAAAATAAAATAAAAAAAAAGAAGAAAGCAAAAGAAGGAGGAAGAAAACAAAATAAAAAGAAACAAAAGAAAAGAAACAAAGTTATATACAAGAAAAGTGAAAAGAGAAAATAAAATAAATACTATAATTTATACAAGAACTTACCTCCCCGGCAACGGCGCCAAAAACTTGACACGACTAAAAGGTTGATGTCTTCTCCCAAGTGCAGGAGTGTCGAAGTAATAAATAACCCGGCAAGACCGAGGTCGAACCACAGGGAGGTTAATTGTACAAATTATAAACAACAATTATAAAACAACAATAACAACAACAACAATAGTAATAATAATAATAATAATAATAATAATAATAATAATAATAATAATAACACTAGTAGTAGTAGTAGTAGTAGTAGTATTACTAATAATAATAATAATAATAATAATAAAGAAAGAGAAGAAGAAGAAGATGATGATGATGAGAACTTAGAGATGAAATATTAATGTAAGGATTAAATAATAAAAATAACAAATGTCAAGGTTAGAGGTTCCACTAATGGTATATCAAATAAGTATAGTATAAACTCTTATTATTGAATTGGAAACCACACACAAAGGAGGTTCCAATCAGATTATATATTGTTAACATGATTACATTAGTCATCTTATTCAATTAATGCTAATACTTGTAAATCTCGTCAAGCATTCATGATTATAACTTATGTTAACAACAAATCAAGTTCCTTTCATAGCTCAGGTGTCGGTGATACCATACATTATGGGCTATGAAAGTGCCAAGCATTTGTTGTACCAAGTGTTATACAACATAAATCAAGATTAGTCATTTAACAAGCAAAGTATTAAAGAGTGAACAAGATAACAAATATAAAACATGTTAGTATCAAACATTAAAGTTCATATTAAGTTTACATTATACTTATTCTCACACCATTAGTGTAACCTTTTCACCTTGACATAATTAACTTAGCTAGACATAATGAAAGAAAGGAAAACAAATAAACAAAATAAGAACATAAAAGTTAACTAAGTAAAGGAAAGGAAATGAAAGGCATAAACTTGATATTAATGAAAGTAAAGCATAAACATTACAAAAAATACAAAGAGAGAAAGGAAGAGCATGATCTTGATCTGGAAACCAAGATACCTAAATGCATGGCAAATGCCTCCTTTTATAGGCCAAAATTGGGAACTATTGATTTGATGACTAATTGATAAGTGGGTGGCCAACTTTTGACTTGGTGACAATCCTTATCTTCTCTTGTCTGCCCAAAACGTCATTGATAACGTCAAAACTGGAGCCAGGTGCAAACATGAAAGTTGTAGGCAATTGTCTCAGCTTTCTTGTGTAAAACATTCAGCTCATTTGGACTTCTAGAACTCTAGATATGGCCAAAATACCGAATAGTGCTCGGGCTGGAAGACAGATTCGGGCTTCTTTGTTGTTGCTACAATTTGGACTTGATAATGGCCTTTTTAGATCTTGGGCTCCATATGAAAGTTGTAGGCCTATGTCTTACCTTTCCATCCATATAAATTGGACCTAAATCTGAGATCTGTAGCTCCAGATATAGCCCAATTACAGAACAGTGTTCCGGTTTGGATTGCACCGACATCTCTTCTCTAAGTTTGACCATCTCTTTATCCTTGCAATTTAAGGTCTTCAAGTCATCAATCAATCCTTTCATTTATTTGATAGGCCTGCATTAAAAATAGACATTTACCACAAATTATAGGTATCTTATATTATTAGATACATTATTATAAAACATATTTTAGTTAAGGAGTTATTGATACTTCAAGTGCAAAATGATGATATAAAACCATGATAAAAATGCACTTTTAAGTACTAATCAGGTATATCAAACAAGTATAGTATAAGCTCTTATTATTGAATTGGAAACCACACACAAAGGAGGTCCCAATCAGATTATATATTGCTAACATGATTACATTAGTCATCTTATTCAATTAATGCTAATACTTGTAAATCTCGTCAAGCATTCATGATTATAACTTATGTTAACAACAAATCAAGTTCCTTTCATAGCTCAGGTGTCGGTTATACCATACATTATGGGCTATGAAAGTGTCAAGCATTTGTTGTACCAAGTGTTATACAACATAAATCAAGATTAGTCATTTAACAAGCAAAGTATTAAAGACTGAACAAGATAACAAATATAAAACATGTTAATATCAAACTTTAAAGTCCATATTAAGTTTACATTATACTTACTCTTATACCATTAGTGTAACCTTTACACCTTGACATAACTAACTTAGCTAGACATAATGAAAGAAAGCAAAATAGATAAACAAAATAACAACATAAAAGTTAACTAAGTAAAGGAAAGGAAATGAAAGGCATAAACTTAATATTAATGAAAGCAAAGCATAAACATGACAAAAAATACAAAGAGAGAAAGGAAGAGCATGATCTTGATCTGGACACCAAGATGCCTAAATGCATGGCAAATGCCTCCTTTTATAGGCCAAAATTGGGAACTATTGATTTGATGACTAATTGATAAGTGGGTGGCCAACTTTTGACTTGGTGAAAATCTATCTTCTCTTGTCTGCCCAAAACGTCATTGATAACGTCAAAATTGGAGCCAGTTGTAAACATGAAAGTTGTAGGCAATTGTCTCAGCTTTCTTGTGTAGCAAATTCAGCTTATTTGGACTTCTAGAACTCTAGATATGGCCAAAATACCGAACAGTGCTCGGGCTGGAAGACAGATTCGGGCTTCTTTGTTGTTGCTACAATTTGGACTTGATAGTGGCCTTTTTAGATCTTGGGCTCCATATGAAAGTTGTAGGCCTATGTCTTACCTTTCCATCCATATAAATTGGACCTAAATCTGAGATCTGTAGCTCCAGATATGGCCCAATTACCGAACAGTGTTCCAGTTTGGATTGCACCGACATCTCTTCTCTAAGTTTGACCATCTCTTTATCCTTGCAATTTAAGTTCTTCAAGTCATCAATCAATCCTTTCATTTATTTGATAGGCCTGCATTAAAAATAGACATTTACCACAAATTATAGGTATCTTATATTATTAGATACATTATTATAAAACATATTTTAGTTGAGTTATTGATACTTCAAGTGCAAAATGATGATATAAAACCATGATAAAAATGCACTTTTAAGTACTAATCACACCCCTCAGCCAGCTTATTACTAGTCCCTAGTAATCAAAGCGTTACAACAATTTGCAAATTTCACAAAGCAAGGTATTCATCATTTAACTTCCATTAATCTATCCAGATAAACAAACTCTTATTAAATTTATATATCTGCTCAATACCTCTTAACAAGATATTAATAAACCTTTTTTTTATGCTCAATGTATCAACACATAATTATGCGGCTTTTCTTGGAAGAAAACAAAATTTTTATTCTAATGTTTAAGGTTAACTTCCTTGGGATGGGATTATTATTTTTGTCTTTTTTTTTTCTTTTTTTTTTAAATGTATATACATATAATTTAAAAACATCATGCATCTTTAACCCATGTAATGAGCTTTCAGCTAATGACTCCCAAACCAGTTGGTCTTAGGGCATTAGGTGTTAAGACACCCCTGCGAGCTTAGTAACTCGGGTCGCAGATACTGATATGTAGATAGTGCAATGTTTGATTCCCTTAAGCTTTTCTCCTCAACCCATGTAACAAGCATTGGGCCAATAGCTCCCAAGTCAGTTGACTTTAGGGTATTAGGTGTTAAAACACCCCTTCGGGCTTAATTGCTTAGGTTAGGGAGGCTACGAAACCAAACTTATCTACATTTTTATTATCATTATTTTTTTTCTTTTTTTTTCTTTCTTTTTTTTATGTTTTTCTTTTATTTTAATTATATACAATTCTTTTCCCTTAGTTGTTACCTTTAACAAAAGAACATAAATAATGTAATAATCCAATATGCAACCCACAATCATATGTTAAAGTGTGTGTGTGTAAATTAAGGTTTAAGAATACATGTTAAATAAGTATATGAGCAGAATTAAGTGGTAACAATACGAGAGTTTGTAAACCTGAATATTTCAAGAAGTTTTATAATAGACCTTGTTAAGAATGGTTACTAAGATGCGTCTCGAGAGTCACTTTAACAAAAGAACTCCTTTACTCTGCCATCCTAGTAACAACAATTATGCACATGTTTTATGAAATGAAAAACAATTTTTTTTTTATCAACTACTACCCTCTCCCCCCAACCAAAACGAGACATTGTCCTCAATGTTCTAAGGTAGAAAGAAAGAGTATAGAAGATATCACCTGAAATAACGAACACTGACAAAACCTGAAACACACTGAAACAAAAATAAGAAATAACAAAACACAATAATAAAACCAAAAGACAAAAAAAATTCACAAATGAAGGCTCAAATCCAATCTAAGCTTTTTACGGCTTCCCGTAGATGACCAATTTATGCGACTCATGGAAGGATCAATCACAGGAATGAAAGATTATAGTTGGTCAATCAATTGTTCAGTAGTAGTAGCAGAGATTATGATTTGTCGTGTAGAAGATGTTAGAAATTCCTGTTCCACAGCATGATCAAGAAAAGACAACAACTTATCATAATAACCATTAACATTTAACAAACCTATGGGTTTATGGTGAATATGCAATTGAGCCCAAGAGGAAATATGAAAGATCTCTTCCAATGTGCCTAGACCACCTGGTAAAGCAATGAAAGCATCAGCATGGTTAAACATTGCATTCATTCGAGCCGACATTGTAGAGACCTGAAGTTCCTCTCCAATTGTTTTTCCAATGATGTCCCCTTGTGCCAAAGCTTCAGGGACGACCCCCAAAACTTGACAACCTCCTAAAAATGCAGCTATTGACACACCTCCCATTAACCCAAGACTGCCTCCCCCATATACTAAATGAATCTTTCTCTCAGCTAGCACCTGACCAAGATGATTTGCTGATTCTAAAAACTCCTTTTCTTTCCCGGGACTAGATCCACCGAAAACACAAATATTTCTTATTTGATGACTGGAGGAACTTGCCATTTCTACACACTTTTGTATTTGTTGAATGTATGGGTTGAGTAGAAATGAAAGGAAGGAAAAGAGGGTTTTATAGATGAGAAATTAGAAAGGCAATCATAACACCTATATGTAGGCCAGCTGGAGTCTTACACTCTCTCTCTCTCTTTTTATTTATTTATTTATTTACTTTTGAAAAACAAACATGTGTATGTACAAGTAGTTGTGATTGTGGCTCACATCTTCCCTTGGTTTTACGTCCAAGAACGACTTAAACGCCCTCTATGGGTCGGGGATAGGCTTCCCATCCAGTTTTCTTAAAAACTGGCAAACAGGGTCTTTTTTAGTCAGATTCCCAAGACTAAGTCGATCATGTTCTTTATGAAATAGTAGCCATAAATCATGAATTGCACGATGCACATCTCCACTAGGATGCGTCTCAAGAGTCAATAGAAGATTATCTAAAGACTCCTTACTCAGGCCATCCTTAATGAACTGTATTTTATCTTCACGGTTTATAGATACCATTCCTAAAGAACGATATTGTGTATTACAAGTCCATCTAGCACATCAATGACAAACATCCAGTCGTTTTGCACGACGCTTCTTTGCAAAAGTGCTTTTACCTGTTCCAGGCATGTGTGAAATGAAGTTAGAGGACTCACCTGATAATCGGACCTTTGCCAGCTAATATCTTCAGGAATTCCATGATTCATTAACAATCTCAATCTTGCACATCTAGCACGGTAAATTTTTGTAATCGCATTCTGAGGTAGAGCGGGAAAATACTTTTTCAATTTTTCAAGATTAGTGTCCATTTTGAAATGAGAATTGGAAGAGAGATTCAAAGAATTGCACAGATATATATACAGATATCAGTTATTGTGGGAAACTGAAAGAACCGACTTAAGTCACGGAGTACCGTTGTCCGCCATTTGACCGGGGTGAGAGAAACTTGCAAAAATCACTCAAAAAGAAACATAAAAAAGAAAATGTGAGAAAAACAAAATAATCAACCTTTATCTACAAGATCATTTAAACCAGCTGATTCATTTTCACTAGGAAAATTATCAAAGTAAGCTTTCAAACGATGTCCATTTTCCTTAAAATTATTGTCATTCATTGAATTCTCAATATCACAGGCCCCATAAGGATTGGTCCATCTTAATCTTAGCTCTTTAGGGAATGCATAGAGTTGAGAATCATAAAACAAAACTTTTTGACCAGTGTCAATCTTTTGATATTTTTCACAAGTTTTGCAGAATGCATGCGTGTCTTTGAACATGGTGGGCTAATAAAATCCATTTTGAAAGATTTTTGCAATTGTCTTTTTTGACGAGAAATAACTTTCACATGCTTCAGAATGACAAAGTTTAATGACACTACTTACCTCATTATCGGGAATGAATCTTTGAAATATTTGATCAGGACAATATTTGAATAAGGTAGGGTCATCACAATAAAAATTCTTCACTTCGTTCAAAAACTTTTCTTTGTCTTGGGTACTCCAATCAGCTGGCAAATCTCCTAAAAAAAGAAAATTGATATTTTTATTATACCAAGGCATTGGACTAAGAGAAAGTAAGGATTCGTTAGGAAAGTAATCATCCATTGGTGTGATGTCAGATGTCGAATCTGTTGTCACTGTTGACAAAAGATTCGCATCAACATTTTTGGTGCTTGTTTCATCCATGATTTCTTCCTCAGAATAAATCATTTGCGAATCTTCAGTTTCATCCAATTCATTTTTACTTAAAGTAGATTCAAGTTGATCATAAACTAATTCATCAATATGATCTACTTCTTGTAAATCATTATCATCTCCAGGTTGCTTGCAATTGTTGAAAATATTCATCTCCAATGCCATGTTTCCAAATGATAGCTTCATTAGTCCATTCCTACAATTAATCAATGCGTTAGAGGTTGCAAGAAACGGACGTCCTAAAATAACAGGAAATGAATTACATGCTTCAACAGGTTCTGTGTCCAAGACAATAAAATCCACAGGTAAATGAATTTATCGACTTGTACTAACACATCTTCAATTATTCCTCTAGGCACTTTTACAGATCTATCGGCAAGTAAAAGAGATATAGAAGTTGGTTTTAACTCACCTAGATTGAGACTTTGAAAAACTGAATATGGAAGTAAATTCACACTACCTCCAAGATCAAGTAAGGCTCTTTCAATTTTATGCTCTCCAATAAAGCAAGAAATTGTGGGACAACCAGGGTCTTTATATTTCAAAGCATTATTGTTCTGAAGAATAGCACTTACTTGTTCGGCTAGAAAGGCTTTCTTTTTCACATTCAGTTTCCTCTTCATAGTGCATAGATCTTTCAAAAATTTAGCATAGGAAGGAACCTGTTTAATAGCATCCAGCAAAGGTATATTGATCCTTACCTGTTTGAAAATTTCATAAATTTCAGAGTTGTGATTGACTTTCCTTTGTTTGGTCATGGCTTGAGGAAATGGAAGTGCTAGCGGTGAATCAGTCGTTTCTTTGCAATTTTCAGATTCATCCCCTTCCTTACCCTCAGAGATTGATTCATCATCTTTCTCATAAGGTTCAAGAGAGGGTTTTTCAATAACCTTACCACTGCGCAGAGTAGTGACTGATTTGACTTGATCCATGTGTTGGCTTTCGGAACTACTTGCATTTGCATTGTATTGCCCCTTGGGATTTTGTTGCGGTTGAGATGGAAACTTACCTTTCTCTTGGAAACTGAGAGCAGATGTTAATCTAGCAAGAGTATCTTTAAAATCTGTCATGTTTTGAGCAAGTTGAGTATTGATTGTCTCTTGCTTTTCAATGAATGCATGCAATGTTTCCTCAAGATTTCTTCTAGGAGGTGGAGCATAAGGAGGTGCATATCCATGAGAATTTTAAAAATTGTGGTGTGCTTGAAATGGTGGTTGTGAAGTTTGTGCATTGTTGTTCTCACTCTTCCAATTGAAATTTGGGTGATTTCTCCAACCAGGGTTGTATGTTTGGGAGTATGGGTTGTGGTTGGGCATGGGCTTGTTCATGGAGACATTCCTTAAAAGAAGGCAAGGTTGGACAATAGTTGGTTGAGTGTTCATTTGTTTCGCAGATTTGACACACAATGTTTTCAACAGATTTTAATTGACCACTCTTTTTCAATTCTAGTGCCTCGATTTTTCTAGCTAAAGATGCAAATTTGGCTTGAAGGTCATGATCTTCCCTAAGGTTGTACATGCCTCCATTAGATGTATGAGGTTGAGTTTTACTCGGTGCCTCATATGTACCCGCGGTGTCCCAATTTTGAGCATTTTCAGCTAACAAGTCTAAGTACTCCATTGCTTCATCAGGGTCTTTATCTTCAAAAGTTCCATTGCACATTAATTCAACCATTTGCCTATCTTTAGGTGTTAACCCTTCATAGAAATATGAAACCAATCTCCATGTTTCAAAACCATGATGAGGGCAAGTACTAAGCAAGTCTCGATACCTATCCCAACATTGGTAAAATGTTTCTCCTGGTTTTTGAGTGAAAGTGGTGATTTGTCTCTTAAAAGAGTTTGTTCTATGAGATGGGAAAAACTTCTTTAAAAACTGTTGTTGCATGTCATCCCAAGCACGAATGGATCCTGGTCTTAAATTTTGTAGCCATGTTTTAGCTTTATCTTTTAATGAAAAAGGAAAAAGCTTTAATCTGATGGTGTTCATGCTACAATTTAAGTTATTATATGTGTTGCACACCTCCTCAAATTCCCTTAAATGCAAGTATGGATTTTCCAATTCCAAACCATGAAAAGAAGGTAAAAGTTGAATAATACCAGGTTTAAAATTAAAATGAGATGCATCGGGAGGAAAAACTATGCATGATGGTGCACTTGTTCTTGTGGGATTCATATGGTCTCTAAGTGTTCTAGCACGGTTATTCTCATTATTGTCATTATGAAGTGATTGATTATCTTCTTCGGCCATATTTTCTGAAAATGATGAGGATACCCTACAAAGTCTACCACTTGATGTACGTGACCACACTCTCATGCACGTGCAGGAATAAAATAAAAGGAAGAAGAAAACAAAAGAAGAAGGAAGAAAACAAAATAAAAAGAAACAAAGTTATATACAAGAAAAGAGAAAAGAGAAAATAAATACTATAATTTATACAAGAACTTACCTCTCCGGCAACGGCGCCAAAAACTTGACACGACTAAAAGGTTGATGTCTTCTCCCAAGTGCAGGAGTGTCGAAGTAATAAATAACCCGGCAAGACCGGGGTCGAACCACAGGGAGGTTAATTGTACAAATTATAAACAACAATTATAAAACAACAATAACAACAACAGCAATAGTAATAATAATAATAATAATAATAATAATAATAATAATAATAGAGAAAGAGAAGAAGAAGAAGATGATGATGATGAGAACTTAGAGATGAAATATTAATGTAAAGATTAAACAATAATAATAACAAATGTCAAGGTTAGAGGTTCCACTAATGGTATATCAAACAAGTATAGTATAAACTCTTATTATTGAATTGGAAACCACACACAAAGGAGGTCCCAATCAGATTATATATTGCTAACATGATTACATTAGTCATCTTATTCAATTAATGCTAATACTTGTAAATCTCGTCAAGCATTCATGATTATAACTTATGTTAACAACAAATCAAGTTCCTTTCATAGCTCAGGTGTCGGTTATACCATACATTATGGGCTATGAAAGTGTCAAGCATTTGTTGTACCAAGTGTTATACAACATAAATCAAGATTAGTCATTTAACAAGCAAAGTATTAAAGACTGAACAAGATAACAAATATAAAACATGTTACTATCAAACTTTAAAGTCCATATTAAGTTTACATTATACTTACTCTTATACCATTAGTGTAACCTTTTCACCTTGACATAACTAACTTAGCTAGACATAATGAAAGAAAGCAAAATAGATAAACAAAATAACAACATAAAAGTTAACTAAGTAAAGGAAAGGAAATGAAAGGCATAAACTTAATATTAATGAAAGCAAAGCATAAACATGACAAAAAATACAAAGAGAGAAAGGAAGAGCATGATCTTGATCTGGACACAAAGATGCCTAAATGCATGGCAAATGCCTCCTTTTATAGGCCAAAATTGGGAACTATTGATTTGATGACTAATTGATAAGTGGGTGGCCAACTTTTGACTTGGTGACAATCCTTATCTTCTCTTGTCTACCCAAAACGTCATTGATAACGTCAAAATTGGAGCCAGTTGTAAACATGAAAGTTGTAGGCAATTGTCTCAGCTTTCTTGTGTAAAACATTCAGCTCATTTGGACTTCTAGAACTCTAGACATGGCCAAAATACCGAACAGTGCTCGGGCTGGAAGACAGATTCGGGCTTCTTTGTTGTTGCTACAATTTGGACTTGATAATGGCCTTTTTAGATCTTGGGCTCCATATGAAAGTTATAGGCCTATGTCTTACCTTTCCATCCATATAAATTGGACCTAAATCTGAGATCTGTAGCTCCAGATATGACCCAATTACCGAACAGTATTCCGGTTTGGATTGCACCGACATCTCTTCTCTAAGTTTGACCATCTCTTTATCCTTGCAATTTAAGTTCTTCAAGTCATCAATCAATCCTTTCATTTATGTGATAGGCCTGCATTAAAAATAGACATTTACCACAAATTATAGGTATCTTATATTATTAGATACATTATTATAAAACATATTTTAGTTAAGGAGTTATTGATACTTCAAGTGCAAAATGATGATATAAAACCATGATAAAAATGCACTTTTAAGTACTAATCACACCCCTCAGCCAGCTTATTACTAGTCCTTAGTAATCAAAGCGTTACAACAATTTGCAAATTAACAATAACTTGGTTGAAAATAATTGATGGATTTGTTTTCAAAGATGAAAATGTGTAAATAGATTTTAAATGACAAGAAAAAGTAAGTCTTGGTCCAAATCAATTTTAATGGTGATGTATTGGTGATTTCTTCAACATATATAAGATAACTCAACCTAATATCAACGATGGTGATATTAGATCGCAAGATATTATAATGAAGTTTAGAAAGATGAAGATTGATTATTGCTTAAGAATGAATAAGTACTTTCATATTAAGTAAGACATTGAATCAAGCAATCTCTATACCAAAACTAAAGTTTGTGCATAAAAATACAAGATTATAACATTACCTAAATGGTTTCTAAAATTTCTTTGCAATAATAAATCATTTATGAAGAAAATGAGAAGATAAACATTAAGATTCATTCATATCCTAAAGAACTCACTACAACTAGAGTCTCACACACTCTCTCTCTCTTTATTTATTTATTTATTTACTTTTGAAGAAGCATGTGTATGTACAAGTAGTTGTGATTGTGGCTTACACTTCCCTTGGTTTTACATCCAAGAATGGCTTAAATGTCCTCTATAGGTTGGGGATAGGCTTCCTATCCAGTTTTCTAAAAAATTGGCAAACAGGGTCTGTTTTAGTTAGATTCCATAAATCATGAATTGCACGATGCATATCTCCATTAGGATGTGTCTCAAGAGTCAATAAAAGATTATCTAAAGACTCCTTACTCAAGTCATCCTTAATGAATTGTATTTTATGTTCACGATTTATAAATACCATTCCTAAAGAACGACATTGTGCATTACAAGTCCATCTAGCACATCGATGATAGACTTTCAGTTGTTTTGCATGATGTTTTTTTGCAAAAGTGCTTTCACCTGTTCCAGGCATATATGAAATGAAGGAGTTAGAGGACTCTGATAATCGGACCTTTGCTTCAATCAACCAGTGAATATCTTCAAGAATTCCATGATTCATTAACAATCTCAATCTTGCACATCTAGCATGGTAAATTTTTGTACTCGCATTCTTAGGCAGAGCGGGAAAATACTTTTTCAATTTTTCAAGATTAGTGTCCATTTTCAAATGAGAATTGGAAAAGAGATTTGACACGACTAAAAGATTGATGTCTTCTCCCAAGTGCAGGAGTGTCGAAGTAATAAATAACCCGGCAAGACCGGGGTCGAACCACAGGGAGGTTAATTGTACAAATTATAATAACAATAATACAACAACAATAACAATAACAATAACAATAACAACAATAGTAATAGTAATAATAATATTATTAATAGTAGTAGTAGTAGTAGTAGTAGTAGTAGTAGTAGTAATAATAATAATAATAATAATAATAATAATAATAATAATAAAGAAAGAGAAGAAGAAGAAGATGATGATGATGAGAACTTAGAGATGAAATATTAATGTAAGGATTAAACAATAATAATAACAAATGTCAAGGTTAGAGGTTCCACTAATGGTATATCAAACAAGTATAGTATAAACTCTTATTATTGAATTGGAAACCACACACAAAGGAGGTTCCAATCAGATTATATATTGTTAACATGATTACATTAGTCATCTTATTCAATTAATGCTAATACTTGTAAATCTCGTCAAGCATTCATGATTATAACTTATGTTAACAACAAATCAAGTTCCTTTCATAGCTCAGGTGTCGGTTATACCATACATTATGGGCTATGAAAGTGCCAAGCATTTGTTGTACCAAGTGTTATACAACATAAATCAAGATTAGTCATTTAACAAGCAAAGTATTAAAGAGTGAACAAGATAACAAATATAAAACATGTTAGTATCAAACATTAAAGTCCATATTAAGTTTACATTATACTTATTCTTACACCATTAGTGTAACCTTTTCACCTTGACATAATTAACTTAGCTAAACATAATGAAAGAAAGCAAAATAGATAAACAAAATAAGAACATAAAAGTTAACTAAGTAAAAGAAAGGAAATGAAAGGCATAAACTTAATATTAATGAAAGCAAAGCATAAACATTACAAAAAATACAAAGAGAGAAAGGAAGAGCATGATCTTGATCTGGAAACCAAGATGCCTAAATGCATGGCAAATGCCTCCTTTTATAGGCCAAAATTGGGAACTATTGATTTGATGACTAATTGATAAGTGGGTGGCCAACTTTTGACTTGGTGACAATCCTTATCTTCTCTTGTCTGCCCAAAACATCATTGATAACGTCAAAACTGGAGCCAGGTGCAAACATGAAAGTTGTAAGCAATTCTCTCAGCTTTCTTGTGTAAAAACTTCAGCTCATTTGGACTTCTAGAACTCCATATATGGCCAAAATACCGAACAGTGCTCGGGCTGGAAGACAGATTCGGGCTTCTTTGTTGTTGCTACAATTTGGACTTGATAATGGCCTTTTTAGATCTTGGGCTCCATATGAAAGTTGTAGACCTATGTCTTACCTTTCCATCCATATAAATTGGACCTAAATCTGAGATCTGTAGCTCCAGATATGGCCCAATTACCGAACAGTGTTCCGGTTTGGATTGCACCGACATCTCTTCTCTAAGTTTGACCATCTCTTTATCCTTGCAATTTAAGTTCTTCAAGTCATCAATCAATCCTTTCATTTATTTGATAGGCCTGCATTAAAAATAGACATTTACCACAAATTATAGGTATCTTATATTATTAGATACATTATTATAAAACATATTTTAGTTAAGGAGTTATTGATACTTCAAGTGCAAAATGATGATATAAAACCATGATAAAAATGCACTTTTAAGTACTAATCACACCCCTCAACCAGCTTATTACTAGTCCCTAGTAATTAAAGCGTTAAAACAATTTGCAAATTTCACAAAGCAAGGTATTCATCATTTAACTTCCATTAATCTATCCAGATAAACAAACTCTCATTAAATTTATATATCTGCTCAATACCACTTAACAAGATATTAATAAACCTTTCTTTTGTGCTCAATGTATCAACACATAATTATGGGGCTTTTCTTGGAAGAAAACAAAATTTTTGTTCTAATGTTTAAGGTTAACTTCCTTGGGTTGGGATTACTATTTTTGTCTTTTTTTTTTTTTAACTCTATATACATATACTTTAAAAACATCATGCATCTTTAACCCATGTAACGAGCTTTCAACTAATGACTCCCAGACCAGTTGGTCTTAGGGCATTAGGTGTTAAGACACCCCTACGAGCTTAGTAACTCGGGTCGCAGATACTGATATATAGATAGTGCAATGTTTGATTTCTTTAAGCTTTTCTCCTCAACCCATGTAACAAGCGTTGGGCCAATAGCTCCCAAGTCAGTTGACTTTAGTGTATTAGGTGTTAAAACACCCCTTCGGGCTTAATTGCTTAGGTTAGGGAGGCTACGAAATCAAACTTATCTACATTTTTATTATCATCATTTTTTATTTTTTCTTTTTTCTTTTTTTTTCATGTTTTTTTTTTAATTATATACAATCCCTTTCCCTTAGTTGTTACCTTTAACAAAAGAACATAAATAATGTAATAATCCAATATGCAACCCACAATCATATGTTAAAGTGTGTGTGTGTAAATTAAGGTTTAAAAATACATGTAAGTATATGAGCAGAATTAAGTGGTAACAATACGAGAGTTTGTAAACCTGAATATTTCAGGAAGTATTATAATAGACCTTGTTAAGAATGGTTACTAAGATGCATCTCAAGAGTCACTTTAACAAAAGAACTCCTTTACTCTGCCATCCTAGTAACAACAATTATGCACATGCTTTATGAAATGAAAAACAATTTTTTTTTTTTTATCAACTACTACCCTCTCCCCCCAACCAAAACGAGACATTGTCCTCAATGTTCTAAGGTAGAAAGATAGAGTATAAAAGATATCACCTGAAATAACGAACACTGACAAAACCTGAAACACACTGAAACAAAAATAAGAAATAACAAAACATAATAAAACCAAAAGACACAAAAATTCACAAATGAAGGCTCAAATCCAATCTAAGCTTTTTACGGCTTTCCTTAGATGACCAATTTATGCGACTCATGGAAGGATCAATCACAGGAATGAAAGATTGTAGTTGGTCAATCAATTGTTCAGCAGTAGAAGCAGAGATTATGATTTGTCGTGCAGAAGATGTTAGAAATTCCTGTTCCACAGCATGATCAAGAAAAGACAACAACTTATCATAATAACCATTAACATTTAACAAGCCAATGGGTTTATGGTGAATGTGCAATTGAGCCCAAGAGGAAATATGAAAGATCTCTTCCAATGTGCCTAGACCACCTGGTAAAGCAATGAAAGCATCAGCATGGTTAAACATTGCATTCATTCGAGCTGACATTGTGGAGACCTGAAGTTCCTCTCCAATTGTTTTTCCAATGATGTCCCCTTGTGCCAAAGCTTTAGGGACGACCCCCAAAACTTGACTACCTCCTAAAAATACAGCTATTGACACACCTCTCATTAACCCAAGACTGCCTCCCCCATACACTAAATGAATCTTTCTCTCAGCTAGCACCTGACCAAGATGATTTGCTGATTCTAAAAACTCCTTTTCTTTCCCAGGACTAGATCCACCGAAAACACACATATTTCTTATTTGATGACTTGAGGAACTTGCCATTTCTACACACTTCTGTATTTGTTGAATGTATGGGTTGAGTAGAAATGAAAGGAAGGAAAAGAGGGTTTTATAGATGAGAAATTAGAAAGGCAATCATAACATCTATATGTAGGCCAGCTGGAGTCTCACACTCTCTCTCTCTCTTTTTATTTGTTTATTTATTTACTTTTGAAAAAGCATGTGTATGTACAGGTAGTTGTGATTGTGGCTCACATCTTCCCTTGGTTTTACGTCCAAGAACGGCTTAAACGCCCTCTATGGGTCGGGGATAGGCTTCCCATCCAGTTTTCTTAAAAATTGGCAAACAGGGTCTTTTTTAGTCAGATTCCCAAGACTAAGTCGATCATGTTCTTTATGAAATAGTGGCCATAAATCATGAATTGCACGATGCACATCTCCACTAGGATGCGTCTCAAGAGTCAATAGAAGATTATCTAAAGACTCCTTACTCAGGCCATCCTTAATGAATTGTATTTTATCTTCACGGTTTATAGATACCATTCCTAAAGAACGACATTGTGTATTACAAGTCCATCTAGCACATCGATGACAGACATCCAGTCGTTTTGCACGACGCTTCTTTGCAAAAGTGCTTTTACCTGTTCCAGGCATGTGTGAAATGAAGAAGTTAGAGGACTCACCTGATAATCGGACCTTTGCTTCAATCAACCAACGAATATCTTCAGGAATTCCATGATTCATTAATAATCTTAATCTTGCACATCTAGCACGGTAAATTTTTGTAATCGTATTCTGAGGCAGAGTGGGAAAATACTTTTTCAATTTTTCAAGATTAGTGTCCATTTTCAAATGAGAATTGGAAGAGAGATTCAAAGAATTGCACAGATATATACACAGATATCAGTAATTATGGGAAACTGAAAGAACCGACTTAAGTCACGGAGTACCGTTATCCGCCATTTAACCGGGGTGAGAAAAACTAACAAAAATCACTCAAAAAGAAACACAAAAACAATGTGAGAAAAAAAAATTAACCTTTATCTACAAGATCAGTCCAACCAGTTGATTCATTTTCTCTAGGAAAATTATCAAAGTAAGCTTTCAAACGATGTCCATTTTCATTAAAATCATTGTCATTCATTGAATTCTCAATATCACAGGCCCCATAAGGATTGCTCCATCTTGGTCTTAGCTCTCTAGGGAATGCATAGAGTTGAGAATTATAAAACAAAACTTTTTGACCTGTATCAATCTTTTGACAATTTTCACAAGTTTTGCAGAATGCATGCGTGTCCTTGAACATGGTGGGCCAATAAAACCCATTTTGAAAGATTTTTGCAATTGTCTTTTTTGACGAAAAACAACTTCCACATGCTTCAGAATGACAAAATTTAATGACACTACTTACCTCATTGTCGGGAATGAATCTTTGAAATATTTGATTAGGACAATATTTGAATAAGGTAGGGTCATCACAATAAAAATTCATCACTTCGTTCAAAAACTTTTCTTTGTCTTGGGTACTCCAATCAGCTGGCAAATCTCCTAAAGCAATAAAATTGATATTTTTATGATACCAAGGCATATTAGACTAAGAGAAAGTAAGGATTCGTTAGGAAAGTAATCATCCATTGGTGTGATGTCAGATGTCAAATCTGTTGTCACTGTTGACAAAAGATTCGCATCAACATTTTCGGTGCTTGTTTCATCCGTGATTTCTTCCTCAGAATAAATCATTTGCAAATCTTCAGTTTCATCCAATTCATTTTTACTTAAAGTAGATTCAAGTTGATCATAAACTAATTCATCAATATGATCTAGTTCTTGTAAATCATTATCATCTCCAGGTTGCTTGCAAATGTTGAAAATATTCATCTCCAATGTCATGTTTCCAAATGATAGCTTCATCAGTCCATTCCTACAATTAATCAATGCGTTAGACGTTGCAAGAAACGGACGTCCTAAAATAACAGGAAATGAATTACATGCTTCAACAGGTTCTGTGTCCAAGACAATAAAATCCACAGGATAAATGAATTTATCGACTTGTACTAACACATCTTCAATTATTCCTCTAGGCACTTTTACAGATCTATCAGCAAGTAAAAGAGATATAGAAGTTGGTTTTAACTCACCTAGATTGAGACTTTGAAAAACTGAATATGGAAGTAAATTCACACTAGCTCCAAGATCAAGTAAGGCTCTTTCAATTTTATGCTCTCCAATAAAGCAGGAAATTGTAGGACAACCAGGGTCTTTATATTTCAAAGCATTATTGTTTTGAAGAATAGCACTTACTTGTTTGGCTAGAAAGGCTTTCTTTTTCACATTCAGTTTCCTCTTCACAGTGCATAGATCTTTCAAAAATTTAGCATAGGAAGGAACCTGTTTAATAGCATCCAGCAAAGGTATATTGATCCTTACCTATTTAAAAATTTCATAAATTTCAGAATTGTGATTGACTTTCCTTTGTTTGGTCATGGCTTGAGGAAATGGAAGTGCTGGCGGTGAATCAGTCGTTTCTTTGCAATTTTCAGATTCATCCCCTTCCTTACCCTCAGAGATTGATTCATCATCTTTCTCATAAGGTTCAAGAGAGGGTTTTTCAATAACCTTACCACTGCGCAGAGTAGTGACTGATTTGACTTGATCCATGTGTTGGCTTCCGGAACTACTTGCATTTGCATTGTATTGCCCTTTGGGATTTTGTTGTGTTTGAGATGGAAACTTACCTTTCTCTTGGAAACTAAGAGCAGATGTTAATTTAGCAAGAGTATCTTTAAAATCTGTCATGTTTTGAACAAGTTGAGTATTAATTGTCTCTTGCTTTTCAATGAATGCATGCAATGTTTCCTCAAGATTTCTTCTAGGAGGTGGAGCATAAGAAGGTGCATATCCATGAGAATTTTGGAAATTATGGTGTGCTTGAAACGGTGGTTGTGAAGTTTGTGCATTGTTGTTCTCACTCTTCCAACTGAAATTTGGGTGATTCCTCCAACCAGGGTTGTATGTTTGGGAGTATGGGTTGTGGTTGGGCCTTTGGAAACTGTTTAAAGCATGAGCTTGTTCATGGAAACATTCTTTAAAAGAAGGCAAGGTTGGACAATCGTTGGTTGAGTGTTCATTTGTTTCACAGATTTGACACACAATGTTTTCAACAGATTTTAATTGACCACTCTTTTTCAATTCTAGTGCCTCGACTTTTCTAGCTAAAGATGCAAACTTGGCTTGAAGGTCATGATCTTCCCTAAGGTTGTACATACCTACACTAGATGTATGAGGTTGAGTTTTACTCGGTGCCTCATATGTACCCGCAGTGTCCCAATTTTGAGCATTTTCAGCTAACAAGTCTAAGTACTCCATTACTTCATCAGGGTCTTTATCTTCAAAAGTTCCATTGCACATCAATTCAACCATTTGCCTATCTTTAGGTGTTAACCCTTCATAGAAATGAGAAACCAATCTCCATGTTTCAAAACCATGATGAGGGCAAGTACTAAGCAAGTCTCGATACCTATCCCAACATTTGTAAAATGTTTCTCCTGGTTTTTGAGTGAAAGTGGTGATTTGTCTCTTGAAAGAGTTTGTTCTATGAGATGGGAAAAACTTCTTTAAAAATTGTTGTTGCATTTCATCCCAAGCACGAATGGATCCTGGTCTCAAATTTTGTAGCCATGTTTTAGCTTTATCTTTTAATGAAAAAGGAAAAAGCTTTAATCTGATGGTGTTCATGCTACAATTTAAATTAGTATATGTGTTGCAGACCTCTTCAAATTCCCTTAAATGCAAGTATGGATTTTCCAATTCGAAACCATGAAAAGAAGGTAAAAGTTAAATAATACCTGGTTTAAAATTAAAATGAGATGCATCCGGAGGAAAAACTATGCATGATGGTGCACTTGTTCTTGTGGGATTCATGTGGTCTCTAAGTGTTCTAGCACGGTTATTCTCATTATTTTCATTATGAAGTGATTGATTATCTTCTTCGGCCATATTTTCTGAAAATGATGAGGATACCCTACAAAGTCTACCACTTGATGTACGTGACCACACTCTCATGCACGTGTAGGAATAAAATAAAAAGAAGAAGAAGAAAGCAAAAGAAGGAGGAAGAAAACAAAATAAAAAGAAACAAAAGAAAAGAAACAAAGTTATATACAAGAAAAGTGAAAAGAGAAAATAAAATAAATATTATAATTTATACAAGGACTTACCTCCCCGGCAACGGCGCCAAAAACTTGACACGACTAAAAGATTGATGTCTTCTCCCAAGTGCAGGAGTGTCGAAGTAATAAATAACCCGGCAAGACCGGGGTCGAACCACAGGGAGGTTAATTGTACAAATTATAATAACAATAATACAACAACAATAACACTAACAATAACAATAACAACAATAGTAATAGTAATAATAATATTATTAATAGTAGTAGTAGTAGTAGTAGTAGTAGTAATAATAATAATAATAATAATAATAATAAAGAAAGAGAAGAAGAAGAAGATGATGATGATGAGAACTTAGAGATGAAATATTAATGTAAGGATTAAACAATAATAATAACAAATGTCAAGGTTAGAGGTTCCATTAATGGTATATCAAACAAGTATAGTATAAACTCTTATTATTGAATTGGAAACCACACACAAAGGAGGTTCCAATCAGATTATATATTGTTAACATGATTACATTAGTCATCTTATTCAATTAATGCTAATACTTGTAAATCTCGTCAAGCATTCATGATTATAACTTATGTTAACAACAAATCAAGTTCCTTTCATAGCTCAGGTGTCGGTTATACCATACATTATGGGCTATGAAAGTGCCAAGCATTTGTTGTACCAAGTGTTATACAACATAAATCAAGATTAGTCATTTAACAAGCAAAGTATTAAAGAGTGAACAAGATAACAAATATAAAACATGTTAGTATCAAACATTAAAGTCCATATTAAGTTTACATTATACTTATTCTTACACCATTAGTGTAACCTTTTCACTTTGACATAATTAACTTAGCTAGACATAATGAAAGAAAGCAAAATAGATAAACAAAATAAGAACATAAAAGTTAACTAAGTAAAAGAAAGGAAATGAAAGGCATAAACTTAATATTAATGAAAGCAAAGCATAAACATTACAAAAAATACAAAGAGAGAAAGGAAGAGCATGATCTTGATCTGGAAACCAAGATGCCTAAATGCATGGCAAATGCCTCCTTTTATAGGCCAAAATTGGGAACTATTGATTTGATGACTAATTGATAAGTGGGTGGCCAACTTTTGACTTGGTGACAATCCTTATCTTCTCTTGTCTGCCCAAAACGTCATTGATAACGTCAAAACTGGAGCCAGGTGCAAACATGAAAGTTGTAGGCAATTGTCTCAGCTTTCTTGTGTAAAACATTCAGCTCATTTGGACTTCTAGAACTCCAGATATGGCCAAAATACCGAACAGTGCTCGGGCTGGAAGACAGATTCGGGCTTCTTTGTTGTTGCTACAATTTGGACTTGATAATGACCTTTTTAGATCTTGGGCTCCATATGAAAGTTGTAGGCCTATGTCTTACCTTTCCATCCATATAAATTGGACCTAAATCTGAGATCTGTAGCTCCAGATATGGCCCGATTACCGAACAGTGTTCCAGTTTGGATTGCACCGACATCTCTTCTCTAAGTTTGACCATCTCTTTATCCTTGCAATTTAAGTTCTTCAAGTCATCAATCAATCCTTTCATTTATTTGATAGGCCTGCATTAAAAATAGACATTTACCACAAATTATAGGTATCTTATATTATTAGATACATTATTATAAAACATATTTTAGTTAAGGAGTTATTGATACTTCAAGTGCAAAATGATGATATAAAACCATGATAAAAATGCACTTTTAAGTACTAATCAAGATTCAAAGAATTGCACAAATATATACACAAATATCAATTATTATGGGAAACTGAAAGAACCTACTTAAGTCATGGAGTACCATTGTCTGCCATTTGACCGGGGTGAGAGAAACTTGCAAAAATCACTAAAAAAGAAACACAAAAATAATGTGAGAAAAACAAAATAAACAACCTTTATCTACAAGATCATTCAAACCAGTTGATTCATTTTCACTAGGAAAATTATCAAAGTAAGCTTTCAATCGATGCCCATTTTCCTTAAAATCATTGTCATGCATTGAATCTCAATATCACAGGCCCCATAAGGATTGTTCCGTCTTGATCTTAGGTCTTTAGGGAATGCATAGAGTTGAGAATCACATAAAAAAACTTTTTGACCAATATCAATTTTTTGACAATTTTCACAAGTTTTACAGAATACATGCATGTCCTTGAACATGTTGGGCCAATAAAATCTATTTTGAAAGATTTTTGCATGTGTCTTTTTTTAGGAGAAATAACTTCCACATGCTTCAGAATGACAAAGTTTAATGACACTACTTACCTCATTGTCGGGAATGAATCTTTGAAATATTTGATCAGGACAATATTTGCATAAGATAGGGTCATTCCAATAAAAGTTCTTCACTTCGTTCAAAAACTTTTCTTTGTCTTGGGTACTCCAATCAGCTGGCAAATCTCTTAAAGCAAGAAAATTGATATTTTTATCATACCAAGTGATTAGTACTTAAAAGTGTATTTTTATCAAGGTTTTATATCATCATTTTGCACTTGAAGTATCAATAACTCCTTAACTAAAGCATGTTTTATAATAATATATCTAATAATATAAGATACCTTTAATTTATGGTAAATTTTCATTTTAAATGCAGGTCTATCACATAAATGAAAGGATTGATTGATGACTTTAAGAACTTAAATTGCAAGGGCAAAGAGATTACCAAAATTAGAAAAAAGATGTTGGTGCAATCCAAACTGGAATACTGTTCGGTAATTAGGTCATATCTGGAGCTATAGATTTCAGATTTAGGTCTACTTTATATGGATGGAAAGGTAAGACATAGGCCTACAACTTTCATATGGAGTCCAAGATCTAAAAAGGCCATTTTCAAGTCCAAATTATAGCAACAATAAAGAAGCCCGAATCTGTCCTCCAGCCCGAGCACTATTTAGTATTTTGGTCATATCTGGAGTTATAGAAGTCCAAGTGAGCTCAATGTTTTACACAAGAAAGCTGAGACAATTGCCTACAATTTTCATGTTTTCGAGTGGTTCCAATTTTGACATTATGAATGACGTTTTTGGCAGACAAGAGAAGATAATGATTGTCACCAAGTCAAGAGTTGGCCACCCACTCATCAATTAGTCATCAAATCAATAGTTCCCAATTTTGGTCTATAAAAGGAGGCATTTGCCATGCATTTAGGCATCTTGGTGTCCAGATCAAGATCATGCTCTTCCTTTCTCTCTTTGTATTTTTTGTAATGTTTATGCTTTGCTTTAATTAATATCAAGTTTATGCCTTTCATTTACTTAGTTAACTTTTATCTTATTTATGTTCTTATTTTTTTTGTTTATTTTTCTTTCTTTGATTATGTCTAGCTAAGTTTATTATGTCAAGGTAAAAAGGTTACACTAATGGTGTACGAATAAGTATAGTGTAAACTTAATATGGACTTTAATGTTTGATACTAACATGTTTTATATTTGTTATCTTGTTCACTCTTTAATACTTTGCTTGTTAAATGACTAATCTTGATTTACGTTGTATAATACTTGGTACAACAAATGCTTGGCACTTTCATAGCTCATATTGTATGGTATAACCAACACCTAACCTATGAAAGGAACTTGATTTGTTGTTAACGTAAGTTATAATCATGAATGCTTGACGAGATTTACAAGTATTAGTATTAATTGAATAAGATCATTAATGTAATCATGTTAACAATCTATAATCTTATTGGAACCTCCTTTATGTGTGGTTTCCAATTGACTAATAAGATTTTATACTATACTTGTTTGACATACCATTAGTGGATCCTCTAAACTTAACATTTGTTATTATTATCGTTTAATCGATACATTAATATTCCATCTCCAAGTTCTCATCTTCTTCTTCTTCTTCTTCTTCTTCTTCTTCTCTTTCTTTATTATTATTATTATTATTATTATTATTATTATTATTATTATTATTTATTATTGTTATTACTATTGTTGTTGTTGTTGTTGTTGTTGTTATTGTTGTTGTATTATTGTTATTTATAATTTGTATAATTAACTTCCTTATGGTTCGACCCCAGTCTTGCCTGGTTATTTATTACTTCGATACGCCTGCACTTGGGAGAAGACATCAATCTTTTAGTCGTGTCACCAAGACATTGGACTTAGATAAAGTAAGGATTCACTAGGAAAGTAATCATCGATTGGTTTGATATCAGATGTCGAATCTATTGTCATTTTTTACAAAAGATTCACATCAACATTTTCGGTGGCCAAGTCTTGACTTGGTGACAATCCTTATCTTTTTTTAACTGCCCAAACAGTCACTGATAACGTCAAAATTGGAACCACTTGAAAACATGAAAGTTGTAGGAAATTGTCTTAGCTTTCTTGTATAAAAACTTCAGATCATTTCAACATCTAGAACTCCAAATATGGCCAAAATATAGAACAATGCTCGGGCTGGAGGAAAGATTTGGACTTCTAATTTTGATCATCTCTTTGCCCTTCAAATTTAAGTTCTTAAAGTCATCAATCAATCCTTTCATTTATGTGATAGACCTGCATTTAAAATGAACAATGCTCGGTAAGATCGAGGTCATATCCACAAAGAGCTAGATCTGGAAATTAAGCTGGGTAACAAAAAAAACTTAAGAGAAAGTAAATTAACAATAACTTGGTTGAAAATAATTGATGGATTTGTTTTCAAAGATGAAAAAGTGTAAATAGATTTTAAATGACAAGAAAAAGTAAGTCTTGGTCCAAATCAATTTTAATGGTGATGTATTGGTGATTTCTTCAACATATATAAGATAACTCAACCTAATATCAACGATGGTGATATTAGATCGCAAGATATTATAATGAAGTTTAGAAAGATGAAGATTGATTATTGCTTAAGAATGAACAAGTACTTTCATATTAAGTAAGACATTGAATCAAGCAATCTCTATACCAAAACTAAAGTTTGTGCATAAAAATTCAAGATTATAACATTACCTAAATGGTTTCTAAAATTTCTTTGCAATAATAAATCATTTATGAAGAAAATGAGAAGATAAACATTAAGATTCATTCATATCCTAAAGAACTCACTTCAATCACCATTATCCTTGATTTGGATCCAAGAAAGAGTTTAGCCAACCATAATTATATATAAGAACACTTCAATAAACATTAAATAACTTGAATCAAACTAAAATAATAAGTTTTACAAACTAAAGAACCGAAATCTATAAAGAAGAACACAACACAATTTCAGAACATATTCGGACACAAATCTGACTCTAACTTTGGACAGCAATTTGACCCTCTTAGAAGCTTTTTTTCGAGATGTCTATTAGAGACATATTAATAGAAAATTCTGTCACCTTTCCAGATCATTTGGACACCTGAGTAAAACGTTATGGGAAAAACACCGAAAGATGTTTTGAAAAATCAAATCAAGACAGATTTACAACCACGTTTTTCTTCCTCATTTATGAGGTGGCTCCTTCTTTTTTTTGACCCAAAATAATGTTAAAATATCCCCTCCAACTTTCCATCCATGTGCTTGCCTTCTTGGATCAATGGATTACCCAAAATAAATCAATTGTTATTTGTTGTGTGGACATGTAAGATCATAGATTGTGTTTGGGCTGATTTGAAGGTTGATTTGGGGTTGATTTAGGGCTGATTTGGGGCTAATTTTTGAGCATCAAATAAGTATATAAATGTACTTATTATTTGGGCTAAGATTGACATTGAAACCTTGAGTGTTTAATGGTTGAAGTTTGCACACAATATAAGGCAAGTTTGGGCTTGAAATAGATCATATTATCTTTTCTAGAATTGGAATATAATTGATTTTTGGGACAAATTTGGAGCACTTATTTGAACCAAGATTTGCTTCAATCTTCAACTAAATGTCTCTTCAATTCTTTGTTCTGAATTCCGATGTTGAAGTTTTTGAATTAATTCATTTAAACTCCAAAAACCTATCGAAACATTAAAACAAACTTCATTACTAAAAAACACATCAATTATTATAAAAACAACCAAATAAAGACAATAAATACATATGTAAAATAAGAGACTTAATGACACTTTTTATGCACAATCAAAGCATATCCCCGACCTATAGAAGGCGTTTAAGCCATTCTTGGATGTAAAACCAAGGGAAGATGTAAGCCACAAACACAACTGCAATTTGAGTCTTAATTTGTAAAAACTTGTGTCTTTTGGTTTTATTAATAGCATAATATTTGTGTTTTGTTGTTTCTTATATTTATTTAAGTGTGTTTCAAGTTTGTCAATGTTTAGTGTTTTTAGGTGATGTCTTCTATACTCTATCTTTCTACCTTAGAACATTGAGGACAATGTCTTGTTTTGACTAGGGGAGAGGGTAGTAGTTGATATTAACAAAAAAAAACTAACTATGTTTTCTTTTTCATAAACCATTTGTAAATTATTGTTACTAAGATGACAGAGTAAGGAGGAATTTTATTGACTCTTAAGATGAATCTTGGTTAACATTTTTTAATGATTATTTGCAATATTCATAATAAGGTCTATCAAAATACTTCTTGAAATATTCAGGTTTACAAACTCTCACATTGTTATTACTTAATTCTACGTATATACTCATTTAACATGTATTCTTAAACCTTAATTTTCACACACACACATTAATATATGATTATGGATTGCACACTTGATTATAATATTATTTATGTTGTTTTGTTAAAAGTAACAACTAAGGAAAAGGGATAACATATAAATTGTAAAAAAAACAAAAAAAGAGCAAAAAAATTATGATAATAAAAATATAGATAAGTTTCATAGCCTTTATAATCTAAGCAATTAAGCCCAAATAGGTGTTTTAACACCTAATACCCTAAAGTCAACTAACTTTGGAGCTATTGGCTCAATGCTTTTCACATGGGTTGAGAAGAAAACCTTAAGGGAATCAAACCTTGCACTATCTACGTATCAGTATCTACAACCCGAGTTACTAAGCTCGCAGGGATGTCTTAACACCTAATGCCCTAAGCCCAACTAGTCTAGGAGTCACTGGTCTGGGAGTCACATGAGTTAAAGATGCATTGTGTTTTAAGTTATATGTATATATATATATATATATATATATATATATATATATATATATATATTTTAAAAAGAAACAAATCTCAACCCAAAGAAGTTAACCTTAAACTTTAGAACAAAAATTTTGTTTTCTTCCAAGTAAAGCCCCATAACTATGTGTTGATATATTGAGCACAAAATAAAGGTTTATTAATATTTTATTTAAGAGGTAGTGAGCAGATATATAAATTAATGAAAGTTTGTTTATCTGGATAGATTAATGGAAGTTGGATGATAAATACCTTGATTTGTGGAATTTGTAAATTATTTTTCTATTTTAACGCTTTGATTACTAGGGACTAGTAATAAGCTGATTGGGGGATGTGATTAGTACTTAAACGTGTATTTTTATCAAGGTTTTATATCATCATTTTGCACTTGAAATATCAATAACTCCTTAACTAAAACATGTTTTATACAAACATATCTAATAATATAAAATACCTTTAATTTATGGTAAATATCCATTTTAAATATAGGTCTATCACATAAAGAAGAATTGATTTATGACTTTAAGAACTTAAATTGCAAGGATAAAGAGATGGCCAAACTTAGAAAAGCGATGTCGGTGCAATCCAAACCAAAACATTGTTCGGTAATTGGGTCATATCTGGAGCTATAGATCTCAGATTTAGGTCCACTTTATATGGATGGAAAGGTAAGACATAGGCCTACAACTTTCATATGGAGCCCAAGATCTAAAAAAACCATTTTCAAGTCCAAATTGTAGCAACGACAAAGAAGCCCGAATCTGTCCTCCAGCCCGAGCACTATTCAGTATTTTGGCCATATCTGGAGTTCTAGAAGTCCAAATGAGCTGAATGCACAAGATAGTTGATACAATTACCTAGAACTTTTATGTTTTCGAGTGGCTCCAATTTTGACGTTATCAATGACGTTTTGGGCAGACAAGAGAAGATAAGGATTGTCACCAAGTCAAAAGTTGGCCACCCACTTATCAATTAGTCATCAAATCAATAGTTCCCAATTTTGGCCTATAAAAGGAGGCATTTGCCATGCATTTAGGCATCTTGGTTTCCAGATCAAGATCATGCTCTTCCTTTCTCTCTTTGTATTTTTTGTAATGTTTATGCTTTACTTTCATTAATATCAAGTTTATGCCTTTCATTTCCTTTTCTTTACTTAGTTAATTTTTATGTTCTTATTTTGTTTATCTATTTTTCTTTCTTTCATTATGTGTAGCTAAGTTAATTATGTCAAGGTGAAAATGCTACACTAATGGTGTGAGAATAAGTATAATGTAAACTTAATATGGACTTTAATGTTTGATACTAACATGTTTTATATTTGTTATCTTGTTCACTCTTTAATACTTTGCTTGTTAAATGACTAATCTTGATTTATGTTGTATAACACTTGGTACAACAAATGCTTGGCACTTTCATAGTTCATATTGTATGGTATAACCGACACCTACGCTATGAAAGGAACTTGATTTGTTGTTAACATAAGTTATAATCATGAATGCTTGACGAGATTTACAAGTACTAGCATTAATCGAATAAGATGACTAATGTAATCATGTTAACAATCTATAATCTGATTGGAACCTCCTTTATATATGGTTTCCAATTGAATAATAAGAGTTTATATTATGCTTGTTTGACATACCATTAGTGGAGTCTCTAACCTTGACATTTGTTATTATCATTGTTTAATCGTTACATTAATATTCCTTCTCAAAGTTCTCATCTTCTTCTTCCTCTTTTCCTTCTTTTTCTTTATTATTATTATTATTATTATTATTATTATTATTATTATTGTTATTGTTATTATTATTGTTATTGTTATTGTTATTGTTGTAGTTGTTGTTATTGTTATTATTTATAATTTGTACAATTAACCTCCTTGTGGTTCGACCCTTGTCTTGCCGGGTTATTTATTACTTCGACACTCCTGCACTTAGGAGAAGACATCAATCTTTTGGTCGTGTCAATTATTAAAAATATTATTATTTTTCTTATAATTAATATTATTAATATAATATTTTAAAAAATTAAAATATTGTTGATATTAAAAATAATCATAAATTTTATTTAAAGAATAAAATTATAAATTATTGTATAGTGACACAACCAAAAGATTAATTTCTTCTTCCAAGTGCAAAAGTGTTAAAGTAATAAATAACTCAGCATGACCGGTGTCGAACTATAGGGAGGTTGATTGTATAAATTATAGATAACAATAATACAACAACAGCAACAACAATAGTAGTAGTAGTAGTAGTAGTAAACAAGAAAAAGAAGTTGATGAGAACTTTGAGATGGAAGATTAACGTAAGGATTAAACAATGATAACAATAAATGTGAAGGTTAGAGGATCCACTAATGGTATGTCAAACAAGTATAGTATAAACTCTTTTTATTCAATTGGAAACCACACACAAAGGAGGTTCCAATTATTTTATAAATTGTTAAACATAATTACATTAGTTATCTTATTCGATTAATGCTAATACTTGTAAATGTTGTCAGGCATTCATGATTATAACTTATGTTAACAACAAATCAAGTTTCTTTTATAGTTTAGGTATCAATTATACCATATAGTATGGGCTATGAAAGTGTCAAGCTTTTGTTATACCAAGTGTTATACAACATAGATCTAGATTACCTATTTAACATACAAAGTATTAAAGAGTAAACAAGATAACAAATACAAAATATATTAGTATCAAACATTAAAGTTCATGTTAAGTTTACATTATACTTATTCTTACACCATTAGTGTAACCTCTTCACCTTCACATAATAAACTTAGCTAAACATAATGAAAGAGAGAAACATAAATAAACAAGATAAGAATATAAATAAGATAAAAGTTAACTAAGTAAATAAAAGGAAATGAAAGACATAAACAAGATATTAATGAAAGCAAAACTTAAGCATTACAAAAATACAAAGAGAGAAAGTGAGAGTGTGATTTTAATCTAGAGACCAAGATGCCTAAATGCATGACAAATGCCTCCTTTTATAGGCCAAAATTGGAAACTATTGATTTGATGAGTAGGTGGCCAACTCTTGAATTGGTGACAATCCTTATCTTCTCTTGTCTACCCAAAATGTCATTGATAACGTCAAAATTAGAGCCACTTGAAAGCATGAAAGTTGTAGGAAATTGTCTCAGCTTTCTTGTGTAAAATATTCAGGTCATTTGGACTTTTAGAATCCAAGATTTGGGCTGAACAATGCCTGGGTTGCAACACAAATTCAGACTTCTTTGTTGTTGCTCTAATTTGGACTTGAAAATGACCTTTTAAAATCTTATACTCCTCATGAAAGCTGTAAGCCTATGTTTTATCTTTCCATTTGACATGACCAAAAGATTGATATTTTCTCCTAAATATAGGAGTGTCGAAATAATAAATAACCCGGTAAGACCGGGGTCAAACCATAGGGAGGTTAATTGTATACATTATAAACAACAGTAATATAGCAACAACAACACCAACAACAATAATACTAATAATACTAATACTAATACTAATACTAATACTAATACTAATACTAATAATAATACTAGTAGTAGTGATAGTAGTAGTAATAATGAAGAAGAAGAAAAAGAAATTGATCAGAACTTTAAGATGGAAGATTAATGTGAGGATCAAATAATAATAACAACAAATGTCAAGGTTAGAGGATCCACTAATGGTATTTTAAACTAGTATAGTATAAACTCTTATTACTCAAATGGAAACCACACACAAAGGAGGTTTCAATTAGATTATAAATTGTTAACATGATTATATTAGTTATCTTATTCGATTAATGCTAATATTTATAAATGTTGTTAGGCATTCATGATTATAACTTATGTTAACAACAAATCGAGTTCCTTTTGATTGTGCATCAAAAGTGTCATTAATTCTCTTATTTTACATATGTATTTATTATTTTTATTTGGTTTTTTTTATAATAATTGATGTGTTTTTTAGTAATGAAGTTTGTTTTAATGTTTCGATAGGTTTTTGGAGCTTAAATGAATTAATCAAGAAAATTCAACGTCGGAATTCAGAACAAAGAATTGAAGAGACATTTAGTTGAAGATTGAAGCAAATCTTGGTTCAAATAAGTGCTCCAAATTTGTTCCAAAAATCAATTCTATTCCAATTCTAGAAAAGAATATCATATGATCTATTTCAAGCCCAAACTTGCCTTATGTTGTGTGCAAACTTCAACCATTAAACACTCAAGGTTTCAATGTCAATCTTAGCCCAAATAATAAGTACATTTGAATACTTATTTGATGCTCAAATTCAGCCCAAGTTCAGCCCCAAATCAGCCCTAAATCAACCTCAAATCAACCTTCAAATCAGGCCAAACACAATCCATGATCTTACATGTCCACACAACAAATAACAATTGATTTATTTTGGGTAATCCATTGATCCAAGAAGGCAAGCACATGGATGGAAAGTTGGAGGGGATATTTTAACATTATTTTGGGTCAAAAAGAAGAAGGAGCCACCTCATAAATGACAAAGAAAAACGTGGTTGTAAAGCTGTCTTGATTTGATTTTTTAAAACATCTTTCGGTGTTTTTCCCATAACGTTTTACTTAGGTGTCTAAATGAGCTGTTCTTTAATGATCTGGAAAGGTGACAGAATTTTCTATTAATATGTCTCTAATAGACATCTCGAAAAAAAGCTTCTAAGAGGGTCAAATTACTGTCCAAAGTTAGAGTCAGATTTGTGTCTGAATTTTTTCTGAAATTGTAGTGTGTTCTTCTTTATAGATTTCGGTTCTTTAGTTTATAAAACTTATTATTTCTGTTTTATTCAAGTTATTTCATGTTTATTGAAGTGTTCTTATATATAATCATGGTTGGCTAAACTCTTTCTTGGATCCAAATCAAGGATAATGGTGATTGAGGTGAGTTCTTGAGGATATGAATGAATCTTAATGTTTATCTTCTCATTTTCTTCATGAATGATTTATTATTGCAAAGAAATTTTAGAAACCATTTAGGTAATGTTATATTCTTGAATTTTTATGCACAAACTTTAGTTTTGGTATAAAGATTGCTTGATTCAATGTCTTACTTAATATGAAAGTACTTGTTCATTCTTAAGCAATAATCAATCTTCATCTTTCTAAACTTCATTATAATATCTTGCGATCTAATATCACCATCGTTGATATTAGGTTGAGTTATCTTATATATGTTGAAGAAATCACCAATACATCACCATTAAAATTGATTTGGACCAAGACTTACTTTTTCTTGTCATTTAAAATCTATTTACACTTTTTCATCTTTGAAAACAAATCCATCAATTATTTTCAACCAAGTTATTGTTAATTTACTTTCTCTTGAGTTTTTTTTGTTACCCAGCTTAATTTCCAGATCTAGCTCTTTGTGGATATGACCTCGATCTTACCGAGAATTGTTCATTTTAAATGCAGGTCTATCACATAAATGAAAGGATTGATTGATGACTTTAAGAACTTAAATTTGAAGGGCAAAGAGATGATCAAAATTAGAAGTCCAAATCTTTCCTCCAGCCCGAGCATTGTTCTATATTTTGGCCATATTTGGAGTTCTAGATGTTGAAATGATCTGAAGTTTTTATACAAGAAAGCTAAGACAATTTCCTACAACTTTCATGTTTTCAAGTGGTTCCAATTTTGACGTTATCAGTGACTGTTTGGGCAGTTAAAAAAAGATAAGGATTGTCACCAAGTCAAGACTTGGCCACCGAAAATGTTGATGTGAATCTTTTGTCAAAAATGACAATAGATTCGACATCTGATATCAAACCAATCGATGATTACTTTCCTAGTGAATCCTTACTTTATCTAAGTCCAATGTCTTGGTGACACGACTAAAAGATTGATGTCTTCTCCCAAGTGCAGGCGTATCGAAGTAATAAATAACCAGGCAAGACTGGGGTCGAACCATAAGGAAGTTAATTATACAAATTATAAATAACAATAATACAACAACAATAACAACAACAACAACAACAACAACAACAATAGTAATAACAATAATAAATAATAATAATAATAATAATAATAATAATAATAATAATAATAAAGAAAGAGAAGAAGAAGAAGAAGAAGAAGAAGATGAGAACTTGGAGATGGAATATTAATGTATCGATTAAACGATAATAATAACAAATGTTAAGTTTAGAGGATCCACTAATAGTATGTCAAACAAGTATAGTATAAAATCTTATTAGTCAATTGGAAACCACACATAAAGGAGGTTCCAATAAGATTATAGATTGTTAACATGATTACATTAATGATCTTATTCAATTAATACTAATACTTGTAAATCTCGTCAAGTATTCATGATTATAACTTACGTTAACAACAAATCAAGTTCCTTTCATAGGTTAGGTGTTGGTTATACCATACAATATGAGCTATGAAAGTGCCAAGCATTTGTTGTACCAAGTATTATACAACGTAAATCAAGATTAGTCATTTAACAAGCAAAGTATTAAAGAGTGAACAAGATAACAAATATAAAACATGTTAGTATCAAACATTAAAGTCCATATTAAGTTTACACTATACTTATTCGTACACCATTAGTGTAACCTTTTTACCTTGACATAATAAACTTAGCTAGACATAATCAAAGAAAGAAAAATAAACAAAAAAAATAAGAACATAAATAAGATAAAAGTTAACTAAGTAAATGAAAGGCATAAACTTGATATTAATTAAAGCAAAGCATAAACATTACAAAAAATACAAAGAGAGAAAAGAAGAGCATGATCTTGATCTGGACACCAAGATGCCTAAATGCATGGCAAATGCCTCCTTTTATAGACCAAAATTGGGAACTATTGATTTGATGACTAATTGATGAGTGGGTGGCCAACTCTTGACTTGGTGACAATCATTATCTTCTCTTGTCTGCCAAAAACGTCATTCATAATGTCAAAATTGGAACCACTCGAAAACATGAAAATTGTAGGCAATTGTCTCAGCTTTCTTGTGTAAAACATTGAGCTCACTTGGACTTCTATAACTCCAGATATGACCAAAATACTAAATAGTGCTCGGGCTGGAGAACAGATTCGGGCTTCTTTATTGTTGCTATAATTTGGACTTGAAATGGCCTTTTTAGATCTTGGACTCCATATGAAAGTTGTAGGCCTATGTCTTACCTTTCCATCCATATAAAGTAGACCTAAATCTGAAATCTATAGCTCCAGATATGACCTAATTACCGAACAGTATTCCAGTTTGGATTGCACCAACATCTTTTTTCTAATTTTGGTAATCTCTTTGCCCTTGCAATTTAAGTTCTTAAAGTCATCAATCAATCCTTTCATTTATGTGATAGACCTGCATTTAAAATGAAAATTTACCACAAATTAAAGGTATCTTATATTATTAGATATATTATTATAAAACATGCTTTAGTTAAGGAGTTATTGATACTTCAAGTGCAAAATGATGATATAAAACCTTGATAAAAATACACTTTTAAGTACTAATCACTTGGTATGATAAAAATATCAATTTTCTTGCTTTAAGAGATTTGCCAGCTGATTGGAGTACCCAAGACAAAGAAAAGTTTTTGAACGAAGTGAAGAACTTTTATTGGAATGACCCTATCTTATGCAAATATTGTCCTGATCAAATATTTCAAAGATTCATTCCCGACAATGAGGTAAGTAGTGTCATTAAACTTTGTCATTCTGAAGCATGTGGAAGTTATTTCTCCTAAAAAAAGACAGATGCAAAAATCTTTCAAAATAGATTTTATTGGCCCAACATGTTCAAGGACATGCATGTATTCTGTAAAACTTGTGAAAATTGTCAAAAAATTGATATTGGTCAAAAAGTTTTTTTATGTGATTCTCAACTCTATGCATTCCCTAAAGACCTAAGATCAAGACAGAACAATCCTTATGGGGCCTGTGATATTGAGATTCAATGCATGACAATGATTTTAAGGAAAATGGGCATCGATTGAAAGCTTACTTTGATAATTTTCCTAGTGAAAATGAATCAACTGGTTTGAATGATCTTGTAGATAAAGGTTGTTTATTTTGTTTTTCTCACATTATTTTTGTGTTTCTTTTTTAGTGATTTTTGCAAGTTTCTCTCACCCCGGTCAAATGGCAGACAATGGTACTCCATGACTTAAGTAGGTTCTTTCAGTTTCCCATAATAATTGATATTTGTGTATATATTTGTGCAATTCTTTGAATCTTGATTAGTACTTAAAAGTGCATTTTTATCATGGTTTTATATCATCATTTTGCACTTGAAGTATCAATAACTCCTTAACTAAAATATGTTTTATAATAATGTATCTAATAATATAAGATACCTATAATTTGTGGTAAATGTCTATTTTTAATGCAGGCCTATCAAATAAATGAAAGGATTGATTGATGACTTGAAGAACTTAAATTGCAAGGATAAAGAGATGGTCAAACTTAGAGAAGAGATGTCGGTGCAATCCAAACTGGAACATTGTTCGGTAATTGGGCCATATCTGGAGCTACAGATCTCAGATTTAGGTCCAATTTATATGGATGGAAAGGTAAGACATAGGCCTAGCTAAGAGAAAGATTCATTTAGTGTATAGGAGAGGCGGTCTGGGGTTAATGAGAGGTGTGTCAATAGGTGCATTTTTAGGAGATAGTCAAGTTTTGGCTATATAAGAACACTGACAAACCTGAAACACACTGAAACAAAAATAAGAAATAACAAAACACAATAATAAAACCAAAAGACATAAAAATTCACAAATAAAGGCTCAAATTTATATGACTCATGGAGGGATAGATTACAGGAATGAAGGATTGTAGCTGGTCAATTAATTCTTCAGCAGTAGCAGCAGAGATTATGATTTGTCGTGTAGAAGATGTTAGAAATTCCTGTTCCACAACATGATCAACAAAAGACAACAACTTATCATAATAACCATTAACATTTAACAAACCTATAAGTTTATGGTGAATATGCAGTTGAGCCCAAAAGGAAATATGAAAGATCTCTTCCAATGTGCCTAGACCACCTGGTAAAGCAATGAAGGCATCAGCATGTTTAAACATTGCATTCATTCGAGCCGACATTGTGGAGACCTGAAGTTCCTCTCTAATTGTTTTTCCAATGATGTCCCCTTGTGCTAATGCTTTGGGGACGACCCCCAAAACTTGACTACCTCCTAAAAATACAGCTATTGACACACCTCCCATTAACCCAAGATTGCCTCCCCTATACACTAAATGAATCTTTCTCTTAGATGGCACTTGACCAAGATGATTTGCTGATTCTAAAAACTCCTTTTCTTTCCCAAGACTAGATCCACCAAAAATACAAATATTTCTTATATGATGACTTGAGGAACTTGCCATTTCTTCTCACTTATGTATTTGTTGAATATATGGGTTGAGTAGAAATGAAAGGAAGGAAGAGAGGGTTTTATAGATGAGAAATTAGAAGGGCAATCATAACACCTATTTATGGAATTTGCAAAGTATTTTTCTATTTTAACAATTTGATTACTAGGGGCTAGTAATAAGCTAGTTGGGGGACGTGATTGATACTTAAAAGTGTATTTTTATCAAGGTTTTATATCATCATTTTACACTTGAAGTATCAATAACTCCTTAACTAAAGCATATTTTATAATAATATATCTAATAATATAAGATACCTTTAATTTATGGTAAATGTTCATTTTAAATATAGGCCTATCATATAAATGAAAGGATTAATTGATGAATTTAAGAACTGAAATTGAAACGACAAAGAGATGGCCAAACTTAGAAAAGAGATGTTAGTGCAGTTCAAACTAGAGCACTAGTCAGTAATTAGATCATATCTAGAGCTATAAATCTCAGATTTAGGTCTACTTTATATGGATGGAAAGGTAAGACATAGGCCTACAACGTTTATATGGAGCTCAAGATCTAAAAAGGCCATTTTGAAGTTCAAATTGGAGCAACAACAAAGAATTCCAAATCTGTGCTGCAACCCAAGCACTATTCAGTATTTTAGCCATAAATGGAGTTCTAGATGTCAAAATGATCTGAATTTTTTATACAAGAAAGCTGAGATAATTTTCTATAACGTTTATGTTTTTAAGTGGTTCTAATTTTGATGTTATCAATGATGTTTTGGGCAGACAAGAGAAAATAAGGATTGTCACCAAGTCAAAAGGTGGCCACCCACTTTTCAATTAGTCATCAAATCAATAGTTCTCAATTTTGGCCTATAAAAGGAGGCATTTGCCATGCATTTAGTCATTTTGGTTTCCAGATCAAGATCATGCTCTTGCTTTCTCTCTTTGTATTTTTTGTAATGTTTATGCTTTGCTTTCATTAATATCAAGTTTATGTCTTTCATTTCCTTTCATTTACTTAGTTAACTTTTATCTTATTTTGTTTGTTTATTTTTCTTTCTTTCATTATGTCTAACTAAGTTTATTATGTCAAGGTGAAACGGTTACACTAATGGTGTAAGAATAAGTATAGTGTAAACTTAATATGGACTTTAATGTTTGATACTAACATGTTTTGTATTTGTTATCTTGTTCACTCTTTAATACTTTGCTTGTGAAATGACTAATCTTGATTTACGTTCTATAACACTTGGTATAAGAAATGCTTGACACTTTCATAACCCATACTATATGGTATAACCGACACCTAAGCTATGAAAGAAACTTGATTTGTTGTTAACATAAGTTATAACCATGAATGCTTGACGAGATTTACAAGTATTAGCATTAATCAAATAAGATGACTAATGTAATCATCTTAACAATCAATAACCTGATTGGAACCCTCTTTGTGTCTGGTTTACAATTGAATAATAAGAGGTTTTACTATACTTGTTTGACATAGCATTAGTGGATCCTTTAACTTTGACATTTGTTATTATTATCATTTAATCGTTACATTAATATTCCATCTCAAAGTTCTCATCTTTTTTTTCTTTTTCTTTTTCTTCTCCTTCTTTTTCTTTATTATTATTATTATTATTATTATTATTATTATTATTATTATTGTTATTGTTGTTATTGTTATTGCTATTATTATTGTTGTTGTACTATTGTTATTTATAATTTGTATAATTAACTTCCCTGTGGTTCGACCCCGGTCTTGCCGGGTTATTTATTACTTCGACACTCCTGCACTTGGAAGAAGACATCAATCTTTTAGTCATGTCAGCAATCTGCAAAATTTTTATTGGGATGGCCCTTACTTATTCAATTATTGTCCTGATCAAATATTTCAAAGATGCATTCCCGACAATGAGGTAAGTAATGTCATTAAATTTTATCAGTCTAAGGCACGCGGGGATCATTTGTCATAAAGAAAAAGGATCGTAGAAATCTTACAAAGTGGTTTTTACTAGCCCACCATATTCAAGGAATCACATGGATTCTGCAAAACCTATAAAAATTATCAGAAGATAGGATTTATTTCAAAACACAGAGTCTTTAGATAATCTTATATTGAATCTTAAGTCTCATCATAGTCGAGATAAGCATTGTGCAATTCATGAATTATAAACCATTTTCATAAAGAACATGCTTGACATAGTCTTGAAAATCTGACTGAAAAAGACCCTGTTTTCTATTTTTTAAGAAAACAGGATGGGAAGCATATCCCCAACTCATAGAGGGTGTTTAAGCTATTCTTGGACGTAAAACCAAGGGAAGATGTGAGCCACAATCACAACCACCTATACATACATATTTTTTTAAATAAATAAATAAATAAAAAGAGTGTGTGTGTGTGTGAGAGAGAGAGAGAGAGAGAGATTCCAGCTGGCCTACATATAGATGGTATGATTACCTTTTCAATTTCTCATCTATAAAATCCCCTCTTCCTTCCTTTAATTTCTACTCAATCCATACATTCAACAAAAATAGAAGTGTAGAAATGGCAAGTTCCTCAAGTCATTAGATAAGAAATATTTGTGTTTTTGGTGGAACTAGTCTTGGAAAAGAAAAGTAGTTTTTAGAATGAGCAAATCATCATGGTCAAGTGCTAGCTGAGAGAAAGATTCATTTAGTGTATGAGGGAGGCAGTCTTGGGTTAATGAAAGGTGTGTCAATAACTGTATTTTTAGGAGGCAGTCAAGTTTTGGGGGTCGTCCCTGAAGCTTTAGAACAAGGGGACATCATTGGAAAAACAATTGGAGATGAACTACAGGTCTCCACAATATCTGCTCGAATGAATGCAATGTTTAACCATGTCGATACCTTTATTGCTTTACCAGGTGGTCTAGGCATATTAGAAGAGATCTTTCATTTTCCTCTTAGGCCCAATTGCACATTCACCATAAACCCATAGGTTTGTTAAATGTTAATGGTTATTATGATAAGTTGTTGTATTTTCTTGTTCATGTTGTGGAACAGGAATTTCTAAGATCTTCTGCACGACAAATCATAATCTTTGCTGCTACTACTGAACAATTGATTGACCAACTACAATCTTTCCTTCCTGTAATTGATCCCTCCATGAGTCGCATAAATTGGTCATCTAAGGAAAGCCGTAAAAAGCTTAGATTAGATTTGAGAGTCTTCATTTGTAATTTGTTTTCTTTTTGTTTTATTATTATGTTTTGTTATTTCTTATTTTTGTTTCAGCGTGTTTCAGGTTTGTCAGTGGTCGTTATTTCAAGTGATATCTTCTATACTCTGTCTTTCTACCTTAGAACATTGAGGACAATGTCTCGTTTTGGTTGGCGGGAGAGGGTAGTAGCTAAAAAAAATTTAATTAACTGTGTTTTCTATTTCATAAAGCATGTGCAAAATTGTTGTTACTATGATGGCAAAGTAAAAGAAATCTTTTTATGACTCTTGAGACGTATCTTAGTAACCATCCTTAATAGACATACCTTTAATTTATGGTAAATGTTCATTTTAAATGTAGGCGTATCACATAAATGAAAGGATTGATTGATCAATTTAAGAACTCAAATTGAAAGGACAAAGAGATGGCCAAACTTAGAAAAGATATGTTGGTGCAATCCAAACTGGAACACTATTTGGTAATTAGGTTATATCTAGAGTTGTAGATCTTAAATTTATGGCTACTTTATATGGATGGAAAGGTAAGACATAGGCCTACAACTTTCATATGGAACCTAAGACTTAAAAAGGCCATTTTCAACTCCAAATTATAGCAATAACAAAGAAGTCGGAATCTATCTTCTAGCCCGAGCACTGTTCAGTGTTTGGCCCATATCTGGAGTTCTAAAAGTTCAAATGACCTAAATTGTTTATACAAAAAAGTTGAGATAATTTCCTACAACTTTCATGTTTTCAAGTGGCTCCAATTTTGATGTTATTAATGATGTTTTGGATAGACAAGAGAAGATAAGGATTGTCACCAAGTCAAGAGTTGGTCTCCTACTTATCAATTAGTCATCAAATCAATAGTTCCCAATTTTGGCCTATAAAAGGAGGCATTTTCCATGCATATAGGCATCTTGGTTTCCAGATCAAAATCATGCTCTTGCTTTCTCTCTTTGTATTTTTTGTAATGTTTATGCTTTGCTTTAATTAATATCAAGTTTATGTCTTTCATTTTCTTTCATTTTCTTAGTTAACTTTTATCTTATTTATATTCTTATTTTGTTTATTTATTTTTCTTTCTTTCATTATTTTTAACTAAGTGTATTATGTCAAGGTGAAAAGGTTACACTAATGGTGTAAGAATAAGTGTACTGTAAATTTAATATGGACTTGTTATCTTGACATAATACTTGGTGCAACAAATGCTTGGCACTTTCATAGGTCATAGTGTGTGGTATGACTAACACATAAGCTATAAAAAGAACTTGATTTGTTGTTAACATAAGTTATAATCATGAATGCTTAACGAGATTTACAAGTGTTAGCATTAATGGAGTAAGATGACTAATGTGGTCATGTTAACAATCTATAATCAGATTGGAACCTCCTTTGTGTGTGGTTTCCAATTGAATAATAAGAGTTTATACTATACTATATGACATACCATTAGTAGAACCTCTAACCTTGACATTTGTTATTATCATTTTTAATCCTTACATTAATATTTCATCTCAAAGTTCTCATCATCATCTTCTTCTTCTCCTTCTTTTTCTTTATTATTATTATTATTATTATTATTATTATTATTATTATTATTATTATTATTATTATTACTACTACTACTATTACTATTATTATTGTTGTTGTTGTTATAATTATTATTATTATTGTTATTACTATTATTATTGTTGTTGTTGTATTATTGTTATTTATAATTTGTATAATTAACCTCCCTGTATTCAACCTCGATCGTACCGGGCTATGTATTACTTCGATACTCCTGCATTTAGGAGAAGACATCAATCTTTTAATCATGTCAAGGTGCATATCCATGAGAATTTTAGAAATTGTGGTGTGCTTGAAATGGTGGTTGCGAAGTTTGTACATTGTTATTATCACTTTCCAACTAAAATATAGGTGATTTCTCCAACCAGGGTTGTATGTTTGCGAGTATGGGTTATGGTTAGCCTTTTGGAAACTATTTAAAGCATAGACTTGTTCATGGAGACATTCCTTAAAAAAAGGCAATGTTGGACAGTTATTGGTTGAGCGTTCATTTGTTTCAAATATTTGACATACAATGTTTTCAACATATTTTAGTTAACCTCTTTTTCAATTCTAGTGCCTTGACATTTCTAGTTAAAGATGCAAACTTAGGTTGCAAGTCATGATCTTCCTTAAGGTTATACATACCTCCACTAGATGTATGAGGTTGAGGTTTACTCGGTGCCTCATAAGTACCCGTAGTGTCCCAATTTTAAGTATTTTCAACTAACAAGTCTAAGTACTCTATTGCTTCATTAGGGTTTTTATCTTCAAAAGTTCCATTGAACATCAATTCAACCATTTGCCTATCTTTAGGTATTAACCCTTCATAAAAATATGAAACCAATCTCCATGTTTCAAAACCATGATGAGGGCAGGTATTAAGCAAGTCTTGATACCTATCCCAACATTGGTAAAATGTTTCTCCTAGTTTTTTAGTAAAAGTGGTGATTTGTCTTTTGAAAGAGTTTGTTTTGTGAGATGGGAAAAACTTCTTTAAAAATTGCTAGTGCATTTCATCCTAATCACGAATGGATCCTGATCTCAAATTTTATAGCCATGTTTTAGCTTTATCTTTTAATGAAAAAGAGAAAAGCTTTAATCTGATAGTGTTCATGCTATAATTTGAGTTGTTATAGGTGTTACAGACCTCTTTAAATTTCCTTAAATGCAAGTATGGATTTCTAAATCTAAGTCATGAAAAGAAGGTAAAAGTTCAATAATGTCTAGTTTAAAATTAAAATGAGATGCATTAGGAGGAAAAATTATGCATGATGGTGCACTTGTTCTTGTGGGATTCATGTGGTCTCTAAGTGTTCTAGCACAATTATTCTCATTATAAGTGTTCTAGCACAATTATTCTCATTATGAAGTGATTGATTATCTTCTTCGGCCATATTTTCTAAAAATGATGAGGACACCTACAAAGTCTACCACTTAATGTATGTGACCGCGCTCTCATACACGTGTAAGAATATAATAAAATGAAGAAAAAAAAAGAAACAAGAGAAAAGACACAAAGTTATATACTAGAAAAGTGAAAAGAGAAAATAAAATAAATACTATAATTTGTACAAGAACTTACCTACCCAATAACGACGACAAAAACTTAACACAACTAAAAAATTAATGTCTTCTCCCAAATACAGGAGTGTCAAAGTAATAAATAACCCAGTAAAACCGGGGTCAAATCACAAGAAAGTTAATTATACAAATTATAAATAACAATTATAAACAATAACAATAGTAACAACAACAACAACAACAACAATAATAATACTAATAATAGAAGTGGTAATAGTAATAATAATAGTAATAGTAGTAGTAGTAGTAGTAGAAGAAGAAGAAGAAAAAGAAAAAGAAGAAGTTGATGAGAACTTTGAGAAGGAATTAAACAATGATAACAACAAATGTCAAGATCAAAGGATTCACTAATAGTATGTCAAACAAGTATAGTATAAACTCTTATTATTTAATTGGAAACCACACATAAAGGAGGTTTCAATCAGATTATAAATTGTTAACATGATTACATTAGTTATCTTATTCGATTAATGCTAATATTTGTAAATCTCGTTAGACATTTATGATTATAACTTATGTTAACAACAAATCAAGTTCCTTTCATAGCTTAGGTGTTGGTTATACCATACAGTATGGGCTATGAAAGTACCAAGCATTTATTGTACAACAAGATAACAAAACATGTTAGTATTAAACACTAAAGTTCATATTAGGTTTACACTATACTTATTCTTACACCATTAGTGTAACTTTTTCACCTTGACATAATAAACTTAACTAAACATAATGAAAGAAAGAAAAACAAATAAACAAAATAATAACATAAATAAGATAAGAGTTAACTAAGTAAAGGAAATGAAATGAAAGACATAAACTTGATATTAATGAAAGCAAAGCATAAACATTACAAAAAACACAAAGAGTGAAAGCAAGAGCATGATCTTGCTCTGGAAACCAAGATGTCTAAATGCATGGCAAATGCCTCATTTTATTGGCCAAAATTAGGAACTATTAATTTGATAACTAATTGATGAGTGGGTGACCAAATCTTGACCAAATCTAAAATATGAGATCCCTTCGAGCGACCTCTTTTGAACATAGCTAAAATATGAGATCCCTTCTAGCGACCTCTTGTAACTAAAGCTGACATCAGTATTGTGGTTGGGTTAACCTAAGATCCCTTCTAGCGATCTTCTTTAAGTAAAACCAAAAAATTTATTTTTATAGTTCGGTCAACTTGGAATCCCATCTGGTAATTTCATTTAACCAAAGTTGAAATATGAGATCCCTATCTGGCGACCTCATTCAACTGCAACTAAAAATATATGCATCTTGATCAACCTAAAATCCAATTTGGCGATTCCCTTTAATCAAAACTACTTGAAATCCTATCTAGCGACCTCATTCAACCAAAACCAAAGAATATGTGTAACTTGATTAACCTGAAATCCTATCTAGCGATTCCCTTTAACTAAAGCCACCTAAGATCCCATCTAGCAATCCCTTTTAACCAAAACCAAAGAATATGTGTAACTCGATCAACCTGAAATCCCATCTAACGATTCTCTTTAACCAAAGCCACCTGAGATCCCATCTAGCAATCCCTTTCAATCAAAACCAAAGAATAGGTGTAACTCGATCAACCTGAAATCCCACCTGGCAATTCCCTTTAACCAAAGCCACTTGAGATCCCATTTGGCGATCTCATTCAACTAAAGCTAAAAACATGTGTGTAGTGTGATCTCATTGTAATGGGTGACCTACCCAAGAAAAACAAAAGAATGGTCTCCTTGTAATGGGTGACCCACCTAAGTGGAAGAATGGCCTCATTACCATGCGTGATCCACCCAGATAAAAAATTGGAGAATTGGTCTCATTTTAATGGGTGACCTACCCGAATAAAAAATATGGAGAATTGGTCTCATTGTAATGGGTGACCTACCCAATTGGAAGATGTGATGCGACAATTGTGAAAAATGGGACTTACTTGGCAAAGTCCTGAAGGGATGACAAGAGAAGGGTTGGAAAACTTGGTGCTTTTTGACAATTCCTGATCGCAGGGTTTGGAAACTCGGGGCTTCCTGATGGTAAGGTTAATCTTTTCATTTTTTAAAGATTTTCCTAACGGTAGGGTTCATCTCGTCTTTTTTTTTCATGATCAGAACTGATTCTTTGTCATCATCAATGCAATGCTTCTTTCTTTTTCCATAAACCTGGTTTTGAAATATAGGTCCCATCATCTTCTTCTATTTCATGAAACTCTCTCTTGACATGAGCTTGCTTTTGAAGTTGTATGCTGGATTTGTTTTTCATGTTGCCTCTTTTTACTTATCATATCTATGAGAAGAAGTCTTTGACTTTTTCAGGTAGTTTTTTCCAAAATGTATGATTTATCATTACCTTCTCTTTCATGTCAAATGCTTTTACTTTTTTTTTTTAAATCGACGAGTTTTCATCCCGTTTTAAACACGTAAAACTTTTCATGAAATATCTATGTTTGCCCCCCAATATGGGGATGAGATCCTAGTCTAGGCTTTTATAAAGAAGAGATTCATTCCGCCTATTTCTCCTTCAATTAAGCAATAGTGAGCTAGATCATTTCTATTATTAATGTGTACAGGTTATACCTTATACTCAAGATCAATGGTAGTCATAGCCGCTAGCGTGGCAAAAGCATCTGCAATATTGTTCCCTTCTCTTCCTAGATGGATGATTTTAATCTTTTTAAATTCCTTTGCTAGTGTAGATAGGTATTCTTGGTACGACCTTAAATTTTCTTCCTTGGTTTACCATCCCTCTCAACCCGATATATAATCAACATTTGAATTCCCATATACATCTATCCCTTTTTTTTTTATCTTTAGCTCCAATGCAGCTTCTAAACTGAGGATACCAGCTTCATACTCAGTTATATTGTTGGTGCACTCAAAATGCATTTTCACTGAAACCGGATATTGTTTCTTATTGGGAGAGATTATTACCGCCCCAACCTCATTACCATATACATTTATTGCTCCATCAGAAAAACATGGTCCACCAATCAATCTTCTCCTTTTCTTTCTCTATGAACAATATATCTTTATTAGGAAATCAAAATCTAAGGGTTTGTAATCTTCAACAACACTATCAACCAAAGGGTCTGCAATTGCACTTCCTTTTACAGCTTTCTTTTAGAGGATCCACTTTTGAAATTAACCAAATGGTATAGTATAACATATAATGTCATAATCTCTTTGCCGCCCTCACTAGCGTATAACAAAGCCTTTCATCATGCTGACCCAATACATATCCCACGACTACTTTGGTTACTATTAGATATAATACCAAAGGTTTTCCTGATACTAGAGGAACCAGTAAAAGTGGATTTTGTAAATAATGTTTGATTTTATTGAATGCCTCCTCACACTCCTCATTCTAGGTTCTAGGGTTCTTTTTCCTTAATAATCAAGATATAGGTTCACATGTTGCTGTTAACTAAGCTATAAACCAAGCAATATAGTTTAACCTTCCCAAAAAATCCTCTTACTTCTTTCTTCGTCTTAGGGGATGACATACTTGAATGACCTTTCTTTTATCTGGATCCACCTCTATACCTCTATAACTTATCATAAATCCCAATAGCTTACCTAATTTAACTTCGAATGAACATTTTATAGGATTGAGCCTTAATTCATACTTCCTCAACCTCTCAAATAACTTCCTCAAACCCCAACATGATCTTCTCTCTTTTTAGACTTAGCAATCTTTTCATCTACATACACTTTAATTTCCTTATGCATCATATCGTGGAATAGAGTCACCATTGCTCTTTGATAGGTTGCTCTTGCATCCTTCAAATCAAATGGCATAACCTCGTAGTAGTATGCCCCCTAAGGTGTGACAAAAGTTTTTTTCGCCTTATCCTCTAGAGCTATTTTTATTTAGTTGTATCCTGAAAAACTATCCATAAAGAAATATATGGAACCTCGAGCAATGTTGTCCACCAAAACATCTATGTGTGGTAAAGGAAAATCATCCTTAGGGTAGCTCTATTCAAATTCTAGAAGTTCACACAAACTCTAATCTTCCCCTCCTTCTTAGGCACCACAACAATGTTAGATACTCATTGTGGATATGTAACTACTTCTAGAAAGATAGTATCCCACTACTTCTCGAGTTCTGCCTTGACCTTGATTCAGATATCCGGGTAGGCCCTCCTTAGCTTCTGCTTGACTAGTTTACAGTCTTCTTCCAATGGTATCTTGTGTACTACAATATTTGTATCCAAATCGAGCATATCTTTATAAGACTAAACATTCTAGTAATAGGACGATCCTTTCCATTCTTCGTTCAAAAGTAATCAAGGTACCTATTTTCAACTCTTTCCTAAGCTTATCATTGCTCATATTTGCCTATCAATCACCACTTTCACTCAAAAACCAGGAGAAACATTTTACCAATGTTGGGATAGGTATTGAGACTTGCTTAATACTTGCCTTCATCATTGATTGTGCATCAAAAGTGTCATTAAGTCTCTTATTTTACATATGTATTTATTGTTTTTATTTGGTTTTGTTTTATAATAATTGATGTATTTTTTAGTAATGAAGTTTGTTTTAATGTTTCGATAGGTTTTTGGAGCTTAAATGAATTAATTCAGAAAATTCAACGTCGGAATTCAGAACAAAGAATTGAAGAGACATTTAGTTGAAGATTGAAGCAAATCTTGGTTCAAATAAGTGCTCCAAATTTGTCCCAAAAATCAATTCTATTCCAATTCTAGAAAAGAATATCATATGATTTATTTCAAGCCCAAACTTGCCTTATGTTGTGTGCAAACTTCAACCATTAAACACTCAAGGTTTCAATGTCAATCTTAGCCCAAATAATAAGTACATTTGTATACTTATTTGATGTTCAAATTCAGCCCAAAATCAGCCCTAAATCAACCCCAAATCAACCTTCAAATCAACCCAAACACAATCCATGATCTTACATGTCCACATAAAAAATAACAATTGATTTATTTTGGGTAATCCATTGATCCAAGAAGCCAAACACATGGATGGAAAGCTGGAGGGGATATTTTAACATTATTTTGGGTCAAAAAGAAGAAGGAGACACCTCATAAATGAGGAAGAAAAACGTGCACCAAAGTAGTTGTAAAGTTGTCTTGATTTGATTTTTCAGAACACCTTTCGGTTTTTTGCCCATAACTTTTGACTCAGGTGTCCAAATGCATTGTGCCTTAATGATCTGGAAAGGTGACAGAATTTCCTATAAATATGTCTCTAATAGACATCTCGACAAAAAGCTTCTAAGAGGGTCAAATTTCTATCCAAAGTTAGAGTCAGATTTGTGTCCGAATTTGTTCTGAAATTGTGTTGTGTTCTTCTTTATAGATTTCGGTTCTTTTGTTTGTACAACTTATTATTTCAGTTTGATTCAAGTTATTTAATGTTTATTGAAGTGTTATTCTCTATAATTATGGTTGGCTAAACTCTTTCTTGGATCCAAATCATGGATAATGGTGATTGAGATTGCTCTTTAATGATTTATTATTGCAAAGAAATTTTAGAAATCATTTAGGTAATGTTATAATCTTGAATTTTTATGCACAAACTTTAGTTTTGGTATAGAGATTGCTTGATTCAATGTCTTACTTAATATAAAGTACTTGTTCATTCTTAAGCAATAATCAATCTTCATCTTTCTAAACTTCATTGTAATATCTTTCGATCTAATATCACCATCGTTAATATTAGGTTGAGTTATCTTATATATGTTAAAGAAATCATCAATACATCACCATTAAAATTGATTTGGACCAAGGCTTACATTTTCTTGTCATTTAAAATCTATTTACACTTTTCCATCTTTGAAAACAAATCCATCAATTATTTTCAACCAAGTTATTGTGAATTTAATTTCTCTTGAGTTTTTTTTTGTTACCTAGCTTAATTTGTAGATCTAGCTCTCTGTGGATATGACCTCGATCTTACCGAGTTAATTGCTACATCGCACACTCGTGCACTTGCGAGTTAAAACAAGCCAATCATAAAAAGCGGTCAAGCAATTTTGGCGCCGTTGCCGGGGAGCTAGCAAGCAAAGGTAACAAATTTCGATTTGATTATTGGAAAACTAAAAGAAATCATATAAAAAAAATTAAATTGGCTGGTTTTACCGCCTCAAAAAAAAATTTGACCTTAACATTTCGGATGTTGGACTGTGGACTGGACTATTAATTGTTGGATTTTGGTTGGTTCAATCATTTTTCTTTTATTGTCTATTCTTATTAGTTTCTAATATTTTTCTTGTTTATTTCATTTTATTTTGTTGTTTTATTTTTATTTATTGTCTAAAGTGTTTGGCCGGTATTACCGCCTTTGTTTTTTTTATTAATGCTTGTTATAATTATCTTTTAATGTTTATTGTTATTATTTTTCTTATATTTATTGTCTAAAGTGCTTGGTCGGTATTACCGCCTCTTGTTTATTTCCTTTTTATTTTGTTGTTTTGTTATGATTATTTTTCTTATATTTATTGTTTGAAGTGCTTGGCCGGTATTACCGCCTTTTGTTTATTCATGCTTGTTATAATTATTTTTTAATGTTTATTGTTGTTATTTTTCTTATATTTATTGTCTAAAGTGCTTGGCCGGTACCACCGCCTTTTTATTCAAGCTTCTTATAATTATCTTTTAATGTTTATTATTGTTAATAGTGCTTATTAGTTGGAGAGTGAATTTCTTAATTTGTTGTATTTTTATTTTTGAGCTATTACTTTTATTTGCATTTTTTTTCTTTCCTTTCCTTTCATATTCATATAATTGTTATATTATTATTATTATTATTATTTTATCATGGCTAATGTTGAAGATGTAGAGGGTGAAGGGAGTGTTCAAGGTAATGGACCTCCACAATTCAATGATCAACCTAATTTTCGAACTCTTAGAGAGTATCTTCACCTGGCTAGACAAAGTACACCTTCGTGTATTATCTTACCTCTTAACCAACAAGCTTTCAATTTGAAACCGGGCATGATTGTTTCTTCCCACATTTCATGGTATGGATTCTGAAAATCCATACATACACATTAAAGACTTTGAAGAGGTATGTAATACTTTTATTGATAGAACATGCATAGAGGAAACCATTCAGCTTAAATTGTTCCCATTCTCTCTAAAGGATAAAGCCAAGCTTTGGCTAAACTCCTTGCGTCCTAGGTCTATAGGTACATGGAGAGAAATGCAAGCTGAATTTTTGAAAAAATACTTCCCCACTCATAGGACAACAGCTTTACAACGTCAAATGATGAATTTTTCTTGTAGTCCAAATGAGTCATTTCACCAAGCTTGGGAAAGGTTCAAAGACTTGTTAAATGCATGCCCTCATCATGGTTTTGAGATGTGGAGGTTAGTGACTTTCTTTTATGACTCTCTTACCGCAGATTTTAAAAAGCTAGTGTCAACCATGTGTAATGGTGAGTTTTATGACAAAGAACCAAGTGAGGCCTTTGATTTTTTTGATCAATTGGCTGAAAACACAAAGCAATGGGAGACTTCTCTCCCAATTCATGTTGAGTCTAGAAACACCATTTCTCATTCAAGTGGGAAGTTTCAATTGAAAGAGACTGATGACCTCAATGCTAGATTAGCCTCATTGGCTAGGAAAGTAGAGTTTCTTGAGATTAAAAAAGTGCATGTCATAAGTGAACAACAAGAGGAAAGTTGTGTTGTTTGTAAAAGCAAAGGGCATAGGACAACTGAGTGTCCTACCATTCCAGCCTTCAAGGAAGTGCTATATGGCCAAACTTCTGATTCAAGTAATGTTAGAAAGCCATTTCCAAACCAAGTAGGCAATCCCTACTGTGAGACCTATAATCCTGGATGGAGGAACCACCCAAATTTTGGATGGAGAAATGAGGGCTCTTCAGTACCTCAAACATTTCAACCTCAAGTTTACAAATTCCAAGACCAGACCAATAGGACCTTAGACGACATTCGAAGTCAACTAACTAAGTTGACTCAATCACTAAGCATTCAAGAGAAGGGAAAAATCCCAACTCAACCAATGCCCAATCCTAGAGGTCAGGTACACATGAGTGAATCCTCACCTAGTGAACCTTCAAACCATGAACAAGTCCAAGCCATCACTACCCTTATAAGTGGAAAGATTGTTGACAAAGGTGTAGGTTTTAGGATTCCTAAAGGTATTGTGGAGGAGAAATCTAGGGAAAGTGAAGAGGGAATCAAAACACAATTGACAAATGAGAGTTTAAGAGATAAAGAAGGTGAGCTAAATGAGAAAGAGATGAGTGAGAAAGGAGATGATTCAAGAAAAATTGAAGTCAAAGTGAGTAATTTAGAATTTGTTCCTAGAGCACCATTTCCACAAAGGTTAGGGAAACCTAAACAAGATCTTATGAACTCAGAAATCTATTAATTGTTCAAACAAGTGAAAGTCAATATTCCACTCCTTGATGCAATTAAACTAGTTCCATCTTATGCAAAGTTTCTTAAGGATTTATGCACAGTCAAAAGGAGATTGAATGTGAAAGAAAGAGCCTTTCTGACTGAACATGCTAGTGCCATCATCCAGTTTAAAACCCCTCCCAAATACAAAGATCCTGGTTGTCCTACCATTTCATGCATTATTGGAAGTCATAAGATAGATCAAGCTTTGTTGGATTTAGGAGCAAGTGTGAATTTAATACCCTACACTGTTTACGAACAATTAGGTTTAGGAGAAATCAAGCCTACTCGAATCACCCTTCAATTAGCTGATAGGTCAATCAAGATTCCCAGGGGTATCGTTGATGATGTGTTGGTCCAAGTAGATAAATTCTACTTTCCTGTTGATTTTGTAGTGTTAGACACCGCACCAATTCAAGGTTCTAATGCCCCCATCCCAGTCATCTTAGGGAGACCTTTCCTAGCTACATCCAATGCCTTAATTAACTATAGGAATGGGGTGATGAAATTATCTTTTAGGAATATAACTGTGGAGATGAACATATTCAATGTCTCCAAACAAATCGGGGAACATGAGGACATTAGAGAGGTAGATTTGATCCAAACAGTTTGTCAAGAACACTTTGAGAGAGTGTGGATCAAGGATCCATTGGAGAGAACTTTAATTCATGATGAAAGATTCTATTCTTTGGAATGTGTTGATGAGGAAGTAAGAGAACTTGAGACTTATCTAGATCCAATGCCTATTATGTCAATAGGTCAATGGACCCCATCATTTGAGCCTTTGATTTCACTCCAAGTGAAAAGTTGAGGAATCTCTTGTCCAGCCTGATAAACTAGAAAGGAAGCCTTTACCGAGTGATCTTAAGTATGCATTTCTAGAGGAAGATGAATCATATCCTATTGTGATCTCATCAAAACTTAGCATAGAGCAAGAACAAAAACTTTTGAGAGTGGTGAGAAAACACAAGAAAGCAATTGGGTGGAAAATTACTGACTTGAAAGGAATTAGCCCTCTTTTATGTACACATAGAATCTATCTTGAAGAAGAGGCTAAATCTGTGAGGCAAATGCAAAGACGATTGAACCTAAACATGAAGGAAGTGGTGAGAGGTGAAGTGCTTAAGCTACTTGATGCAGGTATCATTTACCCTATTGTAAACTCAAAATGGGTTAGTCCAACCCAAGTTGTCCCAAAAAAATCTAGAGTCACGGTAGTGAAGAATGAAAATAATGAGCTGGTACCAACTAGAATCCAAACTGGATGGCGTATGTGGATTGATTATCGTAAATTGAACATGGTGACTAGGAAGGACCATTTTCCACTTCCATTTTTAGACCAAGTGCTTGAAAGAGTAGCTGGAAGAGCTTTTTATTGTTTTCTAGATGGATACTCAAGTTACAACCAAATTGAGATTTCTTTAGAAGACCAAGAAAAAACCACTTTCACTTGTCCTTTTGGCACTTATGCTTATAGAAGAATGCCATTTGGTTTGTGTAATGCACCAGCCACTTTTCAAAGGTGTATGATGAGTATCTTTAGTGACATGGTGAAAAATTTTTTGGAAGTTTTCATGGATGATTTTTCAGTTTATGGGGATTCTTATGAGTTGTGTCTAATGAATCTAGAAAAAGTTCTTGAAAGGTGTGAAGAGAGCAATCTTGTACTCAATTGGGAGAAGTGTCATTTTATGGTGACACATGGCATTGTTTTAGGTCACATTGTCTCTTCAAAAGGGATAGAGGTAGATAAGTCAAAGGTGGAAGTCATTCAAAAATTAACTACCCCTAAGACTGTGAAAGATGTGAGATCCTTTTTAGGACATGTTGGTTTTTATCGAAGATTCATTCATTCTTTTAGTACCATTGCCAAACCATTGTGTAACTTGTTGTCACAAGATGTCCTTGATGGGTACCATTGCCAAATCAAAATGTCAAGAAGCTTTTGAAAAGCTTAAAGGGTTGTTGACAACTGCACCAATCATACAAGCTCCTGATTGGTCTTTACCATTTGAACTGATGTGTGATGCTAGTGATTTTGCGGTTGGGGCTGTTTTAGGGCAACGAAAAGACAAGAAACCTCATGTCATATATTATGCTAGCTGACACGACGAAAAGATTGATGTCTTCTCCCAAGTGCAGGAGTGTCGAAGTAATAAATAACCCGGCAAGATCGGGGTCGAACCACAGGGAGGTTAATTGTACAAATTAAAAATAATACAACAACAATAATAATAATAACAACAATAATAACAATAATAATAACAATAATAATAATAATAGTAATACTAGTAATAGTAGTAGTAGTAGTAGTAGTAGTAGTAGTAGTAGTAGTAGTAGTAGTAGTAGTAGTAGTAATAAAGAAAGAGAAGAAGAAGATGATGATGAGAACTTAGAGATGGAAAATTAATGTAAGGTTTAAACAATAATAATAACAAATGTCAAGGTTAGAGGTTCCACTAATGGTATATCAAACAAGTATAGTATAAACTCTTATTATTGAATTGGAAACCACACACAAAGGAGGTTCCAATCAGATTATATATTGTTAACATGATTACATTAGTCATCTTATTCAATTAATGCTAATACTTGTAAATCTCGTCAAGCATTCATGATTATAACTTATGTTAACAACAAATCAAGTTCCTTTCATAGCTCAGGTTTCGGTTATACCATACATTATGGGCTATGAAAGTGCCAAGCATTTGTTGTACCAAGTGTTATACAACATAAATCAAGATTAGTCATTTAACAAGCAAAGTATTAAAGAGTGAACAAGATAACAAATATAAAACATGTTAGTATCAAACATTAAAGTCCATATTAAGTTTACATTATACTTATTCTCACACCATTAGTGTAGCCTTTTCACCTTGACATAATTAACTTAGCTAGACATAATAAAAGAAAGCAAAATAGATAAACAAAATAAGAACATAAAAGTTAACTAAGTAAAGGAAAGGAAATGAAAAGCATAAACTTAATATTAATGAAAGCAAAGCATAAACATTACAAAAAATACAAAGAGAGAAAGGAAGAGCATGATCTTGATCTGAACACCAAGATGCCTAAATGCATGGCAAATGCCTCCTTTTATAGGCCAAAATTGGGAACTATTGATTTGATGACTAATTGATAAGTGGGTGGCCAACTTTTGACTTGGTGACAATCCTTATCTTCTCTTGTCTGCCCAAAACGTCATTGATAACGTCAAAACTGGAGCCAGGTGCAAACATGAAAGTTGTAGGCAATTGTCTCAGCTTTCTTGTGTAAACAATTCAGCTCATTTGGACTTCTAGAACTCCAGATATGGCCAAAATACCGAACAGTGCTCGGGCTGGAAGACAGATTCGGGCTTCTTTGTTGTTGCTACAATTTGGACTTGATAATGGCCTTTTTAGATCTTGGGCTCCATATGAAAGTTGTAGACATATGTCTTACCTTTCCATCCATATAAATTGGACCTAAATCTGAGATCTGTAGCTCCAGATATGGCCCAATTACCGAACAGTGTTCCGGTTTGGATTGCACCGACATCTCTTCTCTAAGTTTGACCATCTCTTTATCCATGCAATTTAAGTTCTTCAAGTCATCAATCAATCCTTTCATTTATGTGATAGACCTGCATTAAAAATAGACATTTACCATAAATTATAGGTATCTTATATTATTAGATACATTATTATAAAACATATTTTAGTTAAGGAGTTATTGATACTTCAAGTGCAAAATGATGATATAAAACCATGATAAAAATGCACTTTTAAGTACTAATCACACCCCTCAACCAGCTTATTACTAGTCCCTAGTAATTAAAGCGTTAAAACAATTTGCAAATTTCACAAAGCAAGGTATTCATCATTTAACTTCCATTAATCTATCCAGATAAACGAACTCTCATTAAATTTATATATCTGCTCAATACCACTTAACAAGATATTAATAAACCTTTCTTTTGTGCTCAATGTATCAACACATAATTATGGGGCTTTTCTTGGAAGAAAACAAAATTTTTGTTCTAATGTTTAAGGTTAACTTCCTTGGGATGAGATTATTATTTTTGTCTTTTTTTTTTTTTGCTTTTTTTTTAACTCTATATACATATAATTTAAAAACATCATGCATCTTTAACCCATGTAACGAGCTTTCAGCTAATGACTCCCAGACCAGTTGGTCTTCGGGCATTAGGTGTTAAGACACCCCAACGAGCTTAGTAACTCGGGTCGCAGATACTGATATGTAGATAGTGCAATGTTTGATTCCCTTAAGCTTTTCTCCTCAACCCATGTAACAAGCGTTGGGCCAATAGCTCCCAAGTCAGTTGACTTTAGGGTATTAGGTGTTAAAACACCCCTTCGGGCTTAATTGCTTAGGTTAGGGAGGCTACGAAACCAAACTTATCTACATTTTTATTATCATCATTTTTTTTATTTATTTCCTTTTTTTTCATGTTTTTCTTTGTTTTTTTTTTTTAATTATATACAATCCCTTTCCCTTAGTTGTTACCTTTAACAAAAGAACATAAATAATGTAATAATCCAATATGCAACCCACAATCATATGTTAAAGTGTGTGTGTGTAAATTAAGGTTTAAGAATACATGTTAAATAAGTATATGAGCAGAATTAAGTGGTAACAATACGAGAGTTTGTAAACCTGAATATTTCAGGAAGTATTATAATAGACCTTGTTAAGAATGGTTACTAAGATGCGTCTCAAGAGTCACTTTAACAAAAGAACTCCTTTACTCTGCCATCCTAGTAACAACAATTATGCACATGCTTTATGAAATGAAAAACAATTTTTTTTTATCAACTACTACCCTCTCCCCCCAACCAAAACGAGACATTGTCCTCAATGTTCTAAGGTAGAAAGATAGAGTATAGAAGATATCACCTGAAATAACGAACACTGACAAAACCTGAAACACACTGAAACAAAAATAAGAAATAACAAAACACAATAATAAAACCAAAATACACAAAAATTCACAAATGAAGGCTCAAATCCAATCTAAGCTTTTTACGGCTTCCCGTAGATGACCAATTTATACGACTCATGGAAGGATCAATCACAGGAATGAAAGATTGTAGTTGGTCAATCAATTGTTCAGCAGTAGTAGTAGAGATTATGATTTGTCGTGCAGAAGATGTTAGAAATTCCTGTTCCACAGCATGATCAAGAAAAGACAACAACTTATCATAATAACCATTAACATTTAACAACCCTATGGGTTTATGGTGAATGTGCAATTGAGCCCAAGAGGAAATATGAAAGATCTCTTCCAATGTGCCTAGACCACCTGGTAAAGCAATGAAAGCATCAGCATGGTTAAACATTGCATTCATTCGAGCCGACATTGTGGAGACCTGAAGTTCCTCTCCAATTGTTTTTCCAATGATGTCCCCTTGTGCCAAAGCTTCAGGGATGATTCCTAAAACTTGACTACCTCCTAAAAATGCAGCTATTGACACACCTCCCATTAACCCAAGACTGCCTCCCCCATACACTAAATGAATCTTTCTCTCAGCTAGCACCTGACCAAGATGATTTGCTGATTCTAAAAACTCTTTTTCTTTCCCCAGGACTAGATCCACCGAAAACACAAATATTTCTTATTTGATGACTTGAGGAACTTGCCATTTCTACACACTTCTGTATTTGTTGAATGTATGAGTTGAGTAGAAATGAAAGGAAGGAAAATAGGGTTTTATAGATGAGAAAGTAGAAAGGCAATCATAACATCTATATGTAGGCCAGCTAGAGTCTCACACACTCTCTCTCTCTTTTTATTTATTTATTTATTTACTTTTGAAAAAAAACATGTGTATGTACAGGTAGTTGTGATTGTGGCTCACATCTTCCCTTGGTTTTACGTCCAAGAACGGCTTAAACGCCCTCTATGGGTCGGGGATAGGCTTCCCATCCAGTTTTCTTAAAAACTGGCAAACATGGTCTTTTTTAGTCAGATTCCCAAGACTAAGTCGATCATGTTCTTTATGAAATAGTGGCCATAAATCATGAATTGCACGATGCACATCTCCACTAGGATGCGTCTCAAGAGCAAATAAAAGATTATCTAAAGACTCCTTACTCAGGCCATCCTTAATGAATTGTATTTTATCTTCACGGTTTATAGATACCATTCCTAAAGAACGATATTGTGTATTACAAGTCCATCTAGCCCATCGATGACAGACATCCAGTCGTTTTGCACGACGCTTCTTTGCAAAAGTGCTTTTACCTGTTCCAGGCATGTGTGAAATGAAGAAGTTAGAGGACTCACCTGATAATCGGACCTTTGCTTCAATCAACCAACGAATATCTTCAGGAATTCCATGATTCATTAATAATCTCAATCTTGCACATCTAGCACGGTAAATTTTTGTAATCGCATTCTGAGGCAGAGCGGGAAAATACTTTTTCAATTTTTCAAGATTAGTGTCCATTTTCAAATGAGAATTGGAAGAGAGATTCAAAGAATTGCACAAATATATACACAAATATCAGTAATTGTGGGAAACTGAAAGAACCGACTTAAGTCACGGAGTACCGTTATCCGCCATTTGACCGGGGTGAGAGAAACTAGCAAAAATCACTCAAAAAGAAACACAAAAACAATGTGAGAAAAACAAAATAATCAACCTTTATCTACAAGATTATTCAAACCAGTTGATTCATTTTCACTAGGAAAATTATCAAAGTAAGCTTTCAAACGATGTCTATTTTCCTTAAAATCATTGTCATTCATTGAATTCTCAATATCACAGGCCCCATAAGGATTGGTCCATCTTAATCTTAGCTCTTTAGGGAGTGCATAGAGTTGAGAATTATAAAACAAAACTTTTTGACCAGTGTCAATTTTTTGACAATTTTCACAAGTTTTATAGAATGCATGTGTGTCCTTGAACATGGTGGGCCAATAAAATCCATTTTGAAAGATTTTTGCAGCAATCTTTTTTTACGAGAAATAACTTCCACATGCTTCAGAATGACAAAGTTTAATGACACTACTTACCTCATTGTCGGGAATGAATTTTTGAAATATTTGATCAGGACAATATTTGAATAAGTTAGGGTCATCACAATAAAAGCTCTTCACTTCGTTCAAAAACTTTTCTTTGTCTTGGGTGCTCCAATCAGCTGGCAAATCTCCTAAAGCAAGAAAATTAATATTTTTATCATACCAAGGCATTGAACTAAGAGAAAGTAAGGATTTGTTAGGAAAGTAATCATCGATTGGTGTGATGTTAGATGTCGAATCTGTTGTCACTGTTGACAAAAGATTCGCATCAACATTTTCGGTGCTTGTTTCATCCGTGATTTCTTCCTCAGAATAAATCATTTGCAAATCTTCAGATTCATCCAACTCATTTTTACTTAAAGTAGATGCAAGTTGATCATAAACTAATTCATCAATATGATCTACTTCTTGTAAATCATTATCATCTCCAGGTTGCTTGCAATTGTTGAAAATATTCATCTCCAATGCCATGTTTCCAAATGATAGCTTCATCAGTCCATTCCTACAATTAATCAATGCGTTAGAGGTTGCAAGAAACGGACGTCCTAAAATAACAGGAAATGAATTACATGCTTCAACAGGTTCTGTGTCCAAGACAATAAAATCCACAGGATAAATGAATTTATCGACTTGTACTAACACATCTTCAATAATTCCTCTAGGCACTTTTACAGATCTATCGGCAAGTAAAAGAGATATAGAAGTTGGTTTTAACTCACCTAGATTAAGACTCTTAAAAACTGAATATGGAAGTAAATTCACACTAGCACCAAGATCAAGTAAGGCTCTTTCAATTTTATGCTCTCCAATAAAGCAAGAAATTGTAGGACAACCAGGGTCTTTATATTTCAAAGCATTATTGTTCTGAAGAATAGCACTTACTTGTTCGGCTAGAAAGGCTTTCTTTTTCACATTCAGTTTCCTCTTCACAGTGCATAGATCTTTCAAAAATTTAGCATAGGAAGGAACCTGTTTAATAGCATCCAGCAAAGGTATATTGATCCTTACCTGTTTGAAAATTTTATAAATTTCAGAATTGTGATTGACTTTCCTTTGTTTGATCATGGCTTGAGGAAATGGAAGTGCTGGCGATGAATCAGTCGTTTGTTTGTAATTTTCAGATTCAACCCCTTCCTTACCCTCAGAGATTGACTCATCATCTTTCTCATAAGGTTCAAGAGAGGGTTTTTCAATAACCTTACCACTGCGCAGAGTAGTGACTGATTTGACTTGATCCATGTGTTGGCTTCCGGAACTACTTGCATTTGCATTGTATTGCCCTTTGGGATTTTGTTATGTTTGAGATGGAAACTTACCTTTCTCTTGGAAACTAAGAGCAGATGTTAATTTAGCAAGAGTATCTTTAAAATCTGTCATGTTTTGAACAAGTTGAGTATTAATTGTCTCTTGCTTTTCAATGAATGCATGCAATGTTTCCTCAAGATTTCTTCTAGGAGGTGGAGCATAAGAAGGTGCATATCCATGAGAATTTTGGAAACTGTGGTGTGCTTGAAATAGTGGTTGTGAAGTTTGTGCATTGTCGTTCTCACTCTTCCAACTGAAACTTGGGTGATTTCTCCAACCAGGGTTGTATGTTTGGGAGTATGGGTTGTGGTTGGGCCTTTGGAAACTGTTTAAAGCATGGGCTTGTTCATGGAGACATTCCTTAAAAGAAGGCAAGGTTGGACAATCGTTGGTTGAATGTTCATTTGTTTCACAGATTTGACACACAATGTTTTCAACAGATTTTAATTGACCACTCTTTTTCAATTCTAGTGCCTCAACTTTTCTAGCTAAAGATGCAAATTTGGCTTGAAGGTCATGATCTTCCCTAAGGTTGTACATACCTCCACTAGATGTATGAGGTTGAGTTTTACTCGGTGCCTCATATGTACCTGCAGTGTCCCAATTTTGAGCATTTTCAGCTAACAAGTCTAAGTACTTCATTGCTTCATCAGGGTCTTTATCTTCAAAAGTTCCATTGCACATCAATTCAACCATTTGCCTATCTTTAGGTGTTAATCCTTCATAGAAATGTGAAATCAATCTCCATGTTTCAAAACCATGATGAGGGCAAGTACTAAGCAAGTCTCGATACCTATCCCAACATTGGTAAAATGTTTCTCCTGGTTTTTGAGTGAAAGTGGTGATTTGTCTTTTGAAAGAGTTTGTTCTATGAGATGGGAAAAACTTCTTTAAAAATTGTTGTTGCATTTCATCCCAAGCACGAATGGATCCTGGTCTCAAATTTTGTAGCCATGTTTTAGCTTTATCTTTTAATGAAAAAGGAAAAAGCTTTAATCTGATGGTGTTCATGCTACAATTTAAATTATTATATGTGTTGCAGACCTCCTCAAATTCTCTTAAATGCAAATATGGATTTTCCAATTCCAAGCCATGAAATGAAGGTAAAAGTTGAATAATGCCTGGCTTAAAATTAAAATGAGATGCATCGGGAGGAAAAACTATGCATGATGGTGCACTTGTTCTTGTGGGATTCATGTGGTCTCTAAGAGTTCTAGCACGGTTATTCTCATTATTTTCATTATAAAGTGATTGATTATCTTCTTCGGCCATATTTTCTGAAAATGATGAGGATACCCTACAAAGTCTACCACTTGATGTACGTGACCACACTCTCATGCACGTGTAGGAATAAAATAAAAGATAGAAGAAAACAACAGAAGAAGAATCACGAGAAAAGAAACAAAGTTATATACAAAAAAAGTGAAAAGAAAAAATAAAATAAATATTATAATTTATACAAGAACTTACCTCCCCGGCAACGGCGCCAAAAACTTGACACGACGAAAAGATTGATGTCTTCTCCCAAGTGCAGGAGTGTCGAAGTAATAAATAACCCGGCAAGATCGGGGTCGAACCACAGGGAGGTTAATTGTACAAATTAAAAATAATACAACAACAATAATAATAATAACAACAATAATAACAATAACAATAACAATAATAATAATAATAGTAATACTAGTAATAGTAGTAGTAGTAGTAGTAGTAGTAGTAGTAATAATAATAAAGAAAGAGAAGAAGAAGATGATGATGAGAACTTGGAGATGGAAAATTAATGTAAGGTTTAAACAATAATAATAACAAATGTCAAGGTTAGAGGTTCCACTAATGGTATATCAAACAAGTATAGTATAAACTCTTATTATTGAATTGGAAACCACACACAAAGGAGGTTCCAATCAGATTATATATTGTTAACATGATTACATTAGTCATCTTATTCAATTAATGCTAATACTTGTAAATCTCGTCAAGCATTCATGATTATAACTTATGTTAACAACAAATCAAGTTCCTTTCATAGCTCAGGTGTCGGTTATACCATACATTATGGGCTATGAAAGTGCCAAGCATTTGTTGTACCAAGTGTTATACAACATAAATCAAGATTAGTCATTTAACAAGCAAAGTATTAAAGAGTGAACAAGATAACAAATATAAAACATGTTAGTATCAAACATTAAAGTCCATATTAAGTTTACATTATACTTATTCTCACACCATTAGTGTAGCCTTTTCACCTTGACATAATTAACTTAGCTAGACATAATAAAAGAAAGCAAAATAGATAAACAAAATAAGAACATAAAAGTTAACTAAGTAAAGGAAAGGAAATGAAAAGCATAAACTTAATATTAATGAAAGCAAAGCATAAACATTACAAAAAATACAAAGAGAGAAAGGAAGAGCATGATCTTGATCTGAACACAAAGATGCCTAAATGCATGGCAAATGCCTCCTTTTATAGGCCAAAATTGGGAACTATTGATTTGATGACTAATTGATAAGTGGGTGGCCAACTTTTGACTTGGTGACAATCCTTATCTTCTCTTGTCTGCCCAAAACGTCATTGATAACGTCAAAACTGGAGCCAGGTGCAAACATGAAAGTTGTAGGCAATTGTCTCAGATTTCTTGTGTAAACAATTCAGCTCATTTGGACTTCTAGAACTCCAGATATGGCCAAAATACCGAACAGTGCTCGGGCTGGAAGACAGATTCGGGCTTCTTTGTTGTTGCTACAATTTGGACTTGATAATGGCCTTTTTAGATCTTGGGCTCCATATGAAAGTTGTAGGCCTATGTCTTACCTTTCCATCCATATAAATTGGACCTAAATCTGAGATCTGTAGCTCCAGATATGGCTCAATTACCGAACAGTGTTCCGGTTTGGATTGCACCGACATCTCTTCTCTAAGTTTGACCATCTCTTTATCCATGCAATTTAAGTTCTTCAAGTCATCAATCAATCCTTTCATTTATGTGATAGACCTGCATTAAAAATAGACATTTACCATAAATTATAGGTATCTTATATTATTAGATACATTATTATAAAACATATTTTAGTTAAGGAGTTATTGATACTTCAAGTGCAAAATGATGATATAAAACCATGATAAAAATGCACTTTTAAGTACTAATCACTAGCAAGACTTTGAATGATGCTCAATTGAATTACACTACAACTGAAAAAGAACTCTTAGCTGTGGTCTTTGCATTAGACAAGTTTAGGTCTTATTTGGTTGGATCTCTTGTTATTGTTTTCACTGACCATGTAGCATTAAAATATTTGCTCACAAAACAAGATGCCAAACCACGTTTGATTCGATGGATCCTCCTACTCCAAGAGTTTAACATTGAAATTTGAGATAAAAAAGGAGTAGAGAATGTAGTGGCTGATCATTTGTCTCGTCTTTCAAGCTATAAGAACATAATTGATGAATCTCCAATAAATAAACTCTTTACTGATGAAAATTTATTCTGTGTAGGTACTGTCTCTTACATTGGTTCTCCATGGTATGCTGACATAGCAAATTACCTAGGCACAAGTCAGATTCCTTCTCATTGGTCTAAACTTAACAAACAAAAATTCTTGCGCAATGTGCGCACCTTTTTTTGGGATGACCCCTACCTATTTAAATATTGTCCTGACCAAATTATTAGGCGGTGCATCCCTGATCATGAAATTCCAAGGGTCATTAATTTTTGTCATGCATTAGCCTGTGGTGGGCATTTCTCTTCCAAGAAAACCATTGCCAAAATCTTGCAGTGTGGTTTTTATTGGCCTACCATGTTTAAAGATGTTCATGCCTTTTGTGTTGCATGTGACCGATGCCAACGACTAGGTAGCCTCACTAGGCGTAACATGATGCCCCTTAACCCCATCCTTGTTTTGGAAATATTTGATTGTTGGGGGATTGATTTCATGGGACCTTTTCCAAGTTCATTTGGTTACCAATTCATCCTTGTAGCTATTGATTATGTGTCTAAATGGGTGGAGGCCATTGCATCTCGAACTAATGACCATCGAGTTGTGGTCAAATTCTTGAAAGAAAATATTTTCTCTCATTTTGGCATGCCCCGGGCTATGATTAGTGATGGGGGAAAACATTTTTGTAACAAGCCTGTTAGGATTTTGATGAGAAAATATGGTGTAATTCACAAGGTCAGTACCCCCTATCACCCACAGACTAGTGGCCAAGCTGAGTTGGCAAATAAGGAGATCAAGAACATTTTAGGGAAAACAGTCAATCCAAACCGTAAAGATTGGTCCCTACGACTAGTTGATGCTTTGTGGGCATATCGCACTGCTTATAAGACCTCTTTAGGAATGTCTCCTTATAGGCTAGTTTATGGAAAGCCTTGTCATCTCCCTGTTGAGATTGAGCATCGTGCATATTGGGCCATTCGGCAATTCAATGACAATGAAAACGAGGTTGGCAAAAATAGAAAGCTTTAATTGGATGAATTAGAGGAGCTGAGAAATGATGCATTTGAAAATGCAAAAATTTCAAAACATAAGATGAAAACTTTGCATGATAAACATATTCTTAGAAAATCCTTTCATGTTGGTCAAAAGGTTCTCTTGTATAATTCACGATTACATCTCTTTCCTGGGAAGTTGAGGACAAAATGGATTGGTCCATTTGTGATTAAATCCATCTCTAAACATGGTGCATTTGAGGTAGAAAATCCCAAGAATGGAAATATTTTCAAAGTAAATGGTCATCGATTGAAACTTTATCTTGAAAATGTTGTGGCTGAAGTTGAGACATTGGATCTTGAAGATCCAATACCATTGTAGTATCAAAAGTAACGAGTTTTTATTTTTATTTTTTTCTTCTTTTTTTCCATCTCTTATATTTTCTTGTTCATGCATTCGGGACAATGCATTATTTTAAGTTGGGGGGTGTGAGGTTCTTTATTTAAAAAAAAAAAAACAAAAAAAAAATCAATGTTTTCTTTTATGTTTTCTTTTAGTTGTGATATGCAGGTTAAAAAAAATCAAGCAAGAAGTCAGCTCATGCCCAATTCAATCAGACATTCATCCTTGAAAACAGAAGGGAAGTAACAATTTTCTAATCTTTATACTTTTCTTCTCTTTCTCTTTTACATTGAGGATAATGTAAAACTTAATTTTAGATATTTCATTATGTTGAATGCTTGAGATAACTATGCTTGTTAAAAAAATAAAAATAAAAACATTGGTATGTGAATGAGACTTGTTTAGGATCATTATTACCTTTTTGGGTTCATTATTGTGTTGAACATTGCATGCTTTAATTTGGGATAGATAATATCTTATAAATCAAGATATAGCATACTTTTTTTTAAGATTACTGAAGTACATCTTTCCTTGTAAAAGTTGTGTGAGTTGTGTGAATATGAATGAAAGATGAGTATGATGCTTTACTTATGATTATCCCTTTTGATCTAGTCTTAAACAAGGTTTAAGTAAATAGAGTAATAATCATTACATAAATAAATAAATAAATGTGTACAAAGTTCTATCTACTCCAATGTTTTGAGTTGCTTAGTAACTAGGGGTATTCATCACAAATGTTTATCTTTACGTCAAACGGCAACTTGAAATATGAATATGCAAAGCACTTTAAGTTTGTGACTTTGTGAGTAACCGGGTGCATTCATCACAAATGTTTGTATTCGCGTCAAAAGGGAAGTGACAACTTAAAGACAAAGAATAAATCATATCTTCAAAAAAAAAAGAAAAAAAGAAAAATATATATATATAGATATTTCTCTAGTTTGCTACCTTGTTTGTGTTGGTGAGAAGGGAAGATTACAAGTTGAGTTTTCATATGAATCAATTATGTTGGTTGCACGATAGATATGACTGAATTTGGAAATTTTGTATGGATGCTTGATTTAGAGAATGTGAGTATGCTTATTTTTCTTTATTTACTATTGTGTACACTAAGTTAAAGATACCAATGTTTGCATGATAGGTGACACGACGAAAAGATTGATGTTTTCTCCCAAGTGTAGGAGTGTCAAAGTAATAAATAACTCGGCAAGACCGGGGTCGAACCACAGGGAGGTTAATTGTACAAATTATAGACAACAATTATAAGCAACAATAATAGCAATAATAACAAAAACAATAACAACAACAACAACAACTATAATAATAATAGTAGTAGTAGTAGTAGTAGTAGTAGTAGTAGTAGTAGTAATAATAATAATAATAATAATAATAATAAAGAAAGAGAAGAAGAAGAAGATGATGAGAACTTGGAGATGCAAAATTAATGTAAGGATTAAACAATAATAATAACAAATGTCAAGGTTAGAGGTTCCACTAATGGTATATCAAACAAGTATAGTATAAACTCTTATTATTGAATTGGAAACCACACACAAAGGAGGTTCCAATCAGATTATATATTGTTAACATGATTACATTAGTCATCTTATTCAATTAATGCTAATACATGTAAATCTCATCAAACATTCATGATTATAACTTATGTTAACAACAAATCAAGTTCCTTTCATAGCTCAGGTGTCGGTTATACCATACATTATGGGCTATGAAAGTGCCAAGCATTTGTTGTACCAAGTGTTATACAACATAAATCAAGATTAGTCATTTAACAAGCAAAGTATTAAAGAGTGAACAAGATAACAAATATAAAACATGTTAGTATCAAACATTAAAGTTCATATTAAGTTTACATTATACTTATTCTTACACCATTAGTGTAACCTTTTCACCTTGACATAATTAACTTAGCTAGACATAATGAAAGAAAGAAAAATAGATAAACAAAATAAGAACATAAAAGCTAACTAAGTCAAGGAAAGGAAATGAAAAGCATAAACTTAATATTAATGAAAGCAAAGCATAAACATTACAAAAAATACAAAGAGAGAAAGGAAGAGTATGATCTTGATCTGAACACCAAGATGCCTAAATGCATGGCAAATGCCTCCTTTTATAGGCCAAAATTGGGAACTATTGATTTGATGACTAATTGATAAGTGGGTGGCCAACTTTTGACTTGGTGACAATCCTTATCTTCTCTTGTCTGCCAAAAAGGTCATTGATAACGTCAAAATTGGAGCCATTTGTAAACATGAAACTTGTAGGCCATATCTAGAACTCCAGATATGGCCAAAATACCGAACAGTGCTCGGGCTGGAAAACAGATTCAGGCTTCTTTGTTGTTGCTACAATTTGGACTTGATAATGGCCTTTTTAGATCTTGGGCTCCATATGAAAGTTGTAGGCCTATGTCTTACCTTTCCATCCATATAAATTGGATCTAAATCTGAGATCTGTAGCTCCAGATATGACCCAATTACCGAACAGTGTTCCGGTTTGGATTGCACCAACATCTCTTTTCTAAGTTTAACCATCTCTTTATCCTTGCAATTTAAGTTCTTCAAGTCATCAATCAATCCTTTCATTTATGTGATAGACCCGCATTAAAAATAGACATTTACCACAAATTATAGGTATCTTATATTATTAGATACATTATTATAAAACATATTTTAGTTAAGGAGTTATTGATACTTCAAGTGCAAAATGATGCTATAAAACCATGATAAAAATGCACTTTTAAGTACTAATCAATAGGTCCTTCAAGTGTGATGAATCGAGCCTAATTATGGTTGTTATTATTATTATTGTTATTTTAAAGGTTTTATGTTTTGTTTTGCTTGAGGACTAGCAAAATCTAAGTTGGGGGGTGTGATTGTGCATTAAAAGTGTCATTAAGTCTCTTATTTTACATATGTATTTATTGTTTTAGTGTCATTAAGTTTTTTTTTTAGCAACGGCGCCAAAATTGCTTGACCGCTTTTTATGATCGGCTTGTTTTAACTCGCAAGTGCACGAGTGTGCGATGTAGCAATTAATTCGGTAAGATCGAGGTCATATCCACAAAGAGCTAGATCTGGAAATTAAACTAGGTAACAAAAAAAACTCAAGAGAAATTAAATTCACAATAACTTGGTTGAAAATAATTGATGGATTTGTTTTCAAAGATGGAAAAGTGTAAATAGATTTTAAATGACAAGAAAAAGTAAGCCTTGGTCCAAATCAATTTTAATGGTGATGTATTGATGATTTCTTCAACATATATAAGATAACTCAACCTAATATTAACGATGGTGATATTAGATCGGAAGATATTACAATGAAGTTTAGAAAGATGAAGATTGATTATTGCTTAAGAATGAACAAGTACTTTATATTAAGTAAGACATTGAATCAAGCAATCTCTATACCAAAACTAAAGTTTGTGCATAAAAATTCAAGATTATAACATTACCTAAATGATTTCTAAAATTTCTTTGCAATAATAAATCATTCATGAAGAAAATGAAAAGATAAACATTAAGATTCATTCATATCTTAAAGAACTCACCTCAATCACCATTATCCTTGATTTGGATCCAAGAAAGAGTTTAGCCAACCATAATTATAGAGAATAACACTTCAATAAACATTAAATAACTTGAATCAAACTGAAATAATAAGTTTTACAAACAAAAGAACCGAAATCTATAAAGAAGAACACAACACAATTTCAGAAAAAATTCAGACACAAATCTGACTCTAACTTTGGACAGCAATTTGACCCTCTTAGAAGCTGTTTTTCGAGAAGTCTATTAGAGAAATATTTATAGGAAATTCTGTCACCTTTCCAGATCATTAAAGAACAGCTCATTTGGACACCTAAGTCAAAAGTTATGGGTAAAACACTGAAAGGTGTTCTGAAAAATCAAATCAAGACAGCTTTACAACTACTTTGGTGCACGTTTTTCTTCCTCATTTATGAGGTGTCTCCTTCTTCTTTTTGACCCAAAATAATGTTAAAATATCCCCCTCCATCTTTCCATGCATGTGCTTGCCTTCTTGGATCAATGGATTACCCAAAATAAATCAATTGTTATTTGTTGCGTGGACATGTAAGATCATGGATTGTGTTTGGGTTGATTTGAAGGTTGATTTGGGGTTGATTTAGAGCTGATTTGGGGCTGAATTTGGGCTGAATTTGAGCATCAAATAAGTATACAAATGTACTTATTATTTGGGCTAAGATTGACATTGAAACCTTGAGTGTTTAATGGTTGAAGTTTGCACACAACATAAGGCAAGTTTGGGCTTCAAATAAATCATATGATATTCTTTTCTAGAATTGGAATAGAATTGATTTTTGGGACAAATATGGAGCACTTATTTGAACCAAGATTTGCTTCAATCTTCAACTAAATGTCTCTTCAATTCTTTGTTCTGAATTCCAACGTTGAATTTTCTGAATTAATTCATTTAAGCTCCAAAAACCTATCGAAACATTAAAACAAACTTCATTACTAAAAAACACATCAATTATTATAAAAACAACCAATCATGGTTTTGAAACATGGAGATTGGTTTCATATTTTTATGAAGGGTTAACACCTAGAGATAAGCAAATGGTTGAATTGATATGCAATAGAACTTTTAAAGATAAAGACCCTGATGAAGTAATGGAGTACCTAGACTTGTTAGCTAAAAATACATAAAATTAGGACACTACGGGTACTTATGAGACACCGAGTAAAACTCAACCTCATATATCTAGCAGAGGTATGCACAACTTTAGAGAAGATCATGACCTCCGAGCCAAGTTTGCATCTTTAGCTAGAAAAGTAAAGGCACTAAAATTGAAAAAGAGTGGTCAATTAAAATCTACTTAAACATTGCGTGTCAAATCTGTGAAACAAATGAACACTCAACCAATAATTGTCCAACCTTGCCTTCTTTTAAGGAATGTCTCCATGATGTGCCCCATGCTTTAAACAGTTTCCAAAGGCCCAATCATAACCCATACTCGCAAACATACAATCCTGGTTGGAGAAATCATCAAAATCTCAGTTGGAAGAGTGACAATGCACAAAATTCACCACCATAGTTTTAAGCACACCATAATTTCCAAAAATCTTATGGATATGCACCTCCTTATGCTCAACCTCCTAGAAGAAATTTTGAGGGAACTTTATATGCATTCATTAAAAAGCAAGAGACAATCAACACTCAACTTGCTCAAAGCATAACAGATTTTCAAGATACTCTTGTAAAATTCACATCTACTCTTACTTTTCAAGAGAAAGGTAAGTTTCCATCTCGGCCACAACTAAATCCCAAGGGGCAATACAATGCAAATTTAAGTAGTTCTAGAAGTCAACACATGGATCAAGTCAAATTAGTCATCACTCTTCATACTGGTAAGGTTATTCAAAAACCAATTCTTGAACCTTGGGAGAAAGATGATGAGTCAATCTCTAAGGGTAAGGAAGGGGTTGAATCTGAACATTACAAAGAAAAGATTGATCTCCTGCCAGCACTTCCATTTCCTCATGCCATGACTAATCAAGAAGAAATCAAGGATGAAAAAGGCATTGAAAATGTTGATCCAGATCTTTTATCAAAAGTGACAACAGATTCGACACCCAACATCACACTAATCGATGATTACTTTCCTGATAAATCTCTACTTTCTCTTAGTTCAATGCCTTGGTTTGCTATAAATATCAATTTTCTTGCTTCAGGATTTTTGCAAGCTCATTGGAGTAGCAAAGACAAAAGAAAATTTTTTAGCAACGTGCAAAATTTTTATTGGGATGACCCTTACTTATTCAATTCTTATCTTGATCAAATATTTCAAAAATGCATTCTCGACAATGAGGTAAGTAATTTCATTAAATTTTGTCGCTCTAAGGCATATGGGGATCATTCTCGTAAAAAAAAAAGACTGTAGAAATCTTACAAAGCGGATTTTATTGGCCCACCATGTTCAAGGAATCACATGCATCCCACAAAACTTGTGAAAATTATCAAAAGGTGGGATTTATTTCAAAACACAGAGTCTTTAGATAATCTTTTATTGACTCTTAAGTCTCATCATAGTTGAAATAAGCATCATACAATTCATGAATTATGAACCATTTTCATAGAGAACATGCTTGACATAGTCTTGAGAATCTAACTAAAAAAAAATCCTATTTGCTAGTTTTTAAGATAACTGGATGGGAAGCCTATCCCCGACCCATAGAGGGCATATAAACTGTTTTTGGACATAAAACCAAGGAAAGATGTGAGCCACAATCACAACCACCTATACATATATTTTTTTTAATAAATAAATAAAGAGAGTGTGTGTGTGTGAGAGAGAGAGAGAGAAAGACTCTAGCTAGCCTACATCTAGGTGGTATGATTGCCTTTTCAATTTCTCATCTATAAAATCCTCTCTTCCTTCCTTTCATTTCTACTCAACCCATACATTCAATGAAAATAGAAGTGTGTAGAAATGGCAAGTTCCTCAAGTCATTAGATAAGAAATATTTGTGTTTTTGGTGGATTTAGTCTTGGGACAAAAAAGGAGTTTTTAGAATCAGCAAATCATCTTGGTTAGGTGCTAGCTGAGAGAAAGATTCATTTAGTGTATGGGGGGCAGTCTTGGGTTAATCGGAGGTGTGTCAATAGCTGCATTTTTAAGAGGTAGTCAAGTTTTGGGGGTCGTCCTCGAAGCTTCAATCTTTCATTCTTGTAATTGATCCCTCCATGAATCGCATAAATTGGTCATCTAAGGAAAGCCATAAAAAGCTTAGATTAGATTTGAGTCTTCATTTGTAATTTATTTTATGTTTTTGTTTTATTATTGTGTTTTGTTATTTTTTATTTTTGTTTCAGTGTGTTTCAGGTTTGTTAGTGTGCAAAATTTAACTAACTGTGTTTTTTATTTTATAAAACATGTGCAAAATTGTTCTTACTATAATGGCAGAGTAAGGAGATCTTTTTATGACTCTTGAGATGCATCTTAGTAACCATTCTTAATAAGGTCTATCATAATACGTCTTGAAATATTCAAGTTTACAAACTCTCGCATTACTATCACTTAATTCTACTCATATACTCATTTAACATGTATTCTTAAACCTTAATTTTCACACACACACTTTAACATATGATTGTGGGTTGCACATTGGATTATTACATTAATTATGTTTTTTTGTTAAAGGGATAGTATATAATTTGAAAAAAAAAGTATAAAAAAATGATGATAATAAAAATATAGATAAGTTTTGTTTCATAGCCTCCCTAACCCAAGCAATTAAGTTCGAAGGGGTGTTTTAACACCTAATACTCTAAAGTCAACTGACTTGGGAGCTATTGGCCCCACACTTGTTACATGGGTTGAGGAGAAAAGCTTAAGGAAATCAAATATTGTACTATCTATGTATCAGTATCTGTGACCCAAGTTACTAAGCTCGTAGTGGTGTCTCAACACCTAATACCCTAAGACCAACATGTCTGGGAGTCATTAGCCGAAAGCTCATTGCATGGGTTAAAGATGCATGGTGTTTTTATGATGACATAAATCCTTAATGAGAATGCACTTTTAAGTACTAATCACTTGTATTTGATTTTGCTTTATAATTGTTTTAGGCTTGTTGATTTTGAAATTTTATTAATTTTCTTATTTTTTAGCATAATATGAATTTCTATAATTAGGTTGTTTAGAATTTCAAACCATGTTTTTTTAGGTGAATGAATAAAGTAATAAGATTAAGAAAGATAATCAAATCAATAACCCTTTTATAAAGTTTCATTATGATGTCACAATAACTAAATGAACATTGTAACAATGGTAATTAAAATAGAATAATGGAACATTTAAAATGTTTTATAATAGGTTGTGAAAAAAAAAAGAGATAATGTGATAAGAGATTATTGGGTTGGATTTAATACAAGTAAAATAATTTTAAAATAATGATTATGTGATAGAGTCAATAAAAAAAAGATGACAAAATGGATTGTTTAGGATTTGGATCGAGGATTTAGGGTTTACGATTTGAGTTTGTGGTTTAGAATTTGGTTTGAGTTTTGTTTTTGGGTTTGAATTTTAGTTAGAGTTATGGTTTGGTTTTGGCATTTTGAATTTTATTAGGATTGACTCAATTAAATATGGTTGTAATTTCAAGGTTTTGGCATTTTGAATTTTATATTTGTTATCTTGTTCACTCTTTAATACTTTGCTTGTTAAATGACTAATCTTGATTTATGTTGTATAACACTTGGTACAACAAATGCTTGGCACTTTCATAGCCCATAATGTATGGTATAACCGACACCTGAGTTATGAAAGGAACTTGATTTGTTGTTAACATAAGTTATAATCATGAAAGCTTGACGAGATTTACAAGTATTAGCATTAATTGAATAAGATGACTAATGTAATCATGTTAACAATATATAATCTGATTGGAACCTCCTTTGTGTGTGGTTTTTAATTCAATAATAAGAGTTTATACTATACTTGTTTGATATACCATTAGTGGAACCTCTAACCTTGACATTTGTTATTATTATTGTTTAATCCTTACATTAATATTTCATCTCTAAGTTCTCATCATCATCATCTTCTTCTTCTTCTCTTTCTTTATTATTATTATTATTATTATTGTTATTGTTATTATTATTATTAGTACTGCTACTACTACTACTACTACTACTATTATTATTATTATTACTATTATTGTTGTTTATAATTGTTATTTATAATTTGTACAATTAACCTCCCTGTGGTTCGACCCCGGTCTTGCCGGGTTATTTATTACTTCGACACTCCTGCACTTGGGAGAAGACATCAACCTTTTAGTCGTGTCAAGTTTTTGGCGCCGTTGCCGGGGAGGTAAGTTCTTCTATAAATTATAGTATTTATTTTATTTTTGCTTTTCACCTTTCTTGTATATAACTTTGTTTCTTTTCTTTTGTTTCTTTTTATTTTGTTTTCTTCCTTCTTCTTTTGCTTTCTTATTTTTATTTTATTTTATTCCTACATGTGCATGAGAGTGTGGTCACGTACATCAAGTGGTAGACTTTGTAGGGTATCCTCATCATTTTCAGAAAATATGGCCGAAGAAGATAATCAATCACTTTATAATGAAAATAATGAGAATAACCGTGCTAGAACTCTTAGAGACCACATGAATCCCACAAGAACAAGTGCACCATCATGCATAGTTTTTCCTCCCGATGCATCTCATTTTAATTTTAAGCCAGGCATTATTCAACTTTTACCTTCATTTCATGGCTTGGAATTGGAAAATCCATATTTGCATTTAAGAGAATTTGAGGAGGTCTGCAACACATATAATAATTTAAATTGTAGCATGAACACCATCAGATTAAACTTTTTCCTTTTTCATTAAAAGATAAAGCTAAAACATGGCTACAAAATTTGAGACCAGGATCCATTCGTGCTTGGGATGAAATGCAACAACAATTTTTAAAGAAGTTTTTCCCATCTCATAGAACAAACTCTTTCAAAAGACAAATCACCACTTTCACTCAAAAACCAGGAGAAACATTTTACCAATGTTGGGATAGGTATCGAGACTTGCTTAGTACTTGCCCTCATCATGGTTTTGAAACATGGAGATTGATTTCACATTTCTATGAAGGCTTAACACCTAAAGATAGGCAAATGGTTGAATTGATGTGCAATGGAACTTTTGAAGATAAAGACCCTGATGAAGCAATGAAGTACTTAGACTTGTTAGCTGAAAATGCTCAAAATTGGGACACTGCAGGTACATATGAGGCACCGAGTAAAACTCAACCTCATACATCTAGTGGAGGTATGTACAACCTTAGGGAAGATCATGACCTTCAAGCCAAATTTGCATCTTTAGCTAGAAAAGTTGAGGCACTAGAATTGAAAAAGAGTGGTCAATTAAAATTTGTTGAAAACATTGTGTGTCAAATCTGTGAAACAAATGAACACTCAACCAATGATTGTCCAACCTCGCCTTCTTTTAAGGAATGTCTCCATGAACAAGCCCATGCTTTAAACAGTTTTCAAAGGCCCAACCACAACCCATACTCCCAAACATACAACCCTGGTTAGAGGAACCACCCAAATTTCAGTTGGAAGAGTGAGAACAACAATGCACAAACTTCACAATCATCGTTTCAAGCACACCATAATTTCCAAAATTCTCATGGATATGCACCTTCTTATGCTCCACCTCCTAGAAGAAATCTTGAGTAAACATTGCATGCATTCATTGAAAAGCAAGAGACAATCAATACTCAACTTGCTCAAAACGTGACAGATTTTAAAAATACTCTTGCTAAATTAACATCTGCGCTTAGTTTCCAAGAGAAAGGTAAGTTTCCATCTCAAACACAACAAAATCCCAAAGGGCAATACAATGCAAATGCAAGTAGTTCCGGAAGCCAACACATGGATCAAGTCAAATCAGTCACTACTCTGCGCAGTGGTAAGGTTATTGAAAAACCCTCTCTTGAACCTTATGACAAAGATGATGAGTCAATCTTTGAGGGTAAGGAAGGGGTTGAATCTGAAAATTGCAAAGAAACGACTGATTCACCGCCAGCACTTCCATTTCCTCAAGCCATGACGAAACAAAGGAAAGTTAATCACAATTCTGAAATTTATGAAATTTTCAAACAGGTAAGGATCAATATACCTTTGCTGGATGCAATTAAACAGGTTCCTTCCTATGCTAAATTTTTGAAAGATCTCTGCACTGTGAAGAGGAAACTGAATGTGAAAAAAAAAGCCTTTCTAGCTGAACAAGTAAGTGTTATTTTGCAGAACAATAATGGTTTGAAATATAAAGACCCTGGTTGTCCTACAATTTCTTGCTTTATTGGAGAACATAAAATTGAAAAAGCCTTACTTGATCGTGGTGCTAGTGTGAATTTACTTCCATATTCAGTTTTTCAGAGTCTCAATCTAGGTGAGTTAAAACCAACTTCTATATCTCTTTTACTTGCCGATAGATCTGTAAAAGTGCCTAGAGGAATAATTGAAGATGTGTTAGTACAAGTCGATAAATTCATTTATCTTGTGGACTTTATTGTCTTAGACACAGAACCTGTTGAAGCATGTAATTCATTTCCTGTTATTTTAGGACGTCCATTACTTGCAACTTCTAACGCATTGATTAATTGTAGGAATGGACTGATGAAGCTATCATTTGGAAACATGACGTTGGAGATGAATATTTTCAACATTTGCAAGCAACCTGGAGATGATAATGATTTACAAGAAGTAGATCATATTGAGGAATTAGTTTATGATCAACTTGAATCTACTTTAAGTAAAAATGAATTGGATGAAACTGAAGATTTGCAAATGATTTATTCTGAGGAAGAAATCACGGATGAAACAAGCACCGAAAATGTTGATGCGAATCTTTTGTCAACAGTGACAATAGATTCGACATCTGGCATCACACCAATCAATGATTACTTTCCTAACGAATCCTTACTTTCTCTTAGTCCAATGCCTTGGTATGATAAAAATATCAATTTTCTTACTTTAGGAGATTTGCCAGCTGATTGGAGTACCCAAGACAGAAAAGTTTTTGAACGAAGTGAAGAGCTTTTATTGTGATGACCCTAACTTATTCAAATATTGTCCTGATCAAATATTTCAAAGATTCATTCCTGACAATGAGGTAAGTAGTGTCATTAAACTTTGTCATTTTGAATCATGTGGAAGTTGTTTCTCGTCAAAAAAGACTGCTGCAAAAATCTTTCAAAATGGATTTTATTGGCCCACCATGTTCAAGGACACACATGCATTCTGCAAAACTTGTGAAAATTGTCAAAAAATTAACAATGGTCAAAAAGTTTTGTTTTATGATTCTCAACTCTATGCATTCCCTAAAGAGCTAAGACCAAGATGGAGCAATCCTTATGGGGCCTGTGATATTGAGAATTCAATGAATGACAATGATTTTAAGGAAAATCAACATCGTTTGAAAGCTTACTATGATAAGATTCCTAGTGAAAATGAATCAACTGGTTGGAATGATCTTGTAGATAAAGGTTGATTATGTTGTTTTTCTTATATTTTTTTGTGTTTCTTTTTGAGTGATTTTTGCTAGTTTCTCTCACCCCGGTCAAATGGCGGATAACGGTACTCCGTGACTTAAGTCGGTTCTTTCAGTTTCCCATAATTACTGATATTTGTGTATATATCTGTGCAATTCTTTGAATCTCTCTTCCAATTCTCATTTGAAAATGGACACTAATCTTGAAAAATTGAAAAAGTATTTTCCCGCTCTGCCTCAGAATACGATTACAAAAATTTACCGTGCTAGATGTGCAAGATTGAGATTGTTAATGAATCATGGAATTCCTGAAGATATTCGCTGGTTGATTGAAGCAAAGGTCCGATTATTAGGTGAGTCCTCTAACTTCATTTCACACATGCCTGGAACAGGTAAAAGCACTTTTGCAAAGAAGTGTCGTGCAAAACAATTGGATGTCTGTCATCGATGTGCTAGATGGACTTGTAATACACAATGTCGTTCTTTAGGAATGGTATCTATAAACCGTGAAGATAAAATACAATTCATTAAGGATGGCTTGAGTAAGGAGTCTTTAGATAATCTTCTATTGACTCTTGAGACGCATCCTAGTGGAGATGTGCATCGTGCAATTCATGATTTATGGCCACTATTTCATAAAGAACATGATCGACTTAGTCTTGGGAATTTGACTAAAAAAGACCCTGTTTGCCAGTTTTTAAGAAAACTGGATGGGAAGCCTATCCCCGACCCATAGAGGGCGTTTAAGCCGTTCTTGGACGTAAAACCAAGGGAAGATGTGAGCCACAATCACAATTACTTGTACATACACATGTTTTTTTTTCAAAAGTAAATAAATAAATAAATAAAAAGAGAGAGAGAGAGAGTGTGAGACTCCAGCTGGCCTACATATAGATGTTATGATTGCCTTTCTAATTTCTCATCTATAAAACCCTCTTTTCCTTCCTTTCATTTCTACTCAACCCATACATTCAACAAATACAGAAGTGTGTAGAAATGGCAAGTTCCTCAAGTCATCAAATAAGAAATATTTGTGTTTTCGGTGGATCTAGTCCTGGGAAAGAAAAGGAGTTTTTAGAATCAGCAAATCATCTTGGTCAGGTGCTAGCTGAGAGAAAAGGTTTATTAATATCTTGTTAAGAGGTATTGAGCAGATATATAAATTTAATGAGAGTTTGTTTATCTGGATAGATTAATGGAAGTTAAATGATGAATACCTTGCTTTGTGAAATTTGCAAATTGTTGTAACGCTTTGATTACTAGGGACTAGTAATAAGCTGGTTGAGGGGTGTGATTAGTACTTAAAAGTGTATTTTTATCATGGTTTTATATCATCATTTTGCACTTGAAGTATCAATAACTCCTTAACTAAAATATGTTTTATAATAATGTATCTAATAATATAAGATACCTTTAATTTTTGGTAAATGTTCATTTTAAATGCAGGCCTATCACATAAATGAAAGGATTGATTGATGACTTTAAGAACTTAAATTGCAAGGATAAAGAGATGGCCAAACATAGAAAAGAGATGTCGGTGCAATTCAAACCGGTAACTAGGTCATATCTAGAGCTATATATCTCAGATTTAATTCTAATTTATATGGATGGAAAGGTAAGACATAGGCCTACAACTTTCATATGGAGCCCAAGATCTAAAAAGGCCATTATCAAGTTCAAATTGTAGCAACAACAAAGAAGCCTGAATCTGTCTTCCAGCCCGAGCACTGTTCGGTATTTTGGCCATATCTGGAGTTCTAGAAGTCCAAATGAGCTGAATGTTTTACACAAGAAAGCTGAGACCATTGCCTACAACTTTCATGTTTACAACTGGCTCTAGTTTTGACGTTATCAATGACGTTTTGGGCAGACAAGAGAAGATAAGGATTGTGACCAAGTCAAAAGTTGGCCACCCACTTATCAAATCAATAGTTCCCAATTTTGGCCTATAAAAGGAGGCATTTGCCATGCATTTAGGCATCTTGGTTTCCAGATCAAGATCATGCTCTTCCTTTCTCTCTTTGTATTTTTTGTAATGTTTATGCTTTGCTTTCATTAATATTAACTTTATGCCTTTCATTTCCTTTCCTTTACTTAGTTAACTTTTATGTTCTTATTTTGTTGATCTCTTTCTTTCTTTCATTATGTCTAGCTAAGTTAATTATGTCAAGGTGAAAAGGTTACACTAATGGTGTCAGAATAAGTATACTGTAAACTTAATATGGACTTTAATGTTTGATACTAACATGTTTTATATTTGTTATCTTGTTCACTCTTTAATACTTTGCTTGTTAAATGACTAATCTTGATTTATGTTGTATAACACTTGGTACAACAAATGCTTGGCACTTTCATAGCCCATAATGTATGGTATAACCGACACCTGAGCTATGAAAGGAACTTGATTTGTTGTTAACATAAGTTATAATCATGAATGCTTGACGAGATTTACAAGTATTAGCATTAATTGAATAAGATGACTAATGTAATCATGTTAACAATATATAATCTGATTGGAACCTCCTTTGTGTGTGGTTTCCAATTCAATAATAAGAGTTTATACTATACTTGTTTGATATACCATTAGTGGAACCTCTAACCTTGACATTTGTTATTATTATTGTTTAATCCTTACATTAAAATTTGATCTCTAAGTTCTCATCATCATCATCTTCTTCTTCTTCTCTTTCTTTATTATTATTATTATTATTATTGTTATTGTTATTATTATTATTAGTACTACTACTACTACTACTACTATTATTATTATTATTATTACTATTATTGTTGTTTATAATTGTTATTTATAATTTGTACAATTAACCTCCCTGTGGTTCGACCCCGGTCTTGCCGGGTTATTTATTACTTCGACACTTCTGCACTTGGGAGAAGACATCAACTTTTTAGTCGTGTCAGATAACTAATGAAACATCTTATGTATGTGTATTCTTCAACTTCTTCCTCTTCCATGATATCATCCTTGATAATATAATGATGAGTACTTAAAAGTGCATTTTTATCATGGTTTTATATCATCATTTTGCACTTGAAGTATCAATAACTCCTTAATTAAAATATGTTTTATAATAATGTATCTAATAATATAAGATACCTATAATTTGTGGTAAATGTCTATTTTTAATGCAGGTCTATCACATAAATGAAAGGATTGATTGATGACTTGAAGAACTTAAATTGCAAGGATAAAGAGATGGTCAAACTTAGAGAAGAGATGTCGGTGCAATCCAAACCGGAACACTGTTTGGTAATTGGGTCATATCTGGAGCTACGGATCTCAGATTTAGGTCCAATTTATATGGATGGAAAGGTAAGACATAGGCCTACAACTTTCATATGGAGCCCAAGATCTAAAAAGGACATTTTCAAGTCCAAATTGTAGCAACAACAAAGAAGCCCGAATTTATCTTCCAGCCCGAGCACTGTTCGGTATTTTGGCCATATCTGGAGTTCTAGAAGTCCAAATGAGCTGAATTGTTTACACAAGAAATCTGAGACAATTGCCTACAACTTTCATGTTTACAACTGGCTCCAATTTTGACGTTATCAATGACGTTTTGGGCAGACAAGAGAAGATAAAGATTGTCACCAAGTCAAAAGTTGGCCACCCACTTATCAATTAGTCATCAAATCAATAGTTCCCAATTTTGGCCTATAAAAGGAGGCATTTGCCATGCATTTAGGCATCTTGGTTTCCTCATCATTTTCAGAAAATATGGCCGAAGAAGATAATCAATCACTTCATAATGAGAATAATGAGAATAACCGTGCTAGAACACTTAGAGACCACATGAATCCCACAAGAACAAGTGCACCATCATGCATAGTTTTTCCTCCCGATGCATCTTGATTAGTACTTAAAAGTGCATTTTTATCATGGTTTTATATCATCATTTTGCACTTGAAGTATCAATAACTCCTTAACTAAAATATATTTTATAATAATGTATCTAATAATATAAGATACCTATAATTTGTGGTAAATGTCTATTTTTAATGCAGGTCTATCACATAAATGAAAGGATTGATTGATGACTTGAAGAACTTAAATTGCAAGGATAAAGAGATGGTCAAACTTAGAGAAGAGATGTCGGTGCAATCCAAACCGGAACACTGTTTGGTAATTGGGTCATATCTGGAGCTACGGATCTCAGATTTAGGTCCAATTTATATGGATGGAAAGGTAAGACATAGGCCTACAACTTTCATATGGAGCCCAAGATCTAAAAAGGACATTTTCAAGTCCAAATTGTAGCAACAACAAAGAAGCCCGAATTTATCTTCCAGCCCGAGCACTGTTCGGTATTTTGGCCATATCTGGAGTTCTAGAAGTCCAAATGAGCTGAATTGTTTACACAAGAAATCTGAGACAATTGCCTACAACTTTCATGTTTACAACTGGCTCCAATTTTGACGTTATCAATGACGTTTTGGGCAGACAAGAGAAGATAAGGATTGTCACCAAGTCAAAAGTTGGCCACCCACTTATCAATTAGTCATCAAATCAATAGTTCCCAATTTTGGCCTATAAAAGGAGGCATTTGCCATGCATTTAGGCATCTTGGTTTCCTCATCATTTTCAGAAAATATGGCCGAAGAAGATAATCAATCACTTCATAATGAGAATAATGAGAATAACCGTGCTAGAACACTTAGAGACCACATGAATCCCACAAGAACAAGTGCACCATCATGCATAGTTTTTCCTCCCGATGCATCTTGATTAGTACTTGATTGCGCATCAAAAGTGTCATTAAGTCTCTTGTTTTACATATGTATTTATTGTTTTTATTTGGTTGTTTTTATAATAATTGATGTGTTTTTTAGTAATGAAGTTTGTTTTAATGTTTCGATAGGTTTTTGGAGCTTAAATGAATTAATTCAGAAAATTCAACGTCGGAATTCAGAACAAAGAATTGAAGAGACATTTAGTTGAAGATTGAAGCAAATCTTGGTTCAAATAAGTGCTCCAAATTTGTCCCAAAAATCAATTCTATTCCAATTCTAGAAAAGAATATCATATGATTTATTTCAAGCCCAAACTTGCCTTATGTTGTGTGCAAACTTCAACCATTAAACACTCAAGGTTTCAATGTCAATCTTAGCCCAAATAATAAGTACATTTGTATACTTATTTGATGCTCAAATTCAGCCCAAAATCAGCCCCAAATCAACCCTAAATCAACCCCAAATCAACCTTCAAATCAACCCAAACACAATCCATGATCTTACATGTCCACACAACAAATAACAATTGATTTATTTTGGGTAATCCATTGATCCAAGAAGGCAAGCACATGGATGGAAAGCTGGAGGGGATATTTTAACATTATTTTGGGTCAAAAAGAAGAAGGAGACACCTCATAAATGAGGAAGAAAAACGTGCACCAAAGTAGTTGTAAAGCTGTCTTGATTTGATTTTTCAGAACACCTTTCGGTGTTTTGCCCATAACTTTTGACTCAGGTGTCCAAATGAGCTGTTCTTTAATGATCTGGAAAGGTAACAGAATTGCCTATAAATATGTCTCTAATAGACTTCTCCAGAAAAAGCTTCTAAGAGGGTCGAATTGCTGTCCAAAGTTAGAGTCAGATTTGTGTCCGAATTTTTTCTGAAATTGTATTGTGTTCTTCTTTATAGATTTCGGTTCTTTAGTTTGTAAAACTTATTTTTTCAGTTGGATTCAAGTTCTTTCATGTTTATTGAAGTGTTCTTATATATAATCATGGTTGGCTAAACTCTTTCTTGGATCCAAATCAAGGATAATGGTGATTGAGGTAAGTTCTTTAGGATATGAATGAATCTTAATGTTTATCTTCTTATTTTCTTCATAAATGATTTATTATTGTAAAGAAATTTTAGAAATCATTTAGGTAATGTTATAATCTTGAATTTTTATGCACAAACTTTAGTTTTGGTATAGAGATTGCTTGATTCAATGTCTTACTTAATATGAAAGTACTTGTTCATTCTTAAGCAATAATCAATCTTCATCTTTCTAATCTTCATTGTAATATCTTCCGATCTAATATCACCATCGTTGAGATTAGGTTGAGTTATCTTATATATGTTGAAGAAATCACCAATACATCACCATTAAAATTGATTTGGACCAAGACTTACTTTTTCTTGTCATTTAAAATCTATTTACATTTTTTTTTTATCTTTAAAAACAAATCCATCAATTATTTTCAACCAAGTTATTGTTAATTTAATTTCTCTTGAGTTTTTTTTGTTACTTAGCTTAATTTCCAGATCTAGCTCTCTGTGGATATGACCTCGATCTTACCGAGTTAATTGCTACATCGCACACTCGTGCACTTGCGAGTTAAAACAAGCCGATCATAAAAAGCGGTCAAGCAATTTTGGCGCCGTTGCCGGGGAGCTAGCAAGCAAAGGTAACAAATTTAGATTTGATTATTGGAAAACTAAAAAAAATCATATAAAAAAATCAATTGGCTGGTTTTACCGCCTAAAAAAAAATTTACCTTAACGTTTCGGATATTGGACTGTGGACTGGACTGGACTATTAATTGTTGGATTTTGGTTGGTTCAACCATTTTTCTTTTATTGTCTACTCTTATTAGTTTCTAATATTTTTCTTGTTTATTTCATTTTATTTTGTTGATATTGTTTTTATTTATTGTCTAAAGTGTTTGGCCGGTATTACCGCCTCTTGTTTATTTCAGTTTATTTTGTTGTTTTGTTATGCTTATTTTTTTTTTATATATATATTTATTGTTTGAAGTGCTTGGCCGGTATTACCACCTTTTTATTCATGCCTGTTATAATTATCTTTTAATGTTTATTATCGTTATTTTTCTTATATTTATTGTCTAAAGTGCTTGGTCGGTATTACCGCCTCTTGTTTATTTTATTTTATTTTGTTGTTTTGTTATGATTATTTTTCTTATATTTATTGTTTGAAGTGCTTGGCTGGTATTACCGCCTTTTTATTCAAGCTTGTTATAATTATCTTTTAATGTTTATTGTTGTTAATAGTGTTTATTAGTTGGAGAGTGAATTTCTTAATTTGTTGTATTTTTATTTTTGAGCTATTACTTTTATTTGCAATTTTTTTTCTTTTTCTTTCCTTTCTTTTCATATTCATATAATTGTTATATTATTATTATTATTATTATTTTATCATGGCTAATGTTGAAGATGTAGAGGGTGAAGGGAGTGTTCAAGGTAATGGACCTCCACAATTCAATGATCAACCTAATTTTCGAACTCTTAGAGAGTATCTTCACCCGGCTAGACAAAGTACACCTTCGTGTATTATATTACCTCTTAACCAACAAGCTTTCAATTTGAAACCGGGCATGATTCAACTTCTTCCCACATTTCATGGTATGGATTCTGAAAATCCATACATACACATTAAAGACTTTGAAGAGGTATGTAATACTTTTATTGATAGAACATGCACAGAGGAAACCATTCGACTTAAATTGTTCCCATTCTCTCTAAAGGATAAAGCCAAGCTTTGGCTAAACTCTTTGCGTCCTAGGTCTATAGGTACATGGAGAGAAATGCAAGCTGAATTTTTGAAAAAATACTTCCCCACTCATAGGACAGCAGCTTTACAACGTCAAATGATGAATTTTTCTTGTAGTCCAAATGAGTCATTTCACCAAGCTTGGGAAAGGTTCAAAGACTTGTTAAATGCATGCCCTCATCATGGTTTTGAGATGTGGAGGTTAGTGAGTTTCTTTTATGACTCTCTTACCGCAGATTTTAAAAAGCTAGTGTCAACCATGTGTAATGGTGAGTTTTATGACAAAGAACCAAGTGAGGCCTTTGATTTTTTTGATCAATTGGCTGAAAACACAAAGCAATGGGAGACTTCTCTCCCAGTTCAAGTTGAGTCTAGAAACACCATTTCTCATTCAAGTGGGAAGTTTCAATTGAAAGAGACTGATGACCTCAATGCTAGATTAGCCTCATTGGCTAGGAAAGTAGAGTCTCTTGAGATTAAAAAAGTGCATGTCATAAGTGAACAACAAGAGGAAAGTTGTGTTGTTTGTGAAAGCAAAGGGCATAGGACAACTGAATGTCCTACCATTCCAGCCTTCAAGGAAGTGCTATATGGCCAAACTTCTGATTCAAGTAATGTTAGAAAGCCATTTCCAAACCAAGTAGGCAATCCCTACTCTGAGACCTATAATCCTGGATGGAGGAACCACCCAAATTTTGGATGGAGAAATGAGGGCTCTTCAGTACCTCAAACATTTCAACCTCCACCCCAACCATTTCATGCTCCCACACATAACACATACCAACCACCTCATAAGAGATCCTTAGAGGATACTCTTCAACAATTCATGCAAACGCAAGGAGGAATCAACAACCAAGTTTACAAATTCCAAGACCAGACCAATAGGACCTTAGATGACATTCGAAGTCAACTAACTAAGTTGACTCAATCACTAAGCATTCAAGAGAAGGGAAAAATCCCAGCTCAACCAATGCCCAATCCTAAAGGTCAGGTACACATGAGTGAATCCTCACCTAGTGAACCTTCAAACCATGAACAAGTCCAAGCCATCACTACCCTTAGAAGTGGAAAGATTGTTGATAAAGGTGTAGGTTTTAGGATTCCTAAAGGTATTGTGGAGGAGAAATCTAGGGAAAGTGAAGAGGGAATCAAAACACAAGTGACAAATGAGAGTTTGAGTGACAAAGAAGGTGAGATAAATGAGAAAGAGATGAGTGAGAAAGGAGATGATTCAAGAAAGATTGGAGTCAAAATGAGTGATTTAGAATTTGTTCCTAGAGCACCATTTCCACAAAGGTTAGGAAAACCTAAACAAGATCTTATGAACTCGGAAATCTATGAATTGTTCAAACAAGTGAAAGTCAATATTCCACTCCTTGATGCAATTAAACAAGTTCCATCTTATGCAAAGTTTCTTAAGGATTTATGCACAGTCAAAAGGAGATTGAATGTGAAAGAAAGAGCTTTTCTAACTGAACATGCTAGTGCCATCATCCAGTTTAAGACCCCTCCCAAATACAAAGATCCTGGTTGTCCTACCATTTCATGCATTATTGGAAGTCATAAGATAGATCAAGCTTTGTTGGATTTAGGAGCAAGTGTGAATTTAATACCCTACACTGTTTACGAACAATTAGGTTTAGGAGAAATCAAGCCTACTCGAATCACCCTTCAATTAGCTGATAGGTCAATCAAGATTCCCAGGGGTATCGTTGAGGATGTGTTGGTCCAAGTAGATAAATTCTACTTTCCTGTTGATTTTGTAGTATTAGACACCGCACCAATTCAAAGTTCTAATGCCCCCATTCCAGTCATCTTAGGGAGACCTTTCCTAGCTACATCCAATGCCTTAATTAACTGTAGGAATGGGGTGATGAAATTGTCTTTTGGGAATATGACTGTGGAGATGAACATATTCAATGTCTCCAAACAAATCGAGGAACATGAGGACATTAGAGAGGTAGATTTCATCCAAACAGTTTGTCAAGAACACTTTGAGAGAGTGTGGATCAAGGATCCATTGGAGAGAACTTTAATTCATGATGAAAGATTTTGTTCTTTGGAATGTGTTGATGAGGAAGTAAGAGAACTCGAGACTTATCTAGATCCAATGCCTATTATGTCAATAGGTCAATGGACCCCATCATTTGAGCCTTTGATTTCACCCCAAGTGAAAGTTGAGGAATCTCTTGTCCAGCCTGATAAACTAGAAAGGAAGCCTTTACCGAGTGATCTTAAGTATGCATTTCTAGGGGAAGATGAATCATATCCTATTGTGATCTCATCAAAACTTAGCATAGAGCAAGAACACAAACTTTTGAGAGTGGTGAGAAAACACAAGAAAGCAATTGGGTGGAAAATTACTGACTTGAAAGGAATTAGCCCTCTTTTATGTACACATAGAATCTATCTTGAAGAAGAGGCTAAATCTGTGAGGCAAATGCAAAGACGATTGAACCCAAACATGAAGGAAGTAGTGAGAGGTGAAGTGCTTAAGCTACTTGATGCAGGTATCATTTATCCTATTGCAAACTCAAAATGGGTTAGTCCAACCCAAGTTGTCCCAAAAAAATCTGGAGTCACGGTAGTGAAGAATGAAAATAATGAGCTGGTACCAACTAGAATCCAAACTGGATGGCGTATGTGCATTGATTATCGTAAATTGAACATGGTGACTAGGAAGGACCATTTTCCGCTTCCATTTTTAGACCAAGTGCTTGAAAGAGTAGCTGGAAGAGCTTTCTATTGTTTTCTGGATGGATACTCAGGTTACAACCAAATTGAGATTTCTTTAGAAGACCAAGAAAAAACCACTTTCACTTGTCCTTTTGGTACTTATGCTTATAGAAGAATGCCATTTGGTTTGTGTAATGCACCAGCCACTTTTCAAAGGTGTATGATGAGTATCTTTAGTGACATGGTGGAAAATTTTTTGGAAGTTTTCATGGATGATTTTTCAGTTTATGGGGATTCTTATGAGTTGTGTCTAATGAATCTAGAAAAAGTTCTTGAAAGGTGTGAAGAGAGCAATCTTGTACTCAATTGGGAGAAGTGTCAGTTTATGGTGACACATGGCATTGTTTTAGGTCACATTGTCTCTTCAAAAGGGATAGAGGTAGATAAGTCAAAAGTGGAAGTCATTCAAAAATTAACTACCCCTAAGACTGTGAAAGATGTGAGATCCTTTTTAGGACATGCTGGTTTTTATCGAAGATTCATTCATTCTTTTAGTACCATTGCCAAACCATTGTGTAACTTGTTGTCACAAGATGTCCCATTTGATTGGACATCAAAATGTCAAGAAGCTTTTGAAAAGCTTAAAGGGTTGTTGACAACTACACCAATCATACAAGCTCCTGATTGGTCTTTACCATTTGAACTGATGTGTGATGCTAGTGATTTTGCGGTTGGGGCTGTTTTAGGGCAAAGAAAAGACAAGAAACCTCATGTCATATATTATGCTAGCAAGACTTTGAATGATGCTCAATTGAATTACACTACAACTGAAAAAGAACTCTTAGCTGTGGTCTTTGCATTAGACAAGTTTAGGTCTTATTTGGTTGGATCTCTTGTTATTGTTTTCACTGATCATGCAGCATTGAAATATTTGCTCACAAAACAAGATGCCAAACCACGTTTGATTCGATGGATCCTCCTACTCCAAGAGTTTAACATTGAAATTCGAGATAAAAAGGGAGTAGAGAATGTAGTCGCTAATCATTTGTCTCGTCTTTCAAGCTATAAGACCATAATTGATGAATCTCCAATAAATGAACTCTTTGCTGATGAAAATTTATTTTGTGCAGGTACTGTCTCTTACATTGGTTCTCCATGGTATGCTGACATAGCAAATTACCTAGCCACAAGTCAAATTCCTTCTCATTGGTCTAAACTTGACAAACAAAAATTCTTGCGCAATGTGCGCACCTTTTTTTGGGATGACCCCTACCTATTTAAATATTGTCCTGACCAAATTATTAGGCGGTGCATCCCTGATCATGAAATTCCAAGGGTCATTAATTTTTGTCATGCATTAGCCTGTGGTGGACATTTCTCTTCCAAGAAAACCATTGCCAAAATCTTGCAGTGTGGTTTTTATTGGCCTACCATGTTTAAAGATGTTCATGCCTTCTGTGTTGCATGTGACCGATGCCAACGACTAGGTAGCCTCACTAGGCGTAACATGATGCCCCTTAACCCCATCCTTGTTTTGGAAATATTTGATTGTTGGGGGATTGATTTCATGGGACCTTTCCCAAGTTCATTTGGTTACCAATTCATCCTTGTTGCTGTTGATTATGTGTCTAAATGGGTGGAGGCCATTGCATCTCGAACCAATGACCATCGAGTTGTGGTCAAATTCTTGAAAGAAAATATTTTCTCTCGTTTTGGCATGCCCCGGGCTATGATTAGTGATGGGGGAAAACATTTTTGTAACAAGCCCGTTGGGATTTTGATGAGAAAATATGGTGTAATTCACAAGGTCAGTACCCCCTATCACCCACAGACTAGTGGCCAAGCTGAGTTGGCAAATAGGGAGATCAAGAACATTTTAGAGAAAACAGTCAATCCAAACCGTAAAGATTGGTCCCTACGACTAGTTGATGCTTTGTGGGCATATCGCACTGCTTATAAGACCTCTTTAGGAATGTCTCCTTATAGGCTAGTTTATGGAAAGCCTTGTCATCTCCCTGTTGAGATTGAGCACCGTGCATATTGGGCTATTCGGCAATTCAATGACAATGAAAACGAGGTTGGCAAAAATAGAAAGCTTCAATTGGATGAATTAGAGGAGTTGAGAAATGATGCATTTGAAAATGCAAAAATTTCAAAACATAAGATGAAAACTTTGCATGATAAACATATTCTTAGAAAATCCTTTCATGTTGGTCAAAAGGTTCTCTTGTATAATTCACGATTACATCTCTTTCCTGGGAAGTTGAGGACAAAATGGACTGGTCCATTTGTGATTAAATCCATCTCTGAGCATGGTGCATTTGAGGTAGAAAATCCCAAGAATGGAAATATTTTCAAAGTAAATGGTCATCGATTGAAACCTTATCTTGAAAATGTTGTGGCTGAAGTTGAGACATTGGATCTTCAAGATCCAATACCATTGTAGTATTAGAAGTAATGAGTTTTTATTTTTATTTTATTTTTATTTTTATTTTTCATTTTTATTATTTTTTCTTCTTTCTTCCATCTCTTATATTTTCATGTTCATGCATTAGGGACAATGCATTATTTTAAGTTGGGGGGTGTGAGGTTCTTTATTTTCAAAAAAAAAAAAAAAACATCAATGTTTTCTTTTAGTTGTGATATGCAGGTTAAAAAAAAATCAAGCAAGAAGTCAGCTCATGCCCAATTCAATCAGACATTCATCCTTGAAAACAGAAGGGGAGTAACAATTTTCTAATCTTTATACTTTTCTTCTCTTTCTCTTTTACATTGAGGATAATGTAAAACTTAATTTTAGATATTTCATTATGTTGAATGCTTGAGATAACCATGCTTGTTAAAAAAAAAAAAAAACTTGCATTCGTATGTGAATGAGACTTGTTTAGGATCATCATTACATTTTTGGATTCATTATTATGTTGAACATTGCATACTTTAATTTGGGATAGATAATATCTTATAAAGCAAGATATAGCATACTTTTTTTTAAGATTACTGAAATACATCTTTCCTTGTAAAAGTTGTATGAGTTGTGTGATTATGCATGAAACATGAGTATGATGCTTTACTTGTGATTATCCCTTTTGATCCAGTCCTAAACAAGGTTTAAGTAAATAGAGTAATAATTATTACATGAATAAATAAATAAATGTGTACAAAGTTCTATCTACTCCAATGTTTTGAGTTGCTCAGTAACTAGGGGTATTCATCACAAATGTTTATCTTTACGTCAAACAGCAGCTTAAAATATGAGTATGCAAAGCACTTTAAGTTTGTGACTTTGTGAGTAACCGGGTGCATTCATCACAAATGTTTGTATTCGCGTCAAAAGGGAAGTGACTACTTAAAGACAAAAAAATAAATCATATCTTCAAAAAAAAAAAAAAAGAAAGAAAAAAGAAAGAAAGAAAATATATAGATATTTCTCTAGTTTGCTACCTTGTTTGTGTTGGTGAGAAGGGAAGATTACAAGTTGAGTTTTCGCATGAATCAATTATGTTGGTTGCACGATAAATATGACTGAATTTGGAAATTTTGTATGGATGTTTGATTTAGAGAATGTGAGTATGCTTATTTTTCTTTATTTGTTATTGTGTACACTAAGTTAAAGATACCAATGTTTGCATGATAAGTCCTTCAAGTGTGATGAATCGAGCCTAATTATGGTTGTTATTATTATTATTTTTATTTTAAAGGTTTTATGTTTTGTTTTGCTTGAGGACTAGCAAAATCTAAGTTGGGGGGTGTGATTGCGCATCAAAAGTGTCATTAAGTCTCTTGTTTTACATATGTATTTATTGTTTTTATTTGGTTGTTTTTATAATAATTGATGTGTTTTTTAGTAATGAAGTTTGTTTTAATGTTTCGATAGGTTTTTGGAGCTTAAATGAATTAATTCAGAAAATTCAACGTCGGAATTCAAAACAAAGAATTGAAGAGACATTTAGTTGAAGATTGAAGCAAATCTTGGTTCAAATAAGTGCTCCAAATTTGTCCCAAAAATCAATTCTATTCCAATTCTAGAAAAGAATATTATATGATTTATTTCAAGCCCAAACTTGCCTTATGTTGTGTGCAAACTTCAACCATTAAACACTCAAGGTTTCAATGTCAATCTTAGCCCAAATAATAAGTACATTTGTATACTTATTTGATGCTCAAATTCAGCCCAAAATCAGCCCCAAATCAACCCTAAATCAACCCCAAATCAACCTTCAAATCAACCCAAACACAATCCATGATCTTACATGTCCACACAACAAATAACAATTGATTTATTTTGGGTAATCCATTGATCCAAGAAGGCAAGCACATGGATGGAAAGCTGGAGGGGATATTTTAACATTATTTTGGGTCAAAAAGAAGAAGGAGACACCTCATAAATGAGGAAGAAAAACGTGCACCAAAGTAGTTGTAAAGCTGTCTTGATTTGATTTTTCAGAACACCTTTCGGTGTTTTGCCCATAACTTTTGACTCAGGTGTCCAAATGAGCTGTTCTTTAATGATCTGGAAAGGTAACAGAATTGCCTATAAATATGTCTCTAATAGACTTCTCCAGAAAAAGCTTCTAAGAGGGTCGAATTGCTGTCCAAAGTTAGAGTCAGATTTGTGTCCGAATTTTTTCTGAAATTGTATTGTGTTCTTCTTTATAGATTTCGGTTCTTTAGTTTGTAAAACTTATTTTTTCAGTTGGATTCAAGTTCTTTCATGTTTATTGAAGTGTTCTTATATATAATCATGGTTGGCTAAACTCTTTCTTGGATCCAAATCAAGGATAATGGTGATTGAGGTAAGTTCTTTAGGATATGAATGAATCTTAATGTTTATCTTCTTATTTTCTTCATAAATGATTTATTATTGTAAAGAAATTTTAGAAATCATTTAGGTAATGTTATAATCTTGAATTTTTATGCACAAACTTTAGTTTTGGTATAGAGATTGCTTGATTCAATGTCTTACTTAATATGAAAGTACTTGTTCATTCTTAAGCAATAATCAATCTTCATCTTTCTAATCTTCATTGTAATATCTTCCGATCTAATATCACCATCGTTGAGATTAGGTTGAGTTATCTTATATATGTTGAAGAAATCACCAATACATCACCATTAAAATTGATTTGGACCAAGACTTACTTTTTCTTGTCATTTAAAATCTATTTACATTTTTTTTTTATCTTTAAAAACAAATCCATCAATTATTTTCAACCAAGTTATTGTTAATTTAATTTCTCTTGAGTTTTTTTTGTTACTTAGCTTAATTTCCAGATCTAGCTCTCTGTGGATATGACCTCGATCTTACCGAGTTAATTGCTACATCGCACACTCGTGCACTTGCGAGTTAAAACAAGCCGATCATAAAAAGCGGTCAAGCAGTACTTAAAAGTGCATTTTTATCATGGTTTTATATCATCATTTTGCACTTGAAGTATCAATAACTCCTTAACTAAAATATATTTTATAATAATGTATCTAATAATATAAGATACCTATAATTTGTGGTAAATGTCTATTTTTAATGCAGGTCTATCACATAAATGAAAGGATTGATTGATGACTTGAAGAACTTAAATTGCATGGACAAAGAGATGGTCAAACTTAGAGAAGAGATGTCGGTGCAATCCAAACCGGAACACTGTTCGGTAATTGGGCCATATCTGGAGCTACAGATCTCAAATTTAGGTCCAATTTATATGGATGGAAAGGTAAGACATAGGCCTACAACTTGCATATGGAGCCCAAGATCTAAAAAGGCCATTATCAAGTCCAAATTGTAGCAACAACAAAGAAGCCCGAATCTGTCTTCCAGCCCGAGCACTGTTCGGTATTTTAGCCATATCTGGAGTTCTAGAAGTCCAAATGAGCTGAATGTTTTACACAAGAAAGCTAAGACAATTGCCTACAACTTTCATGTTTGCACCTGGCTCCAGTTTTGACGTTATCAATGACGTTTTGGGCAGACAAGAGAAGATAAGGATTGTCACCAAGTCAAAAGTTGGCCACCCACTTATCAATTAGTCATCAAATCAATAGTTCCCAATTTTAGCCTATAAAAGGAGGCATTTGCCATGCATTTAGGCATCTTGGTTTCCAGATCAAGATCATGTTCTACCTTTCTCTCTTTGTATTTTTTGTAATGTTTATGCTTTGCTTTCATTAATATTAAGTTTATGTCTTTCATTTCCTTTCCTTTACTTAGTTAACTTTTATGTTCTTATTTTGTTGATCTATTTTTCTTTCTTTCATTATGTCTAGCTAAGTTAATTATGTCAAGGTGAAAAGGTTACACTAATGGTGTAAGAATAAGTATAATGTAAACTTAATATGGACTTTAATGTTTGATACTAACATGTTTTATATTTGTTATCTTGTTCACTCTTTAATACTTTGCTTGTTAAATGACTAATCTTGATTTATGTTGTATAACACTTGGTACAACAAATGCTTGGCACTTTCATAGCCTATAATGTATGGTATAACCGACACCTGAGCTATGAAAGGAACTTGATTTGTTGTTAACATAAGTTATAATCATGAATGCTTGACGAGATTTACAAGTATTAGCATTAATCGAAAAAGATGACTAATGTAATTATGTTAACAATTTATAATCTCATTGGAACCTCCTTTATATGTGGTTTCCAATTGAATAATAAGAGTTTATATTATACTTGTTTGACATACCATTAGTGGAATCTCTAACCTTGACATTTGTTATTATCATTGTTTAATCGTTACATTAATATTCCATCTCAAAGTTCTCATCTTCTTCTTCTCCTTCTTTTTCATTATTATTATTATTACTAGTACTATTACTATTACTATTATTATTATTAGTACTATTATAATTATTATTATTATTATTATTATTATTATTATTATTATTATAGTTGTTGTTATTATTGTTGTTGTTGTTATATTGTTGTTTATAATTTGTACAATTAACCTCCCTGTGGTTCGACCCCGGTTTTGCCGGGTTATTTATTACTTCGACACTCCTGCACTTGGGAGAAGACATCAACCTTTTAGTCGTGTCAAGTTTTTGGCGCCGTTGCCGGGGAGGTAAGTTCTTGTATAAATTATAGTATTTATTTTATTTTCTCTTTTCACTTTTCTTGTATATAACTTTGTTTCTTTTCTTTTGTTTCTTTTTATTTTGTTTTCTTCCTCCTTCTTTTGCTTTCTTCTTCTCTTTTATTCTATTCCTATACGTGCATGAGAGTGTGGTCACGCACATCAAGTGGTAGACTTTGTAGGGTGTCCTCATCATTTTCAGAAAATATGGCCGAAGAAGATAATCAATCACTTCATAATGAAAATAATGAGAATAACCGTGCTAGAACACTTAGAGACCACATGAATCCCACAAGAACAAGTGCACCATCATGCATAGTTTTTCCTCCTGATGCATCTCATTTTAATTTTAAACCAGGTATTATTCAACTTTTACCTTCTTTTCATGGTTTAGAATTGGAAAATCCATACTTGCATTTAAGGGAATTTGAGGAGGTGTGCAACACATATAATAATTTAAATTGTAGCATGAACACCATTAGATTAAAGCTTTTTCCTTTTTCATTAAAAGATAAAGCTAAAACATGGCTACAAAATTTAAGACCAGGATCCATTCGTGCTTGGGATGAAATGCAACAACAATTTTTAAAGAAGTTTTTCCCATCTCATAGAACAAACTCTTTCAAAAGACAAATCACCACTTTCACTCAAAAACCAGGAGAAACATTTTACCAATGTTGGGATAGGTATCGAGACTTGCTTAGTACTTGCCCCCATCATGGTTTTGAAACATGGAGATTGGTTTCACATTTCTATGAAGGGTTAACACCTAAAGATAGGCAAATGGTTGAATTGATGTGCAATGGAACTTTTGAAGATAAACACCCTGATGAAGCAATGGAGTACTTAGACTTGTTAGCTGAAAATGCTCAAAATTGGGACACTGCAGGTACATATGAGGCACCGAGTAAAACTCAACCTCATACATCTAGTGGAGGTATGTACAACCTTAGGGAAGATCATGACCTTCAAGCCAAATTTGCATCTTTAGCTAGAAAAGTCGAGGCACTAGAATTGAAAAAGAGTGGTCAATTAAAATCTGTTGAAAACATTGTGTGTCAAATCTGTGAAACAAATGAACACTCAACCAACGATTGTCCAACCTTGCCTTCTTTTAAAGAATGTCTCCATGAACAAGCCCATGCTTTAAACAGTTTTCAAAGGGCCAACCACAACCCATACTCCCAAACATACAACCCTGGTTGGAGGAATCACCCAAATTTCAGTTGGAAGAGTGAGAACAACAATGCACAAACTTCACAACCACCGTTTCAAGCACACCATAATTTCCAAAATTCTCATGGATATGCACCTTCTTATGCTCCACCTTCTAGAAGAAATCTTGAGGAAACATTGCATGCATTCATTGAAAAGCAAGAGACAATCAATACTCAACTTGCTCAAAACATGACAGATTTTAAAGATACTCTTACTAAATTAACATGTGCTCTCAGTTTCCAAGAGAAAGGTAAGTTTCCATCTCAACCGCAACAAAATCCCAAGGGGCAATACAATGCAAATGCAAGTAGTTCTGGAAGCCAACATATGGATCAAGTCAAATCAGTCACTACTCTACGCAAGGGTAAGGTTATTGAAAAACCCTCTCTTGAACCTTATAAGAAAGATGATGAGTCAATCTCTGAGGGTAAGGAAGGGGATGAATCTGAAAATTGCAAAGAAACGACTGATTCACCACCAGCACTTCCATTTCCTCAAGCCATGACCAAACAAAGGAAAGTCAATCACAATTCTGAAATTTATGAAATTTTCAAACAGGTAAGGATCAATATACCTTTGCTGGATGCAATTAAACAGGTTCCTTCCTATGCTAAATTTTTGAAAGATCTATGCACTGTGAAGAGGAAACTGAATGTGAAAAAGAAAGCCTTTCTAGCCGAACAAGTAAGTGCTATTCTTCAAAACAATAATGCTTTGAAATATAAAGACCCTGGTTGTCCTACAATTTCCTGCTTTATTGGAGAGCATAAAATTGAAAGAGCCTTACTTGATCTTGGAGCTAGTGTGAATTTACTTCCATATTCAGTTTTTCAAAGTCTCAATCTAGGTGAGTTAAAACCAACTTCTATATCTCTTTTACTTGCCGATAGATCTGTAAAAGTGCCTAGAGGAATAATTGAAGATGTGTTAGTACAAGTCGATAAATTCATTTATCCTGTGGATTTTATTGTCTTGGACACAGAACCTGTTGAAGCATGTAATTCATTTCCTGTTATTTTAGGACGTCCGTTTCTTGCAACGTCTAACGCATTGATTAATTGTAGGAATGGACTGATGAAGCTATCATTTGGAAACATGACATTGGAGATGAATATTTTCAACATTTGCAAGCAACCTGGAGATGATAATGATTTACAAGAAGTAGATCATATTGATGAATTAGTTTATGATCAACTTGAATCTACTTTAAGTAAAAATGAATTGGATGAAACTGAAGATTTGCAAATGGTTTATTCTGAGGAAGAAATCACGAATCAAACAAGCACCGAAAATGTTGATGCGAATCTTTTGTCAACAGTGACAACAGATTCGACATCTGCCATCACACCAATGGATGATTACTTTCCTAACGAATCCTTACTTTCTCTTAGTCCAATGCCTTGGTATGATAAAAATATCAATTTTCTTGCTTTAGGAGATTTGCCAGCTGATTGGAGTAGCCAAGACAAAGAAAAGTTTTTGAACGAAGTGAAGAGCTTTTATTGTGATGACCCTACCTTATTCAAATATTGTCCTGATCAAATATTTCAAAGATTCATTCCCGACAATGAGGTAAGTAGTGTCATTAAACTTTGTCATTTTGAATCATGTGGAAGTTGTTTCTCGTCAAAAAAGACTGCTGCAAAAATCTTTCAAAATGGATTTTATTGGCCCACCATGTTCAAGGACACACATGCATTCTGCAAAACTTGTGAAAATTGTCAAAAAATTAACAATGGTCAAAAAGTTTTGTTTTATGATTCTCAACTCTATGCATTCCCTAAAGAGCTAAGACCAAGATGGAGCAATCCTTATGGGGCCTGTGATATTGAGAATTCAATGAATGACAATGATTTTAAGGAAAATCAACATCGTTTGAAAGCTTACTATGATAAGATTCCTAGTGAAAATGAATCAACTGGTTGGAATGATCTTGTAGATAAAGGTTGATTATGTTGTTTTTCTTATATTTTTTTTGTGTTTCTTTTTGAGTGATTTTTGCTAGTTTCTCTCACCCTGGTCAAATGGCGGATAACGGTACTCCGTGACTTAAGTCGGTTCTTTCAGTTTCCCATAATTACTGATATTTGTGTATATATCTGTGCAATTCTTTGAATCTCTCTTCCAATTCTCATTTGAAAATGGACACTAATCTTGAAAAATTGAAAAAGTATTTTCCCGCTCTGCCTCAGAATACGATTACAAAACTTTACCGTGCTAGATGTGCAAGATTGAGATTGTTAATGAATCATGGAATTCCTGAAGACATTCGCTGGTTGATTGAAGCAAAGGTCCGATTATTAGGTGAGTCCTCTAACTTCATTTCACACATGCCTGGAACAGGTAAAAGCACTTTTGCAAAGAAGTGTCGTGCAAAACAATTGGATGTCTGTCATCGATGTGCTAGATGGACTTGTAATACACAATGTCGTTCTTTAGGAATGGTATCTATAAACCGTGAAGATAAAATACAATTCATTAAGGATGGCTTGAGTAAGGAGTCTTTAGATAATCTTCTATTGACTCTTGAGACGCATCCTAGTGGAGATGTGCATCGTGCAATTCATGATTTATGGCCACTATTTCATAAAGAACATGATCGACTTAGTCTTGGGAATCTGACTAAAAAAGACCCTGTTTGCCAGTTTTTAAGAAAATTGGATGGGAAGCCTATCCCCGACCCATAGAGGGCGTTTAAGCCGTTCTTGGACGTAAAACCAAGGGAAGATGTGAGCCACAATCACAACTAGTTGTACATACACATGCTTTTTTTTTCAAAAGTAAATAAATAAATAAATAAAAAGAGAGAGAGAGAGTGTGTGTGAGACTCCAGCTGGCCTACATATAGATGTTATGATTGCCTTTCTAATTTCTCATCTATAAAACCCTCTTTTCCTTCCTTTCATTTCTACTCAACCCACACATTCAACAAATACAGAAGTGTATAGAAATGGCAAGTTCCTCAAGTCATCAAATAAGAAATATTTGTGTTTTCGGTGGATCTAGTCTTGGGAAAGAAAAGGAGTTTTTAGAATCAGCAAATCATCTTGGTCAGGTGCTAGCTGAGAGAAAGATTCATTTAGTATATGGGGGAGGCAGTCTTGGGTTAATGGGAGGTGTGTCAATAGCTGCATTTTTAGGAGGTAGTCAAGTTTTGGGGGCCGTCACTGAAGCTTTGGCACAAGGGGACATCATTGGAAAAACAATTGGAGAGGAACTTCAGGTCTCCACAATGTCGGCTCGAATGAATGCAATGTTTAATCATGCTGATACCTTCATTACCAGGTGGTCTAGGCACATTGGAAGAGATCTTTCATATTTCCTCTTGGGCTCAATTGCACATTCACCATAAACCCATAGGTTTGTTAAATGTTAATGGTTATTATGATAAGTTGTTGTCTTTTCTTGATCATGCTGTGGAACAGGAATTTTTAACATCTTCTGCACGACAAATCATAATCTCTACTACTACTGCTGAACAATTGATTGACCAACTACAATCTTTCATTCCTGTGATTGATCCTTCCATGAGTCGCATAAATTGGTCATCTACGGGAAGACGTAAAAAGCTTAGATTGGATTTGAGCCTTCATTTGTGAATTTTTGTGTCTTTTGGTTTTATTATTGTGTTTTGTTATTTCTTATTTTTGTTTTAGTGTGTTTCAGGTTTTGTCAGTGTTCGTTATTTCAGGTGATATCTTCTATACTCTATCTTTCTACCTTAGAACATTGAGGACAATGTCTCATTTTGGTTGGGGGGAGAGGGTAGTAGTTGATAAAAAAAAAATTCATTTCATAAAGCATGTGCATAATTGTTGTCACTAGGATGACAGAGTAAAGGAGTTCTTTTGTTAAAGTGATTCTTGAGACGCATCTTAGTAACCATTCTTAACAAGGTCTATTATAATACTTCCTGAAATATTCAGGTTTACAAACTCTCGTATTGTTACCGCTTAATTCTGCTCATATACTTATTTAACATGTATTCTTAAACCTTAATTTACACACACACACTTTAACATATGATTGTGGGTTGCATATTGGATTATTACATTATTTATGTTCTTTTGTTAAAGGTAACAACTAAGGGAAAGGGATTGTATATAATTAAAAAAAAAAGAAAAAAAAGAAAAAAAGAAAAAAGAAAAAAATGATAATAATAAAAATATAGATAAGTTTGGTTTCGTAGCCTCCCTAACCTAAGCAATTAAGCTCAAAGGGGTGTTTTAACACCTAATACCCTAACGTCAAATGACTTGGGAGCTATTGGCCCAACGCTTGTTACATGGGTTGAGGAGAAAAGCTTAAGGGAATCAAACATTGCACTATCTACATATCAGTATCTGCGACCCGAGTTACTAACCTCGTAGGGGTGTCTTAACACCTAATGCCCTAAGACCAACTGGTCTGGGAGTCATTAGCTGAAAGCTCGTTACATGGGTTAAAGATGCATGATGTTTTTAAATTATATGTATATAGATTTAAAAAAAATGAAAAAAAAAAGGACAAAAATAGTAATCCCAACCCAACGAAGTTAACCTTAAACATTAGAACAAAAATGTTGTTTTCTTCCAAGAAAAGCCCCATAATTATGTGTTGATACATTGAGCATAAAAAAAAAAGGTTTATTAATATCTTGTTAAGAGGTATTGAGCAGATATATAAATTTAATGAGAGTTTGTTTATCTGGATAGATTAATGGAAGTTAAATGATGAATACCTTGCTTTGTGAAATTTGCAAATTGTTGTAACGCTTTGATTACTACGGACTAGTAATAAGCTGGTTGAGGGGTGTGATTAGTACTTAAAAGTGCATTTTTATCATGGTTTTATATCATCATTTTGCACTTGAAGTATCAATAACTCCTTAACTAAAATATGTTTTATAATAATGTATCTAATAATATAAGATACCTATAATTTGTGGTAAATGTCTATTTTTAATGTAGGTCTATCACATAAATGAAAGGATTGATTGATGACTTGAAGAACTTAAATTGCAAGGATAAAGAGATGGTCAAACTTAGAGAAGAGATGTCGGTGCAATCCAAACCGGAATACTGTTCAGTAATTGGGTCATATCTGGAGCTACAGATCTCAGATTTAGGTCCAATTTATATGGATGGAAAGGTAAGACATAGGCCTACAACTTTCATATGGAGCCCAAGATCTAAAAAGGCCATTTTCAAGTCCAAATTGTAGCAACAACTAAGAAGCCCGAATCTGTCTTCCAGCCCGAGCACTGTTCGGTATTTTGGCCATATTTGGAGTTCTAGAAGTCCAAATGAGCTGAATTTTTTACACAAGAAAGCTGAGACAATTGCCTACAACTTTCATGTTACAACTGGCTCCAATTTTGATGTTATCAATGATGTTTTGGGCAGACAAGAGAAGATAAGGATTGTCACCAAGTCAAAAGTTGGCCACCCACTTATCAATTAGTCATCAAATCAATAGTTCCTAATTTTGGCCTATAAAAGGAAGCATTTGCCATGCATTTAGACATCTTGGTTTCCAGATCAAGATCATGCTCTTCCTTTCTCTCTTTGTATTTTTTGTAATGTTTATGCTTTGCTTTCATTAATATTAAGTTTATGCCTTTCATTTCCTTTCTTTTACTTAGTTAACTTTTATGTTCTTATTTTGTTTATCTATTTTGCGTTCTTTCATTATGTCTAGCTAAGTTAGTTATGTCAAGGTGAAAAGGTTACACTAATGGTGTAAGAATAAGTATAATGTAAACTTAATATGGACTTTAATGTTTGATACTAACATGTTTTATATTTGTTATCTTGTTCACTCTTTAATACTTTGCTTGTTAAATGACTAATCTTGATTTATGTTGTATAACACTTGGTACAACAAATGCGTGGCACTTTCATAGCCCATAATGTATGGTATAACCGACACCTAAGCTATGAAAGGAACTTGATTTGTTGTTAACATAAGTTATAATCATAAATGCTTGACGAGATTTACAAGTATTAGCATTAATTGAATAAGATAACTAATGTATTCATGTTAACAATATATAATCTGATTGGAACCTCCTTTGTGTGTGGTTTCCAATTCAATAATAAGAGTTTATACTATACTTGTTTGATATACCATTAGTGGAACCTCTAACCTTGACATTTGTTATTATTATTGTTTAATCCTTACATTAATATTTCATCTCTAAGTTCTCATCATCATCATCTTCTTCTTCTTCTCTTTCTTTATTATTATTATTATTATTATTATTATTATTATTATTATTATTATTATTATTATTATTATTATTATTGTTGTTGTTTATAATTGTTGTTTATAATTTGTACAATTAACCTCCCTGTGGTTCAACCCCGGTCTTGCCGGGTTATTTATTACTTCGACACTCCTACACTTGGGAGAAGACATCAATCTTTTAGTCGTGTCATATAACATAAGAGTGAAAGTAATTAACATCAAAATGGTACTGAACCAATTAGAGAAGCAAGAAAAGAGGCTACAATAATACATTACCATTATTTAATATACATGATGTATTATGATAACATAATCCATAATTTTTAAGACATATAATTAATTAAAAAGCAAGACAAATTGAAATTAAAGTTAAAGATGTGGAATAGAAAACAACCTTTGATTTTCATTAATCACTAATTAGTACTTAAAAGTATATTTTTATCAAAGTTTTATATCATCATTTTGCACTTGAAGTATCAATACCTACTTAACTAAAGCATGCTTTATAATAACATATATAATAATATAAGATACTTTAATTTATAGTAAATATTCATCTTAAATATAGGCCTATCACTTAAATAAAATGATTGATTGATGAGTTTAATTACTGAAATTAAGAAGACAAAGAGAGAGTTAAGCTTAGAAAAGAGATGCTGGTTCAGTCCAAAATGGAACACTATTCAATTATTGGGTCATTGATTAGTACTTAAAAGTGCATTTTTATCATGGTTTTATATCAGCATTTTGCACTTGAAGTATCAATAACTCCTTAACTAAAACATGTTTTATAATAATATATTTAATAATATAACATACCTTTAATTTGTGGTAAATATTCATTTTAAATGCAGGCCTATCACATAAATAAAAGGATTGATTGATGACTTTAAGAACTTAAATTACAAGGGCAAAGAGATGACCAAAATCAGAAAAGAAATGTCGGTGCAATCCAAACCGGAATATTGTTCAATAATTGGGTTATATCTTGAGCTATAGATCTCATATTTAGGTCTACTTTATATGGCTGGAAAGTTAAGACATAGGTCTACAACTTTCATATGGAGTCCAAGATCTAAAAAGACCATTTTTAAGTCCAAATTGTACCAACAAAAAGATGGCCGAATTTTTCCTCCAGCCCAAGCACTGTTTAGTATTTTGGCCATATCTGGAGTTTTAGAAGCCCAAATGAGCTGAATGTTTTACACAAGAAAGCTAAGACAATTGCCTACAACTTTCATCTTTGAGTGGCTCCAATTTTGACATTATCAATGATGTTTTGGGCAAACAAGAGAAGATAAGGATTGTCACCAAATCAAGCGTTTGTCACCCACTCATCAATTAGTCATCAAATCAATAGTTCCCAATTTTGGCCTATAAAAGGAGGCATTTTCCATGCATTTAGGCATCTTGGTGTCCAAATCAAGATCATACTCTTCCTTTCTCTCTTTGTATTTTTTGTAATGTTTATGCTTTGCTTTCATTAATATCAAGTTTATGCCTTTCATTTCCTTTACTTTACTTAGTTAACTCTTATCTTATTTATGTTCTTATTTTGTTTATCTATTTTTTTTCTTTCATTATGTCTAGCTAAGTTTATTATGTCAAGGTGAAAAGGTTACACTGATGGTGTAAAAATAAGTATAATGTAAACTTAATATGGACTTTAATGTTTGATACTAACATGTTTTATATTTGTTATCTTGTTCACTATTTAATACTTGGTACAACAAATGCTTAGCACTTTCATAGTTCATACTATATGGTATAACCGACACCTGAGCTATAAAAGGAACTTGATTTGTTGTTAACATAAGTTATAATCAAGAATGCTTGACGAGATTTACAAGTATTAGCATTAATCGAATAAGATGACTAATGTAATCATGTTAACAATCTATAATCTAATTGGAACCTCCTTTATGTGTGGTTTCCAATTGAATAATAAGAGTTTATATCATACTTGTTTGATATACCATTAGTGGAATCTCTAACCTTGACATTTGTTGTTATTATTGTTTAATCGTTACATTAATATTCCTTCTCAAAGTTCTCATCATCTTCTTCTTTTTCTCCTTCTTTTTCTTTATTATTATTATTATTATTATTATTATTATTATTATTATTATTATTATTATTATTATTATTATTATTGTTATTGTTATTGTTATTGTTATTTATAATTTGTACAATTAACCTCCTTGTGGTTCGACCCCGGTCTTGCTGGGTTATTTATTACTTCGACACTCCTGCACTTGGGAGAAGACATCAATCTTTTAGTCGTGTCAAGTTTTTTACGCCATTGCCAGGGAGGTAAGTTTTGTATAAATTATAATATTTATTTTATTTTCTCTTTTTATTTTTCTTGTATATAACTTTGTTTCTTTTCTCTTATTTCTTCTTCTTTTGTTTTCTTTTTCCTTTTACTCTATTCCTACACGTGCATGAGAGTGTGGTCACGTACATCAAGTGGTAGACTTTATAGGATATCCTTATCATTTTTAGAAAATATGGTTGAAGAAGATAATCAATCACTTCATAATAAGAATAACCATGCTAGAACACTTAGACACCACATGAATCCCACAAGAACAAGTGCACCATCATGCATAGTTTTTCCTCTTGATGCATCTCATTTTAATTTTAAACTAGACATTATTCAACTTTTACCTTCTTTTCATGACTTATAATTGGAAAATCCATACTTGCATTTAAGGGAATTTGAGGAGGTCTGCAACACATATAATAATTTAAATTGTAGCATGAACACCATCAGATTAAAGCTTTTTCCTTTTTCATTAAAAGATAAAGCTAAAGCATGGCTACAAAATTTGAGACCAGGATTCATTCATGCTTGGGATGAAATGCAACAACAATTTTTAAAGAAGTTTTTCCCATCTCATAGAACAAACTCTTTCAAAAGCTAAATCACCACTTTCACTCAAAAACCAGGAGAAACATTTTACTAATATTAGGATTGGATCGAGACTTGATTAGTACTTGCCCTTATCATGGTTTTGAAATATGGAGATTGGTTTCATATTTCTACGAAGGGTTAACACCTAGAGATAGGCAAATGGTTGAATTGATGTGCAATGGAACTTTTGAAGATAAAGATCTTGATGAAGCAATGGAGTACTTAAACTTGTTAGCTGAAAATGCTCAAAATTAGAACACCGCAGGTACTTATGAGGCACCGAGTAAAACTCAACCTCATACATCTAGTGGAGGTATGGACAACCTTAGGGAAGATCATGATTTCCAAGCCAAGTTTGCATCTTTAGCTAGAAAAGTCGAGCACTAGAATTGAAAAAGAGTAGTCAATTGAAATTTGTTGAAAACATTGTGTGTCAAATATGTGAAACAAATGAACACTCAATGAATGATTGTCCAACCTTGGCTTCTTTTAAGGAATGTCTCCATGAACAAGCTCATGCTTTAAACAGTTTCCAAAAGGCCAACCATAACCCATACTCAAAAACATACAACCCTAGTTGGAGAAATCACCTAAATTTTAGTTGGAAGAGTGAAAATAACAATGCACAAACTTCACAACCACCACTTCAAGCACACCATAATTTCTAAAATTCTCATGGATATGCACCTCCTTATGCTCCACCTTCTAGAAAAAATCTTGAGGAAACATTGCATACATTCATTGAAAAGCAAGAGACAATCAATACTCAACTTGCTTAAAACATACTCTTGCAAAATTAAAATCTGCTCTCAGTTTTCAAGAGAAAGGTAAGTTTCCATCTCAACCACAACAAAATCCCAAGGGGCAATACAATGCAAATGCAAGTAGTTCTGGAAGCCAACACATGGATCAAGTCAAATCAGTCACTACTTCGCGCAGTGGTAAGGTAATTGAAAAACCCTCTCTTAAACCTTATGAGAAAGATGATGAGTCAATCTCTGAGCGTAAGGAAGGGGTTGAATCTGAAAATTACAAAGAAATGACTGATTCACCGCCAGCAGTTCCATTTCCTCATGCCATGACAAAACAAAGGAAAGTCAATCACAATTCTGAAATTTTTGAAATTTTCAAGTAGGTAAGAATCAATATACCTTTGTTGGATGATATTAAACACGTTCCTTCCTATGCTAAATTTTTGAAAGATCTATACACTGTGAAGAGGAAACTGAATATGAAAAAGAAAGCCTTTTTAGCACAACAAGTAAGTGTCATTCTTCAAAACAATAATGCTTTGAAATATAAAGAGCCTGGTTGTCCTACAATCTCTTGCTTTATTGGAGAACAAAAAATTGAAAGAGCCTTACTTGATCTTGGTGCTAGTGTGAATTTACTTTCATATTCAGTTTTTCAGAGTCTCAATCTAGGTGAGTTAAAACCAACTTCTATATCTCTTTTACTTGCTGATAGATCTGTAAAAATGCCTAAAGGAGTTATTGAAGATGTGTTAGTACAAGTCAATAAATTCATTTATCTTGTGGATTTTATTGTCTTGGACACAGAACCTGTTGAAGCATGTAATTCATTTCCTGTTATTTCACGACGTCCGTTTCTTGCAACCTCTAACGCATTGATTAATTGTAGGAATGCACTGATGAAGCTATTATTTGAAAACATGACATTGGAGATGAATATTTTCAACATTTGCAAGCAACTTTGAGATGATAATGATTTACAAGAAGTAAATCATATTAACAAATTAGTTTATCATCAACTTGAATCTACTTTAAGTAAAAATGAGTTAGATGAATCTGAAGATTTACAAATGATTTACTCTAAATAAGAAATCACAGATGAAACAGGCACCGAAAATGTTGATGCGAATCTTTTGTCAACAGTGACAACAGATTCGACATTTGACATCACACCAATCGATGATTACTTTCCTAACGAATCCTTACTTTCTCTTAGTCCAATGCCTTGGTATGATAAAAATATTAATTTTCTTGCTTTAGGAGATTTGCCAACTCATTGGAGTACTCAAGACAAATAACAGTTTTTGAACGAAGTGAAGAATTTTTATTGTGATGACCCTAACTTATTTAAATATTGTCCTGATCAAATATTTTAAAGATTCATTCCCGACAATAAGGTAAGTAGTGTCATTAAACTTTGTCATTTTGAAGCATGTGGAAGTTATTTTTTGTCAAAAAAGACAGCTGTAAAAATCTTTCAAAATGGATTTTATTGGCCCACCATGTTCAAGGACATGCATGCATTCTGCGAAACTTGTGAAAATTGTCAAAAATTTGATACTGGTCAAAACATTTTGTTTTATAATTCTCAACTCTATGCATTTCCTACAAATCTAAGACCAAGATAAAGCAATCTTTATGGGCCTGAGATATTGAGAATTCAATGAATGACAATGATTTTAAGAAAATGGACAACCTTTGAAAGCTTACTTTGATAATTTTCCTAGTAAAAATGAATCAATTGGTTGGAATGATCTTGTAGATAAAGGTTGATTATTTTGTTTTTCCCACATTGTTTTTATGTTTCTTTTTGAGTGATTTTTGCTAGTTTCTCTCACCCCAGTCAAATGGAGGATAACGGTACTCCGTGACTTAAGCCGGTTCTTTTAGTTTCCCACAATAACTGATATTTGTGTATATATGTATGCAATTCTTTGAATCTCTCTTCCAATTCTCATTTGAAAATGGACATTAATCTTGAAAAATTGAAAAAGTATTTTCCCCCTCTGTCTCAGAATGCGATTACAAAATTTTACCATGCTAGATGTGCAAGATTGAGATTGTTAATGAATCATGGAATTCTTGAAGATATTCGCTGGTTGATTGAAGCAAAGGTCCGATTATCAAGTGAGTCCTCTAACTCCTTCATTTCACACATGCCTGGAACAGGAAAAATGATTGAAAGTCTGTCATCGATGTGCTAGATGGACTTATAATGCACAATGTCGTTCTTTAGGAGTGGTATCTATAAACCGTGAAAATAAAATACAATTCATTAAGGATGGCCTGAGTAAGGAGTCTTTAGATAACCTTCTATTGCAGACCTCCTCAAATTCCCTTAAATGCAAGTATGGATTTTCCAATTCTAAGCCATGAAAAGAAGGTAAAAGTTGAATAATGCCTGGTTTAAAATTAAAATGAGATGCATCAGGAGGAAAAACTATGCATGATGGTGCACTTGTTCTTGTGGGATTCATGTGGTCTCTAAGTGTTCTAACACGGTTATTCTCATTATTTTCATTATGAAGTGATTGATTATCTTCTTCAGCTATATTTTCTGAAAATGATAAGGATACCCTACAAAGTCTACCACTTGCTGTACGTGACCACACTCTCATGCACGTGTAGGAATAAAATAAAAAAGAAGAAGAAAGCAAAAGAAGGAGGAAGAAAACAAAATAAAAAGAAACAAAAGAAAAGAAACAAAGTTATATACAAGAAAAGTGAAAAGAAAAAATAAAATAAATACTATAATTTATACAAGAACTTACCTCCCCGGCAACGGCGCCAAAAACTTGACACGACTAAAAGGTTGATGTCTTCTCTCAAGTGCAGGAGTGTCGAAGTAATAAATAACCCGGCAAGACCGGGGTCGAACCACAGGGAGGTTAATTGTACAAATTATAAACAACAATTATAAACAACAATAATAGCAATAACAACAACAACAATAATAATAATAATAATAATAATAATACTAGTAGTAGTAGTAGTAGTAGTAGTAATAGTAATAGTATTAGTAGTATTAATAATAATAATAATAATAATAATAATAATAATAATAAAGAAGGAGAAGAGGAAGAAGATGATAAGAACTTGGAGAAGGAATATTAATGTAACGATTAAACAATGATAATAACAAATGTTAAGGTTAGAGGTTCCACTAATGGTATATCAAACAAGTATAGTATATACTCTTATTATTGAATTGGAAACCACACACAAAGGAGGTTCCAATCAGATTATATATTGTTAACATGATTACATTAGTCATCTTATTCAATTAATGCTAATACTTGTAAATCTCGTCAAGCATTCATGATTATAACTTATGTTAACAACAAATCAAGTTCCTTTCATAGCTCAGGTGTTGGTTATACCATACATTATGGGCTATGAAAGTGCCAAGCATTTGTTGTACCAAGTGTTATACAACACAAATCAAGATTAGTCATTTAACAAGCAAAGTATTAAAGAGTGAACAAGATAACAAATATAAAACATGTTAGTATCAAACAAGTTGTAGGCAATTGTCTTAGCTTTCTTGTGTAAAATATTCAGCTCATTTGGACTTCTAGAACTCTAGATATGGCCAAAATACCGAACAGTACCCGAGCTGGAAGACAGATTCGGGCTTCTTTGTTGTTGCTACAATTTGGACTTGATAATGGCCTTTTTAGATCTTGGGCTCCATATGAAAGTTGTAGGCCTATGTCTTACCTTTCCATCCATATAAATTGGACCTAAATCTAAGATCTGTAGCTCCAGATATGACCTAATTACCGAACAGTGTTCCGGTTTGGATTGCACCGACATCTCTTTTCTAAGTTTGATCATCTCTTTGCCTTTGCAATTTAAGTTCTTAAAGTCATGAATCAATATTTTCATTTATGTGATAGGCCTGCATTTAAAATGAACGTTTACCATAAATTAAAGGTGTCTTATATTATTAGATATATTATTATAAAACATGCTTTAGTTAAGGAGTTATTGATACTTCAAGTGCAAAATGATGATATAAAACCATGATAAAAATGCACTTTTAAGTACTTAGGTTAGGTTAGGAAGGCTACAAAACCAAACTTATCTACATTTTTATTATCATCATTTTTTTTCTTTTTTTTCTTTTTCTTTTCATGTTTTTGTTTTTTTAATTATATACAATCCCTTTCCTTTAGTTGTTACCTTTAACAAAAGAACATAAATAATGTAATAATCCAATATGCAACCCACAATCATATGTTAAAGTGTGTGTGTGTAAATTAAGGTTTAAGAATACATGTTAAATAAGTATATGAGCAGAATTAAGGGGTAACAATACGAGAGTTTGTAAACCTGAATATTTCAGGAAGTATTACAATAGACCTTGTTAAGAATGGTTACTAAGATGCGTCTCAAGAGTCACTTTAACAAAAGAACTCCTTTACTCTGCCATCCTAGTAACAACAATTATGCACATGCTTTATGAAATGAAAAACAATTTTTTTTTTATCAACTACTACCCTCTCCCCCCAACCAAAACGAGACATTGTCCTCAATGTTCTAAGGTAGAAAGATAGAGTATAGAAGATATCACCTGAAATAACGAACACTAACAAAACGTGAAACACAGTGAAACAAAAATAAGAAATAACAAAACACAATAATAAAACCAAAAGACATAAAAATTCACAAATGAAGGCTCAAATCCAATCTAAGCTTTTTACGGCTTCCCGTAGATGACCAATTTATGCGACTCATGGAAGGATCAATCACAGGAATGAAAGATTGAAGTTGGTCAATCAATTGTTCAGCAGTAGCAGCAGAGATTATGATTTGTCGTGCAGAAGATGTTAGAAATTCCTGTTCCACAGCATGATCAAGAAAAGATAATAACTTATCATAATAACCATTAACATTTAACAAACCTATGGGTTTATGGTGAATGTGCAATTGAGCCCAAGAGGAAATATGAAAGATCTCTTCCAATGTGCCTAGACCACCTGGTAAAGCAATGAAAGCATCAGCATGGTTAAACATTGCATTCATTCGAGCCGACATTGTAGAGACTTGAAGTTCCTCTCCAATTGTTTTTCCAATGATGTCCCCTTGTGCCAAAGCTTCAGGGAAGACTCCTAAAACTTGACTACCTCCTAAAAATGCAGCTATTGACACACCTCCCATTCACCCAAGACTGCCTCCCCCATACACTAAATGAATCTTTCTCTCAGCTAGCACCTGACCAAGATGATTTGCTGATTCTAAAAACTCTTTTTCTTTCCTAGGACTAGATCCACCAAAAACACAAATATTTCTTATATGATGACCTGAGGAACTTGCCATTTCTACACACTTCTGTATTTGTTGAATGTATGGGTTGAGTAGAAATGAAAGGAAGGAAGAGAGGGTTTTATAGATGAGAAATTAGAAAGGCAATCATAACACCTATATATAGGCCAGCTGGACTCTCACACTCTCTCTCTTTCTTTTTATTTATTTATTTACTTACTTTTGAAAAAGCATGTGTATGTACAGGTAGTTGTGATTGTGGCTCACATCTTCCCTTGGTTTTACGTCCAAGAACGGCTTAAACGCCCTTTATGGGTCGGGGATAGGCTTCCCATCCAGTTTTCTTAAAAACTGGCCAACAGGGTCTTTTTTAGTCAGATTCTCAAGACTAAGTCGATCATGTTCTTTAGTCATTTAACAAGCAAAGTATTAAAGAGTGAACAAGATAACAAATATAAAACATGTTAGTATCAAACATTAAAGTCCATGTTAAGTTTACATTATACTTATTCTCACACCATTAGTGTAATCTTTTCACCTTGACATAACTAACTTAGCTAGACATAATGAAAAAAAGCAAAATAGATAAACAAATTAAGAACATAAAAGTTAACTAAGTAAAGGAAAGGAAATGAAAGGCATAAACTTGATATTAATGAAAGCAAAGCATAAACATTATAAAAAATACAAAGAGAGAAAAGAAGAGCATGATCTTGATCTGGAAACCAAGATGCCTAAATACATGGAAAATGCCTCCTTTTATAGGCCAAAATTGGGAACTATTGATTTGATGACTAATTGATAAGTGGGTGGCCAACTTTTGACTTGGTGACAATCCTTATCTTCTCTTGTCTGCCCAAAACGTCATTGATAACGTCAAAATTGGAGCCAGTTGTAAACATAAAAGTTGTACGCAATTGTCTTAGTTTTCTTGTGTAAAACATTCAGCTCATTTGGACTTCTACAACTCCAGATATGGCTAAAATACCGAACAGTGCTCGGGCTGGAAGACAGATTCAGGCTTCTTTGTTGTTGCTATAATTTGGACTTGATAATGGCCTTTTTAGATCTTGGGCTCCATATGAAAGTTGTAGGCCTATGTCTTATCTTTCCATCCATATTAATTGGACCTAAATCTGAGATCTGTAGCTCCAGATATGACCCAATTACCGAATAGTGTTCCGGTTTGGATTGCACCGACATCTCTTTTCTAAGTTTGACCATCTCTTTGCCTTTGCAATTTAAGTTCTTAAAGTCATCAATCAATATTTTTATTTATGTGATAGGCCTGCATTTAAAATGAACATTTACTATAAATTAAAGGTATCTTATATTATTAGATATATTATTATAAAACATGTTTTAGTTAAGGAGTTATTGATACTTCAAGTGCAAAATGATGATATAAAACCATGATAAAAATGCACTTTTAAGTACTAATCAGACCCCGTCTTGCCAGGTTATTTATTACTTCAACACTCTTGCACTTGGGAGAAGACATCAATTTTTTAGTTGTGTCAGTCATATCTAGAGTTGTAGAACTTGCATTTGGGTCTGCTTTATGTGGATGCAAAGCCATAGGTCTAAACCTAGGTCTAAACCTTTGATGAAGAGTTCAAGATTCAGAAAGATCATTTCCAAGTTTAAATTGTAGCAATAACAAATTAGTCGAAATCTGTCTTGCAAGTCAGACACTGTTCAGTGTTCAGCCCATATCTCGAGTTCTAGAAGTCCAAATACACTGATTTTTTTTGTTGGAAATCTAAGACAATTTCCTAGAACTTTTATGAAGATAATTTATTCAATTCTGATGCTAGCAATGATGTTTTGTACAGACAAGAAGATAAGGATTATTACCAAGTCAAGATACACCCATCCACTAAACAATTAGTCAACAAATCAATAGTTTCAAACTTTGGCCTATAAAAGGAAGCATTTGTCATGTATTTAGGCATCTTGGTTTTCATATCAAGATCATGTTCTTGCTCTCTCTCTTTATATTTTTATAAAGGAAACATCTCAGATACTAGCTGAGAGAAAGATTCATTTAGTGCATGGGAGACGCAGTCTTAGGTTAATGGGAGGTGTGTCAATAGCTGTATTTTTAGGAGGTAGTCAAGTTTTGGGGGTCGTCCCCAAAGGTTTAGCACAAGGGGACATCATTGGAAAAACAATTGGAGAGGAACTTGAGGTCTCCATAATGTCGGCTCAAATGAAAGCAATGTTTAACCATATAAAAGGAGGCCTTTGCCATGCATTTAGGCATCTTGGTGTCTAGATCAAGATCATGCTCTTCCTTTCTCTCTTTGTATTTTTTGTAATGTTTATGCTTTGCTTTCATTAATATCAAATTTATGTCTTTCATTTCCTTTCCTTTACTTAGTTAACTCTTATTTTATTTATATTCTTATTTTGTTTATCTATTTTTCTTTCTTTCATTATGTCTAGCTAAGTTTATTATGTCAAGGTGAAAAGGTTACACTAATGGTGTAAGAATAAGTATAATGTAAACTTAATATGAACTTTAATGTTTGATACTAACATGTTTTATATTTGTTATCTCGTTCACTCTTTAGTACTTTGCTTGTTAAATAACTAATCTTGATTTATGTTGTATAACACTTGGTACAACAAATGCTTAGCGCTTTCATAGTTCATACTGTATGGTATAACCGACACCTGAGCTATGAAAGGAACTTGATTTGTTGTTAACATAAGTTATAATCATGAATGCTTGACGAGATTTACAAGTATTAGCATTCATCGAATAAGATGATTAATGTAATCATGTTAACAATCTATAATTTGATTGGAACCTCCTTTATGTGTGGTTTCCAATTGAATAATAAGAGTTTATATTATACTTGTTTGACATACCATTAGTGGAATCTCTAACCTTGACATTTGTTATTATCATTGTTTAATCGTTACATTAATATTCCTTCTCAAAGTTCTCATCTTCTTCTTCTTCTTCTCCTTCTTTTTCTTTATTATTATTATTATTATTATTATTATTATTATTATTATTATTGTTATTATTACTATTACTATTATTGTTGTTGTTGTTGTTGTTGTTATTGTTATTTATAATTTGTACAATTAACCTCCTTCTGATTCGACCCCGTCTTGTCAGGTTATTTATTACTTCAACACTCTTGCATTTGGGAGAAGACATCAATCTTTTAGTTGTGTCAGTCATATCTAGAGTTGTAGAACTTGCATTTGGGTCTGCTTTATGTGGATGCAAAGCCATAGGTCTAAACCTAGGTCTAAACCTTTGATGAAGAGTTCAAGATTCAAAAAGATCATTTTCAAGTTTAAATTGTAGCAATAACAAATTAGTCAAAATCTGTCTTGCAAGTCAGACACTGTTCAGTGTTCAGCCCATATCTCGAGTTCTAAAAGTCCAAATACACTGATTTTTTTGTTGGAAATCTAAGACAATTTCCTAGAACTTTTATGAAGATAATTTATTCAATTCTGATGCTAGCAATGATGTTTTGTACAGACAAGAAGATAAGGATTATTACCAAGTCAAGATATGCCCATCCACTAAACAATTAGTCAACAAATCAATAGTTTCAAACTTTGGCCTATAAAAGGAAGTATTTGTCATGTATTTAGGCATCTTGGTTTTCATATCAAGATCATGTTCTTGCTCTTTCTCTTTATATTTTTATAATGCTTAAGTTTTGTTTATATTAATCTCTTGTTTATGCTTTTTATTTTATTTCCTTCACTTAGTTAAGTTTTGCTTATATTAATATCTTGTTTATGCTTTTTATTTCATTTCCTTCACTTAGTTAACTTATATCTTACTTATATTTATATATTGTTTATTTATATTTCTTTTTTTTATTATGTTTAGTTAATTTTATTATTTCAAGATGAAAAGGTTACACTAGTAGTGTAGGAATAAGTATAATTTGTATTTGTTATCTTGTTCACTTTTAATACTTTGTTTGTTAAATGATTAATATAGATTTATGTTGTATAACCCCTTAGTACAACAAATATTGGCACTTTCATAGTCCAATCATATGAAAAAAAACTTGATTTGTAGTTAACATAAATTATAGTCATGAATGCCTAATAACATTTATAAGTATTAACACTATTTGAATAAGATAACTAATGTAATCATGTTAATAATTTATAATCTAATTGGAATTTTCTTTATGTGTGATTTCCTGTTGAGTAATTAAAATATTTTATACTATATTTGTTTGAAATACCACTAGCGAATCCTTTAACCTTGACAATTATTTTATCTTTATTTAATCCTAACATTAATATCATATCTCAAAGCTCTCTTCAACTCCTTTTCTATTATTATTTATTTTTTTATTTGTAGTTTATACAGTTAACCTCCTTATGGTTCAACCGTAATCTTGCTGGGTTATTTATTACTTCAACACTCCTACGCTTGGAAGAAGACATCAATCTTTTGATCATGTCAATTTTTTTGCGTTGTTGCCAGGGAGATAAATTATTGTATAAATTATAATATTTATTTTATTTTCTCTTTTCACTTTTCTTATATCTAGCTTTTTTTCTTTTTCTTTTATTTTCTTCTTCTTTTTATTCTCTTCCTACACGTGCATGAGAGTTTGGTCATGTACATTAAGTGATAGACTTTGTAGGATATCCTCATTATTTCTAAAAAATATAGTTGAAGAAGATAACTAGTTGTTTTATAATGAGAATAATGAGAATAACTGTGTAAGAACACTTAAAGATCACATGAATCCAACAAGAACAAGTGCACTATCATGCATAGTTTTTCCCCTTAATACATATCATTTTAATTTTAAGTCAGGCATTATTCAACTTTTACCTTTTTTCATGGCTTAGATTAAGAGAATTCATACTTGTATTTAAAGGAATTCAAGCACGTCTATAACACTTATAATGACTTAAGTTGTAGTATAAACATAATCACATTAAAGTTTTTTTCATTAAAAAATAAAGTTAAAACATGGCTACAAAATTTGAGATCACAATCCATTCATAGTTGAGATGAAATTCAATAACAATTCTTAAAGAAGTTTTTTCCACCTCACATAACAAACTCTTTCAAAAAACAAATTACTACTTTCACTTAAAAATCAGGAGAAATATTTTACCAATATTAGGATAGGTTACAAGACTTGCTTAATACTTGCCCTCATCATGGTTTTGAAATATAGAGATTGGTTTTATATTTTTATGAAGGGCTAACACCTAAAGATAGACAAATGGTGGAATTGATATGCAATAGAACTTTTAAAGATAAAGACCCTAATGAAACAATGGAGTACCTAGACTTGCTAGCTAAAAATGCTCAAAATTAGGACACTACAAGCACATATAAGGCACCAAATACAATTTAACCTCATACATCTAGTAGAGGAATGTACAACCTTAGAAAAGATTATGACCTTCAAGCCAAGTTTGCGTTATTAGCTAGAAAAGTCAAGGCATTAGAATTCAAAAGGATTGGTTAAATAAAATTTGTTTAAAATAATGTCTATTAAATATGTAAAACCAATGACAATCCAACTTTATCTTCTTTCAAGGACTGTCTCCATGAACAAACTTATGCTTTAAATAGTTTTAAAAGGCCAAATCAGAATTCATACTCACAAACATAATACAACCCTAATTGGAGAAATCACCCAAATTTCAATTGAAAGAGTGATAACAATAATGCACAAACTTTATAGCCATCGTTTCAAACACACCATAATTTCTAAAATTCTCATGGATATGCATCTTCTTATGCTCCACCTCCTAAAAGAAATCTTGAGGAAACGTTACATGCATTCATTGAAAAGCAAGAGACAATTAACACTCAACTTGCTCAAAGCATAATAGATTTTAAAGATACTTTTGCAAAATTCATATCTACTCTCAGTTTTAAGGTGAAAGGTAAGTTTCCATCTTAACCACAATAAAATCCTAAAGAACAATGCAATTCAAGTGCAAGCAGCGCCGAAAGCAACCATATAGATCAAGTTGAATCAGTGATTACTCTCCATAGTGGTAAGGTTATTGAAAAATTGATTCTTGAACCTTGTGATAAAGATGATAAGTCAATCTTTAAGGATAAGGAAGGGGTTAAATTTAAGCATTGCAAAGAAAAGACTGATTCCCCACTAGTACTTTCATTTCCTCGTGTTATGATCAAACAAAGAAAAGTCAATCATGATTCTAAAATCTTTAAAACTTTCAAACAAGAAGAAATTGAGGACGAAAAAGGCACCCAAAATATTATCATGGATCATTTGTCAAAATTAACAATAAATTTGACATCTGACATCACACTAATTGATGATTACTTTCCTGATAAATCTTAACGTTCTATTGCTTCAATACCTTTGTCTGCTAATATTGATACTTTTCTTACTTTAGGATTTTTGCCAATTCATTTGGATACCCAAGATAAAAGAAAGTTTTTAAGCAACATGTAGAACATTTATTGGGGTGAGTCTTACTTATTCAAATAATCCTAATTAAATATATCAAAGATGCATTCTTGACAATGAGGTAAGTAGTATTATTAAATTGTATCATTCTGAGGCATATATGGTCATTTCTCATCAACAAACATAATTTTATTGGCCCACCATGTTCAAGGACACATGTATTATGCAAAACCTATGAAAATTATAAAAAGTTAGGATTTACTTCAAAATATAAAAAGTCCTTAGATAATCTTTTATTGACTATGAGGATGTACCTTAATGGAGATGTGCATCGTGCAATTCATAATTTATGGCCTCATTTTCATAAACATGCTCTACATAGTCTTGGAACCTTGTTTGCTAGTTTTAAAGAAAATTGGATAGGAAGCTTATCTTTGACCCATAAAGGTTATTTAAGTTGTTTTTGGACATAAAACTAAGCAAAGATGTTCCATAATCACAACTACGATTTAAGCCTTTGTTTGTAAAAATTTGTGTCTCTTAATTTTATTAATAGCATAATATTTGTGTTTTATTGTTTCTTATATTTGTTTAAGTATGTTTCAGATTTATTAGTGTTTGTTGTTTCAGGTTATGTTTTCTATACTCTATCTTTTTACTTTAGGACAATAAGGACAATGTCACATTTTGGTTGGGGGAAAAGAGGGTTTTAGTTGAAACAAAAAAAACTTACTTTTTTTTTTAATAAAACCATTTGACAATAATGTTATTACTAGGATGGCAAAGGGAAAATTTTATTAACTCTTGAGACATATCTTAATGAATATTTTTCAATTGTTATTTACAATGTTCATAACAAGTTCTATCATATACTTCTCTTGAAATATTCAGGTTTACAAACTCTTGCATTATTATCAATTGATTCTGCTCATATACTTATTAAACACGTATTCATAAACCTTTATTTTTACACACACACTTTAACATATGATTGTGGGTTGTATATTGGATTATTATATTATTTATATTTTTTTGTTAAAAGTAACAACTAAGAAAAATGGATAGTATATAATTTGTAAAAAGAAAAAAAATAATAAAAAAAGTAATTAAATAAATAAAACAAATATAGATAAATTTGGTTTCGTAACATCTTTAAAGTAAGCAATTAAGCCTGAAAATGTGTTTTAACAATTAATACCCTAAAGTCAACTGACTTAAGAGTTATTGGCATAGTGTTTATTACTTAGATTAAGGAGAAAAGCTTAAGGGAATCAAACATTGCACTATCTATGTATCAATTTGTGCAACTTGAGTTATTAAGCTCAAAGGGATGTCTCGACACCTAATGTCCTAAGACCAATTGATTTTGGAGTCATTAACTTAAAGCTCGTTACATGGGTTAAAAATGAATTGTGTTTTAAGTTATATATATATATATATATATATATATATATATATATATATATATATAATTCTCAACCCAAGAAAGTTAATCTTAAACATTAGAACAAAATTTTATTTTCTTTAAACTAAGCTCTATAACTATATGTTGATATATTAAGTACAAAAAAAAAATTTATTAATATCTTGTTTAAGAAGTATAAAGTAGATATGTAAATTTAATAAGAGTTTGTTTATTTGGATAGATTAATGGAAGTTGAATGATGAATGTTATGCTTCGCGGAACTTGCAAATTATTTTTCTATTTTAACGCTTTGATTACTAGGGACTAGTAATAAGCTGGTTAGGGGGTGTAATTAGTATTTAAAAGTGTATTTTTATCAAGGTTTTAAATCATTATTTTGCACTTGAAGTATCAGTAACTTCTTAACTAGAGTATATTTTATAATAACAAGTCTGATACTATAAGATACCTTTAATTTATGGTAAATGTTCATAGTAAATGCAGGCCTATCATAAAAATAAAATGATTGATTGATGAGTTCAATTACTGAAATTAAGAAGACAAAGAGAGGGCTAAGCTTAGAAAAGAGATGCTAGTTCAGTCCAAACCAGAATACTATTCAGTTATTGGGTCTACTCTATATGGATGGAAAACTAAGAGATAGGCCTAAAACTTTCATAGAGTCTAAGATTCAAAAAGGTCATTTTCAAGTTTTGTAGCAACAATGAAGAAGTCTGAATCTGTCCTATAAACCAGGCACTATTCAGTATTTAACTCATATCTCGAGTTGTAGAAGTCTAAATGTACCGATTTTTTTGTTGGAAAATTAAGAAAATTTCCTAGAACTTTCATGAAAATAATTTGTTCAAATTTTTATATTAGCAATGACGTTTTGTTCAAATAAGAAGATAATGATTGTCACTAATTGAAGATGTGGCTACCCACTCAATAATTAGTAAACAAATCAATAGTTTCAAATTTTGGCCTATAAAAGAAGGCATTTGCTATGCATTTAGGCATCTTGGTTTTCAGATCAAGATCATATTCTTGCTCTCTCTTTATATTTTTATAATGCTTAAGTTTTGTTTATATTAATATCTTGTTTATGCTTTTCATTTTCTTTCTTTTACTTAGTTAACTAATATCTTATTTATATTTTTATCTTGTTTATTTATGTTTCTATCTTTCATTATGTTTAGTTAAGTTTATTATGTTAAGATGAAAAAGTTACACTAATAGTGTAAGAATAAGTATAGTATAAACTCAACATAGACTTTAATGTTTGATACTAACATGTTTTGTATTTGTTATCTTATTCACTTTTAATATTTTGCTTGTTAAATAGTTAATCTAGATTTATGTTATATAACCATTGATACAACAAATACTTAGCACTTTCATAACCCAACCACATGATATAACCAACACATGTGCTATGAAAGGAACTTAATTTGTTGTTAGCATAAATTATAATCATGAATGTTTGACAATATTTACAAATATTACTATTATTCAAATAAGATAACTAATGTAATCATGTTAAACATTTATAATCCAATTAGAACTTACTTTATGTGTAGTTTCCAATTGAGTAATAAAAAGAGTTTATACTATATTTATTTAAAATACTATTAATAAATCCTTTAACCTTGATAATTATTTTATCATTATTTAATCCTTATATTAATATCATATCTTAAAGTTTTTTTCTACTCCTTTTCTATTATTATCTATTTCTTTATTTATAATTTATACAATTAATATTTTTGTGGTTTCAGTCCTACTCTTGCCGAATTATTTATTACTTTAATATTTATATACTTTAAAAAAAAATCAATTTTTTGATCATATCAACCACCCAACACAAACTATCTAAATTCAATGAAAAGTAAACAAAAACTAGGCATGGGTTTCTTGCAGACCGATATGCAGCCTCTTTTATGATCCCCGGAAATTCTATTCTTAGAATAATCCCTCAAATCCTCAAGCCTAATATATTGCTGCTTGACCATCTTAGAGAAATACCTCCAGTGTCATGCACCCAAATGTAAAGGTGACGTGCTTTATCATATTAATATTGCTCTTCATACCTCCATTACTAGTACTGCCACTCTTATTAGGCATGTAGGCTTTGTATATGCTCTTGCATTTTCGTCCCTTAGAAAAACAAGGCTTCAACGTATGCACCTTTTTCAGTATTGATCCAACCCTTATCTGCAGTGCAATTGGCCTGTCACTCAAGTTCAAGACTCTGCTTTCAAATCCTGATGTCTGTGTATGATCATGACAATCATTGATGCAGCCACTAAGAGGAAAGATGCTGAAACCTGCTAGTTTTCCTCTCAGGGTCACGAAATGTTTGGTCACCATGAAATCTGACAAAAAGATATTTAGACCCGTTCACTTAGCTAGGTTTGTGCTTCTTATATAAGGATGCATATAGTACCAGAACTTTTTTTTGTTTTTTTAGGTTTTGGCCTAGAATGGATGGATGTGATGCTTAGATTGTAGGGTCCTAGCCTTTCACAGTGGAAATGGTAGGACCTAACCACCACCAAAGTTGAACACAAGAAGACAACGGGAAAGCTGAAATATGGCAACAAAAACTTGTAAAATTACCATATCTGGCTTTCCTTTCGTTTGGCAGAGAAAGTAAGAAAAATAAAGAGAGCCAATGGAACCCCCATTGCATTTAAATATTTTCATGATGAGGCCACATATGATCTTGCTTCACCTTTCATAACTGGAATTGCTTTTGGATTTCCTTCTTTTCAAGTCTAGAACAAACTTTTCTAACCCCCTGAAAACATTTTAATATGTGGAAGTGTTACCTTTGATTTTGGATCTCAACATACAATATGGGGAACATGGCTTCTCAGTAGTAAGTTGTTCAATAACATGCAGGTCGGGATCATACAAATTGCTCCCTAAACTGATAACACCACCTCCAAATATGCTATCAAACAGTACTTCCTATCATCTGTCAACAATGGTGTTTAGTGTTCACCAAAGGCCACAACTTCGAGGGAGTACTTGATTTTATCTTGACCCACAATACGGATCGTATCCAACAACCGCATCATTTAAGCACCAGGAATCTTCTATCCTTTTATCAATCAATTTGCTTTGTTAGTGCTTGGTCACATCAGAGGCTTTGTCTTCTTTGCAGTGCTAGTTCTTTGGCAATCTTCTTCTCCTGCTAATTTGGAATTATGGGTTCTATTCTCCTCCGTTGCTTATCGGCTGTTGGTCTTTTGGTGGCTCATTCGGCTTTCAGTGTCGTCTGTTTTCCTCTTGTTGATCAGCTGCGTTCTTGTGCGTTTCTGCAAGGTAGCGGCTTCAGTTTTCTTGTTCATGGCCCTCTTTTGGACCTTTGGTTAGGCCCGGCACCTTCTCTCTGACTAGGTTTCTAGGCTAACCAAATCGGTTTGTTCCCTTGCGGCTTGCATGCCTTTTTCTTGGGAGTTTATTCCCCTTTTTTGAGTTTCAAAGGGAGCCTGTTCCCTCGTGTATTTGCTTGTATATTTTGTTCTTGCTGGTTCTCCAGCATTATCACTTTTGATCAAAAAATAAATTCCTTCCTCTAAATGGTGATGCTGGTAAACTTTTCCATCCAAAAAGACCCTTGAATTTAACATCAGTTGGCATGGTAGTTCGGATTCTTTTTAAAGTGTATTTGAATTGAAAAAACATCTTGAAGATATCAAAACATAAAAATCAAACACCTAATAGGATACTGGATACTGAGAAAACCGCCACTCACGCAAGCGGAAGGGAAAATACAGATACTTCATAGACAACCTATCGATTACAAAGATGCAGCAAAACGCATTAGAAGCAATGATTTCTTTTATTCTTCGGTGATTTTTTATCCCATTAGAGAAGACAAAGCTCTCATTTAACACTATTTTATATGCCGATCAGCCACTTCAATCCATACCTACAAATTTGTTTATTTTTAACCTTTTTTTCTTTTTCTTTTTGTAAACGAAAGGACTGTACAGAAATGCGAATAACAAATGACAGGCACTTAATGGTGAACTATTAAATAAGAACATTGCCCATCAAAAAGGTCGGAAAAGAATTTACACGAATTATGAATTTCATTTTTCATGCTTGTCTTCAGATGGGTGTATCTTGATAATAAGAGGCTGGTTCAGATTAACAGGAATATCCGCCACAATAGTTAATTGTGACGGGGCCAATATGAAATCTAGATCTTCATTTTCGGCCAAAGCTTTATCCAACGCAGACTTGGCGGCTTTAGTAACACAAAAGATTAGAACCACTGCAATAAATAAATAAATAAAATGTAAATACAGTCAGAGTTCAGACAAGATAACAGGACAAACGAAGGTTGTCATTAGATTTCAAATTGAAGCAATCCATGATATACAGCCACAATGCCTATTCAATTTCTCTCAATCTATTTTGGAATTAAGAGTTTATTGTTGCTGCTGCATTCAAATTCTCTCAACGCAACTATCTTAACATTCATAAATTTAAGGACCACTTTTCGAAGGTTGAAAGAAAATCACTGGTCAGTTCAAGTTTTACTAGCATGCGTTAAAAAGATTATTTTGAAGTAGAGTTTCATATATAAAAATTCTTGAGCGCTTTTGTTTTTTGGCATTGGTTACTTTTTTTCTCCTTTTGTTTCACAACATTTTCTTTATCAGGTCATCAAATCACTACGTTATTCCCACTCAAGTATCACTTAATGATTAGATGCAGACAAGGAGACAGCCGCACAACACAACGTTAAGTTCATTTGACTTCTTGATATGCATTAACAATTGCTAACTACTTTATACTACCATAAGTTTCCTCATTGTCCTCAAAGGTCAAAGTCTCCAGCCACAGGACAAAGTCTCAAGCCACATGGCTGTAGGATCCAACTTGTTAAACAAATCCCATGTAGTTATTATAACCGGCACTTCACAAAGTTGACATTTTCAGTAAACAAGCCCCAACAAACACAGGAACAACTTTCACTGTGTCCACTTCTATTTAGCTCCTTCCATTTATATTGAAAATCACCAACTCCCTTGAGTACCATTATCTCCCCATTGTTCTCAAATCTTGAACACAATGGCTACATAATCAAAATTGATAACTGAATCCTGAGTAATTATAATTGGCACTTAACAATTAATGGTGATGTTTTCACTAGACTGGGCATTAATTTTTTTTAATACCATTAAAACCTCTTCCCATGAGAACTCGGAAGAAGAAGAAAACGTTTTCAATAGACAGGGCATTAATTTTTTTATGACCATTCAAACCTCGAAGAAGAAGGAGAAGGAGAGGAGGATAGATACATGTTGGCATGTCATTGAAACTTACCAGATACAAGAAGGCCCAATATGATAAACACCTACATCCACAGTAAAAGAGCCACAAATATATCAGACTACAGATGAAAAGGATGACTCAGAAAATGACTCAAAAAGTTAAGAGCAGATATGAAACTCCGGCATATATGAAAAAAAAATAGGGCCCTTACCCAACGAGTTGTTGAAAACTCACTCCACCCATGCATCACATCAGAAAGATCCTTGAGAGTTGTTCCAATGTATACAAAAGCAAGTGTTATTGGCTGTAAGAAATACCACGTTAGGTTCAGTGGCAGGACTCTAACCAGTACTACCTTCTCAATTAAATTCTTTCATGAACATCTCGTGAGCTAACATAATAAGTAATTAATGACATTTCAGGGAAGAATTGACAACTAAAGAAAGACCTTAGATTTTCACATTTTTTTAAACCAATTTTTCTTTGTTTGCTGGATTTACACGGAGACAAACTAGCCAGTAATTGAAATGTTTGGTCCATAAACATCGCTCTAGCTTAATAAAAGCACTAAGCATAACAATTGTTGAAACAAGTCATCAAGTACCACCCACAGTAATAAGTCAGTTCTTCTATGGGTTGGGACTCCCTCCCTTTGGTCAGTAATCTTCACACCAAACAATCTTTCAGTGCACATGTCAGGAAAAACGTTGCAAAACATGCTTCAGAATTTATACCAAATGGGAGGCAATCAAAGTGGAGACCACATCACTTCAACATGGCTCAACAGGCCCATCAAGCACCCACGCCATCTTTCAATTTATTCACAAGAAAATAAACATTTTTTTTAATACATATTTGGTATTTGATAGCAAAAATTTTGTATCACTGCAGAATTTTAAATACACAAAACTTTTGTATCACTGCAGCATTTTAAATACATGTCATTTCATAAGCAAAACTCTTGCATCGCACTATGGCATTAAGATAAATTCAGAGAGTACCGCTGGATGAGTGAACATACCATCATTCCTATCCAGGAAGCCAGCATGTATTCCCCTATCGGAACAGGAGTGACAGAAAGCAGGTAATTCAGTATGTTAAAGGGCAGTAAAGGAACAAGTCGTAGCAGCAGAACAATCTATGCGACAAAATAATTATATGGACATAATTAGAATTAAATGGATAGCAAAGAAAAGGAAAATCATGGAACCTGCAAATATATGTTGAAACAAAATCACTGGAGTTTTGAGGATCAATTAAGAAGTACACTGATTAGTACTTAAAAGTGTATTTTTATCATGGTTTTATATCATCATTTTGCACTTGAAGTATCAATAACTCCTTAACTAAAATATGTTTTATAATAATGTATGTAATAATATAAGATACCTATAATTTATGGTAAATGTCTATTTTTAATGCAGGCCTATCCCATAAATGAAAGGATTGATTGATGACTTGAAAAACTTAAATTGCAAGGATAAAGAGATAGCCAAACTTAGAAAAGAAATGTCGGTGCAATCCAAACCGGAACACTGTTCGGTAATTGGGTCATATCTGGAGCTACAGATCTCAGATTTAGGTCCAATTTATATGGATGGAAAGGTAAGACATAGGCCTACAACTTTCATATGGAGCCTAAGATCTAAAAAGGCCATTATCAAGTCCAAATTGTAGCAACAACAAAGAAGCCTGAATCTGTCTTTCAGCCCGAGCACTGTTCAGTATTTTGGCCATATCTGAAGTTCTAGAAGTCCAAATGAGCTGAATTTTTTACACAAGAAAGCTGAGATAATTGCCTACAACTTTCATGTTTACAACTGGCTCCAATTTTGATGTTATCAATGACGTTTTGGGCAGACAAGAGAAGATAAGGATTGTCACCAAGTCAAAAGTTGGTCACCCACTTATCAATTAGTCATCAAATCAATAGTTCCCAATTTTGGCCTATAAAAGGAGGCATTTGTCATGCATTTAGGCATCTTGGTGTTCAGATCAAGATCATGCTCTTCCTTTCTCTCTTTGTATTTTTTGTAATTTTTATGCTTTGCTTTCATTAATATCAAGTTTATGCTTTTCATTTTCTTTTCTTTACTTAGTTAGCTTTTATGTTCTTATTTTGTTTATTTATTTTTCTTTCTTTCATTATGTCTAGCTAAGTTAATTATGTCAAGGTGAAAAGGTTACACTAATGGTGTAAGAATAAGTATAATGTAAACTTAATATGGACTTTAATGTTTGATACTAACATGTTTTATATTTGTTATCTTATTTACTCTTTAATACTTTGCTTGTTAAATGACTAATCTTGATTTATGTTGTATAACACTTGGTACAACAAATACTTGGCACTTTCATAGCCCATATTGTATTGTATAACCGACACCTGAGCTATGAAAAGAACTTGATTTGTTGTTAACATAAGTTATAATCATGAATGCTTGACGAAATTTACAAGTATTAGCATTAATCGAATAAGATAACTAATGTAATCATGTTAACAATCTATAATTTGATTGGAACCTCCTTTATGTGTGGTTTCCAATTGAATAATAAGAGTTTATATTATACTTGTTTGACATATCATTAGTGGAATCTATAACCTTGACATTTGTTATTATCATTATTTAATTAATATTTCATCTCAAAGTTATCATTATCATCTTCTTCTTCTCTTTCATTATTATTATTATTATTATTATTATTACTACTACTTCTACTACTACTACTACTAATACTATTATTATTATTATTATTATTATTATTATTGTTATTATTGTTATAGTTATTGTTGTTATTGCTATTATTGTTGTTTATAATTGTTGTTTATAATTTGTACAATTAACCTCCCTGTGGTTCGACCCCGGTCTTGCCGGGTTATTTATTACTTCGACACTACTACACTTGAGAGAAGACATCAATCTTTTGGTCGTGTCATACACAAACCTTGAAGCCAGACTTCTGAATTGCAATTGCAACTGACCTAAACTTCGGATAATCCTTCAACTTAGAGACAACGAAAGATCTCCCAATCTGAAGGCATAAGAATAAGATATAAATTAAACAATCACTTGCAGTATCAAACATAGAAAAGCTAATAAGAATTAAACACCAAAAAGAAATGAAAGTACATAACAAGAAATATATTGTTCCCTTTTTTTCTCAAGTCATTAATGGTATTCTATAAATAACAGAAGTAAGCTTAGATGAGTGAGTTAGCATAAGATTCAACAACAAAAAAGCACTCATGCTCTCCTTCTATGAATATTATACTACTGAAACTAGGAAGTATATACCATTGTAAGAGTCTAATAGCTTACCGTTCTTCCTAGAAGAAAAGCTGCCCCAGCACCAATGGTGGCACCAATAGAATCAGCAACAAAGCCCAGTGGCAACCCATAAAGATATCCACCACCAAGCTGAAATATGAAGACCAAGTTACAAGAGAGATATAGCTTATACATGCAAAATTTTCTTCCATGCCTGCTTGAAGATATGCAGGTGGAGAAAGATCAAAGTCAAAGAATTGGGAGTTCGGAAGTTAGAGAACAAACAAAGGGCAGATAAGACAAAATAGAAAACAATAGAATGAAATAATTGATTATTTAAAATATTAAGAAAAGGATAACTAAGCAGGCAAAAACAAAATAGAAAACAATAGAATGAAATACTTACAGTAAGCACCGCCGCTGGAACAGCCAAGACTGTTAGAGGAATATATGCAACGGCCCTGTAAATTACTAAATAGAAGTGAGATGGAAGGTCAATTGTTTTCGATGTACTTTGTGACAGTGCAGAGGGGGGTAGATGGGTTATAAACATAAAGGTTCAAGTGATTGATTACAAGCTGAGAAATCGAGAGGCAAAGGGTTTCCCAATGAATAAGTATAGGAACTATTTATGGCCAAGCACAGTCAGCTAAGGAAATCGAGGTAAGCAATTTAATATCCAGTAAATTAAAAAGTGCAAGGAACATTGGGTATATAAAATTGACTTACAGTACGAGAGGACCCCAAGGTCCAAGATCCTGCTCAACCCATAACAAGAAATCCTTCAAAATCTGCAAGGAAAACCTCTTTAGTCAATACAAATACACAATTTCAAGCATAAACAAACACTCATTCATTATCAGCGCAATGTAATACTATAGGCCCATCATCCATAGTTCTTCAGCCAAAAGTGCTAGCCGGGGTCACTTTGATGATCACAGGACATAGACACCCAATGCAAGAGACTTGGGACATGACACATTGTAAAAAACATACAAAACATCCACTTAAGGCACAACGAATCTAGTAATTCAGAACAAAGTCCTGTCACTGCAACAGATCTTTACCACATTCCCCACATGAAAATTAACAACCACACAGATGATAGCAGAGAAAATAGAGATTGCATTACAGTTACTTAAGTAAGAATAACCTGAATCAATATGCAACCTTAACCATAATAACAAAACACACATTTTCATTTGTCTCTTATCAGCCCACAACAAATCCGGGGAGTGTCCCATTAGTTTAAACACTGAATAAAGAATCAATTTAGTTCAAAATTAAATATCGCATGGAAATGAAACTGGGGTACGATCACATTGCACAGAAACACACTCCAATAAGTTCAATTTCAAAGACAGACAAGCAAAACCGTAACTGTACCTAAAAACCCACAAATGCATCCTCACCAAAAACACCAAACAACCCTAAAACAGAAAACCACAATATTCTATGAATCAACCAAAAACTCCAAATCAAAATCAAACACAAAACAGGAAAAAAAAACCCACATCATGGAAAAAAAGTAAAAGTGAGAGAAACTAGGATGGAAAAATGGAACCTTTTCAACAGGGAGAGTGAAGAAGCCGAAAACAACAGCGGCAATAAGGAGAAGAAAGAAAGTGATCCTAAGAAGAGAACCCCATGTAAAAGCAGCCATCGAAGAGCAAAGCCTGAAACGCCAACGTTGACACTCTTCGTCGTCGTTTTGGCAATCTGATATTGCTTGCTTCAACGACAAGCGAGCTCTCCATCCTCCAAGATTTGCCAGATTTCTTGTCGTTTCCTGGAAACTAAAAGAAAATGGATGTGAAGCGGGTTTTTGTTTGTTTTTTTCTGATGAAGTTTTGATTTCTGTTATTATTATTATTATTATTATTATCGTAATAATACTAAACATTAAAAAAAAACTAACCTCACCTCACCTAGCAGTCAAACATCTGAGTAAATTTTGTGATTGTTTTGTGCATGAAGACATTAATTAGAAGCGAAGTGTGTGTGTGTCTATATACAGACACACAGTAGATGGTCCGTATTATGCAACATATTTATTTTGAGTTTTCGTAAAACATATTATTAAAATTGAAAATTCAAGAAAATTGCCCTGAAAAATTAGGTTTTACTGAAAGACCTATCAACATTAGATCCAGATGCAAGAATCTGAAATCTAATTTCAGACTCAAGAGAATAGATCTTCATACAACTACCAAGAGAATCAAGTTTTAACGATGGACTTATTAGTTTTCGATCTTAATAAATAAAAATTGGATATGGTGTCTGATTCCAAAAAAATTAAGTCATGTATTAAACTCATTAGCATTTATGATGAATGGATCTGTTGTAGAATCCATGGTGAATGGGTTCATTGCAGGACCCAACTTCAATAGATCCTATCGACAGGATCCAATTCTTTTTGATCCATAGTCCTGACTCATGTCTAATTTGTTTCCTTTTTGAATCTATGACTAATGAGCCCACAACAGAACCCATTCAAATTTATTAATTATTATAGTAAAAATACTAACTATAAAAATAATAACATATAATAAAATTAAACATGTCTCGACAAGTTTTTATAGTTCTTATAGTAATAATGTTTTTAAATTTTTTTAATAATAATATTTAATTTTTCAATCCAAATTCTTATATTTGTTAATCTTTTTAAAAAATATTTTATGATTTTTATTTGATAGTAATAATAGTTTTTTTAATTTACTAATGACAATAATAATAATAATAATAATTAATTTTATCCTTCAAATAAAATCATTAATAATATTTCTTTTAATTTTATTAATAATTATATTAATAATTTTAATTATTATGAAATAATATAAATATTAATTAATTTTAACCTTCAAATTACATCTATGTTTTTTTAGTAAGCCAAGTCCAAGGTAGCAACGGTCCGTCGTGCATGACAAATTTACTACTCTTGGGCATGGCAACGATCAAGTCTAAGATAACTCAACTTGGCAGGTAGCCTAGTCCAAGGCACTTGAACTAGAGTCAGGTAAGTTCAAGGAATACATAGACTTGACAATTAAGAAACAAATGAACTCAACAAGCGAGTCACCTTCACGAGCACGAGACCAAGACTTGACAATGAGTCAAGTCTAAGAAACACCTAGGCTTTGCAAATACCCAAGTCAACTTGACAGCATTCAAGTCTATAATATATGTGTGGACTTAGCAAGCAACCAAATCTAGAAAAACATGGACTTGACAGCGGACAAGTCAAGGGTACACCTAGACTTGGCTGCTCAGCAATAATATCTATAATATTAATAATAATATTTAACTTATACACTTAATTTTTTATGTTTTTTAGTCTTTTAAAAAATAGGTTTTTGTTAAATAAAAATATATTTTTTAAAAATCTATTAATGATGATGATGATGATAAGAAAAACAATAATAACACTAATATTTATGATATTAATTATAATTTTAAACTCATCTGATCGAATTTTTATATTTTTTAATCTCTTGAAATCAAATGTATAGTTTTTCTTTGATAGTATTTTTTTTAAAATTTATTAATGATAATAATAATAAATTTTTATTTTACCCTTCAAAACAATTCTATGTTTTTTTCTCTATATTGAAATTAGTTTTTTTCAAATTTATAAATTATTTTATTAATTATAGTAAAAATAAAAATAATAATATTTTAATATTAATTATAATTACAATAACAATATTTCTTATACAAAAATAATATTTTTAATATTTACAATACAATAATATTGGATCCAGCTACCTAGCTAGATTTAAAATAGATGGTTTGATAAGGTAACCAAACCCAACCCTTTTTAAAGTGTTGTTGGGTCTAATGGGTCAAAAGCGATCCAAGCATGTAAAGCCGTAAACCACAAGCTTTCAAATTTGTAAATACACAGACACGCGGTTCAGGTTTAATGAGTTCTATCTTAGACCCTAGAGAATTGGGTCTGTAGAAGCTATCAGTTTTAGGTTCGATCATTATGATTTCTTAGCCTTGGATCTTGATGTTAAATCCAAGAGAATTGGGTTTTAATACAATACTAAGAATGTTTAGGACTTGTCCATTTAATCAACCCACCAACCTTAGGTTTTGGGTAGACCCAAGAGTGGTGGGTATAAACACTAAACTTATTGCATTTGGATCCTGAAGATGGACCCATTATATTTGGGTCGAAACGATGGATATATAAACTTGATAAGCACCAAATCCAAGGGAATATGGACTTGGCGAGAGACTAAGTTTATAGAATTCTGAATTTGACTGATAATTAATTCCAATGTACCTAGACTTGACAAGTAACCAAATCAATGGTAAATGAACTTACTACAAAACCCAGCGTAAGTCCAAACAGATCTGATGGATAGGTTTACCCTTAGTATGTGGGTTTGCAGGCCCTAAGCATGTGGTTCTGCAACCCGTTCAGGCTGGTCTGCACTCACCACCCAGGCATGCAACCCTTGCACCCGGGTATGCAAACCTTAGAGTGCAGACTTGCAGATCCTATCGCCTAGGGCTAGACAGATTCAGTGAAGCGGGTCTGTATAGATCTTATTATAACTCCACTAAATAAATTTGTTATTCTTTATTGTACATCTGCAGACCTAGAAAGGCAGGGCTTTAGTCTCGTTGTGCCCTACTAAAGAGTAACATTCCTTGCAATTTACAGTAATTCACCCTTATATATATAATTTCTTCTGATTTCCAGCAGCTCCTTCTTCTTTCTCTTTTCTGTTTATGTTATGGACATTTATAATTTAATTTAATTTAATGACTCTTGTCTTACAAGGGATTTTGCAGAGTAATACACTGTCAGATTGTCTCATCAGTCTTCAAAAGTAAAACTTAAGATCATGGGAACATAAAATAAATCCACTTGATTTTAGCCTTCGTACGACCTCATATCATTAATGTTATAGTCTTATTTTTTTGTTTGTTTTTATAATTTAAGAATATATTTTTAATCCGTTCGATAGTTAAATATTTTTATTTGATTTGTACATATGTATTAAATGATTTCATTCAAAGAACAAAAATAAGCATTAATATGACTTAAACAATTTAATTGTCCAACCATTATAAATTTTTATTAATTTTTTCAATTTGCAAATTGCTTTTGTCGTCATACTAAATATTTGGTCTGTCTTACTAGTAGTTTATTTGACCATCAAGTACCCCTTTTTTTTCCCCTAGCATAGTAAAATTGATGCCATGCATAATTGAATATTGTAGTAATTCTTATGCATTTGAATGTTTGAATCTACATATTAGTCAACTATGCTATAACCTAAGATTAGTGTATTGTTCTATAACCTAACGTTAATCTAAAAAAGAAAAAAAGATTAGTGTATTGTTCGTTCCCAGATCAGATCAGAAGTTGGTCCCATTTACTTTGGGACCTAATTCTACTCCCCTGCATCCTGATTTGTAATTCTCACTGCATTTTTATTTTTCTACGTGCGGGGCATAACTATTCATCTCCACGGAAAATCCTTCTCTTTGCTGACAATTTCTGAGATCAAATCTGCGCATCTATAGCAGAAACATAGAGGTCCAACGCAGGGATGATAACCTTCCGCATTACATTTTATCCTAAACATCCTTCTTTACATACTAATCAAAAAATTTGAAATTACTATACCATGAACTTGCTTTAATAAAGGAAGCAACAACTATACTTATACATGCTCGTATGTTAAACAACATTCATAGTGGTAAGCTTAGAATGTTGTTTAACATGGAATCAGATTGCCTGCAACAAAGCAAACGACTCCCATCAACTACTCAACTAGAAAAGACTCCCAAAGGTCATTTTCACTTCTCTTTGTATTTCAAACAAGTCAATCAATACAGGATTATAGAAGTCTCTCTGCTTTTCCTTTTTTTCTTCTTCTTCAATAAACGAATCCACTTTATGTCAAAGCGTATTGATTAAATAAGTGAATTTTAAAAAAAAAAAATTGCTAGCTAAATTCCATGAGGTTCATCACATTCGAAATACACTCTCGCTTTTGCCAAACAAGTTCTCGTCAAATACAAGCTACAGTTGTTAGAAATCCAATCCTATGAATTTGAAGTCGTTTTCCAATGCCAAAAACATCTTTAACAAGAGTGATGAAAAATATAAAACAAAGAACATGCCATCTTTTCTGCATATCAACTTCATGCATCCAGAACTTCAGGGTAACGTGTTTGAAACAAATGTAAAATCCGGGAATGTACTGAACAAGAATGAACAAAAACATATATATATATATATATATATATATATATATATAAATTCTTACATTATCTATCTTTAATAATGAGATCTTGAAAATAGCTATTTTCATTAGGAGCAACAGCTCTAAATGCAATAAAGAAAAAACTCACAAAATACCATTCCAAAATATGAAATTTTTATTAAGATTACATGAGTTTCTATCACAGAAAGAGTGGGAATGAATTACCATCGCTATATTTTACCTAAACACTTAGTTCCTATAAACCAACTGCTATAAAGTGGCCTGCAGCGCACAAACACCTGCTTGATTACCTTGAAGTACATTGTTTGCACGTTTCACTTGCAGAAAACTGCTAAATCAAGTGCAAACTCACTTATGATGCATTTCATGCATATGATGAGCTTATACCACCAAGCAGTTTTTGATGCCTGAACTGCAGATTTCAATAATGCAATGAAATGAACTTCTTAAAACAACACTGAACTTCTACCAAACATATGTAATAATTACAAAAGATCATGATAATAGATTCTATAGCTATTTGTCTTTCGAAATTTACAGCATCTCATAATATGTACCTTTGTACAACATTGCATCTATAAACAAATAAAGAATCCCAATCCTAACTGACAGTGTGGCGTGAACCAACATGTGAAAATCACTACGTCTTGAATTTACCTCCAAATGCCCGCAGCCCATATCAACATAAATTTTTAGCTTTGCCTGCAACTCCTTGCACTGACTAGTTCCGCAAAGCTGGCAACAGTGCTCCTCGCTGTTTATAGACAGCCAAAAAGAATAAATCAACCACCTCCTTCACTTGCTATTTTGAACACACAGCATTGAGCAGCACATGAGCCAACATGAGGTCGACAAAATACTGGTGGCCAATTTCACCATCCCTCCACTTCATCTTAGCTGGACCTCTGCCATAGTGTACTCCGTCATTGCAACGATTGTCAAAATGCCATGGAAAAGTCATATCAAAGTCATCTATCACTCCAGCAACCAACCCAGCTTGCCTAAATTTCTCTAAAGCAACCCAATTATATACCTCCATCTTGTTCGGATTAAATTGCAGAGTCCTTGCATACCCACCGGTGGCCACCGTTGTCCGGTAAAAGATGAGTGGAACTGCCAAACCTCTCCGCCTCACCGAATCCATAACTTCTTTCCAGAATGATGCTGCATAGTCAGCTCCCGCCATATATGATCTCAAATTTCGCCAATGCACACCATCATGTAAACCTGAATTCATGATTATAGTGTCTGGCAACGTGTCCTCTGAGAAGTACTTCTTCAACAAATTCCTAAATCCTTCATCTGCCAAGGAATTAAATCCTTCATAATTCAGTGTTTCATTCCAATGACCATTGAAAATGCTAGTAATCCGAACAGTCTGAGAAGCATCATTCGGGTTTGAAAAGTTCATATCAAACCGTCTAGGTACTGATGGTATTTGAGGCAAATCCAACACAAAATTGAGCATGTTTCTTATAGTATCAACATGATTTGAATCACCCCAAAAGAAAATCCACCGATTCTTCAAGCAATTCCAAGAAGAATCAGCTGAAAACAGCCTAAATGAACAATGACTAGAATACACCCAGCCATTACTCTCTAACATCCCTAAAGAACCACTACACCAAGGACTTTGGCATGGAAAATCTGGCGCGAGACAGCGGTACCGGCCATCATTACTAATTTGACAGCCATCATTTTTACCATACCTAGTCCACCTTCCTAACCAAAGATCTCTAATGAAATCAGATTTTTGACAAGTTTTAATCTTTGGCAATTGAGTGTGACCTTTAACAAACTTGATTTGAAACTTACGCAATTGCTTATCAAACGCAAATCTCCACGGTGAAAATTTAAGACCTTCAAAATGCCTATAGAGCAAAATAACAGTAAGATTATAATCACCAGCAAAATCAGGATGAACTTGAAGCGAAATAGAGTAAGACCCATTTCCAAAATCTCTGACTAAAGGCCTTGATTTCCATGTCTCCCCTGAAAGATCGGTCTCAAAATAATCTCCACCTAAACAAACAAGATTCTTGGACTCATCCAGTGCTTGAAAACCAAATTCATGACGATCACCAGCTGTCAACTCAATCGAATCTTTATCATCCAATCCAGGAATCACGATCTCCACTGTACGTGACTCTCTACAAGGCTCCCCTCCGGAGGCTAACCACCTTGAAAGAAGATATGCAGTCAAGTTTGGCTCCAATTCAGTTAATACCCACTTCACATTACCACCTGATTGATGCCTTCCTGGGGCTGGATTCTCCAAAACTCCATCTGAATGATTCTGAGGAAAAGAAACATTCTTGTCGTTGTTTAGTACCATGTTAAATCTAGAAGGGGCACTGGTATTATTGTTGTTGGTCTCTTGGGCTAATGTGGTGTCTGCTGTGACGTTCTTTGTGATTGTAGAGAAGTTTTGAAGGGTTTGTTGCTGCTGCTGCTGCTGCTTCTGCTCATTTAGATTTGTGAGAGGGTGTTGTGTGTGAGGATTAATGGTCAAATATTGCTTGGTGAACCTTCTTGATTCCACAACGCTTTTAATGGTACCGCCATCCATGCTCCAAAGAACAACCATGACAAGGAAAGCAAAAGCTGCGAGCATGTGAAGACGCCATTGAAGCACAAAGTTTGAACGGTAAAAAAGCCATGATTGGTTCTCTCCCTTTTCAGGCATATCTGCTAAGAAAAAACACAAGAAAAGAAACAAAAGAAAGATAAATTTGACAAAAACAAGAAGTAGTATGCAAGTAAAGAGTTTTGTCTGGGAGACTATTATTTGACGACAAGAAGTCTAAATGGCACAACACACCAAGAACGATTTAATCTTCCTCTAAAAAAACAATAAGCCTCGATTTTCTCAAGATGATACACAAGGGAGGAGGTGTTGGAGGCTTACCTATTATTATTATTAGAAGCCCTTTTGAGAGCTGAAATTTTCTCTGTCAACCGAAAACGAAGGCAATGCTGTTATTATTAGTAGCAAATTCAGCAGTAGATTTTGCCTTTTTCATTTCTTTTCTTTTCTGTCCTTTCTTTTATTAGTTCTATCTGCCTGTCCGTTGTTACAATTGTCAAGGCGAAGAAAGTGAATAACACGGGGTTCGTTGTTAAACTGGAAAAGCCGTGTAGTTTGTAGACAGATAAATTCCCTTCAAGTGGCAGTCAATTCGGTTAACAATTATATCACAATCTAAATGAACTCGTGATGTTAAGTGTTTTAGGTGTTAAAGAGAACAAATATTATGTTTCAGGGTATTCAAACAAAAGAATAATAATTATGAAAGACAGTAGAGAGCTGTAATATGAAAATAATAAATTTAAATATGAAAACATGTTGTCATTGGATGATAGCAAAGAAGATGAGTCAATATTTAATAGTTATAGGATGTACACTTTAGGTTTAGATCAAGAAAGATAAAAATGATAAAAAATAAAACACATTTTTTATATAAGATACTATATACAAAATAAGATGTGTAATTTAATTATAAATATTGAAAAATATGCTAATGTGGCTAGCACTATTTTTATTACTAAATTAAATTTGTGTATTACTAAGCATACTAGACCTTATAGATTGCAATGGTTGAATGATAATGATAAAGTAAAATTGACTAAGTAGGTTGTAATTTCATTTTTGATTAGAAAGTGTATTAATAAAGTTTTGGGTGATGTAGTATCAATGCAAGCAAGTTATATCTTATTAAAGAGACCATGACAATATGATAGGAAAACAATTCATAATAAGGATAAAAATAGGTATACCATTGTAAAAGATGGAAAAACTATTACTATTATATCCTTTTCACCCAAACAAGTGTAAGGTTATCAAATAAAGCTAAAAGATGAGCGTGATATACCTTTTTCACCAAAACAAGTGTAAGGTGATCAAATAAAGCTAAAAGGTGAACATGAGATTATAGAGAGAAAATCAAAGTGAGGAACCAGGGGATTTAAAAAATTTATTTTCAAGTCCAAATTAGAGCAACAACAAAAAAGTCTGAATCTGTCCTCCAACCCGAGCACCGTTCACTATTTGGCCCATATCTGGAGTTGTAGAAGTCCAAATGACCTTAATTGTTTACACAAAGCAAGCTGAGATAATTTTTTACAACTTTCATGTTTTCAAGTTATTCTAATTTTGACGTTATCAATGATATTTTGGGCAGACAAAAGAAGATAAGGATTGTCACCAAGTCAAGAGTTGGTCACCCACTCATCAATTAGTCATCAAATCAATAGTTTCTAATTTTGGTCTATAAATGGAGGCATTTGCCATGCTTTTAAACATCTTAGTTTCTAGATGAAGATCATGCTTTTGCTTTCTTTATTTGTATTTTTTGTAATGTTTGTACTTTGTGCTTGACCGCTTTTTATGATCGGCTTGTTTTAACTCGCAAGTACACGAGTGTGCGATGTAGCAATTAACTCGGTAAGATCGAGGTCATGTCCACAAAGAGCTAGATCTAGAAAATAAGCTAGGTAACAAAAAAAACTCAAGAGAAATTAAATTAATAATAACTTGGTTGAAAATAATTGATGGATTTGTTTTCAAAGATGAAAATGTGTAAATAGATTTTAAATGATAAGAAAAAGTAAGTCTTGGTCCAAATCAATTTTAATGATGATGTATTTGTAATTCCTTCAAGATATATAAGATAACTCAACCTAATATCAACGATGGTGCTATTAGATCGGAAGATATTATAATGAAGTTTAAAAGGATGAAGATTGACTATTGTTTAAGAATGAACAAGTACTTTTATATTAAGTCAAACATTGAATCAAGCAATCTCTATACCAAAACTAAAGTTTGTGCATAAAAATTCAAGATTATAACATTACCTAAATGGTTTCTAAAATTTATTTGCAATAAAAAATCATTCATGAAGAAAATGAGAAGATAAATATTAAGATTCTTTCATATCTTAAAGAACTCACCTCAACCACCATCATCCTTGATTTGGATCCAAAAAAGAGATTAGCAAACCATGATTATATATAAGAACACTTCAATAAACATGAAATAACTTGAATCAAACTGAAATAATAAGTTTTACAAGCTAAAGAACCGAAATCTATAAAGAAGAATACAACACAATTTCAGTAAAAATTCGGACACAAATCTGATGCTAACTTTGGACAGCAATTTAGATCCTCTTTGAAGATTTTTCTGGAAAAGTCTATTAGAGACATATTGATTGGAAATTTTGTCACCTTTCCAGATCATTAAAGAACAGCTCATGTGGACACTTGAGTCAAAAGTTATGGGCAAAACATTGAAAGGTGTTCTGAAAAATCAAATCAGGATAGCTTTGCAACCACTTTGGTGCACGTTTTTCTTCCTCATTTATAAGCTGTCTCTTTCTTCTTTTTTACCCAAAATAATATAAAAATGTCCCCTCTAACTTTCCATCCATGTGCTTGCCTTCTTGGATCAATGGATTACCCAAAATAAATCAATTGTTATTTGTTGTGTGGACATGTAAGATCATGAATTATGTTTGGGCTAATTTGAAGGTTGATTTGGGGCTGATTTTAAGCATCAAATAAGTATACAAATGTACCTATTATTTGGGCTAAGATTGGCATTGAAACCTTGAGTATTTAATGGTTGAAGTTTGCACACAACATAAGGCAAGTTTGGGCTTGAAATAGATCATATAATATTCTTTTCTAGAATTGGAATAAAATTGATTTTTGAAACAAATTTGGAGCACTTATTTGAACCAAGATTTGCTTCAATCTTCAACTAAATATCTTTTCAATTCTTTATTCTAAATTCCGACGTTGAATTTTCTAAATTAATTTATTTAAGCTCCAAAAACCTATTGAAACATTAAAACAAACTTCATTACTAAAAAACACATCAATTATTATAAAAAAAACAAAAAAAAACAATAAATACATATGTAAAAGAAGAGACTTAATGACACTTTTTATGCACAATCAATTATTATAAAAAAATAAAAAAAACAATAAATACACATCAATTTTGCTAGTCCTTAAGTCAAACAAAACATAAAACGTTTGAAATAAAAAGAATAATAACAATCATAATTAGGCTCAATTCATCACACTTGAAGATTGATAAAAAAAATAAAGAAAAATAAGCATACTCACATTCTCTAAATCAAACATTGACACGATTAAAAGATTGATGTCTTCTCCCAAGTGCAGGAGTGTCGAAGTAATAAATAACCTGGCAAGACCGGGGTCGAACCACAAGGAGGTTAATTGTACAAATTATAGACAACATTTATAAACAACAATAATAGTAACAATAATAACAATAACAATAATAATAATAGCAATAATAATACTAATAGTAGTAGTAGTAGTAGTAGTAGTAATAATAATAACAATAATAATAAAGAAAAAGAAGAAGAAAATGAGATCTTTGAGATAGAATATTAATGCAAGAATTAAACAATGATAATAACAAATGTCAAGGTTAGAGGATTCAGTAATGGCATGTCAAACAAGTATAGTATAAACTTTTATTATTTAATTGAAAATCACACACAAAGGAGGTTCCAATCAGGTTATAGATTGTTAACATGATTACATTAGTCATCTTATTCGATTAATGCTAATACTTGTAAATTTCATCAAGCATTCATGATTATAACTTATGTTAACAACAAATCAAGTTCCTTTCATAGCTCAGGTGTCGGTTATACCATACAGTATGGGCTATGAAAGTGCCAAGTATTTGTTGTGCCAAGTGTTATAGTTACATTACATATAAATAAATCAACTTTCCACCCCTAATCAACACCTAAGAGTAATAATCTTTAATGGTTCATTCACATCAGGAATCGTTGATGAATGACTTTAAGTTAGGAATCATTTATGGATGACTAACTAAAAATGTTTGATTCATTTAAAATAATACTTTAATTTCTGAAAATTAAATTACAATATGTAGGTGTTATGCCTAAATTAACATCCAAAGTAATGACTTATTATAAGTTCATTTACCTTGAATATTTTAGGTGAATAACGTATCAAAAATTGAAAATATTCTTGGAGGTTAAACAAATATAACTAGGATCAATTAAGAATTTGTAAAAATATTGAAATGTTTTAAAAGTGGGTCAAAACCCTTAATGGATTTTGTAACCAAAATACAAATCCCAACATATACATGCATTAATGAACTTTGATTTTTCTATTATTTGAAACAAAAGACCATGTTCATGCACAAACATGTTGCAATGCTAAGGATAATGATGAAATGACCAAGAACAAAAAATAAAATAAGATATAAAATTAAAGGATTTAACTAAAAGCATTGAAACACAATATGAATTTTATAAACATTGCTCAATTTTTAAAATCTCATCACAAAACACATCAAAATCAATAATATACTAAAATAATTATTTAAAAGATATTTAAAATTTAAAATTATTCTAGGGTGGCTGAGAAGGTTTAAAAAGGGCTAGAATAGTGGCAAGATACTATGAGACAAAAAAACCCTATTATTGATAGGTGGTAACCATGATTGGTGTTTGATCAACTATGAAAAGGCCCAAATGGTGCGCCACTCATTTATTCTCCTTTATGTGGTGGCAATGTAGGTTAGCACTTGCTCGTGGTTGAGATCTAATGCCTTGAAAGTCTGGTATTGTCTAGATTTTCTCTCTCTAGTTGCTTACTTAGAGTTCATTATGTTATGGGGCTTATATGGTTATGTCATATTCAACAAGGAGAGAATAATGGCAGTGGTCTCACCTTGTTCAAAAGTCAAAGGAGAGAGAAATCAAATAGAAAAGTTTCAATGGTTGTTTTCTCTCTCTCTCTTTTTAACCTGCAACAATTCATGGTTTACTAGTTTTAATTCATTGATGGGTTTTATAGAGGGCTTTGAGATGAAGAGAATGGTAATCGTCTTTGTAGAAATGAAGGTTAAAGGTGAGCGAAATCAAGGAGAAAACTTTTATTTTTATAAAGAGAGATGAGGCTAGGGTTTTTTATAGGATAAAGGTAAGAGAAGACAAATAGTGTTCTTTTCTCCAAATTTCAGGTCATTTTCTATATATATGAAAAAAATTATAGTGGTTCTTGATATGCTTCCTAACCCAAACAAACTAGCAATTTGATATAAAGATGAAGGAAGGTAGGTTTGGTTATATGATTCTTTTTTAATAGTATTTAGGCTAAAAATCTCTTTGATAAGTCAAAGATGCCATAAAGGAACCCTATTATGATAAAGACATTATACTCTTTGTGATTAAGTGTGATAAGTCTAAATTGTTCTTCAAACAATTATGATAATGGGAGAACAAGAAAGAAAACTCTTTAAATGAGAAGGTAAAAAGTTTTATATTTTTCAAAAGTCTACTGTATTTTGTTTAGGACATCATTATATACTTAGAACAACCGTTAAAATCGAGAAAATACCAAAATAACATAATTGAAACCAAAATGAATAACTTTGATAAAAAAAACTAAACAAATAATACATATAATGCACACACTTTTTGACTTATAGAACACAAAAAAAAAATATATTAAAACAACTATAATTTTTCATACAAAACTTCAATGCATACATAATTAAACAAACTAGAAAGATGACATTCTAAACTTGCAAATATTTAGAATAAGATTATTTTTCAACGCTATAAGTAGTGAAAATTCAGGCTCAAATTGGCCTATCGACTAACAACAAATTCAAATTCTCCAAGACTCTTAAATCATGACTCAAGTCTTATTTGAAAACAAACAAACATATTTGAACATTTCCATATAGTTTATAAACCTTCAAACTCATCAAAACCCAGTCGCATTAATATGACATGTTAAGGTACTATGTAGTTGTTTTACTTAAGCATTCATATTAGACTATCTAAATACCAATACACATTAAAATAAGCTTTTTTATGTCAAAATCATGATACATAATGACTCTGTTTGTTTACGTGGTTGCGTCCACGTTTAGCTGCGTTTATAATTACAATGTGTTTGGTTAACAATGGGCCACACTTTTTTATGCATGGGTCCCACATAAATATGCATTGCAAACGTAGGAATGTTAGAAGCAAGTCTGTCTTGCTTTTACCATGGCTGCTGATTAAAAAACATGGAAAGTAGAGAATGAGAATAAAAAAAGAGAAGCTTTTGAATGCAGAGATTCCAAATTAGTTGATGTCATTGTTTTCCTATGATATTTTTATATTAAATGAGTATGATAATGACATAATCTTATTACTATTTTAGAAAAAATTATAATAACTTAGAAAAGAGATATATTTCTCGTATAAAATTTATTTAAAAAATTAATTTACTTTGTGTATTATCTATAAAAAAATATTTTTTAATTTTTAATTCATTTCCAAAAAATACATAGAGAATAAATAAATAATTTTTAAAATAAAAAGATATTAATAATTAATTAGTTTTATTATATATATATATATATAAAAATAATTTATTATATGTGTGGACCTAACACTTTGATTTATGTTTTGAAATTAAATGGTAATTATGAATATGTTTTTGTGATATTTAGAATTGTGTGTTTCTTTGATTTATGTTTTGAAATTAAGTTGTAATTATGAATATGTTTTTGTGATATTTAGAATTGTGTTTTTTTAATTAATTATTTTTTTATAATTTTTTATGTTTTTAATGAAACAATAAAAAACTACCGAATGTTTTGATGTGCGTCAACCACCACATTATATTTATGAATTTGTTGCAAGTCATGAAAACTGTAGTTGCAAGTCATGAAAATTGTAATTTTTGTCAGATGAAATTTATACATGATAGAATTGTAAATAGTTCAATGAAATAATAAAAAATACTTTATATCAAGTATTATTTATTTCATGATATAATAGGAGTAATTAATTCTATAATATTTAAATTTAAAACCATCAATATTAATATATATTTTTTAAAATTATTTTATAACCTCAATTTCAAAAAATTTGTTAACCAAACACATTAAACTACTTTTTCTTCGACCTCAATTTTAACCACAGTTTTAACCAAACACCTATTTTTTGAAATCAACCTCAACTAAAAGTACTTTTTATAAAATAATTTTTTTCAAACCACAACCACAACAGCTACCACAATGCCAAACACACTCAATATCACCCTTCAAGTAAAAAGTGATATTTTTCTTAAATCAGATTCGTCATCATCTTCTAAGTAAGGTGACAAGTCTTTTTACATTAAAAGTAGCTTTGTACTCACCAAAAAGGTGAGCCTTATAAGCATTATCATTCACCTTTTTGATAACCTAAAATGGTTTATCAACTCTAGGCAATAATTTAGAATTTTGATTGCTTGGGAATATGCCCTTGATAAGATGAATCAAAACAAGATCTCCCCACTCAAATCTAACCATTTTTTCCCCTTTATTAGCATGTTAGGCGTAATTTGTTGTCTTTTCCTCAATATGAGATTGAACCTGTCTAGGGAGTTTTTACATCATTTCTGTCTTTTTAACCCCACCCATAGAAGTCCTCTTATTAATCGAAATAGACACCAGATTAATAGGAACACAAGGGTTAAAACCATACATTATGATACGAATTAATGACTAAAAGAAGGTCTATAAATAAAAGGGAACTAGATAACAAAACCCGAACAACAATTTATAGTCTATGTTGTGTTGCCATATTGAACTTCGATTGATATGAAATCTTAAACCAACATTTAACAAAACATTTGAAACTCTAGGTAAATTTTTAGTATGATCTAAATGTTAGGTTGAGATTTACATCTTTTTTTTGTTGTAAAACTAGACAATTAGGAACATCACAATAAAAAACCAAGAATGATCGTTTTCCATTGCCCAAATTATATCATTCCCTCTCTATTTATGAAGATTCTTCTTGAAATCATCAAAAAGGAAAATTGATATGTCATTATCCTTCATGATGTTCATGTATTCTTTAAACCAATTAAGAAATCATGGGGTTAGAATTAGTTTTGCATTATGAGGAATCAAATCGTTATCGATTAAATCCTCTACTAAAATATTAGATTCTAAACTCTCCAGTCCAGTAACTAGAGTTGAAGTAGCCACTTCATTAGCCTCTTGTCAATGTTATAGAAGTTCTTTCCTCTTTGACAATCACCTCTTACAACACTATATTAAAGTTACAATACATAATAATATTAAATAGGCATGCCTTATCATCCACTTGCGTACATATTTTTGAATGATAAGCATTACTAATCTTTTTTATTTTTCATCCTTTCAGTGCTGAACTAAAGCTCTCCATTCTTGATGTTCTTTTTTTGTTTATGTATAAACCTTTGCAATTCATTCATCCCTATGCTCCTCTTTTGGCTCCACTTCAACCTTTACAACAACATTTCATTGCACCCTACTAGCTTACCTTTATTAGGGTTGAAAATTGTTTCTTTGCATTATTTGCATGAAGGCATCTATTTGATCAAGAATTCCTGTTATTTATTTTCAAATCTGATCATGAGATTGTTGCAACCCAATAAGTTATGCTTGTTCCAAACTAATTCCCCTAATAACTTTATCTTTTTTTTTAACCATAGTATAACAATTTCTCATGATTCACACATAAATATGCGATCTCAAGTTAGCCACATACAAAGCCTCAAATCAATTCTGAAACCTTGGCAATAAATGTCAAGATGATATGTCTAAGATTTCTAACCCAAACAAACTAACAATCTGATATAAAGATGAAGAAAGGTAGGTTAGGTTTGGTTATATGGTTTTTTTGTTGTTGTGGTGTTTAGGCTGAAAATCATATGATTTATAATGAAAATGAATGATAAAGTCTAAATGAAAGTCTTTGATAAGTCATAAAAACCATAAAGGAACTCCTATTACAATAAAATCACATGATTAGGAATGATAATGATATGATCCAAGCAAGGTCAAATTCGGATTTTGATATAAAATATGCATCCAGTTTTACAGAAACAATCATAATTCTCAATCCGACCATTGAATCGAGCTGAAATTGACCTTGCCTGGATCGTATCAAATAAGTTTGAATTGTTCTTCAACCAATTTTGAAAATGGGAGACTAAGGAAGAAAATTCTTTAAATGAGAAGTTAAAAAACTTTTATATTAAAAAGTCCTCATTTTGGTATGAGACATTACTATATATTTAGAACAACTCTCAAAGTCTAGGAAATACCAAAATGATATAATTGAAATTCAAATAAATAACTTCATTTAAAAAACTAAACAAATAATACATATACTACTACTGCACACATTCTTGACTTATAAAACACAGACATAGATAAACAGACATAAAACTTAAAATAACCATAACTTTTCATACAAAACTCTAATGCATGTATGGTTAGAAAACTAAAATGATAACATTTTGAACCTAAAACCATGTAGAATAGGCTTATTTTCCAATTCAATAAAGTGATGAAAATTCAGGCTCAAATTAACCTATAATTTTGACAGGAAACCTAAACTCTCCAAAACTTTCGAATCATAACCCAAGCCTTATTTGAAAATAAACAAACATATTTGAAAAATTTCCATTCTAGTTATAAGCCTCCAAACTCATTGAAACCTTAGTCACGTTAATTTGACTTATTAATGTATTTTGTAGTTGTTTCATCCAAGCTCTCATCATTGGACCATCTGAAAGCCCATACATCTTAGAATCAACCTCTTTCATGTTAGAATCATGATGCATATCATCTTTTTTATATGACTAGTGTCCTCTTGTTTTCTCTTTATTTTCAACACATATCATCTGAAAGCCCATGGTGATTATGGTTTTGGTGGAAGGGATGATGGATACGTTTTTTTAGGTAGGCATTACAAATTTTGATTATTTCTATTCGTTTATTTATTTATTTGTATCGAATCCATTTTTTTTAGATTTTAGAATGAAAAGTAACCCTTTATTTTTTGTATAATATTTTTTACTTTTTTTTCTTTCCATATTATTTTTTTTAAAAAAACTTCTTTGTAGTTTAATTAAGTTTCATGAAAATCAAGAAAAACCTTTACATCAAATACAAGAACAAGAATACAAACATTTAGAATATTGATTATTATAATTATTTTTTCTTTGTTCTCTTGAATATTCTCTACTACTAGTACTTGTTTCTGGACAGCTAATAAATTCCTTAAAATAAAAAAATAATTTCAACAAAAAACTTTAATTCTACAAGTATGAAAGGGAATAGGCTAATCTTTTTTATGACTTGTTATTATTAAGTATTAGAAAACAACCCATCAAATTCACATTTTTCTCTAATATATGGTATACAGTTCTACAATGACAAGAAAAAAGAAAAGACTAAAGAAATTATGTATAGGACCTTTAATGGGAACCTTTTGAAAATGAGCTTAAGCAACCTATAAGCAAAGACACCAATTTTTGAATGTCAAATAAATTAGATTTGATTGGAGTGTAACACAAAGATAACTTGTACCTAGACACCAACACTATTCAAAACAAAAAACCCCTACCTAACGAATATTGATTTGCGAATGAGAAGTATAAGGATGATGTCACAAAGCTAGTTGTTCTTTGATAAGTTGTTTTCAGTTTTTTTTTTGGTAAGTTGATGTATGTATTAAAAGAAAAAGATACAAAGATTATAAGGGGCATACCCCAAATTTATAATGAGAACAGAAACGTAAAACAATAGATGGCTACAGGCTAGCCACCAAACAGGAAACTCAGACCTAACTAGATTCCTTAGGGAAACCAAGACAACCAGCTAAATATCAAATGAAGAATCTCTGTTATTGACCCTCCAATCTCTCTGGATACTTTTGTTTTCATCTGTTGGTAGAACATTCCTCATCAAATCAAGCTTATCATGAATGATACATTCGATTTGATGAAAAACCAAATTCTGAGTTCTAGAGATTCCTGCAAACGTCCTTGCATTCAGTTTTCAGTTTTTTAGAGAACCAAGGAAAGGAGATTATCCTACCAACACACAAAAATTACAACAAAGAAGTTTATTGATCTAAAAATTACGTAACCTTAGATGATTGGTTATGCCTTTATTTATATTGACCCTAGATTTAAAGAAACCCTAATGAACCCCCCTTAGATGGGCTTATATGAAGCCCAATTACAATTAATGCAAATAAGAAATAATAACCCAAAAACTAAGAAGAAAATAATAAGAATAATAAAAATCCAAAAATTATCATCCTAAATATTCTAGAATCAGATTTTTCACTCTTAAAAAGTCCTAAATAAACTAGAAAAAATCTGATTTTAAAAATTTGTGTTGCTACCCACTTTTGATATCCTTGATTAACTTGGAGTTCCTTGTTTAAGTTGGACAAATAAGAAAACAAATTCCTTCTTTCTTAGAAAAAGCATTAAAGAGTCCTCCTCTCTTTAGGAATAAGATATGACTAAGTTCCTCACTTAATTAGGAGAATAAATTGCTGACTTTTTATCCTTATAGCATTAGGAAACAAAACAAGCCTGACAAGGTTGATATTGAGCAGGACATAATAATCCCTTGTTCCACACGAATTGGGGTCTTCTTGAACTTGAACTAAATGAATTAAAGGTTGTCCTTCATACTCCTTAAATGTCCCTCGCCCCTTTAGGTCCATTTTGCTCCATATGTTCTGACCAAGCCCATTTAATGCTTCTTTGCTCTAGCTCTTGTGATTGGTCCAATTAGCACTTCCAATGGATTGTTAGCTTGATTATGCTTGGTGTTGGATTAATCTGTATCAAAGCATTTATTGATTGTGTTTGCTATTAAGAAGTATTACGATGAGATTTTGTGTGTTGTTGTCCCAATGCATGCTAGTCACTTTTAGGGCATCCATAACAATTTGATCGGAAAGCGATTCATGATGGTTTTATAAATAGGTTCACTATTATAAAGGATGGTAAAACCATCACTCTTATACATCTTTCTCCAAAAAAAGTATATGATAATCAAATGAAATTAAAAAAATAATGTGAGGATGGAAAGAGTGAAAATTCACATGAGGACAATGGTGAGAGAAAACCATCAGATTCGGCTAAACCTAAATCATTAATTAAACTGGTTGAGAGTGGAGGTAAAAACCGAGGAGTGAAGAAAGTATGTGTGATAATAATATTGTTGAAAAATTAAAGAAACAACCTAATTTTATGTTAAAAGAGCTTAAATTAGATTTATGTTTTTCACTAATAAGTTGATGATCTTACTTGTATATATAAGGAGGTTATTTGAACACTAACAATCTTGATTCTGCTATTCCTAGTGTGGCTCTTTCTTTGATGCAGAAGTTTAATGATGTATTTCCTGAAGGCATCCCTAATGGATTACCACAATTAAGATTGAACATCATATTGACCTTATGTCGAGAGCTTCGATTCCTAACCATCGAGCCTATAGAAGCAACCCTGAGGAGACGAAGGAGCTTCAAAGGCAAGTAGATGAGCTGATGATGAAGGGGTATATTCATGAGAGTATAAGTCGTTGTGCTGGCCACGACTACTTATGCATAGAAGGATGGAGCATAGAGGACATATGTCGACCGTTGTGTCGTCAATAACATAACAATAAAGTATCGATATCTTATTTATAGTCGTGATGATGAGTGGAAAACTACATTTAAGACTAATATGCATCATGGGGATTATAATCCATATCGTAAAGTCGAACCTAATCTACTAGAAGATTCAGATGACTCAATAATAAGAGTGTGAGCGAAACAACTATAAAAGGCCTTGACGAGTCAAATTGGAATGATTGAAGCTACTTTGGAGTTAAAAGCTAGCAATTTGTTTGAAATTGGTTCAATGGTTATTATTTGCCTATAATTGAAACTTAGACATGGGAAAAGCCTTTAATGGTTCTTTTGATGTTGGGTTGCTTGGGTTTGGATTGATAATAAAAGCGAAGAAACTTGATGCTATTTACCATCAGAATAGCAGATGAATTTGAACCCGATTTTGAAATCATCCATTGCATGTAAAGACAAGATTAAGAGTTGTTCTTCCAAATTAATTTTGTAAGGAATCTTACCTGACTTATCACTCTTCAATCACAAAGAGTGTGGCATCTAGATCGACTTATCATAGTATCATTCTAGTCTATCCTCCATTTATTTACCTTAAAATCACTATAATCCAGCCTAAACACCAAAATAAAGATAACCAACTAGACCCATTCTTCATGCATTTTTGTTAGATTCATAGTTGTTGATTTTTAAATCGTTCGCGACATATCATCTTGTATCAGAGCATCAATTGCGATCTAAAGCAGGAGCCCAAAATAGGAGAAAGGCTTGCTAGAATTGAGGTTGATAGACTTAATTATGGATGGAGATAAAAAAGATTTACAAAGAGGGTTAAGTTTGGCTTACAATGATCTCATGATGAGATTCGAGATGAAATGACTAGAATTCGTGAACAGTTGAATACCTTTATGCAAATGATGTAAAGAAATAATTTGCAACCCTGACATAGGCAAGCATTTAGGGTGCCACGAAATGATGAATATCCAAATGGGGATGATGAGTCCAATAATAAGGGTAGATTAAAAGGGCAGAATTATTATCCTTATAATGGTCTCAAACTTTTTTTTTTGGTAAGTTAACATATGTATTAAAAGAAAACGGTACAAAGATTATTAAGGGCATACCCCAAACTTACAATGAGAATAGAAACGTAAAACAACAAATGGCTACAGGCTAGCCACCAAACAGAAATCTCAAGACCTAACTAGATTCGTTAGGGAAACCAATACAACCAGCTAAATATCAAATGAAGAATCTATGTTATTGACCCTGGAAGCTCTTTGGATCCTTTGGTTTTCATCTGTTGGAAGAACGTTCCTCATCAAATCAAGCTTATCACGGATGATACATTCGATTTAATCAAAGACCAAATTCTGAGTTCTAGATATTCCAGCAAAGGTCCTTGCATTCCTTTCTTGCCAGATATGATACACTATAGCTATAAAACTGAGTTTACGAGAAAAATTGATGAAACTTTTGCCATGCCAAGTGACAGCGGCCCATCGAATCCATTCATCCCATCCTTTTGTCATTCTTGGAATGTTGCATCTATCACAAACATCCCAGCAGATCGCTTTAGTATAGGAGCATTCAAAGAACAAGTGGTTGTGATCTTCGTTGTTGCGGAGACAGAGTGAGCATCTATTAGGACCATGTATACCAAATCGATGAAGTCTATCTTGAGTTGTGAGTTTCTGTTGGACAACCACCCATAGAAGAAACAAGTGTCTTGGAACAACATTCTTGAACCACACAATGCCATGCCATTCGACCATCGAATGATGAAATCTTAGTTGTTCCCAAGCTACTTTGACCAAGTACAATGTCGTTTGTTACCATAATGTGGTATTTTTCCCAAATCAGTACTAGATTATTCTCTTTATACCTATTCAAAAGCTTTCCTAAGTTAATCAAACAATTATCAAATGAATCACCATAAACAAAAATATCATCCATAAAAATCTAAAGAAAATATTCAACCATATTAGTAAATATACTAAGCATGCATCTTTAAAACGTGGCTGGTGCATTACATAATCCAAAAGGCATCCTTCGATATGTAAAAGTACCAAATAGATTAGTGAAAGTAGTCTTTTTTTGATCTTCCAATGCAATTTTAATTTGATTGTAACCTGAATAGTCATCTAAGAAATAATAAAAGTCATGAACTATAATGACTAGTACTTAGAAGTGTATTTTTATTAAGGTTTTATATTATCATTTTGCATTGGAAGTATTTATAACTCCTAAACTAAAGCATGTTTTATAATAACAGATCTAATGATATAAGATACCTTTAATTTGTAGTAAATGTTCATCCTAAATGCAGGCCTATCACATAAATTAAAGAATTAATTAATGAGTTGAAGTATTGAAATTAAAAGGACAAAGAGATGATCAAACTTAAAATAAAGATACTAATGTAGTCCAAACTAAAACACTAATCAGTAATTGGGTCATATCTGGAACTGTAGATCTCGAATTTAGGTTTACTTTATATTAATGGAAAGACATGAGAAGATAAGGTTGTCACCAAGTCAACAGTTGGTCACCCATTTATCAATTAGTCATAAAATCAATAGTTTTCAATTTTGGCCTATAAAATGAGGTATTTGTCATACATTTAGGCATCTTTATTTCCAGATCAAGATCATGCTTTTGCTTTCTTTCTTTGTATTGCTTATGTTTTGCTTTCATTAATATCAAGTTTATGCCTTTCATTTCCTTTCATTTACGTAGTTAACTTTTATCTTATTTATGTTCTTATTTTGTTTAATTATTTTTCTTTCTTTTATTATGTTTAGCTAAGTTTATTATGTCAAGGTGAAAAGGTTACACTAATGGTAGTAAATGTTCATCCTAAATGCAAGTCTATCACATAAATTAAAGAATTAATTGATGAGTTGAAGTATTGAAATTAAAAGGACAAAGAGATGATCAAACTTAAAATAAAGATACTAATGTAGTCCAAACTAAAACACTAATCAGTAATTGGGTCATATCTGGAACTGTAGATCTCAAATTTAGGTTTACTTTATATTAATGGAAAGATGACTAGTACTTAAAAGTGCATTTTTATCATGGTTTTATATCATCATTTTGCACTTGAAGTATCAATAACTCCTTAACTAAAATATGTTTTATAATAATGTATCTAATAATATAAGATACCTATAATTTATTGTAAATATCTATTTTTAATGCAGGCCTATCACATAAATGAAAGGATTGATTGATGACTTGAAGAACTTAAATTGCATGGATAAAGAGATGGTCAAACTTAGAGAAGAGATGTCGGTGCAATCCAAACCGGAATACTGTTCGGTAATTGGGTCATATCTAGAGCTACAGATCTCAGATTTAGGTCCAATTTATATGGATGGAAAGGTAAGACATAGGCCTACAACTTTCATATAGAGCCTAAGATCTCAAAAGGCCATTATCATGTCCAAATTGTAGCAACAACAAAGAAGCCTGAATCTGTCTTCCAGCCCGAGCACTGTTCGGTATTTTGGCCATATCTGGAGTTCTAGAAGTCCAAATGAGCTGAATTTTTTATATAAGAAAGCTGAGACAATTGGCTATAACTTTTATGTTACAACTGGCTCTAATTTTGACGTTATCAATGACGTTTTGGGAAAACAAGAGAAGATAAGGATTGTCACCAAGTCAAAAGTTGGCCACCCACTTATCAATTAGTCATCAAATCAATAGTTCCCAATTTTGGCCTATAAAAGGAGACATTTGCCATGCATTTAGGCATCTTGGTTTTCAGATCAAGATCATGCTCTTCCTTTCTCTCTTTGTATTTTTTGTAATGTTTATGCTTTCCTTCATTAATATCAAGTTTATGCCTTTCATTTCCTTTCCTTTACTTAGTTAACTTTTATGTTCTTATTTTTTTTATTTGTTTTCCTTTCTTTCATTATGTCTAGGTAAGTTAATTATGTCAAGGTGAAAAGATTACACTAATGGTTGAAGAATAAGTATAGTGTAAACTTAATATGGACCTTAATGTTTTATACTAACATGTTTTATATTTGTTATCTTGTTCACTCTTTAATACTTTGCTTGTTAAATGACTAATCTTGATTTATGTTGTATAACACTTGGTACAACAAATGCTTGGCACTTTCATGGCCCATAATGTATGGTATAACCGACACCTGAGCTATGAAAGGAACTTGATTTGTTGTTAACATAAGTTATAATCATGAATGCTTGACGAGATTTACAAGTATTAGCATTAATTGAATAAGATGACTAATGTAATCATGTTAACAATATATAATCTGATTGGAACCTCCTTTATGTGTGGTTTCCAATTCAATAATAAGAGTTTATACTATATTTGTTTGATATACCATTAGTGGAACCTCTAACCTTGACATTTGTTATTATTATTGTTTAATCCTTACATTAATTTTCCATCTTCAAGTTCTCATCATCTTCTTCTTCTTCTCTTTCTTTAGTACTACTACTACTACTACTACTACTACTACTACTACTACTACTACTACTACTACTACTACTACTATTATTATTATTATTATTACTACTACTACTACTACTATTGTTGTTGTTGTTATTGTTGTTTATAATTGTTGTCTATAATTTGTACAATTAACCTCCCTGTGGTTCGACCCCGGTCTTGCCGGGTTATTTATTACTTCGACACTCCTGCACTTGGGAGAAGACATCAACCTTTTAGTCGTGTCAAGTTTTTGGCGCCGTTGCCGGGGAGGTAAGTTCTTGTATAAATTATAGTATTTATTTTATTTTCTCTTTTCACTTTTCTTGTATATAACTTTATTTCTTTTCTTTTGTTTCTTTTTATTTTGTTTTCTTCCTCCTTCTTTTGCTTTTTTTTTTTATTCCTACACGTGCATGAGAGTGTGGTCACGTACATCAAGTGGTAGACTTTGTAGGATATCCTCATCATTTTTAGAAAATATGGCCGAAGAAGATAATCAAAATGAGGTATAATGAGAATAACCGTGCTAGAACACTTAGAGACCACATGAATCCCATAAGAACAAGTGCACCATCATGCATAGTTTTTGCTCCTGATGCATCTCATTTTAATTTTAAACCAGGTATTATTCAACTTTTACCTTCTTTTCATGGTTTAGAATTGGAAAATCCATACTTGCATTTAAGAGAATTTGAGGAGGTCTTTAACATATATAATAATTTAAATTATAGCATGAACACCATTAGATTAAAGCTTTTTCCTTTTTCATTGAAAGATAAAGCTAAAACATGGCTACAAAATTTGAGACCAGGATCCATTCGTGCTTGGGATGAAATGCAATAATAGTTTTTAAAGAAGTTTTTCCCATCTCATAAAACAAACTCTTTCAAGAGACAAATCACCACTTTCACTCAAAAACCAGGAGAAACATTTTACAAATGTTGGGATAGGTATCGAGACTTGCTTAGTACTTGCCCTCATCATGGTTTTGAAACATGGAGATTGGTTTCACATTTCTATGAAGGGTTAACACCTAAAGATAAACAAATGGTTGAATTGATGTGCAATGGAACTTTTGAAGATAAAGACCCTGATGAAGCAATGGAGTACTTAGACTTGTTGGCTGAAAATGCTCAAAATTGAGACACCGCGGGTACTTATGAGGCACCGAGTAAAACTCAACCTCATATATCTAGTGGAGGTATGTACAACCTTAGGGAAGATCATGACCTTCAAGCCAAGTTTGCATCTTTAGCTAGAAAAGTCGAGGCACTAGAATTGAAAAAGAGTGGTCAATTTAAATCTATTGAAAACATTGTATGTCAAATATGTGAAACAAATGAACACTCAACTAGTAACTGTCCAACCATGCCTTCTTTTAAGGAATGTCTCCATGAACGTCTCCATGAACAAGCCCATGCTTTAAACGGTTTCGAAAGGCCCAATCATAACCCATATTTGCAAACATACAACCCTGGTTGGAGAAATCACCAAAATTTCAGTTGGAAGAGTGATAATGCATAAACTTCACAACCACAGTTTCAAGCACACCATAATTTCCAAAATTCTTATGGATATGCACCTTCTTATGCTCCACCTCTTAGAAGTAATTTTGTGAAAACTTTGTATGCATTCATTGAAAAGCAAGAGACAATCAACACTCAACTTACTCAAAGCATAACAGATTTTAAAGACACTTTTGCAAAATTCACATCTGCTCTCAGTTTTCAAGAGCAAGGTAAGTTTTCATCTCAACCACAGCAAAATCTCAAGGGGCAATATGATGCAAATGTAAGTAGTTATGGAAGTCAACACATGGATCAAGTCAAATTAGTCATTACTCTTCGCAATGGTAAGGTTATTAAAAAACCCACTCTTGAACCTTGTGAGAAAGATGATGAGTCAATCTCTAAGGGTAAGGAAGGGGTTGAATCTGAATATTGCAAGGAAAAGACTGATTCCCTGCCAGCACTTTTATTTCCTCATGCCATGACCAATCAGGAAGAAATTGATCATGAAAAAGGCACCGAAAATGTTGATGCGGATCTTTTATCAAAAGTGACAACAGATTCGACATCCGACATCACACCAATCAATTATTACTTTCCTGATGAATCTCTACTTTCTCTTAGTTCAATGCCTTGGTTTGCTAAAAATATGTATTTTCTTGCTTCAGGATTTTTACCAGCTCATTGGAGTACCGAAGACAAAAGAAATTTTTTGAGCAATGTGCAAAATGTTTATTGGGATGACCTTTACTTATTCAATTATTGTCCTGATCAAATATTTTAAATATACATTCCCGACAATGAGGTAAGTGATGTTATTAAATTTTGTCACTCTAAGGCATGTGGGGATCATTTCTTGTCAAAAAAGAGGATTGAAGAAATCTTACAAAGTGGATTTTACTGGCCCACCATATTCAAGGGTTCACATGGATTCCGTAAAAACTATGAAAATTATCAAAAGGTGAGATTTATTTCAAAACACAGAGAGTCTTTAGATAACCTTCTATTGACTCTTAAGTCTCATCATAGTCGAGATAAGCATCATGCAATTCATGACTTATGAACCCATTTTCATAAAGAACATGATCGACTTAGTCTTGGGAATCTGACTAAAAAAGACCCTGTTTGCCAGTTTTTAAGAAAACTGGATGGGAAGCCTATCCCCGACCCATAGAGGGCGTTTAAGCCGTTCTTGGACGTAAAACCAAGGGAAGATGTGAGCCACAATCACAACTACCTGTATATACATATGCTTTTTCAAAAGTAAATAAATAAATAAATAAATAAAAAGAGAGAGAGAGAGAGAGAGTGTGAGACTCCAGCTAGCCTACATATAGGTGTTATGATTGCCTTTCTAATTTCTTATCTATAAAACCCTCTTTTCCTTCCTTTCATTTCTACTCAACCCATACATTCAACAAATACAGAAGTGTGTAGAAATGGCAAGTTCCTCAATTCATCAAATAAGAAATATTTGTGTTTTCGGTGGATCTAGTCTTGGGAAAGAAAAGGAGTTTCTAGAATCAGCAAATCATCTTGGTCAGGTGCTAGCTGAGTGAAAGATTCATTTAGTGTATGAGGGAGGCAGTCTTGGGTTAATGGGAGGTGTGTCAATAGCTGTATTTTTAGGAGGTAGTCAAGTTTTGGGAGTCGTCCCTGAAGCTTTGGCACAAGGGGACATCATTGGAACAACAATTGGAGAGGAACTTCAGGTCTCTACAATGTCGGCTCGAATGAATGCAATGTTTAACCATGCTGATGCTTTCATTGCTTTACCAGGTGGTCTAGGCACATTGGAAGAGATCTTTCATATTTCCTCTTGGGCTCAATTGCACATTCACCATAAACCCATTGGTTTGTTAAATGTTAATGGTTATTATGATAAGTTGTTGTCTTTTCTTGATCATGCTGTGGAACAGGAATTTTTAACATCTTCTGCACGACAAATCATAATCTCTGCTACTACTGCTGAACAATTGATTGACCAACTACAATCTTTTATTCCTGTGATTGATCCTTCCATGAGTCGCATAAATTGGTCATCTACGGGAAGCCGTAAATAGCTTAGATTGGATTTGAGCCTTCATTTGTGAATTTTTGTGTCTTTTGGTTTTATTATTGTGTTTTGTTATTTCTTATTTTTTTAGTGTGTTTCAGGTTTTGTCAGTGTTCGTTATTTCAGGTGATATCTTCTATACTCTATCTTTCTACCTTAGAACATTGAGGACAATGTCTCGTTTTGGTTGGGGGGAGAGGGTAGTAGTTGATAAAAAAAAAATTGTTTTTCATTTCATAAAGCATGTGCATAATTGTTGTTACTAGGATGGCAGAGTAAAGGAGTTCTTTTGTTAAAGTGACTCTTGAGACGCATCTTAGTAACCATTCTTAACAAGGTCTATTATAATACTTCCTGAAATATTCAGGTTTACAAACTCTCGTATTGTTACCACTTAATTCTGCTCATATACTTATTTAACATGTATTTTTAAACCTTAATTTACACACACACACTTTAACATATGATTGTGGGTTGCATATTGGATTATTACATTATTTATGTTTTTTTGTTAAAGGTAACAACTAAGGGAAAGGGACTGTATATAATTAAAAAAAAACATGAAAAAAAAAGAAAAAAAGAAAAAAGAAAAAAATGATGATAATAAAAATGTAGATAAGTTTGGTTTCGTAGCCTCCCTAACCTAAGCAATTAAGCTCGAAGGGGTGTTTTAACACCTAATACCCTAAAGTCAACTGACTTGGGAGCTATTGGCCCAACGCTTGTTACATGGGTTGAGTAGAAAAGCTTAAGGGAATCAAACATTGCACTATCTATATATCAGTATCTGCGACCGGAGTTACTAAGCTCGTTGGGGTGTCTTAACACTTAATGCCCTAACACCAACTGGTTTGGGAGTCATTAGCTGAAAGCTCGTTACATGGGTTAAAGATGCATGATGTTTTTAAATTATATGTATATATTTTTTTTAAAAAAAAAAGACAAAAAAAAGACAAAAATAATAATCCTAACCCAAGGAAGTTAACCTTAAACATTAGAACAAAAATTTTGTTTTCTTCCAAGAAAAGCCCCATAATTATGTGTTGATACATTGAGCACAAAAGAAAGGTTTATTAATATCTTGTTAAGTGGTATTGAACAGATATATAAATTTAATGAGAGTTTGTTTATCTGGATAGATTAATGGAAGTTAAATGATGAATACCTTGCTTTGTGAAATTTGCAAATTGTTGTAACGCTTTGATTACTAGGGACTAGTAATAAGCTGGTTGAGGGGTGTGATTAGTACTTAAAAGTGCATTTTTATCATGGTTTTATATCATCATTTTGCACTTGAAGTATCAATAACTCCTTAACTAAAATATGTTTTATAATAATGTATCTAATAATATAAGATACCTATAATTTGTTGTAAATATCTGTTTTTAATGCAGGCCTATCACATAAATGAAAGGATTGATTGATGACTTGAAGAACTTAAATTGCATGGATAAAGAGATGGTCAAACTTAGAGAAGAGATGTCGGTGCAATCCAAACCGGAATACTATTCGGTAATTGGGTCATATCTGGAGCTACAGATCTCAGATTTAGGTCCAATTTATATGGATGGAAAGGTAAGACATAGGCCTACAACTTTCATATGGAGCCCAAGATCTAAAAAGGCCATTTTCAAGTCCAAATTGTAGCAACAACTAAGAAGCCCGAATCTGTCTTCCAGCCCGAGCACTGTTCGGTATTTTGGCCATATCTGGAGTTCTAGAAGTCTAAATGAGCTAAATGTTTTACACAAGAAAGCTGAGACAATTGGCTACAACTTTCATGTTTACAACTGGCTCCAATTTTGACGTTATCAATGACGTTTTGGGCAAACAAGAGAAGATAAGGATTGTCACCAAGTCAAAAGTTGGCCACCCACTTATCAATTAGTCATCAAATCAATAGTTCCCAATTTTGGCCTATAAAAGGAGGCATTTGCCATGCATTTAGGCATCTTGGTTTTCAGATCAAGATCATGCTCTTCCTTTCTCTCTTTGTATTTTTTGTAATGTTTATGCTTTCCTTCATTAATATCAAGTTTATGCCTTTCATTTCCTTTCCTTTACTTAGTTAACTTTTATGTTCTTATTTTGTTTATTTGTTTTCCTTTCTTTCATTATGTCTAGGTAAGTTAATTATGTCAAGGTGAAAAGGTTACACTAATGGTGGAAGAATAAGTATAGTGTAAACTTAATATGGACCTTAATGTTTTATACTAACATGTTTTATATTTGTTATCTTGTTCACTCTTTAATACTTTGCTTGTTAAATGACTAATCTTGATTTATGTTGTATAACACTTGGTACAACAAATGCTTGGCACTTTCATGGCCCATAATATATGGTATAACCAACACCTGAGCTATGAAAGGAACTTGATTTGTTGTTAACATAGTTATAATTATGAATGCTTGACGAGATTTACAAGTATTAGCATTAATTGAATAAGATGGCTAATGTAATCATGTTAACAATATATAATCTGATTGAAACCTCCTTTATGTGTGGTTTCCAATTCAATAATAAGAGTTTATACTATATTTGTTTGATATACCATTAGTGGAACCTCTAACCTTGACATTTGTTATTATTATTGTTTAATCCTTACATTAATTTTCCATCTTCAAGTTCTCATCATCTTCTTCTTCTTCTCTTTCTTTAGTACTACTACTACTACTACTACTACTACTACTACTACTACTACTACTACTACTACTATTATTATTATTATTACTACTACTACTACTACTACTATTGTTGTTGTTGTTATTGTTGTTTATAATTGTTGTCTATAATTTGTACAATTAACCTCCCTGTGGTTCGACCCCGGTCTTGCCGGGTTATTTATTACTTCGACACTCCTGCACTTGGGAGAAGACATCAACCTTTTAGTCGTGTCAAAAGACATGAGAAGATAAGGTTGTCACCAAGTCAACAGTTGGTCACCCATTTATCAATTAGTCATAAAATCAATAGTTTTCAATTTTGGCCTATAAAATGAGGTATTTGTCATACATTTAGGCATCTTTATTTCCAGATCAAGATCATGTTTTTGCTTTCTTTCTTTGTATTGCTTATGTTTTTCTTTCATTAATATCAAGTTTATGCCTTTCATTTCTTTTCATTTACTTAGTTAACTTTTATCTTATTTATGTTCTTATTTTGTTTATTTATTTTTCTTTCTTTTATTATGTTTAGCTAAGTTTATTATGTCAAGGTGAAAAGGTTACACTAATGGTGTAGGAATAAGTATAGTGTAAACTTAATATGAACTTTAATATTTGATACTAACATGTTTTGTATTTTCTATCTTGTTCACTCTTTAATACTTTGCTTGTTAAATGATTAATCTAGATTTATATTATATAATACTTGGTACAACAAATACTTAGCACTTTCATAGCCCATACTGTATGGTATAACCAATACTTGAGCTATGAAAGGAACTTGATTTGTTGTTAACATAAGTTATAATCATGAATGCCTAACAATATTTACAAGTATTGGCGTTATTCAAATAAGATAACTAATGTAATCATATTAACAATTTATAATCTCATTAGAACCTCCTTTGTGTGTGGTTTCCAATTGAATAATAAAAGTTTGTACTATACTTATTTGACATACCATTAGTGGATACTCTAACCTTGACATTTGTTGTTATCATTATTTAATCCTTATATTAATCTTCCATCTCAAAGTTCTCATCAACTTCTTTATTATTATTATTATTATTATTACTACTACTATTACTATTATTACTAGTAGTAGTATTATTGTTATTGTTACTTTTGTTGTTGTTATTGTTGTTGTTGTATTATTGTTATCTATAATTTATACAATTAACTTCTCTGTGATTCGACCCCGGTCTTGCCCAGTTATTTATTACTTCGACACTTCTACACTTAGTAGAAGATATCAATCTTCTGGTCATGTCATGCAACTCTTTCTAGGATTTGGTTCATAAAAGGTAAATAAAAATGATCTTTTCTAATCATTGAATTAAATTTTCTATAGTCAAACTTATAGTCAATGCACATGCACTAACTAGTAAAAGTCCTAATTGGAATTAACTCATTTTTCTTATTTGTTATCATAGTGATTCCAAACTTCTTGGGTACAACTTAGGTAGGACTTACCCATTTACTTTTAGAAATAGGATAAATGATTCCATTATCTAGAAGCTTAATGACTTCATTTTTCACTACTTCTTTCATATTAGGATTAAGCCTTCATTACATTTCTCTAGAGGGTTTAGCATTTTTCTCTAAATAAATTTTATGTGTGCAAATCAAAGGACTAATTCCTTTTATATCAACTATGGTCTATTGTAATATATTTTTGTGCATTTTTAGAGTTTATAAGAACTTACCTTCTAAAAGTGTATTAAGTTTGGAAGAGATTATCACCGAAAAAGTTTTATTTTCTCGCAAAAATGAGTATTTGAAATTGAATGGTAATGACTTTAAATCAACTTTGGGTGATTGAACACTTGAAGGTGTGGACTTAATTAATCGTGGTGGCAATTCCTTAATTTGTGGTCTCCAATTACTTGCTTTTGATTCTTCTTGAAAATAAACCATTTGCAAATCATCAAATTCATCAATCTCAGTTTTGCTGGAAGTGGTTTAAATTGATCATGAACTAATTTTGTAGTAAAGTCCACTTCTTGTAAAATCATTATCATCTACAGGTTGCTTGCAAATGTTAAAAGTATTCATCTCCAATGTCATGTTTCCAAAAGATAGCTTCATTAGTCCATTTCAACAATTAATCAATGCATTGAAAGTTGCAAGAAATGAATGTCCTCAAATAACAGGAAATGAATTACATGCTTTAATAGGGTGTGTGATTAGTACTTAAAAGTGCATTTTTACCAAGGTTTTATATCATCATTTTGCACTTGAAGTATCAATAACTCCTTAACTAAAACATGTTTTATAATAATATATCTAATAATATAAGATACCTTTAATTTATAGTAAATGTTCATTTTAAATGCAGGCCTATCACATAAATGAAAGGATTGATTGATGAATTTAAGATCTGAAATTGAAAAGATAAAGAGATGATCAAACTTAGAAAAGAGATGTCGGTGCAATCCAAACCAGAATACTGTTCGGTAATTGGGTCATATCTGGAGCTATAGATATCAGATTTAGGTTTACTTTATATGGATGGAAAGTTATGTCATAAGTCTACAACTTTAATATGGAGCCCAAGATCTAAAAATGTCATTTTCAAGTCCAAATGGTTGCAACAACAAAGAAACCCGAATCTGTCCTCCAACCTAAGCACTATTCTGTATTTTGGCCATATCTGGAGTTCTAGGAGTCCAAATGAGCTGAAGTTATTACACACGAAAGTTGAGACAATTTCCTACAACTTTCATGTTTTCAAGTGGCTTCAATTTTGACGTTATCAATGATGTTTTGGGCAGACAAGAGAAGATAAGAATTGTCACGAAGTCAAGAGTTGGTCACCCACTCATTAATTAGTCATCAAATCAATAGTTCCCAATTTTGGGCTATAAAAGGAGGCATTTGCCATTAATTTAGGCATCTTGGTTTCCAGATCAAGATCATGCTCTTCCTTTCTCTCTTTGTATTTTTTATAATGTTTATACTTGTTTGACATACCATTAGTGGATCCTCTAACCTTGACATTTATTGTTATTGTTGTTAAATCTTTACGTTAATATTCCATCTCAAAGTTCTCATTTTCTTCTTCTTCTTCTTCTTCTTCTTCTTCTTCTTCTTTATTATTATTGTTGTTGTTGTTGTTGTTATTGTTGTTGTTGTTATTGTTGTTCTTTATAATTTGTACAATTAACCTCCCTATGGTTCAACCCCGGTCTTGCTGGGTTATTTATTACTTTACCACTCCTGCACTTGGGAAAAGACATCAATCTTTTAGTCGTGTCAAGTTTTTGGTGTCGTTGCTGGAGAGGTAAGTTTTGTATAAATTATAATATTTATTTTATTTTCTCTTTCCACTTTTCTTGTATATAACTTTGTTTCTTTTCTCTTGTCTCTTCTTCTTTTGTTTTCTTTTTCATTTTATTCTATTCCTATATGTGTATGAGAGTGTGGTCACGTACATCAAGTGGTAGACTTTGTAGAGTATTCTCATCATTTTCAGAAAATATGGCCGAAGAAGATAATCAATCACTTCATAATGAGAATAATCGTGCTCGAACACTTAGAGACCATATTAATCTCACAAGAACAAGTTCACCATCATGTATAGTTTTTCCTCCCGATGCATCTCATTTTAATTTAAGCCAGACATTATTCAACTTTTACCTTCTTTTCATGGCTTATAATTGGAAAATTCATACTCGTATTTAAGGGAATTTAAGGAGGTTTGCAACACATATAATAATTTATATTGTAGCATGAACACTATCAAATTAAAGCTTTTTTCTTTTTTATTAAAAGATAAAGCTAAAACATGGCTACAAAATTTAAGACTAGGATCCATTCGTGTTTGGGATGAAATGCATCAATAGTTTTTAAAGAAGTTTTTCCTACCAGGAGAAACATTTTACTAATGTTGGGATAGGTATCAAGACTTGCTTAGTAGTTGCCCTCACCATAGTTTTGAAACATGGATATTGGTTTCACATTTCTATGAAAGGTTAACACCTAGAGATAGCCAAATGGTTGAATTGATGTGCAATGAAACTTTTAAAGATAAAGATCCTGATAAAGCAATGGAGTACTTAGACTTGTTAGCTGAAAATGCTCAAAATTCGGACACCGCTGGTACTTATGAGGCACCGAGTAAAACTCAACCTCATATATCTAGTGGAGGTATGTACAACCTTAGGGAGATCATGACCTTCAAGCCAAGTTTGCATCTTTAGCTAGAAAAGTCGAGGCACTAAAATTCAAAAAGAGTGGTCAATTAAAATATATTGAAAATATTATGTGTCAAATATGTGAAACAAATGAACACTCAACCAATAATTTTCCAACCTTGCCTTCTTCTAAGGAATGTCTCCATGAACAAGCTCATGCTTTAAATAGTTTCCAAATAGCCAACCACAACCCATACTCACAAACATACAACCCTGGTTGGGGAAATCACCTAAATTTTAGTTGGAAGAGTGAGAACAATAATGCACAAACTTCACAACCACCATTTCAAGCACACCATAATTTCCAAAATTCTTATGGATATGCATCTCCTTATGCTCCATGATTAGTACTTAAAAGTGCATTTTTATCATGGTTTTATATCATCATTTTGCACTTGAAGTATCAATAACTCCTTAACTAAAGCATGTTTTATAATAATATATCTAATAATATAAGATACCTTTAATTTATGGTAAATGTTCATTTTAAATGCAGGCCTATCACATAAATGAAAATATTGATTGATGACTTTAAGAACTTAAATTGTAAGGATAAAGAGATGGTCAAACTTAGGAAAGAGATGTCGGTGCAATCCAAAACAAAACACTGTTCGGTAATTGGGTCATATCTGGAGCTACAGATCTCAGATTTAGGTCCAATTTATATGGATGGAAAGGTAAGACATAGGCCTACAACTTTCATATGGAGCCCAAATCTAAAAAGGCCATTTGCAAGTCCAAATTGTAGCAACAACAAAGAAACCCGAATCTGTCTTCCAGCCCGAGCACTGTTCGGTATTTTGGCCATATCTGGAGTTCTAGAAGTCCAAATGAGTTGAATGTTTTACACAAGAAAGCTGAGACAATTTCCTATAACTTTCATGTTTTCACCTGGCTCTAATTTTGATGTTATCACTGACGTTTTGGGCAGACAAGAGAAGATAAGGATTGTCACCAAGTCAAAAGTTGGCCACCCACTTATCAATTAGTCATCAAATCAATAGTTCCCAATTTTGGCCTATAAAAGGAGGCATTTGCCATGCATTTAGGCATCTTGGTTTCCAGATCAAGATCATGCTCTTCCTTTCTCTCTTTGTATTTTTTGTAATGTTTATGCTTTGCTTTCATTAATATTAAGTTTATGCCTTTCATTTCCTTTCCTTTACTTAGTTAACTTTTATGTTCTTATTTTGTTTATCTATTTTGCTTTCTTTCATTATGTCTAGCTAAGTTATTTATGTCAAGGTGAAAAGGTTACACTAATGGTGTAAGAATAAGTATAATGTAAATTCAATATGGACTTTAATGTTTGATACTAACATGTTTTATATTTGTTATCTTGTTCACTCTTTAATACTTTGCTTGTTAAATGACTAATCTTGATTTATGTTGTATAACACTTGGTACAACAAATGCTTGGCACTTTCATAGCCCATAATGTATGGTATAACCGACACCTGAGCTATGAAAGGAACTTGATTTGTTGTTAACTTAAGTTATAATCATGAATGCTTGACGAGATTTACAAGTATTAGCATTAATCGAATAAGATGACTAATGTAATCATGTTAACAATCTATAATCTGATTGGAACCTCCTTTATGTGTGGTTTCCAATTGAATAATAAGAGTTTATACTATACTTGTTTGACATACCATTAGTGGATCCTCTAACCTTGACATTTGTTATTATCATTGTTTAATTGTTGCATTAATATTTCATCTCAAAGTTCTCATCATCATCATCTTCTTCTTCTTCTCTTTCTTTATTATTATTATTATTATTATTATTATTATTATTATTGTTATTGTTGTTGTTGTTGTTGTTATTGTTGTTTATAATTTGTACAACTAACCTCCCTGTGGTTCGACCCCAGTCTTGCCGGGTTATTTATTACTTTGACACTCCTGCACTTGGGAAAAGACATCAATGTTTTAGTCGTGTCACTCCACCTCCTAGAAGAAATCTTAAGGAAACATTGCATGCATTCATTGAAAAGCAAGAGACAATCAATACTCAAATTTCTCAAAACATGATATATTTTAAAGATACTTGATTAGTACTTAAAAATGCATTTTTATCATGGTTTTATATCATCATTTTGCACTTGAAGTATCAATAACTCCTTAACTAAAATATGTTTTATAATAATGTATCTAATAATATAAGATACCTATAATTTGTGGTAAATGTCTATTTTTAATACAGGTCTATCACATAAATGAAAGGATTGATTGATGACTTGAAGAACTTAAATTGCATGGATAAAGAGATGGTCAAACTTAGAGAAGAGATGTCGGTGCAATCCAAACCGGAACACTGTTTGGTAATTGGGCCATATCTGGAGCTACAGATCTCAGATTTAGGTCCAATTTATATGGATGAAAAGGCAAGACATAGGCCTACAACTTTCATATGGAGCCCAAGATCTAAAAAGGCCATTATCAAGTCCAAATTGTAGCAACAACAAAGAAGCCCGAATCTGTCTTCCAGCCCGAGCACTGTTCGGTATTTTGGCCATATCTGGAGTTCTAGAAGTCCAAATGAGCTGAATGTTTTACACAAGAAAGCTGAGACAATTGCCTACAACTTTCATGTTTGCACCTGACTCCAGTTTTGACGTTATCAATGACGTTTTGGGCAGACAAGAGAAGATAAGGATTGTCACCAAGTCAAAAGTTGGCCACCCACTTATCAATTAGTCATCAAATCAATAGTTCCTAATTTTGGCCTATAAAAGGAGGCATTTGCCATGCATTTAGGCATCTTGGTTTCCAGATCAAGATCATGCTCTTCCTTTCTCTCTTTGTATTTTTTGTAATTTTTATGCTTTGCTTTCATTAATATCAAGTTTATGCTTTTCATTTTCTTTCCTTTACTTAGTTAGCTTTTATGTTCTTATTTTGTTTATTTATTTTTCTTTCTTTCATTATGTCTAGCTAAGTTAATTATGTCAAGGTGAAAAGGTTACACTAATGGTGTAAGAATAAGTATAATGTAAACTTAATATGGACTTTAATGTTTGATACTAACATGTTTTATATTTGTTATCTTATTTACTCTTTAATACTTTGCTTGTTAAATGACTAATCTTGATTTATGTTGTATAACACTTGGTACAACAAATGCTTGGCACGTTCATAGCCCATAATGTATGGTATAACCGACACCTGAGCTATGGAAGGAACTTGATTTGTTGTTAACATAAGTTATAATCATGAATGCTTGACGAGATTTACAAGTATTAGCATTAATTGAATAAGATGACTAATGTAATCATGTTAACAATATATAATCTGATTGGAACCTCCTTTGTGTGTGGTTTCCAATTCAATAATAAGAGTTTATACTATACTTGTTTGATATACCATTAGTGGAACCTCTAACCTTGACATTTGTTATTATTATTGCTTAATCCTTACATTAATATTTCATCTCTAAGTTCTCATCATCATCATCATCTTCTTCTTCTCTTTCTTTATTATTATTATTATTATTATTATTAGTAATACTACTACTACTACTACTACTAGTATTATTATTATTATTATTATTATTATTATTATTATTATTATTATTGTTGTTGTTGTTGTTGTTGTTGTTGTTGTTGTTATTGTTATTGTTATTTTATAATTGTTGTTTATAATTTGTACAATTAACCTCCCTGTGGTTCGACCCCGGTCTTGCCGGGTTATTTATTACTTCGACACTCCTGCACTTGGGAGAAGACATCAACCTTTTAGTCGTGTCAAGTTTTTGGCGCCGTTGCCGGGGAGGTAAGTTCTTGTATAAATTATAGTATTTATTTTATTTTCTCTTTTCACTTTTCTTGTATATAACTTTGTTTCTTTTCTTTTGTTTCTTTTTATTTTGTTTTCTTCCTCCTTCTTTTGCTTTCTTCTTCTCTTTTATTCTATTCCTATACGTGCATGAGAGTGTGGTCACGTACATCAAGTGGTAGACTTTGTAGGGTATCCTCATCATTTTCAGAAAATATGGCCGAAGAAGATAATCAATCACTTCATAATGAGAATAATGAGAATAATCGTGCTAGAACACTTAGAGACCACATGAATCCCACAAGAACAAGTGCACCATCATGCATAGTTTTTCCTCCTGATGCATCTCATTTTAATTTTAAACCAGGCATTATTCAACTTTTACCATCTTTTCATGGTTTGGAATTGGAAAATCCATACTTGCATTTAAGGGAATTTGAGGAGGTGTGCAACACATATAATAACTTAAATTGTAGCATGAACACCATCAGATTAAAGCTTTTTCCTTTTTCATTAAAAGATAAAGCTAAAACATGGCTACAAAATTTGAGACCAGGATCCATTCGTGCTTGGGATGAAATGCAACAACAGTTTTTAAAGAAGTTTTTCCCATCTCATAGAACAAACTCTTTCAAGAGACAAATCACCACTTTCACTCAAAAACCAGGAGAAACATTTTACAAATGTTGGGATAGGTATCGAGACTTGCTTAGTACTTGCCCCCATCATGGTTTTGAAACATGGAGATTGGTTTCACATTTCTATGAAGGGTTAACACCTAAAGATAGGCAAATGGTTGAATTGATGTGCAATGGAACTTTTGAAGATAAAGACCCTAATGAAGCAATGGAGTACTTAGACTTGTTAGCTGAAAATGCTCAAAATTGGGACACTGCAGGTAGATATGAGGCACCGAGTAAAACTCAACCTCATACATCTAGTGGAGGTATGTACAACCTTAGGGAAGATCATGACCTTCAAGCCAAGTTTGCATCTTTAGCTAGAAAAGTCGAGGCACTAGAATTGAAAAAGAGTGGTCAATTAAAATCTGTTGAAAACATTGTGTGTCAAATCTGTGAAACAAATGAACACTCAACCAACGATTGTCCAACCTTGCCTTCTTTTAAAGAATGTCTCCATGAACAAGCCCATGCTTTAAACAGTTTTCAAAGGGCCAACCACAACCCATACTCCCAAACATACAACCCTGGTTGGAGGAATCACCCAAATTTCAGTTGGAAGAGTGAGAACAACAATACACAAACTTCACAACCACCGTTTCAAGCACACCATAATTTCCAAAATTCTCATGGATATGCACCTTCTTATGCTCCACCTTCTAGAAGAAATCTTGAGGAAACATTGCATGCATTCATTGAAAAGCAAGAGACAATCAATACTCAACTTGCTCAAAACATGACAGATTTTAAAGATACTCTTGCTAAATTAACATTTGCTCTCAGTTTCCAAGAGAAAGGTAAGTTTCCATCTCAACCGCAACAAAATCCCAAGGGGCAATACAATGCAAATGCAAGTAGTTCTGGAAGCCAACATATGGATCAAGTCAAATCAGTCACTACTCTACGCAGTGGTAAGGTTATTGAAAAACCCTCTCTTGAACCTTATGAGAAAGATGATGAGTCAATCTCTGAGGGTAAGGAAGGGGATGAATCTGAAAATTGCAAAGAAACGACTGATTCACCACCAGCACTTCCATTTCCTCAAGCCATGACCAAACAAAGGAAAGTCAATCACAATTCTGAAATTTATGAAATTTTCAAACAGGTAAGGATCAATATACCTTTGCTGGATGCAATTAAACAGGTTCCTTCCTATGCTAAATTTTTGAAAGATCTATGCACTGTGAAGAGGAAACTGAATGTGAAAAAGAAAGCCTTTCTAGCCGAACAAGTAAGTGCTATTCTTCAGAACAATAATGCTTTGAAATATAAAGACCCTGGTTGTCCTACAATTTCTTGCTTTATTGGAGAGCATAAAATTGAAAGAGCCTTACTTGATCTTGGTGCTAGTGTGAATTTACTTCCATATTCAGTTTTTCAAAGTCTCAATCTAGGTGAGTTAAAACCAACTTCTATATCTCTTTTACTTGCCGATAGATCTGTAAAAGTGCCTAGAGGAATAATTGTAGATGTGTTAGTACAAGTCGATAAATTCATTTATCCTGTGGATTTTATTGTCTTGGACACAGAACCTGTTGAAGCATGTAATTCATTTCCTGTTATTTTAGGACGTCCGTTTCTTGCAACGTCTAACGCATTGATTAATTGTAGGAATGGACTGATGAAGCTATCATTTGGAAACATGACATTGGAGATGAATATTTTCAACATTTGCAAGCAACCTGGAGATGATAATGATTTACAAGAAGTAGATCATATTGATGAATTAGTTTATGATCAACTTGAATCTACTTTAAGTAAAAATGAATTGGATGAAACTGAAGATTTGCAAATGGTTTATTCTGAGGAAGAAATCACGGATGAAACAAGCACCGAAAATATTGATGCGAATCTTTTATCAACAGTGACAATAGATTCGACACCCGACATCACACCAATGGATGATTACTTTCCTAACGAATCCTTACTTTCTCTTAGTCCAATGCCTTGGTATAATAAAAATATCAATTTTCTTGCTTTAGGAGATTTGCCAGCTGATTGGAGTACCCAAGACAAAGAAAAGTTTTTGAACGAAGTGAAGAGCTTTTATTGTGATGACCCTACCTTATTCAAATATTGTCCTGATCAAATATTTCAAAGATTCATTCCCGACAATGAGGTAAGTAGTGTCATTAAACTTTGTCATTCTGAAGCATGTGGAAGTTGTTTCTCGTCAAAAAAGACAGCTACAAAAATCTTTCAAAATGGATTTTATTGGCCCACCATGTTCAAGGACACGCATGCATTCTGCAAAACTTGTGAAAATTGTCAAAAGATTGATACAGGTCAAAAAGTTTTGTTTTATAATTCTCAACTCTATGCATTCCCTAGAGAGCTAAGACCAAGATGGAGCAATCCTTATGGGGCCTGTGATATTGAGAATTCAATGAATGACAATGATTTTAATGAAAATGGACATCGTTTGAAAGCTTACTTTGATAATTTTCCTAGAGAAAATGAATCAACTGGTTGGACTGATCTTGTAGATAAAGGTTAATTTTTTTTTCTCACATTGTTTTTGTGTTTCTTTTTGAGTGATTTTTGTTAGTTTTTCTCACCCCGGTTAAATGGCGGATAACGGTACTCCGTGACTTAAGTCGGTTCTTTCAGTTTCCCACAATTACTGATATCTGTGTATATATCTGTGCAATTCTTTGAATCTCTCTTCCAATTCTCATTTGAAAATGGACACTAATCTTGAAAAATTGAAAAAGTATTTTCCCGCTCTGCCTCAGAATACGATTACAAAAATTTACCGTGCTAGATGTGCAAGATTGAGATTATTAATGAATCATGGAATTCCTGAAGATATTCGTTGGTTGATTGAAGCAAAGGTCCGATTATCAGGTGAGTCCTCTAACTTCTTCATTTCACACATGCCTGGAACAGGTAAAAGCACTTTTGCAAAGAAGCGTCGTGCAAAACGACTGGATGTCTGTCATCGATGTGCTAGATGGACTTGTAATACACAATGTCGTTCTTTAGGAATGATATCTATAAACCGTGAAGATAAAATACAATTCATTAAGGATGGCCTGAGTAAGGAGTCTTAAGATAATCTTCTATTGACTCTTGAGACGCATCCTAGTGGAGATGTGCATCGTGTAATTCATGATTTATGGCCACTATTTCATAAAGAACATGATCGACTTAGTCTTGGGAATCTGACTAAAAAAGACCCTGTTTGCCAGTTTTTAAGAAAACTGGATGGGAAGCCTATCCCCGACCCATAGAGGGCGTTTAAGCCGTTCTTGGACGTAAAACCAAGGGAAGATGTGAGCCACAATCACAACTACCTGTACATACACATGTTTTTTTTCAAAAGTAAATAAATAAATAAATAAAAAGAGAGAGAGAGTGTGTGAGACTCTAGCTGGCCTACATATAGATGTTATGATTGCCTTTCTACTTTCTCATCTATAAAACCCTATTTTCCTTCCTTTCATTTCTACTCAACCCATACATTCAACAAATACAGAAGTGTGTAGAAATGGCAAGTTCCTCAAGTCATCAAATAAGAAATATTTGTGTTTTCGGTAGATCTAGTCCTGCAAAAGAAAAAGAGTTTTTAGAATCAGCAAATCATCTTGGTCAGGTGCTAGCTGAGAGAAAGATTCATTTAGTGTATGGGGGAGGCAGTCTTGGGTTAATGGGAGGTGTGTCAATAGCTACATTTTTAGGAGGTAGTCAAGTTTTAGGAGTCGTCCCTGAAGCTTTGGCACAAGGGGACATCATTGGAAAAACAATTGGAGAGGAACTTCAGGTCTCCACAATGTCGGCTCGAATGAATGCAATGTTTAACCATGCTGATGCTTTTATTGCTTTACCAGGTGGTCTAGGCACATTGGAAGAGATCTTTCATATTTCCTCTTGGGCTCAACTGCACATTCACCATAAACCCATAGGTTTGTTAAATGTTAATGGTTATTATGATAAGTTGTTGTCTTTTCTTGATCATGCTGTGGAACAGGAATTTCTAACATCTTCTGCACGACAAATCATAATCTCTGCTACTACTGCTGAACAATTGATTGACCAACTACAATCTTTCATTCCTGTGATTGATCCTTCCATGAGTCGTATAAATTGGTCATCTACGGGAAGCCGTAAAAAGATTAGATTGGATTTGAGCCTTCATTTGTGAATTTTTTGTGTCTTTTGGTTTTATTATTGTGTTTTGTTATTTCTTATTTTTGTTTTAGTGTGTTTCAGGTTTTGTCAGTGTTCGTTATTTCAGGTGATATATTAAAGCATGTGCATAATTGTTGTTACTAGGATGGCAGAGTAAAGGAGTTCTTTTGTTAAAGTGACTCTTGAGACGCATCTTAGTAACCATTCTTAACAAGGTCTATTATAATACTTCCTGAAATATTCAGGTTTACAAACTCTCGTATTGTTACCACTTAATTCTGCTCCTATACTTATTTAACATGTATTTTTAAACCTTAATTTACACACACACACTTTAACATATGATTGTGGGTTGCATATTGGATTATTACATTATTTATGTTCTTTTGTTAAAGGTAACAACTAAGGGAAAGGGATTGTATATAATTAAAAAAAAAAGAAAAAAAAGAAAAAAAATGATGATAATAAAAATGTAGATAAGTTTGGTTTCGTAGCCTCCCTAACCTAAGCAATTAAGCCCGAAGGGGTGTTTTAACACCTAATACCCTAAAGTCAACTGACTTGGGAGCTATTGGCCCAACGCTTGTTACATGGGTTGAGGAGAAAAGCTTAAGGGAATCAAACATTGCACTATCTACATATCAGTATCTGTGACCCGAGTTACTAAGCTCGTAGGGGTGTCTTAACACCTAATGCCCTAAGACCAACTGGTCTGGGAGTCATTAGCTGAAAGCTCGTTACATGGGTTAAAGATGCATGATGTTTTTAAAGTATATGTATATAGAGTTAAAAAAAAAAAAAGACAAAAATAGTAATCCCAACCCAAGGAAGTTAACCTTAAACATTAGAACAAAAATTTTGTTTTCTTCCAAGAAAAGCCCCATAATTATATGTTGATACATTGAGCACAAAAGAAAGGTTTATTAATATCTTGTTAAGTGGTATTCAGCAGCTATATAAATTTAATAAGAGTTTGTTTATCTGGATAGATTAATGGAAGTTAAATAATGAATACCTTGCTTTGTGAAATTTGCAAATTGTTTTAACGCTTTAATTACTAGGGACTAGTAATAAGCTGGTTGAGGGGTGTGATTAGTACTTAAAAGTGCATTTTTATCATGGTTTTATATCATCATTTTGCACTTGAAGTATCAATAACTCCTTAACTAAAATATGTTTTATAATAATGTATCTAATAATATAAGATACCTATAATTTGTGGTAAATGTCTATTTTTAATGCAGGTCTATCACATAAATGAAAGGATTGATTGATGACTTGAAGAACTTAAATTGCATGGATAAAGAGATGGTCAAACTTAGAGAAGAGATGTCGGTGCAATCCAAACCGGAACACTGTTCGGTAATTGGGCCATATCTGGAGCTACAGATCTTAGATTTAGATCCAATTTATATGGATGGAAAGGTAAGACATAGGCCTACAACTTTCATATGGAGCCCAAGATCTAAAAAGGCCATTATCAAGTCCAAATTGTAGCAACAACAAAGAAGCCCGAATCTGTCTTCCAGCCCAAGCACTGTTCGGTATTTTGGCCATATCTGGAGTTCTAGAAGTTCAAATGAACTGAATTTTTTACACACGAAAGCTGAGACAATTGTCTACAACTTTCATGTTTGCACCTGGCTCCCTTTTTGACGTTATCAATGACGTTTTGGGCAGACAAGAGAAGATAAGGATTGTCACCAAGTCAAAAGTTGGCCACCCACTTATCAATTAGTCATCAAATCAATAGTTCCTAATTTTGGCCTATAAAAGGAGGCATTTGCCATGCATTTAGGCATCTTGATTTCCAGATCAAGATCATGCTCTTCCTTTCTCTCTTTGTATTTTTTGTAATTTTTATGCTTTGCTTTCATTAATATCAAGTTTATGCTTTTCATTTTCTTTCCTTTACTTAGTTAGCTTTTATGTTCTTATTTTGTTTATTTATTTTTCTTTCTTTCATTATGTCTAGCTAAGTTAATTATGTCAAGGTGAAAAGGTTACACTAATGGTGTAAGAATAAGTATAATGTAAACTTAATATGGACTTTAATGTTTGATACTAACATGTTTTATATTTGTTATCTTATTTACTCTTTAATACTTTGCTTGTTAAATGACTAATCTTGATTTATGTTGTATAACACTTGGTACAACAAATGCTTGGCACTTTCATAGCCCATAATGTATGGTATAACCGACACCTGAGCTATGGAAGGAACTTGATTTGTTGTTAACATAAGTTATAATCATGAATGCTTGACGAGATTTACAAGTATTAGCATTAATTGAATACGATGACTAATGTAATCATGTTAACAATATATAATCTGATTGGAACCTCCTTTGTGTGTGGTTTCCAATTCAATAATAAGAGTTTATACTATACTTGTTTGATATACCATTAGTGGAACCTCTAACCTTGATATTTGTTATTATTATTGCTTAATCCTTACATTAATATTTCATCTCTAAGTTCTCATCATCATCATCATCTTCTTCTTCTCTTTCTTTATTATTATTATTATTATTATTATTATTAGTAATACTACTACTACTACTACTACTACTACTACTAGTATTATTATTATTATTATTATTATTATTATTATTATTATTATTGTTGTTGTTGTTGTTGTTGTTGTTATTGTTGTTATTGTTATTTTATAATTGTTGTTTATAATTTGTACAATTAACCTCCCTATGGTTCGACCCCGGTCTTGCCGGGTTATTTATTACTTCGACACTCCTGCACTTGGGAGAAGACATCAACCTTTTAGTCGTGTCAATACTCTTGCAAAATTAACATATGTGCTCAGTTTCTAAGAGAAAGGTAAGTTTCCATCTCAACCACAACAAAATCCCATAGGGCAATACAATGCAAATGCAAGTAGTTCTGGAAGTCAACACATGGATCAAGTCAAATCATTCATCACTCTTCGCATTGGTAAGGTTATTCAAAAACCCACTCTTGAACCTTGTGAGAAAGATGATGAGTCAATCTCTAAGGGTAAGGAAGGGGTTGAATCTGAACATTACAAAGAAAAGACTGATTCCTGACTAGCACTTTCATTTCCTGATGCCATGACCAATCAGGAAGAAATCGATGATGAAAAAGGCACTAGAAATGTTGATGCGAATCTTCTATCAAAACTGACAACAGATTCGACACTCAACATCACATCAATCGATGATTACTTTCCTGATGAATCCTTACTTTCTCTTAGTTTAATGCCTTGGTTTGCTAAAACTATCAATTTTCTTTCTTCAGGATTTTTGCCAGCTCACTAGAGTACCAAAGACAAAAGAAAATTTTCCAGCAATGTGCAAAACTTTTATTGGGATGACTCTTACTTATTCAATTATTGTCCTGATCAAATATTTCAAAGATGCATTCTTGACAATGAGGTAAGTAATGTTATTAAATTTTGTCACTCTAAGGTATGTGGGGTTCATTTCTCGTAAAAAAAAGAGGATTGTAGAAATCTTACAAAGTGGATTTTACTGGCCCACTATATTCAAGGAATCACATGCATTCCGCAAAACCTGTAAAAATTGTCAAAACATGGGATTTATTTCAAAACACAGAGAGTCTTTAGATAATCTTTTATTGACTCTTAAGTCTCATCATAGTCGAGATAAGCATCGTGCAATTAATGATTTATGGCCCCATTTCGATAAAGAACATGATCGACTTAGTCTTGGGAATCTAACTAAAAAAAAAACCTTGTTTGCCAGTTTTTAAGATAACTGGATGGGAAGCCTATCCCCGACCTACAGAACATGATCGATTTAGTCTTGGGAATATGACTAAAAAAGACCCTGTTTTCCAATTATGCTAGCTGAGAGAAAGATTCATTTGGTGTATGCAGGAGGCAGTCTTGGGTTAATGAGAGGTGTGTCAATAGCTGCATTTTTAGGAGGTAGTCAAGTTTTGGGGGGCATCCCCGAAGCTTTAGCACAAGGGGACATCGTTGGAAAAATAATTGGAGAGGAACTTCAGGTCTCCATAATGTCAGCTCGAATGAATGCAATGTTTAACCATGTTGATGCCTTCATTGCTTTACCAGGTAGTCTAGGCACATTGGAAGAGATCTTTCATATTTTCTCTTGGGCCCAACTGCACATTCACCATAAACCCATAGGTTTGTTAAATGTTAATGGTTATTATGATAAATTGTTCTCTTTTCTTGATCATGCTGTGGAACAGGAATTTCTAACATCTTCTACACGACAAATCATAATCTCTGCTGCTACTACTGAACAATTGATTGACCAACTATAATATTTCATTCCTGTAATTGATCCTTCCATGAGTCGCATAAATTGGTCAACTAAGGAAAGCCGTAAAAAGCTTGATTGGATTTGAGCCTTCATTTGTGAATCTTTGTGTCTTTTGGTTTTATTAATATGTTTTATTGTTTTTTATATTTGTTTCAATGTATTTCAAGTTTGTCAGTATTCGTTATTTCAGGTGATATCTTCTATAATCTATCTTTCTACCTATAAACATTGAGGACAATATCTCGTTTTAGTTGGGGGGAGAGGGTAGTAGCTAAAAAAAAACTGTGTTTTCTATTTCATAAAGCATATGCAAAATTGTTGTTACTATGATGGCAAAGTAAGGAGAACTTTTATGACTCTTGAGACGCATCTTAGTAATCATTCGTAACAAGGTCTATCATAATACTTCTTGAAATACTTCGTTATTTCAGGTAATATCTTCTATACTCTATCTTTCTACCTTAGAACATTGAGGACAATGTCTCTTTTAGTTAGGGGGAAAGGGTAGTAGTTGATAAAAAAAAATTATTTTCCATTTCATAAAGCATATGCAATATTATTATTACTAGAATGGCGGAGTAAAGGAGTTCTTTTGTTAAAGTGACTCTTGAGACGCATCTTAGTAACCATTCTTAATAAGACCTATCATAATACTTCTTGAAATATTCAGGTTTACAAACTCTCGCATTATTATCACTTAATTCAACTCATATACTTATTTAGCATGTATTCTTAAACTTTAATTTACACACATACACTTTAACATATGATTGTGGGTTGCATATTGGATTATTACATTATTTATGTTCTTTTGTTAAAGGTAACAACTAAGGGAAAGGGATAGTATATAATTTAAAGAAAAAAAGAAGAAAAAATGATAACAACAAAAATGGATCTTGGTCTCAAATTTTACAGCCATGTTTTTGTTTATCTTTTAATGAAAAAGAAAAAAACTTTAATCTAATGGTATTCATGTAATAATTTGAGTCATTATACGTGTTGCAGATCTCCTCAAATTCTCTAAAATGCAAGTGTGGATTTTTCTAAATCTAAGTCATGAAAAGAAAGTAAAAATTGAATAATGTTTCGCTTAAAATTAAAATGAGATGTATCATGAGAAAAAACTATGCATGGTGGTGCGCTTGTTCTTGTGGGATTTATGTGATCTCTAAGTGTTGTAACACGACTATTCTCATTATAAAGTGAGTGAATATCTTCTTCGATCATATTTTCTAAAAATGGTGAGGATACCCTATAAAGTCTACCATTTAATATACATGACCATACTCTCATGCACATATTGGAATAGAATAAAAGGAAGAAGAAAACAAAATAAAAGGAAATAAAACAAAAGAAACAAAGTTAGATATATAAAAAAAAAGTGAAAAGTGAAAATAAAATAAATATTATAATCTATACAAGAATTTACCTCCCTAGCAACGGCACCAAAAATTTGACACGACTAAAAGCTTGATATCTTTTTCTAAGTGTAGAAGTAATAAATAACTCAACAAGACCATGGTCGAATCATAGGGAGGTTAATTGTATAAATTATAAACAACAACAACAACAACAACAATAACAATAATAAGAGAAGAAGAAAAAGAAGTTGATAAGAACTTTGAGATAGAAAATCAATGTAGAAGACCATGATCGAATCACTAGGAGGTTAATTGTATAAATTATAAACAACAACAACAACAACAACAATAACAATAATAATAGAAGAAGAAGAAGAAGTTGATGAGAACTTTGAGATAGAAGATCAATGTATGGATTAAACAATGATAACAATAAATGTCAAGGTTAAAGGATCTGTTAATGGTATTTCAAACAAATATAATATAAACTCTTATTATTCAATTGGAAACCACACATCAAGAAGGTTCCAATCAGATTATAAATTGTTAATATGATTACACTAGTTATCTTATTAATAATGTTAATACTTGTAAATATTTTTAGATATTCATGATTATAACTTATGTTAACCACAAATCAAGTTTCTTTCATAGCACAAGTATCGATTATACAGTTGGGCTATGAAAGTACCAAGTATTTGTTGTACCAGGTGTTATACAATATAAATCTAGATTAACCATGTAATAAGAAAAGTATTAAAAGTGAACAAGCTAACAAATACAAAACATGTTAGTATTAAACATTAAAGTCCATATTGAGTTTAACATATACTTATTCTTACACTATTAATATAACATTTTCACCTTGAAATAATAAACTTAGCTAAACATAATGAAAGAGAGAAACATAAATAAATAAGATAAGAACATAAATAAAATAAAAGTTAACTAAGTAAAGGAAAGAAAATAAATCGGATTTTTCTTGACACAATAGGTCTTTTTAAAAATATATATATATATATTTTAAGAAAATAGTTTCTCTCATTTTGTAGTACAAAATAAACATAAAAATTTAGTTAACTAATTTTTTTAATCAAACCATAAATAATGTAAATATAGAAAAATATTTGAAATTTATAAAGTCTTTAAACTTTTTTCATAGGCTATCAATTGATCACAATATTCTTCAACACGAGCATTTAACCACTTTACCACTTTAGCTATCATAATTATTACTAATTTACCACTACTTTATTATTGTTGTCATTATCATTATTTACCATCTCCTTATTATTGTTGTCACAACCACCATTGTGGTCTTTACAATCATTGTCTTTTTTTTAAATAACCATTAAAACAATCATTATTTTATCCCTATTTCTACTATATCACTACCTCAACAACAAATTCTAGTTTAGAATGTTAGGCTAACACCATTACCATTAATATTATTATTATCATAACCATAATTACCATTAAAGTTGCCATCATAATCATCAAAACCACTACTTCTATTATTATAGAATTTGAATCCATGACTTCAGGCATTAGAGACCCGTGTTCTATCAAATTCAGCTAAATATTATAATTTTTACTTATTTTATTATTGTCAATTTAAAGTTATTAATAAAAAATAATTTATTATATATTTTTTTAATACATATAAAGAAATAAAAAAATGGACACTATGTATAAACATATTCAATACATTGAACTGAAATTTTAAAATTAATGTATTTGCCAAAAATGTCCAAGCTTAACTAACCCTAAACTTAAAATTAAAAAAAAAAAAAAGCTATTGAAAAAACACGTTGTACAAATTGTATATAGACACAAATCACTATTCATTGAAATATTCTAATTACTTTCTCACCCATCCAACTAAAAAAATAAGTTAACTTATTTTTGGAGGTAATTTACTTTTTCCAAAGATACATTAGCCACCATTCAATTGTTTAGGGCAATTCAATCTTCTTTCCTTTCAAGAACATAATATAAAAACTATGTTAATCCTAAAATCAAATTTTGTTTAGAGAATGATCGACACTTTTCTTACTTTTTAGGAAAAATGTAAAGACTTGCGTAACCTTTAAAGCAAAAAATAAAATAAAATTGCAACCAAGGATATTTGTATCTTTTCATGTTGTTTTTTCTTTGTAATTAAGAAGTTGTTCGAAGTTAATTTCGTCTTTTAATATTTTCAATGAACAACATAAAGACTTTAATACTCTTAGAAACAAAAAAATAAAAATAAAACTTGCAACTAGGGGTATTTATGTATTTTCATGTGTTTTTAATTATAATTAATAGGTTGGATTGATGGTGACTTGGTCTTTTAATAATTTTAATAACATTTTATTTGCATTGCATAGCACGCGCCAACGAGTTGACATTGCCTGCACCCTTTGGGCATGGAAGCGGCTTAATGTGTTCTCTCCAACGGTGCTGGGCATATGGCCAACAAAGGAGTGTTTGGGCTTCAGTGAACCTTTTTCTTCTTTTTTTTTTGGCTAAAAGATGATTGCATCTTTTTATTAGTTTTTTGTATCCATTCTAGTTCTTATTTTTTCTTATTACTATTTGTTTTGTTTTTAATTTTTTTGTTGATTTTTTTCTTCAGTTTTGTCCTTCATCATTTGATTTTGATTAATTTTTATATCAAACTTGGTCCTTTTTTATTTCTATTTATTTTTAACCTCTTTTCTAATTGAATTTTGTTTTCAATTTCACCCCAAAACATTTGATTTCAAATTATTTTTTATATCAAATTTAGTCCATATTTTTTTATTAGAATTCATTTTGTTTAAGAGCCTTATTTTTTATTGCATTTTTTTAATTTCACCCCCAGCTTTTTATAAATTTATAAATTTGCTTTGTTGTTTTTTAGAGTCTGCTTTCTTTGATACTTGTCATGGGCTCATAACCAAGACCAATGATTAACATTGGTTGAATTTAGGTTTTTTTAGGATCCTTTTAAAAAAAATTAATTTCATATTTCAACATTTAATTTATTGAGAATTGATCTTTATGTTTATTTTTTTTTTGTTTGTTTTTATGGAGTTATTCCAATCATGTGTCCAAGGTCACCAAGCTAGAGGGTTAGCTTAAGTTAATATGAATTTTTTTTCTTAATTTTTTTTTATTTTACCTTTTTACATTAAATTGTTTTATAATTGAGCTTAATAGTTTAACTCGAATGAACTTAAGTTGCTTTTTATTTAATATTGTTGTGTTTTTTATTTCATAATTAAATTATTTGATTTTATTAAACCTAATCGAGTTAATAACTTAAATCCTAAATTATTTTGGTTCTTTTAACACTTGCATCATCTTAACATATTTTCTTATCTTGGAAACAAATTAGGCTAGTTCATGGTTTCAGTCCCATACCAAAAAAAAAGAGTAAAGAATTCTATAATTTATTTTTTGTAATTTTAAGGCAAGTGGAAACGATGATATTATACACAAAACTAATTTTTATTTATCGTTTTCAAATGCACTCCAAAATTACCTCTTTCATGGTTGAAAAATCAAATTCAATTCCTGGTTCTTAATTTGTTTTTTTATTTGCTCAAAAAATATAAAATGCCATTGATTTTTGTTTTAGAGCTTATTTAGTATCGTGGTAGTATTTATTTTTAAGTACATTTTATTTATAAATATATTAAAATAATATTTTTTTAAAATTTTAGGTCTTTTTATATTTTCAAGAAACAACATAAAGACTTTAATACCCTTAAAAAAAAACTTGCAACTAAGGATATTTGCATATTTTCAGGTGTTTGCTTTTTTGTAATTAACATTCTTTTTTGTAATTAACATTATGATTAATAGCAACTTAATCTTTTAATAATTTTAATGTCAATTAGAAAATATTTTGCTTGTGCCTATGCAACATGTGCAGATAAGTGGGTAATGCCCACACTAGTTGAATTCTAGATAAAGTGAATTATTTTTTGATGTTTGGTAGTGTTATGAAAAATAAACTAGAAAATATTTTCCAGTGTTTGATTATATTATATAAAATAAACTAGAAAATAATTTATTAATGTTTTATTTTTCTCAAGTTTATTAAAATAATAAGGAACAAATCTTACAAATTAAAAAGTTGAATGAGAATGAAATTGAAAAAAATAAATTCATAAATTATCTCAAATAAAATAAATAAATAATAATAAAAATAATAAAGATCAAATCTAAAAAAAAAGATGAAGAAATTAAAATAATAATAATAATTAATATTTCATAAAGTATTTCAAATAAAATAAGTAACAATCAAAAGAATGAGGACTAAATTTGATAGATAAAAAGTTTCAATAAAAAAATAATAGGAGAAAAGCAAATAAGAATTATAAAAATAAGGATCAAAGTTAATATACAAATTAAATTTTAAGAAATGAAATTGAAAAATAAATATTCAAAAAAGTGTTTAAAGATCAAATTTGATATCATCAACAAATAATGATATTTTTAAATTTTTCACAACTTCAAAAAAAGTATTTTGCTCCTAAAGTTTTTAGGAAAATACTTTCCTGAAAACTAAGTGATTAGTACTTAAAAGTGCATTTTTATCATGGTTTTATATTATCATTTTGCACTTGAAGTATCAATAACTCCTTAACTAAAACATGTTTTATAATAATATATCTAATAATATAAGATACCTTTAATTTGTGGTAAATGTTTATTTTAAATGCAGGCCTATCACATTAATAAAAGGATTGATTGATGACTTTAAGAACTTAAATTGCAAGGGCAAAGAGATGGTCAAACTTAGAAAAGAGATGTCGGTGCAATACAAACCGGAACACTATTCGATAATTGGGTCATATCTGGAGCTACAGATCTCAGATTTAGATCCAATTTATATGGATAGAAAGGTAAGACATAGGCCTATAACTTTTATATGGAGCCCAAGATCTAAAAAGGCCATTTGCAAGTCCAAATTGTAGCAACAACAAAGAAGCTCGAATTTGTCTTCCAGCCTTAGCACTGTTCGGTATTTTGGCCATATCATTTCCTTTCCTTTCCTTTCCTTAGTTAATTTTTATGTTCTTATTTTGTTTATGCCTTTCATTTCCTTTCCTTTACTTAGTCATCTTATTTTCTGCTTTCATTAATATTAAGTTTATGCCTTTCATTTCTTTTCCTTTACTTAGTTAACTTTTATGTTCTTATTTTGTTTATCTATTTTTCTTTCTTTCATTATGTCTAGCTAAGTTAATTATGTTAAGATGAAAAGGTTACACTAATGGTGTAAGAATAAGTATAATGTAAACTTAATATGGATTTTAATGTTTGATACTAACATGTTTTATATTTGTTATCTTGTTCACTCTTTAATATTTTGCTTGTTAAATAACTAATCTTGATTTATGTTGTATAACACTTGGTACAACAAATACTTGGCACTTTCATAGTTCATACTGTATGGTATAACCGACACCAGAGCTATGAAAGGAACTTAATTTGTTGTTAACATAAGTTATAATCATGAATGCTTGACGAAATTTACAAGTATTAGCTTTAATCGAATAAGATGACTAATGTAATCATGTTAACAATCTATAATTTGATTGGAACCTCCTTTATGAGTGGTTTCCAATTGAAGAATAAGAGTTTATATTATACTTGTTTGACATACCATTAGTGGAATCTCTAACCTTGACATTTGTTTTTACCATTGTTTAATCTTTACATTAATATTTCATCTCGAAGTTCTCATCATCTTCTTTTTCTCCTTCTCCTTTATTATTATTATTATTATTATTATTATTAGTACTACTACTACTACTACTACTACTACTACTACTACTACTACTACTACTACTACTACTACTACTATATTATTATTATTATTGTTATTGTTATTGTTATTGTTATTGTTGTTGTTGCAAACCTCCTCAAATTCCCTTAAATGCAAGTATGGATTTTTCAATTCTAAACCATGAAAAGAAGGTAAAAGTTGAATAATACCTGGTTTAAAATTAAAATGAGATGCATCGGGAGGAAAAACTATGCATGATGGTGCACTTGTTCTTATGGGATTCATGTGGTCTCTAAGTGTTCTAGCACGGTTATTCTCATTATATTCATTATGAAGTGATTGATTATCTTCTTCGGCCATATTTTCTGAAAATGATAAGGATATCCTACAAAGTCTACCACTTGATATACGTGACCACACTCTCATGCACGTGTAAGAATAAAATAAAAAATTAGAAGAAAGCAAAAGAAGGAGGAACAAAACAAAATAAAAAGAAATAAAAGAAAAGAAACAAAGTTATATACCAGAAAAGTGAAAAGAGAAAATAAAATAACTACTTTAATTTATACAACTTATCTCCCTGGCAACGACGCTAAAAAATTGACACGACGAAAAGATTGATGTCTTCTCCCAAGTGTAGGAGTGTCGAAGTAATAAATAACCTGGCAAGACTAGGGTCGAACCACAGGGAGATTAATTGTACAAATTATAAACAACAACAATACAACAACAATAGTAACAACAACAACAATAACAATAACAATAACAATAACAATAACAATAACAATAATAATAACAATAACAATAACAATAATAATAATAATAATAATAATAATAAAACTATAATAGTAGTAGTAGTAGTAGTAGTAGTAGTAGTAGTAATAATAATAATAATAATAATAATAAAGGAGAAGGAGAAGAAGAAGATGATGAGAACTTCGAGATGAAATATTAATGTAAAGATTAAACAATGGTAAGAACAAATGTCAAGGTTAGAGATTCCACTAATGGTATGTCAAACAAGTATAATATAAACTCTTATTCTTCAATTGGAAACCACTCATAAAGGAGGTTCCAATCAAATTATAGATTGTTAACATGATTACATTAGTCATCTTATTCGATTAAAGCTAATACTTGTAAATTTCGTCAAGCATTCATGATTATAACTTATGTTAACAACAAATCAAGTTCCTTTCATAGCTCTGGTGTCGGTTATACCATACAGTATGAACTATGAAAGTGCCAAGTATTTGTTGTACCAAGTGTTATACAACATAAATCAAGATTAGTTATTTAACAAGCAAAATATTAAAGAGTGAACAAGATAACAAATATAAAACATGTTAGTATCAAACATTAAAGTCCATATTAAGTTTACATTATACTTATTCTTACACCATTAGTGTAACCTTTTCATCTTAACATAATTAACTTAGCTAGACATAATGAAAGAAAGAAAAATAGATAAACAAAATAAGAACATAAAAGTTAACTAAGTAAAGGAAAAGAAATGAAAGGCATAAACTTAATATTAATGAAAGCAGAAAATAAGATGACTAAGTAAAGGAAAGGAAATGAAAGGCATAAATAAAATAAGAACATAAAAGTTAACTAAGGAAAGGAAAGGAAATGATATGGCCAAAATACCGAACAGTGCTCGGGCTGGAAGACAGATTCGAGCTTCTTTGTTGTTGCTACAATTTGGACTTGTAAATGGCCTTTTTAGATCTTGGGCTCCATATAAAAGTTGTAGGCCTATGTCTTACCTTTCCATCCATATAAATTGGACCTAAATCTGAGATCTGTAGCTCTAGATATGACCCAATTACCGAACAGTGTTCCGGTTTGGATTGCACTGACATCTCTTTTCTAAGTTTGACCATCTCTTTTCCCTTGCAATTTAAGTTCTTAAAGTCATCAATCAATCCTTTCATTTATGTGATAGGCCTGCATTTAAAATGAACATTTACCATAAATTAAAGGTATCTTATATTATTAGATATATTATTATAAAACATGTTTTAGTTAAGGAGTTATTGATACTTCAAGTGCAAAATGATGATATAAAACCATGATAAAAATGCACTTTTAAGTATTAATCAAGGGGACATCATTGAAAAAACAATTGGAGAGGAACTTCAGGTCTTCACAATGTTGGCTCGAATGAATGCAATGTTTAACCATGTTGATGCCTTCATTGCTTTACCAGGTGGTCTATACATATTGGAAGAGATCTTTCATATTTCCTCTTGGGCTCAACTGCATATTCACCATAAACCCATAGGTTTGTTAAATGTTAATGGTTATTATGATAAGTTGTTGTCTTTTCTTGATCACATTGTGGAACAGGAATTTCTACCATCTTCTCCATGACAAATCATAATCTCTGCTGCTACTGCTGAACCATTGATTGACCAACTACAATCTTTCATTCCTGTGATTGATCCTTCCATGAGTCGCATAAATTGGTCATCTAAAGAAAGCCATAAAAAGCTTAGATTGGATTTGAGCCTTCATTTGTGAATTTTTGTGTCTTTTGGTTTTATTATTACGTTTTGTTATTTTTTATTTTTGTTTCAGTGTGTTTCAGGTTTGTCAGTGTTCGTTATTTCAGGTGATATCTTCTATACTCTATCTTTCTACCTTAGAACATTGAGGACAATGTCTCGTTTTGGTTGGGGGGAGAGGGTACTAGTTGATAAAAAAAAAATTGTTTTTCATTTCATAAAGCATGTGCATAATTGTTGTTACTAGGATGGTAGAGTAAAGGAGCTCTTTTGTTAAAGTGACTCTTGAGACGCATCTTAATAACCATTCTTAACAAGGTCTATTATAATACTTCTTGAAATATTCAAGTTTACAAACTCTCGTATTGTTATCACTTAATTCTGCTCATATACTTATTTAACATGTATTCTTAAACCTTAATTTACACACACACACTTTAACATATGATTGTGGGTTGCATATTAGATTATTAAATTATTTATGTTCTTTTGTTAAATGTAACAACTAAGGGAAAGAGATTGTATATAATTAAGAAAAAAATGAAAAAAAAGAAAAAAAAAGAAAAAAATTATAATAATAAAAATATAGATAAGTTTGGTTTCATAGCCTCCCTAACCTAAGCAATTAAGCCCGAAGATGTGTTTTAACACCTAATACCTTAAAGCCAACTGACTTGGGAGCTATTGGCCCAACGCTTGTTACATAGGTTGAGGAGAAAAGCTTAAGGGAATCAAACATTGCACTATCTACATATCAATATCTGTGACCCGAGTTACTAAGCTCGTAGGGGTGTCTTAACACCTAATGCCCTAAGACCAACTGGTCTGGGAGTCATTAGTTGAAAGCTCGTTATATGGGTTAAAGATGCATGATGTTTTTAAATTATATGTATATAGATAAAAAAAAGAAGAAAAAAAAAGACAAAAATAATAATCTCAACCTAAGGAAGTTAACTTTAAACATTAGAACAAAAATTTTGTTTTCTTCCAAGAAAAGCCCCATAATTATGTGTTGATACATTGAGCGCAAAAGAAAGGTTTATTAATATCTTGTTAAGAGGTATTGAGCAGATATATAAATTTAATGAGAGTTTGTTTATCTGGATAGATTAATGGAAGTTAAATGATGAATACCTTACTTTGTGAAATTTGCAAATTGTTTGAATGCTTTGATTACTAGGGACTAGTAATAAGCTGGTTGGGGGGTTGTGATTAGTACTTAAAAGTGCATTTTTATCATGGTTTTATATCATCATTTTGCACTTGAAGTATCAATAACTCCTTAACTAAAACATGTTTTATAATAATATATCTAATAATATAAGATACCTTTAATTTGTGGTAAATGTTTATTTTAAATGTAGGCCTATCACATTAATAAAAGGATTGATTGATGACTTTAAGAACTTAAATTGCAAGCGCAAAGAGATGGTCAAACTTAGAAAAGAGATGTTGGTGCAATACAAACCGGAACACTGTTCGATAATTGGGTCATATCTGGAGCTACAGATCTGAGATTTAGGTCCAATTTATATGGATGGAAAGGTAAGACATAGGCCTACAACTTTTATATGGAGCCTAAGATCTAAAAAGGCCATTTTCAAGTCCAAATTGTAGCAACAACAAAGAAGCCCGAACCTGTCTTCCAGCCCGAGCACTGTTCGGTATTTTGGCCATATCTGGAGTTCTAGAAGTCCAAATGAGCTGAAGTTTTTACACAAGAAAGCTGAGACAATTGGCTACAACTTTCATGTTCAACTAGCTCCAATTTAGACGTTATCAATGACGTTTTGGGTAGACAAGAGAAGATAAGGATTGTCACAAAGTCAAGAGTTGGCCACCCACTTATCTATTAGTCATCAAATCAATAGTTCCCAATTTTGGCCCATAAAAGGAGGCATTTACCATGCATTTAGGCATCTTGGTGTTCAGATCAAGATCATGCTCTTCCTTTCTCTCTTTGTATTTTTTGTAATGTTTATGCTTTGCTTTCATTAATATTAAGTTTATGCCTTTCATTTCCTTTCCTTTACTTAGTTAACTTTTATGTTCGTATTTTGTTTATCTATTTTTCTTTCTTTCATTATGTCTAGCTGAGTTAATTATGTCAAGGTGAAAAGGTTATACTAATGGTGTAAGAATAAGTAAAATGCAAACTTAATATGGACTTTAATGTTTGATACTAATATGTTTTATATTTGTTATCTTGTTCACTCTTTAATATTTTGCTTGTTAAATAACTAATCTTGATTTATGTTGTATAACACTTGGTACAACAAATGCTTGGCACTTTCATAGTTCATACTGTATAGTATAACCGACACCTGAGCTATGAAAGGAATTTGATTTGTTGTTAACATAAGTTATAATCATGAATGCTTGACGAAATTTACAAGTATTAGTGTTAATCGAATAAGATGACTAATGTAATCATGTTAACAATCTATAATTTGATCGGAACCTCCTTTATGAGTGGTTTCCAATTGAAAAATAAGAGTTTATATTATACTTGTTTGACATACCATTAGTGGAATCTCTAACCTTGATATTTGTTCTTATTATTGTTTAATCTTTACATTAATATTCCTTCTCCTTCTTTATTAGTACTACTACTACTACTACTACTACTATTATTATTATTATTATTATTATTATTATTATTATTGTTATTGCTATTATTATTGTTGTTGTTGTTACTATTGTTGTTGTATTGTTGTTGTTTATAATTTGTACAATTAATCTCTCTGTGGTTGGACCCCGGTCTTGCCGGTTTATTTATTACTTCGACACTCCTGCACTTGGGAGAAGACATCAACCTTTTCGTCGTGTCACTAAGCTAAATTTTCTTTAACTAGAAAGTGTTTTCTGTTGACCAATTTTCCTAATAGCAAACAAACATAAGAAAGTTTGGAAAGTGATTTCCCGAAAATTACTTTCCAGAAAACAAACACAGCAAAAAAGAAAAATATTTTCCTGAAAACCAAGCTAAATTTTTCTTTAACTGAAAAGTATTTTTCATTGACCAGAAAGTGTTTTCCATTGACTAACTTTACTAATGGCAAACAAACACGAGAAAATTTAAAAAGTGATTTCTTGAAAACTACTTTTCAGAAAATAAACACGACCTTAATGTGTTCTTTCCAAAGGTGTTGGGTGCATAGCTAGCGGAGAAGTGTTCTGCAATGAACTCTTTTCTCACTCTTCTCTTTGCTAAAAGATGAACATGTCTTTTCATTAATTTTTTGTATCTTTACTAGTCTTTATCTTTTTTATTACTATTTTTTTTTGTTTTTAATTTTTTAGTGATTTTTTTCTTCATTTTCATCCCTCGTTATTATATTTTAATTAATTTACATATAAAAATTGATCCCTATTATTTTGATTTTTGTTTGTTTTTTAACTCCTTTTCTAATTGAACTTTGTTTTCAATTTCATTATGTAACATTTGATATCATATTATTTTTATATCAAATTTAGTTTACATTCTTTTTATTGGTATTCTTTTGTTTAGGAGCCTTGTTTTATTACATTTTCTTTTTAATTTTATCCTCTAATATTTAATTAATTTATAATTTTACTTTGTTGTTTTTTTTAGTTTACTTTGTTTGAGGCTTATTATGGGCTCATAGCCAAGGTCATAAGTCTCAAAGGTTAATATAGGTTGAATTTGATCTTTTTTAAAATTATTTTTATTTTTTATTTTTAATTTTATTATTTAACATTTAATTTATTAAAAATTAATATTCATGTTTTTTTTTATGAGATTTTCTCAATCATGTATCGATGATCATCAGGTTAGCATGGTAACCTATTTTACATTAATTGTTTTTTAATTAATTTTTTAATATTAAATTGATTTTTAATTGAACTTAAAAGTTTAACCTAGATATGCTCATGTTAGGTTTTTTTTTTCTTTTAGTATTTTTTTCTTTGTTATTGTTTTGTGAGTTTATTTATCATTATTGTTTTTTTATATTATTTAAATTAGTTAATCTTATTAAACCTAATCAAATTAATACCTCAAATCTTATTTTTATTTTTATTTTTTAACAATAGCATCATTTTAATATTTTTTTATATTGTAAAAAAAATTGAATGGTTCACACTCCTATCTAGTCTCATACCTAATAATATAAAAAAGATTGAATTTTTTAATTTTTTTTAGAAAATTTAAGTGGAAAAGATGACATTAGGCGACAAAAAGTAATATTTATTTATTTTTTCTAATTACAATCCAAAATTACCTTTCTCAAGATTGAAGAAGAAAAAAAGAAAAATTTCAATTTTTCATTCCTTATTTATCTCCATAATCAAAACGTCATTGATTTTTGTTTTATAGTTTATTTGATAGTGTTATAATAATTATTTTTTAAATATATTTTTATTTAAAAATATATTAAAAAAATATTTTTTATATTAATATATTAAAATAATCTATTTTTTAAAATTAATTAAAAAAAATACTTTTTAAAATATTTTTTTGGACGGTGAAGTTACTTAAAATTTTCTCTCCTTTTCTGTCGATTGAGATGCAAAAGCACTCTTGCAAAAGAACATAACTTTTGCAATCATTCTCCTCTCTTACATTACTTTTATTGTTTCTGAACTACAAAGATACTTCCCTGTCTTTAGATTCTTCAAAATTTAGTTATATCCGCTATATATTTTTTTGAAAGCACTCACTTCACCTTGATCCTTTCTCTCTCTTTTCCAGCTAATACATTTTTAGTCTCCCCCGCCAGTTTTTGGCCACACATTCTCTTTATCTTGTCCCTTCTTCTGGTCTTCGTTCTTTGTTTTAACTTAAATCTGGCTACTTTAGCTTCGAAGCCTCAAAAGTTCCTTTCGTTTCTTTACTAACCCCGCCTTTTCGTTCTTTGTTGATCTTGCCATAATAGTGTGTATTTTATTTTCTTTAGGCTGTTTAGTCCTCTGGGTCTCTTTTGCTCTACTGGTAGTTTGTGATCCCAACTATTGGTTCTGGTTTAAGGTTTTCAGTTTTGGCTTCTTGGTGCTCCTTTTTTTTATATATATATATATAGTGAGGTTGAGAATTCAGAATGGCTGGTCCTCGTTTTTTTGTGTGATTGGAGTTGGGGTTCGTGCTCTCTCTTGTTGATTTATTAATTTGAAGATTGTTGATGCATTCTTTCTAATAAGATGCAGCCCGATCAGCGCAAAAAGGTAAGCAATCTAGTTATTATCTTTTGCAAGTAATTTTTATGAATATAAATTTCCATATCAGTGCACTTTTTGGACAATATCAAATTGGTTGTTGTGGTTACTGTCTTGTTAAAATGCATCCAACTAGGCTTGGGATTGTGATTAGTTTCATTTTTCACCATGATCCTGTTAATCATTTTTGTGATCCATATTTTTTTTGTATTGGGTGTATAGTTTCTTCACACCAAGGTGTGGAGGAACAGCTATCATGTTCACGTCTGTTTCTTTGACACATGCTTATGTTTTCCTGTTGCAAAATTGTGGCAGGTCCCACTATAATACTATTTCCAAGTAATTCAATTCTTAATTTTTTTTTAAGAAAAAAAAAAGTTGTAATACAGAGGCACTGCATGTCTTGAAATAGGAGGAGGTGTAAACCACATGTACGCATGTTCTTATCCTTTTTCTTTTTCACTTTTTGGGTTTTGGGGGTAGGGGGTTAAATTCATGAAGATATTACCATGTTCTTATCGTTTTTTTTTTTTTCTAATTTTGCATGCAGAGCAGTAATTCTATTTCTAATTTACTTTTACTGGAGGTCGGATTTATAAATCTCATCCACAGCAGTTTACATTCTTGTTGACAGACTAGGGGAGCAGTTTTTCTTCGTTAATATTTGAACTCTTCTAATCATAATGGTGTGAAATATAATGTAGACCAAATAATTGCTCTACACTCAATAATTAAGTTGTGGATCAATTTAATTGTTGGGTAAGCAGGGGTAGATTAGGATGTTGAATGAAGCAATTTGAAGTGA